>CM060901.1:390835121-395835121 GCA_030737815.1 Allium fistulosum
TAGATTTAAATCATCATAAATCATTTCTAATTTATTTAATTTATTTATTTATAGATAAAATAAATCATTCTTTAATTACCTTATTTATTAAATCATTTTGATTACCTTAATTATCTCTAAGATAATCTATTCCTTTATTAACGATTTAATAATTATTAATGTGTGGAACATTACGCTTTTGAATTTAAATTTAAATCACACTTTGAATATAAGATTCAAAATGATTTACCCTTTAAGAACCTTAACCAAATTTAAATTAAATTTAAACTCGTTTTAAAACACCCTCAGATTTTGAAAACAGATTTTAAAACAAACTCGAGACAGTACACTACTTCGAGTTGCCTCCCTTTTTACTTCGAGAGATACCCGAGTTTCCCACTAAATTTCCCGAGTTCCCTCCTTCCTCACTTCTCTTCTTTTCTTTTCTTCCTTCTCTAAAAAGTTTAAGTATAAACTGTTAGTTTTATACCCACTCCTCGAACTCGAGTACAACCCCGTGAATCCCTTCAACTGCTCGAGCTTCTCCCCGAGCCAACTCAAAACAACATCTTCTCCTCCATTTCCAGGCTACTGACATCACCACGAACGTGTGCATGTTGCACACAGCTCCGATCAACCCTGGACGGTGCTACGACCGTTATCACGTCACTGACAACCACCACGAATCACCAGACCACCCTGAAGCGTGAACCCACGTCGTATTCGAAATCGAGCTATACGACCCAGACTTCATCAAAACAACTACCACAAAATTGTCCCGTCCCCCAACCTCTAACTATCAGAGGCCATGCAAACTTCGTCAGAGCTTCGTCTTGACCACACGCTGCTATTCCCACCGTCTTCTGCAACTCGGTTCATCGGAGATGCCATGGCGACGAGATACTGATCGTGATTAAACTAAGGGATAAAACCCTAATTCGCTTTCGTTCATCATCCCCAATGAAATAAAAAATCAACGAGCATTTTTCCTTGAATCCCCTAAACTCCAGCTACCTCCAGTTATGATTTCGAGGCCCACCATCCCATTGATCACCAGAGTTTGATAAAAAACCCAAAACTGTTCAACTTTGAATTTCTCAACATATACGATATTAAAAATCTTTATTTTAGGTTTAAAATTCATGTTTTTGAATGTTGTTTCAGACCTTAACCCTGAACCTTAAATCGTGATATTTTTAATTTTCACTATTTCGAAGTTTGATCATCTGTTTATAACTTCCAGAGATAATGCAAAGCTATTTTAACTTAGGTAAAATTTTAAACTGAAGTTTGTGATGGAACAAACTAGTTTGATTTGAATCTTAAGTTTAAATCATGACAAAATCAAGCGGGTTTGAATTTTTAAATCAAAACTTGTATATGGGGAGATAAAAACAGAGAATACTCTGATGAAAACAACATACATGCCAGACAGATATATATATATATATATATATATATATATATATATATATTCACAGCAGATATCATAAGATACTCATTCATTTCAAATTGACTAGCCTGTAACCTATTTAAACTTTTAAAAGTGAAGTTACTCACTTGTTATGAAGAAATAATCAGAGCCTTTAAATTTGAACAAGTTTACTTTTGTTTTCCTAAAACTAAAACAGGGATCACATTCTTGCAGAGATCAACATGTACAGGCCAAAATCAATTCATATACTCAAGATATTTGCAAGCAAACCAAACTCTAAACTCTCCTAATCATTCAAGCATCGATTCCAGTATTCATTAACTTAAATTTTAAAGTTAAATGTTTACTTACTTGGTCAAAACAAAGAAGTCTAGAAAAGACAAAGTTGCTCACCTTCCAAATCATGTTTTTTTAGAAATGACAAAGCTTCCTTTTTCTTTCCAGGCTTTTGCAGTTTCCAGTTGAAAGCCTTCTAGTTTTGATTCTCTGGTTTTTTTTATTTGTCTTCTTGTTTTAAATCTGAAGCTTTAAGTTGATGTTTGGTTTGAATGTTAAGTGATATTGTACTTTGGTTTTCCCAAGTTGAAATGGTGAACGAAAAATAAAATGAGAAGTTTTATGAAGTATTGAAATGTCTATGCTGAGATAAGTGCACAGGTTATATAAACTTGTACTAGGTTACATTATTTGTTTATTAAAATACAAGACAGAGATTTTTTCAAATGGGAGGCTGATGGATACGTTCTTGTGCTAGCATTAATTGATCTTGTACAACTTGTATTTTTTCCTTTTCAGCTGTACAAACAATGGGCTGAGATGATATGTTATAGTGTACTGAGGTATAGGTATTAATTGCTTTGTACAACATACTCCCTTATTTACTTGTACAAATATATTTGAAAAACCTTTTCTTTTCGGCTGATAGATATAAGGATGGTTTGCATTGATTTGTTTATACATAGGTATGGGTGACATGGTATGTTATTATTTTGTACAATATAGTGATGTATTTTTTTTCTTTGTTCGGCCATGCTAGAGGTACTGGCATTTATTTTATATTGTATTTGTATTTTTATTTTGTTTTGCTTTTATTCTCTCTTTTTATCTTGTCTACACTTGCTTGATTTAATTTCCAGGCTTTTGTATTTGAATATAAAGTTTTGTTTGTTTTATATTTTACTTCATTTTAATTCTATTTATTACTTAATATTTATTATCAATAAACCATTTATTTAAAATTTTATTCCAAATCCAATAAATTATAAATTTAAATATATATAAAATCCAGGGTCGTTACAAATTCCCCCCTTAAAAGAATTTCGTCCTCGAAATTCGCAGGCACGAAATAGCAAAGAGATAGACAGATTCGATCTCCTAGAATTCCTCAAACACAAGATAAGGATTCCGAATTCAAGTCGGAATATCTCAGAATACATACCAATTTATCCCTCTTCGGACTTTGGTATTCACAAGAAATTATAATAAAATTTCAAATTTTGTTTCAAACGATATCCTTTATTGATTTAATTCAAATTTAGCTTCATATTCTATTAATCAATTTACCTCAAATTAAAATTTCCATTCATATTCATTAAGGTTTAAATCGAAAAACTGATGAGAATCGATGAAATACGAAGTAAAATCTTCTACAACGATTCGTAGAGCCACCATCACACCGAAACTTCTTCTTATAGCTGATACGAAGAAATCAAAGAATTTGGAAACGAATCAAAGAAGATTGATAAGAAGGTTATTTCCACTGTTACAGGGTATTGACCATTTATAGTCGTATTCCCCTGTCCCCTATCTCGTCTTCTTCTTGCACTCATACTCACTATCAGTGGATAGTAAGAGAATTTACTGAGACGTTCAGACGGATATCTTAGAGATTTCTCATTCTAGAGTTTACTTCACTCTATCTCTAATGAGCTACTTAACGTGTTATACTCCTGAGCTAAAGTTCAACCTTAGCTCTGATACCACTTGTCAAGACCCAAAAATCGACCTTCGAAAATCGGCACCCGTACTTCACTTGTACTCAAAATGCCGTAGATTCAAATGCCGAATCTGGTTCTCGGGAGCTTATAACAACATTAAGTAAATAACACAGCGGAATAAAAAGAATAATACATTGATATACAATATCTGATACAACAGAGTGATACAATGAATATCAATATACATCAGAGATATGATACAACAAATAGCAGCGGAAAAGAAAACGATAACACCAGCAGCGGAACAATATCAATATAAATGATAACTCCAAAATGATCTTCAGACAAGAATGAATCCACAACTCCAAGATAAGCAACTCCGATGAATGAACTAGCTCCAGATAATCTACTAAACCTGAATATCTGAAAAGAAACCCAACTCTAGACTGCCCGTGTGGAAAATAGTGGGCACCCAGAGTTTAGGAAGGGAACAATAAACTCCGAGTCAGTCGTGGGACTGGTGTGAGCAACAAAAATAGTTTATCTTTAAACAACAACAAAAGGTTTTAAACATTGAAATCCGCAATGCTTTTGGAAAATGAAACTACCATAAGACCTCCCACCACACACACAATGCAAACGCAGAATTGGAGGAGATTTCTTCTTTTGATAGTCAAAAATGCTTACTACGCAAATCAAAATCATTTTTGATATTATTATTAGTGCATAGTGTGTAGAAAACATTTCGAAAGTATAATATTAATCTTAGCCAGCATAGGCATTCCGCACTTATGCCTACTATAGCTACCATCCAAACAGTGGTGACCACCATAAGTGAATGATAGGTTCTACAACTAAAACCGTACAAGTCTCGTATTGTTTCTTTGGATTTCCAACAAATGGTCAGGCTAAGGAACTTCCTATCCACGATGGGTACGTCCCTGGAATAGACGACCCGAGAACCTAACCGGATCTCTGCCAACACAAGGCCGGGTTACCTCTGCAAAAATAGGTAACTACTGACACGCGTATGCCATCCCTCGATCGTCACCGATCTTCCCGAGGATCCCCGATTTCCAACAACCACAAAGTAATAAACTTGCAGCAACCACAGAGGTTAAGTATCTGGGCTCCATACCATGATACCACCTTTATCCAGAAGGAATGACATACACTAAGGGGCGCTACTCCCTAGAACCTTGCTGCATCCTTCCTGTTTTGACCATTTCCGGGGTGTGAGGTTCGATGAAGTCTCGTCCACAAAGCTACGCTTTGTCACAAAGCCATGCTTCGGGTCAAACAGATGATCAACCTATGATCACAAAGATATAAGATCAAACAAATGATCAAACACTGATCATCACACAGCAACACTCAGCATGCCACATTACCAAATTGGGATATATCGCTGATAAATTTCAACTACATAACCTCTGAGCTCGTACGTCTCAGAGAAGGGTGTTAAGCTAAGAGAATAAATTCTCCGCCACCAACAGAAATGTATTTGAAAGAAATCGGCTTTATATCTCAAAGTGTAATGTCAGACATGTATCCATACAAGTCTGTTCCGGGTTCGAACAGAACCGAAGGCACTTCTCACGAAGCCCTTGCAAATCCGGATAATTTCCAATCACGTCCGGACTTCTTGTCACTAAGGGTGATAAAACCTCTATATCGGGGATCAGCCGATGCAGAGTAACTCGACGGTAATCCTTCCGTTTTCAAAAATATCCGGTCTTCAACACCGGTCTTCAAATGCGATCCATATACGTCGTATCACACATTCGGAATGGGTTATACGACCCAAAGGTCCTTTCCCGGCTAACCCGAATAGTGAGCGCAATTTAAAATCATATGGATATGGGATTTCAATTAAGTCACAACTTAAACCCAACTTTCTTTTCAACTGATTTAAGACAAATTTCCATTTTTAAATCTTTAAACAAAAAGATTCATTTTAAACAACCTTCAACGGTTTAAACAATTTCCACATTTAAATCTTTTAAATAAAAGATTCATTCACAGATTTTCCCAATTAATCTCCATTTCAGTTTAACTCGTTAAATCTTTAAATCAAAGATTTAACTTATAGTTTTCAAAACAATTTCATTTCGAATGGGTTAAACAAATCATCATTTTAAATCTGTTAAAAATAGACAGATTTAATTCATAGCTTTCAAAAAGAATTCATTCATAACTTGGAAAATCCATTTTTCAATTCACTTGAAATTCCTTTAATTTAAACTGGAATTTCTTTTCTTATCTAAAAGCTTTTATCATTTGAAAACAACAGTTTTCAATTTGGAAATCTGATTCATTCATACGAGTTGAAATCCTTGGTTTAAATTCAAATTCCCAAATTAATACTTTAAAATGGTTTAATTCATACAAACACATTTATATCATCTTTTATCCCTAGTTTCCAAATCATAGATTTAATTTCAAACTTAAATTCAAATTTAAATCTAATTATTTAAATTTTCAAAACTCGATTAAGTTATTCAAAATAACTTTTATCTTTGAAATTCCATTTCAAAAGCTTTTCACTTTTTATTTTAACCCAAATTTCAAATTTCAAAATCAATTGAAATTAAAATTTCAATTTCAAAACATCAAATTTAAATTATCTGTGACTTAACCGATTTCCACGTGAAATCCATATTTGTGTGTGTATAAGTGTGGTCCGGGGGTTTTAACACAATAGTGCAACATAAATCATCACAGATTAAAATACCGAAGTATAGTTGATAAGCGATATAAGCAACAACGCTTATCACTCATTCACAGATCACAGATATATATACAGATGTATCATAAGTAAATGAATAAATTACACACAACTAAATCCACAGAACAAAATATCATAGATCAGATAGGACAATCAATTCAAGGCATCACATATAAGACGAGCATTCATAACAGGCATTCAATAAACATTTATAAACTGGATTTAATTAATAGTTTAATCCTAATAAATTCAATTTATTTCCAATTAAATTTATAACTTATGAATTGATTATCATATTCTGATTAATTAATTACAAATTATTTAATTTAAATTTATTTATCAAACACTTTAATAAATTAAACTATTCTTAATTAATCATATGAATTATATCAACCTTTTAAACCAATTACATAATTAATTAACTTTAAATAAATAAAATCTCCAAAATTAATTACTATAAGTGATTAATCCTTAGTTAATTAACTTCATTTACTAATAACATTTCTTAATCACTTTCTTAAGAAATTCTCTTAGATTTAAATCATCATAAATCATTTCTAATTTATTTAATTTATTTATTTATAGATAAAATAAATCATTCTTTAATTACCTTATTTATTAAATCATTTTGATTACCTTAATTATCTCTAAGATAATCTATTCCTTTATTAACGATTTAATAATTATTAATGTGTGGAACATTACGCTTTTGAATTTAAATTTAAATCACACTTTGAATATAAGATTCAAAATGATTTACCCTTTAAGAACCTTAACCAAATTTAAATTAAATTTAAACTCGTTTTAAAACACCCTCAGATTTTGAAAACAGATTTTAAAACAAACTCGAGACAGTACACTACTTCGAGTTGCCTCCCTTTTTACTTCGAGAGATACCCGAGTTTCCCACTAAATTTCCCGAGTTCCCTCCTTCCTCACTTCTCTTCTTTTCTTTTCTTCCTTCTCTAAAAAGTTTAAGTATAAACTGTTAGTTTTATACCCACTCCTCGAACTCGAGTACAACCCCGTGAATCCCTTCAACTGCTCGAGCTTCTCCCCGAGCCAACTCAAAACAACATCTTCTCCTCCATTTCCAGGCTACTGACATCACCACGAACGTGTGCATGTTGCACACATCTCCGATCAACCCTGGACGGTGCTACGACCGTTATCACGTCACTGACAACCACCACGAATCAGCAGACCACCCTGAAGCGTGAACCCACGTCGTATTCAAAATCGAGCTATACGACCCAGACTTCATCAAAACAACTACCACAAAATTGTCCCGTCCCCCAACCTCTAACTATCAGAGGCCATGCAAACTTCGTCAGAGCTTCGTCTTGACCACACGCTGCTATTCCCACCGTCTTCTGCAACTCGGTTCATCGGAGATGCCATGGCGACGAGATACTGATCGTGATTAAACTAAGGGATAAAACCCTAATTCGCTTTCGTTCATCATCCCCAATGAAATAAAAAATCAACGAGCATTTTTCCTTGAATCCCCTAAACTCCAGCTACCTCCAGTTATGATTTCGAGGCCCACCATCCCATTGATCACCAGAGTTTGATAAAAAACCCAAAACTGTTCAACTTTGAATTTCTCAACATATACGATATTAAAAATCTTTATTTTAGGTTTAAAATTCATGTTTTTGAATGTTGTTTCAGACCTTAACCCTGAACCTTAAATCGTGATATTTTTAATTTTCACTATTTCGAAGTTTGATCATCTGTTTATAACTTCCAGAGATAATGCAAAGCTATTTTAACTTAGGTAAAATTTTAAACTGAAGTTTGTGATGGAACAAACTAGTTTGATTTGAATCTTAAGTTTAAATCATGACAAAATCAAGCGGGTTTGAATTTTTAAATCAAAACTTGTATATGGGGAGATAAAAACAGAGAATACTCTGATGAAAACAACATACATGCCAGACAGATATATATATATATATATATATATATATTCACAGCAGATATCATAAGATACTCATTCATTTCAAATTGACTAGCCTGTAACCTATTTAAACTTTTAAAAGTGAAGTTACTCACTTGTTATGAAGAAATAATCAGAGCCTTTAAATTTGAACAAGTTTACTTTTGTTTTCCTAAAACTAAAACAGGGATCACATTCTTGCAGAGATCAACATGTACAGGCCAAAATCAATTCATATACTCAAGATATTTGCAAGCAAACCAAACTCTAAACTCTCCTAATCATTCAAGCATCGATTCCAGTATTCATTAACTTAAATTTTAAAGTTAAATGTTTACTTACTTGGTCAAAACAAAGAAGTCTAGAAAAGACAAAGTTGCTCACCTTCCAAATCATGTTTTTTTAGAAATGACAAAGCTTCCTTTTTCTTTCCAGGCTTTTGCAGTTTCCAGTTGAAAGCCTTCTAGTTTTGATTCTCTGGTTTTTTTTATTTGTCTTCTTGTTTTAAATCTGAAGCTTTAAGTTGATGTTTGGTTTGAATGTTAAGTGATATTGTACTTTGGTTTTCCCAAGTTGAAATGGTGAACGAAAAATAAAATGAGAAGTTTTATGAAGTATTGAAATGTCTATGCTGAGATAAGTGCACAGGTTATATAAACTTGTACTAGGTTACATTATTTGTTTATTAAAATACAAGACAGAGATTTTTTCAAATGGGAGGCTGATGGATACGTTCTTGTGCTAGCATTAATTGATCTTGTACAACTTGTATTTTTTCCTTTTCAGCTGTACAAACAATGGGCTGAGATGATATGTTATAGTGTACTGAGGTATAGGTATTAATTGCTTTGTACAACATACTCCCTTATTTACTTGTACAAATATATTTGAAAAACCTTTTCTTTTCGGCTGATAGATATAAGGATGGTTTGCATTGATTTGTTTATACATAGGTATGGGTGACATGGTATGTTATTATTTTGTACAATATAGTGATGTATTTTTTTTCTTTGTTCGGCCATGCTAGAGGTACTGGCATTTATTTTATATTGTATTTGTATTTTTATTTTGTTTTGCTTTTATTCTCTCTTTTTATCTTGTCTACACTTGCTTGATTTAATTTCCAGGCTTTTGTATTTGAATATAAAGTTTTGTTTGTTTTATATTTTACTTCATTTTAATTCTATTTATTACTTAATATTTATTATCAATAAACCATTTATTTAAAATTTTATTCCAAATCCAATAAATTATAAATTTAAATATATATAAAATCCAGGGTCGTTACATAATCAATGTTAGTTTTTATAATGGAATTTGCATTTTCTTTTGTACATGTAAGTGCATTGTTGTTTATTAAATAATGGGGTAAAAACATAAAAAAATATTAGTCTGGAGCACCGAATATTTTTGGGCCGACCCTATTTTTATTATTTACCTATTATAGGATAGTTTTCAACTTATTTCATTTAAACTGCAATATGACAATGCCAAAATAGAAGAAAATAGTGAAAGGAAGGATGTGTAATGTGATTTTCTAGACGATAAAGATCATTTTATCATGAATAAAGTGTGTATTTTGTTTTGAAATTTGTACATTATGCATATATATTGGTTTTAACTTTTATTTATTATGTACGTTTTTGCTTCTTCAGATGCATTTATACTTTAGTATCAATCACAAGTGAACAAGGTAAATACTATTTTTATCATTACTAAATTGTATACGTTTAGGGGTTAGCAAAAACCTTGGACTATCTAATGAGAGATCTGGAAAATGATGAAAAAATAAGCCAAAAATAGAGAAATCTTGAAAAATAATATGAAACATCCATGCAGTGCAACAAAAAATGTGAATGTTTATTTCTCAACAAAGGGGTGTATCTAGATTCAAAAAGTTGGGATGTGGAAGAAGTATACTCATAATTACATTTTATTGAATAGTTTAATTAGTCATGCTTACGCTAGAGGATTAATGAATAAGGAGAAAAAAATCATGATGCATATGAGTGTTGTAGGGGTTAAGGTATATGTGAGCAAAGAAAAATAATTCTGAAATGTTTCAATGTAAGACTATTTATAATGCAAAAGCTAAGATGATCATTTCGGAAATTGAAGGAGTATTTCTTATATATTTGAAGGGGTATATTCCTTACATTTTGGAGGTTTCATGGATTAGTGAATGTAAGGCTATTCTTCTGACTTCACTTTACCGCATCAATTAGGTTTACATATACTTACACTCGACTTAACCTTACTGCATCAAACCCTAAATTAACCCTAGCCATTTGATTCTTTTGCCTTCGAAATTTTCTTCCATATCTTATATATTGACTCATACGAGATACAAAATTCTATTCCACTTTTTCCCAAATTTTCTTTGTTTCTTGTATCACCGCTTTCTTTGATTTCAAAGTATGTGGAATTTTCTATGTGGTATTTGCAAGATCTGAAGTCATTGTGAAAGTCAATGTCTTCCACATGGCCTTTGACGATACTTCCTTTCAAATTTAAGGCGTACTTCTGCAATTACTTACTCTTGTCTTTGCTTGGATTATTGATGACGTGCGAGGTAAAAGGTCGATCTGCGCTTTTAGCCTAATCTGATTTTCTGCAGCCGTCTTAACTAAGCACTCAGCATGCTTATGGTTCAAGAGGATCATCTCTAACTCTTCTTGTTAGGGTAAAAGTTAGGCTAGGCTAGTAATTCAAAGGAAAATAAAGGTGAAATAAGGTCATTATCATAATAGAATGCATAAAAGCATGTCATTATATATTCAATAGGAATAACTATGCAAATTATGCCAATGTTTGTCCTTTATTACAAATTTCTGAATTACAAATTACCCTAACGGCCATGAAACCCCAATTCCAAGCTCAATTTACAAATTGGAGGAAAAAATGAAAATAAAGAAGGAGGACTTGAGAAATTCAACCCCTTTCTAAGTGGGGGTGCATGTCTATTTATAGAGAATTGGAGATGTTAGATTCTTGACACATGGCATTCCACTAGAAGTCGACGACCATGATTAATCCACATGACACATGATCGAATGACATGTGGCACACTTATTTAATGATAGTTAATGATTCAACATTATATGTGATAGCTCTCTTGAAACTTTCCACAATGGCTTTCATTTGTTGCTTCAAAATAGCCAGCAACAGTTCTAACTCATTACGATGGCATGGATTCTTGATATTTTTAGTTTATGAGTTGAGCATGACAATATCATGGAAATTTTTTGTAATAGCTTAAATCAACCGTTTTTGAATTGCTTTCGATGGCATATTGGAACCACTAAAATTGCTCGCAATGGCTTCATTGAACTCCTTGCGATAGCTTTGGTTTGTCAATGCATAAAACACTCCTCTTGATGGCTTGGTCTACCACTTGGAGAATGGTACACGAAGGCTTCACAGGATTTACCACAATGGTTCTTTTACTTTACTAAGTGGTTGCTTCATTAATATATCACGATGGCTCCATTCTTTCATGTTTAAAGTTATCACATAGAAGCTTCATGTAAATTGTTCTATAAACTCTTCATAGTAGCACATAGAAAACCCTTCGCGATGGCTTTATGGAACTCTTCATTACAACTTTATGGAACTCCTCGCCATAGGTCTGCTTTGACGCTCGAGAACATCACATGGTGGCCTTAAGAAACTCTCCTCGATAGCACTTCCTTATGTTGTTCTGTAATGGACCTATTGTGTTATTTGCTCACGATAACCTTTGGAGTTACCATGAGGGTTCTATAAAGTTATTCCATGATGATTACCCCATGAAAGCATGTAGTTGCTTTAATGAACTTTCTATAACATCTCTTGTTTATCATTTGAAGATAACATGCGATGACTATGCTCAACTTCTCGTGATGGATTTTGAAGACTTTCCATGACAAATTTAGGACTTGTTTCATTTAGCTTTACAAACTCTTCGCAATGGCTTCTATGTTTTCCTCATGAAAGCCTCCTACCTTCTTAACTTGAAATGACTAGAATGTTTGGGTTATAATACTTGCCCCCTTACTATAATTTTTCTTATACTTTACCATAAGTATCGTTTCATATTCAAAAAACTCATCCTAGCCATTGATATTTTTTCATTTTGATCTAACGGTTGTCTTTACTCTCCCTTTTTCCTATAATTAGCCATTCTTTCCCTATTTCTCTTTTATCTGCTCTATCAAAATCTTCCATTCTTATCTCAGATCTTGTTTTCCTACGATTTTCATCCGGTATATATGTTTATTATTGGTTCGTTTATTTATTTCTTTATTAATGGGGTTTTTAAATTACTTTGGTTAATCTTAATTTTATAAGGACTGGATTGAATTTAATTATTTGTTTCGATCTTAGTGATTTCTTTATGTTTTCTTCTGTAATTGTTATTTTGATGCAAATTTGGTTGCTTGGCCCGCCATTTTATTGTTTATGGTTTTTGAGTTCTATGGGTTATGTATCCATTATCTAATGAATTTGAACCATCGCTGTATGATGGGTTTTTATTCGACGACTTAGTACTTGAAGACTAATATTTTATGTGCAATTTATAATTAGGCCTTATTTTTATGCTTTAGTCATGATGATTATGTCCAAGCTCATCGCGAAGAGTTTTATACTTTGGTCTATGTCTTGCGATGACTATGTTTAAAACTCACAGTGGAGAGTTTTTTACTTGAGGGCCATGTCATTTGATGATTATGTTCAAACTCATGCAAAGAGTTTTATACACAAGGACCATGTTTAATGATGACTATGTTTAAAACTCATTGTGGAGAGTTCTATACACAAGGACCATGTTTCACGATGACTATGTTCAAACTTGTCGCAATGAGTTTTATTCATTAGGATTTTGTCCCATGTTGAGTATGTTCAAAATCATCATGATGAGTTTTATACATAAGGATTTTGTCTCAAGATGGCTTTATTCAAAATCATCGTGATGAGTTCTATACATGAGGGTTATCTCACGATGACTTTGTTTAAGGAATAGCTTTAGATTTTATACATAAAATCTTTATACATGAAAATTAGTTGTTTGATAATTATATACCTTAGCTTTACTTTGTACCTCATATATGCATACTCGTATACTCATATTCCAATGTACTCATATCTTCATATATATGCAATGACTAATTGTTGATAGCTCTAGCCAATTGTTAGTCATTTTGTATATTTATATATATTCATTTTATATATTCATATTACCATTTGGATTATGGTAGGGGTGACATTTGAAAGTTGATTTTGAAAAGTTCTATATATGTAGGGTGTGATAAAGTCCCTAATAACAACTTTTTACACCGTATATTAACATATACATTTATGGAAAAATTAATAAGTTTTGACCTTTTATATATATATATATATATATATATGTATGTATGTATGTATGTGTGTGTGGCTCATGGACTTATATCCCTTATTTATGTAAATATTATATTGACATGTATGTGGACTCTAATATATTTAAGTGTTTATGGCAAGCTTGTTCATTAATAGTTTACTTTTCATTTAAATGATTGACATCATTCTATTGTAGACTTCATGGCTGGAGGAAGAAACTGGTTTTCAAGGGAGCATCAAAATCCCTAAGTACCCCAATCTTGTGGGTTCTTTTGAAGAAATGATTTACACTTCTCATTAGTCCTACTTTATGAAGCAAGAGTACATCAACTCTATTCCCCCCTTTTCGGTATTTCAGGGATTGAAACAAGGATTGCAAACCTAGGTGATCAAATCAACACTCCTCCCAAAGGGTTCTTCGCCTTTACTCCTTTTCATATATATGACTCATATTATCTACCCTTTAACCCTATTGTTTATAAGCTCTTGGCCTTCTTAAAGATTGCTCATATTTAGTTGATTCCTAATTCTTATAGTTACATCAATTCCTTGTTTATTCTGTTCAAAGAACTCAAGTTGGAAGAATTGACTCCTTTCATCCTTTGCTCCTTTATTACTCTTCAAAGAATTAAGAATCTGCCTGAGGGTTCTAATTATTATCTTAGTTCTAACGGTAGTGGAGTAGTGATTGACTTCATCAACAAGCATCCGGCCTGGAGTCACCGGTTCTTTTTCGTGAGATGTTTTTCCCCAGACAGTACTGAAATATTCTTGATCCTTGGTATGCATTCTTGCTAGGTTCATTTTTTACTCACTTAGTGTCTACTTTAGTTTAATTAGACTTATATCTTTTATCTTATATGAGTCGAATACTAGATGTTGATTGAATGAACATCGATCCTCAAGTTTTGGCGAAGATTCCTAGCTTTGGAGACGCTACAACATTCTCAAGGAGTCAGTTGAGGCTTCTTATTGAAGAGAAGTTAAAGAAGTGCTCTATGATTCCGCCAACCCACCGGGTTTTAGGCGAACCCTTATAATGAAAAAGAAAAGGAATAATCCACTGGCCCTTATTGTCAATAAATTGGATGCATTTCCGCAAATTCTCCCGTACAATGCTGAATGATTGAAATCCCTAGATACTATATAGGTTTTGTTTCTTAATTTCCTTTTCTTATTATGTAGCAAGATTCATTTCTTAAACACTTTTCCTTTTGTAAATAGGTCCCTCTAAAGCGCACTTTGTGAGCATAGATGCATTATCACCTAATAAAGGTGCTTTTGAATTGCCTGCTTCGTCCAAAGAGACAGAGAAAGTGATGGCTCCCACAACCACTTCTTTATTTTTTATTTCTATTGCTCAAGATGTTATAGTGAAGGCTAGGGAAGATTTGAAGAGAAAAAGTTCCAAGGTTGCTTTCACTCTGTCTGAGGTTCCTTCTAAAATGCCCAAAAGGGAGGGATCTAATGTAACCCCACTTCCTGCTCCTTTTGCCATTTCCATCTTTCCACTTTCCCAGTAAAGGATTCTATTACCAATGTTTCTGATCCCACTCTTAAGGAGTCCATGGCCTCTTTGCATCAAACTTTAGGGCTTGACACCCCGCTTAAGGACACTCCTCCCTTGTCCCTGAATTTGGAGGTCCTTTCCTGCTGACTTTATGGACTTGTTTACGAAGGTCCTTCATTCTTCTGCATTTGCTTCCTCGAGCTCTTCTAAAATCTCTCCTTCTTTTTCCTTAGAGTATTTGGAAGATCGTTTACTAAACCTTATTCAAGTAAAGTTTACTTGTTTTATTGTGGTATAAATGTTGATGTTAGTTACTTTTTGATTTTCTGACTTTGCATCACTCTCCCTTTTTAGATTGGCTATCATTTATTAGACTTCCAATGGTCATGTACATCTTCTTTTCAAAATGCATCCCGGTTATAAGAGCCGAATTCCTTATTGTCCAAAAAGG
This sequence comes from Allium fistulosum, assembly GCA_030737815.1. Classification (NCBI taxonomy): domain Eukaryota; kingdom Viridiplantae; phylum Streptophyta; class Magnoliopsida; order Asparagales; family Amaryllidaceae; genus Allium; species Allium fistulosum. The sequence continues at coordinate 390,850,462 of CM060901.1, forward strand.
CATCTACCATTGATATTCAGCTCAACAGTCTTCATATTACTAGTGAATCACTATCTTCTAAGAACAAGACGATCACGGTCTTGTTGGAGTTAGAAAAGGAAATATCTCATAAGCTGGAAAAGAAGGCGAAGTTATCGGAAGAAAAACTCAAGAAACATCAAGAGTTGGAGGAGAAAGCAAAGCCTTTAGAGGATGAACTGTCTCGAGCGCAATCAAAAAGCTCTACTCTTAGAACATCCTCGACGGCAGTTCTTGACTTAGAGAAGGATTTGGACAGAAAGAACCTTATGATAAGAAAGCTCGAATCATCCATTCATGCCATAAAATCCAAGGTTTCCTCTTTTCTAAGTGATCCCCTTCTCCGATGGAAAGGACAATGTGCAAGCAGTTCTATTCACTACTTATAAAGAAAATATCGACCAATGTCTAGACATGGGTTTTACTTCATTTGGTAGGTCAAGAGTGGATTACGAGAAGAGATTTGACATCATATTGGGGCATGTTCCCAATGATTACTACGAGGTTATGGGAGAAGGCATTATTGACCCCATCCAGTCCTTGGCTTTTGACAATGAATTAACAGATAATGATGATGAGGGGTTAGAGAACGAAGGTGCCGGTAAAGAAAATATGAACGACGACAAAGACAATAAAGATGATAATGATGATACCTATGGCCCTTTTGGAAAATATTTTACAGAAGGAAATGGGAATGGTGGCTCAAACCAAGGTGGTGCATTTGGAGCCGCTCAAGGTTCAGACCGTATGACTGACCTTCCTCCTTCGAAGATCACTAAAGAAGTCGATAAATCTCCGCCTCCTAGACACTTTCCTACTAAGTCAACGCCTCTTGAATCTGGTGAAATATGTCAAACTTCTGCTAGGTCAAAGTCTCCTATTGAAGCCCAAATTCCTTCTAATGCTCCCTTTATTTATTCCTTCAGGCCTAACACCACTACTACTCCTCCACAGGTAATTTTTTGTTTTATTCGTTATTCATTTTGTACATGTATATTTTAAGATTATTAACATGATTTAACTATTGGCATAATAAAATGACTAGAAATTACGTAGAGATTATTTTATATAAAAAGGAAAAAGAAATTTTAAGGCTTAACTAAGAAGGAGAAAGGCTATGCAAAGATTTGAATGAGTCACATGAAAAATATACGAGGACTTTAAAACATCTCAAAAATCTTAAGGATTTTAAGAATAAAAGAGTTGCACCACTTCTTTGGAAATTACGCTTTCACTAGGATAATTTTTGCAAGGAAATAAAGAAATGATCACACTTTTATGGATGCTAATTGAGGATTGGGCTAATGTAATGACCCGTATTCTACGTATCGGAGGACCGTAGAATATTAATATTATTTTCGAACGAGGTCGTATAATTCTAAAATTCTGGAAAATGACACTTAGGGACATTTTCAACATCTATAATTTTTGCTAGATTTCTATGTAACTATTTTGACCATAAGAATCTTGTATGACCTATAACTTTTGATCGGAGCTAAATTGGAGTCTGAAACCATCCATTAGATCGCGATGAAGGATGAGTGGTCATAATAAGAAATTGGACTTATCGTTAGGGAGATATGGCTGTTTGAATTTCCACTTGATTTAAATAGCTTAATGGGTAAGTAGTGAGTTAATGAGTAGGCCCAAAGCCCATTTTGAGATTAGCATGGGTTTAGGGTTGATTAGAGTCACTTATATCATTTCACTCTTCCTAAAAATAGAGAGAATCCCTGATTAACAATCCTCTTAGCCTAAAAGTTACCCAAACCCTTTAATTAGCCTAAACACATCATTTGACAGAGATTAGCGAGATTAGCATCTTGGATTGAAGATTTGCTGTTGAAGATCACCTTGCAGCTGTTTTTCATCCTTAGATTTCATGCCATTTGGAGTTACTTTGGATTTCTTAGGATTTATGTGAGTGGTTTCAAGCCTCTACTCACTAATTAGCCCCTATTAGATGTTAAATGACGTTTTCAAATGATTTTTAAACTCTATAACACGTTTTAAACCTTTTTAAACTACATATATAAATTTCAAGTAATTTGAATGAGCTTTGAAAATTCGTGTTCTTATGGATACTATGTGTTCTTAAGGACAGTACATTTAGATTTAGGACTCATAGTGATGTGTTTGCTTGTATACTTGTTAGTATATATTATTTATGATGATTGCTTGATTTTGTGATGCTTGAATGGTTGAAAATGTCGAACGAATGATGACTTAGTTTTAGGAACAACCTATGGATTAGCATTAGGGATCGGTATCGATCCATGAGTTATGCCCCAAACTTGACGCGATCGATGTGGGGTGACAAGGAAGCCCCCATAATGCAATATTCCAAGTATCAAGCCATACGGAGTTTGTATGCTCGAGATGTAGTTGTTTGAAGCAAGGATCAGCGGTGATTTTGAAGCTTAGGGATCGGTGGACACTTTCCTTGACTTGTGAACGATAAGGATGGTTTATGAGTGAAAGGAGGAGGGATCGCTTGAGTGTATGTATGGATCGCGTGCATTGGTGAACAGTTCTAAGTGTTGGATCTTGGAGGGTGGGTAGCTTGAAGCATAGGATCGAGATGCAAACAGTGGCTTCGAGAAAGCGATGTGGGGCAAAGGAGTTGGAGTAGAGTTCATGAAGTTTTGGCTAAATATGGGATCCGTCCCATAGATCAATATCGATCCTTAGGTATTGACCCATATGACTTGTGATCCATAGAGGATGGTCTAGGGGTGGAAAGCAACCTATATGTGAAGTGCGGGATCAGGGCAAGTAGGGATCGATGGTGATTAGCATGAGTGAATTTGGACGTCGAATCTTTAAGTGATTGCTTTAGGTTCCTGTATGTATGCTTCTTGAAGTTATGAGGTTTGACTCGAGTTTGGGTGTGTGATTACTCAAGCTTGAGACAAGCTAATTATTTAACCAGATATAGTTAAGTGTAGGCATCATACTGAATCCGAGGTTCGGTGGCGAATGTCAACGACGATGATGCGTGGTTCGATGGTGATGATCTATAATGCGAGACAACTTCGATAATGGATAACTATATTTTGAGATGCAGAGTTAAGGACTATGAGTCGCATTAAGAGGGAACTGTTAGGTGATCACTATGGCGCATGGTGGTATTCTACATGATGATGATAGTAGAGAATCATCCCAACCGTAGTGACTTCATGATGGGAATCGTGAGATTAGTTCTAGGATGTACTCTTGTAACGACCCAGAATTTTTAAACAATTGAAAATGGAATATTTAACTAATTTTAAATATTTAAATGATGGTTTGAATTGAATTTCAAATTATAAGAAGAATTTGGCGATTAAATTATAAAATTTAATCTATTGTAAGTTAAATAAAAATTTGAATCTTCAATTTTAAGCTGAAGAAAAATATTTCAAAAGCTTTTAAAATTCGTAATGATAATATTGAATATAATAGAAGCTTCGGAATCGAATTTGAAACTGCTTTGTTCAGTTTTGAAATTGTATCGTTTGAACCGATATTTAAAATACAGCGTTCCGGGGCACAGTCTCGGAAATTGACGAAACCAGTTCCATTGGGTCCGTAATAGTTTGTTATTACCGGATTTCAAATTTCGTATTTATCGAATTTGTTATGCGAGCATACGATATATATATACGCGTTGAAATTTAATCAGATTCAATTTAAATTTAAAAATTTAGTCTACATCAGTACTTTATCTCCCCATCAACATGTTGTAGCAAAGTAAATCAAACACGATCTATCATCCCCAAATTGCGCCTAAAATCACGACAATAATCGTTCAAAGCATGGCCGCGTTCCTCTGTTTTAATTGCGAAAACAAATTTGCCAGAGGGAAAAATCAATGGCCGCGACAATATCAAAATCCATTCCTCTTGTTCAAATTCAAAAATAACAACCGAGACTTTTTTCTCAAATTAAAATCAATGGTGGCCGCAATTTCAAACTCAGCTTCATTCAAGGAAGGAAAATAAAAATCGAAAAAATCAAAATTTCTCAGAAACAAATCCATGGCCGAAGTCGACTCGTTCAATCCTCATACCGAAAACAAATCTAGAGAACGTCGATTCGCTCGAGATCAATTCAGAGGGGAAATCGGATGCAAAGTTGTCGCGATGCCGTGGTGAGTGGGAAGACGCAGGGCGAAGCTAGGGTTGATTGGGTTTCGCGAGCATCTCGAGACGATGATTCCAACGTGGGCAGGCATGGATGAGGCCGCGTTCACTGGAGTGTTCGTACGAGGCTATGTTTGCGAAGAATGGTCTAGTTGGGGGCGCGGTGTGTGGCAGCGTGGGATGCATTGTCAGTTAGGTGGCACCGAGTTTGGGTTATGAGGATTACTCGTGGGTGATGGAATCGAGGTGTCAGGGTAAGGGCCTTGTCTGAGTTGGTCGACGAAGAGGTATTTGATCTTCGTTTTCTCGAGTTCGATTTTTTTCTTGATATACGAATGCTTTCTGTTTAATTTTGATAATTTACTTTTACAGTAGTTCCACTTACTGTAACTTACTATCTTGTTTTAAAATACTGGAACTTACTGTCTTGTTTTAAAATGTGTACATATCTATTCTAATTTAAAAGAAGATACTATAAGAACGTGTATAACTATGATTTTGAAAATATAAGGGTTTTAAATTTTGAAAAGTTCACTTAGAATTTAGATTTGAAAAGATTGAAATAGGAATTTGAAAATGTTTATGTGAAAATAGATTTTTCGATCTATATATATATATATATATATATATTTACAGTGAGGGCAGAAAAAGAATATACGTATACAAGTTAAAAGAATTTTTCTATTTTGAATTTAATGTGTAAGTTAAGACCAGAAAACTTATTTACTGGAAACTATATAGGGTTGAAACAGGAATCTCGGTTTTAAAACATCTTTGATTGAACAGTTATATTTAAAGTTGGACTTTCGGTTTATATAGATTATCTTATAAAAATAGGATATAATAGTGATTAACTCATTCCAATTAACTTATTAAATTATTTTAGTTGATAAACTATTAAAGAAAAAAAATTGGGTTAAGCAAAACGATCAGCTAATAAAGTTATTAAACAGAAATTAATTGTTCGATTTATTTCGAATATTAATCTATTTCAAATTTTAATAAATTGTATAATGTTTATACAAGGTTTATAAATCGAGAAAACAGACTGGAATGGAAATGGATGGCAAATTAAAAGCAAAGGTGAGATTTTCTCACTCGAATGAAAAGTGGAATTTTCAGTTATTGATTTGATTGTCTGTTTGGTTGTGATATTAGATATAGTAGGATATATCTATATATATAGCAATATATACATATTGGCATATGTATATATTGGATTGATTTATTTCCCGCATTGTATAGCGGATGAGACCCTATTGCGCCGTTAGTAAGTGGATGATTTTTATAAAACCCATATACCGCGATATTCCACCTCGAAGTGGAATGGGTATTGTGCTAATGTCTGTGGATGCAGGGAAACAGGTTGGAGGGATCCAACTGGATTCCTCAACTGTATTGATTTATTTACATATATTGTTATATATTCTGTTATCATATTGATATATGATGTTTTGATGTCGTGTTTGAGTATTTGGTGCTGTGGCATCATCGGATCCAATTTTAAAGTTATAAAAAATTATGATTTTTGTGAAATATAACCGAAAGGTAATTTTTTTGAAATAAATGGTTAAGTAATTTATAAAATGGTTTGGATTGGGATTTTTGAATTATTAAAACGATGTATATAAAAGATGTACAAAAATGGATATTTATAAATTTAAAATATTGGGATTATAAGACAAGTTTTTATAAGTGTTAAAATGAAGTATAAATGGGATTTCATAAGTTAATGAAATCTGAAAGTTTTAAATTTTGTGAAGTTTAAAAGAACGATTTCTTTTAAATAAATGAATTACAAGTTATTAACTTATAATATGGACATGTGTATATATATTGAGTTACAAATTGAATTTGTTAATAAGGGAGATTTATAGATCAAAGTTGTTATGAAATATAAAGGTGAATTTATAAACGTTATTTTATAAATCCGAAACCAATTGAATTTGATGAATTAAACGTAGAAGTTATTAAAGGAGATATATTCGTGATTTTGGACAGCGAATTATCCTTTAAGTTAAATGTTGTAAATAATAAGAGTTGGTTGGGAATTTTATCCACGATTTTGGATAGTGGATAAATTCTTGAAATAAAATGTGTAGAAAATATTGAAATTTGGTTAGTGAAGTATATTCACGATTTTGGACAGTGAATATATTGTTAAGTAAAATGGATATTGTTTTGGGGAAGTGACATTAAAAAATGAAGTTAATTGTTTTAACAATATTTTAAAATGTATTGAATATCGAAATCATAGATTTCAACATTCATTGTTGAAATAGACGTTTTCGAGGAAGAAGGAAATGGTGGACTATAACACTGTTGTTATAGTAAATGATTTTCGAAAGGAAATGTTTTTATATAGTATTGGGATTTATATATCTATCTTAATTCTGAATCCCTATACTAGTGATTTTGAGTCGTCGTAACGATGTTTTACGTAACATTCGTTTTGACTCAAATAGATGTTGTTATTATAAATGATTTCCTTAAAGAATGAAATATATACTTAATATTGATTTGAGTATATCGAATATTTTCAAATGTTGAAAATAAATGATTTGTGAATTACTTATTATTAAATAAGTATGAAAATGCTTTTCCAATATGAAACGAAGGGTTTGAAATTTTATCTTTTAAAGATAAATTGAAAAGTGAATATTTGAAATTTGTTTCAAACGGTTAAGTGTGGAAATTTTATATCTAGTAAAGATATTTTGGAAAATAAATAATTTGGAAAATTATTTGGAATCTGATGATGTTGCGCATCTTTATTGATAGTTAAATAACCGACTATCAATAATTACCTTGAATGGGTATTTGTTGTGAATTGGATGAATTTGAATGCCACACTTATTTTTGAATAAGCGCTCACTATTCGGGTTAGCCGGGAAAGGACCATGGGGTCGTATAACCCATTTCGAATATGTGATACGTCGTTATAGATTGCATTTGAAGACCGGATATTTTTGAAAACGGAAGGATTACCGTCGAGTTACTCTACATCGGCTGATCTCCGATTTAGAGGTTTTATCACCCTTAGTGACGGGAAGTTCGGACGTGATTAGAAAATTATCCGAATTTGCAAGGGCTTCGTGAGAAGTGCCTTCGGTTCTGTTCGATCCCGGAACAGACTTGTATGGTTGTGTGTCTGACGTTACAAATTGAGATATAAAGCTGATTTCTTTCAAATACATTTCTGTTGGTGGCGGAGAATTTATTCTCTTAGCTTAACACCCTTCTCTGAGACGTACGAGCTCAGAGGTTATGTAGTTGAAATTTATCAACGATATACTCCCAATTTGGTAACGTGACATGCTGATTGTTGCTGTGAAATGATCATTGTTTGATCATTTGTGATATGATCATTTGTTTGATCATTTATCTTTGTGATCATTTCTTTGATCATTTGTTTGACCCGAAGCATGGCTTTGTGAAAAAGCGTAGCTTTGTGGACGAGACTTCGTCAGGGCCTCAACAACCCGGAAATGGTCGAAACAGGAATGTTGCGGCAAGGTTATGAGGGTCGCGCCCTTTAGGGTATGTCATTTCCTTCTGGAAAGGGGTGGTATCATGGTATGGAGCCCAGATACTTACTCATGTGGACAAACTTTATTTATTATGTGTGATGTTGGTTATCGAGCGCTCGGATAAAGGTCCCAAAGGACCGGGGGATGACATATTCGTGAGTTACCTGTTATAGGGGTAACTCGGCCTTGTTTGGCAGAGAGCAATTTGTCTCTCGGGACGTCCAGCCAGAGGCGATCCCATTCGGTAGAAGGAAAGGAAGTTCCTTAGCCTGACCATTTGTTGAAAATCCAATTCCCAATACGAAATTGTACGGTTTTAGTTGTAGAACCTGCCAATTACTTATGGTGGTCACCACTGTTTAGATGGTAGCTATAGTAGGCATAGTTCGGAATGTCTATGCTGGCTAAGATTAATATTATACTTTCAAAATGTTTTCTACACTAGACATTAATGATAATAATCCAATGATTGGCGTAGTAAGCATCTTTGACTATCATAAGAAGAAATCTCCTCCAATTCTGCGTTTGCATTGTGTGTGTGGCGGGAGGTCTTATGGTAGTTTCATTTTCCAAAAGCATTGCGAATCTATTTTATTTTCTTTATGAAAATAACTGTTTTACGATCTCACACCAGTCACGATGACTGACCTGGAGTTTATTGTTCCCTTCTAAACTCTGGGTGCCCATAATTTTCCACACGGGCAGCCTAGAGTTATGTTATCAGGATATTCTGGATATTTTGGAGCTTAGGAAGCAAGCTGGATGGTGTAACGTACATCCGTATTTGTTTATTTATTCCGCTGTATATTCTGTATAAGGACAAGTTTATATAACTGTCCATTGTTGTATTGAGTTGTATATTGACTCTGATTGATGTATGTATAAACTGATATAGTTCTTTGTTTTAAAAGACTAGTGATTATTTATAATATATTGTTCCGCTGCGATATGTGAGATTCTGATATTGTTTCTGTTTCTGATGTTGTTCTGTTGTTCTTCTTCCCTTTTTCTTCTATCTTTTCTTCTACCTCTTCTTTTAAACCCTAAGAATTCGGTATTCCGGCATTCGTTTGCTCGGCAGTTGATACAGTGGACGTATCGATGTCAATTTTAGAAAGTCGAAGAATCGGGTCCTTACAACTCTGCTATAGATGACGTATGCAAAGGGATCATAGACACTTGAGGGTTCGTAATGTACTCGTAAGAAGAGGTATACTTGGGACATGATGGTCCCTGGAGCATGATGGCTCTTTATTCTAGATATGGTGTTTGTTTATCCTGGACTGACTTGGTGGTGAGTCTAGTTCCTAGCCGATTGAGTGCTATGGATTCGAGTACTAAAGAACTAGGATGCAGGCTATCATGATGGGTAGTCTGATCTTGACCGTAATGGGTCAGCGAGTGGTCTTATATCCAACGCACTGAGTGAGTGAATGTGTGAATGGATGATGGATGATATGTTTGTTTGACTGTTTATTTCCCTAGGAATGTCACCTGATGTTGATATTATTGATGTATATCTAGACACCCCTTAGTACTTCGATGTATAGTACACCCATGATGACTATGATGCAGAGTTGGATATATTTTGTATAGGTGCTGACTTTGTAGATGCAGTGACAGGTCAAGTATGATCACTCATACCATTTGTCCTATTATAGTGGTACATTAGTTTTTAAAGATTTATTAGCACTCACACTAGATTGTTTGTCAGCCTCGGGCTATTATGCTTTGCTTCTTATTACTCTAGGTACTCTTAAATGAGTAGATTAGGGATATCAGGTCTGGTGAGCACGTGGAGCGGGACAGGTGGCTTGTAGGAGCCTATTCTCTTGTATTATTATATTTACTCATTCGCTATTCTAGTGCACAACACTATGGAGCTTGCTAGTGCCTTTACTATTTAGAGACTGTTTATGAGTTATTATTTGATGTATAACTCTATTTCTTATATTTTATACTGTATGGATCTGTTCACTTTGATTCTGTGATTTTTGTTATTTACTGTCTCGCTTGTCTTATATTTGAGATGTTTACTATTATATTATTCGATGCGCTGTGAGATATACGATAGGTTCTGTATTTACTTTACGACCCTTGATGGTCACCTCGCATCGATCAGGCATCGCTATAGTGCACTATGTAGGTATACTGAGTGACAGTAGTCTAGGGATGTCATCACATTTGGTATCAGAGCTTAGGTTGTATTGTTTAACTTAAGGGATATCGTAATCTAGTAGAGATAGGATATGATTTCTCATCCTAGATTGGATCGAGAGTGTGTGTATATATACGCGAGAGTGCGTACTTGTTATATATTTTGGTTTTCAAAACTATGTAGTAGTATATAATATATAATTCACACTGCATGCATAAGTACTAGGATTCCTTATAGAGAGGCTAATAGTCCTTATCACAGATAAAAGGATGAGTCATCAAACAAGGAATGCTGTTAGAAACTCCGTTTCTGGAGTCAAAGAGGGAGCTGGCTCGAGAGCTGCTAATCCCAATTTGCAGACCATGTTTAATGTCGTGATGTGGGACATGTTGCAAAATGCTCAAGTAGCTGCTCCAAATTTTATTGTTGATGGTGGTGCTTTAGTGCAGGTGCCTAGAATTGATTTTTCCAAGCTGAATAAATATTTTGCTAGTCTTGGTGGTAGACTGTTGAAAGTGTATATGGATCGATAATATAGTTAAACTACGACTAGCAAGTGCGGAATTATAAATAATAGTAAATAGCAGTAAAAATGACACCAGGGATTTTTATACTGGTTCGAACTTCTCGTTCTACGTCCAGTCCCAGACTCCTTCTGGAATTTCTCTAACAACCCTCACTTAACCCGGAGGAACAGGTATTACACCGCCTGAGCAACCGAACAGGACTTTCCGCCTAAGCAACCGAATAGGACTTCAAATACAATTTGGTAAATTGTTTCTTGACTTGTGTGTTCTTTGAATAACACGAATATAGTCAATGTAGTACACCCTTCCTATAATCTTCTTGATATGATGATTTGAATGTGCAAAGATAGGAAGTATAGATTGAAAATCACTTGATATTATAACAATATAAGATCAGAATAGATAGAAAGAATTGGTTATTGAAATAGTGAATTTTCATCTCTATTTATAGTATTGAATAGTCTTAATTTAATAGTTGCAACTATTTGAAGAGGTGCAACTCTTGGTGAAGAAGACAACTCTTCAGATTTTGATATTTCATGAAGAGATGCTTCAGTTCGTCAAGTTCAGATGTCTGAGATAAAAGTGACAGATGTCTGAATAAATTTTGAAATTCAAAAAATAAAAGAAAGACAAAAACAGTCAATTTAGACGTCTGTCTTTTAATTCAGACGTCTGTCTAGGATGACAGACGTCTGTTATTAAATTGATAGACGTCTATTTCATATAGAAATAGAGGCACTCAAAGCATAGAGTTCAGACGTCTGTTATATTACTTTTAGACGTCTGATATTGATGTCAGACGTCTGAAATAATATATAGACGTCTAATTCTGTACTGTTTTGTTCCTTCCTTTATTTTAGCACTTTTGAACTTGAGATAATATATAATTTTGAAAATACCTTTTTATATCTTTTAAATAATAAAAAGATATTTATTTTAAAACATGATTTTCAAAAGTATATTTGTGTGTGTGTGTGTTTCATCATCATATCAGAGATTGTACATAGATATCTAAATAGAATTTTGAGAACTTTAATCTTGTAGATGATATGATAATAGCTTCTTTTGTAGATTCCTACAAGAATATTTGACATTATAGTATATAGATTGAAATATATAGTTGTCGCATTAAAATCGAAGAAGGCAGGTTCCAACATTCTCCCCCTTTTGATGATGACAACTATATAATTCAACGATTAGTATAACCATACCTTTTGCTCCCCCTGTCAATATGACCATAATATATAGCAGAAATGTTATTATTTCTCCCCCTTTGTCATTAACAAAAAGAATTTTTGGGGGTGGTTAGATAAAAAGAAGTAACAAAGCTGTGAATAACAAAATAATTAAGAAATGTAAACAAACCAAGCATGTACCAAAATGATAATAACAAATCAATGTTTAAGACACAGCATTTGTTTACCCAACACAGTTGACTAAGAAAGACAGATAAAATTATACAATCAACTTAGAAGTTTTAAACACAACAAAAAAAAATTTTATGAAAGAAAATTTGTTTGAACCAAAAGACAAACCAAAAGAAAACCATCTTCGTTCACCATTCTCCCCAAGTTGGAGAAGAAGGAGGAGAAGATCCATGAGACTTTTTCCATAATTGACGAAGAATTATCTTGATATTTCAATTCTTGTGCATTCTCTTCGACTTTGGCATCTAAATCATCGAATCTAGAATTGATGGTAGAAAAGCCTTGTGCTATTTGTTGAGAAATTTTCTTTTGATTTTTAGAGATAGTGATGTCGGATTTGAGCTTTTCATTTTTAGTATAAGTGCGTGAAGTACCAGAAATTAGTTCGATTTCGTAATTTTCCGAGTTTGAACTTTGGATAAAAGCTTGCTCAAAAGCTTCATCTTCTTCTTCTTCATCATCTTCCCTTTCTTCATCATCCCTTTCTTGTTCAGTATCTCCTTCATCTCCAACATTTCCGGAACTGCCTACTTTTGTTTTACCTTTTTCTTTTTGTAAAGCTAGTTGTTCCGCTTTATAATCATTATATGTTGGAAATGTCAGAGGAGATTCCGGTAATCCCATCAAACTAAAGAAGCGAATGTTGGATACCTTGATCTTTTCAAATTCAATTGACGGACTTTGAATAGAGAAGGCAGATAGAATTCGAGTAATATAAGGAGCATAGACAATTGAACGTTTCTTGGAGTCATGATAAGAACGAAAGGCATCATAAAAGTATTGAGCCCAATTGATCTGAGTATTTGATAAAATTGATTGAAGCGCCTTACCTTCATCATCGTAAATGACCTCATGGCTTCCTTGCCGGGGAAAAATTGTTTTTATAAGCATTCTAAGCAATAGTCGAGGTCGAGGACGAAGATGATTTGATCTATCTGTGGACTTTTCAGGTTCAAAAAGATAATATTCTATTTGTTTAAGTTCCTCCCCTTCTAACTTAAAGTCGTCTAAGTCAACCCCATCCGAGCTACATTTCAAAACTCGTCCAATGTCAGAGGGTGTTATTTGCAGAATGTTTCCAAATACGCTTGTCCAAAGCGTTCCTTTATCTCGATGAAGTCTAATTTTTGGATTGTTAACATTTGCAAGAAATAATAAGACACTAAGTTTACAAATGTTGACTTGATTATCTTTGAAATCAATAAGACTTGTAATCTGAGATCTATCAGTATAGAGCCTAAGTTTGTACATATGAAAATGATCAAGATCATGAAAAATACCATGAAAAGATGGTAGAGAAGATAAATGTTTGTAACGAGCCATACTTCGGGGTTCGTGGTATAACCAAGCTGCAATTTGATCTTCCGAAGGAAGAATATTAGGAGGTTGTTGAGATGAATCTCCTTTTTGTTTCTTTGATTTGGGCGCCATTTTTTTAATTTGAAGAAGGCTAGGGTTTTGAGTTTGAGAGAAAATAGACGTGAAGAAAAGAATAAACCGTTGGTATAATTTAAATAGTTTTCGTCTTAACAAGGTTTCAGACGTCTAAAAAATATACAGACGTCTGAGGTTCTGTAGAATAGAATCAAGGACGAAAAGATTAGACGTCTAAAAATTTATAACAGACGGCTAAAAGGTATGACAAACGTCTAAAAAAATTGACAAATGGCTCAGAAGGTTTAAATTGAAACAGAGAGTAAAAAACATTTTGAACTAAATTTAGACGTCTGATAATTTTATGTTTAGACGTCTATATTGAATAACAGACGTCTGTTATTTTTAAACAGACGGCTAATTGTAAGCAGAAAATTTATACTTTGATGTAGATGTCTGTGATAAATGATTCAGACGTCTGTGTGGCTGAAAACAGTAAAAGTAGTTGTTTTACAGACGTCTGTTGAAAGATGTAGACGTCTGTATGTCTGATGATGAATGTTTTTGCTAAGTTTAAAGAAAAGAAAAAATATTCAATTATTTATTTATTTTGATAAAAATAAAGCAAATATGAATAACCAAATCAACATACAATCATATATATATTTTCTACTTAGGAGTCTTTGGAGTTTTTGGAGACTTCGGAGACTTCCCTTTGGATGATTCGTGTTGATTTTGTTCATCAGACTGTTTAATAGGAGACCATTGAGGCTGTCGATCCCATGAATTTGGGGAAAAATGAGGACGTTGAGGTGAAAGAATATGTGCATTTGTGTTGATCGGAGATGAACCACATATTTTTGCAGCACACCGTTCAAGAAAACTGAGTCGTCTTCCATGACTCTTTTGCTCAAAATACATTTCTCGCTGAAGATTAAGTGTTTCCCTCTGATAGTGATGTAAGTCATCTATCTTTTCCTTAGTGGTTGGAGATGGAAATAAATTTCTTCGCGTGCGTTTATTTTCCGGCGTATACCCCGTATGATGACTTTGTGGTGGACATATCGGAATATAAGCTGGAGTTGGAGTCGGAAGTTCGGAAGACCCAGAACTAGGTGTTTCAAAATTAATTGACGAATATTCAGATGAATAGGAAGGCTCATCTGAGGATGAACCAGCCATGGTATATATGAATAATGCAAAGTTAAAAAGCATATTTGAATTTTTGCTTTCACCTTTTAAGAAAATAAAATAGATAAGCTGAATGACAATTTTCTTCGGAAAGAAGGAATTTATAGAAAACTGAAGGATAAAAAATAAATGGTTAAGATTAAAAGAAGAAAAAATTTAATGTTAACCAGAAACAATATGTGTGGATAGAAACAAGTTAAATAAAAACAGAATAGTTGAAGTAAACTTCATAAATTTTTGAGAGAGATAATTCCAAGTTCTCGTCTCAATTTTACAAAAGTGTTTTCATTTAATGGTTTGGTAAAAATATCTGCTAATTGATTTTCCGAAGATACGAATTCTAGATTGATTATATCTTTTTCAATATTATCACGAAGAAAATGATGACGAATATCAATATGTTTTGTCCGTGAATGATTTACTGGATTTTTAGATAAATTAATAGCACTAGAGTTATCACAGAAGATTGTAGATTTGGATAAGTTAAAACCAAAATCTTGAAGAGTTTGTTGCATATAAATTACTTGAGCACATGCCAAAGCTGCAGATATATATTCTGCTTCACAAGTAGAAAGTGATACGCAATTTTGTTTCTTACTGAACCAAGATACTAGAGACCGTCCAATGAAGTGACAAGTCCCACTTGTACTTTTTCCATCCGTCCGACTTCCTCCAAAATCAGCATCACTATATGATACTAATTCAAAAGGACATTCTTTCGGATAAAATAGTCCAAAATCTTTGGTTTTGTTGAGATAACGTAAAATACGTTTCACTGCTCTAATATGTGATTCTTTAGGATCGGCTTGAAATCGTGCACACAAACAAACACTCATCATTATATCAGGTCTACTAGCGGTTAAATATAATAAAGATCCAATCATACTTCGATATAATTTTTGGTCTACACTCTTGCTATTTTCATCTTTTTCAAGATGTATGGTTGTACTCATAGGAGTTGGTTTGGCAGAAGTATTTTCCATACCAAAGTGTTTGATTAAATTATTACAATATTTTTCTTGATTTATAAAAATACCATTATTAACTTGTTAATTTGAAGTCCAAGAAAATATGTTAATTCTCCCATATGAGACATTTCAAATTCATTTGTCATTATTTTAGAAAATTCTTGACATAATTTATCATTAGTTGATCCAAAAATAATATCATCTACATAAATTTGAATAATTAAGATATCATGTTTCTTTTTCTTAATAAAAAGAGTTTGATCAATCTTTCCAATTTCAAAACCAGAATTGATTAAATAACTTTTTAAACGATCATACCAAGCACGAGGTGCTTGTTTCAAACCGTATAAAGCCTTTTTAAGTTTATAAACATGTTCTGGAAATTGTTCGTGTATAAACAAGGGAGGTTGTTCAACATAAACATTTTCTTTAATAAATCCATTTAAAAAAGCACTTTTAGCATCCATTTGATATAATTTGAAATCATGAAAGCAAGCATAGGCTAATAGAATTCGTATTGCTTCTAATCTTGCGACATGAGCAAATGTTTCTTCATAGTCAATTCCTTCTTCCTGATTATATCCTTGAGCAACTAATCTAGCTTTATTTCTAGTGATATTACCATTTTCATCAGCTTTATTTTTAAAAACCCATTTAGTGCCAATAACTGTTTGATCATTTGGTCGTGGAACTAAATCCCAAACGTCATTTCTTTCGAATTGGTTTAGTTCTTCTTGCATCGCAATAATCCAATAATCATCAGTTGAGGCTTCCTTAATATTTTTAGGTTCTATATTAGAAAGAAACGCTATATGACCCATTTGATTTAGTTGATTTCTTGTTTTAATTCTTTCATCAATTTCTCCTATTATATTTTGAATTGGATGATCTTTTAAAATCCTTGGTGGAGATTTTAATTCAGTTTCAATTTGATTTATAGAAGTGATATTGTCAGGTGTATTGTTGTCAAAAGTAGATTTTGAATTTATTACAATGTCTTCATCATCATTTGTTTTAATTTTGAAATTTTCATCAAATGATACATGAAGTGTTTCTTCAATAGATTTAGTTCTTATATTATAGATTCTATATGCTTTGCTTCGTTCTGAATATCCGATGAATATACATTCATCCGATTTTGGATCAAATTTTCCTAATTGATCTTTCGTATTTAAGGCAAAACATTTAAAACCAGAAACTTTAAAGTAAGATATATTAGGTTTTCTACCGATGAAGAGTTCATATGGAGTATGTTTAGTTAAAGGTCGAATAGATACACGATTTAGGACATAACAAGCAGTAGCAACGGCTTCTGCCCAAAATTGTTTTGGAAGAGTGGTTCCATTCAATAAAGTCCTAGCACATTCTTGAAGTGTTCTATTTTTACGTTCAACAACTCCATTTTGTTGAGGCGTTCTTGGAAATGAAAAGTTATGAAATATTCCTTTCTTATTACAAAACTTCTCAAACATTTCATTTTCAAATTCTCCTCCATGATCACTTCTAATATTTTTAATTTTTAGATTTTTAATATTTTGAATACGTTTAGTAAAGATTTTGAAATTTTCAAAAGTATCACTTTTGTTTTTCATAAATAAAGTCCAAGTATATCTAGAGAAGTCATCAACTATTACAAAGACATATCTATTGTGATTAATAGATTTAGTCTGAGTTGGTCCAAATAAGTCTAGATGCAACAATTCAAGAGGCTGCAAAGTTGAGATGATCTTCTTGGATTTAAAAGAAGATTTAGTTAGCTTTCCTAGTTGACAAGCATCACAAATGCTATTTACCTTAAAATTCATTTTAGGTAATCCTTTTACCAAATTATTTTTGGATAATTTATTAATAGCTTTGAAATTTATATGACAAAATCTTTTATGCCATAGCCAAGGATCATTTTCTTTGACTAATAAGCACATATTTGTATTATGATTTATTTTCATATTTAAAATATAAATATTATGATCTCTTACTCCTTCGAAAATAATATTTTTGTTATGATAAAAAATATTGCATTTATTTTCAGAAAATACTATGTTAAAACCTTTATCACATAATTGACTAATACTTAGTAAGTTATGTTTTAAATTTTTAACTAATAAGACATTTGTAATAAGAGGTAATTTAGATGTACCGTCATTGCTCACATCGCCTTTGCCGATGATGTAACCTTTTGAATTATCTCCAAAAGTGACAGATCCTCCATCTGAGTAGATAATGTTAGTTAACATATTTTTGTTGCCTGTCATGTGTTTTGAGTAACCACTGTCTAGAATCCATTTTCCTCTTTTCTTAATCGGTACCTGCAAAAAATATTGAAATTCTATTGGTACCCACTTCCTCTATAGGGTCCTAAGGGTTAAATCTTAGGAAGCCAAACCCAGTTGGGTTTAGAGTTCCCTTTAAAAATAAAATTTTCATTCTTATGTACAGACATAATAAAAGATTTAATGTAGTTTTTCCTAATCAAATTATTATTAGTTTTTGGAACCCAAATCATAATTGATTTTGGATGAATAATTTTTGAAGAAGTTTTTTGAGTAGATATAGATTCCTTTTTCTTAAAATTAGTATATAAAGAACCATTATTTTTAGAATGCTTTTGTATTGGTTTTTTATATCCTAACCCCTTTTTATTTGAACAAGTTTGAGAATTCTCAATTATTTTAGAGAGACTCTCTCTTCCACTGTTAAATTTTGAAACATTTTTAGAAATATTTTCCAGTTTTGTTTTAAGATGTGATGCTTCTATATCAAGTGTTTTAATATTAGAGTTTAAATCATAATTCTCTTCTGCCAATTTAACATTCTCATATTTTTGTCTTTCCATTTCACTGCTTAAATCAGTAAATTGGGATGTTATATTAACATAAGATTCTTGAGATTTTACTAATTCTTCCTCTAATATTTTCTTTTCATCTTTTAACATGTCAGTTTCTATTTCAGTTCTATTTAATCTTCCTAAAGCATCTTTATATTTACTCTTTAGGATTCAGAGTTTATCTAACAATTCAGAGTTTATTTCTATTAAATCGTCAAAAGTTAGATCACTTACATCATCATTTGTTGCCATAAAACAAACATTGGCTTGTTCTGAATCACTGTCATTATCACTGTCTGACGAAGAAGATTCTGTATCATCCCATGTAACTGAGAAGGCTTGTTTCTTTTTATATTTGTCCTTTTTGAGATTATTCTCTTTCTTCCGACCAGGACAATCTTTCTTTATGTGGCCCTTCTTGTGACATTCGTAGCATTCAAGAGATGAGCTTGATGGCTTATTAAAACCCTTGTTATTTCCAAATTTATTACCCTTTTTGAATTTTAAAAACTTTTTGAAATTCTTAGCTATAAATGCCATATCATCTTCTGATTCAGAGTCTTCTTTTTCTGCTTGAAAAGCGATAGTTTTCTTGTCCTGTGCTTGTGCTCGTCTTGCCTGCAAATTTACTTCATAGGACATTAGATTTCCTATTAACTCTTCTGTTTTTATGGTTGAAATATCATTAGCTTCCTCGATAGCTAAGACTTTTCGTTCCCATTCATCAGTTAAAGAGTTAAGGATTTTTGATACAACATCAGATTCAGTAAAAGTGACTTCTAAAGCTAAAAGTGAGTGATAAATATCCTGGAATCTAGAGTACATTTCACTAATAATTTCTCCTTGTTTCATCCTAAAGTTTTGAAATTGGTTTTTAAGCATAGAGATCTTGCTTTGTTTTACTTTATTTGTTCCTTCGTGTGTAACCTTAAGAGTATTCCAAATTTCATATCCAGTTTTACAAATACTAACTCGATTAAATTCATTTTTGTCTAATGCGCAAAATAACATGTTCATTGCTTTTGCGTTTGCAGTAGCATCTAGTTTTTGTGTATTAGACCAAGTAGCATACCCTGTAGTAGGAATAGTATATTCAGTTTGAATGATATTCCAGGTTTCAAATCCACTTGCTTGCATAAAAATTCTCATTTTAGTTGACCAATAACTATAATTTAATCCGTTAAACAATGGTGGTCGTGTAGTGGCTTGTCCCTCAGTAAAACTGTTGCTAGTGTTATTGTCCATATTTAAAAAAAATATCAGATAACTATGTTATAGTTATGTGATGACCTTGCTCTGATACCAAATGAAAGTGTATATGGATCGGTAATATAGTTAAACTACGACTAGAAAGTGCGGAATTATAAATAATAGTAAATAGCAGTAAAAATGACACCATGTATTTTTATACTGGTTCGAACTTCTCGTTCTACGTCCAGTCCCAGACTCCTTCTGGAATTTCTCTAACAACCCTCACTTAACCCGGAGGAATAGGTATTACACCGCTTGAGCAACCGAACAGGACTTTCCGCCTAAGCAACCGAATAGGACTTCAAATACAATTTGGTAAATTGTTTCTTGACTTGTGTGTTCTTTGAATAACACGAATATAGTCAATGTAGTACACCCTTCCTATAATCTTCTTGATATGATGATTTGAATGTGCAAAGATAGGAAGTATAGATTGAAAATCACTTGATATTATAACAATATAAGATCAGAATAGATAGAAAGAATTGGTTATTGAAATAGTGAATTTTCATCTCTATTTATAGTATTGAATAGTCTTAATTTAATAGTTGCAACTATTTGAAGAGGTGCAACTCTTGGTGAAGAAGACAACTCTTCAGATTTTGATATTTCATGAAGAGATGCTTCAGTTCGTCAAGTTCAGATGTCTGAGATAAAAGTGACAGATGTCTGAATAAATTTTGAAATTCAAAAAATAAAAGAAAGACAAAAGCAGTCAATTTAGACGTCTGTCTTTTAATTCAGACGTCTGTCTAGGATGACAGACGTCTGTTATTAAATTGACAGACGTCTATTTCATATAGAAATAGAGGCACTCAAAGCATAGAGTTCAGACGTCTGTTATATTACTTTTAGACGTCTGATATTGATGTCAGACGTCTGAAATAATATACAGATGTCTAATTCTGTACTGTTTTGTTCCTTCCTTTATTTTAGCACTTTTGAACTTGAGATAATATATAATTTTGAAAATACCTTTTTATATCTTTTAAATAATAAAAAGATATTTATTTTAAAACATGATTTTCAAAAGTATATTTGTGTGTGTGTGTTTCATCATCATATCAGAGATTGTACATAGATATCTAAATAGAATTTTGAGAACTTTAATCTTGTAGATGATATGATAATAGCTTCTTTTGTAGATTCCTGCAAGAATATTTGACATTATAGTATATAGATTGAAATATATAGTTGTCGCATTAAAATCGAAGAAGGCAGGTTCCAACAACCGTTTCTTAGAACAGAGCCAGTAATGGAAGTTCAGGATTGGCTCGACTCTTGTAAGCAGATATTTGATGATCCTGAACTTAATGATGCTATGAAGTGGAGGTTGGCCTCGTGTCAACCTCAGGGAAGGGAGATGAACTAGTGGAATGTCGTAAAAGTTGCAACACCCGAGGATCAGTGTACTTGGGATCAGTTCAAAGCCCATTTTGAAGTGAAGTTTATCCCGACTACTCAGAAGTCGGTCTTATTTTGTAAATTTGTAGATCTAAAGCAACGAATATGACTATCTCCGAGTACATTATTGAGTTCGATGTCCTTTTGAAATATGGGACATCCTTCATTGACACTCCATGAAAAAAGAATGAGAAGTTCATCATCAGCTTGGATGACTACTTGGGAGAGAAGCTCATAGGCCACACCGACGAGACTTTGAAGATTAGTCGACAAGGCCTTGAGGCATGAGAGTTTTGTCTAAAGTTGAAGGCTATTGTTCGCAAAAATGAGCCAAAGCCGCTATTAGATGGGGGAGGCAACAAGAAGTGGAATAATAAGAGGAAGCAGTTTCAGAACAAGGGCGGGCGGAATAAGAGTAAGACCACACTCATTTTTATAATTGTGGTGACAAAGTCCACTATAGGAGAGATTGAAAAGCTGAAGGAAAAGAATGCTACAACTGCAACAAGCTTGGACACATTCAGAAGGACCGTTCAAAACTGCTAAAACAAAAGCAAGTGGTGAAAATATATGCTATCAATGTCATTCTGACTTGATCGAACACTCCATCGACGAAAGAGAAGAGGAAAGGCATCGCTATTCAAGGTATGCTTTCCATTTATTATGTTCATATATGGTTTTATTTGGTATTGGGGCTTCACATTCCTTCATGTCTAGTGATTTGGTAGGTAGATTGAGATTGAGACCCGAAATTGTTGACCGACCTTTGATTGTGACAAACCATGTTGGAGGCTCCACTAGCCTATGTATGGTTTTTCATGGTTTGATCTTGTCGAGTTATGAATGTTTTTTTTACTGTGACTGCTATGTTTTGGCTTTCATTGGTTTGGTATTATTCTAGGGATGGACTGGCTTCATAGATACAGAATGATGGTTGATTGTCTGGTCATTGGTGATGATAGGTAGATGATGGACGAACGATATCGTTAAGTTGCCTTCCAAATTATAATGTGATGGTCAGTTTTTTATATTCGCTAGATATCCCACATGGAAAGTTTTCATCAGTGCCTATTGGTAGGGAGTATTCAGATGTATTTGAGAAGGTGACAGGACTTTTGCCACATAGAGAGATTGATTTCCATGTTTATTTAGTTAAAGGTGTCAGACCGATAGTAATGCCTTTAAGGAGGATGGCACCTAGACAGCAGAGAGAGCTCAAGGTGCAAGTGAATGACCTATTGCAACAAGGGTTCATTCGTAGGAGTATTTCTAAGTGGAGAGCACCCGTAGATATCGCCATGAAGGCGGATGGTTCCCTTAAATTATGCGTTGATTACCGTGAGCTGAATAAAGTGACAAAGAAAAACAAGTATCCACTCCCACGATTGATGACTTATTCAATCAGCTTCGTGGTGCTAGAGTATTAGTTGGATTCTTGAGACACGATTTCACCAACTGAGAGTGGTGTGGGAGAATGTGGCGGTACAACATTTCGTATGCCATTTGGATTTTATGAGTGGTTGGTTATGTTATTCGAGCTAACCACTTTGTTGATCTCATGAACCGTGTCTTCAGGGATCATCAAAATAAATTCATGCTTGTGTTTGTTGATGATATACTTGTCCACTCATGGATAGAGGAAGAACACAAGACACATTTAAGGATCATGATGGAGGTGCTGAGAAAACACCAGCCGAAGGCGAAATTTTCGAATTATCACTTTTGGAGGAGGGAAGTGAGATTTTTGGATCAGGTTGTTTCTGAGCAAAGCATTGCCGTGGATCCTACAAAATTCATAGCAGTCCATGATTGGGCTAGACCCAAAACCGCTACGAATGTAAGAAGCTTCTTGGGGTTTGTAACGACCTATATTTTACATATTGGTGGATCATAAAATATTTTTATTTTTTATTCATATGAGGTTGTATGATTCTATAATTTTGGGATATGACTCTTAAGGATATTTTACACACCTATGATTTTTTCTAAATTTCTATGTGACCATTTTGACCCTAGAAATCTTATTTGGGTTTATAACTTTTGGTAGGAGTCTAATTAGGGTCTCAAACAGATTTCATGCTTCAGGATGATGGTTTCTCATTCCGTAGAGTGGTCATAGCAGAAAAACGAACTTACGGTTAGAAAGTTATGTCTTTTTAAGTTTAGACAGTTGTTGGTCAGAATTAGTGTGTAATTAATTAAGCCCATGGTTAGGCCATTCGTATAATTTGAGATTACTATATAAATAGAGGATGTAGGAGTCAAATTAATTTTTTTTCCTTCTCTCCCAAATCAGATCTAAACCCCCATTAAACCAAGATCCATCCAAAACCACCTAAATTACTCTTTAAATCAAACCAAATTGAAGATTACTAACTAGATCGTTGATTAGAAGATAGAGATCATTATTTTGGTTGATTCAAGTTTCTTTTCATTGCTATCCACTTTGTATCGAGACTCAAATTGGTTGAATTTGGCGATTGGTGAGTGGTTTATGCCTTCTAGCTATCGTATGCATGTTTATATGGTAGAATTATAGGTTTTAACAAAAAAATTTATCTTAAAATCCTTTCCTAACTTCAATCATAAGTTAACATATGTTTATGACCTAAATTGAGAAATTTTAATATGATTTGTAGTAATAGCTTTGAGATTCACCTTGTTTATATCCATATGTTCATTGATTGCTTAGATTTGGATTAGAATTTGTTTAATTGGTATAATTATATGTATTACTTGTTTGAATGGACGTAAGTGCATGTTGTTCTATGCTTGAAAGTTGTGCTTTGATATGGTTTGCTAGTGTTTTGGATGTTTAAAAAAAAGGTTGGCAAATTTGGCGAATCGATGGAAAAGTTGGTTTAAACTGGACGAAACTTGAAAGAGATGCTCTAGAACACGGAGCGAACCAGTAGCTCAAGTCGTACGTCCAGAATGGTTAAGTACATAACTTGGTATCGAGTCATTTAACTCAATACCGAGTCATTTCTATGGCTTAGATGGGTTGGTGATTTTGGGGATCAATAGGTGTTGGCTAGTGGAGACGGACCAAGGCAAGTTTCAAAGAATTGATTAAGTTTTAGATGTTATGCCAAGTGGTTTCTAGAACTTGGAGTTGAGTGTTTTAGATTAGGGATGAGTTCTTTTGATGGATGGGT
This sequence comes from Allium fistulosum, assembly GCA_030737815.1. Classification (NCBI taxonomy): domain Eukaryota; kingdom Viridiplantae; phylum Streptophyta; class Magnoliopsida; order Asparagales; family Amaryllidaceae; genus Allium; species Allium fistulosum. Next base: position 390,874,419 of record CM060901.1, read on the forward strand.
CAGGGTTCGGAGCACTTGGTATTGGAGTTCTAGAAGCATGGGAGGTAACTTAGTCAAACTTGACTAGGTATGTGACTCGATGTCATGTCATTTTGATTCGATACTTTTTTATGCATGGTGATGAGATGAGTTTTCTAGGGGATGGTGTGGAAACTATGTAGATTGTGTTGGAGGTGTTGGCTCGTTCGCATCAAGTTAGATGGCAATGTAACAACATGATGAAAGTTATGTATCTTCAGTTTGTGACTTGTGGAGGGAGTAGGTACCAAAGATAGCGGCTTGATAAACGAGAGAGCCATAGGATGGGGAAATGTCGGATTTTCCTGGATAATGGAAATTGGATTGAGTGAGAGAAGGGCTCATATCTGAATGGAGCAATGTAAAGCTTGATTGTATATGTGCTAAGGAATTGTTGATACTCGTAGTGTTTTCTATTGTACTCGAAGCAGGGGTATTATAAGTGGGGATGCCCATGGGTCAATTGAGGGACCTGTATACCCTGGACTAGGGCTTTGGGTCTAGTGTCTACCTTTGGGCTACGGAACAAGTATCGAGTTTTAGGCTTCATGATACGAGAGTACAAGGAAAACCGGGATTTTCACCAGTCCCTAGCATAGGCGCCATACGAGTTATCATATATTCAGGGCACATGGATGAGTAATACCAAGTATTGCTTGATGGATGTTATGGTTGCTTTCTTTAGTGGGCTATCACTCTAGGATATCATTGGGAGTAGGTACTGGAGATAGGGACATCTGGATGTCCACCATTCTATGATGTACAATACCTTTATGATATTTATAGAGTATCATATTATTTTGTTATGTGCTAACTCTTTGGTTACAAGGACAGGGCAGGTACGGTTCGTGTACTCTTGTTTCTTACCATATTTACCTGTATAGTATTTTGAATTTACCGCTCACACCAGACTGTTTCCTGTCCCAATGTTTTATGTTTTGCTTCCTATTATCTTGGGTACTCTTAAATGAATAGACTAGCTAACAAGTCTAAGTGATGCACTAGCTGTGCAAAGGATGAGCTGGATGGAGCTATCTCATACTATATACATATATGGATTTCTATGCTTTCCGCTGGGCAGCACTATAGAGGCTTGGCAGTGCTCGCTTATTTCCTTTTTGTTGAGACAGTTATTTGAGTTGATTCAGTTGTATATACTCTATGACTATTGATGTATAACTCTATGGATCTTATACTTCGTGATTAGTTCATATTGTTATTATTGTCTCTTTTGTTATATTTGTGATATTATATATTATCCATGCTCTTGAGATATATGACATGTTATATGCTATTTTTGCTTTATTTTCAATCTTGATGATCGTCCTATATCGACCGAACACGGCTACAGCGCACCATATAGAAATTACTTGGGCCGGTGGTATAGGGCGATCGTTACATGTGGTATCGGAGCCTATGTTACACAATTAACATGTGTTGACACCGTAATCCAGTAGAAATAAGGAAGGTGTTATCGTCTTAGACAGATCTAGAGTGTATATATACGAGAAAGTTCGTACTTATTACATGTTTTGGTTTTTAGAATTATATAGTAATATATTACATAGTATAAGTCACATGCATATGAGTACTACAGATACAGTTTTCTTTATGAGAGACTGATCATTCTTGTTACAGATAAGAATAAGTCGACATACAAGGAATACTATGAGCAATTCTACTTCGGGAGTTGAAGGAGGAGCAGGATCAAGGGTTGCTATGCCTGATTTTCAAGCTATGTTTAATGCTATGATGGCATATATGTTGAGGAATGCTCCTTGCATGGCTGTTGTTAGAGGTGCTCCCGTGTAAATGCCTAAGGTTGATTTCGCCAAGTTGATCAAAGACTATTCTATTATAGGAGGAAAACCATTCTGTGGAACAGAGTCAGCCATAGAAGTGCAAGATTGGTTGGATACCTACGAGCGCATCTTTAGCGATATGGAAGTGGGTGATGCTATGAAGAGGAAGTTGGGCTCTAGACAACTTCAAGGGCAAGCTATGAACTGGTGGAACCATTGCCACCCTAGATGATTAGTTTACTTAGGACTAGTTCAAAGCAAGGTTTGAACATAAGTTCATTCTGACCACTCAAAAGTCGGTGCTATTTAGGAGGTTTGCTGATCTTAACCAAGGAGAGATGTCAGTTTCTGAGTATGTTGTACAATTCGATGCTTTGTCAAAATATGGGATGTCATTCATCGACACTCCATTAAGGAAGAATAAGAAGTTCATAATTGGTTTGGATGACTATCTTGGAGAGAATTTTGCAGACCACATTGATGAGCCATTTGGGAAGCTTGTAGAGAATGCACTTCATCATGATAATTTGTATCCTAAGGCTAAGACTATTATGGTTGTTTCCACCGAGAAGAAAGAGCCAAAACCGCAGCAAAATGGTGGAGGTAGAAGAAGTGGAATGGAAAGAGGAAGCACTCTCAAGGAAAGAATGTTCAAAAAGGGTAAATAGGAACCTACTTGCTATGGGTGCAAGGAGAAGAGTCACCTGATTAAAGATTGCAAAGTGATCAAAAAGAGAAAGTGCTACAATTATGATAAGCCTAGGCATTTGAAGAAGGATTATCCAGTACCAGTGAAGGATAAATAGGTTCTGTATGCATTGGACGCAGTCCCGACTTCGTTAAGTACTCCCTCGGTGAAATAAAACAGAAAGTGAGTCGTTATCCAAGGTATGCTTTCTATTGGTGATGTTCCTACTTAAGTTTTGTTTGGTACCATGGCTTCACATTCATTCATATGTAGTGACCTGGTAGACAGATTAGGATTGAGACCCAAGATAGTAGACCGACCCTTAATCGTGACAAACCCTGTTGGAGGCTCTACTAGCCTGTGCATATTTTATAGCGGTTTAATTTTATCAAGTCATGGATGCTCTATTTTTTGTGATTAGTTTGTCTTTAATTTTTTTGAGTTTGGGATAATCTTGGGAATGGACTGGCTTAAGATGTATGGAAATAGTGGATTGCGAGAAGATATTGGTGACAGCCGAAGATGTGGAAGGGCGAAGGTAGTGATTAGTTGCCTACCGGAGGATGGGGTGTTGGTTGGATTTCTATATGCGCTAGAGGTTCCATAGGAGGGGTTGTCATCTGTGCCTATCACTAGAGAGTATCCGGATGTCTTTAAGAAAGTGATTGGATTGCCGCCACATAGAGAGATTGAGTTTCGGATAGACTTAGTGAAGGAAGCCAGACCTATAGTTGTGCCTTTGAGGCATATGGCACCCAGAGAGCAAAAGGAATTAAAGGTGCAAGTGAATGACCTGTTAAGGAGAGGGTTCATTCGAAGAAGCATATCTGAGTGGGTGCACCTGTAGTATTCGCAACTAAGGCGGATGGTTTTTGAGGTTATGTGCGGATTATTGTGAGCTGAATAAAGTGATGAAGAAGAACAAATATCCACTCCCATGTATTGATGACTTGTTTAATCAGTTTCACGGTGTAAAAGTGTTCTCTCAAATGGATTTGGCAATGGGATTTCACCAGTTGAGAGTAGCAAAGGAGAGTGTGTGTATTACTAGGTTTCATACGCCGTCGGTTTTTTATGAGTGGTTAGTAATGCCGTTCGGGTTGACCAACGCTCTAGCATACTTTGTGGATCTCATGAATTGGGTTTTCAAGGACTAGCTGACTAAGTTCATGCTTGTGTTCATGGATGATATTCTGATCTATTCCAGAACTGAAGAGGAGCATAACATGCACTTAAGGATTATGCTAGAAATATTGAGGAAGAACAAGTTGAGAGCTATGTTCCCCAAGTGTCACTTCTGGAGAGAAGAAGTGGGATTCTTGGGTCATGTCGTTTCGGGACAGGGTATAACAGTAAATTCTGCAAAGGTGGCAGTGGTTCAAGATTGGAACCAACCCAAGAACGCTTTGGATGTGAGGAGTTTCCTAGGATTTGCGGGACACTATAGGCACTTCATCAAGGGCTTCTCAAAGATAGCGGCACAGTTGACCAATTTGATGAAGTAGAGTCCGACTTTTGTTTAGGATGCAAAGTGTGAGCATGCATTTGTGATTCTAAAAGAATGGTTGACGAGTGCACTAGTGTTGACCATTCCAAGTGGAAATGAGGAATTAACGGTATATATAGACACTTGTGATACTAGATTTGGTGCGATATTGATGTAGAAGGGAAAAGGTGTTGCTTATGCTAGCTAACAGCTAAAACTATTAAAGGAATTATCCGACTCATGATTTGGAATTGATGGCAATAGTTTTTGCTTTGAAGATGTGGAGGCATTATCTGCTAGGAGAAAGGTTTGAGTTGTTTACAGACCACAGATCCTTGAAGTACCTTTTCTCTCAAAAGGATCTCAACCTTCATTAGCAATGGTGATTGAAGTTTTTTGCCTCTTATGATTTTAGCATTTCCTATACATCAGGAAAAAGGAATGCAGTTGTTGATGCATTGAGTAGAAGACATGCCAATTTGAGGAAAATGTTCTTGCAATGGAAATAAATTGAGTATACTGTTGGTTATGATTTCAGACCTCATTGCAAGCTGGAAGAAGAAATGTTGGCAAGTTTGTCGATCAGACCTACTCTAACAGAAAGGATTGGTGCTAGTCAAAAGCGAGATGCTAGGTTAGCAGAGATCATAGCAAGGATAGAAGGAGGAGGAGAATCTGAAGACATGAAGCAATATGAACTCGACCGAGAAGGTTGGCTTCGTAAAGATGGAAGATTATTTGTTTCCATGTTGATGGATTAAGGGATAAAGTGTTACGAGAATGTCATCATTCTAAGTTGACTATTCATCTCGGCGATAACAAGATGTACCGAGATATGAAGTGAACTTGTTATTGGGAAGGTATAAAGAGGGATGTTCGGGCATTCATCTCAAAGTGTATGAACTGCCAGTTGGTAAAGACAAAGCAGAAGAAACCTAGCAGATTGTTGCAACTGCTAGATATTCCTAAGTGGAAATGGGAGCAAGTATCGATGGATTTTATTGATGGACTATCGAGGACTCGAGCAGGGTACGATGGTGTTTGGGTCATAGTGGATAGATTGATAAAGAGTGCAAGATTTTTACCCATCAAATCAAGTAGAATAGCATCCAAGCTGGCAGAGTTGTATGTAAAGTGGATAGTATGACTTCACGCTGTGCCAAAGAGCATGTGAGCGACCGAGACCCGTTGTTAACCAATAGGTTTTGGAAGAGCTTACAAGAGGCGTTAGGGACTGAGCTGCACCTTAGTACAGCTTATCACCCATAAATGGATGGGCAGACCAAAAGAGTAAATCGTTTATTGGAAGATCTCTTGTGAGCATGCATTACATGTTTTGGAAGATCATGGGATGACCATCTACATCTGGTGGAGTCTGCATACAACAACAATTATCAGTCGAGTATTGGTATGGCTCCTTATGAAGCATTGTATGGCTGACCTTGTTATGCTCCTTCATGTTAGTGGGAAGCGGGCAAGAAACTGATACTTGGGCCAAATATGATTAGGGAGACTTTAGAAAATATTTAGATCATTCAGCAACAAATAAAAGATGCTCAGGATCGACAGAAAAGCTACGCTGATAGGAAAGAAAATATTTAGATTTTTCTATTGAAGATGTGGTATTTATGAAGGTTTCTCCTTTGAAGAATGAAGTTCAATTCAGTAAAAGGAAAGTTGGCACCGAGATTCGTAGGTCGTTTTCTGATAGTTGAGAGGATTGGAAAGTTAGCGTATAGGGTTGACTTACCACAGAAAATGGTGCGCATGCACAATCTTTTCATGTCTCTTATCTAGGGAAGTTTGTGATGACTTAGGCGTGATCATTACAACAGATCAGCTAGAAGATGTTAAGGTAGAACCATAAGTTTCTTGATCTTATAGGCCACTTCGTATTGTTGGGTATGATACGAAATAACTTAGGAGAAAATCTCTCAAACTAGGAAGGTACAATGGAGTGGAAATGATGACGATTGTATGTGAGAGACCGAGGAGAGCATGAGGACTATGTGTCCGGAGCTCTTAGAATGGTAAGATCCACCATTTATCGTATCTACTTTCACCATTGTATATTATATTAGATAGGTTAGTATTCTGCATGCAAGGGTAAGTTCGCCTGTACTATTAGTTGCATGGCTAGTTGGTTGAGATGTTTGATAGTTGCTTATGATTGGTAGGCATGTGGGATAACTATGGTTGCTTATATTTTGGCTTGTTTAGGGATTTTGGGGATGAAATTCCTAAAAGGGGAGTGAGAATGCAACGACCAGTATTTTACGTATTGAAGGATCGTAAAATATTTTTATTTTTTATTCATATGAGGTTGTATGATTCTACAATTATGGGATATGACTTAGGGACATTTTACACACCTGTGATTTTTCCTGAACTTCCATGTGACCATTTTGACCTTGGAAATCTTGTTCGAGCTATAACTATTTTTAGGATTCGAATTGAGATCTCAAACCAGTACCATTACTTCAAGATGATGGTTTTCGATTCTACAGAATAGTCATAATAGAAAACGGACTTACGATTAGAAAGTTATGCCCTTTTCAAGTTTAGACAATTGCTGGCTAGAATTAATGTGTAATTAATTAAGCCCATGAATAAGCACATTAGTCTAATTTGAGATTACTATAAATTGGGGTTGTAGGAGTCAAATGAAAAGTTTTTCCTTCTCTCCCAAATCAGATCTAAAGCCCCATTAACCCTAGATCCATCCAAAATACCAAATTTACTCTCTAAATCAAACCAAATTAAAGATTAGTGACTTGATTGTTGATTAGAAGATAGAGATCATCATTTGGTTGATTAGAGTTGCTTTTCACTGTGGATCGAGACTCAAATTGGTCGAATTTGTTGATTGATGAGTGGCTTATGCCTTCTCACTATCCTATGCATGTTTATATGGTAGAATTATAGGTTTTAACATGATTTTTCATCTTAAAATCCTTTTCTAACTTTAATCACATGTTAACATATGTTTATGACCTAAATTGAGAAATTATAATATGATTTGTAGTAATAGCCTTGAGATTCACCTTGTTCATATTCACATGTTCATTGATTGCTTAGATTTGGATCAGAATCTATGTGATTGCTATAATTCTATGTATTTCTTGTTTGAATGGATGTAATTACATGTTATTCTATGTTTGTATGTCGTGCTTTGATGTGGTTTACTAGTGTTTTGGATGTTTAGGAAGATAGGTTGGCGAATTTGGCAAATCTGAGGCAAAGTTGATCTAAATTGGATGAAACTTGGAAGAGAGGCTCTAGAGCATGAAGGAAGCCTGTAGCTCAAGTTGCACATCCAAAATGGTTAAGTATATAATTTAATATCGAGTCATTTAACTTGGTACCAAGTCATTTTTATGGCTTGGATGGGTCAGCGATTTTGGGGATCTCTAGGTGTTGGCTAGTGGAGATGGACCAAGGAAAGTTTCAAAGAATTGGTTAAGTGTTGGATGTTATGTTGAGTGGTTTCTAGAACTTGGAGTTGAGTTTTTTAGATTGAGGCTGAGTTGTTTTGGGTCGGGGTCCAAAGCACTTGGGATCAGAGTTCTAGAAGCATAGGAGGTAACTTAGTCAAAATTGACTAAGTATATGACTCGGTACCAAGTCATTTTGACTCGGTGCCGAGGCATTTTGACTTAGTACCTAGTTATTTTTATGCATGGTGATGAGATGAGTTTTCTAGAGGATGGAATGGAAGCCCTATTGATCATGCTGGAGGTGTTGGTTTGTTCGCATCAGGTTGGATGGCGGTGTAACATCATGATGAAAGCTATGTATCTTTGGTTTGTGACTGGTGAGGGGAGTAGGTACCGAAGATAGCAACTTGATAAAGGAGAGACTCGTAGGATGAGGAACGTGGGGGGTTCCTGGATAATGGAAACTGGATTGAGTGAGATAAGAGTTCAGATCTGAATGGAGTGAAGGAAAGCTCAGATGTATATGTGCTAAGGAATTGTTGATACTCATAATATTTTTTGTTTTACTCGAACCAAAGATATTGTAAGTGGGGATGCCAATGGGTCAATTAAAAGACCCGTATACCCTGGAGTGGTGGCTTTTGCTCTGGTGTAGCTTTGGGCTACGGTACACTTATCGAGCTTTAGGCTACATGATATAAGAGTACAACGAAAACCAAGATTTCCATTAGTCCCTAGCATCCAGGCCATACGAGTTATCATATATTCAGGGCACATGGATGAGTGATAGTGAGTAATGCTTGATGGATGCTATGGTTGCTTTGGTTACTTTCTTTAGTGGGTTATCACTCGAGGATATCTTTGGGAGTAAGTACTAGAGATAGGGATATCTGGACATCCACCATCCTATGCAATACATTACCTTTATGATATTGATAGAGTAGCATATTATGTTGTTATGTGCTAACTCTTTGGTTACAAGTAGATGCTAAGTATGGTTCATATACTCTTGTTTCTTACCATAGTTACCAGTATAGTATTTTGAGACTCATTTACCGCTCGCATCAGACTGTTGTCTGACCTATGGTTTTATGCTTTGCTTCTTATTATCTTGGGTACTCTTAAATGAGTAGACTAGATAACAGGTCTAGGTGATGCAGTAGTTGTACGGAGGACGAGCTGGATGGAGCTAGCTCGTATTATATACATATATGGATTTCTATGCTTTTTGCTGGGCAGCACTATGGAGCCTTGGCAGTATTTGCTTATTTCCTTTTTGTTGAGACAGTTATTTGAGTTGATTTAATTGTATATACTCTATAACTATTGATGTATAACTCTATGGATCTTATACTCTGATGATTTGTTCACATTGTTCTTACTGTCTCTTTTGTCTTATCTATGATATTGTATATTTTCCATATGTTGTGAGATATACGACATGTTATATGCTATGTTTATTTCATTTTCAACCCCGATGATCGTTATTTATCGACCGAGCAGGACTACAGTGCACTAAATAGAAATTATTGCTGCTGATGGTATAGGGCAGTCGTTACAGGATCAGTTGGATATTATAGACGATTCATCCAGGACTTCTCAAAAGTAGCAGCTCCATTGACTCACTTGCTGAAGAAGAATCAGACTTTTACTTGGGATGTGAGATGTGAACATGCATTTATGAGTCTGAAGGAAAAGTTGACGAGTGCACCCATATTGATAATTTCGAGTGGGAATGAAGAGATGATGGTATACACTAATGCTTGTGGTAACGAATTAGACGCGATATTGATGCAAAGAGGCAAAGTTGTTGCATATGCTAGTTGACAGCTGAAGACACATGAGAAGAAATACCTGACCCATGATTTAGAGCTAGCAGCAATTGCGTTTGCATTGTAGATTTGGAGGCAACATCTTTTAGGATAGAGTTTATGGCAATTCATTGATAGTAAATCATTGAAGTACCACTTTTCGTAGAAGGATCTTAACCTTCACCAACAGTGATGGTTAGAGTTCCTAGCCTCCTATGATTTTGATATTGCATATACATCTGGTAAAGGTAATGCGATTGTTGATGCCTTGAGTAGGAGACATGCCTGTTTGGGAGCTATGTTCCTAGAGTGGAAGCTGTTATCCATATAATTTCACATGAGGATATTGTGATGGATTCAAGGCTTTAAGGCGATGAGATTGGACCTCGTTACAAGAAGAGACTCTTCGATGAAGACCAACAATGTCGAAGGCATGAAGATAGGCCAATTCAATAGGATTATGGCACCGCTTTGAATCAAAACCATATCTCATCAGTACGATGCTAATCAGTCCCTCATCTCTTCGGGGCCACTCTTCATTCACATCGCCTCTCGCTGACTTCGAAGATATACGAAAAGGGACATAGAGAGGACATCGCCTTTCATGATTAGTGGCGCAAAGAGGTCAAGTACAAACAACTTGGAAGGTCAACAATGAGTGTCGAAGTGACCTTAGTGTATCTCATTGATATTAAGCACCACTACTAGCCAACCACAAGATCTCGACCAATCATCATGAAGTACTACACCATGTAGCTCTTCAAATATATTGCACTGCTCTTCGATAACGTTCAAATGGTGTTTTGATATCATGTTTTACCAGCATTTTGAGGACATCACATATCTATGCGAAGCGATATTGATGTTGGACACTATCAATATCCACGACGATCTTAACACTGCACTTGGATAACACCAAAAGGATGAACGCGGCACCGCTCTTCGCCATTGTTCAACACAACACTTCGATCTTCATATCACTTGAAGGACGCTGACATTATGTTTAGTAAAGCCATCAGTGCCACCATGGATGTTGCCACCAAGAATGTTGCCGCCGAGGTTATTGCCGCATATCTCCAAAGAAATCTAGGTGAAGACCTAACACTTAGAACCATTAAAGTCGACAAAGACCTTACTGACTCCATATCCAAGGTTCCACCTACGTCGAAGACACTGCCACACTAACTCTATAAACACGATCCTAGGGGTGCTGTTTCAGGGGGACTGACTTTTTTCCTCCTCGCTTCTTACTTTTTAAACTTTTTAAACCCTAAATTGAATTGGGGATTTTTCCTATTATAGCACTTGAGCAAATGTACATATAAAGATTTGGGAATTTTCTCTTCTCTCATTTCTTACATTATAAACCCTAAATCGATTCGGGATTTTAGAGCATATTATAATTCGAGAACATTATACACATAGGATCTTGAATATCAAACAAGGACATAGTATAGTATTTGTGTAATTAATTCGAACTTGTGAATTGAACATACTTATGACTTTGCATGTCACATATTTGAATTGTTGTGACTTCATGATTATCATAGCATAGTTGACTTTGACCTAGTGACTTCGAACGTAATCAAATCCTACGTATACTACTTCGAACTGTCCATATGACTTTGACTTTGACCATACATCAACAGATACTATGGAGGTTCTCATTAATTTGGTGACTTCATCAAGCCTCGACAATGCTTTTTCTTTTTGAGCAACCCAATTTTCAAACACTTTCAGGATTAGCAAATTTATTTGCTAACATATAGCTTGCATGACCTCGAACACGACCTCTAATTGCTTTTCTAACTGTGACTTCGAACTAAAACAAGCTTACATGACTCCGATCCCGATGATTAAACAAAGAATTGCAATGAAACTAGAACCATGCATATCCCAACCTATGATTCGACAGCTTCACAGAGCCTCAAAGAGGTTTCTTGTTAATCAAATTCTATTCGTACTCACTTTTGGGTGTTGACGAATTTATTTGTTAATATTTTGGCGCTAGAAGGATGGCTTGAACCAACGACCTTGTGTTTCTCCCCACAAACTAATTGCATAAGGTTCTTTTGTTTCAGGACGAAAATGATAAGAGCTAGAAACGGTAACGACATCCCAAATGAAGAAGCTGCATCACAAACAACTTTGGAAGACAATATCATCCTCAACTTCAATTTAGAGAATATGAAAGTTCGACAACCTTCAACTTTAACAAGACTTGCTAGCAATGAGATAAAAATTCAAGATTTAATACAACAAGTGATAATTATATAAGAATTTCTTGAAAGGCCTCCATCTAAATAATCTTCAAAGGTGCTGAAACTTATGGAAGAAGGAGATAAAGTACAATCTCCAAGTAAATCCAAGATGACAAACAAAATGAAGACCAAGAGAGTCAACCTGAAAGGCCCCTTGAATAATCGAATAGTTCAATCCAAGGAGATAATAGAGATTACTACGACGACGGAACTGACCAAAAAGATATTCCCAACTAAGTAAAATAGGACATGCTTAAAGGGAAAGAAATTCCTGGCTTAAGGAAACATAATAGCTTTTGATAAACTCCCTTGTTAGAGGAAATCTTTACTGTTAGAATTCCATCTACATCAAAATCACTCCACTAAAGTAGGATGGAGCCACTGACCTAGATGATCACCTTCAAGATTTTGAAACCGAATAGATTTATATAATTCTTCTAGTTTAGTTTGTTGTAAGGTTTTTCCTGTAACTTTTAATGGAGCAGCTGCTAAATGGTATAAGAATTACCAGGAAAGGACCATCCGTTCTTAAGAATAATTCTCTTATGAATTTGTAGCGCAGTTTTACATATACAAAGACCCAACTATGGACTCTAGCATGTTAGCTAATATCAAGCAAAGACCAGGGGAATTACTTGGCGATTACCTAAAAAAAGATTTAATATAGAGGCATCGAAAGCAGAAAATGCAACCGACAGAGACAAACTAATAGCATTTCGATCAGGGCTAATTGAGCAAACTCCTTTTTGGAAAGAACTTCATATTAATGGATGTAAGGATTTGAAATACTTCCATTTTCGAGTAAAAAAATTCGTTCGTATGGATGAGATGTACCATACTAAGAAAGAATCCTAACAAGATGCATAAGAAGAAAAGTTCAGTCTCAATCACTCCAACAAAAAGCCAAGGTGGAATGAAAACAAAGGAAAAGACCAAATGGTGATATCTAAATCTAATCATGTAAGCTTAAACAAACCCCTCTCCTATATTTTCTCCATAGCAAAAAGCAATGGAATTTTTTCCGCTTCCTATAAAACAAGGAAAGCTCCTAAACCTGAAAAGGGATAAGATTATTGCGCCTACCACAAAATAAATGGACACAAGACTGATGAGTGCCAGGTCCTATTAGGGATTATTCAAAATATGATCAAATCAGGATCTCTAAAAGAATTCACTAAGGAAGCTTAGAGGATCTCTCATTTCGAGAAGAATAGCCCAGACATTAGAGGACAACTATTTTTCTATAAGAAGAAAAGTAGCTCTGCAACTTCAAATTCAAACTCCGGCTAAATTATAAAGTTTCATGATAGCAACCACTATGGATTATCTTTACTTATAAAATTCCTCAATCGTTTTGTACTTTAAATTGATCATGTGTTAACATAAATTTTGATTGTCTTTACAGATTAAAAAAAACTATTCCACTACACACGGAAGGATCTGAATTTCTCCATTTGTCCTATTATAGTGGTAACTATCTAGAGACTTATCACCGCTTCCACCGGATTGTTGTCTGACCGGGGGTTTTATGCTTTGCTTCTTATTACTTTGGGTACTCTTGAATGAGTAGATTATGGATAGCAGGTCTGGTGAGCATGTGGAGCAGGAAAAGTGGCGAACATGAGATAGTCAGTGACAGTTTATTTCGCTACACAACACTATGCAGCTTGCAAGTGCCTTTGCTATTTAGAAATAGTTTATGAGTTATTATCTGATGTATAAATCTATTTTTTATGTCATACACTATATAGAATTGTGCATTTTGATTTTGTGATTCATTAACTTATCTACTGTCTTACCTATTTATATCCGAGATGTTTACTATTATTATTTTTGATGCGCGGTGAGAAATATGGTAAGTTCCGTGTTGTTTTATTTACTTTTCAACCTTTGACGGACCCTCTGCATCGACCAAGCACCGCTACAATGCACTGTACAGGTATACTGGGTGTTGATGGTGTATGGCGGTCTTCATAGCTAAACATATAGAGTGCTTATATCTTGTGTACGCTCGATTCCCATGATTGACTTTTCCTTCCTAAGTGACGCTTGCGGAGGACTGATTAGACGCCTTTATAGGAGATATTTGCATTTGCATAGAACTGATCACACCATAGGGAGTATTGGAACTTGCCTAGGGTTCTCACTGCGCCTTTGACTGCCAACTCCCTACCTCCTGACAAGATCAAGTTCAATAAGGATAAATTTGTTACCGAATATTATAAGGAATTCCTTCTTTATGAAACTGTGCAATGTTGTGAATTTTTCTTATTTTCCTAGTCGAGCTTGTAATGGTTTGTGTAAAATTTATCTTTTAACATAATCATCATTAATTTGTAGGCCTCTAGACTTGTTCCTGTTAGTCCTTCATCTCTTAGGTCGAGGGATAACTTAAGTAAATTGGTCATGTTAAAAGGACTTTTAAAGAAAATTCCTTCTTGATTCAAGTCATGCTTATCAAAATACTACTTTCTCCATGATCTTCATCAAATGTATATTCAATTTCTAAATCTAGATTTCAGTTTCTTAGATAAGAATAAAACTAATTTTTTTTCATGAAATTTGAATTAACTATGCCAAGCTATTGTGTGGTGGACTTAACCCTCTCATAAGGAATGGGACTACCATGTGTTTTCTTCAGTTAACACTCCTCCTAGCACTGATGCTCCTTTTAGTGTGGCGTTTTCTATCTCACCTTCCTTTTTCAAGAAAATTCAAGATGTCCTTTCTTATTCTAAAAACTAATTGTGTTGTTATCTATGGATGTAATATTTCTCATAAGAAATTGATTGTTGTTTAGTGGAAACCTTATTGTCTTCTTTTTATTTATTTTTTATTGATAATTTGATGTTTCTTATTTTCTAAATTAGGACAAAGGATTGTATTTATCAATTGATGCTCTTGAATCAATGCCTTGAGATTATTCAGGCTAAATTGACGTCAGTGCTAAAACAATGGCTTTCTCACTAAATATTTAGTCCTTCAATCATAGATAACGACGAAGCAAACAAGTGGTAGGAGAAGTACCTTAAGGAGAGATCTATTATGAAATCAATTTAGGTAATAGTAACGAATCTTAAGAAGAAAGTTTCATGGAAAGATGCTGAAATAGCCAAACTGACTAAAAAGTCAAGTTCATATACTTATTCCAAACAATGCTGAGAATTCGATACAAAGATCGCCCAACTAAATCAACGCATCTTTGACTTGGAAATTGAAGTAGTTAAGTATAAGAATGAATGCCAATCTTACGAGTTGATATTGACTGAAGGTGAAGAAGGGTTGCCTACCCCTACTCTAGTTGATCCTTCACAAAGGATATCATCACGTCTTTCTACTTCCACTTGCGGGTGACCAACCCTTGGTCGTGCTGCGAATGATTCTCTCAAGTAGATAAATTAGGGGAACTTGCAAGATCGAGCAGAGCCTTCAAATTAGAGTGTATTTTAAAAGTCAAAGATAAGTGGAGCGAAAAATTTACCGAGACATTCTTATCACAAAGACAAGAAATTAAGATGCTAGAACGCTAAAAGAATGAACTAACGATGAAGATCAAGGTTCTTAAAGATAACACAATGGGATAAACCATAGAATCTATCAATTTAAAAGCACAAATATGACTTACGAAAAGGCTTTATCAGTTCAAATTGGCTCTATTGATTCTCTTAACATCATTCGTCACAAAGAGAGAAAGCTACAGAAGTACCTCCTAATTGCCATATAGCACATCTTTGATCCTCATTCTACGCTTGAAACTCTCGTGAATGTGGTAAGGGAACTATAAGACCAATTAGTATTAGTGCGATTTTATTCTACTGCGGCTTCCCAGCTTAACTCTCTTGTTGATTACTTAATCAACGTTATGTTGCTTTTAACTTAAAGATCATTTCACATTATTAGGCGAAGAGAGAGATAGAAAATTGAGGAAGGTTGTTGTTTCTAATTATCAATAATTTCTTCTTTTTTCAAATATGGATGCTCCAAAGCTTTGAAAGATATTGGAGGGCCTACAATTTTGTATAAGGAAACAGCCTCAACAAGTTAACAACATTCCCGTACTTTAGATGTAGAGGGAAAAAGGGAAGGAACATGTCTATCAGCATCACCCAATTCCTCATCCTCCAGGACCATAAATGATAAAGTGAAATATACTTATTACAAAAAGGATTCACCATGTTAGAATAGTTGTGTGGTGTCCTTTATGAGTTATATTGTACATAATTTTGTGTATGAAATTGTGTAATATAAGTATGTTGATAAGTAAAATAAACTTCCTTTTCTTGCGTACCCACTTTGGTGATTTGCTATCTTGAAATATCTCCTCTAATTTATTATCATGTTCTCTTTGACTTGTGATTACCTTATCCGGGCTTTCAGTGGTCGAGTGTTGAATTCCTTAAGAGATGTGTAGAGATTCATTGCATAATCATCCTTTCCCATTCGCTTCTCTTGGGTAATTTCTTTGGCCAGGCCTCGTGATGGGACCAAAGGCTTAATTGACCATCATTCTTTATATGGTTACTACAGCCAGGCCCAAAGGCAGAACCAAAGGCTTTTCGACCATCTCCCTTGGATGGGTGCTTTGGCCAGGCCCAACAGCGAGACCAAAAGCTTAAGTTACCATCTCTTTGGATGATTGCTTTGGCCAGGTGCGAAGGCACGACCAAAGGCTTTTTGTCCACCTCCCTTGGATGAGCGCTTTGACCATGCCCGACGGGGGGATCGAAGGCTTAATTGACCATCACTCTTTAGATGGTTGTTTTGGCTAAGCCCGAAGGTGGGACCATAATCTTTTCCTCCATCTCCCTTAGAAGGGTGCTTTGGCCAGGCCTTATTACGTGACAAAGGCTTAAGTTACCATCACTCTTTGGATGGTTTTTTAGCCAGGCCTAAAGGCGGGACCAAAGGATTTTCGTTCATCTCCCTTGGGTGAGTGATTTGGCTAGGCCCATATCAATACCAAAGGTTTAAGTGATCATCACTCTTTGGATGGTTGCTTTGGCTAAGCCCAAAGGTGGGACCAAAGGCTTTTTGTCCATCTCCCTTGGATGGGTGCTTTGGCCAGGCAAGACAGCGAGACCAAAGGCTGAAGTGACCATCACTCTTTGGATGGTTTCTCCGATTAGGCCCAAAGGTGGTACGGGAGGCTTTTTGACTATCTCCCTTGGATGGATGCTTTGTGCAGGCCTGGCGGCGGGACCAAAAGCTTTTAAAAGATCCATTAATGCTCTTTTAGTTTTCAAAATAGAGTTTATGATTAATGTTGTCCTTTACACTTGGTTTTGCTTGCTTTGGTTCTAATTTCTTAAACATTGGGATTCTATTAACTCATGTAATTCTCCTTTCTTTACATAGTACTAGATGATTCTAGATACAGCTCGACAATCATTAGTGTGGTATCCATTATCTTTGTGATAGTGATAGTATTGTAACAACCCTGTATTTTGTGATTATTTTAATTGTATATTTTAATTATTTTAAATTGAATTTCCTGATTTGAAAACTTTATTTTATTTATTAAAATGGATAAATTTTTTTATTTTAAATATAAATTTGATTTTGATGTGAATTAGAATTCCAAACATGACTAAATAGAATATTTTCCAAAAAGTGAATTTTTGGTCAATATGATCAAACTTTGACTTTTAAATTTAAAATTTTGAGAGTTTGAAAATTTGAATTTTATCTTTTATTATGAAAGTAAATAAAATTTTAAGAATACCGCTTTTCGTTTCATTGAAATCTGATTTATATTGTGAAAGTTATGCCTTTTTAACTATTGTATGAAATTTGTTGTATTTAACAAAATTGATTATTTTAAATTATAAAAATAATATTTTATTTGGTCTTGTAATGTTCTAATTTATATTTAGATGGGTAAAATAACATCTTATGTATATATTTTGGTTTTAAAACATTTTTTCAAAGTGTAATTGACATTTTGCAATGTCAGTTGTATTCTGTTTATAATTTCTAATTTCCAGTTTCATTTAATTAAAGAAATTCTTTGTTTATTTTCTATTTTCTTAAGACTTTATTTTATTTTCATTTACACTTCATTTTGTTCAGCATTTATTTTATTTTACTTGACTTTTATTTGGTTTAGAAGTAAAGTTATAATTTTTCTAAATCTAGTGATATTCTATTTGCAATTTTTAAGTCCTATTTTGAATTTTTAAACAATTTCTTTAGTTCTTTTTCTAATTTATCTAAATTTAATTATTTATTCCATTTTGAAAATATAAATGAATTATTTTACTTCACATTTTTGTTTTAAAATATTTTTTTAAATGAAGTAGATATTTTTCTAAAGCTAGTGATGATTTATTTGTAATTTTTGAACCCTGTTTCCAATTTTTAAGCAATTTATTTAATTCTTTTTCTATTTTCTTTAAATTTAATTATTTATTTTCATTTTATTTTACTTTGTTTCAGTTTTAAAACTCATTTACTAAATTTTCATTGGTCTTTATTTAATTAAAAAGAATGGAAAATTGAAGAGACAAAAAGCTTTAACCTAAGACCTTTCATTTGCCTAAAACTTTTCAATTTCCATAACTCTTCATTAATTCTTTGTTTGGTTGTGCATTTTGTTTATTGCTGTGTATTCCTCATTTTCTTTTCATGAAAATAATCACCATCTCATTTTCATTCACGGCTTCAAACATTTTGGTAATGTCTTCCTCCTTCTTTTTCTTCTTTTCTTCATTTTTTCATGTATTTTGCCTTGTTTCTCCCCTAGTTTTGCTTGGCCTCCTCTTGATTGTCACGGCCACCACCTTCACCATAGCTTCCTTGCCACCACCACTACCTACCCCTTAGGTCTTGACCATGGCTGAGACTCCCATGAACCAAAAATCCAACCTATGCCTTAAAACTATGCTAGTTTGAGCCTTGTTGCTTCATCACTCCTTTGTTCACCACCACCACCACCTTAGGCCGCCACCACCATCATTGTCCAGACCTCCTCTCATCACTCCAGCCCCTGACCTAACCCACACTCCACTGGCCGACCCCTAACCACCCATGGCCGAGCCTAAAGTTTGACCAAATATCCACTAGTTTGCCTAGAAACCCCTTCACCTTCTCTAGTTGTAACTTCCACCACTTGTTTAGCCTTGTAGCCTTACCTTTTCCAGACCCATACCTGATCCAAACCAAGTACAAACCTGACCTAATTGATCCCCTAGGCCATGCAAACAAGTAGAGAAAGCAAGACAAAAAGTTTCGTATTCAAATCGCTTTTTGTTTCAAAGTTATTTAGATTCAATCGTATTAATTTTTAACTATTATTTTGGTTTTGGTTTTGGGTTGTAACACAAGATCTATAACTTGGATCTCACTCTCCACTCAAGTTTGTAGCTTTGTCATTGTGTTCTGGTTTGTGTTGTGTCATTTGAACTTACATCTCTAGCAAAAGAGGTGAGTAAATCTCACACGACATTTTATACTTATACTAATGTGAAACAACAACAACTGAATGTGTAGAATATTATGATATGTTATAACTGCCTGTGATTATTTATTTATGTAATGTTAAACCTGATAATTTACCTGTCATCTCATATGTTATTGTTATATATTGTTAACTGTTCATTTTTATCTGTTAATCACACTGTAAGTTCCCTGTAGATTAGAATCACTGTGGGTTGAAATGATACATACCCAAATGGACCTTAGAATAGGGGAAAATCATTACGGGCTGAAATGATAAGCCTGGGTGATTTTCAAATTATTTATTTTACTTGGGATTGCGGGTTGTATATTATGGATTGAAATGATATATTATCCGTATCACTTGAATTAGGCTAGAAAACTATATACAGGCCCGTGGTTATTTTTAAGGTTTTGAAAAATGTTTAAATAATTTTTAAAAGTGTAAAAATATGAAAATTTGATTTAAATTGAATTTTTATATGTTTAAATAGTGAAATTTGGAATTTTCAATAAGTTAAAAATGTTGAAAAAATGAATAGAAATGGAATTTTTGAAAATATAACTTAAGTTAGAAAAGTTTGGAATTTCGGTTAAAATGAGAAAATAAGTTATATAAATAAAAATGAAAATGAAAATGGAAATTTGAAATTTATTGGAGAATGGAAATAAAATTTAAGTGTTAAGTTTATTTATTAAAAATGTGAAGAAAAGAAATTTACACTTGAATTTGTTAAATAATTCATTGGAATTTGATTTAACTATAACGGATTTATTTAATAAAAAACATGTGTTAAATGATATATTATATAAACATTTTTAAATGTTAAAACATGATTTTTATAATGTTAAGAGGGTTTTAAAATGAATTTTATTATTGGCTGGAAATACACTAAAATCTGAAGAAAAAAAATACTTTTAATAGCATTCAGAAATGCTATGATTTCAGAATTGAACTAAAACTTAGTAAAAAGAGGCTATTACAGCATTTCTAAAATGCCGTAGTTGTTGTAGTAAATGTAAAGGCTAAACAACTTAATAAAGGGCTATTACAGCAGTTCTGTAAACTGCTGTAGCTGCATGCTGTCTTTGCTGAAATTAAGTAAAACCCTTGTTTTTGAACTTGAGCTATTACAGCATTTCTGGAAATGCTGTCTTTGCTGTGTTAAAGTAAATTTCAACAATAATGAGAAATAACAGCAGTTTTAAAGTGTTGTCTTTGCTGAAATAAAATGTTTCAAAATATAACTTATAACAGCTTTTTCTAAATGCTGTGAAAGGCTGAAATTTTCAATGTTTATGGATTTTGACCTAGTAAATGAACTCAGAATGAATTGAAACTTTGGAAATAGAATACTTGACTTGAAAGAATAATAATTTCACTTTTAAATGGTTTAAATGGAAAACTATTTAAAGGGTGATTTGATAAGATAATAAATGAATGATATTTTGGAATTTTAAAGGGTATTAAATTTGATAATTGAATTTGAATTCAAATAATGATTTGAAAGGAAGTTTTGAAAGGATATGATATTGTAATATATTGAAATGGGGTGTAAATGATTTAATCTTTATTTGATAAAGATTTGGATTTGAAATGATATTAAATTTTTGAAATATAAAATATTATTTTGAAATACTATAACCACGGGTATACTTCTCTATATGTCATTTGATTTCCTGATGATGGTTGTGATGCACATTAACACTGTTAGTTGCATGGTTTATTTCGACATGGGCATTTCTATGATATTGATATTACTGTTTAATTGATGGTTTTATGGATCCTTAAAGGATGGGCGATCCCAAGCATCCTCTAAGTTATTATGCATTGCTATTACAGTTCACTTGAGTTGGTTTACATTGTATAAGTATATATGTCCTGACTCGAGTGTTTTGTGTTTTACTTTACACTCGGGTCAGCCTGAGAATCACAGCTTTGGAATTTATCTTCTGGAGCTAGAGATTTTATGGAGCTTATCTGTCCATCTGTTATTTCTTATCTTCTAATCCAGTTATTTACTATTCGGTATCGTCTCTGTATTATTAATTTATGTATCCTAACTTCTATTGTATCTATTTTGACTATGAGATTTTGTATATGTTTTGAGAGTTTGTATATAGTAGCTTCATGAACTACTATGGTATTTTATTTCCGCTGCGAGTTATTCTGATATTCTGTGTCTGTGATTCTGTATTTGATTTTATTTGCTCCAAATTTTATTACAATCCGTTATTTTGAATTATTCAAGTCAAACATGTATGGATTATTGTCGATTTGAATGGTCCAAAATAGTGGGTCGTTACATTTGGTATCAGAGCTTTGGTTTTTAGACAAACCTTAGCTTGTGGAGCAAAAACTCATTAGAGATAGGGTAGAAATACCCTAGAATGAGTGAAATCAATCTTGGAATCATTCCTCTGTGAGAGAACGTATTTTCGAAGTATAAAATGATTTTCAAATGATTTTTAAAGATTATTTTGATATAAAATTTTCTTGTTTTGAAAGAAAATTTTCTGGACTTTATCCCTTTCGTATCCACCTTGTTAGTAATTTCTTTGATTAGGACTTCCTTAAAATTCTGAACTTCTATCTTTGTTGGGATTTCGTCGATTAGGATTCCTTTGAATTTTGGAACACTCCCATTTGTTCTGAAATCCATTCCTGTCTCCCCTAATTGTATTCTTTTGATTTTTTGGAGCATTCCATAACTCCACTTTGAATGACCTCTATAAAGGTGGCGATTCCGCCAATCTTTGAATGATTTGTAAAAGGGTGAAACTCCCTTATAATTGGCATTGATTCACCGGAAATTTCTGTGTCCTCGGTTTATGATGTTTTCTATCTTCTGCTATATTTAGGTTCTATCTTTGGCGATCGAAGGTCGATTTGCCTTAGATTTTCGCATCGATTATATTCCTGAAGTCACGGTTGACCCTATTAAGGTCGCCCGTGATTTATATAGGCTTATCCATCTTCTATTTGGTAATTTAATTTATCTCATCTTCGTTCGAGCTTATCTTCGAATCAGAATTCTATTTAATTAGAGTTCCTCTAAATTTGAATCTTTGTTTTGTTTTGAAATCCATCCTTGAATCATTCCTTGGAAAATTTGTGATTGATTGTCTTTTGAAAACTGTGTATTCATCGAAGTTATTATTTTGATAAGGATGACCATATTTTATATATAAAGGGGAAATGTTTTCTATAAGGATCTATATACCTTTTAAATGAGAATTTAAAGTTTTGAATGGATTTGAAAATTTGAAAGTTATATAAGAAATGGTTTCATATAAAATGATTTATAACTGAAGGTTGAATCTGAATTTGAGTGATTGAACTCCGGCATTTTGGAACTGGTTTTAAGATTTTGAAATAATAAATAATATGATTTGAAATTATTTTCCGAATATGAAATGTTCCAAATGATTTTAATGAGTTTCAAATGATTTCGAAGAAATTTCAAAAGAAGTTTGAGAAAATAGAAGTCCAAAACCCACTTATATCGCTGGAAAATAATTTCGGTGATGAATGCATGCATCACGACATTGATTTTTGAGTTTCAGAGTAGGGGAGAGGCCACTTCGGTAACTTTGCTATGCGATTGATTTGTGAAACTAATTTTGATTTCAAATTCCGAAGTGTGATGTGATATTCAAAAGATATATGTATATATATTTAAACAATTTGAAATGAGCCGGTGTTCAGTCCTGAGTTTTGGATTTGATTTGATATAACCCTATCTTTTGGGAATTGATTTACTGATTTGTTGGTGATTTCCAACTCTTGGATTGAAATATGATTTCTTCGATTATTTTGAAGGTTCGAGCACTTCCAAATCAAGGTTAACTTTTCAAAGCTAAGTAATTTTGAAAAGTATAAAGTATATAAGTTTGGTATGTAAGTTTAAAGTATGTAGTAATATGATTTAAATAAGATGAAACTGCTTTGTTAAGTAAATGAATAAGGCTATTTTGAATTTTTCTAATATGAAATTTAGATTTGAAATGTTTTGAAAAGAATTTGGTCTACAAAATATTTTGAATAAAATTTAGTTTATATGTTTTAACTGGGTAACATCTTTATAAAACTATATATTGAACAAGTTGGAATAGATACATAAGTTGTACGTATGTTGTTTTATTCGCATAATTAAATCGATCCAAGTTAGAGTACACAAGTTCGAGGTGAATTACACCACTTCATGTTAGGATTTTTCATTTGATTCTTGATAGTGAATATTTGATGTGGATTTTGGGCTTGATTCTAGAATTCTCTATCATAGTATATGGCTATGCAAGGAGACTAATGGTTTCTAGTCGAGAAACCATATCGAAATCCGCATTAGGGAAGTCGAATGGACAATACTAGTTCGAAAGCGAACTTGTGTGATCGAGCGAGCGATCGAATGTGATTTTGCGAAATGATGACATATGTACATCTTATATTCTAATATCATTGATATACTTGACGCTGAAATTGGAAGTTGTTGGGTTGGATATCTTTGTAATTAAATTGGAAATTTTCCTTTATGAAAAACTACTATCAATTTAAGACCATTTTTCAAAACTACTTTTCTTTTATTCTTCTTAAACAAACTGTTCTATTCTATTTTACATACAAACTATTTTACAAACCATTTTATTTACAAATCTATTTTACAAACTATTTTTTTTTTACAAAACTATTCTAAATTAAAATCTTTTAGTAAGCAAAGATGTTCAATCCCATATAGCTCTTCGTACAGCAAAATTTATTTTTTGAAAATTTTGATCCTTATATTAGATAGACTTTATGTAAATATAAGATGATTTTGGAAATGAATAGTTTGACTTAAATTATATTGATTTGGAAATTTGAATTTATTTTCTAAATTTATTATTTTGAAAACTTTGGAACTGAAGATATTTGATTTGGAAGAATAATTTGGTGAAAGCGTATATGATTTTGAAAATTGTATTGATATTGAAACAAATTGAAATTTGAGAACCTTGTGTTACTAAATACTTGATTTGGGAGTTATCGAACTTATATAAAATTTGGTTTTTATAAGTGTGATGTTGATTCGAAAACTATGGATTTGAAAAGGTACTCAATTTGAAAAGTGAAATCTTATATAATTGAAGTCTATATAAGCGTGATTTGATATACTATTGATTTTGGAAAGTATTTGATTTGAAAATGAAATCTTATATATAATGGACTTTATATAAGTATGATATTTGAAAGTGATTTGAAAAGGTACTATATGATACATATTTTCGAAGTAAAGATATGGAAAGTGCCTTCTGCTTGATATCCGCTTTGTGGCCACATTGTGGATTCATTCTATCGATATTTCTCTGATTTTTGGTTTTCCGGATATGATACTCAAGTTTCCATCGAATTCCATGGCAATCTCCATGGTCTTACGAGCGCGACTTCATGGCGTAATCGCAATGGGGGCGGCCTACGGGTACGGATGTTTCCTGGGGGATCCAGGCATAACCATTGTGTATCCGCGATCCATGATCGACATGTTTTGTTTTTTTTGGATTGTACTTTCCGTATCTGTTTTTAAAAGTTTTCCAGTATTTTCACTGGGTGTTGAAACAAGTCTACTAAGTACCTGGAGAATTCTAGCTTTGTGCCTGATCAACGCACTGCCAGAGTCTGCAGGAACGAGGATAAACTTGTTAAGACATCGGGTTATAAAAGTATTTTGATAAAATATTATATAAAGTATATTTTGATCAGTTATTTTCCTTCCTAAAGGATTTTAAAAGTGTTTTAAATATTGTTTACCTCTTTAACTAACAATTTTAATTAAATGACTTTTATGGATATAATAAAATGGATTTAACCAAATTATTAAGTACTAAAGAATTCCAATTGAAATTTATATGGTTTTAAATTAATGGCTCATCCTTGTCTTTCGTCCTATTTTCCCTTCTAGCTATTCCTATTCTCCACCTTGTTAAACTTACCTATAACAACAGTTATCAGGTATAATTTTAATCTTCTTGTCATCTTGTCTTAATCCTATTCCATTCTATCTTTTTCTGTGTTTTCCGTACCTCACTCCTTTTCGAGAACGAAAAGGTTTGAGTAAGGGAGAGTGTAACAACCCTGTATTTTGTGATTATTTTAATTGTATATTTTAATTATTTTAAATTGAATTTCCTAATTTGAAAACTTTATTTTATTTATTAAAATGGATAAATTTTGTTATTTTAAATATAAATTTTGATTTTGATGTGAATTAGAATTCCAAACGGGACTAAATAGAATATTTTCCAAAAAGTGATTTTTTGGTCAATTTGATCAAACTTTGATTTTTAAATTTAAAATTTTGAGAGTTTGAAAATTTGAATTTTATCTTTTATTATGAAAGTAAATAAAATTTCAATAATACTGCTTTTCGTTTCGTTGAAATCTGATTTATATTGTGAAAGTTATGTCTTTTTAACTATTGTGTGAAATTTGCTGTATTTAACAAAATTGATTATTTTAAATTATAAAAATAATATTTTATTTGGTCTTGTAATGTTCTAATTTATATTTATATGGGTAAAATAGCATGTTATGTATATATTTTGGTTTTAAAACATTTTTTCAAAGTGTAATTGACATTTTGCAATGTCAGTTGTATTATGTTTCTAATTTCTAATTTCCAGTTTCATTTAATTAAAGAAATTCTTTGTTTATTTTCTATTTTCTTAAGACTTTATTTTATTTTCATTTACACTTCATTTTGTTCAGCATTTATTTTATTTTACTTGACTTTTATTTGGTTTAGA
This sequence comes from Allium fistulosum, assembly GCA_030737815.1. NCBI lineage: Eukaryota > Viridiplantae > Streptophyta > Magnoliopsida > Asparagales > Amaryllidaceae > Allium > Allium fistulosum. The sequence continues at coordinate 390,900,136 of CM060901.1, forward strand.
AGTAAAGTTATAATTTTTCTAAATCTAGTGATATTCTATTTGCAATTTTTAAGTCCTATTTTGAATTTTTAAACAATTTCTTTAGTTCTTTTTCTAATTTCTCTAAATTTAATTATTTATTCCATTTTGAAAATATAAATGAATTATTTTACTTCACATTTTTTTTTAAATATTTTTTAAATGAAGTAGATATTTTTCTAAATCTAGTGATGATTTATTTGTAATTTTTGAACCCTGTTTCCAATTTTTAAGCAATTTCTTTAATTCTTTTTTTATTTTCTTTAAATTTAATTATTTATTTTCATTTATTTTACTTTGTTTCAGTTTTAAAACTCATTTGCTAAATTTTCATTGGTCTTTGTTTAATTAAAAAGAATGGAAAATTGAAGAGACAAAAAGCTTTAACCTAAGACCTTTCATTTGCCTAAAACTTTTCAATTTCCATAACTCTTCATTAATTCTTTGTTTGGCCGTGCATTTTGTTTGTTGCTGTGTATTCCTCATTTTCTTTTCACAAAAATAATCACCATCTCATTTTCATTCACGGCTTCAAACATTTTGGTAATGTCTTCCTCCTTCTTTTTCTTCTTTTCTTCATTTTTTCATGTATTTTGCCTTGTTTCTCCCCTAGTTTTGCTTGGCCTCCTCTTGATTGTCACGGCCACCACCTCCACCATAGCTTCCTTGCCACCATCACTACCTACCCCTTAGGTCTTGACCATGGCTGAGACTCCCATGAACCAAAAATCCACAAAAATCCAACCTATGCCTTAAAACTATGCTAGTTTGAGCCTTGTTGCTTCATCACTCCTTTGTTCACCACTGCCACCACCTTAGGCCGCCACCACCATCATTATCCAGACCTCCTCTCATCACTCCAGCCCCTGACCTGACCCACACTCCACTGGCCGACCCCTAACCACCCATGGTCGAGCCTAAAGATTGACCAAATATCCGCTAGTTTGCCTAGAAACCCCTTCACCTTCTCTAGTTGTAACTTCCACCACTTGTTTAGCCTTGTAGCCTTACCTTTTCCAGACCCATACCTGATCCAAACCAAGTACAAACCTGACCTAATTGATCCCCTAGGCCATGCAAACAAGTAGAGAAAGCAAGACAAAAAGTTTCGTATTCAAATCGTTTTTTGTTTCAAAGTTATTCAAATTCAATCGTATTGATTTTTTACTATTATTTTGGTTTTGTTTTTGGGTTGTAACACAAGATCTATAACTTGGATCTCGCTCTCCACTCAAGTTCGTAGCTTTGTCATTGTGTTCTGGTTTGTGTTGTGTCATTTGAACTTGCATCTCCAGCAAAAGAGGTGAGTAAATCTCACACGACATTTTATACTTATACTAATGTGAAACAACAACTGAATGTGTAGAATATTATGATATGTTATAACTGCCTGTGATTATTTATTTATGTAATGTTAAACCTGATAATTTACCTGTCATCTCATCTGTTACTGTTATATTGTTAACTGTTCATTTTTATCTGTTAATCATACTGCAAGTTCCCTATAGATTAGAATCACTATGGGTTGAAATGATACATACCCAAATGGACCTTAGAATAGGGGAAAATCATTACGGGCTGAAATGATAAGCCTGGGTGATTTTCAAATTATTTATTTTACTTGGGATTGCGGGTTCGAAATGATAAAACCCGGATTTTTTTGTACATTATGGATTGAAATGATATATTATCCGTATCACTTGAATTAGGCTAGAAAACTATATACAGGCCCGTGGTTATTTTTAAGGTTTTGAAAAATGTTTAAATAATTTTTAAAAGTGTAAAAATATGAAAATTTGATTTAAATTGAATTTTTATATGTTTAAATAGTGAAATTTGGAATTTTCAATAAGTTAAAAATGTTGAAAAAATGAATAGAAATGGAATTTTTGAAAATATAACTTAAGTTAGAAAAGTTTGGAATTTCGGTTAAAATGAGAAAATAAGTTATATAAATAAAAATAAAAATGAAAATGGAAATTTGAAATTTATTGGAGAATGGAAATAAAATTTAAGTGTTAAGTTTATTTATTAAAAATGTGAAGAAAAGAAATTTACACTTGAATTTGTTAAATAATTCATTGGAATTTGATTTAACTATAACGGATTTATTTAATAAAAAACATGTGTTAAATAATATATTATATAAACATTTTAAATGTTAAAACATGATTTTTATAATGTTAAGAGGGTTTTAAAATGAATTTTATTATTGGCTGGAAATACACTAAAATCTGAAGAAAAAAAATACTTTTAATAGCATTCAGAAATGCTATGATTTCAGAATTGAACTAAAACTTAGTAAAACGAGGCTATTACAGCATTTCTGAAACGCCGTAGTTGCTGTAGTAAATGTAAAGGCTAAAGAACTTAATAAAGGGCTATTACAGCAGTTCTGTAAACTGCTGTAGCTGCCTGCTGTCTTTGCTGAAATTAAGTAAAACCCTTCTTTTTGAACCAGAGCTATTACAGCATTTCTGGAAATGCTGTCTTTGCTGTTTTAAAGTAAATTTCAATAATAATGAGATATAACAGCAGTTTTAAAGTGCTGTTCTTGCTGAAATAAAATGTTTCAAAATATAACTTATAACAGCTTTTTCTAAATGGTGTGAAAGGCTGAAATTTTCAATGTTTATGGATTTTGACCTAGTAAATGAATTCAGAATGATTTGAAACTTTGGAAATTGAATACTTAACTTGAAAGAATAATAATTTCACTTTTAAATGGTTTAAATGGAAAACTATTTAAAGGGTGATTTGATAAGATAATAAATGAATGATATTTTGGAATTTTAAAGGGTATTAAATTTGATAATTGAATTTGAATTCAAATAATGATTTGAAAGGAAGTTTTGAAAGGATATGATATTGTAATATATTGAAATGGGTTGTAAATGATTTAATCTTTATTTTGATAAAGATTTGGATTTGAAATGATATTAAATTTTTGAAATATAAAATATTATTTTGAAATACTATAACCACGGGTATACTTCTCTGTATGTCATTTGATTTCCCGATGATGGTTGTGATGCACATTAACATTGTTAGTTGCATGGTTTATTTCGACATGGACATTTCTGTGATATTGATATTACTGTTTAATTGATGGTTTTATGGATCCTTAAAGGATGGGCGATCCCTTGCATCCTCTAAGTTATTATGCATTGCTATTACAGTTCACTTGAGTTGGTTTACATTGTATAAGTATATATGTCCTGACTCGAGTGTTTTGTGTTTTACTTTACGCTCGGGTCAGCCTGAGAATCACAGCTTTGGAATTTATCTTCTGGAGCTAGAGCTTTGTTGGAGCTTATCTGTCCATCTGTTATTTCTTATCTTCTAATCCAGTTATTTACTATTCGGTATCGTCTCTGTATTATTGATTTATGTATCCTAACTTCTATTGTATCTATTTTGACTATGAGATTTTGTATATGTTTTGAGAGTTTGTATATAGTAGCTTCATGAACTGCTATGGTATTTTATTTCCGCTGCGAGTTATTCTGATATTCTTTGTCTGTGATTCTGTATTTGATTTTATTTGCTCCAAATTTTATTACAATCTGTTATTTTGAATTATTCAAGTCAGACATGTGTGGATTATTGTCGATTTGAATGGTCCAAAATAGTGGGTCGTTACAAGTATAATCCCCATTTATGCCTTTCTTCCTTTCTCGCAATGTTGTTGGAAATCCAATAGTTTAACATTCCCTTGGTTCGAAAATACATTTCCTCTCGAGGGGCGAGAAGGGAATGATGATTTTTTTCCTTTTGTTCCTTTTACTTTAGGATTCCCTTGTTCATCTTTATACTTTTTATGGGATCTTTTCATTCCCCGATCCTCTTTCAACTTTCATCTCCTTAATTGAGATTCCAACTTAACCATTTTTTCACATTTCTAAGAAGAATTTTCAAAATCGTGATTCATTCAAGTCTCGAAGACCGTGTCTCATGCTTGAAGTTGAATGCTCTGCCTAACCTGAGAAAACATATTATTTTCAAACTTTACATTATCCCTTTTCTTTGGTTTAACTTTTTTGACCTTAGTTTGTTGGCATTGGCAAAGATTAGTCTTTCACCAGTATGGAAGGGGTTTAAACTCCATTTACTTGGGTTGTATTAGACAATCATGTTCTTTTCTTCAATGTTCGAAGAGAAAATCCTCTCATATTTAATTCTTGTTCTTCACTAAATTGTTGTTTGCTTATTGTGTAAGGTGAACGGTTTAGATGTGGTTTAGAAGATCCTTGTTGAGACTTAATTGCCATAGTTGAAAGTCCAAGCAAGTTTGGTTTGTCTCTGAGGAGTGAATGAGTGAGAGCGAGCCTTGAGTTTAGCTCTCAAGGAAAGCACAAAAATGTTAGGTTAAAAGTTAGGCTTGGCTAGTAATTCAAGGAAAAGTAAAGTGAAATAAGGTCATTATCTAATAGAATTCGTTTATGCCAGCTTATATTCAATAAGAATAACTACGCAAATTATGCCAATTCCTGTCCTTTATTACAAAATCCATAAATGAAACCCAAGTTCCAAGCTCACTTTACAAAGTTGGAGGAAAAAATGAAAATGAAGGAGAAGGAGGACATGAGAAATTTGACCCCTTTCTAAGTAGGGATGCATGTTTATTTATAGAAAACTAAAGCTGTTGGATTCTTGACACGTGGCATTCCATTAGAAGTCGGTGGCAATGATTAGTCCACGTGGCACATGATTGAAATGACATATGGCATACATATTTAATGATAGTTCCTTATTCAAGATTATACGCGATGGCTCTCTTGAAACCTTCTATAATGGTTCTAATTTGTTGCTTCAAAATAGCAAGCGATAGTTCTAACTCAACGCGATGGCATGGATTCTTGTTGTATTTTACTTTGTGAACTGAGCATGATAATATCTTGGAAATCTTCTGCAATAGCTTAAATCACCCATTTAAGAATTGCTCTCGATGGCATATTGGAACCTAGGAAATTGCTTCGATAGCTTCATTGAACTCCTTGCGACATCTTTGCTTTGTCAATGCATGAGGAAACTCCTCTCGATGGCTTGGTTTACCACTTTGAGAATAGTATGCGAAAGCTTCATAGAACTTCCTACGATGGACCTTTTACTTTCTTAAGTGACCGGTTTATAACTCTATCACGATGGCTCCATTATTTCATGTTTAAATCTATCACATAGAAGCTTCTCACAAATTATTCTATAAACAATTCATGATAGCACATAGAAAATGCTTCACGATGTCTTTATAGAATTCTTCATGACAATGTTATGGAACTCCCCACGATAGCTTTGCTTTGATGCTCAAGAACATCACGCAATGGCCTTAAGGAACTCTCCTCGATATCTCTCCTCTATGTTGCTCTATAATGGACCCATTGTGCTATTTGCTCAAGATAACCTTTGGAGTTACCACGAGGGTTCTATAAAGTTATTCCATAATGACTTCACGATGATTACTCTGCTAAGGCATGTAGTTGTTTTACTAAACTTCCCACGACATCTCTTGTTTATTATTTGAAGATAGCATGCAACGACTATGCTCAACTTCTCGTGATGGCTTTTCTGGACTTTCCATGACAAATTTAGGACTTGTCTCAATTGGCTTCACAAACTCTGGCTTATGCGTTTTCCTCATGAAAGCCTCTACCTTGTTAACTTGCGATGACTAGCATGTTCGGGGTATACCACTTTATATTCTTCAGTGCATTTTCATACATTAGATAATATTTTGAACCTTAAATCGCCTTTTGTTTTCTTCTTTGATAAGAATAGCCGAAGAAATATTATCGAAAGTCCCATACCAAATGGTATTATAACTCTGCTTATTCCAATTCGTCATTACACAGAAAATGTTACCACACATCATCAAATCTACTTATAAATCAAATTTAGTAATAAGAACAATTCGTTTACTTACCTCAAATGCTTCTTTAAACTTCCAAGTAAAAATATAATTTTTACATATTTATTTGATTCCAAAATCAAGATTTTTCCTAGAGAAATAATTTTCCAAATCTCCTTCTCATTCAACAAATCATGGAAAATACATTTCAAATCATGCAATAATGATTAAAATCATCCAATAATTGTCTCTGAATTACTTGGATTTTAAACTAAACTTGTAAACCCAAAATTCAATTTTTATTTAATCGAAATGAATAAAACTTGTCTTATTTTATTTTTGATGTAAATGAACTCTTTTCCCTGAAATAATTTTATTTTAAGAAAAGTCCTAGTTTTACTTTTTCAATAAAATTTTATTTTATTTTTATATTAATATTTAAAAATAAACACTAGGGTCCGAAACCTGGAGTTAACACCCTGGCCAAATGGTCGACTTAGAGCCCTGGGAGGTCAACTACCCATAAAAAAAGGTCGCCCGCTCATGTTAGACCTGGAGCGTAAGCTCTAGGTTTTTCTCCTCTCGAGTGTCGTTCGAACACCGTTTGCTTCCCTTATTCTAACCCACTTCTGGCACACCAAATTACATCCAGTTTGTAATCTGATTTAAGCATTGAGCAACGTCAAGTGAACACAATCCAGGGTTTTGGATGTTTACTATAATGCGTTCGTTATCACTTTCAGCTAATAGAGAAAGCAATAATTTAAACCTAAAGACAATTCAAGCACAAAAAAATTAACACAAGGTACAAACACATCACACGTTGCATTTAAACATAAATGTATGGCTGAAATATCATTCGCCTCAAGTAGTAGTAGTATCCTTACTCTAGAAAGCTTCGGCTCATTCTTCTTCCTCTCTTTTTCCTCTTGTTGAAAATTCCAAAGCACCCACAACTTGAGCAAAAATCTAAATTCTTCTTCTCTAGTGTTGTAAGTAAGTGTTGAGAAGGATATATTTTGATATTGGGACTTCAAAGAATTTATTTCTATCTTTCCTTGAATTTTTTAAAAGAGAGCTTAAATATTTGATTTTTGAAAGTTTGGAAGCTACAAGATGATGTTAAGTGCATATGGGAGGTTATATTTTTAAGCACAACGAATGATTTTGGATATCCCAAAAATAATGAAGAGAAGCAATTTCTTTCTAAGTATGTTAATGGGATAAATGGGCTCATATTTATTCTTTTGTTCATTTATTTTCCATTCTTTCTTTTTATAAATCAATTTTCTTCTTATTCAAATTAGCTCAATCTCCAATAAAAATCATACTTATTTTCCATAAGTGTTTACCTATCACTTCCATATTTTATAATAATTATATTCCGTAATTTAACCCTATTTAAATAATTATTTCCATAATTACTCTTATAAGCCCATTTAAAAAGATAAATTTATAAACTTCTACTATAAGTGAAATAAAATTCGTTTTCCTTTCAAATAAATTTCTAATCTTATTTATTTTTAATATTCAACTTTATAAAAATTATTTAACTACTTTTATTATGTTTAAAAAAATATTTTGGCTTTTAAACTAACTAATACCCATTTGTAAAAATAAAACTTACCTACATAAATTATTTCCTTACTTTGTAAAATATTTTTCCATATACTTTCCAAATTACTTCCATTTATCCACATCTTAGTATTTAAAACCCTTTTTAATTAATTAAATCTTCATTATAAAATCCCAATTGGTTAACTCTCAACTACGGGTTGTTACAGCACCACTCTTCCTAAACACAATGTTATCATCCATACATTTCAGTTGCTTAGCGGGTGTATCATCTGTTAGAACCTTATATTTTGATATATTGATAGTGACAACTATACAATTATATATTGTATATACTAACAATTTTTGTCAACTTTACAAAGAGACAAATATATCAAAATGAAGACAAGATTGATGCTACAAAGAACTATCAGTCATCGTGTCTATATCTAGAGGTATAAAGTTGTTAAAATCTCTCCTATGTGATATACACACACACTAACGATCTACATTGAAATTTATAAAACATCCCAAAAAATTTGAATTTTAGCCAGTTGAAATACCCAAGTCAACCTACCGAATCTTTGCATATGCACATAAATATTTATGAATATTCAGCCAACTGACTGACAATATTCAGTCGGCTGAAAATGGCCTAAATTGAACTATTTTCTTACTGATTTAAAAAACCATCGACTCAGTTGGCTGCCAAACTTTATTCAGCTGGCTGAATTCGTATAACGGCCAGTTTTCTGAAAAGGTACCTCTTCTTCATGAAGGGTTACATCTTTAAAATCAAGAGTTGCAGTCCTAACTTTTCATTATTTCTTATCACGAATGATTGCAACTATTAAACTCTATATAAAGAAAATTATTTCATTGTTTTGATAATCAATTACGTTCCTAATTCTTTTTATCTTTACTATTAAACTCTCAAGCATTCAATTACAAACTGCTTTACATTTTTGATCACACGATCATTCAATTTTTTTTCTTGTGATCAAAATTACTTCATTTCTTCACAAACTACACAATATACCACAAAGGAGAAGATTATAGAAAGATGTATGTTATTGATTTATCAGTGCTATTCAAGAGCATACACAGTCAAATACTTTTCAGTTGTTTATAGTTGAAGCCCTATTGTAGTATCCTCAGGCGGTTGAAGTCCTATTCGGTTGTCTAGGCGGTTGAAGTCCTATTCGGTTCCTCAGGCGGTGTAATACTTGTTCCTCCGGGTTAAGTGAGAGCATCGATTAAATCCAGAAGGAGTCTGGGACTGGATGTAGAACAGGAAGTTCAAACCAGTATAAAAATCTCTCGTGTCATTTACTTTATTACTTTTACTTTTATATTTATATTCTACACAAGTAAATAGTTTAGTTAATATTTCATATTACATGATCCTTAGTCACTTTCATCATTCACGATAGCATGTCACATCTCTTGCGAAGTCTGCTTTAGGGAACTACCATTGTGTTCCATCTTATTCTAGCTTTTTCCATAGGATATATACTTCCAAAAATCATATTATTTTCCTAGTCACATTTAGGATATCTTAGACCTTCAATACTTGTTCCTTCCATATCACCCCAAGGCAGCTGCTTGGGGGTTGGTTATTCTTTTGCTGCCCACTTGAGGGTTTCTAACATACTATTGCAATTGCTTCTTCCTGATAAATTCTTCAATCATGTCTTGTAGGTCCCTACTCTTTGGTGTTGTATCCATGCATCTCATGGAATCAACAATACTTCCCAGTGCGTTTTTCTTCTTTAATAGCCTCTCACGTAGCAGATTTATTATATCTCATAGTGCCTTGGGTTGCAAGATAAATATTTTCTATGAGGTCGTTTAACTTCATGTATTTACCATTCTACGTGAACCTATAGCTTTTTCTAGGGTCCTCTTTGCCCCTGGTATTATCTTCTTCTTATTACCATCATTGTTATTGTTGTTGTCATTGTTGCCATCTTGTTTAACAGATTTAGTACTTTTCACCACACCACTCGGTCCTGTTAGACATCCAACATTTAGTATCTTTTTCAATGTTACCTCTTCCATGTGTAGAAATTTATTCTCTTTCTGATATAAGACTTTCAACGTAGCTAGCTTCATCATAGTCAACCATTTTCGAAATTCGAGGTCATTATCCACTCTACCAACCAAAGCCATCAATACATGGCTATCCCCTAGATTCCTAACTTCAGCCACTGCTGCATGGTTCAGATAGCTTTTCAGCAATTCTGTCTTTCTTCGATGAATGATAGCTAATGAAATTGCTTCCTTGGATTGCATAGGGTGAACCTTAAACTGATTCAAGAACTTGTTTTCTATTTGATCATAAGACAACATAGATCCCGGCTCAAGTCTTTAGAACTAAATTGTAGCTAATCCATCTAAGAACAATGGGAAACAACTACACTTCACGCAATCATCAACTCTAGCACAATTAATGTGCCAAACATACTTCAACAGATGTTGTAAAGGATCCACTAGTTCATCATACATCGTCATTGATAGCATCGCGAACTTCCTTGGATATTCCATCACTCTAATCTTCATTGTAAATAGATTCCAACTAGAAGCGGTCACTAGTTATTTTTTGTTTCTCTTTTTGAAGAAATCTCCAAATAGCTTCATTTATTACATCACCGGTCCCTTCATTCCTTCCTCGACGACAATCATCAGACATGTCTCCATGTGCTTGACTATGCAAACGACCACAATTGTCTCTTCGTAAGCGTTCATGGCTAGCTGAACGACGCTTAGATCTCCCTGGATCTAGAGAGTCCACTTGTCTTGACCTTCTATGCCATCAATCACGACTGCACCCTCTAGACCCATCTATCTTATGAGCATTTTCACCAATATTCCTTCCAGATCTTCTACCAGTAAGACTCATAACATGACCATATCCTCCATCTACATTATGATTGTTAACATTCCCTCTCCTTAACGAATTAGTGTCGATCCATAGTCGATCGATACCGATCGATCCTGGAGCTTGAGCATCTGCTCCTATTCTAGTGTCTTCTTTGTTTGCAGCATCGTCCCTTTAAGCTCTATGGCATCTAGCAAAACTTTCTTCATCTGATTCAGCTAGAAATCTTTGTTTAACTCCATGATCTCTTACACGAGATCCATCTCGTTGAGGAGGTTGCCTTATCAAATCAAACTACCTAGTTAGTTCTTCCATAAATGATTACAGGGTTGCTTCCATCCTTTCATTAACAATGACCATTATCCCTTGCGACTCCTCTATAATCACTAGATCTGGTGGAGGTTGAGTAGATCAATAATTTCTATCAACATTATGATACGAAAATGATGCAACCACAAGTGCTAATGGAAGACCCCAGAGTATTATTCATATGCCAACATGGTACGGGGATTAAATGCAACACATATAACACAAGTACATTATGGAACATGATGAAAAAGTTGTTATATTTCCCTTCTTTATTTTATTAACTCCATTGCATTATATGGCCTAAAACGGCTTAAGCATTTCATAGGGCCAGCTATCCTATTTGTTAGAGAGTTTATTACAACAATGTAGATATAAAAGTAGTCGAGTGGAAATGAATTTGTAGGCTGGTTGAAAATATTTTTTCTCCCTAACACTTTTCCTACAATCTATCTTTCCACCCATGCTTCTTCTTCCCCTCTAAAAGTCTCTTCCCTTCCTCTTCTCCTCTAGAACTCTAAAACATAACTTACACCATATCATTTGGTCCTTTCACTAAATGATACGGCAATAATGCAACCACAAGTGCGAATGGAAGACCCAAGGGTATTATTCATATGCCAGCATGGTACAGGGATGAAATGCAACATACACAGCACATGTATATTATGGCACATGATTACAAAAGTTGTTATATTTCCCTTCTTTATTTTATTAATTCCATTACAAGTTGCATGGACTAAAATGGTTCAATCCTATTTTTTAAAGAGTTTATTACAACAATGTAGATATAAAAGTAGTGGAATGGAAATAAATTTGTAAGCTGGTTGAAAATAATTTTTCTCTCTTCCACTTCTTCTACAATCCATTTTTTCCCTTATGCTTCTTCTACCCCTTCTCTTCTCCTTTAAAACTCTAAAACATAACTCACACCATATCACATTACTAACATTTCCTCCATCAGGTTCTTCAATAACTTGCCTTGGTTCTTTTTCGGCCTCATCTGTCAGATCCTTTTAGAGATTTTATCCAACCTAGTAGCGACAAAGATTTAGCCTGATTCAGTTCTTAATGATTGCAATAAACATGTTAGTAAAAAAATTGGCCTAACACCCATAAATTGCTGATTTTGAATAGATAAAAATCTTGTGCTGTAGGACTGTATCTATGAGTATTAACTCAAGAGAAATATAAAATTGAAGAAGAGAAGCAAGAAAGAAAGAAACAACAATTTTATAGTGGTTCGGCTATGCATACGTCCTAATATAAAATTGAAGAAAGAAAGAAAAATATAACTCGAAATTCTATTTCAAAGTTGCTAATTACATACTTTCCCTTGGATATGAATAAGCAAAGTGCTAAGATCATTTTTCTAGTTCAAGCAACCTTCTATTTATAGCTGAAGTAGGTTAAATTGTTTTTGGGTCACCAGAGAGCAATAAACTCATTCAATAGTCAGATCCAGAAAGATAAAAGAAAGACCAAAACTTCCCTAAAATATCTTTGAATCTGTACCGATCGATAACATTCACCATTTTGTTAAGTTTCTTCCTATTTTCCTCAAGCTTGGATGCTCTTTTCCTCGAGTCAATCTTCTTTTGATGCTTCTAAACTTGTCTCTTCATTTATTCATTGAGCATATCTGGCTTTATGATGAGAATTTATGGATGAACATTGATCCATAGACGTAGTCAAATTTCCCTATTTTCTTTATTGCTTTGATATCTTCACCATCACATAGAACTGAAGGAAAATATTATAACTTTATTGATCCATGGACTTAGCCATTTTTCCCTCCTTTTCCATTTACACTACATGCTCGATCATCTTTAAGCCTGATATACATTTCTTCATCATTTCATAGTTCAATTCTATCGAAATATTATTTGTGAAAAATAACGGATAAAATTTATATTCTGCTGGTAAAATTCTAAACGTGTGTACTGTTAGAATTTGCTATAAGGAAGAAGGCAATCGTATGAATTTCAACTCTCCTTTAAATTAAGAGATTTCATTCTTGTTTATTTTTTTAGTTTTTATTTTATGGTAATTAGTGTTAACTAAGTAGAAATCAATATTGTTGCTTTGTCTTATGTGATCGGATAGTATCTCCACTAAAACACCATATGCCATCATTGATAAACAGCAAAAACAATCAAGCCCTCACACACAACTAACAGAAGACAGCCACCTTAATACCTCCTCCAAACCCAAACACACCCACAACCCCCCCCCTACACACACATACAAACCACTCCCCTATCTTATCTTATTAGCTGATCTCCCTCGATATTTTTCCTATTTTCTCAAAATTTTAGAACTAAAAACCTCCACACTCATTCATTCACTTAATTCTTAAGCATCCTTTATTTGATGAGCTATTCTCCCAAGTTCGGGTCCCGCTAACCATATTTCATCTAATATATCTTAGAATTATCCAACTCTCATTGATTCTCACTATCGCAAGGAAGACCCATGGATTCCCACTATTGTTATCTTATACTATCTGTTTATTCTATTATATATAAACCTTATACTATATATCTTATTAATTGATCTTCCTCAATATTTTTCCTATTTTCTCATAATTTTAGAATTAAGAACCTCCACTCTCATTGATTCACTCAATTCTTAAGCATCCTTTATTTGATGAGCTATCCACCCAAGTTCGAGTCCAGCTAACCGTATTTTATCTAATATATCTTAGAATTATCCAACTCTCATTGATTCTCACTATCGCAAGGAAGACCCATGGATTCCCACTATTCTTATCTTATGCTATCTATTCTATTCTATTATATAAAAAGCTAAATATATGACTTTTCATTATTTGCTCTAACATTTATTCGCAAGTCATATACAGGATTCTCCTCTGTTTAAGGTCCATTTTTCATTTTCACCCTTCAATTAGTTTGTTTTTCTTTTCAAACATTAAACCTACATATTAATGGTGCCTTCTCAACTTACCCTTCCACATCACCTTTCTTTCATATATTTATTAATTCAATCTGCATTTGTTTACAACCTCATTTCCAAGCTTAATTTCACTAATCATTCCAATTATTATAATATATTTTTTGTTTTTTTAACATGGTTCATTAATGCTAACAAGTGTCGATCTCAGGGATCAAACTCATGATTTTTAATCTCGGGGTCTGAACTATCAACCAACTGAGCCAACCCTGTTATCTTATTTGTTTTCATAATTCATTAATAAACTTTTCATTTTTATGAGAAAAAAAAAGCAATATGTATTATATTCGATGTAAGATAATGAATCTTTAGGAATTAAGTTCATCTTATTTGTTATTTTTTGCTTGAATTTGATCCCTCTAATTGATTTGTCTTTTCGATTTTTTTTCCAATTGCTACTTTTCAATATTGAATATAATGACATAATATATCATACTAAAGTAGCTTGATTCTAATAGAAATAAATAATAAAAGCAAATAATATGAGGGCTTCACATTATTTTTTTAGTGGTTTTATTTGATATATTAGCGAACAATTTCATTTTATTTTCCATAGTACTTTTCTTACTAAGCTTACATCTTAATTGGTATAGGATTTTAATTTCCAATTGATGAGTAAATTGAAAGGCCCTGTGTTGTTGAAAGGTAATTTTCATTCCAAAATTTCTTATTATGTTACATGTTCAAATGTTCGTCTTTTACAACTAATGCATAAGCTAAACACGTTTAGGAGCTCATACTTATCTAGAGTACGCATCAGTTTGATTTAGATGACTTTAACAATGATAAAGGTAGTAGTTTAGCTTTTAATTTTATACTTAACCTTGGATTTATGGTTCCGTATATCAACATACTTATTTACTTAATAATGATTTGATGTATGTAATAATTACATTTTGTGTGAATCTTGATGAGGATCGTGTAGTTCATTTTAGAATATATTTTTTATTATCAAGGAAAACACACATACTTCCTAATTTTGATTAAAAGATCATATAATCTTTTATCTTCTTAGTATTGGTTTCAAGTGGTTTATTTATTTTAATTCACAAATATAGCTCTAATGTTATAGCAATACCCCAATGTCTCTGGAGTGAATGCATGGTTCGGGTATAATCTTAGTCTTACAACTTCATTTTTTCTTTAAAAATAAATATTGTAATCTGAATTTGGTTTTAGTAATAAACATCATTTCTTGCAGTTTTTGTCATATGCATCTTGGGGTCACATAGGCTTCATAAATTTGGCAATAGTTTATTTTTACAAATGAAGGGATTTCTTCTCAGAAACATCTCATTAAATAAGGTATTTGTTTCACAATTTTTATTTAGGAATCTTATTTGCATGTTAGCAAACTTAATATTTATTACTATCCACAATTTTCACTCAATGCTAGCAAAAAATTATTATAAGAAAACATCCCTTCTTTATACATGAATTACATCTCCTGGAATGTTTTTAAAAAATCCATAGTGTATTATTAATCCCTGACAAGGTCGATAAAGAATATGGTCTTTTTTATAGTTTGTATATTCTATTATGTAAAAGAATATTGGTCCTTTTATATTCTTATCTCCCATTCAAAATTTTATTTTCCCTTCAGCCTAAGGAAAAAAGTGCATTCACCCCATAAAACTAAATATACTCATTTAGAACCAAATCTATTTCTGTTGTAACTCAAATGCTTAACATGTCATAACTTTACTTTTCCATTTATATATTCATCTTTTCCGAATTTATTCTACTTATATATCATATATAACGTTGAATATTTAACTTTTCGTCTCCTCTCTTCCTATTTAATTTCAATCCAAATACCGAACCCTCCTTAATTTAATCAATATTTTACATTTTCCCATTGATGCTTATATTTTAATTAAGCATTGACTATAAGCTTTATATATTTACTCTGCATTTTTCATGGTCTTGGAAGGTATTTAATTTAATTTGACATTACTTTTGATTGAGAAATTTAATAGTTACTTATTTTATGATTTATAAGCGGTGGAAAATAGGCACAAGGACAAACTTTGAAAATAAATTAGGCTGAAGGACAACAAGTTTCATTTTTGGATTGAAGGACAAACTTTGAAAAAGAATTAGGCTGAAGGACAATGATAATTATACTTAGCATTTTGTACAGTGTAAATATAATGCTAGTTGTCCGCGGGTGCGGCGCAGTGGAAATGAGGCTTGGGTTCTGGTAAAAAGACCCAGGTTCGATTCCTACCATGCGCTTCCCTATCCTATATAAAATTACCCGGGGGTATGGGGGCTTGGATCAGCGGACGGCTTTACTATACCCTCCTTAGGAGTTTACCGGCTCGCCGGGTTCTCCTGGGTTTTCAAAATATATATATATATATATATATATATACATACAAGTATGGTGGCACGTCCGTTGGAAGAGTGCGTAATGGGGAGAGAGCAAATTTTATGTTTGTTATAGTTGTCCGGTTGTTATAGAGTATGGTAAAGTGTTAGGTACTGTGGAGGAGAAGGAGGAACTGATATGGCAACCAAGCAGAATTAAAGTATTAAATTTTAGTCGTACTAAAATATATGTGTGAATAAAATGACGTATCATTGTACAGTAGAGTATTAGAGGGTGTGTAGGTAGGTGGAGTAATTGTTCCAACTGCAACCTAGTTTAATTATTTTTTTTGTTTTTTTTAATTTACCGTAGAGAATAATACTTGTAATTGATGTTAATTGGGCAGTTGGTTTTGTTTGCAAACTATGAAATATGATGACTGGTGAAAGATAAAAAATTGTTGTTACATTTATATAAATGTATGTTAATTGGATGAACTAACTTGTAGGTTTGTGAAATCTAGCAAAAGGAGCATTGAAAACTATGTTTAGATAGAATATAATAATTGCAGAGGAAGCATGTAATTGATAGTCAACGTAAGTTGGTATAGCAGAGTACGGGTTGTTATTAGTGGTGAAGAAAGTAAGCGAGCAATACAGTAAATATTTGGGTAGACGGACAGTACATTATACAGTGTGCTAAATGTTATAGAGTAGAGGAGTCATGGTAGGTAGTTTATTGGTAGTTGCAGGTGGAGAAAATATCTGGTGGAGCAGTAGGAGCAGCAAATGTTGTTGTAGCAAGCAGCGCAATTAGCGCTGAGAACGTTGTGCAAGAAAATGCTCGATAGCTTTATCGCACTCTTCGATCTGTGAGAGATGGAAAAATGGGTTGCAAGTTAGAATAAGCGTATAATTGTTAAGTAGTACAATTATGTGATAAGTGTATGGAGTTATGTGTTGCATACCACTTGAGGTGTGAAGAAAGCATCCCAATTTTCGTCTGCCTGACAGGGTCGATACTGTTTGTGGTTGTTATCAATTTGGGGTTGTTTTGCAAATGTAGATGGTTGTTCTACCTTGAAATTCTGCTGTGTAGTAGCAGGTGTTGCTGTGCAGTTCTTGAAATGGTGGTGCGCAATATCGGGTGATGCTGTAGAGGAAGGAAGTTGGCGCAGGCGGTTTGCAGTGGTACTTTTGTCTGAATTGTCCTCTGAAGCTGGGGGAGGTGTTGTAAGGTCAGAAGCAGCAACTATTTCAGGAGAAGGTTGTTGTAGAAGCTTTGACGTATGGGTGCATTTTCGCCTAGCTTTGTTCGTGGAAATGGCAACCAGAGGCTTTTCAATGGTTGTTGAACATTTGGTCTGCGGGGGAGGGGGTGAAGGAGTTAGTTGCAGTGAATGAAAAAAGGTGAAAAAATTCTATCGGGCAGAAGTACACGTATTCGGTATTAAAATTTGGTATTAATAATAGTGGATGGGGAAGTTGAGTTAGAGTTGGGGACGTGTAGGATGGACGGACAGTAAGTGAAAGACAGAGTTAAAAGTTGTTCAAAGGAATAAGCAATATGTTGTGAAGTCCTTGAAAAAAAGACAGAAAGTAAAAGGTGGTAAGGAAATATTAGTTTGAAAATTTACCTTTTTCATTGGGCTTGTTGCGTGAAGGATTAAGGGTGTGCAAATATTTGGATGGGGAAGAGGTTATATGTGGGTTAGGGTGTAAGTGAATGTAGAGGAATAGTGGACACGTAATAGAGTAGGGAAGGTAGAGGAGTAAATGAGGGAGAAATATGGGGCAGGAGGTTGTACTGTTTTGGAGGGGACAAGAATGCGTAAAATGGTTTGTTGGCAGCAGGACAGTTAAGTGTGGAGTAGGTGGAAAAAGTAGTATGTGCTAAACGTAGTAACTGATCTAGCTGCTTTGCAAGTGTTTAAATTACACGGTCCACCTATCCATGCATGTAAAGGTTGATGACATAATTTTAATGCATTGTCCTTTTTTAGTATGTAGAAGTACGGTGACATAAAACGTATAACATATATGTGCAATTGAAGATTGGGACCTCAGTTGTAAGGTGAAATTTTTTTTTCTATTAAGGAACGATACTTAATTGGTAACGTGTGCAGTAAGTACTGTAAAATACAGAGGATAGCTGTATTCACAGCATGGCATAGCAGTTGTAGCATGGGACAGCGTGAAGTGGAGAGATGGGCATTGCGTGTTGCAATTGTATTGAATTAGTTTGTACGTACGGAAATATGGGAAAGAATAGGCATTGTGTACTACAGTTTTATACTATTAGCATGTACCACCAACTATACGGCACATCAGCAACAAAACAAATGCAATAAATTGTGCAACAACATTGTAGGCAGCGGTAGTACATGTTGAAATTTCGGGAGTTGTGAACAGCTGCTAAAACTTGTTTCCGTTTATACATGTCAAAAACCCAACAATGCTCCATAACATGCAGTATGACATCAAATTCCATGCGCAGACATGCCCAGGTTTTCCATTTCCTTCTCAATGCAAACAGTCTTCGTCTTATGTACATGTATATTACGAATCATATAGTGGAGTTGATGTCAGTCATAGAACAGTGATAAATGCATTAAAGCAATAACAGTTCACTGTGGCTGTTGTTAACTGAGCATCGTTTTTATTTATGTTAGGGTCAGTGTGCAGTATTCAGTGTCAGGTCGAAACTAATATGCATGAAGTAGGGGAGAAGTAAAATGGCAGGCGGTAGTAGTTTGGAAAAAAAGCAATATATTTGAACTGTTCATTCACAAACACGTGTCTGATTGTTTGGGAGGCAAAAATGTGAAAGAAAAATAAGTATATGAAATGGAGGAAGAACAACATTTTTTGTTCTGCTGAAATAAATAAGCCGCTAACCTCGGAAGTGGAATAAGGCTTGCTTTTAATGTGTCAGCTTGTTGGAGAAAGTGTTAGTGAAATAGTATAAGTAAACTATCAATATAGTGGTTGAAGATATGATTATTAAGTGGATGCATACCATGATATTTTCAGTGGATTGAAAGGCAATGTATATATCTTTGTGCCGCGCCCTTGTAGAACAGTAGGTAAATCATGCGTGCTGAGGAAATAAATCACAGAATATTGTGTTAGAAGAACAATCTGTATAATGTGTAAAATTTGCAATAGTACGGTTTGAGCACTTACAGTTTGTGTAATTCAGTTAGGTTGAGAACAGTTGTTGAAGTTGTGTTGTGGAAAGCAGTGTCGGTGGAGTAGGATAGCTGTGTGAACTATTCATACTTAGTCCCGTTGATATATTGAGTTCATTAGTTAGGCACCTCGCTCGAGTTGACAGCGTGAAATCAAATCGTAGGTTGCAAGTGAATCGACAGGAGTTTGTTATGCAGGAAAGGGAGAAGGAAATTTGGTAGTATGTAGAGAAGCAGAGAAGTATAACAGTTGGAAAGGCATATGTTAAATGTAAAGTCAGACAACAGTATTTGTACATAAAACAAATGGACTTCGTGGGTGCGATGAGAAGAATGAAATGCAGTTTTATTATAATGTTTGCTTATTTTATTAATTTGTAATGCAAATGCATGGTAAAGACAGGAGGCTATGCGGTGAAAGAAAAATGAACTTTAACTTAGAACATAGTAAGTGCAGAAGGAGGGTAGGAAGAGGTGGGGAGGGTGAAGTGAGTAGCGTGTGGGCGGGTGGTTCAAAAGTGGGGTTGGTAAGTTGTGTTTATGGGACATTCATAATTTGAGAGCATGCATGCAAAACATCGTGGTAAACAACATTTCGAGTGTGTGTTGCGGTACGGCAACGAAGTTGTTCGTTTGCAACCAAAATTTTTGTTGTCCTGCTTGAAATCCCACGGGATAAAGCGACGTAAAGTTGGCCATGACTGAAAACATGGTTGGGAAGGTAAATTCCAACATGTGGAATGGTTTGTCCCTGTGATTTGTTTATTGTTAATGCGAAGGCAAGCCGCACGGGGAATTGTTTACGGATAAGGCTGAATGGTAGCTTTATGTTTTCAGAAGGCTTTAACGGTATACGTGGAATGAATACCCTTGTACCCTGGAACTGACCGAAAGAAATTTCAGCGTCTATAAGGTTTCGATGAAAGACACGACAGATTAGTCTCATCCCATTACATAACCCAATTCGTGGATCAATGTTCCTTAGTAACATTATTGGACATCCTACCTTAAGAGTCAACTTATGAGGTGGCATACCACCTGGGTTAAGCGAGTTCAAGAACTCAGTTTGATATAAGTTTGATGGGTCATCTTCTATTTTGTCAAAAGAGTAGTAAATGTGATGGTCGCCGGGAAATTGGTTTATTATCATGTTATTAATTTCATCTGTAGTTTCATTTGTTGGAGATAATATTACTCTATTTAGCATGTAGTTTGTATTGTTAAAATTATCATGTAATGCGGGGAAGATTTCGTTTGTCAAACGGTGTAACGAACGTAGACCGTCCCATCGTATCACAATATGCGATGGTAGTTTGATCATGTCGTCGTGCACGGTGGGTTCAGTTCCATTTCCAACACGCAAAACAAAGTCAGCGTAAGGTTGGTCAGCTCGTGCTCGCATATTTTTTGTAAGCTGAAATACTTTAACATTTGACCACAAATATGACCGAACTATACATGCGTCAGATGTTTGAGCTCTAGTACCGCCTGGAACAACCGGTAAAACTTGACGAAAATCACCGCCTAATATAACAATTTTTCCTCCAAATGGAACATCGGCATTGGTCAAGTCTCGTAATGTTCTGTCTAAAGCTTCGAACGCTTGACGGTGAGCCATGGTGGCTTCGTCCCATAGTAGAACGGTTGTCGTGGATAGAAGTTTCGCGGTATCAGATTGTTTGGTAATATGACATGTGGATGAAGAGTTTAAGTTAATAGGAATTTTAAATCTTGAGTGTGCTGTTCTACCACCGGGCAACGTAATAGAAGCTATTCCAGAAGTAGCGGTTGCAATTGCGATAAGACCTCGGTTTCGTAGTTGAGCTAAAATTGCTTTATATAGAAAAGTTTTTCCTGTCCCCCAAGGCCCGTCAATGAAAAAAATGGAGCTGATTTTCGAATCTACGGTAAACATGATCGTGTCAAAAGCTTCCTTCTGTTCGGTGGTTAACTTGTTTATTGCTTGTAAATCGGTTAATGGTATTTGTATTGATTGTTCTTCCAAAAGAAGTGTTGAATTGTTGTATTCGTCGGTTGAAAGTACGCAGTTATGTGGAAAATCATAATCAAATATGGTTCTATTATACTGTTTTAGAAGGTTGTTAAGATCAAAAAGACATCGACCGATTAAATATGTAGCAGATAGTGAGGCAGAGGAAGTGGATAGGTAATCTTCAGTTAGAAAAGGCCAAAATTCGTCCCATAGGTCACGGACACCGCATGGTTCGCAGTAAACTAAAATGGTAACAAATAATCGCTGTAAAGCAAGAGGCATATGGGTGTTCGAAGCATCAGTTAAACAATCCTTAATACTGTTATCATGTTCGAGCAATCCTCGGTGTTCGGCCGCTTCTTTGAATGTAGTGTAAACAGTTTCGTTGACAGTGCGTAAGTGTGTAAAAGAAAGTGGGCCTGGAATATGATTGAGTAATAATCGTAAGTAGTAGCGGTCACCTTCGGTAGGAGGTACGGTGTATAGCCGACCAATTACTTTACGGTGTATTTGTCGACGAACCCATTGTTTATGTTCATTATTCCACCAATAGTTTTCAGGGAATTCGTGGTAAAGGTACTGTCGTGCGTCCTCATCTATTAAATTTTGGGGAAAAAATCGGTAAGCATAGTTTTTGTTCGGTGTTCATCAGTGACAATAGATTGTAAGCTTTCGTCTGTGTTAAATTGAATATGTTGCTTGTTAGGCAGAAGTATTTGTAGTCCTATTACTGACGGAGACATGGTACTAAGTTGGAACTTAAATATCCGCCATAGGGACTCCGGTGCACATACCCATCTGGCATTAACGAATTGAGAAATTTCATCAGTGGTGGATGATGAAGAAGACACGCTAACGGATACGCGATCTGATCCTTTGTAAACGTGCTTGTATAGATATTTAACTGATTTAATACTGGAACAAATTTCAACGTTTATATGACAGTCATATTTTAGAAGCAAATAAGGGTTATAAGGAACGACCCAACGATTGTCAACTGCACTATTATTTGTTTGACCTTGTACTCCTATGTCACGACGTCTATAGATGGGATACGAATCAGTTCCTTGTAAGGTTGATGGGGCGAAGGGTTTAGGAAATCCCTTCTTACACATTCCATCGTGCATGCATACGGCAGTGGGGTTGAAATTGCCGCATGGATGATGAATCATGTGTTTAATAACTAACGTGTACAAATCTGGTTCTAATTCTATGTTTGGAATTTCTGCCCTAACCATAGTATCGTAATCGTCCGCAGTATTTAGTTTATCAGTGTCAGCAAGAATAAGTAAGATATGAGCGTGCGGTAATCCCCTTTTCTGAAACTCTATAACATGAACATGTGCAATGACTTTACCTAGGACATGTTTATCAAATAAATCAACTTTAAGTTGTTCCAATTTTGAACGAAAAACTCGAGTTGTCAAATCAGGACGATCATAGGGTTGTTGAAAGGGAAATAGGTCCTCTGTAATCTCAGTCCAATTAGGATTACAGGTTACAGTAATAAATAAGTCGGGTTTTCCATACCTTCGCACAATTGCCATTGCGTCCTGGTACCGTTGGTGCATGTCTCGTGGACTACCAATATGGGAGGATGGAAGTACTTTTCGAACCCTAACATTTGCTACAAAAAGCAAAGGTGTGTGAAAATTTGAAGTATGTAATGTGTATTGTCAAAAGGAAGAAATGACTGGGATGGAAAGGAAAAACCGGGAGTTGTCTCCCCACTGGCTAGAGCGTCTTGTAAACCCTGGTATAAGTCGGCTCGAATAGTACCTTGATGGTCTCGAAGATAGCGGAGTCGCATAGTTTCAATTTTGACATAAGTATCAACCACAAACTGTTGGAGTAGGCGACCACCAAGTTGCAGAAGAGACAGCTCCGTAGGTCGTACCTACGATGAGTACGAAGTGGTAAGAATGGGGGATATATGAGAAAGTTAATGTATGTGAGGTATGCATATAGAAGTTGTATATTCCGTTGAATGTAGGGGATTACAAACCTATAACAGATGAGAGTAGTAGGCTCTACAGCTGATATGGTTATGTCCGGTATTGTGCATGTTCAAATCCCATCCTTGTTTACCGCGTGGGAAGAGAAGTGGGTATTGTAGTGGGTCATAAAATCCTGCTGTATCCGCAACTCGTTGCAGCGTTCCTGATCTTGTTTCAACTATAATATCTCTGTCGTTTGAGTTATTTGAGCAGTCGTCGCCTACAATGATACCCGCTACTTGTGATGCAGTAGGTAGTTGGTGAAAATGACGGTTAACTGTAAGCTCTTTTATTATCAGTCTGCAATCTTGTAAATCAGTGCGCTGCCCCAACTGGCGCAGCACATGTACATATGGGTTGTAAAAATCTAAGATTTGATGCAACGTTTGTAGGATGTCTGCTCTTAATATTGTACTATCCTGTTGTCGATTGTCAACCTCATGATCAGTATCGTAGATGTATAGTTGGAGGTATCTAGGTCTACTACCCGGCAGAGGCAGAACACTTCCGATGCTGTGGTAGATGGAGCCTTGTGCACGGTAGGAGTATATTCCGCTCCGAGCGGAAGCCAAGTGTTGATCGATGTTAGCGCCCATAGAAGTGAATGCGAAAGCATTGTTGTAAGACCTAATGTTGGTTTGGAAATGTAATCCTCGTTCATTGTCTTCAGTGAATAAAGGTAAAAGTTCAGGAGGTGGTGGAGGATAAGAAGTGATAAGTTTACCACTTGAGCAACATTTCCCACTTGTTTCACGGTGAAATAATTTTGCAGCACAGTGTCGGCACTGAGTTGGTTGAGGTAGGATATGGCGAAGGAACGGTTGGAAAGCAGTAAAATTTCGACCGCAGTTATAACGGGTTGGAAGGGCAGGTTGGGGCAGAAGTTGTTGTTGGGGATGAGATGTAGCAGTCGGTGCAGTAGAATTAGCATCGGCTGTTATGTGTGAAAATCATAAGTTCAGATTGAAGATATATGAAGGTTGAAAAAGTTTATGTGTTGTGTATGTATGAAAAATTGGTTGAAAGCACTAAGTGCAGAAGTAGTAAAAAGCAAAGTGGATGAATTAGGTAGAAATAGAAGATTAATTTGTTTGAACTAAAATCAACCAATGGTAAATAATTAAATTTTCTTTAGGTAGTAAGAAGAACGGCTGGAAAATGTTACATAAGGAGATATTGGTTGTAACATTGTATACATTTGGTTCAGACAAAGGAGTTATAGGTTTAGAAAGTGGTGTTAACAGTGGTAACACATGAAGCAGTGTATTTACAACCACATGCAGCAAAGTACTTGTAGATTGATATTAAAAATAAGAGTACTGTCCTGTTGTAAAATAAAGTATGGATAAAAAATGTTTTTTTATATAAATTCAGAAATAAAAACAGTGATAAATTGTAATGAAGCAGAACACAGTAATCCAAAAGTTATTTAAATATACTTAACAATTGCAGAAATGTAATGTCCACCACAAATATTGATTCAGCCTAGGTACGTGTTCGTGTATGTTGGAAAAAATAGGATCGTCAGGTAGTACATGACATTATTTTCTGTAGACAGTAAGAAACATGTATGGAAAATCTGACATGACGAAATATTGGTTATAACAATGTATACTTTTGCGTCAGATAGAGGACTTGTACGTTAAGAAAGGGGTGTCAACATTGGTAAGACATGCAGCAATGTATTTACAACCGCATGCAGCAAAGTACTTGTAGATTGATTTTAAAATTAAAAGTACTGTCCTGTTTTACAATAAAGGGTGGGTAAAAAATGTTTTATTTTTTTGTATATAATTCCATAAATAAAAACAGGGATAAATAGTAATAAAGAACATCGGTAATAAATAGTAGTAAGTAACAACAGGCTTTTCATGATAAAAGTGGTTGAGAGCATAAAATCCAGATACGGTATATACATGTGAAGTGTAGTTATGTAAACTGAAACATAAGTTCAGGTTGAAGATGTATGAAGGTTGAAAAAGTTTATGTGTTGTGTATGTATGAAAAATTGGTTGAAATCACTAAGTGCAGAAGTAGTAAAAAGCAGAGTGGATGGATTAGGTAGAAATAGAAGATTAATTTGTTTGAACTAAAATCAACCAATGGTAAATAATTATATTTTCTTTAGGCAGTACGAAGAACGAATGGAAAATCTGACATAAGGAGATATTGGTTTTAACATTGTATACATTTGGTTCAGACGAAGGAGTTATAGGTTCAGAAAGTTGTGTTAACAGTGGTAACACATGCAGCAATGTATTTACAACCACATGCAGCAAAGTACTTGTAGAGTGATATTAGAAATAAAAGTACTGTCCTGTTGTAAAATAAAGGATGGATAAGAAATGTTTTTTTATATAAATTCAGAAATAAAAACAGTAATAAATTGTAATGAAGAAGAACACAGTAATGTCCACCACAAATATTGATTCAGTGTAGGTACGTGTTCGTGTATATTGGTAAAAATAGGAATGTCATGTAGTACATGACATTATTTTTTGCATATGTTAAGAAAAATGTATGGGAAATCTGACATGATGAAATATTGGTTATAACAATGTATACTTTTGCGTCATAGAAAGGACTTGTACGTCAAGAAAGTGGTATCAACATTGGTAAGACATGCAGCAATGTATTTACAACCGCATGCAGCAAAGTACTTGTAGATTGATTTTAAAATTAAAAGTAGTTTCCTGTTTTAAAATAAAGGATGGATAAAAAATGTTGTATTTTTTTGTATATAATTCCACAAATAAAAACAGGGATAAATAGTAATAAAGAACAACGGTAATAAATAGTAGTAAGTAACAACAAGCTGTTCATGATAAAAGTGGGTGAGAGCATAAAATCCAGAAACGGTATATACATGTGAAGTGTGCTTATGTAAACTGAAACATAGGTGTTAAAATGGTACGCAGTTGTAATGCTGAAGGAAGGGGAAAAGTACCTGTCGAATATTGCTGCTGCTGGTTTTCACTGACCGCTCTCCTTCTAGTTGCGATGGCCTACTCTCTAGATTGTTGACGCCTTGCACGTTGAGCAGCACGCCATCTTTCCCTTTGTTGTTGATTCATAAAGTTACAGGGAAAAATGAGTTGGGTGGAAGAGATGGCTTAAGAAGGTGGGGCAGTGGAAGTGATATTAGGGAAAAGTGTTTATTGAAACGTAAGTTAAGTATAACGTAGTATGGAGGGGAAAAAGTTGGGGAGTGGATATTGGAAATTGCATTCTTATAGGGGTTGGTAAGGTAGATATTTTGCAACTGACGTATTAGTAGGGTGAAGATTTTGAAGTAGTCGGAGTTATAGGGGTTGATTAGGTACAGTAACTTAAGGAGGAAGGTGCAGTCAAATAGATAACCTTTTATTATCAACTGTCACAAATTTGGAAAGTGCAAATTTGTAGAAATAAAAGGGCATGAGTGTAAATACGAAATAGTAATTACCCAAATGAATAAATAAAATATTTGTTAAAATACAGAAATTTACATATGTAGGTAAGTAAAGCAGAAAATGTGTAATAAAAGAGGCAGCAAATTGTTTATGTCGTTGTGTAGTATGTTCTGAGCAACATGAAAAATCTGCCAATAATACTGTTGTCAACATTTTATAACGGTTAACTTCAGGATGCGTTGTTACTTTGTCAACATTTTTTATGAATTAAATGATGCCGCCAGATTGTTAATTTGTGTTACTTTGCCTACTTATTTTTTTTAAAAGGGTGTTTGTAGTATTTGGATATATAAAGATGACTGATTACATCTCTTTCCTTTCACAATTTTGGATATAAATTAAGTGTGAATATGAGTACGAAATGTTTGAAGTTGATTCAAAATTCTCAGGCATTTAACAGTAAACCATTTCCTAGAATACGCACAGTATGTTGTACTAAAAACTTCCATCCATGTATACTTTTTGTTAAGGAAGATAAGACGGAAGCAGTCAATTTGCCTTCAAATACAAACTTTGATCTGTGAGGTTGAATATGAGATGAAAATTGATTTGCCCTCTGTCTACTATGTTCGTCGGGCAGGTGTTCTGACTGTGATGCTCTAGCTGCCAGAAAGACGTAAACAGTGGTTAGGTAAAAGTAGAACAATATCTAATTGCAGGAATATAAACATAACGATTGTAACATATGGAACTGTAAACATGGAAAAAGGAGTAGGTGATATTTTTGTAGATGTAGAAAATTCGCAGCTGTATAAGGGTAATAAGTGCAGTAAAGGAAAAACTAATGTCGTAGTAACGAAGAAAAATGAAGCGCTTTTCAGTCTTTGAACCAAAGCGGTAGAAGTATCTAAAAATTAAGCTAATAAAGCTGGTTACCTGAACAAAACAGTTAAAAAGAATTGATTAGCAATATGTACAAATGCAGGTTTTAACATGTTCAATCAGATTATTGATTCCATTACTAAAAAAATATAAATGGCATAAGATTGTTATGGAAATTTTTCGGCAGAAAGCACATGTCACCTTGGCACAGTCAATGAGCCAAATCTTTTTAGATTGAAAACAAAAGCAAAAGACAAATTAATTTTGAATCATTATATGGATCATACATATAAATTATGTTGTCAGTTAGTTAACTGGTTAGTTAAGATATAAATCGAGTTGTAGTTGGTTAAAAAAATGCGTGGAAGAAAATATTTTAACCAATTTAATAACCTTGTTTCTTTTGTAGGAGATGACTCTGTAGTTGCAGTAAATTGATTTTAGTGAAATTAAACTGAATTGGTACGTGAAATATGTGCGAGATAAAATAGGACACTGTTAACAATTTCGTAGTCCATGCATTGCAGTCTATTGGTACAGTTAAAAATCGAGCAAGCTTGAAATAATTTGACTTTGGAGTCAGTAAGAAAACTGAAAGCCTTTTGAAATCAATTCTCGAAATCCAATCTATTTGAAATTATATTCCTTTGAAATCATTTTGTTTTTGAAAGTTAGGGTACATATTTCCAAAAATTGAAATGTCATTTTTGAAGCTTAAATCATTGCTTTTCAAGATCTGAAGTATTTGAAAGTTTATCTTTTACAATCGATTTGTAAAGCTTGTAGATTTTTAAAAGAGTTGAAGTCGCATACCTTGAGATGTCAGTTGTGAACATACGAATGGCAACTCACGTAACAGTGAGCCCTGACCTTGGTCGGCGCCAATTGGTGACGTCGATTGCTTTTATTGTTGGTGATATCCATTACCATCGATTCGACACTGGCCAACTTTGACATCGCTGAACATAATCAACTGATGAACACAGTCGGAGTCGCTTGTTGGTGGTTTAAGAACAGTGACCACATCATTTTCCTCTTTTCCACACTTCTGGATATATATGTTGTGACGACCGCCCATGACCCCTGCACCGAATCTAGAGAAAGTGCGCTGTAAGGTGTGCCAGGCGACCATGGACGATTGTCAGGGTAAATTAAAAACAACAGAATCTATCGTATTACTCACAGCGCATGGACAAAATACAATAGAACATATGTATAGTGAAGCTTTACAGAATAAAATGCCATCATATAAAACTTCATAATAGTTGAATACAAGCATCCAAATAGTCAATACATCAAGCCTCACTACACAACACTCGGAGAATATACAAACAGCGGAACACCCAGTACATATAGTAATAAGATAATATGCAACCCTCTAGCTCGTCTTCGATATCAGCATCGTGAGAAGCAAGAACAGCACCTGTCACCTGCTACCTAGTTTGCCCGTCCCAAAATAGACGAACAGCCCAAGGCAATAAGAATTAAAACATAAAGCCTTGAGTCAGACAACAGTCTTAGTGAGCAGTAAATTAACTAACAACATACCAAAAGAGCATAAAGGAAAAGGAATAGGAATACAACCCTCCCACTCCAACCTCATTCTACAGTGATAGCCCCCAGACACACACTAAGCAGAAGCAAACATAACAGAGCATACAATTTAAAGTAAAGCTATTATCACTCGAGTCAAGGGCGATGTTTTCCAGGTACAAACCCCCAAGGCCTAAACCAAGATCAGATAAGCACCCAGAAAACACTGCTCTTGAGACCGAATGACGATACAACCAAACATCCATGACTCTGGCTATCACCGTTATCGTTGCTTCGATATCACCGTTAATTGAATGACCGGCACATTCTTTCAGCCGTCCGTCAAGGGTTAATGGAAACCCCGGTTCTAGACATAACTCCCGCACGTCGTCGCAGCCCGTGCCTAGGACTATCGAATCTGCCCAGAGTACTCGACCATCAACAGTTGGCCGTTGGGACTATCGAATCTGCCCAAACGTACTCTTGCTTAGAGCATGCTAGAACCTTCAACAACGATGCTATCCAAGCCTCCTAGTCATCCTCCTCGACGACTATTTCCATACTAGCTCAAGCGCCTCTCAAGCATCCATTATCCTCAAACTCGAACCATATCACCGAGTTATCAATCTGCTTGGAATGATCCCGTCTGGATTAGACCAAGGCTATCTCATATCATGCTTCGCTTCATCACATCCTCGCAAAGCTTCATCTCATCATCATCATCAAATCTATGCATAAGAGCTTCATCATCCGCTACATATGCCACAAGCAGCTTTCCCAATTCAAGAGCCTTTCCCTCAGCTTTTGAATCATCTTTGGTCTAAATCAAACCATCAATCATCTAATTCATAACAATCAATCAAATCAAACATTAATCCAAGCAATCAAGCATTCAAATATGATCTAAGTAGACAATTACAACAATAATGGCATTTTCGTAATTAAAGAGTTGAAAGTCCAACAAGCATGAAAACATGAACAATATCTCTACAAACTTGATGAATGAACTTGCATAGGTTAACATGTGATAAAATGGATGTAACATCATCATGAACAATGAATCTATATGGATCTACACTTAGGATGAATAAAATGCATGGAAATTACTATTTCAACACCAAATCGAGCCAACAATCCGATATACTCCTTTGGATCCATGTGAGAGATAATCACCACTCACCAAATCACCTAAACAACCTCAAATCAACACGCTTCAGATCTGGACAGCGAAGGATCAAGCTTGATCTATCACAAATCCGCTTCAAACGAAGAAATCTCACTTCAAAGGATGAAGATCTTCAATCTAAGCTCTTGAATCTTAAATTTGATCTTCAACTTGGATGGATGGAAGCACTAGATTAGAGTGGAGAGAAGAAGTGAAGAAGTGTAGAAGTCGAGCTCTCAAAATGGCAGCACTTCGTCGCTTCGAAATTCGGATCCCAAAAAGTGAGAAAACCCTTCCTATTTATAGCAGAAATACCCCTAAGTCGTCCGCCCCCTATAAGTCATTGCCGACTTAACTACCTCCGACTTACGACTTAGCACTCACGACTTAGCAGACTACGACTTAGTGATCCTGCGACTTAAGTCTCTCTCCGACTCAACAACCCAAGTCTCTACGACTTATAACTAAGCGGCTAACCCCTAGGTCGGTTACAACCTAACTGGGTATTCGACTTACGACCTATCTCTCGCCGACTTAACACAGTAGCCGACCTAACCCTTAACGACTCATCACTCATCTCCTTAACTCGGCCACGACTCAACTGAGTTACAACTTAACTGCTAGACTTAGGTCGCTCACATCCTATCTCCAAACTCCTAAGTCGTTAACTCGGTCAGCCGACTTAACACTCACGCGCCTCAACGACCCAGCGACCTAACACAGTACTTCTTCGCGACCTAACAATGCTACGACTTAACAATTCGCGACCTATCTCCTAGCGACTTATTTTCCTTAACTCTTCCACGACTTAACTGCTATAAGTCGCCTACTCCTTATAAGTCGCTAACTCATATACGACTTAGCAAATACACGACCTAACACACAACACACCAAAACTCTTAGGCCACCAACTTCCTTAAGTCGCTACCCTACCTAAGTCGTATACTCCGACCTAACTATCATAGGTCGCTAACTCGAACTGTCTAACTCGGTCAGGTTCTATAGGTCGTCCTAAACCATATCCCCTAAGTCGTGTACGACTTACGACTTACACTAAGTCGTGGACGACTTAGGACTTAGAAATTTCGCCAATCTTCGTGAAAACTTTTTCGACAAAATTTTTCTTCGATGTTTCGATCCGTAAAAATACGGGTCGTTACATTCTCTCCCCCTTAGGAATTTCGCCCCCGAAATTCCAAACAAACAAAGCAATCAAAGACTATTCTGCACGCCTACCATCCATAACAATCAGCAAACCATGCATCCAATTCTAGCTTAGCATGCAGAATTCTAAAACTAGAACAAGATACAATGTTGTTAGATGATACGACACCTTAGGGCCATACCTTGAAGAGTTCGGGATGAGCTGCTTTCATCCTC
Source organism: Allium fistulosum (assembly GCA_030737815.1). Classification (NCBI taxonomy): domain Eukaryota; kingdom Viridiplantae; phylum Streptophyta; class Magnoliopsida; order Asparagales; family Amaryllidaceae; genus Allium; species Allium fistulosum. Next base: position 390,931,559 of record CM060901.1, read on the forward strand.
TCTTCCACCTCCCATGTACAGTAGTTATCATCGTCACTCCATTGTATCTTGAGCAACTTAACTAACTTTCTCCTAAGCTGTTTCGTGTCGGTTTCCACAACACGAAGCGGCTTACGAGGTCTTCTATCGACTGGATCAACTTCGAAATCTTCACAGCTATCAGCAGAAACCACCGTATTCGAGTCGTGCACATACTTCCGTAGATACGATACATGAAAAACATTGTGCACACCTGACATCTTCTCAGGTAACTCCAATCTATAGGCGAGCTTTCCAATTCGCTCGATGATCGGGAATGGTCCAACAAATCTCGGAGTCAATTTTCCTTTCTTCCCGAATCGAATAACATTCTTCAGTGGAGAAATCTTCACAAAAACCATATCACCAACGTCGAATTCCAAATCCTTTCGACGCTTATCGGCATAACTCTTCTGACGGTCTTGGGCTGCCTTCATTCGTTGCCGAATGATCTCTATACAATCCGAAGTCTGTCGAATCATCTCTGGCCCAAGTAACAGCTTTTCTCCAGTTTCTAACCAACATGTCGGAGAATTACACGGTCTTCCATACAATGCCTCATACGGTGCCATACCAATACTTGACTGGTAACTGTTATTGTATGAAAACTCCACCAAATGAAGGTGGTCTTCCCATGATCCTCCGAAATCCAAAACACAAGCTCTGAGGAGATCTTCCAAAACTCGGTTGACTCTCTCGGTCTGACCATCTGTTTGAGGGTGATAAGCTGTACTCAAACACAACTCGGTTCCCAAAACTTCCTGGAAGCTCTTCCAAAATCCACTAGTGAACAATGGATCTCGATCACTCACTATACTCTTCGGAATACCATGGAATCGAACTATCCACTTAACATACAACTCGGCCAACTTTGATGCAGTCCTAGTCGATCGAACAGGAATGAATCGTGCACTCTTAGTCAAACGATCTACAATGACCCAAATCCCTTCATTTCCCGTTCTGCTTCTAGGTAGCCCATCAATAAAATCCATCGACACTTGCTCCCACTTCCATGTAGGAACTTCTAATGGCTGAAGCAATCCACTTGGCTTCTTCTGCTCTGCTTTTACCAACTGGCAGTTCATACATTTGGAAATAAAATTTCCAACATCCTTCTTCATACCTTCCCAGTAGTAGGTTCTCTTCATATCCCGATACATCTTATTTCCACCTGGATGAATTGTCAACTTCGAGTGATGACTTTCCTTCAGAACTTCACTCCTCAATTCATCTATATCGGGAACAACTAGTCGTCCTTGCTTTCGAAGCCAACCCTCTCGATCGACCTCGAATCCTTTATCCTTTTCTGGATCCAATCCAGATTCCAATTCACGGATAATCTTGACAAGCTTATCGTCTCGCTTTTGGCTCTCGCCAATTCTCTCCACAAGAGTCGGTCTTATCGATAAGTTTGCCAACATCTCAGGTTCCAATTCGCATCTAGGCCTGAAGTCAAATCCAGCTAAATACTCGAGATTCTTCCATTCTGAAAACATGGCTCCCAATCCTGCATGTCTTCGACTTAACGCATCTGCCATTGCGTTACCTTTTCCCGAAGTATAAGCTATACCAAAATCATATGATGCCAAAAACTCTAGCCAACGTTGCTGCCGAAGATTCAAATCTTTTTGGGAGAAAAGATACTTCAACGACTTATGATCCGTAAACAACTCGAATCGAACTCCCAACAGATAATGTCTCCACATCTTCAGAGCAAAAACAATCGCCGCTAACTCCAAATCATGAGTCTGGTAATTCCTTTCATGCGGCTTCAGTTGTCGACTTGCATACGCAACAACTTTATCCCTCTGCATCAGCACTGCTCCAAGTCCAGTACCACATGCGTCGGTGTAAACCACCACCTCATCATTCCCACTAGGAATAATCAAAACAGGAGCACTCGTCAATCGTTCTTTCAGGATTCTGAAAGCTTGCTCACACTTATCATCCCATCTGAACACTAGGTTCTTCTTTGTCAATCCTGTTAACGGTGCAGCTACCTTGGAGAAGTCTTTGATAAAACGTCGATAATATCCTGCTAATCCAAGAAAACTCCTCACAGCTGATGCATTCTTAGGTCTGACCCAATCTTGGATTGCTGCCACCTTAGCGGGATCAACCACTATTCCATTTCCAGAAATCACATGGCCTAAGAACCTCACTTCACTCTTCCAGAAGTGACACTTCGAAAACTTAGCCTTCAGCTGATGTTTCCGCAAGATTTCCAAAACAATACGCAAGTGCGTCTTGTGTTCTTCTTCAGTTCTGGAATAAATCAGAATATCATCCACGAACACAAGTACGAACTTGTTCAACTGATCTCTGAACACTCTATTCATAAGATCCACAAAATATGCTGGCGCGTTAGTCAATCCAAACGGCATTACCAGCCATTCAAAGAAACCGGATGGTGTCCTAAAAGCAGTCTTCGGCACACTATCCTTAGCCACTCTCAACTGGTGAAATCCCGTTGCCAAATCCATCTGAGAAAACACCTTAGCTTCGTGAAGCTGATCGAACAAGTCATCTATTCTCGGAAATGGATACTTGTTCTTCTTAGTCACCTTATTCAGTTCACGATAATCCACACACAATCTCAATGACCCATCTGCCTTGGTTGCAAACACAACTGGTGCACCCCACTCGGACACACTACGCCGAATGAATCCTTTCTGCAAAAGATCATCAACTTGCACCCTCAACTCTTGCTGTTCCCTAGGCGCCATTCGCCTAAGAGGCATCACAACAGGTCTGGCTCCTTCAACTAGATCTTTACGAAACTCGATCTCTCTATGTGGCGGCAACCCAGACTTCGTCAAAGACATCCTCGAATCCATTAGCGATCGGCACTGATGACAGTCCATCCCGTGGAACAACTAGTGAATACATGAAGCTCATGAAGACGCCTTCCTCATGCTTACATCGTATCACAATCTTTCGCCCCTCCACATTCTCGACTGTTACTTCCAACCTCTCGCAATCAACCTTTGCCGCATACTTCCTAAGCCAGTCCATACCCAAAATAATTCTGAACCCCGCAAAGTTCAGAACAAAACAATCACAAACAAAAGAGCAACCATGACTCGACACAATCAGACCACTGCATAACATACACAAACAAGACGAACCCCCAATTGGATTAGTCACAACCAATGGCCTATCAACAATATCCGGTTCCAAACCTAACCGGCCTACGAGTTCACTAAAAACAAACGAATGCGACGCTCCAGTATCAAACAGAACTCTAACTGGAACACCACATAGGAAAAGAGTACCTTGAACCACCACACTCTTTCCCTTCTCTTCAGCGGTAGAAGCTTTTGAAGACGACGGAACAGCTCCCAAAGCATAAGCTTGCACAATCTGCTTGTCCCTCCTCGGTTCTGGACAATTCTTCCTGAAATGCCCCGGCTTGTCACAGTTGTGACACTTCATTGGCACCTTAGGATTCTTACAATCCTTCGAGAAATGGCCCTTCTGTTGACAATTGTAGCAAGTCACCTCTCCTTTCTGCTTCTTCTGGCCATCCTTAACCTTCTGTTGCTGCTTCCTCTTCTGGTTTCCACCCTGATGTGGTTTAGACCCTCCCTTGGTCACAGCAACAACAGATCCTTCCTTAGGAAACAGACTCTCATGCCTGAGAGCTTTCTCCACAAGCTTCTCAAATGAATCGTCCAAATGATCCACCTACTGTCTCCCAAGATAACTGTCCAAGCCTGTCACAAACTTCTCATTCTTCTGATATGCAGACTCAATATATGACCGGGCATACTTGGACAACGCTTCAAACTCAGAAACATACTCAAGAACTGGTCTTCCTCCCTGCTTGAGCTCTACAAACTTCTTGAACAGAACAGACTTCTGAGCTGTAGAAATGAACTTAGCTTCAAATCTGACTTGGAATTGCTCCCAAGTAATCTCTTCTTCCGGAGTATTGATGGTAATAGAGTTCCACCAATCAGAAGCTCTCCCTTGAAGCTGTCTCGATGCCAACTTCCTCTTAGTCGCATCCTCAATTCCCAAATCACCAAAGATCCTTCTACAAGCATCTATCCATCTCTGGACCTCAATAGTTGATTCTGTTCCCAAGAAAACCTTTCCTCCAAGAGCAGTATAGTCCTTGCACAACTTAGCAAAATCCACTGGTTTTGGAGTTTGGACTTGAACTCCAACATCTAATGCTGCCCCCGGAACTGGTATCCTTCTCATGATCGAAGTCATCATAGCTTCGAACATAGCTGCATAATCAGCAGTCCCCTCAGTAGCACGGCCTTCCCTAGCAGCTGGTCTCCCTCTTCAACTCATTCTCAATATCTATAAAAAGGAATGATTAGCACATCTTAGAGAAACAACTGCATAAAGGACTCAAACTCAACTAAACTACTATATTATATATAGTATTCATCCATCAAAATACAATTAAGTCTCTCATACGTAGTTACGTCAGCGAGCGTTGGATAAAATCGATTAACCAATGCTCTGATACCAAATGTGACGACCGCCCATGACCCCTGCACCGAATCTAGAGAAAGTGCGCTGTAAGGTGTGCCAGGCGACCATGGACGATTGTCAGGGTAAATTAAAAACAACAGAATCTATCGTATTACTCACAGCGCATGGACAAAATACAATAGAACATATGTATAGTGAAGCTTTACAGAATAAAATGCCATCATATAAAACTTCATAATAGTTGAATACAAGCATCCAAATAGTCAATACATCAAGCCTCACTACACAACACACAGAGAATATACAAACAGCGGAACACCCAGTACATATAGTAATAAGATAATATGCAACCCTCTAGCTCGTCTTAGATATCAGCATCGTGAGAAGCAAGAACAGCACCTGTCACCTGCTACCTAGTCTGCCCGTCCCTCAATGGACGAACAGCCCAAGGCAATAAGAATTAAAACATAAAGCCTTGAGTCAGACAACAGTCTTAGTGAGCAGTAAATTAACTAACAACATACCAAAAGAGCATAAAGGAAAAGGAATAGGAATACAACCCTCCCACTCAAACCTCATTCTACAGTGATAGCCCCCAGACACACACTAAGCAGAAGCAAACATAGCAGAGCATACAATTTAAAGTAAAGCTATTATCACTCGAGTCAAGGGCGATGTTTTCCAGGTACAAACCCCCAAGGCCTAAACCAAGATTAGATAAGCACCCAGAAAACACTGATCTTGAGACCGAATGACGATACAACCAAACATCCATGACTCTGGCTATCACTGTTATCGTTGCTTCGATATCACCGTTAATTGAATGACCGGCACATTCTTTCAGCCGTCCGTCAAGGGCTAATGGAAACCCCGGTTCTAGACATAACTCCCGCACGTCGTCGCAGCCCGTGCCTAGGACTATCGAATCTGCCCAGAGTACTCGACCATCAACAGTTGGCCGTTGGGACTATCGAATCTGCCCAAACGTACTCTTTCTTAGAGCATGCTAGAACCTTCAACAACGATGCTATCCAAGCCTCCTAGTCATCCTCCTCGACGACTATTTCCATACTAGCTCAAGCGCCTCTCAAGCATCCATTATCCTCAAACTCGAACCATATCACCGAGTTATCAATCTGCTTGGAATGATCCCGTCTGGATTAGACCAAGGCTATCTCATATCATGCTTCGCTTCATCACATCCTCGCAAAGCTTCATCTCATCATCATCATCAAATCTATGCATAAGAGCTTCATCATCCGCTACATATGCCACAAGCAGCTTTCCCAATTCAAGAGCCTTTCCCTCAGCTTTTGAATCATCTTTGGTCTAAATCAAACCATAAATCATCTAATTCATAACAATCAATCAAATCAAACATTAATCCAAGCAATCAAGCATTCAAATATGATCTAAGTAGACAATTACAACAATAATGGCATTTTCGTAATTAAAGAGTTGAAAGTCCAACAAGCATGAAAACATGAACAATATCCCTACAAACTTGATGAATGAACTTGCATAGGTTAACATGTGATAAAATGGATGCAACATCATCATGAACAATGAATTTATATGGATCTACACTTAGGATGAATAAAATGCATGGAAATTACTATTTCAACACCAAATCGAGCCAACAATCCGATATACTCCTTTGGATCCGTGTGAGAGATAATCACCACTCACCAAATCACCTAAACAACCTCAAATCAACACGCTTCAGATCTGGACAGCGAAGGATCAAGCTTGATCTATCACAAATCCGCTTCAAACGAAGAAATCTCACTTCAAAGGATGAAGATCTTCAATCTAAGCTCTTGAATCTTCAATTTGATCTTCAACTTGGATGGATGGAAGCACTAGATTAGAGTGGAGAGAAGAAGTGAAGAAGTGTAGAAGTCGAGCTCTCAAAATGGCAGCACTTCGTCGCTTCGAAATCCGGATCCCAAAAAGTGAGAAAACCCTTCCTATTTATAGCAGAAATACCCCTAAGTCGTCCGCCCCCTATAAGTCGTTGCCTACTTAACTACCTCCGACTTACGACTTAGCACTCACGACCTAACGACTTAGCAGACTACGACTTAGTGATCCTGCGACTTAAGTCTCTCTCCGACTCAACAACCCAAGTCTCTACGACTTATAACTAAGCGGCTAACCCCTAGGTCGGTTACAACCTAACTGGGTATTCGACTTACGACCTATCTCTCGCCGACTTAACATAGTAGCCGACCTAACCCTTAACGACTCATCACTCATCTCCTTAACTCGGTCACGACTCAACTGAGTTACAACTTAACTGCTAGACTTAGGTCGCTCACATCCTATCTCCAAACTCCTAAGTCGTTAACTCGGTCAGCCGACTTAACACTCACGCGCCTCAACGACCCAGCGACCTAACACAGTACTTCTTCGCGACCTAACAATGCTACGACTTAACAATTCGCGACCTATCTCCTAGCGACTTATTTTCCTTAACTCTTCCACGACTTAACTGCTATAAGTCGCCTACTCCTTATAAGTCGCTAACTCGTATACGACTTAGCAAATACACGACCTAACACACAACACACCAAAACTCTTAGGCCACCAACTTCCTTAAGTCGCTACCCTACCTAAGTCGTATACTCCGACCTAACTATCATAGGTCGCTAACTCGAACTGTCTAACTCGGTCAGGTTCTATAGGTCGTCCTAAACCATATCCCCTAAGTCGTGTACGACTTACGACTTACACTAAGTCGTGGACGACTTAGGACTTAGAAATTTCGCCAATCTTCGTGAAAACTTTTTCGACGAAATTTTTCTTCGATGTTTCAATCCGTAAAAATACGGGTCGTTACATATGTTGACCATGAATCTATGGGGAGAAGCTTTTCGCTCGTTGAACCAAAGCAGTAGAATAATCTACAAAATAAGGTAATAAAGTTGGTTACCTGAACAAAGCAGTAAAAAAGAATTGATCAGCAATATGAACAAATGCAGTGTTTACCATGTTGAATCAGATAACTGATTCCAGGACTAAAAGAATATAAATGGCATAAGGTTTGTATGGAAGTTTTTCAGCAGAAAGTACATGTCACCTTGGCACAATCAAGGAGCCAAATCTGTTTAGATTGAAAACTAAAGGAAAAGACAAATTACTTTTGAATCATTGTATGGATCATCCATATTGTACGCCAATTCTATCATGGTTCGTTTGATATTGCAGATAAGGATGGTGCATGTCATTTAAGTATCAATTTTATGTAATGAAGTCAATTACGGATGCCATTGTATATCAATTTATGGAAGGCCATGAGAAAATATATCTTACCAAATTGGTGAATCAATGGCTAAATTAATTAACAGTAATTTTGATGAAAAATCAAATGCAAAATAATTTTGTTTTCAATAGAGTGAAGATAAATTTCCATAGAGACAAAATTACTATAAAACTTTAATTGGAAAATTGTCAACTCAATAACATAATAACTTAAAATAGACCAAATGGTTAATTTTCTAACAAACACAGAATTAGGATAACTTGTATTGATAATCCAAAATAAGTAATGTAGAAAAATAAATGCTATATTTATAACTGAACAGCAAGTATCAACGTTGTATGGTTAAAAAAAACCTTTACTTATTAATTGGAGAACATGTATTTGTTATTGGATTTCCCGAAAATGATGAAGGTCGATTGTAAATGTTAGGAATTATTATGACTTATTAGTAAAAGTGGTTACTAAATTCATTTACATCAAATTGATTAGATCAAATGCATAAATGTCCAGAAGAATGATAAAGAAAATATTGGGCCATATATTTGGGTTAAATATAGCTTTGATGGTACAGTTAAAATTATCTTTGCTGATTTGCATTCCTTACATCGTTTAATTTTTAAAAACAATCCTAAACAAATAAATCAAATTTCAGTACACTTAAAACTGTTGTTGTCGTCACTTGTATTGACTATCATTTCAATTTATCTATACCATTGAAAAGAGCATCTCCTAAGTAAGAGATTCGAGAAGGAGAAAAGCAAAGCAAAGAAAACCATGAATATCAACTATTCTATGAAATGTTGCAGTAAAAAAGCCCAAATCCATGAGCAGTTAAAAAAGCAACCGTACAGATAACAACCTACAATTAGAATTTTATTTCAAATTAGATTCTTCAAAAATATCAGAACAAAATGATAATTCAGCCAATTAATGGAACACTGTTACTGCAGCTGGTCATTTTGATGTATTTATTATGAAAAAGTTTCCTAAGCTTGCTGGGCAGAAGGGTGTTTCAAAAATGATTAGTTTCTAATAACAATAAACTCAAAGTTAGCAAGGATCAGCAATCATTCTATGTAAATGATCACATCACATCAGTGACAAAACCTTCTACTGTCATATTTTACAGTCATAAAGAATCATAAATCCAAGCTCTGCACATCAAAATATCATAAAAATAAACAAAAGGCAAAGTAATGTCACAATGAACTTTAAGTTAAAAAACAGTATAGAACCCTGTGCTGCCGTAGTTTGCAGTTGTAAAGAGTCGTGAAGCCAAGCTTTGAACTTAAAAAAATCGTAAGAGTAAAAAAATGGATAGTAATAACATCATGAACTTTTAGTGGGAAAACAATTTTGGAGAGAACCTACAGATTCAGTTGTCAGTCGAAAGGGGGTAAACTATTTTGCAAATTGAAGTAGATGACGGTATCCTTTAAATAAACTCTAGATTATCGTATTCATCCAATTTACTGTAGTGTTTATGTTGTTTTATGGTCTGTAGTTGCAGTAAATTGATTTTATTGAAATTAAACTGAATTGGTACGTGAAATATGTGCGAGATAAAATAGGACACTGTTAACAATTTCGTAGTCCATGCATTGCAGTCTATTGGTACAGTTAAAAATCGAGCAAGCTTGAAATAATTTGACTTTGGAGTCAGTAAGAAAACTGAAAGCCTTTTGAAATCAATTCTCGAAATCCAATCTATTTGAAATTATATTCCTTTGAAATCATTTTGTTTTTGAAAGTTAGGGTACATATTTCCAAAAATTGAAATGTCATTTTTGAAGCTTAAATCATTGCTTTTCAAGATCTGAAGTATTTGAAATTATATTCCTTTGAAATCATTTTGTTTTTGAAAGTTAGGGTACATATTTCCAAAAATTGAAATGTCATTTTTGAAGCTTAAATCATTGCTTTTCAAGATCTGAAGTATTTGAAAGTATTTAAATTATATACCTTTGATTTCGCGCAGCAATGCTCCTCTCCACAGACGGCGGAATGGAAGAAAGCGGTGTGAATCATTCATGTACCTGCGAAATTAGCATATGCAGAATTAGGGCTGGAGACTAAACGATGTTATAAACCAAAAAGCAAAAATGAAATTTGAGATTGTATAGGAAGATTGATACTCTATATGAAAATGCAAGTAATTCATTAATATAATACAGACTTGTAACATGACATAAAATGTAGTCAACATGAAGTGAACTGACTACTTCAGACAGGGTAAAGATTACGCATTTAAATCCTTTACAACAGGAGCTGCACAAAATATAAAGCATAATTCATCAAAAAAGAAAGATGAAACTGATGAACCATATCCATATTAAAAAGAGAATCAAACGACTTTTTTTATTTTTCTTTCATGCAGCAACGTGCTCCTGATTGGAGCAGCAGCTGCTGGTGTTGCTTGCAACAGCATGTTTTTTCTAAAATATTTATAATCCTAGGAATGCTAGTCATAATGTAGTTGTTAGTAACGGTTGCTATATTAACCATAAGCTTGAACTAATCTAATAACAATGTAAATAAAATCATATACGTTGGCACTTACGAAAACATAGAGATTTAGTTGAACTTCATATCATACTAAATTGGTAAATTATTATTAGACCAACCAATATAAGAATAATCGTTTTCACTATGAAACTAAGAAGTTCATGACTTGGCTGAAACATTTTACTTTCTGCAAATAACACATAGAAAAACAGTTAAATAATAATTTGTATGTCTTATATCAGAATTCGACACAAAAATGAGCAAAGTAGAAAACGATAGTATATTTCAGATGCAACATATCTACTTCCTTCATCAATATCAGTGTAATCATCCAACCATCAGGTGAGTTACAAATACTAATTTCTCAGTTAATCAAGCAAAGTGCAAGATCTACTGAATTTCAGAAAAGGTAAATGCTCAATCAAGCAGTAAAACCTTACATGAGGAAGGGGGAAAAATAGAGGTTCGTCGGTGGAGGAGAAAGTCTTCGTCTTCGTCGCTCTCGGCTTTTTAGGGGCCGGCGGACACGTGAGTTGTGGGTTCAGCAGGTGATCTTCGGATGTGGGTGTGCTGCATCGGCAATCGTTGCCTAGTTTCCAAGACTTTGTTGATGTCGGCTTCAAATTGGGTGAATGAAGTGGTAAAATCAGAGAAAACGTATGCAAATCGTCTTCTACCATTAGTCAACCATTCTTGTGGAATCCGGGAAGGTCGAAATAGATAAGGAAGCCGTGACGATAGCACGCAACTGGTTGAGGCGTAAGTCGCGGAGAGTTGGTAGATGAGGTAATGAACGGTTTTCTGGCTTCCGGTTGTTTAGGGTTGGGGGGAGGGAAAAGTTGAAGCGGGGTTGAAATGGAATATGGCAACTGCTTTGAGAACATGGTGGAAGGAAGGAAGACGGTAATAGCCTCATTTTGTGCCAGCTGTCGTGGGTGGTAGAGGACATTTTGGGTAATGCAAAAAAGGCTTCACTTTGACCGCTTTGACCAAGGTTTTGCTTTATAGTATAGATAATGCTAGTTATAACTAGCATTTTGTGTAGTGTAAAAACTAAATATAATGCTAGTTATAACTAGCATTGTTCTTCAGCTTAATTTTTTTACAAAGTTTGTCCTCCAGCCCAAAAATGAAATTTCTTGTCCTTCAGCCTAATTTCTTGTCCAAAAATGCTAGTTCTTTGTATAATTATTAGATGGAGAATTCATCTTTTATAGTAAATTGTATTTTGGAAGCTAAATTGATGTATCAAAGTAGAGTTGAAGCATTCCTCTTTCTATTAATGTTTCTTTTATATCAATATCATCAACTCTTATAATTAATTGATATTAATCTTTGATTAATTTTTTCATTTAGGTGCTCTGATTTATTATTCACATAATACATTAAATACTATAAAAAATGCATTGAATAACAAATGTCATTTATTTGTTGCTCTATCCTTAATCTATTCTATTTATTTAATCATAAAAATGTTGAATATGTACCTTTTATCTCCTCTTTCCTAATTTAATTTCAACAAATACCGAACTCTCCTTAATTTGTGTCCATAAGTTTTAAAGCAATTGTATTTTGATTGATAAATTTAATAGTTATTTCTTTTACAGTTTATCAATATATAAAAAATAGTTCTTTCTATAATTTTAGATAAAGAAGTTGACTTCTATTGTAAATTGTTTTTTTAGAAGCTATTTTGATGTATTAAATTAGCTGAATTGCGACATAGTATCTACGAGACTCTTTTCAGTAATTTCCTTTTAATATCACTATTATAAACTCTTTTACTTAATTCATTTTGGGAAAATCTATTGGGACATAAAAAATAGATACAATTGGTGATACAATAGATCTTCGCCATTGGATTGCATCATGATTTCCATCTTTGATATAAGGACAAAATGATCCAACGGTCCAGATATTTTATGTCATAAATTGTGTCTTATTTTGTGTCCAAATAGCTTACCTTATTCATATTAAACTTTAGCTATTTTTTCTTTTAGGTGCTCCCAATTTATTATTCAAATAATGTATTACACTCTATAAATCAATCAATAAAACATATCATTTATGTATTCGTTATTGCTACTCTATTCTAATTATTTATCACATATAACGTTGAATATATGTCTTTACATATCCTTACTCTCTATTAATTTCAACCAAAATATTTTAAGTCAATATCTTATATTTTCCCCTCAATATTTATATCTCAATTAATCTTTAATCAATTTATTCTATACTATATATATACACTAAATATTATCTTCCTACATTCTCACTCTACTTTAATAATCCTATTCTCTTTTCAATTATCGATTATCATGAATATATACTATTCCATCTAACCTCTTCTTTTTTATTTTCAACACTAATATTGAACTCACCTTAATTAAGGCAATACTTACCATTTTCCACTCAGTATATACATCTTAATCTATCACTGGTCTATTCATTCTATACACAATAAAAACATAAACTATTATCTTTTCACATTCTCACTCTACTTAAAATTCTACTTCTTTTAAATTCTCACTTATCAAAATTTAAAATCCAAACCCTAAACTTTTAGTTCCTCCATATTATTGTTCACATGATGCATTAAGATTTATAATTAATGCATTAAAAAATACATGTATTTGCATCTTCAGCTTTGACCTTATTTTCACCTTTATTTTCTTTTTTTATCTTCCAATTAATTTTTTTTACCTATTCCTATATTCTAGAAAAGCAAAATGATGAAACTGATTCCAAAGATATTTGGTTTTTCAGTTCACATAAAATATGCACAAAAAAACAACAATATAAGGATGTTTATGTAATATTTTTTGTTTACATTATCTCTTTTGTAATGCCCAATGCAATTCTAATATTAAAATTAAGGTCTTGATTAACCATTTTCAAACATTTTTGCATTGATTTAGATTTTCAAATATGGCTAACTATATTAATCTCTAATCAAACATGATATCACTTTCTATCATCCTGTAATCATTTCTAATAATGTTACACTACATAACTACTACCATGCTTTTTTATATTCTGTAACGACCTGCCTTTTTGGTCGTTTTAAGCAGACACACACATCGAACTCAAACCATTCAAAAGGGCAGATTGTTATGGGGTAAATAAGAAAAAGAGAAAGAAATAAACAAATACAGTATCTCGCAGCGGAATGACAAAATATAACAATCAATAACAGTTCATGAAGCTGTTTTATAATAAATTTGATTATTCTTTACAACACAAACATCAGTGTTACATAAACAAGAATAAATAAATAAATAAATGCAGCGGAACAACTTGATGCAGTGAAATAAATATAATAATAATAGTACAAATCTTCGTCTTCGTCCTCCAAAAATAAGGTCTTCAACCATAAAATGCTCAGGCTGACCCGAGCGAATTGAAAAGACAAAACACTCGAGTCAGAACTAAAAGATCTTATGTAAGTCAAATCAACGGTAAATAAATATGAGTGTAAACGGCGTCAGAGATGTTTACGGGGTTTGACATCTCCTATCCAGTGTCTAACGTGAGTGCAGTAACTTAAGAGATATTCGGGATTCACATCTCCTAAGGATCTGTTAAACTATCTACTATGTAGTACAATACGCTATTATAATACGTCTACAGTAAAGTAAAAGTATTGAAATAGCGTTAAGGTGTTACCCATATCCCCCTTAACACATTTTATATATTCCCATAGTCTATACAGTACCGTACGCTGCTCCGCAAACTGGAGGTTTACCCAGAGGGCACTCCATAGGTATGGTACCAAACAAACATGTAGAAGGCGTGCTAGGGCATATGAACATGGCACTCGAGGCAATGCCAGGGTGGATATACCAATTGCACTCCCGGACTGGTGGTAACGCATAGCAGCTACTACCGCCCACCTCGGAACACACTCCCAAATCAAAATCAAGGATGGCCACCAAATCAATCACAAAGTCAGAATATAGTATCGAAGGAAAGTGCCCGATCGGAGGAATGACCTCACTTGGCCCGGTATAGCTCCTGTTTTAGTCACATCTAAGCTGGCTCATGGGAGTCAGGGTCACGTCATACCTCATACAGAAATCGTTCGCCAAACCATCCTACTTCGTTTCTGGAATCTCCACCACGTACACAGTTGTTAAAGTGGTTTTCGGTATTGGCAAAGAGTATGACAATATCCGACCTCGGTCACTTTAACAACCAAACGCTTATTTCACACCGGATGGTTCTTTTACATTTCAAAGGTCAATTTACACTTTATATCAAAATATCGTATTCTGAAAACCATATCACTTCTGAAATTATATTCACTCCCGAAATCATATATCAAAACAGGTTAAATTCATTTTCAAGGTCATCATATTAAATCAAATATGTTGTTTGAATCCCAACTTAGGTTATAATGTCATTTAACCATATTCACTTTAAACCAATGAATTTGAATATAAACACTTCCCCTTTACTAAGTCTGAAAATTTAGAAATAATTTAAATAGATATAAATTGTTAAATACTTTAAAATAGTCTGATTATAGATTAAAGATACTGTTAAATTAATATAAGAAAGTTAAATAGATTTAAAATAGATTAAATAAAATTAAAATAGATTAAATAGCTTTAAAATAGATTAATTAGATTTAAAATAAGCTAAAATGGGTTAATTAGTTTTAAAATAAATTAAATGGTTTAAAATGGGTTAAAATGATTTAATATAGTTAATATAAGTTAAGGTAAATTTGAAAATCTTAAAATTTAGAATCTTTAAAATAATATACTTATAAAACAGTTTATATTAAAAACATGAATTTGAAATTTATATCAATTTAAACTATTTATTTCATTTCAACACATTTGGACTATTTTAAATTTCCAAAACCCCAATTTCAAATCTTTTAATTCACATTCTCAATAAAATATTTAGTTCTATACCACTTCTAATCCATGTTTGAAATATCAATTTAAATTATTCCAATCTCAATACATATTCAATACATTTTCAATACATTACAAAGTTATATTTCAAATAATTCAAATAACTCAATTTTGATGAATTTCACTTATATTCCAAATTCAACTTTGAAATTTCAATTTAATTTCTTTAAACAATTCCTTTAAACAAACTCCAACTTTTAAAATAAAACTTGAATTTCGATAATAATTCAATTTTATATAAATCAAATTTTATTTCAAAATATCATTTAACTAATTCCAAGAAAATTTAGGATTTAAAACCATTTAATTAATCAATCCAGTGTCCGTATATAATTCTCTACCCTGGGGTCAAGTGATACGGATATTTATCATTTCAATCCGCGGTTTAATATTTTATGGTTATATATCATTTCAAACCGCAATCCCGAATTAATATTAAAATCCATAAAATCATCGAGTCTATCATTTCAACCCATAACGATTTTTCCCTAATCTATAGATCGTTCGGGTATGTATCATTTCAACCCATAAGGAACTTGTAGAGTGATAACAATATATAGATCAGACATAACATCCAATCATCCAATATCAACAATCAACATCCATTATAATCATCATCAAATTCGACCAATAAATTCAACAAATAACATATTATCATCTATAGGAAATTTACTAGCAATTTAAATTCAATAATAAATTAAATGACAATTTAATTAAAATAAATTCAAATTAACTGGAATGACCATTTAAATATACCAAACAGCCATAAATAAATTTCTAATCACATCATAAATTAATTTAACTAACATAAGATAATCTAGTAGTTGTGAGTGGGTCAAAACACTCACCTTTGAATTCAAATTGATTTGAAATTCAAAAATAGGGAATAACGATCTCAGAATTCACCCAAACCAGCGTCAAAATATCAGAAATTTCGATACGATCTCGACAAAACAAACCGCGCGTGAACGAACCTGGTATGTAAAAGTTATTAAGATTAGAAGATTAAACGATTTAAATTAGAAAATAATTAAAATAAAAAAAATATTCCACGTCACTTCTTCCTTTAGGCCATCGAAGCTCTAGCCTGCAGAAAAAAACGCACGCGAAACCCACGGAGCCACCTTCATCACGCACGCGGCCACGGAGGCGCGCCGCCTTGGCCTCCACGCCGCCAGAGTTCGTCGCCTCCTCACCGCCACCAACTGGCGCCATCGCGGCCACAAAGGCGCGCGCGAACGAGAGCAGCCACCGCACCATATTTCCAACCCTAAATGAATTGTTGACGACGATCCATCTACCAAATCTCCAAACGAACCGTATAGATGCACTACCCTCGGTCCTCTCTACAAAACTGTATCAACGGATCGACGATCCGTTGAAGTTGATCAACTTGCGATGAACGGCCGTGGATAATTCAACAATTTCTAATCAAATCGTGATTTAATTGCAAAAATGAATTTTATATCTGAGATGCGCTCGTCGAGAGCTTCAAATCGATATATAATATGATATAGTTTGAGGGGTTTGAATTTTGGATTTGGTTTTGAAATTGAAATTTGCAATTTGGGAATTAGGGTTTTGTTTGTCTGCCATTGGAAAGAGGAGATGAGAAAGAAATGTACATATAGACAAATGAAAATAAGAAGAAGCTCAGGTTTATAACGGGTTATTTATTGGCAGATCATAAATAGAAATGAACGGGTCAGATTTGATTTGAAAGTTGAATAATAAATGACCCGAAATGCCCGTTTCGTTCCAGAAACGAAAATAGTCATCCCATATATCAAAATAGATATTTTCGATATTTTTAAATTCAATGGAACATGTTTCAAGTCCAAATTCCATCTTATGAAAAAGTTGCTTCAAAAATCAGCTTATTTCAAATTGATTTCAATTGATTTTAATTAAATTGATTTCTAGGCGTTTCGAGCCCGTACGATCAAACGACAAGTCTGATCGCTACGAAACTTGAAATCCTACAATAATTCACCGTTACGGATCCGATGAAACTGGTTTCGTCAAAATACGAGACAGTTGCCAAAATGGCTATTTTCACGTTAATTAAATAAATTAATATTAAATTAATTAATCTTCCTTTTTCAATTCAAATTTAGTAACTAACCATTTTTACCAATTTTGATTTCATAGACACTTAGAATAAATTAAAACAAGTTTACATATAATTCAATGTTAAATATTTCACAAATTACAATGTTCAATTACAACCATAATTAAGTCCAATTAATATAATTTAATTTAAATGAATTTATTTAATTTAGTTTCGATCTTTCAATCAATCAATTATTTCTCTACATACATAGTTAACATTGTTATATCTTTTATTACATTAATATTTAACCATTTTCATCTTACTTTTCATTAATGTAATCTTTAATTACATTTAATTGTAATAAATTCACTTATTAAAATTTAAATTCCAATAATTTGGTCAAACTTGATTCCAATTCTTTTTATTCAATCAATTGTCATATTATGCATAAAATTTCCATTGGTTACATCTTATTGAATTAACATTCTACCATTATCAATTTAACCTACATTAACTGCACTAATTAAGTGAATTAATTTCAATTGATTTTCAATTTTAATTTAACAGGCTAAATAAATAGGTAACATGTAATAATTGTTACCATTAACTTTTAATTACACTTATAAGTTTATTATTTATAAAAAATGTTACAATTTCTTACATAACACTGATTTGATCCAATTATCATTGATTATATATTAATTTTAATTAATTCAATATTTACATTTGTTTTTCTATATTCACTTTATAACCAATTTGTAACATTTACATTATTTCCGTTGATTGGAATTTCATTCAAGTTGTTAATGATTAACCTTAATTAATATTGTTACATTTCATTTTGGTTATTATTTCATAAATAAATTCCAAATTCTTATTTCTTTCGATATTAAATTACCAAAATCCTATTAAATTAACATATTTTAATTATCGAAAATTTACGGGTCATTACACTCTCTCCCACTCAAAAATTTTCGTCCCCGAAAAGGAAAAGAATGAAAAAGAAGGAATTAAGTCATCAATATATCTTATCCAAATATAAATTTTATAACAAATAAATTTACAAAATCAAATAATTTAAATAAAATATATCAATTTATAGCAATTAAATCCTTTTTATATTCAAGTAAATAAGAGTTGAAAACATTTCACAAAAAATTCTAAGTCCAAAATTTACGAAAAATTTTGATAGAGTCTCCTTTGTACGGAGAGGTCTGGAAATAATAATACTATCAATAATAACAATATATCATAATTTTTCAAAATAATATATCCCAATAGCTGGAAAAACAATATAATATCGCTATAAAACCGTAATCCACGAACGTACCTCTTGTCAAGCAATTAACGCTTATTTTATGAAACCAAAAGTAATAGCAATTACTTCCATAACTTGTATTTCACTTATCATCTAAAAGAAGTTAGCAATTATATTAAGGGAAATATTTAAGTTGTTTCAATAAATAACAAACAAAACATCACCACATGCAACAACTCCATTTGCAAACAAACAACTGCACAACATCATTTCAACAAAGAAAGCAATCATCTATCCATAGCAGCTAAAACAAATGGTTCGTTCGGGTTCAGAATTTCTAATCATATAAATGATAAATAAACTATGAAGTAAACCATGCACTCAACAGTCGTAGATAAAACTTTATAGATTATTTATACACCCTATATAATAGAAGTATCCTTTCCCAAACAACCATAAACCAAACAAACAATAGTTTCAATTATTATTTCAGTTTATTCCTATAAATCTTGTTTCACCATTTACGGTTCATTCATTCTTTTCATACAGTGATTATTTCTTTAACCCACATTTATTGCATAAAATTTTCAATTCTCATTCATTCATTACTTACAAAATTTCATTTTCATTTGTTCAAATAATGTTAATTTCTTTCCATTACTTTATATTTATTTCTTACATAAGTTATTTCCATTCAATTGTTTATAATAATCACCGAATTCATTATTCAAGTATTCCATACATTTTATTATAGTTTAGTTCACATTAATTTATATACTTGATTTCAATTAGATATTAATATTCATTAGTGCATAAGTTCATACTTAAGTTTCTTACTTTTTAAATTTCATTCATTTTCTTATTTAATGTCATTGAATATTAAATCCAGTTTCTAAATCATTTCAACTTTTCTGAAGTTATAACCATTTAATTTAATATAGTAATCATTTTAATTGTAAATGTCTTCCATCATTAACTTGAGTTTATAACCATCTACTTACAGTATTCATCCTTTCTACTTATTTTTAATTGTAATTAACTTCAAACATTTACTTAAGTTTATACTCATTTATTTATAGTATTCATGTTCAATTCAATTACTTAGCATATCAATTCATTAACTTAAGTTTATAATTATTAAAATATCAAAATTCTTACTTATAAAAGAAATTCCATTGAACACTTTCATTACTTAAGTTTTACTTGTATAATATTCCATTACATATTCTTATTAAATATTTCAACTTTTAATATTTGGTAAGTTATAGATATTGTCCTAAGAAAGAAATTGAATATTACACAAATTTATCTTATTTATTTTAATTAACTTAATGTTCAATAGTTATCGTTTCTCATTTTCATATCCTTTTTATTTATAGTTTCAAAATTTCAGTTTCTTATATATTTCATTATCATTTTAACATCAAATTCCTTATTTTCATTTTAGAAGTTTCCAAATATTAATATAGTCAATATTTCATTCATTACAACAATTTCAATTTCTAATTTATAGAACTTAAGAACTGAACACTCGGGTTTAAATTAATATATATATATATATATATATAATCATATCTTTATATATATAACAAATCATACTTGGAATTTAAAATTAAGATTAATTTATCAAAACAATTGTGCAGTAAAATTACTACATGGTCTTCCCACTTTGAAACTTGAAAATGAACGTCGATGATGCGTGCACTCATCACCGAAATTATTTCCCAACGACAGAGAGGGAAGTACATAACTTATTTCCTCCAAAATTCTTTAAAAACATTTCTTTCAAATCACATTGAAATATTTATATCAGAAAATACTTTCAAATAATATTAATATTATATTTCAAAATCATTCGAAAGGAATTTCAAAATCCCGGAACATAAGTTCTCAAATTTCAATTTATATTCATTTTATTTGTAAACCTTATTTTCAATCAATATTTATAAATTTCACTACCTCACAAACAAATATATTACAACCAAGTATATCATTTATAAAATTTATTATTTTATATACAAAATATAATAGGCAAAATTATTTCATTTACCTATATTTCAAAACAAGTATTGTGTCAGTCTGCCCTATTAACTGTTTAGAAATCCCTATCGATGTCATAGCGTCCTATGTACCGACCAGAATTTATAAATACAAAACGAGACAAATTAGCACAATACAAAAACCTTTTATAACACTAACAAGTACGCTCTCTCATATATATACACTCAGCGACTCATTCTAGGGTATTACTACCCTATTAATTATGAGTCAGACCCCACAAAGCTAAGGTTATCGCTAAACCAAAGCTCTGATACCAACTATAACGACCTAGCTTTTTGGATGTTTTAAGCAGACACACACATCGAACTCAAACCATTCAAAAGGGCAGATTTTTATGGGGTAAATAAGAAAAAGAGAAAGAAATAAACAAATACAAAATCTTGCAGCGGAATGACAAAATATAATAATCAAATAACAATTCATGAAGTTGTTTTATAAATACATTTGATTATTCTTTACAACACAAACATCGGTATTACATAAACATGAATAAATAAATGCAGCGGAACAACTTGATGCAATGAAATAAATATAATAATAATAGTAGTACAAATCTTCGTCTTCGTCCTCCAGAAATAAGGTCTTCAACCCTGAAATGCTCAGGCTGACCCGAGCGAATTGAAAAGACAAATCACTCGAGTCAGAACTAAAAGATTTTATGTAAGTCAAATCAACGGTAAATAAATATGAGTGTAAACGGCGTCAGAGATGTTTACGGAGTTTGACATCTCCTATCCAGTGTCTAACGTGAGTGCAGTAACTTAAGAGATGTTCGGGATTCACATCTCCTAAGGATCCATTAAACTATCTACTATGTAGTACAATACACTATTATAATATCTCTACAGTAAAGTAAAAGTATTAAAATAGCGTTAAGGCGTTACTCATATCCCCCTTAACACATTTTATATATTCTCAGAGTCTATACAGTACCGTACGCTCCTCCGTACACTGGAGGTTTACCCAGAGGGCACTCCATAGGTATGGTACAAAACAAACTCGTAGAAGGCGCGCTAGGGCATGTGAACACGGCACTTGAGGCAGTGCCAGGGTGGATATACCAATTGCACTCCCGGACTGGTGGTAACGCATATCAGCTACTACCGCCCACCTCGAAACACACTCCCAAATCAAAATTAAGGGTGGCCACCAAATCAATCACAAAGTCAGAATATAGTATCGAAGAATGTGCCCGATCGGAGGAATGACCTCACTTGGCCCGGTATAGCTCCTGTTTTAGTCACATCTAAGCTGGCTCACGGGAGTCAGGGTCACGTCATACCTCATACAGAAATCGTTCGCCAAACCATCCTACTTCTTTTCTGGAATCTCCACCATGTACACAGTTGTTAAAGTGGTTTTCGGTATTGGTAGAGAGTATGACAATATCTGATCCTGGTCTCTTTAACAGCCAAACGCTTATTTCACACCGGTTGGTTCTTTTACATTTTAAAGGTCAATTTACACTTTATATCAAAATATCATATTCTCAAAACCATATCACTTTCGAAATTATATTCACTCCCGAAATCATATTTCAAAACAGGTTAAATTCATTTTCAAGGTCATCATATTAAATCAAATATGTCGTTTGAATCCCAACTTAGGTTATAATGTCATTTAACCATATTCACTTTAAACCAATGAATTTGAATATAAACACTTCCCCTTTACTAAGTCTGAAAATTTAGAAATAGTTTAAATAGTTATAAATAGTTAAATACTCTAAAATAGTCTGATTATAGATTAAAGATACTGTTAAATTAATATAAGATAGTTAAATAGATTTAAAATAGATTAAATAAAATTAAAATAGATTAAATAGCTTTAAAATAGATTAATTGATTTAAAATAAGCTAAAATGGGTTAATTAGTTTTAAAATAAATTAAATGGTTTTAAATGGGCTAAAATTATTTAATATAGTTAATATAAGTTAAGGTACTTTAAAAATTTGAAAATCTTAAAATTTGGAATCTTTAAAATAATATACTTTTAAAACAGTTTATGTTAAAAACATGAATTCGAAATGTATATCAATTTAAACTATTTATTTCATTTCAACACATTTAGACTATTTTAAATTTCCAAAACCCCAATTTCAAATCTTTCAATTCACATTCTCAAAAAAATATTTAGTTCTATACCGCTTCTAATCCATGTTTGAAATATCAATTTAAATTATTCTAATCTCAATACATTTTCAATACATTACAAAGTTATATTTCAATCAATTCAAATAACTCAATTTTGGTGAATTTCACTTATATCCCAAATTCAACTTTGAAATTTCAATTTAATTTCTTTAAACAATTCCTTTAAACCAATTCCAACTTTTAACATAAAATTTGAATTTCAATAATAATTCAATTTTATATAAATCAAATTTTATTAAATATCATTTAACTAATTTCAAGAAAATTTAGGATTTAAAATCATTTAATTTAACCAATCCGGTGTCCGTATATAATTCTCTACCCTAGGGTCAAGTGATACGGATATTTATTATTTCAATCTGCGGTTTAATATTTTACGGTTATAAATCATTTCAAACCGCAATCCCGAATTAATATTAAAATCCATAAAATCGTTCGAGTCTATCATTTCAACCCATGATGATTTTTCCCTAATCTATAGATCGTTCGGGTATGTATCATTTCAACCCATAGAGAACTTGCAGAGTGATAACAATATATAGATCAAACATAACATCCAATCATCCAATATCAACAATCAACGTCCATTATAATCATCATCCAATTCGACCAATAAATTCAACAAATAACAGATTATCATTTATAGGATATTTACTGGCAATTTAAATTCAATAATAAATTAAATGACAATTTAATTAAAATAAATTCAAATTAACTGGAATGACAAATTAAATATACCAAATAGCCATAAATAAATTTCTAATCACATCATAAATTAATTTAACTAACATAAGATAATCTAGTAGTTGTGAGTGGGTCAAAACACTCACCTTTGAATTAAAATTGATTTGAAATTCAAAAATAGGGTCCAATTTCAAACGATCTCAGAATTTGCCTAAACCACCGTCAAAATATCAGAAATTTTGATACGATCCCGGCAAAACAAACTGCGCGTGAAACGGACCTGGTACGTAAAAGTTATTAAGATTAGAAGATTAAACGATTTAAATTAGAAAATAATTAAAATAAAAAAATATTGCACGTCGCTTCTTCCTTTAGGCCATCGAAGCTCTAGCCTGTAGGAAAAAAATGCACGCAAAACCCACGTAGCCGCCTTCATCACGCACGCAGTCCGTAGGCGCGCCGCCTAGGCCTCCACGCCGTTAGAGTTCGTCGCCTCCTCACCGCCACCAACCGGCGCCATCGCGGCCACCAAGGTGCGCACGAATGAGAGCAGCTGCCGCACCATATTTCCAACCCTAAATGAATTGTTGACGACGATCCATCCACCAAATCGCCAAACGAACTGTACAGATGCACTCCCCTCGGTCCTCTCTACAAAACTGTATCAACGGATCGACGATCCGTTGAAGTTGATTAACTCGCGATGAACGGCCGTGGATAATTCATTAATTTTTGATCAAATCATAATTCAATTGCAAAAACGAATTGCAGATCTGAGATATGCTCGTCGAGAGCTTCAAATCGATATATAATATGATATTGTTTGAGGGGTTTGAATTTTGGATTTGGTTTTGAAATTGAAATTTGCAATTTGGGAATTAGGGTTTTGTTTGTCTGCCATTAGAAAGAGGAGATGAGAAAGAAATGTACATACAGACAAATGAAAATAAGAAGTAGCTAGGGTTTATAAACGGGTTATTTATAGGCAGATCAGAAATAGAAATGAATGGGTCAGATTTGAATTGAAAGTTGAACAATAAATGACCCGAAAAGCCCGTTTCGTTCCCGAAACGAAAATGGTCATCCCATATATCAAAATAGATGTTTTCGATATTTTTAAATTCAATGGAACATGTTTCAAGTCCAAATTCCTTCGTATGAAAAAGTTGCTTCAAAAATCAGCTTATTTCAAATTGATTTCAATTGATTTTAATTAAATTAATTTCTAGGCGTTTCGAGCCCGTACGATCAAACGACATGTCTGATCGCTACGAAACTTAAAATCCTATAATAATTCACCGTTACGGATCTGATGAAACTGGTTTCATCAAAATCCGAGACAGTTGCCAAAATGGCTATTTTCACGTTAATTAAATTAATTAATATTAAATTAATTAATCCTCCTTTTTTCAATTCAAATTTAGTAACTGACCATTTTTACCAATTTTGATTTCATAGACACTTACAATAAATCAAAACAAGTTTACATATAATTCAGTGTTAAATATTTCACAAATTACAGTGTTCAATTATAACCGTAATTAAGTCCAATTAATATAATTTAATTTAAATGAATTTATTTAATTTAGTTTCGATCTTTCAATTCAATCAATTATTTCTCTACATACATAGTTAACATTGTTATATCTTTTATTACATTAATATTTTACCATTTTCATCTTACTTTTCATTAACATAATCTTTAATTACATTTAATTGTAATAAATTCACTTATTAAAATTTAAATTCCAATAATTTGGTCAAACTTGATTCCAATTCTTTTTATTCAATCAATTGTCATATTATGCATAAAATTTCCATTGGTTACATCTTATTGAATTAACATTCTACCATTAACAATTTAACCTACATTAACTGCACTAATTAAGTGAATTAATTGCAATTGATTTCTAGTTTTAATTTAATAGGCCAAATAAATAGATAACATATAATAATTGTTACCATTAACTTTTAATTACACTTATAAGTTTATTATTTATAACAAATGTTACAATTTCTTACATAACACTAATTTGATCCAATTATCATTGATTATATATTAATTTTAATTAATTTAATATTTACATTTGTTTTCCTATATTCACTTTATAACCAAGTTGTAACATTTACATTATTTCCATTGATTGGAATTTCATTCAAGTTGTTAATGATTAACCTTAATTAATATTGTTACATTTCATTTTGGTTATTATTTCATTAATAAATTTATTTCGATATTAAATTACCAAAATCCTATTAAATTAACATATTTTAATTATCGAAAATTTATGGGTCGTTACATTTTCTCAAGTTTACAATTAAACGATGAAGTTAAATTATATATCAGTAATTATTTTTTATTAGTATACGTTTCATAGTTATCTATATGTTTTTTATATCTTTAGTTTTTAGTTAATGGTCTCACGGTGAAAGTTATATTGTTAATGTCAACAATTTTCTTAGGATATCCAAAGAAGATTTGAAGTTTTTACAATATAAATTACTAGAAATAAGTCCAGGATATAAACCTTCTATAGTGTATCAAAGGTGTGAATAGTCATACATCATGTACATATTCATAAACGAGGAAAGATATTTATAGGATTAATATTAAATAGAAGTATTTTTTGATAATTAAATAGGGTTAGTTACAAACTAAAATTTTCAGAAAAATTGATAATACTAACTGTAAAAATAACTATTTCAAGAGTAACACCACGATAATTACTAAACCTTATCGATTCCTGATTACATCCTAATCATTTCTTCATCAATCTTATTGATTAAAAAAGGTGGAACCCAATGCACAAGGCTCCCGCACGATAGTAGGTTCTGGGGAGGTCGATAATGTATGCAGCATTTCCCTCACATTGCGAAGAGGCTGTTTTCGGACACGAACCATGCGGGTGAACTAACCGTTGCGCCAAGATTCCACCTCGTCAAAATTATTTTATCAAGTTTCCTCTATGTATAATTTATTCACAATTACTATTTTTCTAATAATAATGATGAAGTTTGCTTTATATTTAAATGATTGATTATTGTTGGTGATTAATCTATATTAGATCTGAATACATATAACATATTGATTCAATTGAGAAACAAGTATATGAAATTAACAGCAGAAGGTGTACCTGAATCCATCGATTCTTAATTGATGTAAAGAATAATTTGGCTTAGATCTTCCAAATTGACACAGGCTTAGATCTGTAAATTCTCTTTAGAAGAAGGTAGAGAGAATATGATAAGACTCGTATAATTTGGGGACCATAACCCCGTATATATAGTGTGTGACATTTTCAGTTCGGCCCTTCGACAAACTAAAATTGCCACTCCGGTATCCACATGTTATAATTTTACATGATGAATATATCCCTTAAATCTTAATATGTTTATTTCAAAAATAGATCACGTAATTAGACGTAATTACAAGATAGCCCACACATTCAAACATTAAAATATATGGCCCCATTATGTTGAATTATTCAAACAATCTCCACATGGGCCACATATGTAACTTTATAGAATGTATTCAACTTTATGAGATCTTAAATAGCTATCTTGATATTATGGTATATTCAAAACAATCTCGTCCATTGATTGTGTTAACATAGAACCAAAGTGGCTTTCATTACTGTTTTTGTAACTAAACCCATCAATGGTCACAGATATCAATATAATCAAACGACATAGATCAATCATGTATGTGTAGCATGGAAATTACATGAAATGTGATCTTTACATGTCTATTTCCAACTGGTCCTACTTTACTTTAATGAGATCAAAATTCAAAATAATATTTATAAACAATTGAAGTGCAAAAGAAAACTTTATTTCTGATCAGAAAAACCAAAGCATGTTCATAATCAAAATATAGAGCAGTGTCGCGAAATAAGTGACTAAGTACAAACTCCCCTTAAACCAAAATATCCTTATATAAAAGATACACTCATTTTAGCAACATGCTCATGAAAGACCTTGAGTGGTACTTCTTTTATAAATGGATCTGCTAGCATGGAATTTGTCCCAATATGCTCTATGGATATTAACCCATTCTGCACTCTCTCCTTAACAACTAGAAACTTGATGTCAATGTAATTTGACTTGCTTGAGCTTCTATTGTTATTAGAATATAATACTGCAGGTCTATTGTCACAATATAACTTTAATGGTCTTTGAATAATATCAGTAATGTGTAGCCCAGTGACAAAATTTCGCAGCCATTTCGCATGGTTAGATGCCTCATAACAAGCCACAAACTCTGCTTCCATGATGGAAGAAGCTATGAGCATTTGTTTAACGCTTTTCCATGATATAGCCCCTCTACTTGGTAGAAATATGTATCCTGAAGTGGATTTTCTGCTATTCGGGCATCCAGCAAAATCGGAATCAGAATACCTAATGATCTCCAACTAATATGATCGTCTATATGAAAGCATATAGTCCTTTGTTCTTTGAAGATACCTCATAACCCTTTTTTCTGCTTTCCAATGATCCATTCTAGGGTTACTAAGATACCTGCCCAACAGTCCTATAATGTACGCAATATTCGGACGCGTACACACTTGAGCATACATTAGACTCCCTATAGCAGATGCATAAGGGATCTTCTGCATTTCTTTAGCTTCAAGGATGTTATTAGGGTATTGTTTGAGACAAAATTTATCTCCTTTAGCGACAGGAGTATCACCCATTTTACAATCTTACATGCCAAACCTTTTAAGCACCATTTCTATATAGTTCTTTTGTGACAATACAAGAATACCCCATAAGCGATCATGATATATTTGGATTCCTGATACAAAAGAAGCATCCCCAAGATCTTTCATTTCAAAATTATCTGAAAGAAATCTCTTGGTTTTGTGCAAAATATGTAAATTATTACAGGCAAGCGATATATCATCAACATATAAAATCAAAAATATGAATTTTCTCCCACTGAACTTGTGATACAAACAGTTATCAATTATGTTTGCCTCGAAACCAAATAAGGTAACTACTTTATGAAACTTGTTGTACCATTGCCGAGAAGCTTGTTTGAGCCCATAAATGGATTTCCTTAGTTTGTAAACCATATTCTTTGGATCTCCGAACACAAAGTTTTCTAGTTGCAGCATATAAATTGTTTCCTCGGTGTCTCCATTGAGAAACATAGTATTAACATCCATTTGATGAAACTCAGGGTCAAAATGTGCAACAAGTGCCAAAATTATTCTAAAAGAGTCTTTCGATGAAACCGGAGAGAAGGTCTCTTTAAAATCGATGCCTTCCTTCCAAGTAAAACCTTTTGCTACAAGACGAGCCTTATATCTTTCTGCATTACCTTTTGCATCCCTCTTGGTTTTAAATATCCATTTACAACCAATGGGTTTCTTACCTTCAGTTAAAGAGACAAGATCCCAAACATTATTGTCTTGCATGGATTTATACTCTTTGTTCATAGCTTCAATCCACTTTTGAGAATCAGCATCTTGCATGGCTTGGTGAAAGTTGATAGGATCCTTTTCCACCAACCCATTATATCCTCTATTTCTTGAAGAAAAACCACATAGTCATTCGGAATGGCATATTTCCTCTCTCTAGTGGATCTCCTTAGTGGCAATTCATTTTGAGGTTGTTGAATATGTTATTGTGGAATATTGTCCTCATCTTGAAGAGGGTTTTCTTCAACATTGTTTTGTTGTGGTTTCGGATTAACTTCTTCATTAATACCAGGAGTGATAATCTGTACATTGTCAGAAGAAGTAACTGTAGTAGGAATCATAGATGATGATTCCTCCTTAAAAATAGTGTTCCTTACTTCATTTCTTCCCCCTAACTCAACATCCACAAAAAATGTTGCAGTTCCCGTCTCAAAAAATTTCTTTAGTGTGGGATCATAAAATTTATAGCCCCTAGATCGCTTAGAATAACCAATAAAGTAGCTGCTCACTATTTTAGAGTCCAATTTTTTTTCATTTGGCCTATAAGGCCTTGCCTCAGCTGGACATCCCCAAATATGAAAATGCTTTAGAGTGTGCTATTTGCCTATCCAAAGCTCGTAAGGTGTCTTGGCAGCTGCTTTAGTGGGTACCATATTAAGGATATAAATGCTATCTTTAATGCTTCCCCCAGAGTGATTTTGGTATGGTAGAATGACTAATCATACTCCTCACCATGTCTTTAAGAGTTCTGTTTCGTCTCTCAGCAACATCATTCATGCTAGGTGAACCTGGCATGGTGTACTGTAGGACTATTCCACATTCCTCTAGAAATTGGGCAAATGGTCCTAGACATTGTTCACCCGATCCATCAGATTTACCATAATATTCACCTTCACGGTTAGATATGACAGCATTAATTCTTTTGTTGAGTTGGTTCTCAACTTCTACCTTAAATTTCTTGAACATGTCTAAGGATTCTGATTTATCATGTATAAGATAAAGGTAGCCATATCTTGAGTAGTCGTCTATGAATGTGATAAAATATTATTGACCATTCATTGATGCCATAGGGAATGGTCCACAAATGTCTGTATGTATCAACTCTAAGACGTCGGTTGCTCTATTGGTACCTATTTTCTTATGTTTGGTTTGTTTTCCCTTGATGCACTCTACACAGACATCGAAGTTTGAAAAATCAACAGATCCTAAAATGCCATCTGACACAAGCCTTTGAATTCTAGTTTTAGATATATGACCTAAGCGCTTGTGCCACAATGTGGCTGAATTTTCCTTATTAGCTTTTCTTTTAGTACCGCGCGATTCCACATGCAAGGCTTCATAATAAGAGGTATTAACATCAAGCATATATAAGTTATCATAAACATTGAGAGAAGTAGTTCCAACAAGATTTGAATTTATTAATAAACTAAAAATACCATTCCCAAATGAACAAGAATAACTAGATTTGTCCAACTCAGAAATAGAAATCAAATTCCGTCTAAATGACGGTATAATAAAAGTATCAAATAAATCCAAATAAAACTGAGTTCTCAATAACAACTTAAAATGCCCAATAGCCTCCACTTTAACCGAATTTCCATCATCCACATAGATGTATCTTTCAGCATCAGTTGGATTTCGGTAACTCAGGCAACCCTGCATAGAAACACTTATGTAAGTAAAAGCACTGAAATCTAACCACCAAGTGTTTCTAGGTACTGAAGCTAAATTTACTTCAGAACAGACCAAAGCAAAGGATGTACCTTTCTTAATATGCCATGCGTGATATTTGGTACAATCTTTCTTTAAATGTCCAGCCTTCTTATAAAAGTAACGACCATCAGCCTCCTTATGTTGTTTCTTTTCCGTTGGACCCTAAGCAGTTTCCTTATCCTTCTTTCTCTTTTTGTCTTTTCCCTTAGGGGTGTATGCCAAATGAGCACTTTCAGTCTTATCATGCTTCAATCTCTCTTCTTCTTGTACAAAATACGAAATGAGATCATTAAGAGTCCATTTCTCATTTTGATAGTTATAACTGATCTTAAATTTGTTGTATTGTGAAAGAAGAGAGATTAGTACCAAATGCACGAGCAAATCATCTGAAAGCTCAAGCTTAAATGCCTTAAGTTTTGAAGCAACATTAAGACATCTCCATAATGTACTCCCTTATGTTCCCTTTGCTTTGATACTTCACGGAAATCAAGCGCTGCAAAAGCGTGCTTGTTTCCGTCTTATCGTTTTTAACAAAACGTTTTTCAATCTCAGCAAGGAAATCTTTAGCATTGGTTATCTTTTCAAATACTGCACCCCTAAATGCCTCTGGAACGCGCTTTATGATCATTAGACTCATGCGATTTGAACGATCCCACCTCTCAAAGTTCTTTATAACATCAGAAGAACATTCATCGTAAGAGGGGTGGGTGCATCCATCCTAAGTGCAAGGTCAAGATCCATGCAGCCAAGAACAAGCAATATGTTCTCTTTCCAATCTTTAAAGTTTGTACCAGTCAAAACAAGAATGTTGTTAAGGTTGGTAGATACCGTAGTTAAATTAGCTGTAATTTTAACATAAGAATCAACCAAATATGCTCACATTGTAAAATAAAACCACAGTAAATTCAAATAATTGGTAAGCCTCTTCTCAAGATACCTAGCACAACATCAATATCAAGTCTTTGGACAGTAATATTAATTGTAAGTGGTACTCTTGTTGTAATGATCAAATATTGACAATAAGTTCAAGTCAAATATCAATCTTCCTTTGGGCCGATTAAATATTCACTTGCAAAACTATATGATTGTCACATATTTATCATCGCACATGTATAAATGATTCAGCCAAATATTAGTCTTCCTTTGGGACGGCTGATATCCTCATGAATAAATACATACAAACATCAAACATTTTTCATGAATAACTAAAATAAGAGAGGTCACTTTGGTGACATGTTATTTCAATTAATTCACTTGTAATGTAGGATATTTACAGTTAGTTTGCAAAGAGACACCAAATAATATTTGAATTGGTTTATTTTAACTCATTCACTTATGCGTATTCCATAAATTTCAATTTTCAATTTTATACATATTGAAAATATGGTTTCATAGCGCAATAAAAAAAATTTGACATCAACTAAAACTGTAACAATACATAACAAATGGTATTTGCAATAACAATTAGTGATAAAATATTGCATACTTTATTTAACTGTCAATATTCAAGACAGAAGATAAAA
Organism: Allium fistulosum; assembly: GCA_030737815.1. Classification (NCBI taxonomy): domain Eukaryota; kingdom Viridiplantae; phylum Streptophyta; class Magnoliopsida; order Asparagales; family Amaryllidaceae; genus Allium; species Allium fistulosum. Next base: position 390,963,596 of record CM060901.1, read on the forward strand.
ACAAATTTTAACATAGCATGGTCCATACATATGATATTGCAAGAAAATGAATAGCTGAAAACTGTAGCAGTGGTTGATCCTAAACATAGTGGGAAGCAAGAAAATAAATAGTCCATGTCAAAATAGCTGATTATATTAGTGCGGCAGGTGTTTCATCCGATGCCTTTATTTCGAATCTGTGAGAATTGCTCTTTTCTTGTTGATTCCTCCGATGCCTTTGTTTCAGATCTATATAAATAATTCATGAATTAATTCCGCTTGTTCAGCTCTGATACCACTTGTTGGTGATTAACCTATATTAGATTTGAATACATATAACTCATATTGATTCAATTGAGAAACAAGTATATGAAATTAACAGCAGAAGGCGTACCTGAATCCATTGATTTTTAATTGATATGAAGATTAATTTGGATTAGATCTTCCAAATTGGCACAAGCTTAGATCTGTAAATTCTCTTTAGAAGAGGGTAGAGAGAATATGATAAGGCTTGTGTAATTTGAGGATCATAACCCATATATATAGTATGTGATATTTTTCAGTTCGGCCCTTCAACAAACTAAACTTGTCACTTCGGTATCCAAACGTTATAATTTTACATGACGAATATACCACTTAAGTCTTAATATATTTATTCCAAAAATAGATCACGTAATTAGACTTAATTACAAGATAGCTCACGCATTCAAACATTAAAATATGTAGCCCCATTATGTTGAATTATTCTAACAATTATACCTTATTTTATATTAATTAATAGTTGCTAGAATATGTGATTTTAATTGTCTAATACTGGTAGTATTTTAGGTGTATGATTATGTACATATTTAATTTTAGTTAATGATCATTACTACATTTGGTGTAAGTTGTTATGCTCGTTTTAGAAAAGAATCTGTTTCTCCTGCCTTATTAATTAAATTACATTACATGATTTCTCATCTTCATTTTCCTTACGCTTTTAGAAATAGAATTTTCTTCTTCATAATTTATGTTATATATTTACCTTTTATGCCTTCTAATTATATTATATAATTCGAATAATGTTTCAATTTCTTCATAACTTTGACTATGATGAAAATATACTCTTATTTCGTAATATTTAACAAAAATCCCAATCTCCTACCGCTCATCTTCTTTTTTCATTAGATTCTAGGAATAAAACACTCAATTCACCCTTTATGAAATTAACTTTATACTGCCAAACATTAAATTGTCTCATTCTCTTCTTTTCTGATTCGTACCATGGTTATTTTAATGTTCATCTTCCTAATTTATTTCATCTTGATTTTTTGTTCACTGTTTGCTTTCGAACTATCTTTATTCAAGTTTTCATAAATTTCTTCCTCGATTATCTTATTCATTTATTTCACAACTTTCGTTATAAGTATGAAGATGATGATGGTATATTTTTTAATTTAAGAAATTTATCATTCATTGTATTTTAACTCTTGGGATTGGTAAAGATAAAATTGACTTAGATTAGGAGAATCGAAAATAAAGGGCAAACTATTATAGAACTAATGATAATTAAAAGGTAAGATATGTATATATATTGCTTTAACATATGAAATTATAACTCATATTTCCACATTCATCCTCTTATTCCCTTTCTTCTTTTTTCGAAAAAAATGCAAACTCATTTCTTACTATCAATTTCCTGTTCTTCACTGCTGCAGATTTCGCCAACTCTTTCTACATTCTTAGCCACCATTTACTCGCTCACAAAAACCCAATCTCCTTTAAACCCCAGTCTAAATAAATTTATATTCTTAAAAAAAATTTGTTAAAAATATCCGTAGAATGAGAAATGTTAAAAAAATTAATCATCTTATATGATGCAACTACACACACGTTGGTTGTTTGACCTCCTCTTTCATTTAAGTTTCTGATTTTAATATCATATTTACTCTTTTTGAAACAATGAGTCAAAATAATAGATTGGTGGTAATGATATAAGAATAACTTAAAATAACTTTTTATACTTACATTTATTTAAATTATTGTTATTTTATAGATAATGTTGGTGAAATTGATTCAAGTTAAGGTCTGTTCATTTCGATGCACAACCTAAATTTTGTTTAATTTTCTCTTGCTTCAGTAAGCTATTGAAGAGAGTATGAAAATTTAAGCATTTTCTTCTTGCTCCAAAACTTACAGAGATTGCAAGGAAATCGTGCTATCAAATAGATTTTGTGCATAGAAATTTATGTTTGATATCAAATGAATTTTAAATACCTGGAATTTTTTATGTTTTTATTATACTGAACATGTTACAAATAGTAAAAATAGTATCTTCTTTCTTAATAAATAGTTACCAATGCACATCACGTTTATCTTTTTAATCAACAAAATTTATTCTATATAATTTGGTGGTTTTTATTATAATAAAGATATTAAATTTGGACTTGAAAATAATAATAATCATTTTCTTTTAAGTGTTGAAGAAAGACTTTGTAATACTATAAAAAAAATAGATGTTTTAGCCTCATATTCATCTTTATAATGGTACAAGTCACTATTGAAGCTTCAATCATATGTGAGTATATAGTAAATATTTGGACTAAATTTTTGTCATATATGATGTGTCTGTAATATTTATGAATGTTGTCTCCATATTATAAAATTATAGGTATTACTAAAAAATATTTCATGCTTAACTCTATGAAAGCTAATATATATGCATTATAAAGTAGATAGCATACATAGAATTGTTTACCATGAACTAAATTAAGTTATATAAATAATGTGTTTTGACATGCATATGCATGTATATTTTTTGGCATTTTATTTTAGTGCAATATATAATCTCATATTCAATGTTGAAATTAATTAACTTTATTTTTTCTTCATATTGGTACCAATTTTTGTCTTCACACAAATAAATGTAGGATGCTTGCAAAAACTATAAGGTAATATTTTCGAGTTACTTTAACTTATTGATTTTATGTACAAATTAATCTGTATAAGATATTTTGATAGAATATCATATTCATTTTTCTTGACTTGACATTAATGAGACATGATATTTGTGCACTAAATTTGAATAAGATATTGTGTTTGACCGCTTCAATTTGAAATTTTTTAGCAAAACACAACCATTTGAATAGGTTCGAAATTGAAATGTTCTTTGTGTTCTTTTGACTAAATGGTGTTCACCATGAGGATCACAAACATGAAATATGTTAAATGTGTCTATATTGATATAATCTGTGAAACTTTTCACAATTATGTTTAAATTATTTTAACACAAAAATTTACCGTGTGCATAGCACGGATTTCGTACTCGCATATGTGTTTATTCGCACATGTGTATATTCGCAAATGGACGGTACAAAATCCAATTATAAAGAAAATCATTCAGCCTCCTATTCAATTCACTTTATCCAATATACATCCAGTTGATGCACACTTTCTCCACTATAAAACCGTGCTCAAACTCTTCAATTTCCTCACCCTCAAAATGAACCATGAAACCTTGCTTCTTCTATCCATCCTCCTTGTTCTTCTTCTCCTTCCAATCTCCCATGCCGACTCTGAATGCTCAAATAACAAAGAATCTGGCAACAAACTTAAAGCCCGATACCTAAAAATAACTGCAATATTCTCAATCCTCATCGGTGGATTCATCGGCGTATGCATTCCCTTACTCGGGAAGTGGTTCAAACCTCTGCGTCCAGAGAACAACATCTTCTTCGTCGTGAAAGCATTTGCAGCAGGAGTGATATTAGCAACCGGGTTCATTCATATTCTACCCGATGCGTTTGAAAGCTTGACTTCTCCATGCTTGAACGAGAAACCATGGGGTGAGTTTCCTTTTACAGGGTTTGTGGCAATGGTGGCGGCGATCATGACTTTGATGGTGGATAGCTTTGCCACGGGGTTTTTCAGTAGGGTGCACTTTGGGAAAGAGGGGGTGATAATAGACGAAGAGGCGAATGGTGATCAAGTGGCCCATGAGGAGCATGTGCATGTTCATACACATTCGGGTCATGGACATGCACATGGCAGTGTTGGAGGTGGATCTAAAGAGGAGATGGTTATTCGACATAGGATCATTTCTCAGGTATTTTTCTGCTTCTTCTTTTATTCTGAAAAATATCACTGTCAAATGTATGTCAAAAGATGATACATTGATATTGGTTAGGCCATCAGATAACTGATTTTGTTTTTAATAGTAATATTGACTGAATTTGGTACTCCAGTTAAGTCATCATATCTCGTAGTTTCAGTTTTATTAAATTAGGTCAATTAATGGATATATTAACCGAAATTTGTTCATAATTCAAAAGTCTCCTGTGTATAAATAAATAAAGGAAAGAAAAAAAACAAACTATAATTAATCTTTCGTGTTGTACAGTTGCACTAGTGCTTGATTATATCATCTTCTGCAATAAGGAACAATGTAAGAGAGCAAAGTCAGAAGAATAAATTAAATTATTATCACAGATCAAACGATATATTTTAAAATATTACTCCTGGATTTATATATCTATTTGTCAAAATTCATGATTAGATGGTAATTAAAAACAAAGAAAATAAATGCATCGTTAATTACTTAATGTTACTTAACTTCTTTTTTATATTTACAACTTGGAATAAAATTAAAGCATTACTTTTATTTGCACATGCTTTAGATTAGATTTTGCGTGCTTTGGAAATTAATCTTTATAATTGTATGGCGAATAATACACGACACACTACACCCAAATAACAAAATGTCCCAATTCATCAATCTTTTCAGTCTTGTGCACGTTTTTTATGTCAACCAATAAAACAGTTTTCCCAATGAATCATCTATCTTAAATGCCAAAAACAACAAATTAATCAACAAAAAATTGCTATAATATGTTAGTTTTGTTTGGTTAACTTTATAAGTATTATTCTAGAAGCAATAGCCAACCACTGAATTTGTATTGTGGTATGGAAGTTATTCATTATGGCCAAACAATAGGTAGCCATTCGAGCTAAGAATCTTTCACTGTACATATTTTAGTTAATTTATTTTTTGTTCATAAATCATCAGTCTAGACTCTAAAATGTCAAAAGCAATAAAATTATCAGTAAATTTTGCTTCGATATGTTACTTTTCTTGATTACCATGAAAAGAACAAGTTTTGTTGTCATCTAAATCATACAACAATTGAAGTTAGAAGGTTGTTCTTTTAAACTTGGCAACAGGCAAGCAATTGAACTTTAAAATTGTTGGTGGACATGGTTAAATTTTTTTGATGATTACTTATCAGGGTAAAAGTAAAATCTTACACGTTTCTAATCAGATAGCTTCTCTTATTAAACAAATTGCCAAAACATGCATAAATAGATTGGTTCATATTAATAGGTGCATGAGTGTAGGTACTGGAGCTGGGAATAGTTGTGCACTCTGTTATTATTGGAATATCATTAGGAGCATCTGACAGTCCTACAACAATAAGGCCCCTGGTTGCAGCCTTAACTTTTCACCAATTTTTTGAAGGAACAGGTCTAGGTGGATGCATAGTCCAGGTAACTCATTCTTACATCTATGCATCATTCTTATATATATGAATCCAAATTCCAAGCTGAGTGAAATCTGATACTATATGCATTGTGATCGAATCTGATACGTGCACAAATTTGACTACTCTATTGTCTATTTTCTGTTTTATGTAGCTTGGCTGAATATTTTGATTACCTATTCTCATTGCTAATACAGTAATCTATATGGATGAATATGCCATCATGGTACATTATGGCATCGCAATTTGAGTAATTCATCTTGTTTCTGGCTTTTTTTCTAAGGTATAAGTTGCTTTCCATAATAGACTATCTCTTCTAAAAGCAAAAGCAAGGGTTCCAGTTTCTCTTAGCATTAGATACTAGTCAACTTTCCTTATCATGGCTCTACTGATTAAAAGCTTGATTATTCCCCTTAAACAAATATCATACGTATATGGAAATGTGAGGTAGAGGTTTATGAGTATATAGATTCGAGTTAACGTAGTCCTCACCTTTTAACCACATTTGCAATTTAATATTAGCTCCCACTCCCTAAAAAGTAAAATGCATGTACCTAGATTCATATCATATTGTATGGTTCATATGTATACTAGAGTATTATATTTGCAGGCAAAATTCAAAGCTAGATCAATTGCATCAATGATTCTATTTTTCTCACTCACTACGCCAGTAGGAATTGCTATAGGTATAGGGATATCCTCGAATTACAATGAAAATAGTCCAAATGCACTTATTGTTCAAGGTGTTTTGAACGCCGCGGCAGCTGGGATTCTTATATACATGGCTCTCGTCGATCTTCTTGCTGCTGATTTTATGAATCCTAGAGTGCAAAAAAACGGAGTCTTGCAAGTAGCTTTAAATATTTCTCTGTTACTTGGAGCAGGGTTGATGTCGTTGTTGGCTAAGTGGGCATAATAGCATTGTTATAACTATTTTGTCATGACAAAGAAAACGTTTTATTTTTCCTGGAAAATATCCAAATCAGTTGGACACTCCTCCCGACTTTTTGAGAGATCCTGATTGGTATAATAAAACTAAGTTTATTACGAGCTCATGCTACGCGGATGTTTAAAAATCCGTGACTATGGAAAAATTGCCGTAAAACCATTTTCATTACTTGCTTTTAGGCATATGTTAAAAGATATATTGGATTGACGGTCGGAATACAACTCTGTATGCATGGTAGTAAGGATACTGTATGAATATTAATGATTAAATAGTATGAGTATAATTGTACGTTATTGGTATGTTACATGTATATTCATTTTGTAAATCATGCTCAAATTAGGGAAGTTCAAAAATATTTGTACGCAACAATGAATCGTCTGACAATAAACAGTTATCCATTATACTTTGGATTGTTGATAATGAATTATTTCTTCTCATAGCATAGAAAACTGTGGTCTTAGTTGAAACAGCAGTAAGATGAGTCATAAAATTCTAAAGAAATAAAGGGAAAAAAAATAAAGTATAGGTGCAGTAACGTAGCAGTACAGACACAACACTAACCCATAATATTGTTGATGGTACAATACAAATCGACATACAACATGCTTATCATACTTCTATAAAGCAGTAACTAGCATGTTGCGGTATAGATTGTAAACCGTGGTATTGCTCAGCAAAGTGATTAAAAAGCATAGCAAATAACTGGCACGAACAAAAAATAAAATAGATGTGCTATATTGAATCAAATGAAAAATATCTCAAAAGATATAGAAATGACGGGGTTATTTAAATTTGAGCAAATTTAGGTGTTTGCACCAAAAATGGTCACAAACCCCAAGTGTAGTGAAAGCACCAGCGTATGAATACGAATCAACAGTATTCACACACAAATCACAGATCTAAGCAAGTAACAATCAGTAATCAAGAAATAATGAACAGTGACACACAATTTATAGTGGTTCGGCTATCTCCGGCCTACGTCCACTTCAAGGTTTTTATGATTTTATTGCTCGATGCTTGAAGATTACAATTTCGTATGTTGTATGACAACTGATTTACTGAACTAAATCTGAATCTAAGGCAGCAATGGTGATCTGGAATAAATCTGGCAGAATCTGGACGCTCTTTAGCTCTCAAGATTGTCCGACCCCTTTTCTGAATGACCAGGGGCTCTATTTATAGGTGTAGGAGGCTGATATTTCGCATAAAATGAGGGGAGACCAGTTCTGGTACGTCTGGGGGCCCACTGCCCGCTTTCTGGAAATCCGGGCCCACTTTGAGATCGATTCGACCCTTGGTTCGAATCGATCAAGAAATTGTCCAATCGAGCTGAAATTTGGTGTGGACATTCTTCAACATGTGCTCAAGCTTCTGTGAAAATTTCGTAGCATTTGGATGTGTAGATCTCAAGTTATGATCAATTCAAGTTGAAGATTTTCGCTTCCTGGAGTCGTTCGAATCGATATGCTCAAATCGATTCGTTCGAATCGATTTTCCTGCACGCGAAGACTACTGCGTGGTGCGCATGCCTCAGGTCAACCCTCCTTTTTCTCCGAGTTTTACTGAGTCGTGGCCGGGGTTTTAGCTATGTAGACGTGGTGGATTCGAAGAGAAGGATCTGAAGGTATACTCCTTCGATTCGATCAAATGTGTGTTCCTTCGTATCGATCGAGGGACAAGTAGTTCGAATCGATCTCGTGTGCAAGTCCTCGAATCGATGGTTTCGAGTGATGTTGATCGATTCGAAGCTATGTATAGCTCCCGTATTCGAACAACCTTTTGCTTGATGGATTCGAACCAAGGTTGGGTTTATGGTTTCGAACGTGAGGCTATCTTGTGGATTCGAAGGCGGGAATACTCTGATGGATTCGAACTAAGGGAGACTTTGGATGGATACGAAGTGGATGAAGTCAATCTTGATGGAGTCGACCTTAATGGATACGAACCATATGGAGACGAACACAAGCCTATGTCCTTCGCTTGCGTCGATGATATCTTGGGCGTACGAACTCGGATCGACTCGAGATTTGGAATGTTGTTTTATCTGGCCTTGCTTGACATGTCTTATCAATTGTAGCCCGATCCGGACTCGGACAAAATTCATCGATATCCGTGGTGAACCTGCGATGCACAATCGATGTTCATGACTAATAATCATTGATTTTCAGTTAATCTTTGGATATCTCGACTTTGCTAAAAGTTGGGATAACAATAGGCATGCTATATTATGCAGAACAAAGATAGCAAGTTTGCATGAAATAATTCCATTAGAAAAATGTCCACAGCATGGTGATTGGCAGTTTGTTTGCGTCTGGTGTAAAAAAAAAGTGTTCAGATTACAAAGGAGCTTCATTGATCTAGCATCAGTTGTTTATTGATTTTGTCAGCTTACCGTAGCCACCCAACTAACCCAGCTAACCCAAATGGACTGAACGATTTACCTGTTTATCATATAAGAAAATCAATTAGATTTTATAATGACGCAACAATAGGTAGGTGCAAGAGAAAAAATGGTAAATTCAAAAGCCCTTCAATTGTAAAGCAAGCACGCATAAGCTTAATGGCTGTTGGAGTAATTATTAATAAGCAGGTAAACTGATCTTCAAGCAACCGAAGTATACTATAATTTGAATTGATTTATAGTAGGGTAGAAGCTTGGTTCTGTTTGAGACAAAGATAGTTAAAATGTATTTTACGAACACAAACCTAAGTTGGTGCAGACCTTGTCTATTTTTGATGAAGTATAAAGATGTTATATTTAGAGTGTAGGCTGGTTGAGAATCGTTAAAGTAGGGTCGGGCTAAAATTTGCATAGCTTTTATACGTAGATGAAAAATTGTTTCTAATAGACTAATAAAGAAATAGATGCAATGTAAAATGTGAAAAAGGCCTCAAATAATAATATAAGGAAGGAAAGGCAATCTTAGATGTTGGAAGCATACTTCGACAAATAAAGGAAGTTAAAATGGGAGCAAAAAACATTTCAGTAAAACAGTTGTATGCATTTGTATTGTATAAATTATTTTTATATGGCAAATGCACCTTTTCATCCAAAAGGTGTAACGAGTACTAATTTAAGTCGCACTATACAGTGCAGCTTAAAAAGGATAATGTTTTCAAAACGCTATAAACATCGATGACTAATCAAAACTCTATAAACACCGATGACTAATCATCCAAAAAAAGCATTTTTTGGGATTATTTGAATAAACTGCGTATTTATCATGAACATATAAAATCAAAGGTGTTATTTTATGAATTAATCTAGATGGTAAATTGATCAACTGGTATTATAAAATTTAATATCTAGTAAGGGTCAAACTCATAAACACTTAACAGATTTTTACATATAGTAAGTAGGTCAAACTTGTAAATGCTTAACAAATGGAACTTTCATCTGTTAACTTAAAATTTGGCCACATGTAATGCAGTTGTCACTAAAGTGACTAAACCCTACATATGATCTTAGAGTTTAGGTTATCTGATGTAAAATATCGGTCGGTAATGCAAGATATATACTTCTATTGTTTAAAGGCGTGTTAAATAGAAGAATTCCTAAATCAAAACTAAATACATAGAGAATATTATGCATAAGATATTTATAAAAGTTAGCAATGATGAACACGAACATCTTAATTAAATATTTGTATTTAATTTAGAAGTCGGAAGTAATAAACTCTAATAGACTTACTAAATAATAACTTATTGTCAATACCTAAATAATCATAACTGTCCAAAAAGTCATATAAATTTGCAACTAAGAGCTAGGTAGTAATTTGTATCCACATCTAACAATGAAAGAGATTATATATTGCTTAGGTTAAGATTCTAAACATACAAAAAAAATAGTGAGCATTGCTATGAAAAAAAAATGAATTTTAAGCACAACAACAATATACCTCAAGAGTTACCTTACAATATATGTCTAGTGCATGTTGTATATATGTAGCTTCTAAATGTAAATAGCAAAAGAGAATATACTATCATGAGAAAGTACATATTCAAAAATACTTTTAAAGGAGAAACTGTACTGACAAAGAAGGCCGGGTGAAAAACATTTTGTGTGATCTCATAACTGTAGTGCAACATTGTCCTGTGAATATTTGCATACCTTATCTTACAACAGTGCTGAAATAGTGGTAGCTTATTCAATTGATCAGGTAAAAGAAAAAAAGTTTAATAGTGGAAAGTACACTCATAACATGATTTGTTTCCCTCAATAAAAAGGATATATAAGCTAATATATGAAATGGATATATAAATTATATTACACTATATAATTTTACTTCCCGTGAAATAACTTTTTCATCCTACAGAACATTTTCGACTGAGATATTAATTGAATTGTACTGAAATGTTTGAAGTAGCCCTATTTTAAATCACTAAATATTCAAATAGATGCCATTTGCCTTTACCAAAAAGTTAATTTTATCTTTTTTTTGAAAAAAATCATACTTAGTCCAACACTTAATTGGATAAACAGGGTTCCAAAAGTCGGTAGTAACCAAATATCCAGACATAGAGGCAAAGAACAAAATGCGCTAAAAATAATTGTTGTCACAAATCAACGGTAGTCACCAAAACAAAATCCAACTAAAAAGACATACCAGACACAGGTTATCATATCTCTTTATGCATAAATTTCTCACAGCCTCATTGTCAGTTCCATGTCCCGACTAAAATGATGCATATGTAGAGGATAAACTAAGAGCTATATCCAAAACAAAATTCCCAATGTATCATTGTGAACTTTTCAATGGTCATAGTAATGTTAATCTATCAAGTGTCCAACAATTATATAAGTTACATTTGAGGGTGAAAAATAAGAGAATTGCATACTATCATGAGCCAGCAATAAAGCTCAAGGTAAATACCTATAATAGGTGTAAAAATGGGTAAAGAGAGGACTTGTCGATAACTATCACATAGGACGGTCACCAAAAAATTCAAACGTTCTACTGTGGAAACAAACAACCATAGTCATCACAAAAAAATAGTTGTTTGTTGTAAAACACAGGACAGAGAACCACAACACAAATTGTCAAGGTTTCTATTAAAGTGGGAGAACTTGATATAAATGGAGATCGGGTTATAAAATTTTTGTAATACAATAACTACTAATTTAGTAGTTCAAGGAACTGTGTGATTATCCACTCTTCTTCTGCGCAGAAGGAGGCACTAGTAGCAGTTTCAACTTCGAACTTATACCAATATGAAATTATTTGTCATATCACTCAAATGAACAAATATTGAAACATCAGAGTCATTGTCCAAAAAAAATATTAAAATGAAACATATTAGCTTTGAAGTTATAATGGTTAAAGATAAATTTATTCTGGGGAAATATTTCATCTCAAGATATTTGCCTACCACTTCATGTATTGCAAGGAGAGTGCGCAACTTCTATATAAAATGGAATCAAGATTAGTATGCTAATATTATTATTGCAAAATAATATTTTATAAGAGTAGTAGACGTTATCGAAAAAATTTCATTTTTTATTTTAGAATATATGGACAAAAGATATTGTTCAAACGAAATCAAATAACGGGCATATAGCCCTCTATAGCACTATTGGTGGTTTCAATATAAATTTTAAAATAAGTATGTCTCAAATATGAAAACTTGTGCTTAATTGAATTTTACAGGACTGAATTGATAGAATACGGATTGTAGAAATTACTAAAATTAAAAATATCACTAAAAGACATATAATAGATACATAGTTATGCTTATTTGACATCAATTTAGCTCAGAAAATATTGAGAGCAGTATCGTTTCAAATATACGGAAATACCACATAATAGCTATAAAGCTATGAATATTGGATGTCAAAGTTATTATGGAAAGCTGCTCACGGCGAGCTATTTATTTCTGCTTCATGAATTAAAACTACGATATAAAGCAAATTAAGCTATCAATTGTCCAACAATTTCATAAGTTATATTTGAGGGTGAAAAATAAGAGAAATTGCATACTATCATCAGTCTGCAATAAAATTCAAGGTAAATTATCTATAATAGGTGTAAAAAGGGCAAAGGTAAGACTCGAGGTTTCAATTGTTCTGCTATTATACGGAAATACCACATAGTAGTTATAAATCCATGATTATTAGATATCAAAGTTATAATGGGAAAGCAGCTCATGTCAAGCTATTTATTTCAATACTATATGCTTAAGAATATATGCTTGAAGATAACATGTTCTCCAGCCTAAGATTGCTAATAAGTTTAAATAAAATCTCATTCAGGTTGAGGAGAAAGCACATAAAAATATACTAAGCATATAAATCTTTCTTCATCAACATGGGGGAAAATTCTAGCCAGTTTATGTATTTTATAATTCCTTCTCCTAAAGCATGCCTAATTGTGTATTATCTTAAAAAAATTAACCTCTGAATAATAAACGAAATGCACCTTCTAAGCACTTAATTGGCAGATATTTTAGGTTTTAATGTGTTATTGGCACATTGATCAAAATGTTGAGGTTTCTATCAAAGAAGAAGTATTTGATATAAAGGGAGCACAGGTTATAAAAATTTTGTAATACAGTAACTAATAATGTAGTGGTTCAAGGAACTGTGTGATTACCCGATTTTATACGACCAAATTAGAAAGAAGGTGAATTGTGGAAATTAAATATCACTAAGAGATATATAACAGATACATAGTTATGCTTGTTTAACATCAAATTTAGTTCAGAAAATATTGAGAGTGGTATTGTTGCAAATATATGGAAATACCACACAATAGTTATAAAGCCATGATCATTGGATATCAAAGTTATTATGGGAAAGCAGCTCACGTCAAGCTATTTATTTTAATACTATATGCTTATGAATATATGCTTGAAGATAACATGTTCTCCACAATAAGATTGCTAATAAGTTTAAATAAAATCTCATTCAGGTTGAAGAAAAAGCACATAAAAACATAGTTATAAAGCCATGATTATTGGATATCAAAGTTATTATGGGAAAGCAGCTCATGTCAAGCTATTTATTTCAATACTATATGCTTAAGAATATATGCTTGAAGATAACATGTTCTCCAGGCTAAGATTGCTAATAAGTTTAAATAAAATCTCATTCAGGTTGAGGAAAAAGCACATAAAAACATACTAAGCATATAAATCTTTCTTCATCAACATGGGGGAAAAATCTAGCCAGTTTATGTATTTTATAATTCCTTCTCCTAAAGCACGCCTAATTGTGTATTATCTTAAAAAATATAACCTCTGAATAATAAACGAACTGCACCTTCTAATCACTTAATTGGCAGATATTTTAGGTTTTAATGTGTTATTGACACATTGATCAAAATGTCGAAGTTTCTATCAAAGAAGAAGTATTTGATATAAAGGGGCACAGGTTATAAAATTTTTGTAATACAGTAATTAATAATGTAGTGGTTCAAGGAACTGTGTGATTACCCGATTTTATACGACCAAATTAGAAAGAAGGTGAATTGTGGAAATTAAATATCACTAAGAGATATATAACAGATACATAGTTATGCTTGTTTAACATCAAATTTAGTTCAGAAAATATTGAGAGTGGTATTGTTGCAAATATATGGAAATACCAAGGTTCGAGAACTCGGATTTCGTCTCGGTTTCGGTCTTTTTAAATTTTGTTGGTTTCGGTCGGTTTCGGAAATTTCGCTTGTTTCGGTTTTTGTTTCGGTTTCGGTCCTAATATCGAAGATTTGCATTTGTAATAGAAAAGTAACTATAAACGATGTAAATTCATATAAAAATATAGCATACAACAAAATAATAATGATACACACAACACTACTACATCCAAAAACTATTTTTCGAAGCTATATATGGATTGTTTTCATAATTTTCTTCATCGTCTTGTGTTGTATAATACGATGGATAACCATATTGCATTTGTCCTGGATCCATAAATGTCGCCATCATATTATCAAAAGACGGTGGTTCATCATTTTGTGTTGCATACGTAGCTTGACTGTTTTGATCACTCGAGATATCACTATATGTTTCGTTTGTTTCATAATATGAGTTACCACTCGTATAGTCAGAAATAGAATGTCTATAGGTTGGTGGATCATTTGAAGCATATGGATTATGTTCATAATCATGTTGATGTTCGTATTCAACATTTAAATTATTGCCTCTTCGGTTAGGATTGTTGCTCGCACTCCCTTTTTTTGAATATGTTTGCGTTGGTCTATATAATGCACCGCCATCACTAGAACCAATATCATAATTACGAGTTAAATCTACACCACTTCCACCAGCATTACCATGATCATCATTTGAGGAACTGCTACTATTTTCTTTGCTTTGACTTCTTGTTGCTCGTGCAGGTATACCATCAACCGCAGTGACTGCATCAGTGTACTGATCATCCAAGGGTCGTCGTCCAACATGGGTGGTTCAACTTTAGTAGTCCATTCTGCTAATGGATCTTCTTCATGAAATATATAGTCCAGATCGATCGACTGATTTTCAGTATCGCGGCATCTTGAATGTTTTGCTCTTAATCTCATGTTGTAATGCACATATACTAACTTTTCTAGATTTTTCATTTTTATTCTATTGCGCAATTTTGTATAGATCGTTGAAAATGTAGTCCAGTTTCTCTCGCAGTTTGAAGAGGAAACTGTTTGACTTAAAATGTGTATTGCTAAACGTGTTAAATTTGGAGCATCCTCTCTTTCAATTATTGACCACCATTGAGCGGGAAAACATGTCTTTACGGCTGCTTTTACAGAATCAAATGCACCAATTTTCATTCTATATCTTTCTACTTGTGATGTTAAGTTAAATATTTAATATGTCTTAAACGTTGATGTTAGTTTACCTCTTTTTCAATTTCAATCTGTGTTACAATGTTTGGCACCATTCTTTCAACGGCGTTATTAAATCCGTTTAATACTTCTCCATCGTTTGTTGCATCCTCATGTTGAATGATGGGATTAAGATAATAACCTATATAGGAAAGATTTAAAATATTATTGAAATGTTATATATTTCATTATTTGTATGACGCTAAGATAAAACAAATTACCTGCGGCGTGAAGAGGTCGATGTAACTGTCTTTCTCATTTTTGGTCTATTATATCCCACCATTTTTGGCATTGTCTCCCACCAACATTTTTTCTAATCGATTCTTTTGCTCGATATATTGCTTCATAAAGATATCCCATATCTGCTTTGTCATCACTATCTACCATTCGTAAAACTTTCACCAATGGCTCAAAAACAAGGATGACGGAAGCAGCACCAGTCCAAAAAGCGTTGTTGTAAATTAATGTAGAGACAATATTTGTTGTTCTTTTGTCTTTAGTATTGAGTCTGAGAACTCTTGATGTCCACTCTCTCGAAGCAATCATCCTTCTTAGGTCTTCTTTATGTTTATGAATAGAGGCTAGTACGATGAAATGAGTTGCAAACCGTGTTACCGCCGGTCTAATCAATTCTTTATCATTGATCTCTTTCCTCGTGATGGAAAGTAACCAACCATGATTGTATATAAATATCGTTATTAACTGGCAGTTTGTGATAACGGTTGTTACCTCTGACTCTTTGGAAATATCTTCCAAAATCAAATCAATGCAACGTGCTGCACATGATGTCCAATATAAATGCCTTTTTTGCATCAATAATTGGTCGGCAGCTTTGTAGTTTGCTCCATTATCTGTAACAACTTGCATTATTCTATTTTCACCAAACGTTTCAACGACATCATCCATTAATCCACAAATATATTCTCCACTTTGAAATTCATTCGTGACATCCACAGATTTAATAAATACTGTTCCATGGGTAGAGTACACGAGAAAATTTATTATTTTTCGTCGATTCTGTGTACTCCAGCCATCGGTCCATCACACATTAATGTGCAACCATATTCATCCCAGAAATTGTGCAATGTTTTAATATATTGTTTAATTTCTTCTATTTCCATTTCAAGGTACGAGTGTAATATTTTATATGCAGTTGGTGGATCAATTCCACGACCGCATTCTGCAATCGCGTCAATCATTGTTGTATAATATGGACTATTAACAACGTTATGTGGAATATGGTTGAAAAAAAGAACTTAGATATTGCTCGACCTGTATGTTTTTTGGCATCTTTAATGTCTTTCATTGCAGATTTAATAGAAGGTTGAATTCTACCTCCTCGTTTTTGCATATATAAATCGATTCGTCCAGCAGCATGAGTGTCAAAATCGTCATCTACTCCGATAGATTTTCCAACA
Organism: Allium fistulosum; assembly: GCA_030737815.1. Taxonomy (NCBI): domain Eukaryota; kingdom Viridiplantae; phylum Streptophyta; class Magnoliopsida; order Asparagales; family Amaryllidaceae; genus Allium; species Allium fistulosum. The sequence continues at coordinate 390,980,277 of CM060901.1, forward strand.
GTATGAAATCTGTGCAATGATTGACTTGAACCACCCGATCGTCCAACAGTATGAGATCTACGCAGCTCTTCGTCTCTAAATACATCTCTGCTTTGCTGCATGACACGTTGAAGTTCATCATCTTCATTTTCATTGTCTGATTGTTGTTGCGGTCTGCTCATTAATTCCTCTTGTAAACGTTGCTTGTTTAGCTTTCCTTATATGTGATCGTATAAGTAGTTTAACTTCTTTAGGGACAATTAAACACGTTGATACGTCACCGCACACTCCTGCCGGATGTTCTTTCAAACGTGTCACACCACCGCCATTAATTATTTTATTGCAAAAGTTATATTTCGTTTTCCGAAGATTGTCATCGATCGCAATACCATAATTCCAACCAATTTCGGTTGGATTTGTCGTAGTGTACCTGAAATTATAATTAAACAAAAGTTAGCAAACAAATTAATAGTTCAAATGTCAATGTATTCAAGTCAAAGTATATAGTATGCAGCATTCTATGATCAATGAAGTATTCAGGTCGGGTCAGTTCAAATGTCTAGTTAACTATATATGTAAGAATAGATTCATTGTTTAAGATAGTACCATATTCAAAAACAAAAAAAAGTTCAAATATATTTTAGTTCCATATTCAAAAACAAAACAATAAACCACCAAACTTGTTCAGCCCAAAGCCCACAAGCAACACACAATCCGATTAAATAATGAAAACTAAACATTAAGGACTATATGCTAAAAGCAAACATTTCTTAAAAGCATATTAAATAGTGTATTTGATAAAATAAGACTTAATGTATAATTAACGATTTTCATACAAATAATCCACGAGTATATCAATTTAAAAAATACGTCACAAACAATAACCAATACCCGATAAAATTCAATCCACAATAATTTGGATCAAATCTGATTTATGTATCAAGCAGATTAGATGCGCATCAAAAATTTAATATTCAACTATAAATTAGATCAGATCGGCTATTGTCTAAATCAATTGGATCTAATCCGTCGTGCATCCCTGGTTATCAAAATTACAATAGCCAAATCAATTTTTACAAATCAAGCTGGAAAAAAATTGCAAAGTAAATCAGAAAACAACTTGTACTGATAAGTTTATTTTATGCGAACCAAACTTTTGCTATGAAAAGGAAAAAAACAAATGCACTTATTGTATTAGTCATGGGACCTCTAAATCCACCAGCAAAAGAACATAACAACATCCCAGCTAGTTTTAGCTCAGATTTTGAGAATGAGATGATTACATCAGTTTTTGATCCCAACAATTTATCACAGAATATAAGAGGATTTGATTTGGCATCTGCTGATCAAGATCTCATATATGGACTGCTATATTGAATTGGACATGTGATATTTAACTAAATATGTTGACAAATTACAGCCCAAAAGCCTCTCATATTTGTTATTCACGGCACACATCTTTAATTCAACGAACGAAAAAAACAAACGGCAGAAAATTGCGAATGAAAAAAAAAACTTACTACTTCTTCGATTGACTTCGTCCTCTCCTCGAATTCGCCACGCCTTCGCTTCTCCTCGACTTCGCCATGCCTTCGCCTTCCCTTCGCCGTCACCGCCTTCGATGGTTGGCAGTGAAGAGGATTAGAGAAAGGTTTCAAACAAGGTAATGTTTTTATTATTTCTTACACGGTTTCGACTTAATTTATACACACAAAATCGAATCTTCACTGTGTAATCACGCTATTCTGTTGTTGATCGAACGTGCTTGCTTTTGCTTTTGTTTTTCAATCTCGTGCTTGCTTTTGTTTTTCAACCCCGTGCTTGCTTTTGCTATTCTGTGCTTTAATTTAGGTTTACGCGTTTTTTTTCAAGCGATGGCTGAAACCGAAATTAGGGTTTAATTTCGGTTCGCCGTATGCCGATAACGATACGAGATAGCCGAGATTTCACTGTTTCGAACAATACCTCATACCATGGGAAATACCACACAATAGTTATATAAAGCCATGATCATTGGATATCAAAGTTATTATGGGAAAGCAGCTCACGTCAAGCTATTTATTTTAATACTATATGCTTACGAATATATGCTTGAAGATAACATGTTCTTCTCCACAATAAGATTGCTAATAAGTTTAAATAAAATCTCATTCAGGTTGAAGAAAAAGCACATAAAAACATAGTTATAAAGCCATGATTATTGGATATCAAAGTTATTATGGGAAAGCAGCTCATGTCAAGCTATTTATTTCAATGCTATATGCTTAAGAATATATGCTTGAAGATAACATGTTCTCCACATTGAGATGACTAATAAGTTTAAATAAAATCTCATTCAGGTTGAAGATAAAGCACATAAAAATATACTAAGTGTGTAAATCTTTCTTCATCAACATGGGGGAAAAAATCTAGCCAGTTTATGTATTTTATAATTCCTTCTCCCAAAGAACTCCTAATTGTGTATTGTCTTAAAAAAAATATCAACATATTGTTGGTTTGCAACAAATCTCTGAATAATAAAAGAATTGCATCATTCTAATCACTTAATTGGCAAATATTTTAGGTTTTAACGTGTTATCAACACATCGATTAATCATAACATATTATAAGGTTTAATAAGGTACTCAACCTTACCATTATTAGATAAACCATTTTCCTGACTAAGATTACTGCCAGTTGAAAAACTTGAAATTCTATGGCTGACGTAAACCCGAACTAAATTTCAAGTCCATTACCTTAAAACTTGAACTGTATTCCAAAAAAACCAAACAAAATTTCAACCAAAAACTGAGCAGAGGATGAAGAAAAAATCAAAGCGACCCAGCAGGAACAGATGATATTCACAACTTAGGAATTTCAGTAACATTCAATCACAATGGAAGGAATGAAAAACAGTCATCAAATAGGAAGAACAAAAACATCATACCTGAACAGCTGAAGATCCAGACGATTGAGGCAACGATCAACTATCTGAAACCCAAGCGCGATAGCGAAAAAACGAGGTGGAAGAGAAGCATTAAAGCGATTCAGCAGTAATAATACGAATAATGCGAATTCAGTAGTAAGAGAAGCGTTATCTGATGTCCATGTGGACGCAACGAAGAAGACGGAAAAGAAAAATCTTATGACGATAATGAATATATAGGGCGAACGAGGGCGAAGTTGGGCGATGGTTTTTGCTTTGGGTGACCATCCATATTCGCGGTCACCATTAGTAGTTTAAGCAGGGTTTGGGGAAAATGTGAGGGTTTTGGAAAAAAGCAAAGGGTTGTACGTAAGAGGCGGCATTTTTTTCCAGTTACTGTATTGGGCTCTCAAATGCAAATTAATTTTTTTTTGATGGCTAAAAAGGAAAATGTTCTTCAAATGGCTGAGAATGAAGGATTAAAGCCAAGAATGAATAGGATGGAAGGAAAAAGTCAAGACCATATTGTCTATGTAATAGAATAGGCGAGAAGTGTATCGACACATGATTTATGACTTGTCTCGTGATAGGGTGACTTCTCTTAATTTTGTCATGTGTTAGGATCCACCAAGATAAATAAATACAAGTATTAATAGTCATGTACATGGAGTATGTATTACAAACACCAAGGACAATATAATATGTTAATGTACTAGGGTTTGGGTTGAATTTAGTTCAATTCGAAGCCAAATCACATATGTTTGAAGTTTGAACGATTTCAATGATTTTGAACAAATAAATAATCAAGTCAATAAAACATTTTAAATTGTTCACATGAGCAACAAACTCATGTGCATGTGTGCACAACTATCATTTAAATGACATATCTCATTTACATACTAGAGAATGGAACGATGGATTATTTAATTACATTAAGTTCAAATATCAAACATCTCAAACATAAGAGGTCCGTTCTGATTTAACATGGTATGTCAGTCAGTCAAACCACAACCTAACTGTGATGCCCTACCACCTATGTTACTCGAAACCAACATTCAATTAGGACACATTGAAGATGGACAACTATAAGGAGCAAATTGAATCATACTTACAAAGTGGGAAAATCAATTCAGACATTTCTTGAGGCAAAATAATACAACACAATGCTAATCACTTGATGAAAGAGTCAGGAGGTTGTGTGAAACCAATCTCGATGGCATGACCACTAAAGGTGGCCGATCTAATGCATAAACCAGAAGAAACTTCTGCAAGGGAAGTCAAAAATCAATTGGTAAATATAATTCAGCATATAAACTAAATAAAAATACTAATTGCAACTCTTTCTCACATAATTTGAACAGGAGCTACCGCGCACCCAATTGCATGCCTGAGGAAAATCAATTCCTACAACATGACAGAAATTTATAACTCGAGATTAACAATAAGAGATTAAGCAAAAGGTACTATAGATGCAAGCTCAACAATCAAATTTGTCACTTATTTGTATGGAAAAAGGGAGAGCGGCAAACTTCAAGAGCAAGAGAAGCAAATTACAAACGATTATGAAACCTCGGACAATTCTAGAGGAAAATCTCATATTCAAAGACTGTTGGAGCTAATAATAGCATGGAAAGGATCTGGAAAACCCACTGAAGGAAGCTCCAACATATAAATTGGGGTTTGAACAAATCACCCCAATTCGTATAAGCTCTAATTTTCTAGGGTTTGAAAATTTCCTTTTTTCTTTTGAAGAGGACCGAGAGAAAGTGATAAATGAGTGCGGCTAGGGTTTGAAATGAGTTGTAATATGCAGTGTGTTTTTTTACGGGTAAGAACTATGTACCCGGTTTGGTTGGGCCTTGGGCCAGATTTATCATTTTCAAAAAAATGTCATGCAAGACTCCTAATGGCGCAAATGGAAAGTTTCAAAGGGTGATAACTAAAACTAAAGCTATCCATCATGTAACGACCCGTAATTTTCGATGAAAAGAAAAATAATATTTAATTTAATAAGATGTTGGTGTTAATATTGGAAGAAATAAAAACTTGTGATTTATTAATAAGAAAAATAACTAGAATGTAATGTTAATAATGTTAATTTAAGGCAATTGATAACTATTTTAATGCAATCTCAATTAATTGGAATGATTGGAAAGTTATAATTGGTCATAAAGTGTAAATGGTAAATAAACCAAATGTTGTATTAAACGGTGAAATTGTATGTAATTAATTAGAATTGATTAAAATAGAATAATTAATCTGTATGTGAATTTATTAGTTTTGTTTGTTAACAATAACATAGAATTGTGTTTGCAATTGTAAATTGTAACAATGGTTTAATTATCATTGCATTATTTAATCTGTTGAAACTTAATTGTAAATCAATTGCAATAAATGTAAGTAAATATTGTGTTAATATGAATTAAGATGAAAATTGTAGAATATTGATGTAATAAATGGAAAATCAATGTTAACTATGTCCATAAAGTAATGATTGATTGAATAAAAAGATTGAAATCAAAATGAATCAATTTATTGGGTTTTAAATTATAATTAATGAATTTATTACAATTGGAATTGGAACGTTGTAATTAGCGCAATATTAATAGTTGAATTTGACATGGAAAATTTGTTTTAAAAGATTATAATTACTAGGTAATCAAAAGTGACAAAAAATTGTTAGTTATAAAATTTGAATTTGAAAGTGATAAATTTAATTTAATAATAATTTATTTAATTAACGTGAAAATAGCCATTTTTGCCACTGTCTCGGATTTCGATGAAACTAGTTTTATCGGATCTGTAACAGTGAATTATTCTAGGCTTTCAAGTTTCGAAGTTATCGGACTTATCGTTTGATCGTGCGGGCTCGAAACGCGTAGAAATCAATTTAATTGAAATCAATTTGAAATAAGGTGATTTTGAAAGCTAACTTCTGTATACAATGGAATTAGGACTTGAAACTTGTTCCATTGAGTTTTAAAATATCGAAAACTTATATTTCGATATATTGGATGACCCATTTTCGTTTTGGGAACGAAACGGGCTTTTTCGGGTCGTTGTTATCGTTTCGATCCAACCCTGCTTATAAATAGGCTCTTATAAACCTAGTTGTTTCTCATTTTATTATTTCTGTACATACATTTTCTTCCTCCTTCTCAAACGTCAGAACATCAAACCTAATTCCCAAAATTCCAAAACCTAATTTCAAAAAAAAAAAATTGGTTGCTCCAAGTTTACTTCGAGTCAGAAAGAGGTTCACTTCAGGTTCTAGAGACGAAAACCCTGAAGTGACTTCGAGTCAGAGAGAGTTCCATGCCAAACAAGACGGATCTAGTCGCGCTTCGAGTCCCAAAGGCGAAAACCTTGCAGCAACTTCGGGTCAGGAGCCAAATGACTCGGATCTCGGGTCATTTTGGCAAAAACTCATAGCAAGCACCGGGTAATTGAGGTGGCGACCCAAAGTCGAAATTTTCCAATCTTCTAACGTTAATAGCTTTTGCATACGAGCTCGGATTCACGCGCGGTTTTTCCAATTGCAATCGTATCGAAATTCTAGACATTTTGAAACTAGTTTGGCTACATTCTGAGACTGTTAAAATTTTGGGCTAATTTTGGATTTAAATTGACGACAAATCGAAGATGAGTGTTTTGACTCACTCACAACTACTAGATTATCTTATGTTACTTAAATTGAATTTATGATGCGATTAGAAATTGATGGGTTGATGTTTGGTATATTTAAATTATCATTCCAGTTAAATCTGACTTTTATTGAATATTATCGCCATTAAATTAATATTAAATTATAAATTGCCAGTTAATACCCGTTATTGATAATCGGTCACTTGTTATTGTTTATTAATTGGTTTGAATGGTGATTGTAATGAATGTTGATTGTTGATATTGGATGACTGGATGTTATATTTTATATTGTTATAACACTTCAAGTTCCCTATGGGTTGAAATGATACATACCCGAACGATCTATTAGATTAGGGAGAAATCGTTATGGGTTGAAATGATAGACTCGAGCGATTTCATGGATTTGAAGTAAAATTTGGGATTGCGGGCTGAAATAATATATACCCATAAAATTTAAAATATTTGCGAATTGAAATGATAAATATCCGTATCACTTGACCATAAGGTAGAAAATTATATACGGACACCGGATTGGTTAAATTAAATGATTTTAAACCCTTAAATCTTGAATTTGGTTAAATGATATTTTGAAGGAAATTGATTTATATACACTGAATCATTTTGAGAATCCAAGTTTAAATGTTGGAATTGGAAATTAGTTTAAACTAAAATTTTAAAGTTGAATTTGAAGTATAAACGAAATTTATCGAAATTGAGTTATTGAAATGTTTGAAATTGTAACTTTGAAATCTATTGGAATTAGAATAGCCTAAATTGATATTTCAAGATTTGAAATTGGATTTTGATTTGAAATCTGGATATGGTCTAGATATGTTGAAATGGAAGAAATAGTTAAATTTGATGTTAATTTCAAATCTATTATTTTAATATAAACTGCTTAAAATATATTGTTTTGAAAAATCCCGACTATTAAGATTTTCAACTATTAAACTAATTTAATCTATTTTAAACTATTTTAAACTATTTTAATCAATTTAACTATTTTAATTTATTTTAATCTATTATAATCTATTTAATCCAATTTAATCTATTTTACCTATTTTAAACTAATTAATCCATTTTAATCTATTTTAAATTTATTTAATATATTCTAAATATATTTAATATAATTTAAATCTATTTAATCTATTTTAAATTTTAATCTATTTTAAATCTATTTAATATAATTTAAATCTATTTAATCTATTTTAAATTTATTTAATCTATTATAAATCTATTTAATATAATTTAAATCTATTTGATATATTTTAAATCTATTTAAACTATTTTAAGCCCATTAAAACTATCTTAAATCCATTTAAATTATTTTAATCTATTTTTTTCTATTTTAGAGTTTCTAACTATTTAAAGGTTTATTTTTAAATTATGCCAAACTAATTAAACTATTTATAACTATCTAAATTATTTTCTAAATTTCAGATTTGTGTAAAGTGGAAGTGTTTATATTTAAATCCTTGGTTTAAAAGCGAATATGTTAAATGATGTTATAACCTAAGTTGGGATTTAAATGATATTTTCTGGTGAAATGACATATTTGATTGAATATGATGATTTTGAAATGAGATTTAACCTATTTTGTCGATATGATTTCGAAAGTGAATATGATTTTTGAAAGTGATATGTTTGAATTGAATATGATATTTTGATATCAATTATGAAACGGTTTTGGAAATTTAAAAGAACCATCTAGTGCGAAAAAAGCATTTGGTTGTTAAAGAGACCGGGATCGGATATTATCATACTCTCTGCCAATGCCAAAAACCACTTTAACAACTATGTACGTGGTGGAGATTCTAGAATGAAGTAGGATGGTTTAGCGAATAATTATGTGTGAGGTATTAGCGTAGCCCTAACTCCCGCGAGTCAGCTTGATGTGACTAAAACAGGAGCCACGCCGGGCCAAGTGAGGTTGCACCTCCGATCGAGCACATTTCTTCGATACCATATTATGACTTTGTGATTAATTTGGTGGCCACCCCTCGATTTTGATTATGGGAGTGTGTTCCGAGGTGGGAAGTGGTAGTTGCTATGCGTTACCATCAGTCTGGATCCGCAAAACAGTAGTATCCTACCATGGGCATTGCCTCGCGTGCCTTGTCACATGCCTTATCGCGCCTTCTACGAGTTTGGTTTGTGTCGTACCTATAGAGTGCTCCCTTGTAACAAACCGCATATTTTACGACTATATATTTAAATATAGCATCGTTAGTCGGATTAAAGTCCAAAATGCTACTTTTTGTAAACAGTCGAATTAGGATTCGAGACCACTTCCATTGAGTCCAAAATGGCGTTTACAACTTTTTTAAGTATAAACATCGATATGTTTGGAGTTGAGTAGAATTTTGATATTTTCATTTGGGGCTTTGGGTTTAGGGTTTCAGCCCACTAAGAGAACCCAACTCCTCTACATAACAACTCCCACTCCACCCCTCTCCTCTTCATTCATTTCATTTCCTAACACTCTCAAGCTAAAGTAAAAATGGGGGAAAGAAAGGGAAATCAAGATTACTAGAAAATTCAAGATTCTAGCTCCAAAATCAAAGAGAAGCTTAGGTAAGCATTATCTTCTTCTTCTCCATCTCAATCTCTCTCCAATTTCAGAAATTTCCTATAACCTAACTTAGGAAATATTTGCTTATGATCTTAGATTGGAGCTTCTAGAGTTGAAGTTGAAGAGTAGTTGATCTTTCCTTTGTTTTGGAGCTTCTCATTCGTGTTTTTGGGTTTAAAGGTGAGTTCTTTAACTCACATCTACGTCTATAACTTTCATTGTTGTTAGGTATGAATTCCTAACATTTATTCATGTTCATTTGCTTTTGATTTGAATTGATTTGGTGAATTTTCCAATTTTTGGGTTTCGAAGTCCAATTTTATGAAAATCCTACTATGGATGTTTGGACATGATATTTAGGGTGTATCGAAGAGCCTATAGGGCTGGGTTGTCACTTGGCATAAATCCCTAGTCTTCGTTGCTCGTCTGATCGCTCCCGATTCGTTTTGGCCATCATGGCCTAGGCAAACTATTGCCCAGGCCAAGTGACCAGACGTCTGGGTATCAAGTCCAGACGTCTAGTGATAGACCTGGAGGAAAAAAAAATATAAGACGCAGAAAATAAAACGGGAGAAACCAATTCCAAACATCTGATTTATATGTTCAGACGTTTGGTTAGGTCTCAGACGTCTGCCTTGAAATTTCAGACGTCTGGGGGGTTTTCTGGAATATTTCCAGAAACCAAATCCAGTGGATTAAACCTCAGACGTCTGGAACTGCCAATTTTGCCTATTTTGGGCTGTTTTTGATTGGATTTCCAATTTTAATCGATTTTTGTTGATCCGGATAGTTGTTATCACTTGTTACCGACTTTGATGACTTCTTTCTTTGGATTTTTGGGAATATCCATTTGATGGATTTGATATCGATTTTTATGGTTTTGATTCACGTCGTCGAATGTGAATTTTTGGTTGATCGATTGTTTCTACAATCGTTTTATGTGATTTGTCACTTTTAAAAATACAAAGTTTTCTATACTAGTAGTAAATATTCAAACGCTTTCACAAAGATGATTTCAATACCATTTTTAATACAAAACTCGTTTTTAAATCCGTTTTCCAACCTATTAGTATATACAAACCTTTACCTCATTCGTATGAGAAATCTAATTAAACGGCTTAGCAAAACAAGTGGTATGAAACGCTTGCGTTTACTTCGTCGGTTAATTATTGGACTTGATCGATTGAAATCTTGTGACAATTTTCGAGTGGAAATCTATAATTTGTTCGTAAATATTTAAGTTAAGCTAGTGGTTATGGGACATGAAACTAAACTCTTATATTTACTAGCTTAGTGTGATTCACACTTCTTGTTGATCAATGACGATCATTTTGTGGTTTAGACTAGCGATATGCGATGTCTCTTTGTCCGCGTGGGGGACTGTACGCCGTTCTATAGAGCTTCGGCTCATTTTTATGGGCTAGCGACCCATGGTCTTTGGAACCGTTCGTGGAGCAATCGGCTCGATAAGTCGGTGCATGGGGCGTATCTTTTGAGGTGCGTCGATGTTCGACTAGGAATGAGGCGTATCTTTTGAGGTGCGTCGATGTTCGACTAGGCATGAGGCGTATCTTTTTAGGTGCGTCGATGTTCGACTGTGCATGGGGCATATCTTTTTAGGTGCGTTGATGTTTGGTTCATGGGATAGCGACCCATTTGTGATACACGTGTTGGTGAGTTTTCATGCTCCCGTTTATGATTGGCCTTCCCCTTTTTGTGATTTCTGGATTTCTAGTTGATGATTTCTAGAATTTTTGTTTCACCGATTTTTATGCGATTGGCATTGATATGTTTTTGTCAATATTTGTGTTTTGGTGAATAATTTAAAGAATATGACATTCTTTTTAGTGTTTGAGAATATTTGAGATATTGTATGATTTTTGTTGTTATCTGATGTATACTTGTCATAGTATGGCATTATTGTTATCATACGTTTTTGTGGTATCTCTTATCCTATCTCATTTTATCTGATACTTATAGCTAGAATGATCCGTTTATTATTTTCTTCTTAAATAATACTCGGGTCAGACAGAGGTATTTCAGGTGCTTCTGCTTGACTTCTTTTCAGGGACCATCATCTGATTTTTTTTGGCTAACTACTTTAGATTAGTAGTTTTTTCTTTTATACATTCGAGATAGAGACTCCTTGATGTATACTTATTCTTTTGTCTAGCACTTGTACCTATTCTTTTGTGATGTAGTGGATCTTGTATGACCACTACTTTGATGTACACTTCTATGTGTTATATTCATATCCGTTTCCGCCTTTGTGATATGAATATCTGTGACTGATTTGTGTTATGCTTATTTCTATATTTGTTTCTGAAGTCCACATAGCCACTGTGTAGTAGCTTTGAGTTTGTATTAGATATGTCGGATTTCCTCTTGAAATGAAATGCAAGTCATATTATCTGACATATCGGTACTCGCACAAAGCAATTGCACAGATGGTCGACCCTCAACAGCCTTATTCTTCGTGCTAGTCGACGGCATTACCTCGTAGTGTCCTTGGCTAGTGTGAGTATAGATGTGGGGCGTCACAGCTTGGTATTAGAGCCAAACTTCAGAACAATGTAGAATAATCTAGCAAGGATCATTGTCCTAAGTCTTTCTTAGGAGTCGTGCCTTAGGATTTAATTCGAGTCATTGGACCCGTACTATCCTATTTTCTTTTGTGATGCCTTGTTTTATCAATCAAGTTTGTTGATATTCATTCTGAGAATAACCTTTTTCCTCTTCTTTCTTTCTTTCTTAAAGAAGAGAAATGGTTAGACCAGGCCGTCCTTGCGCCGGTCAATCCAGTGCTACTCCTCAGGATGGAGTATTTATGTCTGCCCAGCAGCTCTTAGATCTTGTGAAGAATGCTCAAGCTATCGGACTCATTCCAGTGCCTACTCATCCTAAATCTGGATTTGCACGCTTGTGCAGAGATTATACCGATTTGGGTGGAAGGCCATTCAAGGGTTCCGAAAGCGTTATAGAAATCCAAGCTTGGCTCAGAACATGCGATCACATCTTTTCCCGCATGAATCTTATTGATCTACATCGAGTCCAAGTGGCTTCTAGCATGCTCCAGGAGAGAGCATTAGATTGGTATGAGCTTTTGTTTTCTGAGATTATCGAAGCGGATCTTACTTGGGAGCAATTCCGGGAAAGATTCGAATTGAAGTTTGTGCCGGAGGCTGAAAAGGTAACTTTAGCCCGATGCTTTATTGACCTTGTTCAAGGTGAATCTTCTGTGGTAGATTATGTCGCATCTTTTGAATCTCTCTCTGAATATGGGGTCGAGTATATTAATACCCCATTGAAGAAAAATCAGAGGTTTTTCTATGGGTTGAATAAGAACCTCAAAAAGCCTTTACTTTTGAAACTAGAAGTTTCTTTCAATCAGCTTGTAGATATCACTCTTCGACTTGAAAAGATCGATAAAGGAAGTGATAGTGATGTTGGAGGTTCCAAAAAGAGCCTCAATAACAACAAGAAGATGCATATTAAGTTCAAAAGCCCTAATCCCAACAAGAAAGGGAAGCAGGCAATTTTGGTAGCAAAGACTCCTACCTCTAGTCGTGGACAATGCTACAATTGTGGTTCTATTGACCACTATGTGAATGAGTGTTCGAAACCCTTTTCTTGTCGCTATTGCAAAGGTTTGGGTCATCTTTTATCTTCATGTCCCAAACTTCAAAGTAGGAGAGAGGGAAAGCTGAACGTTGTGCAAGCCCCTAGTAACCCTTCTCTTGGTCAAGGTATTTTTCATTCTGTCCTTGATGGCATTGTTTTATTTTGTGATCTTCCTATTCAAATTTCTTTTGATTCGGGTGCATCTCACTCTTTTATATCGAAAGAACTTGTTGTTACTTTTTCTTTAAATATTATGGGCTTGATGACTTCATTGAGAATTGCGAATCTGATTAGTGGATCCGCAACACTCAGTTTACTTTGTGGAGTTGTCGAGATTATTTTATATGATTATGCTTTCCGATCCGGTTGCTACTTAGGTTTCAGAATGATTTTTGGGAATGGAATGGCTTAATCGATATGAAGCCCATATCCTATGTCCAATGAGGACTATCCATCTTCGACATTCTCAATTTGTTAAGCAAGTTTTTAATCTTTCTTAATGATTTCGATTCCAATTCGGTGGCATCATTTTATTCTTTAAACCCACATGACGAGGAAAATGTTATTTCTCTCATTCAAGTAGTTTGTGAATTTTCCGGTATTTTTGAGCTTGTCTTAGGATTACCACCTAAGCAATCTATTGAGTGGTGCTAAGGTCTTTTCAGCACGACCTTGCCACCGGTTTTCATCAGCTACGAGTTGCGGAGGATAGCATTCCACTTACCGCATTCCGCACTCGTTATGATTCTTATGAGTGACTCATGATGTCATTCGGTTTGTCCAGCTTATTTCATCCATCTTATGAATCGAGTATTCTGCGAATATATCGATTAGTCCATCCTTGTATTCATTGATTATGGATGAAAATAACAATTTAAAATTTTCAAATCTTTTTAATAAGATATATTTATGAGTATAATTGGATTTTGTTCTTAAAACGAACAAAGAATATTCGTAAAATTTTAAGAGGCATGTTTATCATATAGAAGATGATTTTGTTGTATTGCCCATTGAGTGCTTTGAAAATTCTGGTCGATGCACCTGATCAACGTTATCGATAGGAATCTCCTAAATGCTATGATGAGACAGTCAGACATAGTAAATTGACTTGTAAAAAGAAATTTTTTCTAAAAAGATGATTACATAAAGTTCATTATGATTTTGAATGTCTTAGCTTTTCGGGAAAGAGGATCATTTCAAAGAACTCCTTTCTGATGCTCCTATTCTTGTGATTCCCAAAGGGAACCAAGACTTCACTGTTTGTACCGATGCTAGTTGTATTGGTTTGGGTGTCGTTCTCATGCAAAAAGGAAACGCGTTATCACTTATACTTCTATACAATTAAAGCCTACCAAGACTGGATATGCCACTCATGATCTAGTGCTCGCGGCCATTGTTTCCACTCTTAGAATTTGATGTTTATTCGTGTTTCACCTATGAAGGGTGTTGTGCGTTTCAGTCGATCGGGAAAATTAGCACTTTGATATATTGGTCCATTTCCCATCACCGAACGTATTGGTTCCGCGGCTTATCGCCTTTTATTACCGGCTCAATTTTTTGCTATTCATGAGATTTTCCACGTCTCTCAACTACGGAAGTGCCTTAGGGATTTCGATTCTATCCTTGAGTCCGGTGTTATTGAAGAAATTGAAGTTTCACCTAATTTGACTTATGAGCAACCTCCTATTCGAATCATTGCTACAGAGGTAAAACGCCTTCGTAATAAAGATGTTCCGCTTGTGAAAGTTCAATGGTCCTCAAATCCTAAGGATTGTTCTTGGGAATCCAGAGAATTCATCGAGCAAACACATCCAGACTTACTCTCTCGAGCTCTTTAAGGTGAATTTCTCATTTCAAATTTCTTCTTTTGTGTTGATATGCTTTTATGGTTGTTACTCTTTATTTTCTTCTTAAGTATTGCAAGGACACAATTTCTTTAAAGAGCGAGTCTGTAACAACCCGCATATTTTACGACTATATATTTAAATATTTTATTTAAATATAGCATCGTTAGTCGGATTAAAGTCCGAAATGCTACTTTTTATAAACAGTCGAATTAGGACTCGAGACCACTTCCATTGAGTCCAAAATGGCGTTTACAACTTTTTTAAGTATAAACATCGATATGTTTGGTGTTGAGTAGAATTTTGATATTTTCATTTGGGGCTTTGGGTTTGGGTTTGGGTTTCAGCCCACTAAGAGAACCCAACTCCTCTACAGAACAACTCCCACTCCACCCCTCACCTCTTCATTCATTTTATTTTCTAACACTCTCAAGCTAAAGTAAAAATGGGGGAAAGAAAGGGAAATCAAAATTCCTAAACCCTAGATTACCAGGAAATTCAAGATTCTAGCTCCAAAATCAAAGAGAAGCTTAGGTAAGCATCCTCTTCTTCTTCTTCATCTCAATCTCTCTCCAATTTCAGAAATTTCCTATAACCTAACTGTAACGACCCGTATTTTACGGATCGAAACATTGTAAAACAGTTGACAATTGGTTGCATTGTTGATAAGTCTTTCAGAATTTTTCTAAGTCCTAAGTCGGTTTGGACGAGTTAAGGGATAAGTCTGGGGTTAGGTCGTGGGGTAGAGTTAGGTCGGCAATGACCTAAGGAAACTGTTGTGAGCGACCTAAGTGCGTGGGTGAGTTAAGTGTTAGGTCGGCAGTTCGAGTTAGCGACCTATGATAGTTAGGTCGGAGTTTACGACTTAGGAGATGGAAGTGACCCAGGGCTTGGAGATAGGTTGTTAGACGACTTAAGAAAGACTAGTGGTTGGTTAGGTCGTAGGCGACCTAAGGGTTAAGTCGTGACCGAGTTATATGTTAGGTCGCGAAGTGGTTTGGGTCACGTGTTAGTTTGGAGAGACCTGTATAATGTTGCGACCTAGAGAGTGAGCGACTTAGGGGCTTACCTGTTAAGTCGTTGGGTTGCTTATGTCGTATAAGAAGTAAGTCACAGGTTGAGGCTTAGGTCGTAGCCGAGTTAAGGATAGTTGGCGACTTATAGGATCGTGACCGAGTTAAGTGGTAAGTCATGAGCGACTTAAGGGAAGTGTGCGACCTAAGGATTTAGCGAGTTAGCGTGTTAGCAACCTAAGGAGTTAGGTCGCATAAGTATTAGGTCGCGTGAGTTGTTAGGTCGCTGGGCTTTGGCTATGGGTTAAGTCGTATAGGCGTCTGTGTAAGTCGCAACCGACTTAGTAGTTGGCTGTTAAGTCGAAGGATGGGTAACCTAGCTAAGTCGGAGTCTGTTAGGACGAAGGCTTTGTTAAGTCGTAGCTTGGTTAAGTCGGAGGCCCTTTTTAGTTAAGTCGTAGGCGCATGCTATAAGTCGTAACCGACTTAGGAGATAGCTGTTTTGTCGTGAGTCATAGGCAGATGAGTTTTTAGGTCGGCAAAGCTTTAGGTCGTAGGTTGGCATGGTGTTAAGTCGGCAGCGACTTAAGAAGACAGCCGAGTTAAGGATTTCAGCTATAAATAGGAGGGCTTTGTTCCATTTTTGGGATCCGGATTTCGAAGCGATGAAGTGCTGCCATTTTGAGAGCTCGACTTCTACACTTCTTCACTTCTTTTCTCCACTCTAATCTAGTGCTTCCTTTCATCCAAATCGAAGATCAAGATTGAAGATTCAAGAGCTTAGATTGAAGATCTTCATCTTTTCAAGAGAGATTTCTTCGTTTGAAGCGGATTCGTGATAGATCAAGCTTGATCCTTCGCTGTCCAGATCTAAAGCGTGTTGATTTTAGGTTGTTTAGGTGATTTGGTGAGTGGTGATTATCTCTCACACAGATCCAAAGGAGTAGATCGGATTGTTGGCTTGATTTGGTGTTAAAATAGTGATTTCTATGCATTTTTGTAAACATAAGTGTAGATCCATGTAGATCCATTGTTCATGATGATTTGACAACCATTTTTGTGTATGATTAACCTATGCAAGTTCATTCATCAAGTTGTAGAGATAATTCTCATGTTTTCATGCTTGTTAGTCATTCTACTCTTTAATTACGAAAATGCCATTATTGTTATAATTGTCTACTTAGATCATATTTGAATGCTCGATTGCTTGGATTAATGTTTGATTTGGTTGATTGTTATGGATTAGATGATTAATGGTTTGATTTAGACCAAAGATGATTCAAAAGCTAAGGGAAAGGCTCTTGAATTGGGAAAGTTACTCGTGGCATATGTAGCGGGATGATGAAGCTCTTATGCATAGATTTGATGATGTGATGTTGAGATGAGGCTTTGCGAGGATGTGATGAAGCGAGGCAATCATGTGATGAAGACTTGGTCTAATCCAGACGGGATCATTCCAAGCACGTTGGTAACTCGGTGATATGATTCGAGTTAAGGGTAATGGATGCTTGAGAGGCGCTTGAGCTAGTATGGAAATAGTCGTCGAGGAGGATGCTAGGAGGTTTGGATAGCATCGTTATTGAAGGTTCTAGCATGCTCTAAGCAAGAGTACGTTTGGGCAGATTCGATAGTCCCAACGGCCAACTGTTGATGGTCGAGTACTCTGGGCAGATTCGATAGTCCTAGGCACGGGCTGCGACGATGTGCGGGAGTTATGTCTAGAACCGGGGTTTCCATTAGCCCTTGACGGACGGCTGAAAGAATGTGCCGGTCATTCAATTAACGGTGACATCGAAGCAATGATAACAGTGATAGCCAGAGTCATGGATGTTTGGTTGTATCATCATTTGGACTCAAGAGCGGTATTTTCTAGGTGCTTATCTGATTTAGGCCTTGGTACTTGGAAAACATCGCCCTTGACTCGAATGATTATTACTTTACTTTAAGTTGTATGCTCTGCTATGTTGCTTCTGCTTAGTGTGTGTCTGGGGGCTATCATTGTAGAAAGAGGTGGAGTGGGAGGGTTGTATTCCTATTCCTTTTCCTTTATGCTCTTTTGGTATGTTGTTAGTTAATTTATTGCTCACTAAGACTGTTGTCTGACTCAAGGCTTTATGTTTTAATTCTTATTGCCTTGGGCTGTTCGTCCATTTTGGGACGGGCAGACTAGGTAGCAGGTGACAGGTGCTGTTCTCTTCTCACGATGCCGATATCGAAGACGAGCTAGAGGGTTGCATATTATCTTCTTATATGTACTGGATATTCCGCTGTTTTGTATTCTTTGAGAGATATGTAGTGAGGCTTGATGTATTGACTATTTGGATGTTTGTATTCAACTATTATGGAGTTTTATATGATGGCATTTTGTTCTGTAAAGCTTCACTATACATATGTTCTATTATATTTTGTCCATGCGCTGTGAGTAATACGATAGATTCTGTTGTTTTAATTTACCTTGACAATCGTCCATGGTCGCCTGGCACACTTTACAGCGCACTTTCTCTAGATTCGGTGCAGGGGTCATGGGCGGTCGTCACATTTGGTATCAGAGCATTGGTTAATCGATTTTACCCAACGCTCGCCATCGTAACTACGTATGAGAGACGTAATTGTATTTTGATGGATGAATACTATATATAATATAGTAGTTTAGTTGAGTTTGAGTCCTTTATGCAGTTGTTTCTCTAGATGTTCTAATCATTCCTTTTTATAGATATTGAGAATGAGTCGAAGAGGGAGACCAGCTGCTAGGGAAGGCCGTGCTACTGAAGAGACTGCTGATTATGCAGCCATGTTCGAAGCTATGATGACTTCGATCATGAGAAGGATACCAGTTCCGGGGGCGGCAGTTGATGTTGGAGTTCAGGTTCAGACTCCGAAACCAGTGGATTTTGCTAAGTTGTGCAAGGACTATACTGCTCTTGGAGGGAAGGTTTTCTTGGGAACAGAATCAACTATCGAAGTCCAGAGATGGATAGATGCTTGTAGAAGGATCTTTGGTGATTTGGGAATTGATGATGCAACTAAGAGGAAGTTAGCATCAAGGCAGCTTCAAGGGAGAGCCTCTGATTGATGGAACTCTATTACCATCAATACTGCGGAGGAAGAGATTACTTGGGAGCAATTCCAAGCTAGATTTGAAGCTAAGTTCATTTCTACGGCTCAGAAGTCTGTTCTGTTCAAGAGGTTTGTGGAGCTCAAGCAAGGTGGAAGATCAGTTCTGGAGTATGTTTCTGAGTTAGAAGCTTTGTCCAAGTATGCCCGGTCGTATATTGAGTCTGCTTATCGGAAGAATGAGAAGTTTGTGACAGGCTTGGACAGTTATCTTGGGAGACAGTTGGTGGATCATTTGGACGATTCATTTGAGAAGCTTGTGGAGAAAGCTCTTAGGCATGAGAGTCTGTTTCCTAAGGAAGGACCTGTTGTTGCTGTTACCAGGGGAGAGTCTAAACCACAGCAGGGTGGAAACCAGAAGAGGAAGCAGCAGCAGCAGAAGGGTAAGGATGGCCAGAAGAAGCCGAAAGGCGAGGTGACTTGCTACAATTGTCAGCAGAAGGGCCATTTCTCTAAGGATTGTAAGAATCCGAAGGTGCCAATGAAGTGTCACAACTGTGACAAGCCAGGGCACATCAGGAAGAATTGTCCAGAACCAAGGAAGGACAAGCAGATTGTGCAAGCTTATGCTTTGGGAGCTGTTCCGTCGTCTTCGAAAGCTCCTACTGCTGAAGAGAAAGGAAAGAGTGTGGTTGTTCAAGGTACTCTTTTCCTATGTGGTGTTCCAGTTAGAGTTCTGTTTGATACTGGAGCGTCGCATTCGTTTGTTTGTAATGAACTTGTAGGCCGGTTAGGTTTGGAACCGGATATTGTTGATAGGCCATTGGTTGTGACTAATCCAGTTGGGGGTTCGTCTTGTTTGTGCATGTTATGCCGTGGTCTAGTTGTATCGAGTCATGGTTGCTCTTTTGTTTGTGATTGCTTTGTTCTGAACTTTGCGGGGTTCGGAATTATTTTGGGTATGGACTGGCTTAAGAAGTATGCGGCAAAGGTTGATTGCGAGAGGTTGGAAGTGACAGTCGAGAATGTGGAGGGGCGAAAGGTTGTGATACGATGTAAGCATGAAGAAGGCATCTTCATGAGCTTCATGTATTCGCTGGTTGTTCCACGGGATGGACTGTCATCAGTGCCGATCGCTAAAGGATTCGAGGATGTCTTTGACGAAGTCAAAGGGTTGCCGCCGCATAGAGAGATCGAGTTTCGCATAGATCTAGTTGAAGGAGCCAGACCTGTTGTGATGCCTCTTAGGCGGATGGCGCCTAGGGAACAGCAGGAGTTGAGGGTGCAAGTTGATGATCTTTTGCAGAAAGGATTCATTCGGCGTAGTGTGTCCGAGTGGGGTGCACCAGTTGTGTTTGCAACCAAGGCAGATGGGTCGTTGAGATTGTGCGTCGATTATCGTGATCTGAATAAGGTGACTAAGAAGAACAAGTATCCATTGCCGAGAATAGATGACTTGTTTGATCAGCTTCACGAAGCTAAGGTGTTTTCTCAGATGGATTTGGCAACGGGATTTCACCAGTTGAGAGTGGCTAAGGATAGTGTGCCGAAGACTGCTTTTAGGACACCATCCGGTTTCTTTGAATGGCTGGTAATGCCGTTTGGATTGACTAACGCGCCAGCATATTTTGTGGATCTTATGAATAGAGTGTTCAGAGATCAGTTGAACAAGTTCGTACTTGTGTTCGTGGATGATATTCTGATTTATTCCAGAACTGAAGAAGAACACAAGACGCACTTGCGTATTGTTTTGGAAATCTTGCGGAAACATCAGCTGAAGGCTAAGTTTTCGAAGTGTCACTTCTGGAAGAGTGAAGTGAGGTTCTTAGGCCATGTGATTTCTGGGAATGGAATAGCGGTTGATCCCGCTAAGGTGGCAGCAATCCAGGATTGGGTTAGACCTAAGAATGCATCTGATGTGAGAAGTTTTCTTGGATTAGCAGGATATTATCGACGGTTTATCAAAGACTTCTCCAAGATAGCTGCACCGTTAACAGGATTGACGAAGAAGAACCAAGTGTTCAGTTGGGAAGCTAAGAGTGAGCAAGCTTTCGGAATCCTGAAAGAGAGATTGACGAGTGCTCCTGTTTTGACTATTCCAAGTGGGAATGAGGAGATGGTGGTTTACACCGATGCATGTGGTACTGGACTTGGAGCGGTGCTGATGCAGAGGGATAAAGTTGTTGCGTATGCAAGTCGACAACTGAAGCCGCATGAAAGGAATTACCCGACTCATGATTTGGAGTTAGCGGCGATTGT
Organism: Allium fistulosum; assembly: GCA_030737815.1. Lineage (NCBI taxonomy): Eukaryota > Viridiplantae > Streptophyta > Magnoliopsida > Asparagales > Amaryllidaceae > Allium > Allium fistulosum. Next base: position 391,001,169 of record CM060901.1, read on the forward strand.
ATTTACTCTGAAGATGTGGAGACATTATCTATTGGGAGTTCGATTCGAGTTGTTTACGGATCACAAGTCATTGAAGTATCTTTTCTCCCAAAAGGATTTGAATCTTCGGCAGCAACGATGGCTAGAGTTTTTGGCATCGTATGATTTTGGTATAGCTTATACTCCGGGAAAAGGTAACGCGGTGGCAGATGCGTTAAGTCGAAGACATGCAGGATTGGGAGCCATGTTTTCGGAATGGAAGAATCTCGAGTATTTAGCTGGATTTGACTTCAGGCCTAGATGTGAATTGGAACCTGAGATGTTGGCAAACTTATCGATAAGACCTTCTCTTGTGGAAAGGATTGGCGAGAGCCAAAAGCGAGACGATAGGCTTGTCAAAATTATCCGTGAATTGGAATCTGGATTGGATCCAGAAAAGGATAAAGGATTCGAGGTCGATCGAGAGGGTTGGCTTCGAAAGCAAGGACGACTAGTTGTTCCCGATATAGATGAATTGAGGAGTAAAGTTCTGAAGGAAAGTCATCACTCGAAGCTGACAATTCATCCAGGTTGAAATAAGATGTATCGGGATATGAAGAGGACCTACTACTGGGAAGGCATGAAGAAGGATGTTGGAAATTTTATTTCCAAGTGTATGAACTGCCAGTTGGTAAAGGCTGAACAGAAGAAGCCAAGTGGATTGCTTCAGCCATTAGAAGTTCCTACATGGAAGTGGAAGCAGATATCGATGGATTTTATTGACGGATTACCTAGAACAAGAACGGGAAATGAAGGGATTTGGGTCATTGTAGATCGCCTGACCAAGAGTGCGAGGTTCATTCCTGTTCGATCGACTAGGACTGCATCAAAGTTGGCTGAGTTGTATGTTAAGTGGATAGTTCGATTCCATGGTATTCCGAAGAGTATAGTGAGCGATCGAGATCCATTGTTCACTAGTGGATTTTGGAAGAGCTTCCAGGAAGTTTTGGGAACCGAGTTGTGTTTGAGTACAGCTTATCACCCTCAAACTGATGGTCAGACCGAGAGAGTCAACCGAGTTTTGGAAGATCTCCTCAGAGCTTGTGTTTTGGATTTCGGAGGATCATGGGAAGATCACCTTCATTTGGTGGAGTTTGCGTACAACAACAGTTACCAGTCAAGCATTGGTATGGCACCGTATGAGGCATTGTATGGAAGACCGTGTAACTCTCCGACATGTTGGTTGGAAACTGGAGAAAAGCCGTTACTTGGGCCAGAGATGATTCGACAGACTTCAGATTGTATAGAGATCATTCGGCAACGAATGAAGGCAGCCCAAGACCGTCAGAAGAGTTATGCCGATAAGCGTCGAAAGGATTTGGAATTCGACGTTGGTAATATGGTTTTTGTGAAGATTTCTCCACTGAAGAATGTTATTCGATTCGGGAAGAAAGGAAAATTGACTCCGAGATTTGTTGGACCATTCCCGATCATCGAGCGAATTGGAAAGCTCGCCTACAGATTGGAGTTGCCAGAGAAGATGTCGAGTGTGCACAATGTTTTTCATGTATCATATCTACGGAAGTATGTGCACGACTCGAATACGGTGGTTTCTTCTGATAGCTATGAAGATTTCGAAGTTGATCCAGTTGATAGAAGACCTCGTAAGCCGCTTCGTGTTGTGGAAACCGACACGAAACAGCTTAGGAGGAAGGTAGTTAAGTTGCTCAAGATACAATGGAGTGATGATGATAACGACTGTACGTGGGAGGTGGAAGAGAGGATGAAGGCAGCTCATCCTGAACTCTTCAAGGTATGGCCCTAAGGTGTCGTGTCATCTCACGATATTGTAACTTGTTCTAGTGTTAGAATTCTGTACGCTAAGCTAGAATTGGATGCATGGTTTGTTGATTGTTATGGTTGGTAGGCGTACAGAATAACCTTTGATTGCTTTGCTGTTTGGAATTTCGGGGGCGAAATTCCTAAGGGGGAGAGAATGTAACGACCCGTATTTTACGGATCGAAACATTGTAAAACAGTTGACAATTAGTTGCATTGTTGATAAGTCTTTCAGAATTTTTCTAAGTCCTAAGTCGGTTTGGACGAGTTAAGGGATAAGTCTGGGGTTAGGTCGTGGGGTAGAGTTAGGTCGGCAACGACCTAAGGAAACTGTTGTGAGCGACCTAAGTGTGTGGGTGAGTTAAGTGTTAGGTTGGCAGTTCGAGTTAGCGACCTATGATAGTTAGGTCGGAGTTTACGACTTAGGAGATGGAAGTGACCCAGGGCTTGGAGATAGGTTGTTAGACGACTTAAGAAAGACTAGTGGTTGGTTAGGTCGTAGGCGACCTAAGGGTTAAGTCGTGACCGAGTTATATGTTAGGTCGCGAAGTGGTTTGGGTCACGTGTTAGTTTGGAGAGACCTGTATAATGTTGCGACCTAGAGAGTGAGCGACTTAGGGGCTTACCTGTTAAGTCGTTGGGTTGCTTATGTCGTATAAGAAGTAAGTCGCAGGTTGAGGCTTAGGTCGTAGCCGAGTTAAGGATAGTTGGCGACTTATAGGATCGTGACCGAGTTAAGTGGTAAGTCGTGAGCGACTTAAGGGAAGTGTGCGACCTAAGGATTTAGCGAGTTAGCGTGTTAGCAACCTAAGGAGTTAGGTCGCATAAGTATTAGGTCGCGTGAGTTGTTAGGTCGCTGGGCTTTGGCTATGGGTTAAGTCGTATATGCGCCTGTGTAAGTCGCAACCGACTTAGTAGTTGGCTGTTAAGTCGAAGGATGGGTAACCTAGCTAAGTCGGAGTCTGTTAGGACGAAGGCTTTGTTAAGTCGTAGCTTGGTTAAGTCGGAGGCCCTTTTTAGTTAAGTCGTAGGCGCATGCTATAAGTCGTAACCGACTTAGGAGATAGCTGTTTTGTCGTGAGTCATAGGCAGATGAGTTTTTAGGTCGGCAAAGCTTTAGGTCGTAGGTCGGCATGGTGTTAAGTCGGAAGCGACTTAAGAAGATAGCCGAGTTAAGGATTTCAGCTATAAATAGGAGGGCTTTGTTCCATTTTTGGGATCCGGATTTCGAAGCGACGAAGTGCTGCCATTTTGAGAGCTCGACTTCTACACTTCTTCACTTCTTTTCTCCACTCTAATCTAGTGCTTCCTTTCATCCAAATCGAAGATCAAGATTGAAGATTCAAGAGCTTAGATTGAAGATCTTCATCTTTTCAAGAGAGATTTCTTCGTTTGAAGCGGATTCGTGATAGATCAAGCTTGATCCTTCGCTGTCCAGATCTGAAGCGTGTTGATTTGAGGTTGTTTAGGTGATTTGGTGAGTGGTGATTATCTCTCACACGGATCCAAAGGAGTAGATCGGATTGTTGGCTTGATTTGGTGTTAAAATAGTGATTTCTATGCATTTTTGTAAACATAAGTGTAGATCCATGTAGATCCATTGTTCATGATGATTTGACAACCATTTTTGTGTATGATTAACCTATGCAAGTTCATTCATCAAGTTGTAGAGATAATTCTCATGTTTTCATGCTTGTTAGTCATTCTACTCTTTAATTACGAAAATGCCATTATTGTTATAATTGTCTACTTAGATCATATTTGAATGCTCGATTGCTTGGATTAATGTTTGATTTGGTTGATTGTTATGGATTAGATGATTAATGGTTTGATTTAGACCAAAGATGATTCAAAAGCTAAGGGAAAGGCTCTTGAATTGGGAAAGCTGCTCGTGGCATATGTAGCGGGATGATGAAGCTCTTATGCATAGATTTGATGATGTGATGTTGAGATGAGGCTTTGCGAGGATGTGATGAAGCGAGGCAATCATGTGATGAAGACTTGGTCTAATCCAGACGGGATCATTCCAAGCACGTTGGTAACTCGGTGATATGATTCGAGTTAAGGGTAATGGATGCTTGAAAGGCGCTTGAGCTAGTATGGAAATAGTCGTCGAGGAGGATGACTAGGAGGTTTGGATAGCATCGTTATTAAAGGTTCTAGCATGCTCTAAGCAAGAGTACGTTTGGGCAGATTCGATAGTCCCAACGGCCAACTGTTGATGGTCGAGTACTCTGGGCAGATTCGATAGTCCTAGGCACGGGCTGCGACGACGTGCGGGAGTTATGTCTAGAATAGGGATTTCCATTAGCCCTTGACGGACGGCTGAAAGAATGTGTCGGTCATTCAATTAACGGTGACATCGAAGCAATGATAACAGTGATAGCCAGAGTCATGGATGTTTGGTTGTATCATCATTTGGACTCAAGAGTGGTATTTTCTAGGTGCTTATCTGATTTAGGCCTTGGTACTTGGAAAACATCGCCCTTGACTCGAATGATTATTACTTTACTTTAAGTTGTATGCTTTGCTATGTTGCTTCTGCTTAGTGTGTGTCTGGGGGCTATCACTGTAGAAAGAGGTGGAGTGGGAGGGTTGTATTCCTATTCCTTTTCCTTTATGCTCTTTTGGTATGTTGTTAGTTAATTTATTGCTCACTAAGACTGTTGTCTGACTCAAGGCTTTATGTTTTAATTCTTATTGCCTTGGGTTGTTCGTCCATTTTGGGACGGGCAGACTAGGTAGCAGGTGACAGGTGTTGTTCTCTTCTCACGATGCCGATATCGAAGACGAGCTAGAGGGTTGCATATTATCTTCTTATATGTACTGGATATTCCGCTGTTTTGTATTCTCTGAGAGATATGTAGTAAGGCTTGATGTATTGACTATTTGGATGTTTGTATTCAACTATTATGGAGTTTTATATGATGGCATTTTGTTCTGTAAAGCTTCACTATACATATGTTCTATTGTATTTTGTCCATGCGCTGTGAGTAATACGATAGATTCTGTTGTTTTAATTTACCTTGACAATCGTCCATGGTCGCCTGGCACACTTTACAGCGCACTTTCTCTAGATTCGGTGCAGGAAATATTTGCTTATGATCTTAGATTGGAGCTTCTAGAGTTGAAGTTGAAGTTGAAGAGTAGTTGATCTTTCCTTTGTTTTTGAGCTTTTCATTAGTGTTTTTGGGTTTAAAGGTGAGTTCTTTAACTCACATCTACGTCTATAACTTTCATTGTTGTTAGGTATGAATTCCTAACATTAATTCATGTTCATTTGCTTTTGATTTGAATTGATTTGGTGAATTTTCCAATTTTTGGGTTTCGAAGTTCAATTTTATGAAAATCCTACTATGGATGTTTGGACATGATATTTAGGGTGTATCGAAGAGCCTATAGGGCTGGGTTGTCACTTGGCATAAATCTCTAGTCTTCCTTGCTCGTCCGATCGCTCCCGATTCATTTTGGCCATCATGGCCTAGGCAAACTGTTGCCCAGGCCAGGCGACCAGACGTCTGGGTATCAAGTCCAGACGTCTGGTTATAGACCTGGAGGAAAAAAATAATATAAGACGCAGAAAATAAAATGGCAGAAACCAATTCCAGACGTCTGATTTATATGTTCAGACGTTTGGTTAGGTCTCAGACGTCTGCCTTGAAATTTCAGACGTCTGGGGGGTTTTCTAGAATATCTCCAGAAACCAAATCCAGACGTCTGGATTAAACCTCAGACGTATGGAACTGCCAATTTTGCCTATTTTGGGTTGTTTTTGATTGGATTTCCAATTTTAATCGATTTTTGTTGATCCGGATAGTAGTTATCACTTGTTATCGACTTTGATGACTTCTTTCTTTGGATTTTTGGGAATATCCATATAATGGATTTGATATCGATTTCTATGGTTTTGATTCACGTCGTCGAATGTGAATTTTTGGTTGATCGATTGTTTCTACAATCGTTTTCTGTGATTTGTCACTTTTAAAAATACAAAGGTTTCTATACTAGTAGTAAATATTCAAACGCTTTCACAAAGAAGGTTTCAATACCATTTTTAATACAAAACTCGTTTTTAAATCCGTTTTCCAATCTATTAGTATATACAAACCTTTACCTCATTCGTATGAGAAATCTAATTAAACGGCTTAGCAAAACAAGTGGTATGAAACGCTTGCGTTTACTTCGTCGGTTAATTCTTGGACTTGTTCGATTGAAATCTTATGACAATTTTCGAGTGAAAATCTACAATTTGTTCGTAAATATTTAAGTTAAGCTAGTGGTTATGGGACATGAAGCTAAACTCTTATATTTACTATCTTAGAGTGATTCACACTTCTTGTTGATAAATGGTGATCATTTTGTGGTTTAGACTAGCAATATGCGATGTCTTTTTGTCCGCGTGGGGGACTGTACCCCATTCTATAGAGCTTCGGCTCGTTTTTATGGGCTGGCGACCCAAGGTCTTTGGAACCGTTCGTGGAGCAATCGGCTCGATAAGTCGGTGCATGGGGCGTATCTTTTGAGGTGCGTCGATGTTCGACTAGGCATGGGGCGTATCTTTTGAGGTGCGTTGATGTTCGACTAGGCATAGGGCGTATCTTTTTAGGTGCGTCGATGTTTGACTGTGCATGGGGCGTATCTTTTTAGGTGCGTCGATGTTCAGTTCATGGGATAGCGACCCATTTGTGATACACGTGTTGGTGAGTTTTCATGCTCCCGTTTATGATAGGCCTTCCCCTTTTTGTGATTTCTGGATTTCTAGTTGATGATTTCTAGAGTTTGTGTTTCACCGATTTTTATGCGATTGGCATTGATATGTTTTTGTCAATATTTGTGTTTTGGTGAATAATTTAAAGAATATGACATTCTTTTTAGTGTTTGAGAATATTTGAGATATTGTATGATTTTTGTTGTTATCTGATGTATACTTGTCATAGTATGGCATTATTGTTATCATACGTTTTTGTGGTATCTCTTATCCTATCTCATTTTATCTGATGCTTATAGCTAGACTGATCCGTTTATTATTTTCTTCTTAAATAATACTCGGGTCAAACCGAGGTATTTCAGGTGCTTCTGCTTGACTTCTTATCAGGGACCATCATCTGATTTTTTTTGGCTAACTACTTTAGATCAGTAGTTTTTGCTTTTATACATTCGAGATAGAGACTCCTTGATGTATACTTATTCTTTTTTCTAGCACTTGTACCTATTCTTTTGTGATGTAGTGGATCTTGTATGACCACTACTTTGATGTACACTTCTATGTGTTATATTCATATCCGTTTCCGCCTTTGTGATATGAATATCTGTGACTGATTTGTGTTATGCTTATTTCTATATTTGTTTCCGAAGTCCATATAGCCACTATGTAGTAGCTTTGATTTTGTATTGGATATGTCGGATTTCCTCTTGAAATGAAATGAAATGCAAGTCATATTATCTGACATATCGGTACTCGCACAAAGCAATTGCACAGATGGTCGCTCCTCAATAGCCTTATTCTTCGTGCTAGTCGACGGCATTACCTCGTAGTCTCCTTGGCTAGTGTGAGTATAGAGGTGGGGCATTATATCCCTGATAGCCCACCAGTTTACGGTGGAGTTTACAGTACTGTATAGACTACGACATTATATAAAATGTGTTAAGGGGGATATGGATAACGCCTTAACGCTATTTTAGTACTTTACTTTACTGTAGACACTATTATAATAGCGTACTGTACTATGTATGTTGAAAGTTTAACAGATCCTTAGGAGATGGAATCCCGAACGTCTCTTAAGTTATTGCACTCACGTTTGACACTGGACAGGAGATGTCAAATCCCGTAAACATCTCCGACACCATTACACTCGTATTTATTTACTGTTGATTTAACTTACATAAGATCTTTTAGTTCTGACTCGAGCGTTTTGTATTTTCAATTCGCTCGGGTCAGTCTGAACTTTTCAGTTTATCAAAGACTGCTTTCTAAAGGACGAAAACGAAGATTTAATACTGTTATTATGTATTATATTTATTCCACTGCATCATGTTGTTCCGCTGCATTATTTATATATTTCTATTGTATGTAACTCTGATTTGTATTGTAAAGGTGTAATCAAATGTATTTGTAAAACAGCTTCATGAACTGTTATTTGATTATTATATTTTGTCATTCCGCAGTGAGATTCTGTGCTTGTTATATTTCTTTCTCTTATTTTTATTATTTACCCCATAACAATCCTCCCTTTTGAATGGTTTGAGTCTGACATGTGTGGTTTATTCTCAATTTAAACCTTTCAAAAAAAGTGGGCCGACCTTTGGTTTAGCGATAACCTTAGCTTTGTGCGGTCTGACTCATTAGGAATAAGGTAGTAACACCCTAGAATGTGTCATTGAGTGTATATATATGAGAGAGCATATTTGTTAGTGTTATAAAAGGTTTTTGTATTGCGTTAATTTGTTCTATTTAGTATTTATAAATTCTGGTCAGTACTTGGGACGCTATGGCATCGATAGGGATTTCTAAACACTAAATAGCGTAGACCGACACAATATTGTTTTGAAATATAGGTAAATGAAATAATTTTACCTAGTATTATATTTTGTATATAAAAGAATAATTTTATAAATAATATGATTAGATGTGATATAATTTTTTGTTAGGAAGTGGAATTTATAAATCTTGGTTGTAAAATAGAATTTACAAATAAAGTAAATATAAATTGAAAATTTGAGAACTTAAGTTCCGGGATTTTTTGAAAATTGCTTTCGAAAGATTTTGGAATATAATATTAGTATTATTTGGAAGTATTTTCTGATATAAATATTTCAAGATGATTTGAAAGAAATGTTTAAAGGGATTTTGGAAGGAAATAAGTTCTGTACTCCCCTCCCTATCGTTGGAAAATAATTTCGGTGATGAGTGCACGCCTCAAAGATGTTCATTTTCGAGTTTTAAAGTGTGGAAGGGAAAGAGTAGTTTTACTCCACATTTGTTTTGATGAATAAATTTTAATTTCTAAATATGATTTGATATATAAAAGATATGAATATATATATATATATATATATATATATATATATTGAAATGATTTAAAAAGGAAACCCGACATTTAGTTCTTAAGTTTCTGTAAATTTGAAATTTCAATTATTATAATGAATGAAATCTTGACTATTTTAATAATTGGAAACTTCTAAAAGAAAAAATATATAAGAAATTAAGAGTTAAGTGATAATGAAATGTAAAGAAATTGAAGGTTGTCACCTATAAATTAAAAAGATACGAAATTTAGAAAATGTAATTATTGAACATTTTTGTTAATTAAAGTGAATGAGATAACTTGTGTAACTTTCAATTGCATTCTTAAGACATATATATAACTTACCAAAATGTTAAAACTTGTAATGTTAAATAGGAATATGTAATGAAATATTATACAAGTGAAACTTAGATAATGAAAGTGTTCAATAGATTTTTTCTATAAATAAGAATTTTGATGTTATAAAATGCTGTAAACTTAAGTCAATAATTTGAAGTGCTACTAATTAAATTTAATAAAAAGGTGAATTTTGTAAGTAAATGATTATAAACTTATGTTAATGCTTGAAACCATTTATAATTAAAAGTGAATAGTAAAGGTGAATCTCATATTAAGTAAATGCTCATAACTCCAGAGAATGTTGAAATGATTAGAAATAGATTTAATTTTCAACAATGCTAGATATGAAGGAAATGAATATAAAGAAAAAAGTAAAAGTTGAAATTATAAGTATGATGTGATTCACAAATGAATATTGATAATGAAAAAAAAAAGAAATCAATGTAAATGAAAATGGTGAATTAGAATTGCAAAGAAACTTACGTTTTAAAATATTATGTAAATAAATGGATGTAAAGTAATAGAAAAATGGCATTGTACGAATAAATGAGAAATGAAATTTTGTAGGTAATGAAAGTAAATTAATGGGAAAATAGCATTGTATGAATGAAAAAAAATATGAACAGTAAATAATATGAAAGGAGATTAATAAGAATAAGCCTGCATGACATTTGAAATTATTGTTTGTTTTAGCTTATGGGATGGTTGGGAAAGGATACTTCTAACTGTATAAAGGTGTATAAATAATCTATTAAGTTTTATCTAAGACTGTTAAGTGTATGGTATGCTTAGTAGTTTATTTATTATTTTTACGATTAAAAGTTTCCGAACCCGGACAAACCATTTTTTTGGTTGTTATGAATGGATGGTTGATTTCTTTGATTTCATATGATGATTGTATTGCTTTGTTTACATGTGACTATGGTTATGTTGTGTAGATTTGTTTTGCTATTAATTGAAACAACTTAAATACTTCTCTTTAATATAATTATTAACCTCTTTGGATCGTATAAGTGTAATACGGGTTTATGGAAGCAATTGCTACTGCTTTTGGTTTTATAAATTAAGCGTTGTTTGTCCGACAAATAGGTTCGTTTTTGGATTATGGTTTTCTAGCGATATTATATTGTTTTCCCATGGTTTGGAATATTTTATTTTGAAATATGTGATATATACTGTCATTATCGATATTATTTTTCTCCCGGACCTCTCCGTACAAAGGAGACTGCCGAAATTTTCCGTGAATTTTGGACTTAGAAAATTTTTATGAAAATGTTTTTCAAACTTTTATTGAACTTGAATAAGAAAGGATTTAATTGTTTATAAATTGATACATTTTATTTAAATTATTTAATTATGTAAATTTATTATTTATAAATTGAATACTTTGAATAAAATATATTAATTCTTTAATTCCTACTTTTCCATTCTTTTTCCTTTTCGAGGACGGAAAGTTTTGAGTAGGGGAAAGTGTAACGACCCGTAATTTTCGATGAAAAGAAAAATAATATTTAATTTAATAAGATGTTGGTGTTAATATTGGAAGAAATAAAAACTTGTGATTTAATAATAAGAAAAATAACTAGAATGTAATGTTAATAATGTTAATTTAAGACAATTGATAACTATTTTAATGCAATCTCAATTAATTGGAATGATTGGAAAGTTATAATTGGTCATAAAGTGTAAATGGTAAATAAACCAAATGTTGTATTAAACGGTGAAATTGTATGTAATTAATTGGAATTGATTTAAATAAAATAATTAATCCGTATGTGAATTTATTAGTTTTGTTTGTTAACAATAAACATAGAATTGTGTTTGAAATTGTAAGTTGTAATAATGGTTTAATTATCATTGCATTATTTAATCTACTGAGACTTAATTGTAAATCAATTGCAATAAATGTAAGTAAATATTGCGTTAATATGAATTAAGATGAAAATTGTAGAATATTGATGTAATAAATGGAAAACCAATGTTAACTATGTCCATAAATTACTGATTGATTGAATAAAAAGATTGAAATCAAAATGAATCAATTTATTGGGTTTTAAATTATAATTAATGAATTTATTACAATTGGAATTGGAATGCTGTAATCAGCACAATATTAATAGTTGAATTTGACTTGAAAATTTTGTTTAAAAGATTATAATTACTAGGTAATCAAAAGTGATAAAAATTTGTTAGTTATAAAATATGAATTTGAAAAGTGATAAATTTAATAATAATTTATTTAATTAAAGTGAAAATAGCCATTTTGGCCACTGTCTCGGATTTCGATGAAACTAGTTTCATCGGATCTGTAACAGTGAATTATTGTAGGGTTTCAAGTTTCGTAGCAATCAGACTTGTCGTTTGATCGTGCGGGCTCGAAACGCGTAGAAATCAATTTAATTGAAATCAATTTGAAATAAGGTGATTTTGAAAGTTAACTTCTATATACAATGGAATTAGGACTTGAAACTTGTTCCATTGAGTTTAAAAATATCGAAAACCTATATTTCGATATATTGGATGATCCATTTTAGTATCGGAAACGAAATGGGCTTTTCGGGTCGTTGCTATCGTTTCGATCCAACCCTGCCTATATATGGGCTGTTATAAACCCTAGTTGTTTTTCATTTTATTATTTCTGTACGTACATCTTCTTCCTACTTCTCAAACGTCAGAACATAAAACTAATTCCAAAACCTAATTTCAAAAAATAAAATAAAAATTGGTTGCTCCAGATTTACTTCGAGTCAGGAAGAGGTTCGCTTCGGATTCCAGAGGCGAAAACCCTGCAGCGACTTCGGATCAGAGAGGGTTACATGCCAAACAAGGAGGATCTGGTCGCGCTTCGAGTCCCAGAGGCAAAAACCCTGCAGCAACTTCGGGTCAGGAGCCAAACGACTCGGGTCTCGGGTCATTTTGGCAAAAACTCAAAGCAAGCACCGGGTAATTGAGGCGGCGACCTAAAGTAAGACCCGAAGTCGAAATTTTTCAATCTTCTAACGTCAATAACTTTTGCATACGAGCTCGGATTCACGTGCGGTTTTCTCCGTTGCGATCGTATCGAAATTCCAAACATTTTGGAACTGGTTTGGCTATATTCTGAGACTGTTAAAATTTTGGGCTAATTTTGGATTTTAAATCGACGACAAATCGAAGATGAGTGTTTTGACCCACCCACAACTACTAGATTATCTTATGTTAGTTAAATTGAATTTATGATGTGATTAGAAATTGATTGGTTGATGTTTGGTGTATTTAAATTGTCATTCCTGTTAAATCTGACTTTTATTGAATATTATCGCCATTAATTTAATATTAAATTCTAAATTGCCAGTTAATACTCGTTATTGATAATCGGTCACTTGTTATTGTTTATTGATTGGTTTGAATGGTGATTGTAATGGATGTTGATTGTTGATATTGGATGACTGGATGTTATATTTCATATTGTTATAACACTGCAAGTTCCCTATGGGTTGAAATGATACATACCCGAACGATCTGTTAGATTAGGGAGGAATCGTTATGGGTTGAAATGATAGACTCGAGCGAATTCATGGATTTGAAGTAAAATTTGGGATTGCGGGCTGAAATAATATATACCCGTAGAATTCAAAATATTTGCGGATTAAAATGATAAATATCTGTATCACTTGACCATAAGGTAGAAAATTATATACGGACACCGGATTGGTTAAATTAAATGATTTTAAACCCTTAAATCTTGAATTTGGTTAAATGATATTTTGAAGGAAATTGATTTATATAAACTGAATCATTTTGAGAATCCAAGTTTAAATGTTGGAATTGGAAATTGGTTTAAATTAAAATATTAAAGTTGAATTTGAAGTATAAACGAAATTTATCGAAATTGAGTTATTGAAACGTTTGAAATTGTAACTTTGAAATCTATTGGAATTAGAATAGCCTAAATTGATATTTCAAGATTTAAAATTGGGTTTTGATTTGAAATCTGGATATGGTCCAGATTTGTTGAAATGGAAGAAATGGTTAAATTTGATGTTAATTTCAAATCTATTATTTTAATGTAAACTGTTTAAAATATTTTTTTTTGAAAAATCCCGACCATAAGATTTTCAACTATTAAACTAATTTAATCTATTTTAAACTATTTTAATCAATTTAACTATTTTAATTTATTTTAATCTATTTAATCCAATTTAATCTATTTTAAACTAACTAATCCATTTTAATCTATTTTAAATTTATTTAATCTATCTTAAATCTATTTTATATAATTTATATCTATTTAATCTATTTTAAATTTATTTAATCTATTTTAAATTGATTTAATATAATTTAAATCTATTTAATCTATTTTAAATCTATTTAAAATATTTTAAACCTATTAAAACTATCTTAAATCGATTTTAATTATTTTAATCTATTTTTTCTATTTTAGATTATTCTAACTATTTAAAGGTTTATTTTTAAACTATGCCAAACTAATTAAACTATTTATAACTATCTAAATTATTTTCTGAATTTCAGATTTGTGTAAAGTGGAAGTGTTTATATTTAAATCCTTGATTTAAAAGCGAATATGATTAAATAATGTTATAACCTAAGTAGGGATTTAAATGATATTTTCTGATGAAATGACATAATTGAATATGATGATTTTGAAATGAGATTTAACCTATTTTGTCGATATGATTTCGAAAGTGAATATGATTTTTGAAAGTGATATGTTTGAATTGAATACGATATTTTGATATCAATTATGAAACGGTTTTGCAAATTTAAAAGAACCATCCGGTGTGAAATAAGCGTTTTGTTGTTAAAGAGACCGAGATCGGATATTGTCATACTCTCTGCCAATACCGAAAACCACTTTAACAACTGTGTACATGGTGGAGATTCTAGAATGAAGTAGGATTGTTTGGCGAACGCTTCTATATGAGGTATTAGCGTAGCCCTGACTCCCACGAGTTAGTTTGATGTGACTAAAACAGGAGCCACGCCGGGCCAAGTGAGGTCGCACCTCCGATTGGGCACATTTCTTCGATACCATATTATGACTTTGTGATTGATTTGGTGGCCACCCCTCGATTTTGATTATGGGAGTGTGTTCCGAGGTGGACGGTAGTAGGTGTTATGCGTTACCACCAGTCCGGATCCGCAAAACGGTAGTAACCTACCTTGGGCATTGCCTCACGTGCCTTGTCACATGCCTTATCGTGCCTTTTACGAGTTTGGTTTGTGTCGTACCTATGGAGTGCTCCCTGATAGCCCACCAGTTTACGGTGGATTTTACGGTACTGTATAGACTACGACATTATATAAAATGTGTTAAGGGGGATATGGGTAACGCCTTAACGCTATTTTAATACTTTACTTTACTATAGACACTATTATAATAGCGTATTGTACTATGTATGTTGATAGTTTAATGGATCCTTAGGAAATGGAATCCCGAACGTCTCTTAAGTTATTGCACTCACGTTTGACACTGGACAGGAGATGTCAAATTCCGTAAACATCTTCGACGCCGTTACACTCATATTTATTTACTGTTGATTTACATAAGATCTTTTAGTTCCGACTCGAGTGTTTTGTCTTTTCAATTCGCTCGGGTCAGTCTGAACTTTTCAGTTTCGAAGACTGCTTTCGAAAGGAGGAAAATGAATATTTAATACTGTTATTATGTATTATATTTATTCCACTGCATCAAGTTGTTCCGTTGCATTATTTATATATTTTTGTTGTATGTAACTCTGATCTGTATTGTAAAGGTGTAATCAAATGTATTTGTAAAACAGCTTCATGAACTGTTATTTGATTATTATATTTTGTCATTCCGCAGTGAGATTCTGTGTTTGTTATATTTCTTTCTCTTCTTTTTCTTATTTACCCCATAACAATCCTCTCTTTTGAATTGTTTGAGTCTGAAATGTGTGGTTTATTGTCGATTTAAACCTTTCAAAAAAGATGGACCGTTACACATCATGAACTTGTACGTTACAACTCACAGCGAAAACGATAAAATATTATATGATAAAACATAATACGTAATGTCATAAACTGATAAACATGGTAGACATCATATGAGACATAATATGACTTGAAAACTAAAATGACATAATTACCAATAAATTGGAGTAAAATATAGTCTCATATACACAAACTGTTATAATGGTGATTGTACTAAGAAATTGCAAATAGTAGATAACTATGTGGTCCTCCAAAAGCTGCAATGTTAGATCTTGTACCAACTTCACACACATCCCAACCCTAGCTCTCAGCCTACTCGTGAGAGTGCGATAGTGTTTTTTTAAAGCATGTAGAGGAAAATTGTGGGTAAGACATGTTGTTTGCATGTAAAACTGGCAAACACCCCAAAATGAAATAAAAAAAAGTACAATGAAAGAAATATAAGAAATGCAAAGAGACAACATAAGATTTTAATAGTGGTTCTGCAAATTTTATGGCCTACATCCACTTTAAAGTTGTTATTGGTTGAGATTCACTTGCAAGTAGATTTCAGGTCTAGAATTAATTGAGTAGAGCTTCCACGTAAAAGTCGATCAAGATTCAAAAAAGTCAATAAATTTGGCCAAAAGTTCTTTTTCGTATGTTGTAGATAGTCAGGTATAAACAAATCCATGCATCAAAATTGTCGAATCTCCTTTTGAATCACTCAATCAGTCAGATTCGAAAAGATGGGACGAAGAACGTGTCAAATGCCAAAAATACATACGTCTCATCAATTGGAGCTGATCAATATATTTGATCAATTCTTCACTCTTTTCCTTCGTTGCTAAAGTATTCAAGTTTTGTATCTTTATAGGCAAAATTATCAATATCAGTCGGTTGGTACCGATTGACGTGCCTTCTCCAAAACATGTCTTTTTACTCAAACTTGTTGGAAAATTTCAATATGTGGGCCATATATGTAAAATAAACATGTCGTGCTATTTTGGCGTAAAGCCTAATTAAAGTGATCAAATTATGAATTAAAGTTAAAAGGCTTACATGTATAATTTTCATGGTATTAATGTGTAGATACTGGGGCAATTCTATTTTGTTGTAGGGCCAAATTAGAAAATGCCAACATTATAAATAAGGGGTTATGGTACCCAAATACATAAACTCCAGTTATTCTCCTAATCTCTTCTATGGAAATAATTCAGATCTAGGGTTTATGTCAATTTGGAAGATCAGATCCAACTCTTATCTTTTAGATCTATCTCTTTCTCTTAATCAGTTTATGAATGCCGCAACTATGAATTCAGATCTAATATAAGGTCTAGGGTCTGTGTCAACGATGGAAAACCAAACCAAATTTACTTTTCCAACAGCAACTATGAATTCAAGTATGGCTTTCGCTAACCCGTTTACTTTTTCTCTATTTGTTTTCAATTAAATCAATATGGGTCACCTATTCAAATCTAGGGTTTCATGATTAATCTATCCTAAAGTATATTAAAATCCTAACAAGTGGTATCAGTGCCACCCACCATTGATTTCATTGGAATTTTTTTATTATGAATAAGTTTTGAATTGAACTTTTTTTAGAAGTCCTTTAATAATCTTACTTTAGTTTCAGATCTGCTTGATCTATGCATCAAGGACTTTTTGATAATGATTTTGGATTTGGTTTATTTCAATTTTTTGTTGTAAATTGACAGGCTAATTTATGAAATTATTTTGGTATAGAAAGATCTAAATAACCTGTATGTTATTTATGAAATATGATAGAATTTTGAAATCATTAAATTATGAGAAATAATCTAACTTCCCCTAAATTTTGAAAAATAGTTTATATTGGTTAAAGCATTCACATGTTTATTATTGTATATTTTATAAATAAGTTGTGAATTTTAAAGCGAGGAATGTTTTGGATCTGATATTCACAGCCTTTATTTAATGTTTATAAATGGTATAAACGGATATATATAATTTAGAACTATTTATGCAAGAAATATAAATCCGGTTCTATGATTATTTTACCTTACGTAACTTTTTATTAAGTAATTTGGATATTTATATAAGGTATTTGGGTTATTTCAAAAAATTTGGTTAATTAGAAATAAAGTATGCTCCTTTAATGTGTTTATGTTTATTTTATTATTGAAATAAATTTTAACATGACACTAATTTACATTTTGGACCACATAACGGTCAATGTCATTTATTTTTATCATAATTGCATTAAATGTGGTTGTTATGGTAATAAATTAACTAATTTATTATCATAAATGCAGTAAATGCGTCAGTTGTAATAAATTTAATAAAGCAACATGTTTGTGTTTAGAATAAAAAAAGACATATGGTTTATTATTTGATGCATTTATGCTTAATAGTTACATATATTTTACATGTTTGAACCATGCTTGTTGAAAACATGTTTCACTTTCGTGCTTTGGTTAGCATAAAATAAAAGGAGTAGCAGTTTTTATATTTTGCCAAACTGCATGATTACTGACCTTAATTAAGTATCCAAATAATAAATAAAGATAAAGTGATACAGTAGCATTCTCTATAGCTATATTGTGGTTCAGATATACATCATAGCTACTACATTCAATCATGTTATTTAGTACGACATTTACTGTGTCATTTATGTATAATTTTATATGCCATTTAATTCTGGCATTCATCCATGACATTTATTATGTGATTTATTTATGATATCTTGTATCATGCTTATTTAGGAAATGTTATGAATGTAACCACATACTTAAAGTAAAAGATTATAATAGCTATGATTAAAACATGTTGTGCCGCAGTTATAATTTTAAGATTTTCAAGTGTCATATAGACTTAAAGTGCTTTTGGGAGTATTTTATAGCACTTAAAATATTGTACATTCACTAAGAAATAAATTCAAATATATTTTGGTGTCTCTTTGCAAACTAATTGTAAATATCCTACATCCCAAGTGAGCTAATTGAAATAATATGTCACCAAAGTGACCTCTCTTATTTTAGTTGTTCATGAAAATGTTTGATATTTATGTGTATTTATTTATGTGGATGTTAGCCAGCCCAAAGGAAGACTAATATTTGGCCAAATAACTTACACATGTGTGGTGATAAATATGTGACAATTATAAGGTTTCACAAGTGAATAACTAATCGGCCCAAAGTAAAATTGTTATTTAGCTTGAATTTATTATCGGTATTCGATCATTACAACAAGTGTACCACTTGCAGTTAATATTACTGTCCAAAGCCTTGATATTAATATTTTGCTCGGTATCTTGAGAAGAGACTTACCAATTGTTTGAATTTACTAAGGCTGATATTGGATATGAGCATACACGGTCAATCCTTAATTTTTTTTTAATTTTCAACTACTTTGACCAAAGTGTATGCTAATTTTAACGTTCTCATCTTGTTTGGGACTAACTTTAAGGATTATTAAGAGAACAACTTGTTTGTTCTTTACTTCATGGATATAGCTCTTGCAATTAGGAGGGTTACACCCACCCACCCATATTATGGTTGGATACTCTTATAATATTATGAAGAACATTCAAAGGTGAGATAATTCAAAAAAATCAAGAGTCAAAAGATCATAAAGTAAAATATTTTAGAAGCTTTCAAGGATGTGGTATCCATGGAGATAACCAATTTTAAGGAGTTCTTTACAGACAAAAAAACATTTTTTGCCAAAAATGATAAGGAGAAACAAGCACGCTTTATATTGCTTGATTTTATAAAGTCAAAATAAAAGAAACATAAATTATTACTATATGGAAAATATTGCTTCAAAAGTTAAAGGCACTCAAGTTATTGTTATTTTTTGGTACTCTCTTTATTTATAGTATAACCTTTTTAAGATTATTGTTAATTGTTATTTCTTAAGAATAAAATGACGTCTTACTGGGCTTATAACATTGTGTTAAGAAGAAGAGAGATTGAAGCATGATAAGATAGAAAGTACCTATTTATCGTACACTGTAAATAAATGTATAAATAAGGATAAAGAAGTCGCTAAGGATCTAGAAGAAAAGAAATAACATATAAATATATTTATAGTTGTTTCTTTAATAAGATATACGTATATAAAGTAAAGTTTATTAGATATTTTTAAGATATTATTGAGATTTCGGTAATATTGTTTGGATTTATTAGATATTTTTGTTATGCTGTCATTTAGATAGATTTCAGTTTTCTATTTCTAATATGAACAAATTGGGTTATTACTGTTCATTTAGAAATAATAAGATTGATTTATGAATAAATTCAAACATTGTTGGAATTAAATCCCTTAATGTTTAAAATATAGCTTATATATATCTACTTATGCTAAATACCTTTTATAATGAAGTCTCAAATTTTGATTCGATGATTAATATGATTATTTGTTTCAGCTTATTAAATAATTGTAGATTGAGGCATTAAAGATAGCAAAACTTTGTTAGTATTCTAAGCGACTTAAAAGCTACAAGTTTTGTAAACCCGCACCAAGAAAAAATTATAAGATGGGAAATGCTACAACTTTTGAGGATGTTGAGTTTGGGGGAGAAATAAAGTACGGATCATTGTCTTTAAGGAGAATCATTATCTTCGATTCAACTACAGTTACTTCTTCGGATAATGGATAAGATTTGTTTTCTTTCATTAACAAGAAGTAAATTAAGAACCATAATAAGACAATGCTAAACGAAATTTTAAGGTATGTATCATTGTCCTTAAGGAGAATCAACATCTTTGATTCAACTACAGTTACTTCTTCGGATAATGTACATGACTTGTTTCGTTTCATTAAAAAGAAGTAAATTAAGAACCATAATAAGGCAATGTCAAACAAAATTTTCTTCAAATTAAGGTTATTGTTTTAAGAAAACAGACTCAACAACCTCAAAGTTCAAGGTCACTAAGGAAATCCACTTGAAAAGGAAGAAATACTATTCTGGATGACTATGTAGTATTTTTTCATAAAGATAAATATTGGATTGGTGAAGACGATTCTTTGGACTTACATTAATCCATACAAGGTACTAATTTGAAATGTGGATTTAAGGTATGAATATATAATGTAAATCTATAAGGACAACAAAGTTTGAGATCTTTCCCATCACCTTATGATAATAAGATCATTGGTTATAAATAAATATTCAAAACAAAAAAGGGATCAAGTGGGTAATGTGAAAATGTACAAGGCTTATTATAGAAAAGACTGTACTCAAAAGGAAAACAATGTTTTATTTTTAAAAGACACTTTCTCTTTGGTTTTACTGAAAGACTCTTTAAAATTATTTTGAAACTTGTTATAGATTATGATTTTAAGCGATATCA
The DNA here is from genome assembly GCA_030737815.1 of Allium fistulosum. Taxonomy (NCBI): domain Eukaryota; kingdom Viridiplantae; phylum Streptophyta; class Magnoliopsida; order Asparagales; family Amaryllidaceae; genus Allium; species Allium fistulosum. The sequence continues at coordinate 391,021,600 of CM060901.1, forward strand.
GAAGGATATTAAAGTCATGTTTCTCAATGGAGACATTGATAAAACAACTTAAGAAAACCACTTATGGATTACCCTTTTGTATTAGGGATTCAATTACACCAATATTATTCATGGGGTGCTATTTGGATTATCACAAAAGGGTTGGGCGGACAAGGCTATTTTTATAAAAAAAGTTTAGTATGCAAACTGCAAATCAATTCTCTTTTGCCAAAATAGACAAATGTTGTCTTATATAGTAATATAAGAACATCCTTGAAGCTAAAGAAATGCAAAAGATTCCTCATGCATTTGAGGTGTGGAGTCTAATGCATGCTAAAGCATATACATATGGATATTGCGTGTATTATTTGGAAGATATCTTACTGACATTAAAAGTGGATCAATTATTAGTAACCAAAATGGTTACGAGATATCTTTAAGAAACAAAGGATTATATGCTCAAGGGATTGGTTAGAGATCATAAGGCATTACAGTCCGAATATTTTGGATGTCAAGAGTAAAAAAGATCCACTTCAGATAACAATAATATTGTTGTTGTTATTTTTTTCCGATGAAGCTATATAATGAAAGCTGTCATACAGATACTTATAGCCTTCTTTGCTATTTTCTGTTATGGGGCATCCAACGATGGAAAATAATTGTATAATTTTTTCATAAAGTAACGGATTATTGAAATAAAAAATTGAAAGATCATTAAAGTAATATTGTAACAATAAACAACATATTATTTTCCAGTAAGGGGAGAGTGCAAAATAGACTGTAATTCATAGAGCATATTGTGACAAACTCCACTATGGCGGATCTGCTTACAAAAGGATTATCACCCAATGTCTTTCATGAACATCTTGCTCAATTGGTGTAACTTTTATGTAAGAATATTTTGGTCCAGGAGGATTTTGCATTTGGTACTGACATATGACACATTGCTCTATAATTTGGTTATAGATATATATCAAGTTCTTTTTTCTGATCAGAAATAAAGTAATAAAGTTTTGTTTGCACTCTAGGTTGTTCAAATATTGAACGTTTTGATCTCACTAAAGTAGGACCAGTTGGAAATAGACATGTATAGATCACACCTCATGTAATTTCCATGCTACGCATCCATGATTGATCTTTGTCATTTGATTGTGTTAGTATATGTGACCATTGATTGGTTTAGTTACACTGAATGTAACAGAAACCACTTTAATCCTTTGTCAGCATAGTTAATGGACGGCATTGTTTCAGAAACATCTTATGTTATAAATAGAAAATTTTGGAGCTCATAAAGTTAAACACATTTATAAGGTTATTACATATATGGCCCAGGGGGAGATTGTTGGAAAATTTCAATATGTGGGCCACATATGTAAAATAAATGTGTCGTGCTATTTTGGTGTAAAGCCTAATTAAAGTGATCAAATTATGAATTAAAGTTAAAAGGCTTACAAGTATAATTGTCATGGTATTAATGTGTAGATACTGGGGCAATTCTATTTTGTTGAAGGGCCAAATTAGAAAATTCCAACATTATAAATAAGGGGTTATGGTCCCTAAATTACATAAGCTCCAGTTATTCTCCTAATCTCTTCTATGAAAATAATTCAGATATAGGGTTTATGTTAATTTGGAAGATCAGATCCAACTCTTATCTTTTAGATCTATCTCTTTCTCTTACTTAGTTTATGAAAGCAACAACTATGAATTTAGATCTAATATAAGGTCTAGGGTTTGTGTCAATGATGGAAAACCAAACCAAATATACTTTTCCAACAGCAACTATGAATTCAGGTATGGCTTCCGCTAACCCGTTTACTTTCCTATATTTCTTTTCAATTAAATCAATATGGGTCACCTATTCAGATCTAGGGTTGCATGTAAAGTCATCATAAAAGCAAAATGGGACCCATACAAAGATTTGGACCGATCAATGGGTCGACGGGTACCAATCGATGTTGTTGCTTATATACTTAGCAGTATTCTTTAGTACTTCATTCTTGGCTTCCTTCAAGCTTCTCAATCAATTCCTTCATTATTTTATAGTCTAATTCCATCGAACTGTCGCTTAGTTCAAATACATTAGACTTGCCCCCCAAACTATGCTTATATGAATACAAAGCATGTTTTGGACTAAGATAAGCAACCGGATTCAAATCTGTAGAGTTGCTTTCATCCTTTGAGTCATTTGGTGAAATATTGCATCTTCAATGAGAATATTGGAACTTCATTCCAATTAACTGGATTATTACATCTTTTGACATATATAAATGTTGAAGTCTTCTATCGCTATTGAAAATTTCTAAATGCTATTCCCATCCTTGGTCATGTAAATTTTCTTTTCTTTTCCATTTTTTAACATGGTTCGATATGAATCAATTCTGTGCTTTATAGTATATAAAAAAATTACTTAGGAAAATTTCACACTTATCTCATTTCAACTTTCATTATTTTTTTGGTCTTATCCTCAAGAAGCTACCACTTTGTCTTCCTCAAAACCAATTTAAGCTCAAACCTAATCATCGATGTCATATCCAACTTAATTTCCAAGCACTGATCCATCAAAGAACTCAAGATCCGATCCATCCTCATCTTTGATTTCTATCCACCGTTGATCCTCGAACGATTAAGGTAGGAATACTTCTTTAGCCTTGTGCGTTGCTGCCATGACGTTGTTGCCGCTTCATCCAACATTGCCAAAATTCATCGTCGATCCATCTTCCCCCACCATTGACGAACTTGGTGTCTAAGTCTGAAGCGAGGCTATGATAATGGGGAGGTGCTTTTGGATTAGTTAAAGTTTTGATAGAAGTAGAATTCTCTTCTTAAAGGTGGAAACAATGAATCAGTCTTGATTATCCTTTGAAAGGATTCGTGAAATTTTCTCCAATTTGCATCTGATTTCCTTTGAATTCAAGTGTTGCTTCTTCCTAAGATTTGTATCCTATCGGCACTTGCATTCGTTCTTTAACATTCAAGTATCCTGCGAAGATAGAGCTTTGTACCACCTTGGATTCTTTCCATTCCCTTAGCGTAAATCCTATGTTAACGGGTAATATCCGACATACAGTTCCATCGTGTATCGGAGCTCTTTTGTTAGTACGAGGGGACTTCCTACATAGAGTGGTTTCCTTTATCGTGTTAAGGGCATAAACACACACTGCATAAATCAACTACATTGTCCCCAGTCTATTTACATAATCCGATTAGTCAACACGCATTTTGTAACGACCGAGGATTTTCAACCCTCGAAAATCAACATCCATACGTTTACTGTATAAAATGTCGAGCAATCGACTGTTGGAAATACCAGATCATTAGGGGTTAAGAAAAAAAAGGTAGAAGAAGTAACGGAAAACAACAACACAGAACCTCACTATCGCAGCGGAACAAAATATAATATATAATAACATATTTTTATAGAAAAGAAAACTGTAACTGTTAATATACATACAAAATATCATAGTACAACCATCAACATAGAAATCTGGACAGTTATAATAACTTGTCCTCAAAAGTGCTAAATACACAGCCTACAATACATAGCGGAATATAATCAAGTACGTGTCATACGTCTCTGTCTTCCAGCTCGTCTCCTGAGCTCCATGACATCCTAACCTGAATTTGTAATACTCGGTCTGACCCGAGCATTATAATAAAATAACGCCCGAGTCAGGCTGGAAAACCAGTGCGAGAAACACACTAAATTTGAATTATTACTATTTTTAAAATCCTTTGAAAACAAAGGTATCTCGTTAGACCGCGTCACACATAAACACGATGGGTTTTTTTCTCTTACGATAACCAAAACATTTTATAGCAAATCTAGTGATATTATAATAGTATCTAAGTACACTATTTATTAAAATAGCCGAATTTGTTACATTAATTAAATTCCAGCATACTAGGCTTTAAAAATCAAAACCGTAAAGGTTCGTGGTGGTTATTGGATCGAAGTGGTTTCGGATAATGCTGATATCCGATCCCGGTCTCTTCGAACTCAAACGATAAATTTAAAAAAAAGAAATTCGTTTAATATGAACAATTTCACAATCAGGGTTTCAATATCCACATATGGAAATTCATTCCATATGTTTACTTTATCATGACTTGTCCATCAAAATAACTTGCTTGTAATCATCGTATTTTCTGAAATTTGGGATAGTGATCGGTACAAGTCGATTTACTTCCAATAAAATGTGCCAACGTTTTATTCTAACTACTTTAATTTATTTGGCTACTTAATGGCACAGACAATAGATAATTGAAATCCATGTCTAAAAACAATATCCTTCGAAGCATAAATTATTAATCCAATCAATGATATATAATTTACAAATCAGGATTTAATCAGTTCCAATTTACGAGTTATATATTTTTTGTTTTATTATTATTATTTTTATCCAGTTACTTGTTAATCAAAAATAATAATGAATTATTTTAGTTAATTAACATTAAACAGTCCATTTAAAATTTAATTGGTTAATTAAATTAATCTAATAAGAATTTACTTATCTATTCACTTAAATCGTTTAAAAACATTAAATTTTTATACTGTAGAAAATATGATGATATTAATCCAGATAAAATACTTGACGATAGGAACATGATGCAACTATTTGCGCATCGATGGGATTTAAAACGAAGAAGAAATAATGTTTTAAATGTAAAAGTTATTAAACATAAAAATAGCTTTAATTTACTTTATTTTAAAAAACAACTCGGCCCATACATATGCAAACCCGGCCCGCCTAAACTAAACTCGACCCAAACAAACCCCTCTTCTTCTAGCCTTTCTTCCTTCCCTCTTTCTTTGATTTCACGCGCCTGTGCACGACCGTGCGCACGTACATGCCGACTCCGATCATCCATCCTTGCACCCGACCTCCTTCTCAGGTCACCCATGACCTACGCCCCACGTTCCACTACCAAAAGACCCACGGCGATGTCCAGTTCAAAATTCGAACCTTGACCCAAAATCTGGAAACAACCGAGCCCCACCAAAACACCTCGCCACGTCACCACAAGTGACCATCCACCGCCAAATTTTCCCTAGAGCTTCGCCACAGCTACCTTTTCCCCCTCATGCGCACTTCCACCTCTCTCCCTCTTGATTGCCATTGACCATGAACCGAGACCCAACCCAACACGCCTTTAAACCCTAGTTGGATCTCGATAAGCCTATGCACACCTCTAAAAATTACCACACCATTTTTCAAGTATTCCCCATCACCCAAGCCTCCTCCACGACCAACACCATGCCCTGCCATCGACTATGTCGCCAGAATTTGCCATTACGCCCAAAACTGATCATTCCCCAAATTTTCTCCTTCCACGCGCCACTAAAAATTCCCAAACCAATCTTAAAAATCATGTTTTTCAACAACGATCACGACTATATGATCTATTCATCAAATTATGAAAGTTGAATTTTGACCCTATATGACCCATTCACTGTTAAATGTCATTTTCTCTCTCTCTACTTGATAAAATTGAATGAAACCAATTTTAAAATATACTATACTCATAAACAAGAAACTTCGGTTTTGGAATTGGTTTAAAACTTATTAGATGTTGCGTTATTGAGTTTTAAAGTTAAGGAATTAACTATATTATAAAAAAAATGAATAGAGCAGGTCTAAGGAAGAAGCCCAGTGTTGGTGGAACTGCCTATCTCGAGCATAACATACATACACATATTTGCATATCAAACTCATAAACATTTGGCACAGATCAATAATTCATTCAAACACACACACACAACAGATCAATAATTCATTCAAACACACACACACACACACATATAATATCCAGTAACCATAAATAAGTGTTTTACTCACTACTTTATAAAATAGGTGAACTGGTGCTTTTCCTATACTCTTTCTCAAGCTTTTAGTCCACTAATCTTCCTTCTTTAAGCTTTCAATCCCCTTTTTATATTTTGATGGCAGAAATTTTGTTTCATACCTGAACAAGTAGACAAGGCTAGGCTATATATATATATAATGGAAGGGGAACATTTCAACAAAAAGGAGGCTGAGATGTTTATAGGCTTCCATCTTTCATTTATTTTTTTATTTTTATTTTCTTTTGTTGGTTGATTGGATTTCATTTGGGGGCCGATTTGATTTTGTAAGATGATTTGATCTTTATGGTGATTTGATTTCATGTGTGGCTTGATTGGATATTTTGTGTGCTTGACTAGATCTTGCCATCATGAAGCTCTTATGTGTATATATCTACATACATATATATAGATTTACACATACTCTATTTTTACCATACATATATATTTACATATACTATTTTTATATACACCATATATGCATATACATATAAATATACTTATATATTTTGTCATATTTTCATATACATATATATTTTTAGATATACACATGTTTTCATATATATATATATATATATATATATGTATGTATGTATGTATGTATTTCTATACGCACTATTTTTATAAACATTTACCCATATATATATAGTCACAAGTTTGAAATTTGCCATTATGAAGTTTATACATTCATGTATATATATTTTTATTTGTATATACAATATTTTTATAAACATGTATACATACATATAAACTTATATTTATTTTTTCCATCAAAATGGAGCTTGTATATTTTTGTGTATAGATATATAGATATTTTATCACGAGTTTGAAATGGTGAAGTTTACATCCATATATATATATATATTAATTAATTTTCCTTATTCAGAAATTTACATTTCAAAATTTTATATAGTTTAATCAATTTATAGATTCAGATATTTCAATTATCAGAAAATTTATCTATTTGGCTTATAAAAATCAATATTTCAATATTTAAAATTTATTTAATCATCTTTTTCATATCGAATTTTGTTATTTAAAATTTTATCTAAGTTCATATCAATAAATTACATTAATAAATCATTAAATTTTATTTTTTAACCATTTTAATTCAAAAATTATATTAAATTTAATAATTTAAAATAGTTAAAATTACGCTATGCAAACAATCGCATGGATCATAGTCTACTTAATAGTAACACTGGTGGTTAGGACGCTATCACCCATAGACTCAAGGCAATCATCAGCCCCCTCGAATTACGCCATGTGGACCATAGATACACAATGATTTCGCCTGGTTCCCCCAGGAAACATCTGTACCTCAGGGAAATCGCTCTACTCAGGCAGATTACGCCAAAAACGACCATAGATCGCAGTTATACAATGGTTTCTCCTGGGTCCCCCAGGAAACATCCGTAATCGTAAGCCTTCACAACCCTATGAATTTCGCTATGCAGTCGAGTCGAAGGAAATTGATGAGTATTATGTCCGGACAACCTATATCGATTAAGACCCATTTTTGGATCCACACAAGTCCATCTGGGATAAAATCAAAGAATCAATAGAATGTATCCACAATGTGGCCACAAAGCAGATAATCAAGCAGAAGGTACTTCCCATATCTACAATTTCAAAATGTATATCATACTATACATAGTACCTTTTCAAATCATCACTTCAAAATCATAATAAATTTCGTTATATATAAGATCATCGTTTTTCAGATCGAGTACCTTTCAAAATCAATAGTTCTCGAATCAACTTCATACTTATACAATTTTTTTTTACATAAGATCGCAAAGTTCCAAATCAAATTTTTTTCTTTTATTTTACAATCAAAGTTTCTCGAAATCAATCACTTTCAAATATCGGTTTAGCTTCAAATTCATATAGCATTTCAACAATCATTTTCCTCAATTCGGATATCATTCAAATTCAAAGTTTCATAATTTCAAATCAATAGTTTCAAAATTTTATTTCAATTTCATATTTCGTAGTCATATCTATATAAAATCAACTTCCTTTCTAAAATCACTTTGTAAGTAAATAAGTTTTAAAACAACAATTTCTTTTCAAAATCGAATACTTTACAAAAATCCTTTATATATAAACGACCTTATAAATTTTTATTTATTTATTTTATTTTATTATTATTATTATATATTATTCTTTTTATAAACATTTCTCAAACAATTTTGCTATAAAACTTTTCAAAACTAGATTTCATATTTATACATAATTAAAATTTTCCTTCAAAATCATTTTGCAAATAAATAAGGTTTTATAAGTATTTATGAAGTCCAAAGTATTTCTTGGAACTTAATTTCATTTAAAGAATTCCAAAACCAATTTCCTCTTTGTATAATACAAAATAACCTTATTTATTTTACTTATTAAAATATTTAACATTTCAAAGCTTATCCAACTTATTTACCTTTATTTTAAAAAATTTAAAACTAAACTTTATATACTTTCCAAAATACTTTTATACTTTACGAAAATGCTTGGCTTTAAAAATTAATTCTCAATCTGGAAGTGTTCGACTATTCAGAATAGTCGGAAAAATCAAATTCCAATTCAAATTGGAAATCAACAATCAATCATCTCAACAAGATGCACCATCAATCAATTAATCAATCCCAATGCATAGGGTACAAGCATTCATAATGTTATTCAATCCGAAAATTCGAGAACTGAACACTGGTTTTTTTCCAAATCGTTTGAAATAAATATGTACATATCTCTTTCGAATATCTAATAATACTTTAGGGATTTGAATCAAATCAATTTCATTAAACAATCGAGTAGCAAAGCTACTTAAAGTGGCCTCCCCCACTTTGAAACTCGAAAATGAATGCTGATGATACTGTAGTCATCACCAAAATTTATTTTTCAGCGACAAAAGTGAGTTCCGGACTTCATTTCTTTTTAAATCTTTTGAAAATCCCTTTTTGAAATCACTTTGAAATCATTTATAACAGTTCTATTCGAATTTTTTTTTCACATTATACTATTATATATTTTCCGAATCTTAAAACCAATTTCAAAAACTCCCGAAATCCAAACTCACAAATTTTCAGTTTGAATAACCTTTTTGTTTATATATTAACCATGTCTAAATAAACCATATTTCATATATCACTTTCAAATGGTATCCATTACTTTTTAAAATGATACAGGTGGAAATTCAAATATATATTCACTTCAAAATCCAAGTTAAACATGCATTTTTTCAATTGGTTAAATATTTTTCAAAGACCAAAATTTTCCTACCATAGTCAAATGCCCAAATCAACAGCCAATAGTCGATGCTCGTAAACTGGCCGAGCACAACTCATCATTCAAAAAGCGATAATATGCACATCCATATTAATCGAACAATCAATCAACAAAGAGATAACATTCAATCATCATCAACGGTCACAATTGATTTTATCAGTTTATAAAATTCATTTTTTTTATTCTATATAAAATCCAAGTTAAAATCATTTCATTTATTAATATCCAAATATTTTTATATCACTAACAAATACGCTCTCTCTTTTATACGTATATACACTCATACTCATTCTAGGATACTACTGACCCTATCTCTAATGAGTAATCCCCACCAAAGCCAAGGTTCTCGCTTAACCTTCAGCTCTGGTACCACATGTAACGACCGAGGATTTTCGCCCCTCGAAAATCGACATCCATACATTTACTGTATAGAATGCCGAGCAATCGAGTGCCAGAAATACCAGATCATTAGGGGTTAAGAAGAAAGAGGTAGAAGAAGAAACAGAAAACAACAACACATAACCTCACAATCGTAGCATAACAAAATATAATATACAATAACAGATTTTTATACAAAAGAAATCTGTAACTGTTAATATACATACAAATTATCAAAGTACAACCATCACCACAGAAATTTGGACAGTTATAATAACTTGTCTTCAAAAGTGCTGAATATACAGCCTACAATACACAGCGGAATATAATCATGTACGTGTAATACATCTCTGTCTTCCAACTCATCTCTTGAGCTCAATAGCATCCTAACCTGAATCAGTAATACTCGGTCTGACCTGAGCATTATAATAAAATAAAATCCTAGTCAAGCAAGAAAACTTGCCACGGCCGTGAATTTCGACACCCGAAAATCGACATCAATACGTTCACTGTATTACATGCCGAACAATCAAATGCCAGAAATACCAGATCGTTAGGGAAAAGAAGAAAGAGGTAGAAGAAGAAAATAGAAATAACAACACAGAATCTCACAATCGCAGCGGAACAATATATAATAGATAACAACCGATCTATATACAAAAAGAACCATGACTGTTTTTATACATTACATCATCAGAGTACAACACAAATCAATAGCACAATACTGGACAGTTATAATAACTGGTCCTCGCAAATGCTGAATATACAACATACTATACACAGCGGAATATAAATCATATACGTGCAATATGTCTTCGTCATCCAGCTCGTCTCCTGAGCTCCATAGCATCCTATCCTGTATTTGTAATACTCGGTCTGACCCGAGCATTATAATAAAATAACACCCGAGTCAGTCTGGAAAACCAGCGTGAGAAAACACACCCAATTTGAATTATCAAAGTTCAAAATCCTTTGAAAATCAGAGGTATCTCGTAAGACCACGCCACAAATAAACACGACGGGTTTTTACCTTACGATAACAAAAAACATTTCAAATAAAATCCTCTAATATTATAATAGTGCCCAAGTACAAATACTTATTCAAATAGCTGAAATTGTTACATTAATTAAATTCCAGCATACTAGGCTCTATAATAAAAACCGTAAGGGCACGTATTGGAGAATGGATTCCATACAAATGACTAGGCACTGGGGTACCACCTGCCACAATACACGTCTAGAAACAGCGTACCGAGGACCACGTCGGGATTCACTGCAATACAAGACCGTACTATCCCTAACCTAAATAGACCGAATATGCTATCACCCCGGGTGTTCCCACCCTCTTTCGAGCTCCTTCATGTACCGTAGTAATAAATAATATCCGAGGTTATCTAGAAAGGTGATAAACATACCCTACTTGGGTGCGACCCACTTAGCCTTGTTGCATCTCCCCTGATTTTCAGTCATTCCCGGTTGATGAGGCTAGAGGCTACGATTACCTTTTTAAGGAATTTTTCACTTAGAAGGCTCATTGTCCTCCGATGAAAATGTTCTGATAGCATTCATCCATACAAGTTCGTTCCGGGTCCAAACGGAACCGAAGGCACTAGTCCTACTACATCCATTTTAGAATCACCCTCAGGATTAGTAGCGATTAGCCCTTGCACTTCACTGCTCCATCTTCGACTCCATGCTCTTGTTTTCACATCGAAAACATACTCATTGGATCGAAGTGGTTTTCGGATAACTTATCCGATCCCGGTCTCTTCGAAACAACGTTGATACTTTCCGGTAAACTCAACCCCGGTTCTTTAGGAAATAAACAGACGAAAATAGGATCGGAGATCATCTCCTAACCGCTAGTGGATGGATTTCCTTATAAACGTCCTAGAAGAACGAAACGAGTTTATATGTACAGTATAGCCCTCGAACGGTAGCTGTACCATATAAATCCGATATTTCTCCTAGATATTTCCAAAGTTATATTTTAGGCCCAGATTTGATAGTCGGTTATTTAACTATCAAATAAAACAATCATTCAACCAATATTCCATTTCCATTGAAAAACTCCAAATCTCTTTTTAATTTACTTTTAATAAATTAAATCTCTTTATCCAAAATATATACTTATCTTACCGAATTTAGTATATTGACACACTCTATTCTTTTCAAAGATATTTCAAAATAATACTTATGAAATTTATATAATAATTTCCCAAGTTAAATTTAGGCAATTACACTTTAAAATAAAAAGTTATCATATAATATAATATTAAATAGTTTACCCCTTTAAAATAATAATACTGGTTAATTCTTTAAATAAAAATTTACTTAATATCAACCATTTATAAAACTACTAAATTAATACATAAATATACTTGAAGCAATTTTAAAATAACTCAATAATTGCTCTTCTGAAATATTCCTTAACACTTTTCAATTTCTAGTTAATACTTAAAAATCCTTCTTTTAAAATAAACTTAACTTTTCCAAAAAAATATATTTTTAGCTCCACTATAGCCAGTCTAATTATTTATAAATCCCTCTCGATTTATTTCCAGCTTGATTTACGTTCCAATTCCGTAAATTTCCTTTTTCACATTTCTAAAAATAAACTACTATTTAATTTTTAAATAATTTACCCATCTCCTTATAAAGTCCACCGTGAATTTATAATTTCAAATTATCCACTGATAATTACTTCACTTTATTCTATAAACTCCGTTTATAAATTCCATAATCTCATTTCTCGTTTATAACGGTTTCACAACACTAAATTGATTTTAAATCAATTTCTAATTTTAAATTCATTTTTAAATCAATTTCTTAAATAGCCCAAATATATTCCAAATTCCACAAAATTTCATATTTCCCTTTCTCTTTATAATTTTTAAAATCTAATTTAAAACTGGAACATCAATTTTATATCTTATTTCAAATTTTCCCCTTTTATTTTTCCAAACTATTTAAATCCCAAATTTTAAAACAATATCGCTTAATTTCTATTTTTAAATACTTTTATACAAATATTCCAAAATCTCTATCTTTCCATATTCAGAAATTATCAAGTACAATTTTAAAATCAAACTATTTATTTCACCCAAAGTTCATTTCTTAATTTATCCAAATTTCACCATAAATATATTTTTTCTTCAAATTTTCCTTTTTAATATCTTTCTAAAATTTTAAACATTTACCATCGGTATTTTAAAATACCAAAATCTAACCAGTAATTCCATAGCACCAAATAAATTCAAATCACGCTATAATCTATCACAGATTATCCAATATATCGTATTACCGAATATGAAAATAAATTCAACATTTTTGAGGAATCCAGTTGGATCCCTCCAACCTGTTTCCCTGCATCCACAGATTTTAATACAATATAAAAATACCAATCCCACTTCGAGGGGGATATCGCGGTATATAGGGTCATCCGTTATTATGCGGGGCGTATAGGGTCTCATCCGCTATATATATATATGCGGGAATATCAATCACTCCAATATATATACTACTATATATAAAATCGCATTCAACTGATAAAAAATTTCAAATTCAACCAATCAACCAATAATTAATTTTAACTATTTAAAATTAATTACAGTAATCCAAATTTGAGCGAGATTAACTCACTTAGATTCTCGTTGTCGTTTCTGTGCCCCGGTTTTGATTTAATTTGAGCGCGTTCGAAATTATCTGAAATTTTCAGAAACTCCAATCTCATCCAAACCAGTTTCTACGCGTTATATTTGTCGATACGAGCTCAGTCAACAAACCGCGTCTTGATCGGACTTAAGATGAACGAGATAAGGAATTTACAATTAAACAATAAATTATATAACTATTTACTTTATTATTTATTTTCTAAAAAAAGAAGCCCGTTATCCTAAAGAACACGGACTCGGCCCATCCACTTCTTCCTCCCCCTCTATTCCTTCTCTCTCCTCCAGAAATGTATATGTGTATTCGTGCATATGCACGAACGATCGACTCCATCTTCTTCCCATCTGACTTCGCCCCCAACTTCCTCTCCTCGAGCTCGTCACCCTCGTACCCTCACCATCACCTCCTCCCTCATGGAAAAACGTGACCTGCTCGCGTTGAGATGCTTCAGTGGTGATTGTCGCACCTCACAAATTTGCGACCGGACCTCCTTGAACTTCGGCCGAGCCTGCTATTTGATCCCCCAAGCTCGAAAACACCCTCAAAATCATGAATTGATGGCTAAAATCTCGAAAATTCTAAACCCTAGTTCTCGAACCCAACTGTCGATCAACACCAACAAGCGTCGTACCTTCTAAAAAGCGTACCAGGTTGATGAGACTGAAGAAATAAAAATTTAGGAGTTGTTTCACGAATTTTCATTGAGTATAAGTGAAGATACGATTTTTCGAAGCTGCCATTTTTTCCCTTTTATTCAACTATGTTCGGTTGTTTGAAAAAGAAGAGGGAGATTGATTTAAAAGAAAGAAACATGATGGAGTGGGTGTATAGTGATTTGAAGGAAGAGAAAACTGATGTGAAAAAAGTTTTTGACTGGTCAACATAAAATAAATATACTACTTAATTTTAAATCGTCTCGATTTCGCAACTTAAAATCTCGACCTCCTATCGAGGCATGCCGCTAGGCGTTTATAATGTTATACCTTTATTCCGAACGCAATGGAAAATGTTTCGAGTCCTAATTCGATCGTATGGAGAAGATAGCTTTTTGGACCCATTTATTATATTGAATTTTCGATGTAAATTTCAGCGCGTTTACATACCATACGACCAAATGATAACTCCAAACGCTGTGAAATTTGAAATCCGATAATAATACACTATTACAGATCCAATGGAATTGGTTTCGTCGAAATCCGAGACTGTGCCTTAGAAGGCTATTATTAAATGTCAATTTAAACGATATATTTTTAAAACTGAACAAATCACTTTTAAATTCAATTTTAAAACTTTTATTATCTTCATTATTATAATTATAAATTTTATAAGCCTTTAAATTATTTTTAACTAGCTTAAAACTCTAGATTCAATATTCTACCCAATTTTCAATTATTTAATTCAATAATTATCCAATAAATAGTTATATTTGGAATTCATGTTAAAAAATTTAACTTTTAAGTATTTAAAATCAATTAAATATTCCCATTTCAAATATCCAAAATTCTGGGTCATTGTATTCCTCCCCCTTATAAGAATTTCGTCCTCGAAACTACTAGGTAAGAAGGATGGTCCATAACCCGTTAACTATTTTTCCCAAAACCAACAGTTTAAACAATCTTTCCCAAATCAATTTATTGAAACAAACTATCACTTTTCTAATTTCCAAATTCATACATAGATTACAACCAATAGTATCCCCTCAATCGTTCAAATTATAATTTAAAACCAAATTTTAAATTATCAAAATTTTCTTCAAAATTTTTCTAACTCCTTAAATTTTCGAAAAATTTCGCCAGCGTCTCCTTTGCGTGGCTAGATCGAAACAACTACAAAACTGCCTCTACGGGCCCAAATCATCAAAAGAAAGAAAAATCCAAGTGGCTCAATCAGAAAAATCATCAATTTCATACACAATTTAAATACATGCCTTTTTGTTGGGCAATTTAAAATTTTCTTCTAAAATCGAAGACATCAATTTAGCTTTTGCTTTTAAATATCCTGCATCCCACTTACCAATAGTATTCAATCATACAATTCAAAATCATTTTGTTTATTCCTTTTCAAAATTCTCTTTATTTAGCCCGTACGATGTACATATATCATCCATACGCAATATCAACTCTGATCGCTCGTTGGATCACACAATTTCACTTCCGAACTAGCATCGTTCACACGACTCTCTAGTGCGGACTCAGATCTGGTTTCTTGATTAGAAACCGTCATTCTCCTTGCATAGCTGTATACTACGATAGAGAATTCTATAATCAATCAAAAATCCATATCCAGGGTTCGCCGTCGAAAATCGAGTGAAAAATCCTGACTCGGATCGATATAGACTATCGCGAAATTCTGTGCTCGAATCTGGATCAAACCGTTATGCGAATAAAACAACATACGTACAACTCACGTATAAATTTCCAATTGATTATTATCTATCTCCAATTCTTTTATTCTCACTCATTTTAATTTCCATTCACATATTCACAATTATCATATTACACTACTTTTATTTAATCTTCATTCAAATGTTTACTTAGCATATATCTTAAGTACCAATTTCACTTAAGGATTCACCATTAACCTTTTTAAGTCCATTATAACATTTTATACAACTTCTTATATTTATTTCCACTTCATAACTCAATTTTATATCCATTTCTATTCAAATTAAATTTCCAATTTCATTTGAACTCAATTTACCTTCCAAATCTTAAGTATTGAACTTTATGAACCTTCTCTCAAATCATATTTAATCCACTAAATTAGTTCCATCTACTAATTTATTTCCAATCCCAATGAATTTTATTTTCAAACTTTATTTTATTTAGTCCCATTTAGGCTGAATTTTCAAAATTCACCTTATACTTAACTCAAGTTAAGTTTAATCCCATTCCAATATTCAATTGCAATTCCATTCACTTACTAATTAAATTAGTTTGTTCACCCACTAATTTATTTCAATCTTAATAAATTCTATTTTCAATATCTATTCCATTTAACCTGCTTAGGCTAAATTTCCAAAATTTCTCTTATTTTAACTTAGTTCAAGTTAATTTCCATTTGAACTTAAATATCAAATTTTCTCAAGTTATCAACTTACTAATATTCTATTCACCAATTCCTTCCAGTTTACTTCATTTAATTGGTTGACTTTACTAATTTATTTCATTATCACACTTACTTTTATTTAACTCTCCTTAAGTTAAAATTTATTCCAATAATCAAATTCCAAATTTTATAAGTTTTTTTTCTACTTATTTATATTCCATAAACATCTTTAAATAAACTTCCAGAGTTTAAACAATTTCTTAAACATTCAAATTCATTTTTGAAATCATATATACTCCAAATCCTTTGGTATATCAAATTATTCCTTTGCATTTCAAAATCAAACCTAGTTTTGCAATACAACTCCAATCCAAACATTTCAGGTAGCAATTTCTCTCTTGGAAACTCGAAAATGAACACCGATGATGTCGCGATCATCATTGAAATTATTTTCCAGCGACCGAAGTGAGTTCAGTACTTTTATTTCCTTTTGAAATCATTTTAAATATTTTTATTCCAAATCTCAGTAGATTTCATTTCCAATTCAAAAATATTTCCTCCAAATAACATCACTATTACTTTCCAACCTTGAAAAACATTTTCAAAACCAACCGAATTTAAATTTCCAAATTTCCAACTTTTAAATCCTTTTAAATCTATATTCATAAACCATATCATCTTTAAATATTCCTCTGGAGATTTCATTTCATTTCAAATTATAAATCACATTTATAAACTCATATTTACAAACTCCATTTTGTTATATGGATTAATTTCTTAACTTTTGGTTATAATGTCGACTTTTATTTCAACCAACAACAACAAATGATAATAGTTTAATATTATCATTTCCTAACAACCAAGCACACTATAATAATTTTTGAAAAATTATTTCTTTATATATACGAAAATAATTTGGGTAAAATTATTTCATGTACCCCATTTTAAAACAATACTGTGTCGAATTGTTCTATTCAAGTGTTAAGAGATCCCTATCAATAACGTTAATTACTCGCATTGACCAGAATCCATAAGCCACTAAATAAACCAATCAACACAATATAAAACAATTTTATATTCACTAACAAATAAATGCTCATATCTATTAATACACTCAAACTCATTCTAGGGTGCTACTAACCCTATCCCTAATGAGTAATCCCCACCAGAGCCAAGGTTCTCACTTAACCTCGCTCTGATACCAAGTGTCACAACTTGGAATTTCGACACTCGAAAATCGACATCAATACGTTCACTGTATTATATACCGAACAATCGAATGCCGGAAATACCAGATCGTTAGGGAAAAGAAGAAAGAGGTAGAAGAAGAAAATAGAAATAACAACACAGAATCTCACAATCGCAGCGGAACAATATATAATAGACAACAACCGATCTTTATACAAAAAGAACTAGAACTATTTTTATACACTACATCATCAGAATACAACACAAATCAATAGCACAATACTGGACAGTTATAAAAACTGGTCCTCACAAATGCTTAATATACAGCATACCATACACAGTGGAATATAAATCAGATACGTGTAATACGTCTTCGTCATCCCGCTCGTCTCCTGAGCTCCATAGCATCCTACCTGTATCTGTAATACTTGGTCTGA
Organism: Allium fistulosum; assembly: GCA_030737815.1. NCBI lineage: Eukaryota > Viridiplantae > Streptophyta > Magnoliopsida > Asparagales > Amaryllidaceae > Allium > Allium fistulosum. Next base: position 391,039,426 of record CM060901.1, read on the forward strand.
CCTGCGCATTATAATAAAATAACGCCCGAGTAAGTCTGGAAAACCAGTGTGAGAAAACACACCCAATTTGAGTTATTAAAGTTCAAAATCTTTTGAAAATCAAAGGTATCTCATAAGACCATGCCACAAATAAACACGATGGGTTTTTACCTTACGATAACCAAAAACATTTCATATCAAATCCTCTGATATTATAACAGTGCCTAAGTACAAATACTTATTCAAATAGCTGAAATTGTTACATTAATTAAATTCCAGCATACTAGGCTCTACAATCAAAACCGAAAGGGCACGTATTGGAGAATGGATTCCATACGAATGACTAGACATTGGGGTACCACCTGTCACAGTACGCGTCTAGAAACAGCGTAACGAGGACCACGCCAGGATCCCTTGCAACACAAGACCGGACTATCCCTAACCTGGATAGACCGAATATGCTATCACCCTGGGCGTTCCCACCCTCTTTCGAGCTCCTTCCATATACCGTGGTAATAAATAATATCCGAGGTTATCTAGAAAGGTGATAAACATACCCTACTTGGGTGCGACCCACTTAGCCTTGCTGCATCTCCCCTGATTTTCAGTCATTCCCGGTTGATGAGGCTAGAGGCTACGATTACCTTTTTAAGGAATTTTTCACTTAGAAGGCTCATTGTCCTCCGATGATAATGTTCTGATAGCATTCATCCATACAAGTTCGTTCCGGGTCCGAATGGAACCGAAGGCACTAGTCCTACTACATCCATTTTAGAATCACCCTCAGGATTAGTAGCGATTAGCCCTTGCACTTCACTGCTCCATCTTCGACTCCATGCTCTTGTTTTCACATCGAAAACATACTCGTTGGATCGAAGTGGTTTTCGGATAACTTATCCGATGCCGGTCTCTTCGAAACAACGTCGATACTTTCCGGTAAACTCAACCCCGGTTCTTTAGGAAATAAATAGACGAAAATAGGATCGGAGATCATCTCCTAACCGTTAGTGGATGGATTTCCTTATAAACGTCCTAGAAGAACGAAACGAGTTTATACGTACAGTATAGCACCTCGAACGGTAGCTGTACCATATAAATCCCATATTTATCCTAGATATTTCCAAAGTTATATTTTAGGCCCAGATTTGATAGTTGGTTATTTAACTATCAAATAAAACAATCATTCAACCAATATTCCATTTCCACTGAAAAACTCCAAATCTCTTTTTAATTTACTTTTAATAAATTAAATCTCTTTATCCAAAATATATACTTATCTTACCGAATTTAGTATATTGACACACTCTATTCTTTTCAAAGATATTAGGAAACCTTTAAAAATAATTTGGAAAGTACCACTGCGGTATCAATCCATGGATTCACAGCTCAATGGTTACGTCTCGATTCCAAAGAAATTCAAGACTTAACTGCATGCACTCACTGCCTCCGATTACGCCATGCGGGTATACTAATACTTCCCGAGAACTTTATTTTAAAAAAATTCAAAATAACACTTATGAAATTTCTATAATAATTTCCCAAGTTAAATTTGGGCAATTACATTTTAAAATAAAAAGTTATAATATAATATAATATTAAATAGTTTACCCCTTTAAAATACTAATACTGGTTAATTCTTTAAATAAAAATTTACTTAATATCAACCATTTATAAAACTACTAAATTAATACTTAAATATACTTGAAGCAATTTTAAAATAACTCAATAATTGTTCTTCTGAAATATTCCTTAACACTTTTCAATTTCTAGTTAATACTTAAAAATCCTTCTTTTAAAATAAACTTAACTTTTCCGGAAAATATATTTTCAGCTCCACTATAGCCAATCTAATTATTTATAAATCCTTCTCGATTTATTTCCAACTTGATTTACGTTCCAATTCCGTAAATTTCCTATTTCACATTTCTAAAAATAAACTACTATTTATTTTTAAAATTGATTTACCCATATCCTTACAAATTCCCACCGTGAATTTATAATTTCAAATTATCCACATATAATTACTTTACTTTATTCTATAAACTTTGTTTATAAATTCCATAATCTCATTTCCCGTTTATAACGGTTTCACAACACTTAATTGAGTTTAAATCAATTTCTAATTTTAAATTCATTTTTAAATCAATTTCTAAAATAGCCCAAATATATTCCAAAGTCCACAAAATTTCATATTTCCCTTCCTCTTTATAATTTTTAAAATCTTATTTAAAACTGGAACATCAATTTTATATCTTATTTTCAAATTTTCCCCTTTTATTTTTCCAAACTATTTAAATCTCAAATTTTAAAACAATACCGCTTATGCTCTATTTTTTAAATACTTTTGTACAAATATTCCAAAATCTCTATCTTTCCATATTCAGAAATTATCAAGTACAATTTTAAAATCAAACTATTTATTTCACCCAAAGTTTATTTCTTAATTTATCCAAATTTCACCATAAATATTATTTTTCTTCAAATTTTCCTTTTTAATATCTTTGTAAAATTTTAAACATTTATCATCGGTATTTTAAAATACCAAAATCTAACCAGTAATTCCATAGCACCAAATAAATTCAAATCACGCTATAATCTATCACAGATTATCCAATATATCGTATTACTGAATATGAAAATAAATTCAACATTTTTGAGGAATCCAGTTGGATCCCTCCAACCTGTTTCTTTGCATCCACAGATGTTAATACAATATAAAAATACCAATCCCACTTCGAGGGGGATATCGTGGTATATAGGGTCATCCGTTATTATGCGGGGCGTATAGGGTCTCATCCGCTATATATATGTAGGAATATCAATCACTCCAATATATATACTACTATATATAATACCACATTCAACTGATAAAAATTTTCAAATTCAACCAATCAGCCAATAATTAATTTTAACTATTTAAAATTAACTACGGTAATCCAAATTTGAGCGAAATTAACTCACCTTGATTCTCGTTGTTGTTTCCGCACCCCGGTTTTAATTTGAGCGCGTTCGAAATTATCTGAAAATTTCATAAACTCCAATCTCATCCAAACCAGTTTCTACACGTTATATTTGTCGATACGAGCTCAATGCAATAAACCGCGTCTCGATAGAACCTAAGACGAACGAGATAAGGAATTTACAATTAAACAATAAATTATATAACTATTTACTTTATTATTTATTATTTTAAAAAAGAACCCGTTACCCAAAAGAACACGGACCCGGCCCATCCACTTCTTCTTCCTCCTCTATTCCTTCTCTGTCGCTCCAGAAATGTACATGCGTATCCGTGCATATGCACGAACGATCGACTCCACCTTCTTCCCATCTGACTTCGCCGCCAACTTCCTCTCCTCGAGCTCGTCACCCTCGTACCCTCACCATCACCTCCTCCCTCTTGGAAAAACGCGACCTGCTCGCATTGAGATGCTACAGTGGAGATTGTCGCACCTCACAAATTTGCGACTAGACCTCCTCGAACTTCGGCCGAGCCTGCTATTTGATCCCCCAAGCTCGAAAACACCCTCAAAATCACGAATTGATGGCAAAAATCTCGAAAATCCCAAACCCTAGTTCTCAAACCCAACTGTTGATCATCACCAACAAGCGCCGTACCTTCTTAAAAGCGTACCAGGTTGATGAGAATGAAGAAATAGGAATTTAGGAGTTGTTTCACGAATTTTAATTGAGTATAAGTGAAGATACGATTTTTCGAAGCTGCCATTTTTTTCCCTTTTATTCAACTATGTTCGGCTGTTTGAAAAAGAAGAGGGAGGTTGATTTAAAAGGAAGAAACATGATGGAGTGGGTGTACAGTGATTTGAAGGAAGAGAAAACTGATGTTAAAAAAGTTTTTGACTGGTCAACATAAAATAAATATACTATTTAATTTTAAATCGTATCGATTTCGCAACTTAAAATCTCGACCTCCTATTGAGGCATGCCGCTAGGCGTTTATAATGTTATACCCTTATTCCGAACGGAATGAAAAAGGTTTCGTGTCCTAATTCGATCGTATGGAGAAGATAGCTTTTTGGACCCATTTATTATATTGAATTTTCTATGTATATTTTAGCGCGTTTACATACCATACTACCAAACGATAACTCCAAACACTATGAAATTTGAAATCCGATAATAATACACTATTACAGATCCAATGGAACTGGTTTCGTCGAAATCCGAGACTGTGCCTCGAAAGGCTATTTTTAAATGTCAATTTAAACGATATATTTTTAAAACTAAACAAATCACTTTTAAATTCAATTTTAAAACTTTTATAATCTTCATTATTATAATTATAAATTTTATAAGCCTTTAAATTATTTTTAACCAACTTAAAACTCCAGATTCAATATTCTACCCAATTTTCAATTATTTAATTCAATAATTAAATTTTCCAATAAATAGTTATATTTGGAATTCATGTTAAAATAAATTAACTTTTAAGTATTTAAAATCAATTAAATATTCCAATTTCAAATATCCAAAATTCTAGGTCGTTACAAAACCAGCGTGAGAAAACACACTCAATTTGAATTATTACTATTTTTAAAATCCTTTGAAAACAAAGGTATCTCGTAAGACCGCGTCACACATAAACACGACGGGTTTTTTTCTCTTACGATAACCAAAACATTTTATAGCAAATCCAGTGATATTATAGTAGTGTCTAAGTACAATATTTATTAAAATAGCCGAATTTGTTATTAATTAAATTCTAGCATACTAGGCTTTAAAAATCAAAACCGTAAAGGTTCGTGGTGGTTATTGGATCGAAGTAGTTTCGGATAATGTTGATATCCGATCCCGGTCTCTTCGAACTCAAACGATAAATTTAAAAAAAAGCAATTCGTTTAAAATGAAAATTTCACAATCAGGGTGTCAATATCCACATAAGGAAATTCATTCCATACGTTTACTTTATCATGACCTGTCCATCGAAATAACTTGCTTGTAATCATCATATTTTTTGAAATTCGGGATAGTGATCGGTACAAGTCGATTTACTTCCAATAAAATGTGTTAATATTTTATTCTAACTACTTTAATTTATTTGGCTACTTAATGGCACAGACAATAGATAATTGAAATCCATGTCTAAAAACAATATCCATCGAAGCATAGATTATTAATCCAATCAATGATAAATAATTTACAAATCAGGATTTAATCAGTTCCAATTTACTGTGTCGATTTATATATATTTTATTTTATTATTATTATTTTTTATCTAGATTACTTGTTAATCAAAATAATAATAATTTATTTTAGTTAATTAACATTAAATAGTCCATTTAAAATTTAATTGGTTAATTAAATTAATCTAATCAGAATTTACTTATCTATTCACTTAAATCGTTTAAAAACATTAAATTTTTATATTGCAGAAAACTCGATGATATTAATCCAGATAAAATACTTGACGATAGGAACATGACGCAACTATCTGCGCATCGATGGGATTTAAAACGAAGAAGAAATAACATTTTTAAATGTAAAGGTTATTAAATATAAAAATAGCTTTAATTTACTTCATTTTAAAAAACAACTCGGCCCATACATATGCAAACCCGGCTCGCCTAAACTAAACTCGATCGAAACAAACCACTCTTCTTCCAGCCTTTCTTCCTTCCCTCTTTCTTTGATTTCACACGCCTGTGCACGAACGTGTGCACGAACGTGTCCACGTACACGCCACCTCCGATCATCCATCCTTGCTGCTGACCTCCTTCTCAGGTCACCCATGACCTACGCCCCACGTTCCACCACCTAAAGACCCACGGCGACGTCCAGTTCAAAATTCGAACCTCGACCCAAAATCTGGAAACAACCGAGCCCCACCAAAATGCCTCGCCACGTCACCAAGAGTGACCATCCACCAACAAATTTTCCCCAAAGCTTCGCCACTACCACCGCTACCTTTTCCCCCTCATGCGCACTTCCCCCTCTCTCCCTCTCGATCGCCATTGACCATGAACCGAGACCCAGCCCAACACGCCTTTAAACCCTAGTTTGATCTCGACTAGCCTACACCTCTAAAAATTACCACACCATTTTTCGAGTATTCCCCATCACCCAAGCCTCCTCCAAGACCAACGCCATGCCCTGCCATTGACCACGTCGCCGGAATTTGCGATTACGCCCAAAACCGATCATTTCCCTAAATTCTCCTTCCACGTGCCACTAAAAATTCCCAAACCAATCTTAAAAATCACGTTTTTCAACAAAGATCACGACTATATGATCTATTCATCAAATTATAAAAGTTGAATTTCGACCCTATATGACCCATTCACTATTAAATGTCATTTTCTCTCTCTTTACTTGATAAAATTGAATGAAACCAATTTTAAAATATACTATACTAAAAAACAAGCAACTTCGGTTTTGGAATAGTGGTTTAAAACTTAATAGATGTTTAGTTATTGATTTTTAAAGTTAAAGGATTAACTGTTTTATAAATAAAAAATGAACAGAGCAGGTTTAAGGAAGAAGCACAGTGTTGGTGGAACTGCCTATCTTGAGCACAACATACATACATATATTTGCATATCAAACTCATAAACATTTGGCACAGATCAATAATTCATTCAAACACGTTTATACAAACACACACGCACACACACATATAATATCCACTAACAATAAATAAGTGTTTTACTCACTACTTTATAAAATAGGTGAACTGGTGCTTTGTCTATACTCCTGCTCAAGCTTTTAGTCCACTAATATTCTTCCTTCTTTAAGCTTTCAATCCCCTTTTTATATTGATGGCAGAAATTTTGTTTCATACATGAACAAGTAGACAAGGCCGGGCTCTCTCTCTCTCTCTCTCTATATATATATATATATATAGAATGGGAGGGGAACATTTCAACAAAAAGGAGGCTGAGATGTTTACAGGCTTCCATCTTTCATTTATTTTTTTATTTTTATTTTCTTTTTTTGGTTGATTGGGTTTCATTTGGGGGCTGATTTTATTTTGTAAGATGATTTGATCTTTTATGGTGATTTGATTTCATGTGTGGCTTGATTGGATATTTTGTGTGCTTAACTAGATCTTGCCATCATAAAGCTCTTATATGTATATATCTATATATATATATATATAGATAGATTTACATATACTCTATTTTTACCATATATATATATTTACATATACTATTTTTTTATATACCATATTTGCATATACATATACGTATATATTTTGTCATATTTGCATATACATATATATTTTTAGATATACACATGTTTTCATATATATATATATATATATATTTATATATATATTTCTATATATACTATTTTTATAAACATATACCCATATATATATAGTCATAAGTTTGAAATTTGCCATTATGAAGTTTATATATTCATGTATACATATTTATTTGTATATACAATATTTTTATAAACATGTATACATACTTATAAACTTATATATATTTTTGCCATTAAAAATTAAAATGGAGCTTGTATATTTTTGTATATATATTGTTTGCACCAAAATTGGTCACAAACACCCGATAGTCGTTGAAAACACCAGTACGCAATCACAATTCACAGATAACAAATATATAGAGAAATAAAAATGAAGAACACTCAGAAAATTGAAAAGAATAGCAGTAAACAACACAGATTTTATAGTGGTTCGACGATCTTGCCTATGTCCACTCTGAAGCTTATGATTTTATTGATTCACTTGATAACTTCAATCTGTTACAGCATATTACAATTGATGATAGCTCTGAAATTCGAATGCAACAGTGATTATAAGATGTAGAATTGGATCAGGCAGAGTATGGACGTTGAATCGCCAAAAAGATCCCTTTTCTGTAGGCTTCAGTGGGCTATTTATAGGCGTAGGAGGCTGAGATCACGCTCAAACTTCGGGAGACTTCTTTTGGCACGTGAGTGGGCCCACGCGACTGGTCCCACCAAGTTTTGACTCGATCTATGATCGATACGAATTGATTTCGTATCCATCAAGAATTAGTCCAATCGAGCCGAAACTTGGCAGGAACATTCTTTACCTTGTGCGCAAACTTCTGTGAAAATTTCGTAGCATTTGGACCAATGGTTTGGGAGATATCGTCGATACGAAATGGGATCATTCGGCATGCTGTCTGGTTCGAATTGACTAAGTCGATTCGATGCTTTCGAATCGATCACCTCACGTGCTCTCGCGGTGATGTGGTGCGCATACCTCGCATCGATCCATTCTTTACTCCGAGATGACCGTGTCGACTCCATGAATTTCGCCTTGCTCGTATCGAAGAATAACACGTCGCCCAGGCTCGTTGACCTGATGGATATGAACAAGCCTCTGCTCATGGATTCGAACATGGTCCCATGGTGGATACGAAGCAGCGAATCCCTGATGGATGCGAAGTTGACGTTAGGTGATCGTTACGAAGTGGACTACTTACTGATGGATTCGAACAAGGAGCCATGCCGATGGATTCGAATAAGTCTCTCTAGCCGAAGGTTGATCGACACGAAGCTCATCGATACGAAGACTTGGCCATTCCGATCGATACGAAGCAAACTCTATTGATGGATACGAAGTCCATCGATACAAAGTGCGGCCTACTGATGGATACGAAAATGGAGTTATCTCCTTCAATTTGCATCGATCATAACTTGAGAACACGAACTCGGATTGACTTGAAATTTGGAGTGCTAGCTTTCATGACTTTGCTTACCGTGTCCTATCAATTGTAGCCTGATCCGGGCTTGGACAAAATTCATCGATATCCATGGTGAAACAGTGTACAACGAACTTTTACGACGAACTGTCTTTAGTTTTCCAGTCAACTTTTTGGTGTCACGGCCTTGCCAAAAGGCGGGATAACATTTATGTATATATATATATATATATTATCACGAGTTTGAAATGGTGAAGTTTACATGCAGATATATATATTTATTAATTTTCCTTAATCAGAAATTTACATTTCAAAATTTTATATAGTTTAATCAATTTATAGATTCAGATATTTCAATTATTAGAAAATTTATCTATTTAACTTATAAAAATCAATATTTCAATATTTAAAATTTATTTAATCATTTTTTTTCATATCGACTTTTGTTATTTAAAGTTTCATCTAAGTTCATGTCAATAAATTACATTAATAAATCATTAAATTTTGTTTTTTAACCATTTTAATTCAAAAATTATATTAAATTTAATAATTTAAAATAGTTAAAATTACGGTTCATTACACATTTATGTCCCTTGGATGTTATACATCGCCACACATAGGGACTACTTATTCGAAGTAAATAATAGAATTTAAAATTACCTAACTGTGCTCATTCTCAAGCTTTCAGTATAGCATGGAAACTCATAGATGCTCTAAGCGTCTTTTTACCCCTGCAACACCTATATCCACTTCTATTACTCCAATAGTGACTTCTAGCTCAGCTTCAGTTTCTACTTCCACTATAACTTGAGCTTGTCAATCCGAATAACACTGAGAACTTCCGATTGAGGTTACTTCACTTATGATAGTTAAGGAGCCATAAAGCATTGTTGCTTCAGATGTTGGTCTTACTGACATAATGGTCCTCGACAACCCGTCGGACTCTCTAGCTTCATTGTTAATGGCTGCAGACCTCAGAAGAATCTGCAGTCGAAATAGATTCCCCTGGATGAGGTTCTACTTCCCGAATCATAAAAAGAGCTCATAATCCACATGATGGTTATACGGCCTGTAACGGGCACATGTGCATATTCGAAGCCGTTCCCCTATTTAACCCATTCCTCAAGCACATGCTGCAATCCATGAGACTATATCCCTCAATAGCTTTAGAAAGAGATCACATAACCCTTCACTTGTATTCTTCAAAGCATCCCATGGTTGTAATGTGGCCATTGTTCTGCCCAACAAAAGGAGCTACTTTAAAGATGAGTATTTCTTTATATGGTGTCCTACCAGCTTCGTTCAAAGATCATTCTCTAGCTGTAAGTCCTTCATCCCTTTTCCACCTCACTTGAATAAACTCTGTTCAAGTCGCTAAATAGCTTTAATTCCTTTACGGTTATCCCTCTAAGAATCGAGAACTACGCTCTAATCCAAAGGATTCATGAGTTCAAAGTTCTTCGGGCTAATGAAAGAAAGAAAATCCTCCTTATCACTTATCTCCAACCATGCCAATATCACCTATTACATAATGACCGATGTGTCCACTTCATGCAACCTCCTCCCGGCACTACTCAGGGTACTCCGCAAGCCACTCTGCAGGATGAGATGACCACCGTGGCTTCGGCCCATCATGGAGTAGTTATGGAGTGGGAAGTGCTATCTGACACAACATCTAAAGATAAGGAAGAGAATGATGAAGTAGAGGTCAAATAAAAGGATAAAGGAGGAAAAGAAGAAGGAGAACGAGAAGGACATGGAGAAGAAAATAGAGGATACGAATCAACCGTGGAAATCATTAGAGAGGAAGTGAATTCAACCTCTACTCCTCGACTGGAACATTTAAGAAGAGGTCCTCTATGCCAACATCCGAGCCCCATTAGAGTCCGGTCAGATAATCAGCTCCTCTCATGACACATGATGAAATCTATGGCTCGCTACCTAACTTGGAGACCATAGATTATAGGATTTTGTTCTAGGCACACCAATATGCTAGGACTTCTACAACTTTTTTAATGACATCCCCTTTCTTCTTACCAATGGCAGAGGCCCCTCCTAAGCCCTACCAATTAAGCTTGGTCCATAGGTTTAATAGATCTCATCAACACCGCACTTAAGATCACAATACATATGCACTCCGCATGTTCTTTCTTTCTGATTCCCAAGTTGTAACCCTATTCTCTTTCCTTTTCACATACAATGAGAAAAGGCTTCTATGGCCACCTCAGCAAGAAGACTAGCCGTAACCTTTCCGTCCACCAATCAATCTCCCAACCATGCTATAAGCCTCCATAGGAGACTTAGATAGAGCAAGCAGAAAGGAGAGAGGGAGAGTGAGAGAGAGAAAAGAAGAGGGCGACAAAAGATGCAGATCTGACTGTGGTAGAGACCAAAGAGCTGCACATACCTTCGAATGACTCCAATTCCCGTCAATCTAAGAATTGGTCACTGCCTCCCCGTTTATGGATCCTTACTCCGATTGGAGCCCATCTCCAAAGAGGTGAACTCTATTGTTGCATCACGTCTGTTGGTCTTCCAACGTTAGCAACATTCCACTTCTCATTTCTTAGTCCCTGCTTCTCATAGACCGAGGCCTTCACACTCTACATCTGCTGCTTCAACTCATTACTGAAGGGACCAGCCTAGTTAGAAGCAGGTTAAATGGGTGAATAAAAAAATACATTTTGAATTTTATTGAGCCTAAGAAGCCTAAATGGATTATAGATCCCATCTAAAATATTTTAAATAAATCTTCATTTTATTTAATACGTTTGAGAAGTTTTTTATCTTTTATTTTTTTTATTTTACAAGTATATAAAATACACTTGTTTATGTAAAGTGCAGATGCTATAGATAAAAAATATATATAGTTAATGTGACTGCATGTAGGTGTCGAAATTTACATCGCAATAGACCCAATTCCACTTTGCATATGTATTTGTTGTCCAAGATTTTGAATTAAAAATACATACATCATAAAATATGTATTATAGAATGTAAATATATATGGAGATTATATTTGGTAATTTTATATGATTTGAAATTTAAAATTAATTTATTTTCAATTAGGGAAAGATTTGAGAGTAAAGATTACATTATTATATAAAATCCATCTATTGAATTTGAATAAAGGCAAACATATGTGTTTCTACATATATAAATATATCAAGTAATGCTTTAGATTTTAAAACAAATTATATATGTAAATATTGTAATTCATATTATATGTACAGATATGTTCGAATTTAAAGTTGACAATTCAAATCAAATTTTAATTTAAAAGGACAAAAGATATAAAATTTTACATAACACTTCAAATTTAGAAAGAAAATATAAATTTTGGATTTCACATAAAATTCCACATATGAATTCTATATTGAAAAACTTTTATTCTTATGAAAACAATACCCAAAACAATTATATTCAAAACATCAACCATATAACATAAAAAGTTGATTTTCAAGGAAAATTTAAATGATTAAATATATGTATAAAATTATAAAATAATTTTCAATTAACGATTAGTTTTTAAATAAAAATTTCAAAAACAGAAGAAAAGGGAATCGTACAACTTAAACATATGTAAATTTATGATAAGAACATTCATAACCGAATAATACAGAGAATAATAGTAAATTAACATAGGAATAGAGGATATAAATAATATGAATCATAATGAACATACAATGAATGGAGATAAAAACAAATGTAGATCTGAATCAAATTGAAAAATTGAATATACTTTTAATTTAGATGGACAAAAGGAGATTTGAATTACATGTTACAAGATGAACAATTAGAAGACAAGATGAATTATATAAAATCCAAGCATATAAATAAGAGAAACACATAAACAAATTAAATTAGAGAAGTAGATGTTGTCAAAAATCAACCTTGAATCATGAATCGATGCTCCTAGATTTTTAAATCAATATCCATATTTTGCAAAGACCAAGCGGTTTAAACCTCTTTTAATAAATTGATTTATTTGTATTTGTTTTGGGTAAAATTTTAACTATGGAGGCCATGATAATTTTGGACATTGAGGGAGAGGAGGAGAGCAAGAGAAAGAAAATTTTGTCCAAAAGAATAATAATGGAATGGCCAAAAGAAGAATTTTTTTAATGGAAACGTTGAAACCTTTCAATCCCCTTCTTTAAAACCTTCCATATTTAATTCATTATTATATCTCATCAAATTCTCTCTCCCTCACCTTCATATTTTCATTAGAAAAGATAGAAATAAAGAGAAAATGGCATAAATCATTTCATGAATGAGATTTAAGTGGGTTATAAAGAAGAGTAAATGATGGAGATTTATTTCCTTTCTTTAGTTGCTCCTTTGGATTTTCAAATAACATTTGAAACATCTTCCTCCTATCATGCATGGCCGACCATAAAAGAAGCATGTTGGCCTCAAAAATTACCTAAAATAACTTAGCAATTGATCAATTTAAATCCAATGTAAACGTTCTATCTATGACGTATATCGATACGAGTGTTTGTAACTTTTATATATGCACTTTATTAAATACTAATAGTATTCAAAAAAATCAAATAAAATTTAGTAATTAATATTTCATAAATATTAATTAATTTACATCAATCATAAATTAAATAATTGTATGTCTTTTTTAGAGTTTTCATCATTACAGTTGAGTGACTCAAAGATGTAAATTTAGTTAGTGATCAATATTTAACAATTCAAACATTAACGTTCACACGTCACCTTAGCTAGTGATGTGACATTTTTGCTGAATTTATTGCTTACACATCTTTTTTGTAAAATATAATTTTACTTATTATAAGTGGTACCTGGTAGAAACGATTATTTACATCAATCATCTTAGTCAACACTATATCACATCAGCATTTATGGAATTTGGTTTTAGTCAAAAAACCAACATCATCCATATTCAACTTGATTAGTTAAACCAAAAAGCATGGTTCAATAGTAACAATTATTATTAACTATATAGCTCTGGCTAGAGACTTTGACGTTGAGTTGACTACAGTTGATCGTGATATTAACCTCATATAACCATGAAGACGAATTCCTATTGAATAGTATTTCACTTCCAATGCTTCAACTTAGACCCAACTATAGTTGTTCGATGGACATCATGCCACGATTTAACTATAATCAACGTGGAGTGTTCACTTTAAAGTTCAACAGTATTCTCAAGTCTATAAAACTGTATTACATTGTCACTTTGAGAATCTCTATTTAATCTTAGTTATCTTAACCAATAGAAAACTCTCGAGTGAGTCATTTCATAGTCTAATAACTATCAATACCTAACCCCTTGGTATCCTTAGTAGTCATGAGTAATACATTGCCTAACATTTGAAGAGTGTTATACACTCTAGTCTCAATGGATTTATCGATATCCTATTTTAAAACATATTGATTAGTTAAAAAATGTCATTATAATGTGACAAATTTCTCTTGATTACAATACATTCTAAATACTATCACATAACATATCATTTAAGGATTTCCTATTAAATATACTTTGAATTAATTACTTAATTAATTATACCATAATATAACAAGTATATATCAAAAAGAATAAACCTTTTATTCTGAACAAGATTGGTTATCGAGTTAGATATATGTAACAAATTACATAATTTCCTCTAAGGCATACCCCTAATTCTATCAATCTACCACTTGCATTTGGGGCCAATTATGAAATCTTATTCCAACTTCTTCAATCGGTTTTCTCAAAAACTAGTCAAGCTAGTTCCTTAGTGAATGTCTATGCTATATTTTTTTAACTATCTACTCTACCAATCCACTACCTCCAATATTGATAAACTTCCTTTATTATATGGAACTTTCTGAACTATGCCTCTTGACTTCTAGTGAGCTTTAGGTTCTTTTACAAGCTGTATTGCAGCATTGTTATTACATAACAATGTAATGAGATTCTCAATATTTGGAATTGCCCTTGCTCGGCTATAAATTTGTGCATTTATTTATACTTCTTTTGTTATGGTGCTATTCAAGGCGATGTAGTTAGCCTTTGGTTGGATTAGTCACTACTTATTGTTTGGAACATTTTCAATATTTAAGTTCTTAACTTAAAATTTAACATGAACTTAGAATTGACACATTATACTCGATATTACTTATGATGTTCGAGTCTATGCATTCCTTCATAAGAAGTTTGTTGTTTCTATAAAAAATTCTCTAGTATTTCACAAATACTTGAAAATGCTCTCATTTCATATAGTAATCTTAACTTGGATTTGGTACTTGCTCTACTATCAAATACATACGCGAAATATGGTATTATTTACAATATAAGATGTATGATAATTCCTTTTGCCAATGAATAAAGATCACATCTTACATGTTTCATATTAAACGATTCCAGCATCATGTCTGTGTATATCATTATGAACGATCCAATCATGTCTGTGTATATCATTTTGGATGATCCCAACATCATGTCTGTGTATATCATTTTGGACGATCCCAACATCCTTTTATATTGATGATAAAAGATGTCATTTTCCAATCAAATGTCGAGTGTTAAACATCAAACTAACATGATTTTAACTTTACTTCATAGTTAAAAATCATAAGTTTTGTTTACATGTAGTTTTAGAAATATTTTAGTACCTTTGATATTATTTCTTACAAACACATGTTTTCTGTGCATTTTGACTGAAAATCAAACTATTTGATTTTCTCTATCAGTATACTTGCTTAACTCTAATGCTTATCGAATAATAATTTCATATCATATCCAATAAATTACAAACTCATAATCACTCCTACCTACTTTGAGACACTTTGGTTATTAAGTGAAAACAATACATTCTAAATCATCATTTAGAAGTTTTGTTTCATATACCAAAACTTAAAATCATATTGAGCTAAAATTTTGGGAGTAAAATTTGAATTAACCTAAGTACGTTGAATGATGACCCTTGTTACATTAATTTCAATAATAATTTTTTTTGATGTTACTCTATCAATGTAGCTTACTATGTTCCCCTTATATTGGTCTTCTTCTCGAAGATATTTTTGCAGCCGATAGATCATATCCTTTCGGGTACAACCCTCGAAATCATATTTTGAAAACATACTGGGAATCCTCATTGGAGTTGCACATCATGCCATATGGAAGAGTCGGTACTCTTAATGGCTTATTGATAACTGATGAAATTCTTTTCTAGACATCGATAATAAATTCATAGTTTCTCTTTAATGTACGAGAGTTATTACTAGATATTCTAATTGTTGTGTCTATTTTGGCTTGATCAATTTCATTTCATCCTTTATAATAAGTTTTATCTTTTGATCGTATCCAAATCCCTCATGCTACCAGTAATTTCTAAAAGAAATTCCTTCGTTATGAAGTTGGCATACTTGAAACAACAATGGTTTCTCATTGCAACGGAATAGTTAATCATAAACAATTTAATGAACTACCTTCATATATGTATAAAACTGATTTAGTTTTTAGTTTACGAAACTTATGTTTGTCACATAAATTGGTCAATCAATATTGATCGGTCTCAAACTCCTTTGGGGTGGTCCACACAAGATCCATCACGTATAAATATTATGTTTAGTCTCTACACACACAACCTGTCAACTCTTTGACCTTTGATATGTAGGAGTTTCTTACAAACTCTTTTCTTGTATGATCTCATAAATTATGTTATTAGATGAAATTAATTTTGACGTTATGTACTTACTCTTAGTACACGACCTAACAGAAAGAAATTAACTCAACTTCACTCATCATTAATTGTTCTTTGTCGAACTAAGTTTGATTACTTCTTATTGATACATCATTATGTATCATAGGGAGGAGTGACTTTGAGATTGAATCTTATCTATTTTTAGGTACATTTGGAATTATTTTTCAATAATCTCACTTATTCGATCAAATCAAATCATTTTATTTTCTTTTACACATCATGATATTTACTTTCGTTTTATATTCTATAAACTTATCATAAACATAATACATGTGGACTAAATACATATGTTTATGTTTATAATTATTAATCAGTGAACTTAACGAAATATTTGGAACCATCATAATATTATTAGACCTATAATTGCATACATATATATATATATATGTGTGTGTGTGTATGTATCAATCCTAAGAGTTCACTAACTCTTGTGTCGCTCCCACTAAATGGGTAACACCCTTAACCATTTAAGATACAATTCACCAATACCTTATGATTCATAATCATATGATTAAAGAATTATTTCTTAAAGATATGGCTTAATCCATAGTCCTAAAATAATTGTTAAAATTTTATATACTACCGTGTTATGTAGCTAATGCAACAAATACCGTTATTCTAATAGGTTTATTTCATAACGAATATTCAAAATATTCATAACAAAATAAAACTATATTTATTTTCAGTTACTATAGAAAACATTCATTATTTCTAAATAATATTTGATATACTTATGAAAATAAATTTTCTTTCATATCTCGATACATTCACTCATAAGTATTATATGGCATGCTCCCAGTATTTTCGTCATTACTATAATAACATACGAAATATGAAGCTTTATCTAGCTACTTATTACGACCATTTATTTCTTTTGAAGTAACCGGTTTACAGTCGAGAGTTTGCGATCAAATTTCTTAAATACATAGAAATAACCTTTATAGAAAACAATTTTCTATATTATAACATAATTGGAATAAAAATCATATTTATTATTTCATATTAAGTATCTTTTAGTATTTCATACAATTGTCATTTTCGATGTCCCTCTATAAAGCAGAAGTGACCATTCATTCTCTTCATCCCAACTATGACTAAGTTACATCTACTCTTGTACATTCACTTTCCTTTCCAAAATGGTTGAACTGTAAGCAGTAGATCCTTAATGTAATCAATGGTATTAAATACACGATTTTGCATTATAGTTTATTTGTTTATTTCTAATGAACTAGTTTCATTGATGTTTTGCAAACTGCGACCGTTCAACTTATATGTAACACCCCACAATTATAACGAACAAATATTTAAGTAACTAATTCAGATATTTAATCATTAATTAACGAAACATCCAATATACTCGATTTTTCAAAGAAGGATGAATTAGGATTCGATACACCCGTAGTTGATATCGCTTTTTCGTCATGAGAAAAATGAGTATAAACTTGACTATGTTTTGAAGTCGGCAAATTTTTTGGAGCAAATAGTGATTTCTAGAAGGGATGAAAACTAAATGTTAGGCTAAGGCTTATATACTAGCTTATAAGTCAGCTAACCCCTTCATTATTCGTATTAACTTTTCATTTCATGTTATTCCCATCTTCCCCTTCTCTAATTATTTCTCTAATCCCCTCTTTAATCCATAAACCCTAAATCACTAATTCGAACTCAAATAAAATTCCTAAATCCAAACTTAAATTATTACAATTCCTTTCTACCTATTCCTTATAAAACCCATCAAGGAATTAGCATAAAGTTGTGATTTAGAGCATCGTCTATGATTTTAAGAGAGCTTTGGAGTGGGCTTTGTTGATTAGAGCTTGATTTAGGGAAAAGCAAGTTGAGTGGGAGGATTTTCCATCTATGTTTATGTGTAAATCTTCATATTTTCATTTATTGATTAATATGGAATTATATGAAGTGTTTTGGAGATTATTTGAGTTGATTTATGCTTGTATTCTTGTTATAAACATGATTATATTAACTCATTATTTTTTTAAGACCTTAATAATTATTTTTGAAATAGTTAGTCAACTAAGAATTTGGTTTTGGGTTGATTGAATGATTATATGTGATGTTTTTATAGATTAGAGACTAATTATATGATATAATTATCATTAGTTAGTAATAATGAAACTAATATAAATGGTTTTAGAAAAGTTAGTAAGCTAATTAAGTGAGTTTCTTAACTCTACACTTATTACTAAATTGACTAGAGGGTTAATGAAGCTTAATTAGTATTTACAAAATGGTTGTATGATTTTATAAATGAAGTATATATTTTATAAATGGAAATGAGATTTTATAAAATAGTAATATGATTTATACATTACTTTAATGAGGCAAATAAGTATTTAAAGGCTTAAAAATGATTAATAAGCTAATAATATATTTTATAAAATAGTTATAAGATTTTATAAAATACTATGAAATTATATTAGACATTTATTAAAAAGATTTGCTAAATAAAAGTAAGGTTTGATTAAGTAATAAATGAATTACTTATTTAAATATATGTGTATCTATATGTGTTGGGCAAGTATACATATATGTGTATTTAAAGATATATTACAATCAAAATAATTTGTGCATTATAGTTGGAATTGTTGTGTATGTGGTTTGAAACTATATGTGTATTTGTGTGTCTGTAAGTATACATAGATGTGTGTAAATACATTTGTATATAAGAGCATTGCAGGCGCCTCATGTAGCCATAGCAACCATAGTGTGCACTAAGTTGCGTGAGAATATATCAGGTCTGGTAATCGCTCCGTAGAAGTCAAATACGTGATTTATGTTGTAGTGTGTTTATGTATGCATGTATGAATGTGCAGAAATGAGTGTGCTTGAACGTGTAGGCATCACATAAGTGAGATGGCCGGTTGAGTGCGTTTTGGTGTGATTAGTGGAAGTCGAGTCGATATGATTGCTCGTTAAAATCTACGCCTGCAAAGAGTGGATTTCATGTCAAAATCGGTTTTCGAACACATAAGGTACCACTTTCAAAACAATAACCAATGAACTCCGAAGGAGGTCCGATGCGGTGACGGCAGGCTTTGGAAGCAAGACGGCTCATTGGACGAAGCATAGAGAAAATGACGTGGGAAGCGGTAGATGATGGAGCTCGATGGCTCGCTACCCAGGCTTTACTACTTGGGAGAAGTCCCCACTGGTGGTGACCTGTCTCTGGGAGTAATGCCTGGGTAAGATGGGTTTTTTAAGGAATTCCTTCCCCAGTTCAGATGCTGTTCAGCATGAGACTTCGACATGACTTATAGGAAGCTTCTGGCTATTGGGGAAGGTAGAACGCAAGGAGATGCTCGGGATTCAAATGCTAATGTAAGGAGTGCACAAGTGGTCGACAATGATCAATAAGGCGTTTGAGCAAGTTGTCTAGGATGTGATCGAGGCAAGGAGCATAAGGCACAACATATTCCTACACGGGAATTGTAAGCAAATCGAGATAGTGATAGAAAGCCAATCAGATATGAGATCGGGACATGATCGGTTACATGATCATGTATGATAACCATGTACAATTGGAGGGAGCATATGATGGTGGGGAGTCGGTTCCAGACCCTCCGAGCACATAACAGCATCGATTGATACTAGATCTAGCAGACGTGTAGACTCACGGCTAGCATAGACTCTATGGTTCAAAGCGCCGTTTACTTAAGTGATCAAATAGGGTCAAAGAAAGTACACAACAAGGCAATCAAGGAGCAAGCGATTAGATTTAGGTCATAGTGCAGATCCGGTGTTACGTATCTATTCGTATGTCATTTTATGGTTTCAGACCAAGCCTTCGGGATAGTCCGAAGCAACGCTTAAGGGGTACTTGTGTCCAGTAGCAGTAGTGTAGATATAGACGCTAGGGAGCACTTGAGTGGTAGGATTTTCACTATTGCTAGGAGAGTAGTCTAGGTCTGTATTGGGGCACTTGTATGGACAAGAGATCGTATGGGGACACTCAGTAACTTTCATGGACTCTCGAGGATAAGAATGTATACAAATCCAAAGGTTACATAAAGTGTAGTAGCTCCATTTATATTTCGATTTTTACAGGATGATAGCAGATAATCTCTATTTGACATCATTGTTATGTTGTGCTAGTGATATGCTAGTTGATTAATATTATCTTTGTGTATATCATAGTGTAGACTTACATTATGATACTTTTATACTTTTGGACTTGTATATTGTGATTTCGTTTATCATAATAAATTGTTACCCAGCAGTCACATTATATTAGTTCTACTAACTTGTTGATTATAAGAGAAGAGCAGGTTATGCTATGATTCTCTATTTTTAAGATGGATTTACTGTACTTATTTATAGGCAGTCTGGATTATCCTCAAGTCACGTTTGTGGAGACGGTCGGTTGTGGTTTAACTGTCTTCCTTTTATTTGCATATAGTTTTGATACACAATATATTTAGATAGTTCCCTTCACACCATGCTCCAAGTCGGGCTAGCATTTTGTCTTTGTCTGTTTATGTAATGACAACTTTTAAGTACTCGATCGAGTAGTTTGGAGTCAGGAGCTTTTGGAGATATACTATTAGGATGCACAGTTAGGGCATTTTGGAGGCATGGCTTTGATATTTTGGATATGTATACTTGATATTTTAGTAGTGCATGATATACTTGTTATTTTTATATGAGACCCATTGTATCATATATTTATTCAAAACTCCATGTCATTGGGTGTTGATGTATTCTTACTTTCTGTACTGATATTTATTTATCAATTACTTCCTCTAGTGTGGTCTCTTATATACTGTAATCCTATTCTATTTGTGTATATTCAGTATATTATATGTTATCATTTTGTTATGAGATCTTACCGATGTCTTGGTTTGGTCTTTTGTTTTAATTTTACCCTACAATCTGCCTTTTGTGGTATTCGAAAGTTGGGTGATAATGTATGACGTTGGTTTTTGGGTATTATGAAGGATGGGTAGTTACATTTGGTATCGAGCTTAGGCTTAACACTCGGACTAAGAAACCAGTTTGAGTTAATCAATTTGGTAAAGGAAATATGTTGAGAGAGCATACTTGTATTTTTCTACTATATTATATATATACACCACTTGTATTCTGGACTTTGATTTGTTTCTATCGCTAGTTACTGAAGTATCTTCATCGAGCTATCAGTATGAGCGAACGGAGTGCATGAGTGACGAAGGATGGGTAGTCTAAGATGCCTGATTAGTTCAGAGACTATCTAGCTGCCATAAGAGATGCTCCACCATGCGCAAACAGTTCTTGCAGATGTGGTTGCGTTAGAAGTTGTATGGCCCTTGGGGCACTGGTATTTCTATCTCCATCAGCTTTACTCTCTTCAAAGCTATGCCAGGATTTCCTTAACCTTGGAGGGAAGCCATATCCGAGTCCTGAGACTATTGTTGAGACACATCCTTATGTGCATATGAGAGGGCTTCCATTGATATAGATCTAGAGAATGTTCTCAGAAGGAAGATTGCTTCTCGACATTTGTTGAGGGGAGACTTTAGCTGGGTAGGACATAGTGTTTGTGTATTTAATGATCAGGCATGCGACTTGGAATGAATTCAAGCCTTGCTTTGGTTCTCAGTTCATTATTGAGATCAAGAAGGGCGTGTAGCTTGAGCATTCCATCCATCTTGTCAGGCCAGCTTGTAAGTGAAGAAGTATGTTGACCAATTCAATCTTTTGTTTTTGGGAATTGAGATGGTCGGTACTATGTTGGTCTAGGAAAATGGGTTTTCCTTGGGTCTTAAAGCATCAATTGGAGATTCATTGCTTAGTCTATCTCTATTAGGGGCCACTTTTAAAAGTCTCGTTAGAATGATTCTCCTATATGAGATCACTCGTAAGGTACCATTAAAGATAGGGGGAATGTAAATCAAACCGAAGTGCCAACCAAAGTGCAGAGGCTAGGATACAAGGAAGATCAAGCTTATGCAAAGAAGAAAGCTGGCCTAGTATATCACACATGTGGCATGTATGGGCATTTCTCTAGAAGATGTCATTCGGCTAAAGCAAAACATGCATGCTTCAGTTGCGATTGGCTTGATCACTTGAGGAAGACTGTCCTATATTTTAGAAGGTTGAGTAAGTGATGATGACTTAACCCATACAGGCATTACCATGTCCTAGCATGCTTACTACTCAAGAGAAACAAAAGGAGCTTATGTAGTGAGGTATGCTCTATTTTTCCAAAACTCACTTCTGTTCCTTCTGATACTTGGGCGGTATATTATCTGTTGCTAGTTACTCGATAGATAGGCTAAACTTGACACCTTTCGTAGTAGGTAAATTCTTTGGTAAAGATAAACCTTGTATGATACCCTTAGTTACAAAGTTGAGGTGAGGCGACTGAGAGTACTACCATTCGAACTTGATGCACAAGCTTTCAAGTTTAGCGGGGTTGGTCGATAAAGTGTGACTTAGATTTATATCCAAGTAGGGTTCGGTGGATGCCTAGTAATGGGCAAAGACCGAGCGAATGACTTATAAACGCTTATCTAGAGTCATTCATGTTAGAATTTTTTTCTTTTTGTTGGTAAACCTTAGGTGATGGCAGTGATCCCATGTGCTGAAAGGGATATTTCTAAAGATTTGTCCATTTATACACTATTTCTTAATCACTAGTTTGTGTGCATGATTTCTAAGTGATTTTCACTAGTTAGGAAAGGGTTTTTCACTTCATTCTTAAAGGTGAGCAGTTGAGTCGGATTCTTGTGGTGATAGAGGAATTTCTTAAGCTCGACCAATCGTGCGAAGAAATTTCAGTGGTCAGATCAAGGAACCAGATCAGAGTTTGCATGGGAGGGATCATGTGACTAACCGTAATTTAATAAAGAAATCTTGCGAGCAAACAAAGGGTTGGAATATGCATCATGTCGTTTTGGATAATCTTTAGTTATTATAAATTTTAGTGTAGTATAGTTAAGTTTCTTGGGGTCGTTCGGGGAAGGATTTCTCGACTGGTTTTGTTGCGATTAGGTTAATTTTCTAAGTGACGAGATGATACTTTCCTAGGCGAGTGTCATGGTGCACTTAGTATATTATCCATATTAACATTGTGTAGTTAAGGTGAGTTTGAACTTGAGTAAACCCAAGCATTTGTAGATGCTCATTTAATGATGATTTAATCGGTAGAATTTTCTCCTTGTGAGAATGAGTTCTGTTTGGAAGAAAAAGATAGTTAAGGCACTGATTGCTAGTTTTATTTGAGAGTTTCTGGACACGATGATCCTGTATATCATACGAGTTTTCTTTTCATAGCAGGAGGTGTAATAGTCATTCGTGTACTATATTCACGAAAGGGGTTACACCACTTAGGCGTTTATTCCTTTTGGATGTCGAACAGGCTCATTGGGGTTCGTGGTTTGACAAGCAAGTTTGACTATTGATTGGTTACCGTGTGTGTCAATATATACCCTTTTTGAATTATCTATTTCTTTGTATGCTTTTGCTGCTTGTTGATCAGTTGTTTGTATATTAATTATATGATGATTGTTTATTATTATTTATTGATGGTTGTTGTTGCTCACAGTTATTTGCTAATACTCAATCTTGCTTGTTATTTTTGTTGTTGTTTGTTGTTGTTTAATTTTGTTGTTAGCTAATTTTGGCCGTTGTTGATTTTTATTGCTTGTTTGCATGTATGATGGTTTGTATGCTAGTTATTATTGCCAATCATTGTTTGCAATTGTTTGATGGTTTCTCATTGTTTATTATTATTGGTTGACTGTTGCTTGTTTTGTGTGTTTAATTGCTTGTATGGTAGTTATAATTTCATAATTAAATTATGTTCGGAGAGTGATAGCGATAGCTCTCTGAAATAGATCACATATAATCCATGCCCTCTATGGGGTCAAGATTGGATATATACAGGTCTATTATCTTTTGATATGGCTCAAGGTTTGTGGTACATTTTGATACTGACTCACTTGAGCTTTTTCTCCAATAAATAGTTATGTTTGATTGCAATAGTATCCGTTACCGTGGTAAGATTATATAGGTTTAATTTCTGTATTGTTATTATATGGGCGCATAATCTTCTTTGTATGTTAAAACTAGATACTTGAGGGCTGAAGTATAACTATTTATATGCTTATTTGCTTTGATTTACATTTAAATGGTAAGAAGCTTTCCTAAAAGGATTTATGTATTTTTGGGAATGTGGGATAATATAAGTTATCAAATATTTCCTAGTTGTGTGATGCATTCTAATTTGGTAGCTTCCACAACGCTGATTGCATAAGGGAAAGTACTATTGGAATTTTCCAAAATTGATTGAGGATGAAATTATTTTAAGGAGGAGAGAATGTAACACCCCACAATTGTAACGACCGAACATTTTAATAATTAATTTAAACATTTAATCGTTAATTAATGGAACACCCATTATACTCGATTTTTCAGAGACGAATGGATTGGGATTTGATACACCCATTGTTTAAACTGCTTTTCCATCGCGAGATAAATGAGTATAACTTGACTATATTTGGAGTCGATAAGTTTTTGGAGTGAATAGTTATTTATAGAAGGAATGAAAATTGAATGTTGGTCTAAGGCCCATTAGTTAGCTTATAAGTTAGCTAACCCCTTCATTATTCCCATTCACTTTTCATTCCATGTTATTTCCATCTTCCTCTTCTCTAATTATTTTCCTAATCCCTCCTTAATCCATAAAGCCTAAATCACTATATTCAAATAAAATTCCTAAATTCAAACTAAAATCACAAATATTCCTCTCTACCTATTCCTCATAAAAACCATCAAGGAATTAGGATGAAGTTGTGATTTGGAGCTTTATCTACGATATCAAGAGAGGTTTGGAGTGGGTTTTGGTGATTAAAGCTTGATTTAGGAAAGACCAGGTGAGTGGGATGATTCTCCATCTATATTTATGTGTAAATTTTCATATTATCGTTTATTAATTAATATAGAGTTGTGTGAAGTGTTTTACAGATTGAGTTGATTTAGACTTGTATTCATGTTATAAACATGCTTATATTAACTTATTATTTGCTTAAGACCTTAATGACTATTTTTGAACTAGTTTGTAAACTAAAATTTTTGTTTTGGGTTATTACAATGATTATATGTGATGTTGTGATAGATTAGTGACTAATTACATGATATAATTAAGTGCATGTCATTAGTTAGTAATAATGAAACTAATATAAATGGTTTTAGAAAAGTTAGTAAGCTAATTAAGCGGGTTTCGAACTCTACACTTACTATTAAAGTGGCTAGAGGGTTGATGAAGCTTAACTTGTATTTGTAAAATGATTATATGATTTTATAAATGAAGTATATATGTTATAAAATGGAAAGATTTTATAAAATTGCAATATGATGTATACTTAATTTTAATGAGGAAAATAAGTATTTAAAGGCTTAAAAATGATTAATAAGTTAATAATATATTTTATAAAATAGTTATAATATTTTACAAAATAGTATAAATCATATTAGACTTTTATTGAAAAGATTTGCTAAATAAAAGTAAGGTTTGATTAGGTGATAAATGAATAATTTATTTAAATATATGTATATGTATACGAGTATGGGCAAGTATACATTTATGTGTATTTAATGATATATAACAATCAAAACAATTTGTGTATTGTAGTTGGAATTGTTGTGTATGTTGTTTGAACATATGTGTCTATTTGTGTGTCTGTAAGTATATATAGATGTGTGTAAACACATTTGTATATAAGAGCGTTGTGGGCTTCTCACGTAGCCATATCGACCATAGTGTGTGCTAATTTGCATGATACTGGTTCGAGTAATCACTCCGGTGAAGTCTGAAATGTGATTTGTGTTGTAGTGTGTTTGTGCATACGTGTATGAATATGCATGAAATAGTGTGCTAGCATGTGTAGGTATCATAGAAGGCTAGATGGATGGTTGAGTGCGTTTTGGAATGATTAGAGGAAGTCGGGTCGCTATGATCGCCCATTTAACTTTGCGCATGAAAAGAGTGGATTTCGTGTCAAAATCAATTTTTGAACAGATGTGTAACCTTTTAGAACATTTACGAGTAAACTCTGGTGGAGGTCCAATGTGGTGAATGCATGCTTTGGAAGCAAGGCGACTCATCGGGCGGAGCAATGGAGGAAATAGCGCTAGACACGGCGAATGGTGGGGTTCGATGTCTTTATTGGATGGGAACAGTCCCCACCAGTCCATCGATGGAATCCAACTGGTCAACCGCTGGGGACCTAACCCAAGCAGTAATGCCTGGGCAGAAAGGATTTCATGGGGAATTTCTTACCCGGTTCGAAGGAGGTAAGACGTAATACTTCGACATGACTTCTAGGAAGCTTCGGGTTACTCGGGAAGGTGGAATGCAAGGCAAGGCTCGAGATTCAGATGCTAATGTAAGAAGTGCACAAGTGGTCGAAAACTATCAATAAGGCATTTAGGCAAGTAGTCGAGGAAGCGATCGAGGCAAGAACTGCAAGGCATGGACTATTCCTAAATGGGAAATAGTAAGCAATTGAGATAGTGATCAAGGGCCAATCAGATATGAGATCGGGACATGATCAATTACACGATCATGTACGATAAGCCTATACCATTGGAGGGAGCACATGACGATGACAAGTCGGTTCCAGACTCAGGCCGATGCACGAGCACATAACAGCATCGATCGGTACCGGATCAGGTTGACATGTAGACTTACGGCTAGCATAGGCTCTATGGTTCAAAGCGATGTTGTGCTTGAGTGATCCGTTGGGGTCAAAGCAAGTACACGACAAATGAATCAAGGAGTAGATGATTAGATTTGGGTGGTAGTACGGTTCCAGTGCTATGTATCCTTTTGTATGTCATATTATGGTTTCAGACCAAGCTTCAGGAGAGTCTGAAGCGACGCTTTAGGAGTACATGTACCCAATAGAAGTATCATAGTGTAACATCCCCCTACTTGGAGGCCCAAAACTAACGGTTACGGATGCTGTAGTCATCCATAGTTATTAATCCTTGGCGACCAAGTACGACGACATTAGATACATTGATACATTGATACACAGATACACAAGAATACAGAAAAATTTTAAACAACAAACAAATTCCACATTCCATTTCAAAATATTCCAAATTGACTACATAATCCCAATTCGTAGACCACGTTCAGATAATATATAATTATTACAAAATACGCCAAGAGCGACATATGAAGATGCCCCCTTGGTAGATCAGAGTATACAGATTGGCAAGAAAATAATTTTCCTTTACAAACAAAACACATAGTGGAAATAAAAGAACTCTAATAACAAGCTTGCCTCCTGCACGTCCTCGGAAGCTTTATTCGTCTAAAAGAACACCTAGAAATCTTAACTCTCAACCTACTCAAAATCAATGGAGTACCCGAGAGTTTAAGAGGAAAACAAAAACTTTGAGTCATACATAAAGCCTGGTATGAATAATAATTTACCATCTCAACCCATTTAGATATCTAGTAAGACCACACCGCTTAGCGGAACGGGTTTTCCCCTCACTAATATCTTAAAACATTTATAAAACCATATAATGTGCTCCTACATCCAAAATGGTTAAAACATAGTGTTTCAAAAACCTTGTGATGGTATGCAAAACAAGTAAATCAAATCTAGATTACCCATCCCCATTCATTCTGACTATCTGTCTCAATTATAGTTTCTAGGATTACTATTAACCACTTAAATGTTTATAGACTATCTGTCCAATATCATAGTTTTCATGGGATCACTAAGAACCTATTGGTAACTCCAATATCTTGTCTCTTATCCAAGTTTTCATGGGCTAACTAGGAACCTATTGACTGACTGTCAATATCTTAAACCGGATATAGTTTTCATGGGCTAATTACAAACCTACTGGCCCCTGCCAGTATCAAATCATAGTTTTCATGGGCTGACTATGAACCTATTGGCCCATGCCAATATCATACAGTTTTCATGGGCTTACTGTAAACCTATTGGCCCCTGCCAATATCTTTAATTAAGATTTTAACATCTGTTAAGTTATATTCACTACTGGGTCAGCCTAACTAGTTATTCTGCCATTTTCCCAAAATACTGTTATGGGTTAATAATAATGTGAATAATATTTCCAAAGTATTTATTTATGCCATGGTTTTTCCTTTAAAAATGAGAATTGGTTATTTGTTTTGAAACTTTAGAACATCACTTTCGAAACCACTAGACGACCTACTTTGAAAGCATAGAAAACCTCTTTTCAGAACTCTAAGTATATACCTTTCGAAACCAATGATACCTTTCAATGGTATTAAGAAAACATTCTTTAAAACATAGCTTCAAAACAAATAAAGTACTCTTTCGAAAGCATTGGGTTTACCCTTTAAACATCATTTGGGTCAAAATTGTTATATACGAAAGTATCTCTTTCGAAACCAACTAAAATTAATTTGGGGAAAAGTTGATGGTGTCAGAACCATCTAGTCGAGAGCAAAGACCTTTAAAAATTAAAACTTCGAAGGACAGAGTCGAAACCCCCTTTCGACTCCATTACCTTCGAAACCCTTAACCCCATTTGAAATCAATTAGAAAGTGGCTTAATCTAGGTAAAAGCAAAGATGGCCTTTCGAAGGTATTGATGACTTCAATACTTCGAAAGGAAAACAACGTTTAGGTTTCGACTAGGTCGGAACCAACCTTTTCGAATGCTCTTATTTAATGGAAAAAGGCACCCCTTCGAAAGCATGTGTTTTGACTATGTCGAAAGCTTTAAATAAAATAAGGCAAGACTTTAACTTTTGAAAACAAAGCAGGGTTTCGACCCCATCGAATGCTTACCTTTCGACACCAAGGCTTTCGCCTTCCTTCCAATCCACTGCATACCACTAAGTGATACCTTATGTATTGTTTTCGACTATGATCGTTTCAACTAAGTAGGTTTCTACTAGGATGAGGCGGAATCATTGGAGTCGAAAGGGGCTACTAATTGAGGTGGAACACCTTTTTCTAAATTATAGGCTAAAAAGTTGCTTCTTTTAGTAATTGCTTTATATCAACTTGACTATTTGTAAACCATTGATTGGCTGCCATAAAACTTTTCAAATACTTTACATTTAAAACTGCCGCACTTATGTCATATTTAAACCATAAAAATGTAATGTTTAAGCCCTTCCATATACCAAAACAAATTGTTTCAGAAAAGGCCTTTTAAAATAATTTACTTTCCTTAGTAAATCAATTGGGAAAAATCCTTAAAAATCACAGAAATTCGATTTCATCATGTTATCAAACATATTAAAAATTTAGACCCAATTGCTTCCTGAAATATTCAAAATAAATCTTTAAACCCAATTACATCATATTATCATCAAAAATTCATAATAAAATTTCCATAGCTTGGAAAATTCTGAAAATTAAAACCCATCCCCAAAACCATGTTTTACTTAACATAAATTTTTTCCATAGCATTTAAAAATCAATAACCCATGGTTTTACCCCTAAAACCATAAGAATTTCATATACAAATAATTTTTTAAATCAAACAATTCATAAATTAAGCATATCATCATCCAATATATCTTAGAAACAAAATAAATAATCAAATCCGAACTTATATGATTATAAAACCAAAAAAGATGGAATGAATTATTATTCACCTTAGATTTGATAAGGAATTTGGGATTTGTCGTTGATTAATCCTTCCTAGCTTTGATCCTTAGCTTTAAATTGAAATTTCTTTTTTTTCCTCCTTGTTAATGGCTGGCTCTATTTTATTTTGATTTGCGTTTGTGAAAAGATGAAAATGGAATGTGAATGGGCAATTACAAAAGTCATAGCCGTGTATAATAGATTGGCTAATTTACTAATATGCCCATGTGTAATTTGATTAACCTATAAATCAATTTAAGCCCATTAAATTTTATTATTAAGCACGGCCCATCATTTAATTTATTCAAATCTCAATTCCATTATCATCATTATTCTATTTAATTTACCTAATTAAATCTTCTGATTAATGTTATCAAAAATTAGAGATGTTACAGGCTCCCCCGTTTAAAGAATTTCGTCCTCGAAATTCAGTAAGGGCTAAATACTAAACATAACAATCATCTGTAACAACTCCTAACAACCGTACTAGTCTAACTGACTAGCAACTATCTATATAAATCTAATATAGACATACCCTCAAAGTAGATCAGGATAAATATCTCTAATCCTGTCTTCTGTCTCCCATGTACAGTCCTTCTCGTTGCCGCTCCACTGAACTTTCACCAACTTGACTGTCTTATTCCTTAATCTTTTCGTTACAACCCGAACTAGTTGTCTAACAAAAGTCAAATTAGTCTCTATTACTAAGTCTTCCAACCCCGTCGGAGGAATAGTAGTCTCTGGATCATGCACATACTTGCGAAGACGAGACATATGAAATACATTATGGACACCTACCAAACTGCTCAGCAACTCTATTTTGTATGCGAGCTTTCCAATCCTCTCTATAATCTGGAATTGACCTACATATCTTGGGGCTAACTTCCCTGACTTTCCAAATCGTATCACACCCTTCATTGGTGATGCCTTAATGAAAACCTTATCTCCAACTTAGAATTCTAAGTCCTTACGCCTCTTATCTACGTAACTCTTCTGTCTTGACTGAGCTTCCTTCATCCTTCCTCGGATTAACTCAATCTTTTCTGGCCCTCTCTAACCAAATATGGACCTAAGACTAATCTGTCTCCAGTCTCCAACCAGCATGTTGGTGATTTGCATGGCCTTCCATACAAAGCTTCAAACGACGCCATTCCTATACCAGTCTGGTAACAATTATTATAGGAAAACTCAATCAAATGTAGGTGATCCTCCCAAGATCCACCAAAGTCTAATACACAAGCTCTCAATAAATCTTTGAGTACCTTATTGACTCTCTCTGTCTGCCCATCCGTCTGAGGGTGATACGCAGTAATCATATTAATCTTAGTACCCATCACTTCCTTTAGACTCTTCTAGAATTCACTAGTGAACAAAGCATCTCTGTTACTTACTATACTACTAGGAACTCCATGCAGTCTAACTATGTTCTTCAAGAACAACTTAGCTAAAACATGTGTCGTTCTTATTGACTTAACTGGAATGAAATGGGTACTCTTGGTCAATCTATCCACTATAACCCATATACTTTCATTACCTCTATTTGACCTTGGAAACCCGTTTATAAAATCCATAGATATCGAATCTCATTTTCAAACTAGAATCTTCGAAGGCTGAAGTAACCCACTTGGTTTTTGATGTTCAGCTTTTACTTATTGATAGTTTGCACATTGCCTAACCCACAAGCCAACATCCCTCTTCATGCCTTCCCAATAGAAGCTCCTCTTCATATCCAGATACATTTTGGCTCCTCCAGGATGAATCGTAA
The DNA here is from genome assembly GCA_030737815.1 of Allium fistulosum. Classification (NCBI taxonomy): domain Eukaryota; kingdom Viridiplantae; phylum Streptophyta; class Magnoliopsida; order Asparagales; family Amaryllidaceae; genus Allium; species Allium fistulosum. Next base: position 391,071,155 of record CM060901.1, read on the forward strand.
ACTTGGATTGGTGACATTCTCCAAGAACTTCCTTCCTCAAGTCCTCCACATTCGGAACACACAACCGTCCCTTCTTTCTTAGACATCCTTTCTAGTCAAGGCTAAAATCCTTTAAATCATCGATCTCTATTCCAACCTCCAGTCTTCTGATCCTTTCAGCTAATACTAGATCCTCCTTCTGCTTTGAGGCAATTTTCTCAATCAATACTGGCCGAACTTCTAAACAAGATAATCTGGCGGAATTCTAACTAGAACCAGCAGTTGATCTTAATTGCACATCGCAACTGACTAAAGCTTCTAAATCTTTCCACTCTACTAACATAGCTAACACCACATTCTGATGTTTTCTGCTAAGGGCATATGCCACTTTATTACCTTTTCCTGGTGTATATTCTATACCAAAATCATATGCAGCCAAAAACTCCAGCCACCTCTGCTGCCTCATATTCAACTCCTTCTAAGAGAATAAATACCAAAAGACTTATGATCGGTATACAACTCAAATCTCTCCCCTAAGAGATAATGTCTCCAAATATTCAATGCGAAGATCACAGCTGCCAACTCCAAATCATGAGTAGGATATCTAACTTCATGCGGTCTAAGCTACATAGATGCGTAGGCAATGACTTTACCATTCTACATCAGTACCGCTCCTAATCTAGTTTCACATGCATCAGTATACACTACCAATCCTTGGTTTTCGTCTGGAACTACTAACACGGGTGCATTGGTCAATAAATGTTTTAACTTAAGGAATGCTTCCTCACATTTGTCGGAGCAAACAAATCTCACTTCCTTCCTGGTTAGTTTAGAATGGTGCCGCTATCCATGACAAATCCTTAATGAATCTCCGGTAGTATCCAGCAAGTCCAAGAAAACTCCTGATCTCAGTCACCGTCTCTAGTCTCTTCCAATTATTCACGGCTTCGATCTTAACTTGATCAACTGACAATCCTTTCTCGAAAACCATGTGACCAAGAAATTTTACCTCTTTCTTCCAGAAATGACATTTGGTAAACTTCGCCTTTAGCCGATTCTACCTCAGCGTCTCAAGTACCACTCTAATATGAACTTCATGCTCTCTCTCATCCCTAGAGTAGACTAGAATGTCATCTATAAACACTAGTACAAACCTATCCAAATACTCTCGGAAAAATCAGTTCATCAAATCCACAAAGAAAGCAGGTGCATTCGTTAATCCAAATTGCATTACCAACCACTCATATGAACCATACCTAGTTTGAAATACTATCAAAGGAATAATGTCCTCCGCTACTCTTAACTGATGGAAACCTGTTGCCATGTCCAACTGGGAAAACAATCTGGCTCCACTCAACCGATCAAACATATCATCAATTTTCGGCAAAAGATACTTATTATTAATTTTCCTTTCGTTTAACTTGCGATAGTCAATGCACATGCTTAACTACCCATCCGGTTTCTTTATGAACACCGCGGCCACTCCCCAAGGAGAATTGTTTGGTCTAATAAAACTCCTTCCTTCTAGATCCACTAGCCGCACCTATAACTCCTTCATCTCAGTTGGTGTCATCCTGCTAGATGGTCTACTTACAGGTTCAGCTCCTGGTACAAGATCTATTCTAAACTCAATAGCTCTTTTCAAGGATAGTCCAGTGACTGGCTCAAAAACATCTGTAACCTCGCTTGCTACCCGAACCTGACTTAACTCATTTCCTACCTCCATAGCATTAAGCATAGCACTAACACTCCGGTCAGTATTCTCTATTGAGAATATCACTTGGTTATGACTATCAGGGTATCTTAGTGATATTTCCCTATCCTGGAAAAATATTCAGCCTCATACCTACTCAACTAATCCATACCAAAAATGATCCCGAAATCTACAAAATCAATAACATACAAACTGCATGCAAACTTATGACCTAACAAATCAAGTTCTAAACGGTCACATCTTAATCCTAGAGTTGCATATCCTCCTATTGGATTCGCAACTCTTAAGGAAGTAATAAGGTAGGTGGGTTCTAAACATAATCTATCAACCAAACACTGAGATATAAATGAATGTGATGCACCGGTACCAAAAAGTACTCTAACTACAATACTCTGAATCAAAAGCGTACCTTCCATCGTAGTTTTTCCTTTATCAACTGTAGTAGGCCTAGCTAGTCCTATAGCAAAAAAAATTCCTTTGTCCTCCTTAACTGGCTCTGGACACTGATTCTTGTAATGCCCAACTTGATCACAGTTGAAGCATTTCACATTCTTCTTACTCACAGCTTTCTTCCCATTTCCTCACCGACATTCATTAGCAAAGTGACCCTTTTTGTCACACTTATAGCAAACTACCTCAGCCTTTCACTTCTTAATAGTATCTCCCTTCTGGGTTCCCTTCTTTTTAAAGAACTTCCTCTTCTTCCCCCGAGAACCCTGAGTCTCCACTGACTTCTCTTTAGCTAAATCAGCAAATCACTCCTCATGGAGAATGGCCATCTCCACCACTATATTACAAGGATCTCGGACCTGTGTCATGGTCATTCTAGAAAGCTCGGGCCTCAATCCCCGAATGAACTTCTCATTCCTTTTGATGTCAATATCTATAACATCATATCCATGCCGAGATAATTCTTCGAACTTAGTAGCATACTCGACTACTGACATCTCTCTTTGCACTAAATCCATAAACTTCCTCATCATCTTAGACTTAGCAAACTCAGATACAAACTTCTGCTCAAATTTCGTTTTAAAATCAACCTATGGAAACTGCTCTTCCAGAACTCCGGTAGTGACACTATTCCACCAATGTAGTGCTTACCCCTGCAACTGTCTAGAGGCCAACCTTCTCTTTTGCCCATCATTCAAACCCAAATCAGTAAATATACACTCATAATGCAACAACCAATTCTGAACTTCTATGGCACTCTTTGTTCCCAAGAATGGCTTTCCATCTAAACTAGTGTAATCTCTACTCAGCAAAGCAATATTCCCAACTGGAGCCACAGGATTAGCTCCTCCTACATTTACAGCAACTCCAACGGCAGCTACTGCTTGCATCAAACTAGCAAAGAACTGATACATCGCCCCCATATCTATAGGTGGATTTCCTACACTCACATTGGCATCAGCATTTTGATTACTAGCATTAGCCTATCGAGTCGGATTCCTCCTGGTAGTAGGTTGAGCATTTCCATTAGTTATGGTGCTTCCTCCACCAAGATTTCCTCTTTCGTTTCCTACTTCCATATCTCCTTCCTCGTAAATCAGCATACGAGCCTTAGTAAGATACAGAAGAACGGTCGAAGAGAGTAGGGAATATGCACTTATATAACTATATATAGCAAATACAAGTACGTTACTATAACGTTAACCCAAACCCCAATCTTATTATCTAATTCATTGGATAATGATTGGAAAATCTTTTAGGTTTAAGTTTCTTTTAAAGTTTCATAAACCTATGCTCGATACCAACTTTTAACATCCCTCTACTTGGAGGCTCAAAACTAACGGTTATGGTTACTCCAGTCATCCATAGTTATTAATCATCGACGACCAAGTATGGCGACATTAGATACATCGATACACAGATACATAAGAATATGGAAAAAATTTAAATAGCAAACAAATTCCACATTCCATTTCAAAATATTACAAATTGATTACATAATCCCAATTTGCAGACCACATTCAGATAACATGTAATTATTATAAAATACGCTAAGAACGACATATGAAGATGCCCCCTTAGTAGATCAGAGTATATAGATTGGCAAGAAAATAATTTTCCTTTACAAACAAAACACACAACGGAAATAAAAGAACTCTAATAACAAGCTTGCCTCCTGCACATCCTCAAAAGCTTTATTCGTCTAAAAGAACACCTGGAAACCTAAACTCTCAATCTACTGAAAACCATTGAGTACCCTAGAGTTTAAGGGGAAAACAAAAAATTTGAGTTAAAAAAATGGTTAAAACATAGTGTTTCAAAAACTTTATGATGATATGCAAAACAAGTAAATCAAATCTGGATTACCCATCCCCATTCATTCTGACTATTTGTCTCAATAATAGTTTCTAGGATTACTATTAACTTGTTAAATGTTTATGGACTATCTGTCCAATATCATAGTTTTCATGGGATCACTAAGAACCTACTGGTAAATCCAATATCTTGTCTCTTATCCAAGTTTTCATGGGCTAACTTGGAACCTATTGACTGACTGTCAATATCTTAATCCGGATATAGTTTTCATGGGCTAACTACAAACCTACTGGCCCCTGCCAATATCAAATCATAGTTTTCATGGGCTAACTATGAACCTATTAGCCCCTGCCAATATCATACAGTTTTCATGGTCTTACTGTAAACCTATTGGCCTCTGCCAATGTCTTTAATTAAGATTTTAACAACTGTTAAGTTATATTCAATACTGGGTCAAACTAACTGGTTATTCTGTCCTGTCCCTAAAATGATTTTAACAACTGTTAAGTTATATTCAATACTGGGTCAAACTAACTGGTTATTCTGTCCTGTCCCTAAAATACAATTATGGGTTAATAATAATGTGAATAATATTTTCAAAGTCTTTATTTATGCCATGATTTTTCCTTTAAAAATGAGAATGGGTTATTTGTTTTGAAACTTTAGAACATCACTTTCGAAACCACTGGATGACCTCCTTCGAAAGCATAGAAAACCTCTTTTCAAAACTCTAAATATATACCTTTCAAAACCAATGATACCTTTCGATGGTACCAAGAAAACAATCTTTAAATCATAGCTTCGAAACAAATAAAGTACTCTTTCGAAAGCATTAGGTTTACCCTTTAAAACATCATTTGGGTCAAAATGGTTATATACAAAAGTATCTCTTTCAAAACCAACTAAAATTAATTTGGGGAAAAGTTGATGGTGTCAGAACCATCTAGTTGAGAGCAAAGACCTTTAAAAATTAAGGTAGTGTTTAGTCTGTTATTTTTAGTTTTGAGTTTTCGTCCATACAAAAATGCACACGACACATTTATATTGTTGAAATCGACCAATTTAGAAAACGAAGTTAACAAACAAACTAAAAAACAACTTTTTTTTTATTTTCCGCGTTTTGGGAAATAACACAAGCACGTGAAACAATCCATTCTTCTGTCATTCCTCTATCCCATTCGTCCTCCCATCCGTCTTTCTTTCATCATCTTCATCGTCCCTCCATTCTTCTCATGTTTGAGATACATATTGAAAACCGAAAACACAAAATTCATTTTTAAACCAAACACTACCTAAAACTTCGAAGGACAGTGTCGAAACCCTCTTTTGACTCCATTACCGTCGAAACCCTCAACCCCTTTCGAAAGCAATTAGGAAGCGGCTTAACCAATGTAAAAGCAAAGATGACCTTTCGAAGGTATTGATGAATTCAATACTTTGGAAGGAAAACAACGGTTAGGTTTCGACTAGGTCGAAACCAACCTTTTTGAAAGTTCTTATTTAAAAGAAAAAGGCACCCCTTTGAAAGCTTACATAGTACAACAACCTTCTTCGAAAGCCATTCATAAATCTTTTTGAAAGCATGTGTTTTGACTATGCCGAAAGCTTTAAATAAAGTAAGGCAAGACTTTAACTTTTGAAAACAAAGCAGGGTTTCGACCCCATCGGAAGCTTACCTTTCAACACCAAGCCTTCTGCCTTCCTTCCAATCCACTGCGTACCACTAAGTGATACCTTGTTTATTGGTTTCGATTATGATGGTTTCGACTAAGTAGGTTTCGACTAGGATGGGGCGGAATCATTGGAGTCGAAAGGGGCTCCTAATTGAGGCGGAACACCTTTTTCTAAATTATAGGCTAAAAAGTTGCTTCTTTTAGTAATTGCTTTATATCATCTTGCCTATTTGTAAAATATTGATTGGTGCCATAAAACTTTTCAGATACTTTACATTTAAAAATGTCGCACTCGTGTCAGATTTGAACCATAAAAATGTAACGTTTAAGCCCATCCATATACCAAAACAAATTTTTTCAGAAAAGGCCTTTTAAAATAATTTACTTTCCTTAGTAAATCAATTGGGAAAAATACTCAAAAATCATAGAAATTCGATTTCATCATGTTATCAAACATATTAAAAATTTAGACCCAATTCCTTCCTAAAATATTCAAAATAATATTTATCATCAAAAATTCATAATAAAATTTCCATATCTTGTAAGGTATTTTCATTATTTCTAGGATAGCGGTCTAGGTCTATATGGGGACAGTTTTACAGACAAGAGGTCGTATGGGGATGCTCTGTTCCATTCACAGACTCTCGAGGGTAAGAATGTATATAAATCCAAAGGTCATGCAAGGTGCAGTAGCTTCATTTATATTTCGTTCAGTACATAATGATATTAGATATTCTCAATTTGACATCATTGTTATGTTGTGCTTGTGCTATGCTAGTTGATTGATATTATCTTTGTGTATAGCATTATGCAGATTATATTATGACTCTCTTACCACTTCTACACTTGGATATTGCGATTTCGTCTATCATAGTATATTGTTAGGTGGCAGTCGCATTATCTTAATTTTGCCGACTCGTTGATTATAAAAGAAAAGCAGGTTATGATATGATTCCCTACTTTTGAGATGGTTTTACTGTACCTGTTTATGGGCAGTCCAGATTATCCCCGGGTCACATTGGTAGAGAGGGTCGGTTGTGATTTAGTTGTCTCCTTTTTATTCATATATAGTTTTGACATACAATATTTTGAGATAGTTCCTCTAATACTACGCTTTAAGTCCAACCCATGTTCTGTCGTTTTCTATTTATGTCATGACAACTCTCGAGTACTCGATTTAGTAGTTTTGGAGTCAGTTCTTTTGTAGACACGCTCTTAGGATGCATGGCTGGAGCATTTTGGAGGCATGGCATTGATATTTTGGAAATGTATGTTTGATATTTTAGTAAGACATGATAGACCTCTTATTTGTATATGAGACCCATTGTATCAGAAATTTATTCAGAACTCCCTGTCATTGGGAGTTGATGTATTATGACATTTTGTACTGATATATATTTTTTAGTTGCTTTCGCTAGTGCGGTCTCTTATACATTGTCATCCTGTTCTGTTAATGTATATTCGGTATATTATATGTTATCATTGGTTGTGAGATCTTATCAATGCCTTGGTTTGGTATTTTATTTAATTTTACCCTGCAATCTATCTTTTTTGGTATTTGAAAGTCGAGCGATGATGTAAGGCGCTGATTTTCAAGTATTACGAAGGATTGGTTGTTACAATATAATATTTATATGTAATTGAATCTTGGTCAAGTATCCATATTATTATATTACTATTAGAGTTAAACACTCATAGAAGCCAATATACGGGCTTGTATAAATAAACAATTGTGACTACAGGCCAAAGGATTTAAAGGTATGTATATTTTATGTTTCTTTGTCAATCTTTAATTTAGTTCGTTTGTATTTCTTAACTGAGAAATATTTTATCCATTTTAATGGTTGCATAATTTATCTAAGTATATTATTTTAACTTGTTGTAGCATACATCAGAAACATCAAATGTTACCATTTCATTTTTCCAATAAGACTCCAACTAGATTTTAGTTTCTCAAAACCCTAAGATAAACATAAAAAGATTTCGATTTCACTAGTGCGTGTTAGGCCTCGCTTGCCTTAGGATTTTGATCTTGAAGAAGATCAACAAATCATAGGTCTGCAAGCAATGGATAGCACTTTATCAATTGTATCGTATACAACCCCTAACCCGTGGTCTTTGTACTAACCTTATCTCGACCTTTAGGAAGATCAACAAATTGAGAGAGATTTTCCACTCATACACTCCATCTTGCAATGGCCTACGTATAATACGTATAATGCACATACCTTGAGGAAGATCAACAAATACATGCATATAACTTACCTTGTCTAGTCAATATATAAATAGTACTACACATAACATCCCTATAACTTGAGGAAGATTAATAGCTAAGGAGTATGCAACTAATCTAGCGGTATATAAATTGTAGAGGACAACTTATATATTAAGTACCCATAATCCTTAATATATTTATATGTATGTATGTATATGTATATGCATATACGAGAGTGGTATCGATTTTGAATAATGTATTTCTTTTTGAAACACACTCGTGATTCAAGTGTCGGATACATCAGAAATTACGGTGTATGTAAAATACGTATGTATTTATTTCTTAAATCTAATCTGGATTTCATATAGTGCCAATCTATTTAATTAAATCATAGTTAATTTAATTTTAGTTATATTAATTAAATCATATTTAATTAATTTAATTATTATTTTAACTAGGATTTTAATTTTTTTATTTAAATTTCAACCATTGAATTTTTACTTCATTCATCCTTAATCATTTAAAGATGGATATAGACCAGAACATTTTGGTAACTATGTACATATATAATTATACATGTATATTATTTATTAATAACTTTTATTTAGCTTAATCAATTAAAAATAAATTTTTAATTAAAACAATATTAATTAAATTCAAGATTATATCTTTATTTACCTTAACCATTTTATGATACATATTCACATATCATTTCATATCTTTTAATCTAATAAATTAACTTTTAATTAATTAATTATTTATTTAATTACTCCAATAATTCAACAAAAAAATTTAAATTAATATTTATTAACTTTTAAAACCAATTTTGAAAGGTTTATAACATTTATAACATGTCATACCATAAACATAACTTTTAAATTTACAATATAATTAAAAAAAATTCAAAACATATTTTGAAAAATTAGCCCAAGGCCCAAAATTAATTTGTTCCTTTATATTAGGGATAACCTTTGGGCTTAGGTCAACTTTCGAGCCAGGCCAGTAGTAAGGTAGGGCGTAGTACTTGATTACACAAACTCAACCTTCAACATTACCTCTCTAGACGCCCAATTAAATGGTTAAACTTTAATCAATTAGCCGTAACATTGCATATTTGGACCGCACATACCATTTTCGATCTAATATCATGGAAGGTACCGGGCCAATCGGAAGCAGGATAAATAGGTGAATTTCAAAAAAGTCCCACTTTGATCTTTGTTAAGCTTATGAAGCCTAAATGGATTTTAGATTCAATCTAAAACATATTAAATAAAATCGTTATTTATTTAATATGTTTGAAAAGTTTTCTTTTAATTTTAATTATTTATTTTAAAAGTATATAAATTACACTTGTATATGTGAAGTGCATATGCAACAGATAAGAAATGTACGTAGTTAATGTGTAACATCCCTCACTTGGAGGCACAAAACTAACGATTACGGATGCTGCAGTCATCCATAGTTATTAATTCTCGCGACCAAATACGGTAATGTTAGATACATTGATATAACAGAAACACTTGGGTATGGAAAATTTATAAAATCATAAAACAACTTTCACATTCCATTTCAAATCATTTCTAATTCATTACATAATCCTAATACGAGAACCACGTTTAGAGAAAATATAATTATTACAACATACGCCAAGAGCGACATATGAAGATGCCTCTTTGGATGATCAGAGTATAATATAGGCAATTAAACAACTTTGCCTTTACAACAACAACACAGCGGAATCGAAAATAGAAAAGAACTCTAAATAGCTATCATGCCTCCTGCACGTCTCAGGAAGCTTATTCGTCTAACAAGGTACCTGAAAACCTCAACTCTCAAACTACTCAAAATCAATTGAGCTTTTGAGAGTTTAAGGGGAAAACATAAACTTCGAGCCAGAAATAAAGCCTGGTATGAATAATAACCTACCATCTCAAACCATTTAGATATCTAGTGAGACCACACCGCTTAGCGTAAAGGGTTTTCCCCACACTAGTATTTTATCCAAAACTTTATAAAAAACATATATTATTCTCCTGCATCCACAATGGTTAAAACATAACAATTCAAAATATTATCATGACATGCAAACAAGAAAATCAACTCTGGATTACCCATCCCCATTCATTTTGACTATCTATCTCAGTTATAGTTTCTAGGGTCAATATTAACATATTAGTTTTGATGTGCTTACTAATAACCTGTTTAAAACTTATGGACTCCTTGTCCGGTTTCATAGTTTTCATTGTATCACTAAGAAAATATTGGCCCATGCTAATAACTTTATTATTTCATAGGTTCTCCCTGAACATATTGGTATCTCCAATAACTTCCCTCATATCCTAGTTTTTATGGATTGACTAGGAACCTATTGACTTCTGTCAATAACTTAATCCGGATATAGTTTTCATGGGTTCACTACAAACCTATTGGCCCCTGCCAACAACTCTTTCTAAACATAGTTTTCATGGGTTTACTATGAACCTATTGGCTTCTGCCAATAACTTTTTCTATATATAGTTTTCATGGGTTTACTATGAACCTGTCCATTTGACAACTTCTTTAATCAGTATTTAGGCATCCTATATTCTGGTCTACCTGACCTCCTGGATGCAATTCTACTCATTCAGGAGTTAACTCATTTATATTCACTACTAGGTCAACCTAACTGGTTATTCTGCCATTTCTCTCCAAAATACAGTTATGGGTCCATTTTAAAGTTAATATGTATATTGGAAGAAGCAAGCATAATAACAATATAACACCAACATCTATAGTTTAATATCCTTGAAAGCATTTTCATATGAAACATGGTTAATCCCTTTAACCTATTATTTTATCAAGGAAAGCTTCTTTAAAAACCCCATACTTAAAAGTCATTTTAATACTCCTTTATTTATGCCATGGTTTTTCCTTTAAAAATGAGATTAGGTTCTTTATTTTGAAAACTAAGGCTTTTGAAACCTTAAACTTAACTTTCAAAACCATTGGATAACCTCCTTCAAAAGCATTCAAATCTTATTTTCAAAACATTAAGCATATGTCTTTTGAAATACTTTAAATCATCTCTTTCAAAACCATCAAATCATACCTTTCGAAAGTATTAAAGCATCGTTTATTAACTCATAGTAGCATAGCTTCAAAACCATTGAAAGTACTCCTCTTGAAACCATTGGATTTATCTTTAAAAATATATTTTGGCTCAAAGTGAATATAAATGAAAGTACCCTTTTCAAAACTATTAACCTTCAAATATAATGATTGGGGAAAAACCGATGGCTTTGGAACCATCCCTTCGAAAACATTTATCATTTAAGTAAAACATTTGAAGGTTAACTTCGAAACCCCTTTCGAAGCTATTGCCTTCGAAATTAACCCTTTCGAAAGCTATAGGAAGCGGCTTAATATATTTAAATAACAAAAGCTACCTTTCGAAAGCATTGATGACTTCAATACATTCGAAAGGTATAAGGTCGGCAGTAGGGTTTCGATTGGGTTGAAACTAACCATACAAAAGCTTTGATTTAAAAGCAAGGCAACTCTTTCGAAAGCTTCACTTTATACAAAAGGCGACAATATATTCGAAAGCAACTTCTTCGAGAGCTACATTGAAGGGGTTTCGACCTCTTTGAAAGCATTCTTTTGAAAACACGGCAAGCACATATCTTTTGGGAGTAAAGCAAAGGCTTCGACCCCTTCAAAAGCGTTGGTTTCGACACTGTGCCTTCCGCCTTTGTCCAATCCACTACGTACAAACATATTGATACCCTATGTATTGGTTTCGGCTTGGTTGATTTCGATTTGGTTGAGGCGGAAGCATAGGGTCGAAAGGTTGCTTCTGAAAGAGGCGTAACATAATTTCTGGGTAAAGACTGTTTTAATGCCTTTTTAAGTAATTGCTTTTTAACTAACCTGCCAATTTGTAAACATTTAATTGGTTGCCATAAACTTTTCAAATTCTATCTTAAAAACTGCCGCAATTATTTCAGATCTAAACAAGAATTAATTTAGCAAATAAGCCCTTCCATTAAGCAAAACAAATATGTAACATCTCGTATCTAGAGGCCAAAAGCTAAGCGCTATAGATGCTGCAGTCATCTATAGTATTAACTTCTGGTGACAAAATACGGCAATGCTATTGGTATTAATATCTGAACCACTTGAATATGAACAAAATCATAGATTTCCAAAAGTAACAACATTTTACTGATTACATTTTAAACAAATTCATATTCAAATTACATAACCCCATGTCTGCTTCCAAGGTAAAGATCAATTATAATTTACAATAATACGCCAAGAGCGACATATGACGATGCCTCCTTGGATGATCAAAGCAATATAGTCATATATGATAATACACAGTGGAATCAAACAAAATAATCTACGATCCTAATTAGCTATCCCTCAGCCACTTGCTCATCTTCGGAAGCTTTATTCGTCAAAAGACTAAAACTTGAAAACCTTAACCCTCAGTCTACTCAAATCAATTTTAAGCACCTGAGAGTTTAAGGGGAAACAAAAACTACGAGTCAGACTAAAGCCTGGTGTGAATAATTCTGTTATATCTCGGTTTACTGATGTTAAGTGAGACCACGCCGCTTAGCGGAATGGGTTTCCTGTCACTAATATCCTTTTCAAGACATATACATTTTGCAAATCCTTTCCTGCAACCAAATTGGTTAATCAAACTGATATATCAAAATAGCAATATCCTTTGTGGTAACAAATGGACTATCTGTCCGTAAAACAAGTAATACGTGAGCTATCTGCCCACAATATAATAGCAAGGTCCGTTATGCTACTAATGGACTATCTGTCCATACAATTGGGCTGGCTGGTCGTAAATTGGACTAACTATCCGAAATCTAGGTTGACTGCCTACAAAATGGACTAATTGTCCGAATTATTTTCTTAGGGTTAACTACCCTTAAAATTTCCCTTGAAAACATTTTCAAAATGATTTAGTCCTTCAAATCATACATATACAAGGAAAATATATATTTAGCTTTACTTTAAACTATTTTTCCATGTTATATACACTTTACTCAAAATAATGTTGATGAATTTAAATAAGGATTAGCTATCCTTCCAAAACAAGTTAAAACCCTTTTTAACTTGAAAATACTTAGGTTATATTGTCTATTCAATACATTCGAAACCTTTGTTTAAAACCTTTAAACAACCCTTTCGAAACCCTTGAAGCTAACCCTTTCAAAACCATTGAAAAGACCTTTCATCAATAAATATAGCCTTTCGAAAAAATTGGAAAAACCTTTCCTTTCTTTTCTCTGAAAGCTTCAAAATATCAGACATCCCCCTTTAAAACCTTCTAAATATTGTCTTTCAAAAAACATAGGAAAAATCTTCCTTTCAATCCTTTCGAAACCCTAAGGAACTACCCTTTTCGAAACCATTCATTAAAACCTTTTGAAACAGTCAAAACTCAATCCACTACAACAAACAGATCTTTTTTAGCTTTTAAAAACCGCTATTAAAACTTTCTATAGCGTTTCTATTAATGTCATAGATCAACAAGTTGTAATAAGTCTGATAGATACAATAGCGATTCCAAATTGCAATGGAAAAATGACTTTTAACAGCGTTTATGTTGCCATCTTAGACAGGCCGTATCGGTGCAACTACTTTTCTATAGCGTTTTGAAGCTTGCTATAGAACTTTTACACAGAGTTGTGGTTTATGATACTAACAATTATGACGTCATTTAATTGTTATAGTATGTTGACATGCCATATTATTATAGCATCTTAAAACGCTATGGAAAATTATGTCATCTTTTATTACGCACTGAAACACTATAGAAAATTCATTACTATCTATTGTAGCATTATTTTTTGCTATGAAAACTATTTAATCCTTGCAAAATATTTTGTATAGCACTAGCATAATGCTATAGTATAACAAAGCTATAACAAATTTTCTTTTCGTAGCATAGTTAAAACGCTCTAAAATATTTCCATTGCATTTTTTTACTGCCATAACATTCAACCTTACAATTTTCAATTCTACTAATATATTATAACAATTCAAAAAGCCACACTTATCACATTATAAACGTAAACAAATGAAGTCATAAGCCAAACCACAAAATATATATATCCATAATATTTCATATACCGAAAATTAAACATATAAATATTTATGACAAAAGTTAAAAATACATACAACTGTAGCTAACCAAAATGATACATACTAAAAATAAAGACATATGAACGTCGATAGACAATGCAATACATTAATGCAAGCATGACCGATTTGAAGGAGAAAGAGTGCGACATCATGTAGCAACTTCGAAAGCATCATACAACACTTGTCAAAAAGAAGCACATACGTATGTATGTTAGTCAGCATATATAAGTATGTACAAGTACTCTCAGCATGTATAAGTACTCTCAGCATATATAAGTATGTCACATACAAGACTAAAACAGTAAAAGACCGATCCAAGGATTCATGTGAGCTTGCTGCCAAGTGGGTTAAAAAGCTCAATCTCCACCATGAAAATGACTGACAGCGCGTAAGCTATGTGACGAAAATAATGTTTATTTATGACAGTGCGTAAGCTATGTCTGCCTTCTTATACTAATTTAATTTGAAGCTATAAGCATGGTCATCTTGTGCTATACTGTACATGCAAAAAAAGAATCTTTATACTCAACTTTTGAGCAAAAAAGATCATATGAAATGAAGAACCACATGGTAGAAGATTCTTTCATTTCAACTCCTCATTAATCTAGTTCTTTTCCCTTTATCTCATATCAAATAAGAAGAATATTGATTTGAATATTTACTCTTTCTTGTATGCCGTTTGTATGGAAATTTATGACCAACTGTACAAAAGCTTAAAAAGATGATCTGCATGAATATCTCATATCAACTTTTGAGCATATATTTACTCTTTCCTGTACACGGAAATTTCCTATCTAGCTCATTGCATGAAAATTGAATATAGTCTAGGATTAAATTAACTCTATACTGTACAATTTGAACAAATTGGCTAGTTGGACAAAACTAAGAAAGCTTATCAATAATAGAAACCTATTTCTTATAACAACAATTTCTCCAGTAAGCATACCAATTCCACTATAAATTGATCGTCTCCATTATGCTCTTAGTATCACATTTCCGATCCTCACTCAATGATAACCAAGGTGATAAAATTGACTTTTCTAAACTTCAAAACTACTTAATCAAGCTCTCTTACTAAGATTATAAACCTGTTGAAAGGTTATTAGTTTTAATCAGGAGGTTGCACTAAAAGAGATATCATCTTGGTAATGGTTACCAAATCAAAGAACTAGAAAACAAGCGGTAGAATTACCAGACATCATGATTTGCAAAGAATACGGATGATTATTTACTTTGAAGGTTTAAGTTAGTTCACTATGCTGAATATGCATGATTTTAAATGATTTTCAACGAAGAATGGACTTGCTTACTTTAAAAGCAATCACTATGTTGTAGTATTTTTACTCGTGCAAATTAGATTTGCTAAAGATAAAAACCATATTAAAAAAATTACAAAATCAGTATAAAAAATACTACTGTTTGGTTCAGTGACAAAATTAATGTATAAAATATACTACTGTTCGATTCAGTGTATAACGATACTATTACCTATTTTATTTCCTAAATAAATGGGTGGATGAA
This sequence comes from Allium fistulosum, assembly GCA_030737815.1. Classification (NCBI taxonomy): domain Eukaryota; kingdom Viridiplantae; phylum Streptophyta; class Magnoliopsida; order Asparagales; family Amaryllidaceae; genus Allium; species Allium fistulosum. The sequence continues at coordinate 391,086,669 of CM060901.1, forward strand.
CTTACAAAATTAAGTTCAAACTAGATTCGCTAAATATAAATACAAACGCAATATTCTACATATTTCAAACTCAAATTTAATGTAAGAAAACGTAGGGTGCAAACTAAAATTAACACATGATTTTACATCTAAAAATAGATTAAATTTATACTTATTTTATGAAGTGCACACTTGCAAAAAAAACAAAGAGATATTATTTAGATATATTTGCATTCAAAAGCGAATAAGAAATAGATAGTATTAAACCAAATCAAAAAAGTCTCATATCTAATAAAGTTTGAATTATACTTACTAGAAATTGATTCCATTATAACGTTCGCAGCAGGCCAAGCTATCGTAGTACCAAGAGCATCTTTAATGACTTCTAAATCGAACGTTGCTCTCCATAGATGCGCTTTTGGAATTTTTACAATATTTACCCAAACTTTAATTGCATTTTCCCCAAAGGAACACAGTGAACCATCGAAGTTGGATCGGTTGAAGACATGTGGCCTAATGCAACTATTTCTCTCTTTCTCGACCAATCGATCAGCTTGCATTTACTTTTTTCCATAGAATTTGTACTCTACCAATTAAACAAAGATGTTATTTTAGTATGTGCTTCAATAATTTGTACGATGAAAAAATAATTGAATCACATATAAATAAGTTTGATACCTATGTTCTCAACAACTCCGACATTACTCGTATGATTATTTTATGATGCAGTGTTAACTGTTTCGATAACTACTTTTGATTCAATCCATGCAACTTTGTTACCAATGGCTTCTCCAACTCGTGTCAATCCTTTAGTAGGCCTCCATAGAAAAGAATCTTCGATTTTTGGATTATCTATCCAAAGTGAAATGGCAGCCAGACCAAGAGGGAGATCATTCACAAGTTCTTTTGGATCACTCGAATGCAGTCGTCCTTCTGCGACTAATTCTTCACTCCCACTCCAATCGATTAATTTGCATTTACGATCTATGCTGTTACTTTTACTCTAATAAAAAAGAACATATTATTATTTTTGTACATTGAGAATAAAAATTTAATTAGTATAAAAATGAAAGATTACCCCATATCTTCTTTTTCAAAGTTATCGAAGTTGCGCAAAACAACTCTAGTAGCTGGCCACGCTACTATCTCACCTTCAACGTCTTCCATGTGTGTCGAATAAAGTGAAGGTCTCCATAAGAAAGCATTCGGTTTCCTCATAATGTCTACTATAATTTTCTTGGTATCAGATCCTAAAGGGATTTGTTGGACAAGCTCCTTTGGGTCACTTGACAAAACTCTTCCTTCCGCAACAATTTCGTCTGTCTCACTCCAATCCAATAAGTCACATGTGTCATATTGTTTACCTGTTTGTTCTATTATTAATCAAAAGCAAATTATATTAATAATGAAATCAAAGGCCAAATATAATGATATCACACAAGTACTATAAATAACTTTTACCACTTGATGCACATTTGCTTCATCCCAGCTTTCTTTCTCTGTCAAACAAAAAACAATAACAACAGTAGTGATTATTTTAAACTAAGTTCAGTCCAAAATTCATTTATACTAAACTATAGTATAAATGTGAATAAACTTAGTTCATACCTGATTTTTCACAAGCATGCGAACCATCGCGTCTAATTCTGAAATTTTATTTTGCATGTCGACCGTTTGTTTATCCTTTACATGTGACCATATTGACTTGGTGTAGGTCATACCCCTTCCCATTGCTCTCAATCGTCCTGGTCTATCCTATCCCAATATTTTTGCAAGCGCATCGTCTTTGTAATTAGTTGTTGAACTAGAATTTGATTCATTTTGTATTTGTTTAATTTTTTCCTACAAATGTTGTCATATATGCATATCATACACAATCGAACTATCACAATAGCAAACAAATTATTATCTAATAAAATTTCAAAGTACTTACAATAGCATCTGTAGCAGTTGAATTTACCGGTTCACCATTTTTTCATGTGTGGGATTTGATCCATACTTGATCTCGACAGACAGAAGATGGATGAGGACTCGTCTTTTTCTATGTTTAAAGAATATTTTTTACAACACGTCACAATGACTAATTAGCTAATAAATATTATGGTATATAAATTAGTAATTCTTACTAAGTCATCGGCCACTCGAGCCATTCCTTTATGACTACTTGTGTGTGGTATCTGATTGTCTCTAATAGCTTGATATTTCTGACTCAATTCCTAAGAATAAAATGAATACGTGCATTAAAAATTCAAGTTTGATTGTCGCATCTCATCAACATTAAATGTGTACCTATTACCTTAAACTTTGGAGTCATTTTGAACTTGACAAACTTCTTCCACTCATTCTACTTAGGTGTTCGGGTTTCAACCGATTTCATTCTTCTTCGTTCCTTGCTTCTGCTATTTTGCGAACTAATCGAGATTTTGAATCTCTAAAGATGCACCCAATTTGATGAAATATGCACGCTTTTGGTCATTCCATCCAATTTAAATCTAACATGCAATATTTAAAGGGATATGAACTTCAAGTCAAATATGGTAATGCAATAATTAAACTCTAAAATGTGTGTTTTAATTAAAACAATGATGTGCCAGTTATATCCATTAACTGACTGCTCTTCGAAAATACATAACAAACAATGGTAATTGCCTATATTATCAAGAATCGTAAATCATAAGAATAAATATTCACCGGTTTCCTTCGTATGTACTAGGACAGATTATTTTTTGTGCTTGTATACTTATTGTGTCATGTTGTTGCAGCCACCCTTGTTGCTTTATTGTTTTTTTTTCATCTTTTGATTACAGTTGCAGTTTTATTATTACATTGATGCACGTATTTAGATTGTAACTCAATTTTAGATGCTTGATAGACCACACATGTTTTCTAAAGGAGTATTCTAAAAATAAATGAACCATTCCAGTTGTAAATCAAAATTTGTCCCACTATTAGTTTATCCAATTGTAAATTGTCCCATTCTCCATATTAGTTAAAGTTATCCCCAAAATGTATCCCACCGTTAATGTTATCGAGCTCTCAGCAGTAAGAACATAAATTAATGTTATCCTCAAAATTATAACTGATATATGCTAAATAAATCAAAAAAATCTGAAAAGGCAGTGGGATTGCAATATTGACTTGGGTTGCTATTCACTGACGTATGCGGTGTACACAGCGCGCTAGCACCTTTATTTCAAAATTTTAGAGTAAGTTCTAACTAAATGGCCAAAATATTAGGGTATCAATCTATGATTAACCCATAATATGATATATTTCAAAAGGATACAGTCCATTGAGAAACATGCTTATCAAAAAAAAGTACGAGTACATTACATTAAATACCATAAACTTTCAGTTGTATTAATAATATGCCTGAAAAATATATATTCCATGAATGCCAAGATTTTGCAACTTAACATCAAGAATTTTATCACTATGCACTACTTAAAAGATCAAGTCAAATCTATCACTAGACACTACATAAATAACTATTTAACTTACTGCTGCTTTTGTACAGTGTTATCCATACTGGAATGGGAACATGTTCTGTCCATTTCATATTTACGTGTCACAGTGTTATCACTGGTTACCGTGTTATCCTACGTATTTACGTGTCCATTCCATACATATGTCACTGCTGCTTTTGTTTAAAATCACGTTTATTATACCAACATTTAGTATATTGCTTCTATATCCTATAAAAGTATTGGGACAGCAAAAAATGTGAACTTTAGCAATAAGTAGGAATTGCTTTCACGGGCAAGAAAACAAAACGGCAGGCTATAAAAAATAAATAGATGTAAACAAATGAAGATATACCTGAATGCATTCCCACAAAGCAACTTGTATTCCGTCACTTAGATTCTTCCACTTATCAAGTGTAACCGGAACATGTTCCCTTACTAGCGGACATAGATATGAAGATAGCTTGACAGACCCATCTTCTATTGGTTTGCCATCCGCATCAAATTCGACTTCAATACGACTAAAAGGATTCGATGGAAGTCTTTTCACTTTGGTTGGACCTCTGCTTTTGCGCTTCACAACTGGATTTTCAATGACATCTCGAGTAGTTCCCTCATTCGCGTCAACTTCAAAATTTTCTAAAACTTGCATTGTATCTTCGTTAACTGTTTTAGTGTTGTCTTGCATTCGAACATCGTTATTCTCAGCGTTTACTTCCATTTGGTTGACTTGGTTTCCAATTTCTTGCGAGTAGCCTTTAATAGGAATGTTGATATCCACCATGTTGTCCTTGTCTTTTGCATTATCATTGGATGTGGTGGATTCTTTGATTGCTTTTAGCCATTTTTAAGCAGCCCTCTTCCTTTTACTCATGTTCTGCAGATAAAAAATATATTAGTGGAAGTGTTCATGGATTAGTGTAAGCATGAAAATTAGAATAAAATGTGACAATTGGATCACATCCTTGAACAACAATAGTCTAGTAGTAAGCACAAAATTGATTTTTCAATCGTGTGGTTGCTAAGTGATTTTTCAATCTAGTAGTAATAGCATGATAGTGACACACCTTTTAAAAGTCCAAATCAGATAAGTAGTTAAAAATGGTGCAAAACCGATCATTACTATCTATGTGCAGAATAAGTAATGGTAACTATATAAGTATTAAGTAATGGTAACCACATAAGTAGTTAAAAAAAATCCTTCATAAAATTTGAAATAAAGTATTACAAACAGAAAAATATTGTGAAGGACAAACTTAAGGGCTTTTTTGCCAACTAGGACATCCCGATAAATTGTTATTGCCAAGGACAAATCGTTAATATAAATAAGCCTAACTGTCGCGTGCTTTCTCTTATCTCGTTCTTGTTCTTCTTCAATTCTTGGTTGCTTCTTCTTTTTTGTTTTCAAATTTGAATTTTTCTTCTTCGTTCTCGTTCATCTTTCAATTATCGCTTTCCCCTATCTCGTTCTCGTTCATCTTTATTTCATTGCGCGATTTCCTCGTCTTATCAGAATTTTCAGTCTCCTCTATTTTAGTTCGATACTGTCAATTCTCAGCTTAGGTATGATTCTATATTTTCTTCTTCTGCTTTTTCTTCTATTAGAGCTTTAATTTGGCCGATTTTAACATTGTTTTTTTATAATTGAAATTAGTTTTGTTGCTGTGCTTTCTTCTCTCAAATTGTATGGGAAATTTGGGCAGTAGTAGCAGGTTCGTTCTTGTTCCTTTTACTCTATATGCAGCATCATTTTTAAATTTGTTTTAAATCGACTATCCTTTTTTTGTTGAATTATGATTATGTTGGATTCATGTTTGTAGGATCATTTTCACTCTAGAGGGGGGTGAATAGGATGATACTAATAATAATAAAAATTAATGCGGAAATAAAAATAATAATAGAAAGTAAAGTAGAAGAGATCACACACAAATTTATCCAGCTTCGGCAAAACCCTGACTACGTGCTGCACCTAAGGTTTCTACTAGAAATTAAGTAGTCAGACGCTTACACACGTAAACTTGCGACACCCGCTACTTGACTAACCTAACTCTACGCTCAAAACCTTACCACGACTCAGCCACTGAGTTGCGAATTCTCAAACTATGCCCCGTAGTTTGTACCTAGTCACACGACTAGAGAGTTACACAATTTTAAAAGAAAATTACAAAATAAAATTAAACAACTAAATAGAACCCTATTTAATTAAAACTCTAAGCCCAATATAATTAAAATAGGACCGACCCACTTAAATTATAACTCAAGTAAAAGTAAGGTCGTCTCCCTTTCTTTTGTATTGTCAGCCGATCCCTTTTGTTCCTTCGTTCCATTTCAAAAGCTAGGGTTTTTCCAAATTGAAGTCACCGTTTGATTGTCGATCGATTGAAGTAATTAATTTTGCTTTGCTCTGCTTCGTCAATCATCTCCAGACATTGATTGGCTTGCGGCTGCTCCAATTGTTTCGAGTTCGTATTATACTGGTATGTGATTTTTACTTTTATTTCTCTATTTGATATGCTTGAACTCGACTTGCAAATATGCCGATAATGAACTGGGTTTTTAAAGGCATTAAAGCCCTAAATTCTCGTTCATATATTCCTGTTTGAATTTGTCCATTTCTTTGCTTGGCCATACGTTTTTTGATCGAACGATGTGATGAAATTGGATTGTTCATTACTTGACGTTGCTTGAATTTCTTTGAGTCAGTTTCGTTCTTTTTTGCTCCTATGACTTCGGCACTTTGAAGTTTGAGATAAACCGACTTGATTCCATTCCTTTCTACTATGACACGTTCATCGCATTATCAACATGTGACCTCTGATTTATTTCATTGCAATATCAGTGACTTTATTCAACTTATAGATGATAATTATCCACGGTTTGATCACTTCTTTTTTTAAAACCGCTCCTTTACTTTGAACTATGACTTGCAACTGTTTTTACTCTAAACATCTAAACACATGTAAACCGCTTCACTGCTCTATTACTTTGCACTTTGGTCCATGGTTTTGTTCATGTCTCTGAAACTGATATATATATATATATATATGCATATATGGCTGGTTCAAGTGTGTTCATCATTTGTATACATACATACATATATGTATGTATGTATGTGTATGTCCTGAGCATGTTTTCATGTGTGTTCGAGCTTGTTCTAGCCTGAGTTGCATTTGCAGTCTGAAATGTTGCATTTATGTGTTTATTTGAGTTATATGTTGGTTGAGTCTGGTTGTTCTTCATATTGAGTTGCTGTGTACATTTGTGGTCTTGGAAGTCTATTCCACTGGCTTGTCCTTTGAACTTCTGATTGCATGATTATGATCCCTCCTTTTAGACAAATTTTGAGCTTCATGTGTTGATGGTCTGGTCCACTTGGTTTCACATGTTGTTGGTCTGGTCTTATCTGTTTCATGCCTTGCATTAATGTTATCATGTTGTATGTTGTAAGGCTGGTGTGTGTTCTGGCCTCTGAACTGGTTCATCTTGCTTATTCATTTCTTCATTTTGTTGTTGCAGTCTGAAGTCTTGTGTACACTTGTTTGCATGCTCCACTGTGCTCATGTGCATTGTTATATTTGTCATTGCCGCTTAGCATCCACTTAACATGTCGAGGCTTGTTGTTGTGTTTATGTCTTTGATTTTTGAGCCTGGCCATGTGTACATGTTACTACTGCATACTCATGTTCATATGAACTGACCATTAACCTGCTTGACATGTCTGACACTTCTTGAAGTCTGGTAAGGTCTGGTCGTCTTGTTCATGTTGTCTTGACCCATTGGCTTGTTATTCAAGTGGTTTCATGTTGTCATTTTGAAGTCAGGTTCTTACCTTTGTGCTTTGTTTTGTTCGAGCATTTTCACTTGAGTTGAATCCAGCCATGGCTCGGGTTTGACCTTGTGCTCACCTGTCCATGTAGTTTTAACAAGCAAGTGTATATCAGTGTGCATGGCCTTGTGGCATGTATAGTGATACACTGTGCATGTCACAAGTTGTTCATGTAAAATGAATTCAAAAGAAAAATGATGACGAACAACCTAAATAACTGAGGCAAATAACATTTTCAAAACACACTTTATTTTGCACTGCAAAATATTTTCTTTTTCAATTTTACTACGTCATTGTTTATTTTGCAAATAGCTAGATGTTGGATACAAACTGGAATAGAGTTGAAGATCAAATATGAGTGTTGAGTGAATTATATAGTGAGGTGTAAAATGTATGTACAAATTGTATAGTGAAAATTGTGTTGTAATATGAAATTGTCTTGTAATTTAAAATGTGAAAATGTAGCTAGAGCTCAAATTTGTACTATTTGAATTTGTAATAAAATATTTGTTTGAATATGAATTCTGAGTTATTTATTTTATTCAACAAATATTTATTTAATTATGTGGAGAAATAAAATAGTACAATAACAAATACATTTAAACGAATATATATATGTTTATTATCATCAAACAAAAATTATATATTAGCATATTCTACAATCTCCCCTTTTTGATGATAACAAACATATATTAAGATTTTGACTCTATTAAATGTATTTGACCTTGATGAATTCTATTAGCTCCTCCTATTTGAATGCTCCCGCTATAACAATGCTCCCCCTTCTCATATGCATGAAAAGAAGTTAAAAAATATGCAGATTGCAATGAAACAATGAACCTAGATGAGAACTAGATGAGAATATGCAAAAATAAAACATTTTAGTTTATTTGCCAAAATCTTAACTTATCTCTCCACCTTTTGTTATCAGCAAAAGGGCAATAGTGTTAGAAAATAGAGATAAAATGATAGACATTAATACAACACTAATACCTAATCGAGTATAAATATTAAATTTCAAAAAAAATCAATCAAAAATCATAAATACTCCGTTAGGCGCATATTCCACTTTAGAGTGATAGGGGTGATGTCGGTATATAAAACCATATAGTTGTATCTATTTGTGGTATATTTATGACAGGAATTTGAATACTTTCTAACCATGCATAACCGTTAGAACTTTAAAATGAGATTAGTAGTATTCCCAATTTTTAAAAAAAATGAATTTCAAGTATCTTCTAACCACACATAACCGTAAGGACTTTTAAATGGAATTAGAATCAACTTGTCTATTTAATAATCAATTTTGATATGTGTTCCATACATGCATAACCATGAGGACTTTTAAATGAGCATAAAAGCACATAATCAAAGATTTCAAGTAATTCACCCATGCATAACCGTGAGGACTTTTAAATGAGAGTGAATACTTTGGATAATTTTATTGCTAATTAAATTTAAAAAATGAATAATTTCTCGTTTAAAATACCACATTTTGACATACTATATTGGATTTTGATGAGTGATGGTCGTTAGAAATATGATATAAATAGAGATGGTCATGGAATTTTTACCAATCAAAGTTATTGCAAATTTTGTTTAAATTTTTAGAGAAACTTACTACATATACTATCTCAAGTCAAAATGTATGATTAATATCAACACTCATCATTTTTTTAGTCACTATTTATCTTTTTGATAATCAGTAGGGAGTCAGATTAGTTAATATATTCATTTAAGATCAAATCCAAAAATAAATATAAAATCAAATTTCTAAAGTGCCTAAATCTGAAACGAAGTCGACAAAAAACTATTTTCTCAAAGGGGTTTTGTAAAATGTCTGCCAATTGAAAATCGGTTGAAATGAAATTTATGCAAATATTTTCTTTGGAAATATGATGCAACTAATGAATGTCCCTACATAAAACACATTCCACTAGTATTTTTTTTATCAACTAAACTACCAGCATAATCTGCATCTGAATACCCCTTTAACTCAAGATTATCATTAGTTGGATTCCACATACCAAACCGTGGAGTATGCAACAAATATCTTATAAGTCTTTTTACAGCTTTTAAATGGGATTCTTTTGGATTTGATTGAAACCGTGCACATAAACAAACAGTGAACATAATTGTCATGTCTAGAAGCAGTATGATAAAGAAATATATTCATGTGTATCTAGAGTAATCATCAACCAATAAAAAACAACATATCTTACCACCTAAGCTTGCAATATCGTTAGGTCAATAATTTTGCACAAATCAAAATCAAAAACAACATTCATAACTGGCTGATTGAAATCAGATTATGGTGCAGATTTTCAACATATAATATATCGTTCAAGATAAATGTACCGTTACCTATTTTACCTTTACCGATAATTTTCACTGTTGCACATTTTGACTCTGCCACCATTTTATTTCTCTAGGCTAAGGAACTTCGATTTGTCGTCCGTCATGTGCTTGGAACAACCATAATCTAGTACCACTCTTGTTGTTCCTTAGCTTGCCAACACACCTACATGAGGAAATATTTTTGTGACCTATTTGTTTTTATAGGTCCATGATTGTTAGTGACAAACGATTTTGAAAAACAAATTTGCGTAGAACCAAAACGGTTTATGTTTGTTCCTTTTGGCACCCAGATTTGTTTGACTTTAAGGAATTTTACATTCATGCCTTTAGGAACCCAAATTGGTATGGTTTTTGTGTGTTTAGGTCTATACCAGCAATTGTTGTGATTGTGTCCAATTTTCTACAAATCGTGCACTTGGAGTTTACATGATTAGTTTCACTTCTAACTCTTTCATATTGAGTATACCCAAGTCCTTGTCTAACAGTATTAACAGTTTGTTTCCCCAATAACATATTCAGTGATCTTTCTCCTTTGGAGAATTTTCCTAAAGTTGTAGACAATTATTGGACTTGTGTTTTGAGAGATTCATTTTCATTCAATAACAAAATGCACTTTTTAATAGAATTTTCTCTCCTAGTGTTTTCACTTTCTTTACAAATCAGAATTTCATTTTCAAGCGATTTAATTTTAATTTACGAATTTTTTATTTCCTCTTCAAATGATGGACACTTATCACACTTAGGGCTCTTATTTCGATAGTTTTTAACCAAATGATCAAGCTGCTTATTTAGTTCTATCAAACTATCTCTTTGTGATTCAATTTTAGCATACTTCTCCCTAAGTCGTTCAAAACAGCCATTTACTTCATGAAAATATATAAGTAATTACGAGTGAGTAAGTTTTGATACCTCGCTTGGCACATCATCATCGCTGTCACTTGATTCTCCTAAAAGACACTGATTTTCTCTTTCACTTTCACTACCAGTGCTTTCATCACTTTTATCAAAAGTTGCTGCAAAACTTCTCCTTTTCGGTTTCTTTCCTTTCCTGATTTGATTTTGAGGACAATTTGGTTTGATATGACCAGGTATATTGCACTTGTGACAAATGATCTCTTGCTCTTCTGAGTTGTCCAGAACTTTGACAATTCTGCTCTTCAGTTGTTAATTTAGGGCAGGGTTTCCTTATTTGTGGTTCCACCTTTTGAATCTCTATATTATCAGTGCCAGTTCAGCTACTCCATCATCATCATCATCTTCACTTTCTGTTGTTCCTTTGAGAGCTATTGATTTCTTTCGCGTATCACCTCCTTCACGTTCTTCCTTGAATTTGATTTCTAGCTCATAAGTGGTAAGATTTCCGATGAGTTCTTCAACTTTGACTTGTTTTAGATCTTTTGATTCTTGAATGGCAGTCACTTTTGCTTCAAAATTTCCTGGAAGAATTCTAAGAATTTTTCGAACTATTTCCAACTCTGTGTATGGTCTTCCTTGGGATTTTGATTTGTATACAAGATTAGAAAGTCGTCCATACATTTCTTTGACACTTTCATCCTTGGCCATTGTGAAGTTCTCATACTGCTACTAAGCAAGGAAAGGCGAGATTCTTTAACTTGGGAGGTTCCTTCATGAGTCACTTCAAGCGTATGCCAAATTTCTTGTGCAGTTAGACAATGTGAGACACGATTAAATTCAATTTGATCTAATGAACAAATAATAGAATTCATAGCTTTAGCATTAGCATTTTGCAGTTTATTCTCAAGATCTTTCCATTGATCCATAGGTTTTTCAAATTCTTGATTATCTACCATAATTGTTGGTGTCCAATATCCCGTCTCAACAATATTCCATGCATCTATGGTTTTCAAAAAAAGTTTCATTCTATTTTTCCAATATGCATATTCACCATTGAAAATGGGTGGTCTAACTATGGACTGACCCTCAGCAAAAGCATTATTAAAAGAAGCCATTAAAAAATCAAATTTTTAAAACAAAAAATTGGTTTTTGTTCCTAGCTCTGATACCACTTGTAGGATCATTTTCACCCTAGAGGGGGAGGGATGAATAGGGTGATAGTAATAATAATAAAAATTAATGTGGAAATAAAAATAATAACAGAAAGTAAAGTAGAAGAGATCACACACAAATTTACCCAGCTTCGGCAAAACCCTGCCTACGTGCTGCCCTGAAGGTTTCTACTAGAAATTAGGTAGTCAGAATGCAACTGTTTTTACTCTAAACATCTAAACACATGTAAACTACTTTACTGCTCTATTGATTTGCACTTTGGTCCATGGTTTTGTTCATGTCTCTGAAACTAATATATATATACACATATATATGCATACATGTCTGGTTCAAGTGTGTTCATCATGTGTGTACATACATACATACATACATACATACATAAATGTATGTATATATGTGTATGTCCTGAGCATGTTTTCATGTGTGTTCGAGCTTGTTCTAGCCGGAGTTGCATTTGCAGTCTGAAATGTTGGTTGAGTTGAAATGTTGCATTCATGTGTTTATTTGAGTTGAATGTTGGTTGAGTCTGGTTGTTCTTCGTATTGAGTTGTTGTGTACATTTGTGGTCTTGGAAGTCTTTCCACTGGCTTGTCCTTTGAACTTCTGATTGCATGTTTTTGATCCCTCCTTTTAGACAAATTTTGAGCTTAATGTGTTGATGGTCTGGTCCACTTGGTTTCACATGTTGTTGGTCTGGTCTCATATGTTTCATGCCTTGCATTAATGTTATCATGTTGTATGTTGTAAGGCTGGTGTGTGTTCTGGCCTCTGAACTGGTTCATCTTGCTTATTCATTTCTTCATTTTGTTGTTGCAGTCTGAAGTCTTGTGTACACTTGTTTGCATGCTCCATTGTGCTCATGTGCATTGTTCTATTTGTAATTGCCGCTTAGCATCCACTTAACATGTCGAGGCTTGTTGTTGTGTTTATGTCTTTGATTTTTGAGCCTGGCCATGTGTACATGTTACTACTGCATACTCATGTTCATATGAACTGACCATTAACCTGCTTGACATGTCTGACACTTCTTGAAGTCTGGTAAGGTCTGGTCGTCTTGTTCATGTTGTCTTGACCCATTGGCTTGTTATTCAAGTGGTTTCATGTTGTCATTTTGAAGTCAGGTTCTTGCCTTTGTGCTTTGTTTTGTTCGAGCATTTTCACTTGAGTTGAATCCAGCCATGGCTCGGGTTTGACCTTGTGCTCACCTGTCCATGTAGTTTTAACAAGCAAGTGTATATCGATGTGCACGGCCTTGTGGCATGTACAGTGATACACTGTACATGTCACAAGTTGTTCGTGTAAAATGAATTCAAAAGAAAAATGATGATGAATAACCCAAATAACTGAGGCAAATAAAATTTTCAAAACACACTTTATTTTGCACTGCAAAATATTTTCTTTTTCAATTTTACTGCGTCATTGTTTATTTTGCAGATAGCTCAGATGCTGGATACAAACTGGAATAGAGTTGAAGATCAAATATGAGTGTTGAGTGAATTATGTAGTGAGGTGTAAAATGTATGTAAAAATTGTATAGTGAAAATTGTGTTGTAATATGAAATTGTATTATAATTAAAAATGTGAAAATGTAGCGAGAGCTCAAATTTGTACTATTTGAATTTGTAATAAAATATTTGTTTGAATAAAATATTTGTTTAAATATGAATTCTGAGTTATTTATTTTATTCAACAAATATTTATTTAATTGTGTGGAAAAATTAAATAGTACAATAACAAATACATTTAAACGAATATATATATGTTATTATCATTAAATAAAAATCATATACTAGCATATTCTACAGTGTTGATTTGGATTAATATTTGTTGCTATATTTAGTTTATTTTGGATCAGTGGTTAGGTATCATTTTTAGTTTTCTTAAAGTATCATTTTGATGATACTGAATTTTTGAATCGTTTTACATTTTGTGTGTATAGCTGATGATGTGTAGTAAATAATCGATGGGTTAAATTAGTGTTTTGTTAGTATCAAATATTTGTTGACGTATGTTTTTGTATCAGTTTTAATATAAATTTGAGCTTCAGATTTTAGGTATCAGTTTTATTGTTAGTAGGTATCAGTTTTGTTAAAACTGTTTTATTTTTCTTTTGATTTCTTACTTTTACTTTGTTTTTTTTTATTTTGTAGTGGTGATAATAGCCTTCTTTGTTTGTTTGTCTTCAATGATAATACTTTCAGCACTCGGTTGTCCTTTGATGGTTGTTTTTATGATTTGAAGAATGGCATTTGTCGATATTGGTCTCAGTTAGCTCCTTCATCTATTGAAATTTCTTATATGCTTGAGAATAGAGTGATAGTGGTTGATACTGATTCTGATCTTCAGAGTATAGTTTGTTTTCAATTGTATAAGAAGAGGAAATTATTTCCTTTTACCGTTAAAATCAAGGGTTCTCAATTGGAAAATGTTGGTGGTGGTTCTACTTCAATTTCATCTAATCTTCTTAGTTATTCATCTTCCAGTGGATCTTTGTGTTCAAATGTTGTTGTTCATAGTAAAAGCTACTTGAAGGATATGTTAAAGAGAGGTTCGAAATTATCCATTGATGATTTTATTGGTTTTTGTTTTGGAGGAGCCAATGATTTTAGGGAAGTTTTGATGGCATATCAAATTCAAATGGGATATGAATTAGTGTTTTTGAAGAACTGTTCTAGAAGAGTTACCGCTATTTGCTCTTCCTCTACTAATGGGTGCCTATTTAAAGTTCACGATTCTTGTGATTCCGGGCAACTAAGTAGTTTTTTCATTAGAAGTTTGAATAATGATCATTCTTGTGGGGCTGGTCTTAGAAATTTGAACAATCCCCATCTTTCTAGTGCTTTTGTTAAATCATTGATTATTGATGAGATTCGAGATTGTCCTAGTAAAAAGCCTAAAGGTATAATAGATGATTTTAGGAAAGAATACAATCTTGAGCTGTCTTATTCTTTTGCTTATTGTGGAAAACAACTTGCTTTGATGGAGTTGCATGGTAATGATGCTATGTCGTACAATGATTTGAGTTGGTATTTAGAAGCACTGAAGAAGTATAATCCAGACAGTTGTGCTGATATGGAAGTTAATGCTTGTACTAATCAATTTGAAAGAGTATTTGTTAGTTTTTGGTGCTTGTTTACTTGGTTTCAAGCATTGTCGACCTATGATATTTTTAGATGCTACTCATTTAAGGAGACGGCCAGGAGTTTTGATGGGTGCTACTGCAAAAAATGGCAGTCAAGGTATGTTTTTATTTTAATATGCTTTAATGTATAGTATCAAAATTTTGTCATCTTTTTTTTAGGAATCAGTTTTTAGTTATCATTAATAGTAGGTAGGTATCAGTTTTTATTTAATTGTAGCAGTTATTAGGTATAAGATTTTAGTTATCATTAACAATTGGTAGGTATCAGTTTTTAGTTAATTGTAGCAGTTATTAGGTATCAGTTTTTAGTTATCATTAACAATTGGTAGGTATCAGTTTTTAGTTAACTATAGTAGTTATTATGTATCAGTTTTTAAGTTACATGTTGATTGAATTTTATTTTAATATTTGTTTAAAACTCTTATATGCAGGTTTTTTCCCTTTAGCTATGAGTATAGTTTCTTTAGAAAATGTGGATAATTGGAAATGGTTTTTAAGTCATTTATAACAAATGCTTCAAGAAGATCGTCATTTGGTTTCTATGTCGGATCGCTATCAAGGTTTAATTTTAGGGGTTCATGAAGTTTTTCCTTTAGCCTTTCACAGTTATTGCTACCTTCATATGGAGCAAAATTTACTTTCGGCAGTTAAGGCGAAGAATTCTAATAAGTATATCATTGGTTTGTTTAAGATGTGTTCTAGAACTTCTAATATGTATGAATTTGAAGAAGCACATTCTAAATTTTGTCAACTTGGTGGTTGCTTCTTCTAAATTTTGTCAACTTGGTGGTGTCGCTGCTGTGAATTTCTTGAAGGATAAGCCTTTTGATAAATGGGCTGATTTGTTTTTCCCGGGTAAATGATATGGTGAATATAGTTCAAATGTTGCCGAAAGTGTTAATATTTGGATTTTGGATGAACGTGCCTTGCCTATTACTGTAGGCATAGATGGAATTCGAATTAAGGTTATGGAACAAATGGCTAATAGGACAGAGGAGTGTCGATTATGGAATACTACTCTTTGTCCTTCTATGGAATCTCGTTTAAGTGAATTGATTGAAGAAGGATTTGGATGGGATGTATACAAGTCTTCAAAGTTTGTTTTTGAAGTGAAATCGCCAAACTCATCATGTTGATCTTAAAGAGCGGAATTGTAGTTGCAATCAATGGAAAGTTATAGGATTTCCTTATGCTCATGCTATTAAGTGCATGAAAAAATCAAAGTTGTCCGTTTATGATTTTGTTGAGTACTATTTTACCGTTGATGCTTATCGTTGTTCCTATGCTAATTCCATTAATCCTATTCCTAATTTTGATAAGCCAATTGTTGATGCAAGTGTTGAAGATGTTATTAAGTCACCAAAGGGGAGAAGAGGTGCTGGCAGACCTTCTATAAAACGGAAAGGAGGATTTGCACATTTTCAAAATAAATAAAATAGATGTGCTGTATGCAAGCAATATGGGCACAACAAGCGTAATTGTCAAGCATCTAAGAATATATAATTTGATTGTCAAGCTTGTAAGAAGATATTTTCGGTTTTCTATCTTTTTGGCAATTTTATGTCAGTGAACATTTTTATATCATTGTATTGGTTTATCATATACTATATGTGACAGTGACTTGATATTTTTATTTGAACTTTGTTATATGGTAACATTTTTAGTTAAGTATTGTTTTTTTGTAATATACAGGTTCTGTGGGAAGTAATGTGCTATACTATTCATTTGTTGTTCAGTTTATTTATTTTTATTGGATGTTTATTATCATTTTTTTGTTTTATCAGTTTCTTTTTCAAGTATGTAAAATATGTGGTATCAGTGGTTGTATGCTATTAGTATTAGTTGTAGATATCACAGATTATAGTTTTGGGTTTTCTGTGTTTTAATCTATTTCAGGTATAAACAACTATGGTGTCATTCTTTGCATACTATTTGTATCATTTGTACATGATGATTTATTTCTACTTTTGAAATGACTGTAAGTATTTGTTTGCTGAGTTTTGAAGTGCAAAAATTTATAAAGAAATATAAACTTAAAAGTTAATATATAAGGACTAGTATGTTATGGTGAACAGTTGTCAAGTCTGTATATTATGTAGAAGTGTAAAATTGCAGTTTGGTATATTGTTGTTGTCAGTTTATTTCAAATAGCAACTTGGTATCGGTTTTGTATATACATAGGTATCAGTTTTGCTATAATTTGAGGTCAAAATAATGTATAAAGTGAACAAAAGTGAATTTTAGTCAAACAGTTACTACGTATGAGTTTGTACTAATTTCGTACCTCTTTGGATATGCATGACAGTTATCTAGATGATTAAATTTATAAAGCATCATATTATATCTAATAACTGCTGGGTATCATTTTTCATAAATGTAGGTATCGGTTTTACTGTATATAATGTTAAGAACAATTTATTAAATCTTGAAACTTGAATTTTAATCATACAAGTACTAAGTACGAGTGCTGCATTATTTATGATTTTGCTTTTGTTATATATTACAGTACAATAAATTTAATTCGTTGGGGTTTATGATATATGTAACAGCTAATGGGTATCATTTTACATGAATATAGGTATCAGGTTTGCTGTAAATAACATTTGAAATAAATAATTAATAAAATAATAAAGTATAAATTTCAATCATATATGCAGGTGAAAAAAATCGTAAAAGTTGATGCACACTGCTGGTACCAGTTTCCTTTGTAAGTAAAAATATATGTACTATCATAAAAATACATTAAGTGTGACAGAAGTTAAACAAAGCTACTTTTTGCAATGTTTTACAGAAGTATGTATTGCTTACAGCAAATTGACATAAAACCAACAACTGTTCACAATATCATTCAAAAGAAAATGTACCATCTAGTACTTTTAACACATTATCTCAACTGTAGATTACGGCAAATGAACATAACATCAGATTTTGCAAACGAATTCAGTTCTTTTATTTTCTTTGTTCTTCTATGCTTGACATGTAATTGATCAGACTCCAGCAGTGCTCATCATCTATCAGTATTGCATGCACAATCTTCGCACTTGTGGACAATATTTGCTCCTTTTCAATTTTGATTGGTATTCTGCTTTTGTTGAGCGAAATGATGAATATCATTGCATATATTCCACAATCAAGCCTGTTTGAACCAAAATATATTGTTAGTACCAGTTTTCATCAGTTGTATTATCAGGTTTATAATTAATAAAAAACGTTCAATTTTAGAGATAATGGTACAAGCATATAATATGCTTTGGATTAAAATATTTAACAATTTTACTAGCACACTTAGTATTAGTTTCTGTACGAGTTTTTGTGTTTGTAGTTATTATTTTAAGATTTTTTTGGTAAATATTTTGTTTTATTTTTGATTATGTAGGTATCAGTTTTGTTTCTGTAGGTATCAGTTTTTTTCATGTAGGTATCAGTTTTGTTCCTGTAGTCAACTGTTTATTTCTGAACTAAATGTTTATTGAATTGAATGATAATATTTTTCAATATTTTTGGTATGAATCAAATTCAATTAAATATAAAAGGCATACAATGATGTATAGATGTATGTATGAAATATTATAATGCAAAAGGACAGATAGTTTGAATAATGAGCAACTGTCAATTGATTATGACTAGCAGTTTCCACTGTATTGTTCATTTTGTTCTCAGTAGATATCATTTTAACCAAAAATTTTTTTACCTGTCTTCTCCTTGCTGTGCACACTTTATTTGATGTATATCGTCTGGTTTCACCTTCATGTCTTGTATGTTATTCTTTTTCTAGACGTCTTTAAGCATCTCTTCTATTTCTTGTCTCTATTAAAGACAAAATGATAAAAAGTTAGGTTATATTCATCTTTTTTAACTGTATTGAGTAATTTTTTTAAGAAACAAAAATCTCATACAAATTTGATAGCTTCTTTTAAACTGGAATTATTTCTTTCATTGGATCTTTTAGGGCGGTTAGAATCAACATGACACCATTGCATTGTTGGGTATGTTAAAGTCACTAGTGTCCAGTGGTTTTCACAATGCAAATATACTTTCTACAGATTTGTCCTGCACAATTGATTCTAGCACAGGCATGACCAGATTTTTTGACACTCTTTATATCACAAACAATTCCTTTCTGTTTAATATGAAAATAAGTTATGATTTAATAAATGAAGCAATTATTATGTATATACATATAAAAGTTTTATTTACCGTCATTGTAGTTGTGAAAGCATAATTGTGTTCTACTAGTCCACATCTTAAAATATACAAATCAATAATCTGTATTAAAATAAGGAAAGTATAAGTTTTTTATTGGTTAAGCAATATTAAAAGTAGTATCACTAATGTTAATAGTGGCTGTGTATATTGATAAGTATAAAAATAATAAAGCATCAAGTCAATTCAAACATCCTGTGGATTTAGGTATCATTTTTGCTTTTATTTTGGTATCAGTTTTGATGTAAAGAAAAAATTAAATTTATGTACCTGCCCATCTGTCTCGTTTCCTTCCAGTACATGTTTTAGTGCATATTTAATATTAATATACATATTTAATATTAATATACATATTTGTATACTTACTTCTGTGATGATGTCGTTAATGAAAAGAAAGTTTTGATCACATTTTGTGGTTCTGCATTGAGATAGATCAAATATTTGCAGTGTCCAAGCCCTATCTCTGAAAGTGTTGGCTCTATCACTGCAAGTGGCTTTGGACAGTTCTCTTCTGCACTTTTGTTTTCAACAGCTTCGTTTTTTTCTTCAGGTTTTGGCTTATTTGCAACTTTTTATTGTTTCTGCCCATAGTCAAAGCTATCACTTTATTTTTTCACTCTTGTTCTTGCTTTCAACCTTTGAATATAAGAACCTGTCCTTCTTTGTGTCACTTTGATTCTTTTGCTACTTGATTTTGCCATTATTTTTTTTCCTTTTCTAGCAGCAGGTTCTACAGGTTTTTCTGCATCTTTTTGTTCAATTTTTTCACTTTCAAACTCTTGTGTGTCGTATAGTTTGAAAGTTGGAGGAGTCAAGTCAAGCACTGAAACGTTGTAGGGTATATTTTGGTTTTTTATATTGATATCCTCTTCCAGATGTTGAGTATCTTTTGTTTCGTCTTGCTACACTTGACTTTTATTTTCCACTTCCTCTCTTTGATGCATTTCAGTTGGAGCTTTTTTTTTCTTCATGTTCACATTGTATTTCTTCATTTTTTAATTTTTTGACCAATTCACTTTCTATTTCGATGTGCATATTTTTCTCCATTTCTGCTGTTCTTTCTGCTGAATTCTGTACATCTTCTTCAACTTTTCTTTCTTTATTTTCTTCATATTTTTCTATTTCCATTTCTATACAAGTATCAGTATTCAGTTTAGTTGCTAAACTGTCGCTTCGTACATTGAAACTTTCATTTTTCTCTTCAATGTTTTCTCCACTGTCCTTCTTCAAATCAGTTTCAAATTTCTTAGTACTGTCTTCAGCCTGCGACTTTTTTCCTCATTTTCTTTCAATTTCAACTTAATGTCCCTCAACTCTTGTTTCAAATTTAGAACTTCTTGCTCAGCTTTTATTCTCATTTTTTTCTGTTTTCAATTCTTTTTTTCCTTTCTTTGCTTCATCTTCCAAATCTTTGATATGCATTTGGAAGATTCTAATACTTATGTCTTCCTCAAATGAACGTGCACTCTCTTCAGTTTCTTCCAACTTTCTTTTTCTTCCTTGCTTTTCTTTTTGAACGGTGGGCAAATCTTGTTCTACAGTTAGTGTTTAAAGAAGACTTTCTTCATATGGACCGAGATTCGTAATTTTTTTCACCTATACAATTGGTATTGGAAAATTTGTTTTAGTTTTAAGCTATGAGTTAACTTTCAATTTACAATGATAATTGAATTTTTATTATAAACAAAAGAGGAAATATCCTAAGATAAAACAAACAACTAATGTTTTAGTTTGTGATACTATTAGTATCAGTTTCAAGCATGTAAAACTATGGTATCAGTTTTTGCTTTGTTGTATCAGTTTTTGATACTATTAGTATCAGTTTCAAGCATGTAATCATATGGTATTAGTTTTTGCATTCTAGTATCAAATTTTGATACTATTAGTATCTGTTTCAAGCATGTAATCATATGGTATCAGTTTTTCCATGCTACTTGTATCATTTTCAGGTATAAGGAAATATAACATCAGCTTTTTCCATGTTAGTAGTATCAGTTTCAGGTATAACAGAACATGGTATCAGTTTTTAGTTATATTATTATCAGTATCAGTTTCATGTATGACAGAAAAAAGTATCAGTTCATGCACACTGTAGTATCAGTTTCTGGTTATAGAAGAAAAGATATACAGTTAAACTTTATTCTACATTAGAGTTAAAGTATATTGATTAACAGAAAATAGATGGAATTTTAACTTATATCACCCTTTTTGACATTGTCAAAAAATTCTTTGACTGCTTTGTCTTTCAGTTTCCTCGAATCCCATTTTGCAAATCGGGGTAAAGCTTCAGTATAATGTTGACTTTGTTGAATTAGTTGCAATTTCTCACATATGCAATACTGTTAACATTTAAAGAACTGATTAGATATGGTTGTTAAAAATAATATACATTTAAAATAATAATATTTTGATTAACTTATCTTACCAATGGAAGCATGGAGCATCCCGACATGTTTCTTGGCTTGTGGATGAACTTTTTGACAAATTTACTGAAATTCTTCTCTATTGTTAGAGGCCAAGAAACTGATTGCATTGTTTCTAAATCAATTAAGAATGGTAGAATTCCCCATCTTAATTTTTTGCTGGTTGTTTGGGAAGAAAAATGTTAATAGTATCTCCATTACTATTAACAGTGGCAAGTATTGTTCATATTGCTTTTTTTTCTTTGCTATTTCTTGCTTTATTCTTCTTTCAACAACATTTCTTGTGATGAAAGTGCAATTGCCAAAGTTTCTCTTTGCGAATTCTTTGCACTGTGTTGGAATTGTTCTATTTGTCATTTTTTGGGTTGGCTCAATGTTCATTCCTTTTAATGGTAACCCAAAAAGCAAGCTTATGTTTCTTGCTGTTACTTTCATTCTTTCTTTAGAAAACAAGAACATATCATTCTCAATCAAGTAGCACTGGTATAAAGCATCCAAATTGTGCTGATGCTTTTTGCATTCTTTCATCATAATTTTCTCTTCATAAAAAACTTTAAAGCAACTATAGAATGGAGTCCTCTTCAATATGTCCATTTGGTTTTTGGATAGAGCATATTTTTTTGTTTTATCATTTTAACCATTTTGAATACTCCTTGCAATCCACATCTATAAGCGGTTTCTTGCTTTTTGTCTACCGATTTTGATATTTTTTGCACTTCTGCTTGTGATCTGACTTTAATGCATGTTGAATGTGGATTTACAAAATCATCATCATCCTATTGTTTGAAATAAAGGCAATAAGTTATTTGTGAAACAAACTATGTTGAAACATAACAATAGGTTGGGTATCAGCTGCAATGAAATAGCTTCAATCAAATATGTAAGGATTTTAAGTTTGTTGTAAGTAGGTATCAATTTGTTGTTAATAGGTTTCAGTTTGTTGTAAGTAGGTATCATTTTGTTGTAAGTAGGTATCATTTTCAAGAAAACTGAGTTGAACCAATGATTTGTAAAACAATTTATCAAATTATTAGTTTTCAACTGTACTGAAACATACAGTAATTATCATTTCTTTTAAATTTAGTTTTCAATTATTAAAAGTTATACCTGATATAATTTAAAAATTGAAAAATAACAATATCAAACTAACAAATTGGAGGTATCACTTTTAGATTATATTAGTATCAATTTTTTAACAATTTGCAATGAAACCAATTTGCCAAACTAAAAGTATAATCTTTAGACAAATATAAAGTGGTATCATTTTTCTAAGTATTGGTATCAGTTTGCTACAAATAAGACTTAAAATTAATTTCTAAATTTCAAAGGATTCAATTCCATATAAACAAATGGTGAGTATTATTTTTTTAATCTGTTAGTATTAGTTTTATCATATACATGTGTGGAAACAATTTCTTCAATTATAAAGCACCAACTTAAATTAGACATTTATAATTAAGCAAACAGATGGATTTTTTTTCTTCCAATATTTTAGTATCAGATTTCAAGTAATTGATACTGACTATTATTTTTAAAGCTTTAAAGCCTTTTCTTTTACCAAACAATTTACAGGTATCATTTTTGCAATATATATCATGTCATAAAGTTATAATGTATCTAATTTTACCAAATTGAGTTGTTCTTCTTCTAATTCTTCATCTGCAACTTTTTTTCTTCTCCTTTCTGAGTTTTTTCCTATTTAACATTTTTGATACTATTAGAATACATTTAACAATATGAAATTGTTAGTATCAGTTTCATAATTTTGTAGTATCATTTACCTGAGTTTCTACTTGTATTTCCTTTTGAATCATTTTTTCAATTTTTTTCGTTCTTTGTTCTTTTTTTGTATATTTTCTTCAATCATTTTCTCAGTAGCTATTTGTTGCTGCATGTTCTCTTTATTGTTCTATCAAAAAAATTCAATGTTACTATAATAAAACTATACTAACTTTATTATACTTGATTTTATAGTATCAGTTACCTTCTCTGGTATATTTTCTCCTATTTCTGGTTGGTTTTCATTTGATGTATTTTTTTCATGTCTTCTCTTTGTTCTTTTTTCTCGATTTTGCTTTTCCTCTTCTACTACTGAAGGTTTTCTAAGTTTTAATTTGCTACTTTTTCCTTTTATTGTCAATGTCTGAGAGAAAGAATGGAGGAGGAAGACGAACGGAATGATTCACTTGTTTTGTTTTAAATCGTAACTGGGATTTGGGCTTTGTTTTTATGATAAAAACTTTGTGCGTGTGTTCTTTTGATTAATTATTTACATTAATTTGTCCTTTAAAATTGTTTTCCCTTTCTAGAACGTGATTTTAGCACAAGAGAGAGAAAAATGAATAATCGTCCCCCGAATGAAGACCCCTGATCCCTATTAATAGAGTTTGGCGGGTAGTGGGCATCAACATCCATAAATTATGGTATCTTCATCTTCATCGAGTTTTGATGATGGCAGTTTTATCAGCCTCGATATTGATGGCATTGTCACATTCCAGGGCTAATGTTCTTATTTCTTGGTATCGGGCTTGTATCATCAATGCTCAACACCTCTCTTTTTTGATAAACCTTGATGTCAATGAAGCACAATATCGAGGTTATTGATGAATCTCGACAATAGCTGTTGTCGACATTGCTTATATAAGATTGATGTCATTGGATAGGACCAACATGGTTCTTTTTATTACCATTTTGTGTTTTCTCGATGCCGATAGAGACTTTGCTTTCGACATTCATTTTTGCATTCGAAACCTTGAACCTCAAAATTATCCCTAGCTTTGAACCTCGACACACACATTTAATCTCGGTATTGATTCCTTGGCTCATACCCTTTGAAAATTATTGGAATAATAATTCTGTTATTGATTGTAATAACTGGAATAGTTGGGGGGAAACCCGTTCCATGCTTCAACAACATGGTCTCACTATATGTTTGTTTGTTAAGGTAAAGTTTTACTCATACTAGACTCCATGTTTAACCTATGTTTTTATTATTTCCAAAAACTCATGTGTACTCATTCGAGTTGGCCGAGTTTATGGAATAGATATGTATTCAGTAAGAGGATAAATAAAGACAGTATGTTGTTAATCTAATAGGTGGGTTTGCCGCTCTTAAATTAGGATGCACCTATAATGAGTTACTTATTTGTCTGTAATCCATTTGTGTTTGACTTCGTAAGGTATGAGGTGATTTTGGGTATGGATTGGTTAGTGCGTAATGACATTAAGATTTATTGTGCGGATAGGATTATCGCTTTATGAAATCCAAGGGGTATAGGAAGAATCACGATAGATTTGGACATAATAGAAGAGAAGTCAGACTTGATACTATGTACAATGGAAAATCAAGAAGATGAGATCAGTAGAGAATGCATAGTTTGGGAATTTATAGACGTTTTCGAATCCATAACAAGATTACTACCAAGGAGGGATATGAATGGTCTTGATGCCTAGGGCGCAACCTGTTAGTATACCACCTAGCAAAATGCTACCCAAGGGGAGGAATTGAATAAGAAGCTAGTGGGACTGAAGAGTAAAATTTTCATTAAGCCAAGTAGTTCACCATGGGGAGTATCTACGATATTCATAAAGAAGTCAGATGGATCTTTATGCATGTGTATTGATTATCGAAAGCTAAATGAGTTGACCGTAAAGAATAATTATCCTTTGTCCATGACAAACGATTTGTTTGATCAGTTGAGTGGAGCTTGAGTGCTCTCATAGCTAGATTTGGCAACAAGTTTCCATCAACCGAGAGTAGTGGATGATAGTATTCCATTGATCGCATTTTGAATAAGGTATCGTTCATATGAGTGTTTAGTGAAGTCATTTGGACTGACCAGCGCCCCTACATCCTTCGTTGATCTTATAAACTGAATCTATCATGGTTAGTTAGATAGATTTGTGTCAGTCTTCATTGACGATATCTTGGTATATTCCAAGGATGAGAGAGACCATGAAGTCCGTAGAGATATTGAGACAACACAAGTTAAAGGCAAAGTTTTCAAAGTGCCATTTTTGGAAATGATGGGTTGACTTTCTTAGGCATGAGGTTTCAGAAAATGGATTAACTGTGGTTCCATCGAAGATAGAAACTACTAATGTTTGGAAGAGGCCAGAGATGATCAAAACGACGAGAAGTTTCTTGGAATTGGCTGGCTATTACTGTAGATTCATTAAGTATTTCTCACGTATAGTAGCACCCTTGACTTAGTTGACTAGGAAGTACAAGAAGTTCATATGGACAAATAAATGCAAAGGATCATTCCAGGAGTTAAATAAGTTACCGATGAACACTCCTATGCTGACGTGACTAAAGGAAACCGGGATCTTGTAGTGTATACTAACTCTTATGGAACAAGTTTGGGAGCAGTATTGATGCAAAGAGGGTGAGTGATAATTTATGCATTGGGGAAATTGTGGCCACATGAAGTTAAATATCCAACTCATGACTTGGAGTTTGCAGCAGTGGTGTTCGTACTGAAGATCTTGAGACATTAATTGGTGGGAAAATGGTTCAAGTTGTATACAAACCACAAGTCCCATAAGTACTTATTCTCCCAAAAGGAGTTGAACATGAGGCAACAAAGATTGTTAGAGTTTCTTGCGACATATGATTCTAGGATAAATTATATGCCAGGAAAAGGGAATAAGTTTGCCGATGCTTTAAGTAGGAAGCATCAGAATGGAGTGTTAGCCATGATTTAAGAATTGAAGACGTTGGCCTCTTATGAAGTGCATTATAGGTAGAATACCAGGTCGAGTAGGGATCTAGGCATGTTAGCAAGTTTAGAGGTACGTCCAACACTTGTGGAAAGATTACTGCAAAGCATAAGGTGGACCCACTAATTGCCGAAAGGATTAGGCAACTATAGTCAGGGGCAGATGTTGATGATCTGAAAAGATTCAAGATAGACTCGAAGGGATGGCTTAGAAAGAAAGGAAGACTGTGCGTTCCAGATATAGGAAATCTTCGGAAGGAAGTCTTGGATAAAAGTCATCCATTGAAATTTACTATTCATGCCGGAGGCACAAAGATGGATCGTGACATGAAGAGAGTCTTCTTTTGGGAAGGGGTGAAGAGAGATATATGGGAATTTGTGAAGATGTGCTTTACTTATCAGCAAGTGAAAGCTGAGCTTCAGAAATCGAGGGGGCTACTTCAACCTTTGGAAGTATCGACTTGGAAGTAGGATTCAAAGTTAATGGACTTTACTAACGGATTACCTAGATCGAGGATGAGAAATGATAGCATTTGGGTGATAGTCGATAAATTGACTAAAAGGGCTCATTTTATCCTCGTGGAGTTGAAAAGGATGGTGGCTAGCTTAGCAAAACTATATATGAATAATGTAGTTAATCTACATAGGATACCGATTAATATCATTAGTTATAGAGACCCATTGTTTACTAGTGAGTTCTTGAGAAGTTTGCAGGGTGCATTGGGTACGGTGTTGAACTTGAGCACGACTTATAACCCACAGATGGATGGTCAAACTATGAGGGTGAGCCGTGTACTTAAGGATTCGTTGAGTGCACGTGTCTTGGATTTTGGAGGATCTTAGGAAGATCATTTGTATCTAGTAGAGTTTTCCTACAATAGTAGTTACCAGTAAAATATCAGGATGGCATCGTTCGAGGCGCTATATGGTAGATCGTGTAAGTCACCTGTTTGTTGGTTGGACATGGGAGTAGACTTGTGTTAGGGCCCGATTTAGTAAGATATGCTATCAAGAGAGAAAAATTGATTCACGCCAGGATGAAGGCAGCGTAATCAAAATAGAAGAGTTATGCCGATAAGCGAAGGAAAGAGCTTGAGTTCGCGATATGTGATCATGTGTCCGTGAAGGTATCTCCGATGCGGGGAGTTATGCCCTTTGGGAAGGCAGGGAAGTTAGCACCAAGATATGTCAGACTATTTCTAGTGATCGAGTAGATTTGTAAACTTGCATCTAGTCGAGTTACCAATCAATTTGGCCGGTGTGCATAATGTTCTTCACATATCGTATTTGAGGAAACGTGTACACGACCCAAGTTTGGTAGTGGAACCGAAGGCGATGAAGATTTATCAGTAGAACCAAACTTGACATATGTTAGATGATCAAAGGGAATAGTAGGATGGGATATGAAAGAGCCGAGCAACAAGATTATTAAACTTGTTCGCGTCTAATGGATTGACGATGTTGAAAATTGTACCTAGAAGGTAGAGTATAGGATTAGAAACAACCATCCCGATTTGTTTTGACATGTATGATTGAGACATGTATGTTTTATTTCATAGACTTGTAGAAACACTAGTATGATGATATGATGTAATGTTTGTAAGTGTTAGAAATGATACTAATACATAATGATTGATGAATGATAATGATTTACATTAGTGGGGAGCTAGTGTAATTGTTTTGATGGTAATGGTCTTTATCCTACCTTGTTTGAATTTCGAGGATGAAATTGTTGTAAGGAGGGAAGACTGTAATACCCAAATCTTGCATTGCCATAATTGAGGAATTAAAAAATAAATGATTAATCAAACTAAAGTATGAGTTAAAACAGAGACAAGTAAATTAAAGAAGGGTGAATGAGTGAAGGAAGAAGAGTTAGGGATATATTATGATTAGGCTACAAATGGGATTTTAGCCCAAAGTCCAAATTACTATTTCCTTAAACTCCAACCCTCTTTTCATTTTCAATCATTTTCCACAAAGTTAAAGAAAGAAAACAAAGAACTAAGGCCGACAATACTTATAAGGGTAAGAAGAAGAAGAAAGAGGTAAAGAGGAAGCTTTCATCATTAAAGAGACTTCAAAACAAAGCTTAATCAAACCAAAAAGAGAAAAAGCTTTTCCTAAAACCTATCCCTACCCGTTTGGGTTCTGATTTTATTTTGTATGAATGCTTTGATGATGGTACACATGTTTGGATGGTTAAAACATTCTTAGGTTATGCTTGGAGTTTCAATAAAGTAAATTTGCTCATAATTAGGGTAAACCATGAATTAATCTAAGTTAATTAATTTTAAATTGATATATGTTGTTTATAATGATGAAGTAAAGATGGATTTTTAATTTCATAAATTTTTGGCATTAAATGGGATTTTTAAGAATTTTCTAAGTTAAGAAAATGATTAATTTCGGGTAAATTAATTATTAAAAATAATAAAATTTATTATTTTGACTTGAGATTTTGAGGTAAGGTAAAATACAATTAAATAGATTATTTGTGAATTTTTGGGGGTTTCCCATTTATTTTCAATTTTATACGAGTCAATTGGCTAAGGAAAGAGGTAATTAATTAATGATAATTAACTAACAAATAGACAATGTAATTAGTCCATTTTGAAAAGTGAATTATAAATTAAAAGATTAGCCAATGAGAATTCGATGCCAAATGGGATTCAGTGTAAAGATACTACTTAACAAGGCAATGAATCAGTTTTTAGTATAATTAGAAATATGTCATTTAGCCCACGATAGTCACCATACACATACAACTCACGGTATCCTAAATGTGGTCAACCTACGATAACACTAAGGCTATCAACATGCGATGACATATGACGGAATCAACACATGTTGACATACGATGAAGTCAGTACACGATGGCTATATGAAGGTTAACACAAGATAACTATATGAAAGTTAGCACGTGATAGTTATATGAAAGTCGACACTCAATAGCTATATGAAAATCAAACGAGATGGCTATAATGAGGTTAGCAAGCGGTAGCTTTGAGAGACAATATGCAATGGCTCTTACGGAGTTAACACGCGATGGCTTGGGGAAGCTATCAATGCACGAAAACATAAGAGAGTTATCCTAAGATAGATAATAATTATAAATATGTGATTGATAGGGCAATATCAACATGCGATGACCCCAAGAGGTTTAATATGCGATGTTCTTGTACGTTTGTTTGGGATAATGAACTAAATTAAGAAAGGAAGGCTATATGCAAGTGATGGTTATTCCTAAGTATAAAACGCCTTTACGCAAATAATAAGTTAAGGAAGAATAACTTAATTTGGGAATGAAGGAAGGCCTTCGTGACAATAAGATATATAGAATAAAACTTCTTATTTGATGATTAGTAATGTAAGGCCTTAGTGGCAATCTTGTGTCTAAGTTTTTAGTGATATTTGGTGAAAGGCATGTGTGGCAATTGAATGCCAAACCCACGACATTATAATTAATAACGTAGGTGAGTAAGGTTTGTATAACATCCAATTGTCAATTAAAGACATATAAAATGATGGAGTAAGGTTTGTGTAGTATCTAATTCTCTATTCACAACGTAATATGGGAGCAATGGTGTAAGGCCTTGGTGGTAACCTAATTATATGTTCACAAAAAAACTGAGGTAAAACACCTAAGAATAACCCTTAAGTGTCAAGTACCAGAGTCGAGCTTGTAAGAGTTAGGCCTGGCGGCAATTTAATATGATACCATGGTAATTGGTCCGTATGTAAGAAATCTCACATTTATTATGATTTGATGATTAATAATGTCTATAATGTAGTACTTTTGTGAAGTATTCTGTAATTGATTAAGACTAGAATAACGAGGGGAACTCGTTCCATGCTTTAGCGGCATGGTCTCACCATATGTTTGTTTGTTAGGGTAGAGTTTTTCTCATACCACACTTCATGTCCGACTCATGTTTTTTATTGTTTCCTATATATTCACAGGTACTCATTCGAGTAGGCTAAGTTTATAGAATAGGCAGGTATTTAGTAGGAGGATGAATAAAGACTAAAGATGAAGTAGGCGGCTTATCTAGCCGATAATAGTTATTTTGAAATTCCGTTGTGTAAAACCATGATTTATAACTGATTATGTGTTGGGTTGGTATCTTCATATTTCAAACGCAACACTACGCTTATTCTCTTATTGTATTTACCACCACGCGATAACAAAACGGGTTAAAGATGATGTAATGAATTATGTGATTCAAATTGAAGTAATGGAAAAGTTATTAGCTACTTGATTTCCTTATGTTGTGTAATTTAATGTTGAACTGACTTTTTTGCTTGAAAATGGTTATTATGATGACTATAACATCATCGACGTCCATTTTTAGGCCACGAAGTGGAGGATATTATAATATTTTTGTAATTTTTTCAGTCATATTAATTTTTTAATCACATCTCTCAAGTTACTACACTCATTGGTATTGTGCCCATCAATGTCATGGAACTGACAATACTTCCTAAAGCGCTGTTCAGCTTCAGTTGTCTCTCTCCGAGGTGGCCTCTTATATTTCTTGATTCCTTCTATAGTAGGGTATATGTTTTCAACTGTATTGTTTAATGGAGTATAACCCCCTAGCTTGATGTATCTCAGATGCTTTTTGGTATCGTTTGTTTTACCTCCGGCATCTTGATATTTCCTTTTTTGATTGCTATTATTGATTCCCACATTAACCGCAACGTTACAGGTGCTCTCACTGGTTTTCTTAGTAGTAACATTGCTTTCCACAATTTTAGTAGACTGTCTCCCACCAGCCTTTCTAGTGGCCATATCTGCCTCTCCCAAGCATAGAAACCGGGTCGGCTTTCGATAGAATTTCTCCATGTTGGGTAGCTGTTTCATCTTCAACCAATTGCCAAAATCTATATCGGGGTGTATCCCCTAAATCGGCACCACCAACATGATATCTGCCTGTGGATTTCTTACTTCTATTACAACAACATTAAATCAGCTTAGAAAATCCTTTATGGTCTCTCCGGCACCCTGATCGATACTAGACAAGGATATCACATCCTTCGATCGAACAGTGTACAGCCTGAATTGCTCCACAAACTTTTTCGCTATTTTATCAAATGCAGATATGAACTTCGATGCGAGCCTAGTAAACCACATCATAGCCACCCCATCCAAGAATATGGAGAAGCACCCACACCTTACTATATCGGTCGCTCTGGCACCATCCATGTGCCACTCGTATTTCAGTGGATGCTTTCTATGGTTTGTTGTCCTATTATACAACGGAATCATCGGCATAACAAATATTCTGGGATACTCCTCCCGCAAGATATCATCAGTAAATGGAGTTCTACCAAGTGCTGAGTACCATTCCTCATTCTTTCTTGATTGATTTCATTCATAAATCTCCTTATCATATCGACGATATAGTCTTGACTAGCCTGGTTATTCAAAAGGATATCAGGAACTGTCCCGAGTGTTTGACTGTGCAAATTCTATTAGTTCGTTCAATGACATCTATGCTTTCATTTCTCATTGAGAACCACTCCTCTCGATCTTCTATGATGCCTGGCTGGTTCTGTGGTGTTTGCTTGAGCACCAACATTCAACCCAGTGGGTTTGCTAGTGTCCTACAAATCATCTTCACCATTTAACAAGTTGACGACATATGGTTGTTGTGCTCTAGGACATTCACCATTCATCTTGGTACCAACCTAATTCATGTCAATACCGATCACTCCAACATTGGCCAATGCTTGACCACTTCCTCCAGTCGTCTTCCTTAATGTCCCAACAGCCTTTTCCTTCATCTTTTGCTTTCCGCTTCTTTTGTTCCGATCAAATAAAGATGAATTTTCTTATTCAGAACTTGAAGATGATGCATCTCTCTAGCTTTTCTAATACCTTAAGGCTTGCTGAGTCAATAAGGCAATACATTCATCCATCCTATAAAGTAGCACTTTTTGGCTGTCACATGCAAAATGATACCCATTAGCTGTTACATATAACATAAACCCTTGCGAATTAAATTTACTATACTGTAATATATAACAAAAGCAAATCAAAAAATAGTGCAACACTCATACTTAGTACTTGTATGATTAAAATTCAAGCTTCAAGATTTAATAAATTGTTCTAAACATTATATATAGTAAAACTGATACCTACATTTATAAAAATGATACATAGCAGTTATTTGATATAATATGATGCTTTATAAATTTAATTATCTAGTTTACTGTCATGCATATCAAAAGAGGTACGAAATTAGTGCAAACTCATACGTAGTAACCGTTTGCTTAAAATTCATGTTTCTTCATTTTATACATATTTTCACTTCAATTTATAGCAAAACTGATACCTATGTGTATATAAAATCGATACCAAGTTGCTGCTTGAAATAATTTGACAACAACAATATACCAAACTGCAATTTTACACTTCTACATCATATACCGAGTTGCCAACTGTTTACCATAACATATAGTCCTTATATATTAACTTCTAAGCTTATATTTCTTTTTAAAGTTTTGCACTTGACAACTCAGCAAACAAATACTTACAGTCATGTCAAAAGTAGGAAGAAATCATCATGTACAAGTGATACAAATAGTATGCAAAGAATGAAACCATAGTTGTTTATACCTGAAATAGATTAAAAACACAGAAAATCCAATACTATAATATGTGATATCTACAACTGATACTAATAGCATACAACCACTGATACCACATATTTTACATACCTAAAACAGAAACAAATAGAACCAAAAACTGATATTGAACATCCAATGAAAATAAATAAACTGAACAACATATAAAAATTATAGCACATTACTTCCCATGCAACATATATATTATAACAAAAACAATACTAAACTAAAAATGATACCATACAACAAAGTTCAAATAAAAATATCAAGTCACTGTACAATATAATATATGATAAACAAATACAATGATATAAAAATGTTCATTGACATAAAATTGCCAAAAAAGACATAAAACCAAGAATATCTTCTTAGAAGCTTGATAATCAAATTATATCTTCTTAGAAGCTTGACAATTACGCTTGTTGTGACCATATTGCTTGCATACACCACATCTATTTTATTTATTTTGAAAATATGCAAATCCTCTTTTCCGTTTTATAGAAGGTCTACCAGCACCTCTTCTCTCCTTTGGTCGCTTAATAACATCTTCCAAACTTGCATCAACAATTGGCTTATCAAAATTAGGAATAGGATTAATGGAATTAGCATAAGAACAACGATAAGTATCAATGGTAAAATAGTACTCAACAAAATCATAAACGGATAACTTTGATTTGTTCATGCACTTAATAGCATGAACACAAGGAAATCCTGTAACTTTCCATTGATTGCAACTACAATTCCGCTCTTTAAGATCAATACGATGAGAGTTTGGCGATTTCACTTTAAAAACAACCTCCGAAGACTTGTATACATCCCATCCAAATCCTTCTTCAATCAATTCACTTAAACGAGATTCCATATAAGGACAAAGTGTAGTATTCCATAATTGACACTCCTCTCTCCTATTAGCCATTTGTTTCATAACCTTAATTCGAATTCCATCTAAGCATACAGTAATAGGCAAGACCCGTTCATCCAAATCCAACTATTAAAACTTTCGGCAACATTTGAACTATATTCACCATATCGTTTACCCAGGAAAAACAAATCAGCTCATTTATCAAAAGGCTTATCTTTCAAGAAATTCACAATAGCGACACCACCAAGTTCACAAAATTTAGAATGTGCTTCTTCAAATTTATACAAATTAGAAGCTCTAGAACACAACTTGAACAAACCAATGATAGACATATTCAAATTCTTTACCTTAACTGCCAAAAGTGAATTTTGCTCCATACGAAGATAGCAATAACTGTGAAAGGCTAAAGGAAAACTTCATGAACACCTAAAATTAAACCTTGATGGTGGCGATCCGACATAAAAACTAAATCATGATCTTCTTGAAGCATTTGTTTTAAATGACTCAAAAACCATTTTCAATTATCCACATTTTCCAAAGAAACTATACCCATAGCTAAAGGGAAAAAACCTGCATATAAGAGTTTTAAACAAATATTAAAATAAAATTCAATCAACTTCTAACTTAAAAACTGATACCTAATAATTGCTGCAATTAAATAAAAACTGATACCTACCAACTGATAATGATAACTAAAAACTGATTCCTAAAAAAAGATAAACAAAATTCTGATACTATACATTAAAGCATATTAAAATAAAAACATACCCCGATTGCCATTTTTTGTAGTAGCACACATCAAAACTCTTGGCCGTCGCCTTAAATGAGTAGCATCTAAAAATATCATAGGTCGACAATGCTTGAAACCAAGTAAACAAGCACCAAAACTAACAAATACTCTTTCAAATTGATTAGTACAAGCATTAACTTCCATATCAACACAACTACCTAGATTATACTTCTTCAATGCTTCAAAATACCAACTTAAATCATTATACGACATAGCATCATTACCATGCAATTCCATCAAAGTAAGTTGTTTTCCACAATAAGCAAAAGAATAAGACAGCTCAAGATTGTATTCCCTTCTAAAATTATTTATTATATCTTTAGGCTTTTTACTAGGACAATCACGAATCTCATCAATAATCAACGATTTAACAAATGCACTACAAAGATGCGGATTATTCAAATTTCTAAGACCAACCCCACGAGAATGATCATTAATCAAACTTCTAATGAAAAACCTATTAAGTTGCTCGGAATCACAAGAAGCATGAACTTTAAGTAGACACCCATCCATAGAGGAAGAGCAAATAATAGTAATTCTTCTAGAACAGTTCTTCAAAAACACTAATTCATATCTCATTTGAATTTGATATGCCATCAAAACTTCCCTAAAATCATTGGCTCCTCCAAAACAAAAACCAACAAAATCAGAAATGGATAATTTCGAACCTCTCTTCAACATATCCTTCAAATAACTTTTACTATGAACAACAACATTTGAACACAAAGATCCACTAGAAAATGAATAACTAAGAAGATTAGATGAAATTGAAGTAGAACCACCATCAACATTTTCCAATTGGGAACCCTTGATCTTAACGGTAAAAGGAAAGAATGCACTCTTCTTATACAATTGAAAACAAGGTATACTCTGAAGATCAGAATCGGTATCAACCATTATAACTTTATTCTCAAGCACATAAGAAATTTCGATGGATGAAGGAGCTAATTGAGACCAGTATCGACAAATGTCATTCTTCAAATCATAAAAACAACAATCAATGGACAACCGAGTGCTGAAAGTATTATCATCGAAGACAAACAAATAAATAAGGCTATTATCACCACTACAAAATATAAAAAATAAAAGTAAGAAATCAAAAGGAAAATAAAACAGTTTTAACAAAACTGATACCTACTGACAATAAAACTGATACCTAAAATCTGAAGCTCAAATTTATAGTAAAACTGATACAAAAACATACGTCAACAAATATTTGATATTAACAAAACACTAATTTAACCCGTCGATTATTTGCTACACATCATCAACTATACATGAAGAAAAAAGTAAAATGATTCAAAACTTCAGTATTGTCAAAGTGATACTAAAAAAAACTAAAAATGATACCTAAACACCGATCCACAATGACCTAAATATAGCAATAAATATTCATCCAAATCAATACAAATCCAACATAATCATAATTGAACAAAAAACAAATGACAGTCAATTTAAAACAAATTTAAAAACGATGCTGCATATAGAGTAAAAGGAACAAGAACGAACCTACTACCACTGCCCAAATTTTCCATAGATTATGAGAGAAGAAAATACAGCAACAAAACTAATTTCAATTATAAAAAAAATGTTAGAATCGACCAAATTAAAACTCTAATAGAAGAAAAAGTAGAAGAAGAAAAAATAGAATCATACCTAAAGCTGAGAATTTACAGTATCGAACTAAAACATAGGAGAACTCAAAATCCTGATAACATGACTGAATCACGCAGCAAAATAAAGAAGAACGAAGAAGGAAATTCAAATTTGAAAACAAAAAAGAAAAAGCGACGAAGAATTGGAGAAGAACAAGAACGAGATAGGAGAAAGCGTGTAACAGTTAGGGTTATTTAAATTATTTTAATGATTTTGTCCTTGGCAATAAAAAATTACTGGGCTATCCTAGCTGGCAAAAATGCCTTTAAGTTTTTCCTTCATAATATTTTCCTGGTATATATATATATAAATACACACAGTTTTGTGAATACAAAGTCTTGTAGGTATAAATTTTTAAATATGTGTGATTTTGAATATGCAAAGTCTTATGTGATTTCGAAAATATAAAAAAGTTCAAAGGGTTAAAAGCATTGAATATATACATATGGTTTCGTACCATACTAGGAAGTTTCAGTTTGATTCGGGGTGATTTTATCAAATATGCATATGGACAACAAGGACTGGCAGTATAAAATAAAATATATAGGGTGCATCGTTGGACCTTTTTAGCATGCTTATATATCACACATGAAAGTTGTACTTTGTAGAACACCATCAAGTGCTTATGCATGCCCATTGCTTTCAACATAGACAAGTAGAGTTAGATATAATTTATTTCTCCGCATACCACTTTAGTACCAAATTTTGTGAAAGGTTAAACATTAAATTTCCTAATACACTTGGTTTAGAAATTTAAAAACATGTGACGATATAAGTGTTAGAATCTTAACAAC
This sequence comes from Allium fistulosum, assembly GCA_030737815.1. NCBI lineage: Eukaryota > Viridiplantae > Streptophyta > Magnoliopsida > Asparagales > Amaryllidaceae > Allium > Allium fistulosum. Next base: position 391,123,548 of record CM060901.1, read on the forward strand.
TTTTGCATCGGGAAAGAAAATTTTCGCAATGCTCCAATTTTACCATAAATAAATTATCATGTTGTAAATTGCCAAATCATTTTTACCTAACACTTGATTCTAATTTGTAGTCACTAACGCAGTTAAAAAGCTATCTTCAATATGTTAATTATCCAAAACTAGCTTATTTTATAAAATGGCATGAAAGCTCTAGATAAGAAAATTCAAGAAGAGATTCCTTTTTTGCAGTTTCAAATTCAAATTCCAGTTAGACTATGAAGCTTCATGGAAATTGCCCACCGTAGGTCAACTTTGCTCATTAAAATTTCAAATTTGATTTAATTTATACTCAAAGTTCATCATATACTAATACGAAATTCAAGCATCTTTATAGGTCGAAACAAGGACTGATTTACTATGAGTTAACATCGGGGAAGTTTTGGACTTTCATGTCTAAACGTAGCCCGTTACCAGATAGAATTTTGGATTTCTTATTATCGGATGAGATTCCAGTCTTCTTATTATCAATTGATTTTTGGTTTTCTATGAAAAAAGATAATTTACATATCCAAGACAAAATAGTTCTTATCTTAAAGCCTGGATTTATATAAAATAGCGGACTTCTCCATGGTCTACTAAGTCATCATCGATTTTTCATCACAAAACGATTCTCGAAAAAAGATAAGCACTCAACGTCCCTTTAGAAGAAGGGATTCTCAAAGAAGAGTGTGTTCTTATCCGTAAAGTCTATCAGTTCATGAATCGTGACATTTCAGACTTACAAATAAGATATTTCTTTTCACTAAGTAAGACCCGAGGATTTTACCAAATACCTCTTTGAGAAAATATTTTCAATCAAAGGAATTATTTTCAATTACCTCACGGGTCGGAGGAAAGTGAATGCCTATTTGTTTCAAAAGAAGATTTATAAAGCCTTTAAAATGCTTATTATCGAAAACTATACTTGCCCTTGAAAAAGAAAAGTTTATATATACCTTTCAAGAAAAGTTTCAAAAATTACCATGACCCATTTACGCTATAAAAACTCTAATTGAAGAGTCTATTCTCGGATAAAGGACTATCGGTTCATGAATCATGACCACTCCTCTGATTCTAGATTTACATTTCAATTGAGAGATTATGAGTCTTGCAAAATTTCCTCCAATCTTTGAACATTAGGAACAAAATCTCTGAACAATTTCTGAAGAATGTAAAAACATTCCTCAAGAATCGTGACCATGAGCAATTAGTGGAGAACAAATCCATCAAACCGAATTTTGTTAAAAAAGGAGAAATTCAAGAAAATATTTTTATAGGATTATCTTAGTCAGGTAAAGCAAAAGAAAAAACAAGAAATCAGTGGCAAGAGGATCGATATATCGAGACAAAGCAAGGAAGAAATTCAAAAACTCAAAAGTAAAATCATTATCCAACGATGAATTTTCAAGCTACATTCAAATTAAATCTACAAAGATCATCCAAAAAAGGATAATAAGATTACAAATTGGTAAAAGGTACCTCGGATTATGGCTTAATCACCGCTTGCTTCGAATTCCAAAATACTCGCAATTTCGATTCCTATTTGGATATAAAATTGTTCTTCAAATTCTAAAAGCATTCATGATCCCTACCTTAGTATGGATTTAGCATAATCAATGCAAAGTATCCAGAAGAATTATGGGATTTCTATTTACAAGAAAAGGAATGTCAATTAGCAATGAAATCACAAAGTGCATTTAAACATAAAGTGTATCAAAAAGGAAAATTACTCCTAAAAGGCATGGATCCGCTAAAGGGTTACATATATAAAGGAATACTCCCCAGCTCTTACTACATACTTTATGAAAAGTAAATTGGATAGAATAACTACCACTCACGCTTTAGGCATATCAAGCCATGATAGAATGAGTTCCCTGTGCAAAAGAAGTAATGCTTCCAATCAAAGTTGAGATTAAATTCCATTAGAGGGCTAAGAGATGAATGAAAGTCTCCAAATATGATCAATAAACTAAAACAGCTAAGTAAATGTTCGAACATCAAAGAAGAATATCTAAGTATTACAATTCTAAAATAATAGGAAGATCGTTTCAAAAAAGAGATTCGGTGCTCCGAAATTTCATGAAAAATACTAATAATCTGACGGACGGAATGCTAGGGCCAAATTGGAAAGGAATAGGAATCTCCTAAGGTAAAAAACCTGGCCATCAAAGGCCTGGCCATAAGAGGTCCATGGCCAACAAAGGCTTTTGGCCATCAAAGACCCTGACCATAATAGGTCCTTATCCATCAAAGGCTCATGACCGCAAGAGGTCCCTTGCCATCAAAGGCACCAGCCCTCAAAGGCTCATGACCGCAAGATGTACTTAGCCATCAAAGGCCTTATCTAAGCCTTCAGTACTGTCATCAAAGGACTTACTGAAGCACCTCCAAGAGGGAGGTTGGAATAAGCCTTTCATGCCATCATCAAAGGCTCGCTAAAGCACCAGGAAAGCCTTCAATGCTGTCATCAAAGGCGTCACTAAAGAGCTTCCTAGAGGGAGGTTGGAATAAGCCTTTAGTGTCATAGACAAAGGCCTCACTAAAGCACCGAAAATGCCTTTAGTGCCATCATCAAAGGCCTCGCCGTAGCGCCTCTTAGAAGGAGGACGAAGTAAGGTTTTAGTACCATCATCAAAGGCCTCACTAGAGCACCGAATCGATCTTCAAAAAGGAAGATCTATCAAAGTCAGAGCCAAGTAGTGATCCAGATCAATCGGTCTTCTATAGGAAGATCTATCAAAATCCGAGCCAAATAGTGCTTCAAATCGAACAAATCTTCTAGAGAAAGGTCCATCAAGTATTTTATGCTCCCTAACTGATGCAATTTTCAGCCACCAGATAAAAATTTCTGGTCTTCTTCTATTATTGCCAGATATGGATTTCTGTTTTTCTATTATTATTGTCAGATATGGATTTCTAGTCCTTTTCTATTATTGTCAGATATGGATACTGGTATTCTTCTATTATTGCTAGATATTGATTTCTGTTCTTCTATTAGTATCACCATATAAGGATTTATGGCCTTCTACTATGATTGCCAGATAGGGATTTCTGGTCTTCTATTATAATTGTTAGATGAGGATTCTAGTCCTCTATTATTATTGCTAGATAAGAATTTCTGGTCTTCTTCTATTATTACTAGATATAGATTTTTGGTCTTCTTCTATTATTGCTAGACATGGATTTCTAGTCTTCTTCTATTATTATCAGATATGGATTTATGCTCTTCTCTTATTTTTGCCAGATATGGATTTCTGGTCTTTTATTTTTATTTTTGGTCATCTATTATTATTGCTAGATATGGATTTCTGATCTTCTATTATTATTGCCAGATATGAATTTCTAGTCTTCTATTATTATTGCCAGATGATGATTTCTGACCTTCTATTATTATTTCTAGATATGAATTTCTGGTCTTCTATTATTATTGTTAGTCTTCTATTATTATTTTCAGATGAGGATTTATGATCTCATATAATTGCCAAATAAGGGATTTTGATCTTCTATTATTATTAGATGGAATTTCGGATCTTCTATAATTATCAGATGAATTTCTAGTCTTCTATTATTGCCAGAAGGTTTCCTGGTTTTCCATTTGGATTACTATTAACATATGGTTTTTCTCATCTTCCATAATTGCCAGACAATTTTCTGGTCTTCAATTTAGATGGATTTTCTTGTCATCTTTTAAGACAAACTTTTAGCTCCCTACTTGGAATATTACTGTTGCCAGATGGGTTTTTGGTCTTTTGATGTTACAAGAAAAAATTTCCGATGCTCCCTCCTATGATATTACTAGATGATCTTCTAGGCTTCCGTTTAAAAACTTATTGTTGTTGATTTCTTATGGAAAAATTATAATCTTTATTCATGCAGTCAGTATATACAACATTTATAACTCAATCAAATTCGAAAGGTGATTGCTTAGAACTGAAATTGAGTTTAAAGTTAATAACAAAAGTTAAATTTTATTTTATGTTTTGTGGGAAAATGGGATTGGAAAATAAATCCCATGAGGAATCGAGAAAGCAAAAAAAATACTTGGTTTTACACCAAAGTGTAAAAAGCTTCTTCTATACAACGAGGGGGAAAATGTCATCCACATAATTTTCAAAAAGAATGAGCGTAAAAGGAAAAATGAAATATCGAAAGCCGATTATTACAATGAAAAGGACCAAAGTAAGAAGTTATGTCGCCTTTAAGAGCCAAGAGCATCACTAAAGTGACACCAACATGAATGTCGACATCCATGTCATTATTAGCGCCGAAGGCAATGGCAATGCCACTGCTCAACTATATTTCCCTCCAAGACATCGTATGTACACAATGTTGTTTTCCTTTAACGGTGACGACAAATCCTTTTAATATCAAGCCTCAAGTAATAGCACTTCGCTTCTACGACCGCACTTACTCATTACCGCGTCTATTTGATGTCGTCGCTCTTCATCACCGTTGCTCAAGCAATGCTGCAAGTCAACAAGACCGTGATAAAGCAATGCTACATTCCATTAACATTTGTAGGACACCGCATATCAATAGGTCCTTCACATGCAATGTTGATGGTAAACACCATCAATATCCACAGGGACCATCGGTGCGGCTATTCATCAGTGTAGTCACTATTTATCTATTATCACCAAAGTAAGCTTATTGCCAATAAAGCTTTAGTGATACTACTTGGGATCAATGACACCGTTGTTAGCATCACCATTGTCGAATCAATGACACCGTTGTTAGCATCGCCATTGTCTCATGCCACTGTTCTATACAATGTCGTGTTCCATCAATTACTGGTCAATACCATATGTTGGTGTTGAAAGTCATCAATGACGTCAATGGTATACTAAGTGAAGCCGCTTTATGCAAACACTACACTATATCGATGCCACTCATCATCGATGTTCAACACTGCCTTCAACCTATGCCGCCAACAATCAATCAAGAGAATTTCAATACATAAGAATGTCACATGCCGTAAGCTGTTGATCGCCGTCACATTTCATGATTGTCATTGTCACACAACATCCATGCTATAGGATGTCGAAGGTCATACAAAGAGGGAAGACTAAGATTATTTACAAGAGCAAATTCAAGATGATTTAATGCATTTTTCTTCATAAAGCTTCAAAAGCCTTCACATTCCATTATATGCTCTATGGCACCATAAAGTCCCACATCGCCAATTGAAGCGAGCCTACCTCCTTCCAACTGCTATAAATAGAGATGTACCCCCTCATGGAAAAAAGCCTTTAACTTATTTCTCTATCTAAACACCTTTTCATGGGAAAAGGCTAATGAAGGAGAAGGAGATATATTTGTCAATTGGGGCTTGAACAATTAAGAAATTGCATATTTATACATATTGTAAAATATTCATAATTTAATAACGAACTTAACTTGAGCCTATTTGCCTATTGACTTATGAACTTGCCTATTGACATATGAACTTGCCTATCGCCTTTTGATTATTAGAGTTTCCTATTCTATCTTTTGAACTTATGGATTATGATTTAAATGAATTTGTGATTCATCCAAAAGCCAAGGGGTATATTTGAAATTTCTTCGAATATGCCACTTTGTAGCACCCTTTGGGTGTTGATGAAGAAATTCATTAACATTTTCAATTACTTAAAATCCAATGGTATTGGAGCCTTTATATCTTAATAGTAATCAATCAGTCATACAGAAGAATCGAAGCTTCAAAGCAAGGATTGAAGATAATCAATCTGATTTATCATCAGATAAGAATCATCATCTGATAAATCAAATAAACTCATCAGAAAACTTCTCATCATTTGAGTTTTAGTGAACTTAAAGATCAATCAACAAAACAAGTTCCTTGTCAAGAAACTTATCGAATTCTTGGTTGCAGCAAGTTATTCTTCTCAATTGGGAAAATTCAAAACAAGAAATTTTAGAAAATAAAACCAAAAAGCAAGAAATCATCGCAAAACAGAAAGAAAGTAAGTGCCATGCCAAGAATTCATTAGAATATCATCATCATTTGAATTTGGCTGCAATATACTCAATTTCTTGCATTCAAAACATTTCTTGCAAACCTTCTGTATCTCAGCTTTCAACATTTCTTGTTAACACTCTTTCATTATGGCCGAAGGAGATCAAAACTATGCCACTTCAGAGAATACATCCACTTCTCTGCAACATAGTGCAACTGCAATAGAATAGTTGATCAAGGTAGTAGTTAGTCCTCAAAGCCAACTCATCACATTGCATCTTGATGAAGACAACTATCTACTTTGGAAATTTCAGATTACAACAGCTATTAGATGATATAGGCTTGAAGGTTTTGTTATTCGAACACTACCTATACCACCAAGATTTATTACTGAACAAGATAACATTGTAGTAAGAACTAATGAATATACAAAATATTAGAGACAAGATAGCATGATAAGTTCATGGATGCTATACTCAATTGGTACAAATTTATTGCCACAAATAATAGGATGTAAATCATCCAATGAAATCTGGTCAACAATAGAACAAATTTTCAATTCATAATAAGTAGCTAAAATGATGCATTATAAAAGACAACTGCAGAATATCGGAAAGGACAATCTATCAATGAGAGAGTACTTATCAAAAATAAAGACAACATGTGATCTACTAGAGGCTGCAGGACACAAGATATCAAATACTAAACAGATATTAACAATTCTAAGTGGTCTTAATGAAGAATATGAATCAATAGTTGCAGTAATCTTATCTAAAGAAACTTTACAATCAGTGCAATATGTTCACTCAACACTTCCTGTGCATGAAGGAAGAATTGATCAAAAGAAACTACTAGATTCATATCTGTCAATCAATTATGCTGTTAATTCAAAGAATAAGAATCAAAATTACATAGAGCAGATTATTATTATCAGAGAGGTGGACAATCAAACAGAACAAGAGGTAGGGAGAGATGGAATGATAACAAAGACCCAAATGTTAGATTTGTGAAAAGATTAGGCATACAACACAAATTTTTTATTTCAGATTCAATGCAAGTTATGTAACAAACCAAAACTCAAATGGTTAGAGAAATAAAATTTTGACTATAAATATGGCTCAAGCACAGTAGGAATCAAGCAATCAATCAAACAAGTCAAGAAGTTATAACTTGAATATCATCCTAAAGATTGACGATATATAGGATGAAAGCTGGTATCCTGATTCTGGAGCTACAAATCACATTACAAACAATTTAGAGAATCTAAATCCTAGCAATAAGGAATATAGAGGTAATAAGTTCATATATATGGGCAATGGTGAGTCTATTAACATAAAATATACTGGAATTGCTTATATATCAAAGGTGAAGAACAACTATATCTCAATAATCTATTAAGAGTTCCTCAAATAAAGAAAAATCTCATAAGTGTATCACAATTTGGAAGTGACAACAATGTTTATTGTGAATTTTATCCTAGGTATTGTTTGGTTAGAGACATTCTAAATAGAGAAATTCTTTTGCAGGGTAATGAAAACAAGGGATTGTACAAGTTTAATCTTGTTAATCCATGAAATCCCGGAGAGAAAGAAAATGTTGTGATCGTTTTTAAATTACAGAAAGAAGCAGGAATATGTTTGATTTTTGGCACTACAAGTTAGGTTATCCTAATGCAAATGTTGTAAATTAGATCTTAGTTGAAAGTAAAATTCCTTTTGAAAGTGTTACTTTACCCTATGTATGTACATATTGTTAAATGGGAAAAAGTCATAAATTTACTTTTTCTGATTCACAAACAAAGTATAATAAACCATTTGAGATGGTAGCTACTGACTTATGGGGTCCAGCACCCATTAGTTCATATTATGGCTTTAAGTATTATATATCATTTGTTGATGCACATATTATATATACTTAGATATATTTTCTTAGAATAAAATCAGAAACTTATAGGGCGGTAATACATTTTACCACTCAAGTAGAAAAGCAAACAAATCATCAAGTTAAAATTTTACAGACTAATAGTGGTGCTGAGTTCAAACCACTTAGTAATTTCTTTCAAAGAAAGGAATATTCCATAGAATTACATATCTGTATACATTTAAGCAAAATGGTTTTGTTGAAAGAAAGCATAGACATATAGTGGAATTAGGTCTAACACTACTAGCACAAGCATCTCTTCCTTTAAAATTTTAGCCATACTCCTTCAGCACAGTAGTTTATTTGATCAATAGACTGCCAACCAAAGTATCGAAAAACAAATGTCCAATAATAATGTTATTCAATACAAAACCAGATTATCACAGTTTAAGGACATTTAGATGTTTGTACTTTGCTTACTTAAGACCTTATAATAATCACTATTAAATTTTAGATCAACTCCTTGTACATTTGTAATGACCCGTATTTTAAACGATAAGATATTTAAATGATTGATTTAAATATTTAACCGTTAATTAAATGAAGGCCCAAAAATATGATTTTTCACATACGGCCGAATCAGGACTCGAGACAACTTTCGTTGAGTTTGGAATGACATTGCGAATAAAGATAAGTATAAAGACCGCTATATTTGGAGATTAGACAATCTGATAGTTGAAACGATCTCGAAATACGTGAAATTAGCATTCCGGGGCGCAGTCTCAGATGGCGGCGAAATTTATACCGTTGTATCCAGAAAAATGAGATGATGTACGGAAATGAGTTTCGTGGCGATCGAACATGTTTACTATTTCAAATACATTTATATCCCAAATCCATCTCTCCCTTCAAATTCATTTCTTACTTTACTGTTTCATTAGAAAATCATGGTCGAACTCTCATCTTGACATTCAAAAATTAAAATATTCGAATCCGCTCCACTAAAAATCGCGAAACCAAATCCAGTAGTTCATATCGATGAGAGCTTCGATCTCATATGCTTGATATAAGGTGCAATCATCATTATCCAAGATCTACCATTCCACCCTGGATCTAGATTTGAGATCGATCTGTTTTGGGGAAACGATAGGTGGATTGGAAGTGACCAACATGTTTCTCTCGCCAATATCTACGTTCACCGGGAATTTTGGATCGACCGATCGTTGTTTAATGGTTGCAATGTTTTAAGCAGTAGCTAAGGACCTAGAAGTCCCAATCTATATGGGAGGCGAGGTCGACATATGGTGGGGTGTAGATTAACGCAAAGAGAGCTGACTTTGGGAAGACGGATCGGGATTTCGTTGATTATCGGGTGAGAAATCTGAGAAATCCATGGAGCAAGGCGATGGATATGCACAGCCTTATCTCACACATGGGAGAGACAATATGAGAAGAAGAAGAAGGATTAAATATAAATTAGGTAATCAGTGTTTTAATTTGTTAATTAACTAACTTATTAATCTCGAACCTTATATTAGCCATATCTTTTGCATATGAGATCTATTTTGAATGCGGTTTCTTACGTTGCGCTCATAATGGAGGGATCTACATTTTGGTGCTAGTTTGGATAGATTTTATGAAGGTGAGTGATATTGTCTCTCACCATACTATGATTGATTGTATAGTATTAGATTGACGCTCGGGAATTATTTTTGAATTTAAAATGTAGTTTTACTATACTTATATACCTGCTAGATTTTTATAAAAGAAAATAAAATTATTTTAAAATGATTTAAAAAGAATATTGCATATTTTCCATCGACATGCCATAGTTAGGGAGTTATTAGATTTGAGCTATTATTGATATGATTTCCCACATTGGTTGATATGGATAGATTATAAATGTTGTATGTATGTTGTTTTAGATGGATGTATGGTTGTTGGATGTTTGTTTGGTTGCTTGGCCTGTTTGGCTGTTTGGGTTGAAAATGCCGATTAGCGGTGATCAGTTTTTAGGGGAATATCTTGTACGTTGGGGTTTCATACACGCGAAATCCTAATGAGCGAGATAAGTTGTAGATGAGGGTTAGGATATGTGCTGAAGGATCTGAGGTATAGGATGAGGCTTTAGACTTCAGGATGGATGTCGGACGTTTCCGTTTGGTTTGTACATATCTATTCGGTTAAGTACAAGACCAAGGTATTGGTATTGACTATTATAGAGTGGTCAATGTCCATCACTATTGTTGATTGGAAATTTGGCCGATCTTTGGCTTGGATATTGATGGGATTTCGTAGTGTGCAATTTGATGGTGTATTCATGCGACCGACTTAGAGTCTTGATGTTATTGCTCTAGGACGAGCAATTGAGATCACAAGGCGACGGTGTGATGCTTCAACATGAGAGTTGGTACTTCGGATGTGGCTCATGTTGGGAGTAGGTTCCGAGGTAGATAGTTCAGGATTCTATAGATCATGTTGGAGATGTTGGCTCGTTCGCATCATGGGGGATGCGATGTACGACATGATGGGCTGGTATATTCGATTTGTGGCTCATGGGGGTTGCAGGTGCCGAGGATTAGTCACTTAGTATCTTCATTTGTGGCTCGTGGGGGTAGCAGGTACCGAGGATTAGGTACCCCATAACCTTCGGTTTGTGACTCATTTAGGGAGTAGGTACTAAAGGGTCTCGTATTGGGACAACTGGAGTGTAGGAACAAGGTGAGTTTCGATATAGTGGAAATTGTATTGAGCTAGTAGGGCTTGGATGGACGTGTATGTGTAAGGGATTATTAATGACTTGAATTGTTTTCCGTTGTACGCGAAGTAGGGGTATTGTATAGTGGGGATGCCCATAAATCATGATGGCATCCGTATACCCTGGACCCTGTGGGTCTAGTGTCCAGCTTTGGGCTACGAGAAACGTATCCAGCTTTGGGATGCGAGATACGAGAGTAAGACTAAGAACATGGACTTTCCACTAGTCCCTGGCATTATGTGGGTCATACGAGTTATCATATATCTAGAGCATAATGGGTGACAGTTAGTATTGTTTGATGGATGTTATGTTTGTTATATTTGCTTCACTAGTCACTTGTCATCCTAAGGGTGTCACACGAGGTAGGTATTGTGGTAGGGATACCTAGACACCTCGACTTGACTTAGTGTAGAGTAGGTATTGTGGATAGGGATACCTAAACACGTGGACAATTTACTTAGTATAGAGTAGGTATTGTAGATGGAGATACATAGGCACCCCGACGGATACTGAGTATGGTGTACCCTTTTTATGATGTTGTAGAGTAGCATATTATTTATGTTATGTGCCGACTCTTTGGTTGTAGGACAGATCGGGTATGATTTGTGTACTCTCTATTCGGTATACTAAATCGACTTTTATAGTATTTTGAGATTGTTAATCACTCACACCAGACTGTTGTCTAACCTGAAGTATTATGCTTCACTTTTTATTATCTTGGGTACTTTTAAATGAGTAGATTTGAGAGCAGGTGCAGATGACATATGGAGTTCTGCTAATGGACTAGCAGGAGGTGATGTTTACTCATACTTATATTTGAGTTGTATATTCCGCTATGTGACACTATGGAGCCTTGACAGTCTTTGACTTACTGTTATATGAGATAGTGCATCAGTTGAGTTTATTTTCCAGTTGTATAAATTCTGTTGCTGTGTTGTATAACTCTGTGCATCTTGTACTCTAATGATTAGTTCACATTATTATTACCGTCTTTACTGTTTTATGTCTGTGTTGACTATTATATTTACTCTGATGCGATGTGGGATATATGACATGTTATGTGATGATTTGATGCTTTTTTTCTCCTTTTCCATTCTCTTCTATTTCCTTTTCTTTACTTCTTTTCTTTCCTTTGATAACCGTTCTGCATCATATGTGTAAGGCAGTCGTTACATTTGGTATCAGGACTCTGGTTACACGATTAACTTAAGTTGATACCGCGATTCTTAGAAATTAGGTAGGAGTTGTTGCTTTAGACTGGATCTAGAGTGTGTGTATACACAAGAGAGTTCATATTTGTTATATATTTTGGTTTTCGAAACTATATAGTAGTATATATGGTATATGAGTTGGATTGCACACAAGAGCACTATAGATGCAGTTTTCTTTATGAGAGATCGGTAATACTTATTGTAGAATAGGAATGATCTGGCATGAAAGAAAAACTACCATCGACTCTATCTTTAGTGTTAAGGATTGGGCAGGATTGCGGCCATTAACCCTGATTAAAAGGAGATGTTCATAGAAATGGAGCGATTCATTTTCTAGGATGCCTAAGTTTCTCTGGATGGTTATGGTGCTCAAGTGCGAATGATTAAAGTAAACTTTGCCAAGCTATATATAGACTATGGGAGTCTAGGAGGTAGATTATTCCTTAAAACGGAGTTGGCTATTGAAAGGTAAGATTGGATGGTTACTTGTGAGAAGATCTTCGATGACTTGGAGTTAGATTATGCCATAAGGGAACTTAACCTCTAGATGATCCCAAGAATGAACAATGAACTAGTAGGTTGTCTCTATAGTTTTGATTACCGAGGATCGATTTACTTAGGATTAGTTCATAGTTCGCTTTAAAGAATGAATATCATTGGGTTGCGTGATCGTCTTAGGAAGCGATTGATTGATTATATTGTCGAGAGCTTCGAGAAGATGATCGAGAAGGCTTTATGATGTGAGGGCCTATACCCAATGTAGAAGAGTTATCCCGTATCAGTTGAGTAGGGATAGACTGAGAAAGCATATGTATTGATTGCTGTTCCAATTTCGTCGAGTCCTCCGTCGATGAAAGAGAAGGGAAATGGAATTATTATTTGAGATATGCTTTTCACTTATGGAATATCCACACATGTTTTATTTGATGTCGAGGTTTTATATCCCTTCACATCTAGTGATTTGATAGATGGATTGGGCTTGAAACTCGAGATAATTACCGACCTTTTGTTCGAATGGACCTAGTTAGGGGCTTAGCCAGCCTATACATGGTTTGTCGAGACCATGCCATATTGAGTCATGGATGTTGTTGTTTGTTTTTTTACCGTTGAATCGTTTTAGGGTTTAGTTAGGTTGATATTATGGTTTAGGAATGGGCTGGCTGAAAGGGATATAGAATATTGGTGGATTGTGAGAGGCCGTTGGTGACGATTGGGATTGTAGAGGAGCGAACGGTGTTGATTGGCTACCTATATAGGATGGGGTTATGGTTAGCTTTATATCTTCGCTCGATATTCCACATGTTGAGTTTTCATCTATGGCTAGAAAGGGTCCAGACATATTCGATGAGGTGACCAGATTACCACCATATGGGGATAGAGTTCTGTATCGATCTGGTCAGAGGAGTTAGACTGGTGTTAATGCCTTTAAAGCATATGATGCCTAAAGAGCTTAGGAAACTAGAGGTGGTGGTTCATTCGTAGGAGTATATTTGGGTAGGATGCACCTATAGTGTTCATCGGTAGGGTGGATGACTCTTTGGAGTTTATTTTTTGGTTGTTATGAGCTGGATGAGACGATGAACAAGTTTCTACTTCTGTTTATTAATGGCTTGTTCGATCCGCTCTATAGCACGAGGATGTTCTCTTAGTTGGACCTTGCGGTGAGGTTTCACTAACTAAGAGCATTTAGAGAGAGTGTGCCGATTATAGTGTTCTGTACACTACCTTGATTTTTGGATTGGATTGGTTATGCCATTCGAGCTAACCAATGTTTCGGCATACCTTATTGATCTCATGGACCGTCTTTTGAGAGGTCGCTTGAGTGAGTTGTGCTTGTGTTCATTGATGATACTTTCATCTATTCATGGATGAAAAGGGGAGCACAAGGCACGATCAATGGTTGTGTTGTAGGTGTTAAGAAGACACCGATTGATGATGGGATTTTGGAATAATACTTCGAAAACAGGGAAGTAAGATACTTGGGTCACGTTGTTTAAGAGTAGGACATCGCCGTAGATCCTGTTGTTGCGACAGTCCAAAATTTGAATAGATCTAAGGTAGTGGCATTGTTGACCTATTTTGATGAGAGAGGATCAAACTTTTGTTTCAGACGCGAGGTGCAGACACACGTTAGTGAGTCTGATCGAGAGGTTGACGAGTGCACCGATGTTACTTATTCCGAGCGAGAATGAGGAGATGATAGTATACACAAGTTTATGGTACTTAACTGGGTGCGGTATTGATACCGAAAGGTAAGGTTCTCGCATTGAGGTTGACAGTTGAAACCGCACGAAAGGAAGTATCTGACTCATGATTTTGAGTTGGTGGCAATAGAGTTCACTTTAGGGATTTGGAGGCACCATCTATTAGAAAAGAAGTTCAGTTGTTCGGTGGTTCCATGTCATTGGAGTATCTCTTCTCCGAGAAGGATCTCGACCTTTGCTAATAGCAATGGTTAGAGTTCCTGGCTTCCTATGTATTTGACATTTCCTGTATGTTCGTAGGGGAGACGTAGTTGTTGATATTTCGAGTGGAAGACATGCGAGTTTGGGAGCGATATTTCTAGAGTGGGCATTGCTCGAGCTTATCACTGGTTATGACTTCAGGACTCGATAAGCTATGATCAAGGGTGATAGCTAGTTTGATCGTCAGGCCTACTTCGATTTAGCAAATTAGTACTAGTGAGAAGTGTTTGGCTAGACTAGTAGAGAACGTGGCTAAATTAGAAGAGTGAATAGTGTATGTAAAGGTGATGCAGCGCGGACCCGACCAAGGATGTTGGTTTCGTAGGGATGAGAGATTGTTTGTTCTCGAGTCGTGGGAACATATATTTATATACTACATCGACGGATTGCCGATGGCCAAGGATAGTGTGATAGCATTTGAGTCATAGTCGATTGGTTGAGGAATAATGCTAGATTTGTATTCCTTAAGTCCAGTAGAATGACATCTGTATTTGTTGAGATATATGTGAGATGGATAGTGTGATTCCATTGTGTGCCAAGTGCATTGTAAGTGGCCGAGACCCGTTGGTCGATAGTGGGTTTTGGAAGAACTTACAAGAGGCATTTAGGAATTAGGCACCAAATCAATTATATGATATTGAGACTGAACCAAGGACATCGAGACCTCGTATGTCTATTGTACTGATATATGTGATACGAAATAGATTAGGAGGAGGATGGTGGAGTAGTAAAGGTTACGTGGAATGAAAGTGAAGATGAAAGTATATGGGAGACCGAAAAGAGCACGAGGACCGTTTATCCAGTGCTCTTCGCTTGGAGAGATTTTATTTTTATCGTTGGCTTTCATGTTAGATATCATATTGGATGTTTTATACTAGATAATTTAGTATTCCACATGCTAGGATAGGCATGGATGTTACTTTTTGATGATATGTCTCATGTATGCATGTTTGTTTGGATTGTTAGCATTTGAGATGATAACCTATGTTTGTATGGTTGTCAGGCATGTGAGATAGATATGGATTGATATAGCATACTTATTTAAGACGATTGCTATACATGATCTATTATATTTAAAGATATGATTTGTATACATATCTATGTTGTATTGGGATTTTCCAAGACCTAGCCGCGCAAAGGAGGTTCTGCCGAATTTTTTGGAATCTGAGAGACTTTTGAAGGCCTATAGGCTAGGAGACGTTCTCTTTGCTTTGTGATTTCCAGGACAAAATCTTTTTAAGGAGGGGAGAATGTAACGACCTATATTTTTAATGACCGAATATTTAAATAATTAATTTAAATATTTAATCGTTAATTAAATGAAGGCCCAAAAAAATTATTTTTCGCATACGATCGAATCGGGAATCGAGATCAATTCCATTGAGTTTGGATTGACGTTGCGAGTTAAAATAAATATAGCGATTGCTATATTTGAAGATCGAATGATCAGATGGCCAAAACGATCTCGAAATATGCTAAAAGAGCATTCCAGGGCGCAGTCTCAGATGACGATGAAATTTATATGCCTGGATCCGAAAAAATGAGGCGATATATGCAAAGGAGTTTCATAGCAATCGGACGCATTGTGTGATCATGCGAACTCGAAATGTGTGACCATTTATTTGAGAATTTAAATAAATGGAGTATAATATTATTTAAATCCCAAATCCATCTCTCCCTTCAAATTCATTTCTTACTTTAACGTTTCATTATAAAATCATGGTCGAACTCTCATCTTGACATTCAAAAATTAAAACCTCTAAATCTGCTCCACTAAAAATTGCGTAACCGAATCCAGCATGTTCGTATCGATGAGAGCTTCAATCTCATATGCTTGATATAAGATGTGATTATCGTTGGCCGAGATCGACCCTTCCACCATGGATCTAGGGTTTGAGATAGATGGATTTTGGAGGCAATGATAAGCGGATCGAAGGTGGTCATCATGTTTCTCTCATCGATATCTACCTTCAACGTGAGTTTTGGATCGACCGATCGTTGTTTGATGGTCGCAATGTTTTGAGCAGCAGCCGTGGACCTGGAAGTCGTGATCTATAATGGGAGGCGCGGTCGACATATGGTGGGGTGTAGATTGAAGAGAGCGCGAAATGCAAAGATGGATCGAGATTTCATTGATTATCGAGTAAGAAATCAATGGAGTAAGGAAATGGATATGCACGACCATGTCTCACGCACGGGTATAGGCAATAGGAGAAGAAGAAGGATTAAATATAAATTAGGTAATTAGCATTTTAATTTGTTAATTAATTAACTTGTTAATCTCGAAACTTATATTGGCCATATTTTTTGCATAAGAGGTCCATTTTGGATGCGGTTTCTTGCGTTGTGCTCGTGATGGAGAGATCTACATTTTGGCATTGGTTTGGACAAAATTTATGGAGGTAAGTGATAAATTTCTGGTTGTACAGTATTAGATTGACGCTCGAGAATGATTTTTGGTTTTAAAATATGATTTTCCTGTACTTATACACCTGCTAGATTTTTATAAAAGAAAATAAAATTATTTTAAAATGATTTATAAAGAATATCACATATTTTCGATTGACGTCCATTGACGTTCCATAGTTAGGAAATTATTAGATTTGAGCTATTATTGATATGACTTCCCACATCAGTTGATATGGAAGGATTATACATGTTGTATGTATGCTGTTTTGGATGAATGTATGTTTGGTTATTTGGTTTGTTTGGCCATTTGGGTTGAAAATGACGATTAGAGGTGATCGAGTTTTAGTGGAATATCTTGTACTTTGGGGTTTCGTACACACGAAATCCTAACAAGTGAGATAATTTGTAGATGAGGGTTAGGATACATGCCGATGGATCTGAGGTAGAGGATGAGGCTTCAGACAGGATGGATGCAAATTTTTGTTTGGTTTGTACTTATTCGTTCGATTAAGTACAAGACCAAGGTGGTTGGTATTGACTATTGTAGAGTGGTAAATGTTCATCACTATTGTTGATTAACGATTTGGCTCATCTTTGGCTTAGACGTTGATGACATTTCATGTTGCATGATTTGATGCTTTATTTGTGCGACTGCCTTAGAGTCTTGATGTCATTGCTCTAGGGCGAGCGACTGAGATAACGAGATGATGGTGTGATGCTTCGACATAAGAGTTGGTGCTTTGGATGTGGCTTGTGATGGGAGTAGGTTCCGAGGTAGATAGTTCAGGACTTTGTAGATAATGTTGGAGATGTTGGCTCGTTCGCATCATGGGGGATGGCGATGTATGACATGATGGACTGGTATCTTCGATTTATGGCTCATGGGGGTAGCAGGTGCCGAGGATTAGTCACTTAGTATCATCGGTTTGTGGCTCATGGGGTTAGCAGGTACCGAGGATTAGGCACCCCATAAGGTTGGTGACTCATATAAGGAGTAGGTGCCGAACTGTAACGACCCGGCTTTCTATGCCCAGAAAGTCGCATCATTATGAAGAAAGAAAGGGGTGAGACGTAGAAAAGAAGAGAAAGAAAGAAACAACACATCAGAATCTCACAGCGGAAACGGAACAAATTATAATATATCACATAACTAATACATAGTCTTTACATAATCAGAGTACACAACTTATACATCACTTACTAGACAGTTATAAACATCTGTCCAGACATTACAACTCAAATACAAGACAAGACACTATCACAGATATCAACACAGCGGAATACTATATCTACGAACGCCGAAGCCTCCTGCTCCATTGCTCCTCCACAATTCGTCAAGGCTAACCTGAATTCCCTTGGCTACTCGTAAAAATTTGAGTACCCAAGAGTTTATAAAACAGAAATAAACAACTTGGGTCAGACATGGGTCTGGTGTGAGTAACAGGTTAAACTTGTTTAACTTCAAAACCTTTTGAAAACAAAGGTATCACGTAAGACTTCCCACACATAAACATGGAAAAGTTTTTACCTTACGCTAACCAAAACATTTGATAGGAAATTCGATTGTATTATAATAGGGTCTAGGGTTTTCAAGTAAAATACAGAAATAGCTGAAATGCTTACATCTCACATTCCAACATAGTTGGGCACAACTAATACGTACGGCACTTATTGGAGTTTGGATTCCATACAATGGCAGGGCTACTGGGGTACCGCCCGTCACAGTACGTGGCCTAGATCACCGTACCGAGGATCACTCCCAATCCCCTGCAACACAAGGTCGGAACATCCCTTACTGGATAATTCCCGCACAAGATACCTCACGGTTGGGATCAGCAACCGCACACACTAAGCCGAAATAAGAAGGGACTTCTAGACAGAGGTAATCTTGTCCTACTTGGGTGCTACCCACTAACCTTGCTGCACCTCCCCTGTTTTAGCCATTCCCGGTTTGTGAGGCTTGAGGTCACGATTACCTTAGAAAAGAACACATCACTTAGAATGCTCATCGTCCACCTGACGATGTGCTGAAAGCATTCAATCCATACAAGTTCGTTCCGGGTTCGAACGAAACCGAAGGCATTATCTCGTTACACTCGTTTTGGAATCACCCTCAGAGTTAACGACAATAACCCTTGCACTCTGAATCTTCATCTTCACTTGATTCACGACCTATCGTAAATTTGGATCGATGTGGTATTCGGGTCTCCAGACCTGGAAATCCGGTATACGGAAACCCGATCCCGGTCTCATCGAAATCCAAAACGTATCTTTTAAGGCCAAGTTGTTTTAAGGTTAAAACAATTCAATTCATTATCTTTATACACAAAGAAAGATAATTCACAACATTACAATAGATAATCAACATTATCAGATAATCCATATTATCATCACAATTCTACTAAACATCCATATCACACAGCATATATCTCATCAGAGATATCAATCAATGCAAAGCATTCAATATTATCATCCATTCTTAAGTAATGATTTATATTATCTCTAATTAATTTAAAGTGAATTAAATTAATTACTTTATTTTATAAATCCTGCTTACTTAATTATTAATTAAACCAATTAATTAATCATACTTTAAGTATCATCTTAATTAATCATTTCTGATTAATAATCTTTTAATTACTTTAAGTAATTTATCCTTAATTAACTTCACAAATAAATTATCTTAACCCATTCAGTAATTAATCTTTAATTATTAATTAACTGTACTTAATTACATTAATCCTTAATTAATTACAATTAATTAATTTCTTTAATCACTTATTATTTATTAATTAATCTTAATTAATCAATTCTTAATTACATCATTAATTATATTAATTAATGATCCTTAATTACTTCATTTAAATTAATTATATTCAGTTTAATTAAACCATATTTATTAATCACCTTTGATTAATCACATTGAGTAATTACTACCCTTAATTACTCTTCCATAAATTAATTACTTATTAATTAATTACCTTTTAATTTAATCCCTTGATTAATTATTCAAAGTAATTAAACTCAAATTACTTTTATTAAACCATCTTTAGTTAATTACATCCACTAATTAACTTTAATTACTTTACTAAGTAATTACACTTCACAAATTACATTTAAGTAATTATACTTAACCAATTCCATATTAATTAATTAATCTAATTGATTATCAAAATTAATCCCATTTATTAATTAATTATTTAATAATCCTAATTAATGATCCCTCATTAATTATTAAAACCCTTAAATTACTTCCTTTAAGTAATTAAGCTTTAATCAACTTTTAATTAATTACAACTTAATAAATTCTTAATTATCAATTAACTAATCTTCACTTACTTAATTAATTGCTAAATAAACTTTTAATCACTTGATAAATAATTCCTAATCATTTATTATTAACCTATACTTATTTAAATAAATGATTCTAAATCCCAAATTAATTAACACTTAATTAATTAACTTAAAATTCTTAATTATTTAATTAATTAACACCAAATCATTAATTAAATTAAATTATTAAATTATTCTTTAATTACCTTATTAATTTTTAAAAGATAAAATCACCAATTAATACTAATTTAATCAGATTATTAAATTAAATTCAAATCTTATTATCAAAGATCATTAATATCAATTTAATTATTTAACAGATTATTAAATTGATATTGTTAAAATTTCCGGGATATTACATTCCTCCCCCCTTAAAATAATTTCGTCCCCGAAATTTAAACAAAGGTAATTTAATAATCTTATTAAAGATTTAAATTCAAAACACAAGCATCTACTATCATCCATATGCTAGCAACCATAGCAACCAAATCATTCAATCAAACAATTCAACTATCTAGACTAAATTCTAGATAAAAATTCCTCGAGTTTCCCCAAGTATATATATATACCGGGATACTCGCTCTACAAACAATCTAAACAATCAATACTACTAAACTATAAAGCTCCTACTCATCTATATCTACAGAACTTAAACAGAATATCAGACTACAGACGAGTCTGACTCAACTACCAAACTTCCAGAACTGCTGATTCTACAACCAGAGATAGATCAAATACGTACTCCCTCAGAGATACGTAAAACTCAATGAATTCCAGTTATCCAAACAGACAATTCAACCAAGTAGACCAATTACCTATCCAAATCAGAACACAGACGAGATCCAAACATAACTCTACTTCACAACATCAGTAGATTCCAAACTTACTTCTCCCATCCAGAGATACACTCCAAACTGCTTTCGCTGCTCAACTCTGATCTGAGGTAGAACACAAGCACAGACTGGACAACTCACTTCTAGAAATAAGGTTCACTGATCCATAAAGAAAACTCAGATACTCCAGCAAAACTTGAGCTGCTTCACCAAACTCTATCTCTAGGAAAACATCCTTCCACTAGACTGAACCACCGGTATCACTCATGAAATCCAGTTGATAAGAAAACTCAACCTTCAGATGCGGACAAACTTCTGACTTCTCTGAAGACATCCAGAAAAATTCTGACAACCCAAGAGAACACTCAGACAATCGCAAGTCACTTTTGCGATCA
Organism: Allium fistulosum; assembly: GCA_030737815.1. Taxonomy (NCBI): domain Eukaryota; kingdom Viridiplantae; phylum Streptophyta; class Magnoliopsida; order Asparagales; family Amaryllidaceae; genus Allium; species Allium fistulosum. The sequence continues at coordinate 391,144,786 of CM060901.1, forward strand.
ACCCAACCTAATTCCAAAGAAAAACTGTTCCTCTTTACCAATCAGAACAGCTTACACTTATTTATCCAATTTATCGAAGAAATGGATCCACTCTGCTGCTTCTGAACTTCACTTCCAGAAAAACTGCTCATCCAGAAAACTTCCTGCCAATGCACAGAATACTCTGAGCTGCACTGCTGACACTGATGTCAAGGTCTTCCTACTCCAAAGATCTTCGAGAAACTCGAACTTCAAACCAAAGCAGAAACTTCATGCTGAGCTCAACCACAACACCGAAGCATTCACACTTCCTAAATCCTGTTCCAAAGAAAACATCTTCGGGAACATCCATCGTCACTGTATCTCATCATACAGCTACTATTACCTGAGGTATCAAGGTACCATCACTCGCTTCTGTTCAACCGACAGATCCAACCTTACTCATCCAAACTTCAAAGATAAACTCCGAACCATTACAGTTTCCTTCGGAGATCGATGAAATCCTTTACCATAGCAAAGCTTACTCGAGATGGTATTAGGTCTACAGTCTCGACAGATACACTTCCAACCTCAACACTCAAATTCTAACTATTGGTAGTCGTGTTACTCACATTACCACCTTATCTACCTTTATAATTTATATTGGAAAACCCGAACAGGTAACCCAACAAATAGGTAGAAATATATATATATATTTAAAATGATACTTTTTATATAGAAATTATTTCTGGGTAAAATTATTCCATTTACCTCTCTAAAACAATACTGTGTCGAATTGTTCTATACAAGCGTTTAGAGATCCCTATCAATGTTGTGGCGTCCCACACATCGACCAGAATCCATAAACTACTCAATAAACCAATCAACACAATATAAAACAATTTTATATTCACTAACAAATACGCGCTCATATCTATTAATACTCTCAAAATTCCCACCAGAGCCAAGGTTATCGCCAACCTAAGCTCTGATACCAAATGTAACGACCCGGCTTTCTATGCCCAGAAAGTCGCATCATTATGAAGAAAGAAAGGGGTGAGACGTAGAAAAGAAGAGAAAGAAAGAAACAACACATCAGAATCTCACAGCGGAAACGGAACAAATTATAATATATCACATAACTAATACATAGTCTTTACATAATCAGAGTACACAACTTATACATCACTTACTAGACAGTTATAAACATCTGTCCAGACATTACAACTCAAATACAAGACAAGACACTATCACAGATATCAACACAGCGGAATACTATATCTACGAACGCCGAAGCCTCCTGCTCCATTGCTCCTCCACAATTCGTCAAGGCTAACCTGAATTCCCTTGGCTACTCGTAAAAATTTGAGTACCCAAGAGTTTATAAAACAGAAATAAACAACTTGGGTCAGACATGGGTCTGGTGTGAGTAACAGGTTAAACTTGTTTAACTTCAAAACCTTTTGAAAACAAAGGTATCACGTAAGACTTCCCACACATAAACATGGAAAAGTTTTTACCTTACGCTAACCAAAACATTTGATAGGAAATTCGATTGTATTATAATAGGGTCTAGGGTTTTCAAGTAAAATACAGAAATAGCTGAAATGCTTACATCTCACATTCCAACATAGTTGGGCACAACTAATACGTACGGCACTTATTGGAGTTTGGATTCCATACAATGGCAGGGCTACTGGGGTACCGCCCGTCACAGTACGTGGCCTAGATCACCGTACCGAGGATCACTCCCAATCCCCTGCAACACAAGGTCGGAACATCCCTTACTGGATAATTCCCGCACAAGATACCTCACGGTTGGGATCAGCAACCGCACACACTAAGCCGAAATAAGAAGGGACTTCTAGACAGAGGTAATCTTGTCCTACTTGGGTGCTACCCACTAACCTTGCTGCACCTCCCCTGTTTTAGCCATTCCCGGTTTGTGAGGCTTGAGGTCACGATTACCTTAGAAAAGAACACATCACTTAGAATGCTCATCGTCCACCTGACGATGTGCTGAAAGCATTCAATCCATACAAGTTCGTTCCGGGTTCGAACGAAACCGAAGGCATTATCTCGTTACACTCGTTTTGGAATCACCCTCAGAGTTAACGACAATAACCCTTGCACTCTGAATCTTCATCTTCACTTGATTCACGACCTATCGTAAATTTGGATCGATGTGGTATTCGGGTCTCCAGACCTGGAAATCCGGTATACGGAAACCCGATCCCGGTCTCATCGAAATCCAAAACGTATCTTTTAAGGCCAAGTTGTTTTAAGGTTAAAACAATTCAATTCATTATCTTTATACACAAAGAAAGATAATTCACAACATTACAATAGATAATCAACATTATCAGATAATCCATATTATCATCACAATTCTACTAAACATCCATATCACACAGCATATATCTCATCAGAGATATCAATCAATGCAAAGCATTCAATATTATCATCCATTCTTAAGTAATGATTTATATTATCTCTAATTAATTTAAAGTGAATTAAATTAATTACTTTATTTTATAAATCCTGCTTACTTAATTATTAATTAAACCAATTAATTAATCATACTTTAAGTATCATCTTAATTAATCATTTCTGATTAATAATCTTTTAATTACTTTAAGTAATTTATCCTTAATTAACTTCACAAATAAATTATCTTAACCCATTCAGTAATTAATCTTTAATTATTAATTAACTGTACTTAATTACATTAATCCTTAATTAATTACAATTAATTAATTTCTTTAATCACTTATTATTTATTAATTAATCTTAATTAATCAATTCTTAATTACATCATTAATTATATTAATTAATGATCCTTAATTACTTCATTTAAATTAATTATATTTAGTTCAATTAAACCATATTTATTAATCACCTTTGATTAATCACATTGAGTAATTACTACCCTTAATTACTCTTCCATAAATTAATTACTTATTAATTAATTACCTTTTAATTTAATCCCTTGATTAATTATTCAAAGTAATTAAACTCAAATTACTTTTATTAAACCATCTTTAGTTAATTACATCCACTAATTAACTTTAATTACTTTACTAAGTAATTACACTTCACAAATTACATTTAAGTAATTATACTTAACCAATTCCATATTAATTAATTAATCTAATTGATTATCAAAATTAATCCCATTTATTAATTAATTATTTAATAATCCTAATTAATGATCCCTCATTAATTATTAAAACCCTTAAATTACTTCCTTTAAGTAATTAAGCTTTAATCAACTTTTAATTAATTACAACTTAATAAATTCTTAATTATCAATTAACTAATCTTCACTTACTTAATTAATTGCTAAATAAACTTTTAATCACTTGATAAATAATTCCTAATCATTTATTATTAACCTATACTTATTTAAATAAATGATTCTAAATCCCAAATTAATTAACACTTAATTAATTAACTTAAAATTCTTAATTATTTAATTAATTAACACCAAATCATTAATTAAATTAAATTATTAAATTATTCTTTAATTACCTTATTAATTTTTAAAAGATAAAATCACCAATTAATACTAATTTAATCAGATTATTAAATTAAATTCAAATCTTATTATCAAAGATCATTAATATCAATTTAATTATTTAACAGATTATTAAATTGATATTGTTAAAATTTCCGGGATATTACACGAACAGGCTTGTATTTGGATTCGTAGAGTGTAAGAACAAGGTGGGTTCCGAGATAGTGGAAATTATATTAAGCTAGTATGGCTCGGATGGATGTGTATGTGCTAAGGGATCATTAATGACTCGAAGTGTATTCTGTTGTACTCAAAGTAAGGATATTGTATAGTGGGGACGTCCATGGATCATGATGGGATCCATATATCCTTGACCCTTTGGGTCTAGTGTCCAACTTTGGGCTACAAGACATGTATCTAGTTTTGAGCTACGAGATACAAGAGTACGACGAAGAACAAGGACTTTCCACTAGTCCCTGGCATTATGGGAGTCATACGAGTTATCATATAGCTAGAGCACATTGGGTGACAGTTAGTATTGTTTGATGGATGCTATGTTTGTTATGTTTGCTTCACTAGCCACCTGTCACCCTAGGGATGTCACACGAGGTAGGTATTGTGGTAGGGATAACTAGACACCTCGACTTGACTTAGTGTGGAGTAGGTATTGTGGATGGAGTTACCTAAACACCTGGATAGTTTACTTAGTATGGAGTAGGTATTGTAGGTAAAGATATCTAAGCACCCCGACAGATACTGAGTATGGTGTACCCTTTTTATGATGTTGTAGAGTAGCATATTATCTATGTTATAAGCCGACTCTTTGGTTGTAGGGACATGTCAGGTATGATTTGTGTACCCTCTGATCCATATTCTATATATACTTTTATAGTATTTTGAGATTGTTTATCGCTCATATCAGACTGTAGTCCGGTCCGAGGTTTTATGCTTTGCTCCTTATTATCTCGGGTACTCTTAAATGAGTAGATTTGAGAGTAGGTTTGGATGACATATGGAGTTCAGCTGATGGACAAGCAGTAGGTGACGTTTACTTGTACTTATATTTGAATTATTGTTGTATATTCCATTGTGTGACACTATGGAGCCTTGACGGTCTTTGACTTACTGTTATATGAGATAGTGTATCAGTTGAGTTTATTTTGCAGTTGTATAAACTCTGTTGCTATGTTGTATAACTCTATGGATCTTGTACCCTGATAATTAGTTCACATTGTTATTACTATCTTTACTGTTTTATGTCTGTGTTGACTATTAAATTTACCCTGATGCGATGTGAGATATACGATATGTTATGTGATGATTTGATGCTTTTTTCTTCTTTTCCATTCTCTTCTCTTCTATTTCCTTTTCTTTACTTCTTTTCTTTCCTTTGACAACCGTTCTGCCTTGTACGTGTAGGGCGGTCGTTACACCATTCTTGGGTTATGCAACAAATCAAAAAGGATATAAATGTTTGGACAATAATTAGAATTATTTATGAGCAGACATGTTGTATTTAATGAATATGCATTTCTATTCTCTAGTACAGACATGAAGACAACACAAAAGGTTCACAACTTAAAAGTCCCAATATTAAATATACCTTTATATTCAACATAGTGGGATAAGAAATGGATTGAGATGAGTCCAGATCACTGTGATCTAAAAAACTCACAGTGCTCAGTGAATGTAACGACCCAGTATTTTGGACCATTCGCATCCATTATAAGTGTATAGGTAGACACTCATGCCGGAGTTGAATTGCTCAAAATACCGCGTTGTAAATAAAATTTGGAAAAACTCAACATATACAGTAAATAAAATAATTACAGATCACAGACACAGAGTAATATAACAATACTGCAGCGGAAACAAAGGATAGTAGTTCATGAAGCTACTATATATATAACAGAGTTAAACAAGATACAACAGAAGTCTCGATTATAATAGATGTCTCAATACAATAATCAAATACAAGATCTGAATACATCACTGGAATCAACAGAATAACTGAAAGCAGGATCGATAGATTGCTGGATCTCCAAGCGAAGCTCCAACTCCAAAGGTGAGTCTCAAATGCTGTATCACTCAGTCTGACCCGAGCGTAAAGCAAAACACAAAACACTCGAGTCAGGATTAACATTCTTATGTAAATAAATCCAACTCAAGTGAAATATAAACTAAAATACAAGTAACTTAAAGGATGTTTCGGATAACCATCCTTTAAGGGTCCGTTAAACTATTTACTATGTAGTAATATACGCTATATACAGTAGTGTCTAAATAAGTAAAGTATAATCATATCGGAAAATAGCGTTAAGGGGATGGAGAACCTTAACGCGGTCGGATCTTAAAATCATAATCGTAGTAAAGCTCGGTATGGTAGGTGACACGGCACAACTAGGCAATGCCAGGGTAGATATACCAATTACGCACCCGGACTGATGGATACGCATAGCAGCCACTACCGTTCCACCTCGAACAACACTCCCAAATCGGAGGATGGCCATCTAATCAATCACAAGTAAGAGTATAATATCGAAGAAATGTGTCCGAGAAGAGGTGGAACGGTAGTGGCTGCTATGCGTATCCATCAGTCCGGGTGCGTAATTGGTATATCTACCCTGGCATTGCCTAGTTGTGCCGTGTCACCTACCATACCGAGCTTTACTACGATTATGATTTTAAGATCCGACCGCATTAAGGTTCTCCATCCCCTTAACGCTATTTTCCGATATGATTATACTTTACTTATTTAGACACTACTGTATATAGCGTATATTACTACATAGTAAATAGTTTAACGGACCCTTAAAGGATGGTTATCCCAAACATCCTTTAAGTTACTTGTATTTTAGTTGATATTTCACTTGAGTTGGATTTATTTATATAAGAATGTTAATCCTGACTCGAGTGTTTTGTGTTTTGCTTTACGCTCGGGTCAGACTGAGTGATACAACATTTGAGACTCACCTTTGGAGTTGGAGCTTCGCTTGGAGATCCAGCAATCTATCGATCCTGCTTTCAGTTATTCTGTTGATTCCAGTGATGTATTCAGATCTTGTATTTGATTATTGTATTGAGACATCTATTATAATCGAGACTTCTGTTGTATCTTGTTTAACTCTGTTATATATATAGTAGCTTCATGAACTACTATCCTTTGTTTCCGCTGCAGTATTGTTATATTACTCTGTGTATGTGATCTGTAATTATTTTATTTACTGTATATGTTGAGTTTTGCCAAATTTTATTTACAACGCAGTATTTTGAGCAATTCAACTCTGGCATGAGTGTCTACCTATACACTTATAATGGATGCGAATGGCACCAAAATTGGTCACTAACCTCGTTCAGAAAGATTGTGTAGAGATATAAGTGATGAAAGTAAATTAGACAGAGAAGACAGTCCTAATTCAAATGCAGAAAGTAAGAACACCAAATTTATAGTGGTTCGGCGTAATTACCTACGTCCACTTTGCTCAACTTTATTGATTTCCTTTATGGTTGATTACAAATACAATTCGTGAATCAAATGCTTGAATGAAGTTTTTTAAGTAGAGAAGATGAGTCTTGAAAATGGCAGAGTCTCCCCGTATTTTCTCTCCAAAAAAGGATCCCTTTCACTGTGACCCTGCCCCTCTATTTATAGGCAAAGATGGGCTGGACTTCCCAAGTGGGCTGATTGCCGAACGTTCCAGCCCGAGTACAGTGTTCGCCGTATGCCGAGCAAGGTTCGCCGAACGATCTGCGCCGAACCATTCCTTCTATGCCGAACGGTACGCTGGTTAGTTGTGTTGAATGTCTCCTAGATGTCGAGTATTACGCCGAACACCATGGGATGCCGAGTACTCTTGTATGCCGAGCAGCCCTGATGCCGAGCAACCTTGTATGCCGAGCAGTCTTGATGCCGAACAGCCTTGATGCCGAGCACTCTGGTATGCCGAGCAGTCTTGGTGCCGAGTACTCATGGATGGCGGTTGCTTCGCCGAACACTCCTGGACGCCGGACCCTAGTTGACGCTGAGCATAGGTTGTTGCCGAGTGCCAGTTGATGCCGAACACTACTTGGCGCCGAGTACCCTTGTTGCCGAGTACTACGCCGAGTAGTCTCGATGCCGAGTGCTTTTGATGTCGAGTGCTCTCGTATGCCGAACACTGCTGAGTACTACGCCGAACACTCCTGGATGTCAAGTGCTTCGCCGAACACTCCTGGATGCCGGTCACTCTCTGATGCCGAGTTCCACTGGATGCCGAACGCTAGCGCCGAGCATTGGTTGTCGCCGAACACTAGCTGACGCCGAGCACTACGGATGCCGAACGCTATGGATGCCGAGTCCCACTGGATGCCGCGCGCTTCGCCGAGTCCTCCTGGATGCCGAACAGTCCTTCATGCCGAGTAGTGGCCAATGCCGAGCACTCAGTTGCCTGGTCAAATCTCCAGGAAACACTTGCCCCCCAAAGTGTATCGCGTGGCCGAACGTGGTACGCTTTGAACCGTGCAACCTCTTCGTCACGTCTTAAACCCTTGGCTAACCTCGAACGGAGACGCCCCTTTTGTGGGATCGATGTGTGCCGGACGTGTTCCAAATGCCGAACGAGACATGCGCGTTCGAACGGTGCTTCCTTGCCGAGCTATGCTTCAATGCCGAACCGTTATGCGCCGAACGCTATGACCTTGACCGGTTCTACCGGTCATGGCCTTTTCGACTTCTACCTCCCTCTATATAACCAGGCGCCCTTCCACCATTTTCCCTTTACGCTTTCTCTTCTGTTATTCCCAGAGATTTGCAATTCTTGCCACTCTATCAGATATAAAGTCTATTTGATCCTTCCTCAACCTCGATCGTCGAACTAGGTATCATTCCCTCCACGATTACACTACTTCAATTTTAGGTTCACTAGTAGAAGTGGTTCGCACGTTCGGAGTCGCCGAACGGTGCATGGTAGTTAGACCTAGCTCCTCTGTGCTGATCAAGATTGGAAGAAAAAAGGAGATGGGGTGTCGAACGGCGTAACCTTCGCCGGGCGATCTTGTCTCTGTCGTTCGTCGTGAATGGAGGGAGAGCAGGGCGGAGTTATGGTCGAGGGCGGAGCACTGCCTTAACCAAACGAACTAATGCCGAACAGTTACATACCTGGCGAACAACATAACTGCCGAACATTATATTCGCCGAACATCAAAAATGCCGAACAATATAAATACCTAGGCCGAACAATATACGTGCCGAACATTATATTCGCCGAACATCAAAAATGCCGAACAATATAAATACCTAGGCCGAACAATATACGTGCCGAACATTACTTAGACCGAACAATCTCAATGCCGAACAAACATATATATGCCGACCAGTATCGAGGCCGAACAATACGATTACCGAACAGAACTTAGACCGAACAATCTCAATGCCGAACAACATTCAAATGCCGAACGAACATATACATGCCGAACAATTTCAAATTTAGACTTAAGCCGGATACTTCATAAATTACATGTTTTCTGAATCTTGAACTGTAATCATCTCAAGGCAAGCTTTTTGAGACGGTCAGCGATGACGGTCTTCGAAGGCGATGATTCGAAGCTAATTATTATATCTTTAAAACCTTCTTATTGTCTGTACACAATTGCTTGCACTAGTTCACACACCACGTGGGGGGGAAAACTCGTGTTGCTAATTCTAACGCTCAACGTTTTTCAAGTATAGCTTTCTCAAGCATTTAGCCAGGTTCATTATTTATTCGGGATGTCAGGAAAATCTAGTTCTGCCACCATATCTGACAGGCCTGGGCCGTCAGTAAAGCAAGGAGCCGCAGATGCTTCCAACCCGTCAATCTCTCCCGCTCATAATCTGGCGCCCGACGCTCTTGAGTCAACCATCTTACTGGACAACTCGGTCGATTCTCAAGCCTCGAGGATCAATGAGGCCGCTCTGCGACGGATATGTTCCATTCACGGAATTCCCTTTACTGACGTGTTAGTTCCTTCGAGACACGACCGTCCTCATTTGCCCCCAGTCGGGTACACGGCCTGCAACAAGTTCATGTGCTGGATGGGCAGCGTGCCTCCGTTTAACCTATTTCTCCGGGATGTGCTGCAGTATATAGACATCGCTCCGTCGCAGCTGCACCCGAATGGTCATGCGTTCCTATATGGGACTTACTTACTCTTCATGGCTGTCTTCTCCAGACCTCCAACCCCTGGTGATATTCGATACATTTACATGTTCAAGAGACGGAAAGATAGCCCTTCCTTCATCTTCCTCGAGCCGTATCACAAGTGCCAGATCTTGACAGGGGCCTGTAGCAAGTTCGCCCTATACAAACAGGAATGGTTCTATGTGCGATGCCCGTCTGGTTTTGCTAGGAGATGGGTTGAAGGCAGTAAGTCTCTTTGCTGAACCGTTACTCGTACTTAATGGGAGTCACGTTTTTCTTAACTCTTCATTTCCTCTTTTCAGGTATTAACCCGCGTCCGGAAGGCCGAGGATATTCTGATGCTGTCGACGCGATTAGAGCTCTTCCGGCTGAGGATCGAGATATTCGAGCTATCATTTCAAATGAATCGCTGTCGGGGTTCGGCTTGCTAGCCCCTGATCGTCGGGTCAGCCTTCCAGAAGGTGTTACAATTCCCAAACCCCCATCTGGTAAAGGGAAAAAACTTGCCGGCTCGTCGTCGCGTCGCGCTCCCGACGCGCACGAAGAAGGCGAGCGTAGAGAGGATGATGCACCCGACACTCAGGGCGAGAACGTGGGTCCTGCTTGGAATCCGGCAATCGAGGTTCAGGACATTGAAACGTCATCCTCCCCTTCGAAGGGAAAGAAAAAGCTGAAATATACGGTTCAGAAAGAGAAAGTTGGCGACACCTCAAAATCTACGCCTATCCCTCCTGAAAAAGAGGCTTCTTCGCAGCGCCTGGAGAGTTCTCTGAGGGGTCTCTCGAACCTCTCTATTCCCGAAGACATACTTAATTACGGGTTCGATGATCCTGAAGCTCTCAAATTCTCCTCGCCCGCTAGAGGCAATGTAGGGGTTCAACTCCCGGCTCACAGGGACAGTACTCCGATTAGCAAAGACAAACGAACGGGTCCGTCGGGGGGAACACTTAGGACACACACGCACATGCGCATTCCATAACATACTTCAAGTCTTTTTAATTCGTGAATTTTCCTTAATTCGTTGTTATCTTCCTTCTTTGCAGGTGATATGGGCCGCTCCCACGGACTTGATCGCCTTCAGGGGTCTTCAATATTTCATCACTCCGGACGGGATTTCGGTTCAGGCAGGCGCCGGGACCGAGGTGATTATGAAGATAGGGACAATCGTCCGCGCGAGTCGTCTCACCGCAAGAAAGCGCACTATCAATCTTCTCAGTCCCGTGATCTTCCTCCTACAACTGAGCCGGATAAAGAGAAGTCTCTGCAGAAGGGTTATCAGTCTGATGCTGCTCGAGAACAACATTCCAGTTCGTCGAGTACGAGGCAAGTTCGAGAGCCGCGTAAAAGAACGGAATTCTCTAAGCCTCCTCCTCCTGCTCCTGCCGTGGACCCAACCGTTGCGGAAAAGATGGTCGACCTTAAGGCCAAGTTTCCGAAGATTTGTTTTGACGGTTTGAAATTCCTCCCGGCCATCCATCACATTCCTGGGCACGTGAAGCAAAGTGCGATTGCCTGCAACAATGACGTCTATGTTCAACATGACGCATTCGTGCACTTGGTGGAGAAGATCTCAGAAGTATCTGTTGAGCGTCAACACGAGATTGACCGTCTGAATCTGGAGGCTGACAGCAATAAGAAAATCATCAAACTCCAAGACGAAGAACTCGCCTCTTATAAGTTAAAGCTAGAAGCCGCTGAACAAGGCGCAAAAGATACTGCCGAGGCAGTTACTCGCTTAGAGGTGGCTCACAAAAAGGAGCTTGACGAAGTAGTTCAGCGCAGCGGCGCCCTTGCCCTAGAAAAAGACTCTGTTCAAAAAGAAAGGGACGCGCTCGCTATTCAAGTCAAAGAGCTGAAAGAACAACTCTCCAAGGAGAAAGAAGACAAAATAGCCGCTCAGGAAGAATCACAGCGGTATTGCGATGAGATTATTGCTACCCGGCTCCTAAAGGCAAAGCTCGACGGAGAACTTGCCGGGGTCGAGAGAATGAAGGATGAGGCCCGTGAGGAGGGTAAAAGAATGGCCGAGGAGGAGCTTGATTCTCGCCTTGAGGCGGCCGCAGAGACTGGCAGGGAAGAGGTCGAAAGTATGTTTGACCCGTTGATCGCCGAGTACGGAGCCCGCGTCCTTATGCACCGCGACCTAACATTCTTGGGCGACGGCTACCATGAATCCCTGGCTGAGGCATGGGAGACTCTGATAAAGATCAAGAAAGTCGAATCAGGCTCCGAAGAAATCGACGAGGATGCACTGGTGAAGGAGTTCCTGAGGGGGAATGAGCCATCGGATTTATCCGTAGCATTGGCTCTCTATGGCAAAGGCTCTTCCCCTTCGAAAGAGAAGAACAACGAGGCTGGCCCGTCAGGGGCCGACACTACTACTCCTCACATTGCCGCTCCTTATGCTGCTCAATCGGCTGGTCGGTCAACGCTCGATCCATTCGAGCAACATGCCAGTTATGATCCCGAAGATCCCGGGCTTGGCGTTCATGTGCTGTCACCTATCCTGGAGGGTGAAACCCCGCGCGCCACCGACAGTCAACCTGATCCTGGTAGGAGATTCTTCTTTCTCTAGAAATCGAAGTGATCCCGTCATCTTTCAGCAGTGGTTATTCGTTCTAATGCCCACTTCTTATATTTCTCACAGGTTGTTCTGACACTGAGCTAACTCCGAGGAGCGATGACGCCAAGGAGGAAGCGGGGAAAACAAGCGACGTTGCTCACGCAGGGGTAACTCCCGGCCCAGACGCTCAAGTGATCGGGGCGCTTGACGATGACAAACTTGATACCTCGTCTCCGGCCGAAGGAAGCGACGAAGTTAAAATCATTGGCGCCTCTGAACATACTTCAGAGATGAGCATGAAGGATCGTCTTGCCGACGAGGAGAAGAGAAAGGTCAAAGTCAAAGTTGAATCTGAAGTCCTGGAACTTACTGACCCGCGGAATAGACCTTTGAAAATCATTCTCCCGGGCAGGTCCAAACCATTAGATGTTCCGTCTCCTACTCCGGACTCCGTCTCTCTAGCAAGCAAAAAGTCCAAGAAGAAACGTGAGGGAGAGGAGTCGTCGGAAACACCGAAGGCAGACAAGAAGAAGAAGTCGAAGAAATGATCGGTGCACTTGTTCAACAAGTTTTTGCTTAAGTTTGTAACAGTTTCTATCTTTCATAACTTGTAGTTTGTATAGGCCCGAATTTTGTAGGAGTGATCTTGTATCCCTATTTTGGACTTATCGAATAAAATTTTAGTTTCTTCTTGTTTGAATGATTCTCTTGTCTTTATTTGGTTTGCTGACACTGTGCTCCGGGGACTTGGAGACTTGAGACTGTTCATACCCTAGTCCGCGCTCTGGGGACTTAGAGTACTCCGCTCCGCACTCTGGGGACTCGGAGATTGGAAATCGTTTATACTCTAGTTCGCGCTCTGGGGACTTAGAGTACTCCGCTCCGCACTCTGGGGATTCGGAGACTGGAAATCGTTTATACTCTAGTCCGCGCTCTGGGGACTTAGAGTACTCCGCTCCGCACCCTGGGGATTCGGAGATTAGAAATCGTTTATACTCTAGTCCGCGCTCTGGGGACTTAGAGTACTCCGCTCCGCACTCTGGGGACTCGGAGATTGGAAATCGTTTATACTCTAGTCCGCGCTCTGGGGACTTAGAGTACTCCGCTCTACACTTTGGGGATTCGGAGATTGGAAATCGTTTATACTCTAGTCCGCGCTCTGGGGACTTAGAGTACTCCGCTCCGCACTCTGGGGACTCGGAGATTGGAAGTCGTTTATACTCTAGTCCGCGCTCTGGGGACTTAGAGTACTCCGCTCCGCACTCTGGGGATTCGGAGATTGGAAATCGTTTATACTCTAGTCCGCGCTCTGGGGACTTAGAGTACTCCGCTCCGCACTCTGGGGACTCGGAGATTGGAAGTCGTTTATACTCGTCTGTACGCCGCACAGAATAATGTAATTTTATCATCCAATTAAGAGATACAGAAATTTCATAGAAAATGTGGCTTCAAGCCTTTATTAATGAAAATCAACTAAATTGCTCGATTACAACTTCAAAAGGAAACTAAGTCATTATTGAATGGAAACATGCAGAAAACAATAGTGCCTATAACAAGAAAGGGAAACATGCTAAATGTAATAGTGCCGCAAATGTTCACTGTTCCATGCTCGGGGGAGTGTCACGCCATCAACGGTCGCTAGCTTGAATGTTCCTTCTCCAAGCTTCCGTTCAATGGCGTATGGACCTTCCCAGCTGGGATTCATGCGTGATGGCACTGGGAAGACTCGTTTCAGAACGAGATCACCCACATCGAAGATTCTTGGGCGGACTCTGCCATCGTAGTAGCGCTTGACTCGATGTCTGTGCGCCGCCGCCCTTAACTCAGCTTCTTCACGCTTTTCGTCGATGCAGTCCAGTGATTCCAGCAAGAGGTTTTGGTTCGTCTTGGGGTCATAGTATGTCACTCGGTGCGATGGAACTTCAAGTTCCACGGGTATTACGGCTTCAGAGCCGTATGCCAAGGCGAACGGAGTGTGGCCGGTCGCGGACTTGTGGGTAGTCCTATATGCCCATAATGCTGTCGGGAGTTCATCTACCCACTTGCCTCCAACCTTCTCCAGACGCTTCTTTAGTATGGACTTGATTATTTTGTTAACGGCCTCGACTTGTCCGTTAGCTTTTGGGTGTGCAACGGCAGCGAACTTTTTCTCGATGCCGTACTTTAAACAGAACTCTTTGAACTCTCTACTTTCGAATTGTGTTCCGTTGTCTGTAATGATGGTGCGTGGAAGACCAAAGCGGCATATAATGTTTCGCACAACGAAGTTAATGACTTTCTTAGAGGTGATAGTGGCCAAAGGTTCTGCCTCAGCCCATTTCGTGAAATAGTCGACTGCAACTATCGCGTATTTCGCGCCACCTTTGGATAGAGGCAAAGAGCCGATTATGTCGATTCCCCAGATCGCGAATGGCCAAGGGCTGATCATTTGTGTGAGTTCCGTTGACGGAGCCCTCGGGATTTTTGCATATCTTTGACACTTGTCGCATTTTCTGGCGTAGTCCGCGGCATCCCGGTTTACGGTGGGCCAGTAATACCCATAGCGGAGGATCTTCTTTGCTAGCGTTTGCCCCCCAGTATGGTCGCCGCATTCCCCTTCGTGGACTTCCCTCAAGACTCGCTTTGTTTCATCATGAGCGATGCATCGTAACAATGGGATTGAGAATCCTTTCCGGTACATGGATCCATCCTGCATTACGTACCGCGCAGCCTTTCGAAGGACCTGTCGTCTTTCGCTTCTTCTTTCTGGTAAAGCCCCGGTTGTCAGGTACAGTTTGAATGGGGTTATCCACGAGTCCTTCTCGATCTCTGTTTCCAACACAAGATCGATTCTCATCTCGTCCGCACTCGGGGCATGCAAGACTTCCACGGGATACAATCCCATTTGTTGAACATCGTCGGTACTTGCGAACTTAGCCAACAAGTCGGCTTCTTTGTTTTGTTCTCGCGGGATGTGTGAAATGTCATAACGCTCAAGATTTGATAGTAGTTCCTGGACCTGAACGAGGTACGGAGCAAGCTTTCGTCCTTTTGCTTGGTAGTCTCCTCGTACTTGGTAAACCACTAACTGCGAGTCACAAAAGATTTCGATTGATTTGATTCCGAGTTCTTTGATAAGCTTCAAGCCAGCAATCAATGCTTCATATTCAGCTTCGTTGTTCGTAGCCGGAAAATCGAGCTTCAGGGCATAACAGATTGATCGGTTTTCCGGAGTTATAAGAACTACGCCCGCGCCGGAGCAACGGTCGTTTGATGCACCGTCAGTGTATAATTTCCATCGAATGGGGGGAATGATGTCGTGATCGTCCGGTTTGATGGGTATGGTAAATTCAGCGATGAAGTCTGCTAACGCTTGCCCTCGAATAGCTCTCCGGGGTAGGTACGCGATATCGAATTGGCTCAGCTCGATGTTCCATTTTAGCAATCTTCCAGAAGCTTCCGGTCGTTGAAGTACCTGCCTCAGGGGTTGATCGGTGTAAACGCCGATCGAATGCGCTTGAAAGTACGGGCGCAGCTTGCGTGATGCAATCACCAAGCAAAAAGCCAATTTCTCAATTTTAGGGTAATTCTTCTCTGCCCCCGTTAAACGCTTGCTAACATAATATACCGGCTTCTGGACTCGATCCTCCTCACGAACCAAAGCTGCGCTTATCGCATGAGGGGATATAGCCAAGTAAACGTACAGCATCTCATGGTCAACTGGTTTAGATAGCATTGGCGGGCTCTCCAGATGCCTTACCAAGTTCTGGAAAGCTTCCTCGCAGCTAGACGTCCATTCGAAATTCCTCTTTCCTTTCTTTATTATGTCGAAGAATGGGATGCACTTGTCAGTTGCCTTGGATATAAATCGACTCAGCGCAGCCACTTTTCCGTTCAAGCTCTGTACCTGCTTTATAGTCCTGGGCGCTTGTACATCTCGAATGGCTTGGATCTTTTCTGGGTTGGCTTCGATTCCCCTAGCGTTGACGATGAATCCTAAAAACTTCCCTGATGCAACGCCGAAAGAACACTTCAGCGGGTTGATCTTCATTCCATAGGACCTGAGTATGTTAAACATTTCCGCTAGGTCTTGAATGTGGTCGTTTGACTGCCGTGACTTCACGAGCATGTCATCCACATAGACTTCCATGGTTTTGCCCAGCTGGTCCTTGAACATTCGATTCACCAGATGTTGGTAAGTTGCTCCAGCATTCTTTAATCCAAAGGGCATCACTACATAGCAATACAGCCCGACATTTGTAACGAAGCTGGTGTGTTCTTGGTCCGGAATATGCATTGGGATTTGGTTGTATCCCGAGTACGCATCCATGAATGATAATAATTCGTGTCCTGCTGTGGAATCGACCAACTGATCGATCCTAGGCAACGGGAAACTGTCCTTAGGGCATGCTTTGTTCAAGTCGGAATAATCTATGCAAGTCCTCCATTTCCCATTTGCCTTCTTTACTAGCACGGGGTTGGAGACCCACTCCGGGTAGAGGGCGTCGCGGACGAACCCATTTGCTTTGAGTTTGTCCACCTCCTCTCCAAGAGCGGCGGATCTCTCTGGATCCATTCCTCTCCTCTTTTGCTTGACTGGGACGTATTTCGGGTCTACGTTCAACATATGACTTGTGATGGCGGGAGAAATCCCACGCATATCAGAATGTGTCCAGGCAAAAACATCAAGGTTTGCCCGGAGGAAGTCGCTAAGGTCTTCTGTCATTGCGGGGCCTAACTGTGATCCGATCTTCAGTATTCGCGAAGGGTCGTCACGGCTAACTGAAATGTCAATTGTTAATTCAGCCGGTGCCGCCTTCTCTTCCCTGGGTTTCTCATCGTCGTCTCTCGGATCTATATCTCCGTAGATCCGAGAACTATGCTCGAGCCAGGGCTCGGGCACTACTTGTCAATTATTCGCGTTGAGGATGCGGACAGGATTGTCCGCACCCTTTCCTTTTTCCCTCCGGTGGGCTTCTCGGAGCTCGGCCACATAACAAGAACGTCCAGCTGCTTGGTCTCCGTGCACAATGCCTACTCCTTTGTCAGTTGGGAACTTCAAAGTCAAGCACCACGGGGCTAGTGCCGCCCTAAACTCAGCCAGGGCCGGCCGACCCAAGAAAACATTATACGGAGAGTCCACATCCAAAACTACAAAGGGTAGAATTCGTACCCTCCGACGTTCGCCTTGTCCCAGTTCAACTGGTAACTCGACATATCCTACTGCATCAGTCGCAGCGCCGTTAAAGCCGTGGATACGAGCTTTGGATGGTTTCAAGTCTTTGGTCTCTAGCTTCATCTGATCATAGGCCTTCTTGAAGATGATGTTGACTGAACTTCCACAATCAATCAAAATTCTTTTTACATATGCTGGTCCGATTGTCGCAGATATGACCATGGGATCGATGGTCGGAGCCTCTACCTGATCAGCGTCTCTGTTTCTGAACACAATATCGTCTGTCATCACGCGCTGCTGCTTAGCAGGGGCCCCATCCTCTACGTTCGAACAGCACTCGAAATCCGCATGCTTCAAGGAGCTCGCATATCGTTCCATCTCTTGCCAGTTCTTATCTGCGGGATGAGGTCCGCCGATAATTGTATTTATAACCAGTCTTCCAACAGTCCGGGCAGGTTCCTCTGGATGACGTGGAGCCGGTGCGCGACCTGGGTCGGATGTTCCCTGTCCTCCTTCCTGCGGATCCTTCACAAATTCTTGCAACTTCTTTTGTCTGATCAATTTCTCGATAGCGTCATGCAGGTGTCTGCATTCTTCCGTGTTGTGTCCATAGGTTTCATGGAAGCGGCAATATTTCCCAGTCCGTTTCTGTTCTTCAGTTGATTCTTTCGGACGTGGTTTTCTGTATTGAAAAGTATTGCATGTGGATAGGTAAATGTTCTCAAGTGGGGCGTTTAGCGGAGTGTACTCGCTGTAGCTTGGAATTCTCGACTTCCACTTTCCCGCTTCTTTCCTCTTTCCTTGACTCCTTCCTCCGGACTCTTTGGGCTGCACAGGCTTATTCTGGACGTTGACTTGGACCTTTCCTGAATTGTCTCCAGATTGCTTCACAGCAATGTTGCTCTTAATTGACTCTTGGGCAGGTCCCGGTGCCTTGTCTCGTCGTACCCACCTAGCTTCCTCTCTTCTTATGAACTGGTGCGCCTTGGAGTAAAAACGCTCTAGTGTAGTCGGAGGTTTTCCTGCCAGCCAATCTCCGAATTCAGAATCCGGATCTACACCTCTCATCACAGCCATTAGAATTGCATGGTCGTTGGGATTACTGACTTCAGTTGCCGCAACGTGGAATCTTTGTAAGTACTCCTTCAGCGACTCTCCGGGATTTTGGATTACACTCGACAGAGACATCACGTCCTTCGGGCGTGTAGTGTGTATCCTGAATTGCTCAATAAACTTCTTTGCCAACTCCTCGAAATTTGATACGGATCGCGGAGGAAGTCGGGTGAACCACATAGTAGCGATCCCAGATAGAGTAATCGGAAAGCACCTACACTTGGTGGCATCATTTGCTCTGGCTGAATCCATCATCCATTCATACCTCATTACATGTTGTATGGGGTCAGTATTTCCTTCGTATGCAGGAATGGTTGGCATGCTAAACTTCTTAGGGTAGGACGCTTGCAGCACAACATCCGTGAACGGAGTATGACTTCTTGACACTCCCCAATCGTCATTTGATAAGCCCTGATTTTCCTTCATCAGTTGCCTGATCATGGCTGTCAGATCGGGTGTCTGTATGGAAGCTGGGAGGTTGGAGTCAGTTCTACGTGCCTGTCCATGTTGATGCCTCCTTTCCTGGCGATCTGCCAATCGTGCGTCATGAGGTTCAACATTGTTAACATCTTGATGATTTGGAGCTCCCTCCTCCACCTGTACTCTGGTTCGGAAGTTTCCAGTTCTGGCTTGGTCGTGGTCCCCTGCTGTTCGAACAGCAGCATCTGCCCTTGCAGTTTCAGTCTTACGGCGTCTGCGCCTGGGTGGCTCATCAGAAGAAGTTGAGCTGTCAGAAGAGGAATAAGCAGCTGGATTGCCCCCAGCATTCTGTTGCTGCTGTTGAGTGAGTTGTGCCATCAGGTTGGCATTAGCCTGCATCTGTTCTCCCAGTTGTCTCCTGCTTTCCCTAAGTTCCCTCATCAAGTCGTTGAACTCCACTCTGGTGACAACTGGAGTCTGTTCTTGAGCGGCAATCCCTGCACTCGGGATTGCTGGTTGATTGCTAGGTCCTGCTTGTTGCACGCTAGCAGTCTCTCGGGCATCCGCATTAAGAGAAGCTGACCTGGTACGTGGTCTTGCCATTGTAGAGTTATTGGTGTGAACTCTGAGTAGGATCAGCGGATGTTCTATCAGTAAGTCGGATCTTCCTTGGGGGATTTGTTCAATCCAGTAGCTTCAAAGCAGATCCTTGAGGTCTGAGAATTCAGTTCTCGGTGAAAGCACCAAAGTGTTAGCACCAAAATTGGTCACTAACCTCGTTCAGAAAGATTGTGTAGAGATATAAGTGATGAAAGTAAATTAGACAGAGAAGACAGTCCTAATTCAAATGCAGAAAGTAAGAACACCAAATTTATAGTGGTTCGGCGTAATTGCCTACGTCCACTTTGCTCAACTTTATTGATTTCCTTTATGGTTGATTACAAATACAATTCGTGAATCAAATGCTTGAATGAAGTTTTTTAAGTAGAGAAGATGAGTCTTGAAAATGGCAGAGTCTCCCCGTATTTTCTCTCCAAAAAAGGATCCCTTTCACTGTGACCCTGCCCCTCTATTTATAGTCAAAGATGGGCTGGACTTCCCAAGTGGGCTGATTGCCGAACGTTCCAGCCCGAGTACAGTGTTCGCCGTATGCCGAGCAAGGTTCGCCGAACGATCTGCGCCGAACCATTCCTTCTATGCCGAACAGTACGCTGGTTAGTTGTGTTGAATGTCTCCTAGATGTCGAGTATTACGCCGAACACCATGGGATGCCGAGTACTCTTGTATGCCGAGCAGCCCTGATGCCAAGCAACCTTGTATGCCGAGCAGTCTTGATGCCGAACAGCCTTGATGCCGAGCACTCTGGTATGCCGAGCAGTCTTGGTGCCGAGTACTCATGGATGGCGGTTGCTTCGCCGAACACTCCTGGACGCCGGACCCTAGTTGACGCTGAGCATAGGTTGTTGCCGAGTGCCAGTTGATGCCGAACACTACTTGGCGCCGAGTACCCTTGTTGCCGAGTACTACGCCGAGTAGTCTCGATGCCGAGTGCTTTTGATGTCGAGTGCTCTCGTATGCCGAACACTGCTGAGTACTACGCCGAACACTCCTGGATGTCAAGTGCTTCGCCGAACACTCCTGGATGCCGGTCACTCTCTGATGCCGAGTTCCACTGGATGCCGAACGCTAGCGCCGAGCATTGGTTGTCGCCGAACACTAGCTGACGCCGAGCACTACGGATGCCGAACGCTATGGATGCCGAGTCCCACTAGATGCCGCGCGCTTCGCCGAGTCCTCCTGGATGCCGAACAGTCCTTCATGCCGAGTAGTGGCCAATGCCGAGCACTCAGTTGCCTGGTCAAATCTCCAGGAAACAGGTTCCAAAGTCCATTCGTGTCTTCCCATTCGTGTCTTTTGATTCTGGAGTATCCCATAACTCCACTGCAAATGATCTCTATAAAAAAATCGGCGGTCTCGCCAATCTTCAAATAATTTGTACTGGGGTGAAACTCTTTACAATCGGTATTGATTCACCGGAGATTTCTGTATCCTCGGTTTACGATGCTACTATCTTATACCCGAATTGTACATCTGGTAATCGAATGTCAATTTGCTTCAGAATTCTACATCGATCTTATCTATGAAATCACGGTTGACCCGGTTAAGGTTGCCCGCGATTTATACAATTTTATCCATCTTCCTGTTTGAAATGCAATCATCTAACCTTCGTTTCGAGCCAATCTATTTTAGATTAGAATTCTCTTAATTAGAGTCCCTCTATTTGGATCTCTATCCTTGTGTTGGAATCCAATTCTGGAATCATCGTGTGAGGGAGTGTATTAGTAATTAATATAAAATAGTATATGTTTATAGTGTGTTGTTTGAGTTGTTGATGTTGGTTTGGATTTTCGATCGATTCGTCTGATCAACGCTATCGATAGGATTTCCAAAACACTTGAACAGAGCAAACTGACACAATATAATTTTTAAATTTGATAAATGAAATAAATTTGTATGATTATATTATAAATATATAAGAAAATTTTCTGGAATTAAAAGTTAAATAATTTGGTTGTTGAAATGATAATATTTGATTATCATTTTATTTTTTTTGTAAGTCATTGACTATTGCAAAATGATAACTGTTTTGAATTTATTTGAAATTGAAATGAATTTAAATTGAGAATTTAAGAATTAAATTTCTAGTGATTTTAAACTTTGTTTTAAAGTCTTAAAATGTATATTATTTAAGGTATTTTCGAATAAAATGGTTTTCAAAGAATTTTAAATGTTTAAATCAGTGCTCTTCTCTTTGTCGCTGGAAAATAATTTCGGTGATGACGGCCGCATCATCGACATTCATTTTCGAGTTTCGAAGAGGTGAAACCATTCTGTAGCTTTGCTACGGTTTTGTTTTGAAAAAAAATATATTCGATTTGAATTTCTTCAGTATAATTTGATGTGTATATATATATATAAGTATCTGATTTTAAAATTTAATTTGATTTGATATAAATATATTGTATATATCTCTAAATTGGTTGAAGTAAATCGGAGATTTAAATTCTTAAATTTTAGATTAAAGATGATTTCAATTATAAACTAAAGTCAAAATTCTTAGATAAATAGTTAACTGGGAATAACTGAATTGTAAAATCTTATTTGTATAATACTCAATTACATCTCAACATAACTTACCCAAAATTTTCAGAAGTTAAAAAAATGTAATTGGATAATATACAATATAAAATGACTTTATAAGGAAAGATTTGAGTGGTTATAATAAATGTTATATACTTAAAATTTAGTTATAAATATTAATTGAAATAAATAGAATTATAAGTTAAGTGGATAATAAGATGAGACAAATAAATTTGTTTGGAAGGAATTAATAAATTGAAATTTGATTAAAGTATGGAAATACCTTGAATTTAAAATCAATTATTGAATATAAATTGATTTAAACTGAAATTATATGGCTTAAATTAATTTATATGGTTTAAATATATGTGATAGGACATATTAAGTGGAATAAAACTTAATAATAATTTGGAATATAAGAATTAAATTTATTGAATAAAATATGAGTATAATAAATGATTATGCAAATTGATGATTTAGAAATTTTAATCGAGGATGACTAGATAATACAATAATGAATTGAGAAATAGATAGATCGATTTAACTTAAGAAGAAACCAAGTGGATTAAATCAAATTGTTAAATATTAATTAGTTTAATTTGAAATTATATGGTTTAAATTAATAGTCTTATCTTGTCTTTTAATCTATTTTTTTTCTGTTGGTTGCTTCTACTCTCCTACCTCCTTCCTTTTCGGGGACGAAAAGTTTTGAGTGGGGGAGAGTGTAACGACCCGTAAATTTCAGTGGTTTTATTTATTTAATTAATTGAATTTGTGTGAAATTTTAAACAGCAAAATTTTGAAATATAAATTTGATATTTGGAATGCGTCTAATTTAACATAGCAACTGGTAAATTTTCGTCCGAAAATATGAAAATTTATTTCGCGCGTAAATTTACTTCAATTTAATCAGTTAAAATTGATGATAATAAAATGTTTTCCAAACCTAAATATTTTTACATAGAAAATTTGTAAATCATCTTCTGAGTGAGATGTCATCTTTCGTTTCGTCAAATTTGGATGTCTATTACTCCGTTTATCTTAATTCTGACTGAATAGCAGCATTTTCGGTACCGATTATCGACTTTTGATCGGGTGATCGTACCACCAATATTTGTATACCGTTTTGATCGTCTTGTCATGCTGATCTCAGCGGTATATTTATTTCTTTATTTTTAGGTCCGGTACGCGACGGAAATAATAAAACGTTCTATTGTAACGGTACAAAATTTGTGACTCTCCACTTTCTTACCTTTTCAAATTCAAACGTGCTATCCGTATCCTTTTATTTTAGTCTCTGACCTTTTCTATTCCCATTCTCCTTTATTTTAGGATCCGTTCATATTTTGTACTTGGTCCACTTGTCTGTTCGTTTACATATGATATTCAAGGGTGACAGCTCATTTGCCTAGAGCCAATTCACTTTCTCCTTTCCCACTTGGCTCTGTTCTCCTCGTATATTTCCTCCAGATCCGAGCTTCTTCCCGTTCTCTCCAATGGCTAACTCTACATCATCCAAGTCACCCATCAGGCTTCCCAATTCAAAACCCGAGACCACCATCGCCCTTCCTCCCGCTGCAACCAACGTGAGCAGTAGCCGCCTCCTCCCTGTTCGACTACAAAACTTCGCCTCCACTCATCTACCACCACCTACCCACCCGAAGCACCTCCGCCCTCTGTATCTCACGCACCCAGCCTTCCTCCGCCACCAACACGACCCCAGCCCTACCACCAGACCGCCTCCGTGACAGCCCACCACCCAACTCCACTTTCTTTCCATTTCTTCGGTTGATCTCCTTCCCAACCGCATCTACCCTTCACCATCGAAGCCATCATCTCCCTGACCTCAGCAACCCGTAGCCTCCCACGCTACAGCCCAGGCCTTATCTCCATAGCTGTTCTAGCTTCGGCCTCAACAAGACAGCCGAGTCGAGCAACCCACTTCGGCCTTCCCTTCTTTCGCACGCTAGCAAGATCGACCAGCCTAGCTTCTCTCGTCCACTAGCTCGGTTTCCCCTGATTCATCCTGTGCCGAGTTATTATATAGGTATGTTTATATTATATATATAGAGATATACGTGAGTGTATATAAATGTTTACAGTTGTTTATTAGTATATAGGTGTATTTATGTAAGATAATAAGTTGTTCTATATATATATACATATATATATATATCTAGATTTTTGTACAAGAGTTTGATATTGTCTACATATATAATGATATTCATACATATATATTGTGTACACAAGTTTTAAATGATCTGTTGTTCAAAGTATATTTTAAATTCCATTTTTCACTGTTTCTCTGTTATTGATATGTATATTCAAAAGCTTTTATATATAAGTATACTTATATATAGTGATCCAGTAAGATATACTTGGTTATCTAAAGCCAAGCTGTTAAATATTTCAAAGTATACTTATATGCTATATAAATATGCTAAGAGTATTATGAGTCTAAATTTTATTCTCAGTTGGTGTATATATATAGGTAAGTTTAAAATTTGCAAATGCCGTTTGTTTATATGTGTAAAAATATAGATTTTACGTATAAGTTTTATACATAAGTTATATAAATGTATATATAGTGTAGTGAGTTATCAGATTTTTTTATGTGATATTTATTGTATATAAAAGTTTATACAGAAATCTTTATGACCTGTTTTGCACTGTATAGAAGCCTATATAAGCAATATGTTGGAATTTAAAAACTGTATACTATAATATATTGTTACGTAGGAACCTATATATATAAATATATTGCTGTATATACGTATGTATATATGTTTTGAAAGGTTGTTTTCGAGCTATTTTGTTTTTTTGTGTTCTAAAGATTTTGACCAATCTATATATATATATATCAGGTAGTAGTATATATGTTTACTGTATATATATTATTTTATTTCTACAATATAAAGGTTATATTTATAAGGTGTTTTAATATAAAATTTATATGGTCGGTTTGAGTTAGTATATGTATTACATTTGGTTATGGTTAGTTGCTCTGTTAGTAAGTTATATATTTTGTCAGTTTATATATGTATTTTTTTTGATTATTTTATATGACTAACTCATGTGTTTATATCCAAATATGTTTCTTTTCAGTTTATAAAGTGGAGAAAATAAGTTGAAATCTGTTAGTTATATATGTAAGTATATGTTAGTTATATATATATGAGTTGGTTGTGAATACGTATACTGTTTGGAAAAAAAAATGTATAAGGGGTTTCATTTAAAAACTTTATATAGTATGATTGTTTGAATATGAATATAAAACATTTATGTACATATTTATATTAAGTATATGTATATAAATTCTTTGAAATATTCACTTGAATTATGTGTATTGATTATTATTTTAAGTATATATATTTGTAAACAAATGATTTTTGAAATATATAAATAATGTATATATTTTCAGTTATAGCAAAAATAATTCTGATCGGTTCTCATCGATTCCCATTTTATCAGCTTTTGGGTCTGTCATGCCTGTTCCTTCATCAAATTCGTACCCATCTCACCTTGCTCTGGATTCGTAGTTCATTTCTGTGTCAAATTTCTCTAGCCTCGAAAGGTGAGCAATCACTCACGATTAATGTTCTTATATTTATTAAATTTGATTTCAATTGAAATATGCTGATGTTAGTTATTTACATTGTTATATATGTCATTACCTGTATATGTTCACCTATGACACCCGACACCATTATCTGTTATTTATACTGATGATGTATGCCTGTTACTGTGTTATTTTATTATCATATCTGTTATCACTCTGCAAGTTCCCTGTTAGTATAGAATCACTATGGGTTGAAATGATACATACCCGAACGATCTTGTAGAATAGGAGAAAATCGTTATGGGTTGAAATGATAAACCCAAGCGATTTTCAATTGAATTGAATTTGGGATTTCGGGTTGAAAAGATATATACCCGAATATGTTTTAAATTGCGGATTGAAATGATAAATATCCGTATCACTTGACCATAGGATAGAAAATTATATACAGGCACCGTTGGTATATATATAAACGTTTTGGAAATGATTTCTATGGTTTTGAAAAGAAATATATAGTTTTGATAAATATTGATTTTTAAGATTTATCAAAGTTGATTAAATAAAGTTGATAAATAATATGTTTAAGTATTTATTTAATATCTATATCTTCGAATATAGAATTTATAATTGATTGAAATTATATTTATTTAAGAATTATACTAAAATAAGTTGATTTGA
Source organism: Allium fistulosum (assembly GCA_030737815.1). Lineage (NCBI taxonomy): Eukaryota > Viridiplantae > Streptophyta > Magnoliopsida > Asparagales > Amaryllidaceae > Allium > Allium fistulosum. Next base: position 391,171,048 of record CM060901.1, read on the forward strand.
AATGTATTGAATTTGAAAAATTTAAGAAGTGATTTACAACTTGAAATCTGAGAGGTGACTTAAATGGATATTTCAAACGTATAAATATTTAAATGAGATATTGGATTTATTTAAATTGTAAATTTAAATTGTATTCAAATGTTATGAAAATGTTAAGTTAATATTTCAAACTAAAAAAAAAATTGTAAAAATGAATTTGATATGTATATAAATTTACCGAATTTAGTTTTGAAATGTCGAATATTTAAAGCTTTGGAATATATTAAAAATTGAAATGACTTATCTTATGGGCCAAGATATGTATTTGAAATCGATAATTTGAAATGGTTTATTTAGAAGCTAAATCGAGTTGAAACTGATGATTTGAGATTTGATTAAATTAAATTTTGGAATTCGAGTTAATTTGAATCGATTTGTGAAATTTAAGGAACTAATTTATTTTATAACGAAAATTTAATGTCTAGACTGTTTAAAAAGGAAAGTGTTATGATTTCGAAAAACAATATAATTTTGGAAAGTAAAATGATTTTAAAATGGATATATTTGAAGTGAAATGATATCGTATTAAATTGGGTTTTGAAATGATAATGATTGTGGTTTGAAGTATAAACTATTTTGAAATGACCACGGTGTTATAATAATGATTGGTTGGCAAGGAGACCGGGATCGGATATGGACATACTCTCTGTCGATACCGAAAACCACTTTGACAACCGTGTACGCGGTGGAGATTCCAGAATGAAGTAGGATGGTGGCGGCATTCTTAAGGTATGTTACATGGACCCAACTCCCGTGAGTTGGCATAAGGTGGCTAAAACAGGAGCGATCTCGGACCAGTGAGGTAGCACCTCTTCTCGGACGCATTTCTTCGATATTATACTCTTACTTGTGATTTGACTAGATGGCCATCCTCCGATTTGGGAATGTTGTTCGAGGTGGAACGGTAGTGGCTGCTATGCGTATCCATCAGTCCGTGTGCGTAATTGGTATATCTACCCTGGCATTGCCTAGTTGTGCCGTGTCACCTACCATATCGAGCTTTACTACGATTATGATTTTAAGATCCGACCGCGTTAAGGTTCTCCATCCCCTTAACGCTATTTTCCGATATGATTATTCTTTACTTATTTAGACACTACTGTATATAGCGTATATTACTACATAGTAAATAGTTTAACGGACCCTTAGGGGATGGTTATCCCAAACATCCTTTAAGTTACTTGTATTTCAGTTGATATTTCACTTGAGTTGGATTTATTAATATAAGAATGTTAATCCTGACTCGAGTGTTTTGTGTTTTGCTTTACGCTCGGGTCAGACTGAGTGATACAGCATTCGAGACTCACCTTTGGAGTTGGAGCTTCGCTTGGAGATCCAGCAATCTATCGATCCTGCTTTCAGTTATTCTGTTGATTCCAGTGATGTATTCAGATCTTGTATTTGATTATTGTATTGAGACATCTATGGTATTCGAGACTTCTGTTGTATCTTGTTTAACTCTGTTATATATATATAGTAGCTTCATGAACTACTATCCTTTGTTTCCGTTGCAGTATTGTTATATTACTCTGTGTCTGTGATCTGTAATTATTTTATTTACTGTATATGTTGAGTTTTGCCAAATTTTATTTACAACGCGGTATTTTGAGCAATTCAACTCCGGCATGAGTGTCTACCTATACACTTATAATGGATGCGAATGGTCCAAAACACTGGGTCGTTACAGTGAACCAGGTCATAAACGGGCATAGTAACTAGATCATCTAAATCACACATTTACAACCAATCAAACACAAAGTAGTAGTTAAGGAAATAATTAAGAGCATTCATGTGCATAACAAGAAAATACTACTGAACAATCACACAACAAACAACATGTTCAAACTGGACGTCACTTGACTACTAGATCAAAGAATGTGATATTTAAACCCAAATTATATACTGCAACTGCTACATCAAAGGAACTAGAGAATTTTGATCAGGCAATAAGAAATACAAACCAAAAGAAAGCAACGGATGAGGACTATTATACACTTGTAAAGAATAAAACATGGAATTTGGTATATCCACTTGAAAACAAATGTTTTAGGGTGCAAGTGGACACACATATTAGAAAAGAACCAAGATGGAATAGTTACAAGATATAAAGCAAGATTGGTAGTCAAGGGATGTACACAACACCATGGTTTTGATTTTGATGAAACATTTTCTCCAGTTGTAAAACTAACAACAATCAGAGTTATACTTACTATAGCATTGCATGGAAACTGGAATATAAAAAAATTGGATATGAATAATGCTTTTCTAGATGGTGGTTTAAAGGAAGAAGTGTACATCGAGCAACCTCATGGCTACAAGCAAGACAACGAATATGTGTGCAAGCTAAATAAGGCCATTTATGGGATTAAGCAAGCACTTAGAGTTTGGTTTGATAAACTGAAAAACACACTAATAAGTTTGAATTTTCAGTCTACCAAATCAGATAGCTCTTTATTCATTAAAATTAACAAGTTCTCAACTGTGTATATCCTAATATATGTTGATGACTTAATTATTATAGGTAATGATGAAGCAGAAATCAGGAACCCCATTTAGTTTCTGGATAAACAATTTTCAATCAAGGATCTTGGTACACTGAACTATTCTTTTGGGCACTGAAATCAAAATAGTACCAAATTTAGAAAAAAAAATTATGTCGAAGAAAATATATTGTAGAAATCTTAGTCAAAGCAAAAATGATGGTGCCAATTCTCTGCCTTCACCTATGATAATAAGTCATCATCTATCAAAAAATAGGGAAGAACCGATACTTAATGATGAACTAAATAGAAACATTATTGGTGCATTACAATATGTAACCATAACAAGACCAGAGATATCTTTCAGTTTCAACAAAGTATGTCAATTTATGTAGGATCCTAAGAATAAGCACTAGAAAGCTGTTAAAAAACATTAAGGTATCTAAAAGGCACTGCAGATCATGGTCTAAGTCTTAAAGCATGCAAACATCTCAACTAACAGGATACGCAGCTGCTGATTGGACAAATGATCCTGATGATAGAAGATCTACCGCAGTATATTATATCTATATTGGAAACGGTTCAGTTTCATGGTGTTTTAAAAACAAGCAACAGTCTCTAGATCAAATACTAAAGTAGACTATAGAAGCATAACACGTGCCACTGCTAAAATTATATGGATTCGGTCTCTTCTAAGTTAGTTAAAAGCAAATACAGACATGAAACTGATCTTATGGTGTGATAATTTAAGTGCAGTCTCAATTTCTGCAAATCCTGTTCTTTACTCAAGAAAAAACATATAAAAATTGATTTATACGTTGTTCGAGAGCAGATTATGAAAGAAAAGTTACAAATAAGCCATGTGTCTGCCACTTACCAATGAGCTGACATACTTACCAAGCCTCTTTCAGCCCGAAACCTTATTAGATTGAAAAAGAGTTGAAGATCAGAGAAGACGAAAGTCAAATCTCACCAAATCGTAAAGTTCAACTAAAATCTTCATCAGATTGAAGTAAGTATCAAAGACCAAAGAAGGAAAGAGCCAAAATTCGCTGAATCAGCTAAACTTTGTCGAATCACGAAAGTCGGATTTCGTCAAATCATGAAGCACAGCTAATATCTTCATCAAATTGGAGTAAGGAGTGAAGATCAGAGAAAGAAAGAGCTGAATTTCAGTTAATCATGGATAATTTGAAGAATAAAGAGGTTGTAGCAAAAATTGGGAAAATCTCAAACTCTAGGGTGAAAACACTAGATTATTTTGAGGGAGGGTGTTAGGAGTAATAAGCGGCTGTAAAAATGATATAAGGTATCGTATAGCTCAATACAAAGAGTTCGGGTATATAACCCAACACGACCCAATATCCCAGTACTTTATATTTTTTTTTTTTTTTGAAAACCCAGGGAACCCGGCGGATCGGTAAACTCCTGAGGAGTATATAGTAAAGCCATCCGCTGATCCAAGCCCCCACACCCCCGGATAAATTTATATAAGATGAGGAAGCGCATGGTAGGAATCGAACCTGGGTCTTTTTACCGGAACTCAAGCTTCCTTTCCACTACGCCGCACCCGCGGACCATTACTTTATATCATAAATACAATGTACTGTGTAAACGTTTTGCACATGAAAGTATAATCAATACAAAATCATATTTCAATTCTCTCCAATATTCTGCAATTTTAACGTTTCAATTACTCACAATGATATCAAAATCCAATAAATACAATTAAAACCTATGAAATGAAACCAAATATGAGTGCTGTATAATTTTATAGGACTGAGGAAATGAGGAACATCAATCAACATCCAGTGAAACAGAGCCTACTATCAAGAGAGGATACAGTGGTACGGGATCAGATTCAAGATTCACTTCTGCAGTTGAGGTCAAAATCGAACAGATAAAATTTTCAAATGCTTATTACTCAATGATCCGAATGATGGGCATGCTCTATATACAAAAAGCAATGTTTAAGCAACTATAATATTGTTTATCCTAATAGTTACACTGAATATACTTAATGGTGCCTTCCTGATGTACCTAATTATGATATAATATGCATAAATTATATATCTCTTGGCATTTGCAAGTAGATCGAAAAGATTCTGTTAACAGTGACATACTCAATGACAGGTAGATAATTGCTCTGAAGAGAAAGAAGAAAGAACTTATTTGTGTACTTTAACTGTAATACGATCTGATTAAACATTCAAATCACAATCTGTTAATAGTATGAGTACCATTAAGTTGATTCAGTCGTCTAGAACACTATTGAGTCCATAATATGGTGACTCAGGAAGTAACAATTATGTTTGTGAAGTGTTTGCTTCACAAAATTAAAGGCCAACTTGCTTGACTGTCATAAAAGAATACTGCTGACTTGTACAGTGTATTTTCAAAAAAAAAAACCGAAAGTAATCAAATTTTAGTAATCGTAAGTAGATATAATCATTATTTAAATATATTTTTGTCAAATAACATTATTATTTTTACTATTATCAAACTTTATAGAAATTTTGAAATTTTGTTCGAAAAATGCAAGTTATTTAGTGTTTTATACAAGAAAAATTAAAGTAAATTTGCGCTTTATATCAGAAAAATGCAAGTTATTTATTGAAACATTTGACTTTTATATAGCAACATAAAAAATACAGGGATATGTAATCTAATCTATTGTATATTTATATCACCTATGAGGCTAGGACGGTTGAAATAAGAACCAGAATCATGCAACCTTGCTGTTGCTACTAAATCTAGTTGGAACATCATAAAATGTAACAAAAAAGAAAAGGATGTCTCAATATTTCCACCATTTGTTTATGGAGTGGGTGTTGACATATCTTGAAGTAAAGGCGCATACCAATTTCCTTAAATGACATTTCCATGTTACTTAAGTTTTAGATCTTCCGAGCTAGATTCCTTCATAAGTTGACCAAGATTAAAATACTGTATTGACTCATTCATCTTATATTATGTCTGGAAAAATTAAATTAAAAAATTACGGTCTATGGTAAAAATCAAAACAAGAGACCACTCATTGAGCACCATTGTTTTCTGTCTTGAAAACAATGGAATCCAACTGACTAGATCATAGCAAGGAGGCCTTATGGTAACGGCTGTGATGAATAAATGGTAATAAAAATATATTGATAACCAATTTAATGGAAGAACCAATCAACCTTTTGGTGCAAAAGATTTGAAGTCGAACTGGTAGAACTTAGACTATGAGTGCATTTAGGTACACCAAGAGATTCAACAACCCCTACCTACTATATAAATTTATTTGTTTGGTCAATAGAAATTTAAAAGAGAATTTATCATCACTAGCTGTGGCTCATAGATACAATTACATTTTTGCCCTGTACATACTAGCGACTCTGGTAGTTCTGGGAGCATGTTGAAGCACATCATTGACGATGTTATTTTGATCCAGGACCATGCTTAAGAAGTAAAAAAACTACTACATTTTGTTTGAGAATATACATACCAAAGTATGTTCAAACATATATATATATATATATATATATATATATATATATATATATATATATGTTTGAACATACTTTGGTATGTTAATTAACTGAAAAAGAGCATAAACAAGAAATATGCAATAAGCAGTAAAGTTCAATTACACACAGTTTATAGCATTGGTGAAGAGATTCAACTATCTATAATAAACTTATCTATGATCACAGTTACACTAACTAATCTGTTTTGATCAACCTAAATAAGCTATTTTGCCTTTTGAAAGTCAAAACCAATTCATTTTCGATTTTTAAAAAGCAAAAGGATAGCTTGTTTAAAATGATCCAAACAAATTGCAAATTTCAATCTCGTAGATAAGTAATAATTCTATTGCTAACGGAACTGTTAAAGTGAAACTAAAAATGTTTAAAAGGATCGCTGAATAAGGGAAAAATTGATAAAAACAGCGAAATGTAGACATGGGAAAAAATAACAAGATACACGGGCTGAAGTGAATCTGTAAAATACCCTTGTTTTCTTCTTTTAAATTCCAGTTTCTACAATTCCTAATCCTCAAATTTTCTAAATCCTAAGTTATATCAAATCAATATGTATGTTCTGTCGTATTTTTGGAGTTATATTCATGGAGATTGAGTCGAATTCTTATCAGTCACCTTTTAACTTCTATTTTTAACTGATATTGCTAGAATTTTGGAATTGAAAATGTTGGGATTTTTTTTTTTTTTTTGGGATAAAGAGAATACTTGAAGAATACATAAAATAAGGATATATTGGTAATTAGAATGTGTTCTTATATGAGGGGAAGAAACAAATTTTGATTCTATCCTTGATAAAAAAGTTTGCTGAAAACTTTTGATTTTTTCTTTCACCTATCACTAATGCTTCTCGGTAAAGATAGAAGGCTTTAAACCCTTTTAGCAACATATAACATCCTATATAAATTAGGCCCAACTGCATCCACTTAAAGAAGGCAATCCTCACCCTTCATTAGTAATCAAATCAAATACTACTAATAATAGTACTGTCCCTATTTAGTATTTAAACCAGGTGGAAATTTCCTGCATTATATTATTTCAGAACTGAATAATATATACAAACTCTAAACAAAACCAGACCTTAACCACTAGCTACCTCCATTAAATAAATTTCTCCAAAAATAATCCAAAAATTAGTATATTACCATAATGAATTCAAACAAAAGAAAGAGCAATCTATTACCAGAGGAGATTGAATCTGAAATGGGCAGAAAGAGTCAACTTCATTCAAGAAAATGGAATCTACGAAACACATTAAACTCTTTCATTGCTATGTTTATGGGTTTCATTATCATCTATGCTATAACCCTCACTGCACAACATGCAAATAGATGGCCTGAAGAAGAAATTGAACTATTGAAAGGAAAAGGCTGCGATTTATTTTCTGGCAAGTGGGTTTTTGATAATTCTACATATCCTTTGTATTCGGAGAAGAAGTGTACGTTTATGTCTGATCAATCTGCATGTGAAAAATTTGGAAGGAAGGATTTGAGTTTTCAAAATTGGAGATGGCAGCCCCATGATTGTGATTTACCAAGGTATGAAAATATTTGCTGCTTAGAAACATATAATAAACTGATCATGCGTATCGTGTAAGAATGTGAACTAAGGCCAATGGGCATATAAGCTTAATGCTAATTGAGGTAATATGAAACTCAAATTGAACAGATTTAATGCGACAAGACTGTTAGAGAAACTGAGGAACAAAAGACTTACATTTGTTGGTGATTCTCTGAATAGAAACCAATGGATCTCAATGGTTTGTCTTCTAGATTCAGTGATACCAGCTCCATATAAGTCTTCGGAATCAATTGGATCACTGACATCATTTAAAGCCAAGGTATTATAATTTTATCTATATATAACATTCTAACATCGTAGCAACTGAATGTGAATATTGTGTACAGCAATATAATGCATCAATAGAATTTTATTGGTCTCCGCTGCTTGTGGAATCAAACTCAGATCATCCAATACACCACAGGATAGCTGATAGGATTGTTCGAGTTCAGTCAATTGAGAAACATGCAAGGCATTGGATGGATGCTGATGTTTTGGTTTTCAATTCTTATCTTTGGTGGAGGAGAGACATAATGAAGGTCTTGTAAGTACAATCCATGATCTGTTACTACTGTGATATGTTCAAGCTTTTTGTTTCAAGGATTATGTCTCGACTCCTAAGATCATTACGCTATGTATTCCAGATGGGGTTCATTTGATAATAATGATGGCATTTACAAAGAGATTGAGACACTCCGCAGTTATGAGCTTGCATTAAAGACATGGTCAGATTGGCTTGAATTCAACGTAGATCACAACAAGACCAAATTATTTTTTGTCAGCTTATCACCCACTCATTTCTGGTATGTGGACTTGCTTATAAATACTCTCATTTTCTTCAAAAACGGATTAGAAAAGGAACAAATTAAAAACGAATCTTGAAATTTTATTGGTATCGAAGCAACAAACATAAACATAAGAGGAAATTATGAATATACTCAAAAGAAAATTTGGCAGGGGTGATGAATGGGGAATAGACGGCAATTTAAACTGCTACAATGAAACACAGCCGATAGACAAGGAAAATCACTGGGGCAAAGGCTCAAACCGCAACATGATGCAAGCAGTAGAATCAACAATCAATGAACTAAGCAAAAGAGGCGTCAATGTGCAGATACTAAATGTTACTCAGCTGTCAGAATACAGAAAAGATGGACACCCATCAGTATATAGAAAGCAATGGGAGCCGTTAACTGAGGAGCAAATAGCAAATCCTAGTAGTTATGCAGACTGCATACATTGGTGCCTTCCTGGTGTTCCTGATGTATGGAATGAGCTCCTATATGCATATATATTTTCCCATTGACAGAATTTCATACATTAATTTTTTTTATAGATTATTATTCTTTCCCTTTTTTTTTTGGTGGCGGCAGTTGTGGTGGTGTGTGTTTGTTTTATTTTTTAAAAAAAGGAAGGAAAAAAAAATCAACAATATAAATCAAATTACTGAGTTTGGCACGTTACCATTGGCTAACAACTTATTGCATTCGAAATGTTTAATCAGAGATTCAATTTGAAGAAAAAAACATCATTGGTACTAACTTTAATTAAAAAAAAAGGAAAAAAAAAAGAGAATTAATGTTTAGGAATTAGCTAGCAAACCTGATTACTCTGGATATGCAAAGCCCATATTCAGCGGAGATTTGATTACAATTTACCAAGACAAAGTATTATAATCCATAATCAGTAAAATGTTCCAATAAGGATCCGTTATTGAATTATTGTTCAACAAGTAATCAAATTCAGATATATATTCAATAAGTGTTTAATGTCAGGTGTTTATTGAGCATATGCTCGATTTGACACAATCAACATATATCAGATCTCTAAACATTAACAAAGATCAATAACCGAGATCAATTGTCACTCAAAGAAATTTTCATTTATGCGTCTTATTATCTGCCACATCTGATGTTCCCTTAATTTAAGGTAAAGGTGCACAATCTATTTCTACAATTTATCGCACTATATTTTCTACTATTTATTAGAAAACAAGTAAAATGTTGTTGCAATCAACCAAAATCAACATATAGAAAGTCATAGTCTAGCACTTTTGTTACCAAACATTGCTATGACAATGATTAAGTCTTTCAAAACCTACCATTTTTGGTTACTCTCGTCGTCATGATCAATCTTTAGTCGTTCAAATATGTCTTTGTTTCTATTTTGTCGTATATGCATATGCTTTCGTAATTTCATTTAGTATAGCGATAATTGTTAATTTAATATATAAGGTCACACTTAGCTATGTTTGGTAGTTTATATTAGTTACCATACTACGCTTGTGTTGATTAGGACTATAATAGTTGTACCACTTGCAATTTTCTTCTGAATTCGTTGTCCGTATATGTTGACCGTTGTTTAGTAAAGACTCTTACTAAGAGATGCAAACCTACACATGTTTCATTTCTTGATTTAAGCCTACGTTCACACGGGCATAATTTTACATGATCGATATCGAGATCGGACGGCTTAACTATAAGCCAATACCATGCATTTCTCATGAGTCTTTTGACATGTTTTTCATTTATTTTCCAGGTTTAGATGAAGGCTGTAAAGACTCGTCTAGCACCTAGAGTCCATGCACAAAATGATATCCAGATCCTCAAGTGATACAAATGATCACTCTTAAAGGTACAACACAACTAAACACAGAAAACCTATCATAGATTCGCAAAGAACCTCATAGAGAATGAAATAAAGTACGATATCAACATATACATGTGCAAGACTAAGTGAACATAATATAAATAAATGAGACATACGATACAATTATCATGGTGCAAAATATTCCGAAAAATGAAATTCAAAAAGTATATCAAATCTTATATACGATAAGTCTCATATCCATGAATAAGTTTGACATGTCTATACACAAAATGCTGGGTATGTATGATAATAGTGGTAACGATTATGACTCTTAAGCTCGCCTCCAGCTAGCAGTGTCTCCCCCTCCAAAGGAATGAATAACAGAAGAGACAAAATAGAGAGGGTTGGATGTAAAATCCGTTGAAAAGAAAATATTGCTAATTGCATAGTTACCAATATACAAGGTAACGAAATCATACCTCGACCTGTATCATCTTATGCATACAACAAGTTAGCACATTTCTATAATAGTATTACATAATATGTGATAAGTCCACCAAATTACTTAAGTCACACGACACTTCGAGCTAAAGAAAATGATATACTCTATGCTAGTGGGCCCTTGATCCTTTGACAAGGCGAGGACTTTTCAAATACAGTAACTGATATAATACCAATATGATGATGCACTATGGCATTCGCACTACTAGCTTTAAGCGTATCAAACACGAATCTGTACGTCATGTGCCTCAAGGCTGCCTATTGAGTTACATATGAGCATGAAAGACTAGTAATTAGGTCTAAAGCACTTGTTGTCGATATTGGATATGTCTCTAAATCACTGGCGCGACATCGCATGAACACGCCCAACAAAGACCTGTTGTAATTTGAACTCAAATATGAAAATAAAAGAGTGAACACAGATTAGAAGCCATGAATAAACTAATCTAAAGAGTTCTAAACTCCTCTTTGCTTTTTATTGAAAGAGCAACTTGTCTTTATAAAGACTTACATAAAAAAATATAAAGCCTGAACTATTATTCTACAACTATAAAAGAAACAGAATAGTTCAACTAAGAAATTTTCAATAGAGTGAGTAGCCTAGATTATCTCCAATGATTTTGAACCAATCTCTAACACCCCCCTTTGATTCATAATCACTGACCTAAGCAAGGATCTTAGATGCTCATGTTTGTCATTTGATAGCACCTTAGTCAAAATATTCGCAATCTGCTCCCTAGTGCTGCAAAATTTTAGTCTTATCCTTCCATCTAGTATTTGATCTTTGATGAAGTGAGCTTGAATGTCAATATGTTTTGTTCTTCCATGATAGACTAGATTTTTGCTCATCAAGATTGCAGATTGATTATCGCAAAAGATGTTAATAGCTCCATCTTTCTTCTATCCAAAGTCTTCCATAATTCTTCTCAACCAAATTGTTTGACAGGCCACTGAAGTGGTTGCCATGTATTCTGCCTCTGAAGAAGACAAAGTCGTGGTTGCTTGTTTCTTTGAACTCCATGTTACAGCTCCTGATTCTAAACTGAAAACATATCCATTGGTGCTCCTTTTGTTTTCTATATAACATGCCCAATCACTGTCAGTATAACCATTCAATTTATAATCAGTTACATGACCATACGAGATATCAAATTTTTTTGTTCCAGCCACATAGTGTAAGATTCGTCTAGCTGCTCCAAGGTGATGTTTTGATGGAGAATGCATAAATCTTGAGACTACTCCAACTGAATAAATAATGCCTAGCCTCATGTGTATTCAGTATATTAAACAACCGACTAGACTTCTAAATAATTTCTCATCAACACTTTCGATTCCATCATTTTGCTGCAGCTTTTCATTCAATTCATTGGGGTGGGAACGGTTTTGCAATTTAGCATACTGTTATCTGGGTTTTAACCCAATAGAAACCAATAGAGAAAAGAACAATCTTGCAAGGGCAGGATGGTTTAGGACTTAACTAGGACAGCAAGGACAGGATCAACGGAGCCCAGAGATCAGCATTCCTATAATCCAATCAGTAGCTGAACGTAAACAGCTAGTGAATTACCGTCAAAACGTGAGAGCAACGATAAAAGGCTATGGGAACATCTCCGAGTCCAGACTCCAGAAAAATCCTAAGTGCTTAGCTCATCAGCGACTCATGCCTCTGCTCAAACCATCAAACAAACCAGATATGGAACACTATCAAAAGGAGGCAAGATTTGGTCCGCAAAACGAACCAAGTCTATGGGTCGCTAGCAACCCATGGTTTTGGCTCGTTTTGTGAGCCAAAGCCCTCTAGGTCGCCTGTAACCTACCTGCAAGCTGATGAAGACAGGCCTGACCCAGAAGTTCTTCGACCTCTATAAATACTATCCCACCTGCAAAACAAAGGGGATCTTTTCCGGACTGGTGGCTAAAGCTCTGTTAGAATTATTCTTCATTCTCTACCTCCCTCAAAACAATCTCCAAAGGAAGACACTGTGATTCTCCAGTGGATTCCAACTCTGAAGATTCAATCTAGCTAGAAAATAATTGTAATCAAACATCTCTTGTAACAACAATCAGTCTACAATAAAACTATAAAGTGGACGTAGGCTTCATTAACAGCCGAACCACTATAAAAATTCTCTATCTACTTTCTTTTACAGTTTTTTTCTATATCTATGATCTGTGATATTGCTCTGTCAGAAAAAGGCTGGTGCTTTCAAACTCAAACCAGGGTGTTGGTCCATTTTTTAGGTCAACATTTTGGTGCTTTCACTGAGAACCCTACTCAGGGTCTAATCTAGCTATCTACTTTGGATCTCATAGGTTCAGAAGTTAGATCCCCAGTCTTTGCTCGAAGAAATCACTGTTTTAGAATCAATGGCTCCTGAAAGAAGAAGAACTGCCTGTGGAAGGTCTATAGGGGCAGTAGTAGCTGGAGAAGATGTTAATCCACAACAAACCAAAGTGAAAGGCGCTAACTTAGGGAATCAAGTGCCTGCCTCCTCCAGTCAGCATGAAGTTGTTACCAGTGATGAGTTAAATAAAATGGTTGATGAGATCAACCAAAAAATGGAGAATAGCCAAAAGACTCTAATGGATAAGCTCAACGCTCTCCTAATCTTACAGTCAAATCCTGCTCCAAGGACTATGCGCGAACCCGCGGCTGCTATGGAATAAGAGAATTCCTCCGTTTCAGGTTTACATAGAAGGAATAGAAAGCAACCACAAAGAAAGGTAACAACAAGATGCGACATGGAGGAGAATGAGAATACTCCACCCGGCGCCAGACAACTGATCTTGAATCTGAATCAAGGGGCCAAAACCTCGCAGGAAGATATAGCTGTCAATCTCTCTGATTCAGAAGATGAAGAGCAAGGTAATCAGATGGAAGAGAATGTCAATGCATTCGATGATGCTAGAAACGTCCAAACTGCCCCAGTTAGGCCAACTGCAAGCGAACGGGGTCCCGCGGGAGTGGCTCTCCCGGAGACAGGAGGGCCTAGGCTTCAGCCCACATGCAAAGATCGTTTGCAGAACCAAACACTCGCCACAGTGACTAATTGCCGCCCCCAGGGCTATCGGACATCGGAGGCATACATAGCAGACATGATCAGACGGTTGGTGGATGAGAGTAAGGATTGAAAGGAAGATGAATGGGGATCTTCCTCGAGTCAAACCCCTTTTATCGACGAGATCTTGAATGTAAGATACCTAGACAAATTCACTATGCCAACTATACCCTCCTACGATGGAACGAAGGACCAAAACCCCATTTGTACAAGTACAGCTGGTACATGGATGGAACCAATGCTCCAGAGGTCGTCTACTACCGAGGTTTCCCTATTTTTCTAGAAGAAGTCGCATCTATGTGGTTCACCAGACTCCCCCCAAGATCCATCTCTGCTTTTGACCAACTTGCAATGAAATTCCTTGACCAGTTCAGGGTTCATACCGCACAACCGAAGGACGTCATGTCCCTTTCCGGATTGGTCCAAGGGCGTAAAGAGTCATTGAAATCATTTATGAGTAGGTTTAATACCGTGGTAACGGAAGTGAGTAACCCCAATGAGGATATAGTTTTTATGGCATTAGTCCGTGCTATTCACCCAGAAAAGGAGTTTGGGAAATGGATTAAGATGAAGCAACCTATCAACAGGAAAGACTTCAATCATAAAGCAAGCCAGTATTTGAGATTAGAGGAAGCACAGGAATTGGAAAGAAAGTCTGCTAGTACACAACAGATGGACGCCAGACAAAGTGACATAGCAGCTAATCAAAACACGCGCGATCCTGGAAATACTTAAGGATTTGCGGAAAAGAGCGAGAATCAGAAGAGAAGAAACCAGAACTCCGACAAAAGAAATAATGGTGGCAGTAACAAAAGATTTAGAGGGTTTAGACAGGAGGACTATACCCCCCTGAATGACACTCCGGAGAATATTTATCTCGCAACACAAGAAACTGAAGAGTATAAGAAACCTTTTAGAAAGGAGGAAACGGAACAGAAAAAGCGCTCAAGGAAATTCTGCCGCTTTCACGAGACGCACGAGCATAATACAAACGAATGCCACCACCTTGAGGACCTCATCGAATGGTTAATCCGAGAAACAAACTTCAACAATATGTGAAGAAACCACAAAAACCCAATCAACCTATGGTCCCTCAACCTCCTAGAGAGCAAAGAAATCAAGCTGGAACTAGTGAAGAAGGATTGAAACGAACTAACCAAAGGCTTATTATCGTGACAATATCTGGGGAACCACATCCCGTGCAAAGGAGTTGGGGAGAGATAGAGCGATATGTGAGCTCATTAAAGCATGCTCCAAAGGAATCATGTTTAGCAATAGATGATGAAACTCCGGCCAAGCAGTAGAAGGTTCTAAGCGATGACATAGTGTTCCGCAATCGAGACACCGAAGGGATTGAAGCTCCAACTCTCGACCCAATGGCCGTGACAGTAGGAATCAGTCCCACTGTAGTCCGGCGAGTGCTGGTTGATAGTGGTAGTTCAGTTAACATACTTTTCAAACAAACTTTTGAACAAATGAAGATTGGCATGAAAAGCGTATCCACGTGCCAGAGTAAGATTCAGGGGTTTGTTGGAGAACCCAAACAACCGGTGCGAACAATCGACCTACCTGTGGAGCTCAGAGAGGGTGAGCGACGAGTCACCCTCATTCATACTTTTGTGATCGTGGATGAAATGACAGCATATTCTTGGGACGGCCTGCATTAGCCGACTTCAGAATAGCCTTGGCCCAGTGGTGCCTTACAATGAAGTTCCCTACCGATCACAGAATCAGAATAGTGAAAGAAGACCAAAGCGTTGCCCAGGAATGCTACCATAGAGTTGTGCAAGCCAAGAAGAAAGGAAAAAGGAAAGGATGTGGGGAGGGCCCTCCACATCCATGAGCACTCCGAATAGCAACTACAGAGCCGCCCCTGGCTTAGGGACCATAGTTGATTCGATAAGGCCTTGGACCCTAGGAAGAAGAGCTCAGGGGAGGATCGAGCAGCATCGACAGAGTTAACGGTGTTTGTCCCAGTCTATATGGATGACCCAACACGGGTCCTGAAAATTGGGTCGCACCTGGAAAACAAAATGCGATTAGAGTTAACCAAATTGCTCTACGCCAATTTGGACGTGTTTGCTTGGACACACTCCGATATGTGTAGGATATCACCTGAAATTGCCTGCCGTGCGCTCAATATTGACCCCAAATTTATACCAGTAAAGCAGAAAAGGCACAGCTTGGGCCCCCAGCGGTCCAAGGCACCAAGGGAGGGATTAGATAAGCTGATGGCCAATGGCTTTATCCGAAATGCAACTTACCCTGAAGGGGTATCAAATCCGATCCTAGTCAAGAAGTCCAATGGAAAATGATGAACCTGTGTTGATTTCTCAGACCTCAACAAAGCCTGTCCAAAGCATAGCTTCCCACTCCCGAGGATTGATCAACTTGTGGATGTAACAACATGACATGAGCTGCTATCATTTATGGATGTGTACTCGGGCTATAACCAGATCCTGATGCATGAACCAAACCAAGAGAACACCAGCTTCATCATTGATTTAGGACTGTACTACTATAGAGTAATGCCATTCGGCTTAAAAAATGCAGGGGCAACGTACCAAAGGCTAGTGAATGCTATGTTCAAACTTCAGATTGGGAAGACTATGGAGGTTTACGTGGACGATATGTTAGTCAAATCCCGAGTAGCTGCTAACCATCTAGATAATCTCGCTGAAATGTTCAAAATACTCCACAAATATGGAATGAACCTCAACCCACTTAAATGTCACATCGGAGTAGCCTCTAGGAAATTCCTGGGATTCATAGTAAGTGCCCAGGGCATCGAAGCAAATCCAGAGCAAATAACAGCATTACGGAAAGTCCAAGCCCCTAAAAATAAGAGAGAACTTCAAAGCTTGAATGGAAAGGTCGCAACACTGAGTCGGTTCATCTCTAAAGCTACAGACAAGTGCATACCATTCTTCGACGCACTGAAGAAAGGAAGGAAAAACTTCAAATAGAGTGAAGCTTGCCAGACAGCTTTTGAGGAACTGCTACGACACATGGATACTCCCCGATTTTATCAAAGCTGGTGGATGGAGAAGACCTATTCATTTATTTAGCGGTTTCCCCATACACACCGAGCCCAGCTCTCGTGCGGGAAGAAGCAAGAATCCAGCGACCTGTGTACTACATTAGCAAATGATTCACCGGAGTTGAGAAGAACTACCCAAAGCTGGAAAAGCTAGCATATTGCCTTTTGATCGCATCTCGGAAATTATAACCATACTTCCAGGCTCATCTGATTAAAGTATTGACTGACCATCCCTTGAAGCAAGTTTTATACCGACTAGAAACTTCCGAATGACTACTCAAGTGGAATATAGAGTTAAGCCAATACGACATCACATCCAAGGAAAGCAATCAACGGGCAAGCGTTGACCGACTTCATTGCCGAATTTACCGTAAGGGACGACGAGGAGGAGATTAAGCCGGAAGCAGGCACACAATGGAAGCTCTATGTCGATGGTGCATCAAACAACCTCTGTTCGGGAGCAGGAGTAGTGCTTTAAACCCCCGAGGGGCGAGCCATTAGCTATGCTTTGCGCTTGGAATTCCCAGCAACAAATAACGAAGCAGAATATGAAGCCTTGATCGCTGGACTAAAGGTTGTGAAGGAACTTGGGATAAAATCTATTCACATATATAGTGACTCCCAGCTGGTCGTCTGTCAAGTGAAAGGGGAATACCAAGTGCATAGAGAAAATATCGCCCCGTACCTATCCAAAGTACAAGAGCTATTAAATGACATCGAGCACTACACTCCATACCATGATACCACCCCTTTCCAGAAGGAAATGACATACCCTAAAGGGCACGACCCTCATAACCTTGCCGCAACATTCCTGTTTCGACCATTTCCGGGTTGTTGAGGCCCTGACGAAGTCTCGTCCACAAAGCTACGCTTTTTCACAAAGCCACGCTTTGATCACAAATGATCAAATAAATGATCATCATTACAGCAACACTCAGCATGCCACATTACCAAATTGGGAATATATCGCTGATAAATTTCAACTACATAACCTCTGAGCTCGTATGTCTCAGAGAAGGGTGTTAAGCTAAGAGAATAAATTCTCCGCCACCAACAGAAATGTATTTGAAAGAAATCAGCTTTACATCTCAAAATGTAATGTCAGACACGTAACCATACAAGTCTGTTCCGGGTTCGAACAGAACCGAAGGCACTTCCGAAGAAGCCCTTGCAATCCGGATATTCACAATCCCGATAAAACTTCCCATCACAAAGGAAATCTCAATACCGTAGCTAACGGTGCAGAGACAATCGATAGGTCATTCTATCGTTTTCACAAATACCCGGTCTTCATCACCGGTCTTCAATACGATCCATATCGTCGTATTATTATTCGAAATGGGTTATCTGACACAAAGGTCCTTTCCCGGCTAAACCGAATAATAAGCGTTTGTTTTAAAAACAAATTCAAATGCCATTTCAAAGGAAATATTGATAGTCGGTGATTTAACTATCAATAATATTCACAACAATCATCCAATTTAAATAATTTTCCCAAATTATTAAATTTCAAATATCTTCTCGATATATGGTTTATACTTCAACCATTTGAAAACAATTTCCAAATCATATTCATTTAAACCCCTTAAATAAATCCTTATCGATTTATTTCAAATTTACATTCCAAAACTGTAAATTTATTTCCACACTTCATCACTTTGAAAACCGATTCCAAATCATATTTCTCACACTTTAAAAATAAATCAACGTTTATTTTTAAAACAAATTTCCCTTTCCTTTCATAAATTCCACTTGAATTTACATTTTCAAATCTTCACTTTTAATCCCAAAATCAAATTCCAAATTGATTTCTAATTTTATTTCAATACCAAATCAATTTCAAATTGATTTTTGAGTTTTATTTCAATAGAACAAAACACTGCAATTTATTGCTAAGTTTATCTCCAAATAACAAACCATTTGCAAATCGACTTCCAAATTCATTTTTCAAACACTAAATCAATTTCAATTAAATTCTCTAATGATTTATTTTCCATTACCAAATTAATTACAAATTTGATTTCTAAATTTATTTTCAACTCCAAATAAATTTCCAAATTGATTTCTCAATGGTTCATTTTCCAAAAGCATTGCGAATTAATTTTATTTTCTTTGTGAAAATAACTGTTTTACGATCTCACACCAGTCACCATGACTGACTCGGAGTTTATTGTTCCCTTCTAAACTCTGGGTGCTCATAAATTTCCACACGGGCAGCCTAGAGTTATGTTATTACGATATTCTGGATATTCTGGAGCATTGTTGTATTGAGTTGTATATTGACTCTGATTGATGTATTGTATAAAACTGATATAGTTCTTTGTTTAAAAGATTATTGATTCATCTATTATATATTGTTCCGCTGCGATATGTGAGAATCTGATATTGTTCTGTTTCTGATGTTGTTCTGTTGTTCTTCTTTCTTTTTCTTCTATCTTTTCTTCTACCTCTTCTTTTAAACCCTAAGAATTCGGTTTTCCGGCATTCATTTGTTCGGCAGTTGATACAGTGGACGTATCGATGTTGATTTTCGGAAGTTGAAGAATCGGGAACTCACATCCCTCGAGAGCAAAACACTAAAGCAGACTATTTGGCAAGGATGACAAGCTCCAGGGAAGCCCATTCATTGGGATTGGTTCTGGTTGAAACGCTAACCAACCCGAGCATAAACGAAATGGACGTGGACTGGATTTTTAGAGACCACCGCGAGCTAAATACATGGATGACACCGATAAAAGACTATCCACTTGCATGAACCCTACCAACTGACTGAATCAACGGAAGAAGCTCCTTCGCAAGGCGCCAAGGTTCATGATACAGGATAGGATACTCTATCGAAGGGGATTCTTAACCCCTCTTCTTAGGTGTATGACCGATGATGAAGCACGAAAAATCCTAAAGGAAGTACATGAAGGCGAATGCGGAGACCACACCAAGGGGCAGATGTTGGCAAAGAAAGTCCTTCGATACGGATACTTTTGGCTAGCAATAAATCGTGGCATCGCAGATCACGCCAGAAGATGCGATCGCTATCAAAGATTCAACAAAATTAAGAGAACTCCTTCAATGGAACTGACACAAATAGTCAGCCCAAGACCATTTGCGATATGGGGGATCGATCTGATTGGTGTCCTTCCAATAGCTAATCGAGGAGCCAAATATGCTATAGTTGCCGTAGACTATTTCACAAAATGGGCTGAAGCGAAACCGCTGACCACCATAACCACAAAGAAAGTTATTAACTTTGACACTAAAAACATCATTTGCGGGTTTGGTGTGCCGCAAAAAATCAACATTGACAATGGAACCCAATTTGAAAGTGCCGAGTTTAAAGACTTCTGTAGGTGCTTTCGAGTCGAGAAAAGCTTTTCCGCAGTGGCTCATCCACAAGCAAACGGGCAAGTGGAAGCAATAAACAAGATCATCAAATCCACCATCAAAAAGCGATTAACAAAGGCAAAAATAAATTGGGTTGACGAACTTCCACTCGCACTATGGGCATACAAGACAACACACAAAGCGTCAATTGGTTACACTCCGTTCGCATTAGCATATGGTTCAGAAGCAATGATTCATGTTGAATTAGAGGTCCCCTCACACCGAAGGCAGAATTTTAATCAAGCGCAAAATGAGCAGCTCCTACTCGAATCGCTAGACATGATCGATGAATAAAGAGAAGCAGAGTTGAGAACAATCGCCTACCAAAAAAGGGTTGCACGGTACTTATACTCCAAAGTTCATAGTCAGACCTTCGAAGTTGGAGATCTTGTGCTCAAGCGAGTGTACCCTATACCGGGAGCCTTCGGACCAAACTAGGAAGGACTGTATGTTATTTATCAAAAGCTCAGCGATGGGACTTTCAAGCTGACAACCGTCGACGGGATCGCAGTTCCCAGAGCCTGGAATAACGAATTGCTCCGCCGTTATTTCATCTAAAAAACTATTTTATGTATTTTTTGTTTTTCAGCAAATAAGCCATCCCGGAAATGCTGGTGGCATTGTAAATAGGCAAAGAATCTGCCATGCTTTCCTTAATAAAGTTTGCTTCTTGAACCAACCAAACTGTGTTCATAATGATTACCCGTCGGGTCGACGGAAGCGAATCGACTCAAACCGTTGGATCGACGGAACTCGATCCTTGGTTCTCGAAAAAGAAAAAACCGGTGTTGCCCCGGCAACCCCGGGAGGTATATAAAAAACTAACTCCTCGAGTTGTCCGAAGATAGGCAACGCCGAGGAGCATCAAAAGACTAACTCCTCGCGTTTCCCGGAGATAGGCAATGCCGAGGAGCATCAAAAACTAACTTCCTCGCGTTGCCCGGAGATAGGCAACGCCGAGAAGCATCACATCGAAAACTAACTCCTTGCATTGTCCGGAGATAGGCAACGCCAAGGAGCATCGAAAACAAACTCCTCGCATTGCTTGGAGATAGGAAACGCCAAGAAGCATTGAAAACTAACTTTGTCGCATTGCCCGAGATTGGCAACGCCGAGGAACATCGAAAACTAACTCCTTGCGTTATCTGGAGATAGGCAATGCCGAGAAGCATCAAAAACTTACTTCCTCGCGTTGTCCGGAGATAGGCAACGTCAAGGAACATCAAAAGCCACACATCTCGTAAGCCACACACTTAAACTTATCGTGTTGCCTAAAGATAGGCAGCACCAAGGAACATCAAAAGCCGTGCATCTCGTAAGCCGCGCACTCAAACTTAAACTTCTCGCGTTGCCCGGAGATAGGCAGCACCGAGGAATATCAAAAGCCGCGCATCTCGTAAGCCGCGTACTCAAACTGAAACTCCTCGCGTTGCCCGGAGATAAGGCAGCGCCGAGGAACATCAAACGCCATGCATCTCATAAGCCGCACACTCAAACTGAAACTCCTTGCATTGCCCGGAGATAGACAACGGCGAGGAACATTGAAAGCGAACTCCTCGCGTTTCCCGAAGATAGGCGACGCCAAGGAAGCTCAAAATAAACTTCTCGCATTGCTTGGAGATAGGCAACATAGATGAATATCTAAAACTAACTTTACGCATTGCCTAGAGATAGACAACGCCGAAAAACATCCAAACTTGCAATCCATATTACACAAGCGGGGCGCTAAATCCCACTAGAAGGAAGGCACTCGGTGATTAGCAATGCATATCCGTGCATAAATTGCATACTTACATGAATGCTGCCGAAAATTGAGAATACATGTTAAGGTCGCAAAACTTCCAAAGAGAGATCAGGTCATGACTTAGCTAGATCTTCAATAGAGGTCATCAAAACCATAAGTTATCGGCAACTTGAAAATGGTTTGAAATGAACAGCCCTATGAACTGGGGGCATACACCTATACTGAGACAGAACCAAACAAATACAATAAGTTCACAAGTTCTGTCACTCCAAACAACAACAAGTTCACGAGTTCTATCTCTAAGTTTTATCAACTTTCAAACAAAAATTTCTAAGTTTTAGAAAATTTTATATAGTTTTGTGTATTTCCCAACAAAAATACTCTAAGTGCCGTTAATCTAAGTTTTATAGCTTCGAATGAAGAACTTTGGCTATAATTACATAACTAGCAAAGTATGAAATGAAACAAGCATAAATACATAGAACATATATGAATAGACAATTGAAAGTACAGTCAAAATATCATTGTATTGCTTATGATTTTCTGTACATAGGATCAAAATGTGAGGGCCGTACCCACACCACAACGGCCAACAAAGAGAAAATACAGACTCTACAGTAAGGACGCAAAGTGCAGACTCTACACTTGAACAAAATGATTCAGAAGAAACCCAAAACAAGTCAATCTTCTTGCACGCTGTTGGCAAAAATCAAGTCCATCCTCACGACAGCCACTAAATGCTTCTTGCCACCACTTCCCTTTCCACCTATGGTTGGTAGCTTCTGCTTCTTTTCGGGAGAGGTGTCGCTACCAGTAACGTCAATATGCACTTCGGTGGCAATCTCCTCCTCCTCCAAATGTTTTTCAGAAGAGCTTCCCTTTCCTTTGCGTTTTCATGACTTCCGGGAGCTCTTCGAAGCTTTGAATGCCTCCACCTTTTCCTTCTTGATGGCAACCAAATCATGTTGAGTCTTCTTCGGCTGCTCCGTCTGCGTTTCCTGCTCCTTAGCCTCTGCAGCAGTTATATCACCTTCCAAAGACGCTGAGGGGTCATCCAGGCCGTGGAGCGCCTCAATTTTCTCGGCTTCTGGCCCCGACTGTTAACTAGAGGTGGATGTGAGAACTGGAGCAGGAATGGATACAATCTTAGAGGATGTGAAAATGGCAGCAGGCGCAGGCGCCGAAGTAGTTGGTGCGTCAATAGAAAATGTGGATGGACCTATAAGATCAAAAAGGAAAGCGTTAAACTCCTCTTGCTCCTATGGCGTAAGATGGAGGCTCCCAAATTCGGGAGAAGCATGGACTTTACCTGCACCAGAGGGAGGATCATGAATGGCTACTTCAAACTCATCACCTTCGCCTTCTTTTAAGAGCTCCACCACATGAGGAACAATGTCAAGTCCTGAGCTCATTGGTTGGTCGTGAAGTTGCTTTGATAGTTCACCCTCGTCGGAGGTAGAAGGCCTGGTAAACACGTCAGTAGTAGACATCAAGGCAGCATCAGCGGCCTCCTTCTCTCGTTCAACCCGAAGGATCTCCTGGCCCTCAAGCAGCGCCTTCTTGGAGTCATTATTGAGATAAGCATCTCGCAACTCTTGATCTGTATAAACATCACCGCTATCAGCAAAGCGGGATAAGATTTCCTCCCAAACAAGGGCCAGAGTGCATGGATACTTTGGGCCAAGGTAGTTGAGGCTCTCCTGATGCAACAAGGAGTTGACATAAAAGTTCAGAATCGTTGCATCCAACTTCTCCATTTTCCGATCAAAAGCATGTTGGAGGTCCAAATAATCTGCTGTCACCGTAGCCTTTTCAATTTCAACAGCGGTCTTGTCAGCACTGAGTTGTGTGACCTGAGCATGTAACTTGGCGATGGTCTCGGCTTGGTTGGAAATCGTTTTGTTGTGCCCCTCAACAATTAGATCGTGATCGGCAATTGTTTTCCATTGAGCTTCGATGATAGCGTTGCAAGCGGTCACTTCTTCTTTCAATTTAGCCTCTTCTGCATGAGTTGTTTTAATTTCATCTCTCCAGACAATCTCGACCTTCTCATGCGCGTCCTTCAACTCTTTCATCAGGCTGGTGGTTCTTCTACTTTCCCGGAGTGCCGTTTCCTTCTCCTCCTCCAAATGTTTAATTTTAGTGTCCCGATCGGCCAACGCCCTTTCAAAATCATCTTTCTCATTTTAGAAGGAGAGGATCTCTTGGTAATTATTTCTGTTAGTGTCCGCCAGCTACTTGCAGAGATTCTCCCATTTCTCAGCTTGCTCTAGGTCGTTTTGGATAGCTTAGAGATACGACATGAAAGAATCCCTATGAACGGGATGAAGGTCCATATCGAACTTAACCCCTCTTAAGAACCAACCCGGAAGCGCGGCCTCAAGCTTAGGAGGGCCCAAAGGAAGAGTATAGGCTGGCCTTTAGTGGGGATGAGATGTGCCAAGGGCAGCAGTGACAATGGAAGAAGATGAAACATGAGTTGGAGGCAGAATCACGGCAGAAGTGATAGGAATTTCCTGGCCCATGGAAGTGTGTTTCGAAGCAAGCTCCGAAGGATGGGAGCGATAGTCAAACTTTGATTTCTTAGACGGCTCATCTCTGTCCTTATGAGATCTCCTTTTCTCATACCCGCCATTGTGTGAACGAGCTTTATCTCTCTCCTCTTGGCGATGGGTTTCCACTTTGAGTTCTTTCCCCCACCAGTACTCTTCTTTCATCTCTCGGACTTGATGTCGGCTGTAGGAATGCTTACGGTGCCGCTGTGAATCAGTATAGTCCTCGAAGTCATCATAGAATCCTCGCCCTCTCGTCATGCCTGGAAGAAGGCATACATGAAAAGTTTTAGAAGCATAACATAAGTTAAGCAAATATATGAAGGAACGAAAAAATGAAAACAAGTGTAACCCTAGTGCAACTTGCTGTGTTTCTAATATTGCTTAAAGCGTCGTCACAAACCAGAACAAACGGCTGTTGAACGTGGGATCGGACTGACTGTGGTCGTTATAAGCAGAACTGAGGTAACTGTAGGCGCGATATTGCCTAAGCAGGAAGGAGTCGTGTCGAATTGAAAATCTCCTTCTATGGGTGCATTGAAGTGAACAAAAACGTTGCTGAAATCTCCGAGCCCCACTCCAACATTCTTACTCGGAGAGTCTGGGTGACTTTCGATCTCAGGGATTTTTCCTTCATTGCATACATCGAAAAGAGATGGACTCAGGGGAATGGAGCTCATTCCTGGAGTCTCATCACATGACTCTAGATCGTCACCATCAGATTCCGACGAGAAGTAATCACTGGAAGTGGTTTCATCGCTGCTACTTTCAAACTCTCCCTCTTCCTTTTACGAATCCACCACAACCTTGCCTTCTCTGTGTACAAACTCTTCTTCCGCCTGCTCCGGAATCAGGGGCATTCTAGCTGAACTGCTTGGACCAGCGGTAGCGGCTTCTTCCTTCTCATGGGCTTCATCAAGTGATCCTTTGGATGGGTCACCTATCTCCTGATCTTCCTCAGAATTGTGGGACGAAGAAGAGGATCTTGTGTGAACTCTGGCTCGACCAGGAGAGGGAGCTTCAATCTGAGCGATGGATCATCCCGGAGCTAATAGCACGTACTGACGCAAGTTCTCATCGATCAGTAGAACTCTAACGCTTCTTTCCTCGGGACTGATAGCTTTTAAAGTCTCGCAAACTTCATTAAGTGTCACATCTCTATTTGGCCTTAGGATAACTACAAGAGACGTATATTTAGTTAGAGACTCCATTACGACATTTTGGAGCTCGACGAGTAGAAAAGAGAAGCTTACCGCTTGTCGTCCATCGGCGATTGAACCCCTTGGGGCATCTGACGAAAAAGTATTATGCTTTGAACTGTGATAGGTTGCTTTGCAAGCATAAGACGATCTTTTGATTCCTTTGGGCCTCGATTATAATCAAAGAGGGACAATCGTCTTGCCTCTTGAACGCCAGGAAATACTGCAACTCATTGAAACTTGGGGCACGGTTGAACGTTCGCATGAAAAGGATGTACAAGCAAGTAAGGATAGCGTACCCATTCGGATGAAGCTGGAATGGGGTGATTCCCAAGTTTGAGAGAATCTCACGCAGAAAATCGTTGAAGGGAGGCGCGGCTCCGTTCAGACACATGTATCTATGGCAAGCAGTGTACCCCGGCGGGGGCATATGAGCAAATTCGTCTTTCGCTGGCAAACGCACATCCTCTTCGGGAATTCCATGCTGTGTACATATATTGTGGAGAACCTTGGAGGAAACCACCAATGATGCTCTTTTGGGTGGATTAAGCAGGATTCGGAAGTTGGGAGTCGTGAAGTCCACAATGGGCCCGACCGAAACTAATTGACCATACTGGGCTTGTGAAGTGGATGCTGATTCAGCTTCGGAGAGCGCAGGGCTTTGCCCGCTTGACTTACATCATGTAGAAGACTGCTTCATTTTATATAACAGAACCCATGTCCAAAAATGTTTAGGTAAATCTATCCTAAATTCGTAAGTTTCCCTAATCACACTTGAATTTTGAATAAACATTAACTTGTAATCGACACGTCGGACTTCAAGTGTGAACTGGGGCAAGTGTGTAAGTGTAGTGCACTATCTATATGGGATAAACTCGGTGTTCAGTACACTGCGAATGCTCTATCCCGTGTAAATAGTTCGCTCACCATGGAAGAAGAAAAGAACTTCCCCTTGTCAGTCCATTTTTGTCTACTTCTTGCGCACTTACCCATTATCGGTCAAATGATCGATAACAGATCCGTTGTCTGAAGCGACACAGAAAACTCTTCCCATTACAGGAGCACCGAATGCGGAATAACCAAGCAGGATAAGCCCAAGTTCTCTGGAAGAATCGGGACAGACTGGTAATATATCATGCAAGTAGCATCTACGAAACTGGAGACAAGTCAATTCTGGTCTAATGGACGAAGATAGAAAAACACGTCAAGCCTTGGGCCAAAGCCCGAATGTCATTCCAAGAGACAACTCGAGACTCAATTTACTATCTTCCTCCATTATACCACAATCAACTCGGACTTCTTGTAATCAACGTAGGAAGCAATCCGATGGTAGGTCGGCAACAGGTTAATAGCGATCTAGGGCTTGAATTCGAACAATGCGATGGGTCAGCTAGGGTTAAACAAACCGGTCGAAATTCAAAATCAAATCAACAACGGAATGGGTACGAGTAAAGAAGTGAATTGAATCAAGTAAGGCCTTGAATCGTTTAAATCTGGATCGTGTGAAGGATCGGTCGCTTGAAGGAGCAAAAACTGTTAGGTCGAATGAAGGAAGGAGGGTCGGATCGTGTATTAATAGGGGAAGCAAAAGGAAAATTTTCTGCTCTGTCATTGGGCCGTGAGCGACCTGACCTATCATAAGTCGCTAGCGACCCGACCTATCAGTGTAGCAAAACACTCTTATACAGTTAAGTCGCTAGTGACCCATCCCACATGGATCACTAGCGACCCACTAAATATGAATGATAAAAAAATGATGATGTTAAAGAATGCGTATATACATTCAAAGGAAAAGGAGAAAGAAAGCTTCGTCTATCCATCTCAAACTCGATCAATTGCAATTGTTCGTCATTCCAAGGCATGCAGGGAAGCTACAAGCGGGAGTGTGATATATCGTGGCAAGTAGTAGTAGTCAAAACCAAAGGAACCAAAGAAAGACAACCAATGACGTTGGGCTAACATATTCGTAGAGCCCTAATGCAATCACTTGGAAATCAACAAATGGATGTTGAAAACGATAACTTCCAAAGCACGCCTTGTTTACAATGAAGACGTACACTGGGGGAAAAATGTTATACAGGTTTTTAACCCAGCAGAAACCAATAGAGAATAGAACAATCTTGCAAGGACAGGATGGTTCAGGACTTAACCAGTAAAAGCCAAGACAAGGGATCAACCAGGGCTAAGCGATACGACTAAGACATCGACTGGGATCAACGGAGCCGAGAGATCAGCATTCCTATAATCCAATCAGCAGCTCAACGTAAACAGCTAGTGAATTGCTATCAAAACATAAGAGCAACGATAAAAGGCTATGGGAACATCTTCGAGTCCAGACTCCAGAAAAATCCTAAGTGCTTAGCTGGTAAGCGACTCATGCCCCTACTCAAACCATCAAACAAACCAGATATGGAACACTATCAAAAGAAGACAAGATTTGGCCCGCAAAATAAACCAAGTCTATGGGTCGCTAGCGACCCATGGTTTTGGCTCGTTTTGCGAGCCAAAGCCCCCCAGGTCGCCTGTAATCCACCTACAAGCTAATGAAGACAGGCCTAGCCTAGAAGTTCTTCAACCTCTATAAATACCATCCCACCTGCAACACAAAGGGGACCTTCTCCGGACTAGTGGCTGAAGCTCTGCTGAAATTATCTTTCATTCTCTACCTCCCTCACAACAATCTCTAAAGGAAGACACTGTGATTCTTCAGTGGATTCCAACTTTGGAGATTCAATCTAGCTAGAAAATAATCAAAGCCTTGTAATCAAACATCACTTGTAGCAGCAATCAGTCTATAATAAAACTATAAAGTAAACATAGGCTTCATTAACAGCCGAACTACTATAAAAATTCTCTGTCTACTTTCTTTTACTGTTCTTTTCTATATCTGTGATCTGTGATATTTCTCTATCAGAACAGGGCTGGTGCTTTCAAACTCAAACCAGGGTGTTGGTCAAATTTTTTGGGTCAACACATACCTAATCTCTTTAAAAAATCTATTGCATATTTTTGTTAAGAGATAAAGATACCTTCCGCAGGTTAATTTACTTCAATACCATGATAAAAATATAGCATTACCCAATCTGTCATCTAAAACATTCTCTTCATATTCTCATGAAAAACATCAATAAGCTTAATTGAAGAATCCATATAAACCATATCATCTACATAAAGACAAACAAAAAGAGATTTTTTTACCTTCTCTCTTTATATACAATGTGGGTTCATTCATGCTTCTTTCAAATTTTTTTATAAAAAGTAAGAATCGATTCTACTATACCATGCCCATAGTGCTTTCTTCAATCCATAAAGAGCCTTTTTCAACTTATACACATGTATTTCTTTTCTAGCCACAACAAAGCCCTTTAGTTGTGAAACATAAACTTCTTCCTCTATCTCACCATTCAAAAATGTAGATTTAACATCAAACTGATATACAATCGGATTTAATTGAATTGCCAGGGATAAAAGAATTCTTAGTGTCTCAAAACGTGCCATAGGAGAGAATGCCTTCTTAATCGATTCCTTGCTGCTGTGAGTGGCCTTTTGCAACAAGTCAAGCTTTGTACTTTTGTATACTTCCATCAACATGAAATTTTGTTCTAAAAATCCATTTTACTCCAATCACATTCTTATTTTTTGGAAGATCTACTAGCTTCCATGTTTTATTTCTTCGTATTACAGAAAACTTTTCCTTTATAGCTTCCATCCATTCTTTCTTCTCCTTGGCTTTTTCGAAGTTGACTGGATCTACCGCATAAAGAGCATGTGTTGTTTCGTAAATATCCATTAGTGACCAATAATCGTATGGCTATATTGATTCACCCAATGAATTTGAATCATCACTGATACTTGAAGTGCCACAAGTAACATGAGAATTCGGAGCAGACTGTTGGTAATCTTCTTGTTGCCCATTTTCTACAAGATTGTCCTTCCATGTGTCTTCAAACTAGATCCCTTATTTCCATCTGCATGCCAAGTCTATCTCTCTACTTCATTAAATACAACATTCATGTTGATAAGGATCTTGTCTCCAAGAGGTTCATATAGTCTATATGCCTTTGTTTTAGTACTAACCAATAAAATACATTTAATTGATTTCTCATCTAACTTGCTACGCTTGTGAGAATCAATTAAACGATAAGCTATACATCCAAATGTTCTTAAGTGGCTTATTGATGGTTTTCTTCTAGTCTATGCTTCATATAGTGTATGACCAGAAACTGCTTTTGTTGGTGACAAATCAACGGATAGACAGTTGTCGATACTACTTCACCCCAAAACTGGTTAGGTCATTTTTTCGCCTGCAACATACTTCTTGCCATTTCAACTACAGTTTGATTCATTCTTTCTACTACTCCATGTTTCTCCGACGTGTATGCGGCTGTGAATTCTCTTCGAATTCCACACTCTTAATAGAATGAATTAAATTTATTGGATGTAAAATTTTCACCTCTGTTCGTTCTCAGTACCTTAATGTGTCTTCCACTTTGCTTCTCAACTTGTGCCTTAAATATTTTTAAACACTCAAATGCCTCTAATTTTACTTTTTAAAAAAAGACCTAGCTCATTCTGCTAAAATAATCTGTTAGCAGCATAAAGAACCTACTACCTCCAAGAGATTCTATGTTCATAGGTCCACACAAATCAACATGAATTAAATCAAGTGTACCCGCTGCTCGCTAAGCTGCTTCTGTTAGGAAAGGCCTTTTGCTTTGCTTTCCATAAACACATGCCTCACATAACCCAACTGAGTTGATCTTTGGCAAGCCTCGAACCATTTCATATCGACTTAGCATTTTCAAACTCTTTTCATTCAAGTGCCCAAATCTCATATGCCAAAGCTTAGTTTCATCGTTATGTTTTACCACAAGAGCTTGTTTTTCTAGACAAGAAAGCTCAAGTCAAAAAAGTTTGTTTTGGGACATTTTCACCTTTGCAATCTTCCTTGTATTCCTATCCTTAATCACACAAGAATTATTCTCAAACAGAATAGAGAAGCCATTAATTATCAACTATCATATGCTCAATAGGTTATGAGATAAACTATGTATAAACAACACATCATAAATAAGCTTACTTTTGCTATTACAATCATTTATATCTATCGTTCCTTTACCTTCAACATGCATTTGTTTGTTATCTCCCAATCGAACCTTGACTTTCTAAGCTTAATCCAAATCCTTGAAAAATGATTTAACGCCCGACATGTGGTTTCAATACCCACTATCAAGAAACCATACATCTTTGATTGTCTATACATCTTCAACACTTGCCATGAACAACCTATATTCTTCATCTTCTGTCTCTGTCTTCGGCATAGTTTACTTGATTCGTTCTTTTCTAACAATTTGCTTTAATGTGACCGTACCTATTGCAATGATGACATTGAATGAGCTAACTACGTCCTTTTCCATGCCATAATATCCTCTTTTTCCTCTTCTAGCAGCTTGCTCAAACCTTTTAAATCTATTTACAATTTCTTTATACATAGAAGCCTTGCCTTTTATGTGAAAGGTTTTTTCATCTAGCCGCTCTGATGATCAATTGATCCTTGCTTCATGTGCTTGCAAGAACCTATAACAACCCTAATTTTGTTTAACACTATTATGATATTTAATTTGATAAGTTAAATAAAATAATATGGAATATTAAGGAGATTGAGATTCAATAATTAAAATGGATCGGGCCTTAATTAGTGAACTAATGGAATTACCTAGTACATTAATAAGGAGGACATGCTAAGGGCAAAATAAGAATAAGTTATAATTCCTAAAACATATCCTTACACTCCTACTCCCTTATTCACTTCACTCTTACAAACGAAATCAAAGAATCAAGGCTAGCCATTAACAAGGGTTTCAAGGGAAGTAAAGCTGGGGAAACAAGATTAAAGCTTAGGGAACCAAATAAAAATAAAAATCTCAACCTTCTTGAACTAATCAAGGTGAATAATATTTATGCATCTCATGTTTTAATTTCTATTTTCGATTTTAAGTCTAGATCTGAATCTTTTGATGTTATTATGCCATGTTTTAAATGATTAGATTATTATATGCTATTTGATGAATTTATATGATTTATTATGGAATGTTTTGATATGTTTGAGTTAGAAAACCTATCACATGACACCTAAATATCTTGAAATTTTAATATGTTGTTAGAACAAATATTCTGAAAGTGGGTTTTTAATTTCATAATTTTTCAAGTAAGTGAGAATATTTGGTGAATTTTCTAAGAGGAAAAAATGTATTATTTCGGGTTTAATTATTAAAAATAATTAAATATTGTTTTTGGTCCCGAAATTTTTATATGTTAAAAGATATAATAAATTGGATTTATTGTCATTTTTGGGGATTTTTTCCAAGTGTTTATGAAGGGTTATAAAATTAAGCTAGAACGGCTTGATTATTATATTAAGATATTAATATAAGATTAAAGGTTTGCAAATTATTTTGGAAATGAAATTTCTAATCAGCGGAAGTTTTCTGTTAAATATTTTGATAAAGGAAGTTGTTATCCCATAGAATTTTGATAAATGAAATAAGTTGGTGGAAAGAAATTAATTTTAATGGCAAATTAGTAGTTTTCTGATTAATTATGACATTGCCATGTCAAAGCCATCATCGTCAAAGTTCTTGATGTCATAGTTATAGGTCATCGACCTTAATGAATACATAGAATTCATCCTAGATAATATGGAATGGATTCAGAAGGGTTGGAGTCAAAGTCAGCAAGGACACTCTCGACGCCACAGTCTTCGACGAGGGCAATGCCGTATGTTTTCAAATATAGGCGTTGACCTTGATGTCACATTTTATATAAAAGGGGCATGGTGCCGCATGTGTATAATGTCGCCGACCTTATTGTTTTCTAAGTAACTTATAGCGGCGATAATGAAGCCGCATATTTTGATAACGACTCTATAAGGCAATGATGGCATGTTTTATCACTTCGACTCTAATCATTGCCGCATAACTTTTTAAACCATTTTAAAGTAGCTATGTCATCATCGTCGACATTAATGTAAAATGGCCATAGTAAATCCGCATTTCCTTTAAAGCCTTGGCACAAAGACCTATCAATGCGCCACCCCTTATTTTTAAGGTTAAATCTTTTAACACTTTGTAAACCTATAAAACTCGATACTATGATATGCGATGAGGATGACATTGGCTATACAACCTTATATTTTTGAAATATCCAAGATTTTAACATGTTTTGTCATTGAAGAGGGGCGCCTAGTGGTGTGAATGATGTTGAGCTTAACCAAAAGATAGCTTTGCAAAGTTTTGGCTTCATAGCCTATAGTTTTTAGAGGCGATGACCTCTAAGTGACTTCGAATTTCATCAATAAAGTTTTATAAAAGCATATATCATGGCATAAATATTTTGGATAAAGTAAAGGACAAATTTTTTCCATGTATTAAATATGATTTCAAGGGTTAAATCATTCAAAAGAAAGTATGTTTTCAAGGAAATAAAAAAGGTGTTTAGCCAAGGATTTTAAAGAAATGATTACTCTTATCTCTTTTGGATAAATTGTGATAAGATAAATTTAACATAGAAATTAGAAAACCAAATGGGACTGGTGTAGGGTAGCGCCCTATACTTCAGCTGTTAGCCCTTAGCTGATATAAGTCCAAAATTTCAGTGTAAGGCTTTGTCAAGGGTAAGACTAAAAGTAGGTTTAGGCAGAGAAAGTAATACCTAAAGACAAGATAGGTTATAGGTTGGCCTACAAAACTTTTAGGTTCGTAGTAAGCCTAATAAAACTATGAGATTGACAGATATTCAAGTAAACTCTAGGATATGTGTATTTGGACGGACCGTCCAATTTTCTTCTAACAGTCAGTTAGGAAATTTGGTATATCTGGTAGGCCTGAGTCAGCCATATAGGTTGGTAGTTACCCTATGTAAACTAAAACTTAGAATGGATAGGCCACTGATTTGACTGATAGTCATGATTACCTATGTAGCATGCATACACATTATTGTTTATTGTTTATTTTAACCAGTTTGGTTGTAGGAATTTAATTTGCAAAAGATTAATTTTAAAAGAAGAATTAGTGAGGGGAAAATCTATTCCTCTCAGCGGCATGGTCTCACTAAATATCTATAAACCGAGATGGCATATTATTATTCACACCAGGCTTTTCATCTGACTTGAAGTTTATGCTTTCCTCTTAAGCTCTCGGGTGCTCAAATTTTGATCTAAGTAGGTCGGAAGTAAGGCTTTTTAGGTTAAGTAGGTTTTGACAAATAAAGCTTCCAGAGACATGCACGAGACAAAGCTAGCTATGTAGTATTCTATCTATATTATTAATCCGCTATATTGAAGTTACTTTATTGAAGTGTATGTAAAAATAGATGTTATAACTCTCTATTAGTAACTCTGATCAACCAAGGAGGCATGTTGATATGTCGCTTTTAGAGTATTTTGTAATAATTATATTTTATCTAAACTTGGGCAACGTTTGGGATTATGTAATGAATATGGAATATTATCTTTGAAATGAAATGTGAAAGTTTACTTTGATTTTTTTTAAAATTATTTCATATTCTTATGCTTCTGATATTATGGATACCATTAACATGACCGCATTTTGTCATCTTAAATTAATACTATAGACGATTACAACATTTGTAGCGCTTTGTTTCGCACGGTAAAATGAGGGATTTTACAACTTGGTATCAGAGCATAGGTTTATCTAAAAACTAAAAGAATTTTTGAACTTAAAAGAGTTTTGAAAATATAATACAAATGAAACAGAGAATAAGATTGGGGAATGAGATAACGCTATAGTAACATACTTGTATGTGCTACATATATGAGTATACGCTTTATCTCTACTCTCCCTCTCTCTTAGGCCATTCTTCCATATCTTACTAAGGTTTGAATGCAGATTTAAGAAAGTAAGATATGGAGGTAGGAAATGGATGAATGAATCTCGATGGAGGAAGCAACACTACTAATGGAAATGTCAGGCCCAATACTAGAAGGAATCTGGATCGACAAACAGCTGCTAATGTAGGTGCTGGAACACCACCGGTTGATATTGGAGCAATGTATCAGTTCTTTGTCAACATGATACAAGCTGTAACTGCTGTTGGATTAGTTGGAGGAAATGCTAGAGTAGCTAATCAAGAAGTTCTAGTTGTCAACAATTATGCCGAGTTGAGTAGATACAATGCAAGACTTCAAGGGAAACCCTTTATTGGAACGGAGGATGCAATTGAAGTGGAGAATTGGTTGCTTCAGTGTGAAAGGATTTTCGCTGATCGTGATTTGAACGATGAGAAAAAGAGGAAATTGGCACCCAGGTAATTACAATGAGCGACATTGTACTGGTGGAATAGTGTGACTGTCATGGTAGTAGAGGAGACTTTGACTTGGGCTGAATTCAGAAGGAGGTTTAAAGAAAGATTTAAGTTTGAGATCGCTAAGTCAACTCTGTTGAGGAAGTTTGCTGAGTTGGAGCAAGGTGATATGACGATGTTTAAGTATGCAACCAGATTTGAGGAGCTGTCCTGATATGGTATGCTACCATGGATACAGTGATCAAAAGGAATGAGAAGTTTGTCCGTAGACTAAGACCTGAGCTTGCTAGGGAAACTTTACCACGTCTCAGGGATCCATGTGATGTAGTCGTGGAGATGGCTTGGAGAAATGAAGAGATGCTTAATTATTTCAGTAATAACAAGCCAGTAGAGAATCAAGGTGGACAGAATCAAAAGTGGAAGTTCTTTCATAAAAAGGGATCTCAACAGAGTGGAGCTGCTAAGAAAGGGAAGACTGAGGTTGTGTATTATAATTGTGACAAGAAGGGACATTATGCTCATGAGTTCCGAATTGGTAAGGGAAAGGAAGTCGTTGGAAACAAAGTGGGACATCAAACGTCTAGAAGTGGCCAAGGCAGAAAAGGAAAAGTAACTGCTTTGGAACCAGCTACCTCGAGACCAACAGTCGAGGAGAAAGGAAAAGCTATGATAAGAGGTACACTTTTGATTCATGGTAACCGCTAGAGTACTATTTGATACCGGTGCATCACATTCTTTTATATCTCATTGTTTGGTAGATAAGCTTAACCTAAAACCCTCATACCAAGTTATTTCCTTAAGGGTTGCGAATCCGATAGGAGGATATGCAACTCTAGGGATGAGATGTGACCATTTAGAGTTTGCATTATTAGGTCATATATTTGCCTACAGTTTGCATGTGTTTGATTTCGTAGCCTTTGGGATTATTTTAGGTATGGACTGGTTAAGTAAGTATGATGCTAAGATATTTTTCCACGATAATAAAATCATGAAGACACCTTAATAGTAGTGCCCGAATTTTATACTTAGTGGAGAATCCAAGTTTAGATGTTTGTGTTTTATTGGGTGCAATAGAGGAGGAAGACGAGTTGAATACGGTTTTCATAGTTAGAGAATTTGCAAATGATTTTGAGCTTGTTATAGGACTAGCGTCGAAACAAGCTATGGAGTTTCAAATAGATCTCGTACCTAGAGCTGAACCTGTAAGTAGACTGCCTAGTAGAATGACACCTACCGAGATAAAGGAGTTAAAGGTGCGGTTGGTGGACTTAGAAGGGAAAAGTTTTATTAGACCAAGAAATTCATCTTAGGGAGCGACCGCAGTGTTTGTGAAGAAACTGGATGGGTCGTTAAGGATGTGTATTGATTACCGCAAGTTGAATCAAAAGACAATAAAGAATCGATATCCTTTGCCAAGAATCCAAGATTTATTTGATCAATTTAGTGGAGCCAAGGTATTTTCCTAGTTGGATTTGACGATAGGGTTCTATCAATCGAGACTGGTGGAGAATAGTATTATATTGATGGTGTTTAGAACAAGATATGGTTCATACGAGTGGTTAGTAATGTTATTCGAATTGACTAATGCGCCTACTTTCTTCGTAGACTTAATGAACCGGATTTTCCAAGAGCACTTGGATATGTTTGTATTGGTATTCATACACGATATTTTGATATATTCTAAGGATGAAAGAGATCATGAGATTCATCTTAGAATAATGCTTGAGATGTTGAGGCGCTTCAGTTAAAAGCGAAGTTTTCAAAATGTCATTTTTGGAAAAGGAGACGAAGTTTCTTGGTCATGTAGTCTCAGATAAAGGGTTGTCAGTAGATCCAGC
Organism: Allium fistulosum; assembly: GCA_030737815.1. NCBI lineage: Eukaryota > Viridiplantae > Streptophyta > Magnoliopsida > Asparagales > Amaryllidaceae > Allium > Allium fistulosum. Next base: position 391,207,869 of record CM060901.1, read on the forward strand.
TAAGATAGAAGCAGTTAATAACTAGAAGAGACCCAAGACGGCAACTGAGATAAAGAGTTTTCTTGGTCTAGCTGGCTATTAGCAAAGACTCATCAAGGATTTCTCTCGTATAACAGCGCCGATGACTAAGATAATAAGGAAGGATGTGAAGTATGTTTGGACTGATAAATGCAAGCAGGCATTCCAGAAGCTAAAACATTTGTTGACAAACACGCCCGTGTTAGTAGTTCCAGAGAGGAATCCAGATTTATTGGTGTATACTGATGCATGTGGAACAAGAGTAGTAGCTATGTTAATGTAGAGGGGTAAAGTGATTGCTTATGCTTCACGACAGCTCAGACGCATGAAGTTAGATATCCGACTCATGACTTATAGTTAGCTGTCGTAACATTTGCTTTGAAGGTTTGGAGACACTGTCTCTTGGGAGAACGATTCGAGTTGTATACGGATCACAAGTCTCTAAGATACTTATTCTCTCAAAAGGAGTTGAATATGAAAAAGCAGAGGTGGCTTAAGTTTATAGCTTCTTATGATTTTGGAATTGAGTACATACCGGGGAAAGGAAACAAAGTTGCCGACGCACTTAGCAGGAAACATCGGAATGTGATGTTAGCTATGTTGGCTAAATGGAAGGATTAGAGGCGTTGACTACTTGTAGTGTGCAGTTAAGATCGACTGTCAGTTCTAGTCAGAGTACCATAATGTTATCTTGTTTGTAAGTTCGACCAGTATTGATCGACGGAATTGCTTCTAAGCAAAGAGATGATCCACTACTAGCTGAAAGAGTTAGAAGATTGGAAGGTGCAACTGAGATTGATGATTTGAAGGATTTTTATCTTGACCAGAATAGATGGTTGAGAAAGAAAGGAGGACTGTGCGTTCCATATGTGGGAGACCTAAGGAAAGAAATCCTTAGGGAGTGTCATCAATCGAAGTTTACTATTCATCCCGGAGAGATTAAGAAGTATCAGGATATGAAAAAGGAGTTTCTTCTAGGAGGGTATGAAAGGGGATGTAGGCTTATGGGTAAAACAATGTCTGAATTGCCAGCAAGTAAAAGCCGAATATCAGAAGCCTAGTGGATTGCTTCAGCCTTTAGACATACCAGTATCGAAATGAGATTATATTTTAATGGATTTCATAGACGGGTTGCAAAGGTCGAATAGAGGAAGTGAAAGTATCTTCGTTATAGAGAACATATTGATTAAGAGTGCATACTTTATACCCGTTAAGTCAACCAGGACGACACCTGTATTAGCTAAACTGTTTATGAAGAATATAGTTAGAGTACATGAAATTCCTAGTAGTATAGTCAGTGACAGAGATGCCTTGTTCACTAGTGAATTCTGGAAGAGTCTACAGGAGGTATTAGGTACTAAGCATAAGACGAGTACCACTTATCACCCACAAACGAATAGACAGACAGAGAGAGTCAATAATTTACTTAAAGATTTGTTAAGAGCTTGTGTACTACATTTTGGTGGGTCGTGGAAAGACCATTTGCACTTGGTTGAATTTTTCTATAATAATAGTTATCAGACTATTATAGGAATGATGTCTTTTGAAGCTTTGTATGTAAGCCCGTGCAAATCACCAGCATATTGGTTGGAGACCGGAGACAGATTGGTCCTTGGTCCAAATATGGTAAGAGAAGCTACGGAAAAGATTGAGTTGATTCGGGCTAGAATGAAGGAACTCAGTCTAGGCAGAAAAGTTATGCAGATAAGGGACGAAAGGACTTAGATTTCTCACCTGGAGATCATGTTTTCGTCAAAGTATCATCGATGAAAGGTGTAGTAAGATTTGGAAAATCAGAGAATTTGGCTCCTAGATTTGTTGGAAAATTTCCTATTATAGAGAGGATCAGGAAAATCATGTATCGAGTTGAGTTACCGAGCAGTTTGGCCGAGGTTCATAATGTGTTTTATGCTTCTCACCTGAGGAAGTGTTTTTGAGATCCATAGATTGCGATAACTCTGATGCATTGGAAGACTTAGTAGTTGAACCAGACATGACAATTATTAGACAACCAGTCCGTATTGTGGCTAAGGATGAGAAAAAGCTAAGAAACAAGACAGTCGGATTAGTAAAAGTCTAGTCGAGTGACGACAAGAGAGACCGTACTTGGGAGATAGAGGATAGGATTAGGGACACTTATCCTGACTTGTTTGATGGTATGTTTTAAATCTATGCTTTTACGTTTGATGTTCGTGCCTTATCGAAATTTCAAGGATGAAATTCTTTAAGGAGGGAGTCTATAACCACCCTAATTTTGATTAATATTATTCAGGATATTTAATTGGATAAATAAAATAAAATAATATGGAATGTTAAGGAGATTGAGATTTGACAATTAAAATGGGTTGGGTCTTAATTAGTGAACTAATGGAATTAATTAGAACATTAATAAGAAGATATGTTTAGGGCAAAATAGGAATAAGTTATAATTCCTAGTACATATCCTTACAGGCCAACTCCCTTATTCACTTCACTCTTACAAACGAAATCAAAGAATCTAGGCCGGCCATTAAAAAGGGTTTCAAGGGAAGTAAAGCTAGGGAAACAAGATCAAAGCTTAGAGGATCAAATAACAATACAAATCTCAACCTTCTTTAACTAATCAAGGTGAATAGTAGTTATGCATCTCATGTTTTAATTGCTATTTTCAAATTTAAGTCCGAAACCAAATCTTTTGATGTTATTATGCCATGTTTTAAACGACTAGACGATTATATGTTATTTGATGAATTTATTTGATTTATTATGGAATTTATTTATATGTTTGAGTTAGAAAACCTATCACATGACACCCAAATGACTTGAAATTTAATATATTGTTAGAAAAAGTATTTTGAAAGTGGTGTTTTAATTTCATAATTTTTCAAGCAAGTGAGAATATTTGGTGAATTTTCTAAGAGGAGAAAATGGCTTACTTCGATTTAATTATTAAAAATAATTAAGTATAGTTTTTGGTCTCGAAATTTTATATGTTAAAAGATATAAAAGGTTGGATTTATTATGATTTTTGGGGATTTTTCCCATGTGTTTATGAAGGGTTATAAAATTATTAAACTAGAAAGGCTTAATCATTATATTAAGATATTAATATAAGATTAAAGGTTTGCAAATCGTTTTGGAAATAAAATTTCTGACCAGCAGTAGGTTTTTGATAAAGATTTTAATAAGAGAAGTTGTTATCCAATAGAATTTTGACAAATAAAAGAAGTTGGTGGAAAGAAATTACTTTTGATAACAAATTAGCAATTTTTTGATTAATCACGACATTGCCATGCCGAAGCCATCGTTGCTGAAGTCCTTGATACCATAATTATGGGTCGTTGACCTTGATGAATACATAGGATATCATCCTAGATGATATAGAATGGATTCAAGTGGGTTGGAGTCGAAGTCGGTAAGGACACTTTCAACCCCATGATTTTCGACGAGGACGATGCCGCGTGCTTTCCAATATAGAAGTTGACCATGATGCCGCGTTTTATATAAAAGGGACATGGTACCACATGTGTCTAACGCCGTCGATTCTATTGCGTTCAAAATAACTAATAGCGGCGATAACGAAGCCGCATATTTTGATAATGACTCCGAAAGGCAATGATGCGGTGTTTTATCACTTCAACTCTAATCATTGCCGCCTAATTCTTTAAACTGTTTTAAAGTAGCTATGTTATCATCGTTGACATTAATGTAAAATGGCCATAGTAAGGTCGCCTTTCTTTTAAAGCTTTGGCAAGGAAGACCTATCAATTCACCACCCCTTATTTTTAAGTTTAAAGCTTTTAACACTTCGCAAACCTATGAAACTCAATACTATGATATGCGATGAGGATGACATCGACTATATAACCTTATATTTTAAATATCCAAGATTTTAACATATTCTATCATTAAAGAGGGGCGACGACCCTTAGTGGCATGAATGACGCTGAGCTTAACCAAAAGATAGCTTTACAAAGTTTTGGCTTCGTAGCCTAGAGTTTTTGAGAGGCGATGACCTCTAAGTGAATTCGAATTTCAACAATAAAGTTTTATAAAAGCATATATCATTGCACAAATATTTTGGATAAAGTAAAGGGCTAAAATTTTCCTTGTATTAAATATGATTTCAAGGGTTAAATCTTATAAAGCAAGTATGTTTTCAAGGAAACAAAAAGGGTGTTTACCCCAGGATTTTACTGAAGAAATGATTACTCTCATCACTTTTGGATAAATTATGATAAGAGAAATTTAACTCAGAGATTAGAAATTTAGATGGGACTGGTGTGGGGTAACGCCTTATACTTCAGCTGTTAACCCCTAGTTGATATAAGTCCAAAATTCCAGTGCATAGGGCTTTGTCAAGGGTAAGACTAAAAATAGGTTTACGCATAGAAAGGAATATATAAAGATAAGATAGGTTATAGGTTGGCCGACAAAACCTTTAGGTTCATAGTAAGCCTAGCAAAATTATGGGATTGACAGATAGTCAAGTAATCACAAGGATACGTGTATTTAGACAGACCTTCCAATTTTATTCTAACAGTCAGTTATGAAATTTGGTATATTTTGTAGGTCTGAGTCAGCTATGTAGGTTGGTAGTTACCCTGTGAATAATAAACTTTGGGACGGGTAGGCCACTAATTTGACGGATAATCATTATTGCCTATGTAGAATGCATGCCCATTATCGTTTATTGTCTATTTTAAACAGTTTGGTTGCAGGAATTTGATTTGAAAAGGATATATTTTAGAAGAGATATTAGTGAGGGGAAAAACCGTTTCGCTCGGTGGCTTAGTCTCACTGAATATCTATAAACCGAGGTGGCATATTATTATTCACACTAAGTTTTTTGTCTAACTTGAAGTTTATGTTTTCTACGTAGGAGTCTATTTATATTATTAATCTACTGCGTTGAAATTATTTTGTTGAAGTGCATGTAAAGGCAGATGCTATAACTGTCGATTAGTAACTCTGATCAACCAAGGGGGCATCTTCATATGTCGCTCTTGGAGTGTTTTGTAATAATTATATTTTTCTGAACCTATGCAATGTTTTGGGCTATGTAAGGAATATGAAATAGTATCTTTGAAATTAAATGTGTGAGTTGCTTTGAAATTGTGTTTAAAATTATTTCATATTCTTATGCTTCTGATATTATGGATACCATTAACATGACCACATTTTGTCACAAAAAATTAATGCTATAGATGACTGCAGCATCTGTAGCCCTTAGTTTCGAATGGTAAAATAGGTGATGTTATAGAACTCATCAATTCATCAAAGTAAAATGTGGCTAAATCTTTTGATTCTTCAATGGCAGCAGCAACATGATTAAATTTTAATGACAAACTTCTGAAGACTTTTGCAACAACCACCTTATCTTCACATTTTTCTCTGAACATATGCACTTGACTAACGATTGTTGATACTCTCGAGAGAAATTCTTAAACAGACTCTCCATCCCTCATTATTGCAGTTTCGAAGTCCATTGGAAGAGTCTGCAACTTCATTGTTATCAGTTTTCTGTCATCTTTGTACTCTTTTTGCAAAATCTACCATGCTTCTTCTGCAGTTGCAGCTTTTATAATTCATGGAAATATGTCTTTATGGACTGCTTGCTGAATAAAAAAGAGGGCCTTTGAATCTTTCCTTTTGTTTTCTCTTAATCCGGCAGCATCATCCAGATCCAGATATCCGTCTTCAACAAGTTACCATAATTCCTATGACTTGAATAGGGTCTTCATCTTCACAGTCCAAAATTGATATTTTTCTCCATAAAAAATTGGAACAAGTGATTGCGAAGAGGAGAAGGATTTTGCAGCCATAACTCTCAGCTCTTGTGTTTCACTTAAACAAACACCCAGATATGAGATTAAACTTCACTATGATACCACCTGTTGTAATTTGAATTGAAATATGAAAATAAAAGAGTGAACACGGTTTAGAAGCCATGAATAAACTAATTTATAGAGTTATAACTCCTTTCTTCTTTTTATTGAAAGAACCGCTTGTCTTTATAAAGACCTACATAAAAAATATAAAGCCTGAACAATTATCCTGCAACTATTAAAGAAATAAAATAGTTCAACTAAGAAATTATTAATAGAGTGAGTAGCGTAGATTATCTCCAATGATTTTGAATTAATCTCTAACAGACAACGCTGCCTTCCTAATCAATGGTCTAATAATTTCATGTCCCAATGCAGATCCAATGAAAAAGAATGCACTCCATATACGTAATATGTCATACGGGAACGTGTCTTAAATACCATAGTCATCTTATTTCGAAAACCACCGAACGATTATCAATTTCATTATATGAACCTAAATGCATCGCAAGTGCCCCAATGGTCCCCTTACCATGCAACATCATAGGCACAACCTCCTGGACTTCCCACTTCATCCAAAGTTTCTTGGATCTCACCACAAAATCCTATTTTCTCTTTAATAAATCATCAATCCATCGGTCAACTTGCATGATCGATTAGTTGACTAGCCCTTTGGTCACTATAGTAGTTTCTCACCAGTCATTGACCCGGGCCCAAATGGTCTTTTTTTGTTTTGCCTTTGGTTGGACCTCAAATGCTCAAATGGTTTATCCAACCCTTCTGTTGGTCAGTTAAGTCCAACCAAAGAATATTATGAGTAGAGTTTAGGGAACTTTTAGGTTTTTCCTCTTTGTTTCCTCCACCCTCTAGTCACACATGCTTCATTTTTATCGTTTGCTGGGATGATTAGCTATGTGTCACAACAACACTTCTCATATGCATCTAGGTAATCGTATTCAAAACTTTGTTATATGTAATCCGCCTCTCAAACAAGTACCGCTTCTCTATGGAAACTCGACGAATAACTTTGGACTTTTAATAACAATCAAATACTATGAGTACAATCATACAAATATCATTTGCTATCAACAAGTCATCAACCAAATCCATTTCTTATCATCCTAAAATAACTTCTACCCATTCAGACACGATCGAAATCAGCAGCACACAACAAAATTTGATTCAACATACAAGTTATCACATTTATGATATTCATAGACATATTGGTCCAGTCGTTATATAATCCAAATATTTACTAACACAATTATCATTTAAAGATCTTATCTTGAAATCTTAAGTCAAGCCCTACTCTACCATTAGATAATTCTCATTAAATAAGAGCATAAAATTTACATTATAATAAGCCTCTCCCACTCACAAATTACAAGAAGAAATCACTAGCTAAAGCTAACCCACACATGAAGCTCTTGACATTCATAAATCAAAAACCAATCCTTGCGAAATTGCCAATTTGATAAAATAGGTTTATAGAGGATCTCCTTACTCGAATTTAGAGTATTTATTTAGATTTTTATGTTAAGAATTGTAAGAGTTAATGGATCTTAAAGCTCTAGGTTTTGAGTTTTGGAAAGAAGAGAAATGAATGTGGGATTTTAGCTTATTTTAGAAATTTTGAAGTAAAAATTTCCATTTTATTTACGTTTATGCTAGTAACTCGTCTTTTTATCTCATTTTCGATTAAAAAAAGGTTACTACGATTTTCGTATATAATTGACATTACGAACTCAACAGAATAAGTCTCAAGTCCTAACTCGTTAATATACAATAATTTAAATATTATTATTTGTATAATTAAATCGACTATATATCATACTTACCATGTGCCAAAAATCTAGGTTATTGCATCCTCCCCCCTTAAAAGGATTTTCTCCATGAAAACTTAAGAATCGAGACAATGCGTCATATCCACCCTATCGCACACCATGATATTAACACAAAGAATATCGCACTAACTTAAACAATCATCATAGCAAAACAAAGTTATTTCAATACTAATGTTGACTAGATTTTTAGTCAACCTAGAAAGTATGTTAAGAGGATATATTAGAAAAGATTGGTAATTAATATCTATGTTTAAAATGAAAAATGAAGCGGTACTAGTATGCTGAATAGTAAAGAGACAAGAGTTTTAAGTCGTTCGACCAAAGGTGATCTACGTCCACTATGAGGAGTTTCTTATTATTTCACTTCGATTATAGCAGCCTAGATTACATGGTAAAATAACTGAAAAATACAAAGCTACTTGAAGGCTTAATGTTTTTCAACCCTTGTGAAGTGGTAATGCATGATACAGTTATAGAAGCTGAACCTGTTGTTTGGATGGTTGAGATTGGTATGAACAAGCCAAAGGAAATGCTTTGGGCCAATGATGGGGATATACGGTTGATAGTCGTGACAACTGGGATGCCAGGTATTTTGCATGGTGCAGATATAGATGGTTGGCAGGCTATACTGTGGAAATGTGAAATGACCCTCCTATTTACACACTAATTTTATTGGTGATTTTTTTTTTTGCAATAGAGATGATATATAGATATATCATCTATTACAAATATATTTCCCAGGGTCATTTTCTCTCTCTAATAAACAAAAATATATCCAGGATCTTTCACAATATAGAAATATTGTTTTAATTCTAAATCATTTTTAACATACATATATGAAGATATCTATGTTATATTCTACTTGAATCAGAGCATGATAATAAGTAGAAATCCTTTTTAAATTTGCAAAAATGTGATAAATCCCCTTTTTAAATTAAAACTTATTGTATCCAGATTTTTGACTATAGTGTCCCCTGGAAATATGTACCTTAGACTGTTATTATAATTAAGAAATAACCAAGCAATGATCAGTGGAAAGCAAGCTTATAATATGGATGATTACCTTAAAGTCTGAATATTATCAAACTCAGGTTAAAAGAAAGTGGATCCTAAGTGAACACAAGCAACATCTAGGCGTAATGGAAACGCGCCTAACTTATTCATGCAAGGTCACTAGTTCGAGTACTATGCTGGTCGGTTCAAACACAATTTTTGTTTTTCTTTTTATTTTCTCCTGTATGGCTGAAATCTGATACCTACCTATAATTGTACATATATATTTAATTTTTGGCTATAACCTATCATACAAAACAATTCTTCTTGCATAACTATTTTTGAAATCCATTCTTTCAACTGTTTTAAGAATTTACATCTATATTTTTGCCCAATATCTACATGTACACAGATATACATGTACATGTCAGGGTCTTTGTTCATTTTCCAGAAAACTGAGCTCAAATGTTCCCTTGCTTCATTGATCTGAAGTGAAACATTTGGCCTGACCTATGGCCTAACCCTGTGGTTACTCTGGCCATTCTTTTGCTTGCATTATTACAACCCAGATTATACACAAAACATTGTTACCTTTTCTTTCCAAAAGCATGTATATATATTTGTATTAATCAGACATTTTGTGATCAGATATATATCATTCTTCCTAATCATACTTCTCTTTTTAAAAATACATCTTCAAGGTATAAACACTTTTTCTTGCATCTGGACTTATGTCAATATCTTAAATTGAAGATATAGCAGTTTAATTCTTTTCTGGGTTTTCCCAATATTATTTTCTGTATATCTATATTCTTTTTGAAAGAACTCAGAATTAACTGAAATCATCATAAAATGATTTTACTTATAAATCCAGGTTTTTCCCTCTAAATCAAAACAACTTTAGCAAATAGGTTTTCAAATCAGTTCAACATCAATATTCTTAGTTCATATCAAATCAGAAATAACCAGAAACAACATAGCACATGTCTCTTACAAGTTCTTCCTACTTAATACATTAGATAGCCATATCAATCAGGGAATACATGCATGAATTAACACATTTTAGCTTTTATTTCTAATTATCTTAGCATCCTCTATTCCATATCTTTTTAATCTTGCTTACTTAGCTCCATCATAACCTGCAAAAGCATTAGTGGCTGCCTCATTATAAATGAGACACCCCCATGTGCCATGAGCAATAAGGGTCAGATCCATGATCTGGTGTGAGTATTTCTAACATATCCATGATATTAAGCTAAGGATACAGCATAAATATACTTTGCATACTTGACAAGTATTTTTATGTACAATACATAAGAGCAAACATATGCAATAAAACAAATTTTATCTGGAACTATTAGGTTGCCTTTTCTTTTTCTTATAAATTCCTGGCCTCATCTGCTATAAGGAATCAAAGGGACACATTGCCATGAACTAATTAACATTATGGCACAAAGATCTCAGGACTTAAACAAGCCATGTGCCAACTTGTCTACTTCAAATAGGACAAGCATTCCAGCAGCCTTCTTGGCACAAAGTCCTTAGTTATATCACTAAGTGTATTTATGTTCATTCTATCAATGATAGCTAGGTGTACATACCACCTGTACTCATGAAGCATACTAGTTACCTTGCAGACATAATATTGCAAGCAAGTTAAAGGTTACTTTCTAGAGGTATAACACCCCAGTCATTCCATCTCACATTATTTAGCATATACACACCCTATTCAAGCATATACCAGAATGTTTGTATCTGAGAATAAATGCATGGCTCTATTGAGTTTATTTTGATTTTTGCAAGCAACTATATTTAGCCAGATTTTCAATCTTGTTTAAACATAGTTTTTAGGCTTGTAAATTTCTGTTTAGTTTAGGGCTCAGCACTTATAGAGAAAGACTCCATTGCACCCTTAACCAATTATTTCAAGCCTCAGCACCATACCAATGTATATGCAGCTCATAGTTTTCTTTATCTTTTCATTCTTTGTCTTAAGCCATTATTCAAACTAGTTACAAATACTCTGATATATGTTCCTTAAGGTTTTGGTATAATATACAGAGATGAAAATAGAACAACAAAGTTATACATCCAGCATAGCAGATCATATTTCATCAAACATTCATGAAACCATCAGTAGCCAACATAGTTTGTAAATCAAAACATGCAAAATATAACATATAAAGCTTGGCTGCCTAATCCCAGGTCTTAATGCCATGTATATGAGTGAGGATACTCACCTAAATGCTTACACAAGCTTAAACCAGAAAACCCCTCAAATCTTTAGCCTTATCTTCCTCTTCTTCCTTAGGTTAATTAATTAGTGAGAGAGCAGTTTTCTGATTGGACTCTTGGTTTAAATAAGGGTTCTGTCTAGGGTTTTGGGTGATGCAAAATCCCTATTTTAGCCCAGACCAGAATCATGCATTTGGCATTGCATATTCCCTCCTTCCTAATCCCTTAATATCCCGGCCAATATTTTAAAACAAGACTAAATTGTGCCTATTTTCCTTTCTTTTCAGAAAGTGATAACTTTAAGTATTTTTATTATATTTACTTCAAACATGATAATGGTGTGACTTTCTATTTTCTGCCCATGTACATTTTCTTTCTTGCACTTTGGTTCTTACTGTTTTAGTGCTTCCTTTATTTATTTTCTGCTCAAATAACATCTGGATATAAATATACATTTATACAACTATGGGTGTTAATTTAACTTTAACCTTTTATTTGCAGAAAACATGTGCATACTTATGTGCATTTCTACACCTATTATTCAAATAAAAATTTTATTTATTCATTATAAATCAATGTTCTCTTCTGTCTTAATTTCCAGACAAGTCATACATAGGCATATATATATAGATATATATATATATACACACATCCTCAGGAATTTTTAATATTCATGTCTAGGTCTATATTTCCTTTATTTAAAACATTTTATCTAAATGTTTCCCTTCCTTGTTTTATTATTCAGGAATTCTGGATTTTCTCTTAGTGCCATAACTAGTGTGCACGTGCACACATGCACACAACCTTGCACCACTGAAAATCCCACCTATATAATAATTCTGATTTTCCCCCAGAATTTTAATCATTTATTTAAAAGAATTTTCCTCAAAATCTTGGGGTATTACAATCACCCCTCCTTTTAGGAATTGTGCCCTCACAATTTACAACATATTCTTTGAGTACTCCTACTTTCTTAGGAAAATTATTCAAATATGCATGAGCAATTTAAATAGTCACTGTCTATCATACATATCAAATTTTCTTAGTAATCTAAGAATTTACCTTTTAAATTTGCAAAGAGCCTAGGGTAATCCATCCTGATTTTATCCTCTAGCTCCCAAGTACAATCACTAGGATCTATACTCCATTGAATCTTTACAAGCTTCAATGTCTTGTTTCTTAATTTCTTTTCTTCCCTTGCCACAATTCCCACTGGCTCTTTCTCATAGATTAGATCTGGATTAATCTGAACTTCAGTAGGCTTTTCTAAGATTTCCTCCTTGTCATGTACCCATCTCCTTAGTTGTGACTCATGAAACACATTGTGCATTGCACTCATCTTCTCGGGAAGCTCCAGCTTATAGGCTAGTGAGCCTATCCTTTCCAAAATCTTGTATGGTCCAACATATCTGGGTCTGAGTTTCCCCTGCTTGCCAAATCTCAAGACTTTCTTCATTGGTGAAACCTTAATGAAGACATAATCACCTACTTTGAATTCCACTGACTTCCTCTTTGCATCAGCATACTTCTTTTGCCTATCTTAAGCTACTGCCATCCTCTTTCTCACCAGTCCTATTTTCTCTGTGATGTCTTTGACATATTCTGGCCCTAGGATAGCTTTCTCTCCTGCCTCAGCCCAACACATAGGTGATAGACATGGCTTTCCATATAGGGCTTCAAAGGGTGCCATTCCAATTGTGCTTTGGTGGCTATTATTGTATGTGAACTCAGCCAAATGGAGGTGGTCCTCCCAATTTCCTCCAAAATCTAACACACATGCCCTAAGCAAATCCTCTAAAATCTTGTTTACCACTTCTGTTTGCCCATCTGATTGGGGGTGATAAGCAGTGCTTAGGCACAATTCACTCCCCATAGCTTCTTGGAAGCTCCTCCAGAACCTTGAAGTGAAGATTGTATCCCTATCACTCACTATAGTTTTAGGAACACCATGCAGTTTTACCACTTCTCTCATAAAAATTTGGGCTAACCTAGGTGCATTTCTGTCTGCTTTCACTGGTATGAAGTGGGCTACTTTAGTCAGCCTATCTACAATCACCCAAATACTTGTATTTCCCCTCTTGGATCTAGGAAGGCCATCTATGAAATCCATAGATATGTCTTCCCACTTCCACTGTGGTATGCTAAGTGGCTGCAACAACCCTGAAGGTCTTTGGGTCTCAGCTTTTATTTGTTGACAAACCATGCACTTAGCAACATATCTGGCTACATCAGACTTCATTCCCTTCCACCAATAGTCCCTTTTTAAGTTTTGGTACATCTTGGTGCTGCCTGGATGTATGGAATATTTGCTCCTATGGTACTCATTAAGGATTTCTTCTTTCAATTCTATGATGTTTGGGACACATATCCTTCCCTTGTACCTTAAGTATCCTTTTACATCTATGTGATAATCCTTCACTTCCTCCTTCTTTAATAGGAGAGACCTCTTTTCTGCTAAGTCTTGATCTTCTTCTTGCATTTTTGCCACCTTCAAGGCCAAATTTGATTGTAAAGTAATTAAACTTAACCTTCCTTTACTCTTTTCTTCCTCAATTATCTCCATACTTATCCCACTGCTCTCATCTATTTCCAAATCAGTGAGTATGGTCAAATCTCTAAACTCCTCCATCATTAACATGGCCATTTTTGCATGCTGCCTACTCAATGCATCTGCCACTTTATTAGCCTTGCCTGGTGTATAAAGTATATCTAAGTCATAAGCAGCAAGAAATTCAACCCATCTGTGTTGTCTCATATTTAAATCTTTTTGTGAAAAGAGATACTTTAAGGCCTTGTGATCAGTGTATAAAATGAACTTTGCACCCAATAAATAATGCCTCCAGAGCTTTAAGGCATATACTACTGCTGCCAACTCAAGATCATGAGTTGCATATCTAGTTTCATGGGGTTTTAGTTGTCTAGATGCATAGGCTATGACCTGATCTTGCTGCATCAACACAGCCCCTAGCCCTGACCCACATGCATCTGTATATACAACCAATCCCTCATTGCCTTCTGGTACTCTCAACACTGGTGATTTTACCAAAGCCTCCTTGATCTGGGTGAAAGCTTGTTCACACTTATCAGTCCATATAAACTTTTGGTTCTTCCTAGTCAGGTTAGTGAGTGGCATTGCTATTTTAGAAAATCCTTGTATGAACCTCCTATAGTATCCTGCCATCCCCATGAATGACCTAACTTCACTAACATTGTTAGGCTTCTTCCATGCTTGGATTGCTACTATCTTATTGGGGTTTACAGAAATTCCCCTAGCAGAGACAACATGTCCAAGAAAGTGTACTTCCTCTTGCCAGAACACACACTTAGAGAATTTTGCTTTCAAATCATTTTCTCTTAATCTAGATAAGACCAAATGTAAGTGGTTCTCATGTTCCTCTATTGTTTTAGAGTAGATTAGAATATCATCTATAAAAATCAGAACAAACTTGTCTAAGTAGTCTCTGAATATCCTATTCATTAGGTCTACAAAGTAAGAAGGGGCATTTGTTAGCCCAAATGGCATAACCAGAAACTCATACAAACCATATCTTGTGTTGAATGCTGTATATTTAATACTTGATTCCTCAACTTTCATCTGATGAAACCCAGATGCCAAGTCTAGCCTAGAAAACACTTTAGCTCCACTGAGTTGATCAAAGAGATCATCTATCCTGGGTAATGGGTATTTGTTTTTGATGGTTACTTTGTTTAATTCTCTGTAATCTATACACATTCTTAAAGTACCATCATGCTTTTTAACAAATACTACAGGAGCACCCCAGCATGAATTACTTGGCCTTATAAACCCCTTGGCTTCTAATTCTTCCAGCTGGTTCTTTAGCTCTTTTAATTCACTTGGCCCCATCCTTGTAGGCTTTTTGATAACTGGGCTAGCCCCAGGCATAAGGTTAATCTGGAATTCAACAGGTCTGTGGTGTGAGACACCTTTTACTTCCCCAAATACATCCAAGTATTCTTTAACTATGGGGATTTCATTAATAGCTATTTCCTTGGGATTATTTTCTAATTCAATTAAATGATTTAGACTGTTTTCTTTGATAGGTTCACATAGAATTGTAACCCTTTGGCCTTTAGAATTTTGTAGTGAAATGGTGGATGCATCTAGGTCAATTATGGCTTTGAATTGTCTTAGCCAATCTGCCCCTAATATAACTCCTATATTTGGGAAATTTAGAACATATAAATTGGAAACAAATGTGTTTCCTCCTATGTTCAAATTCACATCCACACAGATCATATCTAATACACTAGAACTTCCTAAAGGGCTTTGTATTAACAGAGGTATTTTAGCCAATTTGCAGTTCATTTTCAACCTTTTAACTATTTCATGGGAAATGAGTGAGTGGGTTGCCCCGGTATCATATATTACAGCTAAAGGTATGGTACAAATAAATAGTGTACCTTCCACTTGACCATGGTTTTCAGCATTAGCCTCAATTATGGCCTTGCCCCTACCTTCCAGGTTTGCCACTTTCCCTTGTTGCTTGTTTTCTGGGCAATTTCTTTTCATATGCCCTTCCTTCCCACATAGATAGCATTTGAAAGCTCCCCCTTTAAGCTCTGGGCATCTTGGCTTAATATGGCCTTCTTTCCCACAATGGTTGCAAACTATTTTTCTTTTGGCTTCATTGGGCTTTGCATCTACTGCCTTCTTACCATCTGCCTCTCCTTTCTTCTTATCATAAGGATGGTACTTCCCTTTGTTCTTCTTGTTACTATTGTTTTTGAAATTCCTGAACTTATCTCTTTCCTTGTCATGCTGCTCAATCTTCAGAGCCAAATCTATCACTTGATCAAAAGTTCTGTCAGCATAAGGTAGTATAGCCCTGCTAAGTCCTGGGTTCAATCCCTTGATGTATCTATCATTTTTGGATGCTTCATCAGCCACTAACATTGCCCCATAGGTAGACAATCCCTCAAACTTCTGGGTATATTCTGTGACATTCATAGTCCCCTGTCTAAGTTTGATGAACTCCTCAAGTAAAGTGGTTTTTGCTGAGGCTGGAACAAACCTTGCCTCTAACATCTCCTTAAATTGATTCCAATTAATATCATTTTCATTCCGGCCAGCTATGATCACCTCCCACCAACTCAAAGCTGCACCTTTTAATTGCCTTGAGGCCACTTGCCTCTTCCTTTGGTCATCTAGTTGCATATCAGTGAAGATCCTCTCTAATGTCCTCAGCCATGCTTGAATCTCCATTACACTTTCAGTTCCTTCAAAGCTCTTGCCTCCCAAGTTGGTATAAGTCTTCACTAACTTGGAGAGCTCCTCATGTGGGTTCTCAGGTCTGTGCCCAATTCCATCTCTCAAAACTCTCACAAATTCCTGCATGTCAAGCATTTGTGGTGTGCTAGATCCTCCTTGATGATGAGACCCTCTTCCTACCATATTTCTAAAAGTATATGTATTTCATCTTATTAGTTTATAACACTTAGCTTTTATTTTACATTGATTGTATCTTTTCCTATTTAATCATTGTGTATGTCACATGCACACACATACATACATTCAGGGAATACTTATAAACAGTCAAATATACAAACAAACCTAGTATAAACATAAGCATACAAACATTTTGCTATGTTAATTAAAACATAGCTCTGATACCAAATGAAATGACCCTCCTATTTACACACTAATTTTATTGGTGATTTTTTTTTTTTGCAATAGAGATGATATATAGATATATCATCTATTACAAATATATTTCCCAGGGTCATTTTCTCTCTCTAATAAACAAAAATATATCCAGGATCTTTCACAATATAGAAATATTGTTTTAATTCTAAATCATTTTTAACATACATATATGAAGATATCTATGTTATATTCTACTTGAATCAGAGCATGATAATAAGTAGAAATCCTTTTTAAATTTGCAAAAATGTGATAAATCCCCTTTTTAAATTAAAACTTATTGTATCCAGATTTTTGACTATAGTGTCCCCTGGAAATATGTACCTTAGACTGTTATTATAATTAAGAAATAACCAAGCAATGATCAGTGGAAAGCAAGCTTATAATATGGATGATTACCTTAAAGTCTGAATATTATCAAACTCAGGTTAAAAGAAAGTGGATCCTAAGTGAACACAAGCAACATCTAGGCGTAATGGAAACGCGCCTAACTTATTCATGCAAGGTCACTAGTTCGAGTACTATGCTGGTCGGTTCAAACACAATTTTTCTTTTTCTTTTTATTTTCTCCTGTATGGCTGAAATCTGATACCTACCTATAATTGTACATATATATTTAATTTTTGGCTATAACCTATCATACAAAACAATTCTTCTTGCATAACTATTTTTGAAATCCATTCTTTCAACTGTTTTAAGAATTTACATCTATATTTTTGCCCAATATCTACATGTACACAGATATACATGTACATGTCAGGGTCTTTGTTCATTTTCCAGAAAACTGAGCTCAAATGTTCCCTTGCTTCATTGATCTGAAGTGAAACATTTGGCCTGACCTATGGCCTAACCCTGTGGTTACTCTGGCCATTCTTTTGCTTGCATTATTACAACCCAGATTATACACAAAACATTGTTACCTTTTCTTTCCAAAAGCATGTATATATATTTGTATTAATCAGACATTTTGTGATCAGATATATATCATTCTTCCTAATCATACTTCTCTTTTTAAAAATACATCTTCAAGGTATAAACACTTTTTCTTGCATCTGGACTTATGTCAATATCTTAAATTGAAGATATAGCAGTTTAATTCTTTTCTGGGTTTTCCCAATATTATTTTCTGTATATCTATATTCTTTTTGAAAGAACTCAGAATTAACTGAAATCATCATAAAATGATTTTACTTATAAATCCAGGTTTTTCCCTCTAAATCAAAACAACTTTAGCAAATAGGTTTTCAAATCAGTTCAACATCAATATTCTTAGTTCATATCAAATCAGAAATAACCAGAAACAACATAGCACATGTCTCTTACAAGTTCTTCCTACTTAATACATTAGATAGCCATATCAATCAGGGAATACATGCATGAATTAACACATTTTAGCTTTTATTTCTAATTATCTTAGCATCCTCTATTCCATATCTTTTTAATCTTGCTTACTTAGCTCCATCATAACCTGCAAAAGCATTAGTGGCTGCCTCATTATAAATGAGACACCCCCATGTGCCATGAGCAATAAGGGTCAGATCCATGATCTGGTGTGAGTATTTCTAACATATCCATGATATTAAGCTAAGGATACAGCATAAATATACTTTGCATACTTGACAAGTATTTTTATGTACAATACATAAGAGCAAACATATGCAATAAAACAACTTTTATCTGGAACTATTAGGTTGCCTTTTCTTTTTCTTATAAATTCCTGGCCTCATCTGCTATAAGGAATCAAAGGGACACATTGCCATGAACTAATTAACATTATGGCACAAAGATCTCAGGACTTAAACAAGCCATGTGCCAACTTGTCTACTTCAAATAGGACAAGCATTCCAGCAGCCTTCTTGGCACAAAGTCCTTAGTTATATCACTAAGTGTATTTATGTTCATTCTATCAATGATAGCTAGGTGTACATACCACCTGTACTCATGAAGCATACTAGTTACCTTGCAGACATAATATTGCAAGCAAGTTAAAGGTTACTTTCTAGAGGTATAACACCCCAGTCATTCCATCTCACATTATTTAGCATATACACACCCTATTCAAGCATATACCAGAATGTTTGTATCTGAGAATAAATGCATGGCTCTATTGAGTTTATTTTGATTTTTGCAAGCAACTATATTTAGCCAGATTTTCAATCTTGTTTAAACATAGTTTTTAGGCTTGTAAATTTCTGTTTAGTTTAGGGCTCAGCACTTATAGAGAAAGACTCCATTGCACCCTTAACCAATTATTTCAAGCCTCAGCACCATACCAATGTATATGCAGCTCATAGTTTTCTTTATCTTTTCATTCTTTGTCTTAAGCCATTATTCAAACTAGTTACAAATACTCTGATATATGTTCCTTAAGGTTTTGGTATAATATACAGAGATGAAAATAGAACAACAAAGTTATACATCCAGCATAGCAGATCATATTTCATCAAACATTCATGAAACCATCAGTAGCCAACATAGTTTGTAAATCAAAACATGCAAAATATAACATATAAAGCTTGGCTGCCTAATCCTAGGTCTTAATGCCATGTATATGAGTGAGGATACTCACCTAAATGCTTACACAAGCTTAAACCAGAAAACCCCTCAAATCTTTAGCCTTATCTTCCTCTTCTTCCTTAGGTTAATTAATTAGTGAGAGAGCAGTTTTCTGATTGGACTCTTGGTTTAAATAAGGGTTCTGTCTAGGGTTTTGGGTGATGCAAAATCCCTATTTTAGCCCAGACCAGAATCATGCATTTGGCATTGCATATTCCCTCCTTCCTAATCCCTTAATATCCCGGCCAATATTTTAAAACAAGACTAAATTGTGCCTATTTTCCTTTCTTTTCAGAAAGTGATAACTTTAAGTATTTTTATTATATTTACTTCAAACATGATAATGGTGTGACTTTCTATTTTCTGCCCATGTACATTTTCTTTCTTGCACTTTGGTTCTTACTGTTTTAGTGCTTCCTTTATTTATTTTCTGCTCAAATAACATCTGGATATAAATATACATTTATACAACTATGGGTGTTAATTTAACTTTAACCTTTTATTTGCAGAAAACATGTGCATACTTATGTGCATTTCTACACCTATTATTCAAATAAAAATTTTACTTATTCATTATAAATCAATGTTCTCTTCTGTCTTAATTTCCAGACAAGTCATACATAGGCATATATATATAGATATATATATATATACACACACATCCTCAGGAATTTTTAATATTCATGTCTAGGTCTATATTTCCTTTATTTAAAACATTTTATCTAAATGTTTCCCTTCCTTGTTTTATTATTCAGGAATTCTGGATTTTCTCTTAGTGCCATAACTAGTGTGCACGTGCACACATGCACACAACCTTGCACCACTGAAAATCCCACCTATATAATAATTCTGATTTTCCCCCAGAATTTTAATCATTTATTTAAAAGAATTTTCCTCAAAATCTTGGGGTATTACAAAATGCCCCCAAAATAAGGCAGATGGTGTGGGAGTAGGGGGGTGGCTGTAGTAGAGGTATTAGGGCGTCATCAAAGTACACGAAGCGGTTATTGTACAGTTGGGCCTTTGTCCGATGAGCTGCGCCAGTAGGTGCCAGTGTAATAACCTGTTGTTGAGAAGTGATTATACTTGGATTTTATAATGAAGATTTAATTAATTAGAAAGTGTTCTTATGTTAAATATGGATAAATGGAAGTAAGTGGGAATTATATAATAAAAATATTTTATAAAGTGATAAAATATTTTATGTGACGACCCGAAATTTTTGTATATTTGAAATGTGAATATTTAATTTATTTTAAATGTCCGAAGGTTAAATTTTAACTTTAATTTCAAACATACAGTATTTATTTGGATAATTAATTATTAAATTTAATTATCAGGGTTAGGTAAAATATTGAATCTTGATTTTAAGCCTGTTAAAAATAGTTCAAAGGTTCAGAAAATTTATATTGTTAATACTGAAGATGATAGAACTTTTAAAATGGAATTTTAAAAGAGTTTTGTTCAGTTTTAAAAATATATCGTTGAAATTAAATTTAAAAATAGCCGTCCGAGGCACAGTCTCGGAATTCAGTGAAACCAGTTCCATTGGATCCGTAATATTGTATTATTATTGGATTTCAATTTTCGTAGTATTTGGAGTTATCGTGTGATCGTACGGAATGTAAACGCACTGAAATTTAATCGGAAATTTAATATTTTAACTGGTCGATATTTCTTTCCATATCCAGCTACGAGCCTTCTGGATCACGCTGTTTGTCCACGCGTTGAAACATCTGTACACGCGTCTCCTTCTCCTTGACAACTTTTCAGCCGAGTCTTTTATTTTATTTTATTTTCAAGTCTCGTACCCTTTGTCTTCCATACGAAGCTTAAATCAAACGTAACCATGGCCGAGAGAAAAATAAATAAATAAAGAGAGGATGTTTCGATTATCTCGTTTGAAAATCAGGTTTATGGGCAAACGAAAATCATTTTCGTTCAATTCGAATACACGACCAAATGTATGTCTCTTCCCTTTATCTTCAGGATCAAAGCTTTTGTTCCTCTTCAAAATTTTCTCAAGCACTATTTTGCAATTCAAATCAAATCGCGCGGCGAGATTTGGGAGGTGAGTGCGTAGCCGATGTCGCTGCTGTGGGCAAAGCGAATTTGGGATTCGTGGGGCCTGGGTTCGAATGTCAGGAAGGCGAGGGTTGCGAGTTCGATTCAAGGGTCGTATGGAGTACGGTGGTTGAAGAAGGCGGCAGCATTTGAAATTCGATCGCGAGCTTGACGTCGCGATGAGGACTTGTGGGTGCATTTTGGGTCGCGAGAAGGAACTTCGACCTAGGGTTTCTCGTGGCGATCTGGTTCGTGACGGTGCAGTTTCGAGCAAGGCTTGTCGATTTCTAGGGATTTTTGTTGCCAAATGATTTCTGGATCGTGAACGAAAGGTATCTTTAGTTATCTATTAAATTATATTTGTGTATGTTTATATTGGTTGTAAAACTGTAATAAAAAAAAAGGAAAATTATTTGTTTAAAATTTAAAGGGCTAGTTAAGTAAAGTATATTAAATATTGAATCGTTCAATTTATTTTAAAAACAAAATTTATAAACTTTAATAGTTTTAATTGCTAGAAATATTTGTTGTTGGAAATTTAATTTATTCGTTAAAACTAAATGATATCAATATTTATTCAAGGTCTAAATTTTGAAGAAATCTAGCCGGAATGGGAACGGATTACTAACAAAATCAAAGGTGAGTTAATCTCACTCAGTTAGATTTAAATTTAAATGGTTAAATTTAAATAATTGATTGGATGATTGCATTGATTGATGTGCTATACTATATATAGTAGTATATACCAATATATATATATTGGCATATGTATATATTGGAGTTGTTGATATTCCCGCATTTATATAGCGGATGAGACCCTATGCGCCGCATAATAGCGGATGATTTATATAAATCCCATATACGGCGATATTCCATTTTGAAGTGGAATTGGTATTGTGCTAACGTCTTTAGATGCAGGGAAACAGGTTGGAGGGATCCAACTGGATTCCTCAAAATTATTAGATTATTTAATATTCTATGTTCTGAATATTTGATATTATGTGATGATTTTATATTGGATGATGTGGTTGATTTGGATTGTCCAGTATAATAAATTATAAAATCTATGGAATTGAATTTTTGGAAAGAAATCAAGGAGTAAAAGTTTAAGTAAAATAATTAGAGGAATTGGGATAAAATTTATAACGAATTGAAATAAAAATAAGGTGATTTGGAATTTTAACAAATATGAAATAAGGGGATTTTGAATCTACAAGGGATAATAAATTTTATACTTAAGTAATATTATTTGAAGAATAAAAGAAGTTATTTTTGAAATTAAGGATTAAAGTTAATTAAAGAATAAATGAGGAGTTTTGGAAATCTGTAATTGATATTGGTAAAAAGGGGTTTAACTCGTAATAAGGAATAAAAATCTAAAGGTTAATGTATTTTGGAATAAATGAAGTAGTAAAGGAAATTTATTTCAACGTAAGTAGAGTAAATTGAGAAATCAATTGGGAATTGATTTAGTTGTTTAAAATTGGAATTTTAGAAGAGAAATGAGATTTTGGAGATATAAACTGGGTTTATAAAGTAAAATAAAATATCAGTGGATATTTGAATATAAATTCAAGATGGGGATTTATAAAAAGATATGGTTTGGTTTAAAAATAAATGTTGATTTATTTTTAAAAGATGGAAATGAGAAGTGTATTTCTCTGGATAGCCAAGTACGATTTCAAAGCAATTTTAAATATAAGTTAAAAGTTTTAAGTATGTTTTAAAAAGCATGTTTTAGAAAATTGATTATTTCTAAATGTTAATTTTCAAAGTAGGTATATTTTAAAAATCTATTATTGTAGTAATTATATAAAAGTGATTTGTTATTCTGTTTTAAAAAGAGAAATTTAGTTATATTTATAAAGAGGTTTAATTTAAAGTATATATTTTTAATAAAGTATTAAAGTAGTTTGATTTCAATGTTATAAAGTATATTTATAGTAAAGTGTTTTAAGATTAATTTAAAATCTAAGTGTTTTGTACTTGGTGTTTCAGAGAAATAAATATTTGGAAATGTATTCCGTAAGCGGAAACTGTTTGAAATTGTTTTCAAAAGGAGTTTGAAAATTTGGAAATATATCTTGGAAAGATATTTGGGCAAATAAATAATGTGAGAAATTATTTAATTGTGTGATGGTTGCTTGTGGATGTTAATTGATAGTTAAATAACCGACTATCAATATTGGCCAATGCGCTGATCGTTTCGAAGAGACCGGGATCGAGTTTCCGTATACCGGGATTCTAGGTCTGGAGACTCGAATACCACTTCGATCCAGTTTGTACGTTTCGTGTAACGATTTCGGAGTCGAAGATGGAGCAGTGAAGTGCAAGGGCTAGTCGCTACTAATCCTGAGGATATTTCCAAAATGGATGTAGTAGGAGTAGTGCCTTCGGTTCCGTTCAAACCCAGGACGGACTGGTATGGACGAATGCTTGCGAAACATCGTCAGCGGACGATGGGCATTCTAAGGGATATGTTCTCTAAAAGGTATCGTTTAGCCTCGAACCTCATCAACCGGGAATGACTGAAAATCAGGGGTTATGCAGCAAGGCTTCGTGGGTAGCTTCCACTGGAGGGTAAGGTCATCCCTGTCTAGATGTCCCTTTTTTATTTCGGCTTAGTGGTGCGGTTGCTGATCCCAACCGTGGGGTGATTTTATTCGGGATCATCCAGTAAGGGATGGTTCCGGCCTTGTGTTGCAGGGGAGCGGGCGTACTCCTCGGTACTGTGATCTAGGCCACGTACTGTGACAGGTGGTACCCCAGTGCCTAGTCATTCGTTGGAAATCCATTCTCCCTACGTGCCTGTACGGTTTTGATTGTGCCCAACTATTGTTGAAATGTGAGATGCAAGCATTTCAGCTAGATTCTATTTTACTTTCTGTAGACACTATTATAATATCAGAGGATTTTGATAAAAAGTGTTTTAGCTATCGTAAGGTAAAAACCCGACATGTTTATTTGTGGCGTGGTCCTACGAGATGCTTTTATTTTCAAAAGGATTTTGAAACTTTAATAATCAATTTGAGTGTGATTTTCTCACGCTGGTTTTCCAGACTGACTCGGGTATTGTTTTATATGATGCTCGGGTCAGACCGAGTATTATAGGTTACAGGATATGATGATGTGGAGCTCAGGAGACGAGCTGGATGACGATACGTACTCTCGTACTTGCTATTATTTTTCCGCTGTGTATTCAATTGTATGATATTGATGTGATGTACTCTGATGATGTATTTGGATGTATATATATATACAGATACAGTTTGATTTGTGTAAAGATCTGTTGATATATATTATATTTTATTCCGCTGCGTATGTGAGATTCTGCTGTTGTTTTCTGTTTTTCTTCTTCTACCTCTTCTTCTTAACTAAAATGGTCCGGTTTTTTTCGTGTTAGAAAAACTCGGGTCGTTACAGTGGTATCAGAGCTTAGGCTAGCGATAACCTTGGCTCTGGTGGAAATTTTGAGAGTACTAATAGATATGAGCGCGTATTTGTTAGTGAATATAAAATGGTTTTATATTGTGTTGGTTGGTTTATTGAGTGGCATATGAACCTTCGTCGGCACAGTCTGGACAACTGTATCGAAGGGGTTTCTAAACACTTGAATAGAACAGTTCGACACAGTATGGTTTTAAATAGGGTGAATGAAATAATTTTGCCCAAATTATTTTTGTATATAAAGGAATAACTTTGTAAATTATTATAGTATTTGGTTGCTTGGTTGTTAGGAAGTGATAATATTAAATTATTACCACTATTGTGTAGAAATTGAACAAGTAATTGAATTATAACCAAAGTTGAGAAATAATTTATATAACAAAATGGAATTTGAAATATAGACTAAATAAAATTTATAAATTGAGATAAACTTTATATACAAATGTGAATTACAAATGTGATTTATAATCAAAAGAGATTAATTCATAAACAAATGAAATTTGTAAATGTAAATGGTAAAAGTGACATAACTTGAAATAAAATGTGATAGAATTCCAGAGTAATGTTTAGATATAAAATTGGATGGATTTTGAATTTGAAGTTTTGGGAAAGATTTAAATTCCTTTGGATTTAAAAATAGTTTCCAATGTTTTGGGGAGATAATGGTGATATTATTTCATGAATATTTTTGAAATTGAATTGAAATCTGGTGGGATTTGGGATTTAAAAATGTTTGAAATGTTTCAAAGTGATAAGAGCATTAAATTCTCTTTCGGTCGCTGGAAAATAATTCCGATGATGATCGCGACATCATCGGTGTTCATTTTCGAGTTTCCAAAAAGAGAAATTGCTACCTAGATGTTTAGGTTGGAGTTTGTTTGCAAAACTGGGTTTGGTTTTGAAATTTAGAAGGATTTTGGATATAGTTAATTTCAAAAGTGATTTTGAAATTTTGGAAAATTGTTTAAACTCTGGAATCTTAGTTAAAATATTTATAAAAAAAAAAATATATATAAAATATATATAATAATACACTTAGCTAAATAAAGTGTATAATTCTGAGTTAAAAAGGTAAAATAGACGAATGGAAATGTGTTTAATTATAAATGAATGGAAGTATGAAAATGTAAGTGTGTGGCTTATAAGAAATTGGAAAGTGAAACAAAAACCGAAATAAGATTGGTTTAGTATATGGAAAAAATCCAAACTTGAGAAATAAAATAAAATTGAATGCAAGTAAACTAAGTAAAGTGGTTTTGAGATAAAAAAATTAAATATTGAATGGTAAACTAAAGAGAATAGAAATTAAATTGTAATGGTTGCAAATGAATTAAAATGGCATTGTTATTAATAAAATAAATTCAATAATAGATGGTGAATGAATTTAAAATAGAACTTGAATGTATTGGAAGGAGAATATGTTAAATTGGAGTATAATTAATATAATATGAATCGGAATAGTTATAAAATGAAGTGATTATTTAATTGAATGGGAATTGACAAATTTGCATAGAAAATAGGTCGTTCAATGTGAACGGAAGAAAATAAAATTCTATGAATTGATAAAAGTAAATAAATTGATTTTGGATCATTTAAAATGAATATGGGTTTGTTTGGGGTAAAGGTGAATGTAGTATAAGCAATTGTGTTGTAAACATTCAAAATGAATAAAGTGAATCTGAATTGGTTATAAGCAATTAAAATTTATGTTGAAACATTGAAATTAAGGTTGAGACCTTATAAGTTGCTCGTGGAAATTTGTTATGTGCATTGCTTACAAAATTCATGTGTTAGCTATTATAAATAAGTGAAATGTTAATAAATTGCATATATTTGTCACTTACATATTTGAATTGAGTAAGTACAGGTTCAGAGAGGCCGTTTGGCTGGGTCGGTTTATGCATTTGCTAAAATAAATAACCGCTTTGCTTAAAAATTGCTATAATAAGGTACGCTTACGCGAAAATTCAAAATAGGAAATATGAACTGCATGTATTGATATATATTGTGATTTCCGGCCTGAGGCCGATGTATATATATATTTGTGCATCCTGCGATATCGCAGAAGTCCCTCCGTACAAGGGAGACTCTGCCAAAATTTTCCGTAAATTTTGGGAGTTAGAATTTTTTTTAAAATTTTATTAACGACAAATATGATTTAAGTTTGCTAAGCAAATGAAATTGAAACTGGATATAGAAATCTGATTCAAATGTGAATGTAAAGTGAAGTGAAATCGAAGGAATTAAAGAAAGAAAAGTTCACAAATGAATTTATAATTGAGATTTAAATTAATTAGTAAGTGTAACTGATTGAATATTCCAAGTGGAAGATAAATTGAATTCAAGTGGAACTGTAAGGGCAAAAGTAAATAGAAATAGATATGAACTTCAATAATGAAGTGAAAATAAGTATAAGCAGTATGTAAAATATTTATATTGAACTTAAGAAGTATGGTGAGATTCTTAAGTAATTTGGTATTGAGAAATTATTCCTAGTGAATAATTGAATAGAAAATTTAATTTAAATTGTGAAGTGAGATAAGTGAGGATAAGCGAATAAAAATCAAAATGAATGTGAATAAAAGAGGATTGATGTAATTGATAATCAATTGGGCTAATTATGTAAGGAGTACGTATATTATTTTATTCGCATAGCTATTTGGTCCAGATGTCGAACACAGAATTTCGAGATAGTTTTATTGATCCGAATCAGGATTTTTCACTCGATTTTCAACGGCGAACCTGGATATGGATTGTTGATTGATTCTGGATATTCTCTATCATAGTTCGTGGCTATGCAAGGAGAATGACGGTTTCTGATCAAGGAACCAGATCTGAGTCCGCACTAGGAAGTCGGGTGGACGATACTAGTTCGGAAGTGGAATTGTGTGATCGATTGAGCGATCAAATGTGATATTGCGTACAGATGATATATGTGCATCGTACGGGCTTATGTAAAACAAATATTGAAAATTTGTAAAGGAAGGTATAAAATGACTTTGGAATTGTGATTGAATATTATTGCTTAGTAGGATATACAGGTGTATAAAAGCAATGGATATATTGGGATTTTTGATTTTTGAAGATAAAATTTAATGGCCCGACAAAAGGTATGTATTTGAATTTCTATATGAAATTTGATTGGGTTTTTGATCCAGCCACTTGGCTTTTTGTTTTCTTTTTGAGATTAGGAGGCCGTAGAGCCATTTTGTAGTAGTACCGAGCTAGCCGCGCAAAGGAGACGCTGGCGAAATTTTTCGGAAATTTAGGGAGTTAGAAAAATTTTGGAAAATTTTGATAAGTTAAAATTTAAATTCAAATTTAAATTTGAATGGATAAGTAGGTGGTATGGGTTGAACTTATGAATAAGTTTGGGAAGTTAAAAGATGATTAGTGTATCATTAATAAAAGATTGTTTGGGTATTGTTAAAACTGTTTCAATTTGGGAAATAGTTAACAGGGATTGAAGCATTCTTCTTAACTGGTAATTTCGGGGACGAAATTCTTTTAAGGGGGGAGGAATGTGACGACCCGAAATTTTTGTATATTTGAAATGTGAATATTTAATTTATTTTAAATGTCCGAAGGTTAAATTTTAACTTTAATTTCAAACATACAGTATTTATTTGGATAATTAATTATTAAATTTAATTATCAGGGTTAGGTAAAATATTGAATCTTGATTTTAAGCCTGTTAAAAATAGTTCAAAGGTTCAGAAAATTTATATTGTTAATACTGAAGATGATAGAACTTTTAAAATGGAATTTTAAAAGAGTTTTGTTCAGTTTTAAAAATATATCGTTGAAATTAAATTTAAAAATAGCCGTCCGAGGCACAGTCTCGGAATTCAGTGAAACCAGTTCCATTGGATCCGTAATATTGTATTATTATTGGATTTCAATTTTCGTAGTATTTGGAGTTATCGTGTGATCGTACGGAATGTAAACGCACTGAAATTTAATCGGAAATTTAATATTTTAACTGGTCGATATTTCTTTCCATATCCAGCTACGAGCCTTCTGGATCACGCTGTTTGTCCACGCGTTGAAACATCTGTACACGCGTCTCCTTCTCCTTGACAACTTTTCAGCCGAGTCTTTTATTTTATTTTATTTTCAAGTCTCGTACCCTTTGTCTTCCATACGAAGCTTAAATCAAACGTAACCATGGCCGAGAGAAAAATAAATAAATAAAGAGAGGATGTTTCGATTATCTCGTTTGAAAATCAGGTTTATGGGCAAACGAAAATCATTTTCGTTCAATTCGAATACACGACCAAATGTATGTCTCTTCCCTTTATCTTCAGGATCAAAGCTTTTGTTCCTCTTCAAAATTTTCTCAAGCACTATTTTGCAATTCAAATCAAATCGCGCGGCGAGATTTGGGAGGTGAGTGCGTAGCCGATGTCGCTGCTGTGGGCAAAGCGAATTTGGGATTCGTGGGGCCTGGGTTCGAATGTCAGGAAGGCGAGGGTTGCGAGTTCGATTCAAGGGTCGTATGGAGTACGGTGGTTGAAGAAGGCGGCAGCATTTGAAATTCGATCGCGAGCTTGACGTCGCGATGAGGACTTGTGGGTGCATTTTGGGTCGCGAGAAGGAACTTCGACCTAGGGTTTCTCGTGGCGATCTGGTTCGTGACGGTGCAGTTTCGAGCAAGGCTTGTCGATTTCTAGGGATTTTTGTTGCCAAATGATTTCTGGATCGTGAACGAAAGGTATCTTTAGTTATCTATTAAATTATATTTGTGTATGTTTATATTGGTTGTAAAACTGTAATAAAAAAAAAGGAAAATTATTTGTTTAAAATTTAAAGGGCTAGTTAAGTAAAGTATATTAAATATTGAATCGTTCAATTTATTTTAAAAACAAAATTTATAAACTTTAATAGTTTTAATTGCTAGAAATATTTGTTGTTGGAAATTTAATTTATTCGTTAAAACTAAATGATATCAATATTTATTCAAGGTCTAAATTTTGAAGAAATCTAGCCGGAATGGGAACGGATTACTAACAAAATCAAAGGTGAGTTAATCTCACTCAGTTAGATTTAAATTTAAATGGTTAAATTTAAATAATTGATTGGATGATTGCATTGATTGATGTGCTATACTATATATAGTAGTATATACCAATATATATATATTGGCATATGTATATATTGGAGTTGTTGATATTCCCGCATTTATATAGCGGATGAGACCCTATGCGCCGCATAATAGCGGATGATTTATATAAATCCCATATACGGCGATATTCCATTTTGAAGTGGAATTGGTATTGTGCTAACGTCTTTAGATGCAGGGAAACAGGTTGGAGGGATCCAACTGGATTCCTCAAAATTATTAGATTATTTAATATTCTATGTTCTGAATATTTGATATTATGTGATGATTTTATATTGGATGATGTGGTTGATTTGGATTGTCCAGTATAATAAATTATAAAATCTATGGAATTGAATTTTTGGAAAGAAATCAAGGAGTAAAAGTTTAAGTAAAATAATTAGAGGAATTGGGATAAAATTTATAACGAATTGAAATAAAAATAAGGTGATTTGGAATTTTAACAAATATGAAATAAGGGGATTTTGAATCTACAAGGGATAATAAATTTTATACTTAAGTAATATTATTTGAAGAATAAAAGAAGTTATTTTTGAAATTAAGGATTAAAGTTAATTAAAGAATAAATGAGGAGTTTTGGAAATCTGTAATTGATATTGGTAAAAAGGGGTTTAACTCGTAATAAGGAATAAAAATCTAAAGGTTAATGTATTTTGGAATAAATGAAGTAGTAAAGGAAATTTATTTCAACGTAAGTAGAGTAAATTGAGAAATCAATTGGGAATTGATTTAGTTGTTTAAAATTGGAATTTTAGAAGAGAAATGAGATTTTGGAGATATAAACTGGGTTTATAAAGTAAAATAAAATATCAGTGGATATTTGAATATAAATTCAAGATGGGGATTTATAAAAAGATATGGTTTGGTTTAAAAATAAATGTTGATTTATTTTTAAAAGATGGAAATGAGAAGTGTATTTCTCTGGATAGCCAAGTACGATTTCAAAGCAATTTTAAATATAAGTTAAAAGTTTTAAGTATGTTTTAAAAAGCATGTTTTAGAAAATTGATTATTTCTAAATGTTAATTTTCAAAGTAGGTATATTTTAAAAATCTATTATTGTAGTAATTATATAAAAGTGATTTGTTATTCTGTTTTAAAAAGAGAAATTTAGTTATATTTATAAAGAGGTTTAATTTAAAGTATATATTTTTAATAAAGTATTAAAGTAGTTTGATTTCAATGTTATAAAGTATATTTATAGTAAAGTGTTTTAAGATTAATTTAAAATCTAAGTGTTTTGTACTTGGTGTTTCAGAGAAATAAATATTTGGAAATGTATTCCGTAAGCGGAAACTGTTTGAAATTGTTTTCAAAAGGAGTTTGAAAATTTGGAAATATATCTTGGAAAGATATTTGGGCAAATAAATAATGTGAGAAATTATTTAATTGTGTGATGGTTGCTTGTGGATGTTAATTGATAGTTAAATAACCGACTATCAATATTGGCCAATGCGCTGATCGTTTCGAAGAGACCGGGATCGAGTTTCCGTATACCGGGATTCTAGGTCTGGAGACTCGAATACCACTTCGATCCAGTTTGTACGTTTCGTGTAACGATTTCGGAGTCGAAGATGGAGCAGTGAAGTGCAAGGGCTAGTCGCTACTAATCCTGAGGATATTTCCAAAATGGATGTAGTAGGAGTAGTGCCTTCGGTTCCGTTCAAACCCAGGACGGACTGGTATGGACGAATGCTTGCGAAACATCGTCAGCGGACGATGGGCATTCTAAGGGATATGTTCTCTAAAAGGTATCGTTTAGCCTCGAACCTCATCAACCGGGAATGACTGAAAATCAGGGGTTATGCAGCAAGGCTTCGTGGGTAGCTTCCACTGGAGGGTAAGGTCATCCCTGTCTAGATGTCCCTTTTTTATTTCGGCTTAGTGGTGCGGTTGCTGATCCCAACCGTGGGGTGATTTTATTCGGGATCATCCAGTAAGGGATGGTTCCGGCCTTGTGTTGCAGGGGAGCGGGCGTACTCCTCGGTACTGTGATCTAGGCCACGTACTGTGACAGGTGGTACCCCAGTGCCTAGTCATTCGTTGGAAATCCATTCTCCCTACGTGCCTGTACGGTTTTGATTGTGCCCAACTATTGTTGAAATGTGAGATGCAAGCATTTCAGCTAGATTCTATTTTACTTTCTGTAGACACTATTATAATATCAGAGGATTTTGATAAAAAGTGTTTTAGCTATCGTAAGGTAAAAACCCGACATGTTTATTTGTGGCGTGGTCCTACGAGATGCTTTTATTTTCAAAAGGATTTTGAAACTTTAATAATCAATTTGAGTGTGATTTTCTCACGCTGGTTTTCCAGACTGACTCGGGTATTGTTTTATATGATGCTCGGGTCAGACCGAGTATTATAGGTTACAGGATATGATGATGTGGAGCTCAGGAGACGAGCTGGATGACGATACGTACTCTCGTACTTGCTATTATTTTTCCGCTGTGTATTCAATTGTATGATATTGATGTGATGTACTCTGATGATGTATTTGGATGTATATATATATACAGATACAGTTTGATTTGTGTAAAGATCTGTTGATATATATTATATTTTATTCCGCTGCGTATGTGAGATTCTGCTGTTGTTTTCTGTTTTTCTTCTTCTACCTCTTCTTCTTAACTAAAATGGTCCGGTTTTTTTCGTGTTAGAAAAACTCGGGTCGTTACATTTTATTTTTGTAAAATATTATTTTATAAACAAGTTGTATATTTTAAAAGTTAAAATGAATCTAAATATATTAAAAATGGTTAAATAGTTTTTTTTATAAAGTTTAATATTGATAACAAATAAGATTAGAAATTTATTTCAAAAGAAAAGGAAATTTTATTTCATTTATATACGGAGTTTGGGAATTTTTTTTTGTAAATATGCTTAAAATTGTAAATAAGGAGGTAATTATTTAAATAAGTTAAATTATGGAAAATTAATTATTGTAAGATCATGGAATTATGTTAAATTCATATGGAAAAAATATGGTTTTTATTTGGAGGGTTGAGAAAATTTAGTTATGAAGAAAAATAGATTTGTAAAGAAAAGAAGAGAAGGAAATAGATAAAACCGTGAAAATGTGCCCATTTGGCCTATTTCTTCACTTAGAAAAATCTCACCTTCTTGCATCTCTTTAGTAGCCTTGAAGCTTCTACTTGTTGACAAATTTGGTAACAACCCTGCTTTCTACACCATATAAATAAATGAATTTAATTAAAATAAAATCGTTTTAATTTAGAATTTGATAATTAATATTTAAAAAATAAATTTTTAATTAAATAAATTCTATTTAATAAAAGATTTTGATTTAATAAATTGAATTAAATTTATAAATTATTTTCAAATAATAAATTGAAATTAAATAAATCATTTTAATTAAATATAAAATATTTTTAAAGTTTAAATTAATTCCAATCAAATTGAAATTAATTTGCAGTTAAATTAAAAGGAGTTGTGAAAAGAAAAAGGATGAAATGAAATAAATTAAAACTATTTGATTTCAAAGAATGGAATTATGGCCTAAGCCATTTAAACATATAATTCTCTATCCCATTCTAGAACACTCCACCTTTGCCTCGTCCATTAACTCCAACCTATTCAAGCCAAGAATTCGCTTATGTCGATTCTGCCCTAATTCTCAAAATTGTTGCACACGATTTCAAGAAAAAAGAATAAATAAAATCGTGCTCGAACTCGAGGATCAAGCGTCAATGGTCTGTGCTCCACATCCATAGGAAGGCGACACATCATGATTCAAGGGAAGCTACGACATTTGCTCATGCGTACATGTGAGGGGAGTCGCAACTAGGTTGATCTGTGTGCAATCGATGTTCGATCAGGTGGTGGTGATGTGATCAAGAGGCAACGAAGGGCGTTTTGGCAAACCTGGTAGCGATGTGATGGCCAGTAAAGGAGGGGCGTGTGATGTGTGTTCGTGGAAGTAAGGAGAAGTGAGGTCAGACAAGGGTTTCCAGCAATGTTTCGGTGGTGATACTTCTAACAACGAGGTATATGCTGGCTACGGTAGGCTGCATATGCAAGTTTGACAACGACAAAGCAGAGTGTTTGATGATTGTATTGTGTCGATCGTAGTGCATCTTTGGGAATTCAGGCCACCATTCAGTGGATTGTTTTGCACTCACGCATTTATATTTATATCCTCTTGTGTTTACATATACATATATATAGTCTCGATTCCTTAAAGAATTGCTTGGTTGAATTGGTTGCTTGGTATTTGTTGATTATAAATATTGAATTGTTTGTGTGGATAAATTTTTTGATCGGGATAATCGTTTTGTTATTGTGATACTGAATTGACTGGAATATCGATTAAATTGTTTAGATGGAATGTTGTTTGGGATATTAGTTGAATTGATTTTGTGTATGTTGGGTTGTCCAAAATGCAAACGAGATGCTGTCTCATTGCATTTTGGTTTGTATATTGTACATCTCTTAGGACTATTCAGTTGAGAGTAATTCCTCTCAATAGAACTGTTGGTCGAGATGGATCATGAAGTTTCATTTTTCGTGTGTGTGAATTTATTAATGACCGAAATTCGATGTAATTCGATTTGGGTCGAACGATAAAATTTATATTGATGATTATTTGTCAATTTTGGAGAATTTTGCTCCATGATTTATATTTTTAGACATTCAATTTATTTTCCGTTTTTAAAATATTTTTGAAAACTTCAAAAATTTATTTTTGGTATATTAAGGTTATATGGAGGTATATTTATAAATAAAAAAAAGTGGTTGGAAAATAAAATGTGTTGTTAGAAATTGTTTGGAAAAAAAGTTGTTTTAAGATTTTCAAGAGAAATTGAATGTGCGTAATTTTTATAAGTATAAATGAAGAGTTTTAATATTATTTTCAAAGTGGTAATTCTCTTGAAAAGTGTATATATTTAATAAAAAGGATTAAAAGGAAATTTAAAACGGGAATTTTTATTACAAAACTCTATTTTAAAGAGTTTTGAAATATATTACATATATATATATATATTGGTTCAGAATTAGTTTATTTAATGATTTTGTGTAATTGAAAGGTTGGATAATATTTTTGAATAGGAATTTATTTGTAAAGCGGATAATTAAGAAAAAGAATTAAAGAAATAGTTTTGAAAGGAGATTTTTAAAGTATACAAGCTACTTTGTAGTTAAACTATATAGAGAAATATTTAAATGGAGTTGAGAATTATGATTTATAATCTCCTTTTGTATATGATTTATGCTAATGTTTGTTGTGATTTAATTCTATATAATGAGGATATTGAATAACAGATTATTAGTACCGAGTGGTATGGGACGCTTGCTAATATTATTCCGGTTATTCCATTGACTTATATTATCGAATATTTACTGTTTGATGAGTGTAGTTTACTAACTTCTAGTAAACGATCGAGTAATACTGAGTGGTATGAGACGCTCAATTAATACTTATTCGATTACTATCAGTAAGTATATGTCACTTATATTTTGGAGATGGGTTATGAAATTTTGTTATCGTCCACACGTTACTCCTTAGAGCTTAATAGTCGAGAGT
Organism: Allium fistulosum; assembly: GCA_030737815.1. Classification (NCBI taxonomy): domain Eukaryota; kingdom Viridiplantae; phylum Streptophyta; class Magnoliopsida; order Asparagales; family Amaryllidaceae; genus Allium; species Allium fistulosum. The sequence goes on from CM060901.1 coordinate 391,243,165, forward strand.
TCCATTACTATCCAAGAGCTATAAGTTGGAGATTTCTTGGGATTTATAGATTTATCCTCTTAGAACTAACTAGTTGAGTATATGATTATTTACTCTTAGGTCTAGTAGTTGAGGAATTAATAAGTTGTGACACACTCATTAGGAGATGCAGAGTTGAGAGTACCTATTATTACTCCTGTTAGGACTCATCTCATCGAGAGTATATTTTGTTTCATCCTCTAAGGACTAAATAGTTGAGTATAGCTATCTACTCTTAGGACTAGAAGTTGAGGATTTGTTATGTTGAATTGCTTACATCAGGACTCATGTAATCAAGAGCAGTTGTTGTCACTATCATCAAGACTCTTAGGGTTTAGAGTACTTGTTATCACTTTCATTAGGACTTATATAGTCAAGAGTATTTGTTGGGAATCTATGTCATAGGGTTCACACCACTATGGAGAGCACGTGAATTGGACCCACCAGATAGGCTAGTTATCCAACCTAGCGGTCTTGATTGCTGGGTCGTTCCCTGGATCCGGGATGTCACCTTGTTGAGTTGTAGGCAGGAGTTATTTTTCTCATTGGAGCCATTACCCCGACTTCACTTAAGGACCAACAGTCCTTTACCAAGGGCAAGTAGGGATCGCGACCAATGCTCGTCGTAGTCCAACAGCATGTTTAAGACTTGCGATGGGTACGAGTGTCACGATTCTAGGAGTAACCAAGGGACTGTAGGAAATGAACTACGGTCATTAGCGTTTCCTGGAGTAGTGCTATGGTACATCATTCTCCCATCTGGATGACTTAGGTAGATCCATTATTTATGAGATATTTGATATTATCACCCCATGAGAGACGATGATCATTGACATTAGAGACTGACTACGTATTAATCTATTAGTCTATCATTTGAGTTGGCCTAACCCGAGATAGCTGTGTGTTGTCTATCTATGACATTGGAGACTTGCTTTGAGCTTGTTTTTCATTATCTCATAAAAGCCTTTGGCTGAGAGATCTCCTCTTTGTATGATTTACTGTTTCTATCTCCTAGGACCATTCAGTCGAGAGTTTGCCTCTCTAAGGACTAGGGGTCGAGATATATGATTTTGAACATTGAGTTTTTGATTGGTTTTGATTTGAGATTATATTTCTTGATATCCCCAAGGGCCTAACTGTCGGAAGTTAACCCTTCCATCATGAATGTAGATTGAGATAATTATTTGGATATTGCTTTTGATATTTTGTATTGATTATGTTTTATTTGGTATTTGGATTTCTTGCTATCTTTTAGGGCTGACAGTTAGAAATTTTTTGCTTCCATCAGACAGTATGTCGAGATGGTATTTAGGTATATTGATTTTTGTATTTTGTTTAGATTTCATTCTATTCGGGTTTCACATTTATTAATTTATCTTCTGTGACTTAACAGTCAGAAGTTATACTTTCATTAGAGCTGTAAGTCGATGTTTGATTTTGTGATTATTTATTTGGCATTATGCCTTCCTGATTTATATTTTAGGGCTTGATAATCGGAAGTCCACCCTTCTATTAAGACTGCAAGTTGAGATATTTAGTTTGTTGACCCTTGGATTTGGCTTGATCTGAGACTCATTCCTTGATGATGGTTTTGTGGATACACTGTATGCTTATCCATATTATTTTGTGATTTCTATGATTTGATTGTTATCATTCAATTTTTAGATTCTATGATTCTTACTTGTTGGTATGTATCTGTTGAGTGATATTTGGAATGTGCAGCATGGTATTTTATTATTATGATGTTTCGTTGAGTCATATCCATGCTTGGCTTTTTAATACCATACTTATTGTTATGTGCTCACACTGGATTTAGATATAGTCTAACCTGTTTATTATTTATATAACACTCTAGTCAGTCCAAGACTTTTTAGGTACATGGACAGTATGACCAGCTTGAGTTTCTAGGCATAGAGGAGGCTAGATATTTTGTATTGTAGATTATCACCTTGTATTGTATAGTCTCTTGTGTGTATATCAATGTGATGTATATTGGACATATTTTGTTTATTGTATATTATAAATTATTGCTATTATTGACTCTATGATCTATCTATGATCTATGATATTTATTGTATATTGTGTATCGTCCTATCCTGGAGGCACACATGATTATTGCTTTGCGCCGATATTGTGTATGTTTTGTGGTATGTTATATTTGATGTTGAAATACATACCAGTGTTAACCCAAGGAAATATTCACATGTGTACCACATATCACCTTATTCTCTGTAGTATCCGACAGTATTACTCTATAGTACTTCTCTACCTAAGAATACACTAGCAATTACCTGCTGCTTGTGTCTAAAATAATGATTATTTGCCTTGTATAAACCATATGGGGGAAGTTACGCGAACGAGAGTCCTCTAGAGAGAATTGGGGCGAGAAGGATAGCCTCATAGTTCTCTCTAGAGACAAAGAGGAATAACCAGAATATCCGCTTAGAAATGGCGGGTTTCCGATAAAGGAAGATTATTCCCATAAGGTCCAAATGATTTTAGCTTTAAAAATTGGTAAATGAAATAATTTTACCAACGATTATATTTTGAATATAAAGAATATTTTTCCAATAATATAGTTATTTGATTAAGGAAAGGATAATACTCAGTTATTATCATTGATTGATCGGTTGTTTAATTTAAAAGTTTAAGCACGAACACCTCGTGAATTTAATTTCACAATTTGACTATGAGGTATTCGATAAATGTTTATTAAAGGAGTTTATTTAAGATAAATAAATCTCAAGAATATGTTTTACATACGTAATGTTATGAATTGGATTTATAAAGCGTGCTTTATAAAGGAATTTTTGAGAATTTAAATTTCAGTATTTTTGAAAGGAATTTCAAATGATTTTTGGAAAAGGAATAATAATAGTATTATTTCTAAAAAGGGATTTTGAAATGAAAAACAATCTTATGATTGATTAATTCAAGTGGCTCGAAAGTAACTAAAAATGGATAGGAGATGTGTTCGGATGGTAAACTCTTCTCTTAAGTATTCCCTTCTTGTTAAGGAAATATGCGATACTATTGGTAGTACCCAGTTTTTTGGTATCATTTTTGAGTTACTCGATCAATATAATCTTCTAAGAAAAAGATAATGTGAATTTCTTATTTGACAAATTAATGGTAGTCAATTTTTATCGAAGTGTATTATCTTAATTGATAAGTATGGGTATGCTTTGGTCTTTAAAAGAAATGGTTAGTGTTAATAATGAATGGGTTTAGGTTTGTAGTAAACGATGTTTTAGCAACATTTGTTTTTAAACCCTTGAATGACACTTTGGGAGAAATCTTATGGATGTATTTAGATCTTTAATAGCGAGATTTTAGAGATAATAACAAGAATTAGAGTCTTCTATAAAAAGATAGAAAATATTATAATTATCATGTTATAAAAAGAGAAGTTCATTTTAACAATGTTTTGGTAGTAGTTGCTTTAGTCTCTTCGATTATATTTTAAAGTAATACTTGTTAAGTAAATTATGAATATACTTTTTGGCAAAGCCAGCGGGGTTGAATGGCCCCTACCATTTATTTATATTGAAATTAAGAACTTACAATATAAATAGAGAGTGCATTCATGGGGGAGGTAGAAGAGAATGTTAATTAAAAACAAGGTATGGAAGAGATAAATGGATAATATAAAACATTTGCAGTAGACTCTTAAGACCATTTGACTAAAGCATCTTGATCAAAAGGGTATGCAGATAATTTAAGCATATTGTATATTTTCCTGCAAATTTCAAAATATAGCTGCAATCTGCTCTTTCTTTTCTGATTGAAAATTACGCTGTTCCTCTCCTCCCAAATCACCATGACGATGACTTTGAGCATAATTAACAATTCTTATTATGAATATATTTAAAGCAACTGAATAAGTATATAAATACTTTTTAGTATTAAAACTGGTAAGTAAAGAGAATATATATGTATAAAGGAAGTTTAATTAATAAAGAAAGTTTTAACTAAATAAAGAATGTTTTCACATTTGATATTAGTTAAAGGAAGTTTATGGTGAATTATCAATTTAATGAATTATTTTGAAAATAAGTTTTCCAGAAACCATTAAGATTTGTTTAGAAATGTATGATAACAAAAAGATTATGTAGTAGTGTATTTATAAATTTGTTTAAATTAAGAAATTATTTAATAATATATTTTATAAAAGTATACTTTATAAATTAAAGTGTAATTAGCAAAAATAAAATGATGTTTGAGAAAGATGGATATCCTAATGTTTTGAAAAAGTATAAAAGGGAAAGTTATGTAATATAAAATAAGTTTAGAATTAAATTTATAAGGAGATTTATTAACAAAAAATTTCAAAGGAATTTTGAAATAAGAATTATAATGGTATTATTCCAAATAAAGGATAATCGGTTTCTTTTGGAAAAAAGATAGAAATATTTTTGTGAATAAATATTTGAAAAAGGAAAAAATGGTTATGTACAAAGAAGTATCTTTATAAAAGTTTGAATAAAGATGAAAGTTTTATGAAATATTTTCATAAGAATTTTGGGAACGTTAATAAATACATATGAAGTATGTGGAATATTTCGTCGCACGATTTATTCTAAGATTCGAGTACAAAACTTTGACGTGTTTTACACTTATCTGAAAGAGGATTTATCACTCGATTCTTGACGACGAACATTGATGAGGGTTTATGGTTAGACGCTTGAGTTTTCTATCATAGTTGATAGCTATGCAAGGAGAACTAAAGTTCTGATCAAAAAGCCTGGTCAGAGTCCACACTAAAGGATCGGGGGATCAATGCTAGTTTGGAAGTAAGGTTGTGAATTCGAATAGAAGATCGAATCAGACATTTTGTACAGATGATCTATATACATCATACGGATGTAAGTTAAAATAAATATTTTGGGTGAAACCTTTTGGTTTTTGTTTTGGGTAATTTCGGGGACGAAATTCTTTTAAGGGTAGAAGTCTGTAACGACCCACAAATTTATCACTTTGATAAATTATATTTATTTTTAAATAAAACGTTGATAACAAAAATAATATTGTTTTGAGTAATAATAAGTAATAGTAATTTTATTTTGAATAAATATTTACAAAAATATTTTCCTCGAAATCTAAATCGATAAAATGGCCGAAAACTATTTTATCAGTAAACAGCTTTATAACCGTAAAATGTCATGCACAGAGATGGATACATACACTTATTTTTATAATTAAATAAGAATATGAAATAAAATCAATTGATTTGATTTTGAAAATAAGATGTGTTTATAACATTAGTAATAATGCCCTTAAGAATGATAATTGATTTATTAAATTAAAATTGAGATTTGATGATTAAATAATTATTATAATTATTCAAATAATGATTTTAAAAAGGTTATAATTCATTTTGAATAGTTATAAAGTGATAATAAATCATTTATAATAGTTTTACAAAGATATATATTTGATTTGAAAATATAAGGAAAAATCGATATCGCTTTATCGGTATAATATCGGTTTTTGTAAATAATTGTTAATATAAATTTATATGGTTTTATGAATGAAAGGTGATCATTTTAATTCATTTAAAATGGTAAGAATTTTTTTTTGAAATTTTGTTTACAAATATGTATACGTTAAAGTATAAGTGAAAATGTGACCGAGAATCGGTTCTCTGATCGGCAACGGTTTATCGAACGAAAGTTGTTCGGAATCAATGCAACGTTGTTTATATGTCATGTACACATATATAACACATAAATGCATACCCTAACATACACATAAACCTATACATGTATACATTTACACTTAAACATATATATATTATTAAATATATAAGATATTTTAAGTAAAGCGTTTTCCTTAAGCTTAAACAAGTCAACATATGCATACATGAGCGGATAGAATTGATGTGCACATGGGGGAGGAGTTATGGCTGTGTATTTTAAAGGAGTAGTGTGTTGGGGAAGCTTGGAAAAAGTGGTGTATGCATATCTTCCTTCATACTCCTCTTTTTTCCTATAAATACCCTACTCTCTTCTCTTCTTTTTCATTCTTCTTCTTCCTTCTTCTTAAGCTTCCTAAGAGCTTCTTTAATGGCTTCCATGCCCTAGGAAAATATTAGAAAAAGTCATGGAAAAATATTAGTAAAATATACACACATGTATATAATATCAATCCACTTCAAAAACAAGTCAAAACACCTCCTTTCCACCACTCTAACTCATGGCCAGCATAAGATCCACCCTAGGTCGTGCCCTTCCTCCACTCCCACCATGGCCATGAGCACCTCCTACACTTCCAAGGCTATGCCTAGCCACTTCAAGGCTTCGGAGCTCGATTCCGTAGAGTTTAATTTGATCGCAGCGGAGTTATAGCCGATTTAAAGTTAGGTCGTTCGAATCTAAGGTGAGAACTCCTATAACTATTATACTATATATTGGATGATGATCGGATGTTGCAAATGGATGTTTAATATGCTTTGATCATCAAGTTTGGTTGTTTTCATATGAATGTTAAATATATATACAAGTCACAAATACACACGTCGATAAGCACAAAAGGAAATCACTTTCCTTGAATTAATGAAATGGTGTGTATGGATTTGTTAAACCTCTTAAAAATGGTTTAAAATGTATTTGAAATGTTTTTCGAACATTTAAAAGTGTTTTGGTGAAGTTTGAGAAAAAATGGAAAATTTAGTTAAAAATAAGCGTGTCGTGTAACGGCAGTTCGCGATTTCGCGCTATAAAAGTCAAACTAGTGTAAAAGTTGGAATTTAGCTGAGAATTCTTCGAGATGAGAATTTTCCGAACTATTATATCCATAGTTTCCCAACGAAGAAAAAAATCGAGATTTCGATAAATAGATTTCGATATATGAGTAAAACAAGTTTTTGAAAAAACCTGAATGTGCAGTTCGGAATCCAAAACTGGATTTCTTTAGAAATGATGTTTTTAAAATGTTTAAAAATGTGAAATAAACCTTATAAATCTTTTAAAATGTTTTAAAAGTTATTTGAGGAATAAAAATGGATTTTAAAATAAATAAAATTCGTTTTGATCAATATAGCTTTAAAAGCACTTTCCGTAGCACTTTCCGCAGCACTTTTCTATAGCTTTCAAAATGTGTTTTTAAACTTAACGATTCTTAACCAAATCTTTTATAAGCATTTTCAAATGGATAAGTAAGATTTTTAATAATAATTTGGAGGTTTTCTAGCATTTTGAAGAAAGTTCAAATAAATGATTGAAAGAAAAAGCTATTATAAATAAGTGATCATTTAATCTTGGCTCTAAAAGCCGACGAGTAGACTAGAGTTTTCTATTTGTGAGATTCGAATGTGAGGTGCTTAAACTAAGGAGATGTTCAGGAGCAACTGGTGCCCTGGCTCACCTGGCCTCTTACTTGGGCGAGGGATAGATAAGGTCGAAATGTCGGAAACGAGTTAAGTATAAAAATATTTAATTTTCCAAATTTAAATACGACTTTTATTTTATAGGGATGATCTTCTTATTATTGGTGTTAAAGCCCGAAGAGGGAACTCATACTATTCATGGAATTTAAAAGGTAATTTCGCCGTTATTCCATCCATAGTATTTGTTGAATACGGAGATTGATATTGAGTAGAATTAAATGATTTCTATAGATTCTGCTCACTTAATATTTACTAATTTTGGATTTACATCCTAGATAACATTGTTTTAGCTCGATTAAAATTAAGAGTAGTGAATTAAGAAATCTTTGTTAAGATTTAAATGAAATGGTTTTGGAAATGTTTTCTTAAGTATAAAATGAAATGATTTCGAATTATTTAAATTTAAGGGTTTTAAGTAATCGAAGATTTGATAAGAGAGGTTTGATAATTGCGTGTATACCAAAAAGAATGTTTAGAAATATATATCTCCGAGGGAGATTTTGGATAAAAAGAATTTAATCAATTAAAGAATGTTTCCCTCTTCACAAAACCTCTTTTTTATCGATGATTTGATCGAACGAACATGGATCGGGTCAAATCTGGCACTTACCCCTCGTGTTGAGTCAAAAGATTTTCCGAAGATTTGTTATCCATTTCCACCACACATGAGTATTCCGCCTTTGTAAGGACAGATATTATAACTGTCCATGTTTAACTCTGATAAATGTATTTTAATTTCTGCTGTAAAGGTTATTTGCTGAAATAACATATGTAAGATTCTGTTCTATCTTTATTTTCTTTCTTACCCTTAATGATCCGCTTCTCCGGCACTTGGATTTACGGCACGTGAATACCGAGGATGTGTTTGTGTCGATTTCTGGGAGTTGAAGAACCGGGTCGTTACAGGTATTTTGTAAATAAATTAAATTGTTTATTTCTGAAATATTGGCAGCACTTTTAGAAAAAAAATTAGCAACCAATAATATTTTGACAAATAAGGCAGGTTAGTTGAAAAGATTACTTTAAAACGCTAAAAATCAGCTTAAACATGCTTTTTACATGTTTCACATTTTCGGCACCCTCCTTCCGACGCCTTACTTTCGCCTCCTTCTTAGTCGAAACCAAAACGCCTGGTACTAATACTTGGTATGTAGCGAATTGGATTAAGGCGGAAGGTATAAAGTCGAAACCAGGGGTTTCGAAGGGGTCGATGTATGTCTTTGTTTTTAAAAGAGAACGCGCCTGCTTTGCTTTCGACTTAATTAGCTGTCTACATGGTTAGCTTTTGTCTGAGTTAAATTCTTTTAAAGGAATGATTGCGCCTTTTTGTTTTAAGTAATGGCTTTCGACTAGGTCGAAACCCCCTTGCTGCCGCCTTTCTTCCTTTCGATGCAGTTTATTCGAAAGGTCCTTTTGTTTTAAAATCCAAGCCGCTTCTTCATTGCTTTCGAAGGGAATGGTTTCGACACCATCCCTTCATTTATTAGGAAATAGCTTTCGAAAGTGTTGCTTTTGACCCAGATCTTTTATGACCCATTTGAGATTTTTTAAAGATAAACCTAGAGGTTTCGAATAACATAGTTTTGAATGGTTTCGAAAGGTTTTTCCACATATATTACTTGAACCCAAATGCTTTCAAAAGGTTTGATGGACTTAATGCTTTCGAAAGGTTAAAAAAAGGTTTCAAAGGGGTGGTTTCCCAATGATTTCGAAAGGTTTTAAAAGGAAGGTTTCTAATGATTTTGAAAACCAATGTTAAGTGCTTTAAAAATAGGATGTCTAAGGTTTTAAAGCTTTCGAAGGTGATGTTTTTTTCAATGATTTTGAAAGGTTGATTATGAATGGTTTTGAAAGGTATTTTTTAGCCTTTCGACCTAAGGTTTTACTTGGACTCGAAAGGGCTATTTTCAATTGATTCAAAAGGGGTACTTTTAAAGATTAAATGTTTTCATCAACAAAGTTTTGTGTAAAGTATATATAACATGGCAAGGTGATTGAGTAAAGCATAGTGTATAATTTCCTTATTTGAAGTATGATTTAAAGGATTAAATCATTTTGAAAGAAAATATTTTCAAGGAAAATTTATAGGTAGTTAACCTAAGTAAAATGACTCAGATATTAGAATACCAAATGGGACTGGTATAGGGTCGCACCCTATACATTAGCTATTAGCCCCTAGCTAATTTAGTCCAAAATTCCAGTGTGTAGGGCTTTGTCACAGGTAAGACTAAAATGATGTTACACACAGAAAGGAATATATATGTATAGAGATAGGTTATTGGTGAGCCCGCAAAACCATTAGGATCAGTTGACCCTGGAGAATTAAGTTAGGGATAGACCGTAAAGAGGAATATCTAACAGAAGTTAGATTATTTGTTTATTTTGTCTGGTAGGCTCGAGCCAGCCACAGGTTAGTAGTTAGCCCAACAAAACTATATTATTCAGACAGATAGTCCATTTGTTACCTGATTTATATGCTTTCATGATATTGATATTATTTTTTAGCCCGTTTTGGCTATAGGATTAAGATTTGCTAAAGATGTATATTAAAGGGATATTATTGAGGGGAAACCCGTTCCGCTAAGTGGCGTGGTCTCACTTAATATCATATAACCGAGATGTATAGTATTATTAACACCAGGCTTTATGTCTGAATCCAAGTTTATGTTTTTCCCCTTAAACTCTCGGGTGCTCAAAATTGATTTGAGTAGGCCGAGGGTTAAGGATTTACAGGTTTTAGTAGGTGGACGAATAAAGCTTCCAAAGACGAGCACGAGGCTGAAATTAGCTATTTAGGAGTTGTTTTATTTGTTTTATTCCGCTGTGTTGTATTAAGTCGGTTATGACTATTTAACACTCTGGTCAACCAAAGGGGCATTTTCATATGTTGCTCTTGGCGTATTTTGTAATAATTATATTTGATCTAAACTTGGGAAACCGTTGGGATTATGTAATGGAATATGAAACATGTTTTGTGAAATGTAATCGATAAAGTTGTTTTTGAAATCTATTATTTTGTTTCATATTCATGTGCTTCTGATATTATGGATACCATTAACATTACCGTATTTGGTCACCAGAAGTTAATACTATGGATGACTACAGCATCTATAGCGCTTAGCTTTAGGCCTCCAGATAGGGGATGTTACAACTTAGTATCGAAGCATATGTTTATGAAAAAACTTTAAACTAAAATGATTTTTGAAAACATAATCCTAAGGAACTAGAGGTAAAATTAGGGTATGTGATAACGCTATAGTAACCTACTTGCATTTGCTATATATAAGTATATGCTTTATCTCTATTCTCCTTTATCTCTTAGGCTATCTTTTGTATTTCATGAGGCTTGAATACAAATACGAATGCTAAGGTGGAAGAGTTAACCTTGGAGGAGGAAGCACCATAAAAAATGGAAATGCCAGACCAAAATCTAGGAGAAACCCAAGTCAGGCATAAGCTGGAAATGTGGGTGCTGGAGTCCTGCAAGTTGACATAGGAGTAATGTATCAGTTCTTTGTCAACATGATGCAGGGGGTGTTGCTGCTGAAGTGGTTGGAGGAAATGCTGGAGTAGGTGTTCAGGAAGCTCCAGTAGTCAACAACTATGCTATTCTGAGTAGGGATTATGCTCGGTTGGGACGAAAGCCATTCATCGTAACTGAAGATGCTATTGAAGTAGAAAAATGGTTGATGCATTTGAGAGGATCTTTGCGGATTTGGGGCTCAATGATGAGCAGAAGAGAAGGTTTGCTTCGAGACAGCTTCATGGAGCAGCTCTATACTGGTGGAATAGTGTGACGGATGGAGTTAATTAGGAGACGATAGCATGGCCGAGTTCAAAAGAAGATTTGAGTTAAGGTTTATGTTGGAGATTGCTAAGTCTGCTCTGCTTAGGAAGTTTTCTGAATTGGAGCAGGGAGACATGACTGTGCTAGAGTATGCAAGGAGGTTTGAGGAGCTAGCAAGATATGGCTATGCTACGGTTGATACTAATATTAAGAGAAATGAGAAGTTCATTATGGGGTTGAAGTCTCAGTTGGCAAAGGCTACATTACCACATATCATGGATCCATGTGATGTTGTAGTGGAAATGGCTTTAAGGAATGAGGCGATGCTTGCTTTTTTGGAGAGAAACAAGGCAAAGGAAGTCCAGGTGGGGTAGAGTCGAAAAAGAAAGTTTTTCCACAAGAAAGGAGCCCAGAAGGGTGGAGCTGCTAAGAAGGGGAAGGCAGAAGTGGTCTGTTACAAGTGTGACAAGAAGGGACACTATGCCCATGAGTGTCGGATAGGCAAAGGAAAGAAAACTGCTAAGAAGAAAGAGGTGAGGTGTTTCAACTATGATCAAATTGGTCATTACAAGAACCAATGCAAGGAGCCTGCTAAGGATGGGAAGGGCAAGGTGTATGCATCTGAGCCAGCTACCTCGAGGCCAACAACAGAGGAAAAAGGAAAAACTGTGTTGGGAGGTACGCTTCTGATTCATGGTATGTCAGTTAGCGACCTGTTTGATCTTGGTGCATCACATTCTTTTATATCTCATTGTTTGGTAAATAAGATTAACCTAGAACCCTCATACTTAGTTATTTCCTTAAGGGTTGCAAATCCGACAGGAGGGTGCGTGACACTTGGGATGAAGTGTGACCATCTAGAGTTTGATTTGTTAGGTGATACCTTTGTTTGCAGATTGTATGTGTTTAACTTCATACAGTTTGGAATTATTTTGGGTATGGATTGGTTAAGTAAATATGATCTAGGATATTTTTCCATGATAGGACAAATCACGTAGACACCCTGACAGTAGTGATCGGATAGTATACACCGTAGAAAACCCTAGTTGTGAATGAATTCTTTTTTGGGTGTTGTGGAGGTAGAAGACGAGTTGAATCGAGTTTTTGTGGTTAGAGAATTTGTGGATGATTTTGAACCTGTAGTAGGATTGCCACCGAAACAAGCCATTGAGTTTCAGATAGATTTAGTACTTGGAGCAGAACCAGTAAGTGGACCGCCAAGCAGGATGACACCTACCAAGATGAGAGACCCGAAGGTGCAGTTGGTGGAGTTGGAAGGTAAGAATTTTATTAGGCCTAGTAGTTCACCTTGGAGAGCAGCCGCAGTGTTTGCCAAGAAGCCGAACGGATCGTTAAGGTTATGTATCGATTATCATAAGTTGAATGAGAGGACGATAAAGAATCGATATTTGTTTCCTAGAATTGACGATTTGTTCGATCAGTTAAGTGGAGCCAAGGTATTTTCTCAGTTGGATTTAGCAACAGGTTTCCATCAGCTTAGAGTAGCAGAGGATAATATTCCTTTGACGGCATTTAGAACTAGATATGGATTGTACAAATGGTTAGTGATGCCGTTCGGACTGACTAATGCATCAACTTTCTTTGTAGATTTGATGAACCGAATTTTCCGAGAGCACTTAGATAGGTCTGTATTGGTGTTCATAGATGATATTTTGATATACTCTAAGAATGAAAGGGAGCATGAAGTTCATCTTAGAGTGGTGCTTGAGACGCTGAGACAACACCAACTGAAGGCGAAGTTTTCAAAGTGTCATTTCTGGAAGAAGGAAGTGAAGTTTCTTGGTCATATAGTCCCAGAGAAAAGGTTGTCCGTAGATCTGACTAAGATCGAAGCGGTGAATAATTGGAAGAGACCCGAGGCAGTGACTGAGATAAAGAGTTTTCTTGGATTGGCTGGATAATATAGGAGGTTCATTAAGGATTTTTCGCTGATAGCAGCACCAGTGACCAAGCTAACGCGAAAGGATGTGAAGTTTGTTTGGACCGATAAGTGTGAGGAAGCATTCCAGAAGCTGAAACACTTATTGACTAATGTACTTGTGTTAGTTATTCCAGAAGGGAATCGGGATCTGGTAGTATATACAGATGCATGTGGAACTAGATTAGGAGCTGTGTTAATGCAGAGAGGTAAAGTGATTGCCTATGCTTCTCGACAGCTTAAACCGCATGAGGCTAGATATCCAACGCATGTTTTGGAATTAGCTACGATGATATTTGCATTGAAGGTGTGGTGACATTACCTTTTGGGAGAGAGGTTTGAGCTTCATACGGATCATAAGTCATTAAAGTATTTACTCTCAGAAGGAGCTGAATATGAGACATCAGAGATGGTTGGAATTTATAGTTGCTTATGACTTTGGTATTGAATACACACCAGGGAAAGGCAATTAGGTTGCGGACGCACTTAGCAGAAAGCAACAGAATGTAGTTTTGGCAATGATAACTGAGTGGACATATTTGGAAGCGTTGACGACATGTAGAGTGCAGTGGAGATCTAAAGTTAGATCTAGTAAGGAAACTGCTATGATGTCATGTTTGGAAGTTCGACTAGTGATGATCGAAAAGGTTGATTCTAAACAGATGGAGGATCCGCTATTAGTTGAACGGATTAAGAAGTTAAGGGATGGAACAGAGAGCGATGACTTGAAGGATTTTAGTCTTGACCAGAATGGGTGGTTGAGAAAGAAAGGAAGATTCTGTGTTTCGAATTAGGAAGCATTAGGAAGGAAGTTTTGGAGGAATGCCATCATTCGAAGTTTACTATTCATTCGGGAGGAACTAAGATGTATCAGGATATGAAGAGGAGTTTCTTCTGGGAAGGTATGAAGAGAGATGTAGGCTTATGGACAAAGCAGTGTTTGAACTGCCAAAAGGTAAAGGCCGAACATCAAAAACCAAGTGGGTTGCTTTAGCCATTAGATGCACCAGTTTGGAAGTGGGATTCTATTTCTATGGATTTTATAGATGGGTTGCCAAGGTCTAATAGAGGAAATGAAAGTATAAGGGTCATAGTGGATAGGTTGACCAAGAGTGCCCATTTCATTCCAGTTAAGTCAACCAGAATGACACTTGTTTCGGCTAAGTTATTTATGAAAAATATACTTAGACTTCATGAAATTCCTAGTAGTATCGTAAGTGATCGAGATTTCTTACTCACTAGCGAGTTTTGGAAGAGTCTACAGGGAATTTTAGGAACCAAGCTCAAGATGAGTACCGCTTACCATCCACAATCTGGTGGGCAAACAGAAAGAGTTAACAAAGTCTTGAAGGATTTGTTATAAGCATGTGTGTTAGATTTTGGAGGATCATAGGAAAACCATCTACACTTAGTCGAGTTTTCGTATAACAACAGTTATCAGGCTAGTATAGGGATAGCACCGTTTGAAGCTTTGTATGGAAGGCCATGCAAATCTCCAGTTTGTTAGTTAGAGACCGAGGGTAGGTTGGTTCTTGATCCGGATTTAGTTAGAGAAGCTGCAGAAAAGATTGAGTTGATTCGGGCTAGGATGAAGGAAGCTCAGTCTAGGCAGAAGGGTTATGCAGATAAAAGACGGAAAGACATAGAGTTCTCTATTGGAGATCATGTTTTCATTAAGGTATCACCGATGAAAGGTGTTATCAGATTCGTGAAATCAGGGAAATTGGCAACAAGATACGTAGGACCATTTCTTATTATTGAGATGATCGAGAAACTCGCATATAGAGTAGAGTTATCGAATAGTTTGGCAAGATTCCACGATGTTTATCATGTTTCTCATCTGAGAAAGTGTATTAGAGACCCAAAGACTACTATAGCACCGACTGTGTTAGAGGATTTAGTAGTAGATCCGAACAAGATTATAGTTAGAAAGCCAGTTCGTATAGTCGCGAAAGATGAGAAAAGGATAAGGGACAAGATAGTCAGATTAGTTAAAGTCCAGTGGAGCGACGATGAGATAGACTGTACTTGGGAGACTGAGAGTAGGATTAGAGATGCTTATCCTGATTTGTTTGATGGTATGTTTTACCTTTCTGATTGATTTATTGAGTACCTTATCGTAATTTCGAGGACGAAATTCTTTAAGGAGGGGAGTCTGTAGCGATCCTAATTTTTTTGTAACGTTATTTAGTAACATTTAATTAGGTAAATTTAATGAAATAATGTAAAATGGTTAAGGGATTGAGATTTGTGATTAGTAAGGGTAGCCATGTCATGTTAACAAATGAACTAAGTTAATTGAAATGGAATAAAATGTTAGGAAATAGACAAGGGCAATATAGGAATAAGTATTATTTTTATACCCTAAACCCCTTGAGCCATATTCTATACATTCATTTCTATATTCGCAAAACTAAAACCAAAGTAAGAGGCCAACCACCATTAGGAAAGCAAGAGAAGATAATAAGATTTCAGGTGGAAAAGCATAAGCAACTTAACCAAGATCAAATCTCAAAGCTAAGGTGAATAATGACTACATCTCATGTTTTCTAATTGCTTTCGGTTTTAGGTTAAATCCGAATAATTTTGCAAGGTTTTGTCATGTTTTGACAGTTGAAAATAAATATATATGCTTGTTGATGATTTATGACATTTCATATAGATTTTATTATTTCTTTTAGTGTGAAAACCTTATTAAATGACATCCAAATGTCTTGCGATTTTAGATTTAGATCAGAAATGATATTTTAGAGATGGGTTTCAATTTTCATAATTTTCTAAATTAATGTGTATTTAATATTAATTTTCTAGCAAGGAAAATGATTATTGGGTAAAACTATTTATGGCTAAATAATATATGTTTGGGTCTGAAATTTATATATGTTGGAGAACATATTAAAAATGATTTACAGGAATTTTTGTAGAATTTTCCTATGTTTTTAATCAATATATAAAATTATTTAAGGTATGTGTCAAGACCCAAAAGTCGACCTTCAAAAATCGGCACCCGTACTTCCCTTGTACTCAAAATGCCGTAGATTCAAATGCCGAATCTGGTTCTCGAGAGCTTATAACAACATTAAGTAAATACCACAGCGGAATAAATGAATAATACATTGATATGCAATATCTGATACAACAGAGTGATACAATGAATATCAATATACATCAGAGATATGATACAACAACTAGCAGCGGAAAAGAAAACGATAACATCAGCAGTGGATAATCTTCATCTCCAAAGCACCAATCCAGAAACAGCTCGAACTCCCAATAACGAGGCACACAGATAAGCAAGTGCAGTCCGATCCAAAGACTGAACTAGCTCCAGATAAATCTACTAAATCTGATTATCTGAAAAACCCAACTCTAGACTGCTCGTGTAGAAAAATTTTGAGCATCCAGAGTTTAGGAAAGAACAATAAACTCCGGATCAGTCATGAGACTGGTGTGAGCAACAAAAACAGTTTATCTTTAAAACAAATAGCAGAAAATTTTAAAGTCAATTCGCAATGCTTTTTAGAAAATGAAACTACCATAAGACCTCCCACCACACACACAATGCAAACGCAGACTTGGAGGAGATTTCTTCTTATGATAGTCAAAGATGCTTACTACGCAAAAATCAAATCATTTGATTATTATTATTATTATTAGTGCCTGCTATAGCTGCCTCCTGAGGAGACAGGTTATACAATTGAAATTGTAAAGGCTCGTATTGTTTCTTTGGATTTCCAACAAATGGTCAGGCTAAGGAACTTCCTGTGCCACGAACAGAACGCCTCTGGAATGACGTCCCGAGAACCTAACCGGATCTCTGCCAACACAAGGCCGGGTTACCTCTGCCAAAATAGGTAACTACTGACACGCGTATGCCATCCCCCGATCGTAACCGATCTTCCCGAGGATCCTCGATTTCCAACAAACCACATAATAATAATGCAGCAACCACATAGGTTAAGTATCTGGGCTCCATACCATGATACCACCTCTATCCAGAAGGAATGACATACACTAAGGGGCGCTACTCCCTAGAACCTTGCCGCATCTTTCCTGTTTTGACCATTTCCGGGGTGTGAGGTTCGACGAAGTCTCATCCACAAAGCTACGCTTTGTCACAAAGCCATGCTTCGGGTCAAACAAATGATCAACCTATGATCACAAAGATATAAGATCAAACAAATGATCATATCGCAAATGATCAAACACTGATCATCACACAGCAACACTCAGCATGCCACATTACCAAATTGGGATATATCGCTGATAAATTTCAATTACATAACCTCTGAGCTCGTACGTCTCAGAGAAGGGTGTTAAGATAAGAGAATAAATTCTCCGCCACCAAACAGAAATGTATTTGAAAGAAATCGGCTTTATATCTCAAAGTGTAATGTCAGACATGTAACCATACAAGTCTGTTCCGGATTCGAACAGAACCGAAGGCACTTCTCACGAAGCCCTTGCAATTCCGGATAACTTTCAATCACGTCCGGACTTCCCGTCACAAAAAGAGTGATATAAATCTCTATACCGGCGCGACTCAGTGCAGAGACATTCGACAGGTTGTCCTTTCATTTTCGAAAAATATCCGGTCTTCAACACCGGTCTTCAAATGCTATCCATATACGACGTATCACTATTCGGAATGAGTTATACGACCCAAAGGTCCTTTCCCGGCTAACGCGAATAGTGAGTGAAATATTTAAAAACATATGGATACTGGGATTCCAATTAAGTCACAACTTAAACCCAAACTTTCTTTTTAAATGGTTTAACAAATTACCATTTTAATCTTCTTAAACAAAAAGATTTAATTCACAAAGTTCACTTAATTTCACAAAGATTCATTCACAGATTTCCCAAATCGATTTCCATTTCAGTTTAATTTATTCGTTAAATCTTTAAAATAAAGATTCAACTTATAGCTTTCAAAACAATTTCATTTCTAATGGTTTAAACAAATCGTCATTTCAAATCTGTTAAAAATAAACAGATTTAATTCATAGCTTTCAAAAAGAATTCATTCATAACTTGGAAAAACAAATTTTCAATTCAGTCTTGAAATTCCTTTAATTAAACTGGAATTTCATTTCTTATCTGAAAGCTTTTATCATTTGAAAACAAACAGTTTTCAATTTGGAAATCTGATTCATTCATACGAGTTGAAATCCTTAGTTTTAAATTCAAATTCCCAACTTATACTTTTAAAATGGTTTAATTTATACAAACACATTTATATCATCTTTTATCCCTAGTTTCCAAATCATAGATTTAATTTCAAACTTGAATTCAAATTTAAATCTAATTATTTAAATTTTCAAAACTCGATTAAGTTATTCAAAATAACTTTTATCTTTGAAATTCCATTTTAAAAGCTTTTCACTTTAAACCGAAATTTCCAATTTCAAAATCAATTGAAATTAAAATTTCAATTTCAAAAACATCAGATTTAAATTATCTGTGACTTAACCGATTTCCACGTGAAATCCATATTTGTGTGTGTAAAAGTGTGGTATGGGGGTTTCACACAATAGTGCAACACAATGAATCATCACAGATCAAAATACAGGATATAGTTGATAAGCGATATAACTATAACGCTCATCGTTCATTTACAGATCACAAATATATATAAATTACAGATAGATAAACTACAATACAGATCACACACAAATCAGGGTGTATCACAAAGCATCATATATCAGGGATATCAAACAATTAAATCATCCAATAGAATCCAAACATTCACAAGTGAATTTATTAACCAACTAATTAATTTAAATCAGATGTTTCAATTATTAATCTGAGTTAATTATCATGATTTAATTTCAAATTATTTGAAATAAATTCCCTTTCGAATTCATTTGTTAATCTTTATTAACTAATCAATTTTAAGTAAATGAATCAATTAAACCTTTAATTATTTACAAATAATTTACTCAAATTTCAAATCATCATTTAATTGATTACATTCAGTAATTATCTATTTATTTCTTCTCTAAGTAATTTTACTTCATTAATTTCATTAAGTAATTATACTTAACTTAATATCAAGTAATTATTTTTAATTAATTGAACTTAATTAATTAATTAAAATTTACCATATTAACTTGATTAATCTTTAATTACTAAATAAATAAATTCCTAATCATAAATTAATAGCTTAAAATTATCAAATTAATTTAACCTTAATTTATTTATTTAAACCTTTAATAATTTGATTAATTCAAATCATAAATTAATTAAATAAATAGATTATCCATTTTATCTAACTTAACCATTTTAAATTTCATTTTAAATTCAAAATTTCTTTTTCATACTTAAACCTTTCTAAGTATTAAAACAGTTTAAATTTAAAACTTTATTCCGAAACTAGGCTTCAACTAAATCTGGATTCATCATTAACTCTGATTCATCAACTCAGTTTAAACTTGCTTTGAAATTTAAATTCAATTCTAAATTTTCAGAAAACAACATAACAGGTTCTGTTTTTAAAACCTGGGCAACAACTCGTACCCGAGCCAAACATCAATCTCCCCGATCCTTGCTTCGAGTTTTCGCTCGACACACTCGTCTTCGAGTTCCCACGCGAATTTCCTCGAGTACGACTCGAATTCGTCCCCAGGCAAGACTGCTTCTTCCCCATTGTCTCAAACACCACCTGACACCAACGTGCACGTGTACACCAAAGGTCGACGCCTCCGATCATCACCACATCGACGAGTAAGTCGAACATCACCCCCAGCTCCGATCCCAACCACCAGTTTCCCTCCAGTACCACTCGAACCCAAATTCGAATAAATCGAAGCCTGGAAACAAACTCGCGACCAACCAAATCCCTGTCATCGCCTCGTCTTCGCAGCCCTGTCCACCAGAAAACCTGAAACTCCGGCCACCTTCTCGACTTCGACCAAGCTTCTATTCCCCAGAGTTTTATCAAACTCGATCGTTTCTAGACATCGTGGCGATCACGATTCCCAGGTCAGCCGAAACTAGGTTTAAAAACATCGACAACCTCCCAATGTCATCACCAACCTCTGATCGACACCCTACCATTTTTCCTATATTCTTCGTTCGCTCCTCTACTCCCAGACCGAAGTTCGACATCCCTAGTTGTCGAGATCACCCACGGCAGCTTAAAAAGCTTAAAACAGTGCATCTAGAACTGCTCTTCAACCCCAGCATTAAAAATTTTAAATCTTGTTTTAAAAATCCCATTTTTTGTATGTAGATTCGTTTTATACTCCTGAATTTTTAAAACATGAAGTTTGTTTTTAAACTTATTTTGAGGTTGTACATACTTCCTTGGTTCCAGAGACAAATAAAAGTTGGTTCAACTTAAATAATTTTAAATGCTTAGATTATAACCAAACAAACTACTTTTGTTTACAACTCAAATCCTAACTGGGATCAAATCAAGTGGTAAAGACCTTTTTATCCAAAATCTTAGTTTAAAACAAACACAGGCAAAACAGATTCTTTGCAATACTTATGTATTTGCATATACACATAGAGGAATCATCACAAACCAAACATTTAAAAGCATACTCATTCTAGTTGTCTACCTACAACTGATAGTTAACACTTATGGTTTAAAATGTGAAGTTACTCACAGGTAAACAAGAAGAGTTGCTCACCTGGAAAAGAAGAACAGAGGACTCAAGTATTTGAAACAGGTTTTGGTCCCTCTTGCACTGTTTTAGTTGTCTCAGACTTTTCTTTGATCTGGATTGTTGAATTGCTTCAAGTTGTAATTTGTTTAAGATTTAGTTGATATTACTTCAGGTTGGCTTAGCTTGGAATGAACTTGAATTTGCTTCTTGAATTCACTACATATTTTGAAAACTGCAGTTTTGTTTCTCCTGTAATCTCTTTTTCTTATTTGTTGAATTAAAGTTGAGTGATGATGTTTGTTGCATACCCAGGTTAATGAATCGAAATGGAAAGAAGATGATGTATATATTAGAAATGAGTTACAGGGTGTTATCATTTTGTACAAAAGGCATGGGATAGAGATGCTTGCTTGTACTTGTTCGAGATCTTTATGGTGGCTGATAGATGTTATTTTATTTTTGTCTTTGTTTTCTTTATGCTTTTGTACTTGGTTATGCATATTAATGTATTTATTAACTTCAGCCTTACTTCGGCTGAGATGATGTTTGTGGTGGCTTGCATTACTTGTTGTGATATGCTATTGTACTTTATCATTTACTTTTATTTGTGTTCATGTTTTACTCGGCTGGGATGATGGTGCTTGGTACATAGATATGTTTATTTTTATTACTTTGCCATGTTATACATTGTTATGTTGTCTTCTTTTGTTTTGTGGTTTACAATTCAGTTTGTATTTGTTCAAGTTGTATTTGATATTTTATTGTTAAATTAGTTTACTTTACTTTGCATACTTGTATTTGTTTTGTTTTCTAAGTGTTGTAGGCTATGATATACTTTTGTAAGCTAGAGGTATATGGCATAAATTGTTATGCCTTGTTCATATCTAAATATATTTTGTTCTTTGGTTTTTATTATTTTATAAATTTAAAAAAAGAATTTCTATTTTAAATACGTTGTTTGAATTTAACTATATGTTACTTTATATTTTATAATTTATCTTATTATATATTTCTATTTGAATTTGTCAAATTTATTTTCTATTCCTAGTTTCAATATTTATTTACAATTTAAACTCAAGTCAAAATATATATCTATATATTTATTATTTTCAAATTCACTCGAAATCGAGTCGGGGAAACTCGCTTTCATTCAATCGATTTATTTTACTATTTTATTCAAAAATTCATTTAATTATTAATTTAACTCCAAAATTCAATAAATTATTAATTTAAATTAAATTAAAATCTAGGGTCGTTACAAACTTCCCCCCTTAAAAGAATTTCGTCCTCGAAATTCGCAGGCACGAAAACAACACAGAGATAGACAGATGCGATCTCCTATAATTCCTCAAACACAAGATATGGATTCCAAACTCAAGTCGGAATATTCCAAAGTATATATCAATTTGTCCCTCTTCAGACTTCGATCTACCCAAGAAATTACAATAGAATTTCAAATTTGGTTTTAAACGAAATCGTTTTAATTGATTCAATTCAATTTACCCTCATATTTTATTAGTCAATTTAATTCAATTTAAAATTCCAATTTCAAATTCATTAAGGTTTAAATCCAAAAGGCTGATAAGAAGTCGATGAAAATACGAAGTAAGAATTTTCTACAACTTCTTCTTGTAGCTGGTACGAAGAAATCAAAAGAATTGAAAAGACGAATCAAAGGATATTGATAAGAAAGTTGTTTCCACTGTTGCAGGGTATTGACCATTTATAGTCATACTTCCCTGTCCCCTATCTCGTCCTCTTCTTGTACTCATATCTACTATCAGTGGATTGTAAGAGAATTTACTGAGACGTTCAGACGGATATCTGAGAGATTACTCATTCTAGAGTTTACTTCACTCTATCTCTAATGAGCTACTTAATGTGTTATACTCCTGAGCTAAAGTTCAACCTTAACTCTGATACCACTTGTCAAGACCCAAAAGTCGACCTTCGAAAATCGGCACCCGTACTTCCCTTGTACTCAAAATGCCGTAGATTCAAATGCCGAATCTGGTTCTCGGGAGCTTATAACAACATTAAGTAAATACCACAGCGGAATAAATGAATAATACATTGATATGCAATATCTGATACAACAGAGTGATACAATGAATATCAATATACATCAGAGATATGATACAACAAATAGCAGCGGAAAAGAAAACGATAACATCAGCAGCGGATAATCTTCATCTCCAAAGCACCAATCCAGAAACAGCTCGAACTCCCAATAACGAGGCACACAGATAAGCAAGTGCAGTCCGATCCAAAGACTGAACTAGCTCCAGATAAATCTACTAAATCTGATTATCTGAAAAACCCAACTCTAGACTGCTCGTGTAGAAAAATTTTGAGCATCCAGAGTTTAGGAAAGAACAATAAACTCCGGATCAGTCATGAGACTGGTGTGAGCAACAAAAACAGTTTATCTTTAAAACAAATAGCAGAAAATTTTAAAGTCAATTCGCAATGCTTTTTAGAAAATGAAACTACCATAAGACCTCCCACCACACACACAATGCAAACGCAGACTTGGAGGAGATTTCTTCTTATGATAGTCAAAGATGCTTACTACGCAAAAATCAAATCATTTGATTATTATTATTATTATTAGTGCATGGTGTAGAAAACATTTCGAAAGTAGAATATAAATCTTAGCCAGCATAGGTACCATTATATTATGCCTGCTATAGCTGCCTCCTGAGGAGACACGTTATACAATTGAAATTGTAAAGGCTCGTATTGTTTCTTTGGATTTCCAACAAATGGTCAGGCTAAGGAACTTCCTATGCCACGAACAGAACGCCTCTGGAATGACGTCCCGAGAACCTAACCGGATCTCTGCCAACACAAGGCCGGGTTACCTCTGCAAAAATAGGTAACTACTGACACGCGTATGCCATCCCCCGATCGTAACCGATCTTCCCGAGGATCCTCGATTTCCAACAAACCACATAATAATAATGCAGCAACCACATAGGTTAAGTATCTGGGCTCCATACCATGATACCACCTCTATCCAGAAGGAATGACATACACTAAGGGGCGCTACTCCCTAGAACCTTGCCGCATCTTTCCTGGTTTGACCATTTCCGGGGTGTGAGGTTCGACGAAGTCTCGTCCACAAAGCTACGCTTTGTCACAAAGCCATGCTTCGGGTCAAACAAATGATCAACCTATGATCACAAAGATATAAGATCAAACAAATGAACATATCGCAAATGATCAAACACTGATCATCACACAGCAACACTCAGCATGCCACATTACCAAATTGGGATATATCGCTGATAAATTTCATTTACATAACCTCTGAGCTCGTACGTCTCAGAGAAGGGTGTTAAGCTAAGAGAATAAATTCTCCGCCACCAAACAGAAATGTATTTGAAAGAAATCGGCTTTATATCTCAAAGTGTAATGTCAGACATGTAACCATACAAGTCTGTTAAGGGTTCGAACAGAACCGAAGGCACTTATCACGAAGCCCTTGCAATTCCGGATTACTTTCAATCACGTCCGGACTTCCCGTCACAAAAAGAGTGATATAAATCTCTATACCGGCACGACTCAGTGCAGAGACATTCGACATGTTGTCCTTTCATTTTCGAAAAATATCCAGTCTTCAACACCGGTCTTCAAATGTTATCCATATACGACGTATCACTATTGAATGAGTTATACGACCCAAAGGTCCTTTCCTGGCTAACCCGAATAGTGAGCGAAATATTTAAAAACATATGGATACTGGGATTCCAATTAAGTCACAACTTAAACCCAAACTTTCTTTTTAAATGGTTTAACAAATTACCATTTTAATCTTCTTAAACAAAAAGATTTAATTCACAAAGTTCACTTAATTTCACAAAGATTCATTCATAGATTTTCCAAATCGATTTCCATTTCAGTTTAATTTATTCGTTAAATCTTTAAAATAAAGATTCAACTTATAGCTTTCAAAACAATTTCATTTCTAATGGTTTAAACAAATCGTCATTTCAAATCTGTTAAAAATAAACAGATTTAATTCATAGCTTTCAAAAAGAATTCATTCATAACTTGGAAAAACAAATTTTCAATTCAGTCTTGAAATTCCTTTAATTAAACTGGAATTTCATTTCTTATCTGAAAGCTTTTATCATTTGAAAACAAACAGTTTTCAATTTGGAAATCTGATTCATTCATACGAGTTGAAATCCTTAGTTTTAAATTCAAATTCCCAACTTATACTTTTAAAATGGTTTAATTTATACAAACACATTTATATCATCTTTTATCCCTAGTTTCCTAATCATAGATTTAATTTCAAACTTGAATTCAAATTTAAATCTAATTATTTAAATTTTCAAAACTCGATTAAGTTATTCAAAATAACTTTTATCTTTGAAATTCCATTTCAAAAGCTTTTCACTTTAAACCGAAATTTCCAATTTCAAAATCAATTGAAATTAAAATTTCAATTTCAAAAACATCAGATTTAAATTATCTGTGACTTAACCGATTTCCACGTGAAATCCATATTTGTGTGTGTAAAAGTGTGGTCTGGGGGTTTCACACAATAGTGCAACACAATGAATCATCACAGATCAAAATACAGGATATAGTTGATAAGCGATATAACTATAATGCTCATCATTCATTTACAGATCACAAATATATATAAATTACAGATAGATAAACTACAATACAGATGACACACAAATCAGGGTGTATCACAAAGCATCATATATCAGAGATATCAAACAATTAAATCATCCAATAGAATCCAAACATTCACAAATGAATTTATTAACCAACTAATTAATTTAAATCAGATGCTTCAATAATTAATCCGAGTTAATTATCATGATTTAATTTCAAATTATTTGAAATAAATTCCCTTTCGAATTCATTTGTTAATCTTTATTAACTAATCAATTTTAAGTAAATGAATCAATTAAACCTTTAATTATTTACAAATAATTTACTCAAATTTCAAATCATCATTTAATTGATTACATTCAGTAATTATCTATTTATTTCTTCTCTAAGTAATTTTACTTCATTAATTTCATTAAGTAATTATACTCAACTTAATATCAAGTAATTATTTTTAATTAATTGAACTTAATTAATTAATTAAAATTTACCATATTAACTTGATTAATCTTTAATTACTAAATAAATAAATTCCTAATCATAAATTAATAGCTTAAAATTATCAAATTAATTTAACCTTAATTTATTTATTTAAACCTTTAATAATTTGATTAATTCAAATCATAAATTAATTAAATAAATAGATTATCCATTTTATCTAACTTAACCATTATAAATTTCATTTTAAATTCAAAATTTCTTTTACATACTTAAACCTTTCTAAGTATTAAAACAGTTTAAATTTAAAACTTTATTCCGAAACTAGGCTTCAACTAAATCTGGATTCATCATTAACTCTGATTCATCAACTCAGTTTAAACTTGCTTTGAAATTTAAATTTAATTCTAAATTTTCAGAAAACAACATAACAGGTTCTGTTTTTAAAACCTGGGCAACAACTCGTACCCGAGCCAAACATCAATCTCCCCGATCCTTGCTTCGAGTTTTCGCTCGACACACTCGTCTTCGAGTTCCCTCGCGAATTTCCTCGAGTACGACTCGAATTCGTCCCCAGGCAAGACTGCTTCTTCCCCATTGTCTCAAACACTACCTGACACCAACGTGCACGTGCACGTGTACACCAAAGGTCGACGCCTCCGATCATCACTACATCGATGAGTAAGTCGAACATCACCCCCGGCTCCGATCCCAACCACCAGTTTCCCTCCAGTACCACTCGAACCCAAATTCGAATAAATCGAAGCCTGGAAACAAACTCGCGACCAACCAAATCCCTGTCATCGCCTCGTCTTCGCAGCCCTGTCCACCAGAAAACCTGAAACTCCGGCCACCTTCTCGACTTCGACCAAGCTTCTATTCCCCAGAGTTTTATCAAACTCGATCGTTTCTAGACATCGTGGCGATCACGATTCCCAGGTCAGCCGAAACTAGGTTTAAAAACATCGACAACCTCCCAATGTCATCACCAACCTCTGATCGACACCCTACCATTTTTCCTATATTCTTCGTTCGCTCCTCTACTCCCAGACCGAAGTTCGACATCCCTAGTTGTCGAGATCACCCACGACAGCTTAAAAAGCTTAAAACAGTGCATCTAGAACTGCTCTTCAACCCCAGCATTAAAAATTTTAAATCTTGTTTTAAAAATCCCATTTTTTGTATTAAGATTCATTTTATACTCCTGAATTTTTAAAACATGAAGTTTGTTTTTAAACTTATTTTGAGGTTGTACATACTTCCTTGGTTCCAGAGACAAATAAAAGTTGGTTCAACTTAAATAATTTTAAATGCTTAGATTATAACCAAACAAACTACTTTTGTTTACAACTCAAATCCTAACTGGGATCAAATCAAGTGGTAAAGACCTTTTTATCCAAAATCTTAGTTTAAAACAAACATAGGCAAAACAGATTCTTTGCAATACTTATGTATTTGCATATACACACAGAGGAATCATCACAAACCAAACATTTAAAAGCATACTCATTCTAGTTATCTACCTACAACTGATAGTTAACACTTATGGTTTAAAATGTGAAGTTACTCACAGGTAAACAAGAAGAGTTGCTCACCTGGAAAATAAGAACAGAGGACTCAAGTATTTGAAACAGGTTTTGGTCCCTCTAGCACTGTTTTAGTTGTCTCAGACTTTTCTTTGATCTGGATTGTTGAATTGCTTCAAGTTGTAATTTGTTCAAGATTTAGTTGATATTACTTCTGGTTGGCTTAGCTTGGAATGAACTTGAATTTGCTTCTTGAATTCACTACATATTTTGAAAACTGCAGTTTTGTTTCTCCTGTAATCTCTTTTTCTTGTTTGTTGAATTAAAGTTGAGTGATGATGTTTGTTGCATACCTAGGTTAATGAATCGAAATGGAAAGAAGATGATGTATATATTAGAAATGAGTTACAGGGTGTTATCATTTTGTACAAAAGGCATGGGATAGAGATGCTTGCTTGTACTTGTTCGAGATCTTTATGGTGGCTGATAGATGTTATTTTATTTTTGTCTTTGTTTTCTTTATGCTTTTGTACTTGGTTATGCATGTTAATGTATTTATTAACTTCAGCCTTACTTCGGCTGAGATGATGTTTGTGGTGGCTTGCATTACTTGTTGTGATATGCTATTGTACTTTATCATTTACTTTTATTTGTGTTCATGTTTTACTCGGCTGGGATGATGGTGCTTGGTACATAGATATGTTTATTTTTATTACTTTGCCATGTTATACATTGTTATGTTGTCTTCTTTTGTTTTGTGGTTTACAATTCAGTTTGTATTTGTTCAAGTTGTATTTGATATTTTATTGTTAAATTAGTTTACTTTACTTTGCATACTTGTATTTGTTTTGTTTTCTAAGTGTTGTAGGCTATGATATACTTTTGTAAGCTAGAAGTATATGGCATAAATTGTTATGCCTTGTTCATATCTAAATATATTTTGTTCTTTGCTTTTTATTATTTTATAAATTTAAAAAAAGAATTTCTATTTTAAATACGTTGTTTGAATTTAACTATATGTTACTTTATATTTTATAATTTATCTTATTATATATTTCTATTTGAATTTGTCAAATTTATTTTCTATTCCTAGTTTCAATATTTATTTACAATTTAAACTCAAGTCAAAATATATATCTATATATTTATTATTTTCAAATTCACTCGAAATCGAGTCGGGGAAACTCGCTTTCATTCAATCGATTTATTTTACTATTTTATTCAAAAAATTCATTTAATTATTAATTTAACTCCAAAATTCAATAAATTATTAATTTAAATTAAATTAAAATCTAGGGTCGTTACAAACTTCCCCCCTTAAAATAATTTCGTCCTCGAAATTCGCAGGCACGAAAACAACACAGAGATAGACAGATGCGATCTCCTATAATTCCTCAAACACAAGATATGGATTCCAAACTCAAGTCGGAATATTCCAAAGTATATATCAATTTGTCCCTCTTCAGACTTCGATCTACCCAAGAAATTACAATAGAATTTCAAATTTGGTTTTAAACGAAATCGTTTTAATTGATTCAATTCAATTTACCCTCATATTTTATTAGTCAATTTAATTCAATTTAAAATTCCAATTTCAAATTCATTAAGGTTTAAATCCAAAAGGCTGATAAGAAGTCGATGAAAATACGAAGTAAGAATTTTCTACAACTTCTTCTTGTAGCTGGTACGAAGAAATTAAAAGAATTGAAAAGACGAATCAAAGGATATTGATAAGAAAGTTGTTTCCACTGTTGCAGGGTATTGACCATTTATAGTCATACTTCCCTGTCCCCTATCTCGTCCTCTTCTTGTACTCATATCTACTATCAGTGGATTGTAAGAGAATTTACTGAGACGTTCAGACGGATATCTGAGAGATTACTCATTCTAGAGTTTACTTCACTCTATCTCTAATGAGCTACTTAATGTGTTATACTCCTGAGCTAAAGTTCAACCTTAACTCTGATACCACTTGTCAAGACCCAAAAGTCGACCTTCGAAAATCGGCACCCGTACTTCCCTTGTACTCAAAATGCCGTAGATTCAAATGCCGAATCTGGTTCTCGAGAGCTTATAACAACATTAAGTAAATATCACAGCGGAATAAATGAATAATACATTGATATGCAATATCTGATACAACAGAGTGATACAATGAATATCAATATACATCAGAGATATGATACAACAAATAGCAGCGGAAAAGAAAATGATAACATCAGCAGCGGATAATCTTCATCTCCAAAGCACCAATCCAGAAACAGCTCGAACTCCCAATAACGAGGCACACAGATAAGCAAGTGCAGTCCGATCCAAAGACTGAACTAGCTCCAGATAAATCTACTAAATCTGATTATCTGAAAAACCCAACTCTAGACTGCTCGTGTAGAAAAATTTTGAGCATCCAGAGTTTAGGAAAGAACAATAAACTCCGGATCGGTCATGAGACTGGTGTGAGCAACAAAAACAGTTTATCTTTAAAACAAATAGCAGAAAATTTTAAAGTCAATTCGCAATGCTTTTTAGAAAATGAAACTACCATAAGACCTCCCACCACACACACAATGCAAACGCAGACTTGGAGGAGATTTCTTCTTAAGATAGTCAAAGATGCTTACTACGCAAAAATCAAATCATTTGATTATTATTATTATTAGTGCATAGTGTAGAAAACATTTCGAAAGTAGAATATAAATCTTAGCCAGCATAGGTACCATTATATTATGCCTGCTATAGCTGCCTCCTGAGGAGACAGGTTATACAATTGAAATTGTAAAGGCTCGTATTGTTTCTTTGGATTTCTAACAAATGGTCAGGCTAAGGAACTTCCTATGCCACGAACAGAACGCCTCTGGAATGACGTCCCGAGAACCTAACCGGATCTCTGCCAACACAAGGCCGGGTTACCTCTGCAAAAATAGGTAACTACTGACACGCGTATGCCATCCCCCGATCGTAACCGATCTTCCCGAGGATCCTCGATTTCCAACAAACCACATAATAATAATGCAGCAACCACATAGGTTAAGTATCTGGGCTCCATACCATGATACCACCTCTATCCAGAAGGAATGACATACACTAAGGGGCGCTACTCCCTAGAACCTTGCCGCATCTTTCCTGTTTTGACCATTTCCGGGGTGTGAGGTTCGACGAAATCTCGTCCACAAAGCTACGCTTTGTCACAAAGCCATGCTTCGGGTCAAACAAATGATCAACCTATGATCACAAAGATATAAGATCAAACAAATGATCATATCGCAAATGATCAAACACTGATCATCATACAGCAACACTCAGCATGCCACATTACCAAATTGGGATATATCGCTGATAAATTTCAATTACATAACCTCTGAGCTCGTATGTCTCAGAGAAGGGTGTTAAGCTAAGAGAATAAATTCCCCGCCACCAAACAGAAATGTATTTGAAAGAAATCGGCTTTATATCTCAAAGTGTAATGTCAGACATGTAACCATACAAGTCTGTTCCGGGTTCGAACAGAACCGAAGGCACTTCTCACGAAGCCCTTGCAATTCCGGATAACTTTCAATCACGTCCGGACTTCCCGTCACAAAAAGAGTGATATAAATCTCTATACCGGCGCGACTCAGTGCAGAGACATTCGACAGGTTGTCCTTTCATTTTCGAAAAATATCCGGTCTTCAACACCGGTCTTCAAATGCTATCCATATACGACGTATCACTATTCGGAATGAGTTATACGACCCAAAGGTCCTTTCCCGGCTAACCCGAATAGTGAGCAAAATATTTAAAAACATATGGATACTGGGATTCCAATTAAGTCACAACTTAAACCCAAACTTTCTTTTTAAATGGTTTAACAAATTACCATTTTAATCTTCTTAAACAAAATGATTTAATTCACAAAGTTCACTTAATTTCACAAAGATTCATTCACAGATTTTCCAAATCGATTTCCATTTCAGTTTAATTTATTCGTTAACTCTTTAAAATAAAGATTCAACTTATAGCTTTCAAAACAATTTCATTTCTAATGGTTTAAACAAATCGTCATTTCAAATCTGTTAAAAATAAACATATTTAATTCATAGCTTTCAAAAAGAATTCATTCATAACTTGGAAAAACAAATTTTCAATTCAGTCTTGAAATTCCTTTAATTAAACTGGAATTTCATTTCTTATCTGAAAGCTTTTATCATTTGAAAACAAACAGTTTTCAATTTGGAAATCTGATTCATTCATACGAGTTGAAATCCTTAGTTTTAAATTCAAATTCCCAACTTATACTTTTAAAATGGTGTAATTTATACAAACACATTTATATCATCTTTTATCCCTAGTTTCCAAATCATAGATTTAATTTCAAACTTGAATTCAAATTTAAATCTAATTATTTAAATTTTCAAAACTAGATTAAGTTATTCAAAATAACTTTTATCTTTGAAATTCCATTTCAAAAGCTTTTCACTTTAAACCGAAATTTCCAATTTCAAAATCAATTGAAATTAAAATTTCAATTTCAAAAACATCAGATTTAAATTATCTGTGACTTAACCGATTTCCACGTGAAATCCATATTTGTGTGTGTAAAAGTGTGGTCTGGGGGTTTCACACAATAGTGCAACACAATGAATCATCACAGATCAAAATACAGGATATAGTTGATAAGTGATATAACTATAACGCTCATCGTTCATTTACAGATCACAAATATATATAAATTACAGATAGATAAACTACAATACAGATCACACACAAATCAGGGTGTATCACAAAGCATCATATATCAGGGATATCAAACAATTAAATCATCCAATAGAATCCAAACATTCACAAGTGAATTTATTAACCAACTAATTAATTTAAATCAGATGTTTCAATTATTAATCCGAGTTAATTATCATGATTTAATTTCAAATTATTTGAAATAAATTCCCTTTCGAATTCATTTGTTAATCTTTATTAACTAATCAATTTTAAGTAAATGAATCAATTAAACCTTTAATTATTTACAAATAATTTACTCAAATTTCAAATCATCATTTAATTGATTACATTCAGTAATTATCTATTTATTTCTTCTCTAAGTAATTTTACTTCATTAATTTCATTAAGTAATTATACTTAACTTAATATCAAGTAATTATTTTTAATTAATTGAACTTAATTAATTAATTAAAATTTACCATATTAACTTGATTAATCTTTAATTACTAAATAAATAAATTCCTAATCATAAATTAATAGCTTAAAATTATCAAATTAATTTAACCTTAATTTATTTATTTAAACCTTTAATAATTTGATTAATTCAAATCATAAATTAATTAAATAAATAGATTATCCATTTTATCTAACTTAACCATTTTTAATTTCATTTTAAATTCAAAATTTCTTTTCCATACTTAAACATTTCTAAGTATTAAAACAGTTTAAATTTAAAACTTTATTCCGAAACTAGGCTTCAACTAAATCTGGATTCATCATTAACTCTGATTCATCAACTCAGTTTAAACTTGCTTTGAAATTTAAATTCAATTCTAAATTTTCAGAAAACAACATAACAGGTTCTGTTTTTAAAACCTGGGCAACAACTCGTACCCGAGCCAAACATCAATCTCCCCGATCCTTGCTTCGAGTTTTCGCTCGACACACTCGTCTTCGAGTTCCCTCGCGAATTTCCTCGAGTACGACTCGAATTCGTCCCCAGGCAAGACTGCTTCTTCCCCATTGTCTCAAACACCACCTGACACCAACGTGCACGTGCACGTGTACACCAAAGGTCGACGCCTCTGATCATCACCACATCGACGAGTAAGTCGAACATCACCCCCAGCTCTGATCCCAACCACCAGTTTCCCTCCAGTACCACTCGAACCCAAATTCGAATAAATCGAAGCCTGGAAACAAACTCGCGACCAACCAAATCCCTGTCATCGCCTCGTCTTCGCAGCCCTGTCCACCAGAAAACCTGAAACTCCGGCCACCTTCTCGACTTCGACCAAGCTTCTATTCCCCAGAGTTTTATCAAACTCGATCATTTCTAGACATCGTGGCGATCACGATTCCCAGGTCAGCCGAAACTAGGTTTAAAAACATCGACAACCTCCCAATGTCATCACCAACCTCTGATCGACACCCTACCATTTTTCCTATATTCTTCGTTCGCTCCTCTACTCCCAGACCGAAGTTCGACATCCCTAGTTGTCGAGATCACCCACGGCAGCTTAAAAAGCTTAAAACAGTGCATCTAGAACTGCTCTTCAACCCCAGCATTAAAAATTTTAAATCTTGTTTTAAAAATCCCATTTTTTGTATGTAGATTCGTTTTATACTCCTGAATTTTTAAAACATGAAGTTTGTTTTTAAACTTATTTTGAGGTTGTACATACTTCCTTGGTTCCAGAGACAAATAAAAGTTGGTTCAACTTAAATAATTTTAAATGCTTAGATTATAACCAAACAAACTACTTTTGTTTACAACTCAAATCCTAACTGGGATCAAATCAAGTGGTAAAGACCTTTTTATCCAAAATCTTAGTTTAAAACAAACACAGGCAAAACAGATTCTTTGCAATACTTATGTATTTGCATATACACACAGAGGAATCATCACAAACCAAACATTTAAAAGCATACTCATTCTAGTTATCTACCTACAATTGATAGTTAACACTTATGGTTTAAAATGTGAAGTTACTCACAGGTAAACAAGAAGAGTTGCTCACCTGGAAAAGAAGAACAGAGGACTCAAGTATTTGAAACAGGTTTTGGTCCCTCTTGCACTGTTTTAGTTGTCTCAGACTTTTCTTTGATCTGGATTGTTGAATTGCTTCAAGTTGTAATTTGTTTAAGATTTAGTTGATATTACTTCAGGTTGGCTTAGCTTGGAATGAAGTTGAATTTGCTTCTTGAATTCACTACATATTTTGAAAACTGCAGTTTTGTTTCTCCTGTAATCTCTTTTTCTTGTTTGTTGAATTAAAGTTGAGTGATGATGTTTGTTGCATACCCAGGTTAATGAATCGAAATGGAAAGAAGATGATGAATATATTAGAAATGAGTTACAGGGTGTTATCATTTTGTACAAAAGGCATGGGATAGAGATGCTTGCTTGTACTTGTTCGAGATCTTTATGGTGGCTGATAGATGTTATTTTATTTTTGTCTTTGTTTTCTTTATGCTTTTGTACTTGGTTATGCATGTTAATGTATTTATTAACTTCAGCCTTACTTCGGCTGAGATGTTGTTTGTGGTGGCTTGCATTACTTGTTGTGATATGCTATTGTACTTTATCATTTACTTTTATTTGTGTTCATGTTTTACTCGGCTGGGATGATGGTGCTTGGTACATAGATATGTTTATTTTTATTACTTTGCCATGTTATACATTGTTATGTTGTCTTCTTTTGTTTTGTGGTTTACAATTCAGTTTGTATTTGTTCAAGTTGTATTTGATATTTTATTGTTAAATTAATTTACTTTACTTTGCATA
Source organism: Allium fistulosum (assembly GCA_030737815.1). NCBI lineage: Eukaryota > Viridiplantae > Streptophyta > Magnoliopsida > Asparagales > Amaryllidaceae > Allium > Allium fistulosum. The sequence goes on from CM060901.1 coordinate 391,277,991, forward strand.
CTTGTATTTGTTTTGTTTTCTAACTGTTGTAGGCTATGATATACTTTTGTAAGCTAGAGGTATATGGCATAAATTGTTATGCCTTGTTCATATCTAAATATATTTTGTTCTTTGCTTTTTATTATTTTATAAATTTAAAAAAAGAATTTCTATTTTAAATACGTTGTTTGAATTTAACTATATGTTACTTTATATTTTATAATTTATCTTATTATATATTTCTATTTGAATTTGTCAAATTTATTTTCTATTCCTAGTTTCAATATTTATTTACAATTTAAACTCAAGTCAAAATATATATCTATATATTTATTATTTTCAAATTCACTCGAAATCGAGTCGGGGAAACTCGCTTTCATTCAATCGATTTATTTTACTATTTTATTCAAAAATTCATTTAATTATTAATTTAACTCCAAAATTCAATAAATTATTAATTTAAATTAAATTAAAATCTAGGGTCGTTACAGTATGGGACTTAAATGTTTTATATATTGATAAAAGGAGAAAGGGTATTTTGTAAATAAATTAAATCGTTTATTTCTGAAATATTGGCAGCACTTTTAGAAAAGAAATTAGCAGCCAATAATATTTTGACAAATAAGGCAGGTTAGTTGAAAAAATTACTTTAAAAAGCTAAAAATCAGCTGAAACATGCTTTTTACATGTTTCACCATTTTCGGCACCCTCCTTCTGATGCCTTACTTCCGCCTCCTTCTCAGTCGAAACCAATGCGCCTGGTATCAATACTTGGTACATAGCGAATTGGATTAAGTCGGAAGGTATGAAGTCGAAACCAGGGGTTCCGAAGGGGTCGAAGTATGTCTTTGTTTTTAAAAGAAAATGCGCCTACTTTGCTTTCGACTTAATTGACTTTCGAGTTGGTTAGCTTTTGTCTGGGTTAAATTGTTTTAAAGGAATGGTTGTGCCTTTTTGTTTTAAGTAATTGCTTTCGACTAGGTCAAAACCCCCTTGCTGTCGCCTTTCTTCCTTTCGATGTAGTGCGTTCGAAAGGTCCTTTTGTTTTACAATCCAAGCCGCTTCTCTTTTGCTTTCGAAGGGAATGGTTTCGACACCATCACTTCTTTTACTTAGGAAATAGCTTTTGAAAGTGTTGCTTTCGACCCTATTCTTTTATAACCCTTTTGAGAATTTTTAAAGATAAACCCAGAGGTTTCGAATAACATAGTTTTGAATGGTTTTGAAAGGTTGTTCCACATGTATTACTTGAACCCAAATGCTTTCGAAAGGTTTGATGGATTAATGCTTTCAAAAGGTTTTAAAAAAGGTTTCAAAGGGGTGGTTTCCCAATGATTTCGAGAAGTTTTAAAAGGAAGGTTTCTAATGTTTTCAAAAGGCAATGTTAAGTGTTTTAAAAATAGGATGTCTAAGGTTTTAAAGCTTTCGAAGGTGATGTTTTCAATGATTTCAAAAGGTTGATTATGAATGGTTTCGAAAGGTATGTTTTGACCTTTCGGCCTAAGGTTTTCCTTGGGCTCGAAAGGGGTATTTTCAATGGATTCGAAAGGGGTACTTTCAAAGGTTAAATGTTTTCATCAACAAAGTTTTGTGTAAAGTATATATAACATGGAAAGGTGATTGAGTAAATCATAGAGTATAATTTCCTAGTTCAAAGTATGATTTAAAGGATTAAATCATTTTGAAAGAAAAGGTTTTCAAGGCAAATTTATGGGTAGTTAACCCTAAGTAAGATGACTCAGATATTAGAATACTAGATGGTACTGATATAAGGTCGCGCCTTAAACATTAGCTATTAGCCCCTAGCTAATTTAGTCCAAAATTCCAGTGTATTGGGCTTTTTCACAGGTAAGACTAAAATGATGTTACACACAGAAAGGAATACACACACACACACACCTATACAGAGATAGCTTATTGGTGAGCTCGCAAAACCATTAGGATCAGTTAACCCTGAAGAATTAAGTTAGGGAGAAACCGTCTAGAAGAGGAGTATCTAACAGAAGTTAGATTATTTGTTTTTTTTTGTCTGGTAGGCCCAAGTTAGCCAAAGATTAGTAGTTAGCCAAACAAAACTATATTATTCGGACAGATAGTCCATTTGTTACCTAATTTATATGCTTTCATGATATTGATATTATTGTTTTAAACGGTTTTGGTTGTAGGATTAAGATTTTCTAAAGATATATTTTAAAGGGATATTAGTGAGGGGAAACCCGTTTCGTTAAGTGGCGCGGTCTCACTTAATATCATATAACCGAGATGTATAGTATTATTCACACTAGGCTTTATGTCTGAATCGAAGTTTATATTTTCCCCTTAAACTCTCGGGTGCTCAAAATTGATTTGAGTAGGTTGAGGGTTGAGGATTTAAAGGTTTTGATAGGTGGACAAATAAAACTTTCGAAGACGAGTAGGGGGCTGAAGTTAGCTATTTAGGAGTTGTTCTGTTTGTTTTATTCCGTTGTGTTGTATTAAGTCAGTTATGACTATTTAGTACTCTGGTCAACCCAGAGGGCACCTTCATATGTCGCTCTTGGCATATTTATAATAATTATATTTGATCTAAACCTAGGAAATGATTGGGATTATGTAATGGAATATGAAACATGTTTTGTGAAATGTAATCAGTAAATTTGTTTATGAAATCTGTGATTTTATTTCATATTCATGTGCTTCTGATATTATGGATACCATTAACACTACCGTATTTGGTCACCGAAAGCTAATACTATGGATGACTGCAACATCTGTAGCACTTAGCTTCGGGCCTCCAGATAGGGGATGTTACAGTTGTTTACATTGACATACCGGAATCGTATGTAAATGCTAGACTCTGTGTACATCCATTCCAAATGTATACACAATGCCGAAGTATTATCATCCCCGTATGGATCATGATTTGTTCTTAAAGTGCCTCCTACTACCCGATTGCCCCAAGTCATGCATACCAAACTAATATATATATATATATATATATATATATATAGACACACACAAATCACCTAAACTGAACATTTATAATTATATATATAATCACTTGAACCGCATATTTATACTTTATACATCTGCATAATATATTTTGTCCACTATTTGGTAGACCTAAGTTGGGCATACCGAACTATACATAAGATAAAATTATGCATCGATAAATCATTTTGAGTTGCCCATAGCTATGAAAGAAACCTATCGAGAGCCACAACTAACTTGTGAACTACCCTGAAAACCAATACTTCAAAAGAAGTTGGCATGTAGGTCCTGTTGTAGCACCCGTCCGTACTACGAAATAGTATATGACTTACTCTAAACTAGCATCGCAATCTCTCTCCGCCCCTGCTCCGGGACTATATCTACAGGTCATGCGCCTCAATATTACAATGGATTCCATGCATCAATCGGTTGCCCTATATTGGATATAATGAAACTATATAAAAATGCTTTAAACTGCGTCTAAACAAATATATATAAAATATTATATGCATCTTCAAGTAGCCCCAAGTCGGACATACAAGAACAATATTTGTACATATAGACATATATAAATCACATAAACTATATACGGGTGTGTGTTTGTGTGTATAACCAGTCCAACTATATAGAACTAATAAACACATATCGTGCACATTTACATACACAAAGGCAATGCACAATTAAAGTAAGAAATCTATCATCTCAATATCAATAACAATTCAGACATACGATAATATAAACAATTCAACAAAAATTCATCTTATTTAAGTAAGCAATCTAACAATTTTATCTTTTTCGTATTATTTTATAGAAGTCTCAAATTTATTATATAAAATAATATTCTCGTAAAATTGCCATTAGCTACCAAAGAGACTTATCGAGAGCCACAACTAACTTATGGACTCCCATGAAAACCAACACCTCAAAAGAAGTTGGCATGTGGGTCCTGTCGTAGAACCCGTCCATACTACAAAACATTATATGACCTACTCGAGACCGACATCCCAATCTCTCTCCACTTCTACTTCGGGACCACGTCTGTAGGTCATGCATCTCAATCGTACAATGAATTCTGTAACGACCCGTATTTTTAAACATTTAAAAGTAGTAAATTAAATAAGATTTTTTGAATAAAATTGTTAGGAATAAAAAAAAAATTAAGATTTTATTTATACCAATTTGATTTTAATACAAATTATGAGCTTAATTAAAATTTCTATTAATGTCATATGTTTGCAACAATATAAGGATGATAAAAAAATGTTAGTGTGTATTTTAATAATATTGGTTTGAATGATATTTGTAATTGTCTGAATGTAATTTTCCAATTGATTGGAATAATAAATGTTAATAAGAAATAATAAATGTTTCTTTATTAAAAAAAGAATCATAAGTTTATTTATTTGAAATGTTTGGTAGCTGAAAGATTGATTGCAGAGATGAGAAACTATTATTTGGTAAGAAATGTATAATTTCTGTTTGTATCCAATAGTGCATAAATATGTTTCAATCACTGTTTGATAGGAAATAATTGTTTTATTTCTCATTACCTTTATTTTTTCCATTTTGAAATTCACCCTTGTAAACAATTGAAAATAATGTAATTGAATAATTTCAATTAATGATAGAGAGGACAACAAACTGTAAATTAATAGGTGTAATTAAACGTAGCTTATGTTTTGTGAAAATATAAGGAAAGTCGGTTTAATGAAAAGAACATTTATAACAAATAAAATGGATGTTTCATTTGTGAATGTAGGTTTAATTTCATTAAAATAAAGAATAGGATGATTGATTTAAAGGAAGTAAATATGTGTATTTGAACTGTGTTTTAGCATATAGATGGATTACAAGAGTAGAAAAATAATTTATTTAAGTAAGTTATTTATAGCTCTGCTGTATAAACAACAAATTTATAAACGTGTTTAAATGACTAAAGGAAACAATTATTCTATTTTTCATCCATTTTAGTTGACTGTTTTGAAATTTAACTTTATAAGTAATTGTAATTAATGTAATTGAAATATTTCAATTAGAAGGGAAGAAAACGTTGATTGCAATTAATAGATTTAATAAAAGAAACGCACCTTTTGTGTTAAACAGGATTGATGTTTTAATGGAAATAAAAGATCATTGTGGGAAAACCAAATTGAACGTTTTCATTTTTATAGTAAGTAATTTTATTTATTATGCATAGATAAAAAAAAACTAAATGCATACAAATTTGAATATTATTTGAGTTAATGAAGTTAATTTGGTTACGTTTCACAAATTGAATTTCAAAAAGGTTGTGCAATGTACATGGTCCATTCATTTCTTTTGTTATTAATTGTTGCATGTTTTGAGACGTATAATAATAAACTTTCATTTTAAGCAAGAATGATTTTGGAAAAAAAATTTGAATTTTAGAATAATACAGACACACACACACATTAATATTCAAACTTTTAAGTATATCAGAGGATTTATGGTTTTGTAAATATTGTGGAATCAATTAGAAATTACCTTTTATTAACAGTTGTACATTAATTACATAAGTTCATATATATATTTTTTTTACATTTTTTATATATGGTTAAAACTTGTAAATTGGTTGCATTAATGTGACCGTTATAGTCATTAGAAAAGTAAAGTAAATCATTTTTATAGTGCACAGATAGATATATATTCATTAAATAATGAAATTGGTTTGAGTAACGTAAATAAATATATAGATTGATTGGTTGATTAATTGATTGATTGTGTTAATGTAGTATGCAAATATATTGACATAAAACGAATGTTTTAATATGAAATTAAATTATGTAAATATGTGTATATTTGGGTTTATTGATATGAATTAATTGGAGTGAGTTTTGGAATTTGGACCCCAAAGGTTTGTTTATAGGTTATATGTGGTCTCTTCATTTGCTTTACATTATTATCACCTCCATTCTCTCTCTTTCGTTTTCAATTTCTTAACGTAGTCTCCACTTGTGCATCCATTTAATTATTAGCCTACTCATTCGTTTCTTAATAATTAGTAATAACCTCATTTGATTTATTTCTAATTAATAATTGCCTCATTCTTTTCATTTGTTTCTCCTTTATTCGTTTGCTCTTTTCAAATGCTTTACCTAAAGTTTTTCTTTTCTTTTCTATTTTTCCGTTTTTTATGTGAACATCAAATTAATATTCATGCCATCTAATTAGCATTTACTATTCTCCGTTTTTGAAGTTTATTTTACTTATGCATCATTAGTTCTTGTAGCTTCCTTTCATTGGCAATTCTTTCTCCTGAAACTTCATATTTAAAACGGAAGATTTATTTTTATATTTATTGATATATTTATTCCTTTACTTCACCTCTTTCAATACTACCATTTTAAGACTATTCATATTTTTACTTTATTTCAATTCCTAGTTTGTTCATATATACTCTATTAGCTTTTCATTTGTTTCTATCGTCATTTCTGTAGCCTCATTTCATTTTTCAAATCTCATCTTTTGTAGCTTCATTTCTCCAAACAAACTTCCATCTCATTTTTTTTTCCTCTCTTCATTTTCTTCCTTCTTCATTTTTTTCTTCTTCTTCAAATCTCCTTCTTCTCTTTTTTTTTCTTTCAAAGCTTTTTCTTATTCTTACTCTTCAAATCTTCTTCTTCTTTTAAAGCTTCTTTTTTTTAGCTTCGTTTTCTTTTTCAATTCTTCATCTTCCTTGAATTTTTTTTTCTTCTTTTCCAAACATTCTTCTTTTTCCAAATCCTTTTCTTCAAATTCAGACCTATACAAACTTCTCTGTCTCTTCCAAAAAAAAATTCTATAAAAAAAGAAGAAGATTAAAATAGCAAGGAAATAAATCAATAGGAGGAAGTAGTAGCGGATCCAAACCCGACTAAGAAACGGAAATCCATGAGGTGAGTGTTTAAACCCACTCACGAAATACTAAAATTTTATTGCAAGTTAAACCAGGTCATATAGTGATAAAGTTTTGATTGTTGGTTTCGAATTTTTATTGGTATTTAGTTTGAATAGCTAAATTCCAATATGTGATGACTAATAATTACTATGACATGTTATTGAATTGGTTGATTTGTTGAATTGATTGATTTGAATGTTGATTGTAGGATGTGATGGATGCTATTGTGATTGAATGTGTATTTGTTCATTTATTTTGATATATCCTTGTTATCACCCTATAGTTTATTGTAATCATATAAATTTTCATATTGATTATTTGAGCACTGAATAAAGATATAAAACGGATGAATTTCATGTATTTACATGAGAGGAAAAAAAACTAGTATGTTTAGACTTACCATTTGAACCATAAAAATGATTTTGGGAAATAAACTGTCGTTACCTTATTTGAAAGTTTCCAAAATTAAATTTTGAAACATTGGGAAGTTTCCATAAAATTGAATGTTGAAACTTTGAAACATTTTTATAAATCAAATCTCTTGAACTATGAATTTAATTGGGAATTGTTCTGTAAATTTGTAAGTTACTAGAATGGATCTATTGTGAAATCTATTGTATTTTGAATATGGAAACAATAACAGTTCCAGAAATTTGAACCTTCAAAAATGTAGTTATTTGCATACCTTATTACATCAAATTTTGATTTAGTTTGCATAAGAATTTTAGTTCTGACTCGAGTGTTTTGTGTTTTCCTTTACGCTCGGGTCAGACCGAGCGATACAGCATTTGAGACTCACCCTTGGAGTTTGGAGCTTCCTTTGGAGATCCAACTATCGCCTCAGCTTTCAGCTCTTCTAGTTGATTTGTTCAGAGAAGTCATCTGTTGTACTGGAGACTTCACTGCATTTGAGATATTCTGCTGTATTTTATTTCTAACTCTGATGTTTATATAGTAGCTTCATGAACTACTATTTTATCTATTCCGCTGCGTATTATTGTATTATTCTGTGTCTGTGATTCTGTGATAGATTTATTTACTGCATATGCTGAGTTTTGCCAAATTTAAATTAACAATCTGATATTTTGAATTATTCAAGTCAGACATGTGTGGATTTATTGTCGATTTGAATGGTCCAAAATAGCGGGATGTTACAGTTGGTATCAGAGCTTTGGCTCTAGGCAAAACCTAGCATATATAGTAAATTTATTTACAGAATCACTTTCGTTCGAGTTTGAATTTCTTCCTTTTGACTCGATTTCCTTTGAACTTTGGAACGTTCCTTGCGGTTCCAAAATTCATTCTTGTCTCTCCCTATTTGTATTCTTTTGATTATGGAGTATCCCATAACTCCACTTTGAATGATCTCTATAAGAATACGCGATCCCGCCAATCTTTGGATGATTTGTAAAGGGGTGGAACTCCTTTACAATTGGCATTGATTCACCGGAGATTTATATATCTTTGGTTTAGATACCGCTATCTCTTGCGATCGAATGTTGGTTTTTCTTGGAATTCTGCATCGATCTTGTTCCTGAAGTCACGGTTGACCCGGTTAAGGTCGCCCGCGACTTGTATAAGTATATCCATCTCCTATTTTGTAAGTTAATTATCTCATCTTCGTTCAAGCCTATCTTCGAATCAGAAATTTTATTTGATTAGAGTTCCTCTAATTTGAATCTCTATCTTTGTTGAAATCCATTCTCAAATCATCCTTTGAAAATCGGGTTTTGTATTCTAGAAACTGTTTTCTAAACCGAAATTATTATTTTGGTAAGTATGATTTTATTCTATATATAAAATTGAAATGTTTTCGATAAGGATTATATACCCTTTTAAAATAAGAATTTGAGGTTTTCGAAAGGATTTTGAAAAAAAAAAAAAAATTATATAAGAAATTTGATCTATCTAAAAATGATTTATAACTAAAGGATTTTAAATTTGAAATTCGAGAATTGAACTCCGGTATTTTGTAACTGGTTTTAAGATTTTCAAATATATAATAATAATATGATTTAAAAGTATTTTCCAAATAAGAAATGTTTCAAATGATTTTAATGAGTTTCGAATGATTTCGAAGAAATTTCAAAAAGAAGTTTGAGAAAATAGAAGTCCAGAACTCACTTATGTCGCTAGAAAATAATTTCGGTGATGAGTGCACGCATCATCGACATTGATTTTCGAGTTTCAGAGTGAGGGATAGGCCACTTTAGTAGCATCGCTATGCGAGTGATTTTGCGAAACCAATTTTGATTTCAAAATTTTGAAGTATGATTTGATATTCGAAAGATATATGTAAATGTATTTGAAACGATTTAAAATGAGCCGGTGTTCAGCCCTCGAGTTTTGGATTTGATATAACCCTATCTATTAAAATTGATTTACTAATTTGTTGCTGATTTCCAACTCTTGAATTTGAAAATGATTTCTTCAACTATTTTGAAGGTTCGAGCACTTCCAAATCAAGGTTAACTTTTCAAAAGCTAAGAATTTTGAAAAGTATAAAGTATATAAGTTGGTATGAATGTTAAAGTATGTAGTAATATGATTTAAATAATTTGAAACTGTTTGTTACGAAAATGAATAAGGCAGTTTGAAATTTTTCTGATATGAAATTTAGATTTGAAGTGTTTTGAAAGGAATTTGATCTTCAAATATTTTGAATAAAAATTTAGTTTAAATGTTTTAACTTAGTAACATCTTCATGAAACTATATATTTAACATGTTGGAATAGATACGTAAGTTGTACGTATGCTGTTTTATTCACATAATTAATCTGATCCAGGTTTGAGTACACAAGTTCGAGGTGAATTACACCATTTCGTGTTAGGATTTTTCATTCGATTCTTGATGGCGAATATTGGATATGGATTTTGGGCTCGATTCTAGAATTCTCTATCATAGTATATGGCTATGCAAGGAGACTGATGGCTTCTAGTCGAGAAACCATATCGAAATCCGCATTAAGGAAGTCGAATGGACAATACTAGTTCGAAAGCGAACTTGTGTGATCGAGCGAACGATCAAATGTGATTTTTGCGAAATGATGATGTATGTACATCTTATATTCTAATATCATTGATATATTTTGACGCTGAAATTGAAAGCTGTCGGGATAGAATATCTTTGCTTACTAAAAGAAAATTTCCAATTTAAATACCAAGATATATAACCCATAAAAGCAAAGATATTCAATCCCATATGGCTCTTCATACAACAAAATTTATTTTGAAAAAAAATTGATCCTTATATAACATGGACCTTATGTAAGTATAAGATGATTTTGAAAACATTTGATTTTGGAAATGAATTGGTTGACTTAAATTATATTATTTGGAAATTTGGATTTATTTTTTGAATATATTATTTTGGAAACTTTGAAACTAAAGATATTTAATTTGAGAAGAAATAATTTGGTGAAATTGTATATGATTTTGAAATTGAACTGATATTGAAACAAATTGAAATTTGAGAACCTTGTGTTACTAAATACTTGATTTGGGAGTTGTCGAACTTATATAAAATTGATTTGTATGAGTATGAAATTGATTCGAAAACTATGGATTTGAAAAAGGGTACTCAATTTGAAAAATGAAATCTTCTATAATTAAAGTCTATATAAGTGTGATTTGATATACTTTTGATTTTGGAAAAGTATTTGATTTGAAATTTAAATCTTATATATAATGGATTTTATATAAGTACGATATTTGATAGTGATTTGAAAGGGTACTATATGATACATATTTTCGAAGTAAAGATATGGAAAGTGCCTTCTGCTTGATATCCGATTTGTGGCCACATCTTGGATTCATTCTATCGATATTATTCTCTCTGAATTTTGGTTTTTCGGATATGATACTCGAGTGTCCTTCGAATTCCATGGCGTTACCCATGGTCTTACGAACTCGACTGCATAGCGTAATTCGCAAGGCAGTGATTGCTTAAAAGGTACGGATGTTTCCTGGGGGATCCAGGCGTAACCATTGTGTATCTGCGATCTATGGTCGTGTTAGTGGCGTAATCCGCAAGGCAGAGATTGCTTAAGGGGTATGGATGTTTCCTGGGGGATCCAGGCGTAACCATTTTTATGTATCCTGCGGTCCACCGTTTTGTTATCATGGCGAAATTCGCAAGGCAGTGAATGCTTAAAAGGTACGGATGTTTCCTGGGGGACCCAGGCGTAACCATTGTGTATCTGCGATCCATGATTTGTTTGTTTGTTTTTGTTTGGATCGTACTTTCCATATCTGTTTTTAAAAGTTTTCCAGTATTTTCACTGGGTGTTGAAACAAGTCTACTAAGTACCTGGAGAATTCTAGTTTTGCGCCTGATCAACGCACTACCAGAGTCTGCAGGAACGAGGATAAACTTGTTGAAACATCGAGTTATAAAAGTATTTTATTATAATAGTATTTTATTTTAAAAGTATTTCCAACAAAGAAATTTTGATTAATATTTGAAGTTGAAATTCTTATGGTTTGAATTAATTATTCGTGCCCGATACTATTCTTTTGAATCTACCTTATCTGCTCAGCTTTATTTATTCACTTATATTCTGTTTTTCCAAATCCTCCTTCTTTTCCTTGTTGACTATATCTTTTTTTAATGATTATTGATTTATTAAAGATGTTTGAAGAGTATTTTGAGATTTAAAACTAATAAATTTATAAATAATGGATTTAAGGTTTTCAAAGACTTTTAAATGGTATTTATAAAGGAAGCAAGAAATTTCATTGATGAATCTTTGTAAAGTGTTAAAGATGATTGATTTGCAAATGAAGATTTAAATAAATATTTTAAGTAAAGTTATATGTGTTTCTTTGAATGTATAATTTTAAGGATATTAAATGATTTGGGAAATTTATTTTAGTAATATGCTTGAAAAATAAATTGGAATTGCTATTTGGAAGTCATGTTCTGGAATATTTACTTGATTACGTAGTACTAATAGTTGTATGTGATATATTTGTTTCATAGGAAGTGGAATTTTATAAATATTGATTGCAAAATAGTATTTATAAATAAAATGAATTTAATTGGAAATTTGAGAACTCAAGTTACGGGATTTTGAAATTGTTTTTCAAGTGATTAATGAAATATATAAGAAATTGAAAATAACTTGTAAATATGAAAAATTTAGAAGATATAATTATTAAACATTTTGTTAACTGAAGTGAATAAGATAAACTTGTGTAACATTCAAATTCATTCTATAAAACATATATATAACTTACAAAAATGTTAAAGTTGAAAATGTTACAGAGGAATATGTAGTGGAATTATACAGGTAAAACTTAAGTAATGGAAGTGTTCAATGGAATTATTTCAAAATAAAAATTTTGATGTACAAGAAATGTTATAAACGTAAGTTAATATTGTGAAATAATTTATGTAAGTACATGAAAGAAAGAAAAAGACATTGTATGAATGAATGAAAATAAATAAAAAGGTAAATAATGATGTGAAAAGAAATCAATTGAATAAACATAAATAATATGTCGAAATTATTGGTTGTTTTGGCTTATGGGGTGTTTTATTTTTGAAATATGATACATATATTGTAATTATTGATATTATTGTTTTTCCGGACCTCTCTATACAAAGGAGACTCTACCGAAATTTTTCAAAATTTAAGACTTAGATTTTTTTTTGTTGAATTGGAGTTATTTTTTTTAATTTTTATTAAACTTAAATATGTAGGTTTAATTGTTTATAAATTGACTGTTTCAATAAAATATAACAAATTTTTGGATTCCTTCTTATTTCTTTTCGGGGACGAAAAGTTTTGAGTGGGAGAGATTGTAACGACCCGTATTTTTAAACATTTAAAAGTAGTAAATTAAATAAGATTTTTTGAATAAAATTGTTAGGAATAAAAAAAATTAAGATTTTATTTATACCAATTTGATTTTAATACAAATTATGAGCTTAATTAAAATTTCTATTAATGTCATATGTTTGCAACAATATAAGGATGATAAAAAAATGTTAGTGTGTATTTTAATAATATTGGTTTGAATGATATTTGTAATTGTCTGAATGTAAATTTCCAATTGATTGGAATAATAAATGTTAATAAGAAATAATAAATGTTTCTTTATTAAAAAAAAGAATCATAAGTTTATTTATTTGAAATGTTTGGTAGCTGAAAGATTGATTTCAGAGATGAGAAACTATTATTTGGTAAGAAATGTATAATTTCTGTTTGTATCCAATAGTGCATAAATATGTTTCAATCACTGTTTGATAGGAAATAATTGTTTTATTTCTCATTACCTTTATTTTTTCCATTTTGAAATTCACCCTTGTAAACAATTGAAAATAATGTAATTGAATAATTTCAATTAATGATAGAGAGGACAACAAACTGTAAATTAATAGGTGTAATTAAACGTAGCTTATGTTTTGTGAAAATATAAGGAAAGTCGGTTTAATGAAAAGAACATTTATAACAAATAAAATGGATGTTTCATTTGTGAATGTAGGTTTAATTTCATTAAAATAAAGAATAGGATGATTGATTTAAAGGAAGTAAATATGTGTATTTGAACTGTGTTTTAGCATATAGATGGATTAAAAGAGTAGAAAAATAATTTATTTAAGTAAGTTATTTATAGCTCTGCTGTATAAACAACAAATTTATAAACGTGTTTAAATGACTAAAGGAAACAATTATTCTATTTTTCATCCATTTTAGTTGACTGTTTTGAAATTTAACTTTATAAGTAATTGTAATTAATGTAATTGAAATATTTCAATTAGAAGGGAAGAAAACGTTGATTGCAATTAATAGATTTAATAAAAGAAATGCACCTTTTGTGTTAAACAGGATTGATGTTTTAATGGAAATAAAAGATCATTGTGGGAAAACCAAATTGAACGTTTTCATTTTTATAGTAAGTAATTTTATTTATTATGCATAGATAAAAAAAACTAAATGCATACAAATTTGAATATTATTTGAGTTAATGAAGTTAATTTGGTTATGTTTCACAAATTGAATTTCAAAAAGGTTGTGCAATGTACATGGTCCATTCATTTCTTTTGTTATTAATTGTTGCATGTTTTGAGACGTATAAAAATAAACTTTCATTTTAAGCAAGAATGATTTTGGAAAAAAAAATTTGAATTTTAGAATAATACAGACACACACACACATTAATATTCAAACTTTTAAGTATATCAGAGGATTTATGGTTTTGTAAATATTGTGGAATCAATTAGAAATTACCTTTTATTAACAGTTGTACATTAATTACATAAGTTCATATATATTTTTTTTTACATTTTTTATATATGGTTAAAACTTGTAAATTGGTTGCATTAATGTGACCGTTATAGTCATTAGAAAAGTAAAGTAAATCATTTTTATAGTGCACAGATAGATATATATTCATTAAATAATGAAATTGGTTTGAGTAACGTAAATAAATATATAGATTGATTGGTTGATTAATTGATTGATTGTGTTAATGTAGTATGCAAATATATTGACATAAAACGAATGTTTTAATATGAAATTAAATTATGTAAATATGTGTATATTTGGGCTTATTGATATGAATTAATTGGAGTGAGTTTTGGAATTTGGACCCCAAAGGTTTGTTTATAGGTTATATGTGGTCTCTTCATTTGCTTTACATTATTATCACCTCCATTCTCTCTCTTCCGTTTTCAATTTCTTAACGTAGTCTCCACTTGTGCATCCATTTAATTATTAGCCTACTCATTCGTTTCTTATTAATTAGTAATAACCTCATTTGATTTATTTCTAATTAATAATTGCCTCATTCTTTTCATTTGTTTCTCCTTTATTCGTTTGCTCTTTTCAAATGCTTTACCTGAAGTTTTTCTTTTCTTTTCTATTTTTCCGTTTTTTATGTGAACATCAAATTAATATTCATGCCATCTAATTAGCATTTACTATTCTCCGTTTTTGAAGTTTATTTTACTTATGCATCATTAGTTCTTGTAGCTTCCTTTCATTGGCAATTCTTTCTCCTGAAACTTCATATTTAAAACGGAAGATTTATTTTTATCTTTATTGATATATTTATTCCTTTACTTCACCTCTTTCAATACTACCATTTTAAGACTATTCATATTTTTACTTTATTTCAATTCCTAGTTTGTTCATATATACTCTATTAGCTTTTCATTTGTTTCTATCGTCATTTCTGTAGCCTCATTTCATTTTTCAAATCTCATCTTTTGTAGCTTCATTTCTCCAAACAAACTTCCATCTCAATTTTTTTTCCCTCTCTTCATTTTCTTCCTTCTTCATTTTTTTCTTCTTCTTCAAATCTCCTTCTTCTCTTTTTTTTTCTTTCAAAGCTTTTTCTTATTCTTACTCTTCAAATCTTCTTCTTCTTTTAAAGCTTCTTTTTTTAGCTTCGTTTTCTTTTTCAATTCTTCATCTTCCTTGAATTTTTTTTTCTTCTTTTCCAAACATTCTTCTTTTTCCAAATCCTTTTCTTCAAATTCAGACCTATACAAACTACTCTGTCTCTTCCAAAAAAAAATTCTATAAAAAAAAGAAGAAGATTAAAATAGCAAGGAAATAAATCAATAGGAGGAAGTAGTAGCGGATCCAAACCCGACTAAGAAACGGAAATCCATGAGGTGAGTGTTTAAACCCACTCACGAAATACTAAATTTTTATTGCAAGTTAAACCAGGTCATATAGTGATAAAGTTTTGATTGTTGGTTTGGAATTTTTATTGGTATTTAGTTTGAATAGCTAAAATCCAATATGTGATGACTAATAATTACTATGACATGTTATTGAATTGGTTGATTTGTTGAATTGATTGATTTGAATGTTGATGGTAGGATGTGATGGATGCTATTGTGATTGAATGTGTATTTGTTCATTTATTTTGATATATCCTTGTTATCACCCTATAGTTTATTGTAATCATATAAATTTTCATATTGATTATTTGAGCACTGAATAAAGATATAAAATGGATGAATTTCATGTATTTACATGAGAGGAAAAAAAACTAGTATGTTTAGACTTACCATTTGAACCATAAAAATGATTTTGGGAAATAAACTGTCGTTACCTTATTTGAAAGTTTCCAAAATTAAATTTTGAAACATTGGGAAGTTTCCATAAAATTGAATGTTGAAACTTTGAAACATTTTTATAAATCAAATCTCTTGAACTATGAATTTAATTGGGAATTCTGTAAATTTGTAAGTTACTAGAATGGATCTATTGTGAAATCTATTGTATTTTGAATATGGAAACAATAACAGTTCCAGAAATTTGAACCTTCAAAAATGTAGTTATTTGCATACCTTATTACATCAAATTTTGATTTAGTTTGCATAAGAATTTTAGTTCTGACTCGAGTGTCTTGTGTTTTCCTTTACGCTCGGGTCAGACCGAGCGATACAGCATTTGAGACTCACCCTTGGAGTTTGGAGCTTCCTTTGGAGATCCAACTATCGCCTCAGCTTTCAGCTCTTCTAGTTGATTTGTTCAGAGAAGTCATCTGTTGTACTGGAGACTTCACTGCATTTGAGATATTCTGCTGTATTTTATTTCTAACTCTGATGTTTATATAGTAGCTTCATGAACTACTATTTTATCTATTCCGCTGTGTATTATTGTATTATTCTGTGTCTGTGATTCTGTGATTGATTTATTTACTGCATATGCTGAGTTTTGCCAAATTTAAATTAACAATCTGATATTTTGAATTATTCAAGTCAGACATGTGTGGATTTATTGTCGATTTGAATGGTTCAAAATAGCGGGATGTTACAAATTCCCTCACTAGTTAGTTAATTATTGATTTACACTATAATAAACAAATATCAATCCCAGATAAACTTCAAAGCCATTTTAATACAAGTTTAACATGCCTAAATCATTAACTTAGCCTTACAGCATATTGTAAAGGTAATACTTTTAAGTTTTGATTAGTAGTAAAATATATAACAATATTTCTAGCACCAATATCAACAAATTTGACTTTAATTAATTTATAACCATGTTATAAATTAATATAAACTCCATCTAACTCTATTCGATATGAATAGAAGACAATATTTACATATAAGGGATCTTAATCAATTATCTCAAATATCTGAAGTAAAATATATAACAATATTTCTATTTCTAACATAACTATAAATTATAGTTTAATTAATTTGTAACTATGTTATAAATTAATATGAACTCCATCTAACTCTATTCAATACAAATAATGTAACGATCCAGAATTTCAGTCAATTGATTTTGGAATATTTAAATTGATATTTAAATATTAAAAGTTAAATTTATAAGTTAAATAACTTGAATTCCAAATATAGAAATTTATTTAATAATTAAATTGTAAAATTTAATATTTGGAATTGTTTAAAATATTGAATCTTGAATTTGTTATGAATAAAAAAATGACTTTGGAAGTTGATCTAAATTCATTTTGAATAAGAATAAATATAATAAACTTTTAAATTAGATTTAAAAGTGATTAATTTGGTTTCTATAATAACTCGTTTTAATTAACGGGGGAAATAGCCTTCCGGGGCATTGTCTTGGATTTCAACGAACCAAGGCCATTAGATCCGTAATAGCGTATTATTATATACCGTCGAATTTTGTAATGATTGGATGTATCATTTGGGTGTGCGAGATCGAAACATAGAAATTTATTTCAAAAAATTTATATAATAATTGGGTTTGAAAAGCTATCTTATGTATATGATCGAATTAGGTCTCGAGACTAATTCCGTGTGTTCGGAATATGGGTATTACATATAGAATGCCAGGTGGCACGCCTTGTTGGATTTCGAGATTTTGAGTGCGTCGAGTGGATATTTTTGAATATAAAAATATAAATAATATTTATTTCACCATGCTTCCATATCTTAGCCCATACTTTCCCTACAAAGACCATACCCTCCTTCCCCTTATAAAATTCGCGTTCATAGGTAGAAATCACGTTCGAAATTTCAATTTAAACATATGGCCAAATCCAACATCCTACGATGATCGGCACCATTCCGTTCGTTTTCAGGCTTCGAATTCAACTAGAGAAGAGTGTAGCACATCCCCGTGAAACTAATCGATGGTTGGATCGAGCTATGGCGAGGCAAGATGGCCAAAATTCGGCCACGTTCATCAGCCAGAGGGGCTCAGTTTAGGATCGATTTGTGGGGCACGACGGCGGCACGCGAGGTCAGGGGGTTGCACGAGGCATGGCGGCAGACGATGGGGTTGGCAGCATAACGAGTGGCGTGGCAGTGATGGTGGAAGCATGATCGAAATGTGCCTAGGTTGAAAGAAGCTTGAACGTGAAGAGGGAAGGAGGGTAATTAGTTTTAAACGTCAATTAATTTCAAGTTAATTATAATTTAATTAATTCAAACGTTCATTGGTTCATAATTAACTCATACGAGGTCTAAATTGAACGCGACGAGTTGCATTGCGATCGTATCAGCAAGAACTACGCTATGGAGTTGGATATGATGGATTTTGAGCTAGTAGAAAATTTTGGTTAAAATTGAATGTCCATTTAATTCTAATTCAAAATGGAAAGTTTTGGCGACTACTAAAATCAATGTGAGTCAATCTCACCTCTTTGGTTAACCAAAAATAATTTTAGCCGATCAAATTATTAATTGGATTTGTGAATATTTTATTGTTGACTGTTATTGACTGTTTGGATAATTTACTATATTATATTGTTGGTTTGTATATATTTCCACCCTGGAGCGGATGAGACCCTATTATGTTCCCGTGTAAGAACGGATGAATGTTTGTATACGATCCCGTAATGAAGCGGTTAATTTATATTATTGATTATATACTGTATATGATGCAGGGAGACAGGTTGGAGGGATCCAACAGGATTCCTCACACTGTTTGTTTTATTTTTCATATAATTTTATATATGATATGTTTGATGCTAAATTTGAAGACATGGATATGATTCTACTTATTTAGTGCTTTAGTAGCACCGACCCTTATTTTTTGGTATTTTAAAATACAATAAAAATAATGATTTGATTTAAAAAGGGATTTCAAAATTATTTTTGAAATAAAACGTGTTCAATAATTATGCTTGAATTATATAAGGAAGGAATTTATTTAAAGTAAATAAAAAGTATGATTTTTTTAGAGATTTTAAATTAATGGTTTTTAAAATATTTTAAATAAAGATTTTTGAAGTGTTGATAAAGATTTTAGAAAAATCTTAAAATAAGTCCGTCTTTTCTAATAAAGGAATTTGGTTTCAAAAGAAGATAAAAATAATTTAGTATAATTATTTATTATCCGTTTTATATAAAATGATGTGTGTGTATATATATATACATACATATATCAAGGTTTATTTCTAAATGTGGAAGTTTATAAATGGAAAAAATGTAAAAGGTGACATTTTACAAACAAAGTAAAGATTTGAAAAATCGTATTTATAAAAGGATATAGATTTATAAACGGTGTTTATAAATAAAGGGAAACTTTATCACTAGATAAATTTGGGGAATAAATCACAATTTTGGATTTATGGTAATATGTGGAATGTTGTTTTAGAAAAATAGTTGATTTTATTTTGAAAGTTGGAAGTGTGATTTATAAGAGGATAAAGTTATAAATGGGGCTTTATAAATAAAAAAGGATTTTATGAAAGGAAGTAGTATAAAATAGAAGGGGATTTATAAAACATAGTTTTATAAATATAGAAATGATTATGTTGAAATATTAGTATGGATTTTTATCAAAGAAGTAAATTTATTTTTTAAAAGTTGTTTATTTATATTAATATTGTCTTAAAGTTGTTTATCAATATTTTAATGTTTTGAAAAGTTAATTAATTAAAATTATTAATATGGTTTAAAATTAATTATAATTATATATCCTTAAAGTTTTGGATATTAGTTATTATTATTTATAATAATGTTTAAGATAAATTTTTTTATGAAGAATGTTTTGAAATTATTAATTATTACCTTTAAGATCTTTGAAATTAATTACTGTCTACTTATATGGATTATTATTATATAATATTGTTTAAAAGTAACTTATTAGAATTTATTTATGAATGTTTGAGATTTATAAATAGAGCTTTATAGCGGACTTGGGTTTATAAGGGAAGTTTTATAAAATGGGTTAAGGGCTTAAAGGAAGATTTTATATGGTAAAAAGAGTTTTATAAATTGTTTTAGATATTTATAAAAGAATTTAGAAATGGGTTTATAGATTTATAAAAGGAGTTTTATAAATGGTTTTGTGGATGTATAATGAAGTTTTTAAATGATTTTAGATTAAATAAAAAGTAAATATTACCCAATGTTTGGTGAATGTACTTATACCGTTGAGATAAGTATATGGATATTTTTTCCAAGTATTGAGAAATAGGGAATTGTAGGTATATATTTTAAAAAAAGAATTTTGATTCAAGTATATACAAAGTGAATTTAAATTAATGAAAGATTAATTAAAAGTAGGTTAGTGGTCGCTGGTGTGCTTAACCATTGTTGGTTTTTCCCAATGGAATTTAAATCTCTGATTGAATGTTTGTTATTTGATAGTTAAATAACCGACTATCGAATTTGGACCCAAAATGTGACTTTGGAAATATGTAACGATCCTGAATTTTTGAACTATTTAAATTGATAATTGAATTTAAATTTTGATTTAAATTGTGAATGTGTTAGAATTTTGCAAGTTTAAGATGAGAAATATATTTTGAATCTAAATTTGAATCGGGATTTATATAATAATAAGGCAATTTGCTTTGAAATTTTAAAGTATAAAATCTTTGAATTAAAAAAAAAATCGAATTTATCTTATTTAATAATAACATAAAAACAAATTAAAAATAATATAGATGATGGTTTTAAAAGTTGAGTGAATTTTATTTATAAAACAAATAACATAAGTTATTAATTAAAAGAAAATTGAAAATAAAATAAAAGAAAAAAATATATTACAAGATCACTAGTACACAATATTTTATATCATCTCAGCCGAAGTCGCGTACCTATCAGCCACCCTACCCTGTATTCTCGCCATCACGTACGTTGTCTTTTCCTTTTATTTTATTCAGTCGTTCCTCTTTGATTTTTCATTCGTAAAACCCTAAATCTAAGAGCAAAAGAAAAAAAAATGGCGATAAAACTTAGGGCTTAGGCGTCGTCTCGATTCTCTGGCGAATTTGAGCACCGGCTTTGATCGTTCGACTTCGATTATCTCGCTCGCGACCTCTTCGTTCTAAGGTGAGTGGTTTTCGCCCCTCACATCTAATTCAGTAACCCTTGATTTTCGTTCGTATTTGATTGTTGAATTCTTCTTTTGATTTGTCGGCATTCGACTTTGTTTCGAAGTCGATTTCATTTGATTTTGGGTTGTTCGACTTGGCCCTTCAACTTTGCTTCGGTATCGACTTTCCTGTGACTTTGATTTGCATTCGAACTTGCCATGGGTTTATCACTTGAGCATTCTCGGCCTTGAATTTATTTAGCTAATAAATTGAAATTTACGGTTGTCTGGATTTTTCGAAACTGCTGCTTAATATATTTGGATGTTTGAACCTTTATGTGCACTTGATTAGACATTGAAACCATGTGTATACATACATTCTTGTATGTATATATATGTATTGTCTTGGCTATTTGATTTTTGCAATTTACTGCTTACTTATTTGGCGTGTCTCCATATGGGTTCATAGATACATTGTATGTGTTTATGCATGCATTATTGAATTTGCACTGCAATTATCTTGGTTCAAAACTGGTAATTGTTGTTGGCATCACTTGTTGATTTCACCTGCTGGCTTTGTTATTATTTTGTTTGAACTTGATCACTTGAGTTTGCCTTACCTGTAGTATACTGTCCAGTTCATTTAGTCGTTCACTTTTGCCTTCGTGGCCATTGCAGTTGATTATGCAGTTTAAGTTTCATATAAACTGTTTGGTTTCACTGATCACTTATGTACATGTGTTGCATTTTTATCATTTAGAGTGTGCATTATATTTGAGTGCATATATGTTTAGCTATTCATGCTGTCCAGACCTGACTTTGTTGTCTGCATTTTCATCACTGACCCTTGACAGTAACCTTGATCTCTGTTTTTGGGTACATTTCTGTAACACCACTGCACTTTGTAGTTGCTGATCATTTTCATTCATGTATGGTTGTATATCCAAATGATATATGGACTTTGAGTAAATGCTTCATTCATTACTGAGTTGCCAGATTCATTGCTTTGACTTTTTTACTGTTTCTGGTCATCTCGATTTTTTTTCCTTTCATTGAGTCTGCATTGATTCGACACACACACTCTTTTCTTGTATTCAACAATATCATGCTATTCACTGTGTGCATCATTGAACTTCGAAATTGATACACCTTGTAGCTCTTGTACTTTGCATGATGCTGGCTTGTTTATCTACACTGTATACATTCTTTGCCATTGTTTTATCACTGGTACTTCCCTGACCTGTTGCATTTGTTGTCGTGGCACATCACTGGTTCATACCTGATTTACTGTTGTAGCTGCTGTATATAAATTTTGAAAAACTTTGGCCTTGACTTCATTTGTTCATGTTGCCTGTATGCTTCCAGTTTTACTTGAACTGTCGTTGTTGCATGTATTACTCTGTTGCACTTCATTTTGCACACTTCATGCTTGTTACTTGATCTGTTTCACTCACTACTGTCTGGACAGTTGCATTGTGATGTTTTCTGGGCTTCTTTGTGTATCACTGCATATATATACTTTTGATTGCACTGTCCACATGAGTTTGCTCTTCTCTGATGTTTCTTGATGGCAATTGTAGTCTGGACCCTTTTTATCTAATATATTGATATTTTGAGTATTCGAGTGATGTTGGCACTGTGATATAGCTCGAACTGTAGTTGTTGATGTACATATTGAGGTTCTAGTTGATTCACTGTCTCATTTGCCATAGCTTGATCCATTCAGAAACATTGTTGCATTTTAGTTGTAGCTTGGTCTGCATTATTGCTTGTGGTCTCTTCATTGTTGATCTGAGTCACTTTGTACTAAACTTGAGTTGCAGTGCTTCATGTTGCATTTGTATCTCACTGTGTTGCATTTAGCTTGACATTTGCATTATTGTGATGAATCTAATTTTGATTTGACCTTGTGCACTCGAGTTGGCGAGGCAGTGCACATATGTATGTACGTGTGCACTGCAGCCACCCAAAAATCGACAGTTTTGAATTGATATTTTTCTTTGCGTCGTAATGCATTGATCTTTTATGCCGTATTGGCGAGGCCGTACACGCGTGCGTGTACGGCAGCCAATCGAGTTTTTGATGGTTTTAAAGTGACAATTTCAATTGTTTTAACTTGATTTAGTCGATTGATAAATTGTTTATCTATCTCTGTTGATGTTTTAAATCTGCTGATTTATTGTTTAACACTGTTTAGTGTTAAAAATTTTCGTTATCCGATTTCTTTGTTAAATGGATTGGATAGACGGGAATTATTGTGACTGTCGTCTATTTAAATTATTATTGCTTCTATGCACTAATAACTGGTTTGAATTAGACTGACCTGTGTATTATTTTCTTTTGAATATAATACTCGGGTCAGACCGAGTATTTTACAGCTTGAAGATTTTCGAGCAGCGAAGTTAGAGAGAGAGTAAAGAATCACTTTTGTTTTCAGAAGAAAATTGTATTTTAAGATATTCCGCCGTATCAGTATAAAATTGTATAAACTCTGATGTATTAAAAAAAAGATTTATAGTAATGAAATAAATTCTCATTTGTTTTAATTCAGTGTTATTATTCTGTGTTTCTGTGGCTGATTCTGTTTAAACCTTATAAACTAAATAACAATTCGTCTTTTTGAACGTTTCTAGTTGGTTTAATCACCGACTGGAGGCGGTCAGAAGGGGGAATGTTACAAAATATCTAGAAGAAAACACGTGAGTTTATGCACAGTCATCTCCGATGATGCTGTACTATTCATATAAATTTCATTTCGTTCTCCTTGGACAATGGTAAGGCAATCCGTCCACCAACAGTTAGGAGATGATCTCCACTCTTATCTTTTACTATTTATTTCCTAAAGAACCGGGGTTGAGTTTACTGGAAATTATCGAATGTTGTTTCTAAGAAATCGGTCCGAATATGTTATCCGAAAACCACTTTGATCCAGCTCAAACATTTCAAAATAAAGACATCTTGAAGATGATGGGATTTGCAGCTGGAGTTCTTAAGTGTTTCGTTCAGTCCCAAAACGAACTTGTATGGATGAATACTGGTATTGCATTGTTACCTGGAGGGCAGTATTAGCATTCCAAGTGGGAAGTGCTATATAAAAGGTACACGGTAGCCTCAAGCCTCATTAACCGGGAATGGCTAAAACATGCGAGATACGGCAGGGCTAAGTGGGTCGCACCCAAGTAGTGTATGATAATCCCTATCTAGGGTCGATATTATCTCTTATTTATATGCTTCGGGACCCATTAACGGAGGGGTGATCATATTTGGTACTATCCCGTAAGGGGTAGGCCGGTTTTGCATTGGCAGGGGATCCCGACGAGGTCCTCGGTGTTATTTTATCTAAAGATGCACCATGAAGGGCGATACCCCAGTCATTATATGGAATCCATTTTCCAATACGAGCCTTTACGGTTTTAGTTGTATACCTATTATGCGGAATTTAATTAATGTAGTAATTTTGGCTGGGATTAATAAGTATTTGTATCTTAGACACTATTATAATATCAGAGAATTTCATATGAAATGTTTTGGTTATCGTAAGGTAAAAATCCGTCTGTGTTTATGTGCGACGTGGTCTTACGAGCTACTTTTGATTTTCAAAGATTTTTATAACTTTAAAAATCCAGTTTGGTGTGTTTGCTCACGCTGGTTTTCCTAATTGACTCGGGTGTTATTTTATTATAATGTTCAGGTTAGACCTGAGCATTGGAGCTTAGGAGATGAGTTGGAGGTCTTCAAGTCGTATTCACATATATGTTTATTTTCCGCTGCTTTGTTGTTGAAATCATCAGAATTTGTGAGGACAGGTTGTTATAGCTGCCCAGGCTGATGATTGTGATTTGTTATTTGCACTGTGATGGATATGTATGTATATATTAGTCTCTCTTTTATAAAGATCATTAATATTATATTATATATTATTCCACTGCAATTGTGAGATTCCGTGCTGTTTTTGTTTAGTTTTCTTTCTTCTTATCTTCTTTCTTCTTCTTTTCCTAAGAATTGATTTTCCAACATTCGATTGCTCGGCACGCAATATAGCGGACGTATTAGTGTCGATTTTCGAGGGTCGAAAATCCCGGCACGTTAAGTGAGAACCTTGGCTTTGGTGGGGAAACTCATTAAGAGATAAGTTAATGGAATGCCTTATTATGAGTTTTAGTGTGTATATATATGAGAGCGTATTTGTTAGTGGTTATAAAAATGTTTTATATTGTGTTAATTTTTTTTTGAGTGGCTTATGAGTTCTGTTCGGTACATGGGATACCATGATATCGATAGGGATTTCTAAACACTTAAACAAGGTAAACCGACATAGTATTGTTTTGAGAATAGGTAAAAGAAATAATTTTATCTAAATTATGTTTTATATATATGAAGGAATAACTTTTCAGAAATTATTATAGTTATATATGGTGTGTTTAGATGTTAGTGAATGGTAATATTTGATTATTATCATTTGCTGGTTGTTGTTCTAATAAAATTTGCTATTATTATAATCTAAACAAAGATAAATAATTGTAAAATGGGTTAAAAGTAAATGTATAAGAATGAATTATAGAATATTGATTATAATAATCAACTTTTGTGAAATAGTATTACATAAGAAGTGAGATTATATACATATGATTTATAAATGTGACTTATAAATGGAAAGGAAACGAACTTGCCTAAGCGTATTTATAAATATGATTTGTAAATAAAAATTAATTTGAAACAAGAAATTTGAGAATTTAAAACCCATTTATTTTGAAAATTGTTTATCAAAGCTTTTGAAAGGATAATAATAGTATTATTTTGAAAATATTTTGGTTAATAATATTTTAAACTGGGGTTTAAAAGAAATAGAAAGCACTTAACTCACTACAGTCGTTGGAAAATAATTATGTTGATGACTGCAGCATCATTGGCATTCATTTTCGAGTTTCTAAGTGATGGAATGCTACCATTGAAGTTGTGTTTGGTAAAACAAGTTTTGATTTTAAAATCCAAGGTATGATTTAATAAATATATGAAAATAAGTTTTTGAACTTGAAATTTAAAATGGTATAGATAAGAAAGAGAAATTTGAATTGAGATATGGAATTAAAATTTAACTTAAGTAAAGTAAAATAAATTGAGTTAATGAAATGAATTAAAGGGAATGAGTTTAACTTTAGAAAGGTTAAATGAAATTGAATTTGATGTGTAATGAATTAATGGATGAACTAATGAAATAAATTAGTGAAATGGATTTGAATTGCAAAATGAGTTGAATATGGTTTGGAATGTTGTTTGATAGAATTGAATAAGAACTTAAGTTTTGAAGTGAAAATAAATATAAGAAGTGTTGTATAAAATGTTTGAAATAAACATAAGAAATTGTTGTAGAGGATGGTTCATATATAATTAGTATTGAAAGAAATATGAGAAGTAATAATTGAATGTAAATAAAGTGAATGTTAATAATTGAATGTAAATGAAAATGATTGTAAATAAATTGAAACAAATCAAATTAAATGTTAATAAGAAATAAAAGTGTATGAATATAATGTTGACATTTGAAGATGCAAATTGATTTGTTGATAAATAGATTGGATGGATATTAACCGTTGGACTGTTTCTCTTGTTACATTTGCTACATTTGCTTATAGATATTGTATTAGTACAGGCTATATATGGATATTACTCTCTATATACATTTCTCATTAGTTGTTGACTGATTAGTAGGTACGGATGGCGTATGCTTCACATTTGGAGCTCGCTTTCGCATTATATTGGTTGTATATGCTTGCTAATATTAAAATAAGGTACACATCTCGGATTACATATAGTATTTTAATATTTTTCCATACGGGATGCCTCATCCTCGAAGATGAGATGTATATTTGTGATTATATATATATATATCGTAAAAAAATTCGATCGAGCCGTGCAAAGGAGATGCTGGCGAAATTTTTCGTAAAATTAAGAGTTAGAAATTTTTTGAGAATTTATGAAAATTATTGATAACTAAAATTTGATTTTTATAACGACCCGTAAATTAAGCTTTGTATTTGAATATTTAAATAATTTTTAAATATTTAAATAATGGATTTTAATAATAAAATAAAAATAATTTAAATATTATTTAATGATATTAAAATCATTTTTAAATTTTGTTTACAAAACTAAATAGTTCAAAGGAAAACAGAAAATGTGACCGGATATCGTTTTCCGAATTTTCGACGTTTCATTGTATAAAAGTTATTAAAAATATTGTACACACTTTCTTATATATATGCACACATAGACTAATTATATAATATGGGTTAAGCTAGTATTATTAGGTTTAATTAAGTTAATTAACTTAAGATAATGATGATGTGACACTTTGACAACTAAATATAAAAATAGAAAACAGTCACATCAGGGGAGACAAGATTTGACACTTTGGGAACTCAAAGTGTAAACATATTTAAACATGTTTCTTAGCATGTGTAAAAGGAGGGAAGCTTGGTGATGAGGTGGAAGCATATGAATGGAGGGTAAAGGACAAAGGGCGTTTTGGTAATTTCATTTATCAACTTTGTATATAAGTTAATTTCCTAATTATTTTATTATCTTTCTCATTTCTATCTTCACTTTCAAGACATCATATAGGTTCTTTCCTAAGTTTTCATGGCTTCTAAATACTTTTAAAAAATTTATTACTTTTCACTTCTTCCTTAAGCAAGTTTACTAAAAAACAACTTCTTTCTCCACTACACTTCTCCTCTTGCCAAAAATCCACAAAACAAGATCCTACACCCCACATACCCACCATGGTCGAGCCCCACATGCTCTAAGCAAGGCCCAAAAGCCCATTAGAGGTCCACCAAATAAAGTTAAAGCTTAATCCTAGTGATTTTCGGAGAGTTAATATCTTTTCCATTCAAGTTAGTAAGCTTTACAACGAGTAAAGCTTCCATCTTTGAACCACCAAGTTTAAACTATATTCATGCCTATACTTATATCTATTGAATGTTTATCATATGGTTGTAATGATGGTTTGGTCGATTTTTGGTTTGTTGCTTGAAAAATAGTCACATTTGAAAGTCAATAAGCGAACCTTTGGTTATATGTAAATCTAGTAGAAAAACTTATGCCATTGTTATTAAATGTTTGATATATGTTATGTTATTGTAAATCATCCTGTATTTATGCTCATACCTTGGTTATGTGATGTGTGGTTGTGTTGAAAATGTCATATGCTCGAATTCTGAACCGCCCATATAGCGTTAGTCACTATATCGGCACTTTCAGAAAAATCACCTTTTATCGAAACCGTTTGGTTTCATTATCGTGCTTGAAATTACTTTACGAGTTAAACAAGTTTTGATTAATGATGTTTCCATAAATAATTAATTATTTTAATATTGATTATTTAATTTAATTAATTATTTAATTAATTATTTAATTAATAAGGATTAAAATAACTAATTAACTTGTTAATGATGTGTTTTAAATCTAACTAATTACTTAGTTGATTATGTTTTAATTTTAATTAATCATTTTATTTAATGATGCTTAAGACTAATTAATCTTTGGATAATGGTGGATTAAGATTAATTATTTTATTAATTAAATATATTTTAAAATTAATTAACCCTTTTTAATTAACGACTTTATAAAGGTTAATAAATTTGTTTAACCTTAAATAAATATTTTCTTAAATAAAGTTTAAATTAATTAATCACTTTTAAATAATGATATTTAATTATTATTTAATTTAAAATTAATTAATTATATTATTAATTGAATTAATGATGTTTATAAAGGTAATTTACCCTTTTTAATTAAAGAGCATTAAAGTGAATTTATCAACTTAATTAATGGGGTTTTAAAGTTGATTAATAAGTATAATAAGGATGTTTTAAGTGGATAAATCCTATTTATAATGATGTTTCAAAATCATTATACCTTTTTAACAAAGTGTTTAAAAGCTACTACTTGTAATGTGAAACCAAGCACGAATTCGGGTTTTTTTTAAAAGAAAAAAGTTTGAATTGTTTTTGGAAATGGATTAATTTCTGTAAAGCGATTCACTTTATGGAAACGATTTGTTTGTATAATTTGCACTAAACATCGAAGAGGTAGACTTGTCGATATTTCAAAAGTTAAGAACAATGTGAGATATAACTTCGGGGTAATACTACCTTGACTTGTCCAGTATTATTGTTAACCAAGAAACAGTACAAGTTTGAATTTGATGAGTGGTGATAAGTATACAAGACTTGATTTCCATATACGATCATTTTAAATCTTCGATAGTTGGTTTCCCGGCTATCGGTTACTTCAGCTTCTTTATTATCGTCATTCTAAGACAATGTGTTGCTCCATCGAGCATTGACATCCTTTGTCGGAAATGACTAAATCCAAAGCGCGAGAGGAAGCCAAGCTATGTGCGGTTGCTCCCATTAGGGTACTTTCACATCTCATCTAGATTGGATTCGGTTGCGCTATTAGATGTGAAATATTCGGATACTCGGTAAGGTTTGGCGGGGTCCGACTAGGTATTGTCCAAGAAGTGTCACAGAGTATATGAGCTTCTCATAAGTATATTACTAGAGGTATACTTCAAGGGTGGTGCACCTTCCTAGTCATTTGTTGAAGATTTTCCTTTCCTTATTTGATTCGAACCTTTGAATTTGTTTCCGTAATTTAATCGGGAAGACTCAACCACTCTTCGCGTTGTTTGATTATTTATCCATTCTTCACGTTTGGATGTTGATTCATGTGAGGGTAAACCCGTTCCATGTTCAGCGGCGTGGTCTCATATGTTTGTGTTTAATTACATACCTTCGTTTAAAGTTTTACTCATACCGGACAAATCGTCTGACCCGAGTTGTTTGTTTCCATGAACTCTCGGGTATTCATTTTATTTGAAAAGTCCGAGAGTAGTAGGTCTTTATTGGGCTCATTGAAGACGACGCCCTAGCAGGAGGCTTATCATCTTCTTATTCTGCTGTACTATGAAGTTTGTGTAAGTGTATTTTTTTAGCATTTGTAAAGGCGAGACGTTATAACTGCCTAGGCTGATTTTTAGTTCTTTTGTGTAACTCTGATAACTCCCTGTTAAGGAGTAACCTGATGTACTATTTCTATTATTTTTATTTAGCAGTTTCGTTGTGATGTTTTCTATTCTGTTCTTAATTTTTCACCCCATGATGATTCATCTTTCCGATGCTTGGGAAATGGCACACAAACACCGAGGATGTGTTAAGTGTTGTTCCTAGGGGTCAGAAAGGTGGGTCATTACAATTTTTGTGGAATGGTAGTAGTTAAATTATGGATGAATTTAAAGATTTAGGAGTGATATCAAAGTTTCAACAAATTGATTTTGGAAAGTTAAAGGCTTAAGAGAATTCGGTAATCTATTTCAACTAATTGGTTCTGAAAAGTTAATGGGTTTGGGGCATTTTTCTTATATTGGCAATTTCGGAGATGAACTTCTTTTAAGAGGGAAGAATGTAACAACCCAGAATTTCAGTGAATTAAGTTTGGAATATTTAAATTTATTTTTAAATATTGAAAAGTTAAATTTATAAGTTAAATAACTTGAATACAAAATATAGCGATTTATTTGATAATTAAATTATAAAAATTACTATTTGGAATTGTCTAAAATTTTGAATCTTGAAATTGTTGTGAATAAGAAAATGACTTCAGAAGTTGATTTAAATTCTTTTTGAATAAGAATAAAGATAATAAATTAAATTATATTATATTTAAAAGTGATTAATTTGGTTTTTATAATAATTCTTTTCACTTAACGGGGGAAAATAGCTTTCTGGGGCACTCTCTCGGATTTCTATGAAATTAGTGCCATTGGATCCGTAATAAGGTATTATTATATGCCGTCAAATTTCGTGATGATTGGACGTATCGTTTGGGCGTGAGAGATCGAAACATGTAGAAATTTATTTCAGAAAATTTATGTAATAATTCGGTTTGAAAGCTATCTTCTGCATATGATCGAATTTGGTCTCGAGGCTAGTTCCAGTGTGTTCGAAATAGGGGTATTACATGTAGAATGTCAGGCGGCACGCCTTGTTTGGAGTTTGAGATTTTGAGTGCGTCGAGTGGATATTTTTGAATATAAAAATATAAATAATATATATTTCACCATGCTGCCATATCTTAGCCCATAGTTCCCCACGTAGACCATACCCTCCTTCCTCTTATAAAATTCATGGTCATAGGAAGAAATCATGTTCGAAATTTCAATTTAAACATATGGCCAAATCCAACATCCCACGACGATCGACGCCATACCGTTCGTTTTTTGGCTTTGAGTTAATCTAGAGAAGTGTGGAGCACATCCTCATGAAGTTAACAATGGTCAGATCGAGCTATAGCAAAGCGAAATGACCAGAATTCGGCCGCGTTCGTCGGCCAGAGGGCTCAGTTTGGGGTCGATTTGAGGGGTGCGACGGCGGCGCGAGGTCGGGAGGGGGGAGGGGATGGTTGCGCGAGGCGCGGCGGCGGTCGATGGGGTCAACGGCGTGACGAGTGGTGCGGCGGTGATGGTGGAAGAGCGGTCAAAATGTGCCTGGGTTGAGCGAAGCTTGAACGTGAAGAGGGAAGGAGGGTAATTAGTTTTGAACGTTAATTAATATCAAGTTAATTATAATTTAATTAATTCAAACGTTCATTGATTCATATTTAACTCATACGAGGTCCAAATTGAACGCGACAAGCTGCATTGCCATCGAATCAGCGAAAACTACGCTATGGACTTGGATTGGATGGATTTAGAGCTAGTAGAAATTTGGATTAAAATTGAACGTCCGTTCAATTTTAATTCAAGACGGAATGTTTTAGCGACTTTTAAAATCAATGTGAGTCAATCTCACCTTTTTGGTTAACTAGAAATAGTTTTAGCCGATAAAATTATTGATTGGATGTGTGAATATTTTATTGTTGACTGTTATTGACTGCGCGCGAGGTCGGAAGGGTTGCGCGAGGCACGGCGGCGGTCGGCAGGGTCGGTGGCGTGACGAGTGGCGTGGCGGTGATGGTGGAAGCGCGGTCGAAATGTGCCTGGGTTAAACGAAGCTTGAACGTGAAGAGGGAAAGAGGATAATTAGTTTTAAACGTTAATAAATTTCAAGTTAATTATAATTTATTTAATTCAAACGTTCATTGAATCATATTTTACTCATACAAGGTCCAAATTGAACGTGACGAGTTGCATTGTGATCGTATCAGCGAAAACTACGCTATGGAGTTAGATAGGATAGATTTGGAGCTAGTAGAAATTTGGGCTAAAATTGAACGTCCGTTAAATTTTAATTCAAAACGGAACGTTTTGGCACTACTAAAATCAATGTGAGTGTATATCACCTTTTTGGTTAACTATAACCAATAAAATTATTGATTGGATGTATGAATATTTTATTGTTTATTGTTATTGATTGTTTGGATAATTTACTAAATTAAATTGTTGGTATGGATATATTCTCGCCCTAAAGCGGATAAGACCCTATTACGTTCCCGTGTAAGAGCAGATGACCATTTGTATGTGATCCCGCCTCAAAGCAGTTGATTTATATTGTTGATTATATACTATATGTGATGCAGGGAGACCAGTTGGAGGGATCCAATAGGATTCCTCACACTGTTGGTTTTATTTTCATATAATTTGATATATGATATGTTGGATGCTATATTTGATGACATAGATATGATTCTGCTTATTTAGTTCTTTAATCACACCGACCCTTATTTTTTGGTATTTTAAAATACTATAAAAATAATAATTTGATTTAAAAAGGGGTTTTAAAAGTATTTTTGAAATAAAACGTGTTTAATAATTATCCTTATATTATTTAAGGAAGGAATTTTATTTAATGTAAATAAAAATACGATTTTTTAGAGATTTAAATTAATATAGAGATTTCTGAAGTGTGGTAAAGATTTTTAAAAAATCTTAAAATAAGTTCGTCTTTTATAATAAAGGAATTTGGTTTTAAAAGAAGATAGAAATAATTGAGTATAATTATTTATTAACCGTTTTATATAAAATGATGCGTATATATGCATATGTTAAGATTTATTTCTAAACGTTGAAGTTTATAAGTGGAAAAAATGTAAAAGGTGACATTTTACAAACAAAGTGAAGATTTGAAAAATCGTAATTAGAAAAGGATAGATTTATAAACGGTGTTTATTAATAAAGGGAAACTTTATCACTGGATAAATTTAGGGAATAAATCACAATTGTGGATTTATAGTAATATATGGAATGTTGTTTAAAAAAAATAGTTGAGTCTATTTTGAAAGTAGGAAGTGAAATTTATGAGAGGATAGAGTTATAAATGAGGCTTTATAAGTAAAATGGGATTTTATAAAAGGAAGTTATATAAAATAGAAGGGGATAGTTTTATAAATATGGAAATGATTATGTTGAAATATGAGTATGGGTTTTTATCAAAGAAGTATATTTATGTTTTAAAAGTTGTTTATTTATATTAATACTGTTTTAAAGTTGTTTATCAATATTTTAATGTTTTGAAAAGTTAATCAACTAATATTATTAATATGGTTTGAAATTAACTATAATTATTTAATCCATAAGGTTTTGGAGATCAATTATTATTATTTATAATAAAATTATTATTGTTTTGTTAAGAATGTTTTGAAATTATTAATTATTATCTTTAAGAATTTTGAAGTTAATTACTACCTATTTATACTGTTTATTATTATATAATA
Source organism: Allium fistulosum (assembly GCA_030737815.1). Lineage (NCBI taxonomy): Eukaryota > Viridiplantae > Streptophyta > Magnoliopsida > Asparagales > Amaryllidaceae > Allium > Allium fistulosum. The sequence continues at coordinate 391,311,780 of CM060901.1, forward strand.
GTGTTTAAAAGTAAATGATTAGATTTTATTTTTGAATGTTCGAGATTTATAAATAGAGCTTTATAACAGGCTTCGGTTTATAAGGTAAGTTTATAAAATGGGTTAAGGGCTTAAAGGAAGATTTTATAAGGTAAAAAGAGTTTTATAATTGGTTTTAGATATTTATAAAAGAATTTTAGAAATGGGTTTATAGATTTATAAAAGGAGTTTTATAAATGATTTTGTGGATGTATAATGAAGTTTATACATGATTTTAGAATTGAATAAAAAAGAAATCTTCCCCAATGTTTGGTGAATATACTTATATCGTTGAGATAAGTATATGGATATTTTTTTTCCAAGTATTGAGAAATAGGGATTTGTGGGTATATATATCTTTGTAAAAAGATTTTGATTCAAGTATTTACAAATTGAATTTAAATTAATGAAAGATTAATCAAAAGGAGGTTAGTGGTCGTTAGTGTGCTTAACCATTATTGGTTTTTCCCTATGGAATTTAAATCCCTGATTGAATGTTTGTTATTTGATAGTTAAATAGCCGACTATCGAATTTGGACCCAAAACATAACTTTGAAAATATCTAGAAGAAACACGTGAGTTATATGGCACAGTTATCTCCAATGATGTTGTAATATGCGTATAAATATCGTTTCGTTCTCCTAGGACAATGATAAGGAAATCTATCCACTAACGGTTAGGAGATGATCTCTGCTATTATCTTTGACCGTTTATTTCCTAAAGAACCAGGGTTGAGTTTACCGGAAATTATCGAATGTTGTTTCGAAGAGGCTGGGATCAGATATGTTATCCGAAAACTACTTCAATCCTGCTCAAGCGTTTTGAAGTGAAGACATCTTAAAGATGATGGGATTTGAAGACAGAGATCTCAAGTGTTTCATTCAGTCGCAGAACGAACTTGTATGGATGAATGTTGGTATTGCATTGTTGCCAGGAGGTCAGTATTAGCATTCCAAGTGGGAAGTGCTATATAAGAGGTAAAACGTAGCCTCAAGCCTCATCAACCGGGAAGGACAAAAACATGGGAGATGCGGCATGGCTAAGTGGGTCACTTCCAAGCAGGGTATGATCATCCCTATCCAAAGTCGATATTATCTCTCATTTGTATGCTTCGAGACACATTAACGGTTGGGTGATCATATTCAGTAACATCCAGTAAGGGATAGGCCAGTTCTGTGTTGGCAGGGGATCCCGACGAGGTCCTCGGTGTTATTTTATCTAGTGATGCCCCATGACGGGCGGCACCCCAGTAGCCCAGTCATTGTATGGAATCCATTTTCCAATACGAGCCATTACGGTTTTAGTTGTACACCTATTATGCTGGAATTTAATTAATGTGACAATTTCGGCTAAGATTAATAATTATTTGTATCTTAGACACTATTATAATATCGGAGAATTTCATATGTAATGTTTTGGTTATCGTAAGGTAAAACCCATCCGTGTTTATGTGCGGCGTGATCTTACGAGATACTTTTGGTTTTCAAAGGTATTTATAACCTCAAAATCCAGTTAGATGTGTTTTCTCATGCTGGTTTTCCAGACCGACTCGGGTGTTTTTTATTATAATGCTCGGGTCAGACCTAGTATATTTACAGATTTCTTTGGATTCATTGGAGCTCAGGAGACGAGTTGGAGGTCTTCAAGTCGTATTCACGTATTTGTTTATTTTCGCCAGCTTTGTTGTTGAAATCATCAGCATTTGTGAAAACATGTTATAACTGCCCAGGCTGATGATTGTGATTCGTTGTTTGTACTTTGATGGATATGTATGTATATATTAGTCTCTCTTTTGTAAAGATTATTGATATTATATTATATATCATTCCGCTGCGATTGCGAGATTATGTGTTGTTTTTGTATAGTTTACTTTCTTCTTTCTTCTTATATTCTTTTCCCCTAACAATCGGTTTTCCGGTATTCGATTGCTCGACACGCAATATAGTGGATGTATTAGTATTGATTTTCGAGGTTCAAAAATCCTTGTTGTTACAAATAGGGCACAATATATATATATATAAACATATACACAAAAAAATAATATATATATATGGAATCTTAATCAATTATCCTGAATATCTAAAACAAAGTATATAATAATATTTTTATTTCAAGCATAACTACAAGTTGGAGTTTAATTAATTTATAAGCATGTTATAAATTAATATCAATTCCATCTAACTTTATTTAATACGAATAGAACACACAATATACATGCATATATATATATATGTATGGAATCTTAACCAATTATCTCAAATATCTACTCAAACCAATCCAATCCAATTAATGAGGCATTACTTGTGTGTGTGTGTGTGTGTATGTATATGTATATATATAATCCTAACTCTTCTAAGTAATATTTTTTAATATATATAATTACAGAGATTTATACTACAATATAAATTCAAAGTATTAATTCCGCTCGCCTGAGCTGTAAATTCCCAATTGTCAAAATACAGCCCAAACTTGTACCAAGATGTAGAGATAATCTCAGTACGAGTGTAACGGCAAAGACTGCGTCTCGATTAAATCTCGTATACAAGAGATGCAAATTTAATAAGAAAGAAGATTAATTTAAATAATTAATTAACATAATTATTTAACTAATCATCTCAGTAGTCTTTCTTCTTCGTTTTAAGCCTGTGCACAACCATACGAACGCACAACCCACCTCTCCATCCTCTCTCTCCTCATTATCTCATCTAATACTCCACGAAACATAGAGCCGTCAGCTCCATTGCGCTCTCCTACGCGCAATTATCACGACAGTCACCAACTCGAACCCCTAGGCCATGCCAATCATAAAGTCACATAGTAGCCCTAATGGATACGAATTATCGCGATTCCCTAGGCTTGATCGGAGGTCCTGCACCTTAAGCCAAAACACTCCATTTTGAACCATTTCATAATGGCGTTGTCCGTATCTCCAACAGATGCCCCTAGCTTGCCGCCTCTTCCTCCAACTCATGGTAAGAAGAATGACCCTATGCCAATCATAGACACATCCGCCAATGCTTATACTGATTCGATGCTCTCGTCTCCACGAGTTTAATTGATCTGGCCTCCCCGTCTAAGATGGCCCAAAGCTCTAGATTCAATTGAAGAAGGAGGAGTCTTTTTGTTCACTACATACAGAGAGGGAGAGTGAAAAATGTGAGAGGGCAATGTCTGATGGTGAGTGATGTATATATAATAATACATATATTTTATATTATTCCTCAAATAAATCACCATATGTTTTGAGCTCGTACGATCGCACAGCACATCGAATCGTCATAAAACTCATCGGCACACATTACATAATTTTTTTGTTCCGATGTTACAAATTTCGTCGTCATCCAAGACGGCGCTTAAGAATGATAATTTCATGCATTTGATATCGTTTTGGCCATCAGATCATCCAAATTCCAAAAATTCCTCAACCGTATGTCTCATGATGAAGTCCTCATCATAGAAACACAAACCGTTAGTCAAGATCCACCGGACCCAACTACGCACATATTTTTATAAATTATATATAACAATACGCAAATCGTAATAATTTAGTGACTCCAATTATAATGATATTTATATCTATTTTAATTTGCAACGTCGATCCTGACTCAACTGTAGTTGTCTTGAATCCTAATTTGACCTTCAGTCAATTAACAATTCAATATTTAAATTAATTATTTAAATATCTAATCGTTCAAAATGCAGGTTGTTACATGATACGTCACAATCGTTCAACAAGTGTCAGAATTGAGCAAATATTTTGATAGTGAAATCTAATAAGTTGTATTTCAGTCAAAATGAAAGCATGTGTCTGTAACAAAGAATATTAAAAGGTACTAATTTTTTTCCGAAAGAATAACTAAACAACAAACTATTGATTGTTAACGATGTATCCATATTAAAATCAGTTTTAGTTCAATTGTTTGACCCTGGATATTAGATTTGAAAATAATACCTTTTATAATCAATATAAAAAGATGTCGGATTTATCCCTAACGATATACACAGACACCAAATTAAAATGTTTATGTGGCGCATATGAGATGAATTCTTTATGCATCGGAAATAGGAATTACCATATACATTATGATGTCTACTATTTCATAATATTCTATATGTAATTGGTGCATTGAACGGGTATCAAATCTGAATTAAGATCGTTAAATGGTAGTTAAGAATATTCTTGAGTATTTATGAAACACTAAAGAATTATTTATGAAAACAAAAACTCCTTATGAGGGAGTATTCAAACTCGAACTTCATGAGTTATATCAAAAATAGTTTGTCGATCCTAAATTCATGTTTAACCTTAATTAAGGAGCTTTAAGTTACAAATGTTTCAAACAAGATGTTGTGGCTAATTCAACCAAAAGGCTAAGTATATCAGTTTGAATAGCATTGCAGTAAAAACAGTATATATTTATGCACAAATTTAAAATTATGCTAGGACAGATTTCATATGTTGAGAGTATCATGACATTATTTTGATGATAATGTCATTATATAAATCGTGAAAGAACCTATGGCTCCTAAGAAATCAAGAAACCTATTCCAAAAATTCCACAACGTAAAGATTGTTTATTAACAATGTAGAGATGTTGATTCACAAAGCATCATTTACATCACATAGACCATGTCGACACCGTAGCATTGAAAAGATTATGTTAGAACTCGAAACAATAAGAAATTCAAAAGAGTAAAAATAAAATACAATAAGCTTTTACCAAAGATAGTCAGGATGGCCAAAAAGAATCACAATATTGATCCAAACGTTAGATGAAAGGAATAGAAAGCTGCACCTGCAGGCCTAACGGGACAATCACCAAAAGTTCATAAGGTACCCCACTCCACACCAACATAAACCACATTTTTTCTGATGGGAAGTCAATATGGGGTTAGTCGATGAGGATGAGAAAGAGGCTTGGTGGTGGAGCTGTTGGGAATACAAGTAGAACTAAAAAAACAACTCACCCAAAATATGAACTAAGCGATATCAAACTCAAGCCAATACTGCAATAAATGAATGCATACCAATACAAAACTGCGTAAAACCAAGACTATAGTAGAACGGCAAATGAAAATAAAGAAACAATAGCCAACAAACTCCTACATCTAGTATGGGTGGATTCAACAAACTAAAAAAGCAGCAGTATCAGCTACGGATCTAGTGCGGTGGTTGCTGAAGGTAGGTCATTAAATTAGAGACAGAAGTGGAGAAGCTTGCAGGATGGGAAAGCGATAGAACCAGATCGAGACACTAGATCAAGTGTGACATGCCGAAGGCCTTGTTTGGTGGAGAGTTAAGTGGAGGGTTGGAGAGGCAAGGTGCAAAAGCGTGGGAAAATACAAAGCCTAGGAAAAAGTGAAAATAAAAAAGTACGAAAACAAAACAGGACAAGGTGGAAAGAAGGATGAAGATGATAGTTAAAATGGGGGAAAAGTGAATTAGAGTATGATTTGTATGAAAAGGGAGGAAGATTTGGGGGGTAAAAATGGTGATGGATAGAACTCCATACACCATTCAACATCTTAAAACTTGTGTGCGACTAAGGGCACCATGGTTTGTGCTTTGAGCTACCACGGTGAAAATCGATCGGCGGTTGTCCGTCGACCGATCCTTAAAATGGGTTAGTCGATGATTAACCACCGATTGATGTGAATCGTGGTAGCCTGAAGCACAAACCGCAGTGCCGTTATCATTACACTAAAACTTCTGATTCAGGTGAGTCTTCAAGGTCAATCGTAGGTAAGTAAAAATATAAAATTTCTCTTTCGACCTGAGAGCGTCATAAATTTTGTGTAATAGCATTATGATTTGATTACGCACGATATTGGTTTGTGTTGTGATCATAGTTGGGTATGCGTTGAGAAACTCGAAGTGAGACACTACTCAAGAAAGGATTCGTCTCCTTCGACATATAAGGTTAGTGTCATCAATTTGGAATTTGGCAGGAATTCATAAGAATTTGACCAAAGCAATTATCGGATTGAGCCAAGGACATCGAAGGTCAAACTTTGCAACTAACTATAGACGTTAATAAAATTTTTACTCTTGATCGAGCTTTGAAACTCTAGGTGAGATAGTCTTGATGAAGAGCATAATGTGCACTTATATATCATCGCTTGGGGATGCTTATAAAAATGATTATGAAGTACGACTTCACCATGAAGTTTACAAGCATATGATCTTATGTTCAATACCACGCAACAACAAAGTCGGTACATGCTTTAATGTAATAATTGTTCAAATATTATAGAGGATCTAGTGTCACACCCAGAAGTCATACAACTGCACCGCGAGAATTCATTCAATTTAATGTAACAAAATAATTTATAAATGTTGTAAAACTAAAATGGATATAATTACACACAAGGGTTATGTGTTAGTATATATAATCATTTATGGGCTTAAAAAATTATATTTTTAGTGTATAAATAGTTATATACAACTATTTAATTCAAAAGATCCCACAAACTAATTAAGTAATTGTTTTAGAATTGGTGGTACGATCGGCCAATATGGAGTGCTTTAGAGTTGAAAGTGTTAGTACCTTAGGTATTTGTTTTGATGATAACAACTATAGGAAATTATATAAAATATAGATACTAATTTTTATCAAAATATATATAGTATATAGTGCATGATATTAGACATGTATTGGTTAAGAAGACTATATAGTATCAAGATGCTGATATCAAGAGTAGATTAAGGATGCTGATATAAAATTTCAATAACGAAGACTCATGAGTATTGAAGAGTTCAAGATTTCAAGATATTCCAGATAAGTTAAAGAGTCATAGAATTTATGTTAAAACCTTGATAGCACTTTGCTGATCTCTCTGACCTTCTTTAATTTTGTTTTAAAATTGTTTTTCATGTTTCTATTTTTAAAATAAAAATTTCAAAATATTTCTCAAAATGATTTTAAATCTCTTATACTTATAAAGATAATATTTTAATATTTTTTACTTTATATATTAAGTTTTTGCTATACTTTAATAATTTATAACTATACTGATTTTATATATATTTACATTATATCGAATATTCTTATTAAATCTTTTAAAATTATTTTATAAAGGTTTATTAAGTTTTAATATGATTAAAATATGTATAAACTATGTTTAAATGTTTGTACAAAGCTTCAAAATATTTTTTAAAATGTTTATTAAGTAATTTTTTAAAATACAAAGGGATATGTCGACATATCCTCTGCAAGTATGTTGACATACTTGCCGTAAATTTCAAAATTCAAATTTTGAAAGGAAGTGTCTTTTCGTCGTATCTCTTTACGAATGGACATGACAGTTGTTTTCCTATATATACCAGACTTCCAAACCAATTTTCATTAACCACTTTTTTATTTTTCTATTCTCTTTTCACTCTCTTGATTTCTAAATCAATTTCAATCAAAACTCTATCGAAATTCAACTAGAATCAAATTCAATCATTACTAGTTTGATTCTCTTTCACTTACTCTCTGATTTCTCTCATCTCTCTCTAAAGATCAAAGTGCTATTAAAAAGTTATAGGACAATTATAATCAAGATCGAAGATCTGAGTCTGTAAACTCTATCAAATCATACTCTTATACTCTATGGTGCGTTTGGTATCCCTGAAATCCAAGTTGGTGTGACTGTAGCCTGTTTAAATTAATTGGGTGTGCTTAGGAGCTCGTAAATCTAGTGGATGAACTTGTAGCCCAGAAATCAAGTGACTCTACCTAGTGTTAGTCCTTGAGATGATGGTTTTGATGACAACAACCATAGAATAAGATTATAAAATATAAATACTAACATTATAGTTTAGATATATATATGTATATGCAGGATTTAACCATGCAGGTATCAAGATTGAAGACTGTACAAGTTTAGAGATTCAAGGTATCAAGATTGAAGACTCATGAGTATCAAAAATATCAAGAATAGTAAGATTATCAAATAGTACAAGATAAGTATTGAGTCTAGAATTTTGTTAAAACTTCATAATAGCACTGAAATCTTCACTGCATATTTCATTTGGGAAGGAACCCATTTATACCTTTTTAGTGGCTTAAAACCTACGACAAGTGGCTTATAAACCCACGAACATCCTGGTTTTGTACTAGTTCTCGAGTCCTGATGTGATGAGATATTCTGTAGGAAGAAGCTTGCAAAACTACTTCAAAATGATTTTCAAAACTGCTTTTCAAAATGTTTTAGCCTTAAAAATTATCTTTTCAAATGATTTTCAAAAAGATGTTTTAGCCTTAAAATATTCTTTGATTTTGTTTTTAAATAAACTCTTGTTTTAAACTTCGTTTGTTTTAAACTATATTTTAATTATAATATATTTATACTTAGATTTAAATATAAAATTATAGTAAAATTATATATATATATATATTATTCTCTATATTTACTTATGTATTTTAACTATAGTTAAGTATATTTATAAAGTTTATAATAGTTTTAAAATAAGATAGAAGTAATTTTCAAAGAAAAAAATAACCAAAATTTCCTTTGGGATGTCGACATACCCAAGATACCCATGTCGGCATAGTGGCAGTTGGTTTCAAAAATTTGAATTTCAAAAGAAGTGTCTATTCCCCATAACCTTTCACGAATAGACATGGCTGTTGTTCTTCTATAAATAGGGGATGTTTTCAATGAATTTTTAACAATATTTTTCTGGTTTTCACTCCTCTTCTTCTTCTTCCACATTTCTTTATATATATTCTTACCATTACTCTGCCGAAATCACCATTGAATTTAACTAGATCATTTCTGGTTTGATTCTCTATCACTATCTCAACAAGATCCCAGTGCTATTCAGAATTATAGGCTTCTTTGTAATCAATCAAGTGAGAAAAGGTGTGATTGTAGCCTTGGAAATCAATCAAGTAAGAAAAGGTGTGATTGTAGCCTTGGAAATTAATCAAGTGAGAAAAGGTGTGATTGTAGCCTAGGAAATCAATTGGGTGAACTTGTTGCCCGGGAAATCAAGTATCTCTACCCAAAGGATTGTGAATCTGGAGTGGTGTACCTCGTGGCCTTGAAATCGAGGGTTGTAATTGTAAAGATTGTTTTTGAAAGGAAATCCGTACTTGTGTGCGGGACTGGATGTAGGGTAACTCCGAACCAGTATAAAATCCGGTCTGTTCTTTCCTTTACTGTTTTTACTTTATATTCGCATCTGTGTGAATCTGTGATCATATCTATGTCTGAATATTGCATACATTTTTGTTCAAATTAATATAAACTCAAAAAGAATTAGTAATTTCTTAAAACACTATTCACCCCCCCTCTAGTATTTATACTAGCCTTAAGATCCGTAATCTGCATTTCTCACATTTGGTATCGGAGCCAGGTTTTCAAAGTTTCATAATCTGAATTTTGAAAAGTTTTCAAAATGGCTACCAACACTGGTACTGTTACTAACACTAGTTCTATTACTACCGGTACTAGTTCATTTGTAGAAGGTCAGTCCACTGCCAGACCACCACTTTTTAATGGCAGTAACTATGTATATTGGGCATGTAGGATGAAAATATATTTACAATCTGTAAGTCTAGACACTTGGAATATCACACAGAATGAATATTCTGAACCCACAACTAATTTTGCACAGTGGACCACTGAGCAAAAGACTGTTGCATAGAATAATTCTAAAGCAATGAATATTCTATTTTGTTCACTTGATAGGAATGAATTTAATAGAGTGTCAGTTTGTAAGTCTGCATATGAAATTGGGAAAACTTTGCAAGTTACTCACGAAGGACCAAGCAAAGTTAAACAGACCAAAATTTCCATGCTCACAAATCAGTTTCAATTATTTAAAATGAATTCTAATGAGTCTTTTCAGATATGTATAGTAGATTTTAGGATATTGTGCATTCTCTAATATCCTTGGGAAAGGAATTTTCCGAAGAAGGTCAAGTCAGAAAAATCTTAAATTCTCTTACTCCAGAATGGGATCAAAACACACTTGCAATCGAAAAGGCAAATGACATCAGTACCTTAAAGATAGAAGAATTAATTGGAAATCTAATGTCGTTTGAAGTCCAAATGATCGGGAGAAGAGAAAGCAAAGCATCTGAAAAGAAATCAATGGCATTCAATGCATTAACCGATGGATTGGACTCAAACAGCGATAATGATGAAGAGATAGCCTTTATGACCAAGAATTTTCAGAAATTTCTGAAATACAGAAAGATGAATAATCTCAAGAGAAACAACTATAAGAATGCAGGAAATCAGAATGTAGTGCCAAACAATATCAAATGCTTCAACTGTGACGAATCAGGCCATATCAAAAGAGACTGTCCGTATCCAGATAAGCAAAACCTTCATATAAACAATGATTTCGTAAAGAAACGAAAACGTGCTTTTACTACTACTCTAGTGACTCAGACTCGTCTTCAAGCGATGATGATCAAAAGACAGATAATTCAAATATGTGTTTCACGGCAGTTCACGACTCCAACGAATTTAGAGAAACGGACTCAGAAAAAGGTACACATTTACAATACAATTGGTTGAAATTGCATGCTTAGAATTGATTGCTTGATTGATTGATTTTGAATTGGTGTGTTGTTTGAAATTTAAAATTTTTATTTTTTATTTTTTATTTTTATTTTTGTTTTTATTATTATCATAATATCTTATGGAATATACTAATAATATTCCAGATATATATAGACATTAAAAATAATAAGAATATATATATATATATATTAGAATTCTTATGAAAAATAAATTATAGAAATTCAAAAACACATGTCGACATGGTCCATACCATGATGTCGACATGGGTACATAATTTGAAATTCAAAATTTGAATTCAAATGGTTGAATTTCCCTCCACCTTTTCACTTCATTCAATTCTCTTAAAAGGCATCTTTTGACCAGATAATATGTCCTTTGAGAATCTATTTATTCACTATCTTTTATCACATCTTTTCACTTTCATTTTCAAATTCAAACTCTCTCTTCAAAACTTCAAGCTCTCTACTCTCTACTCTAATGCTTCTTCAAGCAACCCTTCCACCATGAGAATTTCCAGAAAGATAAAAGAGCAACTCTTCAATGATCCAGAGGCAATAAAAGCATACATCAATTATGCTAACTATGGAAAAGTCCATCTCGGAAATTTTTCTTTATTTCAAGATTTTTCTACTTATGAAATTGATTCTCTTTTTGCAAATAATCATGTTCTCAGTCTTATTGATGCTTCTCAAAATGATTTTGTTTGCTATCCAAATCTTGTTAAATTTTTTTATGCAAATCTTAATCGAGGATTTTATAATGGAAACGATGATGAAATTTGGAGTAGTGTCAAAGGCACTAGAATCGTTTTAAATTGTGATATTTTGGGTACCATTCTCAATTGCAAGAATATGGGAATAGATCTTTCTAGTTTTAATATTGATGAAAATGATCGTGAGACGTTTCATCATATTTTTGAAGGAAACGATAATTTTGAATTCAAAAATCGAAACTTACGACCAAAAGCTAGAATTTTCAATCTTCTTTTACAACATACTTTGACCCCAAGATCGGGGAATTTTAACAATCCTACTTCAAAAGTTTGCAAAGCACTTTTTGCTATTTTTGGAAATTATGATGTTAATTGGGCACAAGTTATTTTGGATGAACTTCGTCCCAAAAATCTTGAAATGGGTGAGAATACTTTGTATCATGGAATCTATCTCACTCGGATTTTTAACTATTTTGGAGTAGATTTCAAAGGAGAAGAATTTGTTTCAAGAAAGGTTTTCAATCACTCAAATATTTCTCTTATGAAAATTCCATTTGTTTTTCAACCGTATGAGACTCTTACCGAAAAGGAAGAGCGTTTGGCTCATGAAGAGATGGAAGAGGAGGAAGAGGAAGAAGAAGAAGAAAGGGATGAAATGGAAATAGAAGAAGAAGAAGAAGGTGAAACATCCTTGGAAAGTATTGACTATCCTCCTAATCCAACCAACAAAACTCTTCTCAATAACCAAAAGACCATTGTTAAGAATCAACGGATTCTTAAACGATCCGTTAGTAAGAAGTTGGATAAAATTTCATCCAAGATGAACAAGTTTATTTTCAAAGTAAGCAAGAAGCTTGGATTATCTTCATCTTCATCATCCTCTAACTAGTTCTATCTTTTCATTTCATATTGTATTAGTTTAGTTTGTTTGAATGTTCATGTAGTTCTTTATGATTAATCATTGTATCACTCTATTAAGCAATATATTGAATTCCTTTTTCTGTTATCTAGGTTATCTTATCTCCAGATTAAATGTTAGTATAATATATTAATATATATATATATACACAATTATTCAAAAAATCAAAATAAGCCATCAAAATTCACTGCACCATGTCGACATCCCCCCTATGACCATGTCGACATGTACTGGTCAGAAATGACATTTCATTTTAAATTTAAAATTTGAATAACTACCTTATGTCTATTCATTTCAAACGAATTTATACACCTATAAATACCTATTTCTTCCAGAATTCATCACTCAATATTATTTTTTATTTACTTTGTCTATCATTCTTCTCTCAAACTAAAAAAATGGCCAATCCAATTCATAATTTAATCGAAAATCTTGAAGAAACTCTTAATTCTTTCAAGAATATTCTTTCGTTCATTCTTCGTAACCAGCGACACTTAGAGTTGAGTCAAATGCAGATGATCAAGGAGCAAGAAAGGCATTTCGATGCAATACGATGGATGATTTCCTCCCTGTACAAGGATGATAACGAAGCACATCCTCCAGTCTCTCTCACCAATGATAATGAAAATTGGGATGCCATTAAAGCAGACCCTATTTTTGGAGAATAAGGATGGGTGGAAGTTCCTCGTAATGTTTGATTTGTTTGCTTTGTTTGATTTGAATTTTTGCTTTAATTGATTTGATTTCATTTGTTTTGATTTGATTTGATATGGATTGATATTTGGTGTGGATTGATATTTGTTGTACAAAACATGTATACATATGCATTGATATCTATATGATCTTTGATTAATTATCATGTTTATCAATATAATTATCTCTTAATCTATATATTATATACTCTATTGTATAGTTTATTAATGCAGGTACTTTAGTACAAGAATGAGGGGGAGTTATATAGTTTGGAGTTAGTTTTTGTTGATGACAAAGGGGGAGAAGTATAAAATATAGGATAGTTAGACATAGATTAAGGGGGAGTTATTAGTTTTAGGGGGAGTCATTAGGATAGAAATAAAATTTTATAAACAAAGGTTGTCATCATCAAAAGGGGGAGATTGTTAGTCCTTAAGATGATGGTTTTGATGACAACAACCTTAGAATAAGATTATAAAATATAAATACTAACATTATAATTAAGATATATATGTATATGCAGAATTCAACCATGCAGGTATCAGGAATGAAGACTGTACAAGTATAGAGATTCAAGATATCAAGATTGAAGACTCATGAGTATCAAGAATATCAAGAATAGTAAGATTATCAAATAGTACAAGATAAGTATTGAGTCTAGAATTATGTTAAAACGTCATAATAGCACTGAAATCTTCACTCCATATTTCATTTGGGGTGGAACCCATTTCTACCTTTTTAGTGGCTTACAAACCCACGACAAGTGGCTTACAAACCCACGAACATCCTGGTTTTGTACAAGTTCTCGAGTCCTGATGTGATGAGATATTCTGCAGGAAGAAGCTTGCAAAACTACTTCAAAATGATTTTCAAAACTGCTTTTCAAAATGTTTTAGCCTTAAAAATTATCTTTTCAAATGATTTTCAAAAAGTTGTTTTAGCCTTAAAATATTCTTTGATTTTGTTTTTAAATAAACTCTTGTTTTAAACTTCGTTTGTTTTAAACTATCTTTTAATTATAATATATTTATACTTAGATTTAAATATAAAATTATAGTAAAATTATATATATATATATATATATATTATTCTCTATATTTACTTATGTATTTTAACTATAGTTAAGTATATTTATAAAGTTTAAAATAGTTTTAAAATAAGATAGAAGTAATTTTCAAAGAAAAACAAATCACCAAAATTTCCTTTGGGATGTCGACATACCCAAGGTACCTATGTCGACATAGTGGCAGTTGGTTTCAAAATTTTGAATTTCAAATATGTAAAAGGTGACACTTTACAAACAAAGTAAAGATTTGAAAAATCGTATTTATAAAAGGATAGATTTATAAACGGTGTTTATAAATAAAGGGAAACTTTATCACTAGATAAATTTGGGGAATAAATCACAATTTTGGATTTATGGTAATATGTGGAATGTTGTTTTAGAAAAATTGTTGATTTTATTTTGAAAGTTGGAAGTGTGATTTATAAGAGGATAAAGTTATAAATGGGGCTTTATAAATAAAAAAGGATTTTATGAAAGGAAGTAGTATAAAATAGAAGGGGATTTATAAAACATAGTTTTATAAATATAGAAATGATTATGTTGAAATATTAGTATGGATTTTTATCAATGAAGTACATTTATTTTTTAAAAGTTGTTTATTTATATTAATATTGTTTTAAAGTTGTTTATCAATATTTTAATGTTTTGAAAAGTTAATTAATTAAAATTATTAATATGGTTTAAAATTAATTATAATTATCTATCCTTAAAGTTTTGGATATTAGTTATTATTATTTATAATAATGTTTAAGATAAATTTTTTTTATGAAGAATGTTTTGAAATTATTAATTATTACCTTTAAGATCTTTGAATTTAATTACTGTCTACTTATATGGATTATTATTATATAATAGTGTTTAAAAGTAACTTATTAGAATTTATTTATGAATGTTTGAGATTTATAAATAGAGCTTTATAGCGGACTTGGGTTTATAAGGGAAGTTTTATAAAATGGGTTAAGGGCTTAAAGGAAGATTTTATATGGTAAAAAGAGTTTTATAAATTGTTTTAGATATTTATAAAAGAATTTAGAAATGGGTTTATAGATTTATAAAAGGAGTTTTATAAATGGTTTTGTGGATGTATAATGAAGTTTTTAAATGATTTTAGATTAAATAAAAAGTAAATATTACCCAATGTTTGGTGAATGTACTTATACCGTTGAGATAAGTATATGGATATTTTTTTCCAAGTATTGAGAAATAGGAATTGTAGGTATATATTTAAAAAAAAGAATTTTGATTCAAGTATATACAAAGTGAATTTAAATTAATGAAAGATTAATTAAAAGTAGGTTAGTGGTCGCTGGTGTGCTTAACCATTGTTGGTTTTTCCCAATGGAATTTAAATCTCTGATTGAATGTTTGTTATTTGATAGTTAAATAACCGACTATCGAATTTGGACCCAAAATGTGACTTTGGAAATATCTAGAAGAAAACACGTGAGTTTATGCACAGTCATCTCCGATGATGCTGTACTATGCATATAAATTTCATTTCGTTCTCCTTGGACAATGGTAAGGCAATCCGTCCACCAACAGTTAGGAGATGATCTCCACTCTTATCTTTTACTATTTATTTCCTAAAGAACCGGGGTTGAGTTTACCGGAAATTATCGAACGTTGTTTCGAAGAAATCGGGCCGAATATGTTATCGGAAAACCACTTTGATCCAGCTCAAACGTTTCAAAATGAAGACATCTTGAAGATGATGGGATTTGAAGCTGGAGTTCTTAAGTGTTTCGTTCAGTCCCAAAACGAACTTGTATGGATGAATACTGGTATTGCATTGTTACCTGGAGGGCAGTATTAGCATTCCAAGTGGGAAGTGCTATATAAAAGGTACACGGTAGCCTCAAGCCTCATTAACCGGGAATTGCTAAAACAGGCGAGATACGGCAGGGCTAAGTGGGTCGCACCCAAGTAGTGTATGATAATCCCTATCTAAGGTCGATATTATCTCTTATTTATATGCTTCGGGACCCATTAACGGAGGGGTGATCATATTTGGTACTATCCCGTAAAGGGTAGGCCGGTTTTGCATTGGCAGGGGATCCCGACGAGGTCCTCGGTGTTATTTTATCTAAAGATGCACCATGAAGGGCGATACCTCAGTCATTATATGGAATCCATTTTCCAATACGAGCCTTTACGGTTTTAGTTGTATACCTATTATGCAGAATTTAATTAATGTAGTAATTTTGGCTGGGATTAATAAGTATTTGTATCTTAGACACTATTATAATATCAGAGAATTTCATATGAAATGTTTTGGTTATCGTAAGGTAAAAATCCGTCTGTGTTTATGTGCGACGTGGTCTTACGAGCTACTTTTGATTTTCAAAGGTTTTTATAACTTTAAAAATCCAGTTTGGTGTGTTTGCTCACGCTGGTTTTCCTAATTGACTCGGGTGTTATTTTATTATAATGTTCAGGTTAGACCTGAGCATTGGAGCTCAGGAGATGAGTTGGAGGTCTTCAAGTCGTATTCACATATATGTTTATTTTCCGCTGCTTTGTTGTTGAAATCATCAGCATTTGTGAGGACAGGTTGTTATAGCTGCCCAGGCTGATGATTGTGATTTGTTATTTGCACTGTGATGGATATGTATGTATATATTAGTCTCTCTTTTATAAAGATCATTAATATTATATTATATATTATTCCACTGCAATTGTGAGATTCCGTGCTGTTTTTGTTTAGTTTTCTTTCTTCTTATCTTCTTTCTTCTTCTTTTCCTAACAATTGGTTTTCCAACATTCGATTGCTCGACACGCAATATAGCGGACGTATTAGTGTCGATTTTCGAGGGTCGAAAATCCCGGCACGTTAAGTGAGAACCTTGGCTTTGGTGGGGAAACTCATTAAGAGATAAGTTAATGGAATGCCTTATTATGTGTTTTAGTGTGTATATATATGAGAGCGTATTTGTTAGTGGTTATAAAAATGTTTTATATTGTGTTAATTTTTTTTGAGTGGCGTATGAGTTCTGTTCGGTACGTGGGATACCATGATATCGATAGGGATTTCTAAACACTTAAACAAGGTAAACCGACATAGTATTGTTTTGAGAATAGGTAAAAGAAATAATTTTATCTAAATTATGTTTTATATATATGAAGGAATAACTTTTCAGAAATTATTATAGTTATATATGGTGTGTTTAGATGTTAGTGAATGGTAATATTTGATTATTATCATTTGCTGGTTGTTGTTCTAATAAAATTTGCTATTATTATAATCTAAACAAAGATAAATAATTGTAAAATGGGTTAAAAGTAAATGTATAAGTATGAATTATAGAATATTGATTATAATAATAAACTTTTGTGAAATAGTATTACATAAGAAGTGAGATTATATACATATGATTTATAAATGTGACTTATAAATGGAAAGGAAATGAACTTGCCTAAGCGTATTTATAAATATGATTTGTAAATAAAAATTAATTTGAAACAAGAAATTTGAGAATTTAAAACCCATTTATTTTGAAAATTGTTTATCAAAGCTTTTGAAAGGATACTAATAGTATTATTTTGAAAATATTTTGGTTAATAATACTTTAAACTGGGGTTTAAAAGAAATAGAAAGCACTGAACTCACTACAGTCGTTGGAAAATAATTATGTTGATGACTGCAGCATCATTGGCATTCATTTTCGAGTTTCTAAGTGATGGAATGCTACCATTGAAGTTGTGTTTGGTAAAACAAGTTTTGATTTTAAAATCCAAGGTATGATTTAATAAATATATGAAAATAAGTTTTTGAACTTGAAATTTAAAATGGTATAGATAAGAAAGAGAAATTTGAATTGAGATATGGAATTAAAATTTAACTTAAGTAAAGTAAAATAAATTGAGTTAATGAAATGAATTAAAGGGAATGAGTTTAACTTTAGAAAGGTTAAATGAAATTGAATTTGATGTGTAATGAATTAATGGGTGAACTAATGAAATAAATTAGTGAAATGGATTTGAATTGCAAAATGAGTTGAATATGGTTTGGAATGTTGTTTGATAGAATTGAATAAGAACTTAAGTTTTGTAGTGAAAATAAATATAAGAAGTGTTGTATAAAATGTTTGAAATAAACATAAGAAATTGTTGTAGAGGATGGTTCATATATAATTAGTATTGAAAGAAATATGAGAAGTAATACTTGAATGTAAATAAAGTGAATGTTAATAATTGAATGTAAATGAAAATGAATGTAAATAAATTGAAACAAGTCAAATTAAATGTTAATAAGAAATAAAAGTGTATGAATATAATGTTGACATTTGAAGATGCAAATTGATTTGTTGATAAATAGATTGGATGGATATTAACCGTTGGATTGTTTCTCTTGTTACATTTGCTACATTTGCATATAGATATTGTATTAGTACAAGCTATATATTGATATTACTCTCTATATACATGTCTCATTAGTTGTTGACTGATTAGTAGGTACGGATGGCGTATGCTTCACATTTGGAGCTCGCTTTCGCATTATATTGGTTGTATATGCTTGCTAATATTAAAATAAGGTACACATCTCGGATTACATATAGTATTTTAATATTTTTCCATACGGGATGCCTCATCCTCGAAGATGAGATGTATATTTGTGATTATATATATATATATATCGTAAAAAATTTCGATCGAGCCGTGCAAAGGAGATGCTGGCGAAATTTTTCGTAAAATTAAGAGTTAGAAATTTTTTGAGAATTTATGAAAATTATTGATAACTAAAATTTGATTTTTATAACGACCCGTAAATTAAGCTTTGTATTTGAATATTTAAATAATTTTTATATATTTAAATAATGGATTTTAATAATAAAATAAAAATAATTTAAATATTAGTTAATGATATTAAAATCATTTTTAAATTTTGTTTACAAAACTAAATAGTTCAAAGGAAAACAGAAAATGTGACCGGATATCATTTTCCGAATTTTCGACGTTTCATTGTATAAAAGTTATTTAAAATATTGTACACACTTTCTTATATATATGCACACATAGACTAATTATATAATATGGGTTAAGCTAGTATAATTAGGTTTAATTAAGTTAATTAACTTAAGATAATGATGATGTGACACTTTGACAACTAAATATAAAAATAGAAAACAGTCACATCAGGGGAGACAAGATTTGACACTTTGAGAACTCAAAGTGTAAACATATTTAAACATGTTTCTTAGCATGTGTAAAAGGAGGGAAGCTTGGTGATGAGGTGGAAGCATAAGAATGGAGGGTAAAGGACAAAGGGCGTTTTGGTAATTTCATTTATCAACTTTGTATATAAGTTAATTTCCTAATTCTTTTATTATCTTTCTCTTTTCTATCTTCACTTTCAAGACATCATATAGGTTCTTTCCTAAGTTTTCATGGCTTCTAAATACTTTTAAAAAAATTATTTCTTTTCACTTCTTCCTTAAGCAAGTTTACTAAAAAACAACTTCTTTCTCCACTACACTTCTCCTCTTGCCAAAAATCCACAAAACAAGATCCTACACCCCACATACCCACCATGGTCGAGCCCCACATGCTCTAAGAAAGGCCCAAAAGCCCATTAGAGGTCCACCAAATAAAGTTAAAGCTTAATCCTAGTGATTTTCGGAGAGTTAATATCTTTTCCATTCAAGTTAGTAAGCGTTACAGTGAGTAAAGCTTCCATCTTTGAACCACCAAGTTTAAACTATATTCGTGCCTATACTTATATCTATTGAATGTTTATCATATGGTTGTAATGATGGTTTGGTCGATTTTTGGTTTGTTGCTTGAAAAATAGTCACATTTGAAAGTCAATAAGCGAACCTTTGGTTATATGTAAATCTAGTAGACAAACTTATGCCATTGTTATTAAATTTTTGGTATATGTTATGTTATTGTAAATCATCCTGTATTTATGCTCATACCTTGGTTATGTGATGTGTGGTTGTGTTGAAAATGTCATATGCTCGAATTCTGAACCGCCCATATAGCGTTAGTCACTATATCGGCACTTTCAGAAAAATCACCTTTTATTAAAACCGTTTGGTTTCATTATCGTGCTTGAAATTACTTTACGAGTTAAACAAGTTTTGATTAATGATGTTTCCAGAAATAATTAATTATTTTAATATTGATTATTTAATTTAATTAATTATTTAATTAATTATTTAATTAATAAGGATTAAAATAACTAATTAACTTGTTAATGATGTGTTTTAAATCTAACTAATTACTTAGTTGATTATGTTTTAATTTTAATTAATCATTTTATTTAATGATGCTTAAGACTAATTAATCTTTGGATAATGGTGGATTAAGATTAATTATTTTATTAATTAAATATATTTTAAAATTAATTAACCCTTTTTAATTAACGACTTTATAAAGGTTAATAAATTTGTTTAACCTTAAATAAATATTTTCTTAAATAAAGTTTAAATTAATTAATCACTTTTAAATAATGATATTTAATTATTATTTAATTTAAAATTAATTAATTATATTATTAATTGAATTACCCTTTTTAATTAAAGAGCATTAAAGTGAATTTATCAACTTAATTAATGAGGTTTTAAAGTTGATTAATAAGTATAATAAGGATGTTTTAAGTGGATAAATCCTATTTATAATGATGTTTCAAAATCATTATACTTTTTTAACAAAGTGTTTAAAAGCTACTACTTGTAATGTGAAACCAAGCACGAATTCGGGTTTTTTTTAAAAGAAAAAAGTTTGAATTGTTTTTGGAAATGAATTAATTTCTGTAAAGCGATTCACTTTATGGAAACGATTTGTTTGTATAATTTGCACTAAACATCGAAGAGGTAGACTTGTCGATATTTCAAAAGTTAAGAACAATGTGAGATATAACTTCGGGGTAATACTACCTTGACTTGTCCAGTATTATTGTTAACCAAGAAACAGTACAAGTTTGAATTTGATGAGTGGTGATAAGTACACAAGACTTGATTTCCATATACGATCATTTTAAATCTTCGATAGTTGGTTTCCCGGCTATCGGTTACTTCAGCTTCTTTATTATCGTCATTCTAAGACGATGTGTTGCTCCGTCGAGCATTGACATCCTTTGTCGGAAATGACTAAATCCAAAGCGCGAGAGGAAGCCAAGCTATGTGCGGTTGCTCCCATTAGGGTACTTTCACATCTCATCTAGATTGGATTCGGTTGCGCTATTAGATGTGAAATATTCGGATACTCGGTAAGGTTTGGCGGGGTCCGGCTAGGTATTGTCCAAGAAGAGTCACAGAGTATATGAGCTTCTCATAAGTATATTACTAGAGGTATACTTCAAGGGTGGTGCACCTTCCTAGTCATTTGTTGAAGATTTTCCTTTCCTTATTTGATTCGAACCTTTGAATTTGTTTCCGTAATTTAATCGGGAAGACTCAACCACTCTTCGCGTTGTTTGATTATTTATCCATTCTTCACGTTTGGATGTTGATTCATGTGAGGGTAAACCCGTTCCGTGTTCAGCGGCGTGGTCTCATATGTTTGTGTTTAATTACATACCTTCGTTTAAAGTTTTACTCATATCGGACAAATCGTCTGACCTGAGTTGTTTGTTTCCATGAACTCTTGGGTATTCATTTTATTTGAAAAATCCGAGAGTAGTAGGTCTTTGTTGGACTCATTGAAGACGACGTCCTAGCAGGAGGCTTTTCATCTTCTTATTCTGCCGTACTATGAAGTTTGTGTAAGTGTATTTTTTTTAGCATTTGTAAAGGCGAGACGTTATAACCGCCTAAGCTGATTTTTAGTACTTTTGTGTAACTCTGATAACTCCCTGTTAAGGAGTAACCTGATGTACTATTTCTATTATTTTTATTTAGCAGTTTCGTTGTGATGTTTTCTATTCTGTTCTTAATTTTTCACCCCATGACGATTCATCTTTTCGATGCTTGGGAAATGGCACACAAACACCGAAGATGTGTTAAGTGTCGTTCCTAGGGGTCAGAAAGGTGGGTCATTACAATTTTTGTGGAATGGTAGTAGTTAAATTATGGATGAATTTAAAGATTTAGGAGTGATAACAAAGTTTCAACAAATTGATTTTGGAAAGTTAAAGGCTTAAGAGAATTCGGTAATCTATTTCAACTAATTGGTTCTGAAAAGTTAATGGGTTTGGGGCATTTTTCTTATATTGGCAATTTCGGAGATGAACTTCTTTTAAGAGGGAAGAATGTAACAACCCAGAATTTCAGTGAATTAAGTTTGGAATATTTAAATTTATTTTTAAATATTGAAAAGTTAAATTTATAAGTTAAATAACTTGAATACAAAATATAGCGATTTATTTGATAATTAAATTATAAAATTACTATTTGGAATTGTCTAAAATTTTGAATCTTGAAATTGTTGTGAATAAGAAAATGACTTCAGAAGTTGATTTAAATTCTTTTTGAATAAGAATAAAGATAATAAATTAAATTATATTTAAAAGTGATTAATTTGGTTTTTATAATAATTCTTTTCACTTAACGGGGGAAAATAGCTTTCTGGGGCACTCTCTCGGATTTCTATGAAATTAGTGCCATTGGATCCGTAATAAGGTATTATTATATGCCGTCAAATTTCGTGATGATTGGACGTATCGTTTGGGCGGTCGGCAGGGTCGGTGGCGTGACGAGTGGCGCGGCGGTGATGGTGGAAGCGCGGTCGAAATGTGCCTGGGTTAAACGAAGCTTGAACGTGAAGAGGGAAAGAGGATAATTAGTTTTAAACGTTAATAAATTTCAAGTTAATTATAATTTATTTAATTCAAACGTTCATGGAATCATATTTTACTCATACAAGGTCCAAATTGAACGTGACGAGTTACATTGTGATCGTATCAGCGAAAACTACGCTATGGAGTTAGATAGGATAGATTTGGAGCTAGTAGAAATTTGGGCTAAAATTGAACGTCCGTTAAATTTTAATTCAAAACGGAACGTTTTGGCACTACTAAAATCAATGTGAGTGTATATCACCTTTTTGGTTAACTATAACCAATAAAATTATTGATTGGATGTATGAATATTTTATTGTTTATTGTTATTGATTGTTTGGATAATTTACTAAATTAAATTGTTGGTATGGATATATTCTCGCCCTAAAGCGGATAAGACCCTATTACGTTCCCGTGTAAGAGCAGATGACCATTTGTATGCGATCCCGCCTCAAAGCAGTTGATTTATATTGTTGATTATATACTATATGTGATGCAGGGAGACCAGTTGGAGGGATCCAATAGGATTCCTCACACTGTTGGTTTTATTTTCATATAATTTGATATATGATATGTTGGATGCTATATTTGATGACATAGATATGATTTTGCTTATTTAGTGCTTTAATTGCACCGACCCTTATTTTTTGGTATTTTAAAATACTATAAAAATAATAATTTGATTTAAAAAGGGGTTTTAAAAGTATTTTTGAAATAAAACGTGTTTAATAATTATCCTTATATTATTTAAGGCAGGAATTTTATTTAATGTAAATAAAAATACGATTTTTTAGAGATTTAAATTAATATAGAGATTTCTGAAGTGTGGTAAAGATTTTTAAAAAATCTTAAAATAAGTTCGTCTTTTATAATAAAGGAATTTGGTTTTAAAAGAAGATAGAAATAATTGAGTATAATTATTTATTAACCGTTTTATATAAAATGATGCGTATATATGCATATGTTAAGATTTATTTCTAAACGTTGAAGTTTATAAGTGGAAAAAATGTAAAAGGTGACATTTTACAAACAAAGTGAAGATTTGAAAAATCGTAATTATAAAAGGATAGATTTATAAACAGTGTTTATAAATAATGGGAAACTTTATCACTGGATAAATTTAGGGAATAAATCACAATTGTGGATTTATAGTAATATATGGAATGTTGTTTAAAAAAAATAGTTGAGTCTATTTTGAAAGTAGGAAGTGAAATTTATGAGAGGATAGAGTTATAAATGAGGCTTTATAAGTAAAATGGGATTTTATAAAAGGAAGTTATATAAAATAGAAGGGGATAGTTTTATAAATATGGAAATGATTATGTTGAAATATGAGTATGGGTTTTTATCAAAGAAGTATATTTATGTTTTAAAAGTTGTTTATTTATATTAATACTGTTTTAAAGTTGTTTATCAATATTTTAATGTTTTGAAAAGTTAATCAACTAATATTATTAATATGGTTTGAAATTAACTATAATTATTTAATCCATAAAGTTTTGGAGATCAATTATTATTATTTATAATAAAATTATTATTGTTTTGTTAAGAATGTTTTGAAATTATTAATTATTATCTTTAAGAATTTTGAAGTTAATTACTACCTATTTATACTGTTTATTATTATATAATAGTGTTTAAAAGTAAATGATTAGATTTTATTTTTGAATGTTCGAGATTTATAAATAGAGCTTTATAACAGGCTTCGGTTTATAAGGGAAGTTTATAAAATGGGTTAAGGGCTTAAAGGAAGATTTTATAAGGTAAAAAGAGTTTTATAATTGGTTTTAGATATTTATAAAAGAATTTTAGAAATGGGTTTATAGATTTATAAAAGGAGTTTTATAAATGATTTTGTGGATGTATAATGAAGTTTATACATGATTTTAGAATTGAATAAAAAAGAAATCTTCCCCAATGGTTGGTGAATATACTTATGTGACGCCCCACCTCTATGCTCATAATAACAAAGAGTATTAAAGAAATACTGTCTATTATTACGAAGAATAAGGCTGGATAGGAGCGACCATCCGTAATTGGCCTTACACTAATATTGGTTATCTCGATAGGAGTGGTATATACTTTTAGTTTTTCATCTATTATTTATTTACTCCCATCGACATATCCAATTATCAGTATAAAACAAACTACGATAGTTCATAATAGTTTAGGACATTAGATATAACAATAACACAGATAATATAAATGCGGAACACAAATTAACAAAAATCTCATATATATATAACCGATGTCAGTTACAATATAGTTGACACGATACATATGATACAACTACAACTGTCGACTCTAGAAGTTATATATACAAGTACATTATCGACTAATATACATGAATACATATCGTTCTATACAATGACACGACTACTACAAAATGACACTGACAACTTCAGAAGATGTGAAAAGTCTTCAAATCCCGAACAGCAACTCAAAGAAGGAAATCTACAACCTGAAATAACTCGGGTCTGACCCGAGTATTACATTCAAAAGAAAATAATACCCAGGTCAGTCTAATTCAAACCAGTTTATTAGTGCATATAGGCAGTAATAATCAAATATCACATAGACGACAGTCACAGAAATCTCGTATACCCAACTTCTCGATAAGAGAACCGGATAACGGCAGATATAACACTAAACAGTGTTAATCCACAAAACAGAAATCCAAAGCAATTTAAACAATTGAAACGTCAATTTAAAACTGTCAAATCTGATAGGGCTGCAGTACACGCACGCGTGTACTGCCTCGCCACTATCGCAGGAGATACACAAAAGCTCAATGAAAGTCACAATGATCGCAAGGTCAAACCCCGAAATCGGGTTTAACTCAAGTGCAATAAAATAATGTCACAAGGTCAAATCCAGATCGGATTCAACTCAGGTGAAATTCGAAAATCAAATTCGAATACAATTGAATGGTCAAAACAGTCCACACAAATTCAAGGAGGCACCAAACAACAAACAAAATGAAAAGTGTTCAAGGCGGGTCAGAGAAACCATGATGCGTCTCAATTCAAATATGCAAAGGAACACTGGGGTATAAACCCAGTATCAACAAGATTTGGAGTGAATGCAAGTATGGGGTATAACCCAGTATCAACAAGATTTCGAGTGAATGCAAGACAGTGGCCAGAACTGTACGGGTAAAACTGCACCCAATTACAACTGTCCAGAATAAAGACCAGACCGGACTACATGAAATACAATGGAACAATGCAGAACTACTCCAGATAGGGATGGACATGTCAGAAATATCATCACCGAAGACGTGGTTATCCAGCTATCAAACAAATGCAAAGGGACAAAGCATGATGAAGCACAGAGACATATAGCAGTAATGTAAACAAACAAATGCAGACAACAGTGAATCAAGTCCAAGCAATACAAATATATATATATGTACACACATATATATCTATATCAAACATACAGCTGCCATCAACATGAACCAAAGATCGTTACAATGCAAACTCAAGCTTGAAGACAACAGAAGTGATGTCAGAAGTCATACGGTTCAGACTATACAAATATCCCAAGTTCAAGTCCAACAAGATCAAGTTCATCAATGCAGTTCGACAAAGAGGTAACAAGCAACTACATGGATGAATACAATGTCAAAGATCAAAGACCAGACTACTACAGCAATATCAAAAACAGGTGAAGCAGCAATGTTAAAAGCAGCAAGACCACCAACATATAAACACCAAAACTGGACTCAGTGAAATGTACAAAGAATTTGTACAAACATCTTAAATCAATGAAACAGCACCCAAAAGTTCTCAAATCTAACCGGACAGCAAACTCAAACAATTCGAAAGTGCAACAGAGACTGGTAAAAGCTTAAAGGCATTTGCATACTCAAGTGCATCTGAAAATCAAAGCAGCAGTTTTTGAACAAAGATAGTTAAATGTCGAAGTCACATATGTTCAAGTCCAGCTATCCCCACAAAACAGGCAATGCAACATGCTCAGAGGCATCGTAACGATTTCAAAACAATGATACATAACTAAAATCAAATAAGTTCATACTTTCACACAATCAAGTGACCAATGTCAAATGCAAATATCAACTTTGAACAAGACGTAGCTGCCGAGGTCATGCGATAGCAGAAAGTAGTCAAGTTCAATGCAAATAGATGCCAGAAAGGAATTATTTTTGAGGAATGATTCTAACAATACCATAACATAACAAAGTCAAAGTCGAATATGTTACATAATAACTCAAAGCAACAAATAATGACTGGAGTCAAAATGAACCACTAACGAAAATATATACGATTTTGCCCCAAGTCATAAATCATCCCAAAAATTCGTACTAAAATCAGAATCAAGTGACCGATGTTAACAGAAATCAAAATCCTGGTGGCCACGAACGAAATCAACATCGTCCACTAAATTCAATGGTAACAGTTTCAAACCAAAACCATAAGCCAGTCAAGTATTCAACACGAGTGAATTGAAAACAACAGAGAAATCAACAACTTCGAACCACAATTTAACAGCCGAAGATAAAGTGAACGAAGTCATGTCAAACAGCAACAAAATAATACGAAAATAGCAGAATCATGGAGTTAAGAATTAGATGTGAGTGACAAGTATCACTCACCTTGTTTGGAAGCGAAGACGAACACAGTGACGAAGCCAGTAACACGAAGTCGATCGAAGAAAACCCTAGCCGAATCAATTATTCAATCGAGCCTTTTGAAGTCGCCCTCTTCGCATTCACGAAAAATGAGATGGGAGCGAGTTGCCACAGAATATTAAAGGGGGATGAAGAAGAATGACAAGACCACCATGATTCTTTCTTCTTTCGATTTAGGGTTTAAGCAAAAGATAAAATGAAAAAGGGAACGGGTTCGAATAAATCACGGCAACTTAGCTAGATAAAGTCTGGACCAGATTGTGTATCAAAGCCCACCCCATTTTTTACAAATTATAAAAGAATTTCTACTTGATATAAAAACTTCAATAACCATTTTATAAAAGAATTTACAACTGATAAAAACCCTTAACAATTTTCTTATAAACGAATTCCAACTCGAATGAAATTCCAACTGCAATTGTCTAACAAACGCCGTAACAAATTAAATCGTCATTTGACGAAAATCAACCGTTATGTAACCCCGGGTTGTTACAACTTATATCGTTGAGATAAGTATATGGATATTTTTTTCCAAGTATTGAGAAATAGGGATTTGTGGGTATATATACCTTTGTAAAAAGATTTTGATTCAAGTATTTACAAATTGAATTTAAATTAATGAAAGATTAATCAAAAGGAGGTTAGTGGTCGCTAGTGTGCTTAACCATTATTGGTTTTTCCCTATGGAATTTAAATCGCTGATTGAATGTTTGTTATTTGATAGTTAAATAACCGACTATCGAATTTGGACCCAAAACATAACTTTGAAAATATCTAGAAGAAACACGTGAGTTATATGGCACAGTTATCTCCAATGATGCTGTAATATGCGTATAAATATCGTTTCGTTCTCCTAGGACAATGATAAGGAAATCTATCCACTAACGGTTAGGAGATGATCTCTGCTATTATCTTTGACCGTTTATTTCCTAAAGAACCAGGGTTGAGTTTACCGGAAATTATCGAATGTTGTTTCGAAGAGGCTGGGATCAGATATGTTATCCGAAAACCACTTCAATCCTGCTCAAGCGTTTTGAAGTGAAGACATCTTGAAGATGATGGGATT
This sequence comes from Allium fistulosum, assembly GCA_030737815.1. Classification (NCBI taxonomy): domain Eukaryota; kingdom Viridiplantae; phylum Streptophyta; class Magnoliopsida; order Asparagales; family Amaryllidaceae; genus Allium; species Allium fistulosum. The sequence continues at coordinate 391,340,151 of CM060901.1, forward strand.
TGAAGACGGAGATCTCAAGTGTTTCATTCAGTCGCAGAACGAACTTGTATGGATGAATGTTGGTATTGCATTGTTGCCAGGAGGGCGGTATTAGTATTCCAAGTGGGAAGTGCTATATAAGAGGTAAAACGTAGCCTCAAGCCTCATCAACCGGGAAGGACAAAAACATGGGAGATGCGGCATGGCTAAGTGGGTCGCTTCCAAGCAGGGTTTGATCATCCCTATCCAGAGTCGATATTATCTCTCATTTGTATGCTTCGAGACACATTAACGGATGGGTGATCATATTCAGTAACATCCAGTAAGGGATAGGCCGGTTCTGTGTTGGCAGGGGATCCCGGCGAGGTCCTCGGTGTTATTTTATCTAGTGATGCCCCATGACGGGCGGCACCCCAGTAGCCCAGTCATTGTATGGAATCCATTTTCCAATACGAGCCATTACGGTTTTAGTTGTACACCTATTATGCTGGAATTTAATTAATGTGATAATTTCGGCTAAGATTAATAATTATTTGTATCTTAGACACTATTATAATATCGGAGAATTTCATATGTAATGTTTTGGTTATCGTAAGGTAAAAACCCATCCGTGTCTATGTGCGGCGTGATCTTACGAGATACTTTTGATTTTCAAAGGTATTTATAACCTCAAAATTCAGTTAGATGTGTTTTCTCATGCTGGTTTTCCAGACCGACTCGGGTGTTTTTTATTATAATGCTCGGGTCAGACCTAATATATTTACAGATTTCTTTGGATTCATTGGAGCTCAGGAGACGAGTTGGAGGTCTTCAAGTCGTATTCACGTATTTGTTTATTTTCCCCAGCTTTGTTGTTGAAATCATCAGCATTTGTGAAAACATGTTATAACTGCCCAGGCTGATGATTGTGATTCGTTGTTTGTACTTTGATGGATATGTATGTATATATTAGTCTCTCTTTTGTAAAGATCATTGATATTATATTATATATCGTTCCGCTGCGATTACGAGATTATGTGTTGTTTTTGTATAGTTTACTTTCTTCTTTCTTCTTATATTCTTTTCCCCTAACAATTGGTTTTCCGGTATTCGATTGCTCGACACGCAATACAGTGGATGTATTAGTATTGATTTTCGAGGGTCAAAAATCCTAGCTGTTACAAATAGGGCACAATATATATATATATAAACATATACACAAAAAAATAATATATATATGGAATCTTAATCAATTATCTTGAATATCTAAAACAAAGTATATAATAATATTTTTATTTCAAGCATAACTACAAGTTGGAGTTTAATTAATTTATAAGCATGTTATAAATTAATATCAATTCCATCTAACTTTATTTAATACGAATAGAACACACAATATACATGCATATATATATGTATGGAATCTTAACCAATTATCTCAAATATCTACTCAAACCAATCCAATCCAATCCAATCAATGAGGCATTACTTATGTGTGTGTGTGTGTGTATATGTATATGTATATATATATATATTCCTAACTCTTCTAAGTAATATTTTTTAATATATATAATTACAGAGATTTATACTACAATATAAATTCAAAGTATTAATTCCGCTCGCCTGAGCTGTAAATTCCCAATTGTCTAAATACAACCCAAACTTGTACCAAGATGTAGAGATAATCTCAGTACGAGTGTAACGGCAAAGACTGCGTCTCGATTAAATCTCGTATACAAGAGATGCAAATTTAATACGAAAGAAGATTAATTTAAATAATTAATTAACATAATTATTTAACTAATCATCTCAGTAGTCTTTCTTCTTCGTTTTAAGCCTGTGCACAACCATACGAACGCACAACCCACCTCTCCATCCTCTCTCTCCTCATTATCTCATCTAATACTCCACGAAACATAGAGCCGTCAGCTCCATTGCGCTCTCCTACGCGTAATTATCACGACAGTCACCAACTCGAACCCCTAGGCCATGCCAATCATAAAGTCACATAGTAGCCCTAATGGCTACGAATTATCGCGATTCCCTAGGCTTGATCGGAGGTCCTGCACCTTAAGTAAAAACACTCCATTTTGAACCATTTCATAATGGCGTTGTCCGTATCTCCAACAGATGCCCCTAGCTTGCCACCTCTTCCTCCAACTCATGGTAAGAAGAATGACCCTATGCTAATCATAGACACACCCGCCAATGCTTATACTGATTCGATGCTCTCGTCTCCACGAGTTTAATTGATCTGGCCTCCCCGTCTAAGATGGCCCAAAGCTCTAGATTCAATTGAAGAAGGAGGAGCCTTTTTGTTCACTACATACAGAGAGGGAGAGTGAAAAATGTGAGAGGGCAATGTCTGATGGTGAGTGATGTATATATAATAATACATATATTTTATATTATTCCTCAAATAAGTCACCATATGTTTTGAGCTCGTACGATCGCACAACACATCGAATCGTCACAAAACTCATCAGCACACATTACATAATTTTTTTGTTCCGATGTTACAAATTTCATCGTCATCCAAGACGGCGCTTAAGGATGATAATTTCATGCATTTGATATCGTTTTGGCCATCAGATCGTCCAAATTCCAAAAATTCCTCAACCGTATGTCTCATAATGAAGTCCTCATCATAGAAACACAAACCGTTAGTCAAGATCCACCGGACCCAACTACGCACATATTTTTATAAATTATATATAACAATACGCAAATCGTAATAATTCAATGACTCCAATTATAATGATATTTATATCTATTTTAATTTGTAACGTCGATCCTGACTCAACTGTAGTTGTCTTGAATCCTAATTTGACCTTCAGTCAATTAACAATTCGATATTTAAATTAATTATTTAAATATCTAATCGTTCAAAATGCAGGTTGTTACATGATACGTCACCATCGTTCAACAAGTGTCAGAATTGAGCAAATATTTTGATAGTGAAATCTAATAAGTTGAATTTCAATCAAAATAAAAGCATGTGTCTGTAACAAAGAATATTAAAAGGTACTAATTTTTTTCCGAAAGAATAACTAAACAACAAACTATTGATTGTTAATGATGTATCCATATTAAAATCAGTTTTAGTTCAATTGTTTGACCCTAGATATTAGATTTGAAAATAATACCTTTTATAATCAATATAAAAAGATGTCGGATTTATCCCTAACGATATACACAGACACCAAATTAAAATGTTTATGTGGCGCATATGAGATGAATTCTTTATGCATCGGAAATAGGAATTACCATATACATTATGATGTCTACTATTTCATAATATTCTATATATAATTGGTGCATTGAACGGGTATCAAATCCGAATTAAGATCGTTAAATGGTAGTTAAGAATATTCTTGAGTATTTATGAAACACTAAAGAATTATTTATGAAAACAAAAACTCCTTATGAGGGAGTATTCAAACTCGAACTTCATGAGTTATATCAAAAATAGTTTGTCGATCCTAAATTCATGTTTAACCTTAATTAAGGAGCTTTAAGTTACAAATGTTTCAAACAAGATGTTGTGGCTAATTCAACCAAAAGGCTAAGTATATCAGTTTGAATAGCGCTGTAGTAAAAACAGTATATATTTATGCACAAATTTAAAATTGTGCTAGGACAGATTTCATATGTTGAGAGTATCATGACATTATTTTGATGATAATGTCATTATATAAATCATGAAAGAACCTATGGCTCCTAAGAAATCAAGAAACCTATTCCAAAAATTCCACAACGTAAAGATTGTTTATTAACAATGGAGAGATGTTGATTCACAAAGCATCATTTACATCACATAGACCATGTCGACACCGTAGCATTGAAAAGATTATGTTAGAACTCGAAACAATAAGAAATTCAAAAGAGTAAAAATAAAATACAATAAGCTTTTACCAAAGATAGTCAGGATGGCCAAAAAGAATCACAATATTGATCCAAACGTTAGATGAAAGGAATAGAAAGCTGCACCTGCAGGCCTAACGGGACAATCACCAAAAGTTCATAAGGTACCCCACTCCACACCAACATAAACCACATTTTTTCTGATGGGAAGTCAATATGGGGTTAGTCGATGAGGATGAGAAAGAGGCTTGGTGGTGGAGCTGTTGGGAATACAAGTAGAACTAAAAAAACAGCTCACCCAAAATATGAACTAAGCGATATCAAACTCAAGCCAATACTGCAATAAATGAACGCATACCAATACAAAACTGCGTAAAACCAAGACTATAGTAGAACGACAAATGAAAATAAAGAAACAATAGCCAACAAACTCCTACATCTAGTATGGGTGGCTTCAACAAACTAAAAAAGCAGCAGTATCAGCTACGGATCTAGTGCGGTTGTAACAACCCAGTTTTTCGCGTCAGTTTTTAAATGACGATTAAATCATTTTTAACTGCTAATGCAGATTTGATTCAAGTTTAAATTCATTTGAAAATTTGTTAAAAGAATTGTTTGGGCCTTTAGATGTAAACGGGTCCATTTTGTTTGTTTGCTCTGACCGTGGTTATTTCCTAGGGCATAATTGTTCCCCCTGATTCATTCGTTTGGCAACCGCAAAACAAACGAAAGAATTAAAAATGGTGGCGGCCTCGTTTACCTCGTTCGTCCCCAAAAAATAAAATAAAATTAGGGCTTGTGAGTTTCGCTAAGGATATGGATTTGGGGCTTCGAGATTTTCCAGTCGCGGCCATGATTACTCGATCGAAAAGCGGTCGACCGATACCCTCTACAATTCGTGCTTGCCTCATCGAAAATGGTGAGTACTTCACTCACATCTAATTCCTACCTCGAGTGTATTAGCGTTCGAATCCTACTATTTTCGTTTGTGTGATTGTTGAATTCGTCCCTTGTTGGTCGGTCATTCGATTATGTGTTTCCTTGAGTATTGACTTCATTGCTTGGACTATTGCTGATTTAGTGAATTTCCCTGATTGGTTTCGACCTATTATGTTGATAATTTTATGATGTTGATGGTTCGACCTTGTTCATTTGATTGTTTCCTTGAGAACTTGGTTGCTTTTAGCTTGATACACGAGATTTTGAACTATTCGATTTTTACTTGATGTCCCACTTTGACTTCGGTCATGTTGATAAATTTTGATTTGTCACTTCGGATGTTTTTGATTGTACGTGGTACTCACAGCCTTGATTTATTTGTTCCTCATGAATTCAATTACATTGCACATTACTGTTTTGTTATGTCTTAGTTGCCTCCTCACTTGAACCTGTTTCAGTGATGTATTTGCACTTGCCACTGTTTTGCTGACTTACATTCAATTTGCATACTGCTCCAGTTCACTATTTTATGTGTTGAGTTGTTTTGTGTCCCCTAGCTTTGGCACTGACTTGACTCTGATGATGATTTCTGGCATTCGACCTCGGCCATATTTGTAGTACTTGAACTAGTTCGCTTCAGTGATTTATAGTGTTATGTTGTTTAATTACAGTACAATGGTTGTTGAACTTTGAGAATGTTCATACCTGACTTGTTCGAATTTGCACTGTTCTTCCACTTCACTCGATGTTAACTGCATTCACTTCTGTTACCCTATTTGGTTGCATATACATTGCAATGTGCATCCAAGTTAATATGGGTACCTCATTGTTCTGTCTGCATTTGTTTGAGATGCATTTGTTGAGTTGTTCACTGACGCAATGTTTGTCGCCATTCACCAAATAGTAGTAGCATTCCTGTATATGCTCCGAGTTATTGTAGCAGTGACTTGAACCTTTTAGCTTCTGATTTCACGTACTTCATTGAGTCTCATTGGTATTATTTGTGTACCTTGTTATCAGCAGTTACCTGGTCTACCTGAAATCACATAGTATGAATGTGATCATAATTGTCTGCACTTGCATGGTCTTTGTAGTTTCACTTGGTTTGAATTTGTGGTCTTGCTAGCATGTCTGCACTGCCTGTTATTTTGATCAGTGGCTTTTGAGTTACTGGTTATATACATGTTGGCTTTGGTATCACCCTGTTTCACTGGTACATGTGCCTTTGTGGTCTTCACTTTTGTATAATCTGCACATGTTACTTGTATCACTCGTCCTGCCTTCACCCATATGTTCCTCTGGTACATTTGTCCTTGTTAGAACCTTGGCCTTTGTGCATTCATTTTGTTGCAGTTTGCCCCTTATATTCAGCTGTGACTGCAGTTGGTTGTATATGCAGTTTTGTTCTTGTTGTTTTGCATTACATTAATGCATTTGGGTCTGTTTTCAAATTTACTTGAGTTGAACCCGATTTCGGGGTTTGACCTTGCGATCATTGTGACTTTCATTGAGCTTTTGTGTATCTCCTGCGATAGTGGCGAGGCAGTACACGCGTGTGTGAACTGCAGCCCTATCAGATTCGACAGTTTTAGATTGATTTAGTCGATTTGATAAATTGTTTATTATCTCTGTTGATGATTTAAATCTGCTGATTTTTGTTAAACACTGTTAAGTGTTTTATTGACCGTTATCCGGTTTCTTTGTTTAAAGAATCGGATAGACGGGAATTACTGTGACTGTCGTCTATTTAAATTATTACTGCCTATATGCACTAATAAACTGGTTTGAATTAGACTGACCTGGGTATTATTTTCCTTTTGAATGTAATACTCGGGTCAGACCCGAGTTATTTCAGGTGGTAGATTTCCTTCTTTGAGTTGCTGTTCGGGATTTGAAGACTTTTCACATCTTTTGTAGTAGTCGTGTCCTTGTATAGAACGATATGTATTCATGTATATTAGTCGATAATGTACGTGTATATATAACTTCTAGAGTCGACAGTTGTAGTTGTATCATATGTATTGTGTCAACTATGTATTAACTGACATCAGTTATATATATATGAGACTTTTGTTTTTATCTGTGTTCCGCATTTATATTATCTGTGTTATTGTTATATCTAATGTCCTAAACTATTATGAACTATCGTAGTTTGTTTTATACTGATAATTGGATATGTCGATGGGAGTAAATAAATAATAGATGAAAAATAAAAAGTATATACCACTCCTACCGAGATAACCAATATTAGTGTAAGGCCAATTACGGATGGTCGCTCCTATCCAGCCTTATTCTTCGTAATAATAGACAGTATTTCTTTTAATACTCTTTGTTATTATGAGCATAGAGGTGGGGCGTTACAGCGGTGGTTGCTGAAAGCAGGTCATTAAATTAGAGACGGAAGTGGAGAAGCTTGCAGGATGGGAAAGCGATAGAACCAGATCGAGACACTAGATCAAGTGTGACATGCCGAAGGCCTTGTTTGGTGGAGAGTTAAGTGGAGGGTTGGAGAGGCAAGGTGCAAAAGCATGGGAAAATACAAAGCCTAGGAAAAAGTGAAAATAAAAAAGTACGAAAACTAAACAGGACAAGGTGGAAAGAAGGATGAAGATGATAGTTAAAATGGGGGGAAAAGTGAATTAGAGTATGATTTGTATGAAAAGGGAGGAAGATTTTGGGGGGTAAAAATGGCGATGGATAGAACTCCATACACCATTCAACATCTTAAAACTTGTGTGCGACTAAGGGCACCATGGTTTGTGCTTTGAGCTACCACGGTGAAAATCGATCGGCGGTTGTCCGTCGACCGATCCTTAAAATGGGTTAGTCGATGATTAACCACCGATTGATGTGAATCGTGGTAGCCTGAAGCACAAACCGCAGTGCCCTTATCATTACACTAAAACTTCTGATTCAGGTGAGTCTTCAAGGTCAATCGTAGGTAAGTAAAAATATAAAATTTCTCTTTCGACCTGAGAGCGTCATAAATTTTGTGTAATAGCATTATGATTTGATTACGCACGATATTGGTTTGTGTTGTGATCATAGTTGGGTATGCATTGAGAAACTCGAAGTGAGACACTACTCAAGAAAGGATTCGTCTCCTTCGACATATAAGGTTAGTGTCATCAATTTGGAATTTGGCAGGAATTCATAAGAATTTGACCAAAGCAATTATCGGATTGAGCCAAGGACATCGAAGGTCAAACTTTGCAACTAACTATAGACGTTAATAAATTTTTTACTCTTGATCGAGCTTTGAAACTCTAGGTGAGATAGTCTTGATGAAGAGCATAATGTGCACTTATATATCATCGCTTGGGGATGCTTATAAAAATGATTATGAAGTACGACTTCACCATGACGTTTACAAGCATATGATCTTATGTTCAATACCACGCAACAACAAAGTCGGTACATGCTTTAATGTAATAATTGTTCAAATATTATAGAGGATCTAGTGTCACACCCAGAAGTCATACAACTGCACCGCGAGAATTCATTCAATTTAATGTAACAAAATAATTTATAAATGTTGTAAAACTAAAATGGATATAATTACACACAAGGTTTATGTGTTAGTATATATAATCATTTATGGGCTTAAATAATTATATTTTTAGTGTATAAATAGTTATATACAACTATTTAATTCAAAAGATCCCACAAACTAATTAAGTAATTGTTTTAGAATTGGTGGTACGATCGGCCAATATGGAGTGGTTTAGAGTTGAAAGTGTTAGTACCTTAGGTATTTGTTTTGATGATAACAACTATAGGAAATTATATAAAATATAGATACTAATTTTTATCAAAATATATATAGTATATAGTGCATGATATTAGACATGTATTGGTTAAGAAGACTATATAGTATCAAGATGCTGATATCAAGAGTAGATTAAGGATGCTGATATAAAATTTCAATAATGAAGACTCATGAGTATTGAAGAGTTCAAGATTTCAAGATATTCCAGATAAGTTAAAGAGTCATAGAATTTATGTTAAAACCTTGATAGCACTTTGCTGATCTCTCTGACCTTCTTTAATTTTGTTTTAAAATTGTTTTTCATGTTTCTATTTTTAAAATAAAAATTTCAAAATATTTCTCAAAATGATTTTAAATCTCTTATACTTATAAAGATAATATTTTAATATTTTTTACTTTATATATTAAGTTTTTGCTATACTTTAATAATTTATAACTGTACTGATTTTATATATATTTACATTATATCGAATATTCTTATTAAATCTTTTAAAATTATTTTATAAAGGTTTATTAAGTTTTAATATGATTAAAATATGTATAAACTATGTTTAAATGTTTGTACAAAGCTTCAAAATATTTTTTAAAATGTTTATTAAGTAATTTTTTAAAATACAAAGGGATATGTCGACATATCCTCTGCAAGTATGTTGACATACTTGCCGTAAATTTCAAAATTCAAATTTTGAAAGGAAGTGTCTTTTCGTCGTATCTCTTTACGAATGGACATGACAGTTGTTTTCCTATATATACCAGATTTCCAAACCAATTTTCATTAACCACTTTTTTATTTTTCTATTCTCTTTTCACTCTCTTGATTTCTAATCAATTTCAATCAAAACTCTATCGAAATTCAACTAGAATCAAATTCAATCATTACTAGTTTGATTCTCTTTCACTTACTCTCTGATTTCTCTCATCTCTCTCTAAAGATCAAAGTGCTATTAAAAAGTTATAGGACAATTATAATCAAGATCGAAGATCTGAGTCTGTAAACTCTATCAAATCATACTCTTATACTCTATGGTGCGCTTGGTATCCCTGAAATCCAAGTTGGTGTGACTGTAGCCTGTTTAAATTAATTGGGTGTGCTTAGGAGCTCGTAAATCTAGTGGATGAACTTGTAGCCCAGAAATCAAGTGACTCTACCTAGTGTTAGTCCTTGAGATGATGGTTTTGATGACAACAACCATAGAATAAGATTATAAAATATAAATACTAACATTATAGTTTAGATATATATATATATGTATATGTAGGATTTAACCATGTAGGTATCAAGAATGAAGACTGTACAAGTTTAGAGATTCAAGGTATCAAGATTGAAGACTCATGAGTATCAAAAATATCAAGAATAGTAAGATTATCAAATAGTACAAGATAAGTATTGAGTCTAGAATTTTGTTAAAACTTCATAATAGCACTGAAATCTTCACTGCATATTTCATTTGGGAAGGAACCCATTTATACCTTTTTAGTGGCTTAAAACCTACGACAAGTGGCTTATAAACCCACGAACATCCTGGTTTTGTACTAGTTCTCGAGTCCTGATGTGATGAGATATTCTATAGGAAGAAGCTTGCAAAACTACTTCAAAATGATTTTCAAAACTGCTTTTCAAAATGTTTTAGCCTTAAAAATTATCTTTTCAAATGATTTTCAAAAAGATGTTTTAGCCTTAAAATATTCTTTGATTTTGTTTTTAAATAAACTCTTGTTTTAAACTTCGTTTGTTTTAAACTATATTTTAATTATAATATATTTATACTTAGATTTAAATATAAAATTATAGTAAAATTATATATATTATTCTCTATATTTACTTATGTATTTTAACTATAGTTAAGTATATTTATAAAGTTTATAATAGTTTTAAAATAAGATAGAAGTAATTTTCAAAGAAAAAAAATAACCAAAATTTCCTTTGGGATGTCGACATACCCAAGATACCCATGTCGGCATAGTGGCAGATGGTTTCAAAAATTTGAATTTCAAAAGAAGTGTCTATTCCCCATAACCTTTCACGAATAGACATGGTTGTTGTTCTTCTATAAATAGGGGATGTTTTCAACGAATTTTTAACAATATTTTTCTGGTTTTCACTCCTCTTCTTCTTCTTCCACATTTCTTTATATATATTCTTACCATTACTCTGCCGAAATCACCATTGAATTTAACTAGATCATTTTTGGTTTGATTCTCTATCACTATCTCAACAAGATCCCAGTGCTATTCAGAGTTATAGGCTTCTTTGTAATCAATCAAGTGAGAAAAGGTGTGATTGTAGCCTTGGAAATCAATCAAGTAAGAAAAGGTGTGATTGTAGCCTTGGAAATTAATCAAGTGAGAAAAGGTGTGATTGTAGCCTAGGAAATCAATTGGGTGAACTTGTTTCCCGGGAAATCAAGTATCTCTACCCAAAGGATTGTGAATCTGGAGTGGTGTACCTCGTGGCCTTGAAATCGAGGGTTGTAATTGTAAAGATTGTTTTTGAAAGGAAATCCGTACTTGTGTGCGGGACTGGATGTAGGGTAACTCCGAACCAGTATAAAATCCGGTGTGTTCTTTCCTTTACTGTTTTTACTTTATATTCGCATCTGTGTCTGAATCTGTGATCATATCTGTGTCTGAATATTGCATACATTTTTGTTCAAATTAATATAAACTCAAAAAGAATTAGTAATTTCTTAAAACACTATTCACCCCCCTCTAGTATTTATACTAGCCTTAAGATCCGTAATCTGCATTTCTCACATTTGGTATCGGAGCCAGGTTTTCAAAGTTTCATAATCTGAATTTTGAAAAGTTTTCAAAATGGCTACCAACACTGGTACTGTTACTAACACTAGTTCTATTACTACCGGTACTAGTTCATTTGTAGAAGGTCAGTCCACTGCCAGACCACCACTTTTTAATGGCAGTAACTATGCATATTGGGCATGTAGGATGAAAATATATTTACAATCTGTAAGTCTAGACACTTGGAATATCACACAGAATGAATATTCTGAACCCACAACTAATTTTGCACAGTGGACCACTGAGCAAAAGACTGTTGCATAGAATAATTCTAAAGCAATGAATATTCTATTTTGTTCACTTGATAGGAATGAATTTAATAGAGTGTCAGTTTGTAAGTCTGCATATGAAATTTGGAAAACTTTGCAAGTTACTCACGAAGGAACAAGCAAAGTTAAACAGACCAAAATTTACATGCTCACAAATCAGTTTCAATTATTTAAAATGAATTCTAATGAGTCTTTTCAGATATGTATAGTAGATTTTAGGATATTGTGCATTCTCTAATATCCTTGGGAAAGGAATTTTCCAAAGAAGGTCAAGTCAGAAAAATCTTAAATTCTCTTACTCCAGAATGGGATCAAAAGACACTTGCAATCGAAAAGGCAAATGACATCAGTACCTTAAAGATAGAAGAATTAATTGGAAATCTAATGTCGTTTGAAGTCCAAATGATCGGGAGAGGAGAAAGCAAAGCATCTGAAAAGAAATCAATGGCATTCAATGCATTAACCGATGGATTGGACTCAAACAGCGATAATGATGAAGAGATAGCCTTTATGACCAAGAATTTTCAGAAATTTCTGAAATACAGAAAGATGAATAATCTCAAGAGAAACAACTATAAGAATGCAGGAAATCAGAATGTAGTGCCAAACAATATCAAATGCTTCAACTGTGACGAATCAGGCCATATCAAAAGAGACTGTCTGTATCCAGATAAGCAAAACCTTCATATAAACAATGATTTCGTAAAGAAACAAAAACGTGCTTTTACTACTACTCTAGATGACTCAGACTCGTCTTCAAGCGATGATGATCAAAAGATAGATAATTCAAATATGTGTTTCACGGCAGTTCACGACTCCAACGAATTTAGAGAAACGGACTCAGAAAAAGGTACACATTTACAATACAATTGGTTGAAATTGCATGCTTAGAATTGATTGCTTGATTGATTGATTTTGAATTGGTGTGTTGTTTGAAATTTAAAATTTTTATTTTTTATTTTTTATTTTTATTTTTATTAGTATCATAATATCTTATGGAATATACTAATAATATTCCAGATATATATAGACATTAAAAATAATAAGAATATATATATATATATTAGAATTCTTATGAAAAATAAATTATAGAAATTCAAAAACACATGTCGACATGGTCCATACCATGATGTCGACATGGGTACATAATTTGAAATTCAAAATTTGAATTCAAATGGTTGAATTTCCCTCCACCTTTTCACTTCATTCAATTCTCTTAAAAGGCATCTTTTGACCAGATAATATGTCCTTTGAGAATCTATTTATTCACTATCTTTTATCACACCTTTTCACTTTCATTTTCAAATTCAAACTCTCTCTTCAAAACTTCAAGCTCTCTACTCTCTACTCTAATGCTTCTTCAAGCAACCCTTCCACCATGAGAATTTCTAGAAAGATAAAAGAGCAACTCTTCAATGATCCAGAGGCCATAAAAGCATACATCAATTATGCTAACTATGGAAAAGTCCATCTCGGAAATTTTTCTTTATTTCAAGATTTTTCTACTTATGAAATTGATTCTCTTTTTGCAAATAATCATGTTCTCAGTCTTATTGATGCTTCTCAAAATGATTTTGTTTGCTATCCAAATCTTGTTAAATTTTTTTATGCAAATCTTAATCGACGATTTTATAATGGAAACGATGATGAAATTTGGAGTAGTGTCAAAGGCACTAGAATCGTTTTAAATTGTGATCTTTTCGGTACCATTCTCAATTGCAAGAATATGGGAATAGATCTTTCTAGTTTTAATATTGATGAAAATGATCGTGAGACGTTTCATCATATTTTTGAAGGAAACGATAATTTTGAATTCAAAAATTGAAATTTACGACCAAAAGCTAGAATTTTCAATCTTCTTTTACAACATACTTTGACACCAAGATCGGGGAATTTTAACAATCCTACTTCAAAAGTTTGCAAAGCACTTTTTGCTATTTTTGGAAATTATGATGTTAATTGGGCACAAGTTATTTTGGATGAACTTCGTCCCAAAAATCTTGAAATGGGTGAGAATACTTTGTATCATGGAATCTATCTCACTCGGATTTTTAACTATTTTGGAGTAGATTTCAAAGGAGAAGAATTTGTTTCAAGAAAGGTTTTCAATCACTCAAATATTTCTCTTATGAAAATTCCATTTGTTTTTCAACCGTATGAGACTCTTGCCGAAAAGGAAGAGCGTTTGGCTCATGAAGAGATGGAAGAGGAGGAAGAGGAAGAAGAAGAAGAAGAAAGGGATGAAATGGAAATAGAAGAAGAAGAAGAAGAAGGTGAAACATCCTTGGAAAGTATTGACTATCCTCCTAATCCAACCAACAAAACTCTTCTCAATAACCAAAAGACCATTGTTAAGAATCAACGGATTCTTAAACGATCCGTTAGTAAGAAGTTGGATAAAATTTCATCCAAGATGAACAAGTTTATTTTCAAAGTAAGCAAGAAGCTTGGATTATCTTCATCTTCATCATCCTCTAACTAGTTCTATCTTTTCATTTCATATTGTATTAGTTTAGTTTGTTTGAATGTTCATGTAGTTCTTTATGATTAATCATTGTATCACTCTATTAAGCAATATATTGAATTCCTTTTTCTGTTATCTAGGTTATCTTATCTCCAGAATAAATGTTAGTATAATATATAAATATATATATATATATACACAATTATTCACAAAATCAAAATAAGCCATCAAAATTCACTGCACCATGTCGACATCCCCCCTATGACCATGTCGACATGTATTGGTCAGAAATGACATTTCATTTTAAATTTAAAATTTGAATAACTACCTTATGTCTATTCATTTCAAACGAATTTATACACCTATAAATACCTATTTCTTCCAGAATTCATCACTCAATATTATTTTTTATTTACTTTGTCTATCATTCTTCTCTCAAACTAAAAAAATGGCCAATCCAATTCATAATTTAATCGAAAATCTTGAAGAAACTCTTAATTCTTTCAAGAATATTCTTTCGTTCATTCTTCGTAACCAGCGACACTTAGAGTTGAGTCAAATGCAGATGATCAAGGAGCAAGAAAGGCATTTCGATGCAATACGATGGATGATTTCCTCCCTGCACAAGGATGATAACGAAGCACATCCTCCAGTCTCTCTCACCAATGACAATGAAAATTGGGATGCCATTAAAGCAGACCCTATTTTTGGAGAATAAGGATGGGTGGAAGTTCCTCGTAATGTTTGATTTGATTTGAATTTTTGCTTTAATTGATTTGATTTCATTTGTTTTGATTTGATTTGATATGGATTGATATTTGGTGTGGATTGATATTTGTTGTACAAAACATGTATACATATGCATTGATATCTATATGATCTTTGATTAATTATCATGTTTATCAATATAATTATCTCTTAATCTATATATTATATACTCCATTGTATAGTTTATTAATGCAGGTACTTTAGTACAAGAATGAGGGGGAGTTATATAGTTTGGAGTTAGTTTTTGTTGATGACAAAGGGGGAGAAGTATAAAATATAGGATAGTTAGGCATAGATTAAGGGGGAGTTATTAGTTTTAGGGGGAGTCATTAGGATAGAAATAAAATTTTATAAACAAAGATTGTCATCATCAAAAGGGGGAGATTGTTAGTCCTTAAGATGATGGTTTTGATGACAACAACCTTAGAATAAGATTATAAAATATAAATATGTAATACCCCAAAATTTTGTGAAAAATCATTTTTGTAAAATGATTTAATTTTGAAATATTTAGATTTAAATATGGTGAAATTTCTGGAATAAATAGTGTGCAAGTATATGTGTGCACGTGCACACTGAAATGGCACAAGAAAGAACTCCAGATTTCTTGGATTTAAAACAAGAATTAAAGAGCAATACAAACATGATTTTGCAACATGGTTATTTGATTTCTGAGATTTTATGGGTCATCTTAGAAAATAAGAAAAGTAATTTTTACTTTAGATCAGTAAACAAATTTATTTAAAACCCAAAAAAAAAAAATAATAAATATATATATATATTTGTAAACTTGTATACATATAGGTGCATATGTTTCTGAATTTAAAAGAGGAATTAAAATAAGCCTAGATAAGATATGTATACAAATATACATTTTTAAATACTGAAAAGTACATATATATATATTAGCAAGTGAAACCATAACATTAAAATGACATGAAATGTGATACAAGTCAATATGCTTGTGTAGGCAAAAATAGCAAAGGGGATTTTCAGAAATAATTAAAATAAATAGAATAGTCACACTTTTGACATGACTAAGTGAGTGGCCATTTTCTGAAAAAGTAAAAGAAAGAAAATGCAGCCTTTAAATTGGTTAATATGGCCGGGGTAATATGAATGAAAAATGCATGATGCTAAGCCAGGACAGAAATGGAATTCTGTTTCAATAAAACCCTAGAGGAAAAATGCTTATAAATAGGCAGTTTAGCCAGTAGAATTATTTTACCCCGAGCTGCATAAAAATAAGAAAAGAAGAAGAAAATATTGAAAGGAAGGAGAAAACACTCAAACAAGAATTTTCTGGATTAATAAGAAGAAACATTTAGGTGAGTAATCTCACTGAGTTCATGGCATTAAGACCTGAGTTGAGGCAGCCACTTTTTATATTGCCATTTATGTATTTCTGGTTTTGATGTATATGATTTCATCAATGCTTTTTGGATGTTTTATTTTAAATCTGATATGATTTAATATGGATGATTTTGATGATCTTTGATTGGTTGAGACATTTGTCTTTGGATGAGTATCATACTGTTTTATTTATACTCATAAATGTTAAAGTTTAGGATCTTAAAAATTATATAGAGAATACTCTCAACTGTTATAGATCTATGGCATGGAAACCTTATAAAAATGATTGGAGCTGCATTATACTTGGTATAAGTGCTGAGGCTTGAAAAGAAAAATGTTAAGGGTGCAATAGAAATTTTCTAAGTGCTGAGCCCTTAATCAAAAAAAAAACCCACAAGCTAAAATTATGATTGAACCAGATCTTGAATCTGAATCAATCATAAAGGCTTGCAGATCAGTATAACATGCCATGCCTCTTTTACAGTTGAAAATGTTCTTATATTTACTAAGATCAAGACATATTGACCCCATTTAGGAAATGACTGTCTGATTATTTCTGAGGGGAAATTATGTTAGAAGAAATTATGGATGTTTCCATGTTTGCAGTGACATGTTCACTTAGCATATTTGATGTTAGGATTTAAGACAATACACTAGTAAATAAACTGGGGAAGGGAAGGCCAAGATGACTGCTGGAATGCTTGTCATATTTGAAGTATGCAAGTTGGCACATGGTTTGTTTAAGCCCTGAGATCTTTGTGCAATGATGTGAATTAGTTCATTGCAATGTGTCCCAGTGATTCCTTAATAGCAGATGAGGCAGGGATTTAAATTGAATATTACAACCTGTAAATGAAGAAATAGGAATGTGGATATTTCTTAGGTTGAATGGTATGGAACCAAGATGATTCCAGTAAATGAAATTGATGCCAATAGATAATCATGTTTGCATGATTATGTATGCAAGTGAAGGAATGATAAGTGAATATATCATACCTGAATCAACTTAATTATACTATGTTAAAACATTTGATTGCAGAAATTTGCTTAAATAACAAGTTAGTACCCTTATATTCTCTATTGCTTAATATCATGAATGAATTGATGTTATTCATACCAGATCATAGATCTGACCCTTGTTTGCTCATGGCATCTGGGGTGTCTCATTTTAAAATGAGGCAGCCACTTAAGTTCTTTCAGGTAACCCAGGCACTAAGTAAAAATGAAGTTATGGCTTTTATGGAGGAGTGAATGAACATGCTAGCTAGTCTCAATAAGAGTTTAAATTGATTATATCTGCATGTATTCAGGAAAAATATTATGTTTCTAAGACTTCCAGTCATGTAATGAATTCTATTATGGTTAGATGAACTAGTTGTATCATGTTAAATATATTGTTATGCACTAAGGTTTAAAATCTCAAAGGAAAAATCTGACTGGGAAACAATGAAATGATTTTAATTATTGATATGAATGTTTGGAAGAGAAATATGCACATGTAGTTGAGCTACTGTTTTGTATAATTTATATTATGTATTAGTTAACCTTGAGACATAACAGAGCACTGAGTTTTAGAACTAAAATCTGGATTTAGCAAGAAGTAAACTTAAAGGATTTTATTTTCTTTTTACTGAAATGCTTTGTAAATAAATCTGAATTCATTTCTGAATTGAATTAGGAAAAGTAAAATGTTTTTCTAAAAGCTTCAGA
The DNA here is from genome assembly GCA_030737815.1 of Allium fistulosum. Lineage (NCBI taxonomy): Eukaryota > Viridiplantae > Streptophyta > Magnoliopsida > Asparagales > Amaryllidaceae > Allium > Allium fistulosum. Next base: position 391,358,044 of record CM060901.1, read on the forward strand.
TAGAATGAAATGAAAGGTATCTCCCTTGTTTTTGAACTAGTGTATAGCATATACAAGACTCATGAGTTAACCAGCCTCAACTAAATGAAGTATTGGTTGATCATGATAGACTGTATCTTGAAAATATAGATGCATTTCAAAGCATAGTACATTTAGCAATTGTTTCACTCAGTTTTCTGGAAACTGGGCAAAGGTAATGACATGTACATAAATACCTGTGTACATGTTGATAAATTGGGCAAAAATATAAATTTAAATTCTTAAAACAGTTGTAGGAATGGGTTTTAAAAATAGTTATGTAAAAAGAATTGTTTTGTATGTTAGGTTATAGGCAAAATCAAATATATATGCACAATTATAGGTAGGTATCAGATTTCTAACCATACAGGAGAAAAATAAAAAGAAAAAAACAAAAATTGTGTTTGAACCGACCAGCATAGCACTCGAACTCGTGACCTTTCATGTATAAGTTAGGCGCGTTTCCATTACGCCTAGATGTTGCTTGTGTTCACTTAGGATCCACTTACTTTTATACTGAATTTGATATTATCCAGACTTTAACATAATCATCTATATTAAAAGCTTGTTTACCACTGATTATTACTTGATCATTTCTAAATCCTAATGACAGTCTAAAATACATGTTTCCAGTGGATTTTAGGTCCAAAAATCAGGGTGCAATAATTAGTCTGAAGTGCTAAAAATCTAAATCAAACAGGATGTTCTTGTACAAAAAAAAAAGATAAAGTATATACTCTGAATTTAAACAAGAAGAACACATACATCTTCATATGTATGTGTATGTTATTAGATATACACTGATATATTTATATTGGTAAGTTATTTTGATCCTGGATATATTTTGTTTATTAGAAAAAGAAAATGACCCTGGGAAATATATTTGTAAAGAATGATATATCTGTATATCATCTCTTAGCAAAAAAAAAAATCCTTATGAAATTAGGGTGGAAATTAGGAGGGTCATTTCAGTTGGTATCAGAGCACTTGGTTGCATTGATTGTTAAGTATTATAGAAATGTATAATGTCTGTTTGTTTTGGATGAAATAATTTAGATAAGAAATTAGAAATTATAGAAGCACTCATAATATACTAATACCAATTACCCAGAATTTAGTTAGCAGAACATGGTAGGAAGAGGATCTCATCACAATGCAGGAACCAGTGCACCTCAAATGCTTGATATGCAAGAATTTGTGAGGGTTTTAAGAGATGGAATTGGGCATAGGCCTGAGAACCCACATGAAGAGCTTTCAAAACTACTGAAGACTTATTCCAATTTGGGAGGCAAGAGTTTTGAAGGAACAGAGAGTGTGATGGAAATTCAAGCATGGTTGAGAACACTTGATAGGATTTTCAATGACATGCAGTTGGATGACCAAAGAAAGAGGCAAGTAGCTTCTAGACAACTGAAAGGGGTAGCTTTAAGCTGGTGGGAGGTGATCATAGCTGGAAGAAATGAAAATGAAATCACTTGGAATCAGTTCAAGGAGATGTTGGAGGCAAGATTTGTACCAGCATCAGCCAAGACCATTTTGCTTGAAGAATTTATCAAACTTAGGCAGGGAACTTTGAATGTCACTGAATACACTCAAAAGTTTGAGGGGCTATCTAATTATGGAGCAATGCTAGTGGCAGATGAAGCATCCAAGAATGATAGGTATATAAAAGGGCTGAACCCAGGACTTAGCAGAGCTATGCTACCATATGCAGATAGAACATTTGATCAAGTAATTGATCTGGCTTTGAAACTGGAACAACATGACAAAGAAAGAGAGAAATATAGGAATTTTAAGAGCAACAACAAGAAGGATAAGGGAAGATATCACCCTTATGATAAAAAGAAGGAGGAGGCAGACAACAGGAAGAGTAAAGATACTAAAGCCAATGATACTAAGAAGAAATTGGTTTGCCATCATTGTGGAAAAGAAGGACACATCAAACCAAGGTGCCCAGAGTTAAAAGGAGGAGCCTTCAAATGCTACCTATGTGGGAAAGAGGGGCATATGAAGAGGAACTGTCCTGAGAATAAACAGCAAGGGAAATTGGCAACTTTGGAAGGAAAAGGCAAATCTGCAGTGAAAATTGATGCTGAAAATCATGGCCAAGTGGAAGGTACATTACTCATTTGTGCCATACCCATACCAGTAGTATATGATACTGGAGCAACACACTCTTTGATTTCCTATGAATTAGTTAAAGTGTTAAAATTAAACTGCAAATTGGTTGAAACCCCATTGCTTGTACAAAGTCCCCTAGGGAGTTCTAGTGTTTTGAACATGAATTGTGTGGATGTGGAGTTAAACATAGGAGGAAATATTTTTATTTCCAATTTATATGTTTTAAATTACCCAAATATAGGAGTTATATTGGGGGTAGATTGGTTAAGGCAATTTAAAGCCATAATTAATTTAGACTCATCCACCATATCATTGCAAGATTCTAGAGGCCAGAGAATCACAGTTCTATGTGAAATAGCTAAGGAAGGGAAATTGTATCATTTAGTTGACTTAGAAAAAGATCTGAGTGAACTAACCATTGAAGAAATTCCCATAGTTAATGAATACTTGGATGTGTTTGGGGAAGTTAAGGGTGTTCCACACCACAGACCAGTTGAGTTCCAAATTAATCTCATTCCAGGAGCAAGTCCAATAATCAAGAAACCTTATAGAATGGGGCCAAGTGAACTGAAAGAATTGAAAAATCAGTTGGAAGAATTAGAAGGCAAGGGATTTATAAGGCCAAGCAATTCTTGCTGGGGTTCTCCAGTAGTGTTTGTAAGAAAACATGATGGTACCTTGAGAATGTGCATAGATTACAGAGAACTAAATAAAGTAACCATCAAGAATAAATACCCATTGCCTAGAATAGATGATCTCTTTGACCAACTCAGTGAAGCTAAAATATTTTCTAGGCTAGACTTAGCATCAGGATTCCATCAAATGAAGGTTGAAGACTCAAGTGTTAAGTATACTGCATTTAACACAAGATATGGCTTATATGAATTTTTGGTCATGCCATTTGGTTTGACAAATGCTCCTTCATATTTTGTTGATTTGATGAATAGAATATTTAGAGATTATCTAGACAAGTTTGTACTGATTTTTATTGATGACATTTTGATTTATTCTAAGACAGTGGAAGAGCATAAAAATCATTTGCATTTAGTTTTGTCAAGACTAAGGGAAAATGATTTAAAGGCAAAATTTTCAAAATGTGCATTTTGGAAAGAAGTGCATTTCCTTGGGCATGTCATCTCTGCCAAAGGAATATCAGTAAACCCTAACAAAGTAGTGGCAATCCAAGCATGGAAAAGGCCTAGCACCATCAGTGAGATTAGATCATTTATGGGGATGGCAGGATATTATAGGAGATTCATAAAAGATTTCTCAAAAATATCATCACCACTTACCAATTTAACTAGAAAGAACCAAGCCTTTGTATGGACAGAAAAATGTGAGCAAGCTTTTATCAAAATAAAAGAAGCCCTGATTGATGCACCAGTATTGAGAGTGCCAGAAGGAAATGAAAATTTGGTTGTGTACACTGATGCAAGTGGCTCTGGGTTAGGGGCTGTGTTGATGCAGCAAGACCAGGTGGTAGCCTATGCATCTAGGCAATTAAAGCCACATGAAACCAGGTATGCAACCCATGATCTTGAACTAGCAGCAGTTGTGTATGCTTTGAAACTTTGGAGACATTATTTGTTAGGTGCCAAATTCATTTTGTACACTGATCATAAGGCACTGAAATATTTATTCTCACAAAAAGATTTGAACATGAGGCAACATAGATGGGTAGAGTTCCTAGCTGCCTATGACCTAGATATACTGTATACACCAGGCAAGGCAAATAAAGTTGCAGATGCCTTGAGTAGACAACATGCCAAGGTAGCCATGTTGATGATGGAAGAGTTTAGGGATTTGTCTATACTTACTGATTTGGAAATTGAGGAAAACAGTGAGGAACAAATGATGCCTATTGAAGAAGGTAAAGGTAAAGGAAAATTAAGTATGATATCTCTGCAATCAGATTTACTTCTTAAGATTGGACAAATGCAGGAACAAGACTTAAACATGATGGAAAAGAAAATGCTCATATCAAAAGGGGAGGAAGTAATAAATTATCAAATTGATAAAAATGGTTATTTAAGGAATAAAAATAGGATATGTGTTCCAGAAAATATAGAATTGAAAGAGGAAATATTAAATGGGTACCATAGGAGTAAGTACTCCATACACCCAGGTAGCACCAAGATGTATCAAAATTTGAAAAGAAATCTTTGGTGGAAGGGGATGAAGTCAGATGTGGCCAGATATGTTGCAAGGTGCATGACTTGCCAACAAGTCAAGGCAGAGACACAAAGGCCATCAGGACTATTGCAACCCCTTAGTATACCACAGTGGAAGTGGGAGGATATATCTATGGATTTCATAGATGGTCTTCCTAGATCTAAAAAGGGAAACACAAGTATATGGGTAATAGTGGATAGGCTAACTAAGGTAGCACATTTTATCCCAGTTAAAACAGAAAGAAATGCTCCAAAATTGGCTCAAATATTCATGAAAGAGGTAGTAAGGTTGCATGGCATACCCAAAACCATTGTGAGTGATAGGGATACCATCTTCACCTCAAGATTTTGGAAAAGTTTTCAAGAGGCTATGGGGAGTGAATTGTGCTTAAGCACTGCCTACCATCCACAATCAGATGGTCAAACTGAGGTGGTGAACAAAGTCTTAGAGGATTTGTTGAGAGCATGTACACTGGACTTTGGAGGCAACTGGGAAGACCACCTCCATCTAGCTGAATTCACCTACAATAACAGTTACCAAAGCACCATAGGGATGGCACCATTTGAAGCCTTATATGGCAAGCCATGTTTATCACCTATATGCTGGGTAGAGGCTGGAGAAAGGGCTATTCTTGGACCTGAATATGTTAAAGAAACCACAGAGAAAATTGGGTTAATAAGAAAAAGAATAGCAGCAGCTCAAGATAGGCAAAAGAAATTTGCAGATAGGAAGAGAAAGCAAGTGGAATATGAAGTGGGAGACTTTGTTTTCATCAAGATTTCACCTATGAAGAAAGTCATGAGATTTGGCAAGCAAGGTAAGCTTACACCAAGGTATGTTGGACCCTATAAAATTCTGGAAAGAATTGGTTCATTGGCTTACAAATTAGAACTACCAGAGGAGATGAAAGCAATGCATAATGTTTTTCATGTGTCCCAACTTAGAAAATGGGTACATGATAAGGAAGACATTTTGGAAAAGCCTACCAAAATTCAAATAAATCCTGACTTGGTTTATGAAAAAGAACCAGTGGGGATTATAGCCAAGGAAGAAAAGAAATTAAGGAGCAAAACCTTGAAACTAGTTAAGATCCAGTGGAGTAGTGATCCTAATGACTGCACATGGGAGTTAGAGGATAAGATTAGAATGGATTATCCTAAGCTTTTTGCAAATTAAAAGGTAATTTTTTTCTTCTGGAAAAATTATTTGTTATGCATGGTTGATATGGTTGAATTTGTTTGCTTATGCATATATTTGATAATTTTTCAGAAAAGAAAATTGATGCTTACTAAATGTTAGAAAAATTGTGAGGACACAATTCCTAAAAGGAGGGGTGAATGTAATACCCCAAAATTTTGTGAAAAATCATTTTTGTAAAATGATTTAATTTTGAAATATTTAGATTTAAATATGGTGAAATTTCTGGAATAAATAGTGTGCAAGTATATGTGTGCACGTGCACACTGAAATGGCACAAGAAAGAACTCCAGATTTCTTGGATTTAAAACAAGAATTAAAGAGCAATACAAACATGATTTTGCAACATGGTTATTTGATTTCTGAGATTTTATGGGTCATCTTAGAAAATAAGAAAAGTAAGTTTTACTTTAGATCAGTAAACAAATTTATTTAAAACCCAAAATAAAATAAAATAATATATATATATATATATATTTGTAAACTTGTATACATATAGGTGCATATGTTTCTGAATTTAAAAGAGGAATTAAAATAAGCCTAGATAAGATATGTATACAAATATACATTTTTAAATACTGAAAAGTACATATATATATATATTAGCAAGTGAAACCATAACATTAAAATGACATGAAATGTGATACAAGTCAATATGCTTGTGTAGGCAAAAATAGCAAAGGGGATTTTCAGAAATAATTAAAATAAATAGAATAGTCACACTTTTGACATGACTAAGTGAGTGGCCATTTTCTGAAAAAGTAAAAGAAAGAAAATGCAGCCTTTAAATTGGTTAATATGGCCGGGGTAATATGAATGAAAAATGCATGATGCTAAGCCAGGACAGAAATGGAATTCTGTTTCAATAAAACCCTAGAGGAAAAATGCTTATAAATAGGCAGTTTAGCCAGTAGAATTATTTTACCCCGAGCTGCATAAAAATAAGAAAAGAAGAAGAAAATATTGAAAGGAAGGAGAAAACACTCAAACAAGAATTTTCTGGATTAATAAGAAGAAACATTTAGGTGAGTAATCTCACTGAGTTCATGGCATTAAGACCTGAGTTGAGGCAGCCACTTTTTATATTGCCATTTATGTATTTCTGGTTTTGATGTATATGATTTCATCAATGCTTTTTGGATGTTTTATTTTAAATCTGATATGATTTAATATGGATGATTTTGATGATCTTTGATTGGTTGAGACATTTGTCTTTGGATGAGTATCATACTGTTTTATTTATACTCATAAATGTTAAAGTTTAGGATCTTAAAAATTATATAGAGAATACTCTCAACTGTTATAGATCTATGGCATGGAAACCTTATAAAAATGATTGGAGCTGCATTATACTTGGTATAAGTGCTGAGGCTTGAAAAGAAAAATGTTAAGGGTGCAATAGAAATTTTCTAAGTGCTGAGCCCTTAATCAAAAAAAAAAACCCACAAGCTAAAATTATGATTGAACCAGATCTTGAATCTGAATCAATCATAAAGGCTTGCAGATCAGTATAACATGCCATGCCTCTTTTACAGTTGAAAATGTTCTTATATTTACTAAGATCAAGACATATTGACCCCATTTAGGAAATGACTGTCTGATTATTTCTGAGGGGAAATTATGTTAGAAGAAATTATGGATGTTTCCATGTTTGCAGTGACATGTTCACTTAGCATATTTGATGTTAGGATTTAAGACAATACACTAGTAAATAAACTGGGGAAGGGAAGGCCAAGATGACTGCTGGAATGCTTGTCATATTTGAAGTATGCAAGTTGGCACATGGTTTGTTTAAGCCCTGAGATCTTTGTGCAATGATGTGAATTAGTTCATTGCAATGTGTCCCAGTGATTCCTTAATAGCAGATGAGGCAAGGATTTAAATTGAATATTACAACCTGTAAATGAAGAAATAGGAATGTGGATATTTCTTAGGTTGAATGGTATGGAACCAAGATGATTCCAGTAAATGAAATTGATGCCAATAGATAATCATGTTTGCATGATTATGTATGCAAGTAAAGGAATGATAAGTGAATATATCATACCTGAATCAACTTAATTATACTATGTTAAAACATTTGATTGCAGAAATTTGCTTAAATAACAAGTTAGTACCCTTATATTCTCTATTGCTTAATATCATGAATGAATTGATGTTATTCATACCAGATCATAGATCTGACCCTTGTTTGCTCATGGCATCTGGGGTGTCTCATTTTAAAATGAGGCAGCCACTTATGTTCTTTTAGGTAACCCAGGCACTAAGTAAAAATGAAGTTATGGCTTTTATGGAGGAGTGAATGAACATGCTAGCTAGTCTCAATAAGAGTTTAAATTGATTATATCTGCATGTATTCAGGAAAAATATTATGTTTCTAAGACTTCCAGTCATGTAATGAATTCTATTATGGTTAGATGAACTAGTTGTATCATGTTAAATATATTGTTATGCACTAAGGTTTAAAATCTCAAAGGAAAAATCTGACTGGGAAACAATGAAATGATTTTAATTATTGATATGAATGTTTGGAAGAGAAATATGCACATGTAGTTGAGCTACTGTTTTGTATAATTTATATTATGTATTAGTTAACCTTGAGACATAACAGAGCACTGAGTTTTAGAACTAAAATCTGGATTTAGCAAGAAGTAAACTTAAAGGATTTTATTTTCTTTTTACTGAAATGCTTTGTAAATAAATCTGAATTCATTTCTGAATTGAATTAGGAAAAGTAAAATGTTTTTCTAAAAGCTTCAGATAGAATGAAATGAAAGGTATCTCCCTTGTTTTTGAACTAGTGTATAGCATATACAAGACTCATGAGTTAACCAGCCTCAACTAAATGAAGTATTGGTTGATCATGATAGACTGTATCTTGAAAATATAGATGCATTTCAAAGCATAGTACATTTAGCAATTGTTTCACCCAGTTTTCTGGAAACTGGGCAAAGGTAATGACATGTACATAAATACCTGTGTACATGTTGATAAATTGGGCAAAAATATAAATTTAAATTCTTAAAACAGTTGTAGGAATGGGTTTTAAAAATAGTTATGTAAAAAGAATTGTTTTGTATGTTAGGTTATAGGCAAAATCAAATATATATGCACAATTATAGGTAGGTATCAGATTTCTAACCATACAGGAGAAAAATAAAAAGAAAAAAACAAAAATTGTGTTTGAACCGACCAGCATAGCACTCGAACTCGTGACCTTTCATGTATAAGTTAGGCGCGTTTCCATTACGCCTAGATGTTGCTTGTGTTCACTTAGGATCCACTTACTTTTATACTGAATTTGATATTATCCAGACTTTAACATAATCATCTATATTAAAAGCTTGTTTACCACTGATTATTACTTGATCATTTCTTAATCCTAATGACAGTCTAAAATACATGTTTCCAGTGGATTTTAGGTCCAAAAATCAGGGCGCAATAATTAGTCTGAAGTGCTAAAAATCTAAATCAAACAGGATGTTCTTGTACAAAAAAAAAAGATAAAGTATATACTCTGAATTTAAACAAGAAGAACACATACATCTTCATATGTATGTGTATGTTATTAGATATACACTGATATATTTATATTGGTAAGTTATTTTGATCCTGGATATATTTTGTTTATTAGAAAAAGAAAATGACCCTGGGAAATATATTTGTAAAGAATGATATATCTGTATATCATCTCTTAGCAAAAAAAAAATCCTTATGAAATTAGGGTGGAAATTAGGAGGGTCATTTCAAAATACTAACATTATAATTTAGATATATATGTATATGCAGAATTCAACCATGAAGGTATCAAGAATGAAGACTGTACAAGTATAGAGATTCAAGATATCAAGATTGAAGACTCATGAGTATCAAGAATATCAAGAATAGTAAGATTATCAAATAGTACAAGATAAGTATTGAGTCTAAAATTATGTTAAAACGTCATAATAGCACTGAAATCTTCACTCCATATTTCATTTGGGGTGGAACCCATTTCTACCTTTTTAGTGGCTTACAAACCCACGACAAGTGGGTTACAAACCCACGAACATCCTGGTTTTGTACAAGTTCTCGAGTCCTGATGTGATGAGATATTCTGCAGGAAGAAGCTTGCAAAACTACTTCAAAATGATTTTCTAAACTGCTTTTCAAAATGTTTTAGCCTTAAAAATTATTTTTTCAAATGATTTTCAAAAAGATGTTTTAGCCTTAAAATATTCTTTGATTTTGTTTTTAAATAAACTCTTGTTTTAAACTTCGTTTGTTTTAAACTATCTTTTAATTATAATATATTTATACTTAGATTTAAATATAAAATTATAGTAAAATTATATATATATATATATATTATTCTCTATATTTACTTATGTATTTTAACTATAGTTAAGTATATTTATAAAGTTTAAAATAGTTTTAAAATAAGATAGAAGTAATTTTCAAAGAAAAACAAATCACCAAAATTTCCTTTGGGATGTCGACATACCCAAGGTACCTATGTCGACATAGTGGTAGTTGGTTTCAAAAATTTGAATTTCAAATATGTAAAAGGTGACATTTTACAAACAAAGTAAAGATTTGAAAAATCGTATTTATAAAAGGATAGATTTATAAACGGTGTTTATAAATAAAGGGAAACTTTATCACTAGATAAATTTGGGGAATAAATCACAATTTTGGATTTATGGTAATATGTGGAATGTTGTTTTAGAAAAATAGTTGATTTTATTTTGAAAGTTGGAAGTGTGATTTATAAGAGGATAAAGTTATAAATGGGGCTTTATAAATAAAAAAGGATTTTATGAAAGGAAGTAGTATAAAATAGAAGGGGATTTATAAAACATAGTTTTATAAATATAGAAATGATTAGGTTGAAATATTAGTATGGATTTTTATCAAAGATGTACATTTATTTTTTAAAAGTTGTTTATTTATATTAATATTGTTTTAAAGTTGTTTATCAATATTTTAATGTTTTGAAAAGTTAATTAATTAAAATTATTAATATGGTTTAAAATTAATTATAATTATCTATCCTTAAAGTTTTGGATATTAGTTATTATTATTTATAATAATGTTTAAGATAAATTTTTTTTATGAAGAATGTTTTGAAATTATTAATTATTACCTTTAAGATCTTTGAAGTTAATTACTGTCTACTTATATGGATTATTATTATATAATAGTGTTTAAAAGTAACTTATTAGAATTTATTTATGAATGTTTGAGATTTATAAATAGAGCTTTATAGCGGACTTGGGTTTATAAGGGAAGTTTTATAAAATGGGTTAAGGGCTTAAAGGAAGATTTTATATGGTAAAAAGAGTTTTATAAATTGTTTTAGATATTTATAAAAGAATTTAGAAATGGGTTTATAGATTTATAAAAGGAGTTTTATAAATGGTTTTGTGGATGTATAATGAAGTTTTTAAATGATTTTAGATTAAATAAAAAGTAAATATTACCCAATGTTTGGTGAATGTACTTATACCGTTGAGATAAGTATATGGATATTTTTTTCCAAGTATTGAGAAATATGGAATTGTAGGTATATATTTAAAAAAAAAGAATTTTGATTCAAGTATATACAAAGTGAATTTAAATTAATGAAAGATTAATTAAAAGTAGGTTAGTGGTCGCTGGTGTGCTTAACCATTGTTGGTTTTTCCCAATGGAATTTAAATCTCTGATTGAATGTTTGTTATTTGATAGTTAAATAACCGACTATCGAATTTGGACCCAAAATGTGACTTTGGAAATATCTAGAAGAAAACACGTGAGTTTATGCACAGTCATCTCCGATGATGCTGTACTATGCATATAAATTTCATTTTGTTCTCCTTGGACAATGGTAAGGCAATCCGTCCACCAACAGTTAGGAGATGATCTCCACTCTTATCTTTTACTATTTATTTCCTAAAGAACCGGGGTTGAGTTTACCAGAAATTATCGAATGTTGTTTCGAAGAAATCGGGCCGAATATGTTATCGGAAAACCACTTTGATCCAGCTCAAACGTTTCAAAATGAAGACATCTTGAAGATGATGGGATTTGAAGATGGAGTTCTTAAGTGTTTTGTTCAGTCCCAAAACGAACTTGTATGGATGAATACTGGTATTGCATTGTTACCTGGAGGGCAGTATTAGCATTCCAAGTGGGAAGTGCTATATAAAAGGTACACGGTAGCCTCAAGCCTCATTAACCGGGAATGGCTAAAACAGGCGAGATACGGCAGGGCTAAGTGGGTCGCACCCAAGTAGTGTATGATAATCCCTATCTAGGGTCGATATTATCTCTTATTTATATGCTTCGGGACCCATTAACGGAGGGGTGATCATATTTGGTACTATCCCGTAAGGGGTAGGCCGGTTTTGCATTGGCAGGGGATCCCGACGAGGTCCTCGGTGTTATTTTATCTAAAGATGCACCATGAAGGGCGATACCCCAGTCATTATATGGAATCCATTTTCCAATACGAGCCTTTACGGTTTTAGTTGTATACCTATTATGCGGAATTTAATTAATGTAGTAATTTTGGCTGGGATTAATAAGTATTTGTATCTTAGACACTATTATAATATCAGAGAATTTCATATGAAATGTTTTGGTTATCGTAAGGTAAAAATCCGTCTGTGTTTATGTGCGACGTGGTCTTACGAGCTACTTTTGATTTTCAAAGGTTTTTATAACTTTAAAAATCCAGTTTGGTGTGTTTGCTCATGCTGGTTTTCCTAATTGACTCGGGTGTTATTTTATTATAATGTTCGGGTTAGACCTGAGCATTGGAGCTTAAGAGATGAGTTGGAGGTCTTCAAGTCGTATTCACATATATGTTTATTTTCCGCTGCTTTGTTGTTGAAATCATCAGCATTTGTGAGGACAGGTTGTTATAGCTGCCCAGGCTGATGATTGTGATTTGTTATTTGCACTGTGATGGATATGTATGTATATATTAGTCTCTCTTTTATAAAGATCATTAATATTATATTATATATTATTCCACTGTAATTGTGAGATTCCGTGCTGTTTTTGTTTAGTTTTCTTTCTTCTTATCTTCTTTCTTCTTCTTTTCCTAAGAATTGATTTTCCAACATTCGATTGCTCGACACGCAATATAGCGGACGTATTAGTGTCGATTTTCGAGGGTCGAAAATCCCGGCACGTTAAGTGAGAACCTTGGCTTTGGTGGGGAAACTCATTAAGAGATAAGTTAATGGAATGCCTTATTATGAGTTTTAGTGTGTATATATATGAGAGCGTATTTGTTAGTGGTTATAAAAATGTTTTATATTGTGTTAATTTTTTTTGAGTGGCGTATGAGTTTTGTTCGGTACGTGGGATACCATGATATCGATTGGGATTTCTAAACACTTAAACAAGGTAAACCGACATAGTATTTTTTTGAGAATAGGTAAAAGAAATAATTTTATCTAAATTATGTTTTATATATATGAAGGAATAACTTTTCAGAAATTATTATAGTTATATATGGTGTGTTTAGATGTTAGTGAATGGTAATATTTGATTATTATCATTTGTTGGTTGTTGTTCTAATAAAATTTGCTATTATTATAATCTAAACAAAGATAAATAATTGTAAAATGGGTTAAAAGTAAATGTATAAGTATGAATTATAGAATATTGATTATAATAATCAACTTTTGTGAAATAGTATTACATAAGAAGTGAGATTATATACATATGATTTATAAATGTGACTTATAAATGGAAAGGAAATGAACTTGCCTAAGCGTATTTATAAATATGATTTGTAAATAAAAATTAATTTGAAACAAGAAATTTGAGAATTTAAAACCCATTTATTTTGAAAATTGTTTATCAAAGCTTTTGAAAGGATACTAATAGTATTATTTTGAAAATATTTTGGTTAATAATACTTTAAACTGGGGTTTAAAAGAAATAGAAAGCACTGAACTCACTACAGTCATTGGAAAATAATTATGTTGATGACTGCAGCATCATTGGCATTCATTTTCGAGTTTCTAAGTGATGGAATGCTACCATTGAAGTTGTGTTTGGTAAAACAAGTTTTGATTTTAAAATCCAAGGTATGATTTAATAAATATATGAAAATAAGTTTTTGAACTTGAAATTTAAAATGGTATAGATAAGAAAGAGAAATTTGAATTGAGATATGGAATTAAAATTTAACTTAAGTAAAGTAAAATAAATTGAGTTAATGAAATGAATTAAAGGGAATGAGTTTAACTTTAGAAAGGTTAAATGAAATTGAATTTGATGTGTAATGAATTAATGGGTGAACTAATGAAATAAATTAGTGAAATGGATTTGAATTGCAAAATGAGTTGAATATGGTTTGGAATGTTGTTTGATAGAATTGAATAAGAACTTAAGTTTTGAAGTGAAAATAAATATAAGAAGTGTTGTATAAAATGTTTGAAATAACATAAGAAATTGTTGTAGAGGATGGTTCATATATAATTAGTATTGAAAGAAATATGAGAAGTAATACTTGAATGTAAATAAAGTGAATGTTAATAATTGAATGTAAATGAAAATGAATGTAAATAAATTGAAACAAGTCAAATTAAATGTTAATAAGAAATAAAAGTGTATGAATATAATGTTGACATTTGAAGATGCAAATTGATTTGTTGATAAATAGATTGGATGGATATTAACCGTTGGATTGTTTCTCTTGTTACATTTGCATATAGATATTGTATTAGTACAGGCTATATATTGATATTACTCTCTATATACATGTCTCATTAGTTGTTGACTGATTAGTAGGTACGGATGGCGTATGCTTCACATTTGGAGCTCGCTTTCGCATTATATTGGTTGTATATGCTTGCTAATATTAAAATAAGGTACACATCTCGGATTACATATAGTATTTTAATATTTTTCCATACGGGATGCCTCATCCTCGAAGATGAGATGTATATTTGTGATTATATATATATATATCGTAAAAAATTTCGATCGAGCCGTGCAAAGGAGATGCTGGCGAAATTTTTCGTAAAATTAAGAGTTAGAATTTTTTTGAGAATTTATGAAAATTATTGATAACTAAAATTTGATTTTTATAACGACCCGTAAATTAAGCTTTGTATTTGAATATTTAAATAATTTTTATATATTTAAATAATGGATTTTAATAATAAAATAAAAATAATTTAAATATTAGTTAATGATATTAAAATCATTTTTAAATTTTGTTTACAAAACTAAATAGTTCAAAGGAAAACCGAAAATGTGACCGAATATCATTTTCCGAATTTTCGACGTTTCATTGTATAAAAGTTATTTAAAATATTGTACACACTTTCTTATATATATGCACACATAGACTAATTATATAATATGGGTTAAGCTAGTATAATTAGGTTTAATTAAGTTAATTAACTTAAGATAATGATGATGTGACACTTTGACAACTAAATATAAAAATAGAAAACAGTCACATCAGGGGAGACAAGATTTGACACTTTGAGAACTCAAAGTGTAAACATATTTAAACATGTTTCTTAGCATGTGTAAAAGGAGGGAAGCTTGGTGATGAGGTGGAAGCATAAGAATGGAGGGTAAAGGACAAAGGGCGTTTTGGTAATTTCATTTATCAACTTTGTATATAAGTTAATTTCCTAATTCTTTTATTATCTTTCTCTTTTCTATCTTCACTTTCAAGACATCATATAGGTTCTTTCCTAAGTTTTCATGGCTTCTAAATACTTTTAAAAAAATTATTTCTTTTCACTTCTTTCTTAAGCAAGTTTACTAAAAAACAACTTCTTTCTCCACTACACTTCTCCTCTTGCCAAAAATCCACAAAACAAGATCCTACACCCCACATACCCACCATGGTCGATGTAACGACCCGACTTCCTATGCCCATAAAGTCGCATCATTATGAAGAAAGAAAGGGGTAGAAAATAGAAAAGAAGAGAAGAAAGAAAGAAACAACAACAACGATCTCACAGCGGAACGAATAAATTATATTAATAACATAAACTATTACATAGTTTACAACAATTTACAGAGTTACACAGCATATACATCACTTACTAGACAGTTATAAACATCTGTCTAGACATTACAACTCAAATACAAGACAAGACACTATCACAGATATCAACACAGCAGAATACTATATCTACGAACGCCGAAGCCTCCTGCTCCATTGCTCCTCCAGAATATTCGTCAAAGCTAAACCTGAATCCCTTGGCTACTCGTAAAAATTTGAGTACCCAAGAGTTTATAAAACAGAAATAAACACTTGGGTCAGACATGGGTCTGGTGTGAGTAACAGGTTAAACTTGCTTAACTTCAAAACCTTTAGAAAGAAAAGGTATCACGTAAGACTCCCCACAAATAAACATGGGTAAGTTTTTACCTTACGCTAACCAAAACATTTGATAGGAAATCCAGTTATATTATAATAGGGTCTAGGGTTTTCAAATAAATATGAAATAGCTGAAATTGTTACATTATTAAATTCCAGCATACTAGCCACAAAGTGGGTTATACAATCAAAACCGTAAGGGCACGTAGGAAGAATGGGTTTCCATACAATGGCAGGGCTACTGGGGTACCGCCCGTCACAGTACGTGGCCTAGATCACCGTACCGAGGAGTACGCCCGCTCCCCTGCAACACAAAGCCGGAACCATCCCTTACTGGATAATTCCGAACAAGATAACCCCGTAGTTGGCGCGACCAACCACACACTAAGCCGAATAAAAAGAAAAGGGACCTCTAGACAGGGATCTATCTTGCTCTCAGTGGGTGCTACCCACGAAGCCTTGCTGCACCTCCCCTGTTTTAGCCATTCCCGGTTGATGAGGCTTGAGGTTACGATTACCTTTAATCAGAACATATCACTTAGAATGCTCATCGTCCGCCTGACGATGTGCTGAAAGGATTCAATCCATACAAGTTCGTTCCGGGTTCGAACGAAACCGAAGGCATTATTTCGTTACACTCGTTTTGGAATCACCCTCAGAGTTAACGACAATAACCCTTACACTCTGAATCTTCATCTTCACTTGAGATTCACGACCTATCGTTAATTTGGATCGATGTGGTATTCGGGTCTCCAGACCTGGAATCCCGGTATACGGAAACCCGATCCCGGTCTCATCGAAATCCAAAACGTATCTTTTAAGGCCAAGTTGTTTTTAAAGTTAAAACAATTCAATTATACTATCTATTTACACACAGATAGATAATTCACAGATTCACAATAGATAATCAACATTATCATTAAAAGCAGATAATCCATATCATCAGCATTATGCAACCAAAGCATCCAAATCATACAGTATCAATTATCTCATCTCTGAGATCTCAAACCATTCAAGGTAAATCAATATCATTCAATATCCTTAAGAAATGATTTATTAATCACCTTTTATAGTTAATTTAAAATGAATTAAATTAAATACTTCATCTCTAATTAATTTAAAGTAAATTAAATTAATTACTTCCATCATTAACAATCTTGCTTAAATCACTATTAATTAATTATCAATTAATTAATCCACCCTTATCCAATTATTCATTTTAATTAATCATCCTTGATTAATTACATTTAATTACATTCAAGTAATTATCAGTTAAATTAATTTCACAAATTAATTATTCTTAACTACTTATAGTAATTAACCTTTAATTACTACATTTATTAATTAACTATAATTAATTATCTTACTCCTTAATTAATTACATTAATTAATCACTTCCTTTATTAATTATCCCTAAATTAATCAATTCTTAATTATATCATCAATTATTAACTAATGATCCTTAATTACATTTTAATTAATTACTTTATTTAAATTAATTAAACCATAATTATTAATCACTATTGATTAATCATATTCAGTAATTAACTATCCTTAATTACTTCTTAAAATAAATTAATTATTCCTTAATTAATTTCTTAATTAATCTCTTGATTAATTCCATTAAGTAATTAACTACCCTTAATTACTCTATTTATTACATCAGTAATTATCCATTAATTACTTTCCTAAGTAATTATACCTCATTAAATTACATTAAGTAATTATACAAATCATTAAATGATTATCTTAAATTAATTAAACCGAATTAATTAACTTAACTAATCAATTTAAACTCAATTAATTACAATGAGTAATTAATTTATTAATTACTTCCATTAAGTAAAACAATTCACAAATGATTAACCTTAATTAATCTATTTAATTAATAAAATTAATCACATTAATTAATTATTTAATAAACCTTAGTTAATGATATATATTAACTATTCTTTAATTATTTTTCTTAAATAATTAAACTTTAATTAACCATTATTGATTACAATTTAATTAATTCCAATTACCAATAAATTAATCTTTCATTTCTTAATTAATTAAGTACCTAACAATAACTTAATTAATCCTTAATTACTTAAATAATTTATTCCTAACTATTAATTAACAATCTTAACTTATCAATTAATGATTCTTAATTTCAAATTAATTACCCTTTAATTAATTTAATTAAGTCCTAATTAATCAATTTAAACCCTTAATTATTAAATTTATTAATCCAAATCATAATTTAATTAAATTGATTAATTAACTTTTAATTTCTTTAATAATTTATTTTATCCTAATTTATTAAATCTCAATTATCTTTAAGATAACACTTTATTCCTATTAATGATTTAAAATATCATTAATAAAGTATTTAAACCAATTTACCTTTAAATTTAATTTAAAATTTTAAAAACTGGAAACAGGTCTCTGTTAAAACCTGTTATACTTAATTAACTCGAGACACTCCCTCAAAACCACGAGAGCTACTTCGAGTCTCCACCCAAAATTCACGAGTCTTCCTTCGAGTTGCCCTTCTTCCCCAAAACATACAGATACCCAGACATATACGTGCACGTGCACAGTCAAATAACGACGCTCCGACCATCAACGTTGATCTCTCCACATCGGCGATCAACCTCACATATGATTCCGACCATCAGAACATCAACTCCAACTCGAAATCGAATTCGAGATGCCTTCTTCATACCTGGAAACAGAACCCACTGCTCTCGATCAAAACCTGGCAACGCCTAGATCTCCAAACGCCGATCACCAGAAAAGTTGCTACTCCGGCCACGACCTCGCCTACGACCAACCTTCCATCTCCCAAAATATCTCTGCACTCGATCAATTGTGGAAGTCGAACCAATCCAAAGCCTTTATCCCAGACAAACTAGGGCTACAGACCAAATTTCCCCATCACCATCTCCACAGTGAACTACACCATCATCAGATAATTTTTTAGTCATCACTGACCATTCCTCTAACTCCAGAAGAAAATTCGATCCCTCCGATCATTTAGATCAACAGAAACAAACCAAAATGCACATTCCAGACAACTCTGAACTGCTCTCAAATTTTAATACTAGAATTTGTGATTTTATTTTTAAAAATCGTGATTTTGTTTAGTGATTAGATTCATAACTCTGAATACATGAATTTACTAAGTTTAAATTTTTACTTAGCATAAATATTCCAGTACTTATGGTTTCCAGAGCAAATGAATATTATTTTGACTTGATTTAAAACTCTAAACTAAAGTTGAAATGAAACAAACCACCTTTGTTTTAAATCTTAAATCTTAATAAAGATCGAATAAAGTGATGATGTATTATTTACTATATTCTTAATTATAAGAACAAGAATAGACAAGAAACAGATATACATCTAACACAGATATATGCATACATATACACATAGAAGATTCACCCATACATATATATGCAGAGCATATTCATTCCAGAAATCAACATGCAGATAGATCATCAAAACTTATGCATTTTAAAAATAATGTTACTCACCAGATTTTTGAAGAACAGAGCCTCCAGATTCAATTTGAAAACCCTTTTGAACACTTTGAACTCTTTTAAAACTGAAACTCTTTTTCTTTAAAACTTTAATGCTGAAATGCCTTATCAACCAGAAATGCTTTTGCTCTAGTTTAAATTTTATACTTGATTTGAAGATGCAAGCTACAGATATGCTTGAAACAGAGACTACTCGATTCCAGGCTTGAAGAAACACAGGCTTTGATTACTTGCTTTAGTTTTAGTTTTTGAGCTTTGCAACTTGGTTACAGATTTGCTTTCAAAACAGAGAAGATTGATCTCTGCTTTGATTCCAGGTTTGAAAAGAATTTGCAGGCTTTTGATTTGGAAAATGGATTACAGGTTTTGATTTACAGATCGAAGAATGTATTACAGGCTTTGTTTTCTGGTTTTGAGGAGTGTTTTGATTATAAATTGTTTTTGAGAAGTTTGTTTGAGGAAGTTTGATTTGTACAGGCTGAACACCATTTTCTCAAGATTTGAAAAGAGAAAATGGGAAAAGAATGAAGATGAAGTAACATATGTATAAATGCTGAAATAATTTAAATAAAAATAAAAGAAAAATTAAATTAAAGGTGACACTTGTCATATACATTAGCTATTTAATTTACACATGTTTTATCAAGCCTTAATATGGTGACATTTGTCTTTTAAGTATTTAATACATATTTTTATTTATTTTTAAATGTAAATAATAGTTTTTATACTTTATTTAAATGTATATATTTGAATTTCTTTTAAAGAAAATGTTATAACAAAATATATATAAATGAAAACTTATCCAAATATTTTAAAATTGTTTATTCTTTTGAATTTCAACATTTAATTCAAATTCAAATTAAATTTAAAAATCCAATTTTAAAATCAAGTTATATATATGCATATATAACTACCATTTAAAATAACAATTCTATTTTATCAAAGTCTATTTAAATTTATAAAAACAAAGTATTATAATTATTATTTGAAAATATCAAATTTGACAATTTTAAATAATTTATAAAAGAGATTATAAATTACTTCTATTATTCAATGAATTAATACCATATGTAAATTGTATTTAAACTTCTATTTTTAATACATACAAATCTAGTAATATTTAAAAAGAAATAAACAAACCTTTTATTTAAATTTGAACTTAAGCTAAATTCTATTTTTAAACAATTAAACATTTATATTATGTATTTTAAAACTATATAGTTATTTATTAAATATCTTTGGAAAGCTTAATATTAATTTAAATCATAATTTCCAAATTACCAAATATATATATTAGAAATTTGAAAACATAATTTCATTTGTTAAATTCAAACCAACTCATCTATTTACAATATATACAATTATACATATATATTATAAATAGAAAATATTTTATTAAACTTTTAAAAGATAAATCACTAATTAAATATTTATTTAATTAGATTATTAAACCAATTCAAATTTTATTCAAAAATTAACAAATCAATTTAATTATTTAAACAGATTATTAAATTGATATTGCCTCAAATTTCTGGGATATCACAGTCGAGCCCCACATGCTCTAAGCAAGGCCCAAAAGCCCATTAGAGGTCCACCAAATAAAGTTAAAGCTTAATCCTAGTGATTTTCGGAGAGTTAATATCTTTTCTATTCAAGTTAGTAAGCGTTACAGTGAGTAAAGCTTCCATCTTTGAACCACCAAATTTAAACTATATTCGTGCCTATACTTATATCTATTGAATGTTTATCATATGGTTGTAATGATGGTTTGGTCGATTTTTGGTTTGTTGCTTGAAAAATAGTCACATTTGAAAGTCAATAAGCGAACCTTTGGTTATATGTAAATCTAGTAGACAAACTTATGCCATTGTTATTAAATGTTTGATATATGTTATGTTATTGTAAATCATCCTGTATTTATGCTCATACCTTGGTTATGTGATGTGTGGTTGTGTTGAAAATGTCATATGCTCGAATTCTGAACCGCCCATATAGCGTTAGTCACTATATCGGCACTTTCAGAAAAATCACCTTTTATCGAAACCGTTTGGTTTCATTATCGTGCTTGAAATTACTTTACGAGTTAAACAAGTTTTGATTAATGATGTTTCCAGAAATAATTAATTATTTTAATATTGATTATTTAATTTAATTAATTATTTAATTAATAAGGATTAAAATAACTAATTAACTTGTTAATGATGTGTTTTAAATCTAACTAATTACTTAGTTGATTATGTTTTAATTTTAATTAATCATTTTATTTAATGATGCTTAAGACTAATTAATCTTTGGATAATGGTGGATTAAGATTAATTATTTTATTAATTAAATATATTTTAAAATTAATTAACCCTTTTTAATTAACGACTTTATAAAGGTTAATAAATTTGTTTAACCTTAAATAAATATTTTCTTAAATAAAGTTTAAATTAATTAATCACTTTTAAATAATGATATTTAATTATTATTTAATTTAAAATTAGTTAATTATATTATTAATTGAATTAATGATGTTTAGAAAGGTAATTTACCCTTTTTAATTAAAGAGCATTAAAGTGAATTTATCAACTTAATTAATGAGGTTTTAAAGTTGATTAATAAGTATAATAAGGATGTTTTAAGTGGATAAATCCTATTTATAATGATGTTTCAAAATCATTATACTTTTTTAACAAAGTGTTTAAAAGCTACTACTTGTAATGTGAAACCAAGCACGAATTCGGGTTTTTTTTAAAAGAAAAAAGTTTGAATTGTTTTTGGAAATGAATTAATTTCTGTAAAGCGATTCACTTTATGGAAACGATTTGTTTGTATAATTTGCACTAAACATCGAAGAGGTAGACTTGTCGATATTTCAAAAGTTAAGAACAATGTGAGATATAACTTCGGGGTAATACTACCTTGACTTGTCCAATATTATTGTTAACCAAGAAACAGTAAAAGTTTGAATTTGATGAGTGGTGATAAGTATACAAGACTTGATTTCCATATACGATCATTTTAAATCTTCGATAGTTGGTTTCTCGGCTATCGATTACTTTAGCTTCTTTATTATCGTCATTCTAAGACGATGTGTTGCTCCGTCGAGCATTGACATCCTTTGTCGGAAATGACTAAATCCAAAGCGCGAGAGGAAGCCAAGCTATGTGCGGTTGCTCCCATTAAGGTACTTTCACATCTCATCTAGATTGGATTCGGTTGCGCTATTAGATGTGAAATATTCGGATACTCGGTAAGGTTTGGCGGGGTCCGGCTAGGTATTGTCCAAGAAGTGTCACAGAGTATATGAGCTTCTCATAAGTATATTACTAGAGATATACTTCAAGGGTGGTGCACCTTCCTAGTCATTTGTTGAAGATTTTCCTTTCCTTATTTGATTCGAACCTTTGAATTTGTTTCCATAATTTAATCGGGAAGACTCAACCACTCTTCGCGTTGTTTGATTATTTATCCATTCTTCACGTTTGGATGTTGATTCATGTGAGGGTAAACCCGTTCCGTGTTCAGCGGCGTGGTCTCATATGTTTGTGTTTAATTACATACCTTCGTTTAAAGTTTTACTCATACCGGACAAATCGTCTGACCCGAGTTGTTTGTTTCCATGAACTCTCGGGTATTCATTTTATTTGAAAAGTCTGAGAGTAGTAGGTCTTTGTTGGGCTCATTGAAGACGACGTCCTAGCATTAGGCTTTTCATCTTCTTATTCTGCCGTACTATGAAGTTTGTGTAAGTGTATTTTTTTTAGCATTTGTAAAGGCGAGACGTTATAACTGCCTAAGCTGATTTTTAGTACTTTTGTGTAACTCTGATAACTCCCTGTTAAGGAGTAACCTGATGTACTATTTCTATTATTTTTATTTAGCAGTTTCGTTGTGATGTTTTCTATTCTGTTCTTAATTTTTCACCCCATGACGATTCATCTTTCCGATGCTTGGGAAATGGCACACAAACACCGAGGATGTGTTAAGTGTCGTTCCTAGGGGTCAGAAAGGTGGGTCATTACAATTTTTGTGGAATGGTAGTGGTTAAATTATGGATGAGTTTAAAGATTTACGAGTGATAACAAAGTTTCAACAAATTGATTTTGGAAAGTTAAAGGCTTAAGAGAATTCGGTAATCTATTTCAACTAATTGGTTCTGAAAAGTTAATGGGTTTGGGGCATTTTTCTTATATTGGCAAATTCGGAGATGAACTTCTTTTAAGAGGGAAGAATGTAACAACCCAGAATTTCAGTGAATTAAGTTTGGAATATTTAAATTTATTTTTAAATATTGAAAAGTTAAATTTATAAGTTAAATAACTTGAATACAAAATATAGCGATTTATTTGATAATTAAATTATAAAAATTACTATTTGGAATTGTCTAAAATTTTGAATCTTGAAATTGTTGTGAATAAGAAAATGACTTCAGAAGTTGATTTAAATTCTTTTTGAATAAGAATAAAGATAATAAATTAAATTATATTTAAAAGTGATTAATTTAGTTTTTATAATAATTCTTTTCACTTAACGGGGGAAAATAGCTTTCTGGGGCACTCTCTCGGATTTCTATGAAATTAGTGCCATTGGATCCGTAATAATGTAATATTATATGCCGTCAAATTTCGTGATGATTGGACGTATCGTTTGGGCGTGAGAGATCGAAACGTGTAGAAATTTATTTCAGAAAATTTATGTAATAATTCGGTTTGAAAGCTATCTTCTGCATATGATCGAATTTGGTCTCGAGGCTAGTTCCAGTGTGTTCGAAATAGGGGTATTACATGTAGAATGTCAGGTGGCACGCCTTGTTTGGAGTTTGAGATTTTGAGTGCGTCGAGTGGATATTTTTGAATATAAAAATATAAATAATATATATTTCACCATGCTGCCATATCTTAGCCCATAGTTCCCCACGTTGACCATACCCTCCTTCCTCTTATAAAATTCATGGTCATAGGAAGAAATCATGTTCGAAATTTCAATTTAAACATATGGCCAAATCCAACATCCCACGACAATCGACGCCATACCGTTCGTTTTTTGGCTTTGAGTTAATCTAGAGAAGTGTGGAGCACATCCTCATGAAGTTAACAATGGTCAGATCGAGCTATGGCAAAGCGAAATGGCCAGAATTCAGCCGCGTTCGTCGGCCAGAGGGCTCAGTTTGGGTCGATTTGAGGGGTGCGACGGCGGCGCGAGGTCGTGAGGGGGGAGGGGATGGTTGCGCGAGGCGCGGCGGCGGTCGACGGGGTCGACGGCTTGACGAGTGGCGCGGCGGTGATGGTGGAAGAGCGGTCGAAATGTGCCTGGGTTGAGCGAAGCTTGAACGTGAAGAGGGAAGGAGGGTAATTAGTGTTGAACGTTAATTAATATCAAGTTAATTATAATTTAATTAATTCAAACGTTCATTGATTCATATTTAACTCATACGAGGTCCAAATTGAACGCGACAAGCTGCATTGCCATCGAATCAGCGAAAACTACGCTATGGACTTGGATTGGATGGATTTAGAGCTAGTAGAAATTTGGATTAAAATTGAACGTCCGTTCAATTTTAATTCAAGATGGAATGTTTTAGCGACTTTTAAAATCAATGTGAGTCAATCTCACCTTTTTGGTTAACTAGAAATAGTTTTAGCCGATAAAATTATTGATTGGATGTGTGAATATTTTATTGTTGACTGTTATTGACTGCGCGCGAGGTCGGAAGGGTTGCGCGAGGCACGGCGGCGGTCGGCAGGGTCGGTGGCGTGACGAGTGGCGCGGCGGTGATGGTGGAAGCGCGGTCGAAATGTGCCTGGGTTAAACGAAGCTTGAATGTGAAGAGGGAAAGAGGATAATTAGTTTTAAATGTTAATAAATTTCAAGTTAATTATAATTTATTTAATTCAAACGTTCATTGAATCATATTTTACTCATACAAGGTCCAAATTGAACGTGACGAGTTACATTGTGATCGTATCAGCGAAAACTACGCTATGGAGTTAGATAGGATAGATTTGGAGCTAGTAGAAATTTGGGCTAAAATTGAACGTCCGTTAAATTTTAATTCAAAACGGAACGTTTTGGCACTACTAAAATCAATGTGAGTGTATATCACCTTTTTGGTTAACTATAACCAATAAAATTATTGATTGGATGTATGAATATTTTATTGTTTATTGTTATTGATTGTTTGGATAATTTACTAAATTAAATTGTTGGTATGGATATATTCTCGCCCTAAAGCGGATAAGACCCTATTACGTTCCTGTGTAAGAGCAGATGACCATTTGTATGCGATCCCGCCTCAAAGCAGTTGATTTATATTGTTGATTATATACTATATGTGATGCAGGGAGACCAGTTGGAGGGATCCAATAGGATTCCTCACACTGTTGGTTTTATTTTCATATAATTTGATATATGATATGTTGGATTCTATATTTGATGATATAGATATGATTCTGCTTATTTAGTGCTTTAATTGCACCGACCCTTATTTTTTGGTATTTTAAAATACTATAAAAATAATAATTTGATTTAAAAAGGGGTTTTAAAAGTATTTTTGAAATAAAACGTGTTTAATAATTATCCTTATATTATTTAAGGAAGGAATTTTATTTAATGTAAATAAAAATACGATTTTTTAGAGATTTAAATTAATATAGAGATTTCTGAAGTGTGGTAAAGATTTTTAAAAAATCTTAAAATAAGTTCGTCTTTTATAATAAAGGAATTTGGTTTTAAAAGAAGATAGAAATAATTGAGTATAATTATTTATTAACCGTTTTATATAAAATGATGCGTATATATGCATATGTTAAGATTTATTTCTAAACGTTGAAGTTTATAAGTGGAAAAAATGTAAAAGGTGACATTTTACAAACAAAGTGAAGATTTGAAAAATCGTAATTATAAAAGGATAGATTTATAAACAGTGTTTATAAATAAAGGGAAACTTTATCACTGGATAAATTTAGGGAATAAATCACAATTGTGGATTTATAGTAATATATGGAATGTTGTTTAAAAAAAATAGTTGAGTCTATTTTGAAAGTAGGAAGTGAAATTTATGAGAGGATAGAGTTATAAATGAGGCTTTATAAGTAAAATGGGATTTTATAAAAGGAAGTTATATAAAATAGAAGGGTATAGTTTTATAAATATGGAAATGATTATGTTGAAATATGAGTATGGGTTTTTATCAAAGAAGTATATATATGTTTTAAAAGTTGTTTATTTATATTAATACTGTTTTAAAGTTGTTTATCAATATTTTAATGTTTTGAAAAGTTAATCAACTAATATTATTAATATGGTTTGAAATTAACTATAATTATTTAATCCATAAAGTTTTGGAGATCAATTATTATTATTTATAATAAAATTATTATTGTTTTGTTAAGAATGTTTTGAAATTATTAATTATTATCTTTAAGAATTTTGAAGTTAATTACTACCTATTTATACTGTTTATTATTATATAATAGTGTTTAAAAGTAAATGATTAGATTTTATTTTTGAATGTTCGAGATTTATAAATAGAGCTTTATAACAGGCTTCGGTTTATAAGGGAAGTTTATAAAATGGGTTAAGGGCTTAAAGGAAGATTTTATAAGGTAAAAAGAGTTTTATAATTGGTTTTAGATATTTATAAAAGAATTTTAGAAATGGGTTTATAGATTTATAAAAGGAGTTTTATAAATGATTTTGTGGATGTATAATGAAGTTTATACATGATTTTAGAATTGAATAAAAAAGAAATCTTCCCCAATGTTTGGTGAATATACTTATATCGTTGAGATAAGTATATGGATATTTTTTTTCCAAGTATTGAGAAATAGGGATTTGTGGGTATATATACCTTTGTAAAAAGATTTTGATTCAAGTATTTACAAATTGAATTTAAATTAATGAAAGATTAATCAAAAGGAGGTTAGTGGTCGCTAGTGTGCTTAACCATTATTGGTTTTTCCCTATGGAATTTAAATTGCTGATTGAATGTTTGTTATTTGATAGTTAAATAACCGACTATCGAATTTGGACCCAAAACATAACTTTGAAAATATCTAGAAGAAACACGTGAGTTATATGGCACAGTTATCTCCAATGATGCTGTAATATGCGTATAAATATCGTTTCGTTCTCCTAGGACAATGATAAGGAAATCTATCCACTAACGGTTAGGAGATGATCTCTCCTATTATCTTTGACCGTTTATTTCCTAAAGAACCAGGGTTGAGTTTACCGGAAATTATCGAATGTTGTTTCGAAGAGGCTGGGATCAGATATGTTATCCGAAAACCACTTCAATCCTGCTCAAGCATTTTGAAGTGAAGACATCTTGAAGATGATGGGATTTGAAGACGGAGATCTCAAGTGTTTCATTCAGTCGCAGAACGAACTTGTATGGATGAATGTTGGTATTGCATTGTTGCCAGGAGGGCAGTATTAGCATTCCAAGTGGGAAGTGCTATATAAGAGGTAAAACGTAGCCTCAAGCCTCATCAACCGGGAAGGACAAAAACATGGGAGATGCGGCATGGCTAAGTGGGTCGCTTCCAAGCAGGGTATGATCATCCCTATCCAGAGTCGATATTATCTCTCATTTGTATGCTTCGAGACACATTAACGGATGGGTGATCATATTCAGTAACATCCAGTAAGGGATAGGCCGGTTCTGTGTTGGCAGGGGATCCCGGTGAGGTCCTCGGTGTTATTTTATCTAGTGATGCCCCATGACGGGCGGCACCCCAGTAGCCCAGTCATTGTATGGAATCCATTTTCCAATACGAGCCATTACGGTTTTAGTTGTACACCTATTATGCTGGAATTTAATTAATGTGACAATTTCGGCTAAGATTAATAATTATTTGTATCTTAGACACTATTATAATATCGGAGAATTTCATATGTAATGTTTTGGTTATCGTAAGGTAAAAACCCATCCGTGTTTATGTGCGGCGTGATCTTACGAGATACTTTTGATTTTCAAAGGTATTTATAACCTCAAAATCCAGTTAGATGTGTTTTCTCATGCTGGTTTTCCAGACCGACTCGGGTGTTTTTTATTATAATGCTCGGGTCAGACCTAGTATATTTACAGATTTCTTTGGATTCATTGGAGCTCAGGAGACGAGTTGGAGGTCTTCAAGTCGTATTCACGTATTTGTTTATTTTCCCCAGCTTTGTTGTTGAAATCATCAGCATTTGTGAAAACATGTTATAACTGCCCAGGCTGATGATTGTGATTCGTTGTTTGTACTTTGATGGATATGTATGTATATATTAGTCTCTCTTTTGTAAAGATCATTGATATTATATTATATATCGTTCCGCTGCGATTGCGAGATTATGTGTTGTTTTTGTATAGTTTACTTTCTTCTTTCTTCTTATATTCTTTTCCCCTAACAATTGGTTTTCCGGTATTCGATTGCTCGACACGCAATACAGTGGATGTATTAGTATTGATTTTCGAGGGTCAAAAATCCTAGCTGTTACAAATAGGGCACAATATATATATATAAACATATACACAAAAAAATAATATATATATGGAATCTTAATCAATTATCCTGAATATCTAAAACAAAGTATATAATAATATTTTTATTTCAAGCATAACTACAAGTTGGAGTTTAATTAATTTATAAGCATGTTATAAATTAATATCAATTCCATCTAACTTTATTTAATACGAATAGAACACACAATATACATGCATATATATATATATATATATGTATGGAATCTTAACCAATTATCTCAAATATCTACTCAAACCAATCCAATCCAATCAATGAGGCATTACTTATGTGTGTGTGTGTATGTATATGTATATATATATATATATTCCTAACTCTTCTAAGTAATATTTTTTAATATATATAATTACAGAGATTTATACTACAATATAAATTCAAAGTATTAATTCCGCTCGCCTGAGCTGTAAATTCCCAATTGTCTAAATACAGCCCAAACTTGTACCAAGATGTAGAGATAATCTCAGTATGAGTGTAACGGCAAAGACTGCGTCTCGATTAAATCTCGTATACAAGAGATGCAAATTTAATACGAAAGAAGATTAATTTAAATAATTAATTAACATAATTATTTAACTAATCATCTCAGTAGTCTTTCTTCTTCGTTTTAAGCCTGTGCACAACCATACGAACGCACAACCCACCTCTCCATCCTCTCTCTCTCCTCATTATCTCATCTAATACTCCACGAAACATAGAGCCGTCAGCTCCATTGCGCTCTCCTACGCGCAATTATCACGACAGTCACCAACTCGAACCCCTAGGCCATGCCAATCATAAAGTCACATAGTAGCCCTAATGGCTACGAATTATCGCGATTCCCTAGGCTTGATCGGAGGTCCTGCACCTTAAGCCAAAACACTCCATTTTGAACCATTTCATAATGGCATTGTCCGTATCTCCAACAGATGCCCCTAGCTTGCCGCCTCTTCCTCCAACTCATGGTAAGAAGAATGACCCTATGCCAATCATAGACACACCCGCCAATGCTTATACTGATTCGATGCTCTCGTCTCCACGAGTTTAATTGATCTGGCCTCCCCGTCTAAGATGGCCCAAAGCTCTAGATTCTATTGAAGAAGGAGGAGCCTTTTTGTTCACTACATACAGAGAGGGAGAGTGAAAAATGTGAGAGGGCAATGTCTGATGGTGAGTGATGTATATATAATAATACATATATTTTATATTATTCCTCAAATAAATCACCATATGTTTTGAGCTCGTACGATCGCACAGCACATCGAATCGTCACAAAACTCATCGGCACACATTACATAATTTTTTTGTTCCGATGTTACAAATTTCGTCGTCATCCAAGACGGCGCTTAAGGATGATAATTTCATGCATTTGATATCGTTTTGGCCATCAGATCGTCCAAATTCCAAAAATTCCTCAACCGTATGTCTCATAATGAAGTCCTCATCATAGAAACACAAACCGTTAGTCAAGATCCACCGGACCCAACTACGCACATATTTTTATAAATTATATATAACAATACGCAAATCGTAATAATTCAGTGACTCCAATTATAATGATATTTATATCTATTTTAATTTGCAATGTCACATACGAAGATTTTCGACTTTCGAAAATTCGACATCGATACTCCCTTTATCGACTGTCGAGCAATCGAGTGCCGGAAACTCCAATAGTGAGGGTTTTAGATAAAGAAAAAGGCAAAAGAAGAAGAAGATAGAAGAAAAAGAGAAGAAAGAAAAAGAACAACAGAACAACATCAGAACAGAAAACAATATCAGAATCTCACATATCGCAGCAGAACAATATATAATAAATAATCACTAGTCTTTTTAAAACAAAGAACTATATCAGTTTATACATACATCAATCATCAGAGTCAATATACAACAATGGACAGTTATATAACTTGTCCTCATACAGAATACACAGCGGAATAAATACTATCAGATACAAATACTACGTCTCGTCATCTAGCTTGTCTCCAAAGCTCCAGAATATCCAGAATATCCTGATAACATAACTCTAGGCTGCCCGTGTGGAAATTGGTGGGCACCCAGAGTTTAGAAGGGAACAATAAACTCCGAGTCAGTCATGGTGACTGGTGTGAGATCGTAAAACAGTTATATCTTTAAAAACAACAAGGGAATATTTTTAAAGTAAATTCGCAATGCTTTTGGAAAATGAAACTACCATAAGACCTCCCACCACACACACAATGCAAACGCAGACTTGGAGGAGATTTCTTCTTATGATAGTCAAAGATGCTTACTACGCAAAATCAAATCATTTTGGATAATATTATTAGTGCATAGTGGAAAACATTTCGAAAGTAGAATATTAATCTTAGCCAGCATAGGTACCATTATATTATGCCTGCTATAGCTGCCTCCTGAGGAGACAGGTTATACAATTGAAATCGTAAAGGCTCGTATTGTTTCTTTGGATTTCCAACAAATGGTCAGGCTAAGGAACTTCCTATCCACGATGGGTACGTCCCTGGAATAGACGACCCGAGAACCTAACCGGATCTCTGCCAACACAAGGCCGGGTTACCTCTGCAAAAATAGGTAACTACTGACACGCGTATGCCATCCCCCGATCGTCACCGATCTTCCCGAGGATCCCCGATTCGCAACAAACCACATAGATAATAATAATGCAGTAACCACAGAGGTTAAGTATCTGGGCTCCATACCATGATACCACCTTTATCCAGAAGGAATGACATACACTAAGGGGCGCTACTCCCTAGAACCTTGCCGCATCCTTCCTGTTTCGACCATTTCCGGGTTGTGAGGCTCGACGAAGTCTCGTCCACAAAGCTACGCTTTCTCAAAAAGCCCTGCTTCGGGTCAAACAAAATGATCAACCTATGATCACAAAGATATAAGATCAAACAAATGATCATATCACAAATGATCAAACACTGATCATTTCACAGCAACACTCAATATGCCACGTTACCAAATTGGGATATATCGCTGATAAATTTCAACTACATAACCTCTGAGCTCGTACGTCTCAGAGAAGGGTGTTAAGCTAAGAGAATAAATTCTCCGCCACCAACAGAAATGTATTTGAAAGAAATCAGCTTTATATCTCAAATTGTAACGTCAGACACACAATCCACACAAGTCTGTTCCGGGATCGAACAGAACCGAAGGCACTTCTCACGAAGCCCTTGCATTTCCGGATAATTTTCAATCACGTTCGGACTTCCTGTCACTAAGGGTGATAAAACCTCTAAATCGGAGATCAGCCGATGTAGAGTAACTCGACGGTAATCCTTCCGTTTTCAAAAATATCCGATCTTCAACACCGGTCTTCGAATGCAATTCATAACGACGTATCACATATTCGGAATGGGTTATACGACCCCATGGTCCTTTCCCGGCTAACCCAAATAGTGAGCGTATATTTAAAAACAAGTGTGGCATTCAAATTCATCCAATCACAACAAATACCATTCACGGTAATTATTGATAGTCGGTTATTTAACTATCAATAAAGATGCGCAACATCATCAGATTCCAAAAAATTTTCCAAATTATTTAATTTCCAAAAATATCTTTACTAGATATAAAATTTCCACACTTCAAAAATAAATCAACGTTTATTTTTCTAGACAGTTTCCCTTTCTTTTATAAATTCCATAGCGAATTTATATTTTCGAATATCTACTGATATTCGATTCTCAAATCGATTTCAAATATTCAATTTCAATTTATCTTTAAAAAGATAAAATCTCAAAACGTTCATTTCATATTGGAAAAGCATTTCCCTACTTATTTAATAATAAGTATTTCACAATCATTTATTTTCAACACTTGGAAAATATTCGATATACTTAAATCAAATTAAGTATATATTTCATTCTTTAAGGAAATCATTTACTTTGACAACATTTATTTGAGTCAAAACGAATGTTACGTAAAACATCGTTACGACGACTCAAAATCACTAGTATAGGGATTCGAAATTTAGATAGATATATAAATCCCAATACTATATAAAACATTTCCTTTCGGAAATCATTTACTATAACAACAATGTTATAGTCCACCATTTCCTTAAATTTCTCGAAAACGTCTATTTCAACAAGTACTGTTGAAATCTATGCTTTCGATTCATAATACATTTTAAAACATCTTTAAAATGTTTTACTTCATTTTTAATATCACTTCTTTAACAATAAATCCATTTTATTTAATAATATATTCACTGTCCAAAATCGTGAATATATCTTCTTTAAAAACCTTCTATAAATAAATTTATCCAATTCAATCTATTTCGAATTTACAAACACGTTTATAAATTCTATTTCTATTTTAATAACAATCTCGACTTATAAATCTTCTTTTTATTAACTTCTATATTTTACTTATCAAAATAAGTGATTTCGTATTTATAAACAGCATTTATAAATTCAAATTTTATTTATAAGACCTTCCCTATCAAATCAATTTCAATATTGATTTCTAAATTTATTTATCACTACTAAATAAGTTCCTTATTTTTCTCAAATTATTCGATATTCTGTTTTTAAATGGATTCTTCAAATTGAAATCATTTTACATTGATTTCCCAAATTATTTCAATTTACCAATTAAATTCCTAATTGGATTTCCAACTTATCTTCTTTTAATAAATTCCTTTTTAAGGAAATAAATTTCAATCGTTTCTTTCAATCTATTTAAAAATCCAAATTCTTCAGATTTTAATCACTATTTTACGAAATCCATTTATTTAACATTTTCACTCGATTCTGGAATTAATTCGATAAGATTATAAAAATTAACTTTTTATACTTTAAAAATTCTTTTCTTCAAAATTTCTTCAATTTCAAAAATTGATTCACTTAGAAATTTTCTACTTGAATTTCAAAAATTCAATTTCGTTTATCTTTGGAATCCAATGATGTCAAACGTCCATTCGGCTAAATTTTAGCTTTCAAACAAATTCCAGACATCAATATGATCGATAACATCAATATAGTTATTCACAGATTCATATCACAGTAGAAATAAATTCAATCAATGTGAGGGGTCCAGTTGGATCCCTCCAACCTGTTTTCCTGCATCCAAAGACGTTAGCACAATACCAATTCCGCTCCAGTACGGAATTATCGCGGTATATGGGTTTTATAAAAATCCGCTTACTAACGGCGCAATAGGGTCTCATCCGCTATACGAGGCGGGAAATCATCAATCCAATATATACATATGCCAATATGTATATATTGCTATATATAGATATATCCTATTATATCTAATATCACATCCAATAGCAATCATCAATCAATAATAACTGTAAAATCAAATTTCCTTCGAGTGAGAAAATCTCACCTTAGCTTTTATTTGCAATCCATTTTCCATTTTTGACCATTTCTTCATTTTTATTCACCTTGTATAAACAATTTATACAATATATCAATATTCGAAGTGATCGAACAATCAACTTTTATTTGGTAATTTTAGTTATTCAATGGTTTTGTTTTAAACCAATTTCAATTATTAAATTTGAAACTAAATTTCTTATCTGATAAATTAAATTAGCCAAATTACTTTGTCGAACCCATTTTTCCCTTACCAATTAAATTAAATTGAATAAATAAATTTCCATTTACTAAATTACATAAACTAATGATTAAATTTAAATCAAAGGATTAAATTTTTAACTAATTTCCTTGAAAATCTTTTTATAACAAAAATGATTAAATAGGTTAATTACCAAAAATACATTTCCTTAAAATAAACAGGTAAGTAATGTGTATGTATAGATATATATTTTCTGAAAGAAATTATACTTCCTGTTTTACTGTAATTTCATATATAAATATTTATTTATAAACCTAAATCTGAGAACAGCATATGCCTTACTGTGAATTACTTTCAAATGTATATACATACTCAATATTTTCAAAAATTCCCTTTTTTTTTCCAGATTCAAAATATTTAGTTTTTAAATTTGAAAAGGCTGAAATTGAAAATACCTCAAAGCCAACCCAGTCTTCCGACCCTTCGAACGACACTACGACCCCTGACTCTACGCGAATCGCCGCCGCTCCAGATGTGTCGCCTCACCATCACGAACCCCTTCGCGACTCCAGACGACATCGACTCCCACATCGAGCTTCAGTCATCCCCTTCGATCGCTCGATGCCGCCGTCCATACTCGCGACATCGCACGCGACCCCGAGTTCGCCTTCGACGCCGCTCCAGTCGCGAGCCCATGCCACGGCCAACCCCCTTGTCCTCTGCTTCACTACGTTGGCAGTGCGCACGCGCCTCCTCCCCTGGTCGCGATTTTCGAACGCAATTTCCTCTTTATATTTTTTTTTATTTGAATGAATAAGGGCTTCGGCCATTTTCATCTTTGATTTCGAATTAACTTTGTGAAGTAGGCTGAGCAAAGAGAATAGGGTCGCGATTTTTATCTGAGGGGCGGTTTCGATTTTGTATTCGAAGAGGAACGAACGAATTTGAATTACAGTGGGAAGATGTCGGCCATTTATTTTGTTTTGGAACGAGAGCAAATTTTCTTTCTTTCTTTCTTCGTTTAAACTGAGGAATGAAGGAGAGTATTTGAAAAGGAAGAAGGATGGGTTGCGTGAATTTAGGCTGAAACAAAGGGACGGGTTCGAAGGCGTGTTTAAAGGGAAGAACGTGGCTGATATGTGACAAATTTAAATTTAAATTTAAATTCGAATTCGAATAAATTTCGATGCGTTTACACGTCGTGTGCTCACATATAAACACCGAAAAATACGAAAGTTGAAATCCGGTAATAACAAACTATTACGGACCCAATGAAACTGTTTTCGTCGAATTCCGAGACTGTGCCCCGGAACGCTGTATTTTAAATATCGATTCGAACGATATAATTTCAAACTGAACAATTCACTCCCAAATTCGATTCTGAAGCTTCTGTTATCTTCAGTAATATCAATACGAATTTTAAAAGCTTTCGAAATATTTTTCTTCAACTTTAAATTGAAGATACAAATTTTTATCCAACTTTCAATAGATTAAATTATATAATTTAATCGTCAGTTTCAAAGTTATATCGGGGATTCAAATTAAATCATCGTTCAAATATTTAAAATTAATTAAATATTTTCAATTTAATTTGTTCGAAATTCAGGGTCGTTACAGACTTCCCCCCTTAAATGAATTTCGTCCTCGAAATTACAAGTTAGGAAAAAATGTCCTTAACTCGTCTACTATTTTTCACAATCCAATAGTTTTATCAAATTTATCAAAACAAATCTTCCTACTAAAGATTCGTTATCTATTCAACTAAATTTCCAACTTCAATCATAAGTTTAAACAACATTGTTTTCTTAACAATTCAAATTTAAATTTAAATTCAAATTTAAACTTTCAAAATTTCTCAAAAATTTTCTAACACTCGGAATTTTCGAAAAATTTCGCCAGCGTCTCCTTTGCGCGGCTAATACGGTACGACTACAAACCGTCCCTACGGACTCTCAGATTTCAAAAAGAAAAAGAAAAAGCCAAGCGGCTAGACCAGAAATCAGTAAATCTCATATAGAAATTTAAATACATACCTTTTCCCAGCAATTCAAATTCTCTTCAAAATTAAAATCCCAATTCCTTTACAATACCTGTATATCTACTAGCCATTATATCTAGTTACAGCATTCAAACCACTTTGCACATTCTATTCCAAAATTTTCAATATAACTGCTTATATCATCTTTAAGTTCATTATTGAAGTTATATATCCATTATGATTCAATTTTCCATTTCAAATTTCATTTGAATTCAATTCACAATTTCAATTCAATTTGAATTCTATTTAACTTCTGAATATTGAATTTATCAGTTATCTTTCATTCATAACCGCACTATTTTAAATTAGTTTCATCTACTAATTCATTCGTCTTCAATTTGAATTTCATTCCAATCAGATTTCAAATATTCTATAAGTTATCAACTTATTTACATCTTGATTTATACAATCATTTATACATTCACATTCACAAATCCATTTCATTAAGGGATTTTATTTTCAATTATCTTCTTGGAATTCTATTTTCATTTATAAATTCATTTACAATTTATATTCACCATTTTATTCATATATGAATTCATCTCTTTATATTTCAATTCACATTTATAAATTTCATTCGTTAAATGGATTTTTATTTAAACTTTACAAGTTATCAACTTCATAATATTTCATAAATATATTTATATATAGTATTCCAGAGTCTTACCATCTTTTCAAAGCCATTTTTGAAAACAATTCAAATCATTCTTTGAATTTCAAAAACCAAACCCAATTTTCCAAACAACTTTCATTTAAAAACAATTTGGCAGCAATTTCTCTTTTGGAAACCCGAAAATGAACACCGGTGATGCCATGGTCATCATCGGAATTATTTTCCAGCGACCGAAAAGAGTTTAGAGCTTTTCATTTCTTCAAAACATTTTTCAAAACCCTTGAAATTCATTTTCAAATCAAAAAGAAATTTAAACTTTCCAAATCCCCAAAATTTTCAAATTCTTTTCAAAACATTTCCAAAAACTTCTCTGGAATCCTGTTTTAAATTACAATTCACATTTATAATTTACATTCTTTAAATTTCATTTGTATGTGAATTTATTTCTTAACTTTGGAGTTATGATTTCAATTTCTTACTTAATTCCAATGGGAATAATTTTAATATTATTACTTCTAGCAACCATGCAACCATATACTGTAATAATTTACAGAAAATCATTTCTTTTATATACAAAAATAGTTTTGGGTAAAATTATTTCATTCACCCTATTCAAAAACAATACTGTGTCGAATTGTTCTATACGAGTGTTTAGAAACCCCTTCGATACAGTTTTGCAAGACTGTGCCGACGAAGGTTCATATACCACTCAATAAACCAATCATCACAATACAAAACAATTTTATATTCACTAACAAATACGCGCTCATACCTATTATTATACTCAACTCATTCTAGAGTACTACTGACTCTATCTCTAATGAGTAACACCAACAGAGCAGGGTTGTCGCTTAACCATATGCTCTGATACCACTTTGTCACATACGAAGATTTTCGACTTTCGAAAATTCGACATCGATACTCCCTTTATCGACTGTCGAGCAATCGATTGCCGGAAACTCCAATAGTGAGGGTTTTAGATAAAGAAAAAGGCAGAAGAAGAAGAAGATAGAAGAAAAAGAGAAGAAAGAAAAAGAACAACAGAACAACATCAGAACAGAAAACAATATCAGAATCTCACATATCGCAGCGGAACAATATATAATAAATAATCACTAGTCTTTTTAAAACAAAGAACTATATCAGTTTATACATACATCAATCATCAGAGTCAATATACAACAATGGGCAGTTATATAACTTGTCCTCATACAGAATACACAGCGGAATAAATACTATCAGATACAAATACTACGTCTCGTCATCTAGCTTGTCTCCAAAGCTCCAGAATATCCAGAATATCCTGATAACATAACTCTAGGCTGCCCGTGTGGAAATTGGTGGGCACCCAGAGTTTAGAAGGGAACAATAAACTCCGAGTCAGTCATGGTGACTGGTGTGAGATCGTAAAACAGTTATATCTTTAAAAACAACAAGGGAATATTTTTAAAGTAAATTCGCAATGCTTTTGGAAAATGAAACTACCATAAGACCTCCCACCACACACACAATGCAAACGCAGACTTGGAGGAGATTTCTTCTTATGATAGTCAAAGATGCTTACTACGCAAAATCAAATCATTTTGGATATTATTATTAGTGCATAGTGGAAAACATTTCGAAAGTAGAATATTAATCTTAGCCAGCATAGGTACCATTATATTATGCCTGCTATAGCTGCCTCCTGAGGAGACAGGTTATACAATTGAAATCGTAAAGGCTCGTATTGTTTCTTTGGATTTCCAACAAATGGTCAGGCTAAGGAACTTCCTATCCACGATGGGTACGTCCCTGGAATAGACGACCCGAGAACCTAACCGGATCTCTGCCAACACAAGGTCGGGTTACCTCTGCAAAAATAGGTAACTACTAACACGCGTATGCCATCCCCCGATCGTCACCGATCTTCCCGAGGATCCCCGATTCGCAACAAACCACATAGATAATAATAATGCAGTAACCACAGAGGTTAAGTATCTGGGCTCCATACCATGATACCACCTTTATCCAGAAGGAATGACATACACTAAGGGGTGCTACTCCCTAGAACCTTGCCGCATCCTTCCTGTTTCGACCATTTCCGGGGTGTGAGGCTCGACGAAGTCTCGTCCACAAAGCTACGCTTTCTCAAAAAGCCCTGCTTCGGGTCAAACAAAATGATCAACCTATGATCACAAAGATATAAGATCAAACAAATGATCATATCACAAATGATCAAACACTGATCATTTCACAGCAACACTCAGTATGCCACGTTACCAAATTGGGATATATCGCTGATAAATTTCAACTACATAACCTCTGAGCTCGTACGTCTCAGAGAAGGGTGTTAAGCTAAGAGAATAAATTCTCCGCCACCAACAGAAATGTATTTGAAAGAAATCAGCTTTATATCTCAAATTGTAACGTCAGACACACAATCCATACAAGTCTGTTCCGGGATCGAACAGAACCGAAGGCACTTCTCACGAAGCCCTTGCATTTCCGGATAATTTTCAATCACGTTCGGACTTCCTGTCACTAAGGGTGATAAAACCTCTAAATCGGAGATCAGCCGATGTAGAGTAACTCGACGGTAATCCTTCCGTTTTCAAAAATATCCGGTCTTCAACACCGGTCTTCGAATGCAATTCATAACGACGTATCACATATTCGGAATGGGTTATACGACCCCATGGTCCTTTCCCGGCTAACCCGAATAGTGAGCGTATATTTAAAAACAAGTGTGGCATTCAAATTCATCCAATCACAACAAATACCATTCACGGTAATTATTGATAGTCGGTTATTTAACTATCAATAAAGATGCGCAACATCATCAGATTCCAAAAAATTTTCCAAATTATTTAATTTCCAAAAATATCTTTACTAGATATAAAATTTCCACACTTCAAAAATAAATCAACGTTTATTTTTCTAGACAGTTTCCCTTTCTTTTATAAATTCCATAGCGAATTTATATTTTCGAATATCTACTGATATTCGATTCTCAAATCGATTTCAAATATTCAATTTCAATTTATCTTTAAAAAGATAAAATCTCAAAACGTTCATTTCATATTGGAAAAGCATTTCCCTACTTATTTAATAATAAGTATTTCACAATCATTTATTTTCAACACTTGGAAAATATTCGATATACTTAAATCAAATTAAGTATATATTTCATTCTTTAAGGAAATCATTTACTTTGACAACATTTATTTGAGTCAAAACGAATGTTACGTAAAACATCGTTACGACGACTCAAAATCACTAGTATAGGGATTCGAAATTTAGATAGATATATAAATCCCAATACTATATAAAACATTTCCTTTCGGAAATCATTTACTATAACAACAATGTTATAGTCCACCTTTCCTTAAATTTCTCGAAAACGTCTATTTCAACAAGTACTGTTGAAATCTATGCTTTCGATTCATAATACATTTTAAAACATCATTAAAATGTTTTACTTCATTTTTAATATCACTTCTTTAACAATAAATCCATTTTATTTAATAATATATTCACTGTCCAAAATCGTGAATATATCTTCTTTAAAAACCTTCTATAAATAAATTTATCCAATTCAATCTATTTCGAATTTACAAACACGTTTATAAATTCTATTTCTATTTTAATAACAATCTCGACTTATAAATCTTCTTTTTATTAACTTCTATATTTTACTTATCAAAATAAGTGATTTCGTATTTATAAACAGCATTTATAAATTCAAATTTTATTTATAAGACCTTCCCTATCAAATCAATTTCAATATTGATTTCTAAATTTATTTATCACTACTAAATAAGTTCCTTATTTTTCTCAAATTATTCGATATTCTGTTTTTAAATGGATTCTTCAAATTGAAATCATTTTACATTGATTTCCCAAATTATTTCAATTTACCAATTAAATTCCTAATTGGATTTCCAACTTATCTTCTTTTAATAAATTCCTTTTTAAGGAAATAAATTTCAATCGTTTCTTTCAATCTATTTAAAAATCCAAATTCTTCAGATTTTAATCACTATTTTACGAAATCCATTTATTTAACATTTTCACTCGATTCTGGAATTAATTCGATAAGATTATAAAAATTAACTTTTTATACTTTAAAAATTCTTTTCTTCAAAATTTCTTCAATTTCAAAAATTGATTCACTTAGAAATTTTCTACTTGAATTTCAAAAATTCAATTTCGTTTATCTTTGGAATCCAATGATGTCAAACGTCCATTCGGCTAAATTTTAGCTTTCAAACAAATTCCAGACATCAATATGATCAATAACATCAATATAGTTATTCACAGATTCATATCACAGTAGAAATAAATTCAATCAATGTGAGGGGTCCAGTTGGATCCCTCCAATCTGTTTTCCTGCATCCAAAGACGTTAGCACAATACCAATTCCGCTCCAGTACGGAATTATCGCGGTATATGGGTTTTATAAAAATCCGCTTACTAACGGCGCAATAGGGTCTCATCCGCTATACGAGGCGGGAAATCATCAATCCAATATATACATATGCCAATATGTATATATTGCTATATATAGATATATCCTATTATATCTAATATCACATCCAATAGCAATCATCAATCAATAATAACTGTAAAATCAAATTTCCTTCGAGTGAGAAAATCTCACCTTAGCTTTTATTTGCAATCCAGTTTCCATTTTTGACCATTTCTTCATTTTTATTCACCTTGTATAAACAATTTATACAATATATCAATATTCGAAGTGATCGAACAATCAACTTTTATTTGGTAATTTTAGTTATTCAATGGTTTTGTTTTAAACCAATTTCAATTATTAAATTTGAAACTAAATTTCTTATCTGATAAATTAAATTAGCCAAATTACTTTGTCGAACCCATTTTTCCCTTACCAATTAAATTAAATTGAATAAATAAATTTCCATTTACTAAATTACATAAACTAATGATTAAATTTAAATCAAAGGATTAAATTTTTAACTAATTTCCTTGAAAATCTTTTTATAACAAAAATGATTAAATAGGTTAATTACCAAAAATACATTTCCTTAAAATAAACAGGTAAGTAATGTGTATGTATAGATATATATTTTCTGAAAGAAATTATACTTCCTGTTTTACTGTAATTTCATATATAAATATTTATTTATAAACCTAAATCTGAGAACAGCATATGCCTTACTGTGAATTACTTTCAAATGTATATACATACTCAATATTTTCAAAAATTCCCTTTTTTTTTCCAGATTCAAAATATTTAGTTTTTAAATTTGAAAAGGCTGAAATTGAAAATACCTCAAAGCCAACCCAGTCTTCCGACCCTTCGAACGACACTACGACCCCTGACTCCACGTGAATCGCCGCCGCTCCAGATGTGTCGCCTCACCATCACGAACCCCTTCGCGACTCCAGACGACATCGACTCCCACGTCGAGCTTCAGTCATCCCCTTCGATCGCTCGATGCCGCCGTCCATACTCGCGACATCGCACGCGACCCCGAGTTCGCCTTCGACGCCGCTCCAGTCGCGAGCCCATGCCACGGCCAACCCCCTTGTCCTCTGCTTCACTACGTTGGCAGTGCGCACGCGCCTCCTCCCCTGGTCGCGATTTTCGAACGCAATTTCCTCTTTATATTTTTTTTTATTTGAATGAATAAGGGCTTCGGCCATTTTCATCTTTGATTTCGAATTAACTTTGTGAAGTAGGCTGAGCAAAGAGAATAGGGTCGCGATTTTTATCTGAGGGGCGGTTTCGATTTTGTATTCGAAGAGGAACGAACGAATTTGAATTACAGTTGGAAGATGTCGGCCATTTATTTTGTTTTGGAACGAGAGCAAATTTTCTTTCTTTCTTTCTTCGTTTAAACTGAGGAATGAAGGAGAGTATTTGAAAAGGAAGAAGGATGGGTTGCGTGAATTTAGGCTGAAACAAAGGGACGGGTTCGAAGGCGTGTTTAAAGGGAAGAACGTGGCCGATATGTGACAAATTTAAATTTAAATTTAAATTCGAATTCGAATAAATTTCGATGCGTTTACACGTCGTGTGCTCACATATAAACACCGAAAAATACGAAAATTGAAATCCGGTAATAACAAACTATTACGGACCTAATGAAACTGTTTTCGTCGAATTCCGAGACTGTGCCTCGGAACGCTGTATTTTAAATATCGATTCGAACGATATAATTTCAAACTAAACAATTCACTCCCAAATTCGATTCTGAAGCTTCTGTTATCTTCAGTAATATCAATACGAATTTTAAAAGCTTTCGAAATATTTTTCTTCAACTTTAAATTGAAGATACAAATTTTTATCCAACTTTCAATAGATTAAATTATATAATTTAATCGTCAGTTTCAAAGTTATATCGGAGATTCAAATTAAATCATCGTTCAAATATTTAAAATTAATTAAATATTTTCAATTTAATTTGTTCGAAATTCAGGGTCGTTACAAACGTCGATCCTGACTCAACTGTAGTTGTCTTGAATCCTAATTTGACCTTCAGTCAATTAACAATTCAATATTTAAATTAATTATTTAAATATCTAATCGTTCAAAATGCAGGTTGTTACATGATACGTCACCATCGTTCAACAAGTGTCAGAATTGAGCAAATATTTTGATAGTGAAATCTAATAAGTTGAATTTCAATCAAAATGAAAGCATGTGTCTGTAACAAAGAATATTAAAAGGTACTAATTTTTTTCCGAAAGAATAACTAAACAACAAACTATTGATTGTTAATGATGTATCCATATTAAAATCAGTTTTAGTTCAATTGTTTGACCCTGGATATTAGATTTGAAAATAATACCTTTTATAATCAATATAAAAAGATGTCGGATTTATCCCTAACGATATACACAGACACCAAATTAAAATGTTTATGTGGCGCATATGAGATGAATTCTTTATGCATCGGAAATAGAAATTACCATATACATTATGATGTCTACTATTTCATAATATTCTATATATAATTGGTGCATTGAACGGGTATCAAATCCGAATTAAGATCGTTAAATGGTAGTTAAGAATATTCTTGAGTATTTATGAAACACTAAAGAATTATTTATGAAAACAAAAACTCCTTATGAGGGAGTATTCAAACTCGAACTTCATGAGTTATATCAAAAATAGTTTGTCGATCCTAAATTCATGTTTAA
This sequence comes from Allium fistulosum, assembly GCA_030737815.1. NCBI lineage: Eukaryota > Viridiplantae > Streptophyta > Magnoliopsida > Asparagales > Amaryllidaceae > Allium > Allium fistulosum. Next base: position 391,402,253 of record CM060901.1, read on the forward strand.
CCTTAATTAAGGAGCTTTAAGTTACAAATGTTTCAAACAAGATGTTGTGGCTAATTCAACCAAAAGGCTAAGTATATCAGTTTGAATAGCGCTGTAGTAAAAACAGTATATATTTATGCACAAATTTAAAATTGTGCTAGGACAGATTTCATATGTTGAGAGTATCATGACATTATTTTGATGATAATGTCATTATATAAATCGTGAAAGAACCTATGGCTCCTAAGAAATCAAGAAACCTATTCCAAAAATTCCACAACGTAAAGATTGTTTATTAACAATGGAGAGATGTTGATTCACAAAGCATCATTTACATCACATAGACCATGTCGACACCGTAGCATTGAAAAGATTATGTTAGAACTCGAAACAATAAGAAATTCAAAAGAGTAAAAATAAAATACAATAAGCTTTTACCAAAGATAGTCAGGATGGCCAAAAAGAATCACAATATTGATCCAAACGTTAGATGAAAGGAATAGAAAGCTGCACCTGCAGGCCTAACGGGACAATCACCAAAAGTTCATAAGGTACCCCACTCCACACCAACATAAACCACATTTTTTCTGATGGGAAGTCAATATGGGGTTAGTCGATGAGGATGAGAAAGAGGCTTGGTGGTGGAGCTGTTGGGAATACAAGTAGAACTAAAAAAACAGCTCACCCAAAATATGAACTAAGCGATATCAAACTCAAGCCAATACTGCAATAAATGAACGCATACCAATACAAAACTGCGTAAAACCAAGACTATAGTAGAACGACAAATGAAAATAAAGAAACAATAGCCAACAAACTCCAACATCTAGTATGGGTGGCTTCAACAAACTAAAAAAGCAGCAGTATCAGCTACGGATCTAGTGCGGTGGTTGCTGAAAGCAGGTCATTAAATTAGAGACGGAAGTGGAGAAGCTTGCAGGATGGGAAAGCGATAGAACCAGATCGAGACACTAGATCAAGTGTGACATGCCGAAGGCCTTGTTTGGTGGAGAGTTAAGTGGAGGGTTGGAGAGGCAAGGTGCAAAAGCATGGGAAAATACAAAGCCTAGGAAAAAGTGAAAATAAAAAAGTATGAAAACTAAACAGGACAAGGTGGAAAGAAGGATGAAGATGATAGTTAAAATGGGGGGAAAAGTGAATTAGAGTATGATTTGTATGAAAAGGGAGGAAGATTTTGGGGGGTAAAAATGGTGATGGATAGAACTCCATACACCATTCAACATCTTAAAACTTGTGTGCGACTAAGGGCACCATGGTTTGTGCTTTGAGCTACCACGGTGAAAATCGATCGGCGGTTGTCCGTCGACCGATCCTTAAAATGGGTTAGTCGATGATTAACCACCGATTGATGTGAATCGTGGTAGCCTGAAGCACAAACCGCAGTGCCCTTATCATTACACTAAAACTTCTGATTCAGGTGAGTCTTCAAGGTCAATCGTAGGTAAGTAAAAATATAAAATTTCTCTTTCGACCTGAGAGCATCATAAATTTTGTGTAATAGCATTATGATTTGATTACGCACGATATTGGTTTGTGTTGTGATCATAGTTGGGTATGCGTTGAGAAACTCGAAGTGAGACACTACTCAAGAAAGGATTCGTCTCCTTCGACATATAAGGTTAGTGTCATCAATTTGGAATTTGGCAGGAATTCATAAGTATTTGACCAAAGCAATTATCGGATTGAGCCAAGGACATCGAAGGTCAAACTTTGCAACTAACTATAGACGTTAATAAATTTTTTACTCTTGATCGAGCTTTGAAACTCTAGGTGAGATAGTCTTGATGAAGAGCATAATGTGCACTTATATATCATCGCTTGGGATGCTTATAAAAATGATTATGAAGTACGACTTCACCATGACGTTTACAAGCATATGATCTTATGTTCAATACCACGCAACAACAAAGTCGGTACATGCTTTAATGTAATAATTGTTCAAATATTATAGAGGATCTAGTGTCACACCCAGAAGTCATACAACTGCACCGCGAGAATTCATTCAATTTAATGTAACAAAATAATTTATAAATGTTGTAAAACTAAAATGGATATAATTACACACAAGGGTTATGTGTTAGTATATATAATCATTTATGGGCTTAAAAAATTATATTTTTAGTGTATAAATAGTTATATACAACTATTTAATTCAAAAGATCCCACAAACTAATTAAGTAATTGTTTTAGAATTGGTGGTACGATCGGCCAATATGGAGTGGTTTAGAGTTGAAAGTGTTAGTACCTTAGGTATTTGTTTTGATGATAACAACTATAGGAATTTATATAAAATATAGATACTAATTTTTATCAAAATATATATAGTATATAGTGCATGATATTAGACATGTATTGGTTAAGAAGACTATATAGTATCAAGATGCTGATATCAAGAGTAGATTCAGGATGCTGATATAAAATTTCAATAACGAAGTCTCATGAGTATTGAAGAGTTCAAGATTTCAAGATATTCCAGATAAGTTAAAGAGTCATAGAATTTATGTTAAAACCTTGATAGCACTTTGCTGATCTCTCTGACCTTCTTTAATTTTGTTTTAAAATTGTTTTTCATGTTTCTATTTTTAAAATAAAAATTTCAAAATATTTCTCAAAATGATTTTAAATCTCTTATACTTATAAAGATAATATTTTAATATTTTTTACTTTATATATTAAGTTTTTGCTATACTTTAATAATTTATAACTGTACTGATTTTATATATATTTACATTATATCGAATATTCTTATTAAATCTTTTAAAATTATTTTATAAAGGTTTATTAAGTTTTAATATGATTAAAATATGTATAAACTATGTTTAAATGTTTGTACAAAGCTTCAAAATATTTTTTAAAATGTTTATTAAGTAATTTTTTAAAATACAAAGGGATATGTCGACATATCCTCTGCAAGTATGTTGACATACTTGCCGTAAATTTCAAAATTCAAATTTTGAAAGGAAGTGTCTTTTCGTCGTATCTCTTTACGAATGGACATGACAGTTGTTTTCCTATATATACCAGACTTCCAAACCAATTTTCATTAACCACTTTTTTATTTTTCTATTCTCTTTTCACTCTCTTGATTTCTAAATCAATTTCAATCAAAACTCTATCGAAATTCAACTAGAATCAAATTCAATCATTACTAGTTTGATTCTCTTTCACTTACTCTTTGATTTCTCTCATCTCTCTCTAAAGATCAAAGTGCTATTAAAAAGTTATAGGACAATTATAATCAAGATCGAAGATCTGAGTCTGTAAACTCTATCAAATCATACTCTTATACTCTATGGTGCGCTTGGTATCCCTGAAATCCAAGTTGGTGTGACTGTAGCCTGTTTAAATTAATTGGGTGTGCTTAGGAGCTCGTAAATCTAGTGGATGAACTTGTAGCCCAGAAATCAAGTGACTCTACCTAGTGTTAGTCCTTGAGATGATGGTTTTGATGACAACAACCATAGAATAAGATTATAAAATATAAATACAAACATTATAGTTTAGATATATATATATATATGTATATGCAGGATTTAACCATGCAGGTATCAAGAATGAAGACTGTACAAGTTTAGAGATTCAAGGTATCAAGATTGAAGACTCATGAGTATCAAAAATATCAAGAATAGTAAGATTATCAAATAGTACAAGATAAGTATTGAGTCTTGAATTATGTTAAAACTTCATAATAGCACTGAAATCTTCACTGCATATTTCATTTGGGAAGGAACCCATTTATACCTTTTTAGTGGCTTAAAACCTACGACAAGTGGCTTATAAACCCACGAACATCCTGGTTTTGTACTAGTTCTCGAGTCCTGATGTGATGAGATATTCTGTAGGAAGAAGCTTGCAAAACTACTTCAAAATGATTTTCAAAACTGCTTTTCAAAATGTTTTAGCCTTAAAAATTATCTTTTCAAATGATTTTCAAAAAGATGTTTTAGCCTTAAAATATTCTTTGATTTTGTTTTTAAATAAACTCTTGTTTTAAACTTCGTTTGTTTTAAACTATATTTTAATTATAATATATTTATACTTAGATTTAAATATAAAATTATAGTAAAATTATATATATATTATTCTCTATATTTACTTATGTATTTTAACTATAGTTAAGTATATTTAAAAAGTTTAAAATAGTTTTAAAATAAGATAGAAGTAATTTTCAAAGAAAAAAAATAACCAAAATTTCCTTTGGGATGTCGACATACCCAAGATACCCATGTCGGCATAGTGGCAGTTGGTTTCAAAAATTTGAATTTCAAAAGAAGTGTCTATTCCCCATAACCTTTCACGAATAGACATGGCTGTTGTTCTTCTATAAATAGGGGATGTTTTCAACGAATTTTTAACAATATTTTTCTGGTTTTTACTCCTCTTCTTCTTCTTCCACATTTCTTTATATATATTCTTACCATTACTCTGCCGAAATCACCATTGAATTTAACCAGATCATTTCTGGTTTGATTCTCTATCACTATCTCAACAAGATCCCAGTGCTATTCAGAGTTATAGGCTTCTTTGTAATCAATCAAGTGAGAAAAGGTGTGATTATAGCCTTGGAAATCAATCAAGTAAGAAAAGGTGTGATTGTAGCCTTGGAAATTAATCAAGTGAGAAAAGGTGTGATTGTAGCCTAGGAAATCAATTGGGTGAACTTGTTGCCCGGGAAATCAAGTATCTCTACCCAAAGGATTGTGAATCTGGAGTGGTGTACCTCGTGGCCTTGAAATCGAGGGTTGTAATTGTAAAGATTGTTTTTGAAAGGAAATCCGTACTTGTGTGCGGGACTGGATGTAGGGTAACTCCGAACCAGTATAAAATCCGGTGTGTTCTTTCCTTTACTGTTTTTACTTTATATTCGCATCTGTGTGTGAATCTGTGATCATATCTGTGTCTGAATATTGCATACATTTTTGTTCAAATTAATATAAACTCAAAAAGAATTAGTAATTTCTTAAAACACTATTCACCTCCCTCTAGTATTTATACTAGCCTTAAGATCCGTAATCCGCATTTCTCACATTTGGTATCGGAGCCAGGTTTTCAAAGTTTCATAATCTGAATTTTGAAAAGTTTTCAAAATGGCTACCAACACTAGTTCTATTACTACTGGTACTAGTTCATTTGTAGAAGGTCAGTCCACTACCAGACCACCACTTTTTAATGGCAGTAACTATGCATACTGGGCATGTAAGATGAAAATATATTTACAATCTGTAAGTCTAGACACTTGGAATATCACATAGAATGAATATTCTGAACCCACAACTAATTTTGCACAGTGGACCACCGAGCAAAAGACTGTTGCATAGAATAATTCTAAAGCAATGAATATTCTATTTTGTTCACTTGATAGGAATGAATTTAATAGAGTGTCAGTTTGTAAGTCTGCATATGAAATTTGGAAAACTTTGCAAGTTACTCACGAAGGAACAAGCAAAGTTAAACAGACCAAAATTTCCATGCTCACAAATCAGTTTCAATTATTTAAAATAAACTCTAATGAGTCTATTTCAGATATGTATAGTAGATTTTAGGATATTGTGCATTCTCTAATATCCTTGGGAAAGGAATTTTCCGAAGAAGGTCAAGTCAGAAAAATCTTAAATTCTCTTACTCCAGAATGGGATCAAAAGACACTTGCAATCGAAGTGGCAAATGACATCAGTACCTTAAATATAGAAGAATTAATTGGAAATCTAATGTTGTTTGAAGTCCAAATGATCGGGAGAAGAGAAAGCAAAGCATCTGAAAAGAAATCAATGGCATTCAATGCATTAACCGATGGATTGGACTCAAACAGCGATAATGATGAAGAGATAGCCTTTATGACCAAGAATTTTCAGAAATTTCTGAAATACAGAAAGATGAATAATCTCAAGAGAAACAACTATAAGAATGCAGGAAATCAGAATGTAGTGCCAAACAATATCAAATGCTTCAACTGTGACGAATCAGGCCATATCAAAAGAGACTGTCCGTATCCAGATAAGCAAAACCTTCATATAAACAAAGATTTCGTAAAGAAACGAAAACGTGCTTTTACTACTACTCTAGATGACTCAGACTCGTCTTCAAGCGATGATGATCAAAAGGAAGATAATTCAAATATGTGTTTCACGGCAGTTCACGACTCCAACGAATTTAGAGAAACGGACTCAGAAAAAGGTACACATTTACAATACAATTGGTTGAAATTGCATGCTTAGAATTGATTGCTTGATTGATTGATTTTGAATTGGTGTGTTGTTTGAAATTTAAAATTTTTATTTTTTATTTTTTATTTTTATTTTTATTAGTATCATAATATCTTATGGAATATACTAATAATATTCCAGATATATATAGACATTAAAAATAATAAGAATATATATATATATATATATTAGAATTCTTATGAAAAATAAATTATAGAAATTCAAAAACACATGTCGACATGGTCCATACCATGATGTCGACATGGGTACATAATTTGAAATTCAAAATTTGAATTCAAATGGTTGAATTTCCCTCCACCTTTTCACTTCATTCAATTCTCTTAAAAGGCATCTTTTGACCAGATAATATGTCCTTTGAGAATCTATTTATTCACTATCTTTTATCACATCTTTTCACTTTCATTTTCAAATTCAAACTCTCTCTTCAAAACTTCAAGCTCTCTACTCTCTACTCTAATGCTTCTTCAAGCAACCCTTCCACCATGAGAATTTCCAGAAAGATAAAAGAGCAACTCTTCAATGATCCAGAGGCCATAAAAGCATACATCAATTATGCTAACTATGGAAGAGTCCATCTCGGAAATTTTTCTTTATTTCAAGATTTTTCTACTTATGAAATTGATTCTCTTTTTGCAAATAATCATGTTCTCAGTCTTATTGATGCTTCTCAAAATGATTTTGTTTGCTATCCAAATCTTGTTAATTTTTTTTATGCAAATCTTAATCGAGGATTTTATAATGGAAACGATGATGAAATTTGGAGTAGTGTCAAAGGCACTAGAATCGTTTTAAATTGTGATCTTTTGGGTACCATTCTCAATTGCAAGAATATGGGAATAGATCTTTCTAGTTTTAATATTGATGAAAATGATCGTGAGACGTTTCATCATATTTTTGAAGGAAATGATAATTTTGAATTCAAAAATCGAAACTTATGACCAAAAGATAGAATTTTCAATCTTCTTTTACAACATACTTTGACCCCAAGATCGGGGAATTTTAACAATCCTACTTCAAAAGTTTGCAAAGCACTTTTTGCTATTTTTGGAAATTATGATGTTAATTGGGCGTAAGTTATTTTGGATGAACTTCGTCCCAAAAATCTTGAAATGGGTGAGAATACTTTGTATTATGGAATCTATCTCACTCGGATTTTTAACTATTTTGGAGTAGATTTCAAAGGAGAAGAATTTGTTTCAAGAAAGGTTTTCAATCACTCAAATATTTCTCTTATGAAAATTCCATTTGTTTTTCAACCGTATGAGACTCTTGCCGAAAAGGAAGAGCGTTTGGCTCATGAAGAGATGGAAGAGGAGGAAGAGGAAGAAGAAGAAGAAAGGGATGAAATGGAAATAGAAGAAGAAGAAGAAGGTGAAACATCCTTGGAAAGTATTGACTATCCTCCTAATCCAACCAACAAAACTCTTCTCAATAACCAAAATACCATTGTTAAGAATCAACGGATTCTTAAACGATCCGTTAGTAAGAAGTTGGATAAAATTTCATCCAAGATGAACACGTTTATTTTCAAAGTAAGCAAGAATCTTGGATTATCTTCATCTTCATCATCCTCTAACTAGTTCTATCTTTTCATTTCATATTGTATTAGTTTAGTTTGTTTGAATGTTCATGTAGTTCTTTATGATTAATCATTGTATCACTCTATTAAGCAATATATTGAATTCCTTTTTCTATTATCTAGCTTATCTTTTCTCCAGAATAAATGTTAGTATATTATATAAATATATATATATATATATATATATATGTACACACAATTATTCACAAAATCAAAATAAGCCATCAAAATTCACTGCACCATGTCGACATCCCCCCTATGACCATGTCGACATGTACTGGTCAGAAATGACATTTCATTTTAAATTTAAAATTTGAATAACTACCTTATGTCTATTCATTTCAAACGAATTTATACACCTATAAATACCTATTTCTTCCAGAATTCATCACTCAATATTATTTTTTATTTACTTTGTCTATCATTCTTCTCTCAAACTAAAAAATGGCCAATCCAATTCATAATTTAATCGAAAATCTTGAAGAAACTCTTAATTCTTTCAAGAATATTCTTTCGTTCATTCTTCGTAATTAGAGTTGAGTCAAATGCAGATGATCAAGGAGCAAGAAAGGCATTTCGATGCAATACGATGGATGATTTCCTCCCTGCACAAGGATGATAACGAAGCACATCCTCCAGTCTCTCTCACCAATGACAATGAAAATTGGGATGCCATTAAAGCAGACCCTATTTTTGGAGAATAAGGATGGGTGGAAGTTCCTCGTAATGTTTGATTTGATTGCTTTGTTTGATTTGAATTTTTGCTTTAATTGATTTGATTTCATTTGTTTTGATTTGATTTGATATGGATTGATATTTGGTGTGGATTGATATTTGTTGTACAAAACATGTATACATATGCATTGATATCTATATGATCTTTGATTAATTATCATGTTTATCAATATAATTATCTCTTAATCTATATATTATATACTCCATTGTATAGTTTATTAATGCAGGTACTTTAGTACAAGAATGAGGGGGAGTTATATAGTTTGGAGTTAGTTTTTGTTGATGACAAAGGGGGAGAAGTATAAAATATAGGATAGTTAGGCATAGATTAAGGGGGAGTTATTAGTTTTAGGGGGAGTCATTAGGATAGAAATAAAATTTTATAAACAAAGGTTGTCATCATCAAAAGGGGGAGATTGTTAGTCCTTAAGATGATGGTTTTGATGACAACAACCTTAGAATAAGATTATAAAATATAAATACTAACATTATAATTTAGATATATATGTATATGCAGGATTTAACCATCCAGGTATCAAGAATGAAGACTGTACAAGTATAGAGATTCAAGATATCAAGATTGAAGACTCATGAGTATCAAGAATATCAAGAATAGTAAGACTATCAAATAGTACAAGATAAGTATTGAGTCTAGAATTATGTTAAAACGTCATAATAGCACTGAAATCTTCACTCCATATTTCATTTGGGGTGGAACCCATTTCTACCTTTTTAGTGGCTTACAAACCCACGACAAGTGGCTTACAAACCCACGAACATCTTGGTTTTGTACAAGTTCTCGAGTCCTGATGTGATGAGATATTCTGCAGGAAGAAGCTTGCAAAACTACTTCAAAATGATTTTCAAAACTGCTTTTCAAAATGTTTTAGCCTTAAAAATTATCTTTTCAAATGATTTTCAAAAGGATGTTTTTGCCTTAAAATATTCTTTGATTTTGTTTTTAAATAAACTCTTGTTTTAAACTTCGTTTGTTTTAAACTATCTTTTAATTATAATATATTTATACTTAGATTTAAATATAAAATTATAGTAAAATTATATATATATATATATATTATTCTCTATATTTACTTATGTATTTTAACTATAGTTAAGTATATTTATAAAGTTTAAAATAGTTTTAAAATAAGATAGAAGTAATTTTCAAAGAAAAACAAATCACCAAAATTTCCTTTGGGATGTCGACATACCCAAGGTACCTTTGTCGACATAGTGGCAGTTGGTTTCAAAAATTTGAATTTCAAAAGAAGTGTCTATTCGCCATAACCTTTCACGAATAGACATGGCTGTTGTTCTTCTATAAATAGGGGATGTTTTCAACGAATTTTTAACAATATTTTTCTGGTTTTCACTCCATTTCTTCTTCCACATTTCTTTATATATATATATTCTTACCATTACTCTGCCGAAATGACCATTGAATTTAACTAGATCATTTCTGGTTTGATTCTCTATCACTATCTCAACAAGATCCCAGTGCTATTCAGAGTTATAGGCTTCTTTGTAATCAATCAAGTGAGAAAAGGTGTGATTGTAGCCTTGGAAATCAATCAAGTAAGAAAAGCTTTGATTGTAGCCTTGGAAATCAATCAAGTGAGAAAAGGTGTGATTGTAGCCTAGGAAATCAATTGGGTGAACTTGTTGCTTGGGAAATCAAGTATCTCTACCCAGAGGATTATGAATCTGGAGTGGTGTACCTCGTGGCCTTGAAATACTATTCACCCCCCTTCTTCTATGTTAATGTAGCCTTAGGATCCCTATTCTGCTGACTCACAATTGGTATCAGAACTTGGTTTTCAAAGTATTTATAATCTGATTTTTGAAAAAGTTTCAATGGCAATTTTTGATATTATTTTTAAAACTATTTTTGAAAAGATAATTTGTAAAATCATCATAATGTTGTTTCATAAATTTGCATCTATTCACCATAAAAAGTCTCGTGATCTATTGAAAGGTACGAATTGCAGGAATAGATGTGTCACATGGCTTTTGATGAACTGACACCTGATGATCAAACTCTATAAATCAAAAGGACAAACGGATATTAGATAGTGGATGCTCAGGAAAAATGACTGGAAATATGAAGATTTTGAAAGATATAGTTTACAAAGATGGTGGATCGGTAAATTTTAGATACAGCTCTAAAGGATATGTGATTGGCATCGCCAGTGTCGGTAATTCTAAAACTCATACTATTTCTAATGTTTTGTTAGTTAGGAATTTAAAACATAATCTGTTGAGTGTTAGTCAATTGTGTGATAAGGGTTTCAAAATTAAATTCGTAAAAGATAAATGTCATATTGAAGATAATGAGTCAAACATTATCTTCGAAGGCATTAGGAAATGAAACAACTATGTATTAAGTAAGAGAATCTCAAATGTTAACTTATGTCTTTTGGTTGAATCAAGTGACCCTTGGATTTGGCATATAAGCTTTGGTCATTTGAATTTCAAACTAATATCTAAAATTGCTAAAAAATGATCTAGTTGGAGGTCTTTCGAAAATGAATTTTAATGTTAATAATTTATGCAATGCATGTAAATTAGGAAAACTTAGAAAAAGTTCTATTAGATCAAAAGATATGATTTCTACCTCTTAACCCCTTGAACTTCCTCACTTATATGTTTTTGGTTCCTTACAGATACAACCTATAAACCATAGTAGATATGTATTTGTAATCGTAGATGATTACACTAGGTTTACTTGAATGATTTTCTTAAAACTTAAAAGTGATGCTTTTGAAATGTTTAAAATCTTTGTTAAACGAATTCAAAATCGAATGACAAGCAAAATTAGAACTATTTAGAGTGATCACAGTAGAGAATTCGAAAATGAAAATTTTGAGAATTTCTGTAATAAGAAAGGTATAACTCATAATTTTTTATGTCCAAGATCACCATAACAAAATGGACTAGTGGAATGTAAAAATAGGGTGTTTCAAGAGTGCGCTAGAACTATGCTAAATGATGGTAATTTACCTAAACTATTTTGGGCTCAAGCAGTTGGTACTGCATGTTATATATTAAATTGAATTTTAATAAGAACACTAACTAAGGAAAAACCATATGAATTTTTCTATAATAAAAAGCCTAAAGTATCATACTTTAGAATTTTTGGTAATAAATATTTTATTTTCAATACTAAAGATAATTTGGATAAATTTGATTCTAAATCAGATAAAGGAATCTTTATTGGATATTCAAATAGAAGTAAAGCTTATAGAGTTTTCAAAACTAGAACCACTACTATTGAAAAGACATTACATGTCTCATTTGATGAAAATTTTAAAGTTTAGAATCCAAATATTGATGAAGAAGAAAACATTGATAACCCAAACGAAATTAGTAATAATGAGATTACCGAAAACGAAAATAATAATAATTCAGAAATTCACATCCAAATAAAAGAACAAAATACTTGAAAGATCATCCTATAGAAAATATACTTGGAAATATTAAATCCGTTGTTAAAACTAAAAATCTACTAAATAAAATGAGTAACGTTGCCTTTATTTCAACTATTGAACCTAAAAATCCAAAGGAAGCATGCGACGACCCACATTTCGGAAGGTTTAAATCGACAATAATCCACACATGCCCAACTCAAACAATCCGAAACACAGATAATCAATGGGGTTAATCAAGAAGAATAAGAAAAGAAGAAAACAAATATAGAATCTCAAAGGAATGACAAAATATAATAATCAAATAAACAGTTCATGAAGCTGTTTCTACTATACATTTGATTATAATTTATACAACATTTATCGGAGTTATACATACAACAGAATAATAGAATAATGCAGCAAAACAACATGATGTGGAAACTAGTAATAATATACCAAATCTTCATCTTCATTCTCCAGAATAAATGATCTTCGATACACTGAAAACTCAGGGCTGACCCGAGCATAAAGTAAAACAATACACTCGAGTCAGGACTAATGTATCCTTATGTAAGTCAAATTAATATCACATATAACAGGAGTGTAATAGCGTCAGAGATGTTTACGGGGTTTTACATTTCCTATCCAGTGTATAACGTGTGTGCAATAACTCAAGAGATGTTATGAGATTTTCCACCTCTTAAGGATCCGTCAAAATATCTATATATAGTAGAATACACTATATATATAATGTCTAATCAGTAAAATAAATATTTTTCTTAGCGTTAAGGCTTTATATTAATCCCCCTTAACGTGTTTTTAAGCATTGTCGTACAGTTTGCATATAACTCCCCGGTAGCACGTCGGGGGATAGGGATGCACCGTGATACGACAACACTAAACCAAACTCATGGTGGTCTCGTACAAGGATAAAATTATGACAAGGCACGTGAGGCAATGCCCAAGGTAGGATAATACCAGTTCGGGTCGCAGGGCTGGTGGTAACGCATCATAGCCATGATCGCCCACCACGTCCATCCATCCCATATCGAGTCAAAGGGAGATCATCCCAAATCAAGGTGCACTAATCGAAACCAACGTCAAAAGTGTTAGTATGGACCAAGTCCAAGAAGAATAATGAAGAACAGATGTCTACTAGAGGTAATTAGCCCCATTGGCCCTGTCAAGCCATCCTGTTTTAGTCATTTCAAATTGACATAAGTGCTGGGGTCTATCCATCATCGTTCTCTTTCTTCAAATCCAGCAAACGTACGCCAAATCCAACCACTTAATTTCGGAGTCTCCTCCGCGTACACAGTTGTTAAAGTGGTACCAATATTGACAGAGAGTATGCGAATAAGAGGCCCCAGTCTCTTTAACAACCAAACATCGTTTTACACACCGGTTGGAACTTTTACATTTCGAAAACGATTCATACTTGATATCAAAATATCATATTCGCTTCATGTAACATCTTGAAATTTTCAACCATTTGCATCCATACATGTCAGACTTGAATTTCTCAAAATATCAGATTGTTAATTTAAATTTTGCAAATCTCAGCATATACAGTAAATAAATAATCACAGAATCACAGACAAGGAGTAATATAACAATAAGCAGCAGAAAGAAAAGAATAGTAGTTCATGAAGCTACTATATGTATAACAGAGTTAAACAAGATACAACAGAAGTCTCGGATATATAGAAGTCTTAATACAATAGTCAAATACAAGATCAGAATACATCACTGGAATCAACTGAATAACAGAAAACTAGATAGATAGATGGATCTCCAAGCGAAGCTCCAACTCCAAAGGTGAGTCTCAAATGCTGTATCACTCAGTTTGACCCGAGCATAAAGCAAAACACAAAACACTCGAGTCAGGATTAACATTCTTATATCAATAAATCCAACTCAAGTGAAATATCAACTGAAATACAAGTAACTTAAAGGGTGTTTGGGATAGCCATCCTCTAAGGATCCGTTAAACTATCTACTATGTAGTAATATACGCTATTATAATAATGTCTATAGTAAAGTAAACTATTTAAAAATAGCGTTAAGGCTTTAAATTTTCCACCTTAACACATTTTATAGTGCCAATAGTCTATACAATACCGTAATACCCCGTAAACAGGAGCTACCAGAGGATACTCCATAGGTACGACACAAATCAAACTCGTAAAAGGCGCGCTAGGGTAGGTGACACGGCACAACTAGGCAATGCCAGGGTAGATATACCAATTACACTTCTGGGCTGGTGGTAACACAGAGCCGCAGCAATCGCCCACCTCGAGCTACACTCCCGAATCAAGGGTGCGCACCAAATCAATCACAAAGTAATAGAATGTCATACGATGGAGTTTGTCCGATAAGAGGAGCTACCTCATTAGCCCGTCAATTGCTCCTGTTTTAGCCACCTTATGCCAACTCACGGGAGTCGGGTCCACGTATATACCTCATATAGGATCGTCGCCACCATCCTACTTCATTCTGGAATCTCCACCGCATACATAGTTGTTAAAGTGGTTTTCGGTATCGACAGAGAGTATGCCCATATCTGATCCCGGTCTCTTTAACAACCAATCGTTATTATAACACCGCGGTCATTTCAAAGTAGTTTATACTTCAAAACCAAAATATCATTTTCATTTCAAAAAAACAAATCAATACGATATCATTTCACTTCAAATATATCCATTTCCAAAAATCATATCACTTTCCAAAGTTATAACGCTTTCGAAATCATAGTCTTTTAAAATCAAAACACTTTGGAAATCAAAACCTTGAAATTCATAATATTTTGAAATCATAGCTTTGAAATCATAGCATTTTGGAATCCATAACACTTTCCTCTTAAACAGTTTAGATATAAAATTTAGTATATATAATAAAATAGTTTATAAAATAAAAATAGTTTATATAAAAATAATTATAAGTCAAAATGGTTTATATTGAAATAATTAGTATATTAAAATAGTTTATATTAAAGATGATTTATATTAAATAGTTTATAATAAGATAATTTATAAAGTAAAATATACAATAGTTTAAACATAATTTTAAAAATACTTTATATAATAAAATTGCCTTCTCAAACTTCACAAATTGATTCCAAATCACTTGAATTCCAAAATTCAAAATTTAATCAAATCTCAAATCATCAATTACAATTCGATTCAGTTTCTCAATAAACCATTTCAAATTATCGATTTCTAATACATATTTAAACCATAAAATAAGTCATTTCAGTTTCAATATATTTCAAGCTTTAAATATTCAACATTTCAAAAACTAAATTCGATAATTTCATATATATACATATATATATCAAATTCACTTTACATTATTTTAATTTGAAATATTTTCTTAATCATTTCAATAACATCTAAATACAACTTCAATTTACAAATTTAAATAAACAAAATATCCCATTTAAATTTATATAAATTCGAAATATTCATTTAAGTAATTTCAATCATATCCAAGTTATAAAATCGTATCTTTAAAATTTCAATTTTAATAAATTTCAAATCAAACTTATTTAAGTATAATTCTTAAATAAACATAATTTCAAACAATTTCCAACCTAAATTTATTAAAATCATTATAAACTCTATATATAAAAATATAAATTTTCAATAAATACTTAAACAATATTAACCATTAATCTATTTATATATTTTAAAAATAGAAAAATTATAAATAAACTATTAAAATTTATAATTTCAAAATTAACTTATAACTATACCATTTTCAAAACCTATGATGTTAGAAAATCTAAATTTTAAACTTTATAAAATAATTTATATATAATATCCTAAAAATCAATATTTAATAAACCGTATACTCCTTTCCAAAACCATAGAAATCATTTTCAAAATATTTATATATAGACCAACAGTGTCTGTATATAATTCTCTATCCTGTGGTCAAGTGATACAGATATTTATCATTTCAATCCACAATTTAAATATATACGGGTATATATCATTTCAACCCGTAATCCCAAATTCAATTCATATGAAAATCGCTTGGGTTTATCATTTCAACCCATAACGATTTTCTTCTATTCTACATATCGTTCGGGTATGTATCATTTCAACCCATAGGGAATTCTATACTAACAGGGAACTTGCAGAGTGGTAGCAGATATGATAAAAATATAACAGGCATATATCATCAATATAAATAACAGATAATGGTGTCAGATGTCACAGGTGAACAGATGCAAATGACAGCATATATATGGCAATGTAAATAACTAACAGCAGCATATTTCAATTGTCGTTTCAATTGAAATCAAATTTAATAAATATAAGAACGTTAATCATGAGTGATTTCTCACCTTTCGAGGTTAGAGATGGACGAGAACGGGATGAGTTATGAATCCAAACACGAATTCCGAAGTAAAGCACGATGGACTCGAGTTTGACGGACAAGCTGATAAGAGGAAGTGATGGGAACGAATCAGAACTAAATCGATAAAGATAATTGATATAAGTGAATTGATATAGATGCAACATATAAAATTGTATATATACAAAAATCGTATTCTAATTTCAAAAATATATATACATGTATTTCAAAAACTCATTGTGTTTAAATTAAAACACATAAAACAAAGTCTCTATATGTAAATTTAAACCAAACTAATGTTTATTTAGAAATCAATATCCAGTTTCAACTTTAAAACAAATTTTCGAAATATCAATATATATATAGTTTAAAATTAAACATGTTGACTCATGTATATCATACTTAAATCAAACCACAACATGATAAAATAAACTCGAAATCAATAAACAAAACAATACAGGAATCATATATATATATATATATATATATAACATAAAATTTCATATGCATTGGAAAAAAAATCAAAACACTACACGCCGTTCATATATACTTATATATGCAGACAACAAAATGATATGAACTTGTATAATTCATATATATAGCAGACCCATCATATCAAATATATACATAAATATCTATATATTCTGCTGTATAATTTTAAACTGACATGAATGTATAACCTTTAAACATAACCAACAAATATATAAATATATACTAATATATATGAGATATCAATATATACATATGTAACTTACTGACTCTATATATCTCAACAGGTAATGCCCAAACTAATATAACTGATGTATATATAAAAAACTTATTATAAACTGCCAAACTTCCCATATATATGCAGACAACTCAGATATAAAAATAGATGGAAGTACTTAGAAACTATGCAGACTATATATATGCAGATTACATCAAAAAAAAATAAAAGTAACTATATATATACACATGGACTAAAACCAACATTTTGAATATAATATAAAACAAGTAATTTAAACATATATATAAGCGAAACAAGCATTTGCAAAATCAATTATATATAAGCAGTATACTTATACACATATGCGACAACCTATATATATATATATATAATACCACTTCTAAAATAAAATACGTATATATATATATTCAAAACTAAATTCATTTATACATATATATAACTTCTTATAAGATTATGTTTATAAACTATAAATTATACAGCAGCTAATATAAACATGCATGTAAAAAATTAAAGCATGCGTACCAATATATAACACAGAGAAGAGGAAAATGAGCAGGGAAGGCTATCGGCTGCTAACTGCTCGGAGAGGAAGGAATGTGGTGGTGGTGTAGTGGCTTCGCAGCGGAGGAGGCCGATTGAAGAGAAAGGTTTGAGGAGGGTAGTGATTCGACCGAGGTGGTTGCATCGGGTACGAGATGGCCGGAGGGGCGCTGGTGATGGTTTGTGATCGATTGGAAGATGCGGGCTTGGAGGCGAGGTGATGGCTTGCTGGAGCTATGGTGTGGAATAACAGAGAAGATAACAAGGATAGAGCATGGCAATAGAACAAAAAGTATAAACAATATTTTCTTTATTAACCAAAAAAAATGGAAAGGTAAGAGACCCAACAGTAAAAATGAACCAACGCATAGGAATTGGTAAAGTCAAATATTTAATACTTTTGGGAATATTGAAAGAAAGCAGCTGCTAGTTCAAACGGTGGATAATTGAAAGGCACGGTAAGCCAAAAGGCACAAATATGGATACCGATACGGAAATCATTCCATAGATTTCGCTGTCTCCTGGACTTCAAAACATAAAATTGAATATACCGCAGAGATCAGCACGACGAAACGATCAAAACGGTATACAAATATCAATGGTACGATCATCCTATCAAAAGTCGATATTCGGTATTGAAATGCTGCTAAAATGTCAGAAATAAGATAAACGGACAATAGCAGTTCAAATTTGAAGAAACGGAAGATGACATCTCACTCAGAAGATGATTTACAAATTTTCTATAGAAAAATATTCAGGTTTGGAAAACATTTTATTATCATCAAGTATTAACTGATTTAAATTGAAATAAAATTACACAAGAAATAAACTTCCATATTATGTGTAACGACCCGTCATTTTGGACCATTCGCATCCATTATAAGTGTATAGGTAGACACTCATGCCGGAGTTGAATTGCTCAAAATACCGCGTTGTTAATTTAAATTTGGCAAAACTGAACATATACAGTAAATAAATAATCACAGATCACAGACATAGAGTAATAAGTGCAGCGGAAATAAAAGAGATAGTAGTTCATGAAGCTACTATATGAATATATAAAATACATCAGAGTTTACAACAGAAGGGTAATACGATACATCAGAGTTAACCAGATACAACGGAAGAGTAATATGATACATCAGATACAAAGCAGAATACATCACTGAAATCATCGAATATCTGAAAGCTGGATAGATAGCTGGATCTCCAAGCGAAGCTCTAACTCCAAAGGTGAGTCTAGAAAGCTGAACCACCCAGTCTGACCCGAGCGTAAAGCAAAAACACAAGACACTCGAGTCAGGATTAACATTCTTATATTAATAAATCCAACTCAAGTGAAATAGCAATTGAAATACAAGTAACTCAAAGGATGTTTGGAATAACCATCCTTTAAGGATCCGTTAAACTATCTACTATGTAGTAGTGTACGATAAGTAGATAATGTCTATCAGTAATATAAAGATATCAAAATAGCGTTAAGTCATGGCCCATTCCACCCTTAACGCATTTTTTATTCCCACAAGCATATACAAGACCGTAGTTTCCCCAAAACCGGAAGTCACCAGAGGGCAATCCATATACTCAAGGTACAAATCAAAATCGTAGTGGTCGCGCATAAATGGAATACAAGTATGACAAGGCACATGAGGCTATACCCAAGGTAGTGATACTACCGTTCGCCTGATCCGGACTGGTGAGAACGCAACGCCGCAGCGCCCGCAACACCGTGAAACAACACTCCCAAAATCAAGGGTGCACCAATCGACAACAAGTATAAGTAGTTCGAAGAAGTGTGTCCACTTGAGGTATCAATCCTCCATTGGCCCGGCACAGCTCCTGTTTTAGTCATTTCCAATTTGACACAAGTGTCAAGGCTATCCATTATCGTTCACTTTCTTCAGTCATCAACGAACATCATTCCAACCACTTCATTCTGGATCATCACTCCGCGTATAGTTATTAAAGTGGTTTTCGGTTTAGATAGAGAGTATATCCATAACCGAATTCCGGTCTCTTTAATAACTTCCGTAATTATTTCACCGATTGGTCGTTTATATATTTCAAAAACCAAATCAAATTCAATTTCAATTTCAATTCGTAAATCAACATTTCACTTGTCTTTCAAAAACCAATCTCCATACCTTACGTTTCAAAACTTCCAAATTATCATTTCACAATCTTATAATTCAATTTCAAATTTCTATTTAAAAAAATTCAAATATTGATCCAAGTTCGTATATAAGTTTCATTCCGAAATCATTTAAATTAATTTAATTTAACATTCAAATCAATTTAAACTCATTTATCGATTTCATTCAATATCTGTTAAGTTACTTTATCATTCAAAACAATTCTATTAAATTTCCAATTCATTAAATCAACTTCTTAAATTCAACTTCATTAAAACAAAACTTACAATTTTGAATTAAATTAAATTCGTCAAATCATTTCTTTCAATTACAAGTCTTACATTAATTCCAAAATATCACATTTTCATTTCTTGTTAAAGAAATTCCATTTCACTTATTTACTTCCTTAAATAATTTTCCAAAACTTACTTTATAAAGCAACTCAATTTCAATTATTTACGAAGTAAAATTCACTTATTCAAAAATTCAATTTTACTTATCAAAGAATCCAATTCAATTAAGTCATTAAATAATTCAATCTTATTAATTATTTAATAATTCAAAACTTAATTATTAAATCATTTCAAAGTTTAATAATTTGAAACTTAATTATAATTTCAAACTTAATTATTAAATCATTTCAAAGTTTAATAATTTCAAACTCAATTTTAATTTCAAAACCATAATATTTATTCAAATAAAATCTTCATTTTATTTTTAAATCAAATTATTTGACCAATCGGGTTTTATTTAATTTCCTATCCTAGGTCAAAGCTCAATTTGGGTATTTATCATTTCAACCCGATTCCAATTCAATTCAAAATCAAAACATACAAAGGGAACTTGCAGTGTGATAACAGGGATGGTGTCAAAGTAAATAAACAAGCAATAACAATAATCAATATCAATCCAATAATCAATTCAAATAATCCCGAAATAACCGTATTAATTCGCATTGTTATTTGTACGAATTAATATAATTATTTCTAGAATCTACACTATCATTTCATGTAAATTAAAGATTATTGCATTACGGTTTTTCACTTGTCATCTATTTACAATTTCATACATCATCAATTTAACAACATACATTCAGTGGTTCAAGATGTAATTAAACAAATCCTACGTGTCAATAAATTCAGCAGTTAAAGGGGTCATATTATACAAATGTCAGTTAATCAAATTTAACATTTAATTATCCTATATCAAGTTCAATTTCATACTATTTAACATTTTAACATTAACAATTTAACGTCCAATATAAACATCAACAATCAATCAATTATCAGCCAAACTGTATTATTATTGCATAAGTAATTAACAGATAATGGTGTCAGATGTCACAGGTGAACTGATACAGGCAAAAACAATATAAAACAGTTTAATTAACTAACAGCAGCATATTTCAATTGTCGTTTCAATTGAAATCAAATTTAATAAATAAAAGAACGTTAATCGTGAGTGAGTGCTCACCTTTCGAGGCTAGAGATGAGTATACAATAGAATGAGTTACGGGTCCAAGCACGAATTCCAACTCAAAGCAAGATTGAATGCGAATTTTGACGACCAAGCTGATAAAAGGAATTGATGAAACGGATCAGGTCAATTTGATATGAATGGAAGATATATACTTATTTCAAAAAAAAAATACTCTTGACAATAGATATATATATAGGTATACCTTTACATAAACAAGGCTCAAAATAAAATCAATATATCAACATATAGTATACGAATGAAATCAGCAAAGACTCCAACATAAACAACAACTTATGAAACATATACACTGACCCACATATGTAGATTTTTATAATTATATGCTTTTATAAACATAAGATATATGTACGACTAGAACAAGATTTTTGCAGCTTAAACAAATTATAAAATATATATACGACATAAATAAACAACTTAGAATTGGTTAATAACTCACAACTCATACATGTTTTTAAAAAAATCAACACTTTATATAAACTTTGAACATATGTACGACACACTCATATATATATATAAACATGTATATATACCTTTACTTCACTTATATAATATAATAACTTAATCACTCAACCATAATAATTCAGATTTAAACTATATATAGTCTTTCAACACATTAAAAATATACATATAAACGACCTTATATATTAAATATTATATATACATATACCGTACGAATTATAAAAAAAAACTTATTAATTTACAACTGACATATAAAAGTTTATATAAACAGCATACATGCAGACTTGAAAATTTATGCAAACTACACTTATATACATATATAATGTAAAACAACACTTATATAAATCATATATAAACTGACAGAACTTTATACATTAGTAAACATGTATATCCTACTAACATGCAACTCATATAGACCAATTAATACGACCTATATATATAAACATAATCGAATTCCCAAAAGGCCGTAAAGAAGAGCATAAAGTCAAAAATAAAATCAATATATATCATATAAAGTGGACATATCAATATAATATATATATATATAAAATCACGCAAATATCATATACTATAAGTATATATATACTGAAATACAACATTGGTATATTATAACTAAATCTACCAAAATATGTATACTAAACTGTTATACATATACAAACTCGACTGATGTATGTATAAAGCTTCCAAAGGTCAAAATATTACTATATAAACTTAGAAACTAATATGTACTATAGCCTAAACCGCCAATATATAAACCTTGGTGAATCTTTACATTATTAACATAGCAAACCATATATGTACTTACGTGTTAAACAAAAACTTTGAAAAAAATAAATAAATAAATAAATAAATAAACTATCTTGAACCAAAACTGTATATATTTTAAGATTCAATAGAATATACTATACATCCTAGCATGTATAAACTCAATATAACGTACTATATTTATATAAACTTATTCAGAAATATATATAAACGTACCCTATTATTATTTTAACATAAGTATATATACATACTTTATACAACCTATATACATTAATATATATATTACATATATATACCTTGCAATAACACAAGGGCTGCAAACAAGGGTGGAAGGAGGCAAGCTGCATATCGGTGGCCAGAGGGAAGAACAAGGAGGAACGTGAGAAGGGACGTGTGGACGAGGCAGAGGAGGCGCGACCATCGTAGGCTTGGCAGGTCGGTGGCTCGAGTTTTAGTGGTATGGGATGATGTTAGTGGGTCGCGGCCAGCCAAGAAGGCGGAGGCTGTCGAATGCTACCATGGTGGAGTGCCAGGAGGTGTGGCTGACGGCATGGGAAGTGGTGAGCCAGGATGGTGAGGAGGATCTGTCGAGAAGGGGATGAAGGAAGTGGCTGTTGGTGGCACTTGGATGGCGGGGAAGTGTCGATGTGGGTTTGTTAGCATGGAGAGGAGGGAAGAGGGGAAAGAGGCGGACGATGGTGGCGGTAGGAAGGGGAAAATGAGGTGGAAGGCTGGGAACGAAGGCAATGTGTAGGAGGAAGGGACCGTGAACATGGTTATAGAAAATGAACAAGTTTTTTTTCTTTGCTCTGAAATGTAAAGTTGGATTGAGAAAAGGAACGTATGAAAGAATGTATGAAATCTAGGAAATATAATTTCTATATTGAACAGTTGGAATAACAAGAGTCATGCTGATGAAATCAAGGAATGATTAACCAAGTGGCTCTTTAATTTCTGCTGGCAGACAATTGAATGGCTACGGAAGTCAAAAAGTTCCAAAACGGTTACCGATTCGGTAATCGTTTTACTGATTTTGTGTCGTACCAGACCCTGAAATATACAATCGAATATACCATAGAGATCAGCACGACGAGACGATCAAAACGGTATACAGATATTAGCGATACGATTATCCGATAAAAATCGATATCGGTACCAGAATACTGCTATTTTGCAGAAAATAAGAACGACGGAGCAATAGATGTCCAAATTTTGAAAAACTACAAACTGACATCTTGCTCAGAAGATGGTTTAGAATTTTTCTATGTAAAAATATTTAGGTTTCGGAAACATTTTATTTTCATTGCTTTTTAACTGATTAAATTGAAGTGAATTTACGCGCGTAATAAACTTCCATATTTTCGGACGAAAATTTACCAGCTGTTATGTTTAACTAGACGTATTCCAAATATCAAATTTATATTTCAAAATTTTATCGTTTAAAATTTCTAAAAATTTCAATTAATAACGTTATTAAAACCAGTTAAATTTACGGGTCGTTACATTATGTGATGAAAATTTACCATCTGCTATGTTTAAACAGATGTATTCCAAATATCAAATTTTTATTTCAACATTTTATTGTTTAAAATTTCACAAAATCCAGTTAATTACCTTATTAAAACAGTTAAAATTTACGGGTCGTTACACTTCAAATATCCTTTTCACTTCAAAATGTCATATCTACTTAAATATGTCAATTTCACTTGAAAATAATTTACGCTCCAATATCTCAATTATACTTCCAAAATCGTTTCGAATTTCAACTTAGGTTATAACTTCATTTTAACCCAATTCGCATTTAAATCAACGATTTAAATATAAACATTCCAACCTTAATCGGTTTGAATTTTTTTAGAAAATAGTTTGAATTTTTTTAAATAGTTTAGAAATAGTTTAAATAGTTAAAATAGTTTGATATAAAATGGTTAGAGTATTAAAATGGTTTATATCGTAAAATAGTTTGGAAAATCAAAATAATTTGAATATTTAAAAAGATAGATTTTAAACAGTTTGTACTAAAATAATTTACTTGACAATAGAGTCAAACTGATTAAATTCCAAATCTTTCAATTCAAATCATCTTCAGTCTCAATTCAATTCAAATCGACTCACTTTCAATTTCAATTTCCACTTTAATCCAAATCAACTTCGATTTCGATTTCAATTCGAATTAATTTCGATTTTCATTGATTCGAAATGGTTTAAGTTTCAATCAATTTTAAACCATATCAGTTTATATAATGTTCGAGTTAAATTTTAGAATATCAATTTAAATCACTTAAGTCAAATTAAACTTCAATATTCAATTCAAGGTTCAAATCTTTTAAAATAATTCAACTTCGAGCCAAAGTTTGAAATATCAATTTAAATCCCTTTTTCTAAGACAAATCTCGAAGTTCGAATAAAGTTCAACCTTTAAACAAATTTGATATCCATAATTCAATTATTACTTCAAATTCCAAATTGAATTCTTTAAACGTTTTCTTTTACAAATTTTAAATTCGACATTTGAAAACTCGAATTCGTAATTAATTCAATCTTTATAAATTCAATTTTTTTATCTCTTTAAATCAAAATCATTTAAATAGATTCAAATTCAAGAACTTAAAACCTTAATTTAACCAATCTGGCGTCCGTATATAATTTTCTATCCTATGGCAAAGTGATCAGTTATTACAATTTAATTTCAAGGATGGTTATATATCATTTCAATCCAAAATAAATGTCATAGTTATATACTATTTCAACCTATTTCTTAATTTATTCGAATATAATTCAAATAACAGTTTTATATGCTGTCAAATAATATACAGGGTGATATCATGAATATATAAAAATAAATAGACATCCAATCATCCAAAATATCAACCAATAGGCATCCATCACAATCACTATCCAAACAGCCAATATAACACAACAGTTAACTGGTTATCAATAATGGGGAGTTTAACTAGCAACTTAATTCCAATTTCACTTTAACTGTCAATTTTAATTACTAACAGTCAATTTCATTTGTCAATTTAAATGTCGATTAAATTACCAAACAACAGTCAATAAAATTAAATTTCTTCATGATATCAATTTAACGAACATCAGAAATATTTTAGTATTTCGTGAGCATTTTAAAACACTCACCTTTATCTGAATTGAAATTTTTTTTGGATTCAAATAAATACCAATTCAATCCCACGCCATACCCTTCGTCGATACGATCACAACGCGACTCGTTTCGTTCGAAATGGATCTCGCATGAAAAAGCTTTACGATAATTAGCATAACGATTTTAATTAAAATTAATTAACATAATAATTAACAAAAATTTAAACTATTAACCTCTCTCTTCCCGCTCTTCCCAGGCAACACGCACGCGCATTCTTCATTTTTTTATCCGATCGAACGAATCGCGCTTCAGATGCCACATCGACGAACCCCACGCCATGCCGCCGCACGCCAGCAGCAGTCGTTGCCTTCATAGCCCACCCGCTCCCGCGAAACGAAGCACAAAACCCAAAACTTGATCGACGAACGCGGTAGAAATATGGCCACCTCGTCGTGAAATTTGACAATTTGACCATCCATCATGTAGAGCTCGTCGAACCCACCATTTTTTCTTTTGGTGGCATTCGATTTCGTTGAGCGTATGAGGAGAAAACGAGGGGAGAAGATCGAGCAATTTCGGCCATTGAAATTGTGTAAGAGCGACATTGAAGCTTAGGGTTTTGATTCGTGAAAATGAAAGTATACGTGGCCTTATATATAAATTTCCGACCCGATTTATCCGCGAAAATTCTAAACTCCAAACGAAGCATGCCGCCTGGCATTCTATATGTTATACCCTTATTCCGAATATAATGGAACTAGTCTCGAAAGCCAATTCTATCATATTCAGAAGATAGCTTTTCAAAATCAAATTATTTTAATTAAATTCCTTTAATTGATTTCTATGCGTTTCAAGCTCGTCCGGCCGATAAGTCCGATCACTACGAAACTTGAAATCTTATAATAATTCACTATCACGGATCTGATGAAACCAGTTTCATCGAAATCTGAGACAATGCCCAAAAAGACTACTTTTACACATTAATTAAAACGGGAAATGTCCAAAATAAATTTATTCACTTTTAAATTCAATTTTAAAAGTTAACAATTTTCATTCTTGTTTAAATAAAATTTAACTCGACTTTCGAAATCATTTTCATTCATATTAAATTCAAGATTCAATTATTTAAATAATTTCAATATTGAATTTAAACAATTTAATTATCCAATAAGTCATTATACTTGAAATATAAGTTATTGAACTTTTAAAATTTAACTTTTAAAACGAATTCAAATAACAAAACAACTACTACACTTAGTTTCACTTCTTAAATCAAAGCATCACAATAATTCAATTTGCGGAGAATCAATATTAGATATATATATATATATATATATTAAAGTTATTACAAAAATCTATTTCAAAGTATTAAAATAAATTTAAATAAATACTTTAAACATATTATATATATATATATATATATATATATAACTTTTTCCTTCTTTGAAAACAATATAACTTACTTTATATATATAAACTTACTTTATTATTATTATTATATATATACAAACAATCAGCAAATGTCACTATGAAAACTTACTTTATATATAAACTTACTTTGTTATATATATATATATTATAAAAAAAGGGAAAGGCTGATGCTTGGTCGATCACAGGTGGCTGGAGGGAGAGATGGTGCTATGACGGAGGATAAAATATGGCGGAGGCTGCTAAGGCTATCATAGGTGAATGGGGGTGGAGGTTGCTGTTTGTTTGGAGGATGGCTTCATAGCGGAGGTCAGTTTAGGTCGGAGAGGAGCTACAGGTGGAGAGATTGATGGCGTTTTTGGGTTCGTAAAGGGAAAAAGGTGGCATGACAATAGTAGAAGAGGATGGCAAAAGGCATGGCAGTGGGACAAAGGAGGAAGGCGGAGGAAAAGTGAGGGTGGTGTGGTGTTTGGCGTTCGGGTCTGGGTTGGGTAGGCTGACTCAGTTTGGTGGCAGTGGACATCGTATAAGGTGGAGGGTACATGGTGCAGGCCGGAGCATGGGGATGCGGGAAAGGTGGGTTACTGGCGGTTATAGGTGGTGTTGGTGGCGGTTGTTGAGCGATAGGGTGCTAGAGGCGTTTGGGTTGGCTTGGAGCTTTGGATGTTGCGGCGAGGAGAAGGGAGACGGCGAGGTTCGAGTTCGGTATGAAAGAGAAGGAGCGGGTTTCGTTGACAAAGATAATGAATAGGCTGAGCGATATAAACTTTTGTATATTATTGTATAGTTTTTTTTCTTTCTAAAAGCAAGAACAGAAGAAAGGGGGGAAGAGGAAAGAAAAATGGAAAGGAATCAGCATAAATATTGAAACTAAGGGAATAACAAAAGTCAGGCCATTAATTCTGTGAATAATAATAACCAATGACCATTTATTTTCTCACGGTGGGTAAATGAATAGACATAAGGAACCAAAAGATTTAAAATGGGTACCGATACGACTAATCGTTTTACAGATTTCGCTGCGTACCGGACTCCGAAATGCACAAATGAATATATTACAGAGATCAGCATGACGAGACAAATAGAATGGTACATAGATATCAGAGATGCGATAATCCTATCAAAACTCGATTTTCGCTGCCAAACTGCTGCTAAAACGCCGAAAATAAGATAAATGGAGCTAGAGCGGTCCAAATTTGGCAAAACGAATTATGACTCTCACTCAGAAAATGTTCAACATTTTTGTTATGTAAAAATATTCAAATTTCAAAAATATTTTATTTCCATCGAATTAACCGATTTTAAATTTAAAATTTGAAATTTCACAACCAAACAAACTTTCATATTTTAAAATGAAAATCCGCCAATTGCTATGCTTCAGTATTTGAAAAAAAATTAAAACTATCGTTAACATGCTTAATTTAAAACTAAGTTTGATTTAACAAACTATCACTTGCCCGGCTTCACGAACCAGCACCTATGAACGAACTCAATCACGAACGCGACGCCTCTCCCCAGTACAATCGCGACCCACCATATCTAGGTCGCTGATGATCCTCTTCCATCCGAACCAAATCGCCGCCTGGATTCCAAAATCAGCAACAGCCACCAACGTTCGAACTCAGCCTTCAACTCCATGCACGAGAGCATCATCCACCTTCACGAGCTACTCTCATTTGCTCAGCAATATTCGATGCCTCATCGCCGCTTGTAAATACCTTGGCCGCGACCTAGACTACTCACACCTCCCCTCATGGCGATCGCGCCTCACTCTACTTCGCCGACAAGTGCCAAGCATTCCCTCTTTGCGTGTGGTTTCCAAGCGAGTCGCGATCGATTTTTGATCGCGTGGTTAATTTTTTTTAAGAACAGATGAAGAATAAGGGAGATTTGCTCGTGATTTTGAATTCGTTCGAACTGGAAAAAGGGAGAAAGGGAATGTCGATTTCGGTTTGGAAGGAGCGATTCTTTTCTTCTTCTTTTTTTTTTAAAAATAAACGAATTCGATTTTTTTTTCGTTTCTGATTTGAATGAGAGGAAGAAAGGATGGATGTGATATAAAGTTGAGGGAGGCGTGTTGGAGAAGGCAAAGTCTTGACTTAACAGATTATAATATTTTTAATTATAAATATCTCATTTTTCCCAGCTCAAAACTTCGAACCCATATTGAGGCGTGCCGCTAGGCGTTTATAATGTTATACCCCTATTTCGAATGCAATGGAAAAGATTTCGAGCCCTAATTCGATCGTATAGAGAAGATAGCTTTTGGACCCAATTATTAAACTAAATTTCGATATAAATTTCAATGCGTTTATATCCCGTACGATCAAAGGAGAACTCCAAACATTATGAAATTAAAAATTCGATAATAAAACATTATTACGGATCCAATGGAACTAGTTTCGTTAAATTCCAAGACCGTGTCTCGGATGGCTATTTTTAAATGTCAATTTGAACAAACCATTTTTAAAATTGAACAAATCACCTTTAAATTCAATTTTAAAACTTTTATTATCTTCGTTATTATTAATATAAATTTTACAAGCCTTTAAATTATTTAATCGGGCTTAAAACTCAAGATAAAATAATTTAACCAATATTCAATTAAAAAATTCAATAATTAAATTATCCAATAAATCGCTATTTTTAAATTCTGAATTTATTATATAAATAAACCCAAATTTTTATATCCAAAATCAATCTATAATTCAAATTCAATATTTAAAACCATTTAAATATTCCAAATCGAACGACAAAAAATCCGGGTTGTTACAGATAGGATAAAGGTTTCAGCCTAATCACAGCAGTTTAAGACAAGTGTAAACAATCAAAGAAACAGTCAAACAGAATCAGAAAAAATATTTTATGCGAGTTTTATCTTTTTTGTATCTTCCTTTCATGGTAGAACTATTGCTTAGTCTATTACCTTGATCTTGCTTAGAAATGCTTGTAATTAATTTCACTCACCAGACTTATTGTCTGACCCACTCCTCTATCTTTCCTTTTCCTCTAATAGGCCAGCAGAGTTGAGGATAGTTGATTCAGGTTGCTTGGAGATTCATTTTCGGAGTTTCCTCATTTCAGATGTATTCTTCTGCTTTTCATCTTTTTCATTTGGCTTATGATGGATTGACACTTATGAGCGGGATTATTATTATTGTTACTTTTACTCTGATTATGTGAGACTATGATGTATTTTCATAAGACATGAGAGATTTGGAGTTTTTGAGACATGTTATGTTTTTATGACTTATTTTGAGATGAAGATTAATTCTGAATGATAAGTTATTATTTAAATGTTTACCGCTGCTTTTACTTATTTGTCTTGTGAATCTTAGTTTATGTGATGCTTTAGCTATACCTATAACCCATGACATCCTATGGTTTGCCCTTTTTGGGAATACTAAGGAGTGTGGGATGTTTCATTTGGTATCAAAGCCTAAGGTTACAGGATTCCTAAAATCTTGTTTTAAAAGTAAAGTATTTTTCAATGGTAACATATCTTCGAACTAAAAGTAATTTTCAGAAAGAAACTCTTATTATAGAAATAGTTTTCAAGTATAAGAGAGTTTTTATAAAAATCCCCTCAAATTCCAGTTCAACCTTCTTTCGATTCTTTCGGACCTAAATTTTCTTTTCTTTGCATAGAATGGCGAACGCCCAAAGCTTCTAAAGGGTGTCCAAATTCCTGGCTGGTTCCATAGATACCTCCAAGCTATGACACTAGAGGTGCAAGGGCAAACACCCAATGCAACACTGGCAGGTGGTGGTC
This sequence comes from Allium fistulosum, assembly GCA_030737815.1. Lineage (NCBI taxonomy): Eukaryota > Viridiplantae > Streptophyta > Magnoliopsida > Asparagales > Amaryllidaceae > Allium > Allium fistulosum. Next base: position 391,432,983 of record CM060901.1, read on the forward strand.
CCATTTATTCACCTGCAGCAGCTAATTTTTCTAAGCTATGCAAGGACTTCGCTAATCTAGGAGGCAAGACATTTTCTAGCACAGAGGATTTCTTAGAGGCACGAACTTGGTTGAGGAATACGGAGCAGATATTTGGGCTGTTAGGATTGGAGAACCGACAAAGAATTCAGCTTGCATCTTGGCAGCTGAAGGGAGAGGCTTATTACTAGTAGGAGATTGTAGAGATGGAGGGTAGAGACATTGGTTGGGTTGGATTTTGGGAAAGGTTTGAGAGAACGTTCTTGTCGCAAGCCGAGGAAAGCATGCAGTTGGAGAAGTTCATTAGTCTGAAGTAAGGGAGTCTTTCGGTGAAAGAGTGTATAAATCAGTTTAATGAGTTATCGAGGTTCGAGATGGAGCGTGTTAATACACCGCATACGAAGGCCACCAAGTTTGCTAAGGGTTCAAACCAGCCCCTCCAGGGATTGGCATTGACACATGTACCTATGGGAGCGACGTATGAATCACTTGTGGAAACGACCCTCATATCAGATGTTGCTAAGGAAGAAGAGGTTAAAGAGGTTCCTAAATAAGAAAACTCTAAGAAGCAGTGGTGGAAGAATAAGAAGGATAAGGATAAGAAGAAAGGAGGAGGACTTCAAAAGGAACATATCAAGAAGGGCGAGAAGTGTCATAATTGTGGATTGGTTGGGCATTACTTAAAGGACCGTAAGAAGGACACGATGAAGGGGAGGTGTTACAGCTGTGGGCAGCCTGGACACCTTAGTAGAGCTTGTCCTCAGAGGTCGGGGCAGAGAGTAGGCGCACCTATGGGGCAAGTACAGGCTTTGGATGCATCGCCTTCTAGTAGTGTACCGGACCGAGGTAGGAAAGTCTCCGTAGAAGGTTTGATCTTTATTTTGGATTTTCCTATTTGGACTCTTTTTGACTCCGGAGCATCGCATTCTTTCATTTCTAGTTCCTTGGTTGGTTGTTTGCACTTAGATATCTCTATAATTGTAGACCCTATAGTTGTTTCAAACCCCATAGGAGGATCGACACATTTATCCATGATTTGAAAGGGTTTGAAAATTTTTATACTAGGCGTAGAGTTTGATTGTGACGCCTATGTACTGGGATTTTCGAGATATGGGATGATTTTGGGGATGGACTGGTTATCCACTTATGGTGCGATGTTGGACTATGGGAGGAGAGTCATCAGGCTAGGGACATGTAGCGGACGGACCCTTGAGGTTTCTTGCGACCCACAGGGGTCAGTCATGTTGAGCTTCCTTTATTCCCTTGATTCATCATTGGGAGAGTTAGATTCAGTTCCGGTTGTTAGAGATTTCCCAGACGTATTTGATGAGGTTAGGGGGCTACCCCCTAAGAGAGAGATCAACTTTAGGATCTATCTGAATGACAATTCTAAGCCAGTAGCATTGCCCATGAGACATATGGCTCCTAAGGAGAGGAAGGAGTTAAGTAAGCAGATTGGTGAGCTATTAGAGAAAGGCTTCATCAGATGGAGCATATCTGAGTGGGGGGCGCCAGTCGTCTTCGCTACAAAGGCAGATGGTTTTCTTCGACTTTGCGTAGACTATACAGAGTTGAATAAGCTCACGAAGAAGAACCGTTACCCACTTCCTAGGATAGACAATCTTTTTGATCAGTTGGTTGGCTCTTCAGTATTTTCTCAGCTTGACTTAGCCATTGGATTTCATCAGCTTAGGGTTGCTGACGATAGCATCGATAAGACAACATTTAGGACACCCGATGGATTCTTTGAGTGGTTGATTATGCCGTTTGGGCTGACCAATGCCCCAGCCTATTTTGTAGATTTGATGAGCCGTGTTTTTCGAGATGTCCTAAATAAGTATGTTGTAGTGTTTGTGGACGACATTTTGGTGTTTTCCAAGGGTATGGAAGAGCATGCTATTCATCTTGAGGAGATGTGTTTCTTGGGGCATGTAGTCTCAAGAGAGTGTATAGTAGTGGATCCTGCTAAGGTAGCAGCGGTACAGGATTGGAAGACCCCCAAGAACGCTACCGAAGTTAGAAGCTTCCTAGGTTTGTTTGGTTATTATAGGAAGTTTATCGGAGATTTTGCTAAGATTTTAGCACCGCTTACTCGCCTCACTAAGAAGAATGCAGCATTCGTGCGGGACGTGGATTGTGAGGATTCCTTCACGATGCTAAAGAGGGCCCTTACTAGTGCATCAATGTTAGTTTTACCCGACAGAGCTAAGCCTTTTACAGTATACACTGATGCATATGGGACTGGCCTTGGGGCAGTATTGATGTAGGAGGGGAGGGTAGTATGCTATGGGAGTAGACAGTTGAGAACTCATGAGAAGAACTACCCCACCTATGATTTGGAGCTGGCTGCTATTGTTTTCGCACTCAAGTCTTGGAAACATTACTTCTAGGAGAGAGGTTCGAGCTTTTCACTGACCATAAATCATTGAAGTACCTGTTCTCACAAAAGGATTTAAACTTGAGGCAGCAGCGTTGGATGGAGTTTCTGGCATCATATGACTTTGAGATAGCTTACACCCCTGGCAAGGGGAACGTGGTTGCAGATGCATTAAGTAGGAAGAGAACAACCCTTAGCCCAATGTTCGTGTAGTGGAAAAGCCTAGAGTTTATTTCCACCTTTGATTTTAAGCCCTCTACGGACATTACTCCTATATTATTGGCAGCGCTTGAGGTTAAGCCTACCCTTATAGATCGGATTGGCTCAAGGTAGCGAGAGGATTCAGAGGTTGTGGATATTCTGGATAGGATTAGCAGAGGAGAGGACTCTAGACATCTTCAATTTTATTCCATCGATAGAAAAGGATGGCTAAGGAGAGATGGAAGACTTTGTGTCCCCCGCACTGGTGATTTGATGAGTGCAGTTCTAGCAGAAGCACACAATTCTCGGATGACTATTCATTCGGGCGGTGATAAGATGTATAGGGACAGGAAGAGAGTTTTTATTGGAGTGGCATGAAGAAGGATGTAGCAGAGTTTGTGGCTAAGTGTCTTGTGTCCAAAGGGTTAAGGTGGAGCAACAGAAGCCTGGCAGATTGCTTCAACCATTGGATGTACCCGAATGCAAGTGGGATAGTGTTTCGATGGACTTTATAGATGGTTTACCCCAATCTAGGAAGGGGAATACTAGTATTTGGGGGATTGTAGATCATTTGACTAAGAGCGCCCACTTCATTCCGGTCAAGAGTAAGAGGACAACACCTTATTTGGCATCCACATATGTTCGTGAGATAGTCCGACTTCATGGAGTTCCCTCTAGCATAGTGAGCAACAGAGACCCTATCTTTACTAGAGAGTTTTGGAGGAGCTTGCAAGAGGATTTAGGGACACAACTTAGATTGAGTACAGCCTATCACCCTCAAATGGATGGCCAAATGGAGAGAGTTAATAGAGTTCTTGTGGATTCGTTGAGGATGTACATCCTTGATTTTGGAGTGACTTGGGAGGAGCACCTTCCTTTAGTGGAATTCACTTATAATAATAGTTTTCAGGCTAGCATTGGGATGGCTCCTTTTGAATCCCTTTATGGAAGACCTTGCAAGTTGCCTTCGTGTTAGTTGGAGTCTACAGAAAGATTGCTACTTGGTCCCGATACAGTTAGAGAGACTTTGAAAAAGATTGATTTGATTAGAAGAAAAATAAAGACAACCCAAGATGGACAGAAATCCTATGCGGATAAGCGGGGACGGGATATTGAATTCGAGGTAGGAGATTTGGTTTTCATTAAGGTGTCTCCGCTGAGAAAGGTAGTGAGGTTTGGATCAAGTCGGAAACTTGCTCCCAGATTCATAGGACCGTTCCCATTCGGAAAGGGTAGGGAAGATGGCGTATCGGATAAAGCTACCGGAGAGGCTCGCGGGAGTTCATGATGTTTTTCATGTTTCGCACTTGAGAAAATGATTACATGATTCGACAGAGCTAGTGGAACCTAGCCAACTTTAGGAAGTTGAAGTGGAGAGAGAAGCATCGGTTCGTCGCATTCCTACCAAGATCGTTGGACTTGATATCAAGAAGCTTAGGAATAAGGAAGTCCCTTTGGTTAAGGTGCAGTGGGGAGATAGTATTAAGGACGCTACGTGGGAGGCTGAGGAGAAAATATGTATCTCTAATCCGCATCTCTTAGATGGTACGTTTTGAATTTCTTATTTCCATCTTTAGTTTTGAATAGTTTCTTTCCTTTACTATCCTTTGGTTGGGCAGATCTTAGGACTTAACCTATGGATGGTAGGACTGAATGTAAACATGTTACTGGAACATGTTATGTATGTTGGACGCAAGTGGTTGCAAGTGTTTGCTAGTGGATGCTAATGGACGCATATACACAATATGCACTATTATCTCTTAGAGATCGGCCTAACTAGGTCATTAAAGCATATACATATGGATGTGTGTGCACTTGCATTTTTATTTCATGGTTGCTATGAATGTGTGATTATCATATGATTGTTGCATTTGGATGATGATTGTAGCGCGCATATAGAACTATCAGTTGTCATTAGGGAATTTGCATTCATTTGGATACATGGCATGGACATGAGCGCATAAAAAGGAGTTCGACTGAATCAGTAGACCGCTTAGTCTTTTGCATTAATTAGGGACATTGGCACTACACTATTGCATATGTCATAAATTGCATTAAAAATTTTAAGGACAATGGATGTAATGGATGATGGTTGAATATGTTGTTTTGGAATTTGGATGAAAATATTTATTTCATTCTTCTGTCCTTAGAGATTTCGAGGGAGAAATCCTTTAAGGAGGGGAGAATGTAACACCCCACATTTTTAGGTAATTAAATAACTAAAATAATTATTAAACAATGAAAATGAGCATTTTTGGAATTTTCAGAATTTAGCTAAGGGAGTTGCACCATTTTCCGCGGCAATTTTTTGATCAATTTCCATATATAACTTGTCGAAATCCGAGCTAGTATGGAGAAGTTACGAGAGAAACAAGAAATCAGAATTGTATTACAATTAAACGAAAAAAAAGACCCATATGGGTCGACCCTTGCTAGGGTCAGGTCGACCTATAGGTTTACCCACAAATAGCTTAGGTTGACCCGCGCCTTCCCTGGACGATTTTTCATCTAGGTACGAGCCAAAGAGTGTAAATTCAATTTTTGTGAAATCCTGTGCGTTCGTAGTTACATCTGATGGTTCCTAATGAGCCTATGACATAGTTGCACCATATTAAATCTTCAAATCCGACGGTCTAAGATCCCTAAGCCACACTATAAATAGAACCCTGAGCCTGGCTAATTTTCTCATTCATATTTTCTCCCAATTGGGTTTATTGCCTGAGGTTGAACCCTAAATAGAAAATTTTTCCGGGAAGGAGATTTTTTTGAAAAAAATATTCTACACCTTAGAAGTGGATCCAGGAAGGCCCAGGACTAGAGCTAAGGACCACGGACGAGTGTTTTGTAATTATTTTGGATTTGTAAGCAATTTAAAATAATAGGGTGCTCAATATTGTAGTTTTTCTATAATTTTTAGACAGTTTTTATGTAAGTTTATTTACAGTCAATTTTTAAAGTTCTTTTCAGTCTATTTTTATTCAGCTATTTTATTCAGTTATTTGCAGTTATTTATAGTTAATTACAGTTATTTACATCTGTTTTAAGTTGGAATTTAGCCTGTAAATGTTAGTTCCTTTTTATAGAGATTTAATCCTTTTTGGCGCGAATAAAATATTAAAAAGAGAAGAATTCGCAAATATGGATTAAAATAGAAAAACACTAAATTTACAGAAATTAGATGTAAAATGAGAAAAACTGAAATAAAATAGAGATGGACTGAAATAGGCAAATTTAAGATATTTGCAAGCATGATTATAACAAGTAGTTATAACTAAAACGAGAAAATAGAAGAGTAATAGTTGCAAGAACAATTATAACACGTAGGTTATCATTAGAAATAAATAACAGAAGGGGCTTATTTTAAAACTTAGATCCTGGATTAAGTTAATAAGCAAATATAGCAGTAGTGGCCCATACCGACAGCATTCCCTTTTAGGTCTAGGACTGATGGTCTCACACGTGGGTGAGGCTGGGCACGCTTATGCTAATTAGGGTAAATAAGTAGCCAATAGATAGAGGTTCAAATTTAGGGATTTGGGCAAGGGGCGCAAAGTTAGAAGATTTGTTTATTAGGACCTGTACCGGCAGCATTCCCTTTTAGGTCGAGGACTGATGGTCTCACACGTGGGTGAGGCTGGGCATGCTTATGTTGATTAGGGTAAATAAAGGGTCAAATAAGGGGCGACAGTTAGTGTGTACCGGCGATGACCGAGTGTGTGGCATCGACTAGGGTAAATAATTCGCTACTGCATCCTAAGCGCTAAGAGGTGTCTTTTGCTGTGGGACCAACAGGATTGGCTAACAGTGGCACAACAGAGATAGGAAAGGTCGATCAATGGGTAGGATTATGATTTCAGCCTAATCATGTTAGTAGTTGAGATAAGATTAGGGTTTCAGCCTAATCACAGCAGTTCAAGACAAGTGCAAAAAATCAAAGTAAATAGTCAAACAGAATCAGAAATAGTATTTTATGCGAGTTTTATCTTTTCTGTATCTTCCTTTCATGGTAGAACTTTTGCTTAGTCTATTATCTCGATCTTTCTTAGAAATGCTTGTAATTACTTTCGCTCATCAGACTTATTGTCTGACCCACTCCTCTATCTTTCTTTTTCCCCCAATAGGCTAGTAGAGTTGAGGATAGTTGATTCAGGTTGCTTGAAGATTCATTTCCGGGGTTTCCTCATTTCAGATGTATTCTTCTGCTTTTCATCTTTTTCATTTGGCTTATGATGGATTGACACTTGTGAGAGAGATTATTATTATTGTTACTTTTACTTTGATTATGTGAGACTGGGATGTATTTTCATAAGACATGAGAGATTTGGAGTTTTTGAGACATGTTATGTTTTTATGACTTATTTTGAGATGAAGATTAATTCTGAATGATAAGTTATTATTTAAATGTTTTCTGGTGCTTTTACTTATTTGTCTTGTGAATCTTAGTCTCTGTGATGCTTTAGCTATACCTATAACACACCACATCTTTTGCTTTGCCCTTTTTGGGAATACTAAGGGATGTGGGGTGTTTCATTTACCTTTTATTTTCAACATTTCTATTAAGCAAAATGTAGTTCGAACGTTTTTATTACTTAAGTTTTCTCTGGTATAACATTCAATTACATATTCACATTAACATTTTAACTTTTGAATATTTCAAGTAAGTAATATATGTTTTAGAATGCAATTGAGTATTATACAAATTAATTTTATCCTAGTTTAACTGTTTGAAGTTGTTTCAATTCCATTCCTCATATTAGACACTCCAATTATTCAAAAAATTTGCTTCATTTCAAAAATTGAAAACCATCACTTAACATATAGCTTAAGAGTTAAATTACTATTTCACTTCAAACCAATTTGAAATAAATATATACATATATACATTTTATACATCAAATCATACTTAAAAAATTCAAATCAAATCTATTTTCCAAAACAAAAGTGTAGCAAGGCTACTAAGTGGTCTCTCCGCTTTGAGACTCGAAAATGAATGTCGATGATGCTGCAGTCATCATTGAAATTATTTTCCAACGACAATAGAGGAGAGTACTGATTACTTCTTTTAAAAAAAAATTGGAAACAATTTCCATTCGAAAATACTTTCAAATAATATATTTTCTCAAAACTTTGAAAACCAAATTTTGAAAAGCACCGAAAATTAATTCTCAAATCCTTCATTTAAATTCATTTCATTTGCAAATCAGATTTATAAACCATGTTTTAAAAATTTCATCTCCTTATAACATACAACAATAGTTAACAGTTTAGGAATGTTGACAGAACAATAAATGATAATCTAGTATTAACAACCAATTCATTTAACTATCTAATTTCAGAAAATTATACTTTTATATATAAAAATATAATCATACATAAAATTATTTCATTTACCAATTTCGAAAACAATATTGTGTCAGTTTTCTCTGATTAAGTGTTTTGGAATTCCTATCAATAGCATTGGCCAGAAGAATCGATCGAAAACCAAAATTCAAACTTAACAACTCAAACAACACAATATAAAACATATATATATATATATATATCAATTACAAATACACTCCCTCAGAGGATGATTCAAGAATGAACTTTTAGAACAAGGATAGAGATTTAAATTTAGGGAAACCCTAATCAAAGAGGATTCTAACCAAGAAGACAGGCTCGAAAGGAAGATAAGATAATTAAATTACAAAAGAGGAAAGATGGATAGGCTTATATTAATCGCGGTGACCTTAACCGGGTCAACCGAGACTCCATTTTCAGAAACAATGTGCCCAAGGAATCGAACATCATCCCTCCAGAAATGACATTTAGAAAATTTGGCTTTCAATTGATGAATCCTAAGAGTTTGGAGAACATAGCTCAAATGAGACTCATGCTCCTTCTTTGACTTAGAAAAGACGAGAATATCATCAACGAAAACCAAGACAAACTTGTTGAGAACATCGCAGAAAACATGATTCGTGAGATCAACGAAGAAGGAAGGAGCATTGGTTAATCAAAAGGGCATGATTAGCCATTCATAGAAACCATTTGTCTGGGAGGAAGGACAACAGGTCAAGCTCCAAGAATAAGATCGATGCGGAATTCTATTTCCCGCTTAGGAGGAGGAAAAATGACTTCACCAAAACATCAGGATAATCCCTGACTATCGGGGTGGTGTCAAGATCACTAGGCTGAGAATCAAGCGAAAAGATAAAACTGCCCGTAAAAATCCTAAGGATATCGACATTCGATCACAAGAGAATTACCCTGGTCATCTACTAGAGAAACGGTTCGAGCTTTGCAAGAGATAACAGCATCAAAACCGAGGACGTAGAAATCTCCAATGAATCGACGCCTGTTGTAAAGGAGTTTCACCCTTTACAAATCATACTAAGGTTGGCGGGACTACCGATGGGGTTAGTCACACATAAGGATGAAGTTGCCAATTGAGGTTGCAAGATGTGCTCAAATTTGTTACAGAGATCAACCGAAATGAAGCTATGGGATGCTCCAGTATCAAGAAGAACACGAATAGGAAAAGACAAGAATGGATTTTAGAACAAAGGTAAATTCCAAAATTTCAAAAGAAATCTTTATCAAAGAGAATCCTAACAAAGAATTTCAAGCTCGAATGAAAGATAATTCTATAATTGATTCTACTCATCTAGGATATTACTACCCTATCTCTAATGGTCTTTCTCCATATGCTAAGTTTTGCCTAAACCAGAGCTCTAATACAACATGTAACAACCTGCCATTTCGAACTATTCAAATCGACAATCATCCATACAAGTCAGACTTGAATTGCTCAAAACAACAGATTGTTAATTTATATTTGGCAAAACTTAGCATATGCAGTAAATAAATCAATCATAGATCACAAACACAGAGTAATATAACAATAAGCAGCGAAAATAGATAGATAGTAGTTCATGAAGCTACTATAGAACATCAGAGTCTGAAACAAAATACAATAGAAAATCCCAAGTACATAGAAGTCACTAATACAAAGGCAACTGAAAAGTTTGAACATAAACAACTGGAAAATAACTAAAATGACTGGACAAGCTGAATAGATAAAAGATCTTCAAGCAAAGCTCCAAGCTCCAAAGGTGAGTCTCAAATGTTGTGCCACTCAGTCTGACCCGAGCATAAAGCAAAACACAAAACACTCGAGTCACGATTAACATTTTTATGCCAGTAAATAAACTCAAGTGAAATGTCCAAGTGAAATGCAAGTACTTAAAGGATGTTGGGATTCCATCCCTTAAGGATCTGTGGAACTATCTACATACATAATACAATACGCTACATAGATAATGTCTACAGTAAAGTAAAATATTAAAATAGCATTAAGGCGTTACCCATATCCCCCTTAACACATTTTTATATATATTCCCTAGTCTATACATATATTGTAAGCTCCACCAAACCGGTGGGATACTCAGTGAGCACTCCATAGGTATGGTACAAACCAAACTCGTAGTGGGCGCGATAAGATATGTGACAAGGCACGCGAGGCAATGCCCAGGGTAGGATACTACCGTTTTGCGGATTCGGACTGGTGGTAACGCATAGCAGTTACCACCGCCCACCTCGAGACACACTCCCATAATCAAAGGTGCACCTAATCAAATCACAAAGTAATAGAATGGTATCGAAGAAGCATGCTCGATCGGAGGTGCGACCACACTTAGCCCGGCGTGGCTCTTGTTTTAGTCATATCAAGCTGACTCGAGGGAGTCAGGGCTACATTCATACCTCATACAGACGTTCACCAAACCATCCTACTTCGTTCTGGAATCTCCACCACATGCACAGTGGTTAAAGTGGTTTTCGGTATTGGCAGAGAGTATGACAATATATCTGATCCCGGTCTCTTTAACAACCAAACGCTTATTTCACACCGTGGTCATTTTTCAATTTCAAATAGTTCATACTTCATATCAAAATATCATATTTATTTCAAAATTATATCACTTTCGAAATCATATTCACTTCCAAAATCATAACCACAAAATAGGTTAAACCATTATATCAAAGTATTTGCATTTAAATCCATTAAATCTAAATCATAACAATTCCAACTTAAATGGTTTGAATATTGAAAGTAGTTTATATATTAAAAATAGTTTATATTTAAAAAAAGATAGGTTATAGATTAAAATAGTTTATATATTAAAATTAGTTTATATATTAATATATATATATATATATATATATATATATATATATATTATTGTTTATAAATATAAAATAATATATATTAAAATAATTTGTATGTTAGAAGAATTTATATCGAAAATAGTTTTCAAATTATAATTGTTTCTTCCAATTTCACAAATCAATTCAAATCAACTTCAGTTCCAAAATTCAAATGAAATCAATCTCAGTCTAACAATATCAATTAAAAAGGTTAAAGATTCAATTCAAATTCTCATTAAAACCATTTTCAATTTGTATCGATTTCAGATCTAGGTTTGCACTACAAATTTAAACCACTTCCAATTCAATAGGTTTCAAAGTTTAAATAGACAAACAATTTTCAATAACACAATTTGATAAATTTCATTTATATTTTAAAATTCAACTTTAATTTTATTTAAATTTGAAAATATTCACTTAATCATCTTTAGTTACATTTAAATAAAATCTCAAATTACAAATATAAATCAAAATTAAATATTCAAATTCAATTATATTTAAATTTGAAAATATTCATTTAATCATCCTTAATTAAATCTTATAAAACCATACCTTTCAAAATCTCTAAATTTATAAGTTTCAAATCAATTTTTATTTAAATACAATTCTTTTACACATAACATTTCAAATCAATTTCAATTCATCTTTCTAACCTTAATTTATTAAAGTTATTGCAAAATCTATTTTCAAAATATTACTATAATTTTAAATAAATATTTAAACAAATTATATATATTAATTAAATTAAATTTTTATTAAAATTTTCTGTATTAAATATTATTAAATTAAATCTTATTATTAAATCTATTTTAAATCTTATTTTGTATATATTTAAAAATAATAAAATTATAAGTAAAATCTTAAAATTTACATTTTTCAAAACTTCACTTATAAATTTAAAATTTTCGAAACATATAATTTAAAATCTAAATAAAATATCTTTATATTATATTTTTTAAAAAATCAATATTTTTTAAAACCTATCTATTTCCTTTTAAAACATTGGAAATCATTTTTCAAAAATAGACCATCGGTGTCTGTATATAATTTTCTATCATATGGTCAAGTGATACGGATATTTATCATTTCAATCCGCAATAAATTTGAATTTACGGGTCTATATCATTTCAACCCGCAATCCCAAAATTTCAAAAATCAATAAAATCGCTTGGGTTTATCATTCAACCCATAACGATTTTCCTTAATCTATAAAATCATTCGGGTATGTATCATTTCAACCCATAAGGAATTTCCTAAACTGACAGGGAACTTGCAGAGTGACAATATAAAATAGCATAAAATGACATATATATCAATGACAAGCGTATATAATCATAATTAACAATTTAAATAAAAAATATATATAACAGGTATAGTGTCATATGTCAGTTAATAGGAAAACAATTGCGGATACTAACATATCATACTAATAATTTAACAATTCATATCTAACAACATATTTCAAAGGTCATTTCATGTGAAATAAATTTACTAAACACAAGAATGTTAATCGTGGGTGATCGCTCACATTTCGAGGCTAGAGAAATTAGACACACAACAAGCTACGAATCCAAGCACAAATTCCAAAGCAAAATAAGGTGGACTTGAAGTCGATGAAAACAAAATATATAATTTTTTTTACATCAATATTCAACTTAAACACATAATTAAAATAAAAATCTTCATATTATATTTTAAAAAATCAATATTTATTAAAACCCATATTTTTCAAAATTCTTCAAATAATTATTTAAACATAATATATATATTAAAGTTATTACAAAAATCTATTTCAAAGTATTAACATAAATTTAAATAAATACTTTAAACATATTATATATATAACTTTTTCCTTCTTTGAAAACAAGATAAAACTTACTTTATTATTATATATATACAAACAATCAGCAAATGTCACTATGCAAACTTACTTTATATATAAACTTACTTTATTATTATATATATATATATTTTATAAAAAAAGGGAAAGGCTGATGCTTGGTCGATCATAAGTGGCTGGAGGGAGAGATGGTGCTATGACGGAGGAGAAAATATGGCGAAGGCTGTCACAGGCGAATGGGGTGGAGGTTGCTGTTTGTTTGGAGGATTGCTTCATGGCAGAGGTCAGTTTGGGTCGAAAAGGAGCTATAGGCGGAGATTGATGGCGTTCTCGGGTTCAGAGAGGGAAAAAGGTGGCACGACAATAGTGGAAGGGGATGGCAAAAGGCACGGCAGTGGGACAAAGGAGGAAGGCGGAGGAAAAGTGAGGGCGGTGTGGTGTTTGGCGTTCGGGTCTAGGTTGGGTGGGCTGACTCGGTGTGGTGGCAGTGGACATCGTATAAGGTGGAGGGTATAGGGTGTAGGCCGGAGCATGGGGATGAGGCAAAGGTGGGTTATTGGCGGTTATAGATGGTGTTGCTGGCGGTTGTTGAGCGACATGGTGCTGAAGGCGTTTGGGTTGGCTTGGAGCTTTGCATGTTGCGGAAGGGAGAAGGGAGACGGCGAGGTTCGAATTCGGTATGAAAGAGAAGGAGCAGGTTTCATTGATAAATATAATGAATAGGCTGAGCAATATAAACTTTCATATATTATTTATTTATTTTCTAAATACAAGAATAGAAGAAATGGGGGAAGAGGAAAGAAAAATGGAAAGGAACCGGCATAAATATTGAAACCAAGGGAATAACAAAAGTCAGGCCATTGAATTCTGTGAATAATAATAGCCAATGACCATTTATTTTCTCACGGAGGGTAAATGAATGGACACAAGGAAACCCAAAAGATTTAAAATGGGTACCGATACGGCTAATCGTTTTACTGATTTCGCCGCGTACCGGACTCCGAAATGCACAAATGAATATACTGCGGAGATCAGCATGACGAGATGAACAAAATGGTACACAAATATCAAAGATACGACAATCCTATCAAAACTCAATTTTCGTTGCCAAACTGCTGTTAAAACGCCGAAAATAAGATAAACGGAGCTAGAGCGGTCCAAATTTGGCGAAACGAATTATGACGTCTCATTTAGAAAAGGTTCAACATTTTTATTACGTAAAAATATCCAAATTTCAAAAATATTTATTTCCATCAAATTAACTGATTTTAAATTTTAAATTTGAAATTTCACAACCAAACAAACTTTCATTTTTTCAAATGAAAACCTACCACTTGATATGCTTCAATATACGCATACCAAATATCAAATTTTCATTTCTAAAATTTTATTGTTTAATTTAAAGAAAAATTTAGTTAATTATGTTATAAAAATCGTTAAAATTTCTGTGTCGTTACATCCAATCAGCCAATAGGCATCCATCACAATCAACATCCAAACAGTCAATATAACACAACAGTTAACTGGTTATCAATAATCGGGAGTTTAACTAGCAACTTAATTCCAATTTCACTCTAACTGTCAATTTTAATTCTTAACCGTCAATTCATATGTCAATTTAAATGTCAATCAAATTACCAAACAACAGTCAATAAAATTAAATTACTTCATGGTATCAATTTAACGAACATCAGAAATATTTTAGTATTTCGTGAGCGTTTTAAAACACTCACCTTTATCTAAACTGAAATTTTTTTGGATTTAAATAAATACCAATTCAACCTCACGCCGTAACCTTCGTCCATACGATCGCAACACGACTTGTTTCGTTCGAAACGGACCTCGCATGAAAAAGTTATACGATATTTAGCATAACGATTTTAAATAAAATTAATTAACATAATAATTAACAAAAAATTAAACTATTAACCTCTCTCTGCCCGCTCTTCCCAGGCAACACGCACGCGCATTCTTCGTTTATTTTTTTATCTAATCGAACGAATCGCGCCTCAGATGCCACATCGACGAACCCCACGTTGGGCCGCCGCACGCCAATAGCAGCGTCGCCTTTACAGCCCGCCTGCGCCCACGAAACGAAGCACGAAACCCCAAATCCGATCGACGAACGTGGCAGAAATATGGCCACCTTATCGTGAAATTTGACGATCCGACCGTCCAACATGTAGAGCTCGTCGAGCTCTCCATTTTTCCTTTCAGTGGCATTCGATTTCGTTGAGCAGATGAGGAGAAAACTAGGGGGAACATCGAGCAATTTCTGCTATTGAAATTGTGTAAGGGCGGCGCTGAAGCTTAGGGTTATGATTCGCGAAAATGGAAGTATACATGGCCTTATTTATAAATTTTCGACCTGATTTATCCGCGAAAATTCCGAACTCCAAACAAAGCTTATTGCCTGGTGTTCTATATGTTATACCCCTATTCCGAACATAATGGAACTAGTCTCGGGAGACAATTCCATCATATTCAGAAGATAGCTTTTCAAAATCAAATTATTTTAATTCAATTATTTTAATTGATTTCTACGCATTTCAAGCTCGCACGACCAAACGATAAGTCCGATTGCTACGAAACTTGAAATCTTATAGTAATTCACTATTATGGATCCGATGAAACTAGTTTCGTCGAAATCCGAGACGGTGCCCAAAAAGATTATTTTTACACGTTAATTAAAACGAGAAATTTCCAAAATAAATTTATTCACTTTTAAATTCAATTTTAAAGTTAACAATTTTCATTCTTGTTTAAATAAAATTTAACTCAACTTTCGAAATCATTTTCATTCATATTAAATTCAAGATTCAATTATTTAAATAATTTCAATATTGAATTTAAACAATTTAATTATCCAATAAGTCATTATACTTAAAATATAAGTTATTTAACTTTTAAATTTTAACTTTTAAAACGAATTCAAATAACAAAACAACTACTACACTTAGTTCTACTTCTTAAATCGAAGCATCACAATAATTCAGTTGCGACAAATCAATATTAGATTTTATATGAATTCTAGCTATAAATCAAATATTTTATTTTCATCTAATTAATTCAATATTTATTATTAATTCATGCTATTGATTACAACATATTAAATATATTGAACTTCATTCTAATACAAATAATTTCCTTAAATCTTATCGAAATTGTTATTTCAAAAT
The DNA here is from genome assembly GCA_030737815.1 of Allium fistulosum. Lineage (NCBI taxonomy): Eukaryota > Viridiplantae > Streptophyta > Magnoliopsida > Asparagales > Amaryllidaceae > Allium > Allium fistulosum. The sequence goes on from CM060901.1 coordinate 391,448,785, forward strand.
TTTATTCAAGTTCATATTAAATAAATTACATAAATAAAGCATAAATTTTTATTTCCAACCATTTTTATTCAATAATCATATTAAATTTAATAATTTAAAATAGTTAAAAATACGGGTCGTTACAAAGCATCAACTGATGATTCATGGATTCTTGCTATGCAAGAAGAATTGAATCAATTGACAAGAAATGATGTATGGGAAATAGTCCCAAGACCTGAGAATAAATCCATAATATGAACTAAATGGTTATATAGAAACAAAATGAATAAACAAGGAGTGGTTGTGAGAAATAAAGCTTGATTAGTTTACACAAGGTTATTGTCAAGAAGAAGGAATAGATTTTGATGAAACCTTTACACTGGTAGCAATATTAGAAGCTATACTAATTTTACTTACTTCTGCTAATCATAATAATTTTAAGTTATAACAAATGGATGTTAAAAGTGCATTTTAAAATGGTTTTATTAAAGAAGATGTATATGTAGAACAACCACTACTTTTTGAAGATGACAAACTACCTAATCATGTTTACAAATTAAAGAAAGCTTTGTATGGTCCGAAACAGGCTCCAAGAGCTTGGTATGACAGACTTAAATCCTATCTATTACAATCAAATTTTGAAATAGGCAAGTAGATAGCACACTTTTATTAAAAGAGTTAAAAAGGATATTCAGATAATACAAATATATGTAGATGATATCATTTTTGGATCTACCAACCATAAACTAAATAAAGAGTTTCCAGAATAACGACTAAGGAATTTGAAATGAGTCGTATGGGAGAACCAAATTATTTTCTAGGATTACAAATAAAACAAATAAGTAATGGAATTTTTCTTTGTCAAGAAAAAGATGCTAAAGATTTATTTAAGAAATTTGGTATGCCAAATACCAGTGGTAAACCAACTCCCATGACAACTAATAAAAAATTAAATAAAGAAGAAAATTCAAAAGATGTAGATCAAAAGTTATATAGAGGAATGATTAGATCACTACTTTATATAACTGCTAGTAGACCTAATATAATGCATAGTGTCTGTCTCTGTGCAAGATTTCAATCTCAGTCTGAAGAAACTCGTTTAAAATCGATACAATGAATTTTGAGATATGTAAATAACACATTAGACTATTGAAATGACCCTCCTATATTCTATTCTAATTTCATAAGGAAATTTTTTTTTTTTAGGTAAAGAGGATATATAGATATATCCATTTCAAATATAATTCTCAGGGTCAATATCTTTCTCCAATAAACCAAAATATATCCAGGATCACAAAAATCAACCAATATAAATATATCAGTACATTCACAAAAATAAGCACATACATGTGAGGATGCATATGCCTCTCTTGTTTGAATCAGAGTTCTGGAAAAACAAGAGGATATTGGATTGCTAATTTCTTTTTTTTTTTTGACCAAACAATCCACTGGTAACCTACATATTAGTCTGTTTATCCTAACTAAGAAGTGATCAAGTAATTATCAGTAGTAAACAAGCTTTTAATATAGCTGTTTATGTTAAGCTCTGAATAGTGTCAAAATCAGTATAAAATAAAGTGGATCCTAAGTGAAAGCAAGCAACATCTAGGCGTAATGGAAACGCGCCTAACTTATACACATGAGATCACGAGTTCGAGTACTATGCTGGTTGGTTCAAACACAATTTTTGTTTTTCATTTTTTTTTTTCATTTTTCCTTTGTGCAGTTTGGAATCTGTTATCTACCTATCTATATATATATATATACTTTATTTTTGCCTATATTCCATCATACAAAACCATAATTCTTGCTTAATTGTTTTTGAAACCCACTCCTATAACCTGGAAGGCTTCAGGATTGATATGAATCAAGCTTCTGGTTCTTGGGTTTTGAGGATGATAGAAGTATTTATCATTATTCATGTTTGTATTTCTTCTTATAAGATCTGTCTGGCATTTAAAATATATTTGGTTAGAATCTGAGTGTAATTCAGATTCTTATTACTAATACAAAGGAAAAAGGTGTGGTAAAATTTGCACTTAAACATATTTATGTGCATCTATATCTGCAACTATTTGAATCTGGCTTCCATCTACCTTACTACAGATTCTTTCTTTGTTTAAAAATAGGACATGAAACAGTTGTATGGAACAAGTTTAACTATGAAGACCTTGCAGCTATATAAAACATTTAACCTATGCCTATATCTTTTGCATACATATGCCATAGTAGAAAATAAAACCATTTAATTTTCTGAGAATCAACTATCCTGATTTTCCAAAACTTAAATCCTTCTCAAAGATTCATGATTGACTAATGCATTTATAAAATGTAATCATTCAATTTTAACATGGTGTTCTTGCTAAATTTACTTACAAGATTTGATTAAAATTCTTTTTAAACATAACAGATATTTAACTTAATTCATAGTTTCCAGATACAAATCAATCTCTTAACAAAATGCCTAACAAAATATCCATCCAATATTCAACACTTAATACAAGTAGCAATTTAAATTGTCAATACATGCAGATTTCAACATTTAGGCTCTTATCTAACTAAGTTTTAGCATGCTATATCTTCTTCTCAAAGCCTTGCTCCTACTCCTATTTAGTTGCTGCAATCCCTGAAAAAGCATTTGAAACTGCCTCATTTTAAATGAGACACCCCAGATGCCATTAGCACACTAGGGTCAGACACATGTCTGGTATGAGAAAATTCACAAAAGCAATTTGTTAATCAGTTTAAAATCAAGTTAAATACATATACATAAGGTTCTGTCCTTTGGAATCAGGTAAATACTTGTGTGCATGCTCTGTGTCATTGTGCATGTGCACACTTTAACTTTCTTTCCAGAGACTACACATATGAATATGGCACATATATTCAAGCATACAACTCAATCATAGACAAACAATCATTCATACCAAACAGGAAAATAACTAATATGAGTTAATTCACTTATTCAATTCTCATATTTCAAATCTGGGAAAAGCTCTAGTTTTCTCATCTGCTCAAGTATTATTTCCTTGGTATATTTATCTATCCTTGGTCTCATCTGCAATATTTATGAATCAATGGACACACTGTAATGAACTAATTCACTCCATTACACAAAGATCTCAGGACTTAAACAAGCCATGTGTCAACTTATGTTACTCAAGCACACAAGTCATTCCTGCAGTGTTCTTGACCCCAATTTCCTAATCAGATTTAAGTTAATAATAACCCCTTTGATTTTTCATGACAAACCATTCAGTGATTCATTTTATTTAGCTAAAACATCCATATCATGGTATCTCCTATTATTCATGACCATACAGAAACAACAAGCAAACAGCCATTGGTGACTACAAAATAAGGTTCTGTATATATATATATATATAGATATTCATCCTGGTATTTTTAAAAGGAGTTTAGGCAACTAACATTGGCTTATAGCTTCTGGGGGAGTTTTTCTTTTACAAACATTTGTGCTTGAGTTAAACTCAGAATAATCTGGTTTCACTGAATCACAAAATTTTGTTTGCTATGCATTTTATTGAATCAGAGGCATCAGCACATAGGCAACCCTATTGCACCCCTAATTCCTTTCTATTTCGAGCCTCAGCACTTATACATGAGTATATTGCAGCTCAACATTATTTGCATTTTTCTGGGTTAAGCCAAAACCAATACTACTTGCCTATTTTCAACATTTTATTTTCTGGGTATTTATTTATATCCCCAAATATTAACATATCAGAGATCTGAGTGTATAAAACAGACATGTATGCTAACAACACACAAAACTTTGTTATAATAAAACAAATGATCAACCAAAGAAAATCAAAACATATTTAGGTTTAAATTCACAGATAAACATTCATATATGAAAATACTCTTTTAATAAAAATACTTTTATCTGGCTGCCTACACTAGGACTTATTGCCTTAGATTTTTGAGTGAGTTTTCTCACCTAGCTCTCTTCTCTGTTTCCTTAATTAATTGATGAACTCCTGCTCTTATTCTCAAGCTCTCTTTCTTCCCTTGTCTTATGATTTCTGTGGTATTGTTTTTCTTCCTTTTTTTTTTCAAAATTCTTTTCTGAGGAGAAGAGGAGGCTGCTGTATATACTTGTATATATATACAGGGTTTCTCTTAGGGTTTTGGGTATTGGCTAAAGCCATTTTTGCCCACCAGAAAATCATGTTATCTGCATTTTAACCCAAAGTTTTACCCCTTCCCGGCTTAATTTGGGTGAAGAGAAAAGTGGTTACATTTTTCTTTCAGAAATTGCTTTTCAGAAAATACTTTTCCCCCTTGTTTACAATCATGCTAAAAATGTGACTTGGTTTTGTTATTTATTTAATACACTTCCTAATTCTGCCTATAGCAACATTTCTCTGTTTTCTCTTATTTTTTTCTATTTTTAGCTTTCATGTAAATGGCATGTACTTCCTTTATTTATTTATAAGAGGATTAGTTCTTTTTATATCTTCTTTCTTTTTATTTCTGCTTATATTAAAATATGTCTGTATATTTTATCTCACTAATTTAAACTCTGGTATTTTATTAGCACATGTATATATTTATATATATATATATCATTCTGTATTGACACACACATGCACATGTATACTTAAGAAAAATATTCAGTAGCATACATATATTTATATTTACTTATGCATTCAGCTTTTAAAGATTTTAATATATATATATATATATATATATATATATATATTTATCCCCATACATATCAATATGTATTTATTCTTAAAGTTCAGAGATTTTTAGCTTTAGTTCATGTGTATATCCTGTGCACACATGTACACACATACTGATACACTATCAAGCCATAACAATCTCCTTCCAAAATTAATTTAAAAATTATTTTAAATTTTATTTATATTTTCCAGAATGAATTCCTAAAATCTTGGGTCATTACATACACCCCTCCTTTTAGAAATTGTGTCCCACAATTTTCCTAAGCTTAAAATAAATTTTAAACTTAATTCAGAGAACAAGTATATTCTCTACCAAATAGATTCTTAGTTCTATACTAACTAAAAATATATTCATCCAAAATAAAGAAAACAATCAAAAAAAATCAGAATTACCTTAATCTGAAAATAGCTTAGGATAATTCATCCTAACTTTGTCTTCTAATTCCCATGTGCAATCACTAGGATCTAGACTCCACTGTACCTTCACAAGTTTCAGAGATTTATTTCTCAACTTCTTCACATCTTTTGCCAAAATTCCCACTGGATCCTTTTCATAAATCAAATTAGGATTTATCTGCACTTGGGTTGGGGTTTCAAGAATTTCTGCCTTGTCATGGACCCACCTTCTCAATTGTGATACATGAAAAACATCATGTATGCCTTGCATGTTTTCTGGTAATTCCAACCTATATGCCAAGGGACCAATTCTCTCCAGAATTTTGTATGGTCCAATATATCTTGGGGTTAATTTGCCTTGTTTTCCAAACCTCAACACATTTTTCATGGGTGAGATTTTGATGAAAACAAAATTTCCCACTTCATATTCTACCTGCCTCCTTCTCATGTCTGCAAATTTCTTTTGCCTATCTTGAGCTGCTGTCATTCTTCTTCTTATCAACTCAATTTTCTCCTTGGTTTCTTGTATGTACTCAGGTCCTAAAATAGACCTTTCTCCTGCTTCTACCCAGCAAACAGGTGACAAGCAGGGTTTACCATACAAGGCTTCAAATGGAGCCATTCCTATGGTGCTTTGGTAGCTGTTGTTGTATGTAAATTCAACTAGATGAAGATAGTCTTCCCAGTTGCCCCCAAAATCCAGTATACATGCCCTCAACATGTCCTCCAAAACTTTGTTTACCACCTCAGTCTGCCCATCTGATTGAGGATGGTAAGCAGTACTTAAACATAGTTCACTTCCCATTGCTTCTTGAAAGCTTCTCCAGAATTTTGAAGTGAAGATGGTATCCCTATCACTCACAATGGTTTTGGGAATGCCATGTAACCTTACCACTTCTTTTATAAAAATTTGAGCTAGTTTTGGTGCTGTTCTTTCTGACTTGACTGGGATGAAGTGTGCTACCTTGGTTAGCCTATCCACTATCACCCATATACTTGTATTACCTCTCTTAGATCTAGGCAGTCCATCTATGAAGTCCATAGATATGTCTTCCCACTTCCACTGTGGTACACTAAGAGGTTGCATCAACCCTGATGGTCTTTGAGTTTCAGCCTTGACTTGTTGGCAAGTCATACATTTGGCAATGTATTTAGCTATATCAGATTTCATCCCCTTCCACCAGAAGTCTCTTTTCAAATTTTGATACATTTTTGTGTTACCTGGGTGTATGGAGTATTTACTCCTGTGATATTCATTCAATATCTCCCTCTTCAATTCTATGTCCTCTGGTACACATATCCTATTCTGGTATCTTACATAGCCATTTTTATCAATGTGGTGTTTCATCACTTCCTCCCCTCTTGAGAGGAGCATTCTCTTCTCTAATAAGTGAGCATCTTGTTCTTGCATTTTTCCTACCTTCAGAATTAAATCTGGTTGAAGTGTCATTAAGCTTAACTTCCCTTTACCTTCTTGTGCACCATGCATCTGCACACAACCATTCTCCTCAATCTCTAACTCAGTTAGCAAAGACAAATCTTTAAATTCTGCTATCATCATCATAGCCAATTTAGCATGCTGTCTACTTAGAGCATCTGCAACTTTGTTTGCTTTGCCTGGTGTATAGAGTATGTCAAAATCATAGGCAGCTAAGAACTCCACCCATCTGTGTTGCCTCATGTTCAAATCTTTTTGTGAAAACAAATATTTTAGAGACTTGTGGTCAGTGTAAAGTTCAAACTTAGTGCCTAATAAATAATGTCTCCAAAGTTTTAAAGCATATATCACAGCTGCTAATTCAAGATCATGTGTGGCATACCTTACTTCATGGGGTTTTAGTTGTCTGGATGCATATGCAATGACTTGGCCTTGTTGCATCAACACTGCACCCAAGCCAAATCCACTAGCATCAGTGTATACCACTAATTCTTCATTTCCATGTGGTACTTTTAGAATTGGAGCATTTACCAATGCCTCCTTCAATTGTTCAAAAGACTTTTCACATTTTTCTGACCAAACAAAAGCTTGGTTCTTCCTGGTTAGGTTAGTGAGTGGTGTAGAAATTTTTGAAAAATCTTTTATAAACCTCCTATAATACCCTGCCATCCCCATAAATGACCTCACTTCACTCACAGTGCTTGGCCTCTTCCATGCTTGAATAGCCACTACTTTATTGGGGTTCACAGAAATTCCTTTGGCAGATATAACATGGCCAAGAAAATGTACTTCCTCCTTCCAAAACACACATTTTGAAAATTTTGCCTTTAAATCTTTTTCCCTTAGCCTAGACAGAACCAGGTGCAAATGATGCTTATGTTCTTCCACTGTCTTGGAATAAATCAAAATGTCATCTATGAAAATAAGCACAAACTTGTCTAAGCAATCTCTAAAGGTTCTGTTCATTAAATCTACAAAGTAAGATGGTGCATTGGTCAAGCCAAATGGCATGACCAAAAATTCATACAGCCCATACCTAGTGTTAAAGGCAGTGTACCTGATGCTTGATTCTTCCACCTTCATTTGATGAAAACCAGATGCTAAGTCTAATCTAGAAAATACTTTTGCCCCTGCTAATTGATCAAAAAGATCATCTATTCTTGGCAATGGGTATTTATTTTTAATAGTTACTTTGTTTAATTCTCTATAATCTATGCAGAGTCTTAAAGAGCCATCTTGCTTCTTAACAAATACCACTGGTGCTCCCCAGCAAGAATTACTTGGTCTTATAAAACCCTTTTCTTCCAATTCTTCTAACTGTTTCTTTAGTTCCTTTAGTTCATTTGGCCCCATTCTAGTTGGCTTTTTAATCACTGGGCTTGCTCCTGGAACTAAATTGATCTGGAATTCTACTGGTCTATGGTGTGGAATACCCTTGACCTCACCAAACACATCTAAATATTCATTGACTATGGGAATTTCTTCAATGGTTAGTTCACTGAAATCTTTTTCTGAGTCAACTAAATGATATAGTTTTCCTTCCTTAGCTACCTCACATAAAACTGTGATTCTCTGGCCTCTAGAATTTTGCAATGATATGGTGGATGAGTCTAAATTAATTATGGCTTTAAATTGCCTTAACCAGTCTACCCCCAATATAACACCTATATTTGGGTAATTCAAAACATATAAATTGGAAACAAAAATATTTCCCCCTATGTTTAATCCCACATCCACACAAATCATATTTAAAACACTAGAACTCCCCAATGGACTGTGTATATGCAATGGGGTTTCAACCAATATGCAATTCAGTTTTAGCATTCTAACCAGTTCATAAGAAATTAAGGAGTGAGTTGCCCCAGTATCATATACTACTGTTATGGGTATGGTACAAATAAGTAATGTACCTTCCACTTGGCTATGGTTTACAGTGTTACTCTCCACTGTGGCTTTGCCTTTTCCTTCCAAATTTGCCAATTTGCCTTGCTGTTTATACTCAGGACAATTCCTCTTCATATGCCCCTCTTTCCCACATAGATAGCATTTGAAAGCTCCTCCTTTCAATTCTGGACATTTTGGTTTGATATGCCCTTCCTTTCCACATTGATGGCACACAATTTTCTTCTTGTCTTCCTTAGCTTTGACATCTCCAGTGCTTTTGTTACTAGCCTCTTCTTTCTTCTTATCATAAGGGTGATACCTCCCCTTACCTTTCTTGTTATTATTGCTCTTAAAATTTCTGAACTTCTCCCTTTCCTTGTCATGCTGCTCCAACCTCAAAGCTAAGTCTATCACATGATCAAAAGTCTTGTCTGCATAGGGTAACATGGCTCTGCTAAGTCCTGGGTTCAGGCCTTTTATGTACCTATCATTTTTAGATGCCTCATCTGCCATAAGCATTGCTCCATATGTGGAGAGCCCCTCAAACTTTTGAGTATATTCTGTGACAGTCATGGTTCCTTGTCTAAGTCTAATGAATTCTTCTAACAAGGTAGTCTTTGCTGATGCTGGTACAAACCTTGCTTCCAACATCTCTTTAAATTGATTCCAAGTGATTTCATTCTCATTCCTTCCTGCAATGATTACTTCCCACCAGCCTAAAGCTACTCCTTTTAGCTGTCTTGAAGCCACTTGCCTCTTTCTTTGATCATCAAGTTGCATGTCATTGAAAATTCTTTCCAATGTTCTCAACCATGTTTGAATTTCCATGATACTCTCTGTCCCTTCAAAGCTTTTGCCTCCTAAATGAGTATATGTCTTAAGCAATTTTGAGAGTTCTTCATAGGGATTTTCTTGCCTTTGTCCTGCCCCATCCCTAAATGCTCTCACTAAGTCTTGCAGATTGACCATTGGTGGTGCATGGGAAGATCCTGCTCCCTGATTTGGTGGTCTCCCTACCATAGTTTGCTAATAGTAATTTACATAGCTGGTTAGTTTAATATTTAGTTCCTTTTAATTTTATTTCTATCTAAGGACTTGATCCTTACTTCTACTATGTTGAATAACATAGCTCTGATACCAACTTAAATGACCCTCCTATATTCTATTCTAATTTCATAAGGAATTTTTTTTTTTTAGGTAAAGAGGATATATAGATATATCCATTGCAAATATAATTCTCAGGGTCAATATCTTTCTCCAATAAACCAAAATATATCCAGGATCACAAAAATCAACCAATATAAATATATCAGTACATTCACAAAAATAAGCACATACATGTGAGGATGCATATGCCTCTCTTGTTTGAATCAGAGTTCTGGAAAAACAAGAGGATATTGGATTGCTAATTTTTTTTTTTTTGACCAAACAATCCACTGGTAACCTACATATTAGTCTGTTTATCCTAACTAAGAAGTGATCAAGTAATTATCAGTAGTAAACAAGCTTTTAATATAGCTATTTATGTTAAGCTCTGAATAGTGTCAAAATCAGTATAAAATAAAGTGGATCCTAAGTGAAAGCAAGCAACATCTAGGCGTAATGGAAACGCGCCTAACTTATACACATGAGATCACGAGTTCGAGTACTATGCTGGTTGGTTCAAACACAATTTTTGTTTTTCATTTTTTTTTTCATTTTTCCTTTGTGCAGTTTGGAATCTGTTATCTACCTATCTATATATATATATACTTTATTTTTGCCTATATTCCATCATACAAAACCATAATTCTTGCTTAATTGTTTTTGAAACCCACTCCTATAACCTGGAAGGCTTCAGGATTGATATGAATCAAGCTTCTGGTTCTTGGGTTTTGAGGATGATAGAAGTATTTATCATTATTCATGTTTGTATTTCTTCTTATAAGATCTGTCTGGCATTTAAAATATATTTGGTTAGAATCTGAGTGTAATTCAGATTCTTATTACTAATACAAAGGAAAAAGGTGTGGTAAAATTTGCACTTAAACATATTTATGTGCATCTATATCTGCAACTATTTGAATCTGGCTTCCATCTACCTTACTACAGATTCTTTCTTTGTTTAAAAATAGGACATGAAACAGTTGTATGGAACAAGTTTAACTATGAAGACCTTGCAGCTATATAAAACATTTAACCTATGCCTATATCTTTTGCATACATATGCCATAGTAGAAAATAAAACCATTTAATTTTCTGAGAATCAACTATCCTGATTTTCCAAAACTTAAATCCTTCTCAAAGATTCATGATTGACTAATGCATTTATAAAATGTAATCATTCAATTTTAACATGGTGTTCTTGCTAAATTTACTTACAAGATTTGATTAAAATTCTTTTTAAACATAACAGATATTTAACTTAATTCATAGTTTCCAGATACAAATCAATCTCTTAACAAAATGCCTAACAAAATATCCATCCAATATTCAACACTTAATACAAGTAGCAATTTAAATTGTCAATACATGCAGATTTCAACATTTAGGCTCTTATCTAACTAAGTTTTAGCATGCTATATCTTCTTCTCAAAGCCTTGCTCCTACTCCTATTTAGTTGCTGCAATCCCTGAAAAAGCATTTGAAACTGCCTCATTTTAAATGAGACACCCCAGATGCCATTAGCACACTAGGGTCAGACACATGTCTGGTATGAGAAAATTCACAAAAGCAATTTGTTAATCAGTTTAAAATCAAGTTAAATACATATACATAAGGTTCTGTCCTTTGGAATCAGGTAAATACTTGTGTGCATGCTCTGTGTCATTGTGCATGTGCACACTTTAACTTTCTTTCCAGAGACTACACATATGAATATGGCACATATATTCAAGCATACAACTCAATCATAGACAAACAATCATTCATACCAAACAGGAAAATAACTAATATGAGTTAATTCACTTATTCAATTCTCATATTTCAAATCTGGGAAAAGCTCTAGTTTTCTCATCTGCTCAAGTATTATTTCCTTGGTATATTTATCTATCCTTGGTCTCATCTGCAATATTTATGAATCAATGGACACACTGTAATGAACTAATTCACTCCATTACACAAAGATCTCAGGACTTAAACAAGCCATGTGTCAACTTATGTTACTCAAGCACACAAGTCATTCCTGCAGTGTTCTTGACCCCAATTTCCTAATCAGATTTAAGTTAATAATAACCCCTTTGATTTTTCATGACAAACCATTCAGTGATTCATTTTATTTAGCTAAAACATCCATATCATGGTATCTCCTATTATTCATGACCATATAGAAACAACAAGCAAACAGCCATTGGTGACTACAAAATAAGGTTCTGTATATATATATATATATATAGATATTCATCCTGGTATTTTTAAAAGGAGTTTAGGCAACTAACATTGGCTTATAGCTTCTGGGGGAGTTTTTCTTTTACAAACATTTGTGCTTGAGTTAAACTCAGAATAATCTGGTTTCACTGAATCACAAAATTTTGTTTGCTATGCATTTTATTGAATCAGAGGCATCAGCACATAGGCAACCCTATTGCACCCCTAATTCCTTTCTATTTCGAGCCTCAGCACTTATACATGAGTATATTGCAGCTCAACATTATTTGCATTTTTCTGGGTTAAGCCAAAACCAATACTACTTGCCTATTTTCAACATTTTATTTTCTGGGTATTTATTTATATCCCCAAATATTAACATATCAGAGATCTGAGTGTATAAAACAGACATGTATGCTAACAACACACAAAACTTTGTTATAATAAAACAAATGATCAACCAAAGAAAATCAAAACATATTTAGGTTTAAATTCACAGATAAACATTCATATATGAAAATACTCTTTTAATAAAAATACTTTTATCTGGCTGCCTACACTAGGACTTATTGCCTTAGATTTTTGAGTGAGTTTTCTCACCTAGCTCTCTTCTCTGTTTCCTTAATTAATTGATGAACTCCTGCTCTTATCCTCAAGCTCTCTTTCTTCCCTTGTCTTATGATTTCTGTGGTATTGTTTTTCTTCCTTTTTTTTTCAAAATTCTTTTCTGAGGAGAAGAGGAGGCTGCTGTATATACTTGTATATATATACAGGGTTTCTCTTAGGGTTTTGGGTATTGGCTAAAGCCATTTTTGCCCACCAGAAAATCATGTTATCTGCATTTTAACCCAAAGTTTTACCCCTTCCCGGCTTAATTTGGGTGAAGAGAAAAGTGGTTACATTTTTCTTTCAGAAATTGCTTTTCAGAAAATACTTTTCCCCCTTGTTTACAATCATGCTAAAAATGTGACTTGGTTTTGTTATTTATTTAATACACTTCCTAATTCTGCCTATAGCAACATTTCTCTGTTTTCTCTTATTTTTTTCTATTTTTAGCTTTCATGTAAATGGCATGTACTTCCTTTATTTATTTATAAGAGGATTAGTTCTTTTTATATCTTCTTTCTTTTTATTTCTGCTTATATTAAAATATGTCTGTATATTTTATCTCACTAATTTAAACTCTGGTATTTTATTAGCACATGTATATATTTAAATATATATATATATCATTCTGTATTGACACACACATGCACATGTATACTTAAGAAAAATATTCAGTAGCATACATATATTTATATTTACTTATGCATTCAGCTTTTAAAGATTTTAATATATATATATATATATATATTTATCCCCATACATATCAATATGTATTTATTCTTAAAGTTCAGAGATTTTTAGCTTTAGTTCATGTGTATATCCTGTGCACACATGTACACACATACTGATACACTATCAAGCCATAACAATCTCCTTCCAAAATTAATTTAAAAATTATTTTAAATTTTATTTATATTTTCCAGAATGAATTCCTAAAATCTTGGGTCATTACAACTATGGACTCATTTACCCAAAAGAAGACTCTTTTCAATTAATTTCATATAGTGATGCTGACTATGCTGGATGCAAATCAGACCGAAAAAGTACAAGTAGAACTTTTCACTTATTGGGACACTCTATGGTTTTCTGGTTTAGTAAGAAATAAAACTCTATATCTCTGTTTACGACAGAAACAGGACATATTTTGGCAGCATTAGCATGTTCACAGGTTATCTATATGCAACAAACATTAAAAGATTTTGGTTTAAATTTTACTAACTCACCAATACACTGTGATAATACAAGTGCGACCAATCTATCTAAAAATCCAACTCATTATGTTAGAACTAAACATATTGATATAAGACACCATTTTTTAAGAGATAATATAAATAATGAAATAATATCACTTAAATTTATAAACACTGAAAATCAAATAGCTGATATATTAACAAAACCATTGAATCGAACATCATATACTAAATTTAGAAGAGAGTTAGGAATTTGTTCTCTATCGAAAATATAAAAATAATGAAGTAAAAATTACAAAATATAAAGAAAAATAATATAACACTATGTATGTCGAGATACCTTACCCTTATATGTCGACATATAACGATAACCTTCATTTTTAGATTTTCCCTCTAAAATTCAAATGAGCGGCTATATAATAACCAAATTTCGACTTTCCTCTTCACTTTTCTATATTCTCTCTGTTTTAAAATTCTAAAACAAATAAACCCCGGCCTCCTCTAATCCCTAAGTTCTAGAGAAAAAATTCCATCATTTTCCTTCCCTTTTCCTGCGCAAGGCCTTTTCCAAAGCACTATTATGGCCAAGGTCACTAAAATGGAGGGTGATATGAAGAATATTATGCAAATGCTCACTGAAATTCAAGTGTTGCAACTTCATATGACAAAAGAACAGGAGAAGCAAAGCAGAATTCTTCGCAATTTGCAAAAATATCCATTGGATGATCCTACGAATCCAATAGTTATTGAAGATGATTCTGCAAATTTGGCTATTCATAACCTCATTCTAGGCAGCGATGATGAGGAAGAAGAGGAAGAACACATGGAGCAAGATAACAAATTTCGATGCGTCGAAGAAGTATGTTTCGATCGAGATGGAAATCTCGTCGAAAAGAAAGAGAACTTTTGCCTTCATTATCCTCACTACCCTATTCACAAATCCCCGATCATTAGGAAATCACGTTAGGATAATAGTTGATTTGCTTTGGTTGTTTTAAATATGTGGTATGTATATTTGATTTTATTTGACAATTTTATTTTGTACATATATGTATAGTTAGGGTTTGATTGGATTGTGATTACTTTGTGTTGTGATACTAAATGAATATATAGTTTGGTATGGTTAGTATTAATGATTTATGTTATCACTCATCATTTCTTATATATCATTTTTATCATTATCACTATAGTATCTTAGTTGGTAGGGTTATAGTTTTAGTTAGTTATTTTTGATGATGAAAAAGGGGGGAATTTATATAAAATTTAGGCAAAGATTATGGGGAGTTTTGTAACTCAGAGGGGGTTATAATATATTTTATATACAGAGTTGTCATTATCAAAAAGGAGGAGATCGAGCAATTTCTGCCATTGAAATTGTGTAAGGGCGGCGCTAAAGCTTAGGGTTATGATTCGCGAAAATGGAAGTATACGCGGCCTTATTTATAAATTTCCGACCCAATTTATCCGCGAAAATTCCGAACTCCAAACAAAGCTTGCTGCCTGGTGTTCTATATTGTATACCCCTATTCCGAACATAATGGAACTAGTCTCGGGAGACAATTCCATCATATTCAGAAGATAGCTTTTCAAAATCAAATTATTTTAATTAAATTATTTTAATTAATTTCTACGCATTTCAAGCTCGCATGGCCAAACGATAAGTCCGATCGCCACGAAACTTGAAATCTTATTGTAATTCACTATTATGGATCCGATGAAACTAGTTTTGTCGAAATCCGAGACGGTACCCAAAAAGATTATTTTTACACGTTAATTAAAATGAGAAATTTCCAAAATAAATTTATTCACTTTTAAATTCAATTTTAAAGTTAACAATTTTCATTCTTGTTTAAATAAAATTTAACTCAACTTTCGAAATCATTTTCATTCATATTAAATTCAAGATTCAATTATTTAAATAATTTCAATATTGAATATAAATAATTTAATTATCCAATAAATCATTATGCTTAAAATATAAGTTATTTAACTTTTAAAATTTAACTTTTAAAACGAATTCAAATAACAAAACAACTACTACACTTAGTTCTACTTCTTAAATCGGAGCATCACAATAATTCAGTTGCGACAATTCAATATTAGATTTTATATGAATTCTAGTTATAAATCAAATATTTTATTTTCATCTAATTAATTAAATATTTATTATTAATTCATGCTATTGATTACAACATATTAAATATATTGAACTTCATTCTAATACAAATAATTTCCTTAAATCTTATCGAAATTATTATTTCAAAATTTTATTCAAGTTCATATTAAATAAATTACATAAATAAAGCATAAATTTTATTTCCAACCATTTTTATTCAATAATCATATTAAATTTAATAATTTAAAATAGTTAAAAATACGGGTCGTTACAAAGCATTAACTGATGATTCATGGATTCTTGCTATGCAAGAAGAATTGAATCAATTGACAAGAAATGATGTATGGGAAATAGTCCCAAGACCTGAGAATAAATCCATAATATGAACTAAATGTTATATAGAAACAAAATGAATAAACAAGGAGTGGTTGTGAGAAATAAAGCTTGATTAGTTTACACAAGGTTATTATCAAGAAGAAGGAATAGATTTTGATGAAACCTTTACACTGGTAGCAATATTAGAAGCTATACTAATTTTACTTACTTCCGCTAATCATAATAATTTTAAGTTATATCAAATGGATGTTAAAAGTGCATTTTAAAATGGTTTTATTAAAGAAGATGTATATGTAGAACAACCACTACTTTTTGAAGATGACAAACTACCTAATCATGTTTACAAATTAAAGAAAGCTTTGTATGGTCCGAAACAGGCTCCAAGAGCTTGGTATGACAGACTTAAATCCTATCTATTACAATCAAATTTTGAAATAGGCAAGTAGATAGCACACTTTTATTAAAAGAGTTAAAAAGGATATTCAGATAATAGAAATATATGTAGATGATATCATTTTTGGATCTACCAACGATAAACTAAATAAAGAGTTTTCAGAATAACGACTAAGGAATTTGAAATGAGTCGTATGGGAGAACTAAATTATTTTCTAGGATTACAAATAAAACAAATAAGTAATGGAATTTTTCTTTGTCAAGAAAAAGATGCTAAAGATTTAGTTAAGAAATTTGGTATGCCAAATACCAGTGGTAAACCAACTCCCATGACAACTAATAAAAAATTAAATAAAGAAGAAAATTAAAAAGATGTAGATCAAAAGTTATATAGAGGAATGATTAGATCACTACTTTATATAACTGCCAGTAGACCTAATATAATGCATAGTGTCTGTCTCTGTGCAAGATTTCAATCTCAGTCTAAAAAAACTCGTTTAAAATCGATACAATGAATTTTGAGATATGTAAATAACACATTAGACTATGGACTCATTTACCCAAAAGAAGACTCTTTTCAATTAATTTCATATAGTGATGCTGACTATGCTGGTTGCAAATCAGACCGAAAAAGTACAAGTAGAACTTTTCACTTTTTGGGACACTCTCTGGTTTCCTGGTTTAGTAAGAAATAAAACTCTATATCTCTGTTTACGACAGAAGCAGGACATATTTTGGCAGCATTAGCCTGTTCATAGGTTATCTATATGCAACAAACATTAAAAGATTTTGGTTTAAATTTTACTAAATCAACAATACACTGTGATAATACAAGTGCGACCAATCTATCTAAAAATCCAACTCATTATGTTAGAACTAAACATATTGATATAAGACACCATTTTTAAGAGATAATATAAATAATGAAATAATATCACTTAAATTTGTAAACACTGAAAATCAAATAGCTTATATATTAACAAAACCATTGAATCGAACATCATATACTAAGTTAAGAAGAGAGTTAGGAATTTGTTCTCTATCGAAAATATAAAAATAATGAAGTAAAAATTACAAAATACAAGGAAAAACAATATACCACTATGTATGTCGAGATACCATACCCTTATATGTCGACATATAACGATAACCTTCATTTTTAGATTTTCCCTCTAAAATTCAAATGAGCGGTTATATAATAACCAAATTTCGACTTTCCTCTTCACTTTTCTATATTCTCTCTGTTTTAAAATTCTAAAACAAATAAACCCTGGCCTCCTCTAATCCCCAAGTTCTAGAGAAGAAATTCCATCATTTTCCTTCCCTTTTCTTGCGCAAGGCCTTTTCCAAAGCACTATTATGGCCAAGGTCACTAAAATGGAGGGTGAGATGAAGAATATTATGCAAATGCTCACTGAAATTCAAGTGTTGCAACTTCATATGACAAAAGAACAGGAGAAGCAAAGCAGAATTCTTTGCAATTTGCAAAAATATCCATCGGATGATCCTACGAATCCAATAGTTATTGAAGATGATTCTGCAAATTTGGCTATTCATAACCTCATTCTAGGCAGCGATGATGAGGAAGAAGAGGAAGAACACATGGAGGAAGATAACAAATTTCGATGCGCCGAAGAAGTATGTTTCGATCGAGATGGAAATCTCGTCGAAAAGAAAGAGAACTTTTGCTTTCATTATCCTCACTACCCTATTCACAAATCCCCGATCATTAGGAAATCACGTTAGGATAATAGTTGATTTGCTTTGGTTGTTTTAAATATGTGGTATATATATTTGATTTGATTTGACAATTTTACTTTGTACATATATGTATAGTTAGGGTTTGATTGGATTGTGATTACTTTGTGTTGTGATACTAAATGAATATATAGTTTGGTATGGTTAGTATTAATGATTTATGTTATCACTCATCATTTCTTATATATCATTTTTATCATTATCACTATAGTATCTTAGTTGGTAGGGTTATAGTTTTAGTTAGTTATTTTTGATGATGAAAAAGGGGGGAAAATATATAAAATTTAGTCAAAGATTATGGGGAGTTTTGTAACTCAGAGGGAGTTATAATATATTTTATATACAGAGTTGTCATCATCAAAAAGGAGGAGATTGTTAGTACCTTGGTATTTGTTTTGATGATAACAACTATAGGACATTATATAAAATATAGATACTAATGTTTTGTCAAGATATATATAATATATAGTGCAGGAAATTAGACATGTATTGATTAAGAAGACTGTACAGTGTCAAGATGCTGATATCAAGAGTAGATTCAGGATGCTGATATGAAGTTTCAAGAGTTCTAGAATGAAGACTTATGAGTATTGAAGAGTTCAAGATTTCAAGATATTCTAGAGAAGTTATAGAGTCATAGAATTTATGTTAAAACCTTGATAGCACTTTCCCGATCTCTCTTAACTTCCCTAATCTTGATTTTAAATTGTTTTTCAAATATTCTATTTTTAAAATAATCTTTTCAAAATATTTCTCAAAACGATTTTCAATCTCTTATACTTATAAAGATATTATTTTAATATTTTAAGTTTATATATTAAGTTTTTGTTTATACTTTAATAATTTATATCTATTAATTTTATATATATTTACATTATATTTAATATTCTTATTAAATCTTTCAAAATTGTTTTATAAAGCTTTATTAAGTTTTAATATGACTAAAATATGCATAAAATATGTTTAAATGTTTGTACAATGTTTCAAAATATTGTACAAAACTTATTATTTTTAAAACAATTTTTATTAAGTAATTTTTCAAAATACAAAGGGATATGTCGACATATCCTCTGCAGGTATGTCAACATACTAGCCGTAAATTTCAAATTCAATTTTTGAAAGGAAGTGACTTTTCGTCATATCTCTTCGCAAATGGACATGACCGTTGTTTCCTTGTATATACCAGACTTCCAAACGAATTTTCATTAACTACTTTCTTATTTTTCTCTCCTCTTTTCACTCTCTTGATTTCTAAATCAATTTCTATCAAAACTCTTCCAAAATTCAACTAGAATCAAATTCAATCATTACTAGTTTGATTCTCTTTTATATACTCTCTGATTTCTTTCATCTCTCTTAGGAGAGTGCTATTCAAGAGTTATAGGATCAATTGTAATCAAGATCGAAGATCTGAGTATGTAAACTCTATCAAATCATACTCTTATACTCTATGGTGTGCTTGGTATCCTTGAAATCCAAGTAGGTGTGATTGTAACGTGTCTAAATCCATTTGGTGTGCTTAGTAGCCCGTAAATCTAGTAGATGAAGTTGTAGCTTGGAAATCAAAGGGCTTTACCTAGAGGTCGGGATTTTGGAGGGTGTGTCTCGTAGCCTTGAAATCGAGATTGTATTTGCATTTGCTAGTTGAAAAGAAATCTGTACAAGGAATTGTGTGGGACTGGATGTAGGATAACTCTGAACCAGTATAAAATCTTGATGCGTTCTTTCCTTTTTACTTTTACTGCATTTACTTTTATATGTACTTTGATTTTGTGATTGTTTCTATGATCGTTAGTTCCATCATTCCAAGTAAAATTTTAAAGAATTTGAATAATATTTATATAATCTATCAAACACTATTCACCCCCTCCTCTCTAATGTTAATTTAGCCTTAGAATCCCTATTCCGCTGACTCATAGAAAGTTCTAAGGCAATTGGTGCATGAGTTACATGATTAATGGAAAAGGAACCACCTTAATAATAAAGTTACAAATATATATAAACACTCTTTTCTAGATAAACTCTTCTATGAAACTTTAATTCTTTACACAAGAAAGTACCCATCTCTCCACCATTATTATCTTTACTTCATTCTTAAGTTAATTCAAAAAATTATTTTGCACATAACCTTTTGTGTTTGGGAGCTTGTTTTTTGGGAGGTAGTTATAATGGTACAATGTGCGACTATTAGACTTAGTTAAAAGGTAAACTATCACTGCTCTATTTCAATTTGTCCCTTTCACCTATTTGTTTATATTTAATCAATATCACTAAAAAAACTATTTCTTAATTCTTATTGTTTCAAGCATAATATATATATGTACATAAACATAATTCTTGATACATATTGAAATCAAATATTGAAGATTTCATAATAAAGTACAAACGTTATTTAACTATAATATGACATGATATTACATATATGTACTTATATTTTTTTAATTTAAAAAATATGTATATTAGAGTTAGTAACAAATCTATACTTTTTGGTATTAAATTGTTTCATAAGATACATAATATACAACACCAGTAGAAGTTTTAAGATAAATATAATATTATATAATATTTTGTAGGGTACAATGTTTTGTAAAGTTACATAAACACCATTATGTAATCTATATTTGATAGAGTTAAGGGTAAACCTCTAGAGGCAATCATGTAATTTTGATTACGTAACTTAACACTTATGATAAAATTTTGCTTGAAATAAAAGTATGCTTTTTGGTTTTATCATTGTGCATGTGTTTTAATGTGTGTGCGCGCATGTATATAGGTATTGTTAAGGGTACATTATAATGTACAAATAGAAATCCTTAGGGCAACGTGTTTAAACTATCGTGCTTACTATAAGTATTGGATCGTAATAATAAACACTTATCCCTACATATTCTTAGCCATTTGGTATTTTAAGGATTGTATATGAATATATTGATAAGTCTAGTGTACGTAACACTATCGGTAATGTAACGACCCGCCTTTTTGGACGTTTTAAGCAAACACACACGTCAGACTTAAACAATTCAAAAGGGCAGATTGTTATGAGGTAAATAAGAAAAAGCAGAAAAAGAAAGAAAACAAATACAGAATCTCGCAGCGGAATGACAAAATATAATAATCAAATAAACAGTTGTGAAGCTGTTTACAAATAACATTGATTAAACTTTTGTAATACAGATCAGAGTCACATACAACAAGAATAAATAATAAATAAATGTAGCGGAACAACATGATGCAGCGGAATAAATATAATAAATAATAATAGTACAAAAATCTTCATCTTCATCCTCTAGAAAGCAGTCTTCGATAAACTGAAAAGCTCAGACTGACCCGAGCGAATTGAAAGACAAGACACTCGAGTCAGAACTAAAAGATCTTATGTAAATTAAATCAACAGTAAATAAATATGGGTGCAACGGCGTCAGAGATGTTTGCGGGGTTTGACATCTCCTATCCAGTGCCTAACGTGAGTGCAATAACTTAAGAGATGTTCAGAATTTACATCTCCTAAGGATCCGTTAAACTATCTACTATGTAGTACAATACGCTATTATAATATGTCTACAGTAAAGTAAAGTATAAAAATAGCATTAAGGCGTTACCTATATCCCCCTTAACACATTTTTATATATTCCAATAGTCTATACAGTATCGTAATTCCTCCGTAAACTGGAGTGCTATCAGAGAGCACTCCAGAGGTATGGTACAAACCAAACTCGTAGAAGGCGCGATAGGGCATGTGAACACAGCACTCGAGGCAATGCCAGGGTAGATATACCAATTGCACTCCCGGACTGGTGGTAACACATAGCAGCTACTACCGCCCACCTCAGACACACTCCCATAATCAAATCAAGGGTGGCCACCGAATCAATCATAAAGTAATAGTATGGTATTGAAGAAATGTGCCCAATCGGAGGTGCGACCTCACTTGGCCCGGTATAACTATTTTAGCCACATCAAGGCGACTCACGGGAGTCAGGGTTACGTAAATATCTCATACAAAATCGTTCGCCAAACTATCCTACTTCATTTCTGGAATCTCCACCACGTACACAGTTGTTAAAGTGGTTTTCGGTATTGGGAGAGAGTATGACAATATCTGATCCCGGTCTCTTTAACAATCAAATGCTTATTTCACACCGGATGGTTCTTTTACATTTCCAAAAAGTCAATTTACAATTGATATCAAAATATCATATTCTCAAAACCATATCATTTTCAAATCATATTCACTTCCAAAATCATATTTACTCGAATATGTCATTTCACAAAAGGTATCAATTCCAAATTCCAACTTAGGTTGTATCGTCATCAAGGATTTAAATGTAAATACTTTCTCTTTACACAGTCTGAAATTTTAGAAAAATAGTTTAGGTAGTCATAAATAGTTTTCATAGTTTAAAAATAGTTTAAATAGTAGAAATAGTTTAAATAGATTTAAATTTGATTTAATTAGATTTAAAATGATTTATATAGATTTAAAATAGATTAACTAAATTTAAAAATAGATTAAATAGATTTGAATTCATTAAGTAGATTCAGATTATATCAAATAGATTTAAAATAGATTAAATAAATTTAAATTAGATTAAACAGATTCAAATTATATTAAATAGATTTAAAATAGATTAAATAAATTTAATTAGTTTAAAATTGGCAAAATAGATTTAAATTGGATTACATAGTTATTATAGATTGATATAAATTAAAATAGTTTTAAATTGATTAAAATAGTTAATTTAATTAAAATAGTTTAAATTAGTTTAAAATAGATTTCAAAGTTATATCCAACATTTCAATAACTCAATTCCGATAAATTCATTTATATTTGACACCTCAACTTTGAAATTCAAATTTAAATCCTTTGAACAATTCATTAAATCAATTCCAATTTCAACATTTACGCTTGGACTTTCGAAAATAATTCAGTTTATATAAATCAAAATTTCTATTTCAAAAATACCAGTTAACTGAATTCAAAATTTGTAACGACCCAGAATTTCGAACGAATTAAATTGAGAATATTTAATTTATTTTAAATATTTGAACGATAATTTAATTTGAATCCCGAATAAAACTTTGAAATTTGCGGTTAAATTACAGAATTTAATCTATTGATAGTCGAATAAAAATTTGTATCTTCGATTTTAAGCTGAAGAAAAATATTTCGAAAGCTTTTAAAATTCGTATTGATAATACTGGAGATGATTGAAGCTTCAGAATTTAATTTCGAACTGTTTTGTTCAGTTTTGAAAATAATCACTCGAATCGATATTTAAAAATAGCCGTCCGAGGCACAGTCTCGGAATTCGACGAAACTAGTTCCATTGGGTCCGTAATATTGTATTATTACCGGATTTCAATTTTCGTATTTTTCGGAGCTAATACGTAACCGTACGGAGAGCAAACGCGTTAAGCTTAAATCGAATTCAAATTTAAAATTTTGATTTTAAAATTTAACTGGGTCAATATCATCCACTTTCGTTCCTAAATTCTCGCCTAAAATCATGCAGGGAATCACGCAAAAGAAAATCGTGTAACCCCTACCCCATTCCAATTTTAAATATCCCTTTTCCGTTCGATTCAAAAGCAAAGACTAAACGAAGTCTTTCGTTCAGAAAGAAGAAAAAAAAAAACAACCGAAGTCTTCCTCTCCCTCATTCATTTCTTCAAAATCGAGCCTCCTCATTAACTACGAACAGAACAAAAAGGAAAAAAATTCGAGCCTCTCTATTTTAAATCGAGTCGAGCCCGGGTTTGAATCAAAGCCTAAACCCTTGAAGCTCGATCTGAATTAGGCTCGCGGGGAGGGGAATCTTGAAATCGAGTCGTGATGTTTGAGGCCGCGTGTTCCCTTCAGGCTATCGTAGGGCGGCAGGAGGCGATTCGAGGGCATCGGCATTCGCGAGGCGTGAAGCAGGCAGTGACGTTGTGGCAGAGGCGAGCAGGCGTAGGAGCTCGCGATGGGCTTCAAGTCGACTAGGGTTCGACATCGACGAGGCGGCAACACCTGGAAGCTCGCGAGGCAGAGGGGGGTGATGTATTTCTCTGGAGCAATCGCGAATGGCTCGCAATGATTCTGGCGAGCTCGTGGCAACCGGAGGCGGAGGCGATTCTCGAGCATCACCAAAGCGAGCACGGTGGGGGGCAGCGTTCGCGATAGGCAATGCAGGCGAGTTCAATTTGAGGGCGATGGCGAATTGGCTCGAGTTCGAACAGTGAAATCTGGAAATGAGCAAGGACTCGAACTCGACTAGGGTTATCGATTTGAAGATTGGCAGCAGGCAAGGTCGAGGCTGTGATGAATAAAGTCAGTGAGGTATATACATTTATTTATTTTTCAGATTTAAGATTTGTATAATTTTATATACATATGAGTTAAACAGTAAAGGAAAAAAATATATATAGATGTCCCAGTATTTAAAATACAGTAAGTTATAAAATATTTGATTTACGGAAATATATTTACTGTTTAGTTTAAATTCGCAAAGTTTAAATTCATATATACGTAGATAAAAAGATTTTTTATAGTTAGATAAATTTATTAAACAGAAATTGATTTAAAGATACTGATTTAAAGTAAAATATTTAGTTAAAATAAATTTTATTAAAAAGAAATTGGTTTAAAGTCAATGGTATTAGTTGGAATAAAATCAATAATTGATTTAATTGTTAAAACGAAATAAATTGTTCGATTATTCCAAATATTAATAAATTGTATAAAATATTTATACAAGGTCTGAAATCGAGAAAACAAACTGGATGGAAAAATGGGATTGCAAATAAAATAGCTCAGGTGAGATTTTTCTCACTCGAAGGAAAATTTGAATTTACAGTTATTATTGGTTGATGATTGTTATTGAATGTGCTATTAGATATAGTAGGATATATCTATTATATATAGCAATATATACATATTGGCATATGTATATATTGGATTGATGATTTCCCGCCTCGTATAGCGGATGAGACCCTATTGCGCCGTTAGTAAGCGGATTTATAAAAACCTATATACCGCGATAATTTCGTACTGGAGCGGAATTGGTATTGTGCTAACATCTTTGGATGCAGGGAAACAGGTTGGAGGGATCCAACTGGACCCCTCACATTTATTTAATTCATTTCTATTGTGATATGAATCTGTGAATGATTATAGTGATGCTATTAATCATGTTGATATCTGGAAATTGTTTGAAAGCTAAAATTTAGCTGAATAGATGTTTGGTATCATTGGATTCCAAAGATAAACGAAGTTGAATTTTTGAAATCGAAATAGAAATTTTTAAGTGAATTAATTTTAGAAATTGAAGAAATTTTGAAGAAAGGAATTTTTAAAGTATAAAAAGTTGATTTGTAAAATCTCATTGAATAAATTCCAGAATCAAGTGAAAATGTTAAATAAATGGATTTCGTAAAATAGTGATTTTAAATTGAGTAATTTAATTTAAAATTTGGATTTTTAAATAGATTGAAGGAAACAATTGAAATTATTTTCTTAAAAAGGAAATTATTTAAAAAGAGATAAGTTGGAAATCCAATTAGAGATTTAAATTGGTAAATTGAAGTAATTTGGGAAATCCATGTAAAAATGATTTTTATTTGAAGAATCCATTTAAAAATAGAATATTGAATGATTTGAGAAAAATAAGGAATTTATTTAGTAGTGATAAATAAATTTAGAAATCAATATTGAAATTGATTTGATATTGAAGTTCTTATGAATAAAATTGGAATTTACAAATGCTGTTTGTAAATACGAAATCACTTATTTTGATAAGTAAAATATAGAAGTTAATTAAAAGAAGATTTATAAGTCGAGGTTGTTATTAAAATAGAAATGGAATTTATAGACGTGTTTATAAATTCGAAATAGATGGAATTGGATAAATTTATTTATAGAAGATTTTTAAAGAAAAGATATATTCACAACTCTGGACCGTGAATATATTATTGAATAAAATGGATTCATTTTTGAAGAAGTGATATTTTAAAAATGAAGTTAAATTGTTTTTAACGAGGTTTTAAAATGTATTATGAATCGAAAGCATAGATTTCAACATTTATTGTTGAAATAGACGTTTTCGAGAAATTTAAGGAAATGGTGGACTATAACACTGTTGTTATAGTAAATGATTTCCGAAAGGAAATGTTTTGATGTAGTATTGGGATTTATATACCTATCTTAAAATCTGAATCCCTATACTAGTGATTTTGAGTCGTCGTAACGATGTTTTACGCAACATTCGTTTTGACTCAAATTGATGTTGTTATAGAAAATAGATTTCCTTAAAGAATGAAATATATACTTAATTTGATTTAAGTATATTGAATATTTTCCAAGTGTTGAAAATAAATGATTTGTGAAATACTTATTATTAAATAAGTATGGAATGTTTTCCAATATGAAATGAACGTTTTTGAGATTTATCCTCTTAAAGATAAATCGAAATCGAATATTGAAAACGATTTGAAAATCGTATATCAATAGACATTTTTGAAACATAAATTCACTATGGAATTTATAAAAAGAAAAGGGAAACTGTTTAGAAAAATAAACGTTGTTTTATTTTTGAAGTGTGGAAATTTTATATCTAGTAAAATATATTTTTGGAAGATGAAATAATTTGGGAAAATTATTTGGAATCTGATGATGTTGCGCATCTTTATTGATAGTTAAATAACCGACTATCAATAATTACCTTTAGATAGGTATTTGTTGTGAATTGGATGAATTTGAATGCCACACTTGTTTTTAAATATACGCTCACTATTCGGGTTAACCGGGAAAGGACCATGGGGTCGTATAACCCATTCCGAATATGTGATACGTCGTTATGAATCGCATTTGAAGACCGGTGTTGAAGACCGGATATTTTTGAAAACAGAAGGATTACCGTCGAGTTACTCTACATCGGCTGATCTCCGATTTAGAGGTTTTTATCACCCTTAGTGACGGGAAGTCCTGACGTGATTGAAATTATCCGGATTTGCAAGGGCTTCGTGAGAAGTGCCTTCGGTTCTGTTCGATCCCGGAACAGACTTGTATGGATTGTGTGTCTGACGTTACAATTTGAGATATAAAGCTGATTTCTTTCAAATACATTTCTGTTGGTGGCGGAGAATTTATTCTCTTAGCTTAACACCCTTCTCTGAGACGTACGAGCTCAGAGGTTATGTAGTTGAAATTTATCAGCGATATATCCCAATTTGGTAACGTGGCATACTGAGTGTTGCTGTGAAATGATCAATGTTTGATCATTTGTGGTATGATCATTTGTTTGATCTTATATCTTTGTGATCATAGGTTGATCATTTTTGTTGACCCGAAGCAGGGCTTTTTGAGAAAGCGTAGCTTTGTGGACGAGACTTCGTCGAGCCTCACACCCCGGAAATGGTCGAAACAGGACGAATGCAGCAAGGTTCTAGGGAGTAGCGCCCCTTAGTGTATGTCATTCCTTCTGGATAAAGGTGGTATCATGGTATGGAGCCCAGATACTTAACCTCTGTGGTTACTGCATTATTATTATCTATGTGGTTTGTTGCGAATCGGGGATCCTCGGGAAGATCGGTGACGATCGGGGGATGGCATACGCGTGTCAGTAGTTACCTATTTTTGCAGAGGTAACCCGGCCTTGTGTTGGCAGAGATCTAACCGTAATGTTAGGTTATTTCTCGGGTCGTCTATTCCAGGGACGTACCCATCGTGGATAGGAAGTTCCTTAGCCTGACCATTTGTTGGAAATCCAAACTCCAATACGAACTTTGTACGGTTTTAGTTGTAGAACCTGCCATCTAATATGGCAGCTATAGCAAGCATACTATAATGGTACCTATGCTGGCTAAGATTTATATTCTACTTTCGAAATGTTTTCTACACTATGCACTAATAATAATATCAAAAAGAATTTGATTTTTGCGTAGTAAGCATCTTTGACTATCATAAGAAGAAATCTCCTCCAAGTCTGCGTTTGCATTGTGTGTGTGGCGGGAGGTCTTATGGTAGTTTCATTTTCCAAAAGCATTTCGAATTGACTTTAAAGTTATCTTGTTGTTTATTTTAAAGATAAAATAACTGTTTTACGATCTCACACCAGTCACCATGACTGACTCGGAGTTTATTGTTCCCTTCTAAACTCTGGGTGCCCACCAAATTTCCACACGGGCAGTCTAGAGTTAGATTATCAGGATATTCTGGATATTCTGGAGCTTTGGAGATAAGCTGGATGACGAGACGTAGTATTTGTATCTGATATATTTATCCCGCTGTGTATTCTGTATGAGGACAAGTTTATATAACTGTCCATTGTTGTACTGAGTTGTATATTGACTCTGATGATTGATGTATGTATAAAATGATATAGTTCTTTATTTAAAGATTATTCATTTATCTATTATATATTGTTCCGCTGCGATATGTGAGATTCTGATATTGTTTCTGTTCTGATGTTGTTCTGTTGTTCTTCTTTTCTTTTTCTTCTCTCTTCTTCTCTTTTCTTCTTCTTCTTACTTTTTCTTCTTTCTAAAACCCTCACTATTGGAGTTTCCGGCACTCGATTGCTCGACAGTCGATAAAGTGAGTATCGATGTCGAATTTTCGAAAGTCGAAAATTTTTAGGACGTGACAAGTGGTATCAGAGCATATGGTTAAGCGACAACCCTGCTCTGTTGGGTGTTACTCATTAGAGATAGAGTCAGCAGTACTCTAGAATGAGTTCGAGTGTAATAATAGATATAAGCGCGTATTTGTTATTTGAATATAAAATTGTTTTATATTGTGATGATTGGTTTATTGAGTGGTATATGAACCTTCGTCGGCACAGTCTTGCAAAACTGTATCGAAGGGGTTTCTAAACACTCGAATAGAACAATTCGGCACAGTATTGTTTTAAATAGGGTAAATGAAATAATTTTGCCCAAAACTATTTTTGTATATAAAAGAAATGATTTTCTGTGAATTATTACAGTATATGGTTGCATGGTTGTTAGAGGTGATAATATTAATCTATTATCATTGAGATTGAATAAGAAATTGAAATCATAACTCCAAAGTAAAGAGAAAAAAATTCACATATAAATGAAATTTAAGAATGTAAATTATAAATGTGAATTGTAATTTAAAACGGAATTCCAGAGAAGTTTTTGGAAATGTAATTGAAAGAATTTAAAAATTTTGGAGATTTGAAAAGTTTAAATTTCTTTTTGATTTGAAAATGAATTTCAAAGGTTTGAAAAGTATTTTTGGAAAGATGAAAGCTCTAAACTCTTTTCGGTCGCTGGAAAATAATTCCGATGATGATCGCGACATCACCGGTGTTCATTTTCGGGTTTCCAAAAGAGAAATTGCTGCCAAAATTGTTTTAAATGGAAGTTGATTGAAAAATTTTGGGTTTGTTTTAGGAAATCAAAAGGGTAAATTGAATTGTTTTCAAAAATGATTTTTGAAATGTTAAAAAGACTCTGGAATGCTATATTAAAATATTTACGAAATATTAATAAGTTGATAACTTATAGAATATTGGGAATCTGATTGAAATGAAAGTTCAAAATTGAAATAAAAGAAATTGTGAACAAATAAATAAATTTGCAATGGCAAATGCGAGAATATAAAATCGAATGTTAAAATTCATTTCGAATTCGTAAGCAAATGAATTGAATTGAATAATGTAAATTGAAAGGTGGATTAAAAATTCATATGTTATTGGAAATTCAGTTTAATATAAGTGATTGTAAACCAAAATAGTGAATTGTAAATAAAATTTTGGGAATGAACGAAAGTGAATAAAAACTGGAATTAAAACTTAATGTTGAAAACAAATTTGAATTTGCAAGTGAATTAGAATTTGAAATGGATTAGTAATTGAAACTAAGCTAAAATAAGCAGTTGTAAATGAAAGCTAATCAATGAGAGTCAATATTCAGAAGTTGAATTGAATTCAAATTAGATTGAAATTGTAAATTGTATTCAAATGGAAATCGAAATGTAAAAATTAAATGAATAGGATATAACTTCAATAACGAACTAAAGATGATATAAGTAGTTTATGTCGAAATTTTGTAATTGAATGTACGAAATGGTTTGAATATATGTAACTAGATATCATGGCTAGTAGATATACAGGTATAAAGGAATTGGAATTTTGATTTCACAGATAATTCGAATTGCTCGAAAAAGGTAAGTATTTGAATTATAATATGAGTTTTTGATGATTTCTCTCCAGCCGCTTGGCTTTTTCTTTTTCTTTTTGAAATCTGAGAGTCCGTAGGGACGTTTTGTAGTCGTGCCGTATTAGCCGCGCAAAGGAGACGCTGGCGAAATTTTTCGAAAATTCCGAGTGTTAGAAAATTTTTGAGAAATTTTTGAAAGTTTAAATTTGAATTTAAACTCAAATTTGAATGGTTAAGAAAACAATGTTGTTTGAAGATTTTGAAAATGTTTAGAAAGTTGGTTGAATTGATAACGACACTTTAGTAGAATGATTTGTTTCGATGAATTGATAAAA
Organism: Allium fistulosum; assembly: GCA_030737815.1. Taxonomy (NCBI): domain Eukaryota; kingdom Viridiplantae; phylum Streptophyta; class Magnoliopsida; order Asparagales; family Amaryllidaceae; genus Allium; species Allium fistulosum. The sequence goes on from CM060901.1 coordinate 391,479,432, forward strand.
CTATTGAATTGTGAAAGATAGTAGACGAGGTAAGGTCCTTTTTCCTAACTTGTAATTTCGAGGACGAAATTCTTTTAAGGAGGGAAGTTTGTAACGACCCAGAATTTCGAACGAATTAAATTGAGAATATTTAATTTATTTTAAATATTTGAACGATAATTTAATTTGAATCCCGAATAAAACTTTGAAATTTGCGGTTAAATTACAGAATTTAATCTATTGATAGTCGAATAAAAATTTGTATCTTCGATTTTAAGCTGAAGAAAAATATTTCGAAAGCTTTTAAAATTCGTATTGATAATACTGGAGATGATTGAAGCTTCAGAATTTAATTTCGAACTGTTTTGTTCAGTTTTGAAAATAATCACTCGAATCGATATTTAAAAATAGCCGTCCGAGGCACAGTCTCGGAATTCGACGAAACTAGTTCCATTGGGTCCGTAATATTGTATTATTACCGGATTTCAATTTTCGTATTTTTCGGAGCTAATACGTAACCGTACGGAGAGCAAACGCGTTAAGCTTAAATCGAATTCAAATTTAAAATTTTGATTTTAAAATTTAACTGGGTCAATATCATCCACTTTCGTTCCTAAATTCTCGCCTAAAATCATGCAGGGAATCACGCAAAAGAAAATCGTGTAACCCCTACCCCATTCCAATTTTAAATATCCCTTTTCCGTTCGATTCAAAAGCAAAGACTAAACGAAGTCTTTCGTTCAGAAAGAAGAAAAAAAAAAAACAACCGAAGTCTTCCTCTCCCTCATTCATTTCTTCAAAATCGAGCCTCCTCATTAACTACGAACAGAACAAAAAGGAAAAAAATTCGAGCCTCTCTATTTTAAATCGAGTCGAGCCCGGGTTTGAATCAAAGCCTAAACCCTTGAAGCTCGATCTGAATTAGGCTCGCGGGGAGGGGAATCTTGAAATCGAGTCGTGATGTTTGAGGCCGCGTGTTCCCTTCAGGCTATCGTAGGGCGGCAGGAGGCGATTCGAGGGCATCGGCATTCGCGAGGCGTGAAGCAGGCAGTGACGTTGTGGCAGAGGCGAGCAGGCGTAGGAGCTCGCGATGGGCTTCAAGTCGACTAGGGTTCGACATCGACGAGGCGGCAACACCTGGAAGCTCGCGAGGCAGAGGGGGGTGATGTATTTCTCTGGAGCAATCGCGAATGGCTCGCAATGATTCTGGCGAGCTCGTGGCAACCGGAGGCGGAGGCGATTCTCGAGCATCACCAAAGCGAGCACGGTGGGGGGCAGCGTTCGCGATAGGCAATGCAGGCGAGTTCAATTTGAGGGCGATGGCGAATTGGCTCGAGTTCGAACAGTGAAATCTGGAAATGAGCAAGGACTCGAACTCGACTAGGGTTATCGATTTGAAGATTGGCAGCAGGCAAGGTCGAGGCTGTGATGAATAAAGTCAGTGAGGTATATACATTTATTTATTTTTCAGATTTAAGATTTGTATAATTTTATATACATATGAGTTAAACAGTAAAGGAAAAAAATATATATAGATGTCCCAGTATTTAAAATACAGTAAGTTATAAAATATTTGATTTACGGAAATATATTTACTGTTTAGTTTAAATTCGCAAAGTTTAAATTCATATATACGTAGATAAAAAGATTTTTTATAGTTAGATAAATTTATTAAACAGAAATTGATTTAAAGATACTGATTTAAAGTAAAATATTTAGTTAAAATAAATTTTATTAAAAAGAAATTGGTTTAAAGTCAATGGTATTAGTTGGAATAAAATCAATAATTGATTTAATTGTTAAAACGAAATAAATTGTTCGATTATTCCAAATATTAATAAATTGTATAAAATATTTATACAAGGTCTGAAATCGAGAAAACAAACTGGATGGAAAAATGGGATTGCAAATAAAATAGCTCAGGTGAGATTTTTCTCACTCGAAGGAAAATTTGAATTTACAGTTATTATTGGTTGATGATTGTTATTGAATGTGCTATTAGATATAGTAGGATATATCTATTATATATAGCAATATATACATATTGGCATATGTATATATTGGATTGATGATTTCCCGCCTCGTATAGCGGATGAGACCCTATTGCGCCGTTAGTAAGCGGATTTATAAAAACCTATATACCGCGATAATTTCGTACTGGAGCGGAATTGGTATTGTGCTAACATCTTTGGATGCAGGGAAACAGGTTGGAGGGATCCAACTGGACCCCTCACATTTATTTAATTCATTTCTATTGTGATATGAATCTGTGAATGATTATAGTGATGCTATTAATCATGTTGATATCTGGAAATTGTTTGAAAGCTAAAATTTAGCTGAATAGATGTTTGGTATCATTGGATTCCAAAGATAAACGAAGTTGAATTTTTGAAATCGAAATAGAAATTTTTAAGTGAATTAATTTTAGAAATTGAAGAAATTTTGAAGAAAGGAATTTTTAAAGTATAAAAAGTTGATTTGTAAAATCTCATTGAATAAATTCCAGAATCAAGTGAAAATGTTAAATAAATGGATTTCGTAAAATAGTGATTTTAAATTGAGTAATTTAATTTAAAATTTGGATTTTTAAATAGATTGAAGGAAACAATTGAAATTATTTTCTTAAAAAGGAAATTATTTAAAAAGAGATAAGTTGGAAATCCAATTAGAGATTTAAATTGGTAAATTGAAGTAATTTGGGAAATCCATGTAAAAATGATTTTTATTTGAAGAATCCATTTAAAAATAGAATATTGAATGATTTGAGAAAAATAAGGAATTTATTTAGTAGTGATAAATAAATTTAGAAATCAATATTGAAATTGATTTGATATTGAAGTTCTTATGAATAAAATTGGAATTTACAAATGCTGTTTGTAAATACGAAATCACTTATTTTGATAAGTAAAATATAGAAGTTAATTAAAAGAAGATTTATAAGTCGAGGTTGTTATTAAAATAGAAATGGAATTTATAGACGTGTTTATAAATTCGAAATAGATGGAATTGGATAAATTTATTTATAGAAGATTTTTAAAGAAAAGATATATTCACAACTCTGGACCGTGAATATATTATTGAATAAAATGGATTCATTTTTGAAGAAGTGATATTTTAAAAATGAAGTTAAATTGTTTTTAACGAGGTTTTAAAATGTATTATGAATCGAAAGCATAGATTTCAACATTTATTGTTGAAATAGACGTTTTCGAGAAATTTAAGGAAATGGTGGACTATAACACTGTTGTTATAGTAAATGATTTCCGAAAGGAAATGTTTTGATGTAGTATTGGGATTTATATACCTATCTTAAAATCTGAATCCCTATACTAGTGATTTTGAGTCGTCGTAACGATGTTTTACGCAACATTCGTTTTGACTCAAATTGATGTTGTTATAGAAAATAGATTTCCTTAAAGAATGAAATATATACTTAATTTGATTTAAGTATATTGAATATTTTCCAAGTGTTGAAAATAAATGATTTGTGAAATACTTATTATTAAATAAGTATGGAATGTTTTCCAATATGAAATGAACGTTTTTGAGATTTATCCTCTTAAAGATAAATCGAAATCGAATATTGAAAACGATTTGAAAATCGTATATCAATAGACATTTTTGAAACATAAATTCACTATGGAATTTATAAAAAGAAAAGGGAAACTGTTTAGAAAAATAAACGTTGTTTTATTTTTGAAGTGTGGAAATTTTATATCTAGTAAAAGATATTTTTGGAAGATGAAATAATTTGGGAAAATTATTTGGAATCTGATGATGTTGCGCATCTTTATTGATAGTTAAATAACCGACTATCAATAATTACCTTTAGATAGGTATTTGTTGTGAATTGGATGAATTTGAATGCCACACTTGTTTTTAAATATACGCTCACTATTCGGGTTAACCGGGAAAGGACCATGGGGTCGTATAACCCATTCCGAATATGTGATACGTCGTTATGAATCGCATTTGAAGACCGGTGTTGAAGACCGGATATTTTTGAAAACGGAAGGATTACCGTCGAGTTACTCTACATCGGCTGATCTCCGATTTAGAGGTTTTTATCACCCTTAGTGACGGGAAGTCCTGACGTGATTGAAATTATCCGGATTTGCAAGGGCTTCGTGAGAAGTGCCTTCGGTTCTGTTCGATCCCGGAACAGACTTGTATGGATTGTGTGTCTGACGTTACAATTTGAGATATAAAGCTGATTTCTTTCAAATACATTTCTGTTGGTGGCGGAGAATTTATTCTCTTAGCTTAACACCCTTCTCTGAGACGTACGAGCTCAGAGGTTATGTAGTTGAAATTTATCAGCGATATATCCCAATTTGGTAACGTGGCATACTGAGTGTTGCTGTGAAATGATCAATGTTTGATCATTTGTGGTATGATCATTTGTTTGATCTTATATCTTTGTGATCATAGGTTGATCATTTTTGTTGACCCGAAGCAGGGCTTTTTGAGAAAGCGTAGCTTTGTGGACGAGACTTCGTCGAGCCTCACACCCCGGAAATGGTCGAAACAGGACGAATGCAGCAAGGTTCTAGGGAGTAGCGCCCCTTAGTGTATGTCATTCCTTCTGGATAAAGGTGGTATCATGGTATGGAGCCCAGATACTTAACCTCTATGGTTACTGCATTATTATTATCTATGTGGTTTGTTGCGAATCGGGGATCCTCGGGAAGATCGGTGACGATCGGGGGATGGCATACGCGTGTCAGTAGTTACCTATTTTTGCAGAGGTAACCCGGCCTTGTGTTGGCAGAGATCTAACCGTAATGTTAGGTTATTTCTCGGGTCGTCTATTCCAGGGACGTACCCATCGTGGATAGGAAGTTCCTTAGCCTGACCATTTGTTGGAAATCCAAACTCCAATACGAACTTTGTACGGTTTTAGTTGTAGAACCTGCCATCTAATATGGCAGCTATAGCAAGCATACTATAATGGTACCTATGCTGGCTAAGATTTATATTCTACTTTCGAAATGTTTTCTACACTATGCACTAATAATAATATCAAAAAGAATTTGATTTTTGCGTAGTAAGCATCTTTGACTATCATAAGAAGAAATCTCCTCCAAGTCTGCGTTTGCATTGTGTGTGTGGCGGGAGGTCTTATGGTAGTTTCATTTTCCAAAAGCATTTCGAATTGACTTTAAAGTTATCCTGTTGTTTATTTTAAAGATAAAATAACTGTTTTACGATCTCACACCAGTCACCATGACTGACTCGGAGTTTATTGTTCCCTTCTAAACTCTGGGTGCCCACCAAATTTCCACACGGGCAGTCTAGAGTTAGATTATCAGGATATTCTGGATATTCTGGAGCTTTGGAGATAAGCTGGATGACGAGACGTAGTATTTGTATCTGATATATTTATCCCGTTGTGTATTCTGTATGAGGACAAGTTTATATAACTGTCCATTGTTGTACTGAGTTGTATATTGACTCTGATGATTGATGTATGTATAAAATGATATAGTTCTTTATTTAAAGATTATTCATTTATCTATTATATATTGTTCCGCTGCGATATGTGAGATTCTGATATTGTTTCTGTTCTGATGTTGTTCTGTTGTTCTTCTTTTCTTTTTCTTCTCTCTTCTTCTCTTTTCTTCTTCTTCTTACTTTTTCTTCTTTCTAAAACCCTCACTATTGGAGTTTCCGGCACTCGATTGCTCGACAGTCGATAAAGTGAGTATCGATGTCGAATTTTCGAAAGTCGAAAATTTTTAGGACGTGACAAAATTTAAAGAATCAAAAATCATTTAATTTAACCAATCCGGTGTCCGTATATATTTTTCTACCCTAGGACAAGTGATACAGATATTTATCATTTCAATCCACAATTTATCATTTTACGGTTATATATCATTTCAAACTGCAATCCTGAATTAAATAAAATCCATAAAATCGCTCGAGTCTATCATTTCAACCCATAACGATTTTTTCCTAATCTATAGATCGTTCGGGTATGTATCATTTCAACCCATAGGGAACTTGCAGTGTTATAACAATATAAAAATACAACATCCAGTCATCCAATATCAACAATCAAACATCCATCACAATCATCATCCAAATCAATCAATAAACATCAATAGATAACTGGTCATCAATAACAGGTATTAAATTAACAATTTAAATTCAATATTAAATTAAACGATGATTAAATGCAATAAAAGTCAAGTTTAACTAGAATGACAATTTAAACATACCAAACATCGATCAATTAATTTCAAATCACCTCATAAATTTAACTTAACTAACATAAGATAGTTTAGTAATTGTGAGTGGGTTAAAACACTCACCTTTGATTTCAAATCGATTTAAAATCCAAAATAAGCCCCAAAATTCAACAGTCTCAGAATTCATCCAAAGAAGCGTCAAAATGTTGGGAATTTCGATAAGATCACAACAGAAGAAACCGCGCATGAATCCGAGCTCGTATGCAAAAGTTATGATGGTTAGAAGATTTTTAAATTTTAAAATTAAATTAAAAATATACAAAGGGCATTTTCGTAAATATCACGCACCCAAACCCTAAGCAAACGCGACAGAAGCCACGACCACCACTGTTCGTTCATCCACCGCCGCCTCTACACGCTCATCCACCCAGATCGGAGTGCACCATTGCGAAGCTTGCCCAAGGCCGTGCATACCGGTGGCCACGCGACCACGAACGGCGGCCCTCCAAGCCCACGTCGCCGACCATCTTCTTCCCTCCTTCCTAGCGATTCCAAGCACCATCAGCACGAACGAACAATAGATCTAGGGCCTGCTCGACCTGCTCTTCCCAACGCCACTTCCCGATCGTCGATCGGACGACGATCCACCGTTGGATCGTCCAAAACCTAGAATGGACGGTTGTGGTTCATCCTCAATTTCTGTATAGACGGTGATTCGATGACAAAAACGAACCACACTAGTGAATTACGCTCGTCGAGAGCTTTGAATTGATATATAATATGATAGGGTTTGGAGAGTTTAAATTTAGAAATTGGTTTTGGAGATTGAATTAGGGTTTGTATCTGTAGCCATTGGGAAGAAGGAGAAGCTGATAGGAAAAGTACATACAGAATGATGGAATAAGAAATAGAAAGGCTACTAGACTTAGAACAGGACAATATATACTAACGATGCCAGATAAGAAATGAATAAACATCCGAACAGATTTGAAACGACAAATACGACCCGAAAAGCCCGTTCTGCCTCTGAAACGAAAACAGGTCATCCCATATATCAAAATAGATGTTTTCAATAGTTTTAACCTCAATGGAACAAGTTTCAAGTTCTAATTCCATTGTATGAAGAAGTTAGCTTTAAAATTAGCTTATTTCAAATTGATTTCAGTTGAATTTAATTAAATTGATTTCTACGCGTTTCGAGTCCATACGATCAAACGACAAGTCCGATCGCTACGAAACTTGAAACCTTACAATAGTTCACCGTTATGGATCTGATGAAACTAGTTTCGTCGAAATCCGAGACAGTGGCCAAAATGGCTATTTTTACATTAATTAAATAAATAAATATTAAATCACTTTTTAAATTTCAAATTTAATGACCAACAATTTTCATCATTTTTGATTACTTGGACATTTACAATAATTTAAATCAATTTTACATGTCAATTCATTGTTAAATATTACACCAGGTACAGTGTTCAATTTCAACTGTAATTAAATCCAATTAATTAAAATTTAATTCCAATAAATTGATTTAATTTGATTTCAATCTTTTTATTCAATCCATTATTACTTTATAGACCTAGTTAACATTTGCTTATATCTTATTACACCAATATTCTCCAATTGTCATCTTTTACCATATTAGTTGCAGTATTTCAATTATATCGAATTTATGTAAATTTTATTATAATTTAAAATCCCAATAAATTAATTTATCTTTGTTTCACTCATTTATTAAATCAATTATTGCCTTATGAATATAATTAACATTTCTGTACATTTTATTACATTCCCAATTTGTAATTATTGTATTAACTCACATTAATGTAACATTTATTTACATTTATTTGTAATTGATTAATTAAATTGGTAACAAATAATAATTGTCACCATTTCTACATTTAATAACATTTGTAAGTTTATTATCTACACCCAAATGTTATAATTACTACTACAGCACTAATTTTTATTCAATTACAATTTATTACACATTATTCCATAAATTAATCAACATTTAAATTATCAATTGCTTTTTAATCCAATTATCCATTAATACATACATTACTATAATTTATTTACAGTCTATACCAATTTATAACTCTTTAATCCTTTTAATTAATTGGAATTACGTTTAAAACAGTTATTAATTACCTTAAATTAATACTATTTCATTTTATTCCAGTTATATTCTTATTATTAGTCAAAAATTTTCATTTATTCCAACATTAAATCAAAAATCTTTATTAAATTAACAACTTTTAATTATCGAAAATTACAGGTCTTTACAGGTAAGATGGATGGCGATTTGGTAATTCGTTCTGTAATTGTTCCAAGAAACTACACGTAGGTAGCCTATTTGTAACGACCCGTATTTTACGGATCGAAACATCGTAAAACAGTTGAAATTTGGTCGCACTGTTGCTAAGTCGTCTAGAGTCTAAGTCTTAGGTCGTAGGAAGGTTTGGAGCGACCTAGGCATTGGGATAAGTCGTGGGGAAATTAGGTCGTATGGGGTGGCTTAGGTCGAGTGACCGACTTAGGAAGTGTACGACCAAAGAGATAGATGATCTAAGGAACTGACCGACTTAGGAGAGATTGGGATGACTTAAGGATTTGGCGACTCAACAATAGGCAGGCTTAAGGTAATGACCGACTTATAGATAGAAGACTTAAGTCGGTGACGACCTAAAGGGTAGGTTAAATGTTAGGTCGGCTGGGCGAGTTAATGACTTAAGGAGTGTTGGAGTTAGGATGTGAGCGACCTAAGTCTAGCAGTTAAGTCGTAACTCAGTTGAGTCGTGGCCGAGCTAAGGGAATATGGTGATGAGTCGTTAGGTCGCGTGTGTGTTGAGTCGGCCAGAGATAGGTCGTAAGTCGTATACAGTTAAGTCGCACCTGTTGTTGAGTCGTTATGTCGTGTACCTAGTTAAGTCGTAGGTCGGCAACGACCTAAGGAACTGGTGAGTAGCGACCTAAGAGTTAGGTCGTGGGTTCTGTGTTGCGTCAGGTCGTACCCTAGCTAAATGTTAGGTCGCGTGAGTTGTTAGCTCGTAAGCGACCTAAGGAGGATAGCTAAGTGTTAGGTCGCGTCTTGGTTAAGTCGTAGACAGGTGAGTTAGCTAAGTCGTAGGTCGTCTGGAGTGTTAGGTCGGCACAGCAGCTAAGTCGTAGGTCGTCTGGAGTGTTAGGTCGGAGAAGGAGTTAACTCGGCAATGACTTAAGAAGGCGGACGAGTTAAGGGTGTTTTCAGCTATAAATACTCATCCATTTCTCACTTTTTGGGATCCGGATTTAGAAGCAATGAAGTGCTGCCATTTTGAGAGCTCGACTTCTACACTTCTTCACTTCTTTTCTCCACTCTAATCTAGTGATTCCATCCATTCAAGTTGAAGATCAAATTGAAGATTCAAGAGCTTAGATTGAAGATCTACATCCATTGAAGTGAGATTTCATCGTTTGAAGCGGATTGGTGATAGATCGAGCTAGATCCTTCGCTGTCCAGATCTGAAGCGCGTTGATTTGGGGTTGTTTAGGTGATTTGGTGAGTGGTGATTATCTCTCACACGGATCCAAAGGAGTATATCGGATCGTTGGCTTGATTTGGAGTTAAAGTAGTGATTTTCATGCATCTTTGTAAACTTAAGTATAGATCCATTGTTTATGATGATTTGACAACCATTTTACTAAGTGTTAACCTATGCAAGTTCATTCATCAAGATTATAGAGACATTGCTCATGATTTAATGCTTGTTAGACTTTTGACTCTTTAATTACGAAATTTCCATTATTGTTATAATTGTCTATTTAGATCATATTTGAATGCTTGTTTACTTGGATTAATGTTTGACTTGATTGATTGCTATGAATTAGATGATTGATGATTTGATTTAGACAAGTTGGTCGAAGATGATTCAAAAGCTAAGGGAAAGGCTCTTGAATTGGAAAAGCTGCTCGTGGCATATGTAGCAGATGATGAAGCTCTTATGCATAGATTTGATGATGATGATGTTGAGATGAAGCTTTGCGAGGATGTGATGAAGCGAAGCATGATATGAGATAGTCTTGGTCTAATCCAGACGGGATTATTCCAAGCATGTTGATAACTCGGTGATATGGTTTGAGTTGAGAATAATGGTTGGCTCGAGAGGCGCTTGAGCTAGTATGAAAATAGTCATCGAGGAGGATGACTAGAAGGCTGAGGTCTCATCGTTGTTGAAGGTTCTAGCATGCTCAAAGCAAGAGTACGTTGGGCAGATTCGATAGTCCCTGAAGGCTAATGATTGATAGTCAAGTACTCTGGGCAGATTCGATAGTCCTAGGCACGGGTCACGATGACGTGAAGAGTTATGTCTAGAACCGGGGTTTCCATTAGCCCTTGACGGACGGCTGAAAGAATGTGCTGGTCATTCAATTAACGATGATATCGAAGCATTGATAACAGTGATAGCCAGAGTCATGGATGTTTGGTTGTATCGTCATTCGGTCTCAAGAGCGGTATTTTCTGGGTGCTTATCTGATCTTGGTTTAGGCCTTGGGGGTTTGTACTTGGAAAACATCGCCCTTGACTCGAGTGATAATTGCTTTACTTTAAATTGTGTGCTCTGCTATGTTTGCTCCTGCTTAGTGTGTGTCTGGGGCTATCACTGTAGAAAGAGGTGGAGTGGGAGGATTGTATTCCTATTCCTTTTCCTTTATGCTCTTTTGGTATGTTGTTAGTTAATTTACTGCTCACTAAGACTGTTGTCTGACTCAAGGCTTTATGTTTTAATTCTTATTGCCTTGGGCTGTTCGTCCATTTTGGGACGGGCAGACTAGGTAGCAGGTGACAGGTGCTGTTCTTGCTTTCCACGGGGTTGATATCGAAGACGAGCTGGAGGGTTGCATATTATCTTCTTATTATATGTACTGGATGTTCCGCTGTTTGTATATTCTCTAAGTGTTATGTAGTGAGGATTGATGTATTGACTAATCTGATGTTTGTATTCAACTATTATGAAGTTTTATTGATGAAATTCTATTCTGTGAAGCTTCACTATGTATATGTTCTATTGTATTTTGTCCATGCGCTATGAGTAATACGATAGATTCTGTTGTTTTAATTTACCCTGACAATCGTCCATGGCTGCCTGGCACACTTTACAGCGCACTTTCTCTAGGTTTTGTGCAGGGGTTATGGGCGGTCGTCACATTTGGTATCAGAGCTTTGGTTAATCGATTTTACCCAACGCTCGCTGACGTAACTACGTATGAGAGACGTAATTGTATTTTTATGGATGATTACTATATATAGTAGCTTAGTAGAGTTTAAGTCCTTTATGCAGTTGTTTCCCTAGATGTGGTAATCATCCCTTTTTATAGATATTGAGAATGAGTCGAAGAGGGAGACCAGCTGCTAGGGAAGGCCGTGCTGCTGAAGGGACTGCTGATTATGCAGCTATGTTCGAAGCTATGATGACTTCGATCATGAGAAGGATACCAGTTCCGGGGACAGCAGTTGATGTTGGAGTTCAGGTTCAGGCTCCAAGACCGGTGGATTTTGCTAAGTTGTGTAAAGACTTTACTGCTCTTGGAGGGAAGGTTTTCTTGGGAACAGAATCAACCATTGAAGTTCAGAGGTGGATAGATGCTTGTAGAAGGATCTTTGGTGACTTGGGAATTGAGGATGCAACTAAGAGGAAGTTAGCATCAAGACAGCTTCAAGGGAGAGCTTCTGATTGGTGGAACTCTATTACCATCAATACTCCGGAGGAAGAAATTACTTGGGAGCAATTTCAAGTCAGATTTGAAGCCAAGTTCATTTCTACAGCTCAAAAGTCTGTTCTGTTCAAGAAGTTTGTGGAGCTCAAGCAAGGTGGAAGACCAGTTCTTGAGTATGTTTCTGAGTTTGAAGCCTTGTCTAAGTATGCTCGGTCGTATATTGAATTTGCATATCAGAAGAATGAGAAGTTTGTGACAGGCTTGGACAGCTATCTTGGGAGACAGTTGGTGGATCACTTGGACGATTCATTTGAGAAGCTTGTGGAGAAAGCTCTCAGGCATGAGAATCTGTTTCCTAAGGAAGGATCTGTTGTTGCTGTAACCAGGGAAGAGTCTAAACCCCAGCAGGGTGGAAACAAGAAGAGGAAGCAGCAGCAGCAGAAGGGTAAGGATGGCCAGAAGAAGCCGAAGAGCGAAGTGACTTGCTATAATTGTCAGCAGAAGGGCCATTTCTTTAAGGATTGTAAGAATCTGAAGGTACCGATGAAGTGTCACAACTGTGACAAGCCGGGGCATATCAGGAAGAATTGTCCAGAACCGAGGAGGGACAAGCAGATTGTGCAAGCTTATGCTTTGGGGGTTGTTCCATCATCTTCGAAAGCTCCTACCGCTGAAGAGAAAGGGAAGAGTGTAGTGGTTCAAGGTACTCTTTCCATATGTGGTGTTCCAGTTAGAGTTCTGTTTGATACTGGGGCGTCGCATTCTTTTGTTTGTAGTGAACTTGTGAGCCGGTTGGGTTTAGAACCGGATATTGTTGATAGGCCATTGGTTGTGACTAATCCAGTCAGGGGTTCGTCTTGTTTGTGTATGTTATGCCATGGTCTAAGTGTATCGAGTCATGGTTGCTCTTTTGTTTGTGATTGTTTTGTTCTGAACTTTGTGGGGTTCGGAATTATTTTGGGTATGGACTGGCTTAGGAAGTATGCGGCAAAGGTTGATTGTGAAAGGTTGGAGGTGACAGTCAAGAATGTGGAGGGGCGAAAGATTGTGATACGATGTAAGCATGAAGAAGGCGTCTTCATGAGCTTCATGTATTCGCTGGTTGTTCCACAGGATGGACTGTCATCTGTGCCAAACGCTAATGGATTTGAGGATGTCTTTGACGAGGTCAAAGGGTTACCGCCGCATAGAGAGATCGAGTTTCGTATAGATCTAGTTGAAGGAGCCAGACCTGCTGTGATGCCTCTTAGGCGGATGGCGCCTAGAGAACAGCAAGAATTGAGGGTGCAAGTTGATGACCTTTTACAGAAAGGATTCATTCGGCGTAGTGTGTCCGAATGGGGTGCACCAGTTGTGTTCGCAACCAAAGCAGATGGATCGTTGAGGTTGTGTGTGGATTATCGTGAGCTGAATAAAGTGACTAAGAAGAACAAGTATCCATTGCCAAGAATAGATGACTTGTTTGATCAGCTTCACGAAGCTGAGGTATTTTCTCAGATGGATTTGGCAACGGGATTTCACCAGTTAAGAGTGGCTAAGGATAGTGTGCCGAAGACTGCTTTTAGGACACCATCCGGTTTCTTTGAGTGGCTGGTAATGCCGTTTGGATTGACTAACGCGCCAGCATATTTTGTGGATCTTATGAATAGAGTGTTCAGAGATCAGTTGAACAAGTTCGTGCTTGTGTTCGTGGATGATATTCTGATTTATTCCAGAACTGAAGAAGAGCACAAGACGCACTTGCGTATTGTTTTGGAAATCTTGCGGAAACATCAGCTGAAGGCTAAGTTTTTGAAGTGTCACTTCTGGAAGAGTGAAGTGAGGTTCTTAGGCCATGTTATCTCTGGAAATGGAATAACGGTTGATCCCGCTAAGGTGGCAGCAATCCAGGATTGGGTTAGACCTAAGAATGCATCCGATGTGAGAAGTTTTCTTGGATTAGCAGGATATTATCGACGGTTTATCAAAGACTTCTCTAAGGTGGCTGCACCGTTAATAGGATTGACAAAGAAGAACTTAGTGTTCAGATGGGATGATAAGTGTGAGCAAGCTTTCAGAATCCTGAAAGAGCGACTGACAAGTGCTCCTGTTTTGACTATTCCTAGTGGGAATAATGAGATGGTGGTTTACACCGACGCATGTGGTACTGGACTTGGAGCAGTGCTGATGCAGAGGGATAAAGTTGTTGCATATGCCAGCCGACAACTGAAGCCGCATGAAAGGAATTACCCGACTCATGATTTGGAGTTAGCGGCGATTGTTTTTGCTCTGAAGATGTCGAGACATTATCTACTGGGAGTTCGATTCGAGTTGTTTACAGATCATAAGTCGTTGAAGTATCTTTTCTCCCAAAAGGATTTGAATCTTCGGCAGCAACATTGGCTAGAGTTTTTGGCATCATATGATTTTGGTATAGCTTATACTCCAGGAAAAGGTAACGCAGTGGCAGATGCGTTAAGTCGAAGACATGCAGGATTGGGAGCCATGTTTTCAGAATGGAAGAATCTCGAGTATTTAGCTGGATTTGACTTCAGGCCTAGATGTGAATTGGAACCTGAGATGTTGGCAAACTTATCGATAAGACCGACTCTTGTGGAAAGGATTGGCGAGAGTAAAAAACGAGATGATAAGATTATCAAGATTATCTGTGAATTGTAATCTGGATTGGATCCAGAAAAGGATAAAGGATTCGAGGTCGATCGAGAGGGTTGGCTTCGGAAGCAAGGACGACTAGTTGTTCCCGATATCAATGAATTGAGGAGTGAAGTTCTGAAGGAAAGTCATCACTCGAAGCTGACAATTCATCCAGGTGGAAATAAGATGTATCGGGATATGAAGAGAGCCTACTACTGGGAAGGTATGAAGAAGGATGTTGGAAATTTTATTTCCAAGTGCATGAACTGCCAATTGGTGAAAGCTGAGCAGAAGAAGCCCAGTGGATTGCTTCAGCCATTAGAGGTTCCTACATGGAAGTGGGAACAAGTGTCGATGGATTATATTGATGGACTACCTAGAACCAGAACGGGAAATGAAGGAATTTTGGGTCATCGTAGATCGTCTGACTAAAAGTGCAAGATTCATTCCTGTTCGATCGACTAGGATCGCATCAAAGTTGGCTGAGTTGTATGTTAAGTGGATAGTTCGATTCCATGGTATTCCGAAGAGTATAGTGAGCGATCGAGACCCATTGTTCACTAGTGGATTTTGGAAGAGCTTCCAGGAAGTCTTGGGAACCGAGTTGTGTTTGAGTACAGCTTATCATCCTCAAACAGATGGTCACACCGAGAGAGTCATCAGAGTTTTGGAAGATCTCCTTAGAGCTTGTGTTTTGAATTTCGGAGGATCATGGGAAGATCACCTTCATTTGGTGGAATTTGCATACAATAACAGTTACCAGTCAAGCATTGGTATGGCACCGTATGAGGCATTGTATGGAAGACCGTGTAACTCTCCGACATGTTGGTTAGAGACAGGAGAAAAGCTGATGCTTGGTCCAGAGATGATTCTACAGACTTCAGATTTTATAGAGATCATTCGGCAACAAATGAAGGCAGCCCAAGACAGTCAGAAAAGTTATGCCGATAAGCGTCGTAAGGATTTGGAATTCGACGTTGGAGATATGGTTTTTGTGAAGATTTCTCCTCTGAAGAATGTTATTCGATTCGGGAAGAAAGGGAAACTGACTCCGAGATTTGTTGGACCATTTCCGATCATTGAGCGAATTGGAAAGCTCGCCTACAGATTGGAGTTACCAGAGAAGATGTCGAGTGTGCACAATGTTTTTCATGTATCGTATCTACGGAAGTATGTGCACGACTCGAATACAGTGGTTTCTGCTGATAGCTGTGAAGATTTTGAAGTTGATCCAGTTGATAAGAGACCTCGTAAGCCGCTTCGTGTTGTGGAAACCGACACGAAACAGCTTAGGAGGAAGATAGTTAAGTTACTCAAGATACAATGGAGTGATGATGATAACGACTGTACGTGGGAGGTGGAAGAGAGGATGAAGGCAGCTCATCCTGAACTCTTCAAGGTATGGCCCCTAAGGTGTCGTGTCATCTCACGATATTGTAACTTGTTCTGGTGTTAGAATTCTGTACGCTAAGCTAGAATTGGATGCATGGTTTGTTGATTGCTATGGATGGTAGGCGTGCAGAATAGTCTTTGATTGCCTTGTTTGTTTGGAATTTCGGGGGCGAAATTCCTAAGGGGGAGAGAATGTAACGACCCGTATTTTACGGATCGAAACATCGTAAAACAGTTGACATTTGGTCGCACTGTTGCTAAGTCGTCTAGAGTCTAAGTCTTAGGTCGTAGGAAGGTTTGGAGCGACCTAGGCATTGGGATAAGTCGTGGGGAAATTAGGTCGTATGGGGTGGCTTAGGTCGAGTGACCGACTTAGGAAGTGTACGACCTAAGAGATAGACGATCTAAGGAACTGACCGACTTAGGAGAGATTGGGACGACTTAAGGATTTGGCGACTCAAGAATAGGCAGGCTTAAGGTAATGATCGACTTATAGATAGAAGACTTAAGTCGGTGACGACCTAAAGGGTAGGTTAAATGTTAGGTAGGCTGGGCGAGTTAACGACTTAAGGAGTGTTGGAGTTAGGATGTGAGCGACCTAAGTCTAGTAGTTAAGTCGTAACTCAGTTGAGTCGTGGCCGAGTTAAGGGAATAGGGTGATGAGTCGTTAGGTCGCGTGTGTGTTGAGTCGGCCAGAGATAGGTCGTAAGTCGTATACAGTTAAGTCGCACCTGTTGTTGAGTCGTTATGTCGTATACCCAGTTAAGTCGTAGGTCGGCAACGACCTAAGGAACTGGTGAGTAGCGACCTAAGAGTTAGGTTGTGGGTTCTGTGTTGCGTTAGGTCGTACCCTAGCTAAATGTTAGGTCGCGTGAGTTGTTAGCTCGTAAGCGACCTAAGGAGGATAGCTAAGTGTTAGGTCGCGTCTTGGTTAAGTCGTAGACAGGTGAGTTAGCTAAGTCGTAGGTCGTCTGGAGTGTTAGGTCGGCACAGCAGCTAAGTCATAGGTCGTCTGGAGTGTTAGGTCGGAGAAGGAGTTAAGTCGGCAACGACTTAAGAAGGCGGACGAGTTAAGGGGGTTTTCAGCTATAAATACTCGTCCATTTCTCACTTTTTGGGATCCGGATTTCGAAGCAACGAAGTGCTGCCATTTTGAGAGCTCGACTTCTACACTTCTTCACTTCTTTTCTCCACTCTAATCTAGTGATTCCATCCATTCAAGTTGAAGATCAAATTGAAGATTCAAGAGCTTAGATTGAAGATCTACATCCATTGAAGTGAGATTTCATCGTTTGAAGCGGATTGGTGATAGATCGAGCTAGATCCTTCGCTGTCCAGATCTGAAGCGCGTTGATTTGGGGTTGTTTAGGTGATTTGGTGAGTGGTGATTATCTCTCACACGGATCCAAAGGAGTATATCGGATCGTTGGCTTGATTTGGAGTTAAAGTAGTGATTTTCATGCATCTTTGTAAACTTAAGTATAGATCCATTGTTTATGATGATTTGACAACCATTTTACTAAGTGTTAACCTATGGAAGTTCATTCATCAAGATTATAGAGACATTGCTCATGATTTCATGCTTGTTAGACTTTTGACTCTTTAATTACGAAATTGCCATTATTGTTATAATTGTCTATTTAGATCATATTTGAATGCTTGTTTACTTGGATTAATGTTTGACTTGATTGATTGCTATGAATTAGATGATTGATGATTTGATTTAGACAAGTTGGTCTAAGATGATTCAAAAGCTAAGGGAAAGGCTCTTGAATTGGAAAAGCTGCTCGTGGCATATGTAGCGGATGATGAAGCTCTTATGCATAGATTTGATGATGGTGATGTTGAGATGAAGCTTTGCGAGGATGTGATGAAGCGAAGCATGATATGAGATAGTCTTGGTCTAATCCAGACGGGATTATTCCAAGCATGTTGATAACTCGGTGATATGGTTCGAGTTGAGAATAATGGTTGGCTCGAGAGGCGCTTGAGCTAGTATGAAAATAGTCGTCGAGGAAGATGACTAGAAGGCTGAGATCTCATCGTTGTTGAAGGTTCTAGCATGCTCAAAGCAAGAGTACGTTGGGCAGATTCGATAGTCCCTGAAGGCTAATGATTGATAGTTAAGTACTCTGGGCAGATTCGATAGTCCTAGGCACGGGTCACGATGACGTGCAGAGTTATGTCTAGAACCGGGGTTTCCATTAGCCCTTGATGGACGGCTGAAAGAATGTGTCGGTCATTCAATTAACGATGATATCGAAGCAATGATAACAGTGATAGCCAGAGTCATGGATGTTTGGTTGTATCGTCATTCGGTCTCAAGAGCGGTATTTTCTGGGTGCTTATCTGATCTTGGTTTAGGCCTTGGGGGTTTGTACTTGGAAAACATCGCCCTTGACTCGAGTGATGATTGCTTTACTTTAAATTGTGTGCTCTGCTATGTTTGCTCCTGCTTAGTGTGTGTCTGGGGCTATCACTGTAGAAAGAGGTGGAGTGGGAGGGTTGTATTCCTATTCCTATTCCTTTTCCTTTATGCTCTTTTGGTATGTTGTTAGTTAATTTACTGCTCACTAAGACTGTTGTCTGACTCAAGGCTTTATGTTTTAATTCTTATTGCCTTGGGCTGTTCGTCCATTTTGGGACGGGCAGACTAGGTAGCAGGTGATAGGTGCTGTTCTTGCTTTCCACGGGGTTGATATCGAAGATGAGCTGGAGGGTTGCATATTATCTTCTTATTATATGTACTGGATGTTCCGCTGTTTGTATATTCTCTAAGTGTTATGTAGTGAGGCTTGATGTATTGACTAATCTGATGTTTGTATTCAACTATTATGAAGTTTTATTGATGAAATTCTATTCTGTGAAGCTTCACTATGTATATGTTCTATTGTATTTTGTCCATGCGCTGTGAGTAATACGATAGATTCTGTTGTTTTAATTTACCCTGACAATCGTCCATGGCTGCCTGGCACACTTTACAGCGCACTTTCTCTAGGTTCTGTGCAGGGGTTATGGACGGTCGTCACACTATTGGTTTCCCCAACAGCCATAAGTAATAGTCTTCTATAGGTTATTATATTTAAGTCAAATTGAATACTTCATAGAATGATGTGCGTTAGTCTTTCGAGTTGAGAGTACCATGGATCATATGTGTGAAAACCTTACTTTCAGTATGGTCAATCACATGGTATGGGTTGGAGTTATGACCATAATTGGGTATATGTCGAGACATATAAAGAGAAATAATACTCAATAGAGGATTTGTCCCCTTTGGTAGTGAAAGTTAGAATCACCGTAAACAGAACTCGACTAAAAGTCAAGTCTCTGGACAAAGCGATTCGATTAATCAATAAATGTTATCGGATTGATCAGGTGATGTTTAAAGTTGAACTTCACAATTAAATACAAACATTATTAGAGTTCTATCCATAATCAAGCTTTAGATATCCAAGTGACATAGTGATGACAAACACATCATTGCCAAAAGGTGCCACTTTTAAAATGATTATGACTATACCTAGATTATAGGTGATTGAACTCGTGTCCACCACTGTATTTCAGCAAAGCCCGTACATGTTTTAAATTTTAAATTGTTTAAATAATATTAATGGCTAATTTCACACCCAGGAGTCACACAACTGTGATTCTTAGTATAAAAACAAAATTAATGCAATAAATAATTTATAAATTGTTAAGGAGATAATATTTATATAGTGATTATATGATTGTGTATATATAACTATTTAACTACTATTTGGGCACAAATTTAATTAATAATATGTGTGTGTGTGTGTTTTGTACATTTATAACTTGAATAATCTTTTTATAAAATATACCCTTAATTGAGATTCAATGGTGAAAAATATCTAAGTTTTGAACTTAGATAGGTTAGTATATAACTCTCGATTGGGTGAGATATATGTGGATCCATGATGATGTCATCAACTCCAACTGGAAGTATAAATAAGACACAAGAGTTCATTATTTTGGACATCGTTATTGTTTAACTTTTATCTTCTGTTAAATCAAATTCTCTAAAATAAGTTTGCAACATATATTCGGGGTTGGAACAAAGCTTTCCTAAAGGTGGGGACAATTTAATGTGTGCAGCTTTGGCGTCATCATCTATAGGTAATAAGTTTATTTATATACTAATATTCTTTAATTCATTTATATAAGTGGATGTGTGTGAACAACATATAAAAAACCTTTTTTAATTCATCGATTTTAAATATATGTTAATATTTATATCATAAACATATTAAATATTAATGTATACATAAATATTATAATTTATTTTATATATCTGTATATTGGCTTAATTTATAATTTTTATAAAACTAGTGTGTGTGTGAATTTTTTATTGTTTAAAAAAGATATTTATATTATACACACACACACATAATTTCAAACTATAATATATGTATATATATGTAAATTTTGTAATATATACATATATGTGAGAAAAATAATCCAATTTATTTTTTGTTTTACTATTTAAATGTTTAGATTAACATTAGATAAGATGTTATCATCAATTGCTTGGTTGTGACTTATAGTTTAGAAGATATCATATTATGATTTTATCCTTTTGTACAAATATTAGCAATTTAGTATAATATTTGACCGTTTCTTTGAAATAAAGTTTAAAACCTAAATAATCGTTAAATTTTGATAATGGGAAGCTTATTTGATACAAAATTTAGTAATATGCTTGTCCCGTATTGGATAAAAAAATTACAAAAAGAAATTAATATTATTTAAAACTATTTTTTAACACTATTAAACTATTACTAAATTATAATGTGTTATATATCCTTAATAAAATAATTCGTGGAAATAAAGATTATAATAGAAGTATATTGATATTATTTTGATATTACAGGACATGGTATTAAAAAAAGGTTTTCTATTACTCTCGTTTAAACATCTTTTTACATCCTTTCATCCTTTGAATTATTCTTTAATAAAGTTGAAAGTTCCATATTTAAGGACTTTTATTTATACTAATATTACAATATATTATTTGTTCCTAATAGAATTACACATTAAAGCAATATTAACAAGAGAATTGAATAATACATGGTATTAAAAATGATATTTTTCATTCTCGCTCAAATATTTCTTATTTTTTTCTAATCTTTGGATTTTATTTACACACTCTTATTTTAAAGGTCCAGTTTTGTAGGATATTTATTTTTTGATAAGCATTTTCGATTTTTAGTTTTTCCTAGTTACTACAATGGTTGTTTTTTTAGTTCACATCTACATAGAAAAGTATGACACCAAAGGCATTACAGTTATTAATTAAGGTATATATATTTCATTTTTTTAAAGGAAATTTGTTTAGCTTGAATAATTTAAATAAAATATTAGAATACATACATACATATTTTACATAAAGATATTGGGTCGGGTTTTTTTACATATACATATAAATGTATATCATGGTGATTTTTCTATAATGTTAAAATTTAATTTTTAAATATACTAATTTTATAAATATATTATGGATTTAAAGATTAAACTAAACTTAATTTTTTGGATCAAATTTTAATTAATAAAATGAAATGAATATAGATATACGTACGTGTAACAACCCGCATATTTATCGATTTTATATTTAAATATCTTATTTAGATACTCTATCGTTAGTCAGAGGTTAGTCCGAAAAGCTACTTTTTGCATACGGTCAAATTAGGACCCGAGACCACCCCCATTGAGTTCAAAATGACGTTTGCGATCTTTTTAAGTATAAACTTCGAGATGTTTGGAGTAAGTGGAATTTTCGTCACTTTTTCCCGCCTTTGACTTTGGTTGGACTGCACCTTCTAACTCAGCCCCAACCCACCTCCTCTTCCTCACTTTATCAAACACTTCAAGCTTTGTCAAAAATGGAGGAGGGAATGGGAAATTAAAACTCCAAACTCAAATTCTATTGCAAATCCAACATTCAACTCCAAATTCAAGTAGAAGATATTGGATTCAAGCTTTGGATTGCTTCTCCTTGCTTTCAAGTTTCATCTTCATCCATCTTAGTGAAAAGGTGAGATTTTTAATCTCACATCTTGCCTATAACTATCATTGGACTGTTGGGAATGATTCCCTATCGCATTAGCATCTTAGTTTGCTTTTGGTTTGGATTGAATGGGTGAAAAACCCCAATTTTTAGCGTTGTTGGCAAACCCTGGGCCTTAGGTCGCACTGCCTCGTAGACTAGCCATGTAGATTTTCGTTCGTGCTTAGGTCGTTCAAAATTAGGTCGCTAGGTCGTAGGTCGCTGGGCCATAGGTCGCTCTGGCGTGGAGAAGACTCTGCCTGCTTTTAGCCCGCTCTGGACTTAGGTCGTTCGTCCCTAGTTCGTAGGTCGCACGATCACCCTAGGTCGCTCGCGAGTTAAGCCTTAGGTCGTTTTGCCTTTATAACGTTAGGTCGCTCGCGTGTTAAAACTTTAGGTCGCGTGGCCATCCCACTTAGGTCGCAAGGCCACTAGGTCGTTAGACCTTTAACACTTTAGGTCGCGTGATCCCATCTCCTTTAGGCCGTTAGGTCCTTATACCTTTAGGTCGTATGACCTTGCCTAGGTCGTTAGGTCCCGTGGCCGTGACCACTTAGGTCGCACGACCTTGTTAGGTTGCTCACCCTTAGCTCGCGCATCCCACTTAGGTCGCATGACCACTTAGGCCGCACGATGTTGTTAAGTCGCTCGACCATATGCTATTTTAGGTCGCATGACCTTGTTCTCTTTAGGTCGCATGACCATACTTCCCTTAGGTCGCTTGACCAACATGCACCCCTTATTTCTTTAGGTCGCAAGGCCTCTACTTCTTAGGACGTTTGGACCATTAGGTCTTAGGTCGTATGGCCACAACCCCGTTAGGTCGTTTGACCTGTTTCATGCTAGATCGCTTGGCTTCGTTAAGCCACTAGGTCGCTCGCACCTTTTAAGTTCGACTTCGTTAGGTCGCTCCACACCGTTAGGTCGTTCAACCTATTTGACTTAAAGTCTTTGCACTTTAATTCGACCACGTTAGTTCGCAAGTATATTCCTACTTTGATGGTTTTGGGATTGATTTCTTTGGACTTTACTCACGTCTTCGAACGTGAATTTATGTGATTCGATTTGTTTCAACAATCGTTTTGTGACTTGTCACTCTAAAGATATGAAGGTTTCAATACTAGTAGTAAATATCAAAGCTCTTTCATCAAAACAATTTCAACTCTATTTTATTACAAAGCTCTTTTTCCTAAACCGTTTTCCAATCTATTAGTATATACAAGCCTTTACTTCACTCGGATGAGAAATCGAATTAAACGACTTAGTATAACGAGTGGTATGAAACGCTTGCGTTCACTTCGTCGGTTAGCTCTTGGACTTGTTCGATTGAACCCTTTTGTGACAATTTCCTAGTGGAGATCTACAGTTTGTTTGTAAATATTTAAGTTAAGCTAGTGGTTATGGGACATGAAGCTAAACTCATATATTTACTGGCTTAGTGTAATTGACACTTCTATATGATCATGACGATCATTTTTGCGATTTAGACTAGCAACTGTGCGATGTCTCTTTGTCTGCGAGGGAGACTAGACCCCGCTTATGTGATGTTTCTACTCACATATATGGGGTAGCACCCCATGGTCTTCGGGCCATTCATGTGTAAATTTAATGGATAGCTTCCATGAGATAGCTTCTCGTCATGTGTTTCACGCGTTGGTGAGTTTTCATGCTCCCGTTCATGTGTTAGGCCTTTCCCCCCCTTTTTTTATGTGATTTCTTGATTTCTGGTGTTGATTTTTGGAATTTGTGCTTCACCAATTTTCATGATTTTAATTGATATGGTATCATTTTTTGTGCATTGGTGAATTCATGTGTCATTGACTTGTTATGAATACAAGTTTAGGGTATGATACCCTACTTTATCTTTGAGAAGATTCTTGTGATATTGATTAATCTCTTGATGATTTTTAATTACGTACTTATAGTAGTATGCCATTATGGTTATTACATGTTCATGCCATGTCTTTTACTTTATACCATATCGTTTGATATTTATAGCTAGACTGATCCGTTTATTATTTTCATATAAATAATACTCGGGTCAGACCGAGATGTTATAGGTGCTTCTGCTTGACTTCTCTTCAGGATTATTCTGACTTTTGGCTAACTACATAGATTAGTAGTTTTTGGATGTACACATTTGAGATATAGACTCTATGTTGTGTACTTATTCTTTTGTATAGCACATGTTGCTATTCTTTTTGTATTATCGTGGATCTTTCTGACCACTACTCTGATGTACACTTTTATGTGTCATATATATTCATATCTTCTTCCGCCTTTGTGATATGGATGTCTGTGACTGATTTATGTTATGATTATTCTATGTTTGTTTCTGAAGATTATATATAGCCACCGTGTGATAGCTTTGAGTTTGTATCGGTATATCGGATTTCCTCCTTAAATGATAAGCATTCTATTCTATCTGACATATCGGTGCTCGCACAAAGAAGTTACACGGATGGTCGCTCCTCAACAGCCTTATTCTCCGTGCTAGTCGACAGCACTACACCGTAGTGTTCTTGTCTAGCGTGGGTATAGAGGTGGGGCGTCACAGTACGCATACAAATATCATAGTCGAAACTTTATAAATGCATATTACTAAATTCTAATAAAAATAAAAATATACATATTAACCTTGTAGTAATAATCTAAAATTTATTTTACAACAATGTCATGTATGCATATGTATGTCTGTTTATTTCAGAAAATTGTTACCACGACATCGTCAAAAACCTAGACTGTACCAAAGTAGTACAATCCAAGATAAATAGCATATAGTTTCTTTATTGCTAATTATAATTACTTATAAAAAGTATCCAACGATATAGGTGAAGAAGATATAGATAACCATATCTTACAAAAGAAATATCAAATTGGGCTTCAGACTAGTTATAACCGACCCATAACCCAATTAATCTTCTTTAATTAAAACTAAAACTTTCCCAATTCAACAATAGTTTATCATAAAGCTTCATTTCCTCAAATAACACATGTTATATTTATTATTCAAACACCTCCAAATCATGATTGTTTGCCATCCATGGTTCATATATATTTCCCCGTGAATGATGATAAATTGAAATAACAAACCTTATTGTAACAACCCTGTATTTTGTAATTATTTTAAATTGAATTTCCTGATTTAAAAACTTTATTTTATTTATTAAAATGGATAAATTTTGTTATTTTAAATATAAATTTTGATTTCTATGTGAATTATAGTTTCAAAACATGACTAAATAAGATATTTTCCAAAAATGTGAATCTTGGTCAATATGGTCAAACTTTGACCTTTTAATTTAAAATTTTAAAAGTTTGAATTTTGGAATTTTATCTTTTATTATGAAAGTAAATAAAATTTCAAGAATACTGCTTTTCGTTTCGTTGAAATCTGATTAATATTGTGAAAGTTATGCTTTTTACACTATTGTATATAAATTATTTTATTTAACAAAATTGTTATTTTAAATTTATATAAATTATATTTTTGTTTGTCATGTCATGTTCTAATGTATGTTTACAAGTTTAACATGATGTTATGTATCTATTTTAGTTTTAAAACATTTTAAAAAGTGTAATTGAAATTTTCTAATGTCAGTTGTATTTTTGTTTATAATTTTTAATTTCTAGTTTCAATTAATTAAAGTAATTCTTTATTTATTTTTTCTATTTTCTTAAAACCTTATTTTATTCTCATTTACACTTTATTTTGTTCAGCATTTATCTTATTTACTTGACTTTTTATTTGTTTAGAATTGTTGTTATAATTTTCCAAAGGTTAATTGCATTTTGTTTGAAATTTTAAGTCTAGTTTCAATATATATATGTTATTACTTTAAAAGGCATATCTTTTAAATGTATTTATTTAAACATTTCTTGTATTTATTTTTGAAAGCTTCTTGTATACACCTTTCTTTAATATATAGGTAACACATCAATTAGGATACGTTATCTATTTTTAAGTGAAGGCATACGTTACGTTTTGATTTATTACCTCTTTAGCTTTCCATCCATTGATTTCATACCATAACTCCTCAATATTTGCTGCCGTTTATTTCCTTGATTCCTAGCCGCCTATATCACGTGAAAAATCTCTTCCCATCTTCATTTTTGCAAGGCACTTCAGATCTGAAAAAAAAGTAAGCAATGGCCTCTTCTCCCTTTTACTTTTTCTTCTTCTTTTCCTATTGATTTTCCTATGTTTTGCCTTGATTTCTTCTCATTTGTGTTCGACCACCACCTTGTTTGTCACGGCCATGACCTCCACCACCTCCTCCTCTTCACCATCCACCGCCTATCACCTCCTCTTCCTCTGACCAGATCTGGCCGTACCTTTCGCATGACCAAAAACTCCACAAAAAAATGTTGCAAACTCCTTAAAACATGCCTAACTGAGCCTAGTCTTTATCACCATCACCTTAGATTGCCTTGGCCACCTCCCCATGCTCCACCACCACCATGATATGACCATTTACTCTCAGCCTTACCTCTGTCCAGATCTGTAGCATGAATGGCCGAGCCCATAGACCTATGTAGCCGAGCCAAAGTGATGAACCAAAACCTTCCTCTTATGCTTGCCCCTCTGTATTCATGTTGTGTAACCTCTACCACTTCCTATTCCTTGTAGCCATGCCTTTTTAGGTCCAAACCTGAACCAAAGCCATGTTATGGCCGAGCCTACAAGACCCCTAGGTCGAGCAATTGATGGTAGAAAGCATAGCCAATGCAATTTGTTTCATTTGTTACTTCTATTTCAAATTTGTTTCAATACAATCTTTTGTATTGTATTTATATTTATATTTTGTTTTGGTTATTTTGTGAATACAAGATTTATATCTTGGCTCTCTCCACTCAAATCAAAAATTGTGCTATCGTGCTTTCGAGAATTCATTTGTGTGTTTTGATTTGCAAACTCCAGCGTAAAAAGGTGAGTATTCACACACGACATCTATACTTATATAAATTGTGAAGTGACAACAAGTGGATATGTATAAATTATTATATCATGTTATACCTGCCTGTGATGTATATTATATGATGTTAAACCCTGTAATTAACTTGTCACATCATCTGTTATGTTTTATTTTATTTTACTGTTTATTTATATTCTGTTCTCACACTTCAAGTTCCCTGTAGAATAGAATCACTATGGATTGAAATGATATATACCTGAACGGACTTTAGAATAGGAAAAAATCGTTATGGGCTGAAATGATAAGCCAGAGCGATTTTTATTTATTTTTATTTAACTTGGGATTGCGGGTTTGAAATGATAGAACACGGATTTTTCTTTGTAAATTACGGATTGAAATGATATATTATCTGTATCACTTGACCTAGGTTAGAAAATATTATACAGACCCGTGGTTATTTTATATATTTTTCTGGAAGTTTTAACTATTTTTAAAAATGTAAATTTTGATATTTTGATTTAAATTTGGTTTTTAAAATGATTTGATAAAGTGAAAATGATTTTTCTATGTGTTAAATATGTTAAATGAATGAATGGAAAAATTGTGATTTTCAACATAACTTAATTTGGAAATTTGTGATTTGATTTTTATTGAAAGTTTAAGTTAATTAAATAAAAATGGAAATTAAGTTTTATTTATGAAATGTAATTTAAATTTAAGTGCAAAGAGAAATTGTTAAAAATGAAAAGAATAAGAAAATGGTACACTTGAATTAATTTTGTAAAATTGGATTTTTTTGTAAAAATTCACTTTATAAAAATCATAAGTTAAAGGTATTTAAATGAACATTTTCATGTGGAAAAATATGATTTTTATAAGTTTAAATGATTTAAATTGAAGCTTATTTATGGCTGGAATTCTATTTAAAATCTGGAAATTCATTTAGTAGCACTTCAGAAATACTATCGTTTCTGGAAATGAACAAAAGTCTGAACTAAATAGAATCTGCAGCACTTTGTAAGTGCTGTAGTTACAGAAGTAAACTAAAAGGAAATTTAACTAAGGGCTATCATAGCACTTTGCAAGTGCTGTCTTTGCTGAATTGAACTAAAATCTTTAAATAGAACCCTGAACTATTACAGTAGTTTTGTAAAGGCTGTCATTTTCTGAATTGAACTATTTTTCCTCTAAAACTGAACTATTACAGCAGTTTATAAATGCTGTCTTTGCTGAATTGAATTATTTTCAAATGTAACTTACCGTAGCATTTTCTAAGTGCTGCGAAAGCTGAAATTTCACTATTTTAAAATATTTAAGTGAATAAATGAGCTCAGAAAAGGCTAAAATTTTTGGGAATTGAATATTAAATTTGTAAGTATAATGACTTCATATTTTAAATGGTGTAAATGAATTATTTTGATTTGAATATAAACCACTTTGAAATTTATGAGTTAATACAATGTTGGAATTGGTATAATTGAATGAATGAACTTAAAATGTTATAACTTTGGTAATGAATATTAATTTAGAAGTATTATGATTTTTCTAAGTATTATGAGGTCCTAATGACAATATTTCAAGTGTTATGATTTCCAAGTATTTTGGTTTCAAAAGTTTGGTTTCAGAATTGTTATGACTTTGAAAGTACTATGGTTTAGAAATGAAATTAATTGGAATTGTATCTAATTAAGAATCGTCTTTAAATATATATTAATTTGAAACTTGTTGAAATTGAAGATTCAAGGATATGACTTTATAAGGTGGTTTGGTTTAATATGGTTTAAAAGAATATTTCAAGTTAAATAAATTGAAAGAAATATATTGATTTAGTTTGGAATTTAAATGATATATTATTGCTTTGATTTTTGAAATGGAAATGATATATTATTGAACTGGTTTTGAAATGGAAATGATATATTGTGAATTGGTTTTGAAATGGGTATGTTTTGGGTTTGAAAGTATGTATTATTTTGAAATAAATGATATGATTTTGAAATGGTTTAAAGGAGGTATTTTGATTTGAAACATAAACTATTTTGAAATTTATAACCACGGATTATAATAACGATTGGTTGTTAAGGAGACCGGGATCGAATATGGACATACTCTCCGTCGATACCGAAAACCACTTTAACAACTGTGTACGCGGTGGAGATTCCAGAATGAAGTAAGATGGTGGCGACGATCCTAAAGGTATATGCGTGGACCTGTGCAGTTAAAGCGCTCGGCGGATTCAATGCGGTGGAGGTGCAAAAAGTCATAGCGGGGATATTGCGAGGATATAGCAGGATATAGCGGATGACTCTAAAATAGCATATAAAACTCGCACTTAATGTTTTTACAAATATATAAATGGTAAATAAATGAAAAGTTAACATTCAATTAAATTATAATTAATAGATAAATAATTTTAAATAAAAACATGTGTGAATATACTATAAATAAACATAAAACTGTTATATAACATAGTTGAATTAAGTAGAATATTAGAGTATTTTCATTTCTGAAAATATATTAAAAATTCAATTAAATAAATTAATTTCATAATTTTTATAATGTATAAATTTCATTTTTTAATTCATTTCTTTTAAAGAAGATATAGCGGAAATTGCAGAATATAGCGGGAATAACGGGATATAGCGGGGCTTAAAGCGGAAAGGCTATATTTAGGGGCTATATGGAAAAATCATAGCGGTAGAAACACGCTATTAGATATAGCAGAGTTATAGCGGGGTAATAGTGGGGCATTAACTACATAGGCGTGGACCCAACTCCCTTGAGTTGGCACAAGGTGGCTAAAATAGGAGCGACGCCGGGCCAATGAGGTAGCTCCTCTGATCGGACGCATTTCTTCGATACCATACTATTACTTCGTGATTGTTTAGGTGCACCTTTGATTTTGGGAGTGTGTTCCGAGGTGGGCGGTAGTGGCTGCTACGTGTCACCACCAGTCCAGATAGCAATTGGTATATCTACCCTGGCATTGCCTAGTTGTGCCATGTCACCTACCATAGCGAGCTTTACTACGAGTTTCTATTTGTGTCGTACCTATGGAGTATCTTCTCATAGTCTCCCGGTCAGGAGATATGCAGGTACTGTATAGACTATTGGCATTTTACGTGTTAAGGTGGAAAATGTAAAGCCTTAATTCTATTT
Source organism: Allium fistulosum (assembly GCA_030737815.1). Classification (NCBI taxonomy): domain Eukaryota; kingdom Viridiplantae; phylum Streptophyta; class Magnoliopsida; order Asparagales; family Amaryllidaceae; genus Allium; species Allium fistulosum. The sequence goes on from CM060901.1 coordinate 391,509,464, forward strand.
AAAAGTATGTTTATTTTATTATTAGACATTATTATAATAGCGCAATATTACTACATAGTAAATAGTTTAACGGATCCTTAGAGGATGGGAGATCCCAAGCATCCTTTGAGTTACTTGTACCTTTATTACAGTTCACTTGAGTTGGTTTACATTGTATAGGTATGTATGTCCTGACTCGAGTGTTTTGTGTTTTGCTTTACGCTCGGGTCAGACTGAGTGATACAGCATTAGAGACTCACCTTTGGAGCTGGAGTTTTGCTTTGAAGAACCAGATATCTATTCATTTTGTTATCCAGTTGATTCCAGTTGTATTCTGAGTTGTACCTGATTATCATACTGTTACTCCTGTTGTATCTTGGTATTCCTATTATATCTTACTTAACTTTGATGTATTTATATAGTAGCTTCACGAACTACTATTTCTTTGTTTCCGCTGCATTATATTACTCTCTGTCTGTGATCTGTGATTATTTATTTACTGTATATTCTGAGTTTTGCCAAATATAAATTAACAATTCGGTATTTTGAATTATTCAAGTCAGACATGTGTGGTTTTATTGTCGATTTGAATGGTGCAAAATATCGGGTCGTTACACTTATGGTATTTCAGAACAAGAGCTCCTGTCAATTTCGACGAATTTGGAGGGCTTGAACTAACTTAGAAAATATGTAATTATCCAACATCGTTCAGCTCTATTCCCCATTGGCTTAAGATGTCATAGTTTAGGTTAGTCTTCTTTGTCTTGCTTTTGGAGGCTTTCATTAGGTGCATCATTTCTAGATTTATCAATCTTGGTATTTCAATCTTGTTGCATTTGCAGTTCTCAAAGACCCTTCAGTTGCATTCTTGCCAAATGTCACACACATACACACACATCACATACATACATGTTACTGAGAATCAGTAAGCGATATCCCCAACCTAACCTTTTGTGTTAAATTTGAAAAATATATCTCTTATTTCATCCAATAGCTTTAGAGTGCGATTAGTGAATAACTTTAACTTCTGTCTTAAAGAAACCCATATAAATGAACTGAAATCACATTTAAAGAATAAATGCTCAATATTCATGTTATCATTTTCACATAGTACATAGATTGGTTTAACCACATCATTCAATCTTATTACTCCATCCTTTGTGTTTAGTGTATCTAACAATGCTTGATATACACAGAATCCATTTTATGACTATTTATATTATGCAAAACTACAATTGCCTATAATTGATTATCAAGTTGAGTTCTCAATTTATCCCATGCATCCTTAAATGTGAATTTTCGTTTATTTCATTTTCCAAATTCCTCTTTTTCTTTTTTAAAAATTATGATTCTTTTTTTAAACCCATAAGTTCTCTTGTTTCTGTTAAAATGGAAGGAACTAGTTAGTTATTCCTTATAATACTGCTCATAGCTTTATCGTCTTCAATTCCACCAATTTCTACCATGCCCTAATCTAACAAATCCACCATCAATTTATCATTAATCCATGTATTAAACCATAAAGAGGTAGAATCTCCATTTGAAACAATTCTTTAAAAATATTGTATACATCCATCTCCAGCTTTAAGAATTGTTTTCCACATAGAGGAACTATTAATATCAATATTCATAGTCTAGAATTTGAGCATCAATATTTATTTTTAAGCCCGTTTGACCATAAGTTACTTTTATTCAAAAAATGCCATAAAAAATTAATATGTGTGGCTTTCCTAAGCTCTAAATTTTTTTAGCTCTATGCCACCTTTTATTTTTGGTCTACAAATAACCTCCGAAGCAATTTTATGTTATTTACCTCCTAAAAAAATCTACACACTAATGGAGTTTACATGAATATGGTAAATCATCATATAGAGTCATATGAGTAATAACTGATTGAATAAGCTATTCCCGTCCTGTAATTGAAAAAAATTGCTATCCCAGTTCTCCATCATTCTTTAATTATATGAAGTAGATTACCAAATTTAGAATAATCTAAGTGGTTAGAAGACAAAGGTATTTCTAAATATTTCATTAGTGAATTTTCCTCCACCCTCAATATACTTTAATTTAATATTTCACTTTTGCACCCATTACTGAAGAGTATTTTTGATTTACTTAGATTATACTCAGTCCTGCTTTTGTTTCTAGAAGATTAAAAGTTTCTAATAGGCTGTTAGCACTCTTCTCGTATGTATGTTTGTGTGTGTATACGTATGTGTGTGTGAGAGTTAACATATAGACATACATACATTCATGCATATATACATATATATCTGTATGTGTGTGTATGTTCAAACACAAATGTATATTTATATAATTAAAGTTGATATATTTGTAGATATAATTACCAATAACTACACGTTCATATGCATACATATCATATGTTGTTAAACATTTAAATTATACCATGTATAGATATGTTCCCATATATGAGTATATTGGTACTTGTAAAATTATAAAATAAATATAAATACACACATGCAAATAATAATTTAATCTTCTAAAATAAAAAATACATATATATATCAATATGGTTTAATATACAAGCATTTATTCACAATAACACAAAAAGGTCTAATGCAACTTTAATTAAAGGTTTTTTAAAATTCACTCTTCTACCTTATTGTGTAACACACCCTGTTCGATATGGTAACATAGTAGTAACATGCTATTGTGAGTAAATTGGCCCACACGTAAGGTACTTACTAGATTAGTGTCTAAGGCGAATTTGTCTAAGGTTGGGGGTTACTTAATTAAGGAATGTTTCTACGAAAGGACAACCTCGCAATCCACTTGCTGCTCACCTAGCTAATCTAGCAATCAAAGTTCATATGTGTTCCATTTGTGTTAGGCCCAAAATATCTATACCCTGGGTTGATTCGAATAAACATATTTCATTATTATATACATGTAATTTATAAAGGTTATGAAATAATGTAAAGTAACTTTAAATTAAAGCATAAATTATAAATTAATTAATTAACAATTAAAATTTTTAATTTTTTTAAGTTTGTAAGAATAAATGATAATGTTAATTTAAAGAGTTTAAATAATAAGTATATAAATAAACGTGCGCGCGCGCACACACACACATATATCTGTGTGTACACATGAAATATTAAAATAAATTATTAAAGTTAAAATAAAATTAATCTTATACATATATAAATACATATAATCAATAATAAGTTAAAGACAAAAATATTAAAACCTAATTGGATGTAATGGATATACACATATAATGTAAAGACATTTGATGCATTAAGTAACCTTGAATACTTATAAACGCTTGTTATTGATATCACTCGTTAAATATTTTAAATTAAATAATTTATAGTATAAACTATTCTCTATATTTTACATTTAAAAGTAGAATACTAAGCATAGTTGTGTTTATTTTTCATCCTCATGGGGTATATGCTTGTACTAACATAGTCGCAAAATGATGGATCATGAGTGTCAAATGCACTTTGTGATTTGTTGATCATTCTCCATGTTACAAAGAAAATGAGGAGAAAATATAACAATATGATTTGGAGTTATATGGTATAACTGTTGGATCAGGTGCACTAAGTGGCAATAAATTTTAAAAAATTCCTTTGTAAATTTTGTACTACATAAATTGTGCTACCATAAACAATTTGGTTACACTAAGTATATTTAATATAATTTGATATGGTGAATGTTATGTGTAATAAAAGTTAATTTTAATTTTAATAGAGTCAGGGGTATGGCCTAGGGGCAGTTCTATAATTATTGTAAGTTATTAACTTTTAAATAAAATCTTAGTCAAAATTAAAGGTGTTTTTTCTTTTTGTTATTTACTTACCATAGAATGATGTGTTAATTAATTATTTAATTTAAGTATATTTAATACAAAATCCTTAAATGATATGTTATCTGATAGTAATAACAATATGCTGTAATCATAAGAAATTTATCACCTTAAAATGACATATTATTTTAGATATTCCTAGTAAGAATGTTTCGAGACAGGATATTAATACAATCATTGGGACTAGAGTGCACAACGCTTTCTAAATTTTGGGTAGTGTGTTAGTCATAGATTCTAGGAGCACTATAGGATTACATACTGATAGTTACTGGATAACTATAGACTGACTCATTCGAGAGTTTTATGTTGGTTAATATAACTAAGGTTAAACAAAGAACCTTGAAGTAACGATATTACACAGTTTTCTAGATTTAAGAATACCGTTGAATTTCAATGTGGATATTCCATCTTGATTATAGTTAAATCATGAAAAGTCATCCATCGAATGACTATAGTTGTGTTTGAGTTGAAGCATTGGGAGTAAAACACTATTCAATAGGTAATTCATCTCCTCGGTTATATGAGGTTAGTATCTCAGTCAACTATAGTCAACTCAAAATCAAAGTCTCTGACCAGAGCATCATGATTAATAATAATAATTATTATTGAACCAAGGAATTTGTGCTTGGACTAACCAAGTTGAATGTGGACGATATTGGAATTTTGACCAAAACCAAATTCCATAAGTCCTAAAGTGATATAGTTTTGAATTGGTATAAATAATTGTTACTAAAGGGCAGCGCTTTAAACTATAATGATTTTACTGATAAAGATGTATAAGCGATAAAACCGCCCTAATTATCACACCACTAACTAAGGTAACATTGACGTTAATATTTGAATTGTTCGGTATTAATCGTTAACTGAATTTACACATGCGAGTCGCACAACCAAATTGGCAGATTCTCCGAAATACCATAAAATTTAATTGATTTACCATTTTTTAAAGTAATTATTTGTTTGATGTGTTGGGTGTCATTAGTATTTTATAGGTGTTATAATAATTGAATAAGTGCAAATATAAAATTTACAGATATGTACATATATATTTTCGATACCATTACGCATTTAAATTTGATTTAAATATGTTTAATTACACAGTGGGTTTGGACAAATTTTAAATCCTATATGGCCTAATGTATGGTCGACCATGATGTGGAGAAGGAGGGGTTCAAGTTCAAGTTTTGGATTTTGAATTGGTAAGGATAGACTTAGTAAACCAATGAGAAAAGATCTTCTTCACTCTCTCTATATACTCCACATTGCTCATCATTGTTTCTTTTAAATATTTGGTCTCCCCACTTCACTTGTCTAGCCGCCATTCCCGTCTCATCACCCTTAGGTTGAAAATACCTCCATCCAATTAACATCAAAATAAATTAAAGGTGGTTCCCTAAGTCACTATAAAACTAAGAGCTGGGATCAGGATCGAATCTAGGACTATCTACCAATCAAGGTGCAAATTTAAGGCCACATCTATAAGGTAATCTTCTATAGTTTACAACTTAATATTATCATGATAATGTATATCATGATCATCATTGAACAAATTCATATACACATATGTTCTCCATACATACATATATACTTACATATATATGTATGTATGTATATCTGTATGTGTTCATATATGTGTGTGTATATATATATATAAATAAACATGTTTTTTAAACCTAAGATCAAATATAAACATTAAAACTTTATAGATCTATATACATAAATGTATATACTTTCACATTTGTGAATATATATATATATATATATATATATGTGTGTTTTAATTTTACTAAATATAATGTAACAACCTTCTCCGAAACGGGCTTAATTTTCGACCCAATAAAAGCTAACAAACCTTCGATCCATTCCAGAGCTGGCTATTGGTTGGTATAAGTGATTAGATAAAACAATATGAAGAGTTATTTAACTATGCTTTCAAAGTCTCACAATGCAAGGAATAAAATATAGTAATGAAATAAAATATCCTTCTCATAAAACCAAACCACATGAGTACAATGTCAAAATAGTACATAAAACACGTCTGATACATAGTCTAGGTACATCATAACAATATAAATAGATAACTATAATAGATAACTGTCCACCAAGCCTCCACCATCTTATCCACACTCATTGATGTACCTAATATGTAACGACCTGTAAATTAATCACTTTGTATTTGAATATTTAATTCATTTTTAATTATTTAAATAATGGATTTTAATAACCCAATAAACATCTTTTAAATATTAATTAATAATGTTAAAATCATTTTCAAAATATTTTTACTCAAATAGTTAGTTTAAATAATAACCGAAAATGTGACTAAAAAACGTTTTCCGAAATTTTGATTTTTCGACACCGGAAGATTGTCAGAAACTTGTGTACACTTATGCAACCTTGTACACACATATATATGATACGATTAGTAATAATTGAGCACACTTCAAAATTGTTAACTTATATATATATATACACTTAAGTTTGATGTGACAAATTTGGTTTTTAAAGCATACACACACACAGACATAAGCACCTTTATATAGATATAAATCATCTCCAAATCTAAGTACAACATGGGTTCCTTGATTTAGGGGTAGGGGAGGGAGTGACCAACGTGGTAAATAAGGTAGGAAAGGGTATGGTGGTTGCCCTGTCATATGACATGTTCAGTATATTATATTACCAATGTTAGTTTAGTCTTTTACTGGTTCTCATGCCTATAAATACATCGCTCTCCACTCCCTTCTCACTTTCACGTTCTTATTACCTAAACTTCATTCCATTTCTTCATATTTGCATTCATGGCATCCATGGCCATTCCTAAGTTTTAAAGTTTAAAAAACCATTGTTTCTTCACTTCTAAACTCCCTACATCTACTTACATACTTCTTCTTCACCAAAACAAGCACCTACATTGTAACAACCCAAAATGTAACCCATAATAATTAATCGATTAATTAATTAAATAATCAAATAACTTTGTGAAATTATCAGAATTGAGCCATAAGAGTTGCACCATTGTTTCCGTGGTAATTTACTGGTCAATTTCCATATATAGAACGTCAAAAACCGGGCTAATATGAACAAGATAGGAAGAAAACAAAATAAGCAGAAATAAAAGAAGAAAATATATATATAAGGCAGGTCGACCGCCCGGTCGACCTGCTTGCTGTTTTGGGGGAGAACGAACAATCGTTCGTTCGAATGATGACACGATTTTTATACCGACTATGACGTGTTTTGCATTCTGCTGACCAATCCGGTCCATCTATTTTTGCATCCGATGGCTCCTATTCAGCCTATGACGTGGTTGCATCCTATTCAATCCCCAAATCCAATGGTCCGAGATCCACTTTTACCCCTATAAATAGACCACTAGACCTAACACTTTTTCTCATTCTAGGTTTTCTCCAATTGGGTTCACCTTTCTAGGAAGGACCCTAAATGGAATAATTTTTCCAAGGAGAAAATCATTATAAATTAAATTATTTTACAACTCCAAGTGGATCCGGGAAGACCTAAGGAAGGGCTTAGGACCGGAGGTGAGTGATTGTAATTATTTTAAGATTTCTTTAAGTAATTTAAAATAATAGGGTTTCCAATAGTTGTGGTTTTACTACGATTTTTTGAATAGCCTTTTCAGTAGTTTATTTACAGTTATTAGAATTATTTTTAGTCTATTTCCTTTCAGATATTCTTTTCAGTAATTTTAGTTTATTTCTGTTAATTATAGCTGTTCCGTTTATTTACAGTTTATTTACAGTATTTTAGTTTATTTACTGTTATTTATAGGTTATTTACATCTTCTTTCTACGCTTTGGATTTTCTTCTATTTTTAGTTTTCTTTTATTCCTCCTCCTTCTTCGTGTATGGATTAGAATAGGATTAACGCGAATATGGATTAAATTGTAAGAAAACTGAAATAATGGAATATAAGATGTAATTTTCAAAGACTGTAATATAAATTGAATTGGACTGAAATTATGCCTAATTGGACTGAAATTATGCCTAATTATGACATTAATTGGACTAAATTAAAAAGATTGGCCTAGTTATAACTTAGAATTATAACTAAAAAAAGAGTAAAAGATAAAAGAGGATTATTTTCACACTTAGACCTTAAGTAATAAGCATGATTATAACGTAGGTTATAATAAGAAAAAGAACAGAATAAGGCTTATTTTAAGACTTAGGATAAATTAATAAGCACAGATAGTAGAGAAAAGTGTAAAGGCTTATTTAAATGATTTATCTAAGTTAATAAGCAAAGATGAAAGTAGGACCTGTCCCAAATAGCATTCCCTATTAGATAAAACAGTGGTCCCACATTAGCCATAAGTGAGACGAGGGCATGCTTATGCCAAAAATGGTAGTAATTGGTCAATTAAAAGTCCAAATCACGGGGGATTTGGATAAGGGGCGCAACTAGATATTGTTTGGATGACGGGCTAGTACCAACAACATTTCCCTTATAGTTTCTATGGACACACGATGATCTCACATTAGCCTGAAGTGAGATGAGGGACACGCTTATGCTGGAGTGTGAGGTAATAAGAAGACCCAATAGGTGGTGCAAAAGGTAGCATGGGCATGGTGGCAGTTATGCGTGCGACTTCCATTCTGGTGCTTAGTAATCGCTATGAGTTCTCAAGCGCTTAGTATGGGTGTCTTTCGTAGACATCATTGCCTTCTATGTAGGGAGCTATATATGTCGTCCGGATCCTACTTTGTGCATCTTTCGTAGATACCATTGGCTGCTGTGTAAGGAGTTTTATAGTATCTGGTACGCAGTAAGGTCTATGGAGTAGCAGGTCGATCAGAAAGGGTAGAATTAGGATTACATCCTAATTACAGGATTAGGAATTCAGCCTAATCAAAGCAGAAATCAAGGACAAGTGCAAGCAATCAAAGTTAACCTATCTTATAAATTGACCAATGTTAATCGTGGTTATTTCCAGTTTATCTCTTTCCTATTTCCTTTGTTATCCTTATTTATGCTAGAACTATTGTAAAGTCTATTAGTTTTATCTTGCTTAAAGACTCTAGTAATTACGATCATTCACCAGACTTTTAGTCTAGCCCACTCCTCTATTTTCCCCCTTTTCCCCATAGGCAATCAAAGGAGAAGTCTGTAGATTGCTGTTGCTTGGAGTTTTCCTAGAGGAGATTTCTACTATGTATTTCTTTTATTTTAGCTTTAGTTCTTTTTATGTACTGGCTTATTATGAGGGATATTATGTACTCTAATTTTTGAGACTATGAGTTTTTGTTTCATGAGACATATTGGATTTTCAGGCATGTTTGTGGTATTTGATATTTGACTTATTTATGAAGCGATTATGAAGTTTTGTTTTAACTAAGTTATTATTTTAAGTTTTCGTTGTTTTTTATATCTATTTTTGTCTTATGAATCTTAGTCTCTGTTAGCTTTAGTTATACCTACAACGCACCACGCCTTTTAATGTGTCCTTTTGGGTATATTAAGGGGTGTGGGGTGTTTCATACATCCCCACCACAACTTTGGCCAAGCCTAATTTGTTGTAGCACCGAGCTTATTTTGTCCTCCTAGGCTTACAAAATTCACTTTTTCCAAAGATAGAGGGAGATGCTAGGCTATACTCGAGTTTGGTGAAGATTAGCTTAGGTTTAGTCGAGATTTCGGTGAGTAAAATCTCACCTTTCAAAACTAATCTTTTAAAATCTTATGTGTTCCATATTTTTATTTCCAATTGTTTATTGGATGTGTAATTGAATGTTGTTGGTTATTGGCTTGCTTTATGATGCAGAAAGTTGACATTTTAGTTAGTAGCTAAAAAGTTAGTAAGCATGTAGTAAACTATATGAAAAAGTTAGTAGTTAAAGTTAATATATTTGTTCGTTAACACTTACTACATGTTGTATCATAGTAAATTACCATTTGTATATGCCATATCTTTGCTATGTGATGTTTGGTTGAATTGATAATGACATAAAGTTGTTTTCTGAAATGCCCATATAGCGATAGTGCTATATCGGTACTTTCGGAAAATCACATTTTATCGTAACCGTTTTGTTTCATTATCGTGCTTGGAATTATTTTATATTATATCCTTTTAATATGTACATGTTATATAAGGAAGTAGAAAAAAGTGTGCAAAGTTTGGAAAAAGAGATTGCAATCCAAAAATCCTTTTAATATGTAAATTATATGAAAAATCTATGTATACATTCATGCTATTACCTATCTCTTCCTTCGATTTATCTCCTTTTTATTTATATTATATAAAAATTAGATTTAGAGAATTGGGGATTAGGGAGTTTTAGAATATAGATTTATACATATAAGATCTAGTACCTTTTCCCTTAGCTTGCTATCTTCAATTCTTCCCCAAATCCCTAGATGTATATATTCTATTTTTCTGATTTTGAGTTTTAGAAGTTTTTGTAAAGGAGGGGAATTAGGCAAAATCCTGTTACTAGGCTTAGATTTGTATGAAGAAAAATGAGGGTGCTAGCCTCTTATTTATAGTTGCTTGGATGCGCCAGAACCGTCAGATAAAAATACCAAATCCTGGTTGTATATACTTGGTCAAACTCAACCGTTACCCCAGAATTGGTCGATCTCTTATGAGCGGTCGATCGACCCATAGAGACAGTCAATCAATGGGTCCCGGCCATTAACATTAATTATTATACTATTTTAATTCGTTTCAAATTATTTTTGATCTGAAATCTTCAAACGTCAATACCTATCGCCAAGCTTTATGTATGAAAGTTGCTCAGAAGATCGCTACGAACACAATGATGCAAGTTTATGGCCAAATTCTAGCATTTGCTCAATTTTCATTTTTAGCTTTATTAATTGATTGATTTTCTTAATTAATTTCTGTTAATTTTACAGGGTACTACATATTAAATTAGCTTTGATTTATTTAAACTAGTTATAAATTTATGTATTAATATATGTATAGATAACTATGTATATATTAATAATTATTTTAATTAAATTGTAAATCTTAATACTTTCCATAATAAAAAATTCAAAACATATTTTATTTTTTTAAAATATAATTTGAATTTTGTATATTGTTTAGTATAATATATGGTATACTTACATTTATTTATTAATATGTATATATATTTATAAGTCAATATTTTTAGTTTTTAAAAATAAATTTCTATTTTATTACGTATGAAAAAATATATTTTTCTCAAAAAACCATTAATGTACATTTATATTATATTTAATTCAATAATTAATTTAGTATAAAAATTTATACATACATATATATATATATATATATTATTTTCATAACTTATACTTTATTAAAAATATTATGTGATTTTATTTTGAATTTATTATATTATACACACACACATATATATACATACATATATATGATATTTAATTTTCAAATATATATATATATATAATTTTAAATTATAGATCTAGATCCGTTTTTAAGTTTTTTACTAAATAAAAAATTAAAATTTTAGAAATGGTTTTAAATTTCAAAATTTTGACTTGGTCAAAAATAATTTAATTTTGAAAAAAAAAAACAAGATCGTTATTATATTTATTGTTTGAACCAAACATGGCACAAACACCCGATAGATCGAGTAGAAAATAAACAACTTAGAAAATAAATGAAAAATGAGTAAGAAATAGAACATACAAGATTTAAAGTGGTTCGGCGTACTCCGGCCTACATCCAATTCAAGTTTCCTTCTATTATACTGTTGTTTTTCAAGTTCATTTCTTATGGATTGATATAAATTCGTTATGAATCAGTATAGATCCGTTATGGATTCGTAAATCCATGAGTGATTACAAGAGATTAAAGTAAGAGAGTAAGAGATCGAATAAGATCCTTAAAAATGAGCCCAGCCTACCTATTTTTAGCAGTAGGAAGCCTAAAATCTCGCCCCCATAATCTTCACCTCATTTTTCATGCCATAGACTCCCGGAAAATAGGTGGATGCCTCATCAATTTGTGTGGATCAATACTGATCCATGGGCTTGGATCAGTAAGGATCCATGAGATAGCCAAATGGGTTGTTATGAACTCTTTGCCTAGTTTCATATCGTAGTGAGCTTCATGATTCCAAACTTGTTTGTATCATTAGTAGCTTGTTACTAAGTCCAAATGATGTATCAGTAGAGAAGTAGAATTGCTGATTTTTGGAGTTTAAGGAGATAGATCATCGATGCATGCGAATGGTCGTATTAGGCTAGAAATGGGTTGTAGGTAACATGGCTTTAGAGTGTAAAATTTTTGAGGTGGAGTTGGTGAAAAGTTATGGATCGGTACCGATCCAAGTGGTTGGATCGGTACCGATCCACCATTTTGTGGATTTCTGGTATTTGGAATGGATTTGTATTTGGTTTATGATCTTGGTTGTACTTGATTTTTGGGCTTCGCAACCATCTCTTCGGGCTTCTTGCCTTGATAAGTTTGAAGTTCAACTCATCGGGTTCGTCTGTATACTGCCTGGTCAAAAGGCGGAATAATACTTATGTAATATTTAAGTAATATTTTGGATAGACAATATATATAAAGGGCCAATGTGTGTTGCAGTATAAATCCTAGCACCTATATATATCCACTTTACTATGTGCACAATATATCATAATGCACATGCACAATACGCACATGCACAATACGCACATGAGTATATTTAGTTGTCCTCTTATTTAACTTAAATTTGAATTGAAAATTAAATTCATTATTTAATTAATTAATAAGTTAAATAAAATTAGGTTATATTTAAATTATATTTTAGATTGGATCTAAAATTAATTAGACTACATAAGCCCAACAAAGATAAAAAAATCATAAAAATTGAAATCCTCCTATTTAACTCATTGTGACCCGGCCTGGTTCCTTCGATGGTATTAGAGCCCAATAGCCTATGCGGTCTAAATTAACAATATTAGTGCTAATTTATTAAAGCTGGCTTAATTAACAATATTAGTGCTTATTTATTAAAGCTTACCAATTTGTAAGGCATTCAGAAAGGTAGTTCCTAAGGTTGGGTTTGGGTAATTAGGTACTCTGCCCACCAGCTACTAGTATGGCCCAAAGGATGAAGTAAGCCGGAAGATTATCTCAAATATAAAGGCACGAGTTGATTTTAGGCCATAGAGTAATTTTCAAAACCTGTTTCAAAAATTTATATAATATTTAAATTTAAAGGTTAAGTTTGAAATATGAATGAATTTTTTTAAATGTTATAAAAATTACTTTTGAAAATTCACAAAATTTATTTTGAAATTTTATTTTAATTATTTAATTAATTAGATTAATTAAATAAATAATTAAATTAGAACATATATAATGATATATGTATATTTATCTTAAAATGTTAAGGTAAATAATAAGAAAATTTTCAAAATTTTCAAAAATTTATTTTAATAAAATTGTTTTAATTCATTAAATTAGTTAAAGTTAATTAACAAATAATATACATATATAATGATATACGTAGGTATAATTATTATGTATGCTTGACTGTTTTAGTTTGTGGATTAATGTGCAAATGAGAGAACTAGTTATTGTTTACTACACTTGAACTTCACTAAATCAGTGATAATTTATCACTGAACTTGCATGTAAATGTTATTGAATGATGTGAGGACTAATGGATAATATATTGATTTTGAAGAAACCCTTTGTATTGCATTATTAGGAAGCAGCTGGCTCTTGACTAAAATATTATAAATGTTACAGTCAATATTCAATTTTAAATTTTAAAATGAATAAAATTAAATAGATTAAATTAAAAGTGTTAACTAAATATGATTTAGTTAATAAAATTAAAATTAAATTAAATATGATTTAATTAAATAGAATGGACCTGTAAGAAACCCAAATTAGTTTTATGGAATAAATAAATATATATAGTACGTATACTATGATTTCAGACGTGTTTGACACTTGAATCATGAGGGTATTTCATAAGAAATATATTATTTCATATATTGACACATCTTAAATAAATATATTAAAGATTATAAATCTCTAATGTAAATTTTGTCCTTTACCATTTGTATATTAATAAATTACTTGCATACTCTCTAGTTGTTAAGCAAACTCAATCTGGAGATGTTATGTGTCGTATTATTAATATATTGACTAGACGATGTAAGATAATTGTATGTATTTGTTGAGTAACTTTAAGGTACGTACATTATACTTAGATCATTGTGAAATGGTATGTACGAGTGAATAATCTTTTTCGGTTTGTTGAGCAAACTCTAGGTCGAAATGAGGTTAGAACAAAGACCATGGGTTAGGAGATGTATATGATACAATCGATAATGTGTTATCCATCGCTACTGGACCAATGATTTGTTGAGCAAACTCAAGGTTATAATCTCAAGGTAAGCGTGTCCTAACACTCACTAGAGAAGTCAAAAGACTTCTATAGTTTTTTGAATTTTGAGAAATATAAAAATCTAATGGTAGCTTATTACTAAAATGAAATAATTGTATTTAATCTTACTAATAAATATAATTTACTTAAATTAAATTTGCAGAAAAATGACAAGCTTATTTGACAAAATTATATTAACTGGATAAGAGTAGTAACTTTTAGAAAATGACAAGCTTATTTGACAAAATTATATTAACTGGATAAGAATGATCAAAATAGTACTAACTTATAAACGCTTATGGTCATCTATACATGAACCTTCAAAAGAAAAAAACGCCAAAGATGTGGCTCCCAAATCAGTGATGGCTTAGAACAAATGGGTAGCAGATCATGAAATAGTCCAAGTATACGTGATGTCTACTTTTGACAAACCGTTTGCAAAGATAATACAAAAGCATGACTATCTATCAAATCTTTGATAGGCTCAAAATTTTGTTTAAGGATCAATCTCGTTCTGCAAGGTATGAGATTACTAAGAAACTATTTAGTATAAAGATAACAAAAGGAACTCATGTAGAGATGTATGTCTAATTGATGAAAGGCTATATTGATAGACTTTCACAGCTAGAAGTTACTATAAGTAATGAGTTGCAAGTGGACTTAATATTTGGGGATCTTACTTAATAGTTTGAGTCGTTTATATTGAACTACATTATGAATCGATTGATTGCGAGCCTCGTGCAGCTACTTAATATCTTGAGATCAATTGAGTCCTCATTCAAACGTCAAGGCATGGTGCTCGCTAGAAAGGAAAAGTCATTGTCTTAGAATGGTTCAAACAGGAGAAAGCATGTTAACAAGAAGAGCAAGAAGAACGCTCCTTACGATAAGGGTAAATGTCACCACTATAACAAGAAGAGGCATTGGAAACAGAATTGTTCGGACTACCTACAACTTGTCAATGAGAAGAAAGAGAATGGTTCTAACGCTCCTACTAGCATGTTTATGATTTAAAATGGCTTTGCAATCAATAAATTATCTTAGGCTTTAGATACAAGATCTGGGACTCGTGTCTATAATTTGTTACAGGGACTTAGAAGCAGATATCATGTGGTATAATTTAAGATAAGACTTCAAGTTGCTAATGGATCTATTATAGATGCAAATGCAGTTAGAGAGTACCATTTTATTTTGCCTAGTGGTTTCAATTTAGTTTAGAATAATTGCCATTATGTAAGAAATTTTATTTGCAGTATTATATCTGTTTTGAGATTATTTGAAACTGGTTTTGATTTTTGTTATAATAATAATATTATGAGTATTGTATTTGGTGTAAATAATATCTATAATGGTGTTTTGGATAATGACATTTGTATATTTAATCTTAATCGAATTTGTGATGTTAATAACTCTATTAATGTTGACATTGATAATAATTATATGTAGCATTGTAAACTAGGTCATATTAGTGACAGACAACTGCAAAAATTAAAAACCAAAGGTTTTCCTACCATTATTTGATCTTGAATCATTTGGACTTATTAGTCGTGTCTAGAAGGAAAAATGACCAAGCATACCTTTAGTGAGAGCAACGATGGACATGATGAACTCTTGGGTCTCCTACATACTAATGTACATGACCTAATTCCTATAGTTACCAAATATAATTCTTCTTACCTTGTAACTTTTATTAATGATTTGTCGAGACTAGGGTATGTGTATCTTATAAAGAATAAATCCGTTGTTAGTGAGAAATTTAAGGAGTATAAGAATGAGGTTGAAAATCAGACGAACCATTAGATTAAAATATCTAGATCTGATCAAGAAGGTGAGTGTATTAGATAAGAGTTTCAACAATACTTAAAAAATAATAAGATTATCTCTTAGGTTACTCCACCCTATACTCCGCAACACGACGGTGTTTGGAAAGGAAGGAATTGAACTCTATTAGATATGGTTTGTTCCATGATGATTAAAGACGAGTTATCTCTTTCCTATTAGGGATATGCGTTGGAACCGCATTGCATATGTTGAATTTGATGCCTACTAAATTGTGTCTAAGACCCCATATGAGATGTGGTGTGGGAAGAAACCCTAACTCAAATATTTGAAAGTGTGCGATTATCAAGCCTACGTTTAGATTGTTGGCCATAGTAAACTTAAGGAAAGATAAACATCGTGTAAATTTATAGGATACAAAACAATTTAACGGGATATATTTTTTACAATAGCGAGGAACAAAAGATTATTGTTTCTCGACATACTACCTTTTGAGAAAAGGAATTTTTGTCAAAAGAAGTTAGCAGCAAAGTTGCAGACTTGGATGAGATCCAAGAAATTAACACAGATGTTGGGCCAGTGGGCGAATCAAATTCACCAATACACGATACACACAACCTATTAGAAGGTCTAATAAGAAGTCTAGCACACTAGAGAGATACTATGATTTTCTCGTGGATGGCGATAAGGAGGACTACGTCTTAGAAGATGGCACTCCCCTCTCATTCAAATAAGCACTTCAAAGTAAAAACTCTACATTTTGGTCTGAAGCTATGAAATTCGAAATTGATTCCTTTTATGACAACAAAGTTTGGAGTTGGCTGGCATACCCGAAAACATCAAATCCATCGGCTATAATGGATTTTTAAGAAAAAGCTAGATGATGGTAGACATGTAGAGATCTATAAGGCAAAGTTAGTTTGGAAATGGTTCCATCAAATTCAAGGTGTTGATTAAGATGAAACACTTTCTTCCGTAGCTATGCTTAAATCCATTTGGATAATACCTGCCATTGTTGCGTTCTATGACAACGAAATATGGAAAATCAACGTGAAAATGGCATTTCTAAATAGTTATTTGGAAGAGACCATTTATATTTTGTAGCCCAAGGGTTCAAGGTCAGTAGAGCTAGAACATGGCTTGCAAATTATTAAGATCGATTTATGGTCTTAAATAAGCTTCAAAAAGTTGGAATAAGTGTTTTGATAAAATAATCAAACAGCTTTGGTTTTGATAAAAACAGAGAAAATGCGTATATAGGAAGGAACAAAAAAGTGCAATAGTGTTCATAGTCTTATACGTCGATGACTTGCTCATGATTGGCAATGACATCCCATTATCGCAATTAGTGAAAGCGTGGTTTTCCAAGAACTTCTCCATGAAGAAAGCAACCTACCTACTAGGTATTAGGATCTAATCAGATAGATCTAAGAGGCTACTAAGATTGCCTCATCCGTGAACATAAATACCATACTGAAAAGATTCGAATGGAGAATTTCAAGCACAGAAATGTTCTAAAGAAATCTAGAATCGTATTTCTAAGAAGGAAACTTCTTATATCATTGAGGAGAAGGAGCGTATAAAGAAGCTATCGTATGCATCTGTAATTGGTTCTAATGTATGTTATGCTATGTAGCAGACATGATATGGCTTATGCATTAGGATGTGTAAGCTGATACCAGTCAATCCCGGTGAGAAGTATTAGACAGCTGTAAAATGTATTCTTAAGTATTTGAGAAATACTAAGGACTTATTCCTCATATACGGGAATGAAGACCTCCTTATAAAGGGGTATGCAAATTCCAGCTTTTAAAGAAACACCGATTATAGAAAGTTTGTAGCTAGTTTTGTCTTTACATTAAACGACGGGGTTGTTAGTTGGAAATGTTCCAAATAGGAAAAAATAAATGATTTAACAATGGAGGCTGAATATATCTCCCTCATTGAAGCAACTGACGAAGCAGAGCTAGTAGTAATTCCAAACATTAATAATCCCATAAGGTTGTTTTGTGGCGACAATGTCACAATGCAGATAACAAAGGGACCGAGAGCTCATAAGAAATAAAGGCACATTCTTTGTATGTTCCACCTTACCGGAGAGTTCATCGCTTATATAAAAGTTATGATTGATAGAGTAGATATCAAGGATGACATAGCAGATCCATTCAAGAAGGAACTAGCATGGTCAGTTCTAGCAAACTGATCAAACAGATGGGATTGAAATTCCATAATTGGTCCTAAGTGCAAGTGGGAGATGGATAGAGTTAGGTATATGTCCTAGTGGCAATTAAATAATATATTGTAAATTACTAACTCTATAATGAAATCTTATTCGAAATAGAAGGTATTTTCTCTCTTTTTTTATATACTTATCATATTGTAATGTGTTGATTGATTATTTATTTTAAGTATATTTAATAGAAAATCCTTAAATGATATGTTATGTAGTAGTAATTACAATGTGTTGTAATCATGATAAATTTATCACATTAAAATAACATATTATTTTAAATATTCCTAGTCAAGATATTTTGAGACAAGATATCGACACATCTATTAAGACTAGAGGACACTCTCCCAATGTTGGATAGCGTATTACATGGCTGCTATGGCACCAAGGGGTTACATACTAATAGCTATTGGGTAACTATGGAATGACTCACTTGAGAGTTTTATGTTGGTTAATATAACTAAGATCAAAAGGAGAATCTCAAAGTGACGATCTTACAAAGTTCTCTAGACTTAAGAATACCGTTGAACTTCAATGTGGATACTCAACTTTAATACAGTTCAATAGCGGTATGGATTCTATCAAACGGCTAGAGTTGGATTCGAGTTGCAGCACTGGGAGTGAAACATTATTCAATAGAGAATTCATCTCCTCAGTTATATGAGGTTAATATCATTGTCAACTATAGTCAATTCAAAGTCAAAGTCTCTGGCCAAAGAAGTATGGTTAATAATAATTGTTATTATTGAACTAAAGAATTTGTATTTGAAAAAAATTGAGTGTGGATGATATTAGAATTTTAAACAAAAACTAAATTCCATAAGTTCTAAAGTTATACAGTTTTGACGAAGAGATTGGTGTAAATAATCATTACTAAAGGGCACTGCTTAAAATAGTAAATAGGATTTCACCAATAAAGATGTATAAACAATAAAATTAGCTAAACTTTCACACCACTAAATAAGACGACGTGTGAACAATAATATTTGAATTGTTTAATATTAATCGCTGACTGAATTTACTCCTATTAGTCGCACAACTGCATCAGCGGATACTCTAAAATACCTCATGATTTAATTGATTTATAATTTTTATAAATTAATTAAATTAATTAATATTTATGAGATACCGTTTATTTATTTGATGTATTGTTTGCCATTAATATTTTTTGGGTTTCATTGGTAATTAAATGGGTGATTATATAAAAGTTATATCTGTACAAATCAATTTTCGATATTGATATGCATTTATATTTAAATTAAACATGTTTAATTACTTAATGGGGTTGGAAAAGTTTTAAGACCTATATAGCCCCACGTATGGCCGATCATGATTAGAAGTAAGGAGGGGTTCAAATTTAATTTTTGGATATTGAATTGGTAAGGGTAACTTAGTAAACAAAGGAGAAAATATCGCATTCACTTTCTCTATATAAACCACAGTACCCATCATTGTTTCTTTCACTTTTTGGATCTTCCTTCTTCTCTTTTCCAACCCTTATTCCCATCCCATCACCGCTAGGCCAAAAATACCTCCATTCAATCACATCTAAATAAATTAAAGGTGGTTTTCATAGCCACTGTAAAGGTAGAAGCTAGGATCGGGATCAAATCTAGGACTGTGTGCCAATCAAGGTACAAATTTAAGGTCATATCTATAAGGTAATCTTCTATAGTTTACAATTTCGTATTATCATTTTAATATAGATCTAGATCATCATTGAATAAATTTATATGCACATAAGATGTCCATATACATACATACATACATATATATATATATATATATATGTGTGTGTGTGTGTGTGTGTAAGGAATTTTTAAATATTTTTGTTCATTTTATTAAACATTAAAATATCTTTAATTGATTAAACTAGTTTTAAATTCATATGCATATGTATATATGTATATGTATGTATATATTTATAAATTATTTGAATTAAATTATAAATATTACTACTTTCGGCAGCAAAAAAATTTGAGACATATTTTAATATAATTTGCATATTGTTTTAGTATATAAATTAATATTTATAAATTTTTAAAAATAAAGCTTTATTTTATTACTTACGGAAATTATATTATTGCCAAAAAGACTTTCATTATATATTTGTATTATATTTAATTTAATTTAATAATTAATTTAGTATATAGATAAATAAATAAATCTATATATATATATATTGTTTGCACCAACATATGGCACAAATACCCAAATCGGTATAATAGAAAAGAGAGTGAAGAAAGTAAACAAAAATAGGAAATAACTAGACATAAAAGTTTTATAGTGGTTGGGTTAATCGTTGCCTATGTCCACTTAGCTTTGTTGTTGATTTAGTTGTTGTTTACAAATGTTGTTCTTATGGATCGGTAATGATCCTCGGGTTTATAAGAGATTATAGAAAATTGTTAAGGGATCAAAAAGATACTTGAAATGATGCCCCTTAATGCCTATTTATTGCTGAGGGTCGTCAGAAATCCCTCACCCATGTTCTCATTCATGTTCTCCACTTCCAGGGAGTGCTAACCCAAATAGGATCTTGACCACGTCAGCAATATCCGACGATCGGTAATGATCCATGCATATGGATCGGTACCGATCCATATGATGACCGGAAAATCTTTCTTCGAGTTGATGTAGTGGCTTACTTGGCTTGTGCTTTTATCCTTGGCACCAAGTTGTATTAATATTAGCTTGTGTTTGAGTGGATTCCTTGGTTGAATGTCGGTTGATAGCTTTTGGCCTGTCCATCAATCATTTAAGTTGCATCTTGCTAGCGAACCATCATCTAATC
Source organism: Allium fistulosum (assembly GCA_030737815.1). NCBI lineage: Eukaryota > Viridiplantae > Streptophyta > Magnoliopsida > Asparagales > Amaryllidaceae > Allium > Allium fistulosum. The sequence goes on from CM060901.1 coordinate 391,530,437, forward strand.
GCACGCTCAAGTCAATGAAGGCTTCATGGTCATGTAGTATGGGTTTGAAGCTGTGTTAGGCACAAAGTGAGGACCGGTATCAGTCCATAGGTACGGATAGGTACCGATCCATAGGTATAGACCGGTACCGATCCGTACCTTTGTTTAAATCTTAGACTTTGGTCCTTGACATATCGGTGATTTGGTATGTTGGCTATCTCGAGAGCCTTTGGCAAGTTTATGACTTCATTTGTTGGTTCCGTTTGATATTTGAGTTTAGCAATTATCACTCCTAATTTCTGCTTGATTATTTTTCTTCTTGATCAATTTGGTTCATTCGAATATGACCTGGTGAAAAGGCCAGATAACATTTCCTCCCTCCAAAGCATATCTTCTCTTAACAATATGTTCTTTGAATCAAGAATGAAAATCAAAGCTGATGAGTCACAAATAGCTCCATCTTTGGTTATCGTCTAATCAAAATCGCAATGAATCATCCAATTCCTTCAAATTTTCTTGTAAATCAAAGATCATAATAGATATGGACTCGAAACGTTACTTGAGTTTTAGTCACAGACAATCATTTTGTGTTCTCCTGGAATTGTTATCTCACACATACATCATGAATCAGAATCATCCTGTGTTCATCTGGGATTTAACAACCACGTATCAACATTAGTTGCTCAATTCGATAATCGCTATCAAATTGTTTCAAGGTCAAGTGGTGTTCAAACCAAAATCTAATTTTCTATTTCTCTGGGTCATGCACTCGATGACCAATTCAATTTCTAATCACTCCAGGTCATTAATCAAATCTTCAACCTTTCTGGGCCGCAAGTCCATTGTCGATCTCTCCGGATTGTTCTTCGATCTCTTCAGGCCGTTCCTTGATCTCTCTGCATCACTAATCCACCCGTTAATCTCTCCGGAATGTCAACATAATCATCGATCTCTCTAAATCATCGAACTAATCATCGTTCTCTCTAGATCATTAATCCAATCATCAATCTCTTCAGATCATTAGTTCGATCGCCGATCTCTTCGGATTGTTATTTCAATCCACAATCTCTCCAGATCATTTAACATCCAATCTAAGGTTCAATCTCTCCGGATTCTTTCTGAGTCAAATCTGATCTCTCTCTGACGAGGGTACCCGATGATCAAGTGAGTCCATTCGCTCACTCTCCAATGAGGGGACTTACCTTCGCACAAGCCCAATTCACCTGCTCTTCGGCAAGGGGGCTTACACTTGTGATTATCGCCCTGTTTCAATGAACAAGACTACCCCGATCAATATCAATCATCATGTTCAAATGGTTTTTAAAATCAAGATTCATAGAATTTAAGTTTTAACACCTATCACAGCATACATTCAACCACTACAGCCTAACATCCAACTTTAGAGCGTGCCTATAGACCGATCGAGGTCTCATACAAAAGTAAGTGATTTGTCTATAATGCCATATCATTTATTCAAAGCAGAAAGCAAAGTGTGGGAATAGGACCTGACTCCCTACCATCTCGATCATGGGATAACCATCCTCGATCCGGCTCCGAGACCGCTTTGATTTATTGCAAATGATGCTGCTCCATTTCCACCACTACAGCTCGGCTTCTTACATATTGTTGCAACTGGTAATTCCTAACCCGTTCCTCAATCAGGTCACAAAGACACCTGCAATCATTTGTTTTATGCCCATCCAACTCATGGAATAGGCAGTATTTTCCTGATTTTCTCTCCTGATCGGTGGGTTCTCTTCTCATTGGGTTTTGGTAGAAAATCTACCCTTGATATCTAAGTAATTCCTCTTTGAGGTTTTGTTCAATTCTGTGTAAGAAGAGAAATTATGTTCCCTTTTCTGTCGCTTTAGTCCTCCAAAGCCGTCATCGGCCTTTCGTTTTCCTTTATCTTTGCCTCTTTGCCAAATCCTACCTCGGACGATCCATTGTCATCCAAGGCATTAATCTCTACCTTTTTAGTTTTGATTTCTTCTTGACATAACTGTCTTTCAGCCTCATCGTAGAATTCCATTAGATCGGTTGATGGATCCCTTTCCAAAGAAATCTTAAAATCTGTTTTACTATCAACTCTTTAAACATCCGCCATCAAAACCACTGATCGGTCTGGCTTATGAACTGCAGTAGCTGCCACATTAAATCGAGTTAGATAACTTTTTAGAGTCCTTTCGGCCCTTTACTTTATGCTCGATAACATCATCATATTTTTCGATCGTGGAACATGCACTCTAAATTGCTTCATGAATCTATTCACTAACTCGGTCCATATGCTGATGGAACCGTTCTCCAGTTGTCGAAACCACATCGCTCTAAGTCTATTAAATACAAAGGGAAACACCATCCCATCACTTCTTTAGATGCACCCAATACCTCCATATGTCGGATGTACCTCATCAAATGAACCGTTGGATCAGTTTTTCCATCATACATCTCTAGCATCAGCAGCTTGAAATCAGGTGGATTCCTTACACACCGGTTTTTGGGAGTCAATGGATTTCTGTTTACATCCTCCAGACTCTAGTCTGGCGGTCCACATCTCATTACTTGCCTAACTATCTCAGTGATTCTAACATCATCGTCTAATGGATATCTCAGCTCCACATTTTTGTTATGCCCCCCGTTCATATGGAGAAACTCTAGTACGTACTCTTCTGGCAGCATGTTTACATTTTGATTCATAATTTGATGTTCACCACCATTCCTCAAGCAAGCATCTCTATGTTTTGGCTTTAAGTCGATAATCCCCTCATGGACTCTTGGATCGGTACCAATCTGTACCCTTGGATCGGTACCAATCTAAGGTGCTTCTATGGAGGTTGCTCCAACCTGCTCCACTTCAGTTCCAACCGTGCTTGTCCTGCCTTCTGGCATTCATTTCTGGTTTTCAGCTATTCCAATCGTCGTTCGTTGCTCCATTCTTCTGAAGAATCCTTGCATCATCTCTTCCTGGTGGGCAATCATTCTGTTCAACATCCCTATGATCATCATCTCCATCTCATCTCTAGTTATATAAATGGAAGGGGCTAGATCCTAAGGACACCTCTTGGCTACCCTATGTCCTTGTTGGCTTCCTCTAATAGCAGTTTTCCCAGTTATTGGTATTGTTGTCTTTTCCAATTTCACGTTTCGAGTTGCTAAATCCGAGTCTTCTCAGTGAAGCACCAAATTGTTTGCACCAAAATATGACACAAACACCCAAATGAGTATAGTAGAAAAGAGAATGAAGAAAGTAAACAAAAACAAGAAGTAACCAAACACAAAAGTTTTATGGTGGTTCGGCTAATCATTGCCTACGTCCACTTAGCTTTGTTGTTGATTTGGTTGCTGTTTACAGAAGTTGTTCTTATGGATCGGTAATGATCCTCTAGTTTACAATAGATTATAAGAATATTGTTAAGAGAGAAAAAAGAACCTTGAAATGATGCCCTTCCATGCCTATGTATACCTTAGGGTCGTCTGAAATCCCTCACCCGTGTTCTCATCCACGTTCCCCACTTCTTGGAAGTGCTAAACGAAACTGGATCGTGGCTACATCATCAATGATCGAGGATTAGTATTGATCCATGCCCGTGGATCAATGCTGACCGAAAAGATGGATGGCAAATATTTCTCCGAGTTAATGTGGCGGCTTGCTTGGCTTGTGCTTTTATCCTTTGGCATCAAGTTGTATTGATATGAGCTCATATTTGAGTGGATTTCTTGGTTGAATGTCGGTTGATAGCTTCTGGTTTACCCATCAATCATTTGACTTGCGTCTTACCAGCAAACCACCATTTAACTGCATGCTCGAGTCAATGCAGGATTCATGGTCATGTAGTGCGGGTTTGAAGCTGTGTTAGGCATAAAATGGGGATCAGAACCGATCCATAGGCATGGATTAGTACCGATCCATATGTAACGACCCGGATTTTCGACGGTTAATTTTGAATATTTAGATGGGTTAAATATTGAATTTGGAATTTATAATTTTGTTAGTAAGATTTTAAAAATGGAATTTCAAGTGATTTCACAAAATTTTGAAATCATCGGTTTAATCGACGCGTTAAAATAGCGATCCGAGGCACAATCTCAGAATTCGACGAAACCAGTTCCATTGGATCCATAATATTATATTATTATCGAGTTTCAAATTCCATAGTGTTTGGAGTTATCGTTTGATCGTACGGGATATAAACGCGCTGAAATTTATATCGAAATTTCAATATAATAATTGGGTCCAAAAAGCTATCTTCTCCATACGATCGAATTAGGACTCGAAATCTTTTCCATTTCATTCAGAATATAGGTATAACATTATAAACACCTAGTGGCATGCCTCGATAGGGATTCGAGATTTTGAGTTGCGTAAATCGAGGTATTTTGAAAATTTATTTATTTATATATTGACTAGTCAACTACTGTTCCTTTTCATATACACCACCTATCACGTACACCCCATTACCTTTTAAATCATGTCCCTACCCCTTCAGCTTAATTCAAAATCACGTCTGTTCTTCCCTCTTTTTAAATAAATCAAACAAAAAAAAATGAAATGAAATCATGTGTAAATAGAAACCGCGCTTCCTCTTTATGCTTCAGTTGAAATTCATGAATCATAAATAAAAAAGGGGGAAAACCGAATTCAAAATCGTTCTAAAAAAACGAAATCGAACTCGTTCGAAAAAAGGGGGATATAAACCAATTTTGCAGATGAGATCGCTACTTGGGTGAGTAGCTTGCACGAGATGCGGTGGAGGTGCGATGGAGGTTGAGCTCACGAGCTTCGATTCTCGCGTTAGGGCGACTATGGCGTACGACGACGACGTGCTCGAGGTTAAAGGGGATTCACAGAATCGAATTCGCGAGGCGCGCGCGCGAAGTAATTCGCCGGGAAGGGCTCGGCGGCGTTCGAAATGGCCGATGCCATTTGTGGCCAGGTGGGGTTCGAGAGGCAATAAGGGTCGTACGATGGTCGCAACGCGATCTCTGGCTGGAGGCAGCGTCGTAAGGTGTTGTAATGGAGTTTTTGAGTAGTTGGCCGTTGGGTGCTGTAATACTAAGGGTTGTTCGAACGGTGGCTGGGTGGTTGCTTTGGCGAAGGGCAGTGAGGCGAATGAGGTCAGCAGTGGTGCGATGAGCAAGGAGACAGTAGTCGAGTTTCTTGACTGCGATGGGCAGCTTCGGCAGTGAGGATATTAGGTTAGTTTACTTATTTGTTAATTTTAAAATCTGAAATTTTTTGGATAGTTATAATCGAATGTTAACAAAAATCACGTCATGCTCATACGAAGTTGAAATCGCATAAAAATGGAGAAGTTGTATTCGTGATGACGTAGGCTACGAAACAAAATTTGATCGATTAGCAACTCGGAAAATCAAGGTGAGAAATTCTCACTCATTTGGATTTCCAAATTTAAATTTAAATAATTAGGATGCTTGATTGAATTGATGAATTATAATTATCTATTGGATGTTATATATATATATATCGTAGTATATATATATATATATTAGTATTTGGAGTGATATTCCCGCACATTATAGCGGATGAGACCCTATACACCCCGCATAATAGTGGATGACCCTATATGCCGCGATATCCCCCTCGAAGTGGGATTGGTATTTTTTATGTTGTATTAACATCTATGGATGCAGGAAAACAGGTTGAAGGGATCCAACTGGATTCCTTAAATATATTGTTTATTTTTCATATATAGTGATATATGATATGAGTAGGTAATCTGTTATAGATTATTGTTGAAATTGAAATTATTGGATGCTATTGTAGCACTGGCCTGAATTTTTATAATTTAAATACTATAAATATATTTTTAAAATTTATGGAATTAAGGGGAATTTGATATAAAAATATATATTGGAATTGGAGTTATTGTAAAGAAATTGAATTAGAAAATATATTTGATTTTTGGGTATACTTAACCATTGTGAATTTTTAAATGGAGATTTTAAAAATGACTTATATGAAAGAACTTATAAATGGTATCCGGGAATATGAAAAGGAGTTAAAATCAATGTTAAAAAATAGATTGGAAGTATAAATGGAATTTTTAAGAAATGAGTTTAGATAATGGAATTTTATAAATAAGATTTGTTTTATAAATAAGTAAAACTCAAAGGAGTTTATAAATTTATAAACGATGTTTATAAATAAGGAAAATTATGGTCAGTTGATAAATTGGAAATATAAATTTACGATGTGAATTTATATCGAGTTATGGAAATCATTGGGAAAGAAATAGTGGAATCTATTTTTGAATATGAGAATGGTGATAAAATTGAGATATAATCGATGTGATACGAATCGAGAAGGAGTTATAAACTGAATTTGGCATTATTGGATTTTAAAAATAGATTTTTGTCGAGAAGTTAAAAGTTTGTAAAAATCGGATTTTTAATTACTATGCTATATAATTTAAACTATTATTTCGATTAGAATATTCCAAAAGATTAGTTATTATAATATTGAACATTTATTGAAATAAATTCCAATTTTATTAATCAGCTTTGTAAATTAATCGGTTATTTAAAAATGATTCGAAAATGAGTTATTGATGTTATTTAAAATGTTTTGGTATTTTAAATTTACTTAAACGTATTTAAAAATAAACTATTTTTCTTTAAAAATACTTATTTTATATATATAGCTTTAAAAGATTTGAATTTATTTATAAATTTCCTCGAGATTGGAAACGAAGTTATTTAAACGAATATGATTTAAGAGGGAACCTTAAAGGGAAATTCTGGGAACTTAAAGAAATTTCCAAGGTGTTAAAATATGAGAACTTTAGAGGATGAATTAGAATTCATAAAAGGAGTTAGAAATGGGCATTTGGAGATATAAGCAAGTGTATTCGATTTTGGAAATATTAAGGAATTTACAAATAAAATTTGTAAAGGATTTGAGAAATAGAAAAATAAATAGACTACTTCCTAAATGAGATAAAAAGATCTTAGGAAATATACTTATAAATATTCCTAAGTATTGCACGGGAAGGTTTTGAAATATTTAACTTCGAGATTTTTATTATAGAAATGTTTAAAAATGGATGAATTATAGGTGGAAGCGAGGAAAATATTTCTAAGTATTAAAATGATTCGGAAGTATCCTGTTGTGGATATAAGTAATTGGTGTCGTTTTAAATTTTGAATATATTGAAGAGATCGGATATATACCTTGTAAAGATATTTTGAAAATGAGTGTTTTTCAAAGGATTAGAAATAATGGGGCCAAGTGACTGCTTATGGATGTTTTATTGATAGTTAAATAATAGACTATCAATATTGGCCAATTTGGTTAATCGTTTCGAAGAGACCGGGATCAGATTTAATTATCCAAAAACCACTTCGATCCGGTTTGAACATAACGAATGAATACCATGAAGATGATGAAGACGGTGATTCGGTTTTTCCAGACCCAGGACAACTTGTATGGACGAATTCTATCAGAACGTCGTCATTGAAGGACGATGAGCATTCTAAGTAAAATTGTCCTTGAAAGGTAACGCTTATCCTTGAACCTCATCATTCGGGAATGACTAGAATAGGGAAGATGCAGCAAGGCTAAGTGGGTCGCACCCAAGTAGGGTATGTTATCACTTTTCTAGATGTCCTCGGAAAACATTTATATTATGGATATGGTTGTGCATGAAAGAAGGAGCGCTCTATAGTAAGGGTGAGAACACCCGGGGTGATAACATATTCGGTCTATCCAGATTAGGGGTAAGCCGGTCTTGTGTAGCAAGGGATCCCGACGATGGTCCTCGGTACGTTGTTCTAGAGGTGTACTGTGATGGACGGTACCCTAGTGGCTCAGTCATTCATATGGAATCCATTCTCCATTACGAGCTTACGGTTTTGTTTGTAGAGCCTAGTATGCTGGAATTTAATTAATGTAACAATTTCAGCTATTTGAATAAGTATTTGTACTTAGACACTATTATAATATCAGAGGATTTGATATAAAATGTTTTGGTTATCGTAAGGGAAAAACCCGTCGTGTTTATATGTGACGCGGTCTTACGAGACACCTTTGTTTTCAAAGGATTTTGTTAACTCTAATAATTCAAATTGAGTGTGTTTTCTCACGCTGGTTTTCCAGATTGACTCGGGTGTTATTTTACTATAATGCTCGAGTCAAACCGAGTATAACAGATTCAGCATAGGAAGCTATGGAGTTCAGGAGACGAGCTGGATGACGAAGACGTATTCTTCCATACTTGATTTGTATTTCCGCTGCGTAAGGACGAGTTATTAAAGTGTCCAGATTGATTGTTGTCTATTGTACTCTGATAATGGTATGTATAGTAACAGTTACAGATTCTTTTGTATAAAACCTTGTTATTATATATTATATTTTGTTCCGCTACGATTGTGAGATTCTGTTGTTCTATTTTTCTTCTACCTTTTTCTTCTTCACCCTGAAGATTCGTATTTTCCGTTCAACTTGAGTCGAACTGATGTGAATTATGGTCGATTCAAGGGGTATGGATTTACGGGCCTTTACATTTGGTATCAGAGCTGAAGGTTAAGCGAGAACCTTGGCTCTGGTAGGGATTACTCAATAGAGATAGAGTCAGGAGTACTCTAGTCATCTGTGAATTATTCTGATTTGAGCTGTGAACCGTGATGTAATTTATTTATCTGTGATGAATTTATATTATTTATCTGTGAATCTATGAATGAAGATAAGCGTTATTGGATTATACTGCTTATCGATATTGCTGTGCTTGAATCTGTAATGATTGATGATGTTGCACTATTGTGTAAAACCCCTGGACTACACTACACACACACAAATATGAATTTCACGAGAAAATTGGTTAAGTCACAGATATTTTGAAATCTAAATATTATTTTAAAAGTTGAAGTTTGAATCCAAATTGTTTTGGAAATGGAACTGAATTAAATATGAAAAGCCTTTGAAAGGGAAGTTTTGAAATTGAAATTTAGTTTTGAATATACTATATCTTATTAAATATTATTTGAAATTATTTTGGAAATCATGGTTTGAAAGGTTTACACAATTTCTATATTGTTTTCAAATAATAATAGCTTTTATATAAAGGAAAGAATTTCCAGTTTTGTGAAAGGATTTCGAATTTGAAATAAAAATTGTTTTGAAAACTATGAATGAATCTTTGTTAAAGATTAGTGAACTTTTTTTTCAAATATAAGAGGATCTTAAAAGTGTATCTTTTGTATAAAAGATTTGAAATGAAAATAGTTTTGAATGCTATGAATGAATCTGTGTGAAAGATTGGTGAACCTTGGTTTCAAAAAGTAAGTGGATCTTAAAGGGTGAATCATTTGTTTAAAGATTAAAGTGGAAATTTGTTTAAACCATTTTAAAAGGAAGGTTTTGGGAAATATGTTGTGACTTAATTGAGATCCCAATATATCCATATGATTTTAAATTTAGCGCTCATTATTCGGTTTAGCCGGGAGAGGACTTTATGTCATAAAACCCATTCCGAATAATGATACGACGAAATGGATAGCATTTAAAGACGGCGGTGAAGACTGGGTATTTTCGAGAATGAAAGGATTACCTATCGAATGTCTCTGCACTGAGTCGCACCGGTATAGAGATCTCCATATGTGATGGGGAGTCCGATCGGGATTGTGGATGCCTAGATTTGCAAGGGCTTCTTTTGAAGTGCCTTCGATTCTGTTCGAACCCGAAACAGACTTGTATGGATGTGTGTCTGACATTACACTTTGAGATGTAAAGCTGGTTTCTATCAAATACATTTCTGTTGGTGGCGGAGAATTTATTCTCTTAGCTTAACACCCTTCTCTGAGACATACGAGCTCAGAGGTTATGTAGTTGATGGTTACTAGTGATATATTCCCAATTTGGTAATGTGGCATGCTAAGTGTTGCTGATCATTTGTTGATCGAAGCATGGCTTTTGTGAAAAACATAGCTTTGTGGACGAGACTTCGTCAAACCTCACAACCCGGAAATGGTCAAAACTGGAAGAATGCAGCAAGGTTATGAGGGTCGAGCCCTTTAGGGTATGTCCTTTTCCTTCTGGATAAAAAGTGGTATCATGGTATGGAGCCCAGATACTTAACTTATGTGGTTGCTGCAAATCTATTGCTTTGTGGTTGTTGGTGTTGAGAGCTCTCGGAAAAAGGTTGGTTACGACCGGGGGATGGCATACTCGTGTAGTAGTTACCTAGTTACAGAGGTAACCCGGCCTTGTGTTGGCAGAGATCCGGTTAGGTTCTCGGGGCATCCCTCCAGAGGCATACCCATGTGGCCCAGGAAGTTCCTTAGCCTGACCATTGTTGGAAATCCAAAGAAACAATACGCGCCATGTACGGTTTTAGTTGTATAACCTGCCATGGAATGTGGCAGTAACCTGCTATTGAACATGGTAGCTATGGTAGGCATACTACGAAATGTGTATGCTGGCTAAGATTAATATTATACTTTCGAAATGTTTTCTGCACTATGCACTAATAATAATACCAAAAGGATTTTGCGTATCAAGCATGTTTGACTATCATAAGGAGAAATCTCCTCCAATTGTGCGCTTGCATTGTGTGTGTGCGGGGAGGCCTTATGGTAGTTTCATTTTCCAAAAAAGCATAGCGAATTTCTTTTCTTTTTCTTTTGTTTAAAGATAAACTGTTTTTGTTTGCTCATACCAGTCCCATGGTTGACCTGGAGTTTATTGTTCCCTTCCTAAACTATGGGTGCCCACAATTTTCCACATGGGCAGCCTAGATTTAGATTTTTAGATAGTCAGATAGTAGATATAGATTCGGTAGCCTTCAGCTTTCTGTTTGGAATTCTTTGGAATCTTTGGATTTTGGCAATCACATTCATGACCGACCTTGCTTAATACAACTTGATGGTGGTTCAAGCTTGAAGTTTGGAGCTTTGGCATTGAAGATATCTGTCTACTGCTGCTTGGTTATTTCCGCTGTTGTCTTGTATCTCTGATAGTATTGATATTCTGTTGTATCTTATTGTATCGGATATTGTATCCATTGTTATATCAATGATATTATTCATTCTGTTTCCGCTGTGTTTGTTCTTACTTAATGTGTTATAAGCTCCGGCGTACTGGATTTTGACGTTTGAATCTACGAGATTCAAATAGAAGTGAAGTATGGATGTCGATTTTCGAGTGCCAAAATCCGAACTGTCACACTATTGTACTTTGATAATGGTATGCATAGTAACAGTTACAGATTCTTCTGTATAAAACCATGTTATTATATATTATTCCGCTGCGATTGTGAGATTCTGTTGTTGTTGTTCTATTTTTCTTCTACCTTTTTCTTCTTCACACTAAAGATTCGTATTTTCCGTTCAACTTGAGTCGAACTGATGTGAATTATGGTCGATTCAAGGGGTACGGATTTACGGGCCTTTACACCATACCTTTGTTCGAATCTTGGACTTCGACCCTTGACATATCGGTGGTTTGGTATGCTGGCTATCCCGAGAACCTTTGACAAGATTATGACTTCATTTGTTGGTTTCGTTTGATATTTGTGTTTGGTAGTTATCGCTATGGATTTCTGCTTGGTCAATACTCTACTTAATCGATTTGGTTCATTCGAATATGGCCTGGTCAAAAGGCTGGATAATATATATATATGTGTGTGTGTGTGTGTGTTTATATATATATTATTATTCTCGTATATTATACTTTATTTGGAATATTATATGAATTTATCTTGAATTTAATACGTTATATATATATTTTTTGAATTGTAGACCTAATTTTCAAAAAAACTTTACTGGTAAATAATTAAATATTTTAGAAATAGATTTAATTTCAAAATTATTTACTTGGTCAAAAATAATATAATTTTAAAAAAAACCGAATATATTATTATATACATATTATTTAAAAATTTAGGTTAGCCAATGTGCATGCAAAGGGCTAATCCGTTTGTTGCGGTGTAAATCCTAGCACCTACACACATGATATTTCTACATGCACGTTGCAAAATATATCATGTTGCACATGCACAATACACTAATGAGTATATTCGAATATACTCATATTAAATCAAATTTGAATTCAAAATTAAATTCATTTTTTAAATGAATCAATAAATTAAATAAAACAGGATTTTATCTAAATAAAATTTTAGATTTGATCTGAAATCAAATAGACTTCAAAGTCCCAGTGAAGATTCAAAATGGTAAAAAAAATTGAAATTCACTCATTTAACCCACGACAACCTGACTCGGTTCCTTCAATTATCATTAGTTTTGTGTTATAACTAATGTTAGACATCATATGTTCAAATGTAATATATAATAAAGATGTCAAAGGGGGCGTAAATATTTAATATCCTAACTTATGTAAATACTATCATACACACACCCACACATACTCATAAACATGCGATCTGTACAGTTAATGCCCCGCTATGACCCCGCTGTGAACCTACTATATCTCATAGCAGATTTCTACCGCTACAATTTTTCCATATAGCCCTAAATATAGCCTTTCCGCTTTAATCCCCGCTATTTCTGCTATATCCCGTTATTCCCGCTATATTATGGTATTTCCGCTATATCTTCTTTAAAAGAAATGAATTGAAAAATGGCAATTATACATTATAAAAATTATGAAATTAATTTATTTAATTGAATTTTTAATATATTTTCAAAAATGAAAATACTCTAATATTCTACTAAAGTCAATTATGTTATATAATAGTTTTACGTGTATTTATAGTATATTCTACTAAGGGAATAAACAGTTATAGCAACTAACAAAAATAAAAGAAATGGTGCCCATGCTTTTCGTTCTGGCGACCCCGTTTCTCGCCTGTGATTTTTCTTGTTCCTTCTGCAGAGTTTCCCTCTGACATCACTCTCCTGTCCCGCCGCCTCTTCCCCCCTATTCTCCTCCACCATCCTATGCCTGTTTCCCCTCCTCTACTTCCCCTTCCTACTGCTACTTCTCCTGCCCGCTCTTCTACTAGATCTGGTCGGTTCTTCTCCTTCATGCCGCCAGCTCCCCTTCGCCCATCGCCTCTCCTTCAATCATTGGCTGACTTTCCTCCTCTGCCTGCTTCAACATCCCATTCCTTTTCTGCTTGCCCTGTCTTGAGTTCTGATGATCTGGAATTCGTGGCAGCTCCTGTCTCCGGTTCTAAGAAAGCGAGTATTGTGAATGACATTGGTATGGAGGTTGGATGCGATGTGTTTGATGGCTCTGTTGACATTGGTATGGAGGTTGGATGCTTTGGTGATGTTATGACCAAACATACTGATGTCTCATCTTCCATTGATCGGCACTTGTCTGGTGTTTGTGCTAATGCCTGTGACAACGGAGTTCCATCTAATAGTAATTTGTGCTCGACTGATCTTGCAAACTGTGATGTCTCTGGTGGAATTCCCAATGGTGTGGTACGTATTGCTTCATCTACTCCTATTTCTTCAACCCCTACCCTGGCTGTCTCCAAGGCCTGTCTGAGATCTTGGACTTCCCTTTTTAGTTCTCTGCCCCGTAATGCGGGTGATTATGAGCCGATTGAATTTGATATTGTTGAGGAAAATGGAGTGATGATCCCTCCTCCTATTGTTATGCAAGCCGGTATGGATTATTGGTCTGATTACTTGGTTGGTTTCTTTTTGGACCCTGTTTCTCGCCTTCATGATGCGGTGTCAGTTTGTCGTAGAGCTTGGAAACTTCATGGGGGTCTTCGTGTTAAGTTGGTTGACTCCATGTATTTCCTTCTGTTCTCCTCTCCTGAAGAACGCAGTCGTGTACTTGAGGCTGTGCCTTCTTTCTTTGGTGGGAAACCTTTTATTATTACTCCATGGTCCCCAACTGTTGCTAGTGCTCATGAGCAAGTTCTTTCTATCCCCGTTTGGGTTTACTTTTCTCACATTCCCTCTGCTCCGCAACCTTTACTTGGTTTAAATTGGCTGGCTTGTAATGTTGGTAAGCTGAAATGTTTTGACACTAATACTGTTGCACGTGAAAAATTGATGTTCGCGAAGGCTCTGATTGAGATTTCCCCTACTAAGCCTCTCCCTTCCACTATTCCTGTTCAGCTAGCTGTTGGACATGTAGTGGAAGTCCGTGTTCGTTACGGTTGGGTTCCATATATTTGTTCCTCCTGTCACTCTTTTGGCCATCTAGCTATCGCCTGCACGCATTCTGTTGTTTCCGCGGCTGCTCCTAAGATCCCTCTTCCCCGGCCTCCGCTCAGGATATGGGTTCCTAAGGTTTCTTCCTCTCTCCTGGATCCGTCTCCATGTTCTGACGCTCCTGTGGTTCCTTCATCTGTCCCGGATCCACCTCCTTGTTCTGATGCTCAGCCTTCTTCCCCTTCTGCTTCTGTTGTCCCCTGTGTTGTTTCAGCGGTTCCTACTATTGTTCCGGATCTTTTACCGCCTCATTCTCTAGTTGTTTGGGATGAGTCCGAGAAATGTTGGGTTGATCACATATCTGATATGAGATTTAACCCCGTTGATGATTGCTATTTTAGATTCGTTTCTGATGATCTTTTGGACCTACGATGCCTTTATTACCGGCCTTCTGGTGCGGAGACGAATTCCGCTATGCTAGCTGATACAACCTGGGATCGTTCCTTTATATACTCTTCTGCTGTTGGTGTTTATGATCCTCGTATTGCTATCCTTTTCCGCCCTTATGCTGGTCTTTTTGGGAATGTCCCCTTGGTACCTGCCCAGGTGATTGTGGATGATGGTGCTTCTACCTCTTCTGAGGAGACCTAGTCTAGGCTTTTTTTTGTGTAGCTGTGGCATTCTGTCACACTCCTGTGCTTTATCTTTCCTCTTCTTAGTAGTTAAGGTGTTTTTACCTTACTCTTGTACTTCAATTTTATTACGTTCGTAATAAAAGTGGACGGTCCACTATAAAACCGGCTGGCCTTGCCAAAAAAAATACTTATGTATTAATTATAATTCAATTGAATGTTAATTTTTCATTTAATTACCATTTATATATTTATAAAAACATTAAGTACAAGTTTTATATGCTATTTTAGAGTCATTCGCTATATCCCGCTATATCCTCGCTGTATCCCCGCTATGACTTTTTGCACCTCCGCCGCATTGAATCCGCCGAGCGCTTTAACTGCAAATCATGTGATTATTGTGATTTATAAACACATGATACACACACATATCAACATTTGGTATTTCATGTAAAACAGATTTGATCTACACTAAGCATATTTGACCAAAAAGTTAATTTAAAATTATATATTATATGGATAAAATACATGTGTACGCACATAAACACACACACATATTTATGTACTTAATTATACGTTTATGGTTTTCTAATTGTATAAATGATTTTGTTAATTGAGCTTAGCCATAATTTATTTTATATAATATATTATATATAATAATATTGGCTAAACCTAAAAAATGTTTCTTACTTTAAAATTAGTATAATATTTAAACATATGTTTCAAATTCTTAATTTAAAATAAAATATGATTTTGTTATTTCATATAGTAGGCTCAACTTTATTTTGGATATATATGTATGTATGTGTGTACTTATTCAAATTCTAAGTAAAAAGTTTAAAATTTCACTCAGTCGAACTTAATGAATAATTGTCTATATATATATATATAATATGGAAATATAAATGTTTTAGCCTATATATATAACACCAAATTAAAGTTTGAAGACAGACACACATATAGAGAGATATATATTAGTGTGTGTAAATATTTATAAATATATAGTAATAATAATTCAATATAATGATTTAACAAAATTATTTTAATTATTAACTAACCTATTGTTGAAGAGAAGAAATATCAATACACACACATATTGTATTTAATAAATAATTGTTTGATAAAATAACATATGTATAACTTAATTAGTTCTAATAAAGTTGCTTTTTCTTTAAAACATCATGGTCAAATATAATAAATATATTATTATGATGTAACGTCCCGCCTTTTTGGATGGTTTAAATTGACGATAAACCACTCACGTCAGACTCAAACCATTAGAAAGGGCAGATTGTTATGGGGTAAATAAGAAAAGCAGAGAAAGAAAGAAACAAACACAGAATCTCACAGCCAAATGACAAAATATAATAATCAAATAAACACTTCATGAAGTTGTTTACAAATAATACTTGATTACACTTTCACAATATAGCTCAGAGTACATACAACCGTAATAAATAAATAATGAAGTGGAATAAATAAAATAAATAATAACAGTACAAAATCTTCGTCTTCATCCTATAGAAATAAGGTCTTCAATACATTGAAAAGCTCAGACTGACCTGAGCGAATTGAAAAGACAAAACACTTGAGTTAGAACTAAAAGATCTTATGTAAGTTAAATCAACAGTAAATAAATATGAGTATAACAGTGTCGGAGATGTTTACGGGGTTTGACATCTTCTATCCAGTGTCAACGAGAGTGTAATAACGTAAAAGATGTTCGGGATTTCCATCTCCTAAGGATCCATTAAACTATTTACGTACATAGTACAATACGCTATTATAATAGTGTCTACAGTAAAGTAAAGTATTAAAATAGTGTTAAGCCGTTACCCATATCCCCCTTAACACATTTTATATATTCGCATAGTCTATACAGTATCGTAA
Source organism: Allium fistulosum (assembly GCA_030737815.1). Classification (NCBI taxonomy): domain Eukaryota; kingdom Viridiplantae; phylum Streptophyta; class Magnoliopsida; order Asparagales; family Amaryllidaceae; genus Allium; species Allium fistulosum. The sequence goes on from CM060901.1 coordinate 391,547,032, forward strand.
GCTCCTCTGTGAGGTTTACCTAGAGGGCACTCCATAGGTATTGTACAAAACAAACTCGTAGAAGGCGCGATAGGGCATGTGAACACGGCACTTGAGGCAATGACAGGGTAGGACTCTGCTGTTTTGCAGAACTGGGCTGGTGGTAACGCATAGAGCGGCCACCTTGGAACACACTCCCATAATCAAAAACAAGGGTGGCCACCAAATCAATCACAAAGTCATAATATGGTATCGAAGAAGCATGTCCGATCGGAGGAATGACCTCACTTGGCCTAGGTGTAGCTCCTGTTTTAGTCACATCTAAGCTGACTCACGGGAGTCAGGGCTACGTAAATACCTAATACAGAAACGTTCGCAAAACCATCCTACATCATTTCCGGAATCTCCACCACATGCACAGTTGTTAAAGTGGTTTTCGGTATTGGCAGAGAGTATGACAATATGCGATCCCGGTCTCCTTAACAACTAAACGCTTATTACACACCGGATGGTTCTTTTACATTTCCAAAACCATTTCATATTGATATCAAAATATCACATTCAATTCAAACCATATCACTTCCGAAATCATAATTTCAAAATAGGTTAAACCCTCATTTCAAAATCATCATATTTACTCAAAATATGTTATTTAAATCCCAACTTAAGTTATTACATCATTTAATCATATTTGCTTTTAAATCAAGGATTTAAATATAACGACTTCCACTTTACAATTTAGAATTTAGAAAATAGTATAGATAGTTACAAATAGTTTAGTATAGTTTGAAAATATAATTTAAATGGTTTGAAATACTTTAAAATAATTTAAAAAGTGGATTAAAACAGTTTAAATAGATTTAAAATAGTTTTAGTAGAATTAAAATAGGTTAAATAGATTTAAAATAGATTAATTAGATTTAAAATAGATTAAATAGATTTAAAATATATTAAATGAATTTAAAATAGATTAAATAGATTTAAAATAGATTTAAAGAAATTTAAAACAGATTTAATAAATTTAAAATAGATTAAAATGGGTTAATTAGTTTAAAATAGGATAAATTAGATTAAATTGGATTAAATAGATTAAAATTGATTAAAATAAATTAAAATAGTTTAAATTAATTAAATGGTTTAAAATATTTTAAACTAGATTAGCTTAGTTTAATAGTTTGAAAATCTTACTAATTAGAATTTAAAATAACATTTTCAACAGTTTATATTAAAATAATAAATTTCAAATTAACATCAAATTTAACTATTTCTTCTATTTCAACAAATCTGGACCATATCTGGAATTCAAATCAAAACCCAATTTCAAATCTTGAAGTATCAATTTAAGCTATTCTAATTTCAATAGATTTCAAAGTTACAATTTCAAACGTCTTCAATAACTCAATTTCGATAAATTTCGTTTATACTTCAAATTCAACTTTAGAATTCCAATTTAAACCCTCTAAGAAATTTACTTAATACAATTCCAAAATTTCAAATTTAATCTTTTAAAAAATTCATTTAAACAATTCAGTTTATATAAATCAAATTTATTTCAAAATATCATTTGGCTGAATTCAAAATTAAAGATCTAAAATCATTTAATTTAACCAATCCGGTGTCCGTATATAATTTTCTATCCTATGGTCAAGTGATACGGATATTTATCATTTCAATCTGCAAATATTTAAATTTACGGGTATATATCATTTCAACCCGAAATCCCGAATTAAAATAAAATCCAAAAAATCGCTCAAGTCTATCATTTCAACCCATAACGATTTTCCCTAATATATATATCGTTCGGGTATGTAACATTTCAACCATAGGGAACTTGCAGTGTTATAACAATACAAAAATATAACATCCAGTCATCCAATATCAACAATCAAACATCCATCAAAATCATCATCCAAATCAACCAATAAATAATATGCTGATTATCAATAACAGGTATTAACTAGAAATTTTTTAATTCAATATTAAATTATATGACGATTAAATGCAATAAAAGTCATATTTAACTGGAATGACAATTTAAATATATCAAACATCAACCAATCAATTTCTAATCACATCATAAATTTAATTTAACTAACATAAGACAATTTATTAGTTGTGAGTGGGTTAAAACACTCACCTTTGATTTCAAATCAATTTCAAATCCAAAATAGTGCCCAAATTTGAACTGTCTCAGAATTCGTCAAAACTGGTGTCAAAATGTCAGAAATTTCGATGCGATCTTAGCGGAGCAAACCGCACGTGAATCGGACCTCGGACGTGAATCAGACCTCGCACGTAAAAGATATGACAAATAGAAAATTATACGATTATATTTTAAAATCAATAAAAAAAATAAAAGTAGATGACACATCACCTGACCGAAAACCCTAGCACAGCAATCACGCACGCGAACCCTACAGAGCTCGACATCGACCAACTGCCTCCATGTAAATCTCAACGCCGTGCCACCTACGCCTGCATTTGACCTAATCCACAACCTCCATCGAACTCGCCTACCCACGACGCCTCTACGACCACCAAACGGCCATCTCCGATCACCTGAATCCACTCCCCCGCCACCACCCTTTAACGCCGATTATTGCAAATTCGTGGCCATCTACGACGAATGAAAATCACTACAAGGCCTGCTCTCCATCCTCTTCCCAACGCCACTCCCCGATCGTCAAACGGTCGACGATCCACCGTTGGATCGTAAACCCTAGAAATGGACGGTCGAGGTTCATACTCAATTTCTAGTCAAATAATGCATCCAATTGAAAAAAAAATTACTGCAGTGGACTACGCTCGCCGAGAGCTTTCCAACTATATATAATATGATATAATTTTGAGGAGTTTGATTTTCGATTTGAATTTGAAATTGAATTAGGGTTTGCAATCTGAATTTTTTTCAGCCATTGAAAAGAGAGAAGCAGATAGAATTGTACGTACAATAATGAGGAATAAAAAGGCTGCTAGGGTTTGGAGAGATCTATTTATATTAACACAGCCCGATAAGAACATAAATGCATATCGGATTGGTACGAACGACAAATAGCGACCCAAAAAGCCCGTTTCACTTCCGAAACAAAAGTGGGTCATCCCATATATTAAAATATATGTTTTCGATATTTCTAAATCCAATGGAACAGGTTTCAAGTCCTAATTCCATCGTATAAAGAAGTTAGCTTTAAAATCAGCTTATGTCAAATTGATTTCAATTAAATTGATTTCTAGGCGTTTCGAGTCCGTATGATCAAACGATAAGTCCGATCGCTACGAAACTTGAAATCCTATAATAATTCACCGTTACAGATCCGATGAAACTAGTTTCGTTGAAATCCGAGATAGTTGCCAAAATGGCTATTTTCACGTTAATTAAATAAATTATTATTAAATTGATTAAATAAATTTTTAATTCCACTTTAAACAACTAAATTTTTTTATCATTTTTTATTACTTGGACATTTACAATAATTTAAAACAAATTTACATATCAATTCAGTGTTAAATATTACACTAATTATAGTATTCAATTTTAATTGCAATAAATTCATTAATTATAGATTAAACTCAAATATTTTAATTAAACTTGATTTCAATTCTTTTTGTTCAATCATCATCACTCTATGGCCATAGTTAACATTGATTTACATTTTATTACACTAATATTCTATGATTATCATCCTTACCATATTAGTTGCAATATTTCAATTATATTGAATTTTTGTCGATTTTCACATTAATTATATATTTTTTTTGGCAAAGCCGACGGGGTTAAATGGTCCCCTACCATTTTATTGCTACACTCGAAAGTAGGATGAAACACAAGTCAAACTTGCAAGAAATACGAGGGAAAACAAAGTGCAACAATCACTGGGGAAGACAAAGAAAACACAACAAAGATATGAAATTTTAAAAGGAAACTAACAGAAAATGCCAGGGTCAAAAGCAAAAGATACATGGCAAAGGTCACGTCTAATTTCCCTCATCATATGCTTCTCGAACAAGACAGGGGTGAAGCTCTTTTCCGGTTGGAAAACACGACGGTTTCTTTCGTCCCATACCACTTTCATGAATCTCTTGACGACGAATAGGAAGAGTCTACTCGAATCACCTTTACCTCCAGTGTTATCGTAGATGTACTTCCACTGCACAACATTGTTATAACCTTTCCAGTTTTTACCTATTCTCCTGATCCAAGACTTCCAAAGAGCATTCAGATAAGCGCACTCAAAAAACAAATGCTCTACCGTCTCAGGAGAATGATGGCAGTAGACACAACCTATAGTAACAGGAACACCTTTGGTGAGAAGCTTAATATTAGTATTGAGCGCCCTGTTCATCACTTTCCAATGAAGAAGATTGTCTGTCTGAACATTATCAGTGCTCGATATGCGTCGCCTCCATTTACATTTCTCTCCAAAAGGTCCAGACAGGAAAGAGTAAGTTTCCTTGATACTGAACCTGTTAACGTTTTTACCCCACTGGACAGAGCTGCTACTATCATTTGTAATATCACACTGAGCCGCCCTATTCCAAAGTTGTTGTATTCTAAAGCTGGAAGTCCTCGGGAGATGAATGGTATTTCCTTGGATGAAGCTCTGAACAGTCGCTTCCTGTCTCACACCAGATTGCACTAACTCAGCGTATGAAAGAACACGCCTTAAGATAACCCCACATCATATCCAGGGATCGTCCCAAAAACTGATGGCAGCACTATGGTTAAGTGGGTATCGAACAAGAGGTAGGATAGCTTCCTTAAGCTTGAAAATAGATCTCCATGTCCAACTGATCTTAGTAGGAGTAGCCATTTTCCAGAAGTTGCCGCTGCGAAGAACATGAACAGTGGACCATTTAACCCATATGTTACTTTTGGCAGTAATGCAGTCGAAAATTAGTCGAGCCATAGCTGAACGATTCCAGTGTTGCATGTTGATAATTCCAAGGCCACCATTAGAAATAGGCCTTTCTAATTTCTTGTAACTAATAGGGGCTATATATCGTCCTAGAGTTTTGCCAGTCCAAATAAATCTCATGATAGCGGAACGAATCATGTTGATGAGTTTCTGAGGTAGTATGAACGTTCTAGCCCAATAGACTTGTATGGAGAAGATAACTGACTTAGATAGAGTAATTCTTCCAACTTGGCTCAACAATTTGCTTGACCAGGATTCGAGTCTAGAGATGATCTTTTCATATATGGGTAAACATTGGTTGACAGTAATTTTGGCGAAAGTAAGGGGAAGACCAAGATAAGAGATTGTGTTATTACTGAACTGTAAACCAGTGATAACCCTAATAGCATTGTTTTGGGTTGATGTGAGGCCAGAAGTTATCATTTCAGATTTGCGGAGATTGACAGATAGACCAGTTATTGCATGAAAGACATGAAGAACATCCATAATGGCGTGCATAGTAGAGTTGTCAGGAGAACAGAAAATAACAAGGTCATCAGCGAACATTAATGAAAAGATCTCCGGGTTAGTGCATCTTGGGTGGAGACTGATATGTCCAGAAGTCATTTTAATTTTAAACAGTTGCGTGAGAAGTTCCATGATGAGGATGAATATATATGGCGATATTGGGTCCCCTTGACGGATACCATGCCTACTTCCGAAGAAACCAACATTGGAGCCATTAACGTTGACCGAGAAACAAACGGAGGAGAGACACTCAACAATCCATGCAATGAATGAAGTAGGAAAATTCATACACTGCATAACTTTTACAATGGCTTCCCACCGAAGCATGTCGAAAGCCTTCATGATGTCCAATTTCAGCATAGCTTTAGGAGAAGAGTTCTTATTGTTATACCCATACAGCAGTTCATGAGCCAATAGGACATTATCTAAAATGTTACGACCTGCCAAAAATGCAGCTTGATTAGGCGATATAATGCTGTTCATAACAGATTTCAACCTGGTCGCAATAATTTTAGAGATACATTTGTAGATTGTATTACAGCACGAGATAGGCCTGAAGGAGGACACCGTGTTAGGATTGGGAACTTTGGGAATAAGAGTAATATTTGTGTTGTTAAAAGAAGGAATCAGTTTGGAATTTTTGAAAAAGTTCTTCACAGCACGCAGCACTTCATATTTGACAATGTCCCAACATACAAAATATAAAGTAGCATTAAACCCACCCGGTCCTCCCGTTGATTTCCTATTAAGAGAAAACATAGCCAATTTGATCTCTTCGTCAGCCACAGCAAGTTGCAAGGAGGCATGTTCGTTGTCAGACAGCTTGGGGAGGGATGAGGGAGCAATGAGGTTAACGTCAGGTTTGAAATTGTCGGAGTTGTTGAAAAGATTGGTGAAGTGATTAATGAAAGCCTCGTCCACACCCTGTTTAGTACTCTGAACATTACCTTCGTCATCCTGGATGGAAACTATATTTTCTCTGGAATGTTTGGCCCTTAAGTTAGCATGGAAGAAAGCACTGTTCCTGTCGCCATCATTTCTCCATTTAAGTCTTGCTTTTTGATTCATCATAGAAATCTCATTGGACAGAGCAGCGTGATACTGAGTTGATATGTACGTCTCCATTGCACTGATAGAAATATTGAGGGGATCATCCTGGAAAGTAATTTGAATTTCTTCCAGTTTATTCCTCCAGTACGAACTTTGTTTACTTCCTTCTCCAAATCTGTTTCTGGACCATTGCTTGAGAGCCAGCTTAGTACTTTTCAACTTGACCTGCAAAATAGACATTGGATTACCATACACAGGTTTTGCCCAAACATATTTAACTAAGTCAATAAAATCAGGTTCATTAACCCATGTATTAAAAAATTTGAAACTTGAAATGCTATTGATGCCATCTTCCCGAAGGTGAACAATTTGAGGAGAGTGGTCGGATAGTAGCGGAGGAGGAAGGTGGTTATATAAGGTAGGCCATTTGGAGTGGGCAAGCTGGTTACCAAAAGCGTGGTCAATCTTAGTATAGGTCCTACTCCCATGTCTTCGTTTGTTGTTCCAAGTGAATCTCATGCCAGTAGTCTTTATTTCCACTAAGTTAGAATCAGAAATAGCAGACCGCAGAGGTTCTATTTCATTAAGAGAGAGCGGATTGCCCCCAAGTCTATCAGCAAGTTTGTTACAGCAGTTGAAATCACCAAAAATGATCCAAGGATGAGTATTTTGACGAAGCATGGGTAAGTCGTGGAGGAAAGAAGTTCTAGTAGCTTTATTATTAGCAACGTAGATAACAGAAATGTAGAAGGTGGTGGATGTGATGATATTTTTGGCATGGCAGTGAATGATTTGAGAATTAGCGAAGACTTTGGAAAGGAGGATCAGGTTTGGGTCGAATACAATGAGGATTCTACCATATGGCGCCTCATCAAGGTTGTGAATAACGTCCCACCTTGGGTTAATGTATTTAGTAGCTTTGATTGAGTGGACGAGGTTTAATTTAGTTTCGAGAATGGCTAACATACATAGTTTATGCTGTGATATAATATTCTTGCATAGGGATAATTTGGTTTCTTGGTGGGCCCCTCTAACATTCCAAGCTCCAATGGTTTGCATCATTGAGCAGACAAATTTTCAGACTAGGTGATAGATTTCTTGCTTCGAAGGACCATGTTCGAGGCACTGGTGTGGAGAGGAGAGAGAGGTAGATTCTTAGCTAGTCTTGTTTTTTGTGACCGTGGGGAAGCAATAGCTAGCTGAGGGATACTAATCAGCGATGGCAATGTTTTGTTGGGGGAAATGTGTAGAGAAGGAGAATGTTCAGTGCCAATGTTGAGGATATTAGAATTAGTTGTTGAAGAGGTGGATTGAGCAGGTTTGATAATGTTAGAGGGAACAGGAGGTGGAATGTAGAGGAGATTTTCGTGCACATGCACACTGTGCACAAAGGAATTAGCATATGAAGATGGTTGTTGAGAAGAGTTGAAGTTTTGCTGGATTGGTGGATTAACTGTGACTAGAGAGTTGGATGAATTGGAGTTCATAGATCGGGTTCCCAAATTTATAGACAGTGGTAGTGAAGAAGGTAAATCATCAGTGGCAAACTCACTGCATTTTGTTCCTCCCGAAGAAAAAGCTTCAGAAAAGGTGGCAGCAATTGCATTGCTTTGAATATGAGTTGAACCAGTACCAGTTAACCCTGATGTATCACTAACTGGAGTTGCATGCAAGTTTTCCACTGGCGAAACCTCGGTCTCTTGAGAATGGTCCTTTTCTGGTTTATGATTTTCATACATTTGAGCGTTAACATTATTACTTTTACCTTCCATTGTTTGAAGAATATCAAAACTGTTGCTTGTAGGTAGCTTGAAATCAGAAGCAACCATAGTAATACTTTCAGTAGCAGCCTCTAGATTGTCAGTATCCAAAACATACACCATATTATGTAATTGAATTCCTTCCTTATCAGATCTCACTTCGTTTACTGTGTTCATCTCAGTATTTTCCTTTAATTCTACTTCCTCTATTCTATTGCTCATAGGTAACTTGAAATCAATAGCTGTTATAGGAATGACTTCAGTAACAGCCTCTGGATTGTTAATATCCAAAACATACACCACATTTTGCTTTTGATTTCCTTCCTTATCAGATATCACTTCGTTTACTGTGTTCATCTCAGTATTTTCCTTTAATACTACAACCTCTTTTCCATTTGATCTCTCACTTCCTTTTATACTCTCCTGAATATTTTCCTTATTAATCACCCATCTGAAACTCCTATTCATTCCCATATTTTTCCTGTTATACCCTACCTTTTGCCATGTTTGAACTTGCTTATTAGACTTTACTTTGCTTTTTGATATCTTTTCCTTGTGATTATTACCTGTTTGCTTGCCATTCATAGTATTAACAGTTTCTACCTTCTTGTCACACGATTCCTTAACATGCCCAAAGGAGTTGCACTGAACACAAATTAGTGGTTGCCATAAATACTCAACGTAAATACGTTGAACACCCCCATCAGCCAGGCTAATTAGGAAATCATTAGGTAACTCCCTGTTTGGCTTGATTTCAATCATGCATTTCGCAAATTCCAGTCTTTCAAGTCTCTCAGTCCTTTCATCCATACAGAGCATTTTACCTATTCGACTGCTTATCCAGTTAATGCCAAGGTGAGTCCAGGCAAAAAGTGGAATATTACGAAGTTGAACCCACACAGGCACTGAGGGAACAGATCCACATACATTGCTAACAGCGGAATCATATGGCCTAATGATAAAAACTTTATTGTTCATTATGATGGGGTCTCCAAGTAAAATTTTGCTTTTATCTTCTTCAGACGAAAGCAAGAAAAGAAATATCACTCCATCAGATTTAACTTGCACCGATCCTTTTAGTTTCCATATGTTTTTCAGTTTAGCAACAACAGAAGAGAACGACAAAGGATTGTTAAGGAAAAAACCCACCAGGTGATCCTTCCAAACTGATGAGCCTGCCTGAACCACGTTGTCTACCAAGTCGAGCACTTCGTCAGAGAATGAAGGGACAAGGTCAACAGGCTTGTACTTCCCCGCATTGAGAGGTTTGCGTTTGAATAAGGAAGTCCAAGCTTGTTGACTGCAACCTTGTGGGGAAGGAGATGGATCAACAAGAGGGCCGGAGAGTGGTATGGCATTGGGTGATGGTAGAGGAGGTCTTCCCAACAGAGAAGAATGGGATGGAAGATGCTGGGGAGGAGGGTCAGGTGGGAAAGGAGGAGGTTTAAGCTTGGCAGGAAGATGGCCTAAAGCTAGGTTTGGAGAACTGACATTGATGGGAAGGAGGTATGACTCGGTTGAGGGAGAAAGTACGGTAGGAGGAGGAACAGGGATTGGAAGGACATGAGATGGTGGAACAGGAGAGGTAGGTACGGGAAAGGATGGAACAGGTACAGGAGGGAAGGGAGAAGATGGCACCATTTTTGAGGAAAAAATGATACTTACGTACTAATAACTACATTAATTATAATTTGAAATCCCAATTAAATAATTTATCTTGGTTTCACTCTTTTATTAAATCAATTATTGCCTTATGAATATAATTGACATTTCTGTACATTTTATTGCATTCACCTTTTACATTTATCGTCTTAACTCATATTAAAGTAACATTTAATTACATTTAATTGCAATTGATTTTAAATTTAATTCAACAGATTGAATAAATTGGTAACAAATGACAATCGTTATCTTTTCTTAATTTAATAACATTTGTAAGTTTGTTATCTACACACAAATGTCATAACTACTACCACAACACTACTTTTATCAATTACAATTAATTACATACTATTTCATTAATTAATACATATTTAAATTATCAATTACTTCCTTAATCCAATTTATCAATTAATACACACATTATTACAATAAATTTTCAATCTATAACCAATTATAACTTTTTTAATCATTTCAATAAAATGGGAATTACATTTAAAGTAGTTATCAATTACCTTAAATTAATACCATCACATTCAATTCTAGTTATTTCTTATCATTAAATCTTAAGTTTCTAATTTTTCACAACATCAAACTCCAAAACTTATTTAATTTAAAAAATTTAATTATCGAAAATCATGGTGTAACGACCCGTACATTTTAATAATTAAAGTTGTCAATTTAATAAGATTTTGGTAAATAAATTTGAAAGAAATAAGAACTTTGTAATTTAATAATGAAATGAATGCCAAAATGAAATGTAACAATGTATTTAAAAACTAATTATTAACAATTGAAATGACATTACAATTTATTGATGTAATGTAAATTGTAATACTTGGCTATAAATTTATGTAAGAAAACAAATGCAAACATTAAAATTTATAAATGATTTAGTATGAAATAAATGACCATTTAATAAAGATTGGGTATATAAGAATGGTATCATGTGTTTGTGAACAATGAATTCAAAAGTGTGATTAAAAGTTATAGTAACGGTTGTAAGTTACTATTTAATTGGAATATTAATCTAGTTGTAAATGTTACATTTGGGTATAAAACTGAATATAAGTAAATAAATGTAAGTGTTGTATGGATAAATGAATTAGTATATAATTTGTGGTAATTGAATGAATTAAACATTTGTAAGCAATTATGATAATTAGTGGACAAAATAAACTTGAGTGTAATATAAAGATAATGATAACATTTATTGCAAGTTACATTTTATTTAGGCTGCTAAATTTAAAGTAGGAAATCAATTACATTTAAATGTAAGTAAAGGTTCATTAATATGAGATAGGACAGTAATTGTAAAGTGTGAATGTAATGAAATAGATGGAAATGTATATTTTATTCATAGATAAAAATAAAAGAATGAAACCAAGTTGAATAAATTGATTAAGGTTTTAATTATAATAAATGTAAGTTTGGAATTTGTTATAATTTATTTTCCAAATACAATTTAATATACATTTTCTGTAAATTTTATATTTTGGTCAAATTTTGAATTTCAGTTTAAAATTTTAAATTTTGAATTTTTAAATTCTAATCTTTTTATTTGAAGCTGGATATAATTTGTATATTAGTCCTCCTTTTCGTTTCGTAAAATTCTGATGTATACATTTTAAATTGGATAAATTACAGTGTTTTACACGCAATAAATTTCTGTATACATACTTTATATTTTTCATATATATCCATCTCTATTTTATCTCTCTGCTTTTTTTATTTTGTTTAGACATTCATTTTATTATTTGGATGGTTATGTGTTTATATCTTTTATTTATGGCTTGGAGAAATAAATGGGTATACGTTATATTGTCTTAAAGGCTTGGCTTTTAAAAAAAAATATTTATTAGATGTTTCTTGTGTATATCTTTTATATATTTTTATTTATTGAATGCTTCTTATGTATATATCTTTTATTTAATGGCTAGAAAACAAATCAATTAGGCATATGTTACTTTGCTTTAATTTGGCATGCGTTACATTTGCTTTATTTCTTGCCTCTTTATATGCCTATCTATTTAATTTCCTACCATAGCCATTCACTATTTTTAGCCATTCTAGCCTTCTTTGGCCGTGTATTCCCTTCCAAATTATGCCAAAATCTTCTACATATATCTCTTCCTCTGATTGAAAGACTTTTGCATACGTTTCTTTTATTAAATAGGAATTAAATCCCCTTTATTATTTTCCTACCATTTATTCTTTTAGCCGTTCTACCACTAAACCCTAGCCGCCACTTCATGTTGTAATTCACGTACAAAAGAAAAGTTTCTCATCTCTCAAATTCATTTGCGTCCAGAGGAAAATACAATGAGTTTTCATGGCTTCTCTTCCTCTTTCTTTTTTCTTTTCTTTTATTTTCTTTTGTTATCTTCATCTAGTGCTCGGCCTCCACCATATTTTCGACCATCTTCCCCCATCCACCACTTGATGGGTAAAGCAAGTTATGTCATTTAAATCATTATCTTTTTGCTTGTTTCAATTTCTATTCTTTTGTATTGAATTATATTCTTATGTATGTAATATTTGTTTGCATACAAGATTTGGATCTGACTCTTCATCCACTCAAGTTTACATTGTGCTTTGTCGTGCTTTTTCGTGCTTTGCGGAGTTTGGATTTTTATTCTGAATTTGTCAATTCTACTTTAAAAAGGTGAGTTTATCACTCTCGACATACGTAATTTTATAATTGTGAAACAATGGCATGTGAATTGTAGAAAATTTATATGCTGTGTTAATATGATCATATATGCCTGTGATATGATTATATGATGTTAAATTCTGTTTATATATTTGTTACATCATCTGATATGATATTATATGTTCTACTGTTCATTTATTTACCGTTTCTCACACTGCAAGTTCCCTATCACTATGGGTTGAAATGATACATACCCGAATGGACATTAGAAAAAGGAAAATCATTATGGGCTGAAATGATAGACTTGAGTGATTTTACTGTGATTTATTTGATTTGGGATTGCGGGTTTGAAATGATAGAACCCGGATTTTTCTTTTTTAAATTACGGATTGAAATGATACATATCCGTATCACTTGACCTTGGTTAGAAAATATTATACAGGCCCATGGTTATATTTAAATAATATTTTCCTAAAAATTATTTAGTATTTTGAATGTTTTAAATATATGAAATTTGAGCTAAAGGATTTGATTTAAATGACTTAAATATAAGAAGATGTTGGTTTTCTATAAGTTAAGATTTTATAAGTCAATAAGTGGCTTTAATGGAAATTTTAAAGATGTGTTGGTTTTAAATTGAATTTAAAGACATTTATTGATGATAAATAACTTAATAATTGACTCTGACTTAATATGGAAGTTTTAAATCTAACCTAGTAATTGTTATGAATTTTACTTTATGAAACAGACATGTTTTGTGTAATAAGTAATGTATTTTGAACGGATAAAATGGAATACAGTTTTTAATTGGACATTTTGTAATAAAATGTATTTAACTAGAAAATCATAGTTAATTGATGTCTAAATAAATAGATCTAAAAGAAAACGATTTGATTGTTATATTAACTATGATAAAATATTCTTTTGTGAAATGTTATGTTCTGTAAAATAAATAGTGATGATTTTTAAATGGAAAAATGTAACTTTAATTATGACTTAACTTGGAAATTGGAAATTTGGTTTTAAATGAAAACTTTTAAGTTAAGTAAATAAAGGGAATTTAAAATTTTACTTGGGAAATGGGTATTTTGAAATAAAGTATTAAGTTAATTGTTAAAGTAAAAGTTGAGAAAATAATTTACTTTTGACATAATGAATGAATTATTGTTTAAATTGGATATTTACTTATTAAGTGTTTATTTTATTAAATCATAAATTAAATGATATCCAAATGAATGTTTTTGAAGCATGAAACATGAATTTTTATAAGTTAAAAATGGCTAAAATTGAAGTTTTAATGTTTCTGAAAAGGTAAGAAATTTATAAAGGATTGACTAACAAATGAAATAAATTTAAATTCGACATTTATTAATAAAAATGTTGTTTTATTAAAATTTATAAGTTAAGTAATATCCAAATAAATCTTTTTGGAAAGTGGAATGAGTTTGATAAGTTAAAAATGAGAAAAATTGAAGACATATAGTTTTTAAAGGGTATAACAGAAATTATAGCGTTTCTGAAATGCTGTGGTTAAATGAACTATGGTTGGAAATATACTAAAAAGACCTATAACAGCATTTCTGAAGTGCTGTAATTTCTGGAAATTGAACTATGGCTGAAAATATACTAAAATATACTAAAAAGACCTATAACAGCATTTCTGAAGTGCTGTAATTTCTGGAAATTGAACTATGGCTGAAAATATACTAAAATATACTGAAAGGACCTATAACAGCATTTCTGATAGGGCTGCACAAAGTATGGGTTGGGTCGGGTTTGACCAAATACTTCACCCGACCCGTATAGGTATGAGTTAAAGGTAGTTCAACCCGTATCCGACCCTATGTGAGGTTGGATATGGGTCGGGTTGAAGTATGGGTTGGGTCGAGTTTAGTAGGGTTGGGTTACATGAATCTAATACAAAAATGAGAATATAAAGAGAAAAATATAATATAATATTAAAATATTCAGTTTAAAATATCAAATTTTAGCTAGCATAAATTAAATATAACTGATTCACTACAACACATATTTATTAGGATTTCATTATAAAATACATCATACGAAATTAATTCACTACATATTAGAGTAAGAATTTCATTTCAAAATACATTAAAATGCTCTTCGAAATCTCTTAGTCAATCCTATGTATTTTGGACCGACGTCAAATATGCTTTTTTGGTATATTTATTCGAGAATACATAAATTTTATTCTAGACTTTGACTGTTCTAATTTTACATGGGCTGATATTAAATTAGTTTATTACATAAGGTTGGGTTGGGTTAAAATAGGGTTAGGTTGAACAAAATATTTCACCCGACCCGTATATAGTATGGGTTACAAATTGTAACCCATATCCGACCCGAATTATGATAGGTTGGGTCGGGTTTATGTGGGTTGGGTCGGGTTGGTGGGTTGGGTCGGGTTTATGTGGGTTGGGTCGGGTTGGTGGGTTGGGTCGGGTTTATGTGGGTTGGGTCGGGTTGGTGGGTTGGGTTGGGTTGAGTATGGGTTGTGTGCACCCCTAATTTCTGAAGTGCTGTAACTTCTGAAAATTTGAACTATATGCTGAAATTTCTAAATAAACCTATAACAGCATTCTTAAATGCTGTAGTTTCTAATTTTGAACTATGTTTTGATATATACTAAATATACTTACCGCAGCACTTTATAAATGTTGTTGTTTTGAAATTTTCAATGTTTGAAATGATTGAACGAATGAACTTAGAAATGTTACAACTTTGAAATGAATATTATTTGACATTGAATTTAAATGGTTTGGAAATGAATTTATTTGAAATAGTATTTAATTAAGAATTGTCTTTAAATATATTAGCTTGAAGCTTATTGGATTTGAAGATTTAAGAATGTGACCTTATAAAGTGGTTTGGTTTAAGATGATTTAAAGAAATATTTCAAGTTAAATAAATTTAAAGAAATATTCAGTGATTTGGAAATTTGGGTTTTATCTAAATGATATATTGATTTGGTTTTGGAATTTAAATGATATATTATTGCTTTGGGATTTGAAATGGAAATGATATATTGATTTGGCTTTGAAATGAAATAATATAGTATTTAGTTTTGAAATGGATATGATATTTGGGTTTTAAAGTAAATGATTTTGAAATAAATATCCATGGGTTATAATAACGATTGGTTGGCAAAGAGACCGGGATCGGATATGGGCATACTCTCTGTCGATACCGAAAACCACTTTGATAACCGTGTACGCGGTGGAGATTCCAGAATGAAGTAGGATGGTGGTGACGATCCTTTTGAGGTATGAACGTGGACCCGACTCCCATGAGTTGGCATAAGGTGGCTAAAACAGGAGAGATTGACGGGCCAATGAGGTAGCACCTCTGATCGGACGCATTTCTTCGATACTATTCTATTACTTTGTGATTTATTTGGTGGCCACCCTTTGATTTTTGATTTGGGAGTGTGTTCCGAGTTGGGCGGTAGTGGCTGCTATGCGTTTCCACCAGCCCGGATGCGTAATTGATATATCTACCCTGGCATTGCCTAGTTGTGCTGTGTCACCTAATATACCGAGCTTTACTACAAGTTTCTATTTGTGTCGTACCTATGGAGTATCTTCTCGTAGCCTCTCGAGGTATGCAGGTACTGTATAGACTATTGGCACTATTATGTGTTAAGGTGGAAAATGTAAAGCCTTAACGCTATTTAAAAGTAATATTATTTTATTATAGACATTATTATAATAGCGAATATTACTACATAGTAGATAGTTTAACGGATCCTTAAAGAATAGGCGATCCCAAGCATTCATTAAGTTACTTGTACTTTTCTATTACAGTTCACTTGAGTTGGTTTACATTGTATAAGTATGTATGTCCTGACTCGAGTGTTTTTTGTTTTGCTTTATGCTCGGGTCAGACTAAGTGATACAGCATTTGAGACTCACCTTGGAGTTGGAGCTTTCTTGGAGATCCAGCTATCTATTCGCTTTCGTTTACCCAGTTGATTCCAGTGATGTATTCAGATTTTGTAATTTGACTATTGTATTGAGACATCTTTATATTCGTGATTTCTATTGTATCTTGTTGAACTCTGTTATTATATATATAGTAGCTTCATGAACTACTATTTCTTGCTTTCGCTGCATTGTTATATTACTCTGTGTCTGTGATCTGTGATTTATTTACAATATATTCTGAGTTTTGCCAAATTTTATTTACAATCTATTGTTTTGAATTATTCAAGTCCGGCATGTGTGGATTTATTGTCGATTTGAATGGTCCAAAATAGTGGGTTGTTACAGTCAAGAAATAGTAGTTCATGAAGCTACTATATATATAATAACAGAGTTCAACAAGATACAATAGAAATCACGAATACAAAGATGTCTCAATACAATAGTCAAATACAAGATCTGTGATTTATTTACAATATATTCTGAGTTTTGCCAAATTTTATTTACAATCTATTGTTTTGAATTATTCAAGTCCGGCATGTGTGGATTTATTGTCGATTTGAATGGTCCAAAATAGTGGGTCGTTACACAGGGTTATTACACTCTCCCCCACTCAAAACTTTTTGTCCTCGAAAAGGAAAAAGAAGGAATAAGAAATTAATATATCTTATTCAAAATATTAGATTTATAAACAATCAATTTACGTATTTTAAATAATTTAAATAAAATATATCAATTTATAAATACTTAATTTCCTTTAATATTCAAGTTAAATCACAGACAACCTTAACCGGGTCAACCGTGACTTAAAGAATAAGATCGATGTGGATTTTTCTAGGATAAATCTACGTTCGATCTCAAGAGATAGAGTTTGGAATAATAAAAGATATTAGCATCTAAACCAAGGATATAAAATCTTTGGTGAATTGATGCTATTGTAAAGGAGTTTCACCCATTTATAAGAAAATTAGAATATTGGCGAGACCGCCAATTCACTATAAAGATCATTCGAAGTGGAGTCATGGGATACTCTAGAATCAAAAGATGATGAATAGTGAGGGACACGAATGAATTTTGGAACCGCAAGAAATGTTCCAAAATTCAAAGGAAATCAAATCAAAAGGAAGAGATTCAAACTCGAACGAAAGTGATTCTGTAAATAAATTTACCATACATTCTAAGTTTTGCCTCAAAGCCAAAGTTCTGATACTAACTGTAACGACCCGATATTTTCAACCATTCGCATCCATTATAAGTGTATAGGTAGACACTCATGCCGGAGTTGAATTGCTCAAAATATCGCGTTGTAATTAAAATTTGGCAAATCTCAAAATATACAGTGAATAAATATAATCACAGATCATAGACACAGAGTAAAATAATGCAGCGGAAGTAAAAGAAATAGTAGTTCATGAAGCTACTATCTAAATATGTCAGAGTTACATAAGATACAACAGAAGAAATAGAGTACAACAAAAGTCTCAATAAAATAACCAAGTACAAGCTGAGTAGAACAACGGAATTGAAATAGATAGGACATGACAAGCAGATAATCTCCAGCGATTCAAATCTCCAAGAGAGTGGAAATCCAAATCTGTGAATAACTCAGGCTGACCCGAGCGTAAAGCAAAACACAAAACACTCGAGTCAGGACAATATATACTTATATAATGTAAACCAACTCAAGTGAACTGTAATAAAGGTACAAGTAACTTAGAAGATGCTTGGTACCGCCCATCCTCTAAGGATCCGTTAAACTATCTACTATGTAGTAATATTCGATATTATAATAATGTCTAATATAAAATAAACATACTTTTAAATAGCATTAAGGCTTTACATTTTCCACCTTAACACGTAATAGTCCCAGTAGTCTATCCAGTATTAGCATACTCCCAAAATGGGGGCTACCCTCGATACTCCACAGGCTACGGGAGAAATCACAAATCGTAGTAAAGCTCGATATGGTAGGTGACACGGCACAACTAGGCAATGCCAAGGTAGATATACCAATTACGCACACGGACTGATGGAGCGCATAGCAGCCACTATCGTCCACCTCGAACAACACTCCCAAATCGGAGGATGGCCATCTAATCAATCACAAGTAAGAGTATAATATCGAAGAAATGTGTCCGAGAAGAGGTGCTACCTCACTGGTCCGAGATCGCTCCTGTTTTAGCCACCTTATGCCAACTCACGGGAGTTGGGTCCACGTAACATACCTTAAGAACGTCGCCACCATCCTACTTCATTCTGCAATCTCCACTGCGTACACGGTTGTCAAAGTGGTTTTCGGTATTGACAGAGAGTATGTCTATATCCGATCCTGGTATCTTTGCCAACCAATCGTTATTATAACCTGTGGTTATAACTTTTAAAAACAATTTATACTTCAAAATAGAATATCATTTCAAATCCAAATCTTTATCAAAATAAAGATTAAATCGATTCCAAACCATTTCCATATTTTTAAAATATCATATCATTTCAAAACTTCATTTCAAATCATTTTAATATTCCAAATATCATTTGAGTTCAAATCTAAATATTCAACTTTAAATACCTTTTAAATTTAAAGATATACTTCATTTATTATCATTTCAAGTCACCTTTTAAATCGTTTATATTCCAATCAAATAATTCATTTAAACCTTTTAAAAGTGTAATTATTATATTTTCAAATCAAGTATTCAATTTCCAAAGTTTCAAACCATTCTGAGTTCGTTTACTAAGTCAAAAACCCTAATTATTAAAATTTCAGCATTTCACAGCATTTAAAAACAACTGCTATAAGTTATATTTGAAAACATTTTTAATTTAGCAAAGACAGCACTTAAAACTGCTGTTAAAACTCAGTTTTAGTTGAATTATAGTTCAAAACAGAAAAGACAGCATTTCAGAAGTGCTGCGGTAGTTCAGATTTCAAAACAAGGGTTAAATTTGATTTCAACATAGACTGCAGACCATTATAGCATTTCCAGAGAATGCTATAATAGGCCTGAGTTCAATATTAGCCTATAAGTTCAACTACAACAACTACAACATTCCAGAAATGCTGTAATAGCTCCTTTTTACACAATTTTAGTTCAAAACAGAATCTATAGCATTTCTGAATGCTATTAAAAGTTAATTTCAGGTGTTTGGGTATTTCCAGCAATTAAATAACTTTAATTTAAAACACATAAACATTTTTAAAATCATATTTTAACATTTAAAATGTTCATTTACATATCATTTAACATATATATTTTCACAATAAATTTCTTATAATCAAATCCAATTTTCAAGAATTTAGTTAATAAATTTTAGTGTAAAAGTGTCCAATTCTTCACATTTCAACAAATAAACTTAACACTTCAAATTTAAATTACCATTTCACAAATTTAACTAAATTTCCAATTTTATTTAATTAACTTAAACTTTTAATTAAAACCAAATTTCACATTTCCAAGTAAAGTTATATTTTAAAAGATCACTTTTAAACATTCATTTATTTAACCACTTAAACTCATAGAAAAATCAATAATACTTTAATAAATCGCTTAAATTCAAATTTAATCAAATTATCATATTTACCATTTTCCAAATATAATTAAATTTTCATTTTATTTATATAACTTAAATATCATTTTTAACCAAAATTCCAAATTTCCAAACTTAAGTTATATTTCAAAAATCCAGTTAAACCATTCATTAATTACATTTTTAACACATAGAAAAATCATAATTTCTTTATTTTAAAACATTTCAAAATCCATTTAAATCAAATTTCATAAATTTATATTTTTAAAATACTTAAAAATATTCAAAACACTTTATAAAATAACCACGGGCCTGTATATAGTTTTCTAGCCTAGGTCAAGTGATACGGATATGTATCATTTCAATCCGTAGTTTAAAAAGAAAAATCCGGGTTCTATCATTTCAAACCCGCAATCCCAAGTTAAAATAAATTAAATAAAAACCATTCAGGCCTATCATTTCAGCCCATAACGATTTTTCCCTATTCTAAAGTCCGTTCGGGTATGTATCATTTCAACCGATAGTGATTCTAGTCTATAGGGAACTTGCAATGGTGATAACTGATATAAATAACAGAATAACATTAAATAACAGTAACATATGATATAACAGGTGTATAATTATCATATGATCATAACATAGTCAAGTATAACATGATAATATATTTCTACAGATTCACAGGGTGTCAATTTACTAGTTATATAGGTACATATTGTCTGGGGAGAATAACTCACCTTATTGTCGTCGAAGATTTTGATTCAAGAATAATGGTAAAACTTTTAAAAGGGAATGCACAGAAGCATGATCAAATAGTTGCGAAGGCTGCGACCAGATTTTTATTCTTGAAAAGGAAACGAATAAATTCAACATCAAAAATAAGTAAAATTTAACACAAAATTTTGAAATAAACTGAACGAATGGAATTAAATTTTGACTTGACCACTTCACTAGATGGAGAGAGGAAGGGAGGGTGTAGATGAGCATGAAGTGGACGACAAAATATAATAAACAAAAAGAAGAAGGAAGGAAAAAAATGAATAAAACCATTACCTGATTTTCCTGCTCATGAAAAAGAAAGAAGCAAATGGAGATGCAGATAATTTTGAGGTGAGGAAATGTGATATGAGGTTTGTATTTATAGGCAGAAGCTTTGCACTCAAGGAAAAGTAACGTGTGCAAATCAAATGGGAACAAAAAGGCAGGCAAATATTTTTGTTTTGATATGTGATGTTGAATTATTGCGTTTATAAGGCAAATAATATTTAAATCAAATAATTAATTTTTTTGCAGTGGTATCTTGGACCACATATCCAAAAGTAACGTACATTGATTTGATAAAGGAATGGCAAAAGAAATAAAGAAGCTAGAATTGAAAAGGTCATGAGTTAAGGTAAAAGAAACATATATATTTAATCTTATATGCAAATGAAAAAGGAATGAGATAAGGAGAAGATTTTGGAGTGATTAGGAAGAGTAATACATAACTAAAGTATGGTAATTAAATAGATCGGTAAATAAAAGGGAAGAAATAAACAATTTAGCGTATGCGTAATAAAAACAAAGTAACGTGTATACAATTTTTTTTTCCAAGCTATTAAACAGATAAGAAATATTTAATAGATAAAATAAGGCCTAGACAAACAAATAAAGAAATAAATGTCAAGAGATAGACATAGGAAAATAATAAAAAGATTAGGCAAAAAAAAGGTAAGAAAGAAAGAGGGTATAAACGAATAACTTGATGTATTAATTTTCTTTCTAGAATTGCATGAGAGATGAGAAGTTATAGGCAAGAAAATAATTATTTGCATTGATTGATAAAAGAATGGTAAGACTCTTTAAATTTAGAACGTAAAAGGTAGAGAATGATTACACTGCATTGCATTATTAAAAGGTTGCGTGTTTTGAAATTTAAATAGGTTGAGCGAATTATGAAAGGTAACGACAAAGAAAATAAAATTATTGGCAAGATTTGGAACGATTCATGGATAAAGATTTTATACCCAAATTTAAAACAAATGAATATTATGGGAAAAAGTAACGCTAATTCGTGGAATTCAGGGTACTAAAATTTAATGGCTATAGTTAATATATTTACTAATTAAGAATGCGCACCCTAAACGTACTCCTGCATTTTATATTTTCACATTTACTTATTTGCTACTCGTACGTTTAAAGAGTATTTTATTACCTACGTACAAGTTCTCACCCCCAATAAAATGGGTATAAATGTAAATTTAAAACGTGCCTTTTATAAGCTTATTTATCCACTATCTATACTATTCGATCTAACACTTTATTTATAAATTATTAACTAAGAAACAAATTGTACTAAAAATTGAAATGTACATAACTTTTACATTTTGACTCCGTTTTCAATGAAACAAAAAGCAGTATTCATGTTATTAAATCTATTTTCATAATAAAAGATAAATTTTATAATTTCAAATATTAAAAGTTTAAATTTAAAAGTCAAAGTTTGACTATTTTAACCAAAATTCACTTTTTGGAAAATTATTCTATTCAGTCATATTTGAAATTCTAATCCATATCAAAATCAAAGTTTATATTTAAAATAACAAAATTTATTCTTTTTCATAAATAAAGCTTTTAAATCTAGAAATATCAATTTAAAAATAATTGTAAAATACAGGGTTGTTACACTCTTCCCCACTCAAAACTTTTCGTCCCCGAAAAGGAACGAGGTACGGGAAAGCACAGAAAAAGATAGAATGAAACAGAATTAAGACAAGATGATAAGAAGATTGGAATTACACCTGATAACTATTGTTATAGGTAAGTTTAACAAGATGGAGGTGATCAAATCAAGAATATAAACACGAAAAAGACGCTCTAGAGTCTGAATCTCCCTTTTCACTTGACCGACGGTCTATGAATGGAAAAACAGTGTTCAGATCTAGATGAGTAACAAAGATTATCATAGATTACAGAAAGATTTCTAAATAGACTGGTATAAGCAATAGCCTTCCCATTCTGTAACAAGATAAGAGAAATAAGGACAACCAAAAGATAGTTTGGAAAAAAACAAAATAAGATAATAAATTTGAAACCATAATGCTTTGAAATCATAACAATTTAGGGATGTTTATCATTTGGAAATCATACTACTAAAATCATAACACTTTGGAAATGTTATTCTTTTAAAAAAAAGAACATAATACTTAGAAAATCATAACACCTTTTAAAAAAAAATCTTCATTTAAACCATTTTAAATTCAAGGTCAAATAATATCCATTTTAAAGTTGTAACATTTCTAAGCTCATTTAATTATAAAAATTTCCAAAACATTGTCTTTTCAAAATAGCAGCACTTATAAAATGCTAAGTAGATATATTAATATTTCAAATTAGTTTAATTCCAGAAATATTTATTTGGATATCATTTAACTTATGACTTATTAAAACAAACTTTTATGAATGGAATATCCAAATTAAACTATACTTCGTTTATTAAGTCAAAAGTTCACTATTTTACTTAACTCTTAATTTAACACATAACCTAACACTTTATTTAAAATACCCATTTCATAAATAGATATTCCTTTAATAAGTTACACTTAAAATTTCCATTTGAAAACCAAATTCTCAATTATCAAGTTTTAGTGATGTTAAAATACATTTTAACTATTTAAATCATAATTATTCATTTTTCAAGACATAGCAATTTCATAAATAAAATATTTATCATAGCAAATATAACAATCAAATTTCTTTACACATTTATTCATTTAGACATCAATTAAACTATGATTTCAAGTTAAATAAACTTTATTACAAAATGTCCAATTCAAATGTATTTTTTTATTTTATCTATTCAAAGATACATTATTTATTATACAACATATTCATTTCAGGAAATAACTTTTATTAAAATTCCTAGGTTAGACTTAAGGTTCCATATTAAATCAAATTTGATTACTAAGTTATTTAAATAAAATCTCTTTAAATTCATTTTTCACTATTTACCTCTGTTAATCTTTTATAACTAAAATTTAAGTGTATAACATTTATTATAACCACTCAAATTTTATTTATAAAATCCTTTCTATATTGTATATTATCCAATTTCATATTCAACTTCTGTGTAATTTAGGTAAGTTATATTGGAATGAAATTGTGTGTTATACAAATAAAACTTTCCAATTTAATTATCTCAAGTTTGAATCAAATTTCCAAATTTTTGAATTTTTTTCTTTTAACTGAAATTATACTTTAAAATAAAATTTAAGAATTAAACTTCCGATTCCTTTCAAACCATTTAGCGATAAGTAATTATACATACATAATATGTCAAATCAAATTTTAAATCATATATCTATATATTATAAATTCAGTCATATTTTAGAGATTCAAATCAATTAAATTTCCCAAAACAAAGCTGTAGCAAGACAACAGAATGGTCTCTTCACTTCAAAACTCGAAAATGAACGTCGATGATGCTGCAGTCATCACCGAAATTATTTTCCAGTGACAAAGAGAAGAGCACTAAATTTTAAATCTTTTAAAATTCTTTGAAAACAAAATTTCTATTCGAAATACTTTAAATAATATATCCTTTTAAAACTTGAAAACACAAGGTTTGAAACCATCGGAAACTTGAATTCTCAAATTCTTGATTCAAATTCATTTCAGTTCCCAAATCAATTTATAAACAACTATTTATAAATTCATTTGTAGAACAATAAATGATAAATCAAGTATTATCATTTCAAATTATCAATTTAAATCAATTTAATAAGTTCCATAAATTTACTTATATATCAAAATTTTATTTCATTAACCAAATTTAAAATAATATTGTGTCAGTTTGTTCTGTCAAAGTGTTTTAGAAATCCTATCGATAGCGTTGATCAGACGAATCGATCGGAAATCCAAATCAACATCAACAACTCAAACAACACCATATATAAAACAAAACATAGATTTACAAGTACAATTCAAAATGTTTGGAGATAGTTTAGAAACAAAAGACAAGATGGTTAAACAGAGTAGAGAGATGAGTAAGCTTAGGTAAATCGCGGACAACCTTAACCGGGTCAACCGTGACTTAAAGAATAAGATCGATGTGGATTTTTCTGGGATAAATCTACGTTCGATCTCAAGAGATAGAGTTTGGAATAATAAAAGATATTAGCATCCAAACCAAGGATATAAAATCTTTGGTGAATTGATGCTATTGTAAAGGAGTTTCACCCCTTTATAAGAAAATTAGAATATTGGCGAGACCGCCAATTCACTATAAAGATCATTCGAAGTGGAGTCATGGGATACTCTAGAATCAAAAGATGATGAATAGTGAGGGACACAAATGAATTTTGGAACCGCAGGAAACATTCCAAAATTCAAAGGAAATTGAATCAAAAGGAAGAGATTCAAACTCAAACAAAAGTGATTCTGTAAATAAATTTACCATACATTCTAAGTTTTGCCTCAAAGCCAAAGCTCTGATACCAACTGTAACGACCCGATATTTTCAACCATTCGCATCCATTATAAGTGTATAGGTAGACACTCATGCCGGAGTTGAATTGCTCAAAATACCGCGTTGTAATTAAAATTTGGCAAATCTCAGAATATACAGTAAATAAATATAATCACAGATCATAGACACAGAGTAAAATAATGCAGCGGAAGTAAAAGAAATAGTAGTTCATGAAGCTACTATATAAATATGTCAGAGTTACATAAGATACAACAGAAGAAATAGAGTACAACAAAAGTCTCAATAAAATAACCAAGTACAAGCTGAGTAGAACAACAGAATTGAAATAGATAGGACATGACAAGCAGATAATCTCCAGCGATTCAAATCTCCAAGAGAGTGGAAATCCATATCTGTGAATAACTCAGGCTGACCCGAGCGCAAAGAAAAACACAAAACACTCGAGTCAGGACAATATATACTTATATAATGTAAACCAACTCAAGTGAACTGTAATAAAGGTACAAGTAACTTAGAAGATGCTTGGGACCGCCCATCCTCTAAGGATCCGTTAAACTATCTACTATGTAGTAATATTCGATATTATAATAATGTCTAATATAAAATAAACATACTTTTAAATAGCATTAAGGCTTTACATTTTCCACCTTAACACGTAATAGTCCCAGTAGTCTATCCAGTATTAGCATACTCCCAAAATGGGGGCTACCCTCGATACTCCACAGGCTACGGGAGAAATCACAAATCGTAGTAAAGCTCGATATGGTAGGTGACATGGCACAACTAGGCAATGCCAGGGTAGATATACCAATTACGCACACGGACTGATGGAGCGCATAGCAGCCACTATCGTCCACCTCGAAAAACACTCCCAAATCGGAGGATGGCCATCTAATCAATCACAAGTAAGAGTATAATATCGAAGAAATGTGTCCGAGAAGAGGTGCTACCTCACTGGTCCGAGATCGCTCCTGTTTTAGCCACCTTATGCCAACTCACGGGAGTTGGGTCCACGTAACATACCTTAAGAACGTCGCCACCATCCTACTTCATTCTGGAATCTCCACCGCGTACACAGTTGTCAAAGTGGTTTTCGGTATCGACAAAGAGTATGTCTATATCCGATCCCGGTCTCTTTGCCAACCAATCGTTATTATAACCCATGGTTATAACTTTTAAAAACAGTTTATACTTCAAAATAGAATATCATTTCAATTCCAAATCTTTATCAAAATAAAGATTAAATCAATTCCAAACCATTTCCATATTTTTAAAATATCATATCATTTCAAAACTTCATTTCACTTCGTTTTAATATTCCAAATATCATTTGAGTTCAAATCTAAATATTCAACTTTAAATACCTTTTAAATTTAAAGATATACTTCATTTATTATCATTTTAAGTCACCTTTTAAATAGTTTATATTCCAATCAAATAATTCATTTAAACCTTTTAAAAGTGTAATTATTATATTTTCAAATCAAGTATTCAATGTCCAAAGTTTCAAACCATTCTGAGTTCGTTTACTAAGTCAAAAACCCTAATTATTAAAATTTCAGCATTTCACAGCATTTAAAAACAACTGCTATAAGTTATATTTGAAAACATTTTTAATTCAGCAAAGACAGCACTTAAAACTGCTGTTAAAACTCAGTTTTAGTTGAATTATAGTTCAAAACAGAAAAGGCAGCATTTCAGAAGTGCTGCGGTAGTTCAGATTTCAAAACAAGGGTTAAATTTGATTTCAACATAGACTGCAGACCATTATAGCATTTCCAGAGAATGCTATAATAGGCCTGAGTTCAATATTAGCCTATAAGTTCAACTACAGCAACTACAACATTCCAGAAATGCTATAATAGCTCCTTTTTACACAATTTTAGATCAAAACAGAATCTATAGCATTTCTGAATGCTATTAAAAGTTAATTTCAGGTGTTAGTGTATTTCCAGCAATTAAATAACTTTAATTTAAAACACATAAACATTTTTAAAATCATATTTTAACATTTAAAATGTTCATTTACATATCATTTAACATATATCTTTTCACAATAAATTTCTTATAATCAAATCCAATTTTCAACAATTTACTTAATAAATTTTAGTGTAAAAGTGTCCAATTCTTCACATTTCAACAAATAAACTTAACACTTCAAATTTAAATTACCATTTCACAAATTTAACTAAATTTCCAATTTTATTTAATTAACTTAAACTTTTAATCAAAACCAAATTTCACATTTCCAAGTCAAGTTATATTTTAAAAGATCACTTTTAAACATTCATTTATTTAACCACTTAAACTCATAGAAAAATCGATAATACTTTAATAAATCGCTTAAATTCAAATTTAATCAAATTATCATATTTACCATTTTCCAAATATAATTGAATTTTCATTTTATTTATATAACTTAAATATCATTTTTAACCAAAATTCCAAATTTCCAAACTTAAGTTATATTTCAAAAATCCAGTTAAACCATTCATTAATTACATTTCTAACACATAGAAAAATCATAATTTCTTTATTTTAAAACATTTCAAAATCCATTTAAATCAAATTTCATAAATTTATATTTTTAAAATACTTAAAAATATTCAAAACACTTTATAAAATAACCACGGGCCTGTATATAGTTTTCTAGCCTAGGTCAAGTGATACGGATATATATCATTTCAATCTGTAGTTTAAAAAGAAAAATCCGGGTTCTATCATTTCAAACCCGCAATCCCGAGTTAAAATAAATTAAATAAAAACCATCCAGGCCTATCATTTCAGCCCATAACGATTTTTCCCAATTCTAAAGTCCGTTCGGGTATGTATCATTTCAACCCATAGTGATTCTAGTCTACAGGGAACTTGCAATGGTGATAACTGATATAAATAACAGAATAACATTAAATAACAGTAACATATGATATAACAGGTGTATAATTATCATATGATCATAACATAGTCAAGTATAACATGATAATATATTTCTACAGATTCACAGGGTGTCAATTTACTAGTTATATAGGTACATATTGTCTGGGGAGAATAACTCACCTTATTGCCGTCGAAGATTTTGATTCAAGAATAATGGTAACACTTTTAAAAGGGAATGCACAGAAGCATGATCAAATAGTTGTGAAGGCTGCGACCAGATTTTTATTCTTGAAAAGGAAACGAATAAATTCAATATCAAAACTAAGTAAAATTTAACACAAAATTTTGAAATAAACTGAACGAATGGAATTAAATTTTGACTTGACCACTTCACTAGATGGAGAGAGGAAGGGAGGGTGTAGATGAGCATGAAGTGGACGACAAAATATAACAAACAAAAAGAAGAAGGAAGGAAAAAAATGAATAAAACCATTACCTGATTTTCCTGCTCATGAAAAAGAAAGAAGCAAATGGAGATGCAGATAATTTTGAGGTGAGGAAATGTGATATGAGGTTTGTATTTATAGGCAGAAGCTTTGCACTCAAGGAAAAGTAACGTGTGCAAATCAAATGGGAACAAAAAGGCAGGCAAATATTTTTGTTTTGATATGTGATGTTGAATTATTGCGTTTATAAGGCAAATAATATTTAAATCAAATAATTAATTTTTTTGCAGTGGTATCTTGGACCACATATCCAAAAGTAATGTACATTGATTTGATAAAGGAATGGCAAAAGAAATAAAGAAGCTAGAATTGAAAAGGTCATGAGTTAAGGTAAAAGAAACATATATATTTAATCTTATATGCAAATGAAAAAGGAATGAGATAAGGAGAAGATTCTGGAGTGATTAGGAAGAGTAATACATAACTAAAGTATGGTAATTAAATAGATAGGTAAATAAAAGGGAAGAAATAAACAATTTAGCGTATGCGTAATAAAAACAAAGTAATGTGTATACTAATTTTTTTTTCTAAGCTATTAAACACATAACAAATATTTAATAGATAAAATAAGGCCTAGACAAACAAATAAAGAAATAAATGTCAAGAGATAGACATAGGAAAATAATAAAAAGACTAGGCAAAAAAAAAGGTAAGAAAGAAAGAGGGTATAAACGAATAACTTGATGTATTAATTTTCTTTCTAGAATTGCATGAGAGATGAGAATTTATAGGCAAGAAAATAATTATTTGCATTGATTGATAAAATAATTATTTGCATTGATTGATAAAATAATTATTTTCTTTCTAGAATTGCATTGCATTATTAAAAGGTTGCGTGTTTTGAAATTTAAATAGGTTGAGCGAATTATGAAAGGTAACGACAAAGAAAATAAAATTATTGGCAAGATTTGGAACGATTCATGGATAAAGATTTTATACCCAAATTTAAAACAAATGAATATTATGGGAAAAAGTAACGCTAATTCATGGAATTCAGGGTACTAAAATTTAATGGCTATAGTTAATTTATTTACTAATTAAGAATGCGCACCCTAAACGTACTCCTGCATTTTATATTTTCACATTTACTTATTTGCTACTCGTACGTTTAAAGAGTATTTTATTACATACGTACAAGTTCTCACCCCCAATAAAATAGGTATGAACGTAAATTTAAAACGTGCCTTTTATAAGCTTATTTATCCACTATCTATACTATTTGATCTAACACTTTATTTATAAATTATTAACTAAGAAACAAATTGTACTAAAAATTGAAATGTACATAACTTTTACATTTTGACTCCGTTTTCAATGAAACGAAAAGCAGTATTCATGTTATTAAATCTATTTTCATAATAAAAGATAAAATTTAAATTTTAAATATTAAAAATTTAAATTTAAAAGTCAAAGTTTGACTATTTTAACCAAAATTCACTTTTTGGAAAATTATTCTATTCAGTCATATTTGAAATTCTAATCCATATCAAAATCAAAGTTTATATTTAAAATAACAAAATTTATTCTTTTTCATAAATAAAGCTTTTAAATCTGGAAATATTAATTTAAAAATAATTGTAAAATACATGGTTGTTACACTTATTTCTTTCATATATATAGTATTCTCTTTAATTATAACTAGTTCCAATCATTAACTCAAGTTCATAATCATTTACTTATAGTATTCACTCTTTTTCTTTCTTTTACATTTAATCAGTAGCATTTCAACTTATTAACTTAAGTTTATAACATTTTATAACATTAGAATTCTTATTTACAGAAGAAATTCCATTGAACACTTTCATTTTCTAAGTTTTTCTTGTATAACATTCTATTACATACTCTTATTAACATTTCAAATTATAATATTTTGGTAAGTTATATATATATGTCTTTTAGAATGCAATTGAATATTACCTAAGTTTCTCTTATTTATTTAGTTAACAAAATGTTCAATAGTTACCATTTCTTATTTTCATTTCCTTTTTATTTACAGTTTACAAATTTTCAATTTCTTATATTTTCATTTATTACTTAGCATCTAGTTTCTAATTGCACATCTTAGAAGTTACTAATTATTAAATGATTAAGATTTCATTCATTATAATAATTGAAAATGATTAAGTATCAGAAAAATTTAGGAATTAAACTCCGAGTTTCTTTTCAAATCAAATTTATATACATATCTTTTATATAAGACAAATCGTAGTTCGAAAACAAAATACAATTTGTTTATCAAAACAAATGTGCGGTAAAACTACTACAGTGGTCTTCCCAATTTGAAACTCGAAAATGAATGCTGATGATGCGTGCACTCATCACCGAAATTATTTTCCAGCAACAGAGAGGGGAGAACAGAACTTATTTTCTTTTAAAATTTCCTTTAAAACATTTCTTTCAAATCATATTGAAATATTTTTATCAGAAAATACTTCTAAATAATATTATTATTATATTCCAAAATCATTCGAAAGAAATTTTCAAACTTCCGGAACTTAAGTTCTCAAATCCTCAGTTCTTATTTACATTATCTATCCTATTTTTTAAATCAATGTTTATAAAAAATTTACTTCCTAACAAACAACATATAACATCTAACTATATCATTTATAAAAGTTATCCATTTATATACAAAATATAATACTAGGTAAAATTATTTCGTTCACCTATATTTCAAATCAATATTGTGTCGGTCTGCCCTATTAAGTGTTTAGAAATCCCTATCGATGTCATAGCGTCCTATGTACCGACCAGGATTTATAAATACTAAACAGAACAAATCAACACAATACAAAATCATTATAACACTAACAAATACGCTCTCTCATATATACACTCAGCGACTCATTTTAGGGTATTACTACCTATTTAATATGAGTCAGACCTCACAAAGCTAAGGTTATCGCTAAACCAAAGCTCTGATACCAAATGTAATGTCCTGCCTTTTTGGATGGTTTAAATCGACGATAAACCACACACGTCAGACTCAAACCATTAAAAAGGGCAGATTGTTATGGGGTAAATAAGAAAAGCAGAGAAAGAAAGAAACAAACACAGAATCACACAGCAGAATGAAAAAATATAATAATCAAATAAACAGTTCATGAAGCTGTTTATAAATAATACTTGATTACACTTTTACAATATAAATCAGAGTACATACAGCCGTAATAAATAAATAATGTAGCGGAACAAC
Source organism: Allium fistulosum (assembly GCA_030737815.1). Taxonomy (NCBI): domain Eukaryota; kingdom Viridiplantae; phylum Streptophyta; class Magnoliopsida; order Asparagales; family Amaryllidaceae; genus Allium; species Allium fistulosum. The sequence goes on from CM060901.1 coordinate 391,579,065, forward strand.
ATGATGCAGTGGAATAAATAAAATAAATAATAACAATGCAAAATCTTTGTCTTCATCCTCCAGAAATAAGGTCTTCAATACACTAGAAAGCTTAGACTGACCCGAGCGAATTGAAAAGACAAAACATTCGAGTCAAAACTAAAAGATCTTATGTAAGTTAAATAAACAGTAAATAAATATGAGTGTAACGGCGTCGGAGAGGTTTACGGCGTTTGACATCTTCTATCAAGTGTCAACGTGAGTACAATAACTTAAGAGATGTTCAGGATTTCCATCTCATAAGGGTCTGTTAAACTATTTACATACATAGTACAATACGCTATTATAATAGTGTCTACTGTAAAGTAAAGTATTAAAATAGCGTTAAGGCGTCACCCATATCCCCCTTAACACATTTTACATATTCGCATAGTCTATACACTACCGTAAGCTCCTCCGTGAAGTTTACCCAGAGGGCACTCCATAGGTATGGTACAAAACAAACTCGTAGAAGGCACGATAGGGCGTGTGAACATGGCACTCGAGGCAATGCCAGGGTAGTACTCTACCGTTTTGTAGAACCGGGCTGGTGGTAACGCATAGCAGCTACTACCGCCCACCTTGGAACACACTCCCATAATCAAAATCGAGGGTGGCCAACAAATCAATCACAAAGACATAATATGGTATCGAAAAAGCATGTCCGATTAGAGGAATGACCTCACTTGGCCCAGGTATAGCTCCTGTTTTAGTCACATCTAAGCTGACTCATGGGAGTCGGGGCTACATTAATACCTCGTACAGAATCGTTTGTCAAATCATCTTACCTCATTTCTGGAATCTCCACCACGTGCTCAGTTGTTAAAGTAGTTTTCGGTATTGGCAGAGAGTATGACAATATACGATCCCGGTCTCTTTAACAACCAAACGCTTATTACACACCAGATGGTTCTTTTACATTTCCAAAACCATTTCATATTGATATCAAAATATCACATTCAATTCAAACCATATCACTTCCGAAATAATAATTTCAAAATAGGTTAAACCCTTATTTCAAAATCATCATATTTACTCAAAATATGTTATTTAATCCCAACTTAGGTTATTACATTATTTAACCATATTTGCTTTTAAATCAAGGATTTAAATATAACCGCTTCCACTTTACAATTTAGAATTTAGAAAATAGTATAGATAGTTACAAATATTTTAGTATAGTTTGAAAATATAATTTAAATGGTTTGAAATACTTTAAAGTAATTTAAAAAGTGGATTAAAATAGTTTAAATAGATTTAAAATAGTTTTAGTAGAATTAAAATAGATTTAAAGTAGATTAATTAGATTTAAAATAGATTAAATGGATTTAAAATAAAATAAATGGATTTAAAATAGATTAAATAAATTTAAAATAGATTTAAATAAATTTAAAATAGAATTAATAAATTTAAAATAGATTAAACTAGGTTAATTAGTTTAAAATAGGATAAATTAGATTAAATTGGATTAAATAGATTAAAATTGATTAAAATAAATTAAAATAGTTTAAATTGATTAAATGGTTTAAAATATTTTTAAATAGATTAGCTTAGTTTAATAGTTTGAAAATCTTACTAATTAGAATTTAAAATAACATTTTCAACAGTTTATATTAAAATAAAAAATTGGAAATTAACATCAACTTTAACTATTTCTTTTGTAACGACCCGTATTTTACGGATCGAAACATCGTAAAATAATTAACAATTGGTTGTATTGTTGATAAGTCGTTCAGAATTTTTCTAAGTCCTAGGTCGTGAATGACCTAAGTGATAGGTCGTGACCGACTTATAGGATTGGCGACCTAAGGGGTAGGTCGGCAGCGACTTAAGGAAGTTGGTGACCTAAGAGCTTTGGTGAGTTAAGTGTTAGGTCGGCAGAGCGAGTTAGCGACCTAGTGGTTACCGGGTTAGCGACTTAGTATCTTGGAGTGTAACAACCCTAGACTTTGCATATACTTTAATTTTGACTTAATTTTTATTTTAAATTATTTTAAACTTGTTCTATTTCAAACATTTCATTTTAAATATAAATGTTGATTATTAAGTGATTTATAGTTCAAACTAGTATAAATTGGTTAGTTTACTGAAAAGTGAATTTATGTTCAAACAGTTCAATCTTTGGCTTTTAAATTTAAAATTTAAATTATATAAAATCTTAAAATTTATCTTTTATTATGAAAGTAAATATAATTTCAAGAATACTGCTTTTCGTTTCGTTGAAATCTGATTTATAATGTGAAAGTTATGCCCTTTTGAATATTGTGTGTAATTTGTTGTATTTAACAAAATTGTTTATTTTAAATTATATAAATAATCTTTTATTTGGTCATGTAATGTTATAATATGGGTAAAATAACATGTTACGTATATATTTTAGTTTTAAAACATTTTTAAAAGTGTAATTGACATTTTCCAATGTCAGTTGTATTCTGTTTATAATTTCTAATTTCCAGTTTCATTTAATAAAAGAAATTATTTATTTATTTTCTATTTTCTTCAAATCTTATTTTATTTTTCATTTCACTTCATTTTGTTCAACATTTATTTTATTTACTTGACTTTTATTTGTTTAAAAGTATTGTTATAATTTTTAAATGTTTATTGTACATTGTTTATATTTTAAATGCTAGTTCCAATATATTAGCTATTTTCTTAATTATTTTCTTTTTTTTTTTAATTATTTACTTATTTTGTTTTTCTTTTTCACTTTATTTTAAATTTAATTTCATTTCAATATTTTATTTTATAACATTTTAAAAGTGAAGTTACAACTTTCCAAAGTTAAGTGTATCTTGTTTATATTTTAAATGCTTGTTTCAATATATCAGCTATTTTCTCATTTTATTTTCTATTTTTACTTAAATTGTTTATTTATTTTCTTTTTCATTTTATTTTGTTCAGCATTTTATTTTTATTTACTGAAATTTATTTGCTTTATTTTGATATAAAGAAATAGAAATACAAAGAGTCAAAAACCTTTTCATTTTCTGGAGACTTTTCATCTACTTGTCTTTTCATTTTCTTTGCCTTTTCACCTCATTGCTTTTGGCCGTTCATTTTTTTTGCATAGCCGTGTATTCCCCTTCATTTTTCACGTGAGAAACTTTCTCACATCTCAAAACTCACGGCCAAGAAAGAAAAAATAGCAATGGCTACCTCTCCTTCCTTTTCTTCTTCATTTTCTCTTTGATTTTGCCTTGCTTCTCTCTAGTTTTGCTTGGCCACAACCACCATCATCTCCACCATCCTCTCCACCTTCAGCCCCACCACCATCTACAGCAGCACCTCCTCCTCCTCCACTGACCATGACAAGCCATGCCCATCCATTTAAGTTAGCACCACAAAATTGCACAAAAAACCTTCCAAACAATGCCTAAACCACATATGCTTCACCACCACCTTCATCTATCGCCTTGGCCACCCCTAGAACCACCACCACCAGCAACTACATGACCTTTGGCTGCTGCTGCACCATCACCCTCCACTGTCCAGACCTGTACCATGCATGGCTGAGCCAAGCAATGACCAAGTCGAGCCTTGTTGTGACCAAAACTTCACCTATTTGCCTTGTCCATTGATATTCTTCATGTTGCATCTCCTACCCTTCACATCACTTCATGTTGTCATGCTTAGGTGTGCTAAACCTGACCTATATGATGCTAACCTGAGCCCAAACACATCATGGCTGAGCACTTGATCCCCTATGGTCAAGCATTTGAATGGTAAAGGCAAAGTCTTGTCTTTATTGCTTTGTATTTCAATTTGTTCAACATTGTTTTATGTTAAGTATATTCATGTGCTATATTGTTTTGTCTTGTTTGGGTATTGTTTACAAGATGATATCTTGGCTATTTTCTCCACTCAAATCAAAGGTCGTGCCTTCTGGATCCGTTGTGTCATTCTAATTGATATCTCCAGCATAAAAAGGTGAGTTATTCTCACCAGACAATATGTACCTATATAACTGATAAACCGACACCATTTGAATCTGTAATGTATATCATCATGTTATATATGTTTATATTATTATCATATGATGTTCACACCTGTTATTACACTTATTATATCATATGTTACTATTATTTAATGTTATTCTGTTATTTATATCTGTTATCACCATTGCAAGTTCCCTGTAGATTAGAATCACTATGGGTTGAAATGATACATACCCGAACGGACTTTAGAATAGGGAAAAATCGTTATGGGCTGAAATGATAGGCCTGAACGATTTTTATTTAATTTATTTTAACTTGGGATTGTGGGTTTGAAATGATAGAACCCGGATTTTTTCTTTTTTTAACTGCGGATTGAAATGATACATATCCGTATCACTTGACCTAGGTTAGAAAATTATATACAGGCCCGTGGTTATTTTATAAAGTGTTTTGGATATTTTTAAGTATTTTAAAAAATATAAATTTATGAAATTTGATTTAAAACAGATTTTGAAATATTTTGAATTAAAGAAATTATGATTTTTCTATGTGTTAAAAATGTAATTAATGAATGGGTTAACTAGGCTTTTGAAATATAACTTAAGTTGGAAATTTGAAATTTTGGTTAAAAATGATATTTAAGTTATATAAATAAAATGGATATTAAATTTTATTTGGAAATGGTAAATATGATAATTTGATTAAATTTGAATTTAAGTGATTATTAAGTATTATTGATTTTTCTATGAATTTAAGTGGTTAAATAAATGAATGTTTAAAAGTGATCTTTTAAAATATAACTTGACTAGGAAATGTGAAATTTGGTTTTAATTAAAGGTTTAAGTTAATTAAATAAAATTGGAAATTTTGTTAAATTGTGAAATGGTAATTTAAATTTGAAGTGTTAAGTCTATTTGTTGAAATGTGAAGAATTGGAACTTTTACACTTAAACTTATTAAGTAAATTGTTGAAAATTGGATTTAATTATAAGAAATTTATTGTGAAAGAAACGTGTAAAGTTCTAATTAATGAAAGAAATATGTAAAGTTTAATTTATGAAAGAAACGTGTAAAGTTCTAATTAATGAAAGAAATATGTAAAGTTTAATTTATGAAAGAAACGTGTAAAGTTCTAATTAATGAAAGAAATATGTAAAGTTTTACCTACTGAAAGAAACAGGTAAAGTCTTAATTAATGAAAGAAACATGTAAGTCTTAATTTGTGTAATATTGATTTAAAATAATAAATGCCCCTTTTGTAATAAAACGTAAATTAAAACGTACATTCGATAATGTAAGTTTAATTAGTGTAATATTGATTAAATGATAAATGCTCTTTACTGTAATAGGAATGTAAGTTAAAAAGTACATTTAATATGTAAGTTTTAATTAATGTAAATGACATATTTTAATGACTAAAATAATAAAGTTTCTTTATTGTAATGATAATGTAAGTTAATAAGGTACTCTTAACTTAACATAAGAATTTCAGCATTAAATTGGATATTACAGTAACAAAGTTTATTTAACTATAAGGCTATGATAAAATGACCATGTTAAAAATTTGTAAGTATATAAATACTTTGATTATATAAAATGTTAAATTGGGAAGTATTACATTCCAAAAATGCTATGATTCCTTAAGGTTACATTACCAAAATGCTATGATAATTTAAAGGAAGATTTCAAGTTTAATAAATTAAAAGAAATATTCAGTGATTTTGAAATTTGGGTTTTATTGAAATGATATATTATTGAATTGGTTTTGAAATGGAAATGATATATTTTTGAATTGGTTTTGAATAGATATGTTTTGGGTTTGAAAGTATGTATTAGTTTGAAATAAATGATATGATTTTGAAATGGTTTAGAGGATGTATTTTGATTTGAAACATAAACTATTTTTAAAAGTTATAACCACGGGTTATAATAACGATTGGTTGGCAAAGAGACCGGGATCGGATATGGACATACTCTCTGTCGATATCGAAAACCACTTTGACAACCGTGTACGCGGTGGAGATTCCAGAATGAAGTAGGATGGTGGCGACGTTCTTAAGGTATGTTACATGGACCCAACTCCCGTGAGTTGGCATAAGGTGGCTAAAACAGGAGCGATCTCGGACCAGTGAGGTAGCACCTCTTCTCGGACACATTTCTTCGATATTATACTCTTACTTGTGATTTGACTAGATGGCCATCCTCCGATTTGGGAATGTTGTTCGAGGTGGAACGGTAGTGGCTGCTATGCGTATCCATCAGTCCGTGTGCGTAATTGGTATATCTACCCTGGCATTGCCTAGTTGTGCCGTGTCACCTACCATATCGAGCTTTACTACGATTATGATTTTAAGATCCGACCGCGTTAAGGTTCTCCATCCCCTTAACGCTATTTTCCGATATGATTATACTTTACTTATTTAGACACTATTATAATAGCGAATATTACTACATAGTAGATATTTTAACGGATCCTTAGAGGATGGGCGGTCCCAAGCATCTTCTAAGTTACTTGTACCTTTATTACAGTTCACTTGAGTTGGTTTACATTATATAAGTATATATTGTCCTGACTCGAGTGTTTTGTGTTTTGCTTTACGCTCGGGTCAGCCTGAGTTATTCACAGATTTGGATTTCCACCTTCTGGAGATTTGAATCGCTGGAGATTATCTGCTAGTCTTCTTCTATCTACTTCAGTTATGTTGCTCTGTTCAGCTTGTACTTGGTTATCTTATTGATACTTCTGTTGTACTCTATTTCTTTTGTTGTATCTTATGTAACTCTGATATATTTACATAGTAGCTTCATGAACTACTATTTCTTTTACTTCCGTTGCATTATTTTACTCTGTGTCTGTGATCTGTGATTATATTTATTTACTGTATATTCTGAGATTTGCCAAATTTTAATTACAACGCGGTATTTTGAGCAATTCAACTCCGGCATGAGTGTCTACCTATACACTTATAATGGATGCGAATGGTTGAAAATATCGGGTCGTTACAGTTGGTATCAGAGCCAGGTTTTGAGGCAAAACTCAGCATATGGAGTAGATTTATTTACAGAATCACTTTCGTTTGAGCTTGAATCTTTTCCTTTTGATTCGATTTCCTTTGAATTTTGGAACGTTTCCTGCGGTTCCAAAATTCATTCGTGTCCCTCACTATTCATCATCTTTTGATTCTAGAGTATCCCATGACTCCACTTCGAATGATCTTTATAGTGAATTGGCGGCCTCGCTAATATTCTAATTTTCTTGTAAAAGGGTGAAAATCCTTTACTGTCAGCATCGATTCACCAGAGATTTTTATTTATCCTTGGTTTAGATGCTAATATCTTTTATTATTCCAAACTCTATCTCTTGAGATCGAACGTAGATTTATCCCAGAAAAATCCACATCGATCTTATTCTTTAAGTCACGGTTGACCCGATTAAGGTTGTCCGCGATTTATCTAAGCTTACCCATCTCTCTACTCTATTTAACCATCTTGTCTTTTGTTTCTAAACTATCTCCAAACATTTTTAATTGTACTTGTAAATCTATGTTTTGTTTTATATATGGTGTTGTTTGAGTTGTTGATGTTGATTTGGGTTTTCGATCGATTCGTCTGATCAACGCTATCGATATATAGGATTTCTAAAACACTTTGACAGAACAAACTAACACAATATTATATAAAAAAATTGGTTAAGGAAATAAATTTTGATATATAATTTATGGAACTTAATAAATTGATTTAAATTGATAATTTGAAGTGATAATACTTGATTTATCATTTATTGTTCTACAAATGAATTTATAAATAGTTGTTTATAAATTTATTTGGAACTGAAATGAATTTAAAACAAGAAATTTAAGAATTTAATTTTCGATGGATTCAAACCTTATGTTAAAAGTTTTAAAAGGATATATTATTTAAAGTATTTCCAAGTAGAAATTTGTTTCTAAAGAATTTTTAAGTTTAAAAATTTAGTGCTCTTCTCTTTGTCGCTGGAAAATAATTTCGGTGATGACTGCAGCATCATCGACGTTCATTTTAGAGTTTCGAAGTGAAGAGACCGCTCTGTAGGCTTGCTACGGTGTTGCTTTGAGAATTTAATTGGTTTGAATTTCTAAAATATGATATGATTTATATTATATATAGGTATATGATTTAAAATTGATTTGACATATTATGTACATATATTTATTTATCTCTAACCGGTTTGAAGGAAATCGGAAATTTAATTCTTACATTTTTTCTTAAAGAATAATTTCAATTATAAAAAGAAAAAATCAAAAATTTGGATAATGATTCAAACTTGAGATAATTGAATTGGAAAGTTTTATTTGTATAATACAATTGCATTCAAATATAACTTACCTTAAATTTTTTTAGAAGTTAACAATGTAATTGGATAATATACAATATAAAAAGGATTTTATAAATAAATTTTGAGTGGTTATAATAAATTTTATACACTTAAATTTTAGTTATAAAAGATTAACAGAGGAAAATAGTGAAAAAGGAATTTAAAGAGATTTTATTTAAATAACTTAATAATCAAATTTGATTTTATATGGAACCTTAAGTCTAACCTAGGAATTTTAATAAAGGTTATTTCCTGAAATGAATATGTTGTATAATAAGTATCTTTGAATAGATAAAATAAAATACATTTGAATTGGACATTTTGTAATAAAGTTTATTTAACTTGAAATCATAGTTTAATTGATGTCTAAATGAATAAATGTGTAAAGAAATTTGATTGTTATATTTGCTATGATAAATATTTTATTTATGAAATAGATATGTCTTGAAAAATGAATAATTATGATAGTTAAAATGTATTTTAACATCACTAAATTTGATAATTAAGAATTTGGTTTTCAAATGGAAATTTTAAGTGTAACTTATTGAAGGAATATCTATTTATGAAATGGGCATTTTAAATAAAGTGTTAGGTTATTTGTTAAATGAAGAGCTAAGTAAAATAGTGAGCTTTTGACTTAATAAACGAAGTATAGTTTAATTTGGATATTCCATTCATAAAAGTTTGTTTTAATAAGTCATAAGTTAAATGATATCCAAATGAATATTTCTGGAATAAAACTGATTTGAAATACTAATATATCTACTGTAGCATTTTATAAGTGCTACTATTTTGAAAAGACAATGTTTTGGAAATTTTTATAATTGAATGAACTTAGAAATGTTACAACTTTAAAATGAATATTATTTGACCTTGAATTAAAATGGTTTAAATGAAGATTATTTTTTTAAAGGAGTTATGATTTTCTAAGTATTATGTTTTTTTTAGAATAACATTTCCAAGTGTTATGATTTTAGTAGTGTGATTTCCGAATGAGAAACATCCCTAAATTGTTATGATTTCAAAGCATTATGGTTTCAAATTATTATCTTATTTTGTTTTTCAAACCATCTTTTGGTTGTCCTTATTTTCCCTCATCTTGCTACAGGCTGGTATAAGCATCTTTCTATAATCTTTCTGTTTAGAAATCTTTCTGTAATCTTTGATAATCTTTGTTACTCATCCGGATCTGAACACTGTTTTCCATTCATAGACCGTCGGTCAAGTGAAAGGGAGATTCTGACTCTAGAGGATTTTTTTTTCGTGCTTATATTCTTGATTTGATCACCTCCATCTTGTTAAACTACCTATAACAATAGTTATCAGGTGTAATTCCAATTTTCTTATCATCTTGTCTTAATTTTATTCATTCTATCTTTTTCTGTGCTTTCCCGTACCTCGTTCCTTTTCGGGGACGAAAAGTTTTGAGTGGGGGAGAGTGTAACAACCCTAGACTTTGCATATACTTTAATTTTGACTTTATTTTTATTTTAAATTATTTTAAACTTGTTCTATTTCAAACATTTCATTTTAAATATAAATGTTGATTATTAAGTGATTTATAGTTCAAACTAGTATAAATTGGTTAGTTTACTGAAAAGTGAATTTCTGTTCAAACAGTTCAATCTTTGGCTTTTAAATTTAAAATTTAAATTATATAAAATCTTAAAATTTATCTTTTATTATGAAAGTAAATATAATTTCAAGAATACTGCTTTTCGTTTCGTTGAAATTTGATTTATAATGTGAAAGTTATGCCCTTTTGAATATTGTGTGTAATTTGTTGTATTTAACAAAATTTTTTATTTTAAATTATATAAATAATCTTTTATTTGGTCATGTAATGTTATAATATGGGTAAAATAACATGTTACGTATATATTTTAGTTTTAAAACATTTTTAAAAGTGTAATTGACATTTTCCAATGTCAGTTGTATTCTGTTTATAATTTCTAATTTCCAGTTTCATTTAATAAAAGAAATTATTTATTTATTTTCTATTTTCTTCAAATCTTATTTTATTTTACATTTCACTTCATTTTGTTCAACATTTATTTTATTTACTTGACTTTTATTTGTTTAAAAGTATTGTTATAATTTTTAAATGTTTATTGTACATTGTTTATATTTTAAATGCTAGTTCCAATATATTAGCTATTTTCTTAATTATTTTCTATTTTTTTTTTTAATTATTTACTTTTTTTTTTCTTTTTCACTTTATTTTAAATTTAATTTCATTTCAATATTTTATTTTATAACATTTTAAAAGTTTTAAAAGTGAAGTTACAACTTTCCAAAGTTAAGTGTATCTTGTTTATATTTTAAATGCTTGTTTCAATATATTAGCTATTTTCTCATTTTATTTTCTATTTTTACTTAAATTGTTTATTTATTTTCTTTTTCATTTTATTTTGTTCAGCATTTTATTTTTATTTACTGAAATTTATTTGCTTTATTTTGATATAAAGAAATAGAAATACAAAGAGTCAAAAACCTTTTCATTTTCTGGAGACTTTTCATCTACTTGTCTTTTCATTTTCTTTTTCTTTTCACCTCATTGCTTTTGGCCGTTCATTTTTTTTGCATAGCTGTGTATTCCCCTTCATTTTTCACGTGAGAAACTTTCTCACATCTCAAAACTCACGGCCAAGAAAGAAAAAATAGCAATGGCTACCTCTCCTTCCTTTTCTTCTTCATTTTCTCTTTGATTTTGCCTTGCTTCTCTCTAGTTTTGCTTGGCCACAACCACCATCATCTCCACCATCCTCTCCACCTTCAGCCCCACCACCATCTACAGCAGCACCTCCTCCTCCTACACTGACCATGACAAGCCATGCCCATCCATTTAAGTTAGCACCACAAAATTGCACAAAAATCCTTCCAAACAATGCCTAAACCACATATGCTTCACCACCACCTTCATCTATCGCCTTGGCCACCCCTAGAACCACCACCACCAGCAACTACATGACCTTTGGCTGCTGCTGTACCATCACCCTCCACTGTCCAGACCTGTACCATGCATGGCTGAGCCAAGCAATGACCAAGTCGAGCCTTGTTGTGACCAAAACTTCACCTATTTGCCTTGTCCATTGATATTCTTCATGTTGCATCTCCTACCCTTCACATCACTTCATGTTGCCATGCTTAGGTGTGCTAAACCTGACCTATATGATGCTAACCTGAGCCCAAACACATCATGGCTGAGCACTTGATCCCCTATGGTCAAGCATTTGAATGGTAAAGGCAAAGTCTTGTCTTTATTGCTTTGTATTTCAATTTGTTCAACATTGTTTTATGTTAAGTATATTCATGTGCTATATTGTTTTGTCTTGTTTGGGTATTGTTTACAAGATGATATCTTGGCTATTTTCTCCACTCAAATCAAAGGTCGTGCCTTCTGGATCCGTTGTGTCATTCTAATTGATATCTCCAGCATAAAAAGGTGAGTTATTCTCACCAGACAATATGTACCTATATAACTGATAAACCGACACCATTTGAATCTGTAATGTATATCATCATGTTATATATGTTTATATTATTATCATATGATGTTCACACCTGTTATTACACTTATTATATCATATGTTACTATTATTTAATGTTATTCTGTTATTTATATCTGTTATCACCATTGCAAGTTCCCTGTAGATTAGAATCACTATGGGTTGAAATGATACATACCCGAACGGACTTTAGAATAGGGAAAAATCGTTATGGGCTGAAATGATAGGCCTGAACGATTTTTATTTAATTTATTTTAACTTGGGATTGTGGGTTTGAAATGATAGAACCCGGATTTTTTCTTTTTTTAACTGCGGATTGAAATGATACATATCCGTATCACTTGACCTAGGTTAGAAAATTATATACAGGCCCGTGGTTATTTTATAAAGTGTTTTGGATATTTTTAAGTATTTTAAAAAATATAAATTTATGAAATTTGATTTAAAACAGATTTTGAAATATTTTGAATTAAAGAAATTATGATTTTTCTATGTGTTAAAAATGTAATTAATGAATGGGTTAACTAGGCTTTTGAAATATAACTTAAGTTGGAAATTTGAAATTTTGGTTAAAAATGATATTTAAGTTATATAAATAAAATGGATATTAAATTTTATTTGGAAATGGTAAATATGATAATTTGATTAAATTTGAATTTAAGTGATTATTAAGTATTATTGATTTTTCTATGAATTTAAGTGGTTAAATAAATGAATGTTTAAAAGTGATCTTTTAAAATATAACTTGACTAGGAAATGTGAAATTTGGTTTTAATTAAAGGTTTAAGTTAATTAAATAAAATTGGAAATTTTGTTAAATTGTGAAATGGTAATTTAAATTTGAAGTGTTAAGTCTATTTGTTGAAATGTGAAGAATTGGAACTTTTACACTTAAACTTATTAAGTAAATTGTTGAAAATTGGATTTAATTATAAGAAATTTATTGTGAAAGAAACGTGTAAAGTTCTAATTAATGAAAGAAATATGTAAAGTTTAATTTATGAAAGAAACGTGTAAAGTTCTAATTAATGAAAGAAATATGTAAAGTTTAATTTATGAAAGAAACGTGTAAAGTTCTAATTAATGAAAGAAATATGTAAAGTTTTACCTACTGAAAGAAACAGGTAAAGTCTTAATTAATGAAAGAAACATGTAAGTCTTAATTTGTGTAATATTGATTTAAAATAATAAATGCCCCTTTTGTAATAAAACGTAAATTAAAACGTACATTCGATAATGTAAGTTTAATTAGTGTAATATTGATTAAATGATAAATGCTCTTTACTGTAATAGGAATGTAAGTTAAAAAGTACATTTAATATGTAAGTTTTAATTAATGTAAATGACATATTTTAATGACTAAAATAATAAAGTTTCTTTATTGTAATGATAATGTAAGTTAATAAGGTACTCTTAACTTAACATAAGAATTTCAGCATTAAATTGGATATTACAGTAACAAAGTTTATTTAACTATAAGGCTATGATAAAATGACCATGCTAAAAATTTGTAAGTATATAAATACTTTGATTATATAAAATGTTAAATTGGGAAGTATTACATTCCAAAAATGCTATGATTCCTTAAGGTTACATTACCAAAATGCTATGATAATTTAAAGGAAGATTTCAAGTTTAATAAATTAAAAGAAATATTCAGTGATTTTGAAATTTGGGTTTTATTGAAATGATATATTATTGAATTGGTTTTGAAATGGAAATGATATATTTTTGAATTGGTTTTGAATAGATATGTTTTGGGTTTGAAAGTATGTATTAGTTTGAAATAAATGATATGATTTTGAAATGGTTTAAAGGATGTATTTTGATTTGAAACATAAACTTTTTTTAAAAGTTATAACCACGGGTTATAATAACGATTGGTTGGCAAAGAGACCGGGATCGGATATGGACATACTCTCTATCGATACCGAAAACCACTTTGACAACCGTGTACGCGGTGGATATTCCAGAATGAAGTAGGATGGTGGCGACTTTCTTAAGGTATGTTACGTGGACCCAACTCCCGTGAGTTGGCATAAGGTGGCTAAAACAGGAGCGATCTCGGACCAGTGAGGTAGCACCTCTTCTCGGACACATTTCTTCGATATTATACTCTTACTTGTGATTTGACTAGATGGCCATCCTCCGATTTGGGAATGTTGTTCGAGGTGGAACGGTAGTGGCTGCTATGCGTATCCATCAGTCCGTGTGCGTAATTGGTATATCTACCCTGGCATTGCCTAGTTGTGCCGTGTCACCTACCATATCGAGCTTTACTACGATTATGATTTTAAGATCCGACCGCGTTAAGGTTCTCCATCCCCTTAACGCTATTTTCCGATATGATTATACTTTACTTATTTAGACACTATTATAATAGCGAATATTACTACATAGTAGATATTTTAACGGATCCTTAGAGGATGGGCGGTCCCAAGCATCTTCTAAGTTACTTGTACCTTTATTACAGTTCACTTGAGTTGGTTTACATTATATAAGTATATATTGTCCTGACTCGAGTGTTTTGTGTTTTGCTTTACGCTCGGGTCAGCCTGAGTTATTCACAGATTTGGATTTCCACCTTCTGGAGATTTGAATCGCTGGAGATTATCTGCTAGTATTCTTCTATCTACTTCAGTTATGTTGCTCTGTTCAGCTTGTACTTGGTTATCTTATTGATACTTCTGTTGTACTCTATTTCTTCTGTTGTATCTTATGTAACTCTGATATATTTACATAGTAGCTTCATGAACTACTATTTCTTTTACTTCCGCTGCATTATTTTACTCTGTGTCTGTGATCTGTGATTATATTTATTTACTGTATATTCTGAGATTTGCCAAATTTTAATTACAACGCGGTATTTTGAGCAATTCAACTCCGGCATGAGTGTCTACTTATACACTTATAATGGATGCGAATGGTTGAAAATATCGGGTCGTTACAAGAGTACGAGTTAGGTCGCGTGAGTAATTTTGTACACTTATCTTGGAGCGACCTATAGGTTAGCGACCTAAGAAGGTTAGCGTGTTAGCGACCTAAGAGTTAGGCGACTTAAGGAGTTAGAACATAACCCAGTTAGGTCGCGTGAGTAATTTTGTAGTACGAATTGTTAGGTCGCAGGGAATAGTTTAAGTGTTAGGTCGCGTGATTTCTAAGTCGTAGGTCGCGCGAGTTATTAGGTCGCTGGGCGTTGGCTTAGTAGTTAGGTCGCAGTCCAGTTGTTTGCGACTTATGTTAGGTCGCGTAAGGACATAACAGATAGGTCATTGAGGTGTTATGTTGTTAGGTCGCTGCTCAGTTGGGTCATAGGCGCGCATGCTATAGGTCGTGACCGACTTAGGAGATAACCGTTAAGTCGTTAGGTCGTATCCTATGTTTTAAGTCGTGTGCGACCTAGGGGATAAAGTCGTAACCCAGCTATCTGTTGAGTCGTAGGATGCGCGCATATGCTAAGCCGTTAGGTCGGCAATAGTTAAGTCGCAGATGCGCATTTGTTTTAAGTCGTCTGGCTTTGGTTAGGTCGAAGATGTTGCTAGGTCGTAGGTCGTGGACGACCTAACTCCGAGCGACCTAAGGAAATTTCTGCTATAAATAGAGGGGGGTTGTTCTCACTTTTTGGGATCTGGATTTTTGAAGCGACGAAGTGCTGCCATTTTGAGAGCTCGACTTCTACACTTCTTCACTTCTTTTCTCCACTCTAATGTAGTGCTTCCTTTCATCCAAATCGAGGATCAGGATTGAAGATTCAAGAGCTTAGATTAAAGATCTTCATCTTTTCAAGAGAGATTTCTTCGTTGGAAGCGGATTCGTGATAGATCAAGCTTGATCCTTTGCTGTCCAGATCTGAAGTGTGTTGATTTGGGGTTGTTTAGGTGATTTGGTGAGTGGTGATTTGTAACAACCCGATATTTTGTACCAATTTAACTATCATCTTTTGACGATTTCTTTTCCTGGTTAATCGTTGTTTGGAATTTTTGCACTTGTATATGAACGAGCTTTAACAATCTGTTAAGTGTCATGAACGTTGAAGGTTACAACCTCTTTCCCTATTTGTTCAGTTAAAAAGAAAACCCGTTTCCTCCATTCGTGAACCCTAGGCCCAAATTCGAGATCAACAAAATAATGGCGACAAAACTTAGGGCTTCAGCGATTTTTCTTCAATCTGGAAATTTAGGGCTTTTGTCTTGTTCGTTCTTTCAATGCTTGCTAGGGCTTTCGTTCGCTCTGATCTTCGGGCTTTGTATGTCGAAGCATGCGATGGTTTCGATTGGATGATTTTCGATGTCGCCTGTCTCGATCGAAGTTTCTGCTCTTCGTGCTCGCTCGTAGAAGAAGGTCCTCTGTGGTGACTCTGGCTTCGTCTTCGCTTCCATGGCAAAGGTGAGTGATTTATATTGCTCACATCTAATTCGAATTTGTTCGATCTTGCTTGCTTTTACTGTTTTCGTGATCTCGGATTCGACTTGATTTTTATCGATGTTGATTTTGTTACCTGATATTCTCGGCATTGATTTCTGACTTGGTCATTTTGATGTGTTAAACTTGTCCGAGCTTCTTCACTTGAAACTGTTATCACTTTATTTTTATTGTGATAATAGTCGTCATTGGCATGACTGCCACTTCCAGTTTAAAATCTTACACTTGTATATCATTATTAGCCACTGCATATTTCAATTTGCACATGGGATTTGAGCTGTAGCCTTGTCCCTGTCCACAGTTTCACTATGTTGCCCCTGTAGTTGTTGATACCTCTGCACATTTGCCTGAGTCACTTGTAACTGCTGTTACTTGTTGTTCGATCTATTTGACTTCGGCTTCCTCTTTGATTAATCTCATATTCCATTGTAGTGGTTGTACTTCACTTTATATAACCTGATTACTGTGGCCTTCCTGTACCCACCTTGTAGTTGCACTTGATCACATTGACTTGACTGGTATTGGTTACCTGTACTTGCTGTATATGACCTCAACCTGGGTCATTTGTAGTTGGTTGTGCATTTGATTTCTTAGTGTATCCTAATATGTCACCGTAGTTGTTTAACTTGAAATTGGTTCCTGTTCACTTGAGATTGAAGTTGTTCTTCATTGGTTGTGCATGTTAGCATCTCTGGTGAGCCTTTGGTGGTTCTTCCACTTTGAATTGCTTACAGGCTGTCTTGAGTCTGCATCCATGTTGATATTTTCATTTTTTCTTTGTTCCAGTGTGGTTTGCACATGTCATTACGAATTTGATATATCCATAGTCATGTTGTCTTTATTTTTGGTTTGCCTTGTACATTTCAGTGAGCTTCTGCATCACTGTATCGCGTGCACTGTCGCTAGTGTCATGTATTGTCCTGTCTCCTTATCTTTGGAGCACTGTTCAAATGCAAGTTGCATTTTAATTTGTTGGGTTGTTGCATTCGACTTGATAGTATTCTTCGCTGTTGCACTTTGTTGCTGGTGCACTTGATGTTGTAGTTGTGTTCACTCTTGAAGTATCACCTGTTGCACTGCGTTTTGTTGTACATTCACCTGCTAGCCTAGCTGCAGTTTCATTCATGTACTTGTAGTGGTACTTCCTCATCACTGTCTTTGTTGTTCCTGACCATTTCACTGAACTTATACATGCTTGCCCCTGTTTTGCTTGATGGTTCATGCTTCACTTTCTTCACTTTCTTTACTACGGCCTGTAATTGTTTTGTAGTAGCACTGTGCATCGGTGAGCTTCGTTGCTTGTGATCTCGGTTGCACATTCATTTAAATGTGCATTTGTTTGCATTGTGTCTGGTTGTGCATTCATGTATCTGGTTTTCCGGCTGCAGTTTGTTATCATCTTTTCTTGACTACTTTGGCATTTCTCTGCCTTGTCCAAACTGGTGCACTTGTAACTAGTCGCACTCGAATCTCTTGAGTCACCTGGTTGTACTGAGCCTTAGACAGTTTCATTTGCATTCTAATGGCCTTTGAATTGTACAGTTTCACTTGTAATTTGCATTGAATCTGGCATCATTCCTTGGGGCAGTTTGAACTCTGTCCCACTTCGATTCTAGTTCTGGCTTCGAAGTTTATAGACTTTGTCTTGTGACCTATTTTGTTGGTTTTGAATTATTTCATGTTGATTGATGAAATCACACTTGAGTTGAATCCGGTACTTCGGGGTTTGACCTTGTGGTAATTTGTGATTTTCACTAAGCTTTTGTGTACTTCATGCGATAGTGGCGAGGCAGTGCACGCGTGCGTGTACTGCAGCCCTATCGGATTTGACAGCTTAAAATTGATGTTTCGACTGTTGAATTGTTTCGTTGGTTAAATGTAATATTTTGAAGTTGCATCCTGATTTGGATTTGTTGATTTGTCGCTTAATACTGCTTAGTGTTATATCGTCCGTTTATCCAATTCTCGTATCGAGAGTTGGATATACGAGATTTCTATGACTGTCATCTATATTGAGATTGATTATTATTGCTTCTATGCTCTAATAACTGATTTTGAATTAGACTGATCCGAGTATTATTTTCTTTTGAATGTAATACTCGGGTCAGACCGAGTATATACAGGTTGTAGATTTTTAGCTTTGGGTTGCTGCTAGAGCTATGAAGACTTTTTATATCATTTGAAGTGGTCTTCGTCGTGTTGTAGTAGTCAGTGTGTCTGTTTTAAGATGATAATGTATTCATGTATATTAGTCGATAATGTACTTGTATATATAACTTCTTGAGTCGACAGTTGTAGTTGTATCATTTGTATTGTGTCAAATGTATTGTAACTGATATCAGTTATTGTATATATGAGACTTTTCGTTCCATCTTTATTCCGCATTTATGTTATCTGTGTTATTTTTATATCTATTGTCCTAAACTATTATAGCCACTGTGTAGTAGCTTTGAGTTTGTATCGGTATGTCGGATTTTCTCTAAAGATGAAATGCAATGTTTTATTATCTGACATATCGGTGCTCGCACAAAGCAATTACATAGATGGTCGCTCCTCAACAGCCTTATTCTCCGTGCTAGTTGACAGCACTACACCGTAGTGTTCTTGGCTAGCATGGGTATAGAGGTGGGGCGTCACAGCTTGGTATCAAAGCCTGGGGTTTAGGACAATTATAAAACATAACTTAGATGGAACATGTGTTACAACTATTTGTCGATGTTTTATCTCTCATCTTTACATATGATTATTTTTAACTGTTAGGTATGAATTCCTAACGCTTATTCTTGTGTTTTCGGCTTTGAATTGATTTAGCCGATGTTGATTTTGTTTTAATTTGGCAAATTAAAGCCATTTTGACTTTTGGACTTTGTTCCACTTTTGGTTCTATGCTATGAGTGTCATTGTGTACCTGTTACACTGTGATGAAAAATAGCTGGACCAGTTGCAAATTGAGTGATTTTGATTTCTCATTCACATCTAGTTCGAATCTCAGCGATTTTGAAACTGATATTTTGTGTTTTCCTCATCCTGAATTCCATTCGACTTCGGTCACTTTGTTTTTGAGAAATTGTTAATTTCTTGATTTTCAAGACTCTGATTTTGTTTGCCGTTGGTTTCTTTGATAATGATGATTGATTCATTTTGTACTCGACTGCGGCTATTAATTGTTGACTTCGACATTGACTTGATTCTTACTTTTGTTGAAGTCAATTATGCATTTCTACTCGTTTTGCTTTGTTTTTTTTCCAGTTGATTTCGATTCTTCTTTTCTAATTAGTTGTTATCACCTTTGTCGATTTTGATAACTTCTATTTATGGAATTTTTGGTATTCCTACTTTGATGAATTTGGAATCGGATTCTTTGGATTTTATTCACATCTTCGAATGTGAAATTTTGGTGAATTGACTTTGTTTCCAAATTTAATCGACTCTTGATTATTTCCCCGATTTGTTGCTATCATTTATTAGCAACTTTGATGACATTTTCTTCGGGATTTTTGTGAACATACTTTCTGATGGATTCAATATCGATTTCTTTGGATTCCATTCACATCTTCGTATGTGAATTCTTGTGATTGATTGTTTCTACAATCATTTTTGTGATTTGTCACTTTAAAAATATAAAGGTTTTCTATACTAGTAGTAAATATTAAAATCCCTTTTTCCAAACGATTTCAAAACTATTTTACTACAAAGTTCTTTTTCTTGAACCATTTTCCAATCTATTAATATATACAAGCCTTTATTTCACTCGTATGAGAAATTGAATTAAACGGCCTAGTAAAACAAGTGGTATGAAACGCTTGCGTTTACTTCGTCGGTTAACTCCTGGACTTGTTCGATTGAACCCTTTTCGTGACAATTTCCTAGTGAAGATTTACAGCTTGTTCGTAAATATTTAAGTTAAGCAAGTGGTTATGGGACATGAAGCTAAACTCATATATTTACTAGCTTGGTGTGGTTGACACTTCTTTATGATCATGACGATCATTTTTATGATTTAGACTGGACCTCATCGGTGTGATTTCGTCTCACACATATCTCTTGGGCTTTGAGGATTGTCTAGACACCAGTGTGTGATTTCGTCTCACACATATTGCACGGTTAGACTAGGCCTCATCGGTGTGATTTCGTCTCACACATATCTCTTGGGCTTTGAGGGTTGTCTGGATACTCTTTGTGTGATTTTTATGATTTAGACTAGCAACTGTGCGATGTCTCTTTGTCTGCGAGGGAGACTAAACCCCGCTTTGTTGTAGGGTAGCGCCCTACGGTCTTCGGGCCATTCCTGTGTGAAAATTAATGGATGGCTTCCATGAGATAGCGTCTCGTCATGTGATACCGGTCGGTGAGTTTTCATACTCCCATTTTTGTGATAGGCCTTTCCCCTTTTCTTTTTATGATTTAGACTAGCGATTATGCGATGTCTCTTTGTCTGCGAGGGAGACTAGACCCCGCTTTGTTGTAGGGTAGCGCCCTACGGTCTTCGGACCATTCCTGTGTGAAACTTTATTGGTTAGCCACCAAGAGATAGCGTCTCGTTCATGTGATACCGGTGTTTTGGAGTCTTCATACTCCCATTTTTATGCTAGGCCTCCCCCCCCTTCATGTGTTTTCTGGATTTCTTGTGATGATTTCTAGAATTTGTGCTTCACCAATTTTCGTGATTTCTATTGACAAGTTTTGTCAATTTTTGTGTATTGGTGAATTCATGTGTTATTAACTTGTTATGAATACAAGTTTAGGGTATGATATCCCTTTCTATCTTTGAGAAGATTCTTGTGACATTTTTGATGAATGAAAATTCATTTGGCATTATATTTTGATGCCAGTTATTTTGATGAGATTTTGACGTGTTAACTTCAGTACTCGTCAATTTTGAAATGGATTTATAAGCGGTTCTCCCGCGACACTGATATTGCTAATTTAATCACGTATTTACAAAATTCTTTATTTTTAAAAGTTGTTTCAAAAATATAAATTAAAAATTGCTTTCAAAATTTTTACAGCTTACATTTTCAAAAGAACGAGGAAGAGAATTAAACATTTCAGAAAAATCGAGGACTATGACCCCTTTCTTTTACTGATTCGTTTAATTCCGGACTTGTCCGTTTGAGAATGTGAAATGTTAATTTTTAAAACACACAATTCTGCACTTTCAAGAAAACGATAAAGAGATTTAAACGATTTAGCAAAAGTAAGGAGTATGGAACCATACTTTTGCTACTTCGGTTAATTCCGGACTCGTTAATTGAATATTTATGACTTCTGATTATCATTTTTGATAATTAGATGTTTGTGTTTCTGATTATCGTTTTTTGATAATCAGATATTTGTGAAATTTGATTATCCTTTGAGATAATTAAATATTTTCCAATTTAATTATCATCTGAGATAATTAAATATTTTTTCGATTTGATTAATCGAATATTTGTGTTTCTGATTATCGTTATTGATAATCAGATATTTGTGAAATTTGATTATCCTTTGTGATAATTAAATATTTTCCAATTTAATTATCATCTGAGATAATTAAATATTTTTCGATTTGATTAATCGAATATTTGTGTTTCTGATTATCGTTTTTGATAATCAGATATTTTTGAAATTTAATTATCATCTGAGATAATTAAATATTTTTCGATTTGATTAATCGAATATTTGTGTTTCTGATTATCATTTTTGATAATCAGATATTTGTGAAATTTAATTATCATCTGAGATAATTAAATATTTTTCGATTTGATTAATCAAATATTTGTGATCTCTGATTATCGTTTTTGATAATCAGATATTTGTGAAATTTGATTATCCTTTGTGATAATTAAATATTTTCCAATTTAATTATCATCTGAGATAATTAAATATTTTTCGATTTGATTAATCGAATATTTGTGTTTCTGATTATCGTTTTTGATAATCAGATATTTGTGAAATTTAATTATCATCTGAGATAATTAAATATTTTTCGATTTGATTAATCGAATATTTGTGTTTCTGATTATCATTTTTGATAATCAGATATTTGTGAAATTTAATTATCATCTGAGATAATTAAATATTTTTCGATTTGATTAATCAAATATTTGTGATCTCTGATTATCGTTTTTGATAATCAGGTATTTGTGAAATTTAATTATCGTCTGAGATAATTAAATATTTTTCGATTTGATTAATCGAATGTTTATGTTTCTGATTATCGTTTTTGATAATTAGATATTCGTGAAATTTGATTCAGGTGAGTAATTTGCTTTACTCGCATTCAATTCGTGCAGTATGTGAATTCTGCTCTGTTTTCCTTTTCTTTTAAATACTGGAACTCGATTGATTCCTGCTTTGGCAGTCGTCTGATTTTGATTCCTTGATCCCCACGATGTTGATTCTTTTGATTTGAATCAGTCGAACCTTTTGATTCTATATCTGATACTTCCATAATTCCTATACTTCCCTGTTGATCTTTGCTTTGCTTATGCATTCGACATTGTTATGTTCTTATGGTTGTTACCTTTTTCCCACGTATCCCTTAGGATTGCGAGGACGCAATTTCTTTAAGGAGGGGAGTCTGTAACAACCCGGTATTTTGTACCAATTTAACTATCATCTTTTGACGATTTCTTTTCCTGGTTAATCGTTGTTTGGAATTTTTGCACTTGTATATGAACGAGCTTTAACAATCTGTTAAGTGTCATGAACGTTGAAGGTTACAACCTCTTTCCCTATTTGTTCAGTTAAAAAGAAAACCCGTTTCCTCCATTCGTGAACCCTAGGCCCAAATTCGAGATCAACAAAATAATGGCGACAAAACTTAGGGCTTCAGCGATTTTTCTTCAATCTGGAAATTTAGGGCTTTTGTCTTGTTCGTTCTTTCAATGCTTGCTAGGGCTTTCGTTCGCTCTGATCTTCGGGCTTTGTATGTCGAAGCATGCGATGGTTTCGATTGGATGATTTTCGATGTCGCCTGTCTCGATCGAAGTTTCTGCTCTTCGTGCTCGCTCGTAGAAGAAGGTCCTCTGTGGTGACTCTGGCTTCGTCTTCGCTTCCATGGCAAAGGTGAGTGATTTATATTGCTCACATCTAATTCGAATTTGTTCGATCTTGCTTGCTTTTACTGTTTTCGTGATCTCGGATTCGACTTGATTTTTATCGATGTTGATTTTGTTACCTGATATTCTCGGCATTGATTTCTGACTTGGTCATTTTGATGTGTTAAACTTGTCCGAGCTTCTTCACTTGAAACTGTTATCACTTTATTTTTATTGTGATAATAGTCGTCATTGGCATGACTGCCACTTCCAGTTTAAAATCTTACACTTGTATATCATTATTAGCCACTGCCTATTTCAATTTGCACATGGGATTTGAGCTGTAGCCTTGTCCCTGTCCACAGTTTCACTATGTTGCCCCTGTAGTTGTTGATACCTCTGCACATTTGCCTGAGTCACTTGTAACTGCTGTTACTTGTTGTTCGATCTATTTGACTTCGGCTTCCTCTTTGATTAATCTCATATTCCATTGTAGTGGTTGTACTTCACTTTATATAACCTGATTACTGTGGCCTTCCTGTACCCACCTTGTAGTTGCACTTGATCACATTGACTTGACTGGTATTGGTTACCTGTACTTGCTGTATATGACCTCAACCTGGGTCATTTGTAGTTGGTTGTGCATTTGATTTCTTAGTGTATCCTAATATGTCACCGTAGTTGTTTAACTTGAAATTGGTTCCTGTTCACTTGAGATTGAAGTTGTTCTTCATTGGTTGTGCATGTTAGCATCTCTGGTGAGCCTTTGGTGGTTCTTCCACTTTGAATTGCTTACAGGCTGTCTTGAGTCTGCATCCATGTTGATATTTTCATTTTTTCTTTGTTCCAGTGTGGTTTGCACATGTCATTACGAATTTGATATATCCATAGTCATGTTGTCTTTATTTTTGGTTTGCCTTGTACATTTCAGTGAGCTTCTGCATCACTGTATCGCGTGCACTGTCGCTAGTGTCATGTATTGTCCTGTCTCCTTATCTTTGGAGCACTGTTCAAATGCAAGTTGCATTTTAATTTGTTGGGTTGTTGCATTCGACTTGATAGTATTCTTCGCTGTTGCACTTTGTTGCTGGTGCACTTGATGTTGTAGTTGTGTTCACTCTTGAAGTATCACCTGTTGCACTGCGTTTTGTTGTACATTCACCTGCTAGCCTAGCTGCAGTTTCATTCATGTACTTGTAGTGGTACTTCCTCATCACTGTCTTTGTTGTTCCTGACCATTTCACTGAACTTATACATGCTTGCCCCTGTTTTGCTTGATGGTTCATGCTTCACTTTCTTCACTTTCTTTACTACGGCCTGTAATTGTTTTGTAGTAGCACTGTGCATCGGTGAGCTTCGTTGCTTGTGATCTCGGTTGCACATTCATTTAAATGTGCATTTGTTTGCATTGTGTCTGGTTGTGCATTCATGTATCTGGTTTTCCGGCTGCAGTTTGTTATCATCTTTTCTTGACTACTTTGGCATTTCTCTGCCTTGTCCAAACTGGTGCACTTGTAACTAGTCGCACTCGAATCTCTTGAGTCACCTGGTTGTACTGAGCCTTAGACAGTTTCATTTGCATTCTAATGGCCTTTGAATTGTACAGTTTCACTTGTAATTTGCATTGAATCTGGCATCATTCCTTGGGGCAGTTTGAACTCTGTCCCACTTCGATTCTAGTTCTGGCTTCGAAGTTTATAGACTTTGTCTTGTGACCTATTTTGTTGGTTTTGAATTATTTCATGTTGATTGATGAAATCACACTTGAGTTGAATCCGGTACTTCGGGGTTTGACCTTGTGGTAATTTGTGATTTTCACTAAGCTTTTGTGTACTTCATGCGATAGTGGCGAGGCAGTGCACGCGTGCGTGTACTGCAGCCCTATCGGATTTGACAGCTTAAAATTGATGTTTCGACTGTTGAATTGTTTCGTTGGTTAAATGTAATATTTTGAAGTTGCATCCTGATTTGGATTTGTTGATTTGTCGCTTAATACTGCTTAGTGTTATATCGTCCGTTTATCCAATTCTCGTATCGAGAGTTGGATATACGAGATTTCTATGACTGTCATCTATATTGAGATTGATTATTATTGCTTCTATGCTCTAATAACTGATTTTGAATTAGACTGATCCGAGTATTATTTTCTTTTGAATGTAATACTCGGGTCAGACCGAGTATATACAGGTTGTAGATTTTTAGCTTTGGGTTGCTGCTAGAGCTATGAAGACTTTTTATATCATTTGAAGTGGTCTTCGTCGTGTTGTAGTAGTCAGTGTGTCTGTTTTAAGATGATAATGTATTCATGTATATTAGTCGATAATGTACTTGTATATATAACTTCTTGAGTCGACAGTTGTAGTTGTATCATTTGTATTGTGTCAAATGTATTGTAACTGATATCAGTTATTGTATATATGAGACTTTTCGTTCCATCTTTATTCCGCATTTATGTTATCTGTGTTATTTTTATATCTATTGTCCTAAACTATTATAGCCACTGTGTATTAGCTTTGAGTTTGTATCGGTATGTCGGATTTTCTCTAAAGATGAAATGCAATGTTTTATTATCTGACATATCGGTGCTCGCACAAAGCAATTACATAGATGGTCGCTCCTCAACAGCCTTATTCTCCGTGCTAGTTGACAGCACTACACCGTAGTGTTCTTGGCTAGCATGGGTATAGAGGTGGGGCGTCACATGATTATCTCTCACATGGATCCAAAGGAGTATATCGGATTGTTGGCTTATTTTGGTGTTAAAATAGTGATTTCCATGCATTTTCTTCATCCTAAGTGTAGATCCATATAGATCCATTGTTCATGATGATGTTACATCCATTTTATCATATGTTAACCTATGCAAGTTCATTCATCAAGTTGTAGAGATAATTCTCATGTTTTCATGCTTGTTAGACTTTCAACTCTTTAATTACGAAAATGCCATTATCGTTATAATTGTCTACTTAGATCATATTTGAATGCTTGATTGTTTGGATTAATGTTTGACTTGGTTGATTGCTATGAATTAGATGATTGATGGTTTGATTTAGACCGAAGACGATTCAAAAGCTAAAGGAAAGGCTCTTGAATTGGGAAAGCTGCTCGTGGCATATGTAGCGGGATGATGAAGCTCTTATGCATAGATTTGATGATGTGATGTTGAGATGAGGCTTTGCGAGGATGTGATGAAGCGAGGCAATCATGTGATGAAGACTTGGTCTAATCCAGACGGGATCATTCCAAGCATGTTGATAACTCGGTGATATGATTCGAGTTGAGGATAATGAATGGATATGAGAATAGTCGTCGAGGAGGATGACTAGGAGGCTTGGATAGCATCGTTGTTGAAGGTTCTAGCATGCTCTAAGCAAGAGTACGTTTGGGCAGATTTGATAGTCCCAACGACTAACTGTTGATGGTCGAGTACTCTGGGCAGATTCGATAGTCCTAGGCACGGGCTGCGATGACGTGCGGGAGTTATGTCTAGAACCGGGGTTTCCATTAGCCCTTGACGGACGGCTGAAAGAATGTGCCGGTCATTCAATTAACGGTGATATCGAGGCAATGATAACAGTGATAGCCAAAGTCATGGATGTTTGGTTGTATCGTCATTCGGACTCAAGAGCGGTATTTTCTGGGTGCTTATCTGATTTAGGCCTTGGTACTTGGAAAACATCACCCTTGACTCGAATGATTAGTACTTTACTTTAAATTGTATGCTCTGCTGTGTTGCTTGTAACAACCCGATATTTTAGACCATTCGCGTCCATTATAAGTGTATAGGTAGACGCTCATGCCGGAGTTGAATTGCTCAAAATACCGCGTTGTTAATTTAAATTTGGCAAAACTGAACATATACAGTAAATAAAAATCACAGAACACAGAGTAATAATTGCAGCGGAAATAAAAGAGATAGTAGTTCATGAAGCTACTATATGAATATATAAATACATCAGAGTTAAACAGATACAACGGAAGAGTAATATGATACATCAGATACAAATCAGAATACATCACTGGAATCATCGAATACTGAAAGCAGAATAGATGTCTTGATCTTCAAGCAAAGCTCCAACTCCAAAGGTGAGTCTCGAAAGCTGAACCACTCAGTCTGACCCGAGCGTAAAGCAAAACACAAGACACTCGAGTCAGGATTAACATTCTTATATTAATAAATCCAACTCAAGTGAAATAGCAATTGAAATACAAGTAACTCAAAGGATGTTTGGAATAACCATCCTTAAGGATCCGTTAAACTATCTACTATGTAGTAATGTACGATAAGTAGATAATGTCTATCAGTAATATAAGAAGATATCAAAATAGCGTTAAGTCATGGCCCATTCCACCCTTAACACATTTTTATTCCCACAAGCATATACAAGACCGTAGTTTCCCCAAAACCGGAAGTCACCAGAGGGCAATCCATATACTCAAGGTACAAAACAAATTCGTAGTGGTCGCGCATAAATGGAATACAAGTATGACAAGGCACATGAGGCTATACCCAAGGTAGTGATACTACCGTTCGCCTGATCCGGACTGGTGAGAACGCAACGCCGCAGCGCCCGCAACACCGTGAGACAACACTCCCAAAATCAAGGGTGCACCAATCGACAATAAGTATAAGTAGTTCGAAGAAGTGTGTCCACTTGAGGTATCAATCCTCCATTGGCCCGGCACAGCTCCTGTTTTAGTCATTTCCAATTTGACACAAGTGTCAAGGCTATCCATTATCGTTCTCTTTCTTCAGTCAACACGAACATCATTCCAACCACTTCATTCTGGATCATCACTCCGCGCATAGTTATTAAAGTGGTTTTCGGTTTAGATAGAGAGTATACCCATAACCGAATTCCGGTCTCTTTAATAACTTTCGTAATTATTACACCGATTGGTCGTTTATATATTTCAAAAACCAAATCAATTTCAATTTC
The DNA here is from genome assembly GCA_030737815.1 of Allium fistulosum. Classification (NCBI taxonomy): domain Eukaryota; kingdom Viridiplantae; phylum Streptophyta; class Magnoliopsida; order Asparagales; family Amaryllidaceae; genus Allium; species Allium fistulosum. Next base: position 391,607,268 of record CM060901.1, read on the forward strand.
AATTAGAATTCGTAAATCAACATTTCATTTGTCTTTCAAAACCAATTTCCAATAATTTACGTTCAAAACTTCCAAATTATCATTTCAAAATCTTATAATTCAAATTCAATTTCTTTTTAAACAATCCAAATATTAACTCAAGTTCGAATATAAGTTTCATTTCGAAAACATTTAAATTAATTTAATTTAACATTTAAATCAATTTAAATTCATTTATCAATTTCATTCAACATTCGTTAGGTTACTATGCCATTCAAAACAATTTCCATTAAATTTCCAATTCATTAAATCCATTATTTAAATTCAACTTCATTATATCAAAACTTACAAATTTAATTAAATTAAATTCATCAAATCAAATTCCTTACATTTCAAGTCTTACATTAATTCCAAAATATCACATTTCCATTTCTTGTTAAAGAAATTCCATTTCACTTATTTACTTTATTATATAATTTTCCAAAACTTACTTAATAAAGAAAACTCAATTTTAATTATTTACGAAGTAAAATTCACTTATTCAAAAGTTCAATTTCTCTTATTAGAAATCCAATTCAATCTAATCATAAAAAAATTCAATCTTATTTAATTATTAAACAATTTAAAACTTAATTATTAAATAATTTCAAAGTTTAATAATTTCAAACTTAATTATAATTTCAAACTTAATTATTAAATCATTTCTCAAATTAAACAACATTTTTCATCAATTACATTGGTAATATTTTGTTTCAGATTATTAAATATCAACATTTTTTTTATTTAAAATTCAAATTTCAACTTCATTTCAAAACCATATTATTTATTCAAATAAAATCTTCATTTTATTTTTAAATCAAATTATTGACCAATCGGGTTTTTATTTAATTTCCTATCCTAGATAAAAATTCAATTTGGGTATTTATCATTTCAACCCGATTCCAATTCAATTCAAAATCAAAACATAACAAAGGGAACTTGCAGTGTGATAACTGGGATGGTGTCAAAGTAAATAAACAAGCAATAACAACAATCAATATCAATCCAAAAATCAATTCAAATAATCCCGAAATAACCGTATTAATTCGCATTGTTATTTGTACGAATTAATATAATTATTTCTAGAATCTACACTATCATTTCATGTAGATTAAAGATTATTACATTACGGTTCTTCACTTGTCATTCAATTACAATTTTATACTACAACAATTAATCCAATATACGTCGATGGTTCAAAGTGGGATTTATCACTATTCTACATGTCAATTAATTTAACAATTAAAAGGGGTCATATTCAACTAATCAGATTTAACATATAAATCAGTTTTAAAATTATTAACTATCCTATATCAATTTCAATTCTGCATACTATTAATCACTTAACATTAACAAATTAACGTCCAATATAAACATTAACAACAAATCAATTATCAGCCAAACTGTATTATCATCGCATAAATAATTAACAGATAGTAGTGTCAGATGTCACAGGTGAACTGATACAGGTAATAACATATATAATAGTATAATCAACTAACAGTAGCATATTTCAATTGTCGTTTCAATTGAAATCAAATCTAATAAATAAAAGAACGTTAATCGTGAGTGAGTGCTCACCTTTCGAGGCTAGAGATAGACAATGCAACGAATTACGAATTGGATCACGATCTAGACAATCGACAATCCCAAGCAATAATCTCAAAGCGAAGTAAACTGAAAGTGGGTCCGACGGGCAAAGCTGAAAGGTAGAAATGGACGAAATCAAATCAGAACGGGATCAATGAAGATAATTGGTAGAAGTGCATTGATAAAAATTTTGTATCATGTTCTAATTTCAAACACATATTGATAATATATATATATATACACACACACACACATGAGTTTCAAAAATCATTGTTTACAATAAAACTCAAATATTAAAGACAGACATAAATATATATATAAAGTAAATTTTTGTTCGGACCCAACATTAGATTTTCAAACAAATATTAGCCGAACATTATATATATATTTCCTTTCTATAAAAAGAGCAAAACAGAAAGAGACAAAATGCTACTCTTAGAATAGAGTATACAGCATACATTTAAAATCTAAAGCTGGTACATATTTAAAGATGTGGACGTAACTTTACGTATATATCATTCTTTAAAAACACTATTTAACAGTCCAAATCCCCTTATATATTTAAACAATACTTAACAAAAATGCAAATTTTATATATACACACAAATATAATACTGAACAGCATATATATGCTGCTTATACTATATATTATATTTTCATCTTTACAGATAAAATTTAACGACATATATAAAACTTACGTATATTTAATTCATATGTAACTATACTATATCATAATAACATATTACACCATATGCGTACATTTCAAGGCTGATATCCAACAACTTTTTGAATGTTAACACTAACATAAGAAACCACATATACTACTATATACTACCCAAAATATTACTATTAATGTAAACACGACTTATTATATAAATATGTATATGTGCCAAAATAAAAATAAAACACGTTTCATTTATGCGACTCCAAATATCAACTTTTATCAAACACATATTCTTATATTTTTAAATCAATGTTATAGTTGCTTTAATGAATATATAGACCCAAACAGATTCGATAAAAAATTTATGCAATACAAACAACAAAGTACAATGAACTAATAATTTATATAAATAAGGTGATTGAAGATTAGTTGTTAAGATCTGGGAGTGCCCAAAATATAACACGTTATGAAAAAGTTCTGCTATGATATAGCATACAGCAAACATACGTCAAACATACATCCCTTATAAATATATCCTCTAAAGCCGACCCATTTTTAAATACTATCATTACCTATATTATATTTAAAGCTCTATATATATAATATATATAACAACAACAAAAATAAAGCTTGAAGCCACTGTGTTTGAAGTATACATATAAATATACTTATCACCATCAACTCACTTATTTTTCCAGATGCATAACAAACCGAGCTTCAGTACATAAATCTGGACAAACTAATATTATTATAATATATGTAGAAAATATACCTTAGCAAAGAGGATTTCAAGTGACCGGGAAGAGGGAAGATTGGCTTCTCTCGGGTCAGGGAAGGAGGTCGAGGAGGGCGAGAGCAGAGGTTGCGCGGGTTGTAGAAGGCGTGAAGGCGAGGCTGGATGAGCTGCTCACGGTGATGGTCAGGGGCCGAGAGCTTTCGGTTGGATGCTCACGTGGTCACGGGTCGATGTGGAAGGCAGAGCAGTCGGTTGCATGGCTTGGGTTTCTGGGTTGATGTTTGGACGCTACACAGCAGAGAGGAAGAGGGGATGCGGTGATCGGTGGCCGAGCATGCTGTGCTCGTGGCGGGTCTGGGTCATGGACGAGGAGCGCCTGATGGAGTTGTGGGAGAGGCTCGGCTCTAGTTTGGGATAGCGAGGCCTTGAGGGAAAGATGGTGCGTGCGGTTATGGGGAGGAGAAGTAAGATGAAAAGTGACAGAGCAAATGAGAAGGTGGATAGAAGAATAGTTTGAGTTTGCAATTGAAAATGAATGGACTACCGGAATTCAAAGTGAAACGTTGGAATAGTAAAAGCTAGTGGTTGAATTCTGTGTATTATTAATATCAAGTGGCTGTTACAGGTAGACAAATGAAAGGCCACGGAAGCCAAAAGCTAGAAATTTGATACCGATACGAAAGGCGTTACGCAAAGTGCAACGTGCAACGGAACTCCGAATTTGACAATCGAATATACCGTAGAGATCGGCACGACGAGACGATCAAAACGGTATATAGAAATCAGTGGTACGATCATTCGATAAAAATCGATATCGGTACCAGAATACTGCTATTTTGCAGAAAATAAGAACGACGGAGCCAAAGATGTCCGAATTTGGAAAAACGACAAACTGAAATCTTGCTCAGAAGATGGTTTAGAATTTTTCTATGTAAAAATATTTGAGTTTCGAAAACGTTTTATTTTCAACGCTTTTTAACTGATTAAATTGAAGTAAATTTACGCGCGAAATAAACTTTCGTATTTTCGAACGAAAATTTACCAGTTGCTATGTTTAATTAGACGTATTCCAAATATTAAATTTTATTTCAAAATTTTATCGTTTAAAATTTCACGAAATTTTAACCAATTACGTTATTAAAATAGTTGAAATTTACGGGTCGTTACACTCTCCCCCACTCAAAACTTTTCGTCCCCGAAAAGGAACGAGGTAGGAGAATAGAAACAACCAGAAAAAAACAGATTTTTGAAATACAAAATAACAATTAATTTAAACCATATAAATTCAAATTTAGATTAATGGATATTCTATAATTGATTTAATCCAATTGATTTCACTAAAATTAATCTCACTATTTCTAAATTCATTATCTTATTATCCAGTTATCTTAAATTTACAATTTCAAAAACCATAAATTTGAATAGTCTTTTTATTATAATTATATTTTCTTCAACAATTTTAAATTCTTCTTTATTCCAATTTACTGTTAAATTTATTCTACTTAATATATCTACTCACATATATTTAACCCATATAAATTAATTTAAAACATAAAAGTTTCGATTTAAATTAATTTACATCTATTAATTTCTTTAAATTCAATGTATTTTCATATGTTGATCTAATTCCAATTTGTTAATTCTTTCATAACAAAATTTATTTCATTATTAACTGAGTTTACTTATTATTCTATCTAACTCTATTAACATATTTATAATCAAAATTCAGTGTATAACATTTATTATAACACTCAAATTTTATTTATAAATCAATTTAACTTATATATTATCCAATTACACATTCAACTTCTGAATGATTTAGGTAAATTGTATTAGAATGTAGTTGAACAATATACAAATAAAATTTTCCCAATTCAATTATTCTAGTTTAAATATTTATTCCAAATTTTGGTTTTATTTATAATTAAAATCATCCTTTAACAAATTTAAGAATTAGATTTCCGATTAACTTTAAACAATTTAGAGATATATATAATATATTTATCAAATCAAATTAAATTTTAAAATAAGATACCCATATATATATAAATCAAAATATACTGACGAAATTCAAATCAAAATATATTTTTTTTTTCTCAAAACAAAACCGTAGCAAAGCTACAGAGTGGTTTCTCCACTTCGAAACTCGAAAATGAACATCGATGATGCGGCCGCCATCACCGAAATTATTTTCCAGTGACAAAGAGAAGAGTACTGATTTCAATATTTAAATTCTTTGAAAACGATTTCTATTCGAAATACTTTCAATAATATATACTTTAAAAATTTAAATACAAAGTTCGAAATCACCGGAAACTAAATTCTCAAATTTCTGAATTAAATTCATTTCAAATTCCAAATCAATTTATAAACTGCATTTATAAATTTATTTAGAACAATAAATGAAAATCAAATATTATCATTTCAAAAACAATTTAATTAACTTGTTAAATTCCAGAAAATTTTAACTTATATTTTTACAATATAATCAACAAATTTATTTCATTTACCAATTTTGAAAATAATATTGTGTCAGTTTGCTCTGTTCAAGTGTTTTGGAAATCCTCTCGATAGCGTTGATCAGACGAATCCATCGGAAACCCAAATCAACATCAACAACTCAAACAACACAATATATAAAACATTTTTATATAAATTTACAAATACACTTCTTTGCTCGACGATACAGGGATGTATTTTCAAAATAAGGATAGGGTTTCAAATTTTATGGACTCAAGTTAAAGAGAATTCTGATTTAAGTACAAGTTCGAAAGAAAAGATAAGATGATTCAATTAACAAAATCGGGTTGGATAAGCTTATTTAATTCACGGGCAATCTTAACCGTATCGTCCGTAACTTCAAGAATTAGATCGATGCTGAATTCCGAGGTAAATAAACACTCGATCTCAAGAGGTGGGATTCAGGTATAGCAGGGAATAGATAACATCGTAAACCGAGGATATAGAAATCTCCGGTAAATCGATGTCTATTGTAAAGGAGTTTTACTCCTTTACGAATCATTCGAAGATTGGCGAGACCGCCGATCTATTATAGATATCATTCAAATGGAGTTATGGGGTGCTCCGGAATTGAAAGAAGACGAATAGTGAAGGACACGAATGAATTTCGGAACCGAGGGGAACGTTCCAAAATTCAAAGGAATCGAGTCAAAAGGAAGAGATTGAAACTCGAATGAGAGTGATTCTGTAAAAATATTTACCCTATATGCTAAGTTTTGCCTAGAACTACCAGAGCTCTGATACCAACTGTAACAACCCGATATTTTAGACCATTCGCGTCCATTATAAGTGTATAGGTAGACGCTCATGCCGGAGTTGAATTGCTCAAAATACCGCGTTGTTAATTTAAATTTGGCAAAACTGAACATATACAGTAAATAAAAATCACAGAACACAGAGTAATAATTGCAGCGGAAATAAAAGAGATAGTAGTTCATGAAGCTACTATATGAATATATAAATACATCAGAGTTAAACAGATACAACGGAAGAGTAATATGATACATCAGATACAAATCAGAATACATCAATGGAATCATCGAATACTGAAAGCAGAATAGATGTCTGGATCTTCAAGCAAAGCTCCAACTCCAAAGGTGAGTCTCAAAAGCTGAACCACTCAGTCTGACCCGAGCGTAAAGCAAAACACAAGACACTCGAGTCAGGATTAACATTCTTATATTAATAAATCCAACTCAAGTGAAATAGCAATTGAAATACAAGTAACTCAAAGGATGTTTGGAATAACCATCCTTAAGGATCCGTTAAACTATCTACTATGTAGTAATGTACGATAAGTAGATAATGTCTATCAGTAATATAAGAAGATATCAAAATAGCGTTAAGTCATGGCCCATTCCACCCTTAACACATTTTTATTCCCACAAGCATATACAAGACCGTAGTTTCCCCAAAACCGGAAGTCACCAGAGGGCAATCCATATACTCAAGGTACAAAACAAATTCGTAGTGGTCGCGCATAAATGGAATACAAGTATGACAAGGCACATGAGGCTATACCCAAGGTAGTGATACTACCGTTCGCCTGATCCGGACTGGTGAGAACGCAACGCCGCAGCGCCCGCAACACCGTGAGACAACACTCCCAAAATCAAGGGTGCACCAATCGACAATAAGTATAAGTAGTTCGAAGAAGTGTGTCCACTTGAGGTATCAATCCTCCATTGGCCCGGCACAGCTCCTGTTTTAGTCATTTCCAATTTGACACAAGTGTCAAGGCTATCCATTATCGTTCTCTTTCTTCAGTCAACACGAACATCATTCCAACCACTTCATTCTGGATCATCACTCCGCGCATAGTTATTAAAGTGGTTTTCGGTTTAGATAGAGAGTATACCCATAACCGAATTCCGGTCTCTTTAATAACTTTCGTAATTATTACACCGATTGGTCGTTTATATATTTCAAAAACCAAATCAATTTCAATTTCAATTAGAATTCGTAAATCAACATTTCATTTGTCTTTCAAAACCAATTTCCAATAATTTACGTTCAAAACTTCCAAATTATCATTTCAAAATCTTATAATTCAAATTCAATTTCTTTTTAAACAATCCAAATATTAACTCAAGTTCGAATATAAGTTTCATTTCGAAAACATTTAAATTAATTTAATTTAACATTTAAATCAATTTAAATTCATTTATCAATTTCATTCAACATTCGTTAGGTTACTATGCCATTCAAAACAATTTCCATTAAATTTCCAATTCATTAAATCCATTATTTAAATTCAACTTCATTATATCAAAACTTACAAATTTAATTAAATTAAATTCATCAAATCAAATTCCTTACATTTCAAGTCTTACATTAATTCCAAAATATCACATTTCCATTTCTTGTTAAAGAAATTCCATTTCACTTATTTACTTTATTATATAATTTTCCAAAACTTACTTAATAAAGAAAACTCAATTTTAATTATTTACGAAGTAAAATTCACTTATTCAAAAGTTCAATTTCTCTTATTAGAAATCCAATTCAATCTAATCATAAAAAAATTCAATCTTATTTAATTATTAAACAATTTAAAACTTAATTATTAAATAATTTCAAAGTTTAATAATTTCAAACTTAATTATAATTTCAAACTTAATTATTAAATCATTTCTCAAATTAAACAACATTTTTCATCAATTACATTGGTAATATTTTGTTTCAGATTATTAAATATCAACATTTTTTTTATTTAAAATTCAAATTTCAACTTCATTTCAAAACCATATTATTTATTCAAATAAAATCTTCATTTTATTTTTAAATCAAATTATTGACCAATCGGGTTTTTATTTAATTTCCTATCCTAGATAAAAATTCAATTTGGGTATTTATCATTTCAACCCGATTCCAATTCAATTCAAAATCAAAACATAACAAAGGGAACTTGCAGTGTGATAACTGGGATGGTGTCAAAGTAAATAAACAAGCAATAACAACAATCAATATCAATCCAAAAATCAATTCAAATAATCCCGAAATAACCGTATTAATTCGCATTGTTATTTGTACGAATTAATATAATTATTTCTAGAATCTACACTATCATTTCATGTAGATTAAAGATTATTACATTACGGTTCTTCACTTGTCATTCAATTACAATTTTATACTACAACAATTAATCCAATATACGTCGATGGTTCAAAGTGGGATTTATCACTATTCTACATGTCAATTAATTTAACAATTAAAAGGGGTCATATTCAACTAATCAGATTTAACATATAAATCAGTTTTAAAATTATTAACTATCCTATATCAATTTCAATTCTGCATACTATTAATCACTTAACATTAACAAATTAACGTCCAATATAAACATTAACAACAAATCAATTATCAGCCAAACTGTATTATCATCGCATAAATAATTAACAGATAGTAGTGTCAGATGTCACAGGTGAACTGATACAGGTAATAACATATATAATAGTATAATCAACTAACAGTAGCATATTTCAATTGTCGTTTCAATTGAAATCAAATCTAATAAATAAAAGAACGTTAATCGTGAGTGAGTGCTCACCTTTCGAGGCTAGAGATAGACAATGCAACGAATTACGAATTGGATCACGATCTAGACAATCGACAATCCCAAGCAATAATCTCAAAGCGAAGTAAACTGAAAGTGGGTCCGACGGGCAAAGCTGAAAGGTAGAAATGGACGAAATCAAATCAGAACGGGATCAATGAAGATAATTGGTAGAAGTGCATTGATAAAAATTTTGTATCATGTTCTAATTTCAAACACATATTGATAATATATATATATATACACACACACACATGAGTTTCAAAAATCATTGTTTACAATAAAACTCAAATATTAAAGACAGACATAAATATATATATAAAGTAAATTTTTGTTTGGACCCAACATTAGATTTTCAAACAAATATTAGCCGAACATTATATATATATTTCCTTTCTATAAAAAGAGCAAAACAGAAAGAGACAAAATGCTACTCTTAGAATAGAGTATACAGCATACATTTAAAATCTAAAGCTGGTACATATTTAAAGATGTGGACGTAACTTTACGTATATATCATTCTTTAAAAACACTATTTAACAGTCCAAACCCCCTTATATATTTAAACAATACTTAACAAAAATGCAAATTTTATATATACACACAAATATAATACTGAACAGCATATATATGCTGCTTATACTATATATTATATTTTCATCTTTACAGATAAAATTTAACGACATATATAAAACTTACGTATATTTAATTCATATGTAACTATACTATATCATAATAACATATTACACCATATGCGTACATTTCAAGGCTGATATCCAACAACTTTTTGAATGTTAACACTAACATAAGAAACCACATATACTACTATATACTACCCAAAATATTACTATTAATGTAAACACGACTTATTATATAAATATGTATATGTGCCAAAATAAAAATAAAACACGTTTCATTTATGCGACTCCAAATATCAACTTTTATCAAACACATATTCTTATATTTTTAAATCAATGTTATAGTTGCTTTAATGAATATATAGACCCAAACAGATTCGATAAAAATTTTATGCAATACAAACAACAAAGTACAATGAACTAATAATTTATATAAATAAGGTGATTGAAGATTAGTTGTTAAGATCTGGGAGTGCCCAAAATATAACACGTTATGAAAAAGTTCTGCTATGATATAGCATACAGCAAACATACGTCAAACATACATCCCTTATAAATATATCCTCTAAAGCCGACCCATTTTTAAATACTATCATTACCTATATTATATTTAAAGCTCTATATATATAATATATATAACAACAACAAAAATAAAGCTTGAAGCCACTGTGTTTGAAGTATACATATAAATATACTTATCACCATCAACTCACTTATTTTTCCAGATGCATAACAAACCGAGCTTCAGTACATAAATCTGGACAAACTAATATTATTATAATATATGTAGAAAATATACCTTAGCAAAGAGGATTTCAAGTGACCGGGAAGAGGGAAGATTGGCTTCTCTCGGGTCAGGGAAGGAGGTCGAGGAGGGCGAGAGCAGAGGTTGCGCGGGTTGTAGAAGGCGTGAAGGCAAGGCTGGATGAGCTGCTCACGGTGATGGTCAGGGGCCGAGAGCTTTCGGTTGGATGCTCACGTGGTCACGGGTCGATGTGGAAGGCAGAGCAGTCGGTTGCATGGCTTGGGTTTCTGGGTTGATGTTTGGACGCTACACAGTAGAGAGGAAGAGGGGATGCGGTGATCGGTGGCCGAGCATGCTGTGCTCGTGGCGGGTCTGGGTCATGGACGAGGAGCGCCTGATGGAGTTGTGGGAGAGGCTCGGCTCTAGTTTGGGATAGCGGGGCCTTGAGGGGAAGATGGTGCGTGCGGTTATGGGGAGGAGAAGTAAGATTAAAAGTGACAGAGCAAATGAGAAGGTGGATAGAAGAATAGTTTGAGTTTGCAATTGAAAATGAATGGACTACCGGAATTCAAAGTGAAACGTTGGAATAGTAAAAGCTAGTGGTTGAATTCTGTGTATTATTAATATCAAGTGGCTGTTACAGGTAGACAAATGAAAGGCCACGGAAGCCATAAGCTAGAAATTTGATACCGATACGAAAGGCGTTACGCAAAGTGCAACGTGCAACGGAACTCCAAATTTGACAATCGAATATACCGTAGAGATCGGCACGACGAGACGATTAAAACGGTATATAGAAATCAGTGGTACGATCATCCGATAAAAATCGATATCGGTACCAGAATACTGCTATTTTGCAGAAAATAAGAACGACGGAGCCAAAGATGTCCGAATTTGGAAAAACGACAAACTGAAATCTTGCTCAGAAGATGGTTTAGAATTTTTCTATGTAAAATTATTTGAGTTTCGAAAACGTTTTATTTTCAACGCTTTTTAACTGATTAAAATGAAGTAAATTTACGCGCGAAATAAACTTTCGTATTTTCGAACGAAAATTTACCAGTTGCTATGTTTAATTAGACGTATTCCAAATATTAAATTTTATTTCAAAATTTTATCGTTTAAAATTTCACGAAATTTTAACCAATTACGTTATTAAAATAGTTGAAATTTACGGGTCGTTACATTGCTTCTGCTTAGTGTGTGTCTGGGGGCTATCACTGTAGAAAGAGGTGGAGTGGGAGGGTTGTATTCCTATTCCTTTTCCTTTATGCTCTTTTGGTATGTTGTTAGTTAATCTACTGCTCACTAAGACTGTTGTCTGACTCAAGGCTTTATGTTTTAATTCTTATTGCCTTAGGCTGTTCGTCCATTTTTGGGACGGGCAGACTAGGTAGCAGGTGACAGGTGCTGTTCTCTTCTCACGATGCTGATATCGAAGACGAGCTAGAGGGTTGCATATTATCTTCTTATATGTACTGGATGTTCCGCTGTTTGTTTAATCTCTGAGTGATATGTAGTGAGGCTTGATGTATTGACTATTGGATGCTTGTATTCAACTATTATGAAGTTTTATATGATGTCATTTTGTTCTGTAAAGCTTCACTATACATATGTTCTATTGTATTTTATCCATGCGCTGTGAGTAATACGATAGATTCTGCTGTTTTTAATTTACCTTGACAATCGTCCATGGTCGCCTGGCACACTTTACAACGCACTATCTCTAGATTCGGTGCATGGGTCATGGGCGGTCGTCACATTTGGTATCCGAGCATTGGTTAATCGATTTTACCCAACGCTCGCCGTCGTAACTACGTATGAGAGACGTAATTGTATTTTGATGGATGAATACTATATATAATATAGTAGTTTAGTTGAGTTTGAGTCCTTTATGCAGTTGTTTCTCTAGATGTTCTAATCATTCCTTTTTATAAATATTGAGAATGAGTCGAAGAGGGAGACCAGCTGTTAGGGAAGGCCGTGCTACTGAAGAGACTGCTGATTATGCAGCCATGTTCGAAGCTATGACGACTTCGATCATGAGAAGGATACCAGTTCCGGGGGCGGCAGTTGATGTTGGAGTTCAGGTTCAGACTCCGAAACCAGTGGATTTTGCTAATCTGTGCAAGGACTATACTGCTCTTGGAGGGAAGGTTTTCTTGGGAACAGAATCAACTATCGAAGTCCAGAGATGGATAGATGCTTGTAGAAGGATCTTTGGTGATTTGGGAATTGATGATGCAACTAAGAGGAAGTTGGCATCAAGGCAGCTTCAAGGGAGAGCCTCTGATTGGTGGAACTCTATTACCATCAATACTGCGGAGGAAGAGATTACTTGGGAGCAATTCCAAGCTAGATTTGAAGCTAAGTTCATTTCTACAGCTCAGAAGTCTGTTCTGTTCAAGAGGTTTGTGGAGCTCAAGCAAGGTGGAAGATCAGTTCTGGAGTATGTTTCTGAGTTCGAAGCTTTGTCCAAGTATGCCCGGTCGTATATTGAGTCTGCTTATCAGAAGAATGAGAAGTTTGTGACAGGCTTGGACAGTTATCTTGGGAGACAGTTGGTGGATCATTTGGATGATTCATTTGAGAAGCTTGTGGAGAAAGCTCTCAGGCATGAGAGTCTATTTCCTAAGGAAGGATCTGTTGTTGCTGTGACCAGGGAAGAGTCTAAACCCCAGCAGGGTGGAAACAAGAAGAGGAAGCAGCAGCAGCAGAAGGGTAAGGATGGCCAGAAGAAGCCGAAAGGCGAGGTGACTTGCTACAATTGTCAGCAGAAGGGCCATTTCTCTAAGGATTGTAAGAATCCGAAGGTGCCAATGAAGTGTCACAACTGTGACAAGCCAGGGCATTTCAGAAAGAATTGTCCAGAACCGAGGAGGGACAAGCAGATTGTGCAAGCTTATGCTTTGGGAGCTGTTCCGTCGTCTTCGAAAGCTCCTACCGCTGAAGAGAAAGGGAAGAGTGTGGTTGTTCAAGGTACTCTTTTCCTATGTGGTGTTCCAGTTAGAGTTCTGTTTGATACTGGAGCGTCGCATTCGTTTGTTTGTAGTGAACTCGTAGGCCGGTTAGGTTTGAAGCCGGATATTGTTGATAGGCCATTGGTTGTGACTAATCCAGTTGGGGGTTCGTCTTGTTTGTGTATGTTATGCCGTGGTCTAGTTGTATCAAGTCATGGTTGCTCTTTTGTTTTGTGATTGCTTTGTTCTGAACTTTGCGGGGTTCGGGATTATTTTGGGTATGGACTGGCTTAGGAGGTATGCGGCAAAGGTTGATTGCGAGAGGTTGGAAGTGACAGTCGAGAATGTGGAGGGGCGAAAGGTGGTGATACGATGTAAGCATGAAGAAGGCGTCTTCATGAGCTTCATGTATTCGCTGGTTGTTCCACGGGACGGACTGTCATCAGTGCCGATCGCTAATGGATTCGAGGATGTCTTTGACGAAGTCAAAGGGTTGCCGCCTCATAGAGAGATCGAGTTTCGTATAGATCTAGTTGAAGGAGCCAGACCTGTTGTGATGCCTCTTAGGCAGATGGCGCCTAGGGAACAGCAGGAGTTGAGGGTGCAAGTTGATGATCTTTTGCAGAAAGGATTCATTCGGCGTAGTGTGTCCGAGTGGGGTGCACCAGTTGTGTTTGCAACCAAAGCAGATGGGTCGTTGAGATTGTGTGTGGATTATCGTGAGCTGAATAAGGTGACTAAGAAGAACAAGTATCCATTGCCGAGAATAGATGACTTGTTTGATCAGCTTCACGAAGCCAAGGTGTTTTCTCAGATGGATTTGGCAACGGGATTTCACCAGTTGAGAGTGGCTAAGGATAGTGTGCCGAAGACTGCTTTTAGGACACCATCCGGTTTCTTTGAGTGGCTGGTAATGCCGTTTGGATTGACTAACGCACCATCATATTTTGTGGATCTTATGAATAGAGTGTTCAGAGATCAGTTGAACAAGTTCGTACTTGTGTTCATGGATGATATTCTGATTTATTCCAGAACGGAAGAAGAGCACAAGACGCACTTGCGTATTGTTTTGGAAATCTTACGGAAACACCAGCTGAAGGCTAAGTTTTCGAAGTGTCACTTCTGGAAGAGTGAAGTGAGGTTCTTAGGCCATGTTATTTCTGGAAATGGGATAGCGGTTGATCCCGCTAAGGTGGCAGTAATCCAGGATTGGGTTAGACCTAAGAATGCATCTGATGTGAGAAGTTTTCTTGGATTAGCAGGATATTATCGACGGTTTATCAAAGACTTCTCCAAGATAGCTGCACCGTTAACAAGATTGACGAAGAAGAACCAAGTGTTCAGTTGGGATGCTAAGTGTGAGCAAGCTTTCCGAATCCTGAAAGAAAGATTGACGAGTGCTCCTGTTTTGACTATTCCTAGTGGGAATGATGAGATGGTGGTTTACACCGACGCATGTGGTACTGGACTTGGAGCAGTGCTGATGCAGAGGGATAAAGTTGTTGCGTATGCAAGTCGACAACTGAAGCCGCATGAAAGGAGTTACCCAACTCACGATTTGGAGTTAGCGGCGATTGTATTTGCTCTGAAGATGTGGAGACATTATCTATTGGGGGTTCGATTCGATTTGTTTACGGATCACAAGTCATTGAAGTATCTTTTCTCCCAAAAGGATTTGAATCTTCGGCAGCAGCGATGGCTAGAGTTTTTGGCATCATATGATTTTGGTATAGCTTATACTCCGGGAAAAGGTAACGCAGTGGCAGATGCGTTAAGTCGAAGACATGCAGGATTGGGAGCCATGTTTTCAGAATGGAAGAATCTCGAGTATCTAGCTGGATTTGACTTCAGGCCCAGATGCGAATTGGAACCTGAGATGTTGGCAAACTTATCAATAAGACCCACTCTTGTGGAAAGGATTGGCGAGGGCCAAAAGCGAGATGATAAGCTTGTCAAGATTATCCGTGAATTGGAATCTGGATTGGATCCAGAAAAGGATAAAGGATCGAGGTCGATCGAGAGGGTTGGCTTCGGAAGCAAGGACGACTAGTTGTTCCCGATATAGATGAATTGAGGAGTGAAGTTTTGAAGGAAAGTCATCACTCGAAGCTGACAATTCATCCAGGTGGAAATAAGATGTATCAGGATGTGAAGAGAACCTACTACTGGGAAGGCATGAAGAAGGATGTTGGGAATTTTATTTCCAAGTGTATGAACTGCCAGTTGGTAAAAGCCGAACAGAAGAAGCCAAGTGGATTGCTTCAGCCATTAGAAGTTCCTACATGGAAGTGGGAGCAGATATCGATGGATTTTATTGATGGACTACCTAGAACAAGAATGGGAAATGAAGGGATTTGGGTCATTGTAGATCGTCTGACTAAGAGCGCAAGATTCATTCCTGTTCGATCGACTAGGACTGCATCAAAGTTGGCTGAGTTGTATGTTAAGTGGATAATTCGATTCCATGGTATTCCGAGGAGTATAGTGAGCGATCGAGATCCATTGTTCACTAGTGGATTTTGGAAGAGCTTCCAGGAAGTTTTGGGAACCGAGTTGTGTTTGAGTACAGCCTATCACCCTCAAACAGATGGTCAGACCGAGAGAGTCAACCGAGTTTTGGAAGATCTTCTTAGAGCATGTGTTTTGGACTTCGGAGGATCATGGGAAGATCACCTTCATTTGGTGGAGTTTGCGTACAACAACAGTTACCAGTCAAGCATTGGTATGGCACCGTATGAGGCATTGTATGGAAGACCGTGTAACTCTCCGACATGTTGGTTGGAAACTGGAGAAAAGCTGATACTTGGGCCAGAGATGATTCGGCAGACTTCAGATTGTATAGAGATCATTCGGCAACGAATGAAGGCAGCCCAAGACCGTCAGAAGAGTTATGCTGATAAGCGTCGGAAAGATTTGGAGTTCGACGTAAGAGATATGGTTTTTGTGAAGATTTCTCCACTGAAGAATGTTATTCGATTCGGGAAGAAAGGAAAATTGACTCCGAGATTTGTTGGACCATTCCCGATCATCAAGCGAATGGGAAAGCTCGCTTATAGATTGGAATTACCGGAGAAGATGTCGAGTGTGCACAATGTTTTTCATGTATCGTATCTACGGAAGTATGTGCACGACTCGAATACAGTGGTTTCTGTCGATAGCTATGAAGATTTCGAAGTTGATCCAGTCGATAGAAGACCTCATAAGCCACTTCGTGTTGTGGAAACCGACACGAAACAGCTTAGGAGGAAGGTAGTTAAGTTGCTCAAGATACAATGGAGTGATGATGATGATAACGACTGTACGTGGGAGGTGGAAGAGAGGATGAAAGCAGCTCATCCTGAACTCTTCAAGGTATGGCCCTAAGGTGTCGTCTCATCTCGCGATATTGTAACTTGTTCTAGTTTTAGAATTCTGTACGCTAAGCTAGAATTGGATGCATGGTTTGTTGATTGCTATGGATGGTAGGCGTACAGAATAGTCTTTGATTGCTATGATTGCTTGGAATTTCGGGGGCGAAATTCCTAAGGGGGAGAGAATGTAACGACCCGTATTTTACGGATCGAAACATCGTAAAATAATTAACAATTGGTTGTATTGTTGATAAGTCGTTCAGAATTTTTCTAAGTCCTAGGTCGTGAATGACCTAAGTGATAGGTCGTGACCGACTTATAGGATTGGCGACCTAAGGGGTAGGTCGGCAGCGACTTAAGGAAGTTGGTGACCTAAGAGCTTTGGTGAGTTAAGTGTTAGGTCAGCAGAGCGAGTTAGCGACCTAGTGGTTACCGGGTTAGCGACTTAGTATCTTGGAGCGACCTATAGGTTAGCGACCTAAGAAGGTTAGCGTGTTAGCGACCTAAGAGTTAGGCGACTTAAGGAGTTAGAACATAACCCAGTTAGGTCGCGTGAGTAATTTTGTAGTACGAGTTGTTAGGTCGCAGGGAATAGTTTAAGTGTTAGGTCGCGTGATTTCTAAGTCGTAGGTCGCGCGAGTTATTAGGTCGCTGGGCTTTGGCTTAGTAGTTAGGTCGCAGTCCAGTTGTTTGCGACTTATGTTAGGTCGCGTAAGGACATAACAGATAGGTCGTTGAGGTGTTATGTTGTTAGGTCGCTGCTCAGTTGGGTCATAGGCGCGCATGCTATAGGTCGTGACCGACTTAGGAGATAATCGTTAAGTCGTTAGGTCGTATCCTATGTTTTAAGTTGCGTGCGACCTAGGGGATAAAGTCGTAACCCAGCTATCTATTGAGTCGTAGGATGCGCGCATATGCTAAGCCGTTAGGTCGGCAATAGTTAAGTCGCAGATGCGCATTTGTTTTAAGTCGTATGGCTTTGGTTAGGTCGAAGATGTTGCTAGGTCGTAGGTCGTGGACGACCTAACTCCGAGCGACCTAAGGAAATTTCTGCTATACATAGAGGGGGGTTGTTCTCACTTTTTGGGATCCAGATTTTTGAAGCGACGAAGTGCTGCCATTTTGAGAGCTCGACTTCTACACTTCTTCACTTCTTTTCTCCACTCTAATCTAGTGCTTCCTTTCATCCAAATCGAGGATCAGGATTGAAGATTCAAGAGCTTAGATTGAAGATCTTCATCTTTTCAAGAGAGATTTCTTCGTTGGAAGCGGATTCGTGATAGATCAAGCTTGATCCTTTGCTGTCCAGATCTGAAGTGTGTTGATTTGGGGTTGTTTAGGTGATTTGGTGAGTGGTGATTATCTCTCACACGGATCCAAAGGAGTATATCGGATTGTTGGCTTATTTTGGTGTTAAAATAGTGATTTCCATGCATTTTCTTCATCCTAAGTGTAGATCCATATAGATCCATTGTTCATGATGATGTTACATCCATTTTATCATATGTTAACCTATGCAAGTTCATTCATCAAGTTGTAGAGATAATTCTCATGTTTTCATGCTTGTTAGACTTTCAACTCTTTAATTACGAAAATGCCATTATCGTTATAATTGTCTACTTAGATCATATTTGAATGCTTGATTGTTTGGATTAATGTTTGACTTGGTTGATTGCTATGAATTAGATGATTGATGGTTTGATTTAGACCGAAGACGATTCAAAAGCTAAGGGAAAGGCTCTTGAATTGGGAAAGCTGCTCGTGGCATATGTAGTGGGATGATGAAGCTCTTATGCATAGATTTGATGATGTGATGTTGAGATGAGGATTTGCGAGGATGTGATGAAGCGAGGCAATCATGTGATGAAGACTTGGTCTAATCCAGACGGGATCATTCCAAGCATGTTGATAACTCGATGATATGATTCGAGTTGAGGATAATGAATGGATATGAGAATAGTCGTCGAGGAGGATGACTAGGAGGCTTGGATAGCATCGTTGTTGAAGGTTCTAGCATGCTCTAAGCAAGAGTACGTTTGGGAAGATTTGATAGTCCCAACGACTAACTGTTGATGGTCGAGTACTCTGGGTAGATTCGATAGTCCTAGGCACGGGCTGCGACGACGTGCGGGAGTTATGTCTAGAACCGGGGTTTCCATTAGCCCTTGACGGACGGCTGAAAGAATGTGCCGGTCATTCAATTAACGGTGATATCGAGGCAATGATAACAGTGATAGCCAGAGTCATGGATGTTTGGTTGTATCGTCATTCGGACTCAAGAGCGGTATTTTATGGGTGCTTATCTGATTTAGGCCTGGGTACTTGGAAAACATCGCCCTTGACTCGAATGATTAGTACTTTACTTTAAATTGTATGCTCTGCTGTGTTGCTTCTGCTTAGTGTGTGTCTGGGGGCTATCACTGTAGAAAGAGGTGGAGTGGGAGGGTTGTATTCCTATTTCTTTTCCTTTATGCTCTTTTGGTATGTTGTTAGTTAATCTACTGCTCACTAAGACTGTTGTCTGACTCAAGGCTTTATGTTTTAATTCTTATTGCCTTGGGCTGTTCGTCCATTTTTGGGACGGGCAGACTAGGTAGCAGGTGATAGGTGCTGTTCTCTTCTCACGATGCTGATATCAAAGACGAGCTAGAGGGTTGCATATTATCTTCTTATATGTACTGGATGTTCTGCTGTTTGTTTAATCTCTGAGTGATATGTAGTGAGGCTTGATGTATTGACTATTGATGCTTGTATTCAACTATTATGAAGTTTTATATGATGTCATTTTGTTCTGTAAAGCTTCACTATACATATGTTCTATTGTATTTTATCCATGCGCTGTGAGTAATACGATAGATTCTGCTGTTTTTAATTTACCTTGACAATCGTCCATGGTCGCCTGGCACACTTTACAGTGCACTATCTCTAGATTCGGTGCAGGGCTCATGGGCGGTCGTCACATCTTTCATTTCAACAAATCTGGACCATATCCAGATTTCAAATCAAAACCCAATTTCAAATCTTGAAGTATCAATTTAAGCTACTCCAATATTAATAGATTTCAAAGTTACAATTTCAAACGTCTTCAATAACTCAATTTCGATAAATTTCGTTTATACTTCAAATTCAACTTTAGAATTCCAATTTAAACCCTCTACGCAATTTACTTAATACAATTCCAAATTTTCAAATTTAATCTTTTAAATAATTCATTTAAACAATTCAGTTTATATAAATCAAATTCTATTTCAAAATATCATTTAGCTGAATTCAAAATTAAAGATTTAAAATCATTTAATTTAACCAATCTGGTATCCGTATATAATTTTCTACCATATGCTCAAGTGATACGGATATTTATCATTTCAATCTGCAAATATTTAAATTTACGGGTATATATCATTTCAACCCGCAATCTCGAATTAAAATAAAATACATAAAATCGCTCGAGTCTATCATTTCAACCCATAACGATTTTCCCTAATCTATAGATTGTTCGGGTATGTATCATTTCAACCCATAAAGAACTTGTAGTGTTATAACAATATAAAAATATAACATCCAGTCATCCAATATCAACAATCAAACATCTATCACAATGATCATCCAAATCAACCAATAAATAATAACAATTTGATGATTATCAATTACAGTTATTAACTGGAAATTTTAAAATTCAATATTAAATTATATGACAATTAAATGCAATAAAAGTCATGTTTAACTAGAATGACAATTTAAATATATCAAACATCAACCAATCAATTTCTAATCACATCATAAATTTAATTTAACTAACATACGACAATTTATTAGTTGTGAGTGGGTTAAAACACTCACCTTTGATTTCAAATCGATTTGAAATCCAAAATAGTGTTCAAATTTGAACAGTCTCGGAATTTTTCCAAACCGGCGTCAAAATGTCCGAAATTTTGATATGATCCCAGCGGAACAAACCCCACGTGAATCGGACCTCGTACGTAAAAGATATGACAATTAGTAAATTATACGATTATATTATAAAATCAATAAAAAAATAAAAGTAGATGACACGTCACCCAACCGAAAACCCTAGCACAGCAATCATGCATGCGAACCCTACAGAGCTCGACATCGACCAACTGCCACCATGAAAATCTCAACGCCATGCCATCTACGCCTGCTTTCGACCAGATCCACAACCTCCATCGAACTCGCCTACCCACGCCGCCCCTACGACCACCAAACGGTAGTCTCCGATCACCTAAATACACTCCGCCACCGCCGCCGTTTAAACGCCGATTCTGGCAAATTTGTGGCCATCTACGACGATCGAAAATCACCACAGGGCCTGCTCTCCATCCTCTTCCCAACGCCACTCCCCGATCGTCAAACGGTCGACGATCCACCGTTGGATCGTAAACCCTAGAAATGGACGCCCGAGGTTCATCCTCAATTTCTAGTCAAAGGATGCATCCAATTGAAAAATGAATTGCTGCAGTGGACTACGCTCGTTGAGAGCTTTCCAACGATACATAATATGACATAGTTTTGAGGAGTTTGATTTTCGATTTGAATTTGAAATTGAATTAGAGTTCGCAATCTGAATTTATTTCTGCCATTGAGAAGAGAGAAGCAGATAAAATTGTATGTATAGTAATGAGGAATAAAAAGGCTGCTAGGGTTTGGAGAGATCTATTTATATTAACACAGCCCGATAAGAAAATAAACGCATATCAGATTGGTACGAACGACAAATAGCGACCCAGAACGCCCGTTTCGCTTCCAAAACGAAAGTGGGTCATCCCATATATAAAAATATATGTCTTCGATATGTCTAAAATCCAATGGAACAGGTTTCAAGTCCTAATTCCATTGTATAAAGAAGTTAGCTTTAAAATCAGCTTATTTCAAATTGATTTCAATTAAATTGATTTCTAGGCTTTTCGAGTCTGTATGATCAAACGACAAGTCCGATCGCTACAAAACTTGAAATCCTAAAATAATTCACCGTTACGGATCTAATGAAACTGGTTTCGTCGAAATCCGAGATAGTTTCCAAAATGGCTACTTTCACGTTAATTAAATAAATTATTA
Source organism: Allium fistulosum (assembly GCA_030737815.1). Lineage (NCBI taxonomy): Eukaryota > Viridiplantae > Streptophyta > Magnoliopsida > Asparagales > Amaryllidaceae > Allium > Allium fistulosum. The sequence goes on from CM060901.1 coordinate 391,629,121, forward strand.
AATAAATTGATTAAATCACTTTTTATTCCACTTTTAATAACTAACAATTTTTTATCATTTTTGATTACTTGGACGTTTACAATAATTTAAAACAAATTTACATATCAATTCAGTGTTAAATATTACACTAATTACAGTGTTCAATTTTAATTGCAATAAATTCATTAATTATAGATTAAACTCAAATAAATTAATTAAACTTGATTTCAATTCTTTTTGTTCAATCATCATCACTCTATGGCCATAGTTAACATTGATTTACATTTTATTACACTAATATTCTACAATTATCATCCTTACCATATTAGTTGCAATATTTCAATTATATTGAATTTTTGTCGATATTCATATTAATTATAATTTGAAATCCCAATTAATTAATTTATCTTGGTTTCACTCTTTTATTAAATCAATAATTGCCTTACGAATATAATTGACATTTCTGTACATTTTATTGCATTCACCTTTTACAGTTATCGTCTTAACTCATATTAAAGTAACATTTAATTGCAATTTATTTTAAATTTAATTCAACGGTTTAAATAAATTAGTAACAAATGACAGTCGTTATCTTTTCTTAATTTAATAACATTTGTAAGTTTGTTATCTATACACAAATGTCATAACTACTACCACAACACTACATTTATCAATTACAATTAATTACATACTATTTCATTAATTAATACACATTTAAATTATCAATTACCCCCTTAATCCTATTTATCAATTAATACACACATTATTACAATAAATTTTTAATCTATAACCAATTATAACTTTTTTAATCATTTCAATAAAATGGGAATTACATTTAAAGTAGTTATCAATTACCTTAAATTAATACCATCACATTCAATTCTAGTTATTTCTTATCATTAAATCTTAAATTTCTAATTTATCACAACATCAAACTCCAAAACTTATTTAATTTAATAAATTTAATTATCGAAAATCATGGGTCGTTACATATGAAGTAATTTTAAATAAGTTTAAATAAATTACCTTAATTTAGATGGTAGATTGCATGTCATATTGTAAGCTATTTCCTTCTTGGAGTCCTCTTTTCTCCTTCCAGATTGACTTTCAACGTTAAGCTATAGGCTGCAACTTTCTCTAATAAGACTAGAGATTTTTTTGAATTTTATGAAAATATAAGAGACTATTTTGGTAATAATATTTGGTATATAGATGAAAGCACTCTTTCGTGACTTTATGCATACACTAATAAGCATCATATGGTATGCTCCTACTATTTCTTCCATAATAATAGCACATGAAATAATATGGAGCTCCATTCAACAACTTATTATGAGCTATTTATTTCATCTACTATAACTAGTTTATAGTCTAGGGTTTCAGATCAAATATCTTGAAGTTAAAGATATAGCTCTTGTAGGAAATAATTTTCTATACAAAAATATACTTGCAATATAAATTGGATTTCACATTCCATATTAAGTTCTACTAGTATTTTATACCATTCATGCTTTTGATGCTTGTTTAGGAAGAAAAGGTGACTATTCACTCTTTTCAACTTAACTATGCATATGCTACATCCACTTTTGGACATTTGCTTTCTTACCCAAATTGTTGAACCATTCAAAAAGAAACCCTTACTATATGACTGCACTGAATCCTTTACAAAAGCGCATTGAGATATCCTTATCATTTGAAGGATATCAAATAGCTTACAATTAAGTAAACTAATTTATACTCACATTTCAGTGATCGAATTTCTAAGTCTATCTAGTAGTTCTTAGTCTGCATTGCTTCTAACACAACAAGATCCTCATTGTATTCAATCGTATTGAACATATGATATTGCATAATGGTTTACTTGCCCATTACAAATGAAACATTTTCATCGAGATTTTGTATAACATAAATGTAACCATTCACCATAAACCTTTTGTATATGCTCGAATATGGATCAAATATCCATATTCTTGTATTGATTTAGAGTTCAAAACTCATAGAAGACAATATACAGCCTTGACCAAATAAAAACTTAAATGAACAAGGTAGAATGTATTTAGTAGCTATATAGTTCGGCTCTTACATAGGTCTTGAAGCAACAACATGCCAAAATATTTATTTGTGAGTATATTTTATATCTCTTTGTGAATTTTAATTCATCTCATTTGTATATTTGAATTGATAAATGATTTTACCAATTAGATTAGTTGCACAAATTTATTAAAGTAGATAATTTTAATATTGTATAACACATGTTTTTACAATATCAGAATGGTTAAACATAGTCATTTCACTTTTCTAATAAGGCTCCCACTAAATTTTAATATTCCTCAAAACCCTAAGAGTAATATGAAAGGTTTTTGATTTCTTTAGTGGGGTTAGGACTGACTTGCCATGGGATGCTGACCTTGAGAATGCTCAACATATCATAGGCCCACAAGCGATGGATAACTCCTTATCAATTATAGCATATATAACTCCTAACCATAGTCTTTGCTCTAATCTTGACCTTGAACTTGGGTTTGCTCAATAAATCAAGAGAGGTTATTCACTCTTACCTATCATTTCTTGACGGCCTAAGTATAATGCATGTACCTTGAGTTACTTAACAAATACAAGCATGTATCTTACCTCGTCTAGGTAATATATTAGTAGTACTAAACATAACTGGTTTAGCTTGAGTTTTCTCAACAATTAATGCATATACAAGTAATTTGTCAATATATAGGTGATAAAGGGAAACTATGTTAAAGATTCATAATCCTCGATATACTGAGTGATATAGATTTGAACAATGTATTTATTATGAAATACCCTTATCATTCAAGTGTTGGATACATATGAAATCACGGTATACGTACATACATATGTATTTATTCCAAAAATCTATTTGGGTTTCTTATAGTTCCACTTATATTATATTCATACATACATATTATATAAGTTTAATTTATATATGACTATTATAATTTAATTAACTTATATAATGTTTGTATGTATCTTATTAATTAAATCATATTCAATTAATTTAATCCTTGATTAAATTAACTCATTTAGTTAAATTAAATTTTTAGAAAAAATTGTTATATTCATCCTAAACTATTTGAGATAAATAATTAACTATAGGCTTTATGGATTTCATTTATATATGTTAATATATATTAGTTAATCAACATTTAATTAATTATGTATAAAATAAATTATTTATTTATTAAACATTGAAATTAAATATTCTAACAAATTTTGTAGAATTTTATTTAATTTACTTTTAACAATTTTAAATGAATTTTCAGGTGTAGCGTTCGTAGTGTTCTATACAAATACATACATACATACATACATACATACATATGATTTAATTGATTAAAAATTCTTTAGTTATTTAAATTAATTAATTAAATGTAAGTTTCGAAAATATTAAATTAATTTCTCAGTACAATTTTGAAATTTTTTTTTACTTTATAACCATTATAAAATTACTCTTATATTCTAAACTTTAAATTTAAATTTAAAATATACTCTAAATTTTCAAATTTTAATTCGAAACTCAGCCCAAGGCCTTAAGTAAATCTAGACTTTAGACTTACTCCACCCATTGGGCCGAATTAGTAGCCAAGGAAGGGAGAATACATTTTATCCAACCTCGAGCATAGACGACACTATTCTCGACACCTATCAAATAGCAAAGTTTATTAGGTGGCACTAAATGCTGGCAAATTAGGCTACATAGACCATATGGGAGTCGGTACTATAACGACCCATAAATTAATCGCTTTGTATTTGAATATTTAAATAATTTTAAATATTTAAATAATGGATTCTAATAACCAAATAAACATATTTTAAACATTAATTAATGATATTAAAATCATTTTCAATTTTTTTTACCAAAATAATTTGTTCAAATAAAAATAGAAAATGTGAACGAAAAACGTTTTCTAAAATTTCATCTTTTCGGCCTTAGAACGTCATCGAAAACGTTCTGCAGATTTTTTTATCACTTATATACACATGCACACACATGCACATATGTCATATGATAAGAAAATTAATGTGTTAAAGTTAATAATCAAGCTTTTGTTTAAATATAAAACTTGGTTTGACATAAAATGCACAAAAATATATTAAATAACATTAGGAAATTAATTAAGTACCCAAATCATAACATAAACAAGTACCTAAGGCATGGTAAAAGAGGGGGAAGAGATGTTTTTATGTATGTACTAGGTGAGGTGGAGGGGATATTGCAAGTATGAACACATTACAACTTTAGATTACTTAAATGTTTATTTATTTTAATCACCTCTTCATTTCCTTAACCTATAAATACCCAACATCTCCACACATTTTCCACTTTACATATTAATTTCTATCTTCAGTTCTCTGCTCTTTATATACATGAATACTTCCATGGCTTCCAAGTGAAATTGCCAAGTCAAAAACTAGTGAATAAACTACTAAAAATAAAGCTAAAACTCCATATATTCATGTACAAACATCCCTCCACCAAAATTAAAGCCATTCCCATCTAGAAACCTCAAGGCTGAGCCTCATATTGCCCAAGAAAAACCCAAACCCAGCCTATTAAGGGCCCAAATGTCCAAGTTAAGGTGTAGTGAAGATAGTTCGTGAGTTTGGCAACTTGTTGTGCTGATCCAGTTAAGTTAAAAGTGTTTTTGTGAGTAAAGCTTCCACCTTTGAACCGTAAAGTTTAAACTATTTCATGCTCATATTTGTAGCTATTGAATGCTTATTGTATAGTTTTAACAATGGTTTGGCTGTTGGATTGGTTTGTTGCTTTGAAAATTAGTCGCTTTGGAAGGATAGTAAGCGAATCTTAAGTTATATGAAAATCTACTAGTTAAACTAATTCCGTTGTTAATAAATGCTTGTTACATGTTGAATTATTATAAACTAACATGTACGTATGTTAATCCCCTTGATTTATAGTGGTTGGTTGTATTAAAAATGTTATATACTCGAATTCTAAACTGTCTGTATAACGATAATCGCTTTATCGGCACTTTCGGAAAATCACCTTTTATCGAAACATTCGGTTTCATTATCGTGCTTGGAATTATTTTACAAGTTAAGAAAGTTTTTGATTAATGATGTTTTCAAAAATAATTAATTATTTTAATAATGATTATTTAATTTAATTAATTATTTAATTAATTATTTAATTAATAAGGATTAAAGTTAACTAATTAACTTTTAACGATGTGTTTAAATTTAACCAATCACTTGGTTAATGGTGTTCTGAAATTAATAATCATTTTTTTGTAATGATGTTTAAGGTTAATTAATCTTTTAATAATTATTGGTTAAAGTTAAATAAGCAATTTAGTAATGATGTTTTTAAATTAATTAATCTTTTTAATTAATGACTCTTAAAAGTTAATAAATCTGTTCAACCTTAATTAATTTTTCCTTAAATAAAGTTTTAAATTAATTAATCACTTTTAAATAATGATATTTAATTATCATTAAATTAATTAATTAATTAATTAATTATATTATTAATCAATTGAATTAATGATGTTTTAAAGGCGATTTACCCTTTTTAATTAAAGGTTATTGAAGTTAATTAATCAACTTAGTTAACAAAGTTTAAAAGTTAATTAATCAATGTAATAAGGTTGTTTTAAGTGTTAAATCCTTTTTAATGATGTTTCAAAGTTAGTAAACTCTTTTAACAAAGTGTTTTAAAGCTAATACTTGTAATGTGAAGCCAAGTACGAATTCGAGTTTTTAAAAGAAAAAGTTTGAATTGTTTATGGAAATGAACTAATTGTTGTAAAGAAATTCGCTTGTATGGAAATGATTTATTTGTGTAATTAGCACTAAACATCGAAGAAGTAGACTTGTCGCTATTTTAAAAGTTAAGAATAATCATGGGGCATGACTTTGAGGTAACACTATCTTGACTTGTCCGGTATTATTTTTAACCAAGAAATAGTACAAGTTTGAATTCGATGGGTGGGGGTAAGTATACAAGACTTAATTTCCATGTACGATCGTTTTATATCCTCGATAGTTGGTTTCTCAGCAATCGGTTACTTCAGCTTCTTTATTATCATCATTCTAAGACGATGTGTTGCTCCGTTGAGAATTAATATCCTTCGTCGGAAATGACTAAATCCAAAGAACGAGAGGAAGCCAAGCTATGTGGGGTAGCTTCCATTTGGGTACTTTCACATCTCATCTAGATTTGGATTCGGCAGCGCTATTAGATATGAAATATTCAGATACTCGGTAAGGTTTGGCGGGGTTCGGCTTGGTATTGTTCGAGAAGTGTCAAGGAGTATATGAGCTTCTAAAAAGTATATTTCTAGAGGTATACTTCAAGGGTGGTGCACCTTTCTAGTCATTTGTTGGATATTTTCCTTTTCTTATTTGATTCGAACCTTCAAATTTTGTTTCCTTATTTGCATCTGGAAGTGTAACGACCCTAATTTTTTAGCCATTTGATTTTGGGGTAATTAACTGATTTAATTATTCGAATATTAATTTTTATTAGTCGAATAGATAAATTTTCTGACAAATAAAAATATCCGAATCTATAAATTGATTTAAAAACTATATAAATTTTAAATTATACAATTTCTGGGTATGATTGATTTGATTAATATATGTATATAAACTCCACTATTTAAGTTAAGATAAAATATTCATAAATGTATATATATATATATACATATATATATATATATATACAAGCTTTATGATGTATAAAAATAAATACATGTACATGAATGAATACACTTCGTAGTGGAAAATTTCAAAACCTATGATTTTACACATATGGATATATGTTTATAAGATATAGTGCACATGGGAATATAAATATTAATATATATATAAAGGCGTATATCTAAAATGGATATATATATATATGCATATATATAGACTTCATGATGGAAGAAAATAAAATAAATATATGTACACACATATATATATATATATAAGTGAAGATGTATATAGCATATATATAAATGTGTAAGTATGTATGGTAAACATATATATATATATATATATATGTGTGTGTGTTGTATATGAAAAACTTATGCTATAAAAGTTACAAATAATATATATATATATATATATGTATGTATGTATAGTTATATATGTTATAAAAGTAATATATATATATAAAGATGTAAGATAAGAAGTAAAATAAAAATGTACATTGTATGCATATATATATATGCATATAAATGTTTATACACAAGGGAACATTGTAATAAATGCATATCAATTCAAGCACATAAAATATCATATCAACCTAAAACTCAAATCATTCACTCAAGTTTTCAAATCAACTAGGGAAAAAAACCAACTCAACAATTTATCAAAATCAAATCAGCCTTTTATCGAATCAAAAAATAAATAAGAAAAATAAAATGAAGAAAAAAAGGTAAAGCCTATACATGTGCAGGCCTTTACCTTGCTCTGTACACTTCCTCCTCTTCTATATATTCATAGCCTAGCCTTGCCTTATTTAGTTTGCTCGCATATATATATATATAAAAAGAACCATTGAAAAGCATAAAAGATCAAAGATAGTAAAGGCTTAAAGCAGGAGTTAAGCATAGCAGAAGTTCATCCATTACTAACTGTGAGTAAAACTTTAACTTTCTTACTAGGAAATCATGTATGCATCTATAACTTATAAAAATTTGAATGAACACTATTGTTTTACCAAGTATTCATGTACTTGTAAATTCCTATAACAAATATACATGTGTTTAGCTATGATAATACACCTTGTAACTCAGAAGACATGATTCATCACCTTCGTTCTTTGAAAAGCTAAAATCTTGCAACTTCAAAAATCATTTTATCACTATCTAGTCAATTTCAGGTTATGATTCCAAAAGCAAAGTTGTTTGTTTGTGAGTGTAATTTATTTTAAAAACCATTCCATTAGTTATCATGTAGTATAGGAGAAGAAAGATACAGTCTACAGTAAGTAACCTATAGATGAACAAAAATCAAATGTCACAATTTAATTTTTGGTTTATATGAGTGTGTGTGTTATTCGAAATGATGATTTTTGGAAGTGAAATGGCGATTTTTAGACGCGTATTGAACAAGATAAAGGGAGTTGATCAGAAAGGGGTCTTGGTCGATTTTAGGCGGCCGAGGCGATGGGGCGACTTGGCGTTGGTTGTGGAGGAGGTGTGGGTGATGGGAAAGCTAGGAAAAATGGCGCAGTGGACTCCGGTGGTGTGTGGCATGGGTTCGAGGTGATTTAGGGTTTTAGGCTTGTTATGGGAAGTGTTCGGTTTGGGTTGAACTGCTGCGACATGGTGCAGCCGGAGAGGTGCAGTCGTGGGGGAAAAGGTAGCGATGGTCGAGGCGAAGGTTTTGGTAGATTTGGGAGGAGTTCGGTTGATGGTGGTGGCGTGGAGGAGCGATGAAGTGGCTTGTCTTTGTTTTTGGGATGTGACAGCAGTTCGATTTTCGAACGGAGGAGTGGGCGGTGTTCTTAAGAGGGTGGCCGTGTTGAGATGGTCGAGGGCGACGTGTGGAGGTGGTCGGCGGCGTGATGAGGCGACCGGAGGTCATGTTCACGTGCACAGTATCGTGTATGATCAGGCCAGTAAGGGAAAGAAGAAATAAGAGAAGGAGAAAGGAAAGAACTGGGAAAGAAGGGAAGGGGTAAAAGAATGGGCCGGGTGGAAATGGACCAAGGAAAAGGAAAAAAGAAAAGAAAAGGAAAAAAGAAAAGAAAAGGAAAAAAAACAAAGAAAGAAAAAAATGGAATTTATATATTTTTTTAAAACACTAATTCTATTGTCGTTATAAACCCTATCAACATGAAATCCTTGCATTATAATTTTACCTCCTAATATTTTAAGCTTAAATTATTTTATGTAAAGTAAAATTTAATTATTTTATAATAATTAAAGTAAGTAATTAATTAAATTCTTAATTAATTAAATCTTAGGTTAATAAAATAAGGTTAGCTATTATTTGGGTTTCTTAATTTTAATTAACTAAAAATAAATTGTTTTATAATTTCTTTAATTTGGAATTAATTTGGATTAAAACATAAATGGGTTCGGTTAATTAAAGTTAATTAAAGTCTGATGGGTGAATTGTTTTGATATCGGTTATTGATCGTTAAAATTAGTTAACGATCTATATCTTGGCTTAACTCTATGGATATTTATTTCAATTATTCTTGTCTGTGCCATCAAGTGGTCAGACGAGTTAAAATAGTTAGAACAAAGTGATGTTACGTTTTATTGGAAATAAGCATATGTAATAAATTCCCATATGTGAATATTGTCACCCTAAATATAAATTGTTTATTTTAAACAATTAGTCCTTTTAAATTTATTGCTTTGATTCGAAGGGACTGGGGTCGAATATCAGTGTTATCCGGAACCACTTCGATTTAATAATCATTACGAACCTTTACGGTTTGATTATAGAGTCTAATATGCTGGAATTGGATTAATTTAAAAAGTTGACCATTTAATAAGTAACTGTACTTATTAACTATTATAATATCAATGGATTTCTGTAAAGGTGTTTGGTTATAATCGGATAAAAACTCGTCGTGTTTGTACGAGTTACCTTGGATTTTCAAAGATTCGATAACTTAGTAGTTCAATATTAAGTGTGCTTTACTCACGCTGGTTTCCAGCCTGACTCGGGTGTTACTTTATTGTAATGCTCGGGTCAGACCGAGTATTGCATAATTTCAGGTTAGGACGCTTTTGGAGCTTAGGAGACGAGCTGGATGGCAGAGACGTATTGCACGTATTTTCCGCTGTATATTGTAGGCTGTGTATTCAGCATTTAGGGACAAGTTATTATAACTGTCTAGATTTATTTGTTGATGATTGTACTCTGATAACTTGTATATATATTAACTGTTACAGTTTTCCCTTTGTATAAAATGATGTTATTGTATATTATATTTTATTCCGCTGCGATGTGAGATTCTGTGTTGTTATTTCTGGTTTCTTCTTCTATTTCTTTTCTTCTTAAACCCTAACAACCTGGTATTTCCGGCACTCGATTGCTCGGCACTCTATACAGTAAGGTATTAGTGTCGATTTTCGAGGGTCGAAAACACCCAGTCGTTACACGTGGTATCAGAGCTGAAGGTTAAGCGAGAACCTTGGCTCTGGTGGGAATTACTCATTAGAGATAGGGTCAGTAGTACCCTAGAATGAGTTGAGTGTATTATATATGAGGGCATACTTGTTATTTTCTTATATAATGATTTAAAAACGATTGTAAAATAATTTTTATGTAAGACTATATTTTGATATAAAAAGAAATAATTTTTCTAAATTATTATAGTATATTAAGGTGATTGGTTGTAATTATTATAATCAAATAGGATTATAAGATTTAAGTGGTTAAATATATATATATAACCAAATAGAAATTCGATAAGAATGAATTGTGCAAATAAGTTAAGCTAAAAGTAGACTCAAATCGAAATTAAAATTTTGGAAATTTTGGAAGTGTTTTTCAAAAATCTTTGAAATGGAATAAGTTTACCCTGATTATATATATATATATAAATAATTTTTTAGAAAAATATTATGAAATATATGGTATGTTTGGCTTCTAGGTATGATAATATTGATTATCATAAAATTGGTTGTTGTGTCTTAATAAAGGATGTTTATTACAGAATAAACAATGATAAAACAGGGTGAAATGTTTTAAGGAAAGGAATTATATAAGCTTAATTTATAAATATGACTTATAAATTAAAATGGGTCTAAATTGTGGCATTTTGAATTTAAGTCTCGAAAATTTTAAAATGTTTTTCAAAGTGTTTAAGGAAATAATAAGTAATATTATTTAGAATATTTTTAATATAGAAAATTTTGTTTTAAACAAGAGTTGTTTTGAAAAAAAATTCCAAAGGAATTTGCTTTGGATAAAAACCAAGGATGGTTTTAAATTAAAAGTGTGATTTGGTATGTCAATGGATTATATATATATGTGTGTGTGTGTGTGTGTGTGTGTGTGGGTATATATATATGATTTCAAAGTTGATTTAAATAAATATTGGGTGTTGAATTCTGGAATCCCCCTTGAAATGAGAAGTATAACCCAAAAGAAAAGTACGTTTTTGAACTTATAAGTGGGAAGTGATATTAATAAGAAATTTAAATTTGGGACGTCTACATTTAATTTGAGAAGGTTAAATGGATTGAATGAATTGGAAATTTACTCGGGCCAAGTTAAATAAGTTTTGAACTTATAACCTGAAATTCGAAATTGCAAGGTGAAATTAAAATTTAACTTATGGAAGTTAAATGAATTAAATTGTAAAAGAGAAGGTATATATTTGAGAAAAAGTTGAAAATGGAGTTATGTATGTATAAGTGATTTCAAAATGATTTTTGAAACAAAAACGGGTTTCGAACTTTGGAAATTTGTGATGGATGTTATTGACTGATGTTTTAGATAATTTGGATGTTTATTTACTTTGATCTATCCTGCTATCATTCTGTATATTATTTACAGTATATAAAACTATAAATCGAATTATTTTAAATAAATTAAGAAATAGGTTGATTTGATATATATCCATCTCTGAAATTAAATAGAATTTAAACTTTGATTTGAAACTATTTAAATGATTTTGAATTTTAGAAATAAAATTGAATTTATAGAAATGGAATCATTTTGAACTAGAGTTTGAAATGTTAAAAATGAGCTTGTACTCCGGAATTGTTAAAGAATCGGGTTTGAAATTTTGAAGTTATGATTGGGAAATCAATTGAATTCCGAAAATTGATTTGTTTTAAAAAAAGTTTGAACTCTCACTCGAACCTTGGAATAAATCCAAGTAAAAAGTAATTTAAGTGGATATTTCTACAATTTAGGCTCGGAATTGAATTATTTTTAAAGAATTGGATTGTTAAATTGAATATTGAAGATTAATTTGATTTAAGTGATTGAGTCGATATTTTGAAAATCGAACTCGAATTTATATAAATCGAGATGGTTAAAATTGAGAATTGAATTGAAATTAAAATTAATTGAAATTGTAATCGAAATTGAATTAATTTGAAATCAAAATGGGAATTGATTTGAATTAGAATGGGAATCGAAGTTAATTCGAATTGAAATCGAGATTGAATCAATTTAAATGGGAATGGAAATTGAAATTGATTTGAATTGGAGATTGGGAATTGAATTAGTTTGACTTTGAAATTATTTTCAAATAAATTATTTTAATATAAACTGTTTAAAATCTATCTTTTTAAATATTCAATATATTTTTATTTTCCAAGCTATTTTACTATACAAACCATTTTTAAAGTTCAAACTATCTTATATTAACTATATAACTATTTTAAAATTATTCAAGCTATTTTATAAATTCAAACTGATCAGAGTGGAAATTGTTTATATTTAAAACATGGATTTAAATACGACTTGGGATAAAATTGAAGTTATAACCCAAATGGAAATTCGAAGCAATTTTTAATTGGAACCGAAATCGGGATATAAAGGCAAAAATGATTTTGAAGTGAAATAGTATATTTTGAGTAAATAAGATGATTTAAAAATAAATATTGAATAGTTCTATAACTGAAACTTACTTTAGAAAAGGTAAGAAATGTGACAAATAACTTTGAAAAGGTAATCGAACTTGAAAATTTGATTTGGCATTAATGAGAATATAAATGTTAGTTATATATTCAAACTCCCCTTGTTGAATTTATAACCAGGAAGAAATAATCTTTGAAAGATATTTAAAAATACTAAATGGAGATATATAAGTATGAGGTGGACTCAGAAATTATTAATCCAAAAATTATTCGAGTTGAAAGGAATGATCTTATATGCTTATGAAACTGAAATAGTTTTGGAACTCATTGATTTAAAGACTCTTAATTTTGGCAAATAGTCAATTCTGGAAATTGGGTAAACCGTATTTGAAAACTGTCGATTTTGAGGATATCGATTTTGTATAGATAAAGTTTATATGTGATACATATGAAGAAGTATGATTTGAAAGGTACTATATATATAGTATGATATGTTTTGAGACAAGAGTATGGAAAGGCACCCCACGAAAGTTGAAACTTACAGTAGGAGATCCACCGAGTAGTTCTGCCTATGAATCCACAGGGTAGGTTCAATGATAATTGGGATCCTAGAGGACGTCCAGACAAAACTCATGAGTTCCTGGTGATCATTTGTTGGGTAGCGGAAGTCGAGAGGTGCCGATGCCTATAGTTACATTGGGTTTTGCTGTGATGGCAACGTAACCTTTGTGTAACTACGATCTATCGCAGTTCCATAGCGTAAGTCGGATGGCAGTGATTGCCTACGGTCTACGTTTGATTTCGCTGGGATAGTGATGTAACATCGATAGATTGCGATCTATGTGGTTTGGTTCCATAGCGTAATTCGAGTGGCAGCGAGTGCCTACAGTCTACATTGGGTTTCACTAGGATAGTGACACAACCTTTGTGTAGCCTGCGATCTATGTGGTATAGTTTCATTTGATAGCGTAATTCGAGGGGCGGTGATTGCCTACAGACTACTTGCGGTTTTACTGTGATAGCAACACAACCTTGTTGTAGCTGTGGACTATAGTGTTCCCATGGCGTAAGTCGAGAGGTGCGGATGCCTACGGTTTTCTTATTATTTCCTGGGATGGCGGCACAATTATCAGGTTAACTACGATCCATGGTAGGAAAGAGGGTGATACTTTCCATATCATTTTTGAAAAAGGATTTTCAAGTATTTCACTGGGTGTTGAAACGGGTCTACTAGGTACTTATAGATTTTCAGTCCTACGCCTGATCAACGTATGACTAAATTTCTGTAAGAACAAGGATATACTTCTTTAGACATCGAGTTATGAAAAATGTTTTAAATATAAAATTAGGTTGGTAATACTATGTGATTTAAAGTGTTTTAAAAATTGTATAATAAAAGAGTAAGGGGTTTAAAATGTTTAAAGATGATTTATATAATAATATACATCAAAATTAAAATTCTCGCTTCGTTCCTTTTCGAGGACCAAAAATTATAAAGGGGGAGGAATGTAACGAACCGGATTTTTTAGCCATTTGATTTTGGGGTAATTAACTGATTTAATTATTGGAATATTAATTTTTATTAGTCAAATAGATAAATTGTTTGACAAATAAAAATATCTGAATCTATAAATTGATTTAAAAACTATATAAATTTTAAATTATAAAATTTCTAGGTATGATTGATTTTATTGATATATGTATATAAACTCCACCATTTAAGTTAAGATAAAATATCCATAAATGTGTGTATAAACACACACACACACAAGCTTTATGATGTATAAAAATAAATATATGTACATGAATGAATAAACTTCATAGTGGCAAATTTCAAAACCTATGATTTTACACATATGGATATATGTTTATAAGATATAGTGCATATGGGAATATAAATATTAATATATATAAAGGTGTATATCTAAAATGGGTATGTATATATATATATATATATGCATATATACATATATAGACTTCATGATGGAAGAAAATAAAAATAATAAAATAAATATATGTACACACATATATATAAGTGAAGATGTATATAGCATATATATAAATGTGTAAGTATGTATGGTAAACATATATATATATGTTGTATATGAAAATCTTATGCTATAAAAGTTAAAAATAATATATATATATATATATATATATATATGTTAACCCGCCTTTTGGCAAGGGAAAATATAGGTGAATTTAACTCAATCGACTGCACAATGATCGAAGCTAAACTTTCACAGATAGTAAGCATGATCACAAGGCTAAAATATAGCATAATCGACAAAAAAACACTACAAGAAGTTTGAAATATGGTTGCGACAAAGATCGAGTCATTTCAGGTTGCTTGGAATCTGCTCCGAGTCACTTTCCTATTTACTTCGGGTTTCCAGGTAGTTTTCTTCGAGTCAGGGAAAGGTCTGCTTCGAGTCTTCGATGGGTTAGCACATTCGCAAGTTACTTCGAGTCATCGCAGCACCTGCTTCGAGTCACTGGAGGATCTTCTTTGGGCCAAGGAGATGGTTACTTCGATTCATAGCCATGAATCGACCAGCAACCTAGGTCCCCATCAATTTCGTATCCATGCTTTTCGTATCCATCGAGTTTGCACTCATTTATTTCGTATCCATGCTTTTCGTATCCATCAAGTTTGCACTCGTTTATTTCGTATCCATCAGACACATGCATCTATCAGATCAACCAAGGTTATTCACTTCGTATTGACATACATTTCATATCGATCCATGTTAATATATGTTTCGTATCGATCAACCAGATGATCGATACGAAACCCATCCCTTCCTATCGATACGAAGTAGCCCACAGTTGTCTGCTTCGTATCGATCATGTCGATATATATTTCGTATCGATCAACCAGATGATCGATACGAAACTATCACTTTCCATCGATACGAAGCCAAGACTAGGTGATCGATACAAAATGTATACGCCAGCATCGATACGAAATGAATGGCACAGGATGGATACGAAAAGCGTGGAAATGGACCAAGGAAAAGGAAAAAAGAAAAGAAAAGGAAAAAAAGGAAAGAAAAAAAATGGAACTTATATTTTTTTTAAAACTCTAATTCTATTGTCGTTATAAATCCTATCCACATGAAATCCTTGCATTATAATTTTACATCCAAATATTTTAAGCTTAAATTATTTTGAGTAAAGTAAAATTTTATTATTTTATAATAATTAAAGTAAGTAATTAATTAAATTCTTAATTAATTAAATCTTAGGTTAATAAAATAAGATTAGCTATTATTTGGATTTCTTAATTTTAATTAACTAAAAATAAATTGTTTTGTAATTTCTAATTTGTAATTAATTTGGATTAAAACATAAATGGATTTGGTTAATTAAAGTTAATTAAACCCTGATGGGTGAATTGTTTTGATATCGGTTATTGATCGTTAAAATTAGTTAACGATCTATATCTTGGCTTAACTCTATTGGATACTTATTTTAATTATTCTTGTCTGTGCCATCAAGTGGTCAGACGAGTTAAAATAGTTAGAACAAAGTGATGATATGTTTTATTGGAAATAAGCATCTGTAATAAATTCCCATATGTGAATATTGTCACCCTAAATATAAATTGTTTATTTTAAACAATTTAGCCCTTTTAAATTTATTGCTTTGATTCGAAGAGACTGAGGTCGGATATTAGTGTTATCCGGAACCACTTCGATTTAATAATCATTACGAACCTTTATAGTTTGATTATAGAGTCTAATATGCTGGAATTGGATTAATTTAACAAGTTTGCCATTTAATTTGTAATTGTACTTAAACACTATTATAATATCGATGGATTTCTGTAAAGGTGTTTGGTTATAATCAGATAAAAACTCTTCGTGTTTGTATGAGTTACCTTGGATTTTCAAAGATTTGATAACTTAGTAGTTCAATTTTAAGTGTGTTTTACTCACGCTGGTTTCCAGCCTGACTCGAGTGTTACTTTATTGTAATGCTCGGGTCAGACCGAGTATTGCGGATTTTCAAGTTAGGACGCTTTTGGAGCTCAGGAGACGAGATGGATGGCAGAGACGTATTGCACGTATTTTCCGCTGTGTATTGTAGGCCGTGTATTCAACATTTAGGGACACGTTATTATAACTGTCCAGATTTATTTGTTGATGATTGTACTATGTTAACTTGTATGTATATTAACAGTTACAGTTTTCCTTTTGTATAAAATGCTATTATTATATATTATATTTTGTTCTGCTGCGATGTGAGATTATGTGTTGTTATTTCTATTTTCTTCTTCTATCTCTTTTCTGGTTATACCCTAACAACCTGGTATTTCCGGCACTCGATTGCTTGGCACTCTATACAGTAAGGTATTAGTGTCAATTTTTGGAGGTCGAAAACGCCTAGTCGTTACAGGAAGAGTCAACCACTCTTCATGTTGTTTAATTGCTTATCAATTCTTTACATTTTGATGTTGATTAATGTGGGAGTAAACCCATTCCATGTTCAACGGCGTAGTCTCACATGTTTGTGTTTGATTTCACACCTATTATTTAAAACGTTTTACTCATACCAGACGTATCGTCTGACCCGAGTTGTTTTTTCCCTAAAATCTTGGGTACTCGTTTTATTTGAGTAGTTCGGCAGTAGCAGGTCTTTTGTGGGCTCTTTTTAAGATGGTATCCATGCAGGAGGCTTTCATCTTCTTAGTTATCTATTCCATTGTATTATCTAGTTTGTGTATGTATTTTGCTTCAGCATATGTAATGGTAGGATGTTATAACAGCCTAAGCTATTTGTAGTACTTTTGTGTAACTCTAATAACTCCCTATTAAGGAGTAATCTGATGTACTATTGACTATTATGTTTTATTTAGCAATTTCGTTGTGAGGTTTTCTATTCTGTCATTTTATTTTTATTCTACGACGGTTCATCTTTTCGAAACTTGGGCAATGGAACACGAATTTCAAGGAGGTATTAAATGTCGTTCTCAAGGGTCAAAAAAGTGGGCTGTCATAGTTGGTATCACAGCTTTGGTTGAGCGAACACCTTAGCCTGATTTGGGGTACAACTTATTAGAGATAAGGTGAGCAGAGCCCTAGAATGAGTTAATCTTGAGAGAGTGTTTCCTTTTCTCCCTTAAAAGTTTGGTTTTAGATCCTTTGTTGCAGTTTTCTTTTTTATCATATTTGACCCTATATTTGTATTCTAATAATACCTATTACTTATTTAGGTCATTGGAAATGAGTACAAGAGGAAGAAGAGGGGGGGGGAATCTGGAACCCGCACAGCTACAAATGGCAACGCTCCTAGAATTAAGCCAGTTATAAATCCAGTATTAGAAGCAGCGATGCAAGTTCTGGTGCCTCAGAACTTTGTGACCTTGTGCAAAAATTACACTGATTTAGGTGGTAAGCCTTTCTACAGAACTGAGGATATTTTGGGAGTTTAGACATGGCTCTGCTCTTGTGAAAGGATATTTGGGGATCTTCAGTTGGGAGATGCTAGAAAGAGATTGTTGGCATCACGTCAGCTTCAGAACGAAGTAATGGATTGGTGGGATTCAGTCACAATGAATATACCGGAAGAAGATTCCTCTTGGGTGCAGTTTAAGGAGGTTTTTAAACTCAATTTATCCTAGATGCGGGAATGACTCAGTTGTTCAGAAGTTTTATGGATTTAAAACAAGGTGAGATGATAGTGGCACGGTATGAGCATAGGTTCAATGCATTGTCTCGCTTTGGACCAGGATTGGTTGATATGCCACTTAAAAAGAATGAAATGTTTGTGAAAGGAATGTGACCAGAGTTTCATCAGGAAATGACCAATCAACTCAGTGGCACCTTTACCAATCTGATCAATATGGCTGTGAGGTTTGAAGCTCTTAATATTGAGCAAGGAGTTTGGAAGGGAGTATGCTAGCAGTTAATGCCCAACCTTTATCAGTTATACCAGTTGCTAGTAAGCCATTTTCAAGCGCAAAGGGAAGAAGTGGTTGAGTAAGAAGCCTAGAGGTGGAGCTCCAGCTCAGAATAAGAAGTTAGACTTGACTAAGATCCTTTGTTATAAGTGCAATTAAATTAGCAAATTTGCAAATCGGTGCCCGAACCCGACTAGTGGACTGCTCTGCTACAGTTGTCACAAACATGGACATATGAAGAACGAGTGTCCATTTTCGAAGAAGGGGGCTCAAGGAAAAGCTTTTACTATTTAGGAAATACCATCCAGTTCTATGGGTCCAAAAGGAAAGCAGGTGTTACATGGTACATTATCCATTTTTGATATTCCTATTAGAGTACTATTTAATACCGGTGCATCCCATAGTTTTATCCCGTATGACCTAATGAACTAGTTGAATCTTAAATATGTTATTCTCTTTGTGTGTCGAACCCAATTGGGAGTCCGACCAATCTTGACACCATATGTTCGAATGTGCCTATTTCTTATCGAGATCGGCCTTTCTTTTCTAACTTGTTTGTCCTTGGGTTCAAGGGTTTTGGAGTATTATTGGGAATGGATTGGTTATCTAAGTTTAAAGCTATCTTGGACTGTGTTAGAGGGGTGATTGTAGTAAAAGATGTAACAGTTAGAAGCGTTGATATATGTCATGGAGAGCCCAGGGGTTTGATGAGCAGTATTTTGTATTCCATCAAAGTACCCAAAGTGGGGATAAGGAATATACCAAAGGTTTGAGAATTCAAGGATACTTTTGAAGAAGTGCAAGGTTTATCTCTTCACCGAGAAGTGGAATTCTGTAGTGATTTGATTCTAGAAACCAGACCAGTTATACAACCTCCTCGAAGGTTGGCTCCAAAGAAAGAAGAGAATTGAAGAGGCAGACGTTTGATTTATTGTAGAAGGTTTTGATCAGACATAGCACATCGAGTTAGGGATGGCTAGTAGTTTTCGTTACAAGGACGGATGGTTCTTTTAGATTATGTGTAGACTACTGAGAGTTAAATAATAGGACTATCAAGAATAATTATCATTTACCTAGGATTGATGACATGTTTGACCAGCTCCACGAAGCTTGGATATTTTCTTCGTTGGATATTGCCACTGGTTTTCGCCAGTTAAGGGTACCAGAGGAGAGTGTACCCTTAACAGCCTTTTGAACTCCTGATAGTTTTTATGAGTGGTTAGTCATGCTAATCGGATTGACTAACGCACCCGCTTATTTTGGGGATTTTATGAATAGAGTGTTTTGGGATTTTATTAATAAGTTTGTTCTCGTATTCATCGATGACTTTCTCGTTTATTCTAAAACGGAGAAAGAGCATAAGTACCATCTTCAAGTTGTCCTAAGTACTTTAATAAGTTATTTTTTAAAGGCATAGTTTTCTAAGTTCCATTTCTAGAAATCCAAAATTAGATTTCTAAGGCATGTAGTTTCAGGAGAAGGCATGTTAATGGACCCAACTAAAGTAGCTGTGGTTCAAGATTTGAAAAAACCCGAAGTGCGACTGAGGTCAGAAGTTTCTTGGAATTGGCTGGTTTCTATAGAAGGTTTATTAAATATTTCTCGAAGATTGCTTCTCATCTAACAAAGCTGATGAAGAAAGATGCTAAGTTTATTTGGACACCCAAGTGCGATCAAGCATTCAATGAGTTAACGGAGAAATTGACTAATGCTCATGTTTTAACAATTCCAAATGGGAGTGAAGGATTAACAGTTTACAGGATGCTTGTAGGACTGGATTAGGAGCAGTTTTGATACAAAATGGTAAAGTAATAGCGTATGCGAGTCGACAGTTGAAACCAAATGAGAAGAATTATGCTACGCACCATTTGGAGCCGTTAGCAGTTGTCTTCGCATTGAAGGTGTAGAGGCACTATCTTTGGGGTGCAAAGTTTGAGTTATATACAGATCACAAGTCATTAAAGTATCTTTTTACCCAAAAGGACTTGAACTTAAGGCAGCAAAGATGGCTAGAATTTCTCGCGTCTTATGACCTAGAGATTCTTTATACCCTAAGGAAAGCAAATGCTGTTGTGGATGCGTTGAGTAAGTATGTGGCGAAGATTAAAAATTTCAAAGTTAAGCCAGAACTAATGGAGAGAATTGAATATTTCCAAGAAGAAGACCCTATTCTAGCTCGGCTTAAGAGGAGTGTTGAAGAGGGAATTCTTTCTAGTCTTTTAGATTGACTCCCGAGGCATTTTAAGAATGAATGGTCGGATTTGTATGCCAAATGTTAATGGAATTAGACAAGATGTGCTGAGAGAATGCCATCAGTCAAAGTTATTTATCCACCCAGGAGTAAATAAAATGTTTCAGAATATGAAGAAGGCCTTTTGGTGGAAAAGGATGAAGAGAGACATTTCAATCTTCGTGAGCCGGTGTGCAAATTGTCAACATGCCAAGGGTGACTAGCAGAAGACTGCTGGTTTGCTCCAACCATTGGAGATACTGAATTAGAAGTGGGAGCAAGTATCCATGGACTTTATCGATGGGTTGCCCAGAACAAGAAGAGGTAATGAAGCCATTTGGGTAATTGTAGATCGATAAACAAAGAGCGCCCGCTTTATTTCGGTGAAGTCAACAAGAACTGCAGCTTCTTTGGCCGGGATTTATTTGAGGGAGATCGTTCGACTACATGGATTTCTAGTAAGTATAGCCAGTGATCGAGATCCCATCTTCTCCAGTTGATTTTGGGGAGCATTGCAAGCCGCTTTAGTGACAAAGTTGAAATTGAGCACATCCTATTACCCGTAGACAGACGAACAAATCGAAAGGGTGAACCGAATTTTAGAGGATCTCTTGACAGCATGCATTTTGATTTTGGAGGTTCTTGGGAAGGCCATCTACATTTGGTAGAGCTCTCTTATAATAATAGTTACCAAGCTAGCATTGGCATGGCACCCTATGAGGCTTTGTATGGACGGCCATGTAAATCACCTTCATATTAGGTTGAGATAGGAGACCGATTAGTTCTTGGACCAGAGATAATTCGAGAAGCATCAGAGAAGTGGCTATAATCAAGGAAAGGATGAAAGAAGGCCAGGATCGACAGAAAAGTTATGTGGATCAACAGAGAAGGGACCTAGAGTTTGCGGTCGGGAATTTGGTATTTTGTGAAAGTTTCCTCGATTAAAGGAGTTGTAAGATTTAGAAGAACAGGAAAGCTAGCACCCAGATTCATTGGACCATTTAGAATCCTTGAGAAAATTGGATCGTTGGCCTATAGAGTAGAATTTCCTGAAAGATTGTTAGAAGTTCATAATGTCTTTCATGTATCTCATTTGAGAAAGCATGTTCATGATGTATCTTTGATGTTTGAGATGTCTGTTCAGAAAGACATGGAAATAGAACTGAATTTGAGGGTAGTCCAACACCCAGTTCATATTGCAGATCGGGATGAAAGGAGATTGAGGAACAAGGAGGTGAAGCTTGTGAAGGTTCAGTTGTAACGATCCGTAATTTTTGGTAATTAAAAATAGTTAATTTAATAAGGTTTTGTGATTTAATGTTGGAAGAAATGAAAAAATTTATGGTTTAATAATAAGAAAAATAACTAGAATGAAATGTAATAATATTAATTTAAGGTAATTGATAACTGCTTTAAATGTAATTCCAATTAATTGAAGTGATTAAAAGTTATAACTGGTTATAGATTGTAAATTTATTTTAATAATGTGTGTATTAATTAATAATTAGATTTAAAGAGTTATTGATAATTTAAATGCTGATTAATTAATAAAATAATGTGTAATAAATTGAAATTGGATAGAATCAGTATAGTGTAAGTTGTTATGACATTTGTTCGTAAATAATAAACTTATGAATGTTATTAAATGTTGAAATGGTGACAATTGTTAATTGTTACCAATTTATTTAATCAATTATAATTAAATGAAATTAAATATCACGTTAATGTGTGTTAAGACAATAACTGCAAATTGTGAATGTAATAAAATGTATAGAAATGTTAATTATACTTACAGGGCAATAATTGATGTAATAAAAAGATTGAAACAAAGATAAATAAATTAATTGGGATTTTAAATTATAATTAATGTGAAAATCGACAAAAATTCAATATAATTGGAAAATTGCAATTAATAAATAAAAGATGGTAATTGTGGAATACTAACGTAATAAGGTATAACCCAATGTTAAAATATGCATAGAGTAATGATTGATTGAATAAAAAGATTGAAATCAAATTAAAACAATTTATTGTAATTAAGTTATAATTAATTGGATTTAATTACAGTTGAAATTGAATAGTGTAATTAGTGTAATATTTAACACTGAATTGATATGTAAATTTGTTTTAAATTATTGTAAATGTCTATGTAATCAAAAATGATAAAAATGGTTAGTTAATTAATTTGAATATTAGAAGTGATAAATTTAATTTAATAATAATTTATTTAATTAATGTAAAAATAGCCATTTTGGCCACTATCTCGGATTTCGCGAAACCAATTTCATCAGATCCGTAACGGTGAATTATTGTAAGGTTTCAAGTTTCATAGCGATCGGACTTGTCGTTTGATCGTACGGACTCGAAACGCGTAAAAATCAATTTAATTAAATTCAATTGGAATCAATTTGAAATAAGCTGATTTTAAGCTAACTTCTTCATACGATGGAATTAGGAGCTGAAACCTGTTCCATTGAGTTTAAAAATATCGAAAATATCTATTTTGATACATGGGATGACCCATTTTCATTCCAGAGACAGAACGGGCTTTTCGGGTCGTTATCATCAATTCAAACCAATTCGATATGTTATTCATTCTTATTGGGCTTTGTTAATATAAATAGTCTTGTTCCCTAAACCCTAGCAGTCATTTTTCTTATTATGTACGCACAACTCCATCTGTTTGTTCCTCCTTCTCAAATGGCAGTAACCCAAATTCTAGATTCAATTACAAATCAAAATCAAATTGAAAATTTTAAAACTCCTCAAACTATATCGAATTATATATCGTTGGGAAGGTCTTAACGAAAGGAACCTACATCTAGCGTTATTTTTCGAGACAGTGACCGAATCGACCAGAAATCACGGTCGAAGTCAAAATTGAGGGTTTTGATTTCGTCGTCAATAGGCGAAATTGGCATGGGGGTTTTGCTGTGCTCGCTGTCTGGAGCTGTTTGATGGTGGTCGCTTGGCCTACAAGGGAGCTTGGTGGTCGAAATAGTTGAACAAGGGTTCGAAACCCTAGTGTTTTGGAGGCGGCGGCGGCTAACTAGGGGGGTCGGGCGGACGTGTGGTACGTCGGCGTGGTGGGCGAAGCACGTGGCTGTGGTGCCAGGTAGGGCGGCGTGCAGGCGGTAAACGGTGAAGACGGGAGTGCGTTGTTTCGTTCGTTCGTTCGTGCGTACGTGGGAAGGAAGGGTACGCATGGACTTACGTGATTGGGTATTTTTTTAATTTTTTTTAATTTTTTTTAATTTTAAATTTAATCGTATAATGTTCTAATGTTAATAACTTTTACATACGAGGTCCAATTCACGCGCGGTTTGTTTCATTGGGATCGTATCGAAATTCCAGACATTTTGTCACTAGTTTGAATGAATTCTAAGACTGTTTGAATTTTGGGTTTAAATTGGATTTTAATTCGATTTAAAATCGAAGGTGAATGTTTTGACCCACTCACAACTACTAGATTACCTTATGTTAGTTAAATTAAATTTATGATATGATTAGAAATAAATTTATTGATGTTTGGTATGTTTAAATTGTCATTCTAGTTAAATTTGACTTTTATTGCATTTAATCATCATTTAATTTAATACTGAATTTTAAATTGTCAATTTAATACCTGTTATTGATTATCAGTTTTCTATAAGATGTTTATTGATTGATTTGGATGATGATTGTGATGGATGTTTGATTGTTGATATTGGATGACTGGATGTTGTATTTTATATTGTTATGACACTGCAAGTTCTCCATGGGTTGAAATGATACATACCCGAATGATCTATAGATTAGGGAAAAATCGTTATGGATCGAAATGATAGACTCGAGCGATTTTATGGATTTTTATTTAATTCGGGATTGCGGTTTGAAATGATATATAACCGTAAAATTTTAAATTGCGGATTGAAATGATAAATATCCGTATCACTTGACCATAGGGTAGAAAATTATATACGGACACCGGATCGGTTAAATTAAATGATTTTATTTATTTAAAAATTTGAATTCAGTTAACAAGCATTTTGAAATAGAAATTGATTTATATAAACTGAATTACTTTTGATAATCCAAGTGTAAATGCTGAAATTGGAATTGATTTAATGAATTGTTCAAAGGATTTAAATTAGAATTTCAAAGTTGAAGTGTCAAATATAAATGAATGTATCGAAACTGAGTTATTGGAAATGTTTGGATATAACTTTGAAATCTCTTTAAACTAATTTAAACTATTTTAATTAAATTAACTATTTTAACCAATTTAAACCTATTTTTAATTTATTTTATCTATTTAACCTATTTTAATCCAATCTAATCTATTTTACTAATTTTAAACTAATTAAATTTATTTAATCTATTTTAAACCTATTTAATATAATTTAATCTATTTAAATCCATTTAATCTATTTTAAATCTACTTAATATGATTTTAATCTATTTTAAATTTATTTAATCTATTTTAAATATATATAAATCATTTTAAATCAAATTAAATCGAATTTAAATCTATTTAAACTGTTTTACTATTTTAAACTATTTTAAAACTATTAAAACTATTTATGACTATATAAACTAGTTTCTAAAAATCTCTGACTATGTAAAGGTGAAGTATTTATATTTAAATCCTTGATGACGATACAACCTAAGTTGGAATTTGGAATTGATACCTTTTGTGAAATGACATATTTGAGTAAATATGATGATTTTGGAATGAGGATTTAATTAACCTATCTTATCGATAAATTCAAAAGTGAATACGAAAATTTGAAAGTGAATATAGTTTTGAAAGTGAATATGATTTCGAAAGGGATATATTTTGAAATCGAATATGATATTTTGATATCAATTGTAAATTGACTTTTCGAAGTGTAAAAGAACCATCCGGTGTGAAATAAGCGTTTGGTTGTTAAAGAGATCGGGTTCAGATATTGTCATACTCTCTGCCAATACCGAAAACCACTTTAAACAACTATGTACGTGGTGGAGACTCCACAAATAGAGTAGGATGGTTTGGTGAATGATCCTGTATGAGGTATTTACGTGACCCTGACTCCCGTGAGTCAGCTTAGATGTGACTAAAACAGGAGCTATACCGGGCCAAGTGAGGTCATTCCTCCTATTGGGCACATTTCTTCGATGCTATATTTTGACTTTGTGATTGATTTAGTGGCCACCCCTCGATTTTGATTATGGGAGTGTGTCCGAGGTAGGCGGTAGTAGCTGTTATGCGTTACCACCAGTTCGGGAGTGCAACTGGTATATCTACCCTGGTATTGCCTCGAGTGTCGTGTTCACATGCCCTATCGCGCCTTCTACGAGTTTGGTTTGTACCATACCTATGGAGTGTCCTCTGATAGCCCTCCAATTTACGGAGGAATTACGGTACTGTATAGACTATGGGAATATATAAAAATGTGTTAAGGGGGATATGGGTAACGCCTTAACGCTATTTTAATACTTTACTTTATTGTAGACACTATTATAATAGCATATTGTACTACATAGTAGATAGTTTAACGGATCCTTAGGAGATGGAAATCCCAAACATCTCTTAAGTTATTGCACTCACGTTAGATACTGGATAAGAGATGTCAAACCCCGTAGACATCTCTGACGCCATTACACTCATATTTATTTACTGTTGATTTAACGTACATAAGATCTTTTAGTTCTAACTCGAGTGTTTTGTCTTTTCAATTCGCTCGGGTCAGTCTGAGCTTTTCAGTTTATCGAAGACTGCTTTCTAGAGGATGAAGACGAAGATATTGCACTATTATTATTTATTATATTTATTCCACTGCATCATGTTGTTCCGCTGCATTTATTTATTACTTATTCTTGTTGTATGTAACTCCGATCTATATTATAAAATTTTAATCAATGTTATTTGTAAACAGCTTCATGAACTGTTTATTTGATTATTATATTTTGTCATTCCGCTGCGAGATTCTGTATATGTTTTCTCTCTTTCTTTGCTTTTTCTTATTTACCCCATAACAATCTGCCCTTTTGAATGGTTTGAGTCTGACGTGTGTGTCTGCTTAAAACGTCCAAAAAGGCAGGTCGTTACATCAGTGGAGTGATGAACCCCACGATTGTACTTGGAAGACCGAGGATCATATTAGATAAACTTACTCAGATGTAATGTCAGGTTAGTTGTTTATCGTTTAAATGCATTAGGTATGTTCTTTTATGGCATAGTTGCTTTGCATTGTTATATGAATTTCTTGATATAATATATACTTTTTGATTGTCTTTTTGTGTATCAATTTTGGGGATGAAATTTTCCTAGGGGGTAGAGTGTAATAATCCGTAAATTAATCGCTTTGTATTTGAATATTTAAATCATTTTTAAACATTTAAATAATGGATTTTAATAACCAAATAAATATATTTTAAACATCAATTAATGACATTAAAACAATTTTCAAATTTTGTTTACCAATATAATTGGTTCAAATAAAAATAGAAAATGTGACCGAAAAATGTTTTCCGAAATTTGGACTTTTCATCCTCGAAAAGTCGTCAAAAACATTGTGCATATTTTTGTATCACTCATATACACATGCACACATATGCACATATGTCATGTGATAAGATAATCAATGTGTTAAAGTTAATAATCAAGCTTAGTTTAAATATAAAACTTGATTTGACATAAAATGCACAAAAATATATTAAATAGCATTAGGAAATTAATTAAGTACCCTAACCATAACCTAAACAAGTACCTAAGGCATGGTGAAGGGGGAAGAGAGGCATGTGTACTAGGTGAGGTGGAAGGGGTATGGCAAGCATGAACACATGACAACTTTAAGTTATTTAAATGTTTAATTATTTTAATCACCTCTTCATTTCCTTTACCTATAAATACCCACCACCTCTACACATTTTCTACTTTACATATTCATTTCTATCTTCATTTCTTTTCTCTACATATACATGAATACTTCCATGGCTTCCAAGGGGAATTCCCAAGCCAAAAACTAGTGAATATACTACTAAAAATCAAGCTAAAACTCTATATATTCATATACAAATACCCCTCCACCAAAACAAAAGCCATTCCCAACTCAAAACCCCATGGATGAGCCCCATATTGCCAAGGCCTAATGTTATACCGCCTTTTGGCAAGGCCGTGACACCAAGAACTTGACTAAAAACCAAGGGCAGTTCATCCTGGAGATCGGTAGTACGCAGGCTCACTGTGGATGTCGACGATTTTTGTCTGAGTCCGGATCGAGCTAAAATTGATATGACACGACAAGCAAAGCTATGAGAGCTAACCTTCCAAATTTCAAGTCAATCGGAGTTCGTATGCTCAAGATATTGATCGATCACGGTTGAGAAATCCAAACTTGCATCGATCATAACTCGAGATCTACAAGTCCAAATGCCACCAAATTTTTATAGGAGCTTACGTACGACCTAAGGAATGTTCATGCCAAATTTCGACTCTATTGGAGCAAGTCTTGATTGATATGAAATTCGTTCGTATCGATCACGAATCGAGTCGACTCCAACTTGCATCGATCATATCTCGTGATCTACAAGTCCAAATGCTATTAAATTTTCACAGGAGCTTACGTACGACCTAAGGAATGTTCGCCAAATTTCGACTCGATTGGAGCAAGTCTTGATCGATACGAAATTCGTTCGTATCGATCACGGATCGAGTCGACTCCAACTTGCATCGATCATATCTCATGATCTACAAGTCCAAATGCTATGAAATTTTCACAGGAGCTTACGTACAACATAAAGAATGTTACTGCCAAATTTCGACTCGATTGGAGCAAGTCTTGATCGATACGAAATTCGTCCGTATCGATCACGGATCGAGTCGAAATCGCCTGGGATCGATCGTGTGGGCCCACCCACGTGCCAGAAGAAGTCTCCCGAGATCTGAGCGAGATATTTGCCTCCTACGCCTATAAATAGCAGCCCAGAACCTACAGAAAAGGGACTTTTGGCTTCTCTACGCCGATATTCTGCCGAAATTATTATCAAACTCTAGTTATACTGTTGTAATCTTTTGTAAACAGCGAGTGAAATTCAATAAACATCAATCATTTCATAGTGGACGTAGGCAATTCGCCGAACCACTCTAAATCCGTGTGTTTCTATGCATTTTCTTATCTGTTTATTTGTAATGACCCGCCACTCATTCCACAGAATGACGCATCATTAATAAGAAAGAAAGAGGTGAGAAAGTAGAAAAGAAAGAGAAGAAGAAGAACAACAACAGAATCTCAACAGCGGAACGAATAAATTATATTAATAACAAAAGTATTACATAATATACAACACTTATCAGAGTTACACAACATATACATCACATACTAGACAGTTATAAACATCTGTCTAGACATTACAACTCAAATACAATACAAACACTATCACAGAGATCTACACAGCGGAATACTATATCTACGAACGCCGAAGCCTCCTGCTCCATTGCTCCTCCAGAATATTCGTCAAAGCTAAACCTGAATCCCTTGGCTACTCGTAAAAATTTGAGTACCCAAGAGTTTATAAAACAGAAATAAACAACTTGGGTTAGACATGGGTCTGGTGTGAGTAACAGGTTAAACTTGCTTAACTTCAAAACCCTTTTGGAAAGAAAAGGTATCTCGTAAGACTTCCCGCACATAAACACGGGAAAGTTTTTACCTTACGATAACCAAAACATTTGATAGGAAATCCAGTTATATTATAATAGGGTCTAGGGTTTTCAAGTAAAATACAGAAATAGCTGGAATGCTTACATCTCACGTTCCAACATAGTTGGGCACAACTAATACGTACGGCACTTATTGGATTTTGGATTCCATACAATGGCAGGGCTACCGGGGTACCGCCCGTCACAGTACGTGGCCTAGATCACCGTACCGAGGATCACTCCCAATCCCCTGCAACACAAGGCCGGAACATCCCTTACTGGATAATTCCCGCACAAGATATCCCAGCAGTTGTTGCAATCAACTGCCCACACAACCGAATAATAAGAAGGGACCTCTAGACAGGGATAATCTTGTCCTACTTGGGTGCTACCCACTAACCTTGCTGCACCTCCCCTGTTTTAGCCATTTCCGGTTTGATGAGGCTTGAGGCTACGATTACCTTTAATCAGAACACATCACTTAGAATGCTCATCGCCCTCCTGACGATGTTCTGAAAGCATTCAATCCATACAAGTTCGTTCCGGGTTCGAACGAAACCGAAGGCATTATCTCGTTACACTCATTTTGGAATCACCCTCAGAGTTAACGACAATAACCCTTGCACTCTGAATCTTCATCTTCACTTGAGATTCACGACCTATCGTTAATTTGGATCGATGTGGTATTCGGGTCTCCAGACCTGGAAATCCGGTATACGGAAACCCGATCCCGGTCTCATCGAAATCCAAAGCGTATCTTTTAAGGCCAAGTTGTTTTAAAGGTTAAAACAATTTAATTCTACTATCTATTAACACATAGATAGATAATTCACAGATTCATAATAGATAATCAACATTATCATTATAAGCAGATAATTCTTATCATCTTTACTATGCAACCAATGCATCCAAATCATACAGTATCAATTATCTCATATCTGAGATTTCAAACCATTCAAGGTACACAATATCATCCATTCATAAGCAATGATTTATTTATCACCATCTATAATTAATTTAAAATGAATTAAATTAATTATTTCATCTTTAATTAATTTAAAGTAAATTAAATTAATTACTACATCTATAAATCCTGCTTAAATCATTATTAATTAATTATCAATCAATTAATCAATCATCATCCAATTATTCAATTTAATTAATCATCCTTGATTAATTATTTAATTACATTCAAGTAATTAGTATTAAATTAATTATACAAATTAATTATTCTTAACCACTTATAGTAATTAACCTTTAATTACTTTATTAATTAATTAACTAAAATTAATTACCTTAATCCTTAATTAATTACATTAATTAATCACTCAGTTATTAATTATTCCTTAATTAATTAATTCTTAATTACATCATTAATTATCCATTAATTACTTTCCTAAGTAATTATACCTCCTTAAATTACATTAAGTAATTATACAAATCATTAAATGATTATCTTAAATTAATTAAACTAAATTAATTAACTTAACTTATCAATTTAAACTCAATTAATTACAATGAGTAATTAATTTCTTAATTACTTCCATTAAGTAATTTTATTAATTTCACAAATGATTATCCTTTAAATTAATTAAACTTAATTAATTATCAAAATTAATCACATTAATTAATTATCCTTAGTTAATGATCTACATTAACTATTAATTATTTTAATTACCTTTCTAAAATTATTAAACATTAATTAACCATTATTAATTACAACTTAATTAATCCTAATTATCAATAAATTAATCTCTAATTACTTAATTTAAGATTAAGTACTTAACTATAACTTAATTAAACCTTAATTACTTAAATAATTTATTCCTAACTTAACTTATCAATTAATGATTCTTAATTTCAAATTAATTACCCTTTAATTAATTTAATTAAGTCCTAATTAATCAATTTAACCTTTAATTACTAATTTATAAATCCAAATCATAAATTAATTAAATTGATTAATTATCTTTTAATTACCTTACTAATTTATTTTAAAACTAGGATTCAAATTCACTTTTAATTCACACTTAAATCTGCTTCAAACTTTGATTTTTAAACCTGTTTTCATTTAAAATTTAATATCTCAAAAACACTGGCAGTTTTAAAAATGATAACCTGTACATCTAAATAACTCGAGCCATACTACTTTTACTTCGAGTCCTACCTGACTTTACTTCGAGTCAACCTCCCCTTTTTCTCGAGAAAAACTCGAGCATACAGATCCCAAACTAAATCATTCCCCAGAAAATTAAAGTGCACCGTGCACATGCACAATCAACTGCGGCAGCTCCGATCACCTTCGCTACCACCAGCAAGTCGTTGACGACCTTCTTTCTCGATCCGACCTCCCAGAATATTTATTCAAGCTCGAAATCAAATTCGAGCACTCGAGCATCCCCCTGAAACCAAAACAAAGCCTGGAAACTTCTCGAATTCACGATGCCGATCACCAGCGCACCTGAGCCTCCTGCCACAACTTCGCCAACACTCATGCTATCGATTCTCAAAGATTGGTTGAACTCGAACAACCAGAGTTGCCGTGATGATCGATTTCCTAACCTAGTTAAAACTAGGGTTCTAAACCAAAAATCCACAACTGCTATCCCCTCGATGAAATATATCACCATCAAATATTTTTCCCATCGACTACATTCATTCCTCCATCATTACCCACAGTCCCGACCTCTTCTAACACTTGGATCACCAGAAAATCTTAGATTTTCATTTCCAGTTCAATCTAGAACTACAGCTTCAATCCTAAATTAAAAACTATGATTTTAGTTTTAAAAATCTTGTTTTAGGATAAGAATTCAGTTTACATTCCTGAATTTAGAAATTAAGATGTTTTGAATTTTTACCTAAATTAAGTTACTCAGTTTTTCCTTGATTTCCAGAGATATTACCAATTTATTTTAACCTAAATAAATTTTTAAACTAAAACTTATGATGAAACAACAAGTTTCATTTGAAACTTAAGTTTTAAACAGAGACTAAATCAAAGGGTTTTGGACTTAAATCAAAACAAGAACTTAAATCTGGGAACAGAGAAGTTTCAGATATTCAAATGTATACATCATATATCAGGAATTCAACAACATACATACACCAACATACTTATAAATATACACAATGCAATATTTATCACAGCAGTAACATGCAACCAAATACTTAAGTTTTGAAAGTAAAAGTTACTTATCAATTTTAGAATGAAGACAGAGCTTCCAGATTCTTTTGCAAGCAGTACTTATAAACAACATGCACATCAGACATTCACTTAGCATTACATATTTAAATTCAGCCATATAAGCATGCAACCAATTATGATTTAAATTTTAAAAGTTACTCACAGATTTAAAATAGAGACAGGGCCCTTTTGATTTTTGAAAACAGCACTTGAATCTTTAAAAGTTGAGTTGCTGGCATATCTTTTGCTTATGAAAACCTGAGTTGCTCCTTTACTTTTGATTTAAACCTGCATGCCTTTGAATTTGCTTTAAATTCCAGATTGCTTGCTTATTTCAGGTTTGTAGAATGTTGATTTTGATTCAGATTGGAGAAAAGTGTTCAGGCTTTTGTATTTTTGAAAAATGAGTTTGCAGCCTTGAAATAGAACAGGCTTTTGATTTTTGGTCTTGGAAAATGATTTCCAAGTTTTGATTTGAATTTGTTTTCTGGTTTTGAGGAGGTATATATTATCAGATTTGTGTTTGAGAATAGGACTGAGTTTCAGATTTTTTTCTTAGCTTTTGAATTTGATAAAGAATAGAAGAAGAGAAGTATATGTGTTTATAGGCTGAAAATTATTTAGTAAAATAAAAGAAAAGAAAATTGGAAATTAAATGACACTTGTCATGTAGTTTTATTTATTAGTTAACACATGTTAATTTAGGGTGTTAAGAGGGTTACACATGTAATTTAAGTATTTTATTTTAATTTAAATTATTTACAAAAGCTTTTAAACCTTAATTTATTATTTCTTATGTATAAATAAATGAATTTCTTCATTTTCTTTTATAGAAAAATAAAACAAAACAAATTATAAATAAAAGCCTATTTAAATACTTTAAGTATTTATTCTTTTAAATTTCACAACATCAAATTCAAATTCAAATTTAAATTAAATTAAAACTCCAATTTAACAAGTTATATATATATGCATGTATAACTTTTATTAAATTTAAAAATAACAAAACCTATTTCTATAAAAATCCATTTATGTTCATAAGAACTAAGTATTATAATTATTATTTGAAAATAACAAATTTGACTATTTTAAATAATTTATAAAGGAGATTATAAATTACTTCTATTTTAAAATCATATATATCAAGTAAAGAAATAAAACAAATCTTTTATTCAAATTTGAACTTAAGCTAAAAATCTATTTTAACAATTAAACATTTATAATATGTATTTTAAACTATATAGTTATTTATTAAATGTCTTTGGAAAGCTTAATATTAATTTAAATCATAATTTCCAAATTACCAAATATTTGAAAACATAATTTCATTTGTTAAATTCAAACCAACTCATCTATTTACAATATATACAATTATACATATATATTATAAATAGAAAATATTTTATTAAACTTTTAAAAGATAAATCACTAATTAAATATTTATTTAATTAGATTATTAAATTTATTCAAATTTATTAACAAAGATCATCAAATCAATTTAATTTCCAATGCAGATTATTAAATTGATATTGTCCAAATTCCCGGGATATCACATTCCTCCCCCCTTAAAATAATTTCGTCCCCGAAATTTAAACAAAGGTAATTTAATAATCTATTCAATATTTAACAAGCATATATTATCAACCATATGCTAACAACCATAGCAAACAATCATCCAATCAAACAATTCTAATTATCCAGACAAAATTCTGGATAAAAATTTCCTCGAGTTTCCCCAAGTATATATATACCGGGACACTCGCTCTACAAACAATCTAAACTACGAAGCTACAGGGTTCCTACTCATCTAGATCTACAGAACTAGATAGGATATCAGACTACAGACGAGTCTGACTCAACTACCAAACCTCTTGAACTGCTGGTTCTAAAACCAAAGATAGATCAAATACGTACTCCCTCAGAGATACGTAAAATACAACAAATTCCAGTTGTCCAAACTGACAATTCAATCCGGAAGACCACATACTTATCCAAATCAAAACAAGGAAGAGATCCACAACTTTACTCCTCAAACATCAGAAGACTGAACTTACTTCTCCTATCTGGAAAAGATAAAACAAAAGCACTTCCAAGCTGCTCCCGCTGCACAACTCTGATCTGAAGTAGATAAGAATGCTGATGAAGAACACGAGCACAACTGGACAACACATCCCAGAAATATGGTTCAACGGATCCATAAAGAAAACTCAGATACTCCATCAAAACTTGAGCTGCTTCACCAAACTCTATCTCTAGGAACTATCCTTCAACTAGACTGAACCACCGGTATCACTCCTGGAATCCAGTCGATAAGAAAACTCAATCTTCAGATGCGGACAAACTTCTGACTTCTCTGAAGACATCCAGAAAAATTCTGACAACCCAAGAGAACACTCAGACAATCGCAAGTCACTTTTGCGATCAACCCATCCTAATTCCAACAGACTGTTCTCTCTTTACCAATCAGAACAGCTTACTCTTATTTATCCAATTTATCGAAGAAATGGATCCACTCTGCTGCTTCTGAACTTCACTTCCAGAAAAACTGCTCATCCAGAAAACTTCCTGCCATCACAGAACACTCCGAGCTGCACTGCTGACACTGATGCCAAGGACTTCCTAATCCAAAGATCTTCGAGAAACTCGGACTCCAAACCAAACAGAAACACCATGCTGAACTCAGCCACAATACCAAAGCATTCACACTTCTTTAATCTTGTTCCAAAGAAAACATCTTCAGGAACATCCATCGTCACTGTATCTCATCATACAGCTACTATTACCTGAGGTATCAAGGTACCATCACTCGCTTCTGCACATCCGACAGATCCAACTCCACTCATCCAAACTTCAAAGATAAACTCCGAACCTTTAAAAGGTTTCCTTCAGAGATTGATGAAATCCTTCACCACAGCAAAGCTTACTCGAGACGGTATTAGGCCTACAGTCTCGACAAATACACTTCCAACTCCAAACATTAAGACTCCAATCAATGGTAGTCGTGTTACACACAACCTACCTCATCTACCTTTATAACTTAATTTGGAAAACCCGAATAGGTAACCCAAATAGGTAGAAATAAATAAATATATATATAAAAATTACAAATACGCTCTCTCAAGATAGACGCCACTCCAGAGCCTAGGTATTCACTTAACCTAATGCTCTGATACCACTGTAATGACCCGCCACTCATTCCACAGAATGACGCATCATTAATAAGAAAGAAAGAGGTGAGAAAGTAGAAAAGAAAGAGAAGAAGAAGAACAACAACAGAATCTCAACAGCGGAACGAATAAATTATATTAATAACAAAAGTATTACATAATATACAACACTTATCAGAGTTACACAACATATACATCACATACTAGACAGTTATAAACATCTGTCTAGACATTACAACTCAAATACAATACAAACACTATCACAGAGATCTACACAGCGGAATACTATATCTACGAAAGCCGAAGCCTCCTGCTCCATTGCTCCTCCAGAATATTCGTCAAAGCTAAACCTGAATCCCTTGGCTACTCGTAAAAATTTGAGTACCCAAGAGTTTATAAAACAGAAATAAACAACTTGGGTCAGACATGGGTCTGGTGTGAGTAACAGGTTAAACTTGCTTAACTTCAAAACCCTTTTGGAAAGAAAAGGTATCTCGTAAGACTTCCCGCACATAAACACGGGAAAGTTTTTACCTTACGATAACCAAAACATTTGATAGGAAATCCAGTTATATTATAATAGGGTCTAGGGTTTTCAAGTAAAATACAGAAATAGCTGGAATGCTTACATCTCACGTTCCAACATAGTTGGGCACAACTAATACGTACGGCACTTATTGGATTTTGGATTCCATACAATGGCAGGGCTACCGGGGTACCGCCCGTCACAGTACGTGGCCTAGATCACCGTACCGAGGATCACTCCCAATCCCCTGCAACACAAGGCCGGAACATCCCTTACTGGATAATTCCCGCACAAGATATCCCAGCAGTTGTTGCAATCAACTGCCCACACAACCGAATAATAAGAAGGGACCTCTAGACAGGGATAATCTTGTCCTACTTGGGTGCTACCCACTAACCTTGCTGCACCTCCCCTGTTTTAGCCATTTCCGGTTTGATGAGGCTTGAGGCTACGATTACCTTTAATCAGAACACATCACTTAGAATGCTCATCGCCCTCCTGACGATGTTCTGAAAGCATTCAATCCATACAAGTTCGTTCCGGGTTCGAACGAAACCGAAGGCATTATCTCGTTACACTCATTTTGGAATCACCCTCAGAGTTAACGACAATAACCCTTGCACTCTGAATCTTCATCTTCACTTGAGATTCACGACCTATCGTTAATTTGGATCGATGTGGTATTCGGGTCTCCAGACCTGGAAATCCGGTATACGGAAACCCGATCCCGGTCTCATCGAAATCCAAAGCGTATCTTTTAAGGCCAAGTTGTTTTAAAGGTTAAAACAATTTAATTCTACTATCTATTAACACATAGATAGATAATTCACAGATTCATAATAGATAATCAACATTATCATTATAAGCAGATAATTCTTATCATCTTTACTATGCAACCAATGCATCCAAATCATACAGTATCAATTATCTCATATCTGAGATTTCAAACCATTCAAGGTACACAATATCATCCATTCATAAGCAATGATTTATTTATCACCATCTATAATTAATTTAAAATGAATTAAATTAATTATTTCATCTTTAATTAATTTAAAGTAAATTAAATTAATTACTACATCTATAAATCCTGCTTAAATCATTATTAATTAATTATCAATCAATTAATCAATCATCATCCAATTATTCAATTTAATTAATCATCCTTGATTAATTATTTAATTACATTCAAGTAATTAGTATTAAATTAATTATACAAATTAATTATTCTTAACCACTTATAGTAATTAACCTTTAATTACTTTATTAATTAATTAACTAAAATTAATTACCTTAATCCTTAATTAATTACATTAATTAATCACTCAGTTATTAATTATTCCTTAATTAATTAATTCTTAATTACATCATTAATTATCCATTAATTACTTTCCTAAGTAATTATACCTCCTTAAATTACATTAAGTAATTATACAAATCATTAAATGATTATCTTAAATTAATTAAACTAAATTAATTAACTTAACTTATCAATTTAAACTCAATTAATTACAATGAGTAATTAATTTCTTAATTACTTCCATTAAGTAATTTTATTAATTTCACAAATGATTATCCTTTAAATTAATTAAACTTAATTAATTATCAAAATTAATCACATTAATTAATTATCCTTAGTTAATGATCTACATTAACTATTAATTATTTTAATTACCTTTCTAAAATTATTAAACATTAATTAACCATTATTAATTACAACTTAATTAATCCTAATTATCAATAAATTAATCTCTAATTACTTAATTTAAGATTAAGTACTTAACTATAACTTAATTAAACCTTAATTACTTAAATAATTTATTCCTAACTTAACTTATCAATTAATGATTCTTAATTTCAAATTAATTACCCTTTAATTAATTTAATTAAGTCCTAATTAATCAATTTAACCTTTAATTACTAATTTATAAATCCAAATCATAAATTAATTAAATTGATTAATTATCTTTTAATTACCTTACTAATTTATTTTAAAACTAGGATTCAAATTCACTTTTAATTCACACTTAAATCTGCTTCAAACTTTGATTTTTAAACCTGTTTTCATTTAAAATTTAATATCTCAAAAACACTGGCAGTTTTAAAAATGATAACCTGTACATCTAAATAACTCGAGCCATACTACTTTTACTTCGAGTCCTACCTGACTTTACTTCGAGTCAACCTCCCCTTTTTCTCGAGAAAAACTCGAGCATACAGATCCCAAACTAAATCATTCCCCAGAAAATTAAAGTGCACCGTGCACATGCACAATCAACTGCGGCAGCTCCGATCACCTTCGCTACCACCAGCAAGTCGTTGACGACCTTCTTTCTCGATCCGACCTCCCAGAATATTTATTCAAGCTCGAAATCAAATTCGAGCACTCGAGCATCCCCCTGAAACCAAAACAAAGCCTGGAAACTTCTCGAATTCACGATGCCGATCACCAGCGCACCTGAGCCTCCTGCCACAACTTCGCCAACACTCATGCTATCGATTCTCAAAGATTGGTTGAACTCGAACAACCAGAGTTGCCGTGATGATCGATTTCCTAACCTAGTTAAAACTAGGGTTCTAAACCAAAAATCCACAACTGCTATCCCCTCGATGAAATATATCACCATCAAATATTTTTCCCATCGACTACATTCATTCCTCCATCATTACCCACAGTCCCGACCTCTTCTAACACTTGGATCACCAGAAAATCTCAGATTTTCATTTCCAGTTCAATCTAGAACTACAGCTTCAATCCTAAATTAAAAACTATGATTTTAGTTTTAAAAATCTTGTTTTAGGATAAGAATTCAGTTTACATTCCTGAATTTAGAAATTAAGATGTTTTGAATTTTTACCTAAATTAAGTTACTCAGTTTTTCCTTGATTTCCAGAGATATTACCAATTTATTTTAACCTAAATAAATTTTTAAACTAAAACTTATGATGAAACAACAAGTTTCATTTGAAACTTAAGTTTTAAACAGAGACTAAATCAAAGGGTTTTGGACTTAAATCAAAACAAGAACTTAAATCTGGGAACAGAGAAGTTTCAGATATTCAAATGTATACATCATATATCAAGAATTCAACAACATACATACACCAACATACTTATAAATATACACAATGCAATATTTATCACAGCAGTAACATGCAACCAAATACTTAAGTTTTGAAAGTAAAAGTTACTTATCAATTTTAGAATGAAGACAGAGCTTCCAGATTCTTTTGCAAGCAGTACTTATAAACAACATGCACATCAGACATTCACTTAGCATTACATATTTAAATTCAGCCATATAAGCATGCAACCAATTATGATTTAAATTTTAAAAGTTACTCACAGATTTAAAATAGAGACAGGGCCCTTTTGATTTTTGAAAACAGCACTTGAATCTTTAAAAGTTGAGTTGCTGGCATATCTTTTGCTTATGAAAACCTGAGTTGCTCCTTTACTTTTGATTTAAACCTGCATGCCTTTGAATTTGCTTTAAATTCCAGATTGCTTGCTTATTTCAGGTTTGTAGAATGTTGATTTTGATTCAGATTGGAGAAAAGTGTTCAGGCTTTTGTATTTTTGAAAAATGAGTTTGCAGCCTTGAAACAGAACAGGCTTTTGATTTTTGGTCTTGGAAAATGATTTCCAAGTTTTGATTTGAATTTGTTTTCTGGTTTTGAGGAGGTATATATTATCAGATTTGTGTTTGAGAATAGGACTGAGTTTCAGATTTTTTTCTTAGCTTTTGAATTTGATAAAGAATAGAAGAAGAGAAGTATATGTGTTTATAGGCTGAAAATTATTTAGTAAAATAAAAGAAAAGAAAATTGGAAATTAAATGACACTTGTCATGTAGTTTTATTTATTAGTTAACACATGTTAATTTAGGGTGTTAAGAGGGTTACACATGTAATTTAAGTATTTTATTTTAATTTAAATTATTTACAAAAGCTTTTAAACCTTAATTTATTATTTCTTATGTATAAATAAATGAATTTCTTCATTTTCTTTTATAGAAAAATAAAACAAAACAAATTATAAATAAAAGCCTATTTAAATACTTTAAGTATTTATTCTTTTAAATTTCACAACATCAAATTCAAATTCAAATTTAAATTAAATTAAAACTCCAATTTAACAAGTTATATATATATGCATGTATAACTTTTATTAAATTTAAAAATAACAAAACCTATTTCTATAAAAATCCATTTATGTTCATAAGAACTAAGTATTATAATTATTATTTGAAAATAACAAATTTGACTATTTTAAATAATTTATAAAGGAGATTATAAATTACTTCTATTTTAAAATCATATATATCAAGTAAAGAAATAAAACAAATCTTTTATTCAAATTTGAACTTAAGCTAAAAATCTATTTTAACAATTAAACATTTATAATATGTATTTTAAACTATATAGTTATTTATTAAATGTCTTTGGAAAGCTTAATATTAATTTAAATCATAATTTCCAAATTACCAAATATTTGAAAACATAATTTCATTTGTTAAATTCAAACCAACTCATCTATTTACAATATATACAATTATACATATATATTATAAATAGAAAATATTTTATTAAACTTTTAAAAGATAAATCACTAATTAAATATTTATTTAATTAGATTATTAAATTTATTCAAATTTATTAACAAAGATCATCAAATCAATTTAATTTCCAATGCAGATTATTAAATTGATATTGTCCAAATTCCCGGGATATCACATTATTGGTGTGTTTGTTAGATCTGCTTCATTTTACATATGTTTTCTTCATTTTATCTCTTCAAACACATCCAAAGAGTGTTGTGCCCAATTTTGGTACAAACACCTAACTTAAACCCAGCCCATTAAGGGTCCAAAAGTCCAAGTTAAGGTGTAGTGAAGATAGTCGTGAGTTCGACAACTTATTGTGGTGATCCGTGTAAGTTAGAAGTGTTTTTGTGAGTAAAGCTTCCACCTTTGAACCATGAAGTTTAAACTATATTCATGCACGTATTTGTAGATATTGAATGCTTACTGTACAGTTGTAATAATGGTTTGGTTATTGGGTTGTTTTGTTGCTTTGAAAATTAGTCGCTTTGGAAAGTTAGTAAGCGACTCTTAAGTTATATGAAAATCTAGTAGTTAAACTAATTCCGTTGTTAATGAGTGCTTGTTACATGTTGAATTATTGTAAACTACTATATATGTATGTTCATGCCCTTGATTTGTGATGGTTGGTTGTATTGAAAATGTCATATACTCAAATTCCTAACTGCCCGTACAGCGATAGTTGTTATATCGACATTTTCGGAAAATCACCTTTTATCGAAACCGTTTGGCTTCATTATTGTGCTTGGAATTATTTTACAAGTTAAGCAAGTTTTTGATTAATGATGTTTTCAAAAATAATTAATTATTTTAATAATGATTATTTAACTTAATTTATTAATTAATAAGGATTAAAGTTAACTAATTAACTTGTTAACGATGTATTTAAAATTAACTAATCACTTGGTTAATAATGTTTTCAGATTAATTAATCATTTTTTTCTGATGTTGTTTAAGATTAATTAATCTTTTAATAATGATGGATTAAAGTTAAATAATCAATTTGCTAATGATGTCTTTAAATTAATTAATATTTTTAATTAATGACTTTTAAAAGTTAATAAATCTGTTTAACCTTAATAAATCTTTCCTTAAATAAAGTTTTAAATCAATTAATCGCTTTTAAATA
This sequence comes from Allium fistulosum, assembly GCA_030737815.1. NCBI lineage: Eukaryota > Viridiplantae > Streptophyta > Magnoliopsida > Asparagales > Amaryllidaceae > Allium > Allium fistulosum. Next base: position 391,671,055 of record CM060901.1, read on the forward strand.
ATGATATTTAATTATTATTAATTAATTTAATTAATTATATTATTAATCAATTGAATTAACGATGTTTTAAAGATGATTTACCCTTTTTAATTAAAGGTTATTAAAGTTAATTAATCAACTTAGTTAACAAAGTTTTAAAATATAATTAATTAATGTAATAAGGATGTTTTAAGTTGGTAAATCCTTTTTAATGATGTTTCAAAGTTAGTAAACTCTTTTAATAATGTGTTGTAGTGCTAATACTTGTAATATGAAGCCAAGTACGAATATGGGTTTTTAAAAGATATTTTTTGAATTGTTTATGGAAATGAAATAATTTCCATAAAGCGATTCAGTTGTATGGAAATGATTTATTTGTATAATTAGCACTAAACATCGAAGAAATAAACTTGTCGCTATTTCGAAAGTAAAGAATAATCATGGGGCATGACTTTGAGGTAACACTACCTTGACTTGTTCGGTATTATTGTTAACCAAGAAATAGTACAAGTTTGAATTTGATGAGTGGTGGTAAGTATACAAGACTTAATTTCCATATACGATCATTTTATATCCCCGATAGTTGGTTTCTCAGTTATCGGTTACTTCAGCTTCTTTATTATCGTCATTCTAAGACGATGTGTTGTTCCGTTAAGCATTGATATCCTTTATCGAAAATGACTAAATCCAAAGCGTGAGAGGAAGCCAAGCTATGTGGGATAGCCTCCATTAGGGTACTTTCACATCTCATCTAGATTTGGATTCAATAGCGCTATTAGATGTGAAATATTCGGATATTCAGTAAGGTTTGGTGGGGTCCCCCTTGGTATTGTCCGAGAAGTGTCATGGAGTATATAAGCTTCTTAAAAGTATATTACCAGAGGTATACTTCAAGGGTGGTGCACCTTCCTAGTCATTTGTGGGGGAATTTCCTTTTCTTATTTGATTCGAACCTTCAAATTTATTTCCTTATTTGCATCGAGAAGATTCAATCATTCTTCATGGTGTTTAATTACTTATCCATTCTTTACGTTTGATATTGATTTATGTGGGAGTAAACCCGTTCCGTGTTCAGCGGCATGGTCTCACATGTTTGTGTTTAATTTCACACCTATTGTTTAAAAAGTTTTACTAATACCAGACATATCGTCTGACCCGAGTTGTTTGTTTTCCCTAAACTCTCAGGTACTCATTTTATTTGAGTAGTCCGAGAGCAGTAGGTCTTTTGTAGGCTCTTTTAAAGATGGTGTTCGAGCAAGAGGCTTTCATCTTCTCAGTTATCTATTAAGCTATATTATCTAGTTTGTGTATGTATTTTGTTTTAGCATATGTAAAGGCAGGATTTTATAACTTCCTAAGCTGTTTGTAGTACTTTTGTGTGACTCTAATAACTCCTTGTTAAGGAGTAACCTGATGTACTATTGACTATTATGTTTTATTTAGCATTTTTGTTGTGAAGTTTTCTATTCTGCTCTTTTATTTTTATCCTACGACAATTCATCTTTCTGACGCTTGGGCAACGATATAGGAATATCAAGGAAGCATTAAGTGTCATTCTCAAGGGTCAGAAAGGTGGGCCGTCACAGGTACCATTGTTGGACCCATCCCATTTTGGGAGTAGGTGAAATGGATATTTCAAAAAAAAATCCATATTCGGACCTTGATGGGACTATGCAATCTAACAACTAGAATTGGATCCAATCTATTAATTGAATAAAATTATATTCTACTTAAAATATTTTATATTTTATTAATCAATCGCATTAATTGATTTTATTCAATGATTACTTTGAACATATCTCATATATTCATAACATGACATGATGGTATGGTGATGTATAAACATACACTATGTATATATTATTTGTATACAGATATTCATAGTATTATATTTATATGTACGTACGTACGTATGTATACATATAGTATATACATTTATATGTGTATTTTACATACATATATTGCCATAAAAATTAAATTTAAATAAATAATAATTAATGTAACAATCAATGAAACAACTTCCAAATTTATTTCTTTAGCTAAGGAAATATCTAAAAGGAAAGGGAAAGTCCTTCCACCTTCCTCTCTTGTAAACTTCTAATTAAAATTAGATATAAATCATGCGTTGCAATTTATATATACTAAATTTAATTGGAGCTAAAAATAAGTGAATAACAGATTTGATGGTACACAAATTGTGACTGCATAAAATGATTAAAAAAGTGTGTACACACACACAAAGGATAAATAGATTTCACATACTATTATATACATATGTGTTTACTTTTTGCTCTATAAATAAAACAACATGTGTGTGTGTATAATAAAGAACTTCCATATAATTATAAACTAAATTTATGTAGATAAATAAACAATTAATTAAATATGCATATATATAATAATACAAAATAACTAATAGAATAAATTAAAATTTTATTTTGACCAAATAGACAACAAAATGTCAAAACTCAAAACAAATTCCAAAAATCAATTTTTGGATCCACATTAACATACATGCTTGATTGAAGCCAAAGTAAATGATCATTGTATATATTTATGATTACATAAAATCAATTCATTCAATAATATATCGAAACAACTTTTGAAAATATTAATTCACAAATACATAAAACAAATTAAATAGATTAAAGTTTCATGTTTGGTTTTCCCTTTTTTAAATTTTACTTATAAACAACATATGTACAATAAATCAAACTTTAGTAAAATTCAATGGTTAATTATATGTTACACAAATTTGGGTCAAGTATGATCATGTATAAGCATATAAATATAAGATTACCTTTATAAATCCAGCTCTTCGTGACCCTTTGATATGTGAATCAACACCTAGACTTCTTGAATTAGCACCCGATATTGCTAGAACCTAATGGACCACTTTGTTTTATTTTATTTTATTTTATTTTGCTGAAAATTTTGGCCATAGGGAAGTAAGGCATGGAAGAGCCGTCCATGAAAAGAGAGGACTAGAAGAAGGAATCATTGGAAAAAAAATTAATGTGGAAGGTTTTGTTTTTATGGACAGAATTAAAACCTTTCCACTTCTCTCTTTTAAATGCATCCTTATTATTTCCCATTAGATCTAAATCAATTATCTATACCATGCTTCTCCTTCTATGGCTGACCATAATTCCTTAGTGGTCCAAAAAATCCGAAAGCCCATTAAGTGATTAATTAAATATTACGCATGCTTAAATATATATCGTATATTGATACGTGCAAATATAACCTTTATACACACACCAAATAATTACTAATAACAAGCCAAACATCAAATACATTAATAACAAATATTTCTTAAATATTAGTTAATTTAATTAATTTATAACACTTTATAAACTAATTAAATCGTATGGTTTTTGGGAGAACTCACAAGTGCAGTTGTGAGACTTAGACGTGTTAATTTGATCACGATTAATATTGCGCAATTCAAATATTAACATTCATACCTCACCTTTGCTAATGGTGTTTGGTCCAATTCATTGCTTATTGATCTTTTCTGTAAAATCATATTTTATATTGTCCTAAGCGATATCAATAATGATAATAATTTACACACATTATCTTTGTCAAGACAATATCACTTTAGGACATATGGAGTTTTATACTGGTTAAAACTCTAATAATATCCACATTCAACCCTGGCTAGAGATTTTGAATTTATTATTATTAACCTTCTATTCTAGCTAGAGATTTTGACTTTGAGTTGACTGTAGTTGACCGTGATACTAACATCATACAACTGAGGAGATGAATTCTCTATTGAATAGTGCTTTTCTCCCAATGCTTCAACTCAAACCCAACTATAGTCGTTCGATGGACACCATGCCATGATTTAACTATAATCAAAATGGATTATCACATTGAAGTTCCATAGTATTGTCAAGTCAAGGGAATTGTGTCCCCATCCCATAAAGATAGGGAAAAGGTGCAATACTATCTAAATCGGGTGGGGGCTGGGAGAAAGCCAGCAACCCAGTGACTCGATCATGCATAACCAACGGAAGAAGGTTAGCTCAACCTGGTATGTACATTGGTAATTCTGAATGCATGACTCGTAGATTTGCACCTAGCGGGACTTTATGTTACTACCAAAATTCCTTTCGACCTTTTCGAAACCACTTTGAATAGAAGACAAAGGAAGAACAAGAAGATGAAGCTCCAGCAAGTCCTTTCAAAGGAGTCGAAGGGATGCTACTGCCAAAGTATAGAAGTTTCACAACCTTTTGAAGGGCTCGAAAGGGTCGAAAGCACCCTTCCACTTCAATGTCCACCTTTCAAACCAGATGATTCCACAAGCATGAAGACCTTTCGAATGAGTTAAAGAAACACCTTTCGAAGACAAAGAAGGACAACTCATCATATATGCGCCAAACCTTTCGAAACCAAATGTTTTGCCTTCACTCAACCTCTCAGAAACATGCATTGGCCAGAGCAACCCTTTCGAAATCCAAACCAAGCCTTTAGAACTGTTCGAAGCCATTATTATCCAGGGAGGTTCCACATCAAGTAACAAGCAGAAGTTCAGAAGCAACTAACAGAGTGGAAACCATCAGTATTGCAACACCTTCGAAACCTTTGGATAAACCCTATCGACGGAGTCGAAAGCTCCTACAAAGCAAGAAAGGCGCAACTGTCCCATTCGACAAAGGAGGAAGCATTCTAAAGAAAACACGGCAGCCACCTTTCAACCAGATCGAAAGCATTGTGGTCAAAAGGTACCGATCCACATCTATAAATAAGACCCAAGGGGTCTGGTTTTGGGGATCCGAGCTCAGTCATTCTATACTTGTATTTTCTTAATTCTAAAAGCAGTAAACCCAAATTTGTAAATTTAATTGGGGAAATTGAGCAATAAAAACTTCTTTGAACTGAGAAAGGGGAAGACCTCTGTATTTTTTGATTACTTAGTTATTTCAAAGCTTTATTGTCTGAACTAATCGTGTTTTTCCAAGTGTCGACCAAGTCAAGAGGTTTCTTCTGACTTAATCAAAACCCCTGTGTATTCAAGTAACACCGGTTATAGACTCCATGCCACTTTCTACTGGACTTTTACTTTCGAATAGGTCGAAATCTTCACATTCCAAATAATCCAAGTCTTAATCCTCATCCATTGCATATCTTAATCCTAGCTTTAGACAAGGTCGAAACCTTAAACCCAGCTGAATACACCTTAAATCCCTGACCTAAGCCTTAACCACTAATAACCTAACTTCCAACAGGGAAGAAACCTACCAAATCCAACCTTAATCTCAGATTCTTAGAGTTATCCTTCCGTGTTCCGCAACCGCTTCAAAAGGAACGCTTTCGAAGGGATAACCACACTAGCTTAGAAAGCTCGAAAAACTAATAAGAAAGGAAATTAATCGTTTCGACTGAGTCGAAAGGTTGATCCGAGAAATTTCCCACCACAACAACCTATTCGAAAGGGAGAATTAAGAGGATTATCTACATCTTACCTACTTCTACTTAACCAAAGTGATCAAAAAGGACTAACCATGTCTTAAGGACAACTTTGGGGTGTTAACAAGATTTCTTGTTAACATTTTGGCGCTAGAAAGAGGGCTCGAACCTCTGACTCTGTTGAACACCCAACACCACATTCCTCTAACCCAATTATTTCCAAGCTCTTCGACTCAAAGTCTTACTTCATCATGGCTAGTGGAATCAAAAGATCCGAGCAAGGATCCTTGGAACCATACTTTAATTGGATTCTCCTAAGAGACAGCTAATGATAGAAATCTCCAAGAAGAACAACTGTTAAGGATGAAGGCTTTAAGAATCATACGGGAAACGAAAGTTGAAGCCTATGATCCACTTAAATGGAGTTTAAACCCTTTTCATGTTGGTCCCAACCCAATCTTTGCTTTAGGGGAAAAGAAAAAGGGAAATGATAATTTATTTGACCAAATGAGAAAGAAAATTCAACACTATACCAAAGGCACAATCTTTGAAGAAGGAATAATGGTAGATTACTACGCCTTTGCACACAAATGGAGTCAAGTCACAAGTGGGACAATACGTAGATCGGAACCCCAAAGAGTTTAAAAGAGAAAACCAGTTATTGAAGGAGAAACTCCAGAGCCAAGTAATAAGAGATTTAGAGGCCATCCTCAAGAAACAAGCTTCAAGTCAAGACTTCCTAAAGAGTGCAATCTAATAACATCCATAGAGAATGTCTACTTGCTAACAAAGGATGAGCTTAACTATTGGCCATCGAAGAAAAAGAAGCCAAAATATAAAAGAAATTTGGGGAAATCCTACTATTATTCCCATATGATGAATGGACATAAGACTAACCACTACAGAGCCTTGGAAGGAATGGTAATCAGCTTTTTTCATGAAGGCAAAATTAATGAGTTTGTAAAGAAAAATAGAATGAGATCAATAAAGACCTACTTTTCTAAAGAAGATTGACATGGTTGGGAGTGAAATACTCCTTGCATTTGGCCAGGTTAAAGCACTGGACAAGCCCTTGGCCTTGCCTCTGGTCTGGTCAAGGCGCGTCCTAGAGGGAGGATGGAACAAGCCTTTAACCGTGCCTCGCTATGGCTAGGTTAAAGCACCGAACAATCCCATGTCCACGCCATGCTATGGCTAGAGCAGGGCACCTCATGGAGGGAGGTCGGAGGTAGGCTTTTGTCCGCGCCACGCTATGGCAGGTTAAAGCACCGGACAAGCCCTTGGCCGCGCCTCTGGTCATGTCAAGGTGCCTCCTGGAGGGAGTTTGGGTATGTCCTTGGTTCCAGCCTCTACGAATGAGCTAACCAAGAGCACCAGACAACAATGGACTAAGATGTCCAAGCCCGAGAAAGCGGCATATCTACAAAGGACTAAGATGTCCAAGCCCGAGAAAGCGAAATATCTACAAGGGACTAAGATGTCCAAGCCCAAGAAACGACATATCTACAGCGAACTAGGATGTCCAAGCTAGAAAAATAGCATATCAAATAAAGGACTAATACATCCTAGCTTGAGAGGAAACCGATAAAATTACAACTCCATACAGGGCCTAAGAGGTTTAAACATGTCGAAGAGGATAGAATCTAAGGAGTAAAACAGAACTCCGCTTATTACCTGAATCTGGGTTTTGGGCCTCTCATTTCTGAAATTCGTCTATTAATACCCAAATCTGGGTTGATTATAGGTCTCTCAATTCCTCATACCCGAATCTGGGTTTCGAGACTATTATTTGATGCCCTAATCTGGGCTTGAGGTTTCTATTATGGATTTCAGATTATCCACTATTAATACTCGAATCTGGGTTAAGTACTTCTATCAACTTCTATCAAGAAGATCATTATTATGAATTTACGGCTATCATCCACAAAATACTCAAATCTGAGTTTCAAGTTTCTTAAATTCTAATGTTATCCACTAATATTCGAATCGACTGTCGGGTTTCTAAACTTTCAGATTTTATTCATACCCCGTCATGGGATTTTTACTACAAATTTCCAGATGATGATTTCTGGATTTCTATTGATTATTTTCAAAGAATGATTCTCTAAAAATATGTATACCCATGGTTGAGGATAAAAAAATTTGCCAATAGACTTCGGATATTCCAGCAATATGGTTAAAATTAAATTCTTAATTATTACCCATCATAATCAAAGATGGTTTTCAAGACATCTAGTCAAATATGATTATTGTTCATTTATTACCATACGATTGGCATAATGATTTGTTAATCTACGTGAATAATATATATAAACTTTTATATCAATTTCAAGCTAACAATTGGAAATATTGTTTGCTTTTTACTTTTTAGGAAAGTTAGAACAATGCAGAAGAATGAAAGATCCAGCAAACACAGAACTTGTGGTATAAGCTATCAAACAAGTGTTTTAGAAATAACATTACAGGAAAAGATCACAAACCGGGTGATTTTTACAAAATTTACATGATTTACATAACTTATGAAATTATTTACAAATATACAAAACAAGTATATACATTTCATGAATATGAATCAATCATAAATCTTGAGTAGCCTTAGTTAGATTCTCAGCAATTGAAGGATCAACAATGTGATGGATTGCGATGTAGAGGACCTCTTTGAGTTTCGTCTCTTTCTTTCTTATCCCATTTGCATCGTCAATTGTATCGACATTAGTTTTCAAGGCATGATTGAAAGCTCTATTTGCGCCTCTATAGGTTTTATTTTCCCTTTCTAATTCGGCGATGCGCTTCAAAAGAGAGATAATTCTCGCGTTCAAGTTTTTGAATTTTAGCAGCATATTCGTTTATGCACTATGAATATTTAACTTTCTGCTATTCGTCAAAGTATTTCATCATTTCGAACTTAACTTTCATACACTACTCGCCCACTACCTTCTCATCTAAGCCCGGAGGAGGATTTGTTATAGTGGGAAATTTCTGAGCTGCAAGGGAAGTAGATCTAGTAGCTTTAGCAACAGATGAAGTAGCATGAGGAATGGGTAAATCAATACTCGAAATGTTATCTGCCATAATAAATTCTAATGAGTCGCACTGAGCTTGACTATCCTTTAATTTCATCTCCAAATCACTAATCTGTTGAAAAAGTTCTGACATTTTGTGATCGAAGTCAATTGAAGGATTCTATTTAACTTGACGCTTCAGAGTGGAAATCGTTTCATTCTTACTATTAACATCTGCTTCTAAGCTGGAAATTTGATCCTTAAGATTTCTAATAATGGTTTTCTAAAGTAAGAAGCTTTTGTGCCATCTTAAAGCCTCAGTGTTATCATGAAAATGAGCGAGTAAAGTGTCTTCCAGAAGTCTGCTCTTTTCAAGATCAACTAACAGCTTATCCTTAAGATTGACGAAGTGAGATGCTGAATCTAATGAGTGAGGTGCTATGGATAACTATAATTCCTATTCAAATAAAAAAGAGAAAAAGAACGAAGTCAAAACCAGAATGAACAATTTCTTTATTATTACAATAGAAAATTACAACTTAAATGACAATGAAACTAAAAGAGTACAATTGAATATTTACTTTACATCTAAAGTTAAGAAACTACATTTCTAGCTTTATTAAGTGAATTGGTGGAAAGGGTAACTGTCGAGTCAAAAGGAATATTGACTCCTTCTGGAGTAATAACCGGTGGATATTTATTGTAGTCCTATTCTCCGGTAGGTGGACTATCTTGCCCATGTATTAGTTTGGTGTGGAATGTCCGAATTTCATTGAGTAGTTTCTCCTTTTCCTCACCAAGAAAATTGAAGCGGAGATGAGGGTGTTCCATGTAAAGTCTTTGCAAATCTCTAAGGAAACAATATCTCGCTAATTTTGAAGATTTTAAAATTGATGACTTTTCGAGATAAAATCTCTCAATCTAACATATCGACTTAGGTAATCTCTGGAGACAAGATTGCCTAAAGGACATTCTCTCGGTAATAACATAATAGAATGTAGCTAAGCATAAAAAGCAAAACTAAAACAAATATTTACAAATCAATATATTATTACATGTTTACAATCATTCATCTGGTTCATACAAAATTGACTTGGTAAACAACTCTGAAACAAATTTGTCCTTATAATACTTGTGACGGCCCGACTTTTTCTCTATAGAAAAAGTCGTATCATCATGAAGAAAGAAAGGGATAGAAGAAGAAAAGAAAGAAAAGAAGAAAGAACAACAACATCAGAAACTCACAGCGGAACGAATGAAATATAATATATCATATAAAATATTACATAGTATCATATACATCAGAGTTACACAACTTATACAACACATATTAGACAGTTATAAACATCTGTCTAATTCATACAACTCAAGTATCACAGGTACAGACACAACATATACACAGCGGAATCATCATATATCTACAAGGTGAAGCCTCCTGCTCCAAATCTCCTCCAGAATTCGTCAAAGCTAACCCGAATCCCTCGACTACTCAATACAATATTGAGTACCCAAGAGTTTAATAAAACAGAAAATAAACACTTGGGTCAGACATGGGTCTGGTGTGAGTAAACGGTTAGATTGCTTAACTTTGAAAACTTTTGAAAACAAAAGTATCACGTAAGACTCCCCACACATAAACATGGGTAAGTTTTTACCTTACGCTAACTAAAACATTTGATAGGAAATCCAGTTATATTATAATAGGGTCTAGGGTTTTCAAGTAAAATACAGAAATAGCTGAAATGCTTACATCTCACATTCCAACATAGTTGGGCACAACTAATACGTACGGCACTTATTGGAGTTTGGATTCCATACAATGGCAGGGCTACTGGGGTACCGCCCGTCACAGTACGTGGCCTAGATCACCGTACCGAGGAGTACGCCCGCTCCCCTGCAACACAAAGCCGGAACCATCACTTACTGGATAATCCCGAACAAGACAATCCCGTAGTTGGCGCGACCAACCACACACTAAGCCGAATAAAAGAAAAGGGACCTCTAGACAGGGATCTATCTTGCTCTCAGTGGGTGCTACCCACGAAGCCTTGCTGCACCTCCCCTGTTTTAGCCATTCCCGGTTGATGAGGCTTGAGGTTACGATTACCTTTAATCAGAACATATCACTTAGAATGCTCATCGTCCGCCTGATGATGTGCTGAAAGCATTCAATCCATACAAGTTCGTTCCGGGTTCGAACGAAACCGAAGGCATTATCTCGTTACACTCGTTTTGGAATCACCCTCAGAGTTAACGACAATAACCCTTGCACTCTGAATCTTCATCTTCACTTGAGATTCACGACCTATCGTTAATTTGGATCGATGTGGTATTCGGGTCTCCAGACCTGGAATCCCGGTATACGGAAACCCGATCCCGGTCTCATCGAAATCCAAAACGTATCTTTTAAGGCCAAGTTGTTTAAAGGTTTAAACATTTAAACTTATATTCTGAATGATATAAACAGATAGATAAATAACATTATCACAATAGATAATTCATATCAACATTCATCTCACAAAGCAGCATATATCATATATATATCAGAGTTATCCAAATCATCCAATATCAACCAATCAGTATTAATCAATCATTTAAACAGAATTTGATTAACTCTAATCAATTTAATTAACCTTTAATTAAATTAATTACTATCACTTAATTACTTGGATTATCTTAATCCTGCTTACTATCATTAATTAATTACAAATTAATTAATTAAACATCTTAATGATCTTCCTTAATTAATCTTCCTTGATTAATTATATTTAATTATATTCAAGTAATTATCCTTAACCATATACAGTAATTAATCTTTAATTACTATCATTAATTAAAATAATTAATGAACCTTCATTTATTAATTAATTATAATTAATTATATTAATCCTCAATTAATTACAATTAAATAATCATACTTAAATTAATTACTTTTATTAATCAATCTTGATTAATTCCATTAATAATCCTCTAATTACTTTATTAATTAATTACCTTCTAGTTAATTAAATAATTAATCTTTAATTAACTACATTCATTAATTAACCTTAATTAATCATAAACAGTAATTAACGATCTTGTAATTACTTATCTTAATTAATTACTTCTTAATTAATTATATTAACCTTGATTAATTAATCTAATTAATTAATCTTTTATTACTTTATTAAGTAATTATTAATCAATTTAAATTAACAAATAATCCTTAATTAATTACTTTATTAATTAATTACTTTTTAATTAATTACACTTAGTAATTAATCTTAAATTAAACACATTTAATTAATCACATTAATTAATTAACCAAAATAATTAAGTAATTAACTCTTAATTACTTACCTAAGTAATTATCTTCTAATTACTTCATTAAATGATCTCTCTTAACTAATTACCTTAACAAGTAATTAAGGCCCATCATTAAATAATTCTTAATCCTTCAAATAATTTAATTACTTTATAATTAATTAACTTTAAAACAATTATATTAATCAATTATTTAATCAAGTGATTATCCATTAATCACTTTCATTTAATTACTCCCATGAGTAATTTCCACTAATTACTTCCATAAGTAATTACCTTCTTAATTACATTCAATTATTAACCATTTATTACTTCATTAAGTAATTATACTTAATTAATCCATAATTAAGTGATTAATTAAAATTAATTAAACAATTAATTAATTAATATCTTATATTTTAAAATCCTTAATTAAATAAGAAAAACATTTATCTTAATTAATCTCTTTACTTATTAACAAATCATATTTTAAATTAAGTATTCTCAAATTCATATCAAATTAATTAACTTCAATCAATTATATTACTTAATCCTTTAATTAATAATATCAAGTGATTAACCATTTATCAAATTCATTTATTTACTTTCATAAGTAATTATCCTAATTACAATAAGTAATTAACTTTTAATTTATTTTACTCATTTATTATCCTTAATTAATTCCAATTTTTAAAAGATAAACTCATCATTAAAATTAAATAATTACTTCCATCATTTTATTTAGAAATTAATTATATATATTTAAATATAATTATACTTTAAGACAAAATAATTTTAAATCCTTAATTATAACTTAATTAAAAGTTAAATTTCAAATATCTTAAAGTTTAATTAAAAACTTAATTGAAACAAACAAATAACTTTTTAATTAAAGGTTCAAAAACATTTGATAAAGAAAAGAATTATTTAAGAAATGACTTTAAAACAAATTCCTCTTTTAAGTTTTCAAAACCTTTAAAACATGATTTAAAGTTTGCTCTTCTCCTGCTTCGAGTCCAACCCGTAACCCTCTCGTTTTTCTTCGAGTCGAACAGTAAACTACGCGAGTCTTCTCGAGTCTCCTTGCAACACCATCCACTTCGAGTTTTCACGCAAAAATCACGAGACCGTCCCGAGTTCCCCCCTTCTTCCCCAAACCCAAACATTCCCAGACCAACGTGCACACGAACGTGCACGGTGCACGTGTCCCCCTGCCTACGGCCGCCGTAGATCATCGCGCCCATCGCCGATGATCACATAATCGTACTCGAGCAATAATTCGAACCCAGCTCTTCAAAACAACTTACGAAATAAAATTCGAGCAACAGGATCAAAACAATCGTCAGGCACGTCATCAGATATTCGCCTCGCGCCGCCTCCCCAGTCCCTTATCGGCCACCAAGTTTGGACCCAAGCTCCATCATCACATGACACGTCGATCTGCATCGTCGCTACACAGTCCGGTCCCTTGTGGATGGTGCAACATCATTATTTTAGTCGCGAACGCAAATGGGTTCTTAATCCCTAGATCGACTCCGATCACCATCCACGATGGATTATAAATTCATCACACAATTTTCTCGAGTTCGACGACCACCCAAGCACCTCTGGAAGCAACCCCGACACCCAATAGCTCGCCGATCAATAGAATTTTGCCACAAACTAATTTCCGTTCATTTTACAAATTCTACCTCAATTCAAAACTAAAAATCCTGATTTTAGTTTTTAAAATCATTGTTTTCAAAATTAATTTGGATGATGTAATTGAATCTTGAATCCATGCAAGCTGAAAATCAGATATGTTTTGAATTTTCACTGTATTTCTCCTTCCAGTCAAAAACCATCTCATATTTTTCCGGGAAATATATTTTAAAATTAAGTTTGGTAATTTAAAACCCATTTTTGTTTTAATATCATAAGCTGTAGAAGATCAGGGAAAGTGTAATTGAATTTTGAACTATATTAAAACCTGTAAATTTTTAACAGAGGCATTCTTGCCTGTTTCCAGATATGTACACAAAGTATATATACATACCGGCATATTTACATAACCATACAAGCATATTTTAATTCATAACTTCCAAGATGATCACATGCAAACCAAAATTCAAACAGATCTTAGGTTTTAGAATTGAGTTTACTTACAAACAACAACATACAACTAGATTAAGGGTTGAAAGTTTGATAATCTTAAAAATAACAGAGAACAGGTTTACATATATATATATACATGCATTCTCATCAGCTTCACATCAACATTTTAATCTAGGTAACAGAAATAAATTATCACTGATATAAATTTTAGCATCAGATTTTTAAAACTGTTTTTAAAATAAAATTTACTCACATTTTTAAAGCAGAGAATAGAGCAGAGGCATTTTCCCAGGCTTTGAAAGCTGAGTTGTTTTAAATTGCCTTGCTGTTGAATTCGAATACTTGTCTGCCTTCAATTTTTGATGATTTAAAAGTTGCTGTTGATCTTCATTCGAAATGCATGCTTGAATCCTAGATTTTTATCTTCATTTGCATTGAGAATTTTTACAGGCTTTGATCTTTTTCTTTGAAATTTTTTTTCAGGTTTCTTTTAGATTTTAGAAAAGAGGAGAAAAAGAATTGAGAAAATATGTCTTGAACGATTTGGACTGAAGAAAAAATGAAGATCAGATCTTCTTCTATATTTACTTATAATTTAAATTTCAAAAGAAATTAAGTATGCCACTTGTATTATTATAAATTAGATAAATGTTCATTGCATAAGTCCCTTAATTTACAAGTGTTAAAACAAGCAAAATTATGTTTAAAACCTTATTATAAAAGAAATTATATTTTAAAACCTTATTTACAAAAGTATTTATGTTTTCTTAATATGTAATTATGGATTTATATAAATTCATTTACTTATTTACAAACTATTTTAGTTTAAGAGATATTTTAAAAAGGAAAGTTTATTTAAAACCATATATACACACTTATAACCATTTTAAATTTGAGCATTTAAAAAGAAGACAAAACAAAGCTTGTTTAAATCCTTTTTAAACAATTTCATTTAAAATAAACAATTATCTTATATTTTGAAAATAATTGAATTAATCTAAACTATTCTTTGAAAAATATTAATTTTAAAACAAAGCTTTTAAATTCACAATTCATACATATATATTTATCAATAGATTTAATTAAATTTCAAACAATCCAAATTATAACATATATCTATATATATATTACAATTTGAAAAATTCATCTTTTATTTAAACAAAAGATTTCTATTCCCAATATATATAGCAAAATATATATTATAAATAGATTAAAACTTTATTAATTTTAACAATCAAATCTTATCAATATTGCCAGATTCAATATTTATTAACTTTTAAAAGATTAAATTATCAATTTAAATTAGAATTATAAGGGAAGATTATCAATCCAAATAAATTATTAAAACAGATTATTAAATTTATATTACCCAAAAACCTGGGATATCACATTCCTCCCCCCTTAAAATAATTTCGTCCTCGAAATTAAAAGCAAAGTTAATTTAATAATCCAGCAAAGATTTTTAAAACAGCAACCACATACCTATCATCCAGTTTCTAACAACCATAGCAATCAATCAAACAAACAAACAAACCTAACTAACTATTCTGATACAAATCAGGATAGATCTTTATAATACTATCTAGAGTTTCCCAAGTATAAATTACAGGGAGACTCGCTCTACAGAAGCTAAAACAACACCACTATAATCCAGAGCTCTTCTCATCTCTAGATCCACCAATCTGAATAGAATATCAGATCACACTCAAGTCCAGCTCAACTCCAAATCCAACTGAACTGCAGATCCCACAACCAGCGATGAATCATACACGTACTCCCTCAGAGATACTTGAAATACAATGAATTACAGCTATCCAAACTGGCCATTCAATCCTATAGACAAAATAACTCTCGAGAATACAGGAAAATCCAAAATACCTCGGAGTTAACTTTCCAGACTTACAAAATCTTATAGTTTTATATCGGAGAAAACTTAAACAAATTTCTAATCTCCAATTCCGAATTCCAACCTATGACTCATCTCTGCATAACTCACCAGAAAATCTTGGACTACCCCAACTCTTTCTGATCAGCTCAACCCTTGCTGATGCTTCTTGAACAAATCTGAACCAAGCACAAGATGATCTCTAGATCCTATCAACAATATGATCTTTCCAAAATAAACTGAAATCCAAACTTGAAAACTAGATCTGACCAATCCATTTCCAAAAATTCCTGAGTGGCTATACCAACTCTTCTAGGAATCATCCTACTACCAGATTAACCATCGGTATCGCTTCTGGAACCAAATCGATACGGAACTCTAACTCCAAATGCAGCCAAACTTCTACTTCTTCGAAGACATCCGAAAAAAATTTGCTGACTACTTCAGTAGCTCCTACTTCCACATGAGAAACCTCAGTCTCAAACAAAAGATTGCCCAAGATGAATTCCCAAACTAATCGCAAGTCACTTTTGCGTTACTACCTAGTTCGGATTCCAAAGAAACTGTTCTCTCTTTACCAATTTAAAATAGTCTTGAGCTTTTCCAAACAAGGTTAACCCTACAAGAAAGTCTTCACCATCTGCCCGGACTGCTGATAGAAGAACCACAAAGATTCCGGAACCATCGAAGAAACGAGCCATACTGCTGCTTCCAAACTCTATCTCTGGAACACTGCTAAGCCAAAGACCTCCTCGTCGGCACACCGAACACTTCGAGCTGCACTGCTACCACAGTTAACCAAAAGCTTCTAATCCAAAGGCTCCTCGAACTAAAACCATCAACTAATCTCACAACGGACTTCCGAGATGGCAGACATCCCAAAAGAAACTCGGGCTCCAAACCAAACGCCAACAACTTACTCTTCTTAAGGGAAACAATGAGACCATGTCCGAAGAAACAACTAATCGACCTTAGTCCCATACTTCAAAATAGATAAAACTCTCTTACTCGATATCAGAGAATTCCTATACAGCCGAGTCTTTCCTGCGGTAGACATCAACTGTTCCTCCAATACCTTCTTGATCTTGCTCCAAAAAGAACATCTTCTTCGGGAACATCCATAGATACTGCGTTTCATCACACAGCTGCTCCTTCCTGAAGTCGCCAAGCTACCATCACTTACTTCTGCACAACCGACAGATTTAACTATAGAAAATCTGCTCATCCGAGCTCAACCAAACTTACACTCCAATAATGGACTCCGAATCTTTTAAAAAGATTTCCTTCAGAGATCCGAGAAATTCTTACACCATACTGCCAACTTACTCGAGACGGTATTGGGTCTACAGTCTCGATATATACTTCCAACCTCAAACATTCAAACTCCAACTATTGGTAATTGTGTTACACACACTACCACCTTATCTACCTTTATAACTTATATTGAAAAACCCGAACAGGTAACCCAATAAATAGGTAGAAATACATAAATATATATATTTAAAATGATATATTTTTTTTTATATAGAAATTATTTCTGGGTAAAATTATTTCATCTACCTCTTTAAAACAATATTGTGTCCGTTGGCCTGGTTCAAGTGTTTAGAGATCCCTATCAATAACGTTAGCTACTCGTATTGACCAGAATCCATATACCACTCAACCGATCAATTAACACAATATAAAACCATTTTTATATAACTAACAATTACGTGCTCTCAAGATAGACACCACTTCAGAGCCTAGGTATTCACTCAACCTACTGCTCTGATACCAACTGTGACGGCCCGACTTTTTCTCTACAGAAAAAGTCGTATCATCATGAAGAAAGAAAGGGATAGAAGAAGAAAAGAAAGAAAAGAAGAAAGAACAACAACATCAGAAACTCACAGCGGAACGAATGAAATATAATATATCATATAAAATATTACGTAGTATCATATACATCAGAGTTACACAACTTATACAACACATATTAGACAGTTATAAACATCTGTCTAATTCATACAACTCAAGTATCACAGATACAGACACAACATATACACAGCGGAATCATCATATATCTACAAGGTGAAGCCTCCTGCTCCAAATCTCCTCCAGAATTCGTCAAAGCTAACCCGAATCCCTCGACTACTCAATACAATATTGAGTACCCAAGAGTTTAATAAAACAGAAAATAAACACTTGGGTCAGACATGGGTCTGGTGTGAGTAAACGGTTAGATTGCTTAACTTTGAAAACTTTTGAAAACAAAAGTATCACGTAAGACTCCCCACACATAAACATGGGTAAGTTTTTACCTTACGTTAACTAAAACATTTGATAGGAAATCCAGTTATATTATAATAGGGTCTAGGGTTTTCAAGTAAAATACAGAAATAGCTGAAATGCTTACATCTCACATTCCAACATAGTTGGGCACAACTAATACGTACGGCACTTATTGGAGTTTGGATTCCATACAATGGCAGGGCTACTGGGGTACCGCCCGTCACAGTACGTGGCCTAGATCACCGTACCGAGGAGTACGCCCGCTCCCCTGCAACACAAAGCCGGAACCATCCCTTACTGGATAATCCCGAACAAGACAATCCCGTAGTTGGCGCGACCAACCACACACTAAGCCGAATAAAAGAAAAGGGACCTCTAGACAGGGATCTATCTTGCTCTCAGTGGGTGCTACCCACGAAGCCTTGCTGCACCTCCCCTGTTTTAGCCATTCCCGGTTGATGAGGCTTGAGGTTACGATTACCTTTAATCAGAACATATCACTTAGAATGCTCATCGTCCGCCTGACGATGTGCTGAAAGCATTCAATCCATACAAGTTCGTTCCGGGTTCGAACGAAACCGAAGGCATTATCTCGTTACACTCGTTTTGGAATCACCCTCAGAGTTAACGACAATAACCCTTGCACTCTGAATCTTCATCTTCACTTGAGATTCACGACCTATTGTTAATTTGGATCGATGTGGTATTCGGGTCTCCAGACCTAGAATCCCGGTATACGGAAACCCGATCCCGGTCTCATCGAAATCCAAAATGTATCTTTTAAGGCCAAGTTGTTTAAAGGTTTAAACATTTAAACTTATATTCTGAATGATATAAACAGATAGATAAATAACATTATCACAATAGATAATTCATATCAACATTCATCTCACAAAGCAGCATATATCATATATATATCAGAGTTATCCAAATCATCCAATATCAACCAATCAGTATTAATCAATCATTTAAACAGAATTTGATTAACTCTAATCAATTTAATTAACCTTTAATTAAATTAATTACTATCACTTAATTACTTGGATTATCTTAATCCTGCTTACTATCATTAATTAATTACAAATTAATTAATTAAACATCTTAATGATCTTCCTTAGTTAATCTTCCTTGATTAATTATATTTAATTATATTCAAGTAATTATCCTTAACCATATACAGTAATTAATCTTTAATTACTATCATTAATTAAAATAATTAATGAACCTTCATTTATTAATTAATTATAATTAATTATATTAATCCTCAATTAATTACAATTAAATAATCATACTTAAATTAATTACTTTTATTAATCAATCTTGATTAATTCCATTAATAATCCTCTAATTACTTTATTAATTAATTACCTTCTAGTTAATTAAATAATTAATCTTTAATTAACTACATTCATTAATTAACCTTAATTAATCATAAACAGTAATTAACGATCTTGTAATTACTTATCTTAATTAATTACTTCTTAATTAATTATATTAACCTTGATTAATTAATCTAATTAATTAATCTTTAATTACTTTATTAAGTAATTATTAATCAATTTAAATTAACAAATAATCCTTAATTAATTACTTTATTAATTAATTACTTTTTAATTAATTACACTTAGTAATTAATCTTAAATTAAACACATTTAATTAATCACATTAATTAATTAACCAAAATAATTAAGTAATTAACTCTTAATTACTTACCTAAGTAATTATCTTCTAATTACTTCATTAAATGATCTCTCTTAACTAATTACCTTAACAAGTAATTAAGGCCCATCATTAAATAATTCTTAATCCTTCAAATAATTTAATTACTTTATAATTAATTAACTTTAAAACAATTATATTAATCAATTATTTAATCAAGTGATTATCCATTAATCACTTTCATTTAATTACTCCCATGAGTAATTTCCACTAATTACTTCCATAAGTAATTACCTTCTTAATTACATTCAATTATTAACCATTTATTACTTCATTAAGTAATTATACTTAATTAATCCATAATTAAGTGATTATTTAAAATTAATTAAACAATTAATTAATTAATATCTTATATTTCAAAATCCTTAATTAAATAAGAAAAACATTTATCTTAATTAATCTCTTTACTTATTAACAAATCATATTTTAAATTAAGTATTCTCAAATTCATATCAAATTAATTAACTTCAATCAATTATATTACTTAATCCTTTAATTAATAATATCAAGTGATTAACCATTTATCAAATTCATTTATTTACTTTCATAAGTAATTATCCTAATTACAATAAGTAATTAACTTTTAATTTATTTTATTCATTTATTATCCTTAATTAATTCCAATTTTTAAAAGATAAACTCATCATTAAAATTAAATAATTACTTCCATCATTTTATTTAGAAATTAATTATATATATTTAAATATAATTATACTTTAAGACAAAATAATTTTAAATCCTTAATTATAACTTAATTAAAAGTTAAATTTCAAATATCTTAAAGTTTAATTAAAAACTTAATTGAAACAAACAAATAACTTTTTAATTAAAGGTTCAAAAACATTTGATAAAGAAAAGAATTATTTAAGAAATGACTTTAAAACAAATTCCTCTTTTAAGTTTTCAAAACCTTTAAAACATGATTTAAAGTTTGCTCTTCTCCTGCTTCGAGTCCAACCCGTAACCCTCTCGTTTTTCTTCGAGTCGAACAGTAAACTACGCGAGTCTTCTCGAGTCTCCTTGCAACACCATCCACTTCGAGTTTTCACGCAAAAATCACGAGACCGTCCCGAGTTCCCCCCTTCTTCCCCAAACCCAAACATTCCCAGACCAACGTGCACACGAACGTGCACGGTGCACGTGTCCCCCTGCCTACGGCCGCCGTAGATCATCGCGCCCATCGCCGATGATCACATAATCGTACTCGAGCAATAATTCGAACCCAGCTCTTCAAAACAACTTACGAAATAAAATTCGAGCAACAGGATCAAAACAATCGTCAGGCACGTCATCAGATATTCGCCTCGCGCCGCCTCCCCAGTCCCTTATCGGCCACCAAGTTTGGACCCAAGCTCCATCATCACATGACACGTCGATCTGCATCGTCGCTACACAGTCCGGTCCCTTGTGGATGGTGCAACATCATTATTTCAGTCGCGAACGCAAATGGGTTCTTAATCCCTAGATCGACTCCGATCACCATCCACGATGGATTATAAATTCATCACGCAATTTTCTCGAGTTCGACGACCACCCAAGCACCTCTGGAAGCAACCCCGACACCCAATAGCTCGCCGATCAATAGAATTTTGCCACAAACTAATTTCCGTTCGTTTTACAAATTCTACCTCAATTCAAAACTAAAAATCCTGATTTTAGTTTTTAAAATCATTGTTTTCAAAATTAATTTGGATGATGTAATTGAATCTTGAATCCATGCAAGCTGAAAATTGGATAGGTTTTGAATTTTCACTGTATTTCTCCTTCCAGTCAAAAACCATCTCATATTTTTCCTAGAAATATATTTTAAAATTAAGTTTGGTAATTTCAAACCCATTTTTGTTTTAATATCATAAGCTGTAGAAGATCAGGGAAAGTGTAATTGAATTTTGAACTATATTAAAACCTGTAAATTTTTAACAGAGGCATTCTTGCCTGTTTCCAGATATGTACACAAAGTATATATACATACCGGCATATTTACATAACCATACAAGCATATTTTAATTCATAACTTCCAAGATGATCACATGCAAACCAAAATTCAAACAGATCTTAGGTTTTAGAATTGAGTTTACTTACAAACAACAACATACAACTAGATTAAGGGTTGAAAGTTTGCTAATCTTAAAAATAACAGAGAACAGGTTTACATATATATATACATGCATTCTCATCAGCTTCACATCAACATTTTAATCTAAGTAACAGAAATAAATTATCACTGATATAAATTTTAGCATCAGATTTTTAAAACTGTTTTTAAAATAAAATTTACTCACATTTTTAAAGCAGAGAATAGAGCAGAGGCATTTTCCCAGGCTTTGAAAGCTGAGTTGTTTTAAATTGCCTTGCTGTTGAATTCGAATACTTGTATGCCTTCAATTTTTGATGATTTAAAAGTTGCTGTTGATCTTCATTCGAAATGCATGCTTGAATCCTAGATTTTTATCTTCATTTGCATTGAGAATTTTTACAGGCTTTGATCTTTTTCTTTGAAAATTTGTTTTCAGGTTTCTTTTAGATTTTAGAAAAGAGGAGAAAAAGAATTGAGAAAATATGTCTTGAACGATTTGGACTGAAGAAAAAATGAAGATCAGATCTTCTTCTATATTTACTTATAATTTAAATTTCAAAAGAAATTAAGTATGCCACTTGTATTATTATAAATTAGACAAATGTTCATTGCATAAGTCCCTTAATTTACAAGTGTTAAAACAAGCAAAATTATGTTTAAAACCTTATTATAAAAGAAATTATATTTTAAAACCTTATTTACAAAAGTATTTATGTTTTCTTAATATGTAATTATGGATTTATATAAATTCATTTACTTATTTACAAACTATTTTAGTTTAAGAGATATTTTAAAAAGGAAAGTTTATTTAAAACCATATATACACACTTATAACCATTTTAAATTTGAGCATTTAAAAAGAAGACAAAACAAAGCTTGTTTAAATCCTTTTTAAACAATTTCATTTAAAATAAACAATTATCTTATATTTTGAAAATAATTGAATTAATCTAAACTATTCTTTGAAAAATATTAATTTTAAAACAAAGCTTTTAAATTCACAATTCATACATATATATTTATCAATAGATTTAATTAAATTTCAAACAATCCAAATTATAACATATATCTATATATATATTACAATTTGAAAAATTCATCTTTTATTTAAACAAAAGATTTCTATTCACAATATATATAGCAAAATATATATTATAAATAGATTAAAACTTTATTAATTTTAACAATCAAATCTTATCAATATTGCCAGATTCAATATTTATTAACTTTTAAAAGATTAAATTATCAATTTAAATTAGAATTATAAGGGAAGATTATCAATCCAAATAAATTATTAATACAGATTATTAAATTTATATTACCCAAAAACCCGGGATATCACAATACTTGAGTTTTTCAGGAGGTAGATCTTGGGGAATGGATCTGACTCATGTAAGTTCCAACAAGCTCTGGGGTGTGGGTCAGATCTGAATTCGTCCAAGTATCTTTTGTGTAAGCGCCTAAGTAGACCTCCACTAAATTCACCTAAATATGAAAAGTCAACAATGGGGTGTCTACAATAGGCCTTATATAAGAAGTTAACTAAAATGTCCCTCTCCTTAATCAACATCCAAAATAAGGTAAGTAACTCCTGATTCTCTTTCAAGAGAGCGTCATAGCGAAGGCACACTCTGCTTAGCCATGGGGCAGCTTCTTGATACTTAAAAGATGCTAACACCGCTGCACTTCTATTAACTCTATGATATTTATCAAAAAGTATATTATGCTCCCTCAATTGCTTGTCTAACTCCTTATATAAACTATTTATCTCAGCTTGTTTCCTTTCAAGCTTGGTTTTATAGGGTGGACAATTTTCTTCCTTATCTAAAATAGATGATTTATACTATTTTTATCTTCGAAGTAAAAGATGTTTAAATAGAGAATCCCATACATGAGATACCGGGATTGGTGCTTGAGAAGCATGTTCCCTTTCTTTTGGCACTTCAGTATCAATTGGAGCAGAATCATCTTGTGTGTCAGAATGTGCAGGAGATTTAGGCGGAATTGCTTCGTGAGGAGACGAATCTTTTTCAATAGACTTCGTATTATCATCTCCGTCTTTCTCAGAAGTTTCAGTTTGGCCACCCCCGTTGCCACCTGATCCTTATCCGCCATTGATGTTATCATCCCCGTCATCATTATTGTCATTGTCATTATCATCATCTTTATCTCCCCCTCTTCTTTAAAGGCATCATCTTTATCGGCTTCATATTCTGAGTCAGATTCGACCTCGAAGGAAGGAACCTCAAAAGAAATAATTTTGGAGGCGTCGATCTCCTCCTTTTCAGCAGCTTCAATTCCCTGCTTCATCTGATTAATCTTGTCCATAAATCTATCAACAAGGGCAGGGTCAAGCGAAGGAAAGCTTAGTTCATGGCATTTGTCGATGTTGTCGGCATACACGATCATCAGAGCGTCTTCGAAAGAATTCATCATAATTTCATCAAGTATAGTATCGAGAAATTGTGACACTCGTCGTTTTGCACCCGAGATAGTCTCGACTGCCAGTTTCAAAGAAACTTTGTTCTTCTCAAACTTTTCCTTCAAAGTGGCTTGCTTTGCCGCAAGTTGGGTCTTCTCATCGGATTCTTTTAAGGTCATTTGCATTGCAAAGTTTTCATCGGCGAGGAGGTGGCGGGCTTTCCTTTCCTCTAAGATAGTGGATTCCGACTGGGTGAGAGAAGCTCTCAGTCGCTCCAGTTCAGACGTAGCTTCATCTTTTTCTATAGACAAAGAAGAGACTTGGTTCTTTAATGCAGAAATTTCCTCCTGAAACTTGGAGGATTCGGCAGAAGATTTGGATGCCTACTCATGCAAAGATAACCAACTCTTGGAAATCTGAAAGTAAAAAGTACAGTATAAGTCAAAAACTTAAAGAAGAATAGTAACGACAAAGTCAAGTGAAGAGAAGCTTACCAGGAGTTGTTGTTCTATTAGAGGATGATAGTGACCCGCCAAATTAGAAACAGAGGTAGGCGGGTGAATGGAGGCAAAGGATGCAGAGCTTAAGATAGACTGGACTATCTCTTCAAAATTAATGGAGGATGAAGGAGATGATGGCCTGGGAGGAACGTGCTTTTGACAAGGGGTCATCTCTAGAGCTTACCGCATCTGCTCAAACGCACCCAAAGAGTTGGAGACGAAGATGCAGGAGAGAGGATCAATTGCAGTGGGAGTCTTCTTGGATTGGTTGTGAGGAGCTTCAACAATCGGACTCTCCAAAGCTTTGTAAAGAGTTAATGATTCCTCCTCCTCAGAATCAGGAACTCCAACTATTTTTGCTATTTTGAGGGGTGGTTCCGCCACGGTGGATTTCTCCAACTTTATTTTGATGGCCATCTTTGTTTTGGCAAGAGATTGAGCAAAGGATGGTGCGCGTGAAGTCGAAGAAGGAGGAGCTGGACCACTAGCAGACTTTTCCACTTGAGAAACAACTGAAAAGAATTCAGACAGATTATACGTTAGTGGAATTATTTGAAAAACAACACAACAGTAGATAACAAGAGCAGCGTTTATAGCTTACCGGAGTGGTCAGAAAAAATGGGAGACATAGGAGAGAAATTTGCAGGATCTTCTAGGGAAAGGAATTGTTTGCTTTTTGACGTATGTTGGATCAGAGGAGGTTTCCTTAGAATCCTTTGATCAGAGGGGAGGAGAGAGTGCTTCCTCAAATTTGTAGGATTTAACAACATCAATCGATTCCCGATCTTACTTAAAGCTGCA
Organism: Allium fistulosum; assembly: GCA_030737815.1. NCBI lineage: Eukaryota > Viridiplantae > Streptophyta > Magnoliopsida > Asparagales > Amaryllidaceae > Allium > Allium fistulosum. The sequence continues at coordinate 391,696,508 of CM060901.1, forward strand.
ACTAAAGACTCCACCATTCTCTTATCTGCCTCATTTAGTTCTTTAGCAGGAGCACCTGACATGAGGCAAAGATCAACAAAGAAAATAACTATAGAAGGAAAATAATGAAATTTGAGCTTACAAGGAGTAGAGAAAGTTCCACTAATATTAGGGAAACATCTGACAAAGAAGAACTGATTTTCCCTCTCTCTAAATTTGTTTACTCCCTCTGATATTGGTTTTTTTGGGAGGATTCACCTTGAAGATTTGGTTGTTGAGATTGCTGAGTTAACCAATCGGACGAGGTGATTTAGTACTTTAGCATTCAAAGAAGGGATGCCAGATTCTAATGCCATCAACTCCAAAGATAGAAGATAGGTGTATATATATTCGGAGACAGTTAAATCGGGGCAGTTCCAAGATAAGACAGGAACCTAAATAGGAAGTTTGGGAATGGAAGAAACCCTCCATGCCATATGTGTATGGCGATGTAGACAAAAAACCCTTCAGGAGGGCTGCTCATGGTGTCATTTTCTATAGGTGGAATGGCTTCCACTCCGGTGATTCCATAGCCATTGAGAATAGCATCCACTTCATCTTAAGTGGATATCAGAGAACGCTTTGAAGTAGCTTTGACTTTCTTTGGAGAACTCATGATTCTGCCAGGTGAAAATGTTTCAGATGGAAACCACAATTTTTTATGAAGTTAACATTCTTTCAAGGATTAGTAGAAACCTACTACAACAATTTGAACATCAAACAAAACATGAAACTTCAAATTCTTGAAAGAATGTTAAAGTTAAAAATAAGATATACTGAGCTTTCGACGGAGTCGAAAGGAAAGAAAAGGTTAACACTTAACAAACACCTCTCAACAATATCAAAAGCCCAGAAATAAACATCCACTGAGCTTTCGACAAGGTCGAAAGAGAGGACTGGAGTATATGTCCATTTGGCACTCTTCAACAATGCCGAAAGCTCAAAAGGAACTATGTTATTAGAAGGGAATAGTTAAAACCAACTTAAAAATTTGAGCAGAGAATAGACTACTAATAGTCAATAGTCAATAGCCAAGATAACAAAACCCTTCGACACTGTCGAAACTCATGACCTAAGTTTTTCTAAGGGAATATGAATGTTGTCGAAAGCCAGTATACTAATTGAGTCGAAAGGTTCAAAGTTAAAGTTATATTGATAAAAAATAATAAAAGGACTTGACACGTTTTAACGATGTTGGAGAAAGATGATGATTAAGTCCCCAGATGTTTATTACAGGTTTCAACTCGTTACTAACAAGAGGCTTCAACGGAATCGAAAAGGCGTTTCATGGTTTTGAAAGCATATTAAGAACAAAATTTCAATTAGAACAATAGTTTTCGACTAAGTCAAAACATTTGGTTTGATTCATGAATTTTATAAGTGTGCTTTCTTCAAACCAGTTTATAAAGTATATCTATCTCTAACTTAAACAAATTTAAAACAAGTTTACATGAATGGTTGCGAAATCCATGAGACAAAATCTATACTTTCGAAAATTTGGGTTACGATGCATAACCAACATCTTCGAAAGGTATTAAAGCCGAAAGCATAAAATTGCCTTCGATGAGGTTGGTTTCGTATGAACTAAACAACCTTTCGACGAGGTCAATGAAATTAGGCGCTATATGACCTATCGATCCCATCGAAAGGGGATGAAAAATTAAAACAGCAAATTGCTGCCTCGATCCCTTAGTAACAGGGTAAAACTCAAGCTCCAAGTTTTTAGCTTGTACATCTCAAAACTTCTGGGCGAAGTTAACCTAAATTTCTTTCTTCGCAAAACCCGATTTCAACCAAAGAACTCAAAATCATTAAACAGGTGAAATTAAACATGAATTAATTGTTTAAATTTCAAAACTTCAAGATAAGAATTCAAGTTTTCTAAAAAAGCAGTAATAACCGTAAAATTTGAAACTGGGTTCAAAACGAGAATTAACAAGAAATAAATCAGATCGAACCATGTACTCGAATCACATAATACTCTCAGGTAGATTAAAAATTTAAAACTTAAGTAGTTCCATGAAAATCAAAACAAAAATTGAAATCTTGTATATAAGGTTTGAAAATGAAATCTATCGCAAAATAAAAGAGACAGAGAAGTTTCAAAGGCAAAATAAATTAAACTTACCTAAATCTGAATTATTGATGGAGGAAAAAATAATTTGGATGATTTGAGAATTTTGATTTTTCTCGAAGTCAATTTCATTAGTAGGTAAGTGAAAGAGAAGAAGAGAATGTAATTTATAAGAAAAGTCAGCAAGGATGGAAAGTCGTTCGATCAGATTTGAATGAACGGTCTAGATTCACGTGGGAATACCAAAAGGCGGGAAGATTCAGGGTTTCGATATGATTGACTTGGAAAGTCAAGTGCATCCCTTTGCAGGCAGGAAAATGTTACTACCAAAATTCCTTTCGACCTTGTCGAAACCACTTTAAACAGAAGACAAAGGAAGAACAAGAAGATGAAGGTCCAGCAAGTCCTTTCGAAGGAGTAGAAGGGATGCTACAGACAAAGTATATAAGTTTCACAACCTTTCGAAGGAGTCGAAAGAGTCGAAAGCACCCTTCCGCTTCAGTGTTCACCTTTCGAAGAAGGTGATTCCACATGCATGAAGACCTTTTGAATGAGTTAAAGCAACACCTTTCGAAGACAAAGAAGGACAACATATTATATATGCACCAAATCTTTCAAAACCAAAGGTTTTTCCTTCACTCAAACCACTCAGAAACATTCATTGGCCGGAGCAACCCTTTTGAAAGCCAAACCAAGCCTTTCGAATCGGTCGAAGCCATTATTATCCAGGGTGGATCCGCATCAAGTCACAAGCAGAAGTTCAGAAGCAACTAACAGAGTCAAAACCATCAGTATTGCAACACCTTCGAAACCATTGGATAAAGCCTATCGACGGAGTCGAAAGCTTTTACAAAGCAAGAAAGGCGCAACCGTCCCATTCGACCAAAGCGGAATCATTCTAAAGACAAATACGACAGCCACCTTTCGACTAGATCGAAAGCATTAGGGTCGAAAGGTGCTGACCCGTATCTATAAATAAGACCCAAGGGGTCTGGTTTTGGGGATCCAAACTCAGTCATTCTATATTTGTATTTTCTAAATTCTAAAAGTTGTAAACCCTAATTTGTAAATTGAATTGGGAAAATTGAGCAATAAAGACTTCTTTGAGCTGAGAAAGGGGAAGACCTCTGTATTTTTGATGACTTAGTTATTTCAAAACTTTATTGTCAGAACTAATCATATTTTTCCAGGTATCGACTAAGTTGAGAGGTTTCTTTTGACTTAATCGAAGCCCCAGTGTATTCAAGTAACACCAGTTATAGACTCCAGGCCACTTCCTACTGGACTTTTACTTTCGACTAGGTCGAAACCATCACATTTCCAGATAATCCAAGTCTTAACTCCCATCCACTGCATATCTTAATCCTAGCTTTTGACAAGGTCAAAACCTTAAACCCAGCTGAATATACCTTAGATCCCTGACCCAAGCTTTAACCACTAAACAACCTAGCTTTCGACAGGGACGAAACCTACCAAATCCAACCTTAATCTCGAATTCTTAGCGTATCCTTCTATGTTCTGCAACCGTTTTGAAAGGAAGGATTTCGAAGGGATAACCGCACTAGCTTAGAAAGCTCGAAAAACTAATAAGAAAGGAAATTAATCGTTTCGACTGATTCGAAAGGTTGATCCGAGAAAGTTCTCACTACAGCAACCTATTCGAAAGGGAGAATTAAGAGGATTATCTATATCCTACATACTTCTACTTAACAAAAAATGATAAAAAAAGACTAACCATATCCTGATGAAAACATTGGGGTGTTGACAAGATTTCTTGTTAACACTTTATACTTCTGAAACTAGCTATATGGAGGTGCCTTGTGTAACGACCCGCAAATTTATCACTTTGATAAATTATATTTATTTTTAAAATTATTCAAATAAAAGGTTGATAATACAAATAATATTTTTTTTGAGTGATAATAAATAACAATAATCATATTTTGAATAAATATTTAAAAAAATATTTTCCTCGGGATTTAAATCGATAAAATGGCTGAAAATCGTTTTATCGATAACCAACTCTGTAATTGTAAAACATCACGCAAGGAGCTGGATACATACACTTATTTTATAATTGAATAAGAATATGAAATAAAATAATTTATTGTATTTTCGAAAATTAAATGTATTTATGACATTGTTGGTAATGCCCTTAAATATAATAAGTGATTTATTAAATTAAATTGAGATTTAATGATTTAATAATTATTATAATTATTCAAATAATGATTTTAAAAAGGTTATAATTCATTTTAGATAAGTTATAAAGTGATAATAAATCATTTGTAATAATTTTATGAAGATATATATTTGATTTTAAAATATAAGAAAAACTGATATCGCTTTATCGGTATAATAGCAATTACTGTAAATTACTGTTAATGTTAATTTATATGGTTTTGTAATTCAAATGTAATAATTATAATTAATTAAAAATGATTAGAAATTTATTTTCAAATTTTGTTCACATATATATGTAATTTAATGTATAATAAAATGTGACCGGGAATCGGTTCCCCGATTGGCAACGGTTTATTGAACGAAAATTGTTCGAAGTTAATGCAACGTTGTTTATATGCCATGTACATATATATAACACATAAATACACACCCTAACATATATATATATACACACATAACACATTTATACATTACACACACACACAATATATATATATATATATAATTAAAAATATTTCAGATATTTTTCATTTACTCAATCCTTAAGTATTCAAAAGATATTTTTCATTTACTTAGTCTTTAAGTGTTCAAAAGTCAATATATGCATGCCTTGAGGTGATAGAAGTGATGTGCACATGAGGATGGGGTTGTGGCCATGTATATGATGATGGAGGAGGATGATGTAAAGGGTGAGGTATGGAAAAATAAATATCATGATATTTTTTTGATTTTGCTTAGCCCTTAAGGCTTCCAAGGCTATAAATACATGCATACCTTCATTCACATTTTCACACAACTTTCCATCTTATTCTTCCTCTTCTTTTCAAGTTCTAATGGCTTCTTTAATGGCCTTCTCCTCTAAATAAAATAATGAGCAAAACTTATGGCAAAAGATTAGCAAATTATATACACTTGTATACATTATCGAATCCACTTCAAACGAAGGCAAATCTCCTCATCTCCACTTTGAAAGACCAAGACCACCACCATCCTCCTCAAAACTGAGCCTTCCCTCCCCTACAACCAAGACCATGAGCTCCTCCTTGCATCCAAAGTCAAGGCCGAGCCATTTAAAGGCAATAGTGCTAGTGATCATGAGCTTAGATTTCGAGATAGAGAAGCTATAGCCATTTTTAGGTTAATCGTTTAACCCAAGGCGGGAAAATCCTAAACTATTGTAACGACCCTGAAATTCCGACCCAATTTTAAAATTTTGAATCCATTATTTTAATATAAAATATGGAACTTTCTTACGATTTCAATTAGCGTCCAAACTTTGGTTATAAATTGCACCTAGAGGGTTATAGGTATGGGAAAAGTTTCATGGGAAAATACCGCAGAAAAATTTCGTTCGCTTTGTATTGCACGTCAATTCAATCTAAACGTGAAAATTTTTTATCTTTCGAACCTAAATATTTTTACATAGAAAAATTCTAAACCATCTTCTGATCAAGACGTCATTTTTCGTTTTTCAAAATTCGGACATCTTCAGCTCCGTCGATCTTATTCTTCGGCGTTTTTGCTGCATTTTCTCCACAATATAAAAAAATTTTGAATTTTATAATTTAAGCTTACAACTGATATCTATACGCCATTGTGTTCGCCTCGTCGCGCTGATCAAAACGGTATATTTATTTGTGTCAATCGGAGTTCGGCGTTGAAAATTATAATCGTTTAACGGACTACAAACTGGTCCGTTACGCTGTACAGACCGGTACCCAATAATCTACCCTGTTGGAATTCTAGGAGCCTTGACTATTCAACTACATTGAAAAGCCAACAGTCTTTTGGTTACCGTGACAATAAATTTAGGCTTTTGAAATCCCAATACCATTTTATATAAACAAGCTAGTTCATAATTCTTTTGGTTTGCATTCTCTAAATCATTCTGGTTCGTATTCATTCTCTGTTCTCTTCCTTCTTCTTCTCCAGAGAATTATGGTCCATATTATTTCTATTTTTTTTTCTTTTGAAGCCTCCCCACTGCCTCCCACTGCCTCCCACCAGCCAACCGCCTTGCCTCCCACTGTCCCCAACCCCACCACCATCTCCACCCGAGCCACCCGCCTGCCCCAGTCCCCTCCGCCCAGCCTGCCCCAGTCCCCTCCGCCACCCGTACCCACCCAGCTTCGCCTGCCCCCCCTCAGCAGCCCCGCCCCGTCCCCTCCGCCCCACTGCCCCATGCAGCACCCCAGCCTGCCACCCATCCCCACCGTCCCCAGCTCCCCCACCGTCCCCAGCCCATCCGCCTGCCCCACTGCCTCCCAACCGCCCTGCCTCTCCACTGCCTTCCACCTCCCCCTGCCCAGTCCGCCGACCTTCCACCTCCCACCAGCCCGACGCCGCCACCAAACCCGAATGCCTTACCTTGGCCGCAGCCGACTCTCCCCTACACTGCCATTTTGTAAATGAATATATATATACAGTTTTGATTTTAAATAGTTTTATAATTTACAGGTTTATATTTCGTTCTAAAATGGGTTTTAGGTTTTTTTTTTAAAAAAATTGTTGTATATATATAGTTTTATAAAGTTACATTTTACATATATTTTAGTATATAAATAAACAAGGGTTACAGTATCTCATACGTTGTTTCGCTTGTTTGACAGTTGTAGCTGATCCGGGATCTCAGGCCTAGGCTTCCTTCTACCTTATTTGCATCTAGTTGTTTGGTATGGTTTATATATATACAATCGATATATACATTGTATTACACTATTGTTGAATGATCTTTTTGTTTGATTTACAGTTCGCGTTCGTATTCGTGCTTGTGTCGTCTATCTAGTCTATTCATTTTCGTGTTTCGCCGTCATCTTCTCTAACCACGCAAGGTGAATATTTCATTCACGACTCAGTCTATTATACTATGATAATCAAGTGATAGATGTTATTGATATTAATTTGAATGTTAAAATGGTTGATGTTAAATTGTGATTTGAAGTTAGATATGGAAAATAGTTGTGACACTAAATTATTATGTGATGTTGAAATTGGTCGTTAATATAAGTGATGATTAATATGAAATTGAAATTGATATAGGATAGTCTAAAATTTAAAATAGATGGATTGTAATAAATTAACGGATTTAATTGTAATAAATTAATAGGATTTAATTGTAATAAATTAATAGACTTAATTGTAATAAATTAATGGATTTAATTGTAATAAATTAATGGATTTAATTGTAATAAATTAATTGAAATAAATTAATGGATTTAATTGAAACGGATTAATAAATATATTTAATTAAATAAAACGGATGGACACATTAAATTGAAATGAGATTTGAACAAGTAAGTTTTAGAATCTAATAATTTAAATTTATTAGATTTGAGATTAGATCTAATTCGGATAAATTTAATAAATTTGGAATTTGTTATAAAATTTAATTTGAGATTAAGTAACAAAGTGACTTAAGGGAATGCAAAACCAACTAAAGTTTAAGGATTTGATTTAGCAGTTGAAATTGATTAAATCAAAGTTCTGATTAAATTTAATGTAACGATGAAGGGGAATGTGAATTAAAATGAATAGAATTTGATTTAATGATTTGAACCAAATTGACCAGTTAATTGAATCTATGGTTTATGAATTAAATTAGTAAGTGGAATTTGGATCTCGTTAAATTGAACTTGAATACTTAAGTATTGTTAACTCAAGGGCTTGAACTAAAACTTCATTTGGAAATATGATTTTTAAATGTTCGGAATAAATTGAATTGTGAAGTGTCAAATTTTGAAAGTCAAACTTGCAACTTGACTTTTGGACTTTGATTTGTTTAAACTTTAATATTAAATGACCATCGGGTAATTAATGCGTAGTTATTAAAGAGACCGGGATCGGATATGGACATACTCTCTGTCGATACCGAAAACCACTTTAATAACTAATATACGCGGAGTGTTGATCCAGAACGAAGTGGATGGTTTTGGTGAACGCGTTGACTGAAGAAAGAGAACGATATTGGATGAATCCTGACATGACTAAAACAGGAGCCGCGCCGGGCCATTGAGGTTCGCCACCTCTAGCGGACACACTTCTTCGATACCATATCTATTACTTTTGTGATTCGATTTGGGTGCACCCCTTGATTTGGGAGTGTTGTTTTGCGGTGTTGAGGTAGTAGCTGCTATGCTCAACATCAGTCCGGATCACGCAACTACTAGTATCCTAGTTGGTATCGCCTCATGTACCTTGTCATACTGATTATCCTATTCGCGACCACTACGTTTTGGTTTGTACCTTTAGTATATGGATTTCCCTCTGGTGACTTCCGGTTTTGGGGAAACTACGGTCTTGTATATGCTCTTGGGAATAAAATGTGTCAAGGGGATTATGGTAACGCCTTAACACTATTTTGATATCATACTTTACTGATTAGACATTATCTATTTAGCGTATTCTATTATATATATATATATAGTTTATCGGATCCTTAGAGATGTTTATTTTATTCATCTTTAAGTTATGGACTTTTTCCCTTGCACTTGATTTTCTTGTATAAGATTTTGAGTCCTGACTCGAGTGTTTCTTTTTGTATATGCTCGGGTCAGTCTGAAGCTATCCAGTTGCTGATCAAGGTTGGTTGAAGATGCTGAAGGCTTAGCATTTATCTTTATTAGTCTATTTCTATTCCTGTATTGATGTCCTAGTCTGTTGGACATTTATGTATTTTCTTTTAGTCACTTTATGTTAAGACATTGTTGTATTTTATGTAGTAGCTTCATGAACTGCTATTATGACGATGTATTTTCCGCTGCATTATTTTGTGTCTGTTCTGTTTCTGTGATGTTGTATTGATTCTCATTTACATTTATGTATTTATAATCCCATAATGATTCGTGTTTTGTATTATTTAAGTTGACATGTGTGGATTATTGTCAATTTAAATGGTCCAAATATACGGGTTGTTACAGTTGGTATCAGAGCTTCGGTTTCCCTACAAACCTTAGTTCGGGATTATGAAACTCATTAGAGATAGGGTAGCAATACCCTAGAATGAGGAGAATCGATTCAATATCCAAATCCTTTCTATTCGAACTTCTTTGATTCGTCGATTGAATTTTCCTTTGAGTTCTATGATTTTATCCTTGGTTCTAAATTTCTTTTGGTATTTCAGGATGAGTGCCAGAAGAAACAATAGGGGTGGAAGAGGCATTGGTCCTGCTCAGGCTGCACCTGCCGCTCCGGCTCCTGTCAAATTCACCACTCTTAGTAAGGAGTATACACAGCTTGGAGGTATTAAGTTTTCTGGATCCTAGAACATTATTGAGGCACAGCAATGGCTTAAAGGCTTAAAGAAGATATTTTCTGGTCTAGAGATCACTGATGCTCAGAAGCATCAGCTTGCTGCCTGGCAACTTCAGGATGCCGCGCAAGATTGGTGGGAATCAGTTACTTCTCGTATCGAGAAGAACACCATCACTTGGGCCCAGTTTAGGTATAAAATTTAATTGGATTTCGTAGTCTAAATTCTTCTTTAATCTTTGGAATGTTATTCATCTTGTCTATCTTTTGATTAGGGATACTTTCTCGGCACAATGGATGCCCGCTGCTGGGAAAACCCAACTTTACAGAGCTTTTATGGATCTTAAGCAAGGCAGTATGACCTTTTCTGAGTACGAGAGGAAATTCAACGAACTCTCCAAGTTCGGCCCGGGATTGATTGATACACCCCTTCTAAAGAATGATAAGTTCATTTTGGGAGCAAGACCAAAGTATTATGACTTGCTTACTGGCCACACCCACTGCACCTTCACAGAGCTTGTTGACTATGCTCTTAGATATGAGGCAAAGCCTAGGGGACCTACTGCCAAGGCCACTCCTACTCAGCCCTCCTCTAGCCAGCCCGGGAAGAGGAAGATGAACTTTGATCAACAAAAGAAAGCTTTGCAGAAGACTACAGGGTTGGGATATGCTCAGAAAAGCCCAATCGACCTTGCTAATATCACTTGCTTCAAATGCGATAAGAAGGGCCATTATGCTAATAGTTGTCCATCTACCGGAGCTGCTGTTCCACCACCTTCTACGACTAGGAAAGATTTATGCTATGTCTGCCTCCAGCCGGGTCATTTCAAGAAAGACTGCCCACTGTATAAGCGAGGCACACCATCTGGAGTATTTGCTATCACCACTCCTACACCGCCTGCTCAGGATGACCAAGGTACCTTACGAAGTACTTTTTCATTACATGTTGTACCTATTAGGGTATTATTCGATACTGGTGCTTCTCATAGCTTCATATCTATTGATCTTTGTAATAAGCTCAAATTAGAACCTACTCTTGCTACTACTTCCTTATGTGTCTCCAACCCTATTGGAGGACTTGCCAACCTCAGTAGAATTTGTAAAGAGGTTGTGCTCTTGTATGGAAGATATCGATTCACTTGGGATCTTTATGTGCTTGGCTTCGCAGCATTTGACATCTTGTTAGGTGCTGATTGGTTAAGGAAATTCGATGCTGTTATTTCTTGCAAGGCTCGTTCTGTTTCTCTAGTCAATGACAAGGGCCTACCGCTTGTCATTGAATGCAAATCACCGTAGAAATATGCCGGAAGCTTCATATTCTCTCTTGATGCTCACCCGGATGATCTTAGTACTACCCCTATTGTTCAGAAATTTCCCGATGTATTTGGAGAGGTCAGCTCCCTACCGCCTAAACGGGAAATCGATTTCCGCATTGACCTTATTCCCGGAGCTACTCCCGTAGTTCTCCCTCATAGAAGGATGGCTCCTAAAGAAAAAGCTGAACTTAAAACTCAAATTGATGATCTATTTTCTAGAGGGTTGATTAGGAGAAGTTGTTCTGAATGGGGCGCTGCAGTTTTATTTGTCACCAAATCAGATGGATCTCTTCGCATGTGTGTTGATTACCGAGAACTGAACAAACGCACTCTCAAGAATCGTTATCCGATGCCTCGCATCAATGATTTATTCGATCAGCTCCATGGAGCTAAAATTTTCTCACAACTTGATCTAGCCACTGGGTTCCACCAACTCAGAGTTGCTGAAGATAGTATCCATAAGACATCTTTCCGTACCGAGAATGGATTCTATGAATGGTTGGTTATGCCATTCGGTTTGACCAACGCACCTGCTTATTTCGTCAACTTAATGAATCGAGTCTTCGTGATGTCCTTAACAAGTTTGTTCTTGTTTTCATTGACGATATTCTCGTTTTCTCCAAAGATGAGAAGGAGCATGAGACACAAATTGCTTATGTTCTGGAAACTCTCCGAAATCATCAACTTAAGGCCAAATTCTCTAAATGCCACTTCTGGCGAGACAAAGTGAGATTCCTGGGCCATATAGTTTCTGAAAATGGGATTTCGGTCGATCCAGCTAAGATCACCATAATCAATGTAAGTTCTATCCTATTCGCTATTTCTATTCAATTCCTCTTATCCCTTTCTAATTTGAAATTTATCTACAGGATTGGGAGACTCCCAAAACTCCTACTGATATCCGTTGCTTCTTGGGCTTGGCCGGCTATTATCGTAGATTTATTGAGCACTTTGCCCGGATTTCTGCCCCACTCACTGCTTTAACCCGAAAGGATGTCAAGTTTATTTGGAGTGAGAAGTGCGAATCAGCTTTTAATAAGTTGAAGTGTAAGTTAACTTCAGCTCCAGTTCTTGCGGTGATCGATGGAAGTGAAGGATTAACTATCTATACAGATGCTTGCCGAGAAGGTTTAGGCGCTGTCTTGATGCAAAACGGAAAGGTTATTGCATATGCGGGCCGTCAGTTGAAGACCCATGAATTAAACTATGCCACACATGACCTAGAGCTTCTTGCCGTTGTATTTGCTCTGAAACTATGGAGGCATCATCTTTTGGGAACAAAATTCGAATTATTCACTGATCATAAGTCCTTGAGATATATCTTTTCTCAGAAGGATTTGAACCAGAGACAAGTCCGATGGCTCGAATTCTTAGCTGCATATGATCTCGACATCAATTATACTCCTGGGAAAGCAAATGTTGTAGCTGATGCTTTGAGCCGTAGCAAAGCATTGTCATGTTGTAATCTTGTAGAAGGCATGCTATTTCAGCTTGTTATCTCCCCATCTCTTGTGGATCGCATCAAAGCTAAGCAATATGAGGACACCTTGCTCTATCGCATGAAGGAGTTAGTTCTTGGTAGAGTTGGAAATGCCGACAGTAAAGTGGGGGCACAGATAGATAGTAATGAAGTTCTGAGGATTGACAACCGTATTTGTGTTCCTAATGTCGATGGATTGAGACAAGAAGTGCTTAGAGAAAACCATAAGTCATCACTTTCATTTCATCCTGGTGTCACTAAGATGTACCAGAATATGAAGCGTTTATATTGGTGGAGTGGGATGAAGAGGGATATTTCTATATATGTCAGTAGATGCACCACTTGCCAACAAGTTAAGGCCGATCACCAGAAGACGGCAGGATTACTTCAACCCCTAGAGATTCCGTGTTGGAAATGGGATCAGATCTCTATGGACTTCATTGATGGATTACCGAGGACCAGAAAAGGTAACGAGAGTATTTGGGTGATTGTTGATAGGTTGACCAAATCTGCTCACTTTATTCTTGTTAAGACCACTTGTACTGCTTTGAGTTTGGCCGAGATATATATGAGAGAGATTGTTAGACTTCATGGAGTTCCATCTAGTATTGTGTGCGATAGAGACCCTTTATTCACTAGTAAATTCTGGAAGGCATTTCAGGACGTCTTGGGCACTAAACTGAATTTGAGCACAGCTTATCATCCTCAAACGGATGGCCAAACTGAAAGGGTGAACCAGATTTTGGAGGATCTGCTCCGAGCCTGCATTATTGATTTCGGTGGATCTTGGGAAGACCATCTCCATTTGGTTGAATTCACTTATAATAACAGTTATCAGGTAAATCCAAAAATCTCAGTTTGAATAAGTAAATTTGAATTGAAATTTAACCACCTTTATATTCAGGCGAGTATCGATATGGCACCATTCGAAGCTTTATATGGGCGGCCATGCAAATCGCCAGCTTGTTGGATTGAGCCTGGTGATCGATTAATTCTTGGCCCAGATATGATTATAGAAGCATCCGAGAAGGTTAATGAAATCAGAAGGAAGATGAAGACCGCACAGGATAGGCAGAAGATCTATGCTGATAGGCGTAGAAGGGATTTAGAATTCCAGGTTGGGGATGAGGTATTCCTCAAGGTATCACCTTTGAAGAATGTTATTCGATTTGGTCGTAGAGGGAAGCTCGCTCCTAGATTTGTTGGACCATTCACTATCACTGAGAGAATTGGTACACTAGCCTACAGAGTTGCATTGCCGGAGAAATTTGAGGGCGTGCACAACGTATTCCATGTTTCACATCTTCGGAAGGTTGTACATGATCCATCCATGACCATTCCTATTGCTCAGTTAGATGAGGTTGATATTGAGCCGGATTTGACTATAGAGAGGAGACCACTTCGTATTGTTGATGGGGATACAAAGCAACTTAGAAGGAAGTCGGTTAGCCTAGTCAAAGTCCAATGGAGTCCCGATGATCGTGATTGCACTTGGGAAACCGAGGAGAGTATCCGAGATTCTAATCCAGAATTGTTTGTTGAAGGTAAATTCCATCCTATATTCTTTACTATATTCAATAACCTATTCTGAATCCATGGTATCTCGGTTATCGGTTCTTCCACTCTTTACCTTGTTCCTTTTCGAGGACGAAAAGTTTTGAGTGGGGGAGAATGTAACGACCCTGAAAATCCGACCCAATTTTAAAATTTTGAATCCATTATTTTAATTTAAAATATGGAACTTTCATACGATTTCAATTAGCGTCCAAACTTTGGTTATAAATTGCGCCTGGAGGGTTATAGGTATGGGAAAAGTTTCATGGGAAAATACCGCAGAAAAATTTCGTTCGCTTTTTATTGCACGTCAGTTCAATCTAAACGTGAAAATTTTTTTATCTTCCGAACCTGAATATTTTTACATAGAAAAATTCTAAACCATCTTCTGATCAAGATGTCATTTTTCGTTTTTCAAAATTCGGACATCTTCAGCTCCGTCGATCTTATTCTTCGGCGTTTTTGCTGCATTTTCTCCACAATATAACAAAATTTCGAATTTTATAATTTAAGAGATTTAGAGGCCATCCTCAAGAAACAAGCTTCAAGTCAAGACTTCCTAAATAGTGCAATCTAATAACATCCATAGAGAATGTTTACTTGCTAACAAAGGATGAGCTAAACTATTGGCCATCGAAGAAAAAGAAGCCAAAATATGAAAGAAATTTGGGGAAATCCTACTGTTATTCCCATATGATGAATGGACATAAGACTAACCACTGCAGAGCCTTGGAAGGAATGGTAATCAGCTTTTTTCATGAAGGCAAAATTAATGAGTTTGTAAAGAAAAATAGAATGAGATCAATAAAGACCTAATTTTCTAAAGAAGACATGGTTGGGAGTGAAATACTCCTTGCATTTGGCCAGGTTAAAGCACTGGACAAGCCCTTGGCCTTGTCTCTTGTCTGGTCAAGGTGCGTCCTAGAGGGAGGATGGAACAAGCCTTTAACCGTGCCTCGCTATGGCTAGGTTAAAGCACCGAACAAGCCCATGTCCACGCCATGCTATGGCTAGAGCAGGGCACCTCGTGGAGGGAGGTCGGAGGTAGGCTTTTGTCCGCGCCACGCTATGGCAGGTTAAAGCACCGGACAAGCCCTTGGCCGCGCCTCTGGTCATGTCAAGGTGCCTCCTGGAGGGAGTTTGGGTATGTCCTTGGTTCCAGCCTCTACGAATGAGCTAACCAAGAGCACCAGACAACAATGGACTAAGATGTCCAAGCACGAGAAAGCGGCATATCTACAAAGGACTAAGATGTCCAAGCCCGAGAAAGCGAAATATCTACAAGGGACTAAGATGTCCAAGCCCGAGAAACGACATATCTACAGCGAACTAGGATGTCCAAGCTAGAAAAATAGCATATCAAATAAAGGACTAAGACATCCTAGCTTGAGAGGAAACCGATAAAATTACAACTCCATACAGGGCCTAAGAGGTTTAAACATGTCGAAGAGGACAGAATCTAAGGAGTAAATTAGAACTCCGGTTATTACCTGAATTTAGGTTTTGGGCCTCTCATTTCTGAAATTCGTCTATTAATACCCAAATCTGGGTTGATTATAGGTCTCTCAATTCCTCATACCCGAATCTGGGTTTCGAGACTATTATTTGATGCCCTAATCTGGGCTTGAGGTTTCTATTATGGATTTCAGATTATCCACTATTAATACTCGAATCTGGGTTAAGGACTTCTATCAACTTCTATCAAGAAGATCATTATTATGAATTTATGGCTATCATCCACAAAATACTCAAATCTGAGTTTCAAGTTTCTTAAATTCTAATGTTATCCACTAATATCCGAATCGACTGTCGGGTTTCTAAACTTTCAGATTTTATTCATACCCCGTCATGGGATTTTTACTACAAATTTCCAGATGATGATTTCTGGATTTCTATTGATTATTTTCAAAGAATGATTCTCTAAAAATATTTATACCCATGGTTAAGGATAAAAAAATTTGCCAATAGACTTCGGATATTCCAGCAATATGGTTAAAATTAAATTCTTAATTATTACCCATCATAATCAAAGATGGTTTTCAAGACATCTAGTCAAATATGATTATTGTTCATTTATTACCATACGATTGGCATAATGATTTGTTAATCTACGTGAATAATATATATAAAATTTTATATCAATTTCAAGCTAACAATTGGAAATATTGTTTGCTTTGTACTTTTTAGGAAAATTAGAATAATGCAGAAGAACGAAAGATCCAGCAAACACAGAACTTGTGGTATAAGCTATCAAACAAGTGTTTCAGAAATAACATTACAGGAAAAGATCACAAACCGGGTGATTTTTACAAAATTTACATGATTTACATAACTTATGAAATTATTTACAAATATACAAAACAAGCATATACATTTCATGAATATGAATCAATCATAAATCTTGAGTAGCCTTAGTTAGATCTCAGCAATTGAAGGAGCAACAATGTGACGGATTGCGATGTAGAGGACCTCTTTGAGTTTCGTCTCTTTCTTTCTTATCCCATTTGCATCGTCAATTGTATCGACATTAGTTTTCAAGGCATGATTGAAAGCTCTATTTGCGCCTCTATAGGTTTTATTTTCCCTTTCTAATTCGGCGATGCGCTTCAAAAGAGAGATAATTCTCGCGTTCAAGTTTTTGAATTTTAGCAGCATATTCGTTTATGCACTATGAATATTTAACTTTCTGCTATTCGTCAAAGTATTTCATCATTTCGAACTTAACTTTCATACACTACTCGCCCACTACCTTCTCATCTAAGCCCGGAGGAGGATTTGTTGTAGTGTGAAATTTCTGAGCTGCAAGGGAAGTAGATCTAGTAGCTTTAGCAACAGATGAAGTAGCATGAGGAATGGGTAAATCAATACTCGAAATGTTATCTGCCATAATAAATTCTAACGAGTCGCACTGAGCTTGACTATCCTTTAATTTCATCTCCAAATCACTAATCTGTTGAAAAAGTTCTGACATTTTGTGATCGAAGTCAATTGAAGGATTCTATTTAACTTGACGCTTCAGAGTGGAAATCGTTTCATTCTTACTATTAACATCTGCTTCTAAGCTGGCAATTTGATCCTTAAGATTTCTAACAATGGTTTTCTATAGTAAGAAGCTTTTGTGCCATCTTAAAGCCTCAGTGTTATCATGAAAATGAGCGAGTAAAGTTTCTTCAAGAAGTCTGCTCTTTTCAAGATCAACTAACAGCTTATCCTTAAGATTGACGAAGTGAGATGCTGAATCTAATGAGTGAGGTGCTATGGATAACTATAATTCCTATTCAAATAAAAAAGAGAAAAAGAACGAAGTCAAAACCAGAATGAACAATTTCTTTATTATTACAATAGAAAATTACAACTTAAATGACAATGAAACTAAAAGAGTACAATTGAATATTTACTTTACATCTAAAGTTAAGAAACTACATTTCTAGCTTTATTTAGTGAATTGGTGGAAAGGGTAACCATCGAGTCAAAAGGAATATTGACTCCTTCTAGGGTAATAACCGGTGGATATTTACTATAGTCCTATTCTCCGGTAGGTGGACTATCTTGCCCATGTATTAGTTTGGTGTGGAATGTCCGAATTTCATTGAGTATTTTCTCCTTTTCCTCACCAAGAAAATTGAAGCGGAGATGAGGGTGTTCCATGTAAAGTCTTTGCAAATCTCTAAGGAAACAATATCTTGCTAATTTTGAAGATTTTAAAATTGATGACTTTTCAAGATAAAATCTCTCAATCTAACATATCGACTTAGGTAATCTCTGGAGACAAGATTGCCTAAAGGACATTCTCTCTGTAATAACATAATAGAATGTAGCTAAGCATAAAAAGCAAAACTAAAACAAATATTTACAAATCAATATATTATTACATGTTTACAATCATTCTTCTGGTTCATACAAAATTGACTTGGTAAACAACTCTGAAACAAATTTGTCCTTATAATACTTGAGTTTTTCAGGAGGTAGATCTTGGGGAATGGATCTGACTCATGTAAGTTCCAACAAGCTGGGTCAGATCTGAATTCGTCCAAGTATCTTTTGTGTAAGCGCCTAAGTAGACCTCCACTAAATTCACCTAAATATGAAAAGTCAACAATGGGGTGTCTACAATAGGCCTTATATAAGAAGTTAACTAAAATGTCCCTCTCCTTAATCAACATCCAGAATAAGGTAAGTAACTCCTGATTCTCTTTCAAGAGAGCGTCATAGCGAAGGCACACTCTGCTTAGCCATGGGGCAGCTTCTTGATACTTAAAAGATGCTAACACCGCTGCACTTCTATTAACTCTATGATATTTATCAAAAAGTATATTGTGCTCCCTCAATTGCTTGTCTAACTCCTTATATAAACTATTTATCTCAGCTTGTTTCCTTTCAAGCTTGGTTTTATAGGGTGGACAATTTTCTTCCTTATCTAAAATAGATGATTTATACTATTATTATCTTCGAAGTAAAAGATGTTTAAATAGAGAATCACATACATGAGATACCGGGATTGGTGCTTGAGAAGCATGTTCCCTTTCTTTTGGCACTTTAGTATCAATTGGAGCAGAATCATCTTGTGTGTCGGAATGTGCAGGAGACTTAGGCGGAATTGCTTCGTGAGGAGACGAATCTTTTTCAATAGACTTCGTATTATCATCTCCATCTTTCTCAGAAGTTTCAGTTTGGCCACCCCCGTTGCCACCTGATCCTTATCCGCCATTGATGTTATCATCCCCGTCATCATTATTGTCATTGTCATTATCATCATCTTTATCTCCCTCCTCTTCTTTAAAGGCATCATCTTTATCGGCTTCATATTCTGAGTCAGATTCGACCTCGAAGGAAGGAACCTCAAAAGAAATAATTTTGGAGGCGTCGATCTCCTCCTTTTCAGCAGCTTCAATTCCCTGCTTCATCTGATTAATCTTGTCCATAAATCTATCAACAAGGGCAGGGTCAAGCGAAGGAAAGCTTAGTTCATGCCATTTGTCGATGTTGTCGGCATACACGATCATCAGAGCGTCTTCGAAAGAATTCATCATAAATTCATCAAGTAGAGTATCGAGAAACTGTGACACTCGCCGTTTTGCATCCGAGATAGTCTCGACTGCCAGTTTCAAAGAAACTTTGTTCTTCTCAAACTTTTCCTTCAAAGTGGCTTGCTTTGCCGCCAGTTGGGTCTTCTCATCGGATTCTTTTAAGGTCATTTGCATTGCAAAGTTTTCATCGGCGAGGAGGTGGCGGGCTTTCCTTTCCTCTAAGATAGTGGATTCCGACTGGGTGAGAGAAGCTCTCAGTCGCTCCAGTTCAGACGTAGCTTCATCTTTTTCTATAGACAAAGAAGAGACTTGGTTCTTTAATGCAGAAATTTCCTCCTGAAACTTGGAGGATTTGGCAGAAGATTTGGATGCCTACTCATGCAAAGATAACCAACTCTTGGAAATCTGAAAGTAAAAAGTACAGTATAAGTCAAAAACTTAAAGAAGAATAGTAACGACAAAGTCAAGTGAAGAGAAGCTTACCAGGAGTTGTTGTTCTATTAGAGGATGATAGTGACCCGCCAAATTAGAAACAGAGGTAGGCGGGTGAATGGAGGCAAAGGATGCAGAGCTTAAGATAGACTGGACTATCTCTTCAAAATTAATGGAGGATGAAGGAGATGATGGCCTGGGAGGAACGTGCTTTTGACAAGGGGTCATCTCTAGAGCTTTCCACATCTGCTCAAACGCACCCAAAGAGTTTGAGACGAATATGCAGGAGAGAGGATCAATTGCAGTGGGAGTCTTCTTGGATTGGTTGTGAGGAGCTTCAGCAATCGGACTCTCCAAAGCTTTGTCAAGAGTTAATGATTCCTCCTCCTCAGAATCAGGAACTCCAACTATTTTTGCTATTTTAAGGGGTGGTTCCGCCACGGTGGATTTCTCCAACTTTATTTTGATGGCCATCTTTGTTTTGGCAAGAGATTGAGCAAAGGATGGTGTGCGTGAAGTCGAAGAAGGAGGAGCTAGACCACTAGCAGACTTTTCCACTTGAGAAACAACTGAAAAGAATTCAGACAGATTATACGTTAGTGGAATTATTTGAAAAGCAACACAGCAGTAGATAACAAGAGCAGCGTTTATAGCTTACCGGAGTGGTCTGAAAAAATGGGAGACATAGGAGAGAAATTTGCATGATCTTCTAGGGAAAGGAATTGTTTGCTTTTTGACGTATGTTGGATCAGAGGAGGTTTCCTTAGAATCCTTTGATCAGAGGGGAGGAGAGAGTGCTTCCTCAAATTTGTAGGATTTAACAACATCAATTGATTCCCGATATTACTTAAAGCTGCAACTAAAGACTCCACCATTCTCTTATCTGCCTCATTTAGTTCTTTAGCAGGAGCACCTGACATGAGGCAAAGATCAACAAAGAAAATAACTATAGAAGGAAAATAATGAAATTTGAGCTTACAAGGAGTAGAGAAAGTTCCACTAATATTAGGGAAACATCTGACAAAGAAGAACCGATTTTCCCTGTCTCTAAATTTGTTTACTCCCTCTGATATTGGTTTTTTTGGGAGGATTCGCCTTGAAGATTTGGTTGTTGAGATTGCTGAGTAAACCAATCGGAAGAGGTGATTTAGTACTTTAGCATTCAAAGAAGGGATGCCAGATTCTAATGCCATCAACTCCAAAGATAGAAGATAGGTGTATATATATTCGGAGACAGTTAAATCGGGGCAGTTCCAAGATAAGACAGGAACCTAAATAGGAAGTTTGGGAATGGAAGAAACCCTCCATGCCATATGTGTATGGCGATGTAGACAAAAAACCCTTCAGGAGGGCTGCTCATGGTGTCATTTTCTATAGGTGGAATGGCTTCCACTCCGGTGATTCCATAGCCATTGAGAATAGCATCCACTTCATCTTAAGTGGATATCAGAGAACGCTTTGAAGTAGCTTCGACTTTCTTTGGAGAACTCATGATTCTGCCAGGTGAAAATGTTTCAGATGGAAACCACAATTTTTTATGAAGATAACATTCTTTCAAGGATTAGTAGAAACCTACTATAACAATTTGAACATCAAACAAAACATGAAACTTCAAATTCTTGAAAGAATGTTAAAGTTAAAAATAAGATATACTGAGCTTTCGACGGAGTCGAAAGGAAAGAAAAGGTTAACACTTAACAAACACCTCTCAACAATGTCAAAAGCCCAGAAATAAACATCTACTGAGCTTTCGACAAGGTCGAAAGAGAGGACTGGAGTATATGTCCATTTGGCACTCTTCAACAATGCCGAAAGCTCAAAAGGAACTATGTTATTAGAAGGGAATAGTTAAAACCAACTTAAAAATTTGAGCAGAGAATACACTACTAATAGTCAATAGTCAATAGCCAAGATAACAAAACCCTTCGACACTGTCGAAACTCATGACCTAAGTTTTTCTAAGGGAATATGAATGTTGTCGAAAGCCTGTATACCAATTGAGTTGAAAGGTTCAAAGTTAAAGTTATATTGATAAAAAATAATAAAAGGACTTGACACGTTTTAACGATGTTGGCGAAAGATGATGATTAAGTCCCCAGATATTTATTAGAGGTTTCAACTCATTACTTACAAGAGGCTTCAACGGAATCGAAAAGGCGTTTCATGGTTTCGAAAGCATATTAAGAACAAAATTTCAATTAGAACAACAGTTTTCGACTAAGTCGAAACATTTGGTTTGATTCATGAATTTTATAAGTGTGCTTTCTTCAAACCAGTTTATAAAGTATATCTATCTCTAACTTAAACAAATTTAAAACAAGTTTACATGAATGGTTGCGAAATCCATGAGACAAAATCTATACTTTCGAAAATTTGGGTTACGATACATAACCAACATCTTCGAAAGATATTAAAGCCGAAAGCATAAAATTGCCTTCGATGAGGTTGGTTTCGTATGAACTAAACAACCTTTCGATGAGGTCAATGAAATTAGGCACTATATGACCTATCGATCCCATCGAAAGGGGATGAAAAATTAAAACAGCAAATTGCTGCCTCGATCCCTTAGTAACAGGGTAAAACTTAAGCGCCAAGTTTTTAGCTTGTACATCTCAAAACTTCTGGGCGAAGTTAACCTAAATTTCTTTCTTCCCAAAACCCGATTTCAACCAAAGAACTCAAAATCATTAAACAGGTGAAATTAAACATGAATTAATTGTTTAAATTTCAAAACTTCAAGATAAGAATTCAAGTTTTCTAAAAAAGCAGTAATAACCGTAAAATTTGAAACTGGGTTCAAAACGAGAATTAACAAGAAATAAATCAGATCGAACCATGAACTCGAATCACATAATACTCTCAGGTAGATTAAAAATTTAAAACTTAAGTAGTTCAATGAAAATCAAAACAAAAATTGAAATCTTGTATATAAGGTTTGAAAATGAAATCTATCGCAAAATAAAAGAGACAGAGAAGTTTCAAAGGCGAAATAAATTAAACTTACCTAAATCTGAATTATTGATGGAGGAAAAAATAATTTGGATGATTTGAGAATTTTGATTTTTCTCGAAGTCAATTTCGTTTGTAGGTAAGTGAAAGAGAAGAAGAGAATGTAATTTATAAGAAAAGTCAGCAAGGATGGAAAGTTGTTCGATCAGATTTGAATGAACGGTCTAGATTCACGTGGGAATACCAAAAGGCGGGAAGATTCAGGGTTTCGATATGATTGACTTGGAAAGTCAAGTGCATCCCTTTGCAGGCAGGAAAATGTTACTACCAAAATTCCTTTCGACCTTGTCGAAACCACTTTAAACAGAAGACAAAGGAAGAACAAGAAGATGAAGCTCCAGCAAGTCCTTTCGAAGGAGTAGAAGGGATGCTACAGCCAAAGTATAGAAGTTTCACAACCTTTCGAAGGAGTCGAAAGAGTCGAAAGCACCCTTCCGCTTCAGTGTTCACCTTTCGAAGAAGGTGATTCCACATGCATGAAGACCTTTTGAATGAGTTAAAGCAACACCTTTCGAAGACAAAGAAGGACAACTTATTATATATGCACCAAATCTTTCAAAACCAAAGGTTTTGCCTTCACTCAAACCACTCAGAAACATGCATTGGCCAGAGCAACCCTTTTGAAAGCCAAACCAAGCCTTTCGAATCGGTCGAAGCCATTATTATCCAGGGAGGATCCGCATCAAGTCACAAGCAGAAGTTCAGAAGCAACTAACATAGTCAAAACCATCAGTATTGCAACACCTTCGAAACCATTGGATAAAGCCTATCGACGGAGTCGAAAGCTTTTACAAAGCAAGAAAGGCGCAACCGTCCCATTCGACCAAAGCGGAATCATTCTAAAGACAAATACGACAGCCACCTTTCGACTAAATCGAAAGCATTAGGGTCGAAAGGTGCTGACCCGTATCTATAAATAAGACCCAAGTGGTCTGGTTTTGGGGATCCAAACTCAGTCATTCAATATTTGTATTTTCTAAATTCTAAAAGTTGTAAACCCTAATTTGTAAATTGAAATGAGAAAATTGAGCAATAAAGACTTCTTTGAGCTGAGAAAGGGGAAGACCTCTGTATTTTTGATTACTTAGTTATTTCAAAACTTTATTGTCAGAACTAATCGTATTTTTCCAGGTATCGACTAAGTTGAGAGGTTTCTTTTGACTTAATCGAAGCCCCAGTGTATTCAAGTAACATCAGTTATAGACTCCAGGCCACTTTCTACTGGACTTTTACTTTCGACTAGGTCGAAACCATCACATTTCCAGATAATCCAAGTCTTAACTCCCATCCACTGCATATCTTAATCCTAGCTTTTGACAAGGTCAAAACCTTAAACCCAGCTGAATATACCTTAGATCCCTGACCCAAGCTTTAACCACTAAACAACCTAGCTTTCGACAGGGACGAAACCTACCAAATCCAACCTTAATCTCGAATTCTTAGAGTATCCTTCTATGTTCTGCAACCGTTTGGAAAGGAAGGATTTCGAAGGGATAACCGCACTAGCTTAGAAAGCTCGAAAAACTAATAAGAAAGGAAATTAATCGTTTCGACTGATTCGAAAGGTTGATCCGAGAAAGTTCTCACTACAGCAACCTATTCGAAAGGGAGAATTAAGAGGATTATCTATATCCTACATACTTCTACTTAACAAAAAATGATAAAAAAAGACTAACCATATCCTGATGAAAACATTGGGGTGTTGACAAGATTTCTTGTTAACACTTTATACTTCTGAAACTAGCTATATGGAGGTGCCTTGTGTAACGACCCGCAAATTTATCACTTTGATAAATTATATTTATTTTTAAAATTATTCAAATAAAAGGTTGATAATACAAATAATATTTTTTTGAGTGATAATAAATAACAATAATCTTATTTTGAATAAATATTTAAAAAAATATTTTCCTCGGGATTTAAATCGATAAAATGGCTGAAAATCGTTTTATCGATAACCAACTCTGTAATTGTAAAACATCACGCAAGGAGCTGGATACATACACTTATAATTGAATAAGAATATGAAATAAAATAATTTATTGTATTTTTGAAAATTAAATGTATTTATGACATTGTTGGTAATGCCCTTAAATATAATAAGTGATCTATTAAATTAAATTGAGATTTAATGATTTAATAATTATTATAATTATTCAAATAATGATTTTAAAAAGGTTATAATTCATTTTAGATAAGTTATAAAGTGATAATAAATCATTTGTAATAATTTTATGAAGATATATATTTGATTTTAAAATATAAGAAAAACCGATATCGCTTTATCGGTATAATAGCAATTACTGTAAATAACTGTTAATGTTAATTTATATGGTTTTGTAATTAAAATGTAATAATTATAATTAATTAAAAATGATTAGAAATTTATTTTCAAATTTTGTTCACATATATATGTAATTTAATGTATAATAAAATGTGACCGGGAATCGGTTCCCCGATTGGCAACGGTTTATTGAACGAAAATTGTTCGAAGTTAATGCAACGTTGTTTATATGCCATGTACATATATATAACACATAAATACACAGCCTAACATATATATATATACACACACACACATAACACATTTATACATTACACACACACACAATATATATATATATATATAATTAAAAATATTTCAGATATTTTTCATTTACTCAATCCTTAAGTATTCAAAAGATATTTTTCATTTACTTAGTCTTTAAGTGTTCAAAAGTCAATATATGCATGCCTTGAGGTGATAGAAGTGATGTGCACATGAGGATGGGGTTGTGGCCATGTATATGATGATGGAGGAGGATGATGTAAAGGGTGAGGTATGGAAAAATAAATATCATGATATTTTTTTGATTTTGCTTAGCCCTTAAGGCTTCCAAGGCTATAAATACATGCGTACCTTCATTCACATTTTCACACAACTTTCCATCTTATTCTTCCTCTTCTTTTCAAGTTCTAATGGCTTCTTTAATGGCCTTCTCCTCTAAATAAAATAACGAGCAAAAGTTATGGCAAAAGATTAGCAAATTATATACACTTGTATACGTTATCGAATCCACTTCAAACGAAGGCAAATCTCCTCATCTCCACCTTGAAAGACCAAGACCACCACCATCCTCCTCAAAACTGAGCCTTCCCTCCCCTACAACCAAGACCATGAGCTCCTCCTTGCATCCAAAGTCAAGGCCGAGCCATTTAAAGGCAATAGTGCTAGTGATCATGAGCTTAGATTTCGAGATAGAGAAGCTATAGCCATTTTTAGGTTAATCGTTTAACCCAAGGCGAGAAAATCATAAACTATAGTATTATATGCTATTGTATGTTATATATGTTTGATTATGATTGTTGATGATGATTGTTTAATATTAATGTTGAATATATATGCAAGTCACGGAAATACACGTCGATAAGCACAAAGGAAATCACTTTCCTTTATTGAATGAATAGGTGTGTATGGAATTTTAAACCTCTTTAAAATGGTTTAAAATTGAGTTTGAAATATTTTATAAATATATGATGTTTTGGTGAAGTTTGAAAGGTAATAGAAAATTTAGTCAAAAATAGGCGATGTAGTTCGCGATTTCGCGCCATAAAAGTCAAACAAGTATATATAATGAAATTTAGCTCAGAATTCTTTGAGATAAGAATTTTCCGAGCTATTATATCCATAGTTTTCAAAAAAAGAAATAAAATCAAGATTTTGATAAGTTGATTTTGAGATATGAGTCAAACAAGTTTTTGGAAAAATCACGGTTTTTTAGTTCGGAATCCATAAAAGGATTTCTTTGAAAATGATATTTTTAAATTGTTTAAAAATATGAAATAAATTCTAAAAATCTTTTAAAATATTTTAAATGTGATTTGAGTTATAAAAATGAATTTTCAAATGATAAAAAGTCATTTTGATCAATACAGCTTAAAAAGCACTTTCCCCGGCACTTTTCGGCAGCACTTTTCTATAACTTTTGAAAAATAGTTTTAAACACAACTGTTCGTTTTCAAATCTTTTGTAAATGTTTTCAAATGATTAATGAAGTATTTTAAAGGTGATTTGTAGGATTTATGGAATGGTTAAATATTAAATAATTTAGAGTCGATCAAATTATTTGACCGCCTTATGGGTGGCAGAGAGACAGTGTCTAAGCTTGAGTTTGGAAAACCAATTTCTTGCTCTCCCTAGCTATCCTGACAGGCTCAATGGAGGGGATAGTAAATTTGATTTACTTGGATCAAAAATTTCCAAAGTATAATGGATATAATTTTCCAAATATAAATAACTTGGATTTTATGGAGATAATCTTTTTGTACCCGGTGTTAAAGCCCGAAGAGGGAACTCGTACTATTCATGGAATTTAAAATGTGATCTCGTCGTTATTCCGCCCATAGTACTTGTTGTATACGGGAATTGATATTGAGTAGAATTAGATAATTTCTATAGGTTTTGCTTACTTAAAATTTGCTGGTTCTGGATTAACATCATAGATAACATGGTTTTAGCTCAATTAAAAATTTTGAGTTTTTAATTAAGAAATTTATGTTAAGATTTAAAAGAAATGATTAGGAAATATTTTCCTAAGTGAAAAATGAAATGATTTCGAATTACTCGCTATTTAAAAAAGGTTTAAAGTAATCAAAGGATTTGATAAGAGAGGTTTAATGATTTCGTATATATCGGAAAGAATGTTTTAGAAATATATATCTCCAGAAGATATTTCGATAAAAAGAAATTAATCAATTAAAGAATGATTCCCTATTCACAAAACTTATTTTTATCGATGATTGGTTCAAAGGAACCAGGGTCGTATTTGAGTAATTCCTATTTGAAGACCACTTTGAACCAATTTATGTATTCGAAGTGAAGACATGGATTTGATTTGGAAGATGAAATGTAGGGCTGCTTGTCACTGACCATCGGGGGAAATTTCCCATATCATATTATATGGTAGTAGTTTCTTATTTTAGATCTTTGATGCAAGGACTTCTCGCTACTAATCCTAGGGGTAATTCCTGACTGGATGTGGTTGGAGAGTGCCTTCAGTTTGTCCTGTTCATGGGCATCTTGTATGGATGAATGTCTGACATTGCATTTCTAGTTACATAGATTGATCTCTATGAACGTATCATCTGTTTTGTAGCGTAGAAGGCAACTTCTCTTAGCTTGACACCCTTTCCTGAGATGTATGAGATCAGGAGTTATACGTTTGTAGAAATCAGTTGTGTGACTATGGGATGACAATGTGGCATTCAAAGTGGAATGTGCTATTTGAAAGGTAGTTGCTACCTCAGGCCTCATTACCCGGTAATGGCTTAAACAGGGTACACCGTAAAGCGATGTGGTTCGCAGCCATTAGGGTATGGTCATCACCTTTCTAGATTACTCTCTATATGTTGAGTATGTGGTGTATGCTATGGGGCCCCGGATTGGTCGGTAACGACCAGGGTGATGTCATATTCGGTTTCTATTTAGGCCATGTATGAACATCGGACCCCTCTGGTTGCGGTAATAAATAGTCCTTCCTAAATCAGCATTTAGAATCGCTATTTAAGCATTCATTTTCCATATTTCGTAATCATAATTAGTAAAAATTGCAAGTAGAATCCAATTTAGTTTAAGCATGGTGACTAAAGAAAACATTTTGTCATAATCAACACCTTGAATTTGACAGAAACCTTGTCCCACCAACCTTGCTTTATAGGTTTTGACCTTTTTATTTGCATCGATCGTTTTCAAAAAGATCCAGTTGCAACTGATGGGTTTAACACCTTCGGGTATATTCTCCAATGTTCAAAGTATGTTCATGTATATGGAATACATAAGTATAATACTCTATTTATATGGTAAACAATGGTAAGAAATTTTATTTTACATTCATAATTTAAAATAATATTAATTGAGTATTATCGACATTTTAAGGGTGATGAAGATAATCTCATGACAACATATGTCTCTACATCCTATTACACTCACTTAAGTCTATATGTGTTTTAATTTATTTAAACCACCCTTTTCTTATGCGCGCACACACACACAGACACACATACACATATATCTTTTATAATTTAATAAGATATATATATATATATATATATTCATATTCATATGTATCTTTTTGGTACTTAAATCTTTTACTTAATCCAAAATAACATTTATATTTATGTAAGATTTAAAGCAATTTTAAATGTGCATTTTATAGCTCTTTACAAAAATTTGTAATATTTTATTTAAAATCAAAACAATTCTAAATTTAATTTATAATTTTCAAATATGTGTATTTGAATCAACCAAAGGTGCATACTGCTTTTGGGTCTTCCACTAGGGCATACCCTTGAAACAGATCACTTGGTTGAGTTAGGTAAGAGCTATAAGATTATGAGGTTTTTCGTTCTTAAGAACGTTTCTTAACTAGAGCAACATTCTTCTTAGTTAAACACTCTTTCCTTAGACACATATCTAATTAGATTTTTCAATTGACTGCTTTACGTGTTGGTTATTATTTATGTAAACACAACCTGGACTCTAATACCTTTGTTGGATCATGCGCCTTAGTATTAGACAAAAATGGGGAAATCTAGAGAGAAAATATCGTTTTTATAATTTGTACTAGATCTTATTTTGTGTTTACAAGAACAATTTGTTTACACTAAATAGTATTTAGCGATCATTAATGGAAGAGTTTGTAGTTTTAATTTTATCTTGAAAATTTATGTATATGTATACTATAATTTACACAAACACACACACACACACAAATATATATATATATACACACACACACATTGTGTGTGTGTGTATTATTTCATAATGAAAACATTGTAAATAGTATAAATAAATATTGTAAACTAATTTAGAGCAACTAAATATATAAATATCAAATGCGTGTAAATAACCATTGAGATTTATAGTTATGATTAAGGGCATAATGCTAATGGTTTTAATATGATGATGATAGGTAATACATATTTATATATAACTATTTTTAACCATTAGTAAATATTTATTAATCTATTATTATTATTATTATCTTGTATATTTATATTATTATTAACTATATATAAAAGAATGTTTTTTCTATCTCAGTTTATTTGTTTTAAATTTATGATATATGTTAAGTACAAAATATGAATTATGTATGCATGTTTGTGTGTGTGTATGGTGATATATGTGATTTTATATATTAAAGTTTAAAATTAGTTTTTTACTGTTTCAAACATATACCTTAGTACATATATTACTATTATTATTATTTTAAATACAGAAATATTTGCCTTTAAAAAATTGAGTAAACAAACCCATAAATAAAATAAAGAAAGAATTTTTTTAATTGCTAAACCCAAAATCAAAAATTAATATATAATAATTATATATTATTTTAATCAATTTTATGGTTTCAAATAAATAGTTAAAATACTATAAAAATTCAATACAACATTTATGCTAATTTTATTATTAATTTATAAAATTTATAAATTAATTTTGAATTGGTTGAACTCGAAAATTAGCTAACAACAAGGTTGTGTTGACTTCTTGATGTGAACTCGACCCTCAATCAATATTTAAACAATTTAAATACTGAAACTCGTATGGACTTTACTGAAATATAGTACTTAGTGTAAGCTCAATTGCTTATAGATTATTTAGGCAAAATCTAATTTCTAATCTTTGTTAAGCTACATAATATATTGATATTTTGTGCCTGTTTTCTTTTCACAATCACTATATCACTAAGGTATTTAGAGTTTGGTCGGTAGTTGAAATCTTTAATAATATTCCTTGGCTTATTGTGTAGTCTACTTTAAAGTTCTTGGTTTAATCCGATAACATTTATGGGTTAGTCGTCTTACCCCGACCAAAGATTATTATTTTAAATTGACTACCAATTATGGTTTTAGTTGATAGAGTTAGGGATATGCCCTTGGCACAATTCTGCAATCTACTATAAATTATTAGCTCTGTAATAAAAACTCATTCGAAATAAAAGGTATTTTTCTTTCTATTATATACTTGATAAACTATGTTATATTAATTATCTATTTAATTTAAGTATATTTAATAGAAAATTCATAAATAATATGTTTTTGATAGTAATTACAATGTGCTGTAACTTTGAGAAATTTATCATAATAGACATAAACATATCGTTTTTAAATACTCATAGTAAAGATGTATCGAGGTTGGATATCGATACATCCATTCAGACTAGAGTACGTAACGCTTTCCAAATGTTAGGCAGTGTACTACTCATGGTTACTAGGGGCACTAAGAGGTTACATACAGATAGTTATTGGATAACTACAGAATGACTCACTCGATAGATTTCTGTTTATTAATATAACTAAGGTCAAACAGAAAACATCGAAGTGACAATATTACACAATTCTCTCGACTTAATATAGATGCTCTACTTTGATTATAGTTAAATTGCAGCACGACGTCCATTTAACAACTATTGTTGGGTCTGAGTTGAAGCATTAAAAGTAAAACATTATTCAGTGGAGAATTCGTCTCCTCGATTATATGATGTTAGTATCACGGTTAACTATAGTCAATTCAAAGTCAAAGTCTCTGAGCAGAGCAATTTGGTTACTGATAAATTTTATTATTAAACCAAGAAATTTGTGTTTAGACTATACAAGTTGAATGCGAATGATATTGGAATTTTGACCAGTATGAAATTCCGTAAGTCCTAACATGATATAATTTTGATGATGATAATTAGTGTAAATAATTATCACTACTGGGGACTGCTTAAACTAGTAAAGCTAGATTTTTATCGAAATTTTGTAAGTGATAAATTCAACCAAACTTTTGCACCATTAGCTTAAATTTCGTGTGAAAGTTAATATTCGAATTGTTCAATGTTAATTGTTGATTGAATTTACACCTAAGAGTCACACAACCGCAACGTTGAATACTTTGAATATTACCTGGTTTTAAATTATAATTGTTATAAATTAATTAATATTTGTGAAATATTAATTATAAAATTTTATATGATTTGTTTGAATCGGTATTGAAAATAGCATGTGTATAAAAGTTATGTACATACGTATCTATATACGATATCGATGTACATTTGAATTTGATTTAAATGTTAATTGACTAATACAGTCTGAAGTAGTATGTAAGCCATACAGCCCATGGATGACCGCCTGTAGAGTAGGTGAAAAGAAGGTGAGATATTTTAGATATTTGGGTTTGAATTATTGGAGAAAGAAGTGGTAAAAGATCAAATCCAAATCTCCTCTTTTCCCTCTTCTCTCTTCTTATTTAGACCCACCACCCTCTTTTATTTTGATTTAACTCTCTCTAGCTTATCCTCCCTCTACCAGCCACAAGCATCATATGTGGTTCACTCTATCTTTCAAACCAAATAAAATGTTAAATCAAAATATATCAAAAGGTGTACGGATCTCTTCGATCAGTAGCACTTTCTGAAAGAGATTGAATAAGATTCAAGGAGCGGTTTTGATTTAGCATTCAAGGTGCTACAAATACTCCACACCTGAGGTAACATTTATTTCATATGTATTTATATGTGTAAATCATCATGCATTGTACTATATAGGTTAGATTATAAATCACAAATTCTTATATATATTTATTGTCAATTTATATATATGAAAAATGTTATATACATATAAAAAATTGTATATAGGTGTTCAATATATTGTCGGCCAAATAATATATATATATAACATTAATTTCAAAAAAGACTTTTAAAATAAAAACTAAATTTTCAAATTTTATACATATACATACATACACACACACATTTATTTATTTATAAATTGATACTAATAAATATTATACATGTCATTTCAAATGTACATGAATAGAAAACAATTTTCTGTATATATTTATACTATTCAAGATATATAATTTATTATTTGTTTAGTTAAAACTTCAAATTTTAATTTGCTAACATTTGCATATATGTATATGTATATAAAAATAAATAAAGATAAATATACATATATATTATAATTTATATATAGTTTTATATGTAAGCGGGAAAACCTAAATTTTCCATATGGAAATTTCAAATTAGAAAAACTTAAAATAAATCAGCTCGGATTTATTATAAAGAATTGAATTTTTTCCAAAATAATACATGGTCTAATTTTTATTATTATATATATAATATAGTATTATTTGAATATATATAAATGATTTTAAATTTGTGTAATTTAATTTATACACCCACATATTTGAATTAAAACGTTTTTTAATAAGTTTATATAAATATGAGTTTATAGTTTTTTATAAATTAAAATTTGGAATTCGATTTTTAAAAGATATTTAAATCTAGATCTAGTTTCAAAATTTGTATTTGAAAAGATTTAAATTTCAAACTTTAAATTGTTTATATTAAAATTTATAAATAATTATTTTGCATATGAAAATATGTGTGTGTGGTTACTTTTACCGTTTTATGTAAATACTTATAAATATTTGTTTCTTAAATGTATATTAATATTTTATAATAATTGATAGTAAATATGTATATGAAAGGACTAATGCATCTGTTGTGGTATAAATCCCACCACTTTGATATGGATATGTTAAACAATGTACACTTTACATGTTGCACATGCACATACACGTACATATATATGATACACATTTGAACATTATATATCATATATACAATTAAATAAAGTGATTTTATTAATCAATTAAATAAAATAATGATTTTATTTAAAAATTTATTTAGATTAGATCTAAATCAATTTAGACTCAATTTAGACTGCATAGGCCCAGTAAGATCCAAAACGGTAATCCATTTAGTAAGTTGTCTATATAAGTAGTGTATAAGGTTGGGTTTGGGTATTCAAATTCTCCGCCCAACTTGGCTAGTGGTCTAGTCCGAAAGGATAAGGTAGGCCCATTTATGAAATTAAAAAAAAATAAAA
This sequence comes from Allium fistulosum, assembly GCA_030737815.1. NCBI lineage: Eukaryota > Viridiplantae > Streptophyta > Magnoliopsida > Asparagales > Amaryllidaceae > Allium > Allium fistulosum. The sequence continues at coordinate 391,729,763 of CM060901.1, forward strand.
TTTAAAATTAATAAATATTTATAATGTTACAAAATAATTTTTAAAACTGTTTGGAAAAAATAATTAATTTAATTTCAAAAATTATTTTAAATATTAGTTAGATTAATAAATTGAATAATTAATTAAATAGTTAGTTAATTAAATTTAGTAACACACACACATATATATTGATATATATTGCATTATCTTAAAGTGTTTAAGGTGATATATGTATATATATAATTTTTGAAATAAAATATAATTAACTTAAATTGTTTATTAAATAAATTAATTAAATGTTAATTAATAAATAATATAATACATATATATCAAGATATATGTGTATAGCTATAAATGTTGCAATATACATATTCAATTTAAAATGGTTAAATGAATAAAATAAAATTAATTAAAATCTTAATTAATTAATTAACTAAAATCTTAATTAATTAATTAACTAAAATCTTAATTAATTAATTAACTAAAATCTTAATTAATTAATTAACTAAAATCTTAATTAATTAATATTTAATTAATATAAGATTATACATAGGATTATTATATAAGTTAATTAAATTATAAAATGTTATGCACAAATAAACTTTTATAATATGAATCTATAATAAAAGATGGAACTATAAAAAACCCAAAATAGGTTTAAGGAATAAATACATGCATGCATACATACATATGGTACTTATACTGTGATTTACAATGTGTGTGACTCTTGAATCACAAGAGTATTCCATAAGAAATATATTATTCCATAAGTTGATATCCACTCAGTTAAATATATTGAAGATTATGAATCTTTAATATAATTGTTGTCCTCTACCATTTATATATTAATAGGTTACATACATACTCCTTAGTTATTGATACTCCTCAAGCTAAGAATGTTATGTGTAGTACCATCAATATATTGAATAAAGAAGGTAAGATATATGCACATGTTTGTTGACATTCCTCAAGGTACGTGCATTTATACTTAGGCCATCGTGAAATGGTAGGTATGAGTGAATAACATCTGTTGATTTATCGATATTCCTTAGGATCGAAATGAGATTAGGAAAAGGACCACGGGTTAAGAGTTGTATATAATACAACTAATAAAGTGTTATCCATTACTTGCGGACCAATCATTTGTTGGTATTCCTCAAGATTAGAATCTCAGGGCAAGCGAGTCCTAACACCCACTAGAGAAGTCGAAAGACTTCTATGTTTCATCTTAAGGTTTAAAGAAACATGGAAGTCTTATGGGGGCTTTATTAGAAAAATGAAATGGTAACATTTGTCCTTTCTCATATTGTAAGAACATATGCTATATTAAGTTAAAATAATCTACATAGATAAATTTGTGCAATTAATAAAATTAATAAAATATTTATTAATTAAAAAATACAAATGGACTGAATTAAGATTGGCAAATAGAAATATAAAATATACTTATCAATAAATTTTTCATGTTATCATTTTAAGCTCCATGTAAGCACCCAATAATACAACTACTAAATATATTTTGTAACCTGATCACATACGTATTTATTTGTCCAAGGTTATGTATTGTCCTTTATGAGTTTTGAACTCTAAAAGCAATATAAGAATATGGATGTTTGATCCATATCCAATCACATATAAATTTTATATGGTGAATGATCGCAATTTGTAATGTACGAAATCTCGATGAAATTAGTTCATTTGAAATAAGCAAGTAAACCGTAGCATGGGATGGTGTTTTTGATATGGTCGATTACAATAAAGTTCTTGTTGTGTTAAATGTAACACTAGATCAAAAGCTATAGGACAGATATAAGAATTCAATCGCTGAAACGTCAATTTGCTCGGTTTACATAAGGTGCAACTCATTTGATATTCTTAAATGTTAAGGATGACAAATGCATTTTTGTAAAGAGTACGTAACAAGCTAGTAATAAGAGGAAAGTTTCCTTAAGAATAGCTCAACTATTTGGAAAGGAAAGCAAATGTTTGAGAGTAGATATAAATTGATACATAGTTGGGATGAAGAGAGTGAATGGTCATTTCTGCTTTATGAAGAGATGTCAAAAATGAGGATTGTGATATAATAATAGATGCTTAATAAGGAATAAGAAATATGATTTCTATTCGAAATCTATTTTAATATAGAAAATTGTTTTCTATGAGATTTATTTCTTTAAGTTTAAGATATTTAATCTAAAAACTCTCGACTACAAACCAATTGTGGTAAATGAAATAAATAGCCTATATTAAGTGGTTGACTGGAGCTTTATAGTTCATACGCTATCATAGTGATGGCAAAAATAGTGGGAGCATATCATATAACACATTTTGTTGATCACATCAAGTTACGAATTTATTTTCGTAAACATACCAGATATTATGTATGAAATAATAACTATTTTCAATATGGACTAAAAACATATGTAGTTCTATTTTAATATGAATATTTTTTATATTCATTATAAAATAAAACTATAATAGTGGTATTTTTCATAAGATGCATTAAAAATACAGAGGTATTTGAAATTTTTATGATTATTTTGAGATTACGGACTAGGTCATAGTTTTGAGAATTTAATTCTTTAATTATATAATTATGACTCATATAGTAGTCGTGAATTGTATCTCAAACGATAAAGGGAAAAGCACCCATTCAGTGGGAGCACAAAAGAGTTGGTGAACTATTTAGATTGATACATAAAGATATATGCAATCATAAGTCTAATAATACTAAAGCAGTTTCACATACTTCGTTAAATTGATTGATGAATTATCACAGACATGAAATGAATATTTGATTCACATGAAGTATGTCTATGGTAATCTCGTAGAATATAGAATAAAAGTAAGTAATGCAACGTGCAAAAGAAAATAAAATGATTCAATTTGATCGAATATGTGAGTATATTTGAAAGGGTTCCAAATGTATCTAAAAGTGAATAAAGATTCAATCTCAAATGTTGTTCCTATGATATGTAATGATGTATCGATAGGGAGTAATTATACTTTATTGAACAAATTACGATTGATAATATGTTAAGTTGAGTTAACTTCTTTCTCTAAGGTTATTGTAATGACCGGATTTTCCGACGTCTGTTATTGGGCAATTAACTAATTTTAATTTTAGGAATATAAATTTTATTAGTCAAATAGATAAATTTTATGACAAATAAAATATCTGAATCTATATATTGATTAAAAACTGTAACAACCCGTGATTGCGGTTACCAAATAATAAATTAAAATTGGGATTTTAATTTAATTGGAGCTATTAATGAATTTTTAATGTGGCTAATTTGTTCAAAATTTAGTCATTTTGAATAAATTAATATTTTGGGCTTAAGTGTAAAATGGAGCATTTCAAGGAAATTAATTAGGGAAATTTGTAATTTATATTATTGTAAAATTTTATATGTGTAAAATAGTGCAATATTTGATTTGGGAAATTAATTTGCAATTTATTTGCAAAATGGTGATTTTGGCTAATATTAACTATAAACGGTGTTTTGGAAAAATTAGGGGTTAAAATGTAAAATATTGTTGATTTAGGATTTTATGAAATGGCTAAAAGTAATTGTTAACATATTTTCATAATTTTCTATGGTTTGAAATGTATTTAGTAATTTGTATGTAGAGTGTACTTAGAGAAAATTGCCTATATATGTATGCACATGAATAATACAAAGTCCTAATGGGTATTAGATCCAATAACCCTAACCATTAGCCTATAAAGTATCTTTTACTCTTCCATTTCAGCCAACACTTCATTTCATAACCACTAAAACCTAATTAGAAAGCTCCAAAACCTAGTCATGGCCTCCTAAGCAAGACTCCAATCTACACCAAATCAAAGAGAGTTAATCCAAACTACTAAAAGAGGTAATAGCAATCACAAAACCCACCTCTAATTCATTCTTTAATTTCTGAAATTATTTTGTAATCCTCTTTTTTTTGTGCATTTAGATTGTGAAACTCTTTGATCTTCTTTTCATTGCTTGGAAAGAGGTAATATATGCTAGCTGAAATTATAATTAGTTTATTGCTGTTAGTAAATTAGGCATATCTCATTCATCTTAAATCGGAATTAAGATTTTCTTGAAGTTCTGGAAAGCTTATTCTGTAGCCTATAACTTTCATGTTTCGAGCTTTGCCTAATTTTGTGGTTTCAATGGTCGAAATCACGTTTGTTTGTCGCTGACCTGACAACAAACTACAAGGTTGATAAAATAAAACCCTGAAATTGATTTGGCCATAAGTTACTCGTTTTTGATCCGAATTAGATAATTTTGGATGTTCCGGAAAGCTTAAAACATATGCTACAATTTTTGTTCAGTGAGTTTTCTGTAATATTGCCATTTAGATGACCTGAAATGCGTTCAAAGACAGAAGACCAATTCTGTCTTTAACAAGTTATCTTGAGTTTCAATCTGATATTGTTTTGCATGTATCTCTCTCGTTTCTTATCCAAATCTAATAATTTTGGATGTTCTGGAAAGCTTAGGTTTAGAGCTAAAACTTTCATGTTTTGAGTTTCATGAAATTTCGAAGTTATTTTGGTCAAAATTGTACATTCTTACCACTGTCCCGAGAAAAAAAAAGAAAAAAAAATAATAAATAATTTTTTTTAAACCCTGTTCCAGATTTTTTTCTCCACTTCGCGATGCCGCCACGATCGCATCCGAAGTCGGAATTCGACGTTTTTGGTCTCGTTGGAAAGGTGGAGTTTCGAACTCAATCTCTGTAAAATTTAGGCATCATCGGAATTCTTTTGGTACTTCGAATTTCGTGTCGAAGTTGAACTCTTGTCGCTGTTTGTAAACAGTGTGAATCTTGTTCTGGGTCCAACTTTGAGACGTCGCTGCTACTTCGTCTCAACTCGGATTCCAGAAATTCTTTTTTCATCTTATAGTAGGGATGTTGGACTATATACCTACAAGTTTTCATGTCATTTGGATTCAGTTTGCTGGTCCAAATAAATTGCCGAACTTGGGTTCGCAGCAGTTTTTGAATGGTCAAACACTTAGAATGAAAATCAAATATCCCTTCTGTTTCCAGCTTTTGAGCGCCACTCCGCGATGCCTTCACGTTCGCATCGGAAGTCGGAATTCAACGTTTTTGGTCTCGTTAGAAAGGTGGAGTTCTGATCTCCATCTCAGGAAAATTTGGACAACATTGGAGTTCGTTTGGTACTTCGAATTTCGTGTCGAAGTTGAACTCTGGTCGCTGTTTGTAAACAGTGTAAATCTTGTTCTGGGTCCAACTTTGAGACGTCGCTGCTACTTCGTCTCAACTCGAAATCCAGAAATTCTTTTTGCATCTTAATGTAGGGATGTTGGACTACATGCCTGCAAATTTTAATGACATTTGGACACATTTTGCTGGTCCAAATAAATTGTCGAACTTGGGTTCACAGCTGTTTTTGAATGTTTACAAACACTTAGAATATTTTTGATGATTTTCTGGTTTTCATTGATTTCTTTGAGATTTGTCTCTAGATTTCGTACACGGGTTTTATGAATCATTTTCAAAAGATTTTTCACTCCTAAATGGCTTTTGAAAATTATTATATAATATTATTTTAATTATTAAATTAATTACTCCATAATAGAAGACCTTTCAAAAGACCGTTTTAAAAGTGATTTCGAAAATCAATTATAAATCCGTTTTACACCATTATTTTCTATAATAAAAATCTCACACTCACTTTTAGCACGTCGAGCGAAGTGGAAAGGTGCTTAAACGGTTAGGAAATCTCCGGCCTATGGAAACCGTGTGTATTTTCTTTCCGGTTAATCCCCGACCTATTCGATTGATCGTTTTGACCTTTGGGTCTAGTTTACCGATGATATGAGGTAGACTTTTTATTGTTTGGAGTGTGAGCTTGCTATTGGTTAGGAAACCGTTTAGTGCGAACGTGGGGTATGGGACTCATTGTTAACACTTTGCGGGTTCCTCTCCAAAAAGTTAGTGACACATTAGCCTCTGGGCGGCCAGTACTGGACCTCTGGGTCACCACGCCTCTGGGCAACCGTCTCTGGACACCTGCTCTATGGAGCAGTTTATTTTTTGGCGTGTGCCTCTGGGCCTTTATCCTTCTGGGAAGGATCTCGCCGTCTCGCGCGTTTCGCATCGGTGCGAGTGATCGATCACAACTCTACAGTACTTGGCAACAACGACTCTGGTCGGTGCACGTGCAATACTTGTATTATCTGATGATTTTTATATCCATTCGAGTACCGCCATTCGGCGTTGGTTCTATGGAACCATACGATGTAAGTGCGATTACCTTGTGGATTCACAGTGTCTTTGGACACTGCTTTTCAGTGTTTGATTTCATTGATTTTTCAGTATATCCCCATTGCTCTTTGGAGCATCGATCTTTGCTTGGGCATTGATTACAGACTCTGGTCACTCTTGGGATTATTGCCTATGGGCATCTTTTTATAGCTTTGGCTACGCCGATGATATGAGGCGATTTTATTTATTCTACACTTTGATGTTGATTTCTCTTTAGAGATTTTTATCGTTTATTGATGATTAGGAATCATCATTTTATTCATGTGGTTCATAATATACTTCTCTTTGGATAAGTACTGTTTTATTTATGTACCGCATTATTATATATCTCAATTATTACTGATTGTTTAGCTAGCCTGACCCGAGTGTTTTCGCTCGGGTCAGACCGAGTTGTTTCAGGTTAGGTCTCTGGACTTAGCTTCTGTGCTTCCGCTTGGACATTATCTGCTATGCTGATAGATAGCGCTTTTATTTGTCCACTATTCCGCTACTCTCTTATTATTCAGACTTTGATATGTACATATTTTTGACTCACATGTGTGAGCAGTGGCTTTGTACCCACTTATGATATTTGGATCTGTATTGATGATGTATTGTTCTGGGATTTTATATTTGTTATGTGATTCTGTTCTGTGATGTTTTTATCATTTATTATTATGCTTTGTCCTGATAGATCTTTAGCCATTTGTAATTTCGTTATAAGTATTTACCGAATATGTCGAACCACCTGATTTATAAAAAGGTTTTAAATAGATTCCACCTTTCGACGTATTCGGTAGATAGTTATAGCTTGATTATAGATGGTCGCTTCCACTATACTCTATTCTCCACTTTAACAGACAGTATTACTCCCGTAATACTCTTTGTTACAGTGGGTCTCGGAGTGGGGCGTTACAGCTTGGTATCAAAGCCTAGTTTCAGGAATAAGCATAATAAACACAGAACAGATACACTTAGTACAATACATTTTAAATTAGATCCGAATTAAATCAAATCCCTTCCTTATGTTTATTGATAGATAAGTTAGGAATATGTATAGGAATCCGTTATATTCCGTAGTATTCCTTAATTAATTATCTATCATTGAATCATGTCTAACTCTAATTCCCGTTACGACATGTTTGACCATTTGAGCGGTGCGAAGGTCTTCTCTCAGTTTGACCATGCCACCGGATTTCATCAGCTACGAGTCATGGAAGACAGCATTCCTCTTACAGCATTTCGCACTCGTCATGGTTCTTTTGAGTGGTTGGTCATGCCGTTCGGCTTGACGAACGCTCCGGCTTTCTTCGTCGATCTCATGAATCGAGTATTCCGGGAATACATCAATAGATTCGTTCCGGTTTTCATCGACGATATTCTTGAGACTCTTTCTATGTGTGATATTCGAAATCGAGCTCCGTCTTCTGTATTCCTTTTGTGGATTAGATGTTATAGACGACTTCTATATTTAAGGAATTGCGGGGACGCAATTTTCTTAAGGGGGGGAGTCTGTAACAACCCGTGATTGCGGTTACCAAATAATAAATTAAAATTGGGATTTTAATTTAATTGGAGCTATTAATGAATTTTTAATGTGGCTAATTTGTTCAAAATTTAGTCATTTTGAATAAATTAATATTTTGGGCTTAAGTGTAAAATGGAGCATTTCAAGGAAATTAATTAGGGAAATTTGTAATTTATATTATTGCAAAATTTTATATGTGTAAAATAGTGCAATATTTGATTTGGGAAATTAATTTGCAATTTATTTGCAAAATGGTGATTTTGGCTAATATTAACTATAAACGGTGTTTTGGAAAAATTAGGGGTTAAAATGTAAAATATTGTTGATTTAGGATTTTATGAAATGGCTAAAAGTAATTGTTAACATATTTTCATAATTTTCTATGGTTTGAAATGTATTTAGTAATTTGTATGTAGAGTGTACTTAGAGAAAATTGCCTATATATGTATGCACATGAATAATACAAAGTCCTAATGGGTATTAGATCCAATAACCCTAACCATTAGCCTATAAAGTATCTTTTACTCTTCCATTTCAGCCAACACTTCATTTCATAACCACTAAAACCTAATTAGAAAGCTCCAAAACCTAGTCATGGCCTCCTAAGCAAGACTCCAATCTACACCAAATCAAAGAGAGTTAATCCAAACTACTAAAAGAGGTAATAGCAATCACAAAACCCACCTCTAATTCATTCTTTAATTTCTGAAATTATTTTGTAATCCTCTTTTTTTTGTGCATTTAGATTGTGAAACTCTTTGATCTTCTTTTCATTGCTTGGAAAGAGGTAATATATGCTAGCTGAAATTATAATTAGTTTATTGCTGTTAGTAAATTAGGCATATCTCATTCATCTTAAATCGAATTAAGATTTTCTTGAAGTTCTGGAAAGCTTATTCTGTAGCCTATAACTTTCATGTTTCGAGCTTTGCCTAATTTTGTGGTTTCAATGGTCGAAATCACGTTTGTTTGTCGCTGACCTGACAACAAACTACAAGGTTGATAAAATAAAACCCTGAAATTGATTTGGCCATAAGTTACCCGTTTTTGATCCGAATTAGATAATTTTGGATGTTCCGGAAAGCTTAAAACATATGCTACAATTTTTGTTCAGTGAGTTTTCTGTAATATTGCCATTTAGATGACCTGAAATGCGTTCAAAGACAGAAGACCAATTCTGTCTTTAACAAGTTATCTTGAGTTTCAATCTGATATTGTTTTGCATGTATCTCTCTCGTTTCTTATCCAAATCTAATAATTTTGGATGTTCTGGAAAGCTTAGATTTAGAGCTAAAACTTTCATGTTTTGAGTTTCATGAAATTTCGAAGTTATTTTGGTCAAAATTGTACATTCTTACCACTGTCCCGAGAAAAAAAAAGAAAAAAAAATAATAAATAATTTTTTTTAAACCCTGTTCCAGATTTTTTTCTCCACTTCGCGATGCCGCCATGATCGCATCCGAAGTCAGAATTCGACGTTTTTGGTCTCGTTGGAAAGGTGGAGTTTCGAACTCCATCTCTGTAAAATTTAGGCATCATCGGAATTCTTTTGGTACTTCGAATTTCGTGTCGAAGTTGAACTCTTGTCGCTGTTTGTAAACAGTGTGAATCTTGTTCTGGGTCCAACTTTGAGACGTCGCTGCTACTTCGTCTCAACTCGGATTCCAGAAATTCTTTTTGCATCTTATAGTAGGGATGTTGGACTATATTCCTACAAGTTTTCATGTCATTTGAATTCAGTTTGCTGGTCCAAATAAATTGCCGAACTTGGGTTCGCAGCAGTTTTTGAATGGTCAAACACTTGGAATGAAAAACAAATATCCCTTTTGTTTCCAGCTTTTGAGCGCCACTCCGCGATGCCTCCACGTTCGCATCGGAAGTCGGAATTCAACGTTTTTGGTCTCGTTAGAAAGGTGGAGTTCTGATCTCCATCTCAGGAAAATTTGGACAACATTGGAGTTCGTTTGGTACTTCGAATTTCGTGTCGAAGTTGAACTCTGGTCGCTGTTTGTAAACAGTGTAAATCTTGTTCTGGGTCCAACTTTGAGACGTCGCTGCTACTTCGTCTCAACTCGGAATCCAGAAATTCTTTTTGCATCTTAATGTAGGGATGTTGGACTACATGTCTGCAAATTTTCATGACATTTGGACACAGTTTGCTGGTCCAAATAAATTGTCGAACTTGGGTTCACAGCTGTTTTTGAATGTTTACAAACACTTAGAATATTTTTGATGATTTTCTGGTTTTCATTGATTTCTTTGAGATTTGTCTCTAGATTTCGTACACGGGTTTTATGAATCATTTTCAAAAGATTTTTCACTCTTAAATGGCTTTTGAAAATTATTATATAATATTATTTTAATTATTAAATTAATTACTCCATAATAGAAGTCCTTTCAAAAGACCGTTTTAAAAGTGATTTCGAAAATCAATTATAAATCCGTTTTACACCATTATTTTCTATAATAAAAATCTCACACTCACTTTTAGCACGTCGAGCGAAGTGGAAAGGTGCTTAAACGGTTAGGAAATCTCCGGCCTATGGAAACCGTGTGTATTTTCTTTCCGGTTAATCCCCGACTTATTCGATTGATCGTTTTGACCTTTGGGTCTAGTTTACCGATGATATGAGGTAGACTTTTTATTGTTTGGAGTGTGAGCTTGCTATTGGTTAGGAAACCGTTTAGTGCGAACGTGGGGTATGGGACTCATTGTTAACACTTTGCGGGTTCCTCTCCAAAAAGTTAGTGACACATTAGCCTCTGGGCGGCCAGTACTGGACCTCTGGGTCACCACGCCTCTGGGCAACCGTCTCTGGACACCTGCTCTATGGAGCAGTTTATTTTTCGGCGTGTGCCTCTGGGCCTTTATCCTTCTGGGAAGGATCTCGCCGTCTCGCGCGTTTCGCATCGGTGCGAGTGATCGATCACAACTCTACAGTACTTGGCAACAACGACTCTGGTCGGTGCACGTGCAATACTTGTATTATCTGATGATTTTTATATCCATTCGAGTACCGCCATTCGGCGTTGGTTCTATGGAACCATACGATGTAAGTGCGATTACCTTGTGGATTCACAGTGTCTTTGGACACTGCTTTTCAGTGTTTGATTTCATTGATTTTTCAGTATATCCCCATTGCTCTTTGGAGCATCGATCTTTGCTTGGGCATTGATTACAGACTCTGGTCACTCTTGGGATTATTGCCTATGGGCATCTTTTTATAGCTTTGGCTACGCCGATGATATGAGGCGATTTTATTTATTCTACACTTTGATGTTGATTTCTCTTTAGAGATTTTTATCGTTTATTGATGATTAGGAATCATCATTTTATTCATGTGGTTCATAATATACTTCTCTTTGGATAAGTACTGTTTTATTTATGTACCGCATTATTATATATCTCAATTATTACTGATTGTTTAGCTAGCCTGACCCGAGTGTTTTCGCTCGGGTCAGACTGAGTTGTTTCAGGTTAGGTCTCTGGACTTAGCTTCTGTGCTTCCGCTTGGACATTATCTGCTATGCTGATAGATAGCGCTTTTATTTGTCCACTATTCCGCTACTCTCTTATTATTCAGACTTTGATATGTACATATTTTTGACTCACATGTGTGAGCAGTGGCTTTGTACCCACTTATGATATTTGGATCTGTATTGATGATGTATTGTTCTGGGATTTTATATCTGTTATGTGATTCTGTTCTGTGATGTTTTTATCATTTATTATTATGCTTTGTCCTGATAGATCTTTAGCCATTTGTAATTTCGTTATAAGTATTTACCGAATATGTCGAACCACCTGATTTATAAAAAGGTTTTAAATAGATTCCACCTTTCGACGTATTCGGTAGATAGTTATAGCTTGATTATAGATGGTCGCTTCCACTATACTCTATTCTCCGCTTTAACAGACAGTATTACTCCCGTAATACAATTCGTTATAGTGGGTCTCGGAGTGGGGCGTTACAAAAACATATTAAATTTTAAATTAATAAAATCTCTGGATATGATAAATTTTTTAGAAATATAAATAAAACTCCAGCATTAAAATTCAAGGTAGAATATATTTGTATATAAATGTAAATACATACAAGTTAATGATGTTCATATATATATATATATATATATAAGCATATAAGAATATATATATATATATATGCCATATAAAGTAATGTATATGGAAATTTGTATATATGTATATTTCAATGATGTATATGCATATGTAAACACATAAGGGAACATGGCAATTAATACACATCATCTCAAGCATATAATACATCAAATCTTCCTTAAATTAATCAAATCACCTACATTCTATCAGGTCAGTTCAAAATCATGATAAATCAAAACAAAAGACAGAAAAAGAAAATAAAAATGAACTTACTGTATATGATAAGCTACAGCCTATCCTCCTGCTTATAAATAAGTAGTGTTTTGTTCATATCCTTGCATTCAAACAAGAAAAATAAAAAGGAATACAAGCTGCCATTAAAACTTAAAGAAAATAAAACGAACACTCAAGTACAGAGAGGATCAAAACCAAAGCAAGCAAATATTTTCCAAAACAGTGTCTCTGTTTCAAAGAAAAAGGTGAGTAGACTAAACTTTTATATACTGTAATCTTTGTTATGTGTCTAGATGTGGAAGTAGAAGTATTGTTTGATAAGTATGCTTGCACAAGGATATATATATATATACTTATATACGAATGTATATTAAGGGGTATAAACAGGAAAACCATAGTCCTGTACATCACCTTGTTCTACTGTATGTTAAAGAACTGTCATACTTAACTTCTAAAATACCTATCTCTCACTCTAATTAGTTTTAGGTTATGATGTTAAAAGAAAAACTGTTTGTTTTCGATTGTACTTTGTTTTAAAAATTGTTTCGTGAAATATTATCAAGTATAAACGTTGAAAAGCATATTTTACAGTAAGTTAACCCAATATGGAAGGAACTCGAGTATCATGGTTTGGATCTTTGCTTATATTAATGTGTTCGTCATCATAAATGATGAATTTTGGAGGTAGTTTCACGATTTTTAATTATGTATATGGTGAGATAAAAGGAGATGAACATAATTTGGTCTTTGACCAAATTAAGGCGAACCAGTCAATGGTGGGGGTCGGAATTTGGTCAGAAGGAAGCTGGGTGGAAGGGGAACTCGGGAAAAATGGCGTTGTATTTTATAGAGTGGCTTGGTGGTTGGTCGGAGGTGATATAGGGTTTGAAGGAGGGGTTTGGTCGTGTTCGGTTGTCGTTGGATGGTGGCGTCGTGGAGGAGTTTTAGGGTTGCGGTATAGGGGGAAAGGAAGAGGAGGTCTCGGCGGTCCTAGTGGCGCAGTTTTGGCGACGGCAAGTGGTCGGAGGTGGTCGAACGAGGTGGAGGAAGGGGATGGTTCATTTGCCTGGACGTGAGTTTGGGTTCGAGTTTTCAAATTAGTGGTTGTCGTGGGGAATTGGGATGGTCGGTGGTTTTGCAAGATCGGAGGCGACCTGGGGCGATGGTCGGCGGCAATTAATGGTGGTCGGAGATCGTGTGCATATGCACGCGTAGGTCAAGTGTTGGCTGTGTGCACGTTTAAAATGAAGAAGGAAAGGGCAGGGGAATTAAAGAGAAGAGAAGAAGAGTGGATTGTGTTTTTTTTGGTTTGGGCCGATGGGCCAGGTCTTGTTTTTGAATATATATATATATAATGTTATCAAGTGTTTTCATTCAAAACCTATTAACCTTTAAACATTTATTTTCTTTAATTTAAAAACAATATAGGAACTTGTAATTATCGTATCACTTAAACCTTTTTGCCTAATGCACTCGGTTAAGTTTTGGTAACATAATTAAATTAATTTTTAATAATTAAAGTAAATAAACAATTTAAACTTTAAATCGATTAAATCCTATGTTAATTTATATAAGATAATTATTAATGAAATTTCCAAATTTAATTAAATTAAGAATAAATAGTTTTTTTGTAATTAATTTTAATTATAAGTAAGCAGGATTTGAAAGATAATTAATTTTGTTTTTAAATTAAATAAATGATGGTTTGTGATTGGTTAATATAGACTATAAACCGTTAAAATAGTCAGGATATGTGTTTTGACTTGATTTCTCTTGAGTATTTATTTCAAGTTATTTTGTGCCTATGATACTAAGTAACCAAATGAATTGAATGACTGAAATAGAAACATTGAGATGTTTTATTGGAAATAGATATCTGTAATAAATTTCCATATGTGAATATTGTCACCCTAAATATAAATTGTTATTTTAAAACAATTTACCCTTTTAAAATTTATTGCTTGGATTCGAAGAGATCGGGATCGGATATTAGTGTTATCCGGAACCACTTCGGTTTGAAAATCACTACGAACCTTTATGGGTATGATTTTAGAGTTTAATATGCTGGAATTGGATTAATTTAACAAATTCAACTATTTTAAATAAGTAACTGTACTTCAACATTATTATAATATCGATGGATTTCAGAAAAAGTGGTTTGGTTATAATCAGATAAAACTCGTCTGTTGTACGAGTTACCTTTGTTTCGAAGATTTTCATAACTTAAGTATTTCAAATTAAGTGTGTTTACTCATACTGGTTTCCAGCATGACTCGGGTGTTACTTTATTGTAATGCTCGGGTCAGACCGAGTATTACAATTTCCGGGTTAGGACGTTTTTAGAGCTCAGGAGACGAGCTGGATGGCAGAGACGTATTGCATGTTTTTGACTATATTCCGCTGTGTATTGTAGGTTGTATATTCAGCATTAGGGACAAGTTATTATAACTATCCAGATTTATTGTTGATAATTGTACTCTGATAACTTGTATGTATGTTAGCAGTTACAGCTTTTCTTTGTATAAAATACTGTTATTGTATATTATATTTTGTTCTGCTGCGATTGTGAGATTCTGTGCTGTTATTCTGTATTCTTCTTCTATCTTTTTTTTCTTCTTAACCCTAACAACCTGGTATTTCCGGCACTCGATTGTTCGGCACTCTATACAGAGGACGTATTAGCGTCGATTTTCGGGGGTCGAAAATCACCCGGTCGTTACACGTAGTATCAGAGCTGAAGGTTAAGCGAGAACCTTGGCTCTGGTGGGAATTACTTATTAGAGATAGGGCCAGTAGTACCCTAGAATGAGTTGAGTGTATTGTATATGAGGGCGTACTTGTGATTTTCTTATATAATGATTTTAAAAATGATTTTAAAATAATTTTTATATAAGATTATATTTGAAATAATTTTTCTAAATTATTATAGTATATTAAGATGATTGGTTGTAATTATTATAATCAAATAAGATTATAAAATTTAAGTGGTAATATATATATATAACCAAATAGAAATTTGGGTAAGAATGAACTACGCAAGTAAGTTAAGCTGAAAATGGACTTAAACCAGAAATTAAAATTTCGGAAATTTCGGAAGTGTTTTTCAAAGTGTTTGAAATAAAATAAGTTTACCCTGATTATATATATAGAAATAATTTTTCAGGAAATTATTATGGAATATAAAGTATGTTTGGTTTCTAGGTATGATAATATTAATTATTATCATAAATTGGTTGTTGTGTCCTAATAAAAGATGTTTATTACAAATTGAACAATGATAAAACATGGTGAAATATTTTAAGGAAGTGGATAGAAGCTTAATTTATAAATATGACTTATGCATTAAAACAGATCTAAATTGGGAAGTTTTGAACCTAAGCCCCAGAAATTTTGGAATGTTTCAAGTGTTGAAGGAATAATAAGTAATATTATTAGAATATATCTTGATGTGGGAATTTTGTTTTGAAAACAAGAGTTGTTTTGAAAATTCAGAAGGAATATATTTTGGATAAAAACCAAGGATGGTTTACAAATTTAAAATGTGATTTGGTATGTAAATGGGATATATATGTATATATATAAATGATTTCAGGATGAATTTAAATAAATACTGGGTGCTTGAATTCTGGAATCCCCCCTTTTGAAATGAGAAGTATAACCCTAGAGAAAAGTAAGTTTTTGAACTTATAAGTGGAAAGTGATATTAATAAGAAATTTAAATTTGGAATGTAAAAATTTAAATCGAGTAAGTTTAAATGGATTGGATAAATTGGGAATTAGCTCAGGCCAAGTTAAACAAGTTTTGAACTTATAATCCGGAATTAAATTTTCAGGGTGAAGTTAAAATTTAACTTATGGGAGCTAAATAAATTAAATTGAAAGGAAAGGGTATAAATTTGAGGAAAAGTTGAAAAAGTAGTTAAGCATGTATAAATGATTTCACACGATTTTGAAACAAAAATGGGTTACGAATTCTGGAAATTAAAATGACCCAGATTATCAAATTAGTGGATTAAATTATAAAAATGACCGAGATCAAATAGAGGAATATTTGGAAATCAGAATAAAGCTAAGATTCGACTAATCAAGATTTTAATTATAGGTTAGGAAGTCCTACTAGAATCTAGTACAAGTTGTAAGAGATGGCAAAAGGAGAAGAATGAAAGGCAAGGCGTAGGGAGCAGAGAGCAGCTGCACATAAGGCACGAGAAGAAGCAATACTGGAGCATGAGAAACGGGTTAGGGAAAGGGCTGGACCGGGTCCTTATGATAATGTCATATGCTATAAATGTCATAGTAAAGGGCATTATGTAGCTAAGTGCAGTAAACCAAGAAAGAAAAAGGATGAAGAAGTCAAACGGTTTCGCTCCGAGATTTTATGCTTTAAGTGTCAAAAGATAGGACATTTTCTAAACCATTGCCCTAAAGCGAGGAAGATGAAACGTAAACCCATGGTACCACTCGACGGATCAACCATTTGCTATCATTGTAAACTGACGGGACACATCGCTAGGGATTGCCCCAAGAGACGGAAGAAAGAGATAGTTGTGGAACGCCCTGCGGGAGGGGTGAAAATTATCCAGGAAGATGGGGGTGTAAAATTCTTTTATGGCAAATGCAATAAGTGGGGACACTCCATTACAGATTGCATGGACGAGCTTGGCAAGTTGGTAGAAAGTCCTTAAGGAAGCTTTATGAAGGATGCTAGGAACCTGTTCTTTTCTAAAACCCTAGGTAGTTGTTAAGGCATCTAGATTTATGACCTTTTGTAAAACCTTTTATGGATAAATGGATGTGGTGTTTGAACTCACTAGTGTTGTAGTCTATCGATGTTGTGAAATATTTTGTAGAAATACGATCTAATATAAAATCTCTTTTTATTTTGATTTGAATGAAAATTTATAGTCACTAAATTACTAGTGTACAAATTGAAATTTAATTGAATTATAGATTGGGAATTGGATCAGTTTGACTTTGAAAACTATTTTCAAATAAATAATTTTAATATGAACTGTTTTAAATCTATCTTCTTAAATATTAAAATTATTTTGGATTTTTCAAGCTATTTACTATACAAACTATTCTTTGTAAAAACTCAAACTATCTTATATTAACTAATTTATAACTACTCAAGCTATTTTCTAAATTCAAACTGGTCAGGGTGGAAATTACTTATATTTAAATCATGGATTTTAAATACTAATTGGGATAAATTGAGGTTATAACCCAAATGGAACTCGAAGCAATTCTGATTTGGAACCGAAATCGAGATATTAAGGTAAAAATTGATTTTGAAGTATAATGGTATATTTTGAATACAAATGATGATTTTAAAATGAAGACTAAGTAGTTACTATAACTGAAACTTACTTTATGAGAATTAAGAAAATGTTACAGCTAACTTTGTAAAGTAATCAAACTTGGAAATTTGATTTGGCATTAATGGGAATATAAATGTTAGTATATATTCAAATTCCCTTATTGAATTCATAACCAGAAAGAATGATTTTATATGTATATGAGAATGAAATAGAAATAGTTTTGGAACCCTTTGGTTTTTAAAGACTTTTGATTTTGGCAAATAGTCCATTTTGGAAAATTGGGTAAACCAAATTTTGAAAGCTATCGATTTTGAAGATATCAATTTTTTATAGATAAAAGTTTATATGTGACACATACAAAGAGTATGATTTGAAAGGCACTATATATGTATATAGTATGATATGTTTTGAAACAAAAGATATTGTAACGACCCGATATTTTCAACCATTCGCATCCATTATAAGTGTATAGGCAGACACTCATGCCGGAGTTGAATTGCTCAAAATACCGCATTGTAAATAAAATTTGGCAAATCTCAGAATATACAGTAAATAAATATAATCACAGATCACAGACACAGAGTAAAATAATGCATCGGAAGTAAAAGAAATAGTAGTTCATGAAGCTACTATCTAAATATGTCAGAGTTACATAAGATACAACAGAAGAAATAGAGTACAACAAAAGTCTCAATAAAATAACCAAGTACAAGCTGAGTAGAACAACGGAACTGAAATAGATAGGACAAGACAAGCAGATAATCTCCAGCGATTCAAATCTCCAAGCGAGTGGAAATCCAAATCTGTGAATAACTCAGGCTGACCCGAGCGTAAAACAAAACACAAAACACTCGAGTCAGGACAATATATACTTATATAATGTAAACCAACTCAAGCGAACTGTAATAATGGTACAAGTAACTTAGAAGATGCTTGGGACCACCCATCCTCTAAGGATCCGTTAAACTATCTACTATGTAGTAATATTCGATATTATAATAATGTCTAATATAAAATAAACATACTTTTAAATAGCATTAAGGCTTTACATTTTCCACCTTAACACGTAATAGTCCCAGTAGTCTATCCAGTATTAGCATACTCCCAAAATGGGGGCTACCCTCGATACTCCACAGGCTACGGGAGAAATCATAAATTATAGTAAAGCTCGATATGGTAGGTGACACGACACAACTAGGCAATGCTAGGGTAGATATACCAATTACGCACACGGACTGATGGAGCGCATAGCAGCCACTATCGTCCACCTCGAACAACACTCCCAAATCGGAAGATGGCCATCTAATCAATCACAAGTAAGAGTATAATATCGAAGAAATGTGTCCGAGAAGAGGTGCTACCTCATTGGTCCGAGATCGCTCCTGTTTTAGCCACCTTATGCCAACTCATGGGAGTTGGGTCCACGTAACATACCTTAAGAACGTCGCCACCATCCTACTTCATTCTGGAATCTCCACCGCGTACACGGTTGTCAAAGTGGTTTTCGGTATCGACAGAGAGTATGTCCATATCCGATCCCGGTCTCTTTAACAACCAATCGTTATTATAACCCATGGTTATAACTTTTAAAAACAATACTTTACTTCAAAATAAAATATCATTTCAAACCATATCTTTATCAAAATAAAGATTAAATCAATTCCAAACCATTTCCATATATTTAAATTTATCATATCATTTCAAAACTTCATTTCAAATCATTTTAATATTCCAAATATCATTTGAGTTCAAATCTAAATATTCAACTTTAAATACCTTTTAAATTTAAAGGTATACTTCATTTATTATCATTTCAAGTCACCTTTTAAATAGTTTATATTCCAATCAAATAATTCATTTAAACCTTTTAAAAGCGTAATTATTATATTTTCAAATCAAGTATTCAATTTCCAAAGTTTCAAACCATTCTGAGTTCGTTTACTAAGTCAAAAACCCTAATTATTAAAATTTCAGCATTTCACAGCATTTAAAAACAACTGCTATAGGTTATATTTGAAAACATTTTTAATTAAGCAAAGACAGCACTTAAAACTGCTGTTAAAACTCAGTTTTAGTTGAATTATAGTTCAAAACAGAAAAGATAGCATTTCAGAAGTGCTGCGGTAGTTCAGATTTCAAAACAAGGGTTAAATTTGGTTTCAGCAAAGACTGCAGACCATTATAGCATTTCCAGAAAATGCTATAATCGACCCGAGTTCAATATTAGCCTATAAGTTCAATTACAGCAACTACAGCATTTCAGAAATGCTGTAATAGCTCTTTTTACACAATTTTAGTTCAAAACAGAATCTATAGCATTTCTGAATGCTATTAAAAGTTAATTTCAGGTGTTAGTGTATTTCCAGCAATTAAATAACTTTAATTTAAAACACATAAACATTTTAAAAATCATATTTTAACATTTAAAATGTTCATTTACATATCGTTTAACATATATCTTTTCATAATAAATTTCTTATAATAAAATCCAATTTTCAACAATTTACTTAATAAATTTAAGTGTAAAAGTTTCCAATTCTTCACATTTCAACAAATAACTTAACACTTCAAATTTAAATTACCATTTCACAAATTTAACTAAATTTCCAATTTTATTTCATTAACTTAACCCTTTAATTAAAACCAAATTTCACATTTCCTAGTCAAGTTATATTTTAAAAGATCACTTTTAAACATTCACTTATTTAACCACTTAAATTCATAGAAAAATCAATAATACTTTAATAAATCACTTAAATTCAAATTTAATCAAATTATCATATTTACCATTTCCAAATAAAATTTAATATCCATTTTATTTATATAACTTAAATATCATTTTTAACCAAAATTCCAAATTTCCAACTTAAGTTATATTTCAAAAATCAAGTTAAACCATTCATTAATTACATTTTTAACACATGAAAAAAAAATCATAATTTCTTTATTTTAAAACATTTCAAAATCTATTTAAATCAAATTTCATAAATTTATAATTTTTTTAAAATACTTAAAAATATCCAAAACACTTTATAAAATAACCACGGGCCTGTATATAGTTTTCTAACCTAGGTCAAGTGATACGGATATGTATCATTTCAATCCGCAGTTTAAAAAGAAAAATCCGGGTTCTATCATTTCAAACCCGCAATCCCAAGTTAAAATAAGTTAAATAAAAACCATTCAGGCCTATCATTTCAGCCCATAATGATTTTTCCCTATTCTAAAGTCCGATCGGGTATGTATCATTTCAACCCATAGTGATTCTAGTCTACAGGGAACTTGCAATGGTGATAATTGATATAAATAACAGAATAACATTAAATAATAGTAACATACGATATAACAGGTGTATAAACATCATATGATCATAACATAGTCAAGTATAACATGATAATATATTTCTACAGATTCACAGGGTGTCAATTTACTAGTTATATAGGTACATATTGTCTGGTGAGAATAACTCACATTTTTATGCGGGAGATATCAACTAGAATGACACAACGGATCCAGAAGGCACGACCTTTGATTTGAGTGGAGAGAAATAGCCAAGATATCATCTTGTAAACAACCCCAAAACAAGACAATATACACATGTGAATATTAACCAAAACAACATCGAACAAATTGAAATACAAAGCAATAAAGACAAGACTTTGCCTTTACCATTCAAATGCTTGACCATAGGGGATCAAGTGCTCAGCCATGATGTGTTTGGGCTCAGGTTAGCATCATATAGGTCAGGTTTAGCACACCTAAGCATGACAACATGAAGTGATGTGAAGGGTAGGAGATGCAACATGAAGAATATCAATGGACAAGGCAAATAGGTGAAGTTTTGGTCACAACAAGGCTCGACTTGGTCATTGCTTGGCTCGGCCATGCATGGTACAGGTCTGGACAGTGGAGGGTGATGGTGCAGCAGTAGCCAAAGGTCATGTAGCAAGTGGTGGTGGTGGCTAAGGGGGTGGCCAAAGCATGATATGGAGGGTAGGTGATGATATGTGTGGTCTAGGCAATGTTTTAAGGAGTTTTGCATTGATTTTGTGGTGATGGCTTCAATTGGATGGCACGGCTGACATGGTCAGAGGGATTGGAGGAGGAGCTGCTGCAGATGATGGTGGAGAGGATGGTGGTGGTGGTGGTAGAGGCTAGGCCTAGCAAAACAAAAGAAGGATCAATGCAAATTCAAGAGAAAACAATGGAAAAAGGAGGAAGAAAAGTGAGCAAAGAGGAAGCCATTGCATTTTTCTTAGCCGTGACTTTTTTTTAGGGTTTGAGGGAACATTTTTCACGTGAGAAACAAATGGAAGTGGCTGTTGAAACAAATGAGGAGATGGGGCCACTTGCTTGAAAAATTAGGTTAAAAGGTAAAAGGGTTAGAAGATAAAAGGGCCTTAGGAAGATAGAAAGTTTAAGGCCTTTCAAATTTCTTTATTTAAAATTTTCTATAACTTTATATTTCTGAAAAAAAAATCCCAGATAAAATTTCGAAATCTTATCAAAATATAATAGTTTATATAAATATTTATCAATCATATAAAGTTAAATTAAGAAAATAGCTAAAAATAGTAAACTAGTCTAGAAAATTTGAAATTGAATAGAATAAATTTTAGAAAAATTCATATGAGCTTGTAATATATTTATAAACATAAATAATAACATAACATAAAAATATATTCACAAAATAAATATTTAAAATTAAATTTACATATAATTTTTAATGAAGAAAATAGCAGAAAATAGGAAAACAGCCTTTAAAAATTAAAAAATAAATACAGTAAATTTTGGAAAGATTCTATTATCATTTTAAAAATATAAAAAGACAAAAATATACATAAAATAACATATTAACACATATTAATACAAAATATAAGAAAGAAAATATGATTTATAAAATTTAAAATAGGCAAAATTGCACAAATAAACAAATTATACTAAAAATTGAAATGTACATAACTTTTACATTTTAACTCCATTTTCAACGAAACGAAAAGCAATATTCATGTTATTAAATCTATTTTCATAATAACAGATAAAATTTATAATTTAAAATATTTAAAATTTAAATTTAAAAGTCAAAGTTTGACTATTGACCAAAATTCACATTTTCAGAAAATATTAAATTTAGTCATATTTGGAATTCTAATCCACATCAAAGTCAAAGTTTATATTTAAAATAACAAAAAAATTTCTTTTTCATAAATAAAGCTTTTGAATCTGGAAAAATCGATTTAAAAATATTTGCAAAATATAGGGTTGTTACACTCTCCCCCACTCAAAACTTTTCGTCCCCGAAAAGGATTGAGGTACGGGAAAGCACAGAAAAAGATATAGTGAAATAAGATTAAAATAAGATGACAAGGAGATTTAAATCACACCTGATAACTGTTGTTATAGGTACGTTTAACAAGAGGGAGGTGATCAAATCAAGAACACAAACACGAAAAGATCCTCTAGAGTCTAAATCACCCTTTTCACTTGACCGATGGTCTATGAATGGAAAACAGTGTTCAGATTCCAAAATGAGTAACAAAGATTTCAAAGATTATAAAAGATTTCTAAACAGACTGGTATAAGCAATAGCCTTCCCATTCTGTAACAAGATAAGAGAAATAAGGACAACCAAAAGATAGTTTAAAAAACAAAATAAGATAATAAATTTGAAACAATAATGCTTTGAAATTATAACAATTTAGGGATGTTTATCATTTGGAAATCATACTACTAAAAATCATAACACTTTGGAAATGTTATTCTTAAAAAAAGAACATAATACTTAGAAAATCATAACACCTTTTAAAAATAATCTTCATTTAAACCATTTTAATTCAAGGTCAAATAATATTCATTTTAAAGTTGTAGCATTTCTAAGTTCATTCAATTATAAAATTTCCAAAACATTGTATTTTCAAAACAGCAGCACTTATAAAATGCTACAGTAGATATATTAATATTTCAAATCAGTTTTATTCTAGAATATTCATTTGGATATCATTTAACTTATGACTTATTAAAACAAACTTTTATGGATGGAATATTCAAATCAAACTATACTTCATTTATTAAGTTAAAAGTTCACTATTTTAGTTAGCTCTTAATTTCACACATAGCCTAACTCTTTATTTAAAATACCCATTTCATAAATAGATATTCCTTTAATAAGTTACACTTAAAATTCCATTTGAAAACCAAATTCTCAATTATCAATTTTTAGTGATGTTAAAATACATTTTAACTATTTAAATCATAATCATTCATTTTTCAAGACATATCTATTTCATAAATAAAATATTTATATAGCAAATATAACAATCAAATTTCTTTACACATTTATTCATTTAGACATCAATTAAACTATTAATTCAAGTTAAATAAACTTTATTACAAAATTTCCAATTCAAATGTATTTTACTTTATCTATTCAAAGATTTATTATACAACATATTCATTTCAGGAAATAACCTTTATTAAAATTCCTAGGTTAGACTTAAGGTTCCATAGTAAATCAAATTTGATTATTAAGTTATTTAAATAAAATCTCTTTAAATTCCTTTTTTACTATTTGCCTCTGTTAATCTTTTATAACTGTATAACATGTATTATAACCACTCAAATTTTATTTATAAAAATCCTTTTTATATTGTATATTATCCAATTCCATATTCAACTTCTGTGTAATTTAGGTAAGTTATATTGGAATGAAATTGTGTGTTATACAAATAAAACTTTCCAATTCAATTATCTCAATTTTGAATCATTTATCCAAATTTTTGATTTTTTTCTTTTAACTGAAATTATACTTTAAAATAAAATTTAAGAATTAAACTTCCGATTCCTTTCAAACCATTTAGCGATACGTAATTATACATACATAATATGTCAAATCAAATTTTAAATCATATATCTATATATTATAAATTCAGTCATATTTTAAAGATTCAAATCAATTAAATTTCCCAAAACAAAGCTGTAGCAAGACAACAGAACGGTCTCTTCACTTCGAAACTCGAAAATGAACGTTGATGATGCTGCAGTCTTTACCAAAATTATTTTCCAGCGACAAAGAGAAGAGCACTAAATTTTAAACCTTTTAAAAAAAAATTGAAAACAAAATTTCTATTCGAAATACTTTAAATAATATATCCTTTTAAAACTTGAAAACACAAGGTTTGAAACCATCGGAAACTTGAATTCTCAAATTCTTGATTCAAATTCATTTCAGTTCCCAAATCAATTTATAAACAACTATTTATAAATTCATTTGTAGAACAATAAATGATAAATCAAGTATTATCATTTCAAATTATCAATTTAAATCAATTTATTAAGTTCCATAAATTTACTTATATATCAAAATTTTATTTCATTAACCAAATTTAAAGTAATATTGTGTCAGTTTGTTCTGTCAAAGTGTTTTAGAAATCCTATCGATAGCGTTGATCAGACGAATCGATCGGAAATCCAAATCAACATCAACAACTCAAACAACACCATATATAAAACAAAACATAGATTTACAAGTACAATTCAAAATGTTTGGAGATAGTTTAGAAACAAAAGACAAGATGGTTAAACAGAGTAGAGAGATGGGTAAGCTTAGATAAATCGCGGATAACCTTAACCGGGTCAACCATGACTTAATGGATAAGATCAAATGTGGATTTTCTGGGGTAAATCAACCTTCGATCTCAAGAGATAGAGTTTGGAATAATAAAAGATATTAGCATCTAACCAAGGATAAATATAAATCTCTGGTGAATCGATGCTGATTATAAAGGATTTTCACCCCTTTACAAGAAAATTAGAATATTGGCGAGACCGCCAATTCACTATAAAGATATTGGAAGTGGAGTCATGGGATACTCCAGAATCAAAAGATGATGAATAGTGAGGGACACGAATGAATTTCGGAACCGCAGGGAACGTTCCAAAATTCAAAGGAAATTGAATCAAAAGGAAGAGATTCAAACTCAAACGAAAGTGATTCTATAAATAAATTTACCATACATTCTAAGTTTTGCCTCAAAGCCAAAGCTCTGATACCAACTGTAACGACCCGATATTTTCAACCATTCGCATCCATTATAAGTGTATAGGCAGACACTCATGCTAGAGTTGAATTGCTCAAAATACCGCGTTGTAAATAAAATTTGGCAAATCTCAGTATATACAGTAAATAAATATAATCACAGATCACAGACACAGAGTAAAATAATGCAGCGGAAGTAAAAGAAATAGTAGTTCATGAAGCTACTATCTAAATATGTCAGAGTTACATAAGATACAACAGAAGAAATAGAGTACAACAAAAGTCTCAATAAAATAACCAAGTACAAGCTGAGTAGAACAACGGAACTGAAATAGATAGGACAAGACAAGCAGATAATCTCCAGCGATTCAAATCTCCAAGCGAGTGGAAATCCAAATCTGTGAATAACTCAGGCTGACCCGAGCGTAAAGCAAAACACAAAACACTCGAGTCAGGACAATATATACTTATATAATGTAAACCAACTCAAGCGAACTGTAATAATGGTACAAGTAACTTAGAAGATGCTTGGGACCACCCATCCTCTAAGGATCCGTTAAACTATCTACTATGTAGTAATATTCGATATTATAATAATGTCTAATATAAAATAAACATACTTTTAAATAGCATTAAGGCTTTACATTTTCCACCTTAACACGTAATAGTCCCAGTAGTCTATCCAGTATTAGCATACTCCCGAAATGGGGGCTACCCTCGATACTCCACAGGCTACGGGAGAAATCACAAATCGTAGTAAAGCTCGATATGGTAGGTGACACGACACAACTAGGCAATGCCAGGGTAGATATACCAATTACGCACACGGACTGATGGAGCGCATAGCAGCCACTATCGTCCACCTCGAACAACACTCCCAAATCGGAGGATGGCCATCTAATCAATCACAAGTAAGAGTATAATATCGAAGAAATGTGTCCGAGAAGAGGTGCTACCTCACTGGTCCGAGATCGCTCCTGTTTTAGCCACCTTATGCCAACTCACGGGAGTTGGGTCCACGTAACATACCTTAAGAACGTCGCCACCATCCTACTTCATTCTGGAATCTCCACCGCGTACACGGTTGTCAAAGTGGTTTTCGGTATCGATAGAGAGTATGTCCATATCCGATCCCGGTCTCTTTGCCAACCAATCGTTATTATAACCCGTGGTTATAACTTTTAAAAACAATACTTTACTTCAAAATAAAATATCATTTCAAACCATATCTTTATCAAAATAAAGATTAAATCAATTCCAAACCATTTCCATATATTTAAATTTATCATATCATTTCAAAACTTCATTTCAAATCATTTTAATATTCCAAATATCATTTGAGTTCAAATCTAAATATTCAACTTTAAATACCTTTTAAATTTAAAGGTATACTTCATTTATTATCATTTCAAGTCACCTTTTAAATAGTTTATATTCCAATCAAATAATTCATTTAAACCTTTTAAAAGCGTAATTATTATATTTTCAAATCAAGTATTCAATTTCCAAAGTTTCAAACCATTCTGAGTTCGTTTACTAAGTCAAAAACCCTAATTATTAAAATTTCAGCATTTCACAGCATTTAAAAACAACTGCTATAGGTTATATTTGAAAACATTTTTAATTCAGCAAAGACAGCACTTAAAACTGCTGTTAAAACTCAGTTTTAGTTGAATTATAGTTCAAAACAGAAAAGATAGCATTTCAGAAGTGCTGCGGTAGTTCAGATTTCAAAACAAGGGTTAAATTTGGTTTCAGCAAAGACTGCAGACCATTATAGCATTTCCAGAAAATGCTATAATCGACCCGAGTTCAATATTAGCCTATAAGTTCAATTACAGCAACTACAGCATTTCAGAAATGCTGTAATAGCTCTTTTTACACAATTTTAGTTCAAAACAGAATCTATAGCATTTCTGAATGCTATTAAAAGTTAATTTCAGGTGTTAGTGTATTTCCAGCAATTAAATAACTTTAATTTAAAACACATAAACATTTTAAAAATTATATTTTAACATTTAAAATGTTCATTTACATATCGTTTAACATATATCTTTTCATAATAAATTTCTTATAATAAAATCCAATTTTCAACAATTTACTTAATAAATTTAAGTGTAAAAGTTTCCAATTCTTCACATTTCAACAAATAACTTAACACATCAAATTTAAATTACCATTTCACAAATTTAACTAAATTTCCAATTTTATTTAATTAACTTAACTCTTTAATTAAAACCAAATTTCACATTTCCTAGTCAAGTTATATTTTAAAAGATCACTTTTAAACATTCACTTATTTAACCACTTAAATTCATAGAAAAATCAATAATACTTTAATAAATCACTTAAATTCAAATTTAATCAAATTATCATATTTACCATTTCCAAATAAAATTTCATATCCATTTTATTTATATAACTTAAATATCATTTTTAACCAAAATTCCAAATTTCCAACTTAAGTTATATTTCAAAAATCCAGTTAAACCATTCATTAATTACATTTTTAACACATGGAAAAAAATCATAATTTCTTTATTTTAAAACATTTTAAAATCTATTTAAATCAAATGTCATAAATTTATAATTTTTTTAAAATACTTAATAATATCCAAAACACTTTATAAAATAACCACGGGCCTGTATATAGTTTTCTAACCTAGGTCAAGTGATACGGATATGTATCATTTCAATCCGCAGTTTAAAAAGAAAAATCCGGGTTCTATCATTTCAAACCCACAATCCCAAGTCAAAATAAGTTAAATAAAAACCATTCAGGCCTATCATTTCAGCCCATAATGATTTTTCCCTATTCTAAAGTCCGTTCGGGTATGTATCATTTCAACCCATAGTGATTCTAGTCTACAGGGAACTTGCAATGGTGATAATTGATATAAATAACAGAATAACATTAAATAACAGTAACATACGATATAACAGGTGTATAAACATCATATGATCATAACATAGTCAAGTATAACATGATAATATATTTCTACAGATCCACAGGGTGTCAATTTACTAGTTATATAGGTATATATTGTCTGGTGAGAATAACTTACATTTTTATGCTAGAGATATCAATTAGAATGACACAACGGATCCAGAAGGCACGACCTTTGATTTGAGTGGAGAGAAATAGCCAAGATATCATCTTGTAAACAACCCCAAAACAAGACAATATACACATGTGAATATTAACCAAAACAATATCGAACAAATCGAAATACAAAGCAATAAAGACAAGACTTTGCCTTTACCATTCAAATGCTTGACCATAGGGGATCAAGTGCTCAGCCATGATGTGTTTGGGCTCAGGTTAGCATCATATAGGTCAGGTTTAGCACACCTAAGCATGACAACATGAAGTGATGTGAAGGGTAGGAGATGCAACATGAAGAATACCAATGGACAAGGCAAATAGGTGAAGTTTTGGTCACAACAAGGCTCGACTTGGTCATTGCTTGGCTCGGCCATGCATGGTACAGGTCTGGACAGTGGAGGGTGATGGTGCAGCAGTAGCCAAAGGTCATGTAGCAAGTGGTGGTGGTGGCTAAGGGGCTGGCCAAAGCAAGATATGGAGGGTAGGTGATGATATGTGTGGTCTAGGCAATGTTTTAAGGAGTTTTGCATTGATTTTGTGGTGATGGCTTCAATTGGATGGCACGGCCTGACATGGTCAGAGGGATTGGAGGAGGAGCTGCTGTAGATGATGGTGGAGAGGATGGTGGTGGTGGTGGTAGAGGCTAGGCCTGGCAAAACACAAGAAGGATCAATGCAAATTCAAGAGAAAACAATGGAAAAAGGAGGAAGAAAAGTGAGCAAATGTAATGACCCAAGATTTTAGGAATTTATTCTGACAAATATAAATGAATTCAAAATAATTTTTGAATTAATTTTGAAAGGGGATTGATATAGCTTGATAGTGTATCAGTATGTGTGTACATGTGTGCACAGGAAATGCACATGAACTAAAGCTAAAAGTCCTTGAACTCTAAGAATTAATACATACTGATATGTATGGGAATATATATAAATATATATTTATATATATAGGTTAAATCCTTAAAAGTTGTATGCATAAGTAAATATACATATATGGATGCTACTGAATATTTTTGAGTGTACATGTGCATATGTGTGTCAATACAGAATGATGTATAAATATATATATATAGGCGTACTGATTATTTCAGTAAGACTTATATATATAGATATGTTAATAAGGTACTAGAGTTCAATTCAGCAAAATAAAACATACCAATATATTTTATATATGTAGGCAGAAATAAAAAGAATGAAGATATAAAAAGGAGAAATCCTCTTATAAATAAATGAAGGAAGTACATACCATTTACATGAAAGCTAAAAATAGAAAAAAATAAGATAAAGCAGGGAAATGCTTGGTATATGCAGAATTAGGAAGAGTATTTGGTAAATAACAAAATCAAGTCACATTTTTGGCATGATTGTAGACAAAGGAAAAAGTATTTTCTGAAAAGCAAAATTCTGAAATTAACCAAAAAGAATGTAACCACTTTTCTCTTCACCTAAATTAAGCCGGGAAGGGTAGAATTTTGGGTTCAAATAAAATACAGATAACATGATTTTTCTGGTGGGCAAAAATGGCTTTAGCCAATACCCAAAACCCTAAGGAAGACCCTGTATATATACATGTATATGCAGCAGCCTCCTCTCCTTCTCAGAAAAGAACTTTGAAAAAAAAAAGAAACAACACCATAGAAATCATAAAGCAAGGGAAGGAAAAGAGTTTGAGGCTAAGGCAGAAGTTCATCAATTAATTAAGGAAGCAGAGAAGAGAGCTAGGTGAGAAAACTCACTCAAAAATCTAAGGCAATAAGTCCTAATGTAGGCAGCCAGTTATAAGTAATTTTCTTAAAAGAGTATTTTCATATATGAATGCTTATCTGTGATTTTAAATCTGAAAATGTTTTGATTCTCTTTGGTTGTTCTACTTGTTTATTTATAAGAAAGTTTTATGTGTAGTTAGTATACATACATGTTTTATGAACCCAGATCTCTGATATGTAGATGCTTAGGAACATAAAATAAATGTTGAATATAGGCAAGTAGTATTGGTTTTGGCTTAACTCAGAGAAATGAAAACAAATTGAGCTGCAATATACTCATGTATAAGTGCTGAGGCTTGAGACAAAGAGGAATTTGGGGTGCAATAGGGTTGCCTATGTGCTGATGCTCCTAATTTAATAAAAATGCATAAAGATATATACACATAGCAAACAAAATTTTGTGATTCAGTGAAACCAGATCATTCTGAGTTTAACTCAAGCACAAATGTTTGCAAAAAGGAAAAACTCTCTCAGAAGCCATAAGCTAATGTTAGTTGCCTATACCCCTTTTAAAAATACCAGAATATATATATACATACAGAACCTTATTTATTTAGTCACCAATGGTTGTTTGCTTGTTTGTCTCTGTATGGTTATGAATAATATGAGATGCCATGATATGGATGTTTTAGTTAGTAAAATGGATCACTGAATGGTTTAGTCATGAAAAATCAAAAGAGTATTATTAACTTAAACCTGATTAGGAAATTGGGGTCAAGAACACTGCAGGAATGACTTGTTTTCTTGAGTAATACAAGTTGACACATGGCTTGTTAAAGTCCTGAGATCTTTGTGTAATGGAGTGAATTAGTTCATTACAGTGTGTCCATTGATTCATAAATATTGCAGATGAGACGAGGATAGATAAATATACCAAGGGAATAATATTTGAGATGATGAGAAAACTAGAGTTTTTCCCAGAATTGAAATATGAGGATTGAATAAATGATTTAACTCATATTGGTTATTTTCCTGTTTGGTATGAATGATTGTTTGACTATGACTGAATTGTATGCTTGAATGTATGTGCCATATTTATATATGTAGTCTCTGGAAAGAAAAATTAAAGTGTGCACATGCACAATGGCACAGAGCATGCACACAAGTATGATCTGATTCCAAAAGGGCAGAACTTTATGTATATGTATTTAATTTGATTTTAACCTAATTAACTAATTGCTTTTGTGAATTTTCTCATACTAGACATGTGTCTGACCCTAGCGTGCTAATGGCATCTGGGGTGTCTCATTTAAAATGAGGCAGTTTCAAATGCTTTTTCAGGGATTGCAGCAACTAAGTAGGAGTAGGAGCAAGGCTTTGAGAAGAAGATTATAGCATGCTAAACTTAGTTAGATAAGAGCCTAAATGATAAAATCCGCATGTATTAATGATTTAAATTGTTACTTGTATTAAGTGTTGGATATGGGATGGATATTTTGTTAAGTATTTTATTAAGAGATTGACTTGTATCTGGAATTTATAAATCTAGTTAATATCTGATATTAAAGAAGTTAATCAAAATATTGTAAGTGGATTTAGTAAGAACACCATGTTTATATTAAATGATTATATTTTATAAATGTATTAGTCAATCTTGAGTCTTTAGAAAGGATTTAGTTTTGGAAAATCTGGATAGTTGATTCTCAGAAAAATTAAATGGTTTTATCTTTCTACCATGGCATATGTATACAAAAGATAATAGGCATAGGTTGAATGTTTTTATATGACTGCAAGGTTCCCATAATTTAACTTGTTTCATACAAATGTTTCATGTCTTATTTTTAAATAAAGAAAGGATCTGTAATAAGGGAGTTGAAAGCCAGATCCAAATAGTTGCAGTTATATACACACATAAACATGTTTTGTGCAAATATTAACACACCTTTTCCTTTGTATTTGTAATAGGAATCTGAATTTCACTCAGATTTTATTGCATATAACACTGTACTATGTGTGGATTGATTAAATCCAATCAATCCAATATCCTCTTGTTTTCCAGAACTCTGATTCAAACAAGAGAGGCATATACATCCTCACATGTATGTGCATATCTTTGTGAATGTACTGATATGTTTATATTGGTTAATTGTTTTGATCCTGGATATATTTTGTTTATTGGAAAAAGAAAATGACCCTGGGAAATGTATTTGTAATGAATGATCAATCTATATATCATCTCTGATAGTTCAAAGGAAGTTTAAATCAAACTTAAAAGTGTAAATGAATGTAGGTGGACACCCAGACACATATAAAATTGAATGTGCATATGCATGTACATAGAGATCGAATTTAGTCGTCAGTCTAAATAATTTAGACGTCTGAGATTAAACTTAGACGTCAGTCTAAATAATTTAGACGTCTGAGGTTAAATGTAGACGTCTGTCACAAAAAAAATTAGATGTCTGAATTTAGTTCAAAATGTCTTTTTCTCTCTGTTTCAATTTTAGATCTCTGAGCCGTCTGTCATAATTAGTTAGACGTCTGGGATTAAGTTTAGACGCCTGTCATAATTATTTAGACGTCTGAACTGCTGATTTTGCCTAATTTGCCTATTTAAAAAGAAACAAGTGGCTATGTCAATAGCTTGTATGGCATTTTGATTTCTATTTGATTTAAATTCCCTTTGATGAAGTAAAAAAAAATCCTTATGAAATTAGGGTAGAAATAGGAGGGTCATTTCATTTGGTATCAGAGCTATGTTATTCAACATAGTAGAAGTAAAGATCAAGTTCTTAGATAGAAATAAAATTTAAAGGAACTAAATATATATATCAATGTTTTCAGTGTGAAAAAAAAACCACTGAAATAATAAAATTACCAATCAAACTAACCAGCTATGTAAATTATTATTAGCAAACTATGGTAGGGAGACCACCAAATCAGGGAGCAGGATCTTCCCATGCACCACCAATGGTCAATCTGCAAGACTTAGTGAGAGCATTTAGGGATGGGGCAGGACAAAGGCAAGAAAATCCCTATGAAGAACTCTCAAAATTACTTAAGACATATACTCATTTAGGAGGCAAAAGCTTTGAAGGGACAGAGAGTATCATGGAAATTCAAACATGGTTGAGAACATTGGAAAGAATTTTCAATGACATGCAACTTAATGATCAAAGAAAGAGGCAAGTGGCTTCAAGACAGCTAAAAGGAGTAGCTTTAGGCTGGTGGGAAGTAATCATTGCAGGAAGGAATGAGAATGAAATCACTTGGAATCAATTCAAAGAGATGTTGGAAGCAAGGTTTGTACCAGCATCAGCAAAGACTACCTTGCTAGAAGAATTTATTAGACTTAGACAAGGAACCATGACTGTCACAGAATACACTCAAAGGTTTGAGGGGCTTTCCACATATGGAGCAATGCTTGTGGCAGATGAGGCATCCAAAAATGATAGGTACATAAAAGGGTTGAACCCAGGACTTAGCAGAGCCATGTTACCCTATGCAGACAGGACTTTTGACCATGTGATAGACTTAGCTTTGAGGTTGGAGCAGCATGACAAGGAAAGGGAGAAGTTCGGAAATTTTAAGAACAATAACACCAAGAAAGGTAAGGGGAGGTATCACCCTTATGATAAGAATAAGGAAGAGGCTAGTAACAAAAGCACTGGAGATGTCAAAGCTAAGGAAACTAAGAAGAAAATTGTGTGCCATCAGTGTGGAAAAGAAGGACACATCAAACCAAGATGTCCAGAATTGAAGGGAGGAGCCTTCAAGTGCTATCTATGTGGGAAAGAGGGGCATATGAAGAGGAATTGTCCTGAGTACAAACAGCAAGGAAAATTGGCAAATTTGGAAGGAAAAGGCAAAGCCACAGTGGAGAGTAACACAGAAAACCATAGCCAAGTGGAAGGTACATTACTTATTTGTACCATACCCATAGCAGTAGTATATGATACTGGGGCAACTCACTCTTTAATTTCTTATGAACTAGTTAAAATGCTAAAACTGAATTGCATATTGGTTGAAACCCCATTACATATACAAAGTCCACTAGGGAGTTCTAGTGTTTTAAATATGATTTGTGTGGATGTGGAATTAAACATAGGAGGAAATATTTTTATTTCCAATTTATATGTTTTGAATTACCCAAATATAGGTGTTATATTGGGGGTAGACTGGTTAAGGCAATTTAAAGCCATAATTAATTTAGACTCATCCACCATATCATTGCAAAATTCTAGAGGTCAGAGAATCACAGTTTTATGTGAAGTAGCTAAGGAAGGAAAACTATATCATTTAGTTGACTCAGAAAAAGATTTTAGTGAACTAACCATTGAAGAAATTCCCATAGTCAATGAATATTTGGATGTGTTTGGAGAGGTCAAGGGTGTTCCACACCATAGACCAGTAGAGTTCCAGATCAATCTAGTTCCAGTAGCAAGCCCAGTGATTAAAAAGCCAACTAGAATGGGGCCAAATGAACTAAAGGAATTAAAGAAACAGTTAGAAGAATTGGAAGAAAAGGGTTTTATAAGACCCAGTAATTCTAGCTGGGGAGCACCAGTGGTGTTTGTTAAGAAACAAGATGGAACTTTGAGACTCTGCATAGATTATAGGGAATTAAACAAGGTAACCATTAAAAATAAATACCCATTGCCAAGAATAGATGATCTTTTTAATCAATTGGCAGGGGCAGAAGTATTTTCTAGACTAGATTTAGCATCTGGTTTTCATCAAATGAAGGTGGAAGAATCAAGCATCAAGTACACTGCCTTTAACACTAGGTATGGGTTGTATGAATTTTTGGTTATGCCATTTGGCTTGACCAATGCACCATCATACTTTGTAGATCTAATGAACAGAACCTTTAGAGATTATTTAGACAAGTTTGTGCTTATTTTTATAGATGACATTTTGATTTATTCCAAAACAGTGGAAGAACATAAGCATCATTTGCACCTGGTTTTGTCTAGATTAAGGGAAAAAGATTTAAAGGCAAAATTTTCAAAATGTGTATTTTGGAAAGAGGAAGTACATTTCCTTGGCCATGTTATATCTGCTCAAGGAATTTCAGTGAACCCCAATAAAGTAGTGGCTATCCAAGCATGGAAGAGGCCAAGCACTGTGAGTGAAGTAAGGTCATTTATGGGGATGGCAGGGTATTATAGGAGGTTTATAAAAGATTTTTCAAAAATTTCTACACCACTCACTAACCTAACCAGGAAGAACCAAGCTTTTGTTTGGTCAGAAAAATGTGAAAAGTCTTTTGAACAGTTGAAGGAGGCATTGGTGAATGCTCCAATTTTAAAGGTACCTCATGGAAATGAAGAATTAGTTGTATACACTGATGCTAG
Source organism: Allium fistulosum (assembly GCA_030737815.1). Lineage (NCBI taxonomy): Eukaryota > Viridiplantae > Streptophyta > Magnoliopsida > Asparagales > Amaryllidaceae > Allium > Allium fistulosum. The sequence goes on from CM060901.1 coordinate 391,765,424, forward strand.
TGGATTTGGCTTGGGTGCAGTGCTGATGCAACAAGGCCAAGTCATTGCATATGCATCCAGACAACTTAAACCCCATGAAGTAAGGTATGCCACACATGATCTCGAATTAGCAGCTGTGATCTATGCTTTAAAACTTTGGAGACATTATTTGTTAGGCACAAAGTTTGAACTATACACTGACCATAAATCTCTAAAATATTTATTTTCACAAAAAGATTTGAACATGAGGCAACATAGATGGGTGGAGTTCTTAGCTGCCTATGACTTTGACATACTTTATACACCAGGCAAAGCAAAAAAAGTTGCAGATGCTCTAAGTAGACAGCATGCTAAATTGGCTATGATGATGATAGAAGAATTTAAGGGCTTGTCTTTGCTAACTGAGTTAGAAATTGGGGAGAATGGTTGTGTGCACATTGATGAGCAGATGCATGGTGCACAAGAAGATAAAGGGAAGTTAAGCTTAATGACACTTCAACCAGATTTAATTCTGAAGGTAGGAAAAATGCAAGAACAGGATGCCAACTTATTAGAGAAGAAAATGCTCCTCTCAAGAGGGGAGGAAGTGATGAATCACCATATTGATAAAAAATGGTTATATGAGATACCAGAATAGGATGTGTGTACCAGAGGACACAGAATTGAAGAAAGAGATATTGAATGAATATCACAGAAGTAAATACTCCATACACCCAGGCAACACAAAAATGTACCAAAATTTGAAAAGAGACTTCTGGTGGAAGGGGATGAAATCTGATGTAGCTAAATACATTGCCAAATGTATGACTTGCCAACAAGTCAAGGCTGAAACCCAAAGGCCATCAGGGTTGATGCAGCCTCTTAGTGTACCACAGTGGAAGTGGGAAGACATATCTATGGACTTCATAGATGGACTGCCTAGATCTAAGAGAGGTAATACAAGTATATGGGTGATAGTTGATAGGCTAACCAAGGTAGCACACTTCATCCCAGTCAAGTCAGAAAGAACAGCACCAAAATTAGCTCAAATTTTTATAAACGAAGTGGTAAAGTTACATGGCATTCCCAAAACCATTGTGAGTGATAGGGATACCATCTTCACTTCAAAATTCTGGAGAAGCTTTCAAGAAGCAATGGGAAGTGAACTATGTTTAAGTACTGCCTACCATCCTCAATAAGATGGGCAGACTGAGGTAGTAAACAAAGTTTTGGAGGACATGTTGAGGGCAAGTATACTGGATTTTGGGGGCAACTGGGAAGATTATCTTCATCTATTTGAATTTACATACAACAACAGCTACCAAAGCACCATAGGAATGGCTCCATTTGAAGCCTTATATGGAAAACCCTGTTTGTCACCTGTTTGTTGGGTAGAAGCAGGAGAAAGGTCTATTTTAGGACCTGAGTACATACAAGAAACTAAGGAGAAAATTGAGTTGATAAGAAGAAGAATGGCAGCAGCTCAAGATAGGCAAAAGAAATATGCAGACATGAGAAGGAGGCAGGTAGAATATGAAGTGGGAAATTTTGTTTTCATCAAAATCTCACCTATGAAAAATGTGCTGAGGTTTGGAAAACAAGGCAAGTTAACCCCGAGATATATTGGACCATACAAAATTCTAGAAAGAATTGGTCCCTTGGCATATAAGTTGGAATTACCAGAAAACATGCAAGGTATACATGATGTTTTTCATGTATCACAATTGAGAAGGTGGGTCCATGACAATGTAGAAATTCTTGAGACCCCAACCCAAGTGCAGATAAATTCTAATTTGATTTATGAAAAGGATCCAGTGGGGATTTTGGCAAAAGATGTGAAGAAGTTGAGAAATAAATCTCTGAAACTTGTGAAGGTACAGTGGAGTCTTGATCCTAGTGATTGCACATGGGAATTAGAAGACAAAGTTAGGATGAATTATCCTAAGCTATTTTCAGATTAAAGGTAATTCTGATTTTTGGATTGTTTTTTTTTAGATGCATATGTTTTTAGTCATTATAGAACTAAAAATTTATTTGGTTGAGAATGTACTTGTTCTCTGAATTAAGTTTAAAATTTATTTTAAGCTTAGGTAAATTGTGGGACACAATTTCTAAAAGGAGGGGTGTATGTAATGACCCAAGATTTTAGGAATTTATTCTGAAAAATATAAATGAATTCAAAATAATTTTTGAATTAATTTTGAAAGGGGATTGATATAGCTTGATAGTGTATCAGTATGTGTGTACATGTGTGCACAGGAAATGCACATGAACTAAAGCTAAAAGTCCCTGAACTCTAAGAATAAATACATACTGATATGTATGGGAATATATATAAATATATATTTATATACATAGGTTAAATCCTTAAAAGTTGTATGCATAAGTAAATATAGATATATGGATGCTACTGAATATTTTTGAGTGTACATGTGCATATGTGTGTCAATACAGAATGATGTATAAATATATATATATATATAGGCGTACTGATTATTTCAGTAAGACTTATATATATAGATATGTTAATAAGGTACTAGAGTTCAATTCAGCAAAATAAAACATACCAATATATTTTATATATGTAGGCAGAAATAAAAAGAATGAAGATATAAAAAGGAGAAATCCTCTTATAAATAAATGAAGGAAGTACATACCATTTACATGAAAGCTAAAAATAGAAAAAAATAAGATAAAGCAGGGAAATGCTTGGTATAGGCAAAATTAGGAAGAGTATTTGGTAAATAACAAAATCAAGTCACATTTTTGGCATGATTGTAGACAAAGGAAAAAGTATTTTCTAAAAAGCAAAATTCTGAAATTAACCAAAAAGACTGTAACCACTTTTCTCTTCACCTAAATTAAGCCGGGAAGGGTAGAATTTTGGGTTCAAATAAAATACAGATAACATGATTTTTCTGGTGGGCAAAAATGGCTTTAGCCAATACCCAAAACCCTAAGGAAGACCCTGTATATATACATGTATATGCAGCAGCCTCCTCTCCTTCTCAGAAAAGAACTTTGAAAAAAAAAGAAACAACACCATAGAAATCATAAAGCAAGGGAAGGAAAAGAGTTTGAGGCTAAGGCAGAAGTTCATCAATTAATTAAGGAAGCAGAGAAGAAAGCTAGGTGAGAAAACTCACTCAAAAATCTAAGGCAATAAGTCCTAATGTAGGCAGCCAGTTATAAGTAATTTTCTTAAAAGAGTATTTTCATATATGAATGCTTATCTGTGATTTTAAATCTGAAAATGTTTTTATTCTCTTTGGTTGTTCTACTTGTTTATTTATAAGAAAGTTTTATGTGTAGTTAGTATACATACATGTTTTATGAACCCAGATCTCTGATATGTAGATGCTTAGGAACATAAAATAAATGTTGAATATAGGCAAGTAGTATTGGTTTTGGCTTAACTCAGAGAAATGAAAACAAATTGAGCTGCAATATACTCATGTATAAGTGCTGAGGCTTGAGACAAAGAGGAATTAGGGGTGCAATAGGGTTTCCTATGTGCTGATGCTCCTAATTTAATAAAAATGCATAAAGATATATACACATAGCAAACAAAATTTTGTGATTCAGTGAAACCAGATCATTCTGAGTTTAACTCAAGCACAAATGTTTGCAAAAAGGAAAAACTCTCTCAGAAGCCATAAGCTAATGTTAGTTGCCTATACCCCTTTTAAAAATACCAGAATATATATATATACATACAGAACCTTATTTATTTAGTCACCAATGGTTGTTTTCTTGTTTGTCTCTGTATGGTTATGAATAATATGAGATGCCATGATATGGATGTTTTAGTTAGTAAAATGGATCACTGAATGGTTTAGTCATGAAAAATCAAAAGAGTATTATTAACTTAAACCTGATTAGGTAATTGGGGTCAAGAACACAACATGAATGACTTGTTTTCTTGAGTAATACAAGTTGACACATGGCTTGTTTAAGTCCTGAGATCTTTGTGTAATGGAGTGAATTAGTTCATTACAGTGTGTCCATTGATTCATAAATATTGCAGATGAGACCAGGATAGATAAATATACCAAGGGAATAATATTTGAGATGATGAGAAAACTAGAGTTTTTCCCAGAATTGAAATATGAGGATTGAATAAATGATTTAACTCATATTGGTTATTTTCCTGTTTGGTATGAATGATTGTTTGACTATGACTGAATTGTATGCTTGAATGTATGTGCCATATTTATATATGTAGTCTCTGGAAAGAAAAATTAAAGTGTGCACATGCACAATGGCACAGAGCATGCACACAAGTATGATCTGATTCCAAAAGGGCAGAACTTTATGTATATGTATTTAATTTGATTTTAACCTAATTAACTAATTGCTTTTGTGAATTTTCTCATACCAGACATGTGTCTGACCCTAGTGTGCTAATGGTATCTGGGGTGTCTCATTTAAAATGAGGCAGTTTCAAATGCTTTTTCAGGGATTGCAGCAACTAAGTAGGAGTAGGAGCAAGGCTTTGAGAAGAAGATTATAGCATGCTAAACTTAGTTAGATAAGAGCCTAAATGATAAAATCCGCATGTATTAATGATTTAAATTGTTACTTGTATTAAGTGTTGGATATGGGATGGATATTTTGTTAAGTATTTTATTAAGAGATTGACTTGTATCTGGAATTTATAAATCTAGTTAATATCTGATATTAAAGAAGTTAATCAAAATATTGTAAGTGGATTTAGTAAGAACACCATGTTTATATTAAATGATTATATTTTATAAATGTATTAGTCAATCTTGAGTCTTTAGAAAGGATTTTAGTTTTGGAAAATCTGGATAGTTGATTCTCAGAAAAATTAAATGGTTTTATCTTTCTACCATGGCATATGTATACAAAAGATAATAGGCATAGGTTGAATGTTTTTATATGACTGCAAGGTTCCCATAATTTAACTTGTTTCATACAAATGTTTCATGTCTTATTTTTAAATAAAGAAAGGATCTGTAATAAGGGAGTTGAAAGCCAGATCCAAATAGTTGCAGTTATATACGCACATAAACATGTTTTGTGCAAATATTAACACACCGTTTCCTTTGTATTTGTAATAGGAATATGAATTTCACTTAGATTTTATTGCATATAACACTGTACTATGTGTGGATTGATTAAATCCAATCAATCCAATATCCTCTTGTTTTCCAGAACTCTGATTCAAACAAGAGAGGCATATACATCCTCACATGTATGTGCATATCTTTGTGAATGTACTGATATATTTATATTGGTTAATTGTTTTGATCCTGGATATATTTTGTTTATTGGAAAAAGAAAATGACCCTGGAAATGTATTTGTAATGAATGATCAATCTATATATCATCTCTGATAGTTCAAAGGAAGTTTAAATCAAACTTAAAAGTGTAAATGAATGTAGGTGGACACCCAGACACATATAAAATTGAATGTGCATATGCATGTACATAGAGATCGAATTTAGACGTCAGTCTAAATAATTTAGACGTCTGAGATTAAACTTAGACGTCAGTCTAAATAATTTAGACGTCTGAGGTTAAATGTAGACGTCTGTCACAAAAAAAATTAGATGTCTGAATTTAGTTCAAAATGTCTTTTTCTCTCTGTTTCAATTTTAGATCTCTGAGCCGTCTGTCATAATTAGTTAGACGTCTGGGATTAAGTTTAGACGCCTGTCATAATTATTTAGACGTCTGAACTGCTGATTTTTCCTAATTTGCCTATTTAAAAAGAAACAAGTGGCTATGTCAATAGCTTGTATGGCATTTTGATTTCTATTTGATTTAAATTCCCTTTGATGAAGTAAAAAAAAAATCCTTATGAAATTAGGGTAGAAATAGGAGGGTCATTTCAGCAAAGAGGAAGCCATTGCATTTTTCTTAGCCGTGACTTTTTTTAGGGTTTGAGGGAACATTTTTCACGTGAGAAACAAATGGAAGTGGCGGCTGAAACAAATGAGGAGATGGGGCCACTTGCTTGAAAAATTAGGTTAAAAGGTAAAAGGGTTAGAAGATAAAATGGCCTTAGGAAGATAGAAAGTTTAAGGCCTTTCAAATTTCTTTTTATAAAATTTTCTATAACTTTATATTTCTGGAAAAAATAATAATCCCAGATAAAATTTCGAAATCTTATCAAAATATAATAGTTTATATAAATATTTATCAATCATATAAAGTTAAATTAAGAAAATAGCTAAAAATAGTAAACTAGTCTAGAAAATTTGAAATTGAATAGAATAAATTTTAGAAAAATTCATATGAGCTTGTAATATATTTCTAAACATAAATAATAACATAACATAAAAATATATTCACAAAATAAATATTTAAAATTAAATTTACATATAATTTTTAATGAAGAAAATAGCAGAAAATAGGAAAACAGCCTTTATAAATGAAAAAATAAATACAGTAAATTTTGGAAAGATTCTATTATCATTTTAAAAATATAAAAAGACAAAAATATACATTAAATGACATATTAACACATATTAAAACAAAATATAAGAAAGAAAATATGATTTATAAAATTTAAAATAGGCAAAATTGCACAAATAAACAAATTATACTAAAAATTGAAATGTACATAACTTTTACATTTTAACTCCGTTTTCAACGAAACAAAAAGCAATATTCATGTTATTAAATCTATTTTCATAATAAAAGATAAAATTTATAATTTAAAATATTTAAAATTTAAATTTAAAAGTCAAAGTTTGACTATTGACCAAAATTCACATTTTCAGAAAATATTAAATTTAGTCATATTTGGAATTCTAATCCACATCAAAGTCAAAGTTTATATTTAAAATAACAAAATTTATTCTTTTTCATAAATAAAGCTTTTGAATCTGGAAAAATCGATTTAAAAATATTTTCAAAATATCGGGTTGTTACAGATATGGAAAGGCACCCCTATCGAAACTTATAGTAGGAGATCTATTGGGTGGTTCTGCCTAGGAATCCAAAGGGTGGGTTCAATGTGAATTAGGATCCCGGAGGACGTCCGGACAAAACTCAATGAGTTCTTGATGATCATTTGTTGGGTAGCGTAAGTCGAGTGGTGCTGATGCCTACAGTTACATTGGGTTTTGCTGTGATGGCAACATAACCTTTGTTTTCACGTGGTTTGGGATATTTTATTTTGGAAAATATGTTATATATTGTTATTATTGATATTATTATTTCTCCCAGACCTCTTCGTACAAAGGAGACTCTGTCGAAATTTTCCGTAAATTTTGGACTTAAAAATTTTTGTGAAATGTTTTTCAAATTTTTACTTACTTGAATATAAAAGGATTAAATTGTTATAAATTGATATATTTTATTTAAATTATTTAATTATGTAAATTAATTGTTTATAAATTTAATATTTTGAATAGGATATATTGATTACTTAATTCCTTCTTTTCCCTTCGTTTTCCTTTTCGAGGATGAAAAGTTTTGAGTGGGGGAGAGTGTACCGACCCGTAATTTTCGAGAATTAAATTTTTTTAATTTAATAAAGTTTTGTGATTTAATGTTGGAAGAAATAAAAATTTTGAAGTTTAATAATAAGAATATTACGAGAATACAATGTAATGGTATTAATTTAAGGTAATTAATAACTGCTTTAAATATAATTCCAAATAGTAAAAGGATTAAAGAGTTATAATTGATATAGATTGTAAATAGAAAATATTAATGTATGTATTAATGGATAATTGGATTAAAAGAGAAATTGATAATTTAAAAGCTTATTGATTAATGAAATAACGTGTAATGAATTGTAACTAAATAAATTTAGTGTTGTAGTAGTAATTATAACACTTGCTGTGGATAATAAACTTATAAGATGTGATTAAAAGTTAATGGTGACAATTATTATATGTTACCTATTTATTTAGCCTGTTAACTTGAATTTGAAATCAATTGCAATTAATTCACTTAATTAGTGCAGTTAATGTAGATTAAATTGATAATTGTAGAATATTAATTCAATAAGATTTAACCAATGTAAATTTTGTTCATAGTAAGATAATTGATTGAATAAAAAGAACTGAAATTAAGTTTGATCAATTTATTGGAATTTAAGTAATAATAAATGGATTTATTGTAATTAAATGTAATTAAATACTACGTTAATGAAAAGTAAGATGATAATTGTAGAAGGTTAGTGTAACAAGATATAAACAATGATAACTATGTCTGTAGAGTAATAATTGTTAGAATAAAACTCTGAAATCAAAATTAAAACAATTTATTGGAATTTAATTTTAATTAATTGGATTTAACTACAGTTGAAATTGAACACGGTAAGTAGTGAAATATTTAACACTGAATTTGATATGTAAATTTGTTTTAAATTATTATAAATGTCTATGTAATCAAAAATAAAAAAAATGGTTAGTTAATTAATTTGAATATAAGAAGTGATAAATTTAATTTAACAATAATTAATTTAATTAACGTGAAAATAGCCATTTTGGCAACTGTCTTGGATTTCGATGAAACCAGTTTCATCGGATCCGTAACAGTGAATTATTGTAAGTTTCAAGTTTTGTAGCGATCGGACTAGTCGTTTAATCGTACGGAGTCGAAAAGCGTAAAAATCAATTTAATTTAATTCAATTGAAATCAATTTGAAATAAGCTGATTTTAAGCCAACTTCTTCATGCGATAGAATTAGGACTTGAAACTTGTTCCATTGGATTTCTAAATATCGAAAACATCTACTTTGATATATGGGATTACCCATTTTCGTTTCGGGAGCAAAACGGGTTTTTCGGGTCGTTTATCGTTCAACTATTAAATCAATCTAGCCATTCATTCCTATTTCTGATCTGCCTATATATAGCCCGTTATAAACCCTAGCTATTTCTTATTCCATTATTCAGTACGTACATTTCCTGTATGTTCTTTCTTCAATGGCAGAAGCAAATTCAACTTAAAAAAAACCCTAAATTCAATTTCAAACAAAAATCCAAAAATCAAACTCCTCCAAACCTTATCAAATTATATATTATTTCAAAGCTCTCGACGAACGTAATCCACTGGTGCAATTCGTTTTTGTCATCGAATAACCGTTTGTCCAGAAATTGAGGAGGAACCTCGACCGTTTGTTTTAGGGTTTTGACGATCCAACGGTGGATCGTCGTCCGATCGACGATCAGGAGGCGGCGTTGCGAAGGGGATGGAGAGTAGGTCATTTTGGTGGTCCTCATTTGTCTTGATTTGATCAGAGCTCACTAGAAATCGCGAATAAAGCTTAGCGGCGGCGGAGCGTTCGTGGGAAGTCGGAGTTGATGGCAAGGGGACCGTGGGCAGCGGCGTCGGGTGAGGAATGCAGTGGCAGGGGCTGATTGAGGTGGAGGCAGGCGTAGGCGGCGCGACAATTTGGTGAACATGGCAGCTGGGCTTGACCTCGAGTTTGTGCGCGTACGGTAGGGTTTCGCGTGGTATAATATATTATTATTTAATCTAATTTTTTTTTATTCAAATGTTCTAACGTCGATAACTTTTGCATACGAGTTCCAATTCACGCGCGGTTTGTTTCGTTGGGATCGTATTGAAATTTCGGACATTTTGGCGTGGGTTTGGAAAAATTCTGAGACTGTTTGAATTTTGGTCTTAAATTGGATTTTAATTCGATTTAAAATCAAAGGTGATTTGAAATTGACTGATCGATGTTAGTTAAATTTAATTTATGAGGTGATTTGAAATTGACTGATCGATGTTTGGTATGTTTAAATTGTCATTCTAGTTAAATTTGGCTTTTATTGCATTTAATCATCGTTTAATTTAATATTGAATTTAAAATTTCCATTTAATACCTGTTATTGATTATCAGTTATTTGGTGATGTTTATTGATCGATTTAGATGATGATTGTGATGGATGTTTGCTTGTTGATATCGTATGACTTGATGATTGTATTTTATATTGTTATAAACTGCAAGTTCCCTATGGGTTGAAATGATACATACCCGAACAATCTATAGATTAGGGAAAAATCATTATGGGTTTAAATGATAGACTCGAGCGATTTTATGGATTTTTATTTAATTCGGGATTGCGGTTTGAAATGATTATAACCGTAAAAGTTTAAATTGCGGATTGAAATGATAAATATCTGTATCACTTGACCCTAGGGTAGAAAATTATATATGGACACCGGATTGGTTAAATTAAATGATTTTAAATCTTTGAAATTTTGAATTCAGTTGACTGGTATTTTGAAATAGAAATTGATTTATATAAACTGAATTATTTTCATTAATCCAAGTGTAAATGTTGAAATTGAAATTGATTTAATGAATTGTTCAAAGGATTTAAATTGAAATTTCAAAGTTGAAGTGTCAAATATAAATGAATTTATCGGAATTGAGTTATTGAAATTGTTTGGTTAGAACTTTGAAATCTATTTTAACCTAATTTAAACTAGTTTAACCAATTTAAACTATTTCAATTTATTTTAATCTATTATAATCTATTTAGTCCAATTTAATCTTATTTTCCTATTTTAAACTAATTAAATCTATTTAATCTATTTTAAATCTAATTAATATCATTTAAATCTATTAATCTATTTTAAATTTATTTAATCTATTTAAAGATCTACTTAATATAATTTAAATCTATTAAATCTATATTTAATCTATTTAAATAATTTTAAACTAATTAAATCAAATTTAAATCTATTTAAACTATTTTTACTATTTAAAATATTTTAAATCTATTTAAACTATTTTAAAACTATATAAACTATTTATAATTACCTAAACTATTTTTCAAAATTTCAGACTGTGTAAAGTTGAAGTACTTATATTTAAATCCTTGATGATGATACAACCTAAGTTAGAATTTGGAATTGATACTTTTTTGTGAAATGACATATTTGAGTGAATAAGTTGATTTTGAAATGAAGAATTAATTAACATAACTTATCAATAATTTCCAAGTGAATATAATTTCAAAAGCGAATATGATTTTGAAAGTGAATATAGTTTGAAAGTGAATATGATTACGAAAGAGATATCATTTGAAATTGGATATGATATTTTGATATAAAATATGAATTGGCCGTTTTGAAATGTAAAAGAACCATCCGGTGTGAAATAAGCGTTTGGTTGTTAAAGAGACCGAGATCAGATATTTTCATACTCTCTGCCAATACCGAAAACCACTTTAACAACTATGTATGTGGTGGAGATTCCAGAAATGAAGTAGGATGGTTTGGCGAACGATTTCTATATGAGGTATTGATGTGACCCTGACTCCCATGAGTCAGCTTAGATGTGACTAAAACAAGAGCTATACCTGGGCCAAGTAAGGTCATTCCTCCTATCGGACATGCTTCTTCGATACCATATTTTGACTTTGTGATGATTTGGTGGCCACCCCTTGATTTTTGATTTGGGAGTGTGTTCCGAGGTGGGCGGTAGTAGCTGCTATACGTTACCACCAGCCCGGTTCTGCGATTGGTAAATCTACCGTGGCATTGCCTCGAGTGCCGTGTTCACATGCCCTAGAGCGCCTTCTATGAGTTTGTTTTGTACCGTACCTATGTGGTGTCCTCTGAGTAAACCATCGGTTTAGTGGAGCCTATGACATTATATAGACTACGGGAATATATAAAATGTGTTAAGGGGGATATGGGTAACGCCTTAACGCTATTTTAATACTTGACCGTAGATACTATGATAATAGCGTATTGTACTACATAGTCGATAGTTTAACGGATCCTTAGGAGATGGGAATCTCGAACATCTCTTAAGTTATTGCACTCACATTAGACACTGGATAGGAGATGTCAAACCCCGTAAATATCTCTGACGCCGTTACACCCATATCATTTACAGTTGATTTATCTTACATAAGATCTTTTAGTTCTGACTTGAGTGTTTTGTCTTTTCAATTCGCTCGGGTCAGTCTGAGCTTTTCAGTTTATCGAAGATTGCTTTCTAGAGGATGAAGACAAAGATTTTGTACTATTATTATTATTTTATTTGTTCCGCTGCATTTATTTATTCCTGTTTATGTAACTCTGATTTTGTGTTGTAAAAGAATAATCAAATGTATTTATAAAACAGTTTCATGAACTGTTATTTGATTATTATATTTTTTCATTCCGCCGCGAGATTCCGTATTTTTTTTATTTCTTCTCTTTTTCTTATTTACCCCGTAATAATCTGCCCTTTTGAATGGTTTGAGTCCGGCATGTGTGTCTGCTTAAAACGTCCAAAAAGGCAGGTCAATACAGTTGGTATCAGAGCTTTGGTTTAGCGATAACCTTAGCTTTGTGGGGTCTGACTCTTTAGAAATAGAGTAGTAATACCCTAGAATGAGTCGCTGAGTGTATATATATGAGAGAGCGTATTTGTTAGTGTATAAAAGGTTTTTGTATTGTGTTAATTTATTATGTTTCGTATTTATAAATTCTGGTCGGTACATAGGACGCGATGGCATCTATAGGAATGTCTAAACACTTAATAAGACAGACTGACACAATATTGTTTTGAAATATAGGTAAGTGAAATAATTTTGCCAATTGTATATTTTTGTATATAAAATAATTTTTTTCATAAATGATATAGTTGGATGTAATATGTTGTTTATTGGGTAGAGAAATTTTATAAATATTGATTGAAAAAAAAAATTATAAATAAAATGAATATAAACTGAAAATTTGAGAACTTAAGTTCCGGGAATTTTTAAAATTTCTTTCGAAAGATTTTGGAATATAATATTAATATTATTTAAAAGTATTTTTTGACATAAATATTTCAAGATGATTTGAAAGAAATGTTTTAAAAGAAAATTTTTAAAAGGAAATTTTAAAGGGAAAACCGTTGTGCTCCTCTCTCTATCGTTGGAAAATAATTTCGGTGATGAGTGCATGCATCATCGACGTTCATCTTCGAGTTTCAAAGTGGGTAGACGGTGGTAGTGGTTTTACTACACCTTGTTTTAATAAACGAATTTTAATTTTTAGTTTCTAAATATGATTTGATCTATAAAGGATCTATATATATTATTTTCTAAGTGACTAAAGTGAACCCGGTTGTTCAGTTCTTAAGTTTCAGTAAATTAGGAAATTTGAAATTATTGTGATCAATGGAATCTTGACTATATTAATAATTGGAAACTCCTAAAATGAAAATAAGACATTTGATGTTAAAATGATTAATGAATTAGATAAGAAACTGAAATTTTGAAAACTGTAAATAAAAAGGAAATGAAAATAAGAAACGGTAACCATTAAACATTTTGTTAACTAAATAAATAAGAGAAACTTGAGTAATATTCAATTGCGTTCTAAAAGACACACACACACACACACACACACACACACATATATATATATATATATATATATATAACTTACCAAATCATTAAAGGTTGAAATGTTAAAGAGAATGTGTAATAGAATATTATACAAGTAAAACTTGGAAAAATGAAAGTTTTCGATGGACTTACTTTTATAAATAAGAATTCTAATGTTATAAATTGTTATAAACTAAAGTTAATAGCTGAAATGCTACTAATTAAATTTAATAAAAGTGAATAATGTAAGAAAAATGATTATAGGCTTAAGTTAACATTTAAGTTATTTATAATCAGATTTAATAGAAAAGGTGAATACTGTAAGTAAGTAGTTATAAACTTGAATTAATATTGAAGCCATTTATAATTAAAATGAGTACTATAAAAATTGAATGATTATAACTTCATAGAACATTGGAAATGATTTAGAAATGGAGTTAATATTCAATAATAATATATATGGAATGAATGTGAAAGAGAAATAATCTATAAATGGTGAATTGGATTGTAAAGAACTTACCTAATAATGTATAATCCAATAATTAAAATAAAAATAACTTATTTAAGCAATGAATGTAAAGTTATAAAATGAAAGAAAATGGCACTGTATGAATAAAGGAGAAATGAACTTTTGTAAGTGATAACGAATGTAAATTAATGAAAAAAACATTTTATGAATGAAAAAAGAAAAGTAAATGATGAAAAAAAGGAAAATCAAACAAAATTGTAAATGTGAAGTAAACTGGAATAAAATGTATACTATACTCCAATAATGAATTCATTTGTGACCAAATAAATGAAATGGATATAACTTATGTAAGTAAAGAATGTAAATTTATGAAATAAGCCTTATATGAATGAATGTGAATTAAAATTTTGGAAGTAATGAAGGAGAATTAAAGAAAAATCATTGTATGAAAAAAAAATGTGTGAAAAAAATAAGAAAAATATGAACAATAAATGACGTGAAAAGATTAATAGAATAAACTTAAATATATTTTTTGAAATTATTGTTTGTTTGACTTATGGATTGGTTGGGAAAGGATACTTTTATTGTGTAGGATGTATAATAACCTATAAGTTTTATATATGACTGTTGAATGTATGGTTCACTTCATAGTTTATTTATCATTTTATATGATTAGAAGTTCTAAACCCTAACAAACCATTTGTTTTTTGTTACAATGGATGGATGATTGCTCTCTTTGTTGAAATGATATTTGTACAGTTGTTTGTTTGCAAATGATTATTGTTATAGGGTGATGTTTTGTTTATTATTTAGTGAAACAACTTAAATATTACCCTTTTATATAATTATTAACTTCTTTGGATTATATAAGTGAGATACAGGTATGGAAGCAATAACTACTGCTTTTGGTTTCATAAAATAAGCGTTGTTTGCCCGACAAATAGGGTACGTTCTCAGATTTCAATTTCTAGCGGTATTATATTGTTTTCCTGTGGTTTGGGATATTTTATTTTGAAAAATATGTTATATATTGTTATTATTGATATTATTATTTCTCCCAGACCTCTTCGTACAAAGGAGACTCTGTCGAAATTTTCCGTAAATTTTGGACCTAGAAATTTTTGTGAAATGTTTTTCAAATTTTTACTTACTTGAATATAAAAGGATTAAATTGTTATAAATTAATATATTTTATTTAAATTATTTAATTATGAAAATTAATTGTTTATAAATTTAATATTTTGAATAGGATATATTGATTACTTAATTCCTTCTTTTTCCTTTTCGAGGATGAAAAGTTTTGAGTGGGGGAGAGTGTAACTACCTGTAATTTTCGATAATTAAAATTTGTTAATTTAATAAAGTTTTGTGATTTAATGTTGGAAAAAATAAAAAATTTGAGGTTTAATAATAAGAATATAACGAGAATACAATGTAATGGTATTAATTTAAGGTAATTGATAACTGCTTTAAATATAATTCCAAATAGTAAAAGGATTAAAGAGTTATAATTGATATAGATTGTAAATAAATTATAGTAATGTATGTATTAATGGATAAATGGATTAAAAGAGCAAATGATAATTTAAAAGTTGATTGATTAATGAAATAACGTGTAATGAATTGTTCTGAATAAATTTAGTGTTGTAGTAGTAATTATAACACTTGCTGTGGATAATAAACTTATAAGATGTAACTAAAAGTTAATGGTGACAATTATTATATTTTACCTATTTATTTAGCCTGTTAACTTGAATTTGAAATCAATTGCAATTAATTCACTTAATTAGTGCAATTAATGTAGATTAAATTAATAATTGTAGAATATTAATTCAATAAGATGTAAGCAATGTAAATTTTGTTCATAATATGATAATTGATTGAATAAAAAGAATTAAAATTAAGTTTGATCAATTTATTGGAATTTAAGCTATAATAAATGGATTTATTGCAATTAAATGTAATTAAATACTACGTTAATGAAAACTAAGATGATAATTGTAGAAGGTTAGTATAACAAGATATAAACAATGATAACTATGTCTGTAGAGTAATAATTGTTAGAATAAAAGTCTGAAATCAAAATTAAAACAATTTATTGGAATTTAATTTTAATTAATTGGATTTAACTACAGTTCAAATTGAACATGGTAAGTAGTGAAATATTTAAAACTGTTTTTGATATGTAAATTTGTTTTAAATTATTGTAAATGTCTATGTAATCAAATATTAAAAAAAATGGTTAGTTAATTAATTTGAATATAAGAAGTGATAAATTTAATATAATAATAATTTATTTAATTAACGTGAAAATAGCCATTTTGGCAACTGTCTCGGATTTCAACGAATACAGTTTCATCGGATCTGTAACAGTGAATTATTGTAAGATTTCAAGTTTCATAGCGATCAGACTTTTCGTTGATCGTACGAACTCGAAACGCGTAGAAATCAATTTAATTTAATTCAATTGAAATCAATTTGAAATAAGCTGATTTTAAGCCAACTTCTTCATACGATGGAATTAGGTCTTGAAACCTGTTCCATTGGATTTATAAATATCGAAAACAGCTACTTCGATATATGGGATTACCCATTTTCGTTTCGGGAGCAAAACGTGCTTTTCGGGTCGTTTATCATTCAACTTTTAAATCAATCTAGCCATTCATTCCTATTTCTGATCTGCCTATATATAGCCCGTTATAAACGCTAGCTATTTCTTATTCCATTATTCAGTACGTACATTTCTTGTCTGTACTTTCTTCAATGGAAGAAGCAAAATTCGACTTCAAAAATAAACCCTAAATTCAATTTCAAAACAAAAATCAAACTCCTCCAAAACTTATCAAATTATATATCATTTTGAAGCTCTCGACGAACGTAATCCACTGGTGCAATTCGTTTTTGTCATTGAATCATCGTTTGTCCAAAAATTGATTATGAACCTCGGCCGTTCGATTTAGGGTTTTGACGATCCAACGGTGGATCGTCGTCCGATCGACGATCGGGAGGCGGTGTTGGGAAGTGGATGGAGAGCAGGTCATTGTGGTGGTCTTTGTTTGTCTTGATTCGATCAGAGCTCACCAGAAATCGCGAACAAAGCTTGGCGGCGGCGAAGCATTCGTGGGAAGCCGGTGTTGATGGCGAGGGGACCGTGGGGGCGGCATCGGTGAGAAATGCACATATATATAAAAATATATATGTGTGTGTGTGTTTAACAATTGACATTAATAAAAATATCATACACGTCATTTCAAATGTACATATATATATAACATTCTTTATGTATATATCTATATTATTCAAAATATATAAATTATTATTTGTTAATTTAAAATTTAGATTGTAACTTATTAATATTTACAATTATATATATATAATATAAATAAAGATAAATATACATATATTTTTAATATATATAGTTTTATACGAAAATGGAAAAAAATTTCCATATGGAAATTTCAAATCTAAAAAAAATTACAATAAATCCACAAGGATATATTATAAAAATAATTTATTTTTTCCAAAACTAATACATAGACAAAAATAAATGTTCATATACATACATACATACATACATACATATATATATATCTATAATACAACATTATTCAAATATATATAATGATTTTAAAGGTATGTAATTTAAAATATATTTATATATGTATATACATTTATATATTTTTGAATTTTTTAAAAAAGGTTTTTAAATATGTTATATAAATACGATTTTATAGCTTATTTGAATTCGAATTCGAATTTTAAAGATATTTATATCTAGAGGTTGTTTCAGAATTTGTATTTTAAAAGATTTAAATTTCAAAATTTAAATTATTTATGTTCAGCTTTATAAATAATTATTTTGCATATGAATATGTGTGTGTATCGTTATTTTTATAGTTTTATGTAAATATCCATAAATATTAGTATGTTTTATTATATTTTAAAATTATATAATAATTGACAATAAATATGTATATGAATGGGTTAATGTGGCTGTGGTGATGTAAATCCCAACACTTAGATACAGGTATGTTGAACCATGTACACTTTACATGTTACACATGCATGTACACATACAAGTGTATATGATATACATGTATACATTGTATATCATATATACAATTAAACAAAATCCTTTTATTAATCAATTAAAGAAAATATTGATTTTATTAAAAAAAATATTTAGATCAGATCTAAATCAATTAAGACTTCATAGACCTAATAAGCTGATAATGTTTTTGAAATTCACCCGTTTAACCTGCTACTTCCTAGCCCTGTTCGAGCAATACTAACCTTCTACAAAGAAGGAGATAAATCCTCTCTTGAGTAGTGTATCACTTCAAATAGTTCAATGCATACCCAACTATGTTCATAACATAATCGTGATGTAATGTGATTGACCATATTGAAAGTATAGTCTAGTTACTTAAGATCCATGGTAATATCAAGTCCAAAGACTACTACATGTCATTATGTGAGATCTGCTATTTTAACTTAGTTGTATTAACCCAAAGAAGACTCTCGTTGAGTCGTTTTGTAATTGTGCCAAATAACCACAAGTTTGTAACACCTTGGCGTACCAACAGTCACGAGTAATTCTGAAGTGACCCACTTCTTATATTCAAGTATTTTAGAGAATTTTTTGTTAAGTTTTTATATATATATATATATATATATATGTATATATATACATACTTCAATGGACCGCTTCTCTTAATTTAATTTTTCCAGGATTCCTTATTTTACCAATATAAAAATACTAGTATATAAAATTAACTTAATTCATATATATATATGAAGATATATATATATGACTCTTTGTCTATCAGAGTAATTTAAATTGACAAAGAAATTCAATCACACCTAATCTCTCATATTCCAGCGATATGGTGTCACATAGCCTTTTCTGTTCATTCTCTTTTTTTTTAAAGCTCAAGCTTGATTATAAAATCAAATAACTCCATTTTTCTTATTTTCTTGTTTTACTCCTCAGATTATTTGATCCTTGAATTTTACAAGCAGAATATTCAGATTCTGGGATTTTTGTAATTTGCCACTACTTGATTCTATGCTACATATCAGGGTGTTTAATATAACTCACTCATTACAGATTAGCCCGGGATTCACAATTCATATTCAAACAATTTTGTGTCAGGTAAGGGTATTCATGTTCTGATTTATATGTTAAACAAGGATCCTATGAATGATCAGATGTTAAACTGGATTGAAGTTCAAGCAGAGGAAACAATGTATTTAGGCAGAGTACATGTGCAAACATATATACTAATCTAGGACATAGCATATGATTGAAGACAAGATAATTAAAGCCATGTTACAGACCAAATTAATACAAAATTCTCAGGTGAACTTATCAAGTAGACAACTGAAGTATTCTAAACAATATGTGGTAGTGTCTAAAGAGTTGTGTGGTGATGGTCTTGTCTATTGCAAACAGGACTGCAAGTCATTTTTAAGTCATTTTTAATAGCCTCGGGTTGATCATGATCAAATGCACTCAGACTTGAGTCTTGTATTTAGGTAATAAAATGTGTGAAGCATGGTGCAGTGACCTACAAGTTTTTACCAAAATGTATATGGATCTACTTCACAGAGCAATGCAAACTTCTACTGTAATTTAAATGCATAGACTAAAGTTATAAATTTCATTTTCAGGTTATATATGTACTTATATCAATTATAAGTCATATTCATGTATTTCTGGTTAGCCCAGTTTTGGTTCAACTCAACCTTTAAAAGATTCATTGATTGTTCTATATTCCTTTCTTCCTATGATTATTTCTACTTTACCATTTTAAGAGTTCATCAGACATTGCCAAGGGAGACATGATCACATATCAAATTATATGGCATGATCTCCTATATCATACTTCACCAGAGACTTTCCAGATCAGTTACTTAAAACAAAAACCCACATATGCATATATATATATATAATACTGAAATTCTTACATGTTCTCTTCTCAGAAAAACAAACACATATCAATCCAGAAAATACTTAAAACATAATGAAATGTTTGCCTGGCCTAATTATTACAACATTTCTGCCAAATTCCTTAAACATTCTAAATGCAAGTAAATCTTCAATTGTCCATGCATACAAGTTTCTTATGCTTCCTTTCCTGTAGCAACATCTAGAGCTGCCTCAATAAAAATGAGACACCCCAAATGTTACAAAGCAACAAATAGGGTCAGAAATAAAATTCTGGTATGAGTGAAATCAAAATATAATAACTTGTCATTTTTAAATTATTGTGAAAAGTATTCATATGCTAGATGCAATTTGGATTTATAATGTAAAACTGGGTTTATATATATATATATATATATATATCTAAGCTGCTACTACACTAATGCACACAAGCAATCATTCATTCATTCAATACAGTATACATGTACACATACTCTTGTGGAATTAACTCGTTTTAATTCCATAGTTCAGCTCTAAATCTTGATTTATCAATTTAATTTGGTCATATCTCTTTGCCATTGAACACCATGTGTGCATTGCAAGGGACTCAATTCTGTTAACCCCTGCACAGAGGTCTATAGGACTTAAACAAGTCATGCACATACCTATCATACTCCTTATGATGAATAGATCAAGGCTTCTCTCCTAGATTAGTTTTATAATCTAGTGACCAGTTTCATTTCTTATTTCAGAAAGATTTATTAACTCTTGATATGCTTTTACATTCTTTCTTTCTTTTTTCCATAAATCAGAGAGAGTTAGACTCACTCAGGGATTTCAACTGACCATACTTTCATTCATGAAAATAATGCTTTATTTCATTTTTCCAGTTGTCTCATTCAAAATTTGTTTTATCACTTGCATATCTCCTATATTCAAGAATGTCATGATCTCTTAAACAAATCCAGTAGAATCGTATAAAAATTCTTATACTTAATTCTATTGTGAACATAGAGTAAGGTTTTAGAGAAAAACCCATAAAACATTTTAGCTTTAGATCTGAACAAATCAACACATAAATAATTTATTGCATTGTTCATCTCAAATTTAAAACAATCTAGACATAAGCATGAACCTCCTTTGTTCACACTGCCTAGGTTATTTTCCAGTAATACCCTACTTCATAATAAAATGTATTTGTCTTACTAAACATATTTACTAACTGATGGTTTAAGGTACTAGATCCATATCAGAGATCATGGTATTATTCTTATCAAACAATCAAACAAAACAAATCAATGCATCAACCAAAGATTTATCAATACACCAACCATTCTCAGCATTCATCTATTCAGAGAAAAACAAATTGATCAAGCACAAAAATAAAATGGTTGCCCTTAACTTGGGTCTTAATGCCTTAGCCTCATGAGATTGATTAATCACTCACCTTTTCCTTCTTTTCCCCGAGATTGCCTAAGCTTGCAAACAGTGTGAGTTCTTCTCTTTTTTTTTAATGTGTTACTGTTTTTTTTCCTCAGAGAAAACCTCTGCTTTCTCTCTTGATTTAAATCATTTTACTAGGGTTTTACTAAAGGAAAAACCCATTTTATCCTCACATTACTCAAAGAATTATGTGTGTGTTGTTATGGCTAAATGTGTCATTTTGCCTTGGTTTCTATTTCTGGTAAAAGCAGTTATCCACTACTTTTCCTGTGTGCATGCAATTTGCATGATTCACTTGTATATTATTTTCATGTGGCTTATTTTTTTTAATTTACAATACCTTTCATTATACCTGAGTTATTTCCCATTCCTAGTTATTATCTCAGCCTATTTGTTTACTCTTGATTTATTTCAAAATTGTACTTATGCACAACTAATATTAAACTAGTTTTTAGGCATTTTAATTTACCAAAGAATATATCATTTTCTCCTTATCACTTAATTGTTGAAAACAATTTTCTCTTTACTGAATTATTTTATTTTCTTTATGCTAAACTGTAATGTATACATGTATATCCTTTTATCAATTAACCCCTTGTTAATACCTCAAGCTATTTGTTTTCTCTTGATATATAAGTGTATTCATATATTTAATTACCATGGTGTTCTTTCCTTATTACTTTATGTTTATTCTTTCTGGGTATAAAAATATAACATATGGTAATGTATAGCCCATATATACACTCAGTTATATTTCCTCTTACCTTTGAAATACCATTTCCTTCTTATTATTTATTTTTAATTACTATAAAAAGTCTATCTTTATCATTTTATTAAAATTATTCTTATCTCAATAATTTGGGTCTTCACATACTCTCCTCCTAAAAGGAATTGTGTCCCACAATTATTCTCTCATACATTTCCATCCAAATGTATACAAAGCATAATTTCAATTGAATGAAGTTTCAGAAACTCATTCATTCTAAATCAATCATACACTTATAAATAATTTTTAAGGTCTCATCATAATTTTAAACATACCTTTAAGCAGAAAACAAATTAGGATACTTATCCTTTATCCTCTCTTCAGCCTCCCAAGTGCAATCATTCCCATCCAAACTCCATTGGATTTTAACTAGTTTAATTATTTTATTTCTCAGTTTCTTTTCTTCTCTAGCCACAATGCCCACAGGTTCCTTTTTATAAACCAGGTTTTCTTGAATTTCAACATGTGTAGGAGATTCAAGAATGGACTCTTTATCATGCACCCATTTTCTCAATTGGGATACATGAAATACATCATGTATTTTGCTCAATTCTTCTGGTAACTTCAACCTATAAGCTAAAGTCCCTATTCTTTGAACAATTTCATATGGTCCTATATACCTTGGTGATAGTTTCCCTGCTTCGCCAAATCTCAATATTTTCCTCATTGGTGAAACTTTGAGAAACACAGTCTCCCACCTCAAATTCTACTGGCCTTCTCCTTTTATCTGCATAGGCTTTCTGTCTCTCTTGAGCTACTCTCATTCTTTTCCTCACTAGTTCAATTCTTGCAGAAGTTTCTTTTACATGGTCTGGTCCAAGCAACACCCTTTCCCCAGCCTCCATCCAACATGCTGGAGATAAAAAAGGCTTTCCATACAAAGCCTCAACTGGAGCCATTCCTATGGTGGAATGGTAGCTATTATTATAAGCAAACTCAGCTAAATAAATATGATCCTCCTAGTTGCCTCCAAAATCAAGTATGCATGCTCTCAGCAAATCTTATAAAACTTTAATAACAATCTCAATTTGCCCATCTGTTTGTGGGTGGTAGGCTGTGCTTAGGCTTAGTTCTGTCCCCATAGCTTCTTGAAAGCTACTCCAAAACCTTGAAGTAAATAAAGTATCTCTATCACTAATGATAGTCTTGGGGATGCCATGCAATCTCACTATCTCTTTCACAAATAACTGAGCTAGCTTGTGAGCATTTCTGTTTGAACTTATTGGGATGAAGTGTGCTATTTTTGTGAGTCTATCAACCACTACCCAAATACTATCATTGCCCCTTCTTGTTCTTGGCAAACCATCCACAAAATCAATTGAAATGCTTTCCCACTTCCAGGTAGGCACTTCCAAGGGTTGCAGTAAACCTGAGGGTCTTTGATAATCTGCCTTAACTTGTTGGCATGTTAAACAATTTTCCACATATCTTGCCACTGCTCCTTTCATTCCTGGCCACCGGTAATTTCTCTTGAGATCATGGTACATTTTTGTACCACCTGGATGGATAGTATATTTTGTTTTGTGATGCTCATCCATAACTTCTTGCTTCAGTTCCTCTACATTTGGCAGACAGAGCTTCCCCTTTTTCCTTAAGTATCCTTTATCATCTACTTTATAATTCTCTATTGTCATGCCTTGTGACATCATATCTTTCTTCTCTTTTAAATTTGTGTCTTGATCCTGCATTTGTCCTATTTTATCAACCAGAGTTGACCTTAAGGAAATGAGGCTTAGTTTACCATATTCAATCATATCACTGTGTGCCTTATCTGCTACTCTACTTTCTGCTCTTATTTCTACTTCACTGAGGATTGTCAAATCCTTGAATTCACTCATCATTAAGCTTGCCACTTTTGCTTGATGCCTACTCAATGCATCTGCCACTTTATTAGCTTTTCCTGGGGTGTATAATATATCAAGATCATAGACAGCTAGAAATTCTACCCACCTATCTTGCCTCATGTTCAAGTCTTTTTGGGAAAACAAATATTTAAGTGACTTGTGATCTGTAAACAATTCAAACTTAGCACCTAATAAGTAATGTCTCCATAGTTTCAATGCATATACTACAGCAGCTAGTTCTAAGTCATGTGTAGCATACCTAGTTTCATTTGGCTTGAGTTTCCTTGATGCATATGCTATGACTCTACCATGTTGCATAAGCATTGCCCCTAATCCAGATCCACTAGCATCTGTGTAAACCACTAACTCTTCATTACCCTTTGGAACTTGTAAGACTGGAGCTTCCACCAGTGCCTTCTTTAGTGATGAAAAAGCTTGTTCACACTTCTCTGTCTACGCATATGGTTGCTCCTTTTTAGTTAACTTGGTCAATGGGATGGCTATTCTTGCAAAGTCTTTTTATAAACCTTCAATAGTAGCCTGCCATTCCCAAAAATGATCTCACCTCAGTCACTGATTTGGGTCTACTCCAAGATTACACTGCCATCACCTTATTTGGGTCTACACTAACCCCTTGTTGTGATACAATGTGCCCCAAAATTTTTACTTCATTCTGCCAAAATGTACATTTAGAGAATTTGGCCTTTAAATCATGTGCCCTCAGCCTAGACAAAACCAGATGCAAGTGTTTTGCATGATCTTCTTCTGATTTTGAATACACTAATATGTCATCAATAAAGACAACCACAAATTTGTCTAGAAAATCTCTAAATGTTCTATTCATTAAATCTACAAAATATGATGGTGCATTTGTCAATCCAAAAGGCATCACCAAAAATTCATATAATCCATACCTTGTGTTGAAGGCAGTATACTTAATGCTTTCTTCCTCTACCTTCATCTGATGAAACCCAGAGGCTAAATCTAGCCTTGAAAAGACCTTTGCTCCATTTAATTGATCGAATAGATCATCAATTCTGGGGAGTGGGTATTTGTTTTTGATGGTGACTTTGTTTAATTCCCTATAATCAATGCACATCCTCAAAGTACCATCATGCTTCTTCACAAATACAACTGGAGAACCCCAGTTTGAACTACTAGGCCTTATGAAGCCTTTCTGCTCCAGTTCTTCCAACTGATGTTTCAACTCCACTAATTCTTTAGGATCCATCCTAGTAGGCTTCTTGATGATTGGGCTTGCTCCTGAGATTAGTCTTATTTGAAATTCTACTTGCCTATTTTTTGGAACACCTATGACTTCACCAAAGACATCTGGGTATTCATTTATAATTTTTATGTCTTCCAGTTCTAATTCTTTCTCAGTCATGCTACATATTTGGTTAAAATAATTGATTTTAGCAATTTCACTCATGATTATAATATTTTTACCATTTTATGTTTTCAAAGAAATAGTAAAATTTTCCAAATTCAAAATTGCTTTGAATTTGCTCAACCAATCTACCCCTAAAATAATTCCTATTCCAGGGTATTTCAATACAAACAAATCAGATTTAAACACATTTCCTCCTATGTTTAAATCTACTCCCAAACATTTAATCCCTAACATGCAAGAACTATCTAGTGGGCTTTGAATAAACAAGGGATTATCAACTAAATAGCATGTGAGAGTCAATTTATTCACTATGTCTTGGGATATTAGTGAATGTGTTGCTCCAGTGTCATATATAACTGAGATGGGGTGATCTTTAATTAGAAGTATACCTTCCAATTGTCCAGAACTTCCCACTGCAGTTGCTTTTGCTTTGCCCTCAAGTGCTCCTACCTTTGCTCCCTTTTTGAATTCTGGGCAGTTTCTTTTAATATGACCTTCCTTCCCATAGTTATAGCAGCTAAATGGTGCCTTCTTGGCTGCTTGACACTTATTACTCATGTGTCCTTCTTTTCCACAATTATAACAAGTAACCTTCTTCTTAGCTTCCCCAGTGGATGCTCCCTCCATTTTCTTATCCATATTCTTTTTGTCATAGGGATGGGCCCTATTTTTCCCCTTCTTTTGATTGTTAGCCCTCATGCTCCTAAATTTTCCCCTTGCATTGTCATGTTGTTCAAAAGAAAGAGCAAGGTTGATCAAATGTTTTATCCTTGTATGGTAACATTGCTCTACTCAGACCTGCATTTAATCCTTGGATAAATCTTGAATTCTTTGATTCTTCATCTCCTATGAGCATAGTTCCATACTTGGACAAACTCTCAAATTTTTGAGTGTATTCAGTCACACTCATTGGTCCTTGCCTCAGCCTTATGAATTCCTCAAGCAATGTTGCCTTAGCTGTTGCTGGAACAAACCTTGCCTCAAGCATCTCCTTGAATTGATCCCATGTTATCTCATTTTCTGGCCTTCCTGTGATGATCACCTCCCACCAATCTAAGGCTGCTCCTTTGAGTCTCCTTGAAGCTATCTGCCTCTTCCTTTGGTCATTAATTTGCATATCTGCAAATATCCTTTCCAAAGTTCTCAACCATGTCTGCACTCCCATAACTCCCTCAGTGCCTTCAAAATCCTTGCCTCCTAAATTTGAAAATGTCTTCAATAGTTTGGCTAATTCCTCATGAGGATTCTCTTCCCTGTGCACTGCTCCTTCTCTAAATGCCCTCACCAAATCTTGCAAGTTAACCACTGGTGTTGTATTGGAGGGTCCTGCTCCATGACTTGGTGGTCTTCCTACCATGATTCACTATTCAATTGCATAGCTAGTTAGTCATATTTCTAATTTAATTATTTTCTGAAATTTACTTCTACTGTGTATATTTATTTCTCTCATTATTATATATTTTTTAGAATTTTATCCCTACAAGAAAATTGGATAATATATTTATTCTATGTTTTAAGAACATAGCTCTGATACCAACTGAAGTGACCCACTTCTTATATTCAAGTATTTTAGAGAATTTTCTGTTAAGTTTTATATATATATATATATGTATGTATGTATGTATATATATATACATACTTCAATGGACCACTTCTCTTAATTTAATTTTTCCAGTACTTTACCAATATAAAAATACTAGTATATAAAATTAACTTAATTCATATATATATATATATGAAGATATATATATGACTCTTTGTCTATCAGAGTAATTTAAATTGACAAAGAAATTCAATCACACCTAATCTCTCATATTCCAGAGATATGGTGTCACATAGCCTTTTCTGTTCATTCTCTTTTTTTTAAGCTCAAGCTTGATTATAAAATCAAATAACTCCATTTTTCTTATTTTCTTGTTTTACCCCTCAGATTATTTGATCCCTGAATTTTACAAGCAGAATATTCAGATTCTGGGATTTTTGTAATTTGCCACTACTTGATTCTATGCTACATATCAGGGTGTTTAAGATAACTCACTCATTACAGATTAGCCCGGGATTCACAATTCATATTCAAACAATTTTGTGTCAGGTAAGGGTATTCATGTTCTGATTTATATGTTAAACAAGGATCCTATGAATGATCAGATGTTAAACTGGATTGAAGTTCAAGCAGAGGAAACAATGTATTTAGGCAGAGTACATGTGCAAACATATATACTAATCTAGGACTTAGCATATGATTGAAGACAAGATATTTAAACCATGTTACAGACCAAATTAATACAAAATTCTCAGGTGAACTTATCAAGTAGACAACTGAAGTATTCTAAACAATATGTGGTAGTGTCTAAAGAGTTGTGTGGTGATGGTCTTGTCTATTGCAAACAGGACTGCAAGTCATTTTTAAGTCATTTTTAATAGCCTCGGGTTGATCATGATCAAATGCACTCAGACTTGAGTCTTGTATTTAGGTAATAAAATGTGTGAAGCATGGTGCAGTGAGACCTATAAGTTTTTACCAAAATGTATATGGATCTACTTCGCAGAGCAATGCAAACTTCTATTGTAATTTAAATGCCTAGACTAAATTTATAAATTTCATTTTCAGGTTAGATATGTACTTATATCAATTATAAGTCATATTCATGTATTTCTGGTTAGCCCAGTTTTGGTTCAACTCAACCTTTACAAGATTTATTGATTGTTCTATATTCCTTTCTTCCTATGATTATTTCTACTTTACCATTTTAAGAGTTCATCAGACATTGCCAAAGGAGACATGATCACATATCAAATTATATGGCATGATCTCCTATATCATACTTCACCAGAGACTTTCCAGATCAGTTACTTAAAACTAAAACCCACATATGCATATATATATATATATATAATACTGAAATTCTTACATGTTCTCTTCTCAGAAAAACAAACACATATCAATCCAGAAAATACTTAAAACATAATGGAATGTTTGCCTGGCCTAATTATTACAACATTTCTACCAAATTCCTTACACATTCTAAATGCAAGTAAATCTTCAATTGTCCATGCATACAAGTTTCTTATGCTTCCTTTCCTGCAGCAACATCTAGAGCTGCCTCAATAAAAATGAGACACCCCAAATGTTACAAAGCAACAAATAGGGTCAGAAATAAAATTCTGGTATGAGTGAAATCAAAATATAATAACTTGTCATTTTTAAATTATTGTGCAAAGTATTCATATGCTAGATGCAATTTGGATTTATAATGTAAAACTGGGTATATATATATATATCTAAGCTCCTACTACACTCATGCACACAAGCAATCATTCATTCAATACAGTATACATGTACACATACTCTTGTGGAATTAACTCGTTTTAATTCCATAGTTCAGCTCTAAATCTTGATTTATCAATTTAATTTGGTCATATCTCTTTGCCATTGAACACCATGTGTGCATTGCAAGGGACTCAATTCGGTTAACCCCTGCACAGAGGCCTATAGGACTTAAACAAGTCATGCACATACCCATCATACTCCTTATGATGAATAGATCAAGGCTTCTCTCCTAGATTAGTTTTATAATCTAGTGACCAGTCTCATTTCTTATTTCATAAAGATTTATTAACTCTTGAAATGCTTTTACATTCTTTCTTTCTTTTTTCCATAAATCAGAGAGAGTTAGACTCACTCAGGGATTTCAATTGACCATACTTTCATTCATGAAAATAATGCTTTATTTCATTTTTCCAGTTGTCTCATTCAAAATTTGTTTTATCACTTGCATATCTCCTATATTCAAGAATGACATGATCTCTTAAACTAATCCAGTAGAATAATATAAAAATTCTTATACTTAATTCTATTGTGAACATAGGGTAAGGTTTTAGAGAAAAACCCATAAAACATTTTAGCTTTAGATCTGAACAAATCAGCACATAAATAATTTATTGCATTGTTCATCTCAAATTTAAAACAATCTAGACATAAGCATGAACCTCCTTTGTTCACACTGCCTAGGTTATTTTCCAATAATACCCTACTTCATAATAAAATGTATTTGTCTTACTAAACATATTTACTAACTGATGGTTTAAGGTACTGGATCCATATCAGAGATCATGGTATTATTCTTATCAAACAATCAAACAAAACAAATCAAAGCATCAACCAAAGATTTATCAATACACCAACCATTCTCAGCATTCATCTATTCAGAGAAAAACAGATTGATCAAGCACAAAAATAAAATGGCTGCCCTTAACTTGGGTCTTAATGCCTTAGCCTCATGAGATTGATTAATCACTCACCTTTTCCTTCTTTTCCCCGAGATTGCCTAAGCTTGCAAACAGTGTGAGTTCTTCTCTTTTTTTTAATGTGTTACTGTTTTTTTTTCCCTCAGAGAAAACCTCTGCTTTCTCTCTTGATTTAAATCATTTTACTAGGGTTTTACTAAAGGAAAAACCCATTTTATCCTCACATTACTCGGAGAATTATGTGTGTGTTGTTATGGCTAAATGTGCCATTTTCCCTTGGTTTCTATTTCTGGTAAAAGCAGTTATCCACTGCTTTTCCTGTGTGCATGCAATTTGCATGATTCACTTGTATATTATTTTCATGTGGATTATTTTTTTTATTATTTACAATAGCTTTCATTATACCTGAGTTATTTCCCATTCCTAGCTATTATCTCAGCCTATTTGTTTACTCTTGATTTATTTCAAAATTGTACTTATGCACAACTAATATTAAACTAGTTTTTAGGCATTTTAACTTACCAAAGAATATATCATTTTCTCCTTATCACTTAATTGTTGAAAACAATTTTCTCTTTATTGAATTATTTTATTTTCTTTATGCTAAACTATAATGTATACACGTATATCCTTTTATCAATTAACCCCTTGTTAATACCTCAAGCTATTTGTTTTCTCTTGATATATAAGTGTATTCATATATTTAATTACCATGGTGTTCTTTCCTTATTACTTTATGTTTATTCTTTCTGGGTATAAAAATATAACATATGGTAATGTATAGCCCATATATACACTCAGTTATATTTCCTCTTCCCTCTGAAATACCATTTCCTTCTTATTATTTATTTTTAATTACTATAAAAAGTCTATCTTTATCATTTTATTAAAATTATTCTTATCTCAATAATTTTGGTCTTCACAAATTAACCAACAATTGTATGGAGAGGATTACAAAAATCAGTCTCAAAGGATATATCGATATCATTTTCTCGATACATCTCGACTATGAACATTTAATGATAAGTATTTGAATATTGATTCAAACTTCATGGTTACGAACATATTCTCAGCTGCAATCAATAAGAAAAATTTTCTAAGAATTTTCCACTTATATATGTATAATGTATTAATATCTTTACTTATATCATAATATGAGAACACATATAAAAGAAAATAAAATCAAAAGCATACTTTATTTCGAATAAGATTCGTTAACAAGAGTTAACTTACATAACTATTTACATAATTACCCCTAGGGAACTCCCTTAACTCTATCAGAGCGACCTCCACTCTCTTCCTCTTTTGTTATACCTTTACTATACCTTGATTACAAAATGTTTAAACATGTAGAATTTCGAAAATATATGAGTTTTTCCTAGATTTTATCAAATGAATCACCTTCATGTTTCTTCATATTTGCTCTAGTATTTATATAGATTTAGGAATGAGTTCTAATTGGAATATCCCCATAAATGATGGATCTTGAGCTAGACAAATATTCCCTGCAAATATATCTTCATTTGAATGAGATTTTAACGAGTTTTAATCGACTTACAAATTATATAAGGGTCGAGTTCGACCACCCAAGTCTTTGGATCTCAACTACTTATTTATCGCCATCTTTGATCACTTAACTATGTATCAATTAGACTACTTCCATATTTTCTTTCCAATCGCTTAAATACATTTCATCTCGATCAATCATAGTGGGAATTTTGATTGTTCACTGCTTCTACTTTGAACTATTCTACTTCACTATTTCAATCATTCTTTAGCACTGTTTTCCAATCATTCTTCGAATTTGACTTTTAATATATCTTTGACTGTATTTTTTTCATCATCCGCGTATTCGAAATGGGTATGACATTCCATAACCTTAAACGCATAATTTTCAATATTTAAAATAAAATAATTTTTATAGGGAAAATAAATATAAGAACCCTTTTTACTATGAAATAACAAAACTTGTATGCTTTCTAATGATATTCATTACTTTTTCATAAATATAAACTTTAGCAAACCATGTTTAAAGGTGAATTTAACTACAATTCAAAATGATAATTAATTTTTTGACCACTTTTAACAAAAATCAACCAATATTTTTTCTACTAATTCATCAAGTTTTAAATGTTTTTAAATAATTTCTAACTAGTGATACTAAAGTAGATATAGATGGCGTGAAAATATACACAGAAGATACAGTCATGTAGCCAGCCCGACCCTGGATTGGGCCACCTAGATGGTGGCCTAGGGCCTTCGATGTTTAAGAGACCTAAAAGGTAAACATTTCTATATATAATGCATGACTAAATAATCATCAAAAGTGTGTTTGGCTCAGTGGTCGGACCCGTGTAGTAGTATACAAGCGAGCAGAGTTTATGCCCCCAGCCTTTACCCACTATTTTGCTTGCCTTATGATACTTGCTATATTTAGGGCCCTATAAAAGTTGATATTTAAATTCAAAATTTTTTCCTTCAGCCTCAAACCTTTCAGGACCGGGTCTGCATTTACCTATGAAGAGAGGTGATGATATATACATTTAAAAATGAACTTAAAACTTTGACTTTAGATAAATATACGACACAAGATAAATAACGATGAAAATTGGAAACTAATGTAGTTGATCCCAATCATATGAAAATGACAAAGATGGTGGGGGTAACGATGATGAAAACATGTAATGATAAGATTTTCATATGAAAATGACAAAGATGATGGGGGTAACGATGATGAAAACATGTAATGATAAGATTTTCATATGAAGGATATGAACCGTGAACATGATTTATAAAAATGGACAATGCCATGCTTCCCACTTTTTTATGAATAATACTTTGATACAGACATAAGTATCAAAGTTGTGATCCAACCTTCTAAAATTCTCCAAGTTTACTATAATATAGAAGACATATTTTTAGTTTTATCTAATAAATTCAAGTTTATTTGTCTTTCGGTAAACATGATGAAATTCAAGAGGGGTTTCATCATCATATGGATCCCATTGAATTATGTGATGTGTATGCTTGTTAACATAAGAAAGTGGGAAGAATGGATTTCTACTAGTACTTTCTTATATCACAATTAATAATGGGGATCTATCATTCAAATACTTATTTTATTATCAAACAGACTAATATAGAGGTTTGCCTTACCATAGCATACTAAATGAAACTCTTTGAAGCTAATTTTGTGAGAAACATGTTCATTGAAAACAAAATGTGACAGTTTTTCTCCTTTTCATTCGCACCTTCAAAATCAGATCTCTCATCCACAATTTCACTCCTTTCTAATTCCACTTATGAAAAATATATCTGGACCCTTAAATTTCTCCATTTAATTGCAGCTATTCTAATTCATTAGCAGATATTTATTTTCTTCATCAATATAAAAATTCATTGAATTCCACATCACTTGTGACATGCAGTTAAGATGAACAAAGTTGAATGGAATGTTAATTCTACCAAATGATACCAAAGATTAGCGTGAAGTCGACTAGTTTTTCGTTCAATTTTGATTTTGTTGTTTTGATTGAAAAGTTTATTTGTTAGTATGGTTACAGGAGAATTTCATTTGTAACCTTGATTTTCACTTTTTTTTTCTTCTTCGAGTTATTTTGTGGAAACTCCCATCAAGCAGTCTTGTGTGTATTCCAGTTGTTTATCTCATTTAAGATTAAGTATATCACTGCCATTTGAGAAGTTCTTTGGGATGTAATATGAGTTATATGTATAACATCTTGTAAGGATATAATGTAAAATTAAAATTTGTTAAGAATCACAGGAGAATTCAGGCTGAATTTTTAAATTTTATTTATTTTTAATCATTAAAACATGTCTTCAAATAGTTACCAAACTTGTTAAGAATCCCTAAAGCTTCCATTCTTCATTTTATGGGAGTAAATGCTATTCTATTTATATCGTAGGAGCTACATACATGTGATTTGTCACTCGGGTTCTATTGCATTTAATCGCCCAAAAATGTTTGATCATTTTGCTACCAAAAAGAATGATGACATCGCTATTTTGTTTTTTTTGGATGATGGTTCAACATACTTTTATTGCAAAAACTAAACTAAAATAATATTTACAGCCCACAAGTACATTTGGGTACAAAACATATCACCAAGTCCAAACCCAAAATGTATAAATTAATACAACAGCCTGCATTCTCCTAACCCAATGACTCCTAAATCTTCTAATTAACTCCATCTTCCTTTTAACTTCTTCTTTCCTAAAACTCCTAAAACTCAATAATGGCAGTTTTGAAAAATTAAAAATAAGCCGCTTTCTTCCCAAAAATGGAAAACTACCCTTGAACGTATGTGTACTACTACTTCACACGACCCCAATACCTACCATCTCTACCACTACTTTTGCCATCCTCTTCAAAACTTACTTCGATATCACTACAACCTACAAATCTGAGTTGTACTAGGACAGATCAAAATAGATCTATAGGTAAAATCGCCATGTAGTAAGATTTCCTGCTTTCAAAATGTCAAAAATAAATTCTACAACAAGGATTGATTCAACTACTCTTGGAAACTTCAGATCTATGCTATAGACACATAGATCTATAAAGACTTGAAAGCATTCATCTCGAAGTCATTCGAGCTTCCACTTATCAGATAAGTTCCTAACTTTGTGAATCTGTATGTCTTCATAGCTCCCTTGTGTGCATTATTTGTTAACAATTCATCTCTAAAAATTGCAGATCTGAAGTTCTGGGCTGAAATTTTTTTGGCTTGGACTTCTAAAAGCACCAGATCTGTCCTTTTATGCAAAACTCTACACATGCTTGAGAATTTTCGAAGTAAACGCCCCGAAATTCAACAAAGTTTCTAACTGCAGATAAGTGTTCTCTGTACTTGTTTTTGTATTTTGTCTTTATTTCATTGCGAGCTTTATGTAATAAAAATGCTATATGTATTTTTGCAGATATGTGCTTCAAACTCGCTTGGTCTTTGAGTGGATAGTTAGGCTTATTCATTTGAACGTAACCGTAAATTCTTTTCATGCTTATAATAATAATGAGGGACAACAAAAATATTGTAATTAATATAGTTAAAACAGCAATACCGGAGGGACGATAAAGACACTCAGTAGTACATATGACCAAGAACAGCAATGACGCTAGCCGCCACGATGGTTGGTAAGCTTACTCCCACTCCTTGCATATTTTCTTGTCTTGGTAGTTTATATGCTTTGTGTTTAGATTTTGTGTTGCGTAACTTGACTAGTTCTAGGACGACATTGCATAATGTTTTCTATGTGTTAAACCTGCCTCCAAATGTTCTATTATTCCTTTCCATCCATATTGACCAAATGCAAGTCGAAAATACGATGTGTGTAACATCCTTACTCTAATAATTTTGATTAAATTCCATAATCATGAGAATTGCCATTTGTGGTGCAGGATACATTAGTTTAATTCTACATCACTTCCAGAAATAAGCCCTGAATTTACACTGAAAAAATAAATGATTAGAATTTTCTAAATTTTGGTAACATAGAACACATGTTGGATCGACATTGATATGCCTCTGCATAAGATGTGCTTTCGTTGGTATTATATCGGTGAGTACTTTAAAAGCACAAACTGCCATTTTATATGTATGACGTTGTTCTAAATGAAATCAGCCCAAAATACATTATCATATGAATGTTTAATGTCAAGCCAAATAGACTTGAAAGTTTACCTCCTAACATGACACCAGGTCTAATAATACTCTTCTTTATCCCTCCATACTCGAATTTTATTTATTTCTTCTCTTATTTGTCTCATATAACTAATCTTGTTAGTACTCCAAACATCCTCTTCCAAAATATTGCTTACCATCATTCTTTCTCGTCCGGTCCTTTCAAGAGTATGATACATCAACCTATTTACTATCCTACCCCTTGTATTCATGGTTCAAACTATAGGGAAGTAGTCTTTCCATCAACTATTCACTTACTCATACATTTTGTTGCCTCTTTCCTATTTTGCAACATGAATTTCCACACCCCTGAATCGTCTTATCTAATTTCTACCTCCTAAAAGGATTGGTCCTTAACATACTTCTCGTTGATAAGTCTGGCCCAACTTCCTTCTTTATTAACTACCCTCCAAATCAGTTTAATGAACAAAGATTTATTCATATCTTCAAACTTCTTTAAACACATCCCACCTTGAGTCTTTATTACATCCCCTATCTTGAGGCCCGAAGCTAAGCGCTACAGATGCTGCAGTCATCTATAGTATTAACTTTCGGTGGCAAAATACGGTAATGTTAATGGTGTCTATAATATCAGAAGCATATGAATATGAGATAAAATCACAGATTCAAAAACAACTTTACTGATTACATTGCAAAACCATGTTTCATATTCCATTTCATAATCCCAAACGATTCTCAAGTCTTGATCAAATATAATTATTACAAATTACGTCAAGAGCGGCATATGAAGATGCCCCCTTGGATGACCAGAGTACTAAAAAGACATTTCATCTTAATA
This sequence comes from Allium fistulosum, assembly GCA_030737815.1. Lineage (NCBI taxonomy): Eukaryota > Viridiplantae > Streptophyta > Magnoliopsida > Asparagales > Amaryllidaceae > Allium > Allium fistulosum. The sequence goes on from CM060901.1 coordinate 391,801,285, forward strand.
CAACACAGCGGAAATGAAACTAAATAGCTCCGATATAGCTAGCTTTGCCTCCTGCACGTCTTTAGAAGCTTTATTCGTCCAACCTAATACACCTGAAAAACCTTAACTCTCAATCTACTCAAATTGAATTTTGAGCACCCGAGAGTTTAAGGGGGAAAACATAAATTTCAAGTCAGACATAAAGCCTGGTGTGATTAATATTATTATATCTTGGATTTTTGATATTAAGTGAGACCACACCGCTTAGCGGAACTGGTTTCCCCTCACTAATATCCCTTTAAAACATATCTTTTTGCAAATCAAAATCCTGCAATCAAACTGATTAAAACAATAATAGCAATATCATATATGCTCATAAATCAGGAAATAAATGGACTATCTGTCCGAACAATATAGTTTTGTTTGGCTAACTACTAACCATTGGCTGACTCGGGCCTACCAGACAAAATAAATAATCTAACATCTGTTAGACACGCCTCTGGATAGTCTGTCCTTAACTTACTTCTCCCAGGGTCAACTGATCCTAATGGTTTTGCGGGCTCACCAATAACTTATCCTCCTTCTCTGTATATTCCTTTCTGTGTGTAACATCATTTAAGTCATATCTATGACTAAGCCTATACACATAAATTTTGGACTAAATTAGCTAGGGGCTATAGCTAATGTATAGGTCGTGACCATATACCAGTCCCATCTGGTAATCAAATATTTGAGTCACTTACTTAGGGCTAACTACCCTTCAAAATTTTCCTTGAAAACATTACTTGCAAAATGATTTAACCCTTTAAATCATACTTAAACAAGGAAAACATACTTTTGCTTTACTCAAATCTTTTTTCCATTATATATGCTTTACATAAAACATTATTGATGAAAACCTTCGAAACCTTTGTTTAAAAGATTTAAACAATCTCTTTCGAAACCTTTGAATGTACCTCTTTTGAAACCAATTAACTACTTTACTTTGAACTCTAGGCCAAAAGGCCAAAACATACCTTTTGAAATCATTTATAATAGACCTTTCAAAACCATGAAAAGTGTCCTTTCGAAAGCTTTACAAAACCTTAAACATCCTCTTTTCAAAACATTTCAAGCTTGCCTTTCGAAAACATTTGGAACCTTCCCTTCCAAACTTTTATTATATACCTTTCGAAAGTAATAAAGTCCTTTACTTAAAACAAACCTTTCGAAAGCATTGGGTTCAAGTAAAAGTTTGTGAAACATAGTTTCGAAACCATTTAAAACATTCCTTTCGAAACCTTTGAGTTTATCTTTCAATAGAACAAAAAGGATCTTAAAGAACTAGGTCGAAAGCAACTTTTTGGAAAGAAATTTCCTAAGTAAAAGAAAGTAGAAGGTTTTGACACCAACCCTTTCGAAAGCATGAAGAAGCGGCTTCTTATTTAAAAGCGAAAGTACTCTTTCGAAACCAATGTTTAAAGGCAAAAGCGATCTCAACTGGGTTAAAAGGTAGAATGCAGCAACGAGTGTTTCGACCCTGTCGAAAGATTATTTAAAACAAAAGGCGGCAACCTCTATTGAAAGCTATATTAAAATCCTTTTGAAACCATTCTTTTAAGAAAAAAGCAAGTGGCACCTCTTTTGAAAGCAAAACAAGGTCTCGACCCTTTCGAAAGCACGTTTCGACCTTATACCTTTCGCCTATCTCCAATCCACTATGTACAAGACATTGATACCATGTGTATTGGTTTCGAATATAATGGAGGCGGTAATATGAAGTAGAAAGGTAACTGCCGAGAGTGGCGAAACAACAAACCTTTACAAAAACTGAATTTTTGCTTTATAAAGTAATATCTTTCCAACTAAATTGCTTATTTGTCGTAATATAATTAGTTGCCAATATCTTTTCCAAAACCTTTTCTAAAGTGCTGCCGAATCTAGTATTTAATAATTTAAAACATTTAGCAAATTGCCCCTTCTCCTATTTTAAACATATAAAACATTTAAGTCTCATACCTTAAATAATTTTATATACTTAATAAAACACTTAGGAAAATTCTCCAAAAATTCCCATAAATCACTTTTAATATGTTTCTAACATATTTAAATTTCTGACCAAAGCTAATATATAATAGTCGTATTAATTTTTAAACCCAATTCAACCATTTTCTTCACTAGAAAATTCATAATAAATCCACAATAATTTAGAAATTTTTGAAACTTGAAACCCATCTCTAAAATAATATTTTTTAACTTATATCAATAACGCAAGTCATTTGGATGTCATTTAATATGTTTTCCAAATCAATCCTTATCATAAAATATATATAAAATAACATAAATCATCAACAAGCATATATATTCATTTAAACAATCAAAACATGGTAAATCATTTGCAAAATAAATTCGGATTTCAACTAGAAATCGAAAATCATAAAAATGAGATGTAATCTATTATTCACCTTAGCTTGTGATTAAGGGGTTTGAGATTTGCTCTTGAATGAATTTGATTAAGCTTCCTTCTTGAAATCTTGCTTATCTCCCCTAATCTTCTTCTAATGGTGGTCGGCCTTGCTCTTGCTTAAGTTTTGTTGTGAATATTGTAAATGAAAGTGGGTTAAGGGTTTAGGGTATAAGAATATGACTATTCCTATTTTGCCCTTATCCTATTACTTTTTAATTTATTTGTTTACCCATTCTTAAGGCACGGCTACCATATACTTAAACAAATCTCAATCTCTCAACCACTTTAGTCTTTCCATTATTTTATTTAATTTATCTAATTAAATCTCCTGAATAATGATATTTAAAATTAGAGGTGTTATTGACTCCCCTTTTTTAAGGATTTCGTCCTTGAAATTACGATAAGGTACTCATCAAAATTAATCATAAAGATAAAACATACCATGAAACAAGTCAGGATAAGTATCTCGAATCCTGCTCTTAGTTTCCCAAGTACAGTCTCTCTAATCGTCACTCCACTAGACTTTGACTAACCTGACTGTCCTGTTCCTTCGCCTCTTCTCATCTCTCGCGACTATAAGAATTGGTTTTCTAACTATAGTCAAATTCGGCTCCACTACTAGGTCATCTAATACAGTCGGTGCTATAATAGTTTCTAGATCTCGAATACACTTCCTTAGTTGAGAAATATGAAAGACATTATGGACTCCTGCCAAACTACTTGGTAACTCCACTTTATATGCGAGTTTCCCAATCCATTCTATAATTGGAAATGGTCCAACAAATCTCGGTGCCAATTTTCCTGATTTTCCAAATCGAATTACACCTTTCATTGGTGATACCTTGACGAAAACGTGATCTCCAAATGAGAACTCTAGGCCTTTCCATCTTTTATCAGCATAACTCTTCTGCCTAGACTGGGCTTCCTTCATTCTAGCTCGAATTAACTCAATCTTTTCTTCAACTTCCCTAACCAAATCTGGACCAAGAACTAACCTATCCCGGTCTCTAACCAACAAACGGAAGATTTGCATGGTCTTCCATATAAAACCTCCGAATGGTGTCATCCCTATACTAGCCTAATGACTGTTGTTATATAAAACTCGACTAAGTGTAGGTGGTCTTCCCATGATCCCCTAAAATCTAGTACACAAGCTCGTAACAAATCTTCTAAGACATGGTTAATCCTTTCCGTTTGTCCATCTGTCTACGGATGGTAAGCGGTACTCACCTTGAGCTTGGTACCCAAAGTTTCCTGTAGACTCTTCCAGAACTCGCTAGTGAATATGGAATCTCTATCACTTATTATGCTACTAGGAATTCCATGAAGTTTAACTACATTCTTTATAAATAGCTTAGCTAAAACAGGTGTCGTCCTGGTTGACTTAACTGGAGTGAAATGGGCACTTTTGGTCAACCTGTCCACTATGACCCATATACTTTCATTTCCTCTATTTGACCTTGGCAACCAGTCTATAAAATCCATTGAAATATAATCCCACTTCCATACTGGAACCTCTAAAGGCTAAAGTAACCCACTTGGTTTTTGATGTTCGGCTTTTACCTGTTGACAGTTCAAACACTATTCCACCCATAAGCCTACATCTCTCTTCATACCTTCCCAGAAGAAACTCGTTTTCATATCCCGATACATCTTAGTTCCTCCCGGATGAATAGTGAACTTTGAATGATGGCATGCTTCAAGAACTTCCTTCCTAATGTTTCCCACAATCGGAACAAATAGTCTTCCTTTCTTTCTTAACCACTCATTCTGGTCAAGACTGAAATCTTTCAATTCATCGCTCTATGTTTCGTCCCTTAACTTTCTGACCTGCTCAACTAACAATGTATCCTCTCCTTGCTTAGAAGCAATCCTTTCAATCATCACTAGTCGAACTTCTAAACATGACAACATAGTAGTTTCTGTACCAAAACCACTCTGAGATCTCCATTGTACTCTACATGTAGTCAATGTTTTCGAATCTTTCCACTCAATTATCATTGCCAATACTACATTATGATGTTTTTAGCTAAGTGCATCAGTAACCTTGTTGCCTTTTCTTGGTGTGTATTCAATACCAAAGTCATATTCTAACCACCTCTGCTGTCTCATATTCAACTCCTTCTAAGAGAATAAATACCTCAGAGACTTATGATCCATATACAGCTCAAATCTCTCTCCTAAGAGGTAATGTCTCCACACCTTCAATGCAAAAATTACCACAGCTAATTCCAAATCATGCGTTGATATCTAACCTCATGTGGTCTAAGCTGACGAGATGCATAGGCAATCACTTTACCCCTTTGCATTAACATAGTGCCTATTCATGTTCCATATGAATCTGTGTACACCACTAAGTCCTGATTCCCCTCTGGAAAAACTAACACATGTGCATTCGTCAATAAGTATTTCAGCTTCTGGAATGCTTCCTCGCACTTATCAGTCCAAACAAACTTCAAATCTTTCCACGTTAGCTTAGTCATCGGTGCCGCTATCCGCGAAAAATCATCATGAATCTCCGATAATATCCGGCTAATCCAAGAAAACTCTTTATCTCAGTCACTGTCTCGGGTCTCTTTCAATTATTCACCACCTCGATCTTAGTCAGATCTATAGACAACCCTTTCTTAGAGACTACATGACCAAGAAACTTCACTTCCTTCTTCCAGAAATGACACTTCAAAAACTTAGCTTTCGGTTGATGCTGCCTCAACGTCTCAAGTACCACTGTAAGATGAACCTCATGCTCTTTTTCATCTTTAGAGTATATCAAAATATCATCTATGAGAACCAAAACGAACCTATCCAAGTGCCCTCGGAAAACTCGATTCATCAAATCCACAAAGAATGCTGGCGCATTAGTTAGTCCGAATTGCATTACTAACCATTCGTACAATCCATATCTAGTCCGAAACACCGTCAAAGGAATACTATCCTCTTCCACCCTAAGCTGATGGAACCTTGTTGCTAAATCCAACTAGGAAAATACTTTGGCTCCACTCATCCGATCGAACAAATCGTCAATTCTAGGTAGCGGATATCGATTCTTTATCGTCTTCTCATTCAAGTTACGATAATCGACACATAACCTCTACAATCCATCCAGTTTCTTGGGAAACACCGCGGTTGCTACCTAAGGCGAACTAGTTGGCCTTATAAAATTATTTCCTTCCAAATCCACCAACTGCATCTTTAACTCCCTCGTCTCGATAGGTGTCATTCTGCTTGGTGGTCTACTCACCAGTTCAACTCCTAGTACTAAATCTATTCGGAACTCAATAGCTCATTTCGGCGGCAATCCTACCACGGGTTCAAAGACATCTACGAATTCTATGACAACGAAAATTCAGTTCAACTCATCTTCCGCCTCCATAACACCCAACAAAGCATTAACCTCCAAACTAGGGTTTTCTACGAAGTACATAATACGATCACTATAGTCAGGGTGCCTAAGTGATATTTTCCTATCATGGCAAAATATCCTAGCATTGTATTTACTTAACCAATCCATACCAAAAATAATTTCAAACCCTACAAAATCAAACACATGCAAGCTGCAACAAATGTATGACCTAACAATTCAAATTCTAGGTGGTCACATCTCATCCCAAGAGTCTCAAATCCTCCTATCGGATTCGCAACCCTTAAGGAAGTAACTAGGTATGAGGGTTCTAGCTTAAGCTTATCTACCAAACAACGAGATATAAAAGAATGTGATGCATTGGTATCAAATAGAACTCAAACTGATACACCATGAATCAAAAGCTTACCTCCCAAACAGCTTTTCCCTTCTCCTCTGCTGTTGGTCTCGAGGTAGCTGGTTCCAATGCAAACATCTTGCCTTTTCCATACTTGGCTGGCTTCTTACACTGGTTCTTATAGTGTCCAATTTAATTGCAGTTAAAACATCTCACTCCTTTCTTCTCAACATCTTTCTTCCCTTTTCCTGTCTGGCACTCATGAGCATACTGTCCTTTCTTATCACACTTATAACAGACAATTTTTGCCTTCCCTTTCTTTTCAGCGCCACTCTTCTGAGCTCCTTTCTTATGGAAAAACTTCTTCTTTTGGTTCTACACTCCTTGAGCCTCCCTTGCTTTGTTTCCTTCAAGATAAGCATGCATCTCTTCCTACTTCAAAGAAATCTCCACAATTACATCGCACAGATCATTAATACGCGATAACGTGACCTTAGCAAGCTCTGACTTCAATCTGCGAATGAACTTCTCATTCCTTTTGATGACAATATCAACCGTAGCGTATCCGTATCTCTCTAGCTCCTCAAACCTGGTTGCATACTCAAGCACTGTCATATCTCCCTACTCTAATTCAGCAAACTTCCTATGTAGAGTAGACTTAGCAGCCTCTGAAATAAATCTCTTCTCGAACCTCCTTCTAAATTCAGCCTAAGTCATGGTCTCCTCATTGACTCTAACGGTGACATTGTTCCACCAAAACAGTGCTACTCCTTATAATTGCCTATAAGCAAGCCTTCTCTTCTGCTCATCATTGAGCCCCAAATCAGCAAAAATCTTCTTGCAATGAAGTAACCAATTCTCCACTTCGATTACGTCTTCAGTACCAATAAACGGCTTTCCTACCAACCGAGCATAATCTCTACTCAAAACAACATAGTTATTAACCACTGGAGCTCCTTAATTTCCTTATTCAGCATTTCCTCCAGCTAACCCCACAGCAACTCCTGCTTGCATCATGTTAACGAAAAACTGATATATCGCTCCCATATTAACTTGTGGGACTCCAGCACCCACATTGGCAACTTGTGCTTGACTTGCGTTCCTGCTAGTATTTGGTATGGAATTTCCATTGGTTGTGGTGCTTGCTCCACCAATGTTAACTCTTCCCCCTCTAGCATCCATATCTTACGTCCATAAAATCTGCATTCGAGCCTTTGTAAAATACAGAAGAATAGCCTAATAGAGATGGGAGAATAGAGAAAAAGCGTATACTTATATATTGCAAATACAAGTACGTTACTATAGCGTTATCCCACACCCCAATCTTTTCTCTAATTCTCTGGACTATGTTTGCAAAATCATTTTAAGTTTGAAATTTCTTTTAATTTTTTCATAAACCTATGCTCTGATACCAAGTTATAACATCCCCTATCTTGAGGCCCGAAGCTAAGCGCTACAGATGCTGCAGTCATCTATAATTTTAACTTTCGGTGATAAAATACGGTAATATTAATGGTATCCATAATAACAGAAGCACATGATAATGAAAAATAATCACAGATTCAAAAACAACTTTACTGGTTACATTGTAAAACCATGTTTCATATTCCATTACATAATCCTAAACGATTTCCAAGTCTTGATCAAATATAATTATTACAAATTACGCCAAGAGCAACATATGAAGATGCCCCCTTAGATGACCAGAGCACTAATAGATTTTTCAGTCTTAGTACAACACAGCAGAAATGAAACTAAATAGCTCCTATATAGCTAGCTTTGCCTTCTGCACGTCTATGGAAGCTTTATTCGTCCAACCTACTACACCTGAAGAACCTTAACTCTCAATCTACTCAAATTAAATTTCGAGCACCAAAGAGTTTAAGGGGAAACCATAAACTTTGAGTCGGACATAAAGCCTGGTGTGAATAATATTATTACATCTCATATTTCTAATATTAAGTGAGACCACGTCGCTTAGCAAAATAGGTTTCCCCTTGCTAATATCCCTTTAAAACATATCTTTTAGCAAATCAGAATCCTGCAATCAAACTGATTAAAAAAATAATAGCAATATCGTATATGCTCATAAATCAGGAAATAAATGGACTATCTGTCCAAACAATATAGTTTTTTAGCTAACCACTAACCATTGGCTGACTCAGGCCTACCAGAAAAAATAAATAATCTAACATCTGTTAGACACACTTCTAGGCGATCTGTCCTTAACTTACTTCTCCCAAGGTCAACTGATCCTAATACTTTTGTTGGCTCACCAATAACCTATCCTCCTTCTCTGTATATTCCTTTCTGTGTGTAACATCATTTAAGTCTTACCTGTAACTAAGTCCTACATACTTGAATTTTGGACTAAATTAGCTAGGGGCTATTGCTAATGTATAGGGCGCGACTCTATACCAGTCCCATCTAGTAATCAAATATCTGAGTCACTTACTTAGGGTTAACTACTCTTCAAAATTTTCCTTGAAAACATTTCTTGCAAAATGATTTAACCATTTAAATCGTACTTAAACAAGGAAAACATATTTTTCTTTACTCAAATCTTTTTTCCATGATATATGCTTTACACAAAACATTGTTGATGAAAACCTTTGAAACCTTTGTTTAAAAGCAATAAACAATCTCTTTTGAAACCTTTGAAAGTACCCCTTTCGAAACCAATTAACTACTTTTCTTTGAACTATAGGTCGAAAGGTCAAAACATACCTTTCGAAATCATTTATAATAGACCTTTTGAAATCATTGAAAATGTCCTTTCGAAAGCTTTATAAAACCTTAGACATCCTTTTTTCAAAACATTCCAAGCTTGCCTGTCGAAAACATTGGGAACCTTCCATTTGAAACTTTTATTATATAGCTTTCGAAAGTAATAAAGTCCTTTACTTAAAAAAACCTTTCGAAAGCATTGGGTTCAAGTAAAAGCTTGTGGAACATAGTTTTGAAACCATTTAAAACATTCCTTTCGAAACCTTTGGATTTATCTTTCAATAGAACAAAAAGCGTCTGAAAATAACTAGGTCGAAAGCAACTCTTTCGAAAGCAATTTCCTAATAAAAGAAAGTAGAAGGTTTCGACACCAACCCTTTCAAAAGCATGAAGAAGAGGCTTCTTATTTAAAAGTGAAAGCACCCTTTCGAAACCAATATTTAAAGGCCAAATCGGCCTTAACTGGGTCGAAAGGTAGAATGCGGCAACGAGTGTTTCGACCCTGTCGAAAGGTTGTTTATAAAAAGGTGGCAACCTCTGTCGAAAGCTATATTAAAATCCTTTCAAAACCACTCTTCTTAAAGAAAAGCAAGCGGTATGTCTTTTGAAAGCAAAACAAGGTCTTGACCCCTTTGAAAGCATGTTTCAACCCTATACCTTTCGTCTATCTCCAAGACTCCAATCCACTACGTATCAAGTAAATGATACCATGTGTATTAGTTTCAACTATGATGAAGGTGGTAGTATGAAGTCGAAAGGTAGCGACTATGATGAAGGCGGTAGTATGAAGTCGAAAGGTAGCCCCCGAGAGTAGAGAAACATCAAACCTTTACAAAAACTGAATTTTCGCTTTATAAAGTAATATCTTTCCAACTAACTTGCTTATTTGTCATAATATAATTGGTTGCCAGTATCTTTTCCAAAACCTTTTCTAAAAGTGCTGCCGAATTCAATATTTAATAATTTAAAACATTTAGCAAATTGCCCATTCTCCTATTTTAAACATATAAAACATTTAAGTCTCGTACCTTAAATAATTTTATATACTTAATAAAACACTTAGGAAAATCCTCCAAAAATTATCATAAATTACTTTTAATATGTTTTCAAACATATTTAAATTTCTGACCCAAAACTAATATTTAATAGCCATAATTAATTTTTAAACCCAATTTAACCATTTGCTTTACTAGAAAATTCATAATAAATCCAAAATAGTTCAGAAAATTATGAAACTTGAAACCTATGTCTAAAATAATATTTCTAACCTTATATAAAAAACACAAGTCATTTGGATGTCATTTAATAGGTTTTCCAAATCAATCCTTATCATAAAATCTATATGAAATAACATAAATCATCAACAAGCATATATATTCATTTAAACAATCAAAATATGGCAAATCATTTGCAAAATAAATTCGGATGTCAACTAGAAACCAAAATTTATAAAAATGAGATGTAATCTATTATTCACCTTAGCTTGTGATTAAGGAGTTTGTGATTTTCTCTTGAATGAATTTAATTAAGCTTCCTTCTTGAAATCTTGCTTATCTTCCCCGTACCTTCTTCTAATGGTGGCCGACCTTGCTCTTACTTTAGTTTTGTTTATGAATATTGTAAATGAAAGTGGGTTAAGGGTTTAGGGTATAAGAATATGACTTATTCCTATTTTGCCCTTATCTTATTACTTCTTTCTTAATTTATTTGTTTATCCGTTCTTAAGGCACGACTACCTTATACTTAAACAAATCTCAATCTCTTAACCACTTTAGTATTTACATTATTCTATTTAATTTATCTAATCAAATCTCCTAAACAATGTTATTTAAAATTAGGGGTGTCACATTCTTCTCTTTACATAAAATTTCCCATGGAAATTTGCTCACCTTGTTTTTCCATAAAACATTGAGGCATATGTGTTTGACTTTGTTTAAAGTGATATTGGAATTCTGAAACATTGCGTCCAATACTATACAACGTTGTATATTGTAGACTTAATAAGTTCTAACCTACCCGCTAAATTCCATTTTAGTCTCTCATCCACTAATCATGGTTTTGATTCTATCTATCAAACTGGCACAATCCTTATCCTGAAGGTTGACGTTCGATAAGGGAATACCCACATATTTGATGGGTAGATTGCCCTGCTCATTGCCCATTTTAATTGTAATTTCGTCTTTATTGAATTTATTAAACGTGCCCCTACCAAAAAATACGTTTGACTTTTCTCTGCTTATTTGCAAACCAAACGCCTCATACATTTCCTTGAACACATCGTTAATTGCTTCAACTGCCTTTACATCAGCCTTAGTAAAAATAATGATCTCATCTATGTATGTAATGTGTGAAAGTTTTAAATTATTCACCTTATCTGGGCTAATTTCTCCTTTTCTGATTTTGAGCTCCATCAATAAAGTGAAGAATTCCATAACAATTAAGAACAGAAAAGGCGACAACGGATCCCCTTACATTATACCATTGTTACTCTGAAAAAAACCATGTGGGCTTCGCTGGTGCATAACAGAGATACTAAGAGAAAACACCATTTCACGGATAATATCAATCCATTTTCTAGTAAAATTCATTTCTTTCATCATGTGTAAAATGAAACCTCTGTCAAACGAATCATATGCCTTACTAAGATCTATTTTAATGGTCATGAATTTTTTATTAGCTCCGCCAAATCCCCTAACTATTTCAAGTGCCATTAAACTACCATCGCATATATATCAGTTTTGAATAAATGCATACTAGTTTTAAGAAACGAGGCTTTCCATAAATATTTTCAACTGGTTACGAAAAACTTTGGCCAAGGTTTTTGTACATAAAATTGCAACAAGAAATAAGCCTACGATTTTCTATTTTTGTCACATTTTTATTCTTTGCAATAAGGTGAATGATATTGTAATTTACCTCTTTGATCATTTTATAAAATACAATAGTTTATGATTTTTGTTTGATGATGATAAACATATAATTTTTTTAATGTGTTTGTTATAGTACAATAAGATCATTTTGCAGAATATAATAGTTTATCATTTTTGTTTGATGATAATAAACATATATATTGTAACGATATGCCTTTATTACACCTAAAGACGACACTTAATACGTCAACGGTTTTCATGTGCTGATCATTTAATTGATTGAAAGACAGGTCACTAGAGGTGAAAAGAAAAAAGATAGAACAGATAAGAAGAAACTAAACAATCATAGAATCTCACAACGCAAAGGAATAACATATATTAATCAACATAATTCTTTACAAAGTCATTTCTGTAATGACCCGTAAATTCTAATGATTTTAATAACGTATTTAATTGAATTTTGTGAAAATTTTTGTAAGTGAATTTTGAAATAAAAATTTTACATTTGAAATACGTCTATCTAGACATAGAAAATGGAAAATTTTCGTCGAATAATATAGATGTTCTATCCGTCGCTAGAAATTCAGTTTAAATCAGTTAATAACAGTTGAATTTAAAAGTGTTCCGAAACCTAAATATGTCAACATGAGAAAATTTATTTAGAACACTCTAAATAAGACTGCGTGATCCGTTTCGTGAAATTCGGACGTTTCTAGCTCCGTTTGGAATTTTCCGTACGGGATAACAACGTATATCAGTTTATCAACCAGGAAATTTTTAATAATTTTATAACATAATTAAATGAAAATTTGATATTTGGAATGCGTCTTCTTAAGCATAACAACTGGTAAATTTTCATCAAATAATTTGGAAGTTTATATTCTTGTGTAATTTTATTTCAATTTAAACTGGTTAATCTTTGATGATAATAAAATGTTTTCCAAACCTGAATATTTTTATACAAAAAATTTGTAAACCATCTTCTGAGTGAGACGTCATATTTCGTTTCGTCGTACCACCGATATCTGCATACCGTTTTGATCGTCTCGTCGTGCTGATCTCTACGGTATATTCACTCATGTGTTTCGAAGTCCGGTTCGCTTCAGGATCGGTAAAACAATTTGCAGTATCAGTACAGTTTTGAACCTTTCAAATTCCTAGTGTCCATTCTTTACCTTGTGAAAATCAACAGCCTTCAGCCATTATTATTTCCAACCACTCAACTTTGGCTTTTAACATTCCTACCTATTCAATATTCACTGGTACGTTGCAATACAAGTCATTTTGTTGTTCTGTCATATTTATATTTCATCCTTTCATATTTTCAAGCCTATCATCGTTTATTTCTTAACCTGAAGCTTCGTTCCATCTCTCTCTTCACTTGAGCCTACCAAACCTCCACCATAGCCGATATGTTTTCCCCTCATTCATTTTGTTCGCATAGCTTCGGTTCTCTCCATCCTTCCATCCATCGAGACAAGCCTGAGTACCACAACACGTGCCTTCTCCTCCTCTCCTTCCACCGAGCAGTGCCTCCTCCTTCTCGACCCGAACCCTACGCCGACCTGCCGCATAAACCACAGCACATCCCAAGCTGTTCCCCATCGCGCAGGCGACTTCACCCAGAGCCGATCAAAACCCTGTGTCGCATCCACCTTCCCTCTCTCATCTCGCCACGTCCGCCTCGCAACCCACATCAATCGAGATCCACTCCATCATCTGACTTCCGCCACCGGACTTCGTTCCCATCTTCGCTCTCATCCCATCGCCTACACCCTAAGCTCGACCTCACCAGGTTAGCACTCGAGCCTGTTTCCTTTTTTGGGTTGTATGTGCGTTCAAAAATATATATATACTCTGAAAAGAATTTCGTGTTCAATATGTGTGTAAATGATCTATTGTTATAAAAGCTATAAAAGTGTTTATAAGTTATCTAGTTATAGAAGTTATTTGTTTAAACTTGTATATATATATATATATATATATTCTGTAGAATGATTATGTATGTCAGAAGCTTGTTTATATAGGTATATATATTCATGTGTTGTTATATAGCGTGTATATAACGCAGTTGATGTATGTATATTGGTTATGTAAATTTTATATTCTAAACTATATATATATAATGTTAAAATAAAATGGTTCCTATTTGTTTATGAAAGCTTATATTTTGTTTGTATAAGTTGTTTTGATGCTGTGTGTATATATATATATATATAATTATATGGGTTGATTTTCTAGTATACTTTAGTCTGGTCTCTTAATATATATATATTCATGCCTTAAAAATATAATACTGTTATATATAAAAGATTTAAACACCGTCAACATAAATATATAGTATATCTATGGTTATAATCTACTACTTTATAATCTATACATTTTGATTTAAATATATTATATGTTAGTCTATAATATATGATGGTTCAGTCAGTTGTATATATATATATATATTTGGTAGTGTGTACGTGATGACTTGATGTATCAGTGCTTGCTTGATATATGTGTTATCTTTAAATAAGATATATGTTGTTATACATTTACTAGGTCAGAAGCTATATATATTAATATTCATTGATGATGTACGTACTGTACATTTGCTATATATAATATGTTAGTAGTATAGATTATTTATAATCTGTTCATATATATATATATAGGCTATAAATATTATCTGTTAAGTTCTATGTGTAAATTTATAAAGGTTACTGTGTGTGTGTATATATATATAGTGTACATAAGTTATATTTGTCCTGTTATATATTTGTAGTATGTGAAGGGTACCGCTAGGTACTGGTTATGTAGTCACATATATATTTTATATATATTATAACTGATTTACAATTTGTTTATTTTGCATATGAATTTATGTGATCTTTAGATATTATCATTTTGATCTTAAATTTCATATGGTTATATATTAAAATATATATATACATATAAGGATATGGGGTTTGTTTTCTTTGATTTGTAAATAATGATCTTGGATTTATGTGTTAAAATTCAAATGGTCTGGAAATATATAAAGATTTTTCTTATTTTTAATATATGTGTTTAATTAAAACAATGATTTCTTAATTATATATATATATATATATTCTGTTCTATCTTGATGATTCTAATTTGATTCCGTCTATATCAGCTTTGTCCATCGAACTCGTGTCCATCGTGATTTATTTTGGAATTTGTGCTTGGATTCGCAACTCGTCTCATTCTCGTTCATCTATAGCCTCGAAATGTGGGAAATCACTCACGATTAGCGTTCTTATATTTATTGAATTTGATTTCAATTGAAATGACAATTGAAATATACTGCTAAATTTAACTGTTAATTATTTAAATTGTTATATGTGATATACATTTATATGTAATTGTTCACCTATGGGATATGACACCATATCATGTTGTTGTATTATATTGTTATTGATGCCTGTTATTATTATTATCATATTTGTTATCACTCTGCAAGTTCCCTGCTAGTATAGAATTCCCTATGGGTTGAAATGATACATACCCGAACGATCTGTAGAATAGGAGAGAATCGTTATGGGTTGAAATGATAAACCCAAGCGATTTTCATTGAATTGAATTTGGGATTGCGGGTTGAAATGATATATACCCGTATATATTTAAATTACGAATTGAAATGATAAATATATGTATCACTTGACCATAGTATAAAAAGCTATATACAGACACCGTTGGTCTATATATATAAATATTTTGAGATTGATTTCTATGGTTTGAAAGGAAATATATATGGTTTATATAAATTTGAAAATATCATGTATATGAATAAGTTTTAATATAAAATAGAAGATTGAATAATAAGCTTTAAATTTAGTAAAGTTTGATTTAAGTAAATCACAATATGTTTAAGTATTTAAATTTAATTTAAAAATAGATTTTTTTATGATTCTATAAGTTAAGGGTTGGAAAGATAAATTTAAATTTATTCGAATTTGTATTTGTATTTAATTAATAATTTTGTTTAATAAAATCGATTTGAAACTTATTGAATTTGTGGGTTTTAAAATATGATTTTATAACTTGATTTTTGATTTAAAGTGATTAAATGGATATTTCAAGTTTTAAATAAATCGAAGGAAATATTTAGTTTAATGTAACTTAAGGTTATTTAAATGATAATGGATTTATTAAGTGAATATTTCAAAACTAAATAATAATGAAGTTAAAATAAGGTATATATGAAATTATCAATTTAGTTTTGAAAGTGCTATAATTTGGAAATATATATATATATATATATATTTATGAGATGGAAATGATATTTTGGTTTTGAAGTATAAATTATTTTGAAATGACCACGGTGTTATAATGACGTTTGGTTGTGAATAGCGTATATTTCTACATAGTAGCTAGTTCCACGGATCCTTAGAGGATGGTTATCCCAAAACATATTTTAAGTTAATTGTATTTCAGTTGATATTTCACTTGAGTTGGATTTATTGATATAAGAATGTTAATCCTGACTCGAGTGTTTTGTGTTTTGCTTTACGCTCGGGTCAGACTGAGTAATACAACATTTGAGACTCACCATTGAAATTTGGAGCTTCACTTGGAGATCCAACTATCGATTCAGCTTCCAGCTTTTCCAGTTGATTTGTTCAGAGATGTCATCAGTCTGTATTTGAGATATTCTGCTATAATTTATTTCAAACTCTGTTGTTTATATAGTAGCTTCATGAACTACTATTTATTAATCTATTCTGCTGCATTCTGTTATAATACTCTGTATCTGTGATTATTTTATTTACTGTATATGCTGAGTTTTGTCAAATTTTAAATTAACAATCTGATATTTTGAGCAATTCAAGTCCGACATGTGTGTCTGCATATGCACGTGGTGGGTGCAGCATGATAGAGGGTTCTCGCATTTGGGTTTGGTAGCGAGCGGATGACTCTTACTCCTACATGTCCCGCGGTGTTGGTGTAGTCGAGAGGCTGGCCATGGAAGCAGAACACAGGTACCATTGTATGCTACGGTGGGCGTTACCCCACTGGCGTTGTCCCGTTACAGTTGGTATCAGAGCTCTGGTTTTAGGCAAAACTTAGCATATGTTGTAAAATTTAATTACAGAATCGCTTCCGTTCGAGCTTGAATCTCTTCCTCTTTGACTCAATTTCCTTTGAATTTTGGAACGTTCCCCTCGGTTCCAAAATCCATTCTTGTTTTCCCCTATCCAAATTCTTTTGATTCTGAATATCCCATAACTCCATTTCGAATGACCTCTATAAAAATCAGCGATCCCGCCAATCTTTGAATGATTTGTAAAGGGGTTTTTCTCCTTTACAATTGGCATTGATTCACTGGAGATTTCTATACCCTCGGTTTAGATGCTGCTATCTTTTGCTATGCTGAATTCTATCTCTGGCGATCGAAAGTCGACTTGCCTTAGAATTTTACTTCGATTATATTCCTGAAGTCACGGTTGACCCGGTTAAGGTCGCCCGCGATTTATATAAGTATATCAATCTTCTATTTTGAAATTTAATCATCTCATCTTCGTTCGAGCCTATCTTCGAATCGAAATTCTATTTGATTAGAGTTCCTCTAATTTGAATCTCTATCTGTGTTTTGAAATCCACCCTTGAATCATCCTTTGAAAATCGTGTTAGTTTATATTTTAGAAATTGTTTTTATATATCGAAATTATTATTTTGATAAGTATGATTATATTATATATATAAAAGTGAAAATGTTTTCGATAAGGATTACATACCTTTTAAAAAAACGAGAATTTGAAGTTTCGGAAGGATTCGAAATTTTGAAATTTTACGAGAAATTGATTCGTATAAAAATGATTTATAACTGAAGGGTTTTGAATTTGAAATTTGAGAAATTGAACTTCGGTATTTTGAAATTTGGTTTTAAGATTTTGAAAATATATAATAATATGATTTAAAAGTATTTTACGAATAAGAAATGTTTCAAATGACTTCAAATGAGTTCCAATGATTTCGAAGAAATTTCAAAGAAGTTTTCAAGAAAATAGAAGTCCAGAACTCACTTATGTCGCTGCAGAATAATTTCGGTGATGAGTGCACGCATCATCGACATTGATTTTCGAGTTTCAGAGTGAGGGAGAGGCCACTTTAGTAGCTTTGCTATGCGATTGATTTTGTGAAACCAATTTTGATTTCAAATTTCGAAGTATGTTTTGATATTCGAAAGATATGTATATATTTTTAAAACGATTTGAAGTGAGCCCTGTGTTCAGTCCTCGAGTTTCGGATTTGATTTGGTATAACCCTATCTACTGAAATTGATTTACTGATTTGTTGCTGATTTCCAACTCTTGGATTAGAAATTTGATTTCTCCGACTATTTTGAATGTTTGAACACTTCCAAATCGAGGTTTAATTTTCAAAGCTAAGCAATTTTGAAAAGTATAAATTATTTGATAAAGTATATGAATTTAGTTTTGTATGTTTAAGTATGAAGTAAAATGATTTAGATAAGTTTGTTACTGTTTTGTTAAGTATATGAATAAGACTATTTTGAATTATACTAATATGGAATTTAGTTTGAAATTTTTGAATAAAATTTAGTCTAAAATGTTTTAACTTAGTAATATCTTTTATAAAACTATATATATATATATTTATAGAAAAATAATTTTCAAAAGGTAATTTGGATCTTTCAAATAGAAATAAATAGTTTAAAGGTTTTAAGGAGGATGGTTATAAACTTGGTAATAATTTTTGGGTATAATTTATTTTGAGAAAAATATCTGGTTTCGAAAATAGATTAGAATTTAAAACCCAGTATTTATATGATGATTTTGGAAATGAATTTGTTTGACCTAAATTATGTTGATTTGGAAACTAGGATTATTTTCTAAACCTATTATTTTTGGAAACTGAAGATATTTAATTTGGAAGAAATAATTTGGTAAAATCATATATGATTTTGAAACTGAACTGATATTGAAACGAATTGAAATTGAGAACCTTATTTTACTAAATACTTAATTTGGGAGTTATCGAACTTATATAAAATTTATTTGTATAAGTATGAAGTTGATTCTAAACCTATTGATTTGGAAGATACTCAGTTTGAAAAGCGAAATCTTATATAATCTAAGTCTATATAAGTGTGATTTGATATACTATTGATTTTGGAAAATTTTGGATTCTCGTATAAGATGAACTTTATATAAGTACAAGTGACTTTGACAATGTTAATTTTGGAAGGTATTCGATATAAAGAGATAGATATTATATATAACAGAATTTATATAAGAATGATTTGATATATTCGAGATTATTGATTTTGGAAAGTACTTTATGTGAAATGAAATCTTATATAAAATGGAATTTATATAAGTGCGATATTTGAAACTTTGATTTTGAAAGGGGCTATATAGGGTATATTTTATTTTGAAGTAAGAGGTATGAGGAAGTACCCTCCGCGAAGAAGTATAGTATGATATGCTTCGACCCAGATGGACTTGGGGAATCCAGGAATGGATTCGACCGATAAACCCTAATATACTTGGGTGAATTCAGAAATGGATTCGAACCGATATGGTTGTCCGGACTTAAACTCATGAGTTCCTCGATTTTTTTTCAGGGTAGATGGTTCTTTAGTTTATCCAATGGAGGAGCTTTCGATCCTGGGATCTGTTGTTTATGGACCTTCCGGGAAGGAAGTGCATCCATTGCGTAAATCATTGAATCAGCAGTTACCACTACAGCAGGGGTCGATGGTCCCTTGTTTACGAAATGGCTACGAGATTTTTTTGGAATCCGGAAGGTGGAAGGGTCTTCTGGAAAGTTTTATGCCCATTGTGTAAATACTGGATCAGCAGCGGGCCACTGCTATTGTATCATCATTGTTTGGCATTAGATTTTGAGCGGTACTTCTCATACCTGTTTTTAAGTATTTTTCACTGGGTGTTGAAACAGGTCTACTAAGTACTTGGAGATTCCTAGTCTTACGCCTGATCAACGTACGACCAGAGTCTGCAAGAACGAGGATAAACCTGTTAAGACATCGAGTTACAAAAGTATTTTGATAAAGTATTATATATGGGATATTTTGATCATTTCTCTTTCTAAATAATTTAAAATGTTTAAAATATAGTTTATTTCTATACTATATAGTTTGATAGTAAATTATTAGTGTTGTAAATATTTTACAAGTTATTTATTTAAATACAGCATATTTAAAGAAATGGTTATTGATTTATTTATAATGTTGAAAAGTATCTTGAGATAAATTAATAAATTTATGAATTATGGATTTAATGTTTTCAATAGCTTCTTTGTAAATATAAGTAATGATATAAATAATTGTTTTCAAATAGTTTTCATATATTTATAAAGGTGTTATTTAAACATATAAATGGTATTTATAAAGGAAGCAAGAAATTTTGCAAATGAGTTTTGAAAAGTTTTAAAATATTAAAGACAATTCTAATGATTTTAATAACGTATTTAATTGAATTTTGTGTGGGGGAGAGTGTAACGACCCGTAAATTCTAATGATTTTGGGTGGGGGAGAGTATAACGATCCGTAAATCCTACCTTCTTCCTTTTCGGGGACGAAAAGTTTTGGGTGGGGGAGAGTGTAACGACGCGTAAATTCTAATGATTTTAATAACGTATTTAATTGAATTTTGTGAAAATTTTTATAAGTGAATTTTGAAATAAAAATTTTATATTTGAAATACGTCTATCTAGACATAGCAAATGGCAAATTTTCGTCGAATAATATAGATGTTCTATCAGTCGCTAGAAATTCAGTTTAAATTAGTTAATAACAGTTGAATTTAAAAGTGTTCCGAAACCTAAATATGTCAACATGAGAAAATTTATTTAGAACACTCTGAATAAGACTGCGTAATCCGTTTCGCGAAATTCGGACGTTTCTAGCTCCGTTAGGATTTTTCCGTACGGGATAACAACGTATATCAGTGTTAGTTTATCAACCCGGAAATTTTAATAGTTTTATAACATAATTAAATGAAAATTAGATATTTGGAATGCGTCTTCTTAAGCATAACAAGTGGTAAATTTTCATCAAATAATTTGAAAGTTTATTTTCTTGTGTAATTTTTATTTCAATTTAAATTGGTTAATCTTTGATGATAATAAAATGTTTTCCAAACCAGAATATTTTTGTGAAGACCCAAATTATTGAGATAAAAATAATTTTAAAATGAGAATATTTAAGAAAAGAAAATATAGTCTGACAATAATAATATTAGGAGTAAGTGAAATGAATAAATAAGAGGATAGAGATTTTTCAATAAAATGGGAAGAAAATGATCAAATATGAGTGAGATTTTATATACAGATATCTCCTGTATATATATATACACATATAAAAATATATATGTATTAGATGTGAGTAGCCAAAGAAGTATAAAATGATAAAGTCCTTTTGATAACTAAATTGCATGAAAACCAGTTTAGTACTATTGTGCATAAATACCTTCTTAAAAATAAATCAGGAAATAAATGGTTTGAAATAATATAAGAGAACCATTCAGGCCTAACAAGGTATACAATGTATCTGAGTCATACAAAGATGATGTGTAGATGGATCATGCAAATAGCATGTGCACAGAAAAGCAGAGAAGCAACTGCTTTTACTAGAAATAGAAATCAAGAGAAAATGGCACATTTAGCCATAACAATACACACATAATTCTCTGAGTAATGTGAGGATAAAATGGGTTTTTCCTTTAGTAAAACCCTAGCAAAATGATTTAAATCAAGAGGGAAGCAGAGGTTTTCTCTGAGGGAAAACAGAAACACATTGAGAAAAAAATAGAAAGGAGAGCTCACCCTGTTTTCAAGCTTAGACATTCTCGGGGAAGAGAGGAGGAAGGTGAGTGATTAATCACTTATGATCTGTAAGGCATTAAGACCCATGTTAAGGGCAGCCAAGTTATTTTATATAAACATTACATTATGTTTTTCCTATTTGATTTTATTTTCTGGATGAAAATATGTTGATCATGGATGGTATTCTGGTTGAGTTTTTGGATGAGGTTTTAATCTGTTTTGACTTGTTGTGATGGTTTCAGTTTTTGTTTTAAAATATAGATAATCAAACAAATACACTAATCACAGAAATAGATTTTATATATGCTAGTTTTGATATGAAAAATGAATCAAATGTTTTACTATGGAATAGGGTATCAATGAAAGAAAAGAAGTAGGCAGTGTGAATATTGGGATTCATGCTTATGTCTAGTTTATATTAAAAATGAGATGAACAATGCAATATTACAAATATGTGCTGATTTGTTCAGATCATAAACCAATAAGTTTTTATGGGTTTTTCTCAAAAACCATTCCCTATGTTCACAGTAAAAGAATAAATATAGTTTTGCATATGACTTCTTCATATTTGTGTAAGCAATGGAAAATTTCTAGAAATAAAAATATAAGCATGTTTTAGAAAAATGTGATTAAAGCAAAAATGACTTTGAAATAAGGTGTGCAATTTTACATGAATGCTTTGTATGTCTGGATATGATCTTTGGGTGATTTTAATAATTCTTGACCTATATAAGGAAGGAAAGAATACGAGCATCTCTGGAATCAAAAGAAAAATTCCCCAGAAAGAAATAAATAAGCATGGTCTCTAAATTATAAAATAATTTAGGAGTAGTGCCTTGATCTACTCATCAGCAGGTGGTTGATGGGTATGTGCATGACTTGTTTAAGTCCTGTAGGCCTCTATGTAAAGGGTTAACAGAACTGAGCCCCTTTGCAATGCACACATGGTGTTCAATGGCAAGAGTTCAGACCAAACAAAATGAAAAGATGAGAAAGAGAAATGATGCTATGGAATTTAAGGAGTTAATCCATAGGAGTTTTGTACTTGTACAACTGAATGAAGTGAATGGATGAATGCTTGGGTGTATGTTTATAGATAAACCTAAATATACACATTCTCAGATTTTAATTGGGATTTGAATTGCATTTTATAGAAAAGTTCTCTGTACAGCCTTAAGAATTTACAAGATATTTTGCATACTTGATTTCACTCACACCAGAATTTATTTCTGACCCTATTTGTTGCCTTTGCAATACTTGGGGTGTCTCATTTTATTGGGGCAGTTCAAAGTTTTGCTGCAGGGAATGATGCATGAATTGCTTGCTTGCTTGCATGGATATTTGGAGATCTTGAGGAATTTAAAGTGTTTAAGAGAAGTAGCAGTGTCTTTGTAATAATTAAGTTAGGCAAACTCTAATATGTTCTAAGTATTTTCATGAGTGTCTTTTGCTTTGATATCTGGAAAACAGTATGTAAGAAGAAAAAGAAACTTAAATGTTATATCTGTTTGTGAGCTGTGGACTTAGGTAACAAGTTCTGAAATAGTTCTAGTAGATAATGATGAAGGAGAAGATGCCATTTAATCTGATATGTGAACATATTTTTCTAGACAGTCTTGAGGCACTTCAGTTGTGAAATTAAAACTGATACTAAGTAGGAGAGATCTGATACTATAAAACTGATACTAAGTAGGAGAAATCTGATACTATAAAACTGATACTAAGTAGGAGAAATCTGATACTATAAAACTGATACTAAGTAGGAGAAATCTGATACTATAAAACTGATACTAAGTAGGAGAAATCTGATACTATAAAACTGATACTAAGTAGGAGAAATCTGATACTATAAAACTGATACTAGGTAGGAAATTTCTGATACTATAACTACTGATCTAACACTAGGTTGGGAAAATCTGATACTATAGCTTCAAAACTGATACTAAGTGGTAAGACACCAGATTCAACACTTTTCTAGCTCCAGATATAAGAAGTTGTGTGATTTATAAAGTAGATCACAACACCATCACTCATGTGATGACTATTTGTTCAGTTAACCAGGAAATATGCATTTTGTCTGTCATGTTTGGTTTGTGCTTGTTGTGTCTAAACCATGATCACATGTGTTGTTTTTCACTGCTTAGATTTCAACCTAGTTTATCACCTCAGTATTCATATGATAAGTACCAAACCACAAAAGAATTCCGGAATTTAAAAAGTATGGCTTGTAAACCAAGGAACCAATTAATTTGAGAAGTAAGCAAGAAAATTATAAGTGACAATATTCGAATTTAATATTAGTCAAGCTTGAGATCAAAAAGGGGAATGTAAAAATAGAAATGGCTATGTGACACCAATTCTCTGAAAAATGAGAAATATTGTGTGATTGAATTTTTCCTTGTTAATTTTTAATACTCTGATAAGCAAGGAAACATTTATATATCTTCATATATATAAATGACTTGAATTGACTTATATACTAATATTTTTATATTGGTAAGAATTTGGATCTTGGGGGAAATGAAATTAAAGAAGTGATCACTTGGTAAAAAAAATCTCAACAGTAAATCACTGAAAAATAACAATCCAAAAGAAGTGGGTCACTTCAGTTGGTATCAGAGCTATGTTATTAAAACATAGCATAAATATATTATCCAATTTTCTTGTAAGGATAAAATTCTAAAAAAAATATAGTAATGATAGAAATAAACATCCACAGTAGAAATAAATTTCAGCAAAATAATTAAATTAGAAATATGACTGACTAGCTATGCAATTGAATAGTGAATCATGGTAGGAAGACCACCAAGTCATGGAGCAGGACCCTCCAATACAACACCAATGGTTAACTTGCAAGATTTGGTGAGGGCATTTAGAGAAGGAGCAGTGCAGAGGGAAGAGAATCCTCATGAGGAATTAGCTAAGTTATTGAAGACATTTTCAAATTTGGGAGGCAAGGATTTTGAAGGCACTGAGGGAGTTATGGGAGTGCAGACATGGTTGAGAACTTTGGAAAGGATATTTGCAGATATGCAAATTAATGACCAAAGAAAGAGGCAGATAGCTTCAAGGAGACTCAAAGGAGCAGCCTTAGATTGGTGGGAGGTGATCATCACAGGAAGGCCAGAAAATGAGATAACATGGGATCAATTCAAGGAAATGCTTGAAGCAAGGTTTGTTCCAGCAACAGCTAAGGCAACATTGCTTGAAGAATTCATAAGGCTGAGGCAAGGACCAATGAGTGTGACTGAATACACTCAAAAATTTGAGAGTTTGTCCAAGTATGGAACTATGCTCATAGGAGATGAAGAATCAAAGAATTCAAGATTTATCCAAGGATTAAATGCAGGTCTGGGTAGAGCAATGTTACCATACAAGGATAAAACATTTGACCAAGTCATAGACCTTGCTCTTTCCTTTGAACAACATGACAATGCAAGGGAAAAATTTAGGAGCATGAGGGCTACCAATCAAAAGAAGGGGAAAAATAGAGCACATCCCTATGACAAAAAGAATATGGATAAGAAAATGGAGGGAGCAGCCACTGGGGAAGCTAAGAAGAAGGTTACTTGTTTTAATTGTGGCAAAGAAGGACACATGAGTAATAGGTGTCAAGCAGCCAAGAAGGCATTGTTTAGCTGCTATAATTGTGGGAAGGAAGGCCATATTAAAAGAAACTGCCCAGAGTTCAAAAAAGGAGCAAAGGTAGGAGCACTTGAGGGCAAAGCAAAAGCAACTGCAGTGGGAAGTTCTGGACAATTGGAAGGTATACTTCTAATTAAAGATCACCCCATCTCAGTTATATATGACACTGGAGCAACACATTCACTAATATCCCAAGACATAGTGAATAAATTAACTCTCACATGCTATTTAGTTGATAATCCCTTGTTTATTCAGAGCCCACTAGGTAATTCTTGCATGCTAGGGATTAAATGTTTGGGAGTAGAGTTAAACATAGGTGGAAATATGTTTAGTTCTGATTTGTTTGTGCTAAAATATCCTGGAATAGGAATTATTCTAGGAGTAGATTGGCTAAGAAAATACAAAGCAATTTTAAACTTAGAAAATCTTACTATTTCTCTGAAAACAGAAAATGGTAAAAATATTATAGTTATGAGTGAAATTGCTAAAATCAATTACTGTAACCACATATGTAGCATGACTGAGAAAGAATTAACACTGGAGGACATAAAAATTATAAATGAATACCCAGATGTCTTTGGTGAAGTCATAGGTGTTCCAGAAAATAGGCAAGTAGAATTTCAAATAAGGCTAATCCCAGGAGCCAGCCCAATCATCAAGAAGCCAACTAGAATGGGTCCTAAAGAACTTGTGGAATTGAAACATCAGTTGGAAGAACTGGAGCAGAAAGGCTTCATAAGGCCTAGTAGTTCAAACTGGGGTTCTCCAATTGTATTTGTGAAGAAGCAGGATGGTACTTTGAGAATGTGCATTGATTATAGGGAATTAAACAAAGTCACCATTAAAAACAAATATCCACTTCCTAGAATTGATGATCTATTCGATCAATTAAATGGAGCAAGGGACTTTTCAAGGCTAGATTTAGCCTCTGGGTTTCATCAGATGAAGGTGGAGGAAGAGAGTATAAAGTATACTGCCTTCAACACAAGGTATGGATTATATGAATTTTTGGTGATGCCTTTTGGATTGACAAATGCACCATCATATTTTGTAGATTTAATGAATAGAACATTTAGAGATTTTCTAGACAAATTTGTGGTTGTCTTTATTGATGACATATTAGTATATTCAAAATCAGAAGAAGATCATGCAAAGCACTTGCATCTGGTTTTGTCTAGACTGAGGGCACATGATTTAAAAGCCAAATTCTCTAAATGTACATTTTGGCAGAAGGAAGTAAAATTTTTGGGGCACATTGTATCACAACAAGGGGTTAGTGTAGACCCAAATAAGGTGATGGCAGTGCAATCTTGGAGTAGACCCAAATCAGTAACTGAGGTGAGGTCATTTTTGGGAATGGCAGGCTATTATAGGAGATTTATAAAAGATTTTTCAAGGATAGCTATCCCATTGACCAAGTTAACTAAAAAGGAGCAACCATATGTGTGGACAGAGAAGTGTGAACAAGCTTTCATATCACTAAAGAAGGCACTGGTAGAAGCTCCAGTTTTACAAGTGCCAGAGGGTAATGAAGAATTAGTAGTTTACACAGATGCTAGTGGATCTGGATTGGGGGCAGTGCTTATGCAACATGGTAGAGTCATAGCTTATGCATCAAGGCAACTCAAGCCAAATGAAACTAGGTATGCTACTCATGACTTAGAACTAGCTGCTGTGGTGTATGCATTGAAACTATGGAGACATTATTTATTGGGTGCTAAGTTTGAATTGTTTACTGATCATAAGTCACTTAAATATTTGTTCTCCCAAAA
Organism: Allium fistulosum; assembly: GCA_030737815.1. Lineage (NCBI taxonomy): Eukaryota > Viridiplantae > Streptophyta > Magnoliopsida > Asparagales > Amaryllidaceae > Allium > Allium fistulosum. The sequence continues at coordinate 391,828,241 of CM060901.1, forward strand.
AGACTTGAACATGAGGCAACATAGGTGGGTAGAATTTCTAGCTGCCTATGATCTTGATATATTGTATACCCCTGGAAAAGCTAATAAAGTAGCAGATGCATTAAGTAGACATCAAGCTAAATTGGCAAGCTTAATGATGGCAGAATTTAAGGATTTGATAATTCTTAGTGAGGTGGAAGTGAAAGAAGAAGCTAGTGTATCAGATAAGACACACAGTAAGATGATTGAATATGGTAAATTAAGCCTCTTATCCTTAAAATCAACACTGGTTGATAAAATAGGACAAATGCAAAATCAAGATATAAATTTGAAGGAGAAAAAGGACATGATATCCCTAGGCATGACAGTGGAAAACTATGAGGTAGATGGTAAAGGATACTTAACGAAAAAGGGGAAACTCTGCATACCAAATGTAGGGGAACTAAAGCAAGAAGTTATGGATGAGCATCACAAAACAAAGTATACTATCCATCCAGGTGGTACAAAAATGTACCATGATCTCAAGAGAAATTATTGGTGGCCAGGAATGAAAGGAGCAGTAGCAAAATATGTGGCAAATTGCTTGACATGCCAACAAGTAAAGGCAGACTATCAAAGGCCCTCAGGCCTATTGCAACCTTTGGAAGTGCCTACTTGGAAATGGGAGAGTATATCAATGGATTTTGTGGATGGTTTGCCAAGAAAAAGGAAGGGAAATGATAGTATTTGGGTAGTGGTTGATAGACTCACAAAAACAGCACACTTTATCCCAATAAGTTCAAACAGAAATGCTCACAAGCTAGCTCAATTATTTGTGAAGGAAATAGTGAGGTTGCATGGCATCCCCAAGACTATCATTAGTGATAGAGATACTTTGTTTACTTCAAGGTTTTGGAGTAGCTTTCAAGAAGCTATGGGGACAGAACTAAGCCTAAGCACAGCCTACCACCCACAAACAGATGGGCAAACTGAGACTGTTAATAAAGTTTTAGAGGATTTGCTGAGAGCATGCATACTTGATTTTGGAGGCAACTGGGAGGATCATATTTATTTAGCTGAGTTTGCTTATAATAATAGCTACCAATCCACTATAGGAATGGCTCCATTTGAGGCTTTGTATGGGAAGCCTTGTTTATCTCAAGAATTGAATTAGTGAGGCAAAGAATGAGAGTAGCTCAAGAGAGACAGAAAGCTTATGCAGATAAAAAGAGAAGGCCAGTAGAATTTGAGGTGGGAGACTATGTGTTTCTCTTCACCAATGAGGAAAATATTGAGATTTGGAAAAGCTGGGAAACTGTCACCAAGGTATGTAGGACCATATGAAATTGTTCAAAAAATAGGGACTTTAGCTTATAGGTTGAAGTTACCAGAGGAATTGAGCAAAATACATGATGTATTTCATGTATCCCAATTGAGAAAATGGGTGCATGATAAAGAGTCCATTCTTGAATCTCCTACACATGTTGAAATTCAAGAAAATCTGGTTTATAAAAAGGAACCAGTGGGCATTGTGGCTAGAGAAGAAAAGAAACTGAGAAATAAAATAATTAGACTAGTTAAAATCCAATGGAGTTTGGATGGGAATGATTGCACTTGGGAGGCTGAAGAGAGGATAAAGGATAAATATCCTAATCTGTTTTCTACTTAAAGGTATGTTTAAAATTATGATGAGACCTTAAAATTATTTATTTATGTTTGATTGATTGATTTGGAATGAATGAGTTTCTGAAATTTCATTCAATTGAAACTAGGCTTTGTATACATTTGGATGGAAATGTATGAGAGAATAATTGTGGGACACAATTCCTTTTAGGAGGAGAGTATGTGAAGACCCAAATTATTGAGATAAAAATAATTTTAAAATGAGAATATTTAAGAAAAGAAAATATAGTCTGACAATAATAATATTAGGAGTAAGTGAAATGAATAAATAAGAGGATAGAGATTTTTCAATAAAATGGGAAGAAAATGATCAAATATGAGTGAGATTTTATATACAGATATCTCCTGTATATATATATACACATATAAAAATATATATGTATTAGATGTGAGTAGCCAAAGAAGTATAAAATGATAAAGTCCTTTTGATAACTAAATTGCATGAAAACCAGTTTAGTACTATTGTGCATAAATACCTTCTTAAAAATAAATCAGGAAATAAATGGTTTGAAATAATATAAGAGAACCATTCAGGCCTAACAAGGTATACAATGTATCTGAGTCATACAAAGATGATGTGTAGATGGATCATGCAAATAGCATGTGCACAGAAAAGCAGAGAAGCAAATGCTTTTACTAGAAATAGAAATCAAGAGAAAATGGCACATTTAGCCATAACAATACACACATAATTCTCTGAGTAATGTGAGGATAAAATGGGTTTTTCCTTTAGTAAAACCCTAGCAAAATGATTTAAATCAAGAGGGAAGCAGAGGTTTTCTCTGAGGGAAAACAGAAACACATTGAGAGAAAAATAGAAAGGAGAGCTCACCCTGTTTTCAAGCTTAGACATTCTCGGGGAAGAGAGGAGGAAGGTGAGTGATTAATCACTTATGATCTGTAAGGCATTAAGACCCATGTTAAGGGCAGCCAAGTTATTTTATATAAACATTACATTATGTTTTTCCTATTTGATTTTATTTTCTGGATGAAAATATGTTGATCATGGATGGTATTCTGGTTGAGTTTTTGGATGAGGTTTTAATCTGTTTTGACTTGTTGTGATGGTTTCAGTTTTTGTTTTAAAATATAGATAATCAAACAAATACACTAATCACAGAAATAGATTTTATATATGCTAGTTTTGATATGAAAAATGAATCAAATGTTTTACTGTGGAATAGGGTATCAATGAAAGAAAAGAAGTAGGCAGTGTGAATATTGGGATTCATGCTTATGTCTAGTTTATATTAAAAATGAGATGAACAATGCAATATTACAAATATGTGCTGATTTGTTCAGATCATAAACCAATAAGTTTTTATGGGTTTTTCTCAAAAACCATTCCCTATGTTCACAGTAAAAGAATAAATATAGTTTTGCATATGACTTCTTCATATTTGTGTAAGCAATGGAAAATTTCTAGAAATAAAAATATAAGCAGGTTTTAGAAAAATGTGATTAAAGCAAAAATGACTTTGAAATAAGGTGTGCAATTTTACATGAATGCTTTGTATGTCTGGATATGATCTTTGGGTGATTTTAATAATTCTTGACCTATATAAGGAAGGAAAGAATACGAGCATCTCTGGAATCAAAAGAAAAATTCCCCAGAAAGAAATAAATAAGCATGGTCTCTAAATTATAAAATAATTTAGGAGTAGTGCCTTGATCTACTCATCAGCAGGTGGTTGATGGGTATGTGCATGACTTGTTTAAGTCCTGTAGGCCTCTATGTAAAGGGTTAACAGAACTGAGCCCCTTTGCAATGCACACATGGTGTTCAATGGCAAGAGTTCAGACCAAACAAAATGAAAAGATGAGAAAGAGAAATGATGCTATGGAATTTAAGGAGTTAATCCATAGGAGTTTTGTACTTGTACAACTGAATGAAGTGAATGGATGAATGCTTGGGTGTATGTTTATAGATAAACCTAAATATACACATTCTCAGATTTTAATTGGGATTTGAATTGCATTTTATAGAAAAGTTCTCTGTACAGCCTTAAGAATTTACGAGATATTTTGCATACTTGATTTCACTCACACCAGAATTTATTTCTGACCCTATTTGTTGCCTTTGCAATACTTGGGGTGTCTCATTTTATTGGGGCAGTTCAAAGTTTTGCTGCAGGGAATGATGCATGAATTGCTTGCTTGCTTGCATGGATATTTGGAGATCTTGAGGAATTTAAAGTGTTTAAGAGAAGTAGCAGTGTCTTTGTAATAATTAAGTTAGGCAAACTCTAATATGTTCTAAGTATTTTCATGAGTGTCTTTTGCTTTGATATCTGGAAAACAGTATGTAAGAAGAAAAAGAAACTTAAATGTTATATGTGTTTGTGAGCTGTGGACTTAGGTAACAAGTTCTGAAATAGTTCTAGTAGATAATGATGAAGGAGAAGATGCCATTTAATCTGATATGTGAACATATTTTTCTAGACAGTCTTGAGGCACTTCAGTTGGGAAATTAAAACTGATACTAAGTAGGAGAGATCTGATACTATAAAACTGATACTAAGTAGGAGAAATCTGATACTATAAAACTGATACTAAGTAGGAGAAATCTGATACTATAAAACTGATACTAAGTAGGAGAAATCTGATACTATAAAACTGATACTAGGTAGGAAATTTCTGATACTATAACTACTGATCTAACACTAGGTTGGGAAAATCTGATACTATAGCTTCAAAACTGATACTAAGTGGTAAGACACCAGATTCAACACTTTTCTAGCTCCAGATATAAGAAGTTGTGTGATTTATAAAGTAGATCACAACACCATCACTCATGTGATGACTATTTGTTCAGTTAACCAGGAAATATGCATTTTGTCTGTCATGTTTGGTTTGTGCTTGTTGTGTCTAAACCATGATCACATGTGTTGTTTTTCACTGCTTAGATTTCAACCTAGTTTATCACCTCAGTATTCATATGATAAGTACCAAACCACAAAAGAATTCCGGAATTTAAAAAGTATGGCTTGTAAACCAAGGAACCAATTAATTTGAGAAGTAAGCAAGAAAATTATAAGTGACAATATTCGAATTTAAGATTAGTCAAGCTTGAGATCAAAAAGGGGAATGTAAAAATAGAAATGGCTATGTGACACCAATTCTCTGAAAAATGAGAAATATTGTGTGATTGAATTTTTCCTTGTTAATTTTTAATACTCTGATAAGCAAGGAAACATTTATATATCTTCATATATATAAATGACTTGAATTGACTTATATACTAATATTTTTATATTGGTAAGAATTTGGATCTTGGGGGAAATGAAATTAAAGAAGTGATCACTTGGTAAAAAAAAAAATCTCAATAGTAAATCACTGAAAAATAACAATCCAAAAGAAGTGGGTCACTTCAATTTTAATATAGAAAATTTGTAAACCATCTTCTGAGTGAGACGTCATATTTCGTTTCGTCAAATTTGGACTGTTATTGCTCCGTCGATCTTATTTTCGACGAAATAGCAGCATTTTGGTACCGATATCGACTTTTGATTGGATAATCGTACCACAAATATCTGCATACCATTTTGATCGTCTCATCGTGCTGATCTCTACGGTATATTCACTCCTATGTTTCGAAGTCCGGTTTGCTGCAGGATCGATAAAACAATTTGCAGTATCAGTACAGTTTTGAACCTTTCAAATTCCTAGTGTCCATTCTTTATCCCGTGAAAATCAACAGCCTTCAGCCATTATTATTTCCAACCACTCAATTTTGGCTTTTAACATTCCTACCTATTCAATATTCACTGGTACGTTTCAATACAAGTCATTTTGTTGTTCTGTCATATTTATATTTCATCCTTTCATATTTTCAAGCCTGTCATCATTTATTTCTTAACCTGAAGCTTTGTTCCATCTCTCTCTTCACTTGAGCCTACCAAACCTCCACCATAGCCGATTTCTTTTCCCCTCATTCATTTTGTTCGCATAACTTCGGTTCTCTCCATCCTTCCATCCACCGAGACAAGCCTGAGCACCACAACACATGCCTTCTCCTCCTCTCCTTCCACCGAGCAGCGCCTCCTCCTTCTTGACCCGAGCCCTACGCCGACCTACCGCATAAACCACAGCACGTCCCAAGCTGTTCCCCATCGCGCAGGCGACTTCACCCAGAGCCGATCAAAACCCTGTGCCGCATCCACCTTCCCTCTCTCATCTCACCCGTCCGCCTCGCAACGCACATCAACCGAGATCCACTCCATCATCTGACTTCCGCCACCGGACTTCGTTCCCCTCTCCGCTCTCATCCCGTCACCTACACCCCAAGCTCGACCTCACCAGGTTAGCACTCGAGCCTGTTTCCTTTTCCGGGTTGTATGTGCGTTCAAAAATATATATACTCTAAAAAGAATTTTGTGTTCAATATGTGTGTAAATGATCTATTGTTATAAAAGCTATAAAAGTGTTTATAAGTTATCTAGTTATAGAAGTTATCTGTTTAAACTTGTATATATATTTATATATATATATATATATATATTCTGTAGAATGAATATGTATGTCAGAAGCTTCATTATATAGGTATATATATTCATGTGTTGTTATATAGCGTGTTGTTAGTCTATAGGATAATGGTTTTGATGACAACAACTATAGAAGTGTTATAAAATATATATGTGCAGGAAATCTATATGCAGGTATCAACAAAAGAAGACTGTACAGTAAAGAAGACAAAGATCAAGAGTTCAAGATTGAAGACTCATGAGATTCAAGATATTCAAGAGTTCAAGACAAATAATATAGTTAGGTTAGATATTTGTTAAAACTCCTTGAAAGCACTATCATTCTTTTTTATCCAATTTACTCGTGGAATGGAATCCACTTCGTTCTTGTTAAAGGGATGGAACCCTAGTGAGATGGAACTCACGAAATATCTGGTGGAACGGATAGTAGCCCTATTTTGTTATCCACTAATTTTGATTCAAAATGATTTTCAAAATTATCTCTTGTTTCATAAAATGATTTTCAAATATTCCTTTTCAAAAGAAAAACCTTCATTCGTATTTCCAAAAATGTTTTAGCCTCAAAATCATATTTATCATTTTGTTATATTTTGATTTCAAAATTGTCCTTGATATTTTAGCCTCAAAATCTATTTTAATATTATATTTACTTTAGTTTATTTACCTTGATTTTAAATATATTTTAGTATATATACATATATATATTCATAAGTATTTCTACTTCTAAATACCTTCTACAAATACATAGAGTCCATTTGAATAAAGTTGCATATGTTTTAAATCATCATTTTCAAAGAAAAGCAAATCATCATTTTTACTAGACCATGTCGACATCATAGTTACTCGTCATGTCGACATGCTTCCCGTTATAGCAAAGGTTGTTTTCAAAAGAAGTGTTTATTCGTTTAAATCTCTTTGAATGGACACATCCATTCATTCTCTATAAATAGAGACTGTTATGGACGTTTTCCAGTAACTACTTTCTTTATTTTCTCTCCTCTTTACTCTCTTATCTTATTTTCTAATCATCCTATCCATATTCTGCTGAAATCTTAAGTGAATCAAACCAGAATATCTCTAGTTTGATTCTCTGCCACTCTCTTCAAAGAATCTCAGTGCTTATCAGAGTTATAGATACATTTGTACTCAAAGAAACTTGTTTAGGGTTATAAAGGTGTGATCGTGTCCTTGGAAATCGATCGGGTGAACTTGTGTCCTGTGAATCAAGTGGTTCTACCCAGAGACCTGAGAATCTGGAGGGTGTACCTCGTTGCCTTGGAATCGAGGGATTGTAATCTAGATTATTATTGAATAGAAAGCCGTACGAGTTGTGCGGGACTGGATGTAGGGTAACACCGAACCAGTATAAAATTCCTGGTGTGTTCTTTCCTTTACTTGCTTTTTATTTATATTTGCATCTGTTTGTGATTCTGTGATTTGATCTGTGATTGTGTATTTGCATTAAGTTAGTTAAATCAATTTAAATCAAAGAAGTTTAAAGAAATTCTTAAAATACTATTCACCCCCCCTCTAGTGTTAAATAGCCTTAAGATCATCTTCCGCGTCTCTGTCATTTGGTATCAGAGCAAGTTTTTCAAAGTATTCATAATCTGATTTTTGAAAAGCTCATGGCTAAGTTTGAAATGTTTCATAAAAATAATTCTTTAATGATCAAATCATTGTGGTCTCATAAATTGATGCATGATAGTTATATAGAATCAGGTAATCTACAAAAGTTGCTCACTGTGCAGGAATCTTGCTTCATGGCGACAAATGAATCTATTCACAATGGACAAGTTGTGCAAATAAGGAAAAACAAGTGGATACTTGATAGTGGATGTTCAAGACATATGACAGGAAATCCAGAGATACTCAATGACATTATTTACAAGGATGGAGGATTGGTTAATTTTGGGGATAATTCAAAAGGTTATGTAGTTGGCATCGGCAATGTAGGTAATTCTGAAACTCTTATTATTTCAAATGTTTTGTTAGTTAAAAATCTACAACATAATCTACTTAGTATTAGTCAGTTATGTGATAAAGGATATAGGATTAAATTTGAAAAAGACAAGTGTCACATCGAAGATAATAAATCTAATATTATCTTTGAGGGAGTTAGGAAAAAGAATATCTATATTCTCAGTATGAAAATTTCAAATGATAATCTATGTCTTTTGGCCAATACAAGTGACCCTTGGACTTGGCATAAGAGATTTGGACATTTGAATTTTAAACTCTTATCTAGACTATCCAAACTTGATCTAGTAAGAGGCCTCCCTAAGATGCAATTTAAAGTAGATAGTATATGTGATGCATGTCAATTAGGAAAACTTAGAAAAAGTTCTTTTAAACTTAAAGATATGATTTCTACTTCAAAACCTCTTGAGTTACTTCACCTAGATTTATTTGGTCCATCTCAGATTCAATCAATCAACCATAGTAAATATGTCTTTGTAATTGTGGATGATTATTCCAGATATACATGGACAATCTTTCTGAAACATAAAAGTGATACTTTTGATTATTTTAAAAGTTTTTCGAAAAGAGTTCAAAACCAACTGTCTTCCAAGATCATCACTATTCGTAGTGATCACGGTGGTGAATTTGAAAATGAGAAGTTTGAGGAATTCTGTAATCAGAAGGGAATTACTCACAATTTTTCGTTTCCAAGAACTCCACAACAAAACGGAGTAGTTGAGCGTAAGAATAGGACGATTCAAGAGTGTGCTAGAACTCTACTTTCTGATAGTAAATTACCAAAACATTTTTGGGCTGAAGTAGTTGCAACAGCCTGTTATATTTTGAATAGGATTCTAATTAGACCTCTAACCAATAAAACACCTTATGAACTTCTTTTCAATAAGAAACCTAAGGTATCTTATTTCAGAATTTTTGGAAGTAAATGTTTTATCTTAAATACAAAAGATAATTTAGATAAGTTTGATCCTAAATCCGACAAAGGAATCTTTATCGGATATTCTAATAGGAGTAAAGCTTATAGAGTTTTTAATCTAAGAACAAACACTATTGAAGAAACTTTACATGTTTCCTTTCATGAAAATTTCAAAGAAGTTGATCAGACTAATGATGAGGATGACTTAGTTATTTCTAATCATGAATCTGTAGATGCTACAAATGAAACTTTTCATCCAAATAAAAAGATTAGGCTTTTAAAAGATCACCCTGTAGAAAATATTCTAGGAGATATGCAATCTGTTGTTAAAACTAGGAATCAATTAAACAGTATGAGCCATGTTGCTTTTATATCCTCAATAGAACCTAAAAATCCAAAGGAAGCATCAACTGATGATTCATGGATTCTTGCTATGCAAGAAGAATTGAATCAATTCACCAGAAATGATGTTTGGGAACTTGTTCCTAGACCTGAGGATAAATCCATTATAGGCACTAAATGGGTATATAAAAATAAATTAAATGAATTAGGTGAGGTCGTTAGAAATAAGGCTCGACTCGTTGCACAAGGTTATTGTCAAGAAGAAGGTATAGATTATGATGAAACCTTTGCACCGGTAGCAAGATTAGAATTATGCTTGCTTTCGCTAATTTCAATAATTTCAAACTTTTTCAAATGGATGTCAAGAGTGCCTTTCTAAATGGTTTTGTAAAAGAGGAAGTTTATGTTGAACAACCTCCACTCTTTGAAGATACAAAATTTCCAAATCATGTTTTTAAATTAAAGAAAGCCCTGTATGGTCTAAAACAAGCTCCTAGAGCTTGGTATGATAGACTTAGGTCTTATCTTTTGCAATCTGATTTTGAAATAGGTAAAGTAGATAACACACTTTTTATTAAAAGAAATAAAAATGATATTCAACTTGTACAAGTGTACGTAGATGATATTATTTTTGGATCAACCAATTCTGACATGAACAAAGAATTTTCTGACATTATGACAAAAGAGTTTGAGATGAGTCATATGGGTGAACTTAACTTTTTCCTAGGATTACAAATCAAACAATTAGATAATGGTATCTTTATCAGTCAAGAGAAGTATGCGAGAGAGTTAGTTAGTAAGTTTGGCTTGACCAATGTGAGTGGAAAACCAACTCCCATGGCAACCAATATAGCGTTAAGTAAGGATGATCTATCCAAAGACGTAGATCAAACCTTGTATAGAGGAATGATTGGATCACTTCTCTATATAACTGCTAGTAGACCAGATATCATGAACAGTGTCTGTTTCTGTGCAAGATATCAATCTCAACCCAAGGAAACTCATCTAAAAGCTGTGAAACGTATCATTCGATATGTTAAACACACCTTTGATTATGGATTGTTTTACCCTAAGAATCACTCATTTGAATTAGTTTCCTACTGTGATGCTGACTATGCTGGGTGTAAGTCAGACCGAAAGAGTACAAGTGGAACTTGTCACTTTCTAGGTCATTCCTTAATTTCCTGGTTCAGTAAAAAGCAGAATACTGTTTCCCTATCAACAACTGAAGCAGAGTATGTTTCTGCTGCTTTAGCTTGTTCTCAAGTTTTGTATATGCAACAAACCTTGAATGATTTTGGTATATCTATCACAAAATCTCCAATTTTCTGTGATAACACTAGTGCCATTAGTTTGTCCAAAAACCCAACTCTCCATGCCCGAACTAAACATATTGACATTAGACACCATTTTCTAAGAGATAACGTAAATAAAGAGAAAATTTCTCTTGATTTCGTTAATTCTGAAAATCAAATAGCTGATATTTTAACCAAACCTTTAGGAGAACCTGTCTTCACCAAGTTAAGAAGAGAATTAGGTATATGTTCTCTTTCTGAAATATAGTATATAGTATAGTAGTATACATAGGGTATATATGAATGATTTCTTAACCATAGCATTTTACAACACCATGTCGACATAGTACTCATGTGTCATGTCGACATGAAACGGTAAAAATGACAATTCGTTTTTCCCTCTAATTTTTGAATGGGTGGTTATTTAATTCACCCATTCCGAGTTTCTCTTCCCTCCAATCATTATTTCTTCATACTACTTTCTGGAAACATCAAATCCATGGCTTCCACATCCAATCCTAATCAAATTTCACCGGTTCCTTTCCCTTTTCCTTCACAAGGTCCTTTCCAAAACTCCATACTTGCTCGTGTCATCAAAATAGAGGAGAAAGTTGATGATTCGCTGCAGATGTTAACTGAAATGCAAGTTCAACAATTGAGAATGGCAAGAGAGCAAGAGAAACAAGGGAAAATTCTGAGGAATCTTCAAAAATTCCTCATGGATAATCATGCCAATCCAATTGTAATTGAAGATTCTTCTAACATAGAAGCAAATGAAGAAGGAGAAGAAGACGAAGACGAAGAAGAAGAGGAAGAACCAATGGAGGAAGAAACTGATGATGAAGCAGTATGTGTAGGGGAAGTCTGTTTTGATGCTTATGGGAACATTGTGGAACAACATGGAAATTTCTGTTTCCATTACCCAAATTGTCCTGTCCACAAGTCTCCCATCATCAAAAACAACCGTTGAGTTGTTTTTTTCTTGTTTTAGTTATGTGTTTATAAGTTTAAATAGTCATGTATATAGTAATATTGAAATGAATAAAATAATCTGTGGTTACACGTATTATTCTCATTCTTATATTACTCATATATATCATTCTGAGTATACAATATTTAGCATTGTTATATCTAGTTTCAGTATTATTAATGATAACACTATCATTAATATCATAGATTTAGGGGGAGTTAATGTCATTTTTTTTTGTTGATGACAAAGGGGGAGAAGTATAAAATAGGTTAGTTAGGCATAGATTAAGGGGGAGTTATTAGATTTAGGGGGAGTTATAAGGAGAATATAAATATTTTATAAACAAAGGTTGTCATCATCAAAAAGGGGGAGAATGTTAGTCTATAGGATAATGGTTTTGATGACAACAACTATAGAAGTGTTATAAAATATATATGTGCAGGAAATCTATATGCAGGTATCAACAAAAGAAGACTGTACAGTAAAGAAGACAAAGATCAAGAGTTCAAGATTGAAGACTCATGAGATTCAAGATATTCAAGAGTTCAAGACAAATAATATAGTTAGGTTAGATATTTGTTAAAACTCCTTGAAAGCACTATCATTCTTTTTTATCCAATTTACTCGTGGAATGGAATCCACTTCGTTCTTGTTAAAGGGATGGAACCCTAGTGAGATGGAACTCACGAAATATCTAGTGGAACGGATAGTAGCCCTATTTTGTTATCCACTAATTTTGATTCAAAATGATTTTCAAAATTATCTTGTAATATCCCGGAAATTTTAACAATATCAATTTAATAATCTGTTGAATAATTAAATTGATATGGATAATCTTTGATAATAAGATTTGAATTTAATTTAATAATCTGATTAAATTAGTATTTAATTGATGATTTTATCTTTTAAAAAGTTAATAAGATATTTTCTATTTGAATATATACATATTTATTTGTATATATTGTAAATAGAAGCTTTGGTAAATTGGAAATTTATATTTAATTTAATCTGGACTTTTCAAAGATATTTAAATAAGTAATTTTATAGTTTTAAAATACTTCAGGTAAATATTTAATTGGTTTAAGATATTTTTACTTAAGCTTAAATATAAATAAGATTTACAAAATTGGTTTGTTTTATTTCTTTTTAAATATTTCTTGATAATATAATCTCTTGTTTAAATTATAAGATATGTTATTTTCAAATAACAAGTATAATGTATTATTTTTAATATGTATGAATTTTAATGCTAAAAGGAATTGTTATTTTAAATGGAATAAATAGTGTATGTAAATATATATAACTTAACTTTTAAATTGAATCTTAGGATTTAATTTTATTTAAACTTGAATTTAAAGTTTTGAAATTCAAAAGAATATATATTTAAATTGTTTTGGATTTTAAAATATTTGTATAAACTTTTATTTATAAGTATAATTAGCTTTTGTTTTTCTTTAATAAGTAATATATATAGATAAGTGTTTAATAAATAAGAAAAAGACTTTTTAATTACTTTTAAAATAAATAAAAATATGAATAATTACTTAAAAGACATGTGTCTTTATCTAAAGCCTTGTTTTAACATGTGTAATGTAAGTAATCAATGTATAGGACAAGTGTCCTTATTTATTTTCATTTTCTTTTATTTTATAAAATCAAAAATACACATGTATGTAAACATTTGCATTTCTTCAATTCATTCTTTCTAAAAACTCTTTTTCAAAGCCAAGAGAAATCAGATTTTCTCTCTAATTCAAATCTGAACAAATCTAATACCTCAATCCAATAATAAAACCTGAAAATCAATACCACTTCTCAACTTTTCCTCTAATCTAAATCAGAAATTATTTCTCAAGCAAAATGAATTCATATTCAAATCTGGAAATCTTCCTCAAAACATAAGATCTGTAACCAAGTTACAGATCTGAAATCAAAAAGCTTGCATTCATTTTAAATCTGGAATCAACTCAGAGAACTGCCTGCATTTTTCATCTCTGGAAGCAACATGCAAGTTTAAATTCAAAAGTAAAAAGAGAATCTGGATTTGTTCAAGTCTGCATGCAAGTCTAAAACAACATATCACAAGTTTTATCAAAAGCAAAGAAGATTTGGCCTTATATTTTCAAGTCTTCAAAACAGTTTTCAAAAGATAGGCTCTGTCTCCATTTTAATGGTGAGTAACAATTTTATTTAAAAATAACCTAAATAAGTTGCTTGATCTCTTCATCTGATAATCCTGTTTACAGTAAATAAATGATGCAATTCTCTGTATTTTGCTTGGTTTTGAATGCATGTTGATTTTGGTATGTTCTTGCCTGTTATCAAATGCCAGTTTCAGATATTGATCAAAAATTAATGATTTCATGTTAAGTCCTAGTCTATAAACTGATTTCATATGAATGTTTGTAGATAGTTCTGTATATATATATGTGTATGGTGAAATGCTTCTTGTTTGTATATGTGAATGTATTGTGTGCATGAATATCAGTGTGTCTCTGTTATCTTGAAATTCCAGGCTCCAGTTTTGATATAAAATCATATCCCATGATCTAGTTTTGATTTGGATCTAAGATTTAAATAAAATTAGTTGTTTCATAATAAACTAAAATTTAAAAGGTTTAATTAAGTCAAACTTTTAACCTGAGTGCCTCTGTAAACTAAAATAACAGTGCATGTTATCAAATGTAAAAATTCAAACTGGGTAATTTAAAAATTCAGGATTATATATGGAATATATAAGCTACAACATGATTTTTAGTATTGATATCAAAATTTTTAGTTTGGAAATAAAGGTGCAGTTCTGGTTTAAGTTAAATATGAAGTTTTGGGTAATTCTGTTGATTTATATGGATTGGCATGTTGTTTTCTTCAAGAATGGTAGTGTGATGATCGAGGATACCAGGAAAATTATTAGAAATTAAATTAAGGTATGGAGGCAATAGGAATTGAGGATTAGAAATTTTAACCCTAGTTTCTTAGTCGATAAGAATTTGATCACTGAGACGTCTAGAATGGATCGAGTTTAACCAAACTCTGGGAAATGATAGCTAGGATGTGGATGAAGCCATGGCCGGAGTCGCTAGCGCTCTGGTGATCAGCGGTGGAAGAACGAGGAGATGTTGACAGGTTTGGGTGAAATGGTAGTTCCTGTTCCAGTTTCGAATTTTGGTCTCGATTTCGAATTCGGGAATAAATCGAAGAAGTGATGTTCGTAGATTGGTTGGTGGATGAACGCCGATGTGATGGAGATGTCGGCGATGGTCGGAGGGAACTGATCGGACGGTGCACGTGCACACGGTCGTAAATGTATCTCTGGTGAAGTCTGGGTTTAAAGCAGGGGAAGGCTACTCGAGTTTCTCGAGTTTTGTTCGTGTGAGACTCGAAGTATTTAGGATTCGACTCGGAGTGTTTTTGAGTGGTCTCGGGTAATTATGTGTTGCCAGTTTTTATAACCTGATCTGTTTTAAAAGTTTAAATCTAAGTTAATCTGGAATCTAGTTTAAATCTGTATCTCAGATTTGAAATAAAAGCAGTTTTTAAATTAAATTGTTTTAAATAACTTTAGTGTTTAAATTGTATATTAAATGGATAGAATTTAAAAGTAAATTTGATTCAAATTCTTAAGTTATTTATAAGATGAGTATTTCTTTAACTTGTAAAATAAAAGAGTTTTAGAAATGTTGTTTAAAACGTTGTTAAAGATAATTTGTATTCATTTTAAATCTTTAAATTTAAAATGAATTTTGAAGATAAAATTTAAGTAAATTGATTTAAAATACTTTGTAAATGATAACTTGATTTTCAATAAGAACAAAGTTTATCTTAAACTAATTAAAGATTTGTGTTCATTAAATTAATTAGGAAATTTAATAGATAATTAATTTAATTTGATTAATTAATCATTTGGATTAATTAAATAGGTAATTAAAGGTTTAAACTAATTTATTTATGATTAAGATTAATTAATTAGGGATGATTAATTTGTAGTTAGGGATTATAAATTAGAGTATTAATTAATGGTTAGGAATTAATTAATAAGTAATTAAATATTAATTAAGTTATGGTTAACACTTAATTAATTTAGTAATTAGAGATTAATAAATTGATTATTAAGATTTATTAATTTAGAATTAATAATAATTAATATTAGTTAATTAATTAAGGAAAGTAATTAAATAATAGTTAATGAGGTCATTAACTATGGATTATTAAATAATTAATTAATAGGATTAATTTTGATAATTAATTAGTTGAATTAATTTAAGGATAATCATTTATGAAATTGTTTAAATGTAATTACTTATTGGAAGTAATTAAGAATTAATTACTTATTATAATTAATTGAGTTAATTTGATTTAGTTAAATTAATTAATTAAGTTTAATTAATTTAGAATAATCAAGAGATGATTTGATAATAATTACTTAATGTAATTATTAAGGTAAGTTTATTTAGAGAAGTAAATAATAAGATAATTACTGGAAGTAATTAGTTGAATAAATGATTTTATTAATAGAAGTAATTTGAGTTAATTACTTTGAATAATTAATCAAGGGATTAATTAAGGAATTAATTAAGGAGTAATTAATTTAGTTCATGAAAGTAATTAAGGGGAGTTAATTACTAGATGAGATTAATCAAAAGTGATTAATAAATGTTGTTTAATTAAAGGTTAATTACTTAATGTAATTAATTTAATTAAGTAATTAATAATTAAGTTGTAATTAAGGATCATTAATTAATACAATTAATGATGTAATTAAGAATTGATTAATTAAGTAATAATTAATAAATGAAGTAATTAATTAATGTAATTAATTAAGGATTAATATAATTAAATATAGTTGATTAACTTAATAAATTTTAGTTAATTAATTAATGAAGTAATTAAAGGTTAATTACTATAAGTGGTTAAGGATAATTAATTTAAATAATTAATTAAAGATAAATTACTTGGATGTAATTAAAAGATAATTAATCAAAGATGATTAATTAAAATGAATTATTAGAGGATAATTAATTAATTAATTTGTAATTAATTAATGGTTAAGTAAGAAGGATTTATAAAATAAAGTAATTAATTTAATTCACTTTAAATTAATTAGAGATGATATAAATCATTACTTATGAATGAGTGATAGTATTGAATACTTGGCATTGATTGATATCTCTGATGAGATATATGCTGTATGATATGGATGTTAGTTGAATTGTATGGATTATCTGATAATGTTGATTATCTGTTGTGAATTATCTTTCTTTGTGTATAAAGATAATGAATTGAATTGTTTTAACCTTTAAAACAACTTGGCCTTAAAAGATACGCTTTGGATTTCGATGAGACCGGGATCGGGTTTCCGTATACCGGATTTCCAGGTCTGGAGACCCGAATACCACATCGATCCAAATTAACGATAGGTCGTGAATCAAGTGAAGATGAAGATTCAGAGTGCAAGGGTTATTGTCGTTAACTCTGAGGGTGATTCCAAAACGAGTGTAACGAGATAATGCCTTCGGTTTTGTTCGAACCCGGAACGAACTTGTATGGATTGAATGCTTTCAGAACATCGTCAGGTGGACGATGAGCATTCTAAGTGATGTGTTCTTTTTAAAGGTAATCGTGACCTCAAGCCTCACAAACCGGGAATGGCTAAAACAGGGGAGGTGCAGCAAGGTTAGTGGGTAGCACCCAAGTAGGACAAGGTTACCTCTGTCTAGATGTCCCTTTCTATTTTCGACTTAGTGGTGCGGTTGCTGATCCCAACCGTGAGGTATCTTGTGCGGGAATTATCCAGTAAGGGATGTTCCGACCTTGTGTTGCAGGGGATTGGGAGTGATCCTCGGTACGGTGATCTAGGCCACGTACTGTGACGGGCGGTACCCCGGTAGCCCTGCCATTGTATGGAATCCAAAATCCAATAAGTGCCAACGGACTTGATTGTATAACCCACTTTGTGGCTAGTATGCTGGAATTTAATAATGTAACAATTTCAGCTATTTCATATTTATTTGAAAACCCTAGACCCTATTATAATACAATCGAATTTCCTATCAAATGTTTTGGTTAGCGTAAGGTAAAAACTTACGCATGTTTATTTGTGGGGAGTCTTACGTGATACCTTTTCTTTCAAAAGGTTTTGAAGTTAAACAAGTTTAACCTGTTACTCACACCAGACCCATGTCTGACCCAAGTTGTTTATTTCTGTTTTATAAACTCTTGGGTACTCAAATTTTTACGAGTAGCCAAGGGATTCAGGTTAGCCTTGACGAATTATGGAGGAGCAATGGAGCAGGAGGCTTCAGCGTTGTAGATATAGATAGTAGTTTCCGCTGTGTTAATCTTGTTTAGATCTTTGTTTTGTATTGAGTTGTAATAACTAGACAGATGTTTATAACTGTCTAGTATGTGATGTGTAATCTGTGTAACTCTGATAGATGATGTATATGATACTATGTATTAGTTATGTGATATATTATATTTTATTCCGTTTCCGCTGTGAGTATTTGTGTTTGTTTTCTTTCTCTTCTTTTCTTTTCTACTTCTCACCCCTTTCTTTCTTATTAATGATTCGTCATTCTGTAGAATGAGTGGCGGGTCATTACATATCTCTTGTTTCATAAAATGATTTTCAAATATTCCTTTTCAAAAGAAAAACCTTCGTTCGTATTTCCAAAAATGTTTTAGCCTCAAAATCATATTTATCATTTTGTTATATTTTGATTTCAAAATTGTCCTTGATATTTTAGCCTCAAAATCTATTTTAATATTATATTTACTTTAGTTTATTTACCTTGATTTTAAATATATTTTAGTATATATACATATATATATTCATAAGTATTTCTACTTCTAAATACCTTCTACAAATACATAGAGTCCATTTGAATAAAATTGCATATGTTTTAAATCATCATTTTCAAAGAAAAGCAAATCATCATTTTTACTAGACCATGTCGACATCATAGTTACTCGTCATGTCGACATGCTTCCCGTTATAGCAAAGGTTGTTTTCAAAAGAAGTGTCTATTCGTTTAAATCTCTTTGAATGGACACATCCATTCATTCTCTATAAATAGAGACTGTTATGGACGTTTTCCAGTAACTACATTCTTTATTTTCTCTCCTCTTTACTCTCTTATCTTATTTTCTAATCATCCTATCCATATTCTGCCGAAATCTTAAGTGAATCAAACCAGAATATCTCTAGTTTGATTCTCTGCCACTCTCTTCAAAGAATCTCAGTGCTTATCAGAGTTATAGATACATTTGTACTCAAAGAAACTTGTTTAGGGTTATAAAGGTGTGATCGTGTCCTTGGAAATCGATCGGGTGAACTTGTGTCCTGTGAATCAAGTGGTTCTACCCAGAGACCTGAGAATCTGGAGGGTGTACCTCATTGCCTTGGAATCGAGGGATTGTAATCTAGATTATTATTCAATAGAAAGCTGTACGAGTTGTGCGGGACTGGATGTAGGGTAACACCGAACCAGTATAAAATTCCTAGTGTGTTCTTTCCTTTACTTGCTTTTTATTTATATTTGCATCTGTTTGTGATTCTGTGATTTGATCTGTGATTGTGTATTTGCATTAAGTTAGTTAAATCAATTTAAATCAAAGAAGTTTTAAAGAAATTCTTAAAACACTATTCACCCCCCCTCTAGTGTTAAATAGCCTTAAGATCATCTGCCGCGTCTCTGTCACGTGTATATAACGCAATTGATGTATGTATATTGGTTATGTAAATTTTATATTCTAAGCTATATATATATATAATGTTAAAATAAAATGGTTCCTGTTTGTTTATGAAAGCTTATATTTTGTTTGTATAAGTTGTTTTGATGCTGTATATATATATATAATTATATGGGTTAATTTTCTAGTATACTTTAGTCTGGTCTCTTAATATATATATATTCATGCCTTAAAAATATAATACTGTTATATATAAAAAAATTAAACACTGTCAACATAAAAATGTAGTATATCTATGGTTATAATCTGCTACTTTATAATCTATACATTTTGATTTAAATATATTATATGTTAGTCTATAATATATGATGGTTCGGTCAGTTGTATA
Organism: Allium fistulosum; assembly: GCA_030737815.1. Classification (NCBI taxonomy): domain Eukaryota; kingdom Viridiplantae; phylum Streptophyta; class Magnoliopsida; order Asparagales; family Amaryllidaceae; genus Allium; species Allium fistulosum. The sequence continues at coordinate 391,847,949 of CM060901.1, forward strand.
TATATATATATATATTTGGTAGTGTGTACGTAATGACTTGATGTATCAGTGCTTGCTTGATATATGTGTTATCTTTAAATATGATATATGTTGTTATACATTTACTAGGTCAGAAGCTATATATATTAATATTCATTGATGATGTACGTACTGTACGTTTGCTATATATAAAATATGTTAGTAGTATAGATTATTTATAATATGTTCATATATATAGGCTATGAATATTATATGTTAAGTTCTATGTGTTAATTTATAAAGGTTACTGTGTGTGTGTATATATATAGTGTACATAAGTTATATCTGTCCTGTTATATATCTGTAGTATGTGAAGGGTACCGTTAGGTACTGGTTATGTAGTCACATATATATTTTATAACTATTATAACAGATTTACAATTTGTTTATTTTACATATGAATTTATGTGAGTTTTAGATATTATCATTTTGATCTTAAATTTCATATGGTTATATATTAAAATATATATATAAGGATATGGGGGTTTGTTTTCTTTGATTTGTAAATAATGATTTTTGATTTATGTGTTAAAATTTAAATGGTCAAGAAATATATAAAGATTTTCGTATTTTTAATACGAGTACGTATGCACACCCAGGTGGGCCTGCATTTAACCACAATGTGCATGCATTTTTATTTGTACCTGTGGAAGTAGATTTGATAGTAGCATCCCTACATTTGAACGCCATCTAGGCAGAAACCGCTATTTTTTTTGTTCTGACTGCAATAACTTTTTCATACTAACTCGGAATCAGGTAAAACTTCGACCGATGAATTCCTACCTAAATTACAGACAATATGGTACACTCGGATACTTCATCTTGTGAATGCACACTGTAGTTCTCTATGGGCACTGAGAGTTGTACTTAGAAAATAACAGGCTATATTCTCATATTTGAATACTATTTCTCTATAAGATGTAAAATGGTATATTTGGAATTTCAAAAGGACACTGAGTAAATCTATTCAATGAATCTCTTTATTAGTAGTAAAGATAAAGATAGAGTGAACGATTTCCATAATTATAATGAGGGTTATTTCTGGTATTTCAAAAAGACACGGTTGAATTCCTATTCAAGGAATTCTCATTATTAGTAGTAAAGATATGTGTTTAATTAAAACATTGATTTCTCAATTATATATATATATATATTATGTTCTATCTTGATGATTCTAATTTGATTCCGTCTATTCCTATCTATCAGCTTTGTCCGTCGAACCCGTGTCCATCGTGATTTATTTTGGAATTTGTGCATGGATTCGCAACTCGTCTCATTCTCGTTCATCTATAGCCTCGAAAGGTGAGAAATCACTCACGTTTAGCGTTCTTATATTTATTGAATTTGATTTCAATTGAAACGACAATTGAAATATACTGCTAAATTTAACTGTTAATTATTTAAATTGTCATATGTGATATACATTTATATGTAATTGTTCACCTGTGGGATATGACACCATATCCTTTTGTTGTATTATATTGTTATTGATGCATGTTATTATTATTATCATATCTGTTATCACTCTGCAAGTTCCCTGCTAGTATAGAATTCCCTATGGGTTGAAATGTTACGTACCCAAACGATTTGTAGAATAGGAGAGAATCGTTATGGGTTGAAATGATAAACCCAAGCGATTTTCATTGAATTGAATTTGGGATTGCAACTCATCCTTTTAAATCACTTTAAATAAACCTTTTTACTTAGTAAAATCCATTTTTATAAACAAGTTATTATTTATAAATACCTTTATAAAATAATAATATAACTTGTAAAATTATTCATAAACCTTAACCCAAATTTATTAAAGAATTAAAATTAATTTAAAACCAAAATTTAAAATTTCAAAAAGAGGCTTAACAATCCCAATGGTAATAACTTAAGTTACCATTTAACATCAGTTTCACTTTCAATTCACTTAACCATTTATTTACATAAGTCAACATATAGGTAAAAATCAGGAAATAATATACCAATGCAAACTAACTGGCATATATATGTCCAAATAACATAATAGCAAGATGGTGATTTATCCTGCTAAATAGATGTCCAAACAATTCGCTACTTAGAGCAAAATGAGAATTTATTCTACTAAACATATGTCAACATAGTAAACAACTACATTATAGCAGAATGGTGATTTATTCTGCTATTAGATGTCCAACCAATCAAATAATCAACTTATAGCATTACGGGGATTTATTCTGCTAACACATGTCTACACAATCAAACAATTACATTAATTCATTCACAATTGTTTGTCTACATAATGATATCGACATTTGAATCCCTTGTGTTCAAAACTATCTTTGAAAAAGAAGTACCTTCAACAATTTGATTCTTGGAAAACAAGGACTAAAACTTAAAACACCCTTTTAAAATGATTAATTACAAGTTATACTCTTATTAAATCATAATTAGTCTTTATTAATTCTTAACTTAATTTAATTCTAAATTAATAAATAATTAAACCTTTAATAAATAATTTATTTATATATTAAATCCTTAATTAATCCTTTATTAATAATTAAATAATAATTAAAAACCTTTGATAATAATTAACTATTAATTAATCTCAATTAATTAATTAAATAATCTTTTAATTAAAACTTAAATAATAAATTAAACCTTAAATAAATAATTATTTTAAATTAAAACCTTAATTAATTTATAATTAAAAATAATTGAACACTTGAATAATTAAATAAATAACTGACCTTATATTTGATTAATAATTAATTAAAAATAAATCATATACTGAACTCATAATTAATTAAATTAATCTTACTAATTAATAATTAATTAAAAACTAATCTTACGTTTAAAAGATAGTAATTAGCACAAATCTTTACTTAATGAAAATTAATAAACCTAGTTTAATCTAAATTAATTATTAATTACTAAACTTAGTTAATTGATAATTAATTAATAAAAACTGAATTAACTTTCTAAAATATTTTTATTAAGTTCATAAATCATTTTTAAGTATAGAAACCAAATTTCCAAAAATCCTCATCAAGCGCTCACCGCCAAAAATCGAGTAATAGATCCTTATTTGGAATGGTGTGGAACACCTCAAAATCTAGTACTCGAATCTTAGATTATAATTATATGAAACGAGAAATGATCTACATCCTACTTATGCACTTATTTAATTGGTTCTCCCTAATACCAATTCTATTTCCACTAAATTATTTATGAAAACATTTCATAAAAACTAAACTTATATTCAACTTCTATAATACTGCACTACAATTTAAGAGTATATACCCTTATTTCCATTTTGCATTTATTTCCCTAAGAAAATTGAAGATCCGAAAATCTGGTTTTTATTTTAAAAACTTTTTGAAATGAAACTCTATATTTTAATCGAATATATATATATATATATATATGTATGTATGTATGTATGTATGTATGTATATATAATGCCCGAGTAACTCCAAAACGATACTATGGAACTGGGTACTACCAAATAGTATCATATACTCCCTTACCAAGAAGGGCAGTACTCAAGAGAAGTGTTTACAATCCGAACACATCTCTTCCCCACTTTTAAGTTATTTTCAAGCCACTCAAACTAGTTAACTTAAAAATATTTCTTTTTTTTCAAAATCCCATTTTTGAAACAATACTTTACATATTGCCAACAAAAATTTATCACCAACTTGATTTGGGCTCGTTCAGGTTTGAACTTTTTTCGATTGTACAATGATAAAGAAAATAATTTACTAAGTACCTCACAGTGTTCGCCTAGGCAAACATCCGATCGTCACTTAGAAGATTATCCAAATCATCACAAAACAGTCAAGACTCAGTTTCCCAAACTAATCCAAAGAAAACATTACTTACTTAACCTTTTCATTCTCAAAATCTTATACTTAAACCAAAAATATTTTCAAATAATACTATTATTATTTTTCAATCTTTGAAAACCATTTTTCAGAAGTCCCTGGATTTTAGTCCTCAAGTTTCAACTTAAATTCTTTTTAATTAAAAGACACTGTCTTATAAATTCATTTTATAAGATCAACTTTTATAAAACCATTTTTTTCCAAATATTTATTTCAAAATATTCTAACTTTTGATAAACATCTATTATTAAATCAAATTTTAATTCAATATTAACATCGAACGCCTTATAGTCAAATTGTGAAACTTAATTCATAAGGTGTTCGTTTCAATGTTTTCCCAATTCCTATCTACCCAACCCAAATCTTAAAAAGGGAAGCTACCTATACACACTAGCAATAGTCAATGCTCAAGTGGATGAGCATAACTAAACAAACCTTAAAATATTATTATCTCCTAACAAACAACACCTTAAAAATACTATATTGTACTATACTATTTTTAAAAATCACTCTTTATATATAAAATATATTATGGGTAAAATTATTTCATTTATCCAATTTCAAAACAATAATGTGTCCATTGGTCTTGTTTAAGTGTTTAGGAATCCCTATTGAAAACTTTGATCACGCGCGTTGACCAAAATTCATAAGTCACTTAACATATTAAACAACACAATACAACACATTTTATATCACTAACAAATACGTGCTCTTATATATGTATGCTCAAACTCATCATAAAGCATTCCATTACCTTATTTCTTAATAAGTTGCCCCACCAAAGCTAAGGTTCTCGCTTAACCTTGCGCTCTTATACCAAATGTAATGATCTGTCTTTCATACACCTAAAGACGACACTTAATACATCCATGGTATTCATGTGCCGATCATTTAAGTGTCCGAAAGATAGGTCATTAGGGATGAAAAGAAAGAAAGATAGAACTGATAAGAAGAAACTAAACAATCATATAATCTCACAACACAACGGAATAACATATATTAATCAACATAATTCTTTACAAAGTCATTTCAAAAATGATACATCAGAGTCATACTAATACAATTCTACCCTGGACAGTTATAACTGCCTATCCCTACATATCAGATATAGGGTACATATAATACAGCGAAAAACAAGGAAATAACTAGCTATCGAAGCCTCCTACTATAAGCTCCTCCAAAATGCATTCGTAGGAAACCTGAACTACTTGACTGCCCATAAAAATTTGAGCACCCAAGAGTCTTAGGGAAAGAAAATAAAACTCCGGGTCAGACATGGGTCTGGTGTGAGTAAACTCAAAACAACTGAATTATTATGTTTAAAACACCTTTAAAATAAAAGGTATCTCGTAAGACCACGCCGCACATAAACGCGGATGGGTTTTTACCTTATGCTAACCAAAACATTTTTATATTTAATCCAGTGATTTTATAATAATGTCTAGAGGTCAAAGTAAAGTGCCAATATAGCTGAAATGCTTGCATCTCACATTTCAACATAGTTGGGTACATCTAAAACCGTAAAGGCACGTATTGGAGAATGGATTCAATACTATGACAAGGTAAGGAACTACCTTCCGATGGTGCATCTCCAAATAAAATGCACCAGGGTCTGACAAGAACGTCTTGTACCCCTTCCACACAGGACTGACCTACCACTTTACTAGTAGTACTGAATATGATCACCCCACTTTTGGGCCCCGAAGCATACAAGAATAGATAGTAATTGATCAAGATCTGGGATGACCACACCCTAATCGGAGCGAACGACATGACCCTGCTGCATGTCTGATTTTTGTCATTTCCTGGTTGATGAAGCTTGAGGCTACGTTTTACCTTTATATAACACTTCCCAATTGGAATACGACACTGCCCTCCAAACATCAATGCAATGCTAACATTCATTCATACAAGTTCGTTCTAGGACTGAATGAAACCGAAGGCACTACTTCTATTACAACCTTTTTGGGGAATCCCTCCCAGGATTAACAGCAAATAACCCTTGCACTTCAAAGCTCTATCCTCGCTTCCATATTTTTCAAGATGTCTTCAAGTCGAAATGCTTGAGTTGGATCGAAGTGGTTTTCGGTTAACACAGCCGATCCTGGTCTCTTCGAAACAACTTCTGATAGTTTTGGTAAACTCAGCCCTGGTACTTTAGGAAATAAACAGATAAGATAAGAGCGGAGATCACCTCCTAGCTGTTAGTGGACGGATTTCCTTATCATTTATCCTAGAAGAACGAGACGAGATTTATATGTACAGTACAAAATCATTGGGGATGACTGTGCCATATAACTCACATGTTTCTCCTATATATTTCCAAAGTTACGTTTTAGTCTAGATTTTGATAATCTATTATTTAACTATCAAATAAACAAACATTCAAACATGGATTAATTCTATATGGGATCCACTAAGCCTTATTTAATTAATCTTTAACTAATTAAAATCACTTTTTAACATTCGATCAAAAGATCTTTACAAAACACTATTCCCAAACCACTTTCATCCCTTTTATACTTGGAAAACATTTATATACTTATCTCAACGGTATAAGTATATTTACCAAACTTTACAAAAGTTTCCTTCTTTTCAAATTTCTTTTTGAAAATATTACTTACTATAAACCGATCCACTTAGCCTTTATAAAAAGTTCCCCATTAAATGCTCACTTCACATTTAAATATCTTTATAAATTTCCAAAATCAATTTATATAACACTTTTATATGTCTACAAGTTAATTTACAAAACCTCCTTACAAACTTCTAAAATCATTTATAAAACATTTCCCCATTTAAAACTCCTTTGACAAATCTTCTTTAAGAAAAATCCATTATAAAATATCTTTTGCAACTCATCCTTTTAAATCACTTTAAAAAACCTTTTTAATTAGTAAAATCCATTTTTATAAACAAGTTATTATTTATAAATACATTTATAAAATAATAATATAACTTGAAAAATCATTTATAAAACTTAACCCAAATTGATTAAAGAATTGAAATTAATTCAAAACCATACTGTAAATTTTCAAAAAGAGGCTTGGCAATCCCAATGGTAGTAATTTAAGTTACCATTTAACATCAATTTCACTTTCAAGTCACTTAACCATTTACTTAAACGAGTCAATATATAGGTAAATGCAATTCACATCCAAATCAGGAAATAACATATCGATGCAAACTAACTGGCATATACATGTCCAAATAACATAATAGCAGGATAATGATTTTTCCTGCTAAATAGATGCCTAAAGAATTCACTACTTATAGCAAAATGGGAATTAATTCTACTAAAATATGTCCACATAATAACCAACTACATTATAGTAGAACGGAGATTTATTCTACTATCAGATGTCCAAACAATCAACTTATAACAGAACGAGGATTTATTCTGCTAACACATGTTCACACAATCAAACTATCACATAACTCATTCACAATTATTTTTCTATTTAATGGTATCTACATTTGAATCCCTTGTATTCAAAACCATCATTGAAAAAGAAGTACCTTTAATAGTTTGATGCTTGGAAAACAAGGATTAAAACTTAAAACACCCTTTTAAAATGATTAATTACAAGTTAAACTCTTATTAAATCATAATTAATCTTTATTAATTCTTAACTTAATTTAATTATGAATTAATAAATAACTAAATCTTTAATAAATAATTTATTTATAAATAAAACCCTTAATTAATCCTTTATTAATTATTAAATAATAATTTAAAACCTTTATAATTAACTATTAATTAATCTCAATTAAATAATCTTTTAATTTAAACTTAAATAATAAATTAAACCTTAATAAATAATTATTTTAAATTAAACCTTAATTAATTTATAATTAAAAATAATTGAACACTTGATTAATTAAATAAATAATTGACCTATATTCAATTAATAATTAATTAAAATAAATCATATACTTAACTCATAATTAATTAAACTTAATCTTACTTAATTAATAATTAATTTAAAACTAATCTTACCTTTAAAAGATAATAATTAGTACGAATCTTTACATAATGAAAATTAACAAACCTTGTTTAATCTAAATTAATTATTAATTACTTAACTTAGTTAATTAATAATTAATTAATTAAAACTTAATTAACTTTTTAAAACATTTTTATTAAGTTTATAAAACATTTTAAAACCATTTTTAAGTATAGAAACCAAATTTCCAAAAATTGGATTTTTAAACGAAACTGCATCCATAGCGACTATCACTATGGATGCCTTAACTAAAAATGTTTTCTAAGTTTTCTTTAAAATCTTTATCCTTTTGAAGGCTTGCTTACTTTTATAAAACATAAATAAGTATTTGGTAATGCTAAACAAAGTCTATACTTAAAAATGATTTCAAATTTTAAAACTTTATAAAACTTAAGTAAAAACACTTTGAAAGCAAGGAATTTATGCTTGGCTTGTTCACAACTTAGTGCTAACCTCTTAGCACATACACAAACCAAAATCATGCATTCACATGTCATACACAAGCCAAAAGCAAGATAAAAAAAATTTCATTTACTTACTCTTTTTAAACTTAGATTTCTAAGTCAAACTAAACATCACATCCAAACATATATGTATACATATTAACCAACATCAAATCCTAGCACAAATGTACACTTACATCTCAACATAAATCTTATCCAAACAAGCATCATAATTAGCAACCAAGTAGCATAAAAACTAATGTTAAAACTTTTAAATTTAAATCAAAAGTTTACTCACCAAAGTTTAGAGAACTTTCTGAAAACTTGAAATAACTTTGCAAACTTGAGTTAGGACCCTTTTATCTTGAAATAGGCTCGGCCTATGGCATACATGGCTCGGCCATGATAAGAACAAGGATGTGTGGGCTTGACCTGGAGAGGTGGAGGTACTTCGGATAAGGTTGAATTCATAAAACCGGGCCCAAAAATTAGTCATATTCTTTTGGATTTTTGTCCATATTACTCTCGGAATTTTGGAAAGCAGTCAAAAGAAAAGTTTTTGAAAATTCTTTTTCTACAATTTAGAAAAAGGAATCACTCAATTTTGATTTATTTTAAGGAAGATATTGTCAAACAAAGGAGTGCTATTTTCGAACTAGAAAATCTGAGTCCAAAAAATCGGTCTGAAAGAAATGCATTTTTGACATAGATAAGTTCAAAATTTGAAGACATGGTACAAATGAAAGTTGTAGCCACTGGAATTTTACACGGTTTAAAAAATAATTTCTTCATTTGAGTCAGAGTAGAGGAAGATATGATAGAATGAAGGGGAGGAAAAATTGAAGAAGTGGAAGTGAAATGACCCTCCTATTTCTACCCTAATTTCATAAGGAATTTTTTTTTTACTTCATCAAAGGGAATTTAAATCAAATAGAAATCAAAATGCCATACAAGCTATTGACATAGCTTTTTAAATAGGCAAATTAGGCAAAATCAGCAGTTCAGACGTCTAAATAATTATGACAGGCGTCTAAACTTAATCCCAGACGTCTAACTAATTATGACAGACGGCTCAGAGATCTAAAATTGAAACAGAGAGAAAAAGACATTTTGAACTGAATTCAGACGTCTAATTTTTTTTGTGACAGACGTCTACATTTAACCTCAGACGTCTAAATTATTATGACTGACGTCTAAGTTTAATCTCAGACGTCTAAATTATTTAGACTAACGTCTAAATTCGATTTCTATGTACATGCATATGCACATTCAATTTATATGTGTCTGGATGTCCACCTACATTCATTTACTCTTTTAAGTTTGATTTAAACTTCCTTTGAACTATCAGAGATGATATATAGATTGATCATTCATTACAAATACATTTCCCAGGATCATTTTCTTTTTCCAATAAACAAAATATATCCAGGATCAAAACAATTAACCAATATAAATATATCAGTACATTCACAAAGATATGCACATACATGTGAGGATGTATATGCCTCTCTTGTTTGAATCAGACTTCTGGAAAACAAGAGGATATTGGATTGATTGGATTTAATCAATCCACACATAGTACAGTGTTATATGCAATAAAATCTGAGTGAAATTCAGATTCCTATTACAAATACAAAGGAAAAGGTGTGTTAATAATTGCACAAAACATGTTTATGTGCGTATATAACTGCAACTATTTGGATCTGGCTTTCAACTCCCTTATTACAGATCCTTTCTTTATTTAAAAATAAGACATGAAACATTTGTATGAAACAAGTTAAATTATGGGAACCTTGCAGTCATATAAAAACATTCAACCTATGCCTATTATCTTTTGTATACATATGCCATGGTAGAAAGATAAAACCATTTAATTTTTCTGAGAATCAACTATCCAGATTTTCCAAAACTAAAATCCTTTCTAAAGACTCAAGATTGACTAATACATTTATAAAATATAATCATTTAATTTAAACATGGTGTTCTTACTAAATCCACTTACAATATTTTGATTAACTTCTTTAATATCGGATATTAACTAGATTTATAAATTCCAGATACAAGTCAATCTCTTAATAAAATACTTAACAAAATATCCATCCCATATCCAACACTTAATACAAGTAACAATTTAAATCATTAATACATGCGGATTTTATCATTTAGGCTCTTATCTAACTAAGTTTAGCATGCTATAATCTTCTTCTCAAAGCCTTGCTCCTACTCCTACTTAGTTGCTGCAATCCCTGAAAAAGCATTTGAAACTTCCTCATTTTAAATGGGACACCCCAGATGCCATTAGCACACTAGGGTCAGACACATGTCTGGTATGAGAAAATTCACAAAAGCAATTAGTTAATTAGGTTAAAATCAAATTAAATACATATACATAAAGTTCTGCCCTTTGGAATCAGATCATACTTGTGTGCATGCTCTGTGTCATTGTGCATGTGCACACTTTAATTTTTCTTTCTAGAGACTACATATATATAAATATGGCACATTCATTCAAGCATACAATTCAGTCATAATCAAACAATCATTCACACCAAACAGGAAAATAACCAATATGAGTTAAATCATTTATTCAATCCTCATATTTCAATTCTGGGAAAAACTCTTGTTTTCTCATCATCTCAAATATTATTCCCTTGGTATATTTATCTATCCTGGTCTCATCTGAAATATTTATGAATCAATGGACACACTGTAATGAACTAATTCACTCCATTACACAAAGATCTCAGGACTTAAACAAGCCATGTGTCAACTTGTATTACTCAAGAAAACAAGTCATTCCTGCAGTGTTCTTGACCCCAATTTCCTAATCAGGTTTAAGTTAATAATACTCTTTTGATTTTTCATGACTAAACCATTCAGTGATCCATTTTACTAACTAAAACATCCATATCATGGCATCTCATATTATTCATAACCATACAGAGACAAACAAGCAAACAACCATTGGTGACTAAATAAATAAGGTTCTGTATGTATATATATATTCTGGTATTTTTAAAAGAGGTTTAGGCAACTAACATTGGCTTATGGCTTTTGAGAGAGTTTTTCCTTTTTGCAAACATTTGTGCTTGAGTTAAACTCAGAATGATCTGGTTTCACTGAATCACAAAATTTTGTTTGCTATGTGTATATATCTTTATGCATTTTTATTAAATTAGGAGCATCAGCACATAGGCAACCCTATTGCACCCCTAATTCCTCTTTTTCTCAAGCCTCAGCACTTATACATGAGTATATTGCAGCTCAATTTGTTTTCATTTCTCTGAGTTAAGCTAAAACCAATACTACTTGCCTATATTCAACATTTATTTTATGTTCCTAAGCATCTACATATCAGAGATCTGGGTTCATAAAACATATATGTATACTAACTACACATAAAACTTTCTTATAAATAAACAAGTAGAACAACCAAAGAGAATCAAAACATTTTCAGATTTAAAATCACAGATAAGCATTCATATATGAAAATACTCTTTTAAGAAAATTACTTATAACTGGCTGCCTACATTAGGACTTATTGCCTTAGATTTTTGAGTGGGTTTTCTCACCTAGCTCTCTTCTTTGCTTCCTTAATTAATTGATGAACTTCTGCCTTATCCTCAAACTCTTTTCCTTCCCTTGCTTTATGATTTCTATGGTGTTGTTTCTTTTTTTTTCAAAGTTCTTTTCTGAGAAGGAGAGGAGGCTGCTGCATATACATGTATATATACAGGGTCTTCCCTAGGGTTTTGGGTATTGGCTAAAGCCATTTTTGCCCACCAGAAAAATCATGTTATCTGTATTTTATTTGAACCCAAAGTTCTACCCTTCCCGGCTTAATTTAGGTGAAGAGAAAAGTGGTTACATTCTTTTTGGTTAATTTCAGAATTTTGCTTTTCAGAAAATACTTTTTCCTTTGTCTACAATCATGCTAAAAATGTGACTTGATTTTGTTATTTACCAAATACTCTTCCTAATTCTGCCTATACCAAGCATTTCCCTGCTTTATCTTATTTTTTTCTATTTTTAGCTTTCATGTAAATGGTATGTACTTCCTTCATTTATTTATAAGAGGATTTCTCCTTTCTATATCTTCATTCTTTTTATTTCTGCCTACATATATAAAATATATTGGTATGTTTTATTTTGCTGAATTGAACTCTAGTACCTTATTAACATATCTATATATATAAGTCTTACTGAAATAATCAGTACGCCTATATATATATACCTCATTCTGTATTGACACACATATGCACATGTACACTCAAAAAATATTCAGTAGCATCCATATATGTATATTTACTTATGCATACAACTTTTAAGGATTTAACCTATATATATATATTCCCATACAAATCAATATGTATTTATTCTTAGAGTTCAGGGACTTTTAGCTTTAGTTCATGTGCATTTCCTGTGCACACATGTACACACATACTGATACACTATCAAGCTATATCAATCCCCTTTCACGATTTATTAAAAATCATTTTGAATTTATTTATATTTTTCAGAATAAATTCCTAAAATCTTGGGTCATTACATACACCCCTCCTTTTAGAAATTGTGTCCCACAATTTTCTTAAGCTTAAATAAACTTTTAAACTTAATTCAGAGAACAAGTACATTCTCAACCAAATAGATTTTTAGTTCTATAATAACTAAAAACATATGCATCTAAAAAAACAATCAAAAATCAGAATTACCTTTAATCTGAAAATAGCTTAGGATAATTCATCCTAACTTTGTCTTCTAATTCCCATGTGCAATCACTAGGATCTAGACTCCACTGTACCTTCACAAGTTTCAGAGATTTATTTCTCAACTTCTTCACATCTTTTGCCAAAATCCCCACTGGATCCTTTTCATAAATCAAATTAGAATTTATCTGCACTTGGGTTGGGGTCTCAAGAATTTCTGCCTTGTCATGGACCCACCTTCTCAATTGTGATACATGAAAAACATCATGTATACCTTGCATGTTTTCTGGTAATTCCAACTTATATGCCAAGGGACCAATTCTTTCCAGAATTTTGTATGGTCCAATATATCTCGGGGTTAACTTGCCTTGTTTTCCAAACCTCAGCACATTTTTCATAGGTGAGATTTTGATGAAAACAAAATTTCCCACTTCATATTCTACCTGCCTCCTTCTCATGTCTGCATATTTCTTTTGCCTATCTTGAGCTGCTGCCATTCTTCTTCTTATCAACTCAATTTTCTCCTTAGTTTCTTGTATGTACTCAGGTCCTAAAATGGACCTTTCTCCTGCTTCTACCCAACAAACAGGTGACAAACAGGGTTTACCATATAAGGCTTCAAATGGAGCCATTCCTATGGTGCTTTGGTAGCTGTTGTTGTATGTAAATTCAACTAGATGAAGATAATCTTCCCAGTTGCCCCCAAAATCCAGTATACACGCCCTCAACATGTCCTCCAAAACTTTGTTTACTACCTCTGTCTGCCCATCTGATTGAGGATGGTAGGCAGTACTTAAACATAGTTCACTTCCCATTGCTTCTTGAAAGCTTCTCCAGAATTTTGAAGTGAAGATGGTATCCCTATCACTCACAATGGTTTTGGGAATGCCATGTAACTTTACCACTTCCTTTATAAAAATTTGAGCTAATTTTGGTGCTGTCCTTTCTGATTTGACTGGGATGAAGTGTGCTACCTTGGTTAGTCTATCCACTATCACCCATATACTTGTATTACCTCTCTTAGATCTAGGCAGTCCATCTATGAAGTCCATAGATATGTCTTCCCACTTCCACTGTGGTACACTAAGAGGCTGCATCAACCCTGATGGCCTTTGGGTTTTAGCCTTGACTTGTTGGCAAGTCATACATTTGGCAATGTGTTTAGCTACATCAGATTTCATCCCCTTCCACCAGAAGTCACTTTTCAAATTTTGGTACATTTTTGTGTTGCCTGGGTGTATGGAGTATTTACTTCTGTGATATTCATTCAATATCACTTTCTTCAATTCTGTGTCCTCTGGTACACACATCCTATTCTGGTATCTCATATAACCATTTTTATCAATATGGTGATTCATCACTTCCTCCCCTCTTGAGAGGAGCATTTTCTTCTCTAATAAGTTGGCATCTTGTTCTTGCATTTTTCCTACCTTCAAAATTAAATCTGGTTGAAGTGTCACTAAGCTTAACTTCCCTTTATCTTCTTGTGCACCATGCATCTGCTCATCAATGTGCACACAACCATTCTCCCCAATTTCTAACTCAGTTAGCAAAGACAAGCCCTTAAATTCTTCTATCATCATCATGGCCAATTTAGCATGCTGTCTACTTAGAGCATCTGCAACTTTGTTTGCTTTGCCTGGTGTATAGAGTATGTCAAAGTCATAGGCAGCTAAGAACTCCACCCATCTATGTTGCCTCATGTTCAAATCTTTTTGTGAAAATAAATATTTTAGAGACTTATGGTCAGTGTAAAGTTCAAACTTTGTGCCTAACAAATAATGTCTCCAAAGTTTTAAAGCATAGATCACAGCTGCTAATTTGAGATCATGTGTGGCATACCTTACTTCATGGGGTTTAAGTTGTCTGGATGCATATGCAATGACTTGGCCTTGTTGCATCAACACTGCACCCAAGCCAAATCCACTAGCATCAGTGTATACAACTAATTCTTCATTTCCATGAGGTACCTTTAAAATTGGAGCATTCACCAATGCCTCCTTCAACTGTTCAAAAGACTTTTCACATTTTTCTGACCAAACAAAAGCTTGGTTCTTCCTGGTTAGGTTAGTGAGTGGTGTAGAAATTTTTGAAAAATCTTTTATAAACCTCCTATAATACCCTGCCATCCCCATAAATGACCTCACTTCACTCACAGTGCTTGGCCTCTTCCATGCTTGGATAGCCACTACTTTATTGGGGTTCACTGAAATTCCTTGAGCAGATATAACATGGCCAAGGAAATGTACTTCCTCTTTCCAAAATACACATTTTGAAAATTTTGCCTTTAAATCTTTTTCCCTTAATCTAGACAAAACCAGGTGCAAATGATGCTTATGTTCTTCCACTGTTTTGGAATAAATCAAAATGTCATCTATAAAAATAAGCACAAACTTGTCTAAATAATCTCTAAAGGTTCTGTTCATTAGATCTACAAAGTATGATGGTGCATTGGTCAAGCCAAATGGCATAACCAAAAATTCATACAACCCATACCTAGTGTTAAAGGCAGTGTACTTGATGCTTGATTCTTCCACCTTCATTTGATGAAAACCAGATGCTAAATCTAGTCTAGAAAATACTTTTGCCCCTGCCAATTGATCAAAAAGATCATCTATTCTTGGCAATGGGTATTTATTTTTAATGGTTACCTTGTTTAATTCCCTATAATCTATACAGAGTCTCAAAGTTCCATCTTGTTTCTTAACAAACACCACTGGTGCTCCCCAGCTAGAATTACTGGGTCTTATAAAACCCTTTTCTTCCAATTCTTCTAACTGTTTCTTTAATTCCTTTAGTTCATTTGGCCCCATTCTAGTTGGCTTTTTAATCACTGGGCTTGCTCCTGGAACTAGATTGATCTGGAACTCTACTGGTCTATGGTGTGGAACACCCTTGACCTCTCCAAACACATCCAAATATTCATTGACTATGGGAATTTCTTCAATGGTTAGTTCACTAAAATCTTTTTCTGAGTCAACTAAATGATATAGTTTTCCTTCCTTAGCTACTTCACATAAAACTGTGATTCTCTGACCTCTAGAATTTTGCAATGATATGGTGGATGAGTCTAAATTAATTATGGCTTTAAATTGCCTTAACCAGTCTACCCCCAATATAACACCTATATTTGGGTAATTCAAAACATATAAATTGGAAATAAAAATATTTCCTCCTATGTTTAATTCCACATCCACACAAATCATATTTAAAACACTAGAACTCCCCAGTGGACTTTGTATATGTAATGGGGTTTCAACCAATATGCAATTCAGTTTTAGCATTTTAACTAGTTCATAAGAAATTAAAGAGTGAGTTTCCCCAGTATCATATACTACTGCTATGGGTATGGTACAAATAAGTAATGTACCTTCCACTTGGCTATGGTTTTCTGTGTTACTCTCCACTGTGGCTTTGCCTTTTCCTTCCAAATTTGCCAATTTTCCTTGCTGTTTGTACTCAGGACAATTCCTCTTCATATGCCCCTCTTTCCCACATAGACAGCACTTGAAGGCTCCTCCCTTCAATTCTGGACATCTTGGTTTGATGTGTCCTTCTTTTCCACACTGATGGCACACAATTTTCTTCTTAGTTTCCTTAGCTTTGACATCTCCAGTGCTTTTGTTACTGGCCTCTTCCTTCTTCTTATCATAAGGGTGATACCTCCCCTTACCTTTCTTGGTGTTATTGTTCTTAAAATTTCTGAACTTCTCCCTTTCCTTGTCATGCTGCTCCAACCTCAAAGCTAAGTCTATCACATGGTCAAAAGTCCTGTCTGCATAGGGTAACATGGCTCTGCTAAGTCCTGGGTTCAACCCTTTTATGTACCTATCATTTTTGGATGCCTCATCTGCCACAAGCATTGCTCCATATGTGGAAAGCCCCTCAAACCTTTGAGTGTATTCTGTGACAGTCATGGTTCCTTGTCTAAGTCTAATAAATTCTTCTAGCAAGGTAGTCTTTGCTGATGCCGGTACAAACCTTGCTTCCAACATCTCTTTGAATTGATTCCAAGTGATTTCATTCTCATTCCTTCCTGCAATGATTACTTCCCACCAGCCTAAAGCTACTCCTTTTAGCTGTCTTGAAGCCACTTGCCTTATTCTTTGATCATCAAGTTGCATGTCATTGAAAATTCTTTCCAATGTTCTCAACCATGTTTGAATTTCCATGATACTCTCTGTCCCTTCAAAGCTTTTGCCTCCTAAATGAGTATATGTCTTAAGTAATTTTGAGAGTTCTTCATAGAGATTTTCTTGCCTTTGTCCTGCCCCATCCCTAAATGCTCTCACCAAGTCTTGCAGATTGACCATTGGTGGTGCATGGGAAGATCCTGCTCCCTGATTTGGTGGTCTCCCTACCATAGTTTGCTAATAATAATTTACATAGCTGGTTAGTTTGATTGGTAATTTTATTATTTCAGTGGGTTTTTTTTCCATACTAAAAACATTGACATATATATTTAGTTCCTTTAAATTTTATTTCTATCTAAGAACTTGATCTTTACTTCTACTATGTTGAATAACATAGCTCTGATACCAAATGAAATGACCCTCCTATTTCTACCCTAATTTCATAAGGAATTTTTTTTTACTTCATCAAAGGGAATTTAAATCAAATAGAAATCAAAATGCCATACAAGCTATTGACATAGCCACTTGTTTCTTTTTAAATAGGCAAATTAGGCAAAATCAGCAGTTCAGACGTCTAAATAATTATGACAGGCGTCTAAACTTAATCCCAGACGTCTAACTAATTATGACAGACGGCTCAGAGATCTAAAATTGAAACAGAGAGAAAAAGACATTTTGAACTGAATTCAGACATCTAATTTTTTTTATGACAGACGTCTACATTTAACCTCAGACGTCTAAATTATTATGACTGACGTCTAAGTTTAATCTCAGACGTCTAAATTATTTAGACTGACGTCTAAATTCGATTTCTATGTACATGCATATGCACATTCAATTTATATGTGTCTGGATGTCCACCTACATTCATTTACTCTTTTAAGTTTGATTTAAACTTCCTTTGAACTATCAGAGATGATATATAGATTGATCATTCATTACAAATACATTTCCCAGGGTCATTTTCTTTTTCCAATAAACAAAATATATCCAGGATCAAAACAATTAACCAATATAAATATATCAGTACATTCACAAAGATATGCACATACATGTGAGGATGTATATGCCTCTCTTGTTTGAATCAGAGTTCTGGAAAACAAGAGGATATTGGATTGATTGGATTTAATAAATCCACACATAGTACAGTGTTATATGCAATAAAATTTGAGTGAAATTCAGATTCCTATTACAAATACAAAGGAAAAGGTGTGTTAATAATTGCACAAAACATGTTTATGTGCGTATATAACTGCAACTATTTGGATCTGGCTTTCAACTCCCTTATTACAGATCCTTTCTTTATTTAAAAATAAGACATGAAACATTTGTATGAAACAAGTTAAATTATGGGAACCTTGCAGTCATATAAAAACATTCAACCTATGCCTATTATCTTTTGTATACATATGCCATGGTAGAAAGATAAAACCATTTAATTTTTCTGAGAATCACCTATCCAGATTTTCCAAAACTAAAATCCTTTCTAAAGACTCAAGATTGACTAATACATTTATAAAATATAATCATTTAATTTAAACATGGTGTTCTTACTAAATCCACTTACAATATTTTGATTAACTTCTTTAATATCGGATATTAACTAGATTTATAAATTCCAGATACAAGTCAATCTCTTAATAAAATACTTAACAAAATATCCATCCCATATCCAACACTTAATACAAGTAACAATTTAAATCATTAATACATGCGGATTTTATCATTTAGGCTCTTATCTAACTAAGTTTAGCATGCTATAATCTTCTTCTCAAAGCCTTGCTCCTACTCCTACTTAGTTGCTGCAATCCCTGAAAAAGCATTTGAAACTGCCTCATTTTAAATGAGACACCCCAGATGCCATTAGCACACTAGGGTCAGACACATGTCTGGTATGAGAAAATTCACAAAAGCAATTAGTTAATTAGGTTAAAATCAAATTAAATACATATACATAAAGTTCTGCCCTTTGGAATCAGATCATACTTGTGTGCATGCTCTGTGTCATTGTGCATGTGCACACTTTAATTTTTCTTTCCAGAGACTACATATATATAAATATGGCACATTCATTCAAGCATACAATTCAGTCAAAATCAAAGAATCATTCACACCAAACAGGAAAATAACCAATATGAGTTAAATCATTTATTCAATCCTCATATTTCAATTCTGGGAAAAACTCTAGTTTTCTCATCATCTCAAATATTATTCCCTTGGTATATTTATCTATCCTGGTCTCATCTGCAATATTTATGAATCAATGGACACACTGTAATGAACTAATTCACTCCATTACACAAAGATCTCAGGACTTAAACAAGCCATGTGTCAACTTGTATTACTGAAGAAAACAAGTCATTCCTGCAGTGTTCTTGACCCCAATTTCCTAATCAGGTTTAAGTTAATAATACTCTTTTGATTTTTCATGACTAAACCATTCAGTGATCCATTTTACTAACTAAAATGTCCATATCATGGCATCTCATATTATTCATAACCATACAGAGACAAACAAGCAAACAACCATTGGTGACTAAATAAATAAGGTTCTGTATGTATATATATATTCTGGTATTTTTAAAAGAGGTTTAGGCAACTAACATTGGCTTATGGCTTTTGAGAGAGTTTTTCCTTTTTGCAAACATTTGTGCTTGAGTTAAACTCAGAATGATCTGGTTTCACTGAATCACAAAATTTTGTTTGCTATGTGTATATATCTTTATGCATTTTTATTAAATTAGGAGCATCAGCACATAGGCAACCCTATTGCACCCCTAATTCCTCTTTGTCTCAAGCCTCAGCACTTATACATGAGTATATTGCAGCTCAATTTGTTTTCATTTCTCTGAGTTAAGCTAAAACCAATACTACTTGCCTATATTCAACATTTATTTTATGTTCCTAAGCATCTACATATCAGAGATTTGGGTTCATAAAACATATATGTATACTAACTACACATAAAACTTTCTTATAAATAAACAAGTAGAACAACCAAAGAGAATCAAAACATTTTCAGATTTAAAATCACAAATAAGCATTCATATATGAAAATACTCTTTTAAGAAAATTACTTATAACTGGCTACCTACATTAGGACTTATTGCCTTAGATTTTTGAGTGAGTTTTCTCACCTAGCTCTCTTCTTTGCTTCCTTAATTAATTGATGAACTTCTGCCTTAGCCTCAAACTCTTTTCCTTCCCTTGCTTTATGATTTCTATGGTGTTGTTTCTTTTTTTTCAAAGTTCTTTTCTGAGAAGGAGAGGAGGCTGCTGCATATACATGTATATATACAGGGTCTTCCTTAGGGTTTTGGGTATTGGCTAAAGTCATTTTTGCCCACCAGAAAAATCATGTTATCTGTATTTTATTTGAACCCAAAGTTCTACCCTTCCCGGCTTAATTTAGGTGAAGAGAAAAGTGGTTACATTCTTTTTGGTTAATTTCAGAATTTTGCTTTTCAGAAAATACTTTTTCCTTTGTCTACAATCATGCTAAAAATGTGACTCGATTTTGTTATTTACCAAATACTCTTCCTAATTCTGCCTATACCAAGCATTTCCCTGCTTTATCTTATTTTTTTCTATTTTTAGCTTTCATGTAAATGGTATGTACTTCCTTCATTTATTTATAAGAGGATTTCTCCTTTTTATATCTGCATTCTTTTTATTTCTGCCTACATATATAAAATATATTGGTATGTTTTATTTTGCTGAATTGAACTCTAGTACCTTATTAACATATATATATATATAAGTCTTACTGAAATAATCAGTACGCCTATATATATATATACCTCATTCTGTATTGACACACATATGCACATGTACACTCAAAAAATATTCAGTAGCATCCATATATGTATATTTACTTATGCATACAACTTTTAAGGAATTAACCTATATATATATATATTCCCATACAAATCAATATGTATTTATTCTTAGAGTTCAGGGACTTTTAGCTTTAGTTCATGTGCATTTCCTGTGCACACATGTACACATATACTGATACACTATCAAGCTATATCAATCCCCTTTCAAGATTTATTAAAAATCATTTTGAATTTATTTATATTTTTCAGAATAAATTCCTAAAATCTTGGGTCATTACAGGAAGGCTATTTATAAGCAATAGAAAAGGTAAATTACTAAACTATCCTTTGTCCTTTACTCTCCACTCATCCTTTGCCACCTCACCTAGCCTTCCACATCATCATGAACCAATGCCTCCCTTATGTCCCCCTCACTTATTTCCATGCCAACATGAAATGATGACTTGTACTCGAGTTGCCTAAGTGTCAAATCATGTCTAGGAATGTTTCTTAAAACATTTTTAATATTTACATGTATGTACTTAAGTATATATACCTTTGTATATACCATTATACACTAACATATTAACATTTTGAATGCATATAAACTTATACTAGAGTTCACAATGTTTCTGATAACTTTTAACCGATGAAAAGTCGAAAATTCGGAAAAAGAATTCCGGTCACATTTTCGATCTTTCTTCGAACTAAATATTTTTGTAAACAAATTTAAAAAACTATTTCACCATTATTAATTATTATTTAAAAGAGTTCTAATTTCATTATAAAACTATATACTGAATATAATAAATTAAATAAATATTCGCAAATCAAAGTAGTGAAATTCGGGGTCGTTGCATATATATTAAATGTGTTTGTTATAGTACTATTGCAGTATCAAGACTGAAATAAACAAATACAATTTTATTTCAACAAATATTTTATTTCAATAGCACACACAACTGCAACAAAAGCTTCCACAATATTATAAATATACAATATTTCATTTTCAACAACTATTTACTATCTTATATATACAACACTCTTTCAAATGCAACAATATGTAATCACTCCTATCCTCACTTACTCAAATATAATTTTTAACTTCTTGCTCCAATTTTTTCCAGTCATCTTCTTTACCTATCAAATAACAATTCAGTAAAAAACAAAGAGAAATAAATTGAGGTTGCAAAAATATAAATATATTTAAACTCGACATTACCTTAGTTTATGGGTTTTGTTCTTTTCATATTTTAAATAAGCATCAAAATAACGAACAAGGACCAGTATGATAGGTACATATAAGTACATGTACAATATGTTCATATAAAACAAAATTTAAAATCATGTCAATAATGTGCACGAATAACCTACGACGTGCACAGTGTATCACTATGCATGCCATAAGGCCGAGCACTTTAAAAATGCTATGCATATACACTTGTGCACAAATCAAACTTACATAAATGCACAAAAGCAAAGCACATTTGCACTAGCACTTTGAAAATATACATATCACGTTAGTGCATTAGTGGGCAAGCAAAAACAAGAAAGTGTAACAAGATCAGGTGCATGTATAGCGAGGTCAAGCTCAAAGGCTCATCACAGTGCTTAGGGGAGAAACATCAAAAGTGCACAACATCAGACACACAAAACAACTTCATGCACAGGCAAGGCAAGCATCAGACTCAACACAAGGCCAAGCAAATGCAAGGAGGGTAAATTACACAAATTGGTGCGACAACGAGCAATGGCAAGAACACAAGCCCAAAACAATGCACATGTCAAACTGGAAGTAGCCAATGCAATGTGCATCAATTTAAGTACACAAGAGGAAGCTCAAATGGGCATAGCATGAAAGCATACACACAAGGAAGCACACAAGACACACACACTCAATCAAGGCTAGAAACACACATCAGTGTGCAACGGCAAGAAACAAAAGATTCAATAGCATATATGTGCACCAATTCAAGATCAAAACATTCAAGTGAAAGCCCACATATAGGTCGAACAAGTACATGTGACAACCCGCAAATCCGTACCCTTTGAATCGACAATAAACCACATATGTCCGACCTAAAAAGTACAGAATGACGGAAGGCCATGGAAAAGAAGAGAGAGGGTGAGAAGAAAGAAAGAAGAAGAGAAAGAAGAAATAGAAACAATACATAGAATCTCACAAATCGCAGCGGAAAAATATATAATAGATAAATACAGATCTTTATATAAAAAGAAACTGTAACTGTTAATATACAAACAATCATCAGAGTACAATAGTCAATAAAGCAATCTGGACAGTTATAATAACTTGTCCTCACAAGTACTGCATATACAGTTTAACACACAGTGGAAAATAACCAAGTACGTGTAATATGACTGAAATCCTCCAGCTCGTCTCCTGAGCGCCATAGCATCCTAACCTGGATCTGCAATACTTGGTCTGACCTGAGCATTATAATAAAATCACCCGAGTCAGTTTGGAAAACCAGCGTGAGAAAACACACTCAATTTGAATTATTACTGTTATCAAAATCCTTGAAAACAAAGGTATCCCGTAAGACCATGCCACACATAAATACGACGGGTTTTTACCTTACGATAACCAAAAGATTTTTATAAAAAATCCAGTGATATTATAGTAATGTCTAAGTACAAATACTTATTAAAATAGCTGAAATTGTTACATTAATTAAATTCCAGCATACTAGACAATCAAAACCGTAAAGGCTTGTATTGGAGAATGGATTCCATACAATGACTAGGCACTGGGGTACCACCTATCACAGTACACGTCTAGAAAATGTACTAAGGACCTCGCCGGGATCCCATGCCAACACAAGACCGGCCTACCCCTGATCTGGATAGTACCGAATATGTCATCACCCTGGTTGCTTTGCAACCCTTTTTATCAAGATCTCATGCACAACCAATCCATAAATATGTAGATGTATCTAGAAGGATGGCAACATACCCTAATGGATGCGACCCACTTAGAATTGCTGCATCTTCCCTGATTTTTAGTCATTCTCGGTTGATGAGGCTTGAGGCTACGATTACCTTAAGAATAGCCTTCATATTTGGAATGCTATAACTGTCTTCCAAGCAAGCAATGCAATGATAGAATTCATCCATACAAGTTGTTCTGGGACTTAACAAACCGAATCTCCAAGAACTCCATCTTCATTATCTTCACGATATTACAATTCGAAATGCACAAATTGGATCGAAGTGGTTTTCGAATAATCAGATCTAATCCCGATCCTTTCGAAACGATTAACGAAATTGGCCAGATTTGATAGTCGGTTATTTAACTATCAAATTACATACACAAGCAGTCACTAGGCCCAAATTTTATAAATCTTTCAAAACATTCATTTCAAAATATCTTTACAAAGATAAATATTCAACTCTCTTTCAGCATTCCAACATTTGAAAACAATTTCAATACTTATCCATAACAGGATATTTTTAAACCATTTTAACACTTAGATATTTTTGAATTCAATTTATAACACTTAGAAAAATATTTCTATATAAATCATTTCACACTTAAAATATTTTCCAATACCCTCTTTTCAATACTTAGGAGAATATTTATAGGCGGATTCTCCAAAATCATTTTAATATCAAACTTAGGAAATATTTCATAACTTATCTCATAAATTTCCAAAATTATTTATAAATTCCATTTTACAATTTCCAAAACCGATTATACTCTTTTATAAACCCAACCAACAATTTATAACTTCTTTATGAATTCAGATTCAATTTCGAAGTTCACATATTTCAACATTTTGGAAATTCCAATTTCTCCCAAGACCCCTTATAAGGTTTCTCTTACCAAAATCATATCCGTTAAATAAACCTCCTTTACAAATCTCGAGAGGATTTATAAATAAATTTCAATCATTTCAAAACTCTATATATATGATAAGTATTTTTAAAGAATAATAATTTATTTCAAAATATGTTTAAGTGATTATTTAAAATATCAACACAATTTTACATAAACATCGATAACTCATTTCCAATTCATTTTTAAATAATACAAATAGATTTTACAAAGCTTATTATAAAAATTAAAATTTATTTCAATTAATATTAGATATTTGAAAAATCCACTTTCTGAAATATTTCGATACTAAAACAGCTTTAACTATATAGTAAATAAATAAAAATCCCATTTTAAAACAAATTTAATTTTTCGATAAAAATATATTTTTAAAATCAAATATTACCCATTTCAATTTATAAATCCCTCTCGATTCATATCACATTGATTACGTTTCAATTTCATAACCATTCTCACATTTCAAAAATAGAATCCACTATTTTTCCCAAAAACCGATTTCCATATCTCGATATAAATTCACACTGTGATTTTATATTTCCAATTTATCAATTGATAATCATTTCCCCTTATTTATAAATATCGTTTATAAGTTTATAACTCATTTGGGCTTCACTTGTTTATAAAAATAATCTCATTTATAAAATTTCATTTATGAATCCATTCCTTTATAAATTCCATTTATTTTTCAAATCTATTTTAAATATTGATTCCAACTCCTTTTCCATTAATCTAGAAATATCACCTAAAAATCCATTATTAAAAATCCCATATATAAATTATTATTAAACTCTAATTAAAACATTTTACGAACAGTTGAGTATAAATCCAAAATCAAATCATTATTTTATCCAAATCAATTTCCTTTAAAATAATCCAAATTTCGATATAAATATTTTTATATCCACAATCTCCTTCTAATTTCTTCAAATTCAAAAAGAATATTCATGGTATTTAAAATACCAAAATTAGGGCCAGTGCTTCTATAGCATAAAATAAATCAATCATAACAAAATTTATAATAGATTATCCACACACATCATATATCACTATATACGAAATTAAATAACAACAATCTTGAGGAATCCCATTGGATCCCTCCAACATGTTTTCCCTGCAACCACAGGTGTTATATAACATTAAATAATAATCCCACTTTGAGGTGGGATATCGCACTAAAAAGGGCCATCCGCTATTATGTGGGGTGCATAGTGTCTCATCCGCTCCAATTAGCGGGAATATATCCAACTACTAATATATATAGTACTATATATAATATAACATCCAACTGATAATAATTTCTAAATCCATCCATTCACCCAATAATTAATTTTTTTACATTTTAAATTAAAACTAGTTATCCAAAATGAGTGAGATTTACTCACTTTGATTTTTAGATTCCCTAAACGTTCCGTTCTGAATTAAAACTAAACATGCGTATAATCTTAATCCAAATTTCTGCTAGCTCCAATCAACTCCAATCTAATTCCTATTCGTAGTATTTTTAGTAACGAACCCAATGCAACTTGTTTCGTCTGATTTTGACCTCGCATGAAGAAGTTACGAATCACGTTCGAACTCTTTGCCACGCCACCCAGATCGACGCCGACCACCCTCCGCCTACCATGACCCATGCTGCTGCCGCCCCTCCTCCCTACGCGCGTGTGTATGTGCGTATATATGGTTCACTGAACCCAAAATCGACATGAGTTTAAACGCCAATTGCCACCGCCTTGTCGCTCCAAAGCCCATAACCATCGTTGAAGGGGTTCTCCTCGTCGAGCTCCACATTTCATCAGTTGAAGCCGTGTCCTAGTTCGGCCTCTAGAGGCGTCATTCATAGTTGGCCGTAGGACGGAGGGAGAGTGATCGCGGCTGGGTTTATAAATTTAGGGTTAGGGTTAAAATGGAGGGGGTTGTCTTCTATTTATAAGCAAATCTAAAACACTATTCATCGCCAAATTTCCACGAACTCCTATCGAGGCGTGCTGCCTGGCGTTTATAATGTTTTACCCCTATTCCGAACATAATGGAATATGTATCGGTGGCTAATTTCATCGTATTTGGAAGATAGGTTTTCTAATCGAATTATTTTAATTAAATTTACATAAATAAATTTCTATGCGTTTCAGTTTCGCACGACCAAACCGTAAGTCTGATTGACATGAAATTTGAAATCCTATAATAATATACTATTATGGATCCAATGAAACTAGTTTCATCCAATTCTAAGACAATGTCCCGAACAGCTATTTTCCTCGTCAATTAAATATTAAAATTTTCAATTTCTGTAAATTAACTTTTAATTCAACTTTAAAAGTTTACTATCTCTTTTCTAATTCAATTAAAATTTAAATTAACATTAGAAATCATTTTTATTCACATTAGATTCCAAAATTCAATTAATTAACTGATTTAACTTATAATATCATTTTTTTAATATTTAAATTCAATTAAATATTCGAATTTCAGTTGATTGAAATTCTGTGTCATTACATTCTTTCCCCCTTAAAAGAATTTCATCTTCGAAATTACTAAGGTAGGAAAATGCTCCAAACCATTAACTTTTCAAAACCCATTTAGTTAAAACTCGACATTTCACCTTTCTAAATTCTTTAGTTTCAACCAAAACAATTAGTTTCAATTTCTAATTCAAAACCCATTATTTCAATTACAATTCAAAAATTAACTTTTAAGTTAACAAAAAAATTTCAAAAATTTTCTAACACCCTAAATTTGCGAATTTTTTTGGCAGAGTCTCCCTTATAGGGAGAGCCTTTTGTAATATGACAAATATGATAAAAAGATATACATCAACTCTCATGGTCGGAAAAACACAATTTTTAGCGTTATTAAGCGAGTTCGCTTAATTTATATGCAACCGCGTAACCAAAATCAAGCCAAATAGTCTTCTTGTACCTGTACTTACTCAAATAAAACCATAAGTACCAAAAACATGAAATTTAACAACATTCCATTTATTTAACTAATTAAACATGCCATTTGCATAAACCAAACATGTTCTCTATGCATTTATAAGCAATTACAAGGTTCTAGCATGAAATTATCCACTTTCAGTCGATTTGTATACCTTTTATTCGATTACTAATAATCCACAAACAATTTATTTGCATTCAATACATATTTGCACACATTATATTCATATCCATTTCAAATTGATTCTAAATCAATTTATTCACTTTCCATTGAATCGCAAAATTTTGTTTTCTCCCGTTTACTTTAAACGACAAATTTTTCCATGCAAATTTGGTGATATTCATTTAATAAAATACCCACTTCAGTTTATAAGTCTATATAAATTGCTTCTGAATCAATTTATCCATTTTTATGGATTCACATTCAATCTATTCACAAAATCTTGTTCACTTCATTTTATATTAATGGCGTTTCATTCCATGTCAATTTATTTATGAATCACTTCAAAAAATTAATATTAAAGTGTATTATAACCTTTTATACGTCACATATATTCATTTCCACTTCAAAATTTAATTCCATACTCCATTTCATTTACATAACATCTAAAAACCATATTCAATTTATTTACACTTAAATTGAATTTGTTTATAACTTAAGTCATCACCATTTCAATCCATTTCTATTTTATTCGACAACATTTCAAAATATTTTTAATTCGCTTACATATAAGTCGAATTCCATTTATAACTCAAGTTCCATTTCCAATATTCAATTTACTAACCAATTCATCTAATTAGTTACTTCCATTTTCCACTTCACAATAAGATTTTTATTTCAAAAATCACTTCATTTATTGGCTTGAGTATAAACCATTTTATAACTCAAATTTGGATTTCCATTTCTTCACCAAATATCCAACCATTTTTATTTTGGTTTTTCTATTCCACCTTTCCAATTTATAAGTTACACAACTTATTTTTCACAATTATATAAATTCTATACTTGAGTTGATTCCATTCAAACTTATAACTTATAGTTATATAACCATTTTACAACTTAAATCTGTATACGGTACAATTCCATATTCTATCAATTCTAATTCAATTTTTATTTAACTTAGCTTAAGTTAAATTTCAGTACATACAATCCATTTTAACTTGCTTAATTTAAATTTAAATTTCAATTTCAAATTTCCCACTTTCCCTCCATGTTTATACTTTTTCAATTTTTAAACCCAAAACTTCTTTTATGATGCTTCCACACATCATTTAGATGAAATTCCAGAATTTTGAACACCCAGATTTATTTCAAATCATTTTGAAATCATACCAATATATATCTCTTTTGTTTCAACAAACCATTCCTTTAGAATTTTCAAAATCAACTTATCCAAAACAAATTAAACAACACTTGTTTTTCAACAAAAATCTCCATATCAAATTACTACGGTAGCAATCCGTCACTTAGGAACTCGAAAATGAATACCAATGGTGATGTAGTCATCACCAGAATTATTTCCCAGTGACTGAAGTGAGTTCAATGCAACATCGCCTTCAAAATCCATTTAAAACCATTTTTATTTCAAAAATATTTTAAAAAATAATACTATTTTGATTTTCACAACACTTCGGAAAAATATTTTTCAAACTTTTCAGGATTTTAAATCTCTAAACTCTGGTTTGAATAAATTTTTATTCTAACTTATGTGCATAATTCATTCTTATACAATTTCAATTTGGTTATATGAACAATTCAAATTTTATAATCTTGTTTAGATTAATAATAACAACCAACACTCCAAATATACTATTATAATTTTAGAAAATTATTTCCTTTATATCAAAATATAATTTGGGTAAAATTATTTCATTTACCCGCTTCAAAACAATATTGTGTCAGTTTCCTTGGTTCAAGTGTTTAGAAACCCCTATCGATATTGTGGCGTCTTACATATCGACCAGGATTCATAAGCCACTCAACAGATAAATTAGCACAATATAAAACATTTTTATATTCACTAACAAATGCGCGCTCATATCTATAATACACTCAAACTCATTCTATGGTACTACTGACCCTATCTCTAATGAGTAATCCCTACCAAAGCCAAGATTTTCACTTAACCTTGTGCTCTAATACCAAGTGTGACGACCCGCAAATCTGTACCCTTTGAATCGACAATAAACCACATATGTCCGACCCAAAAAGTACAGAATGACGGAAGGTCGTGGAAAAGAAGAGAGAGGGTGAGAAGAAAGAAAGAAGAAGAGAAAGAGGAAATAGAAACAACACATAGAATCTCACAAATCACAGCGGAACAATATATAATAGATAAATACAGATCTTTATACAAAAAAAACTGTAACTGTTAATATACATACAATAATCAAAGTACAACAGTTAACATAGCAATCTGGATAGTTATAATAACTTGTCCTCACAAGTACTGAATATATAGTTTAACACACACAGCGGAAAATAGCCAAGTATGTGTAATACGCCTGAAATCCTCCAGCTCGTCTCCTGAGCTCCATAGCATCCTAACCTAGATCTGCAATACTCGGTTTGACCCGAGCATTATAATAAATTAACACCCAAGTCAGTCTAGAAAACTAGCGTGAGAAAACACACTCAATTTGAATTATTACTGTTATCAAAATCCTTTGAAAACAAAGGTACCTCGTAAGACCACGCCACACATAAATACGACGGGTTTTTACCTTACGATAACCAAAACATTTTTATATAAAATCCAGTGATAATATAGTAATGTCTAAGTACAAATACTTATTAAAATAGTGGAAATTGTTACATTAATTAAATTCCAACATACTAGGCTCTACAATTAAAACCATAAAGGATCGTATTGGAGAATGGATTCCATGCAATGACTAGGCATTGGTGTACCACCTAATACAATACACGACTAGAAAATGTACCGAGGACCTTGCAGGGATCCCCAGCTAACACAAGATCGGCCTACCGCTGACCTGGATAGTACCGAATATGTCATCACCCTGGTTTCTTTGCAACCCTTTTTATCGAGATCTCATGCACAACCAATCCATAAATATGTATACGTATCCAGAAGGATGACAACATACCCTAATGGGTGCAACCCACTTAGCCTTGTTGCATCTCCCCTGATTTTCAGTCATTCCCGGTTGATGAGGCTACGATTACCTTAAGAATAGCATTCATACTTGGAATGCTAACACTGCCTTCTAGGCAAGCAATGCAACTATAGTATTCATCTATACAAGTTGTTCTCGGACTGAACAAACCAAATCTCTAAGAACTCTATCTTCATTATCTTCACGATATCACAATTCGTAACGCACAAATCAAATCGAAGTGGTTTTCTGATAATTAGATCTGATCCCGGTCCCTTCGAAACGATTAACGAAATTGGCCAGATTTGATAGTCGATTATTTAACTATCAAATTATACACACAAGCAGTCACTAGGCCCAAATTTTATAAATCTTTCAAAACATTCATTTCAAAATATCTTTACAAAGATAAATATTCAACTCTCTTTCATCATTCCAACATTTGAAAACAATTTCAATACTTTTCCATAACATGGTATTTTTAAACCATTTCAACACTTAGAAATATTTTCGAATTCAATTTATAGCACTTAGAAAAATATTTCTATATAAGTCATTTCACACTTAAAATATTTTCCAAAACCCTCTTTTCAATACTTAGGAGAATATTCATAGGCGGATTCTCCAAAATCATTTTAATATCAAACTTAGGAAATATTTCATAACTTATCTCATAAGTTTCCAAAATTATTTACAAATTCCATTTTACAATTTCCAAAACCGATTATACTCTTTTATAAACCCAACCAACAATTTATAACTTCTTTTATGAATTCAAATTCATATCGAAGTTCCCATATTTCAACATTTTGGAAATTCCATTTTCTCCCAATATCCCTTATAAGATTCCTCTTATCAAAATCATATCTATTAAATAAACCCTGTTTACAAATCTCGAGAGGATTTATAAAAAAAATTCAATCATTTAAAAACTCTATATATATGATAAGTATTTTTAAAGAATAATAATTTATTTCAAAGCATGTTTAAGTAATTATTTAAAATATCAACACATTTTTACATAAACATCGATAACTCATTTCCAATACATTTTTAAATAATACTATTTTACAAAGCTTATTATAAAAATTATAATTTATTTAAATTAATATTAGATATTTGAAAAATCTACTATCTAAAATATTTCGATACTAAAATAGCTTTAACTATATAGTAAATAAATAAAAATCCCATTTTAAAATAAACTTAATTTCTCGACATTCCAATTTATAAATCCCTCTCGATTCATATCACATCGATTACGTTTGAATTTCATAACCATTCTCACATTCCAAAAATAGAATCCACTATTTTTTCCCAAAAACCGATTTTCATATCTCGATATAAATTAACATTGTGAATTTATATTTCCAATTTATCAACCGATAATCATTTCCCCTTATTATAAACATCGTTTATAAGTTTATAACTCATTTGGGCTTCACTTGTTCATAAAAATAATCTCATTTATAAAATTTCATTTATGAATCTATTCCTTTATAAATTCCATTTATTTTGCAAATCTATTTTAAATATCGATTCCAACTCCTTTTCCATAAATCCAAAAATATCACTTAAAAATCCATTGTTAAAAATCCCTTATATAAATTATTTTTAAATCTCTAATTAAAACATTTTACGAACAGTTGAGTACGAATCCAAAATCAAATCATTATTTTATCCAAATCAATTTCCTTTAAAATAATCCAAATTTCGGTATAAATATTTTTATATCCAAAATTTCTTCTAATTCCTTCGAATTCAAAAATAATATTTATGGTATTTAAAATACCAAAATTAAGGCCAGTGCTACTATAGCATCCAATAAATCAATCGTAACATAATCTATAACATATTATCCACACACATCATATATCATTATATATGAAATTAAAAACAACAATCTTAAGGGATCCCATTGGATCCCTCCAACCTGTTTTCCCTGCAACCATAGATGTTATATAACATTAAATAATAATCCCGCTTCGAGGCGGGATATCGCACTAAAAGGGTCATCCGCTATTATGCGGGGCGCATAGTGTCTCATCCGGTCTAATCGTCCAGAATATATCCAACTACTAATATATATACTACTTTATATAATATAACATCCAACTGGTAATAATTTATAAATCCATCCAATCAACCAATAATTAATTTTTTTACATTTTAAATTAAAACCAGTTATCCAAAATGAGTGAGATTTACTCACCTTGATTTTTAGATTCGCCAAACGTTCCATTCTGAATTAAAATTAAACAAGCGTTAAATTCTAATCCAAATTCCTGCTAGCTCCAATCGACTCAAATCCAATTCATATGCGTAGTATTTTCAGTAACGAACCCAACGTAACTTGTTTCATCTGATTTCGACCTCCTATGAAGAAGTTACGAATTATAAATCATTCGTTATAATAATATATAATTAACTTAATAAAACTTAATTAAACTTTTAACCTCTTCATCTTTCCCTTTAGGTTGCTACAGTCCCGCGCCTTTGTTTTTTTTTTCATGCGAACGAGAATCACGTTCGAACTCTTCGCTGCACTACCCAGATCGACGCAGACCACCCTCCACCTACCGCCGCCCCTTCTCCCTACGCGCGCGCGTATGCACGTATCTAGGTGTAACGACCCAGTATTTTCAACCATTCGCATCCATTATAAGTGTATATGTAGACACTCATGCCGGAGTTGAATTGCTCAAAGTACCGCGTTGTAAATAAAATTTGGCAAAACTCAGAATATACAGTAAATAAAATAATTACAGATCACAGACACAGAGTAATATAACAATAATGCAGCGGAAACAAAAGGATAGTAGTTCATGAAGCTACTATATATATAACAGAGTTAAACAAGATACAACAGAGGTCTCGAATACAATAGATGTCTCAATACAATAATCAAATACCAGATCTGAATACATCACTGGAATCAACAGAATAACTGAAAGCAGGATCGATAGATTGCTGGATCTCCAAGCGAAGCTCCAACTCCAAAGGTGAGTCTCAAATACTGTATCACTCAGTCTGACCCGAGTGTAAAGCAAAACACAAAACACTCGAGTCAGGATTAACATTCTTATATAAATAAATCCAACTCAAGTGAAATATCAACTAAAATACAAGTAACTTAAAGGATGTTTGGGATAACCATCCTCTAAGGGTCCGTTAAACTATTTACTATGTAGTAATATACGCTATATACAGTAGTGTCTAAATAAGTAAAGTATAATCATATCGGAAAATAGCGTTAAGGGGATGGAGAACCTTAACGCGGTCGGATCTTAAAATCATAATCGTAGTAAAGCTCGATATGGTAGGTGACACGGCACAACTAGGCAATGCCAGGGTAGATATACCAATTACGCACACGGACTGATGGATACGCATAGCAGCCACTACCGTTCCACCTCGAACAACATTCCCAAATCGGAGGATGGCCATCTAGTCAAATCACAAGTAAGAGTATAATATCGAAGAAATGCGTCCGAGAAGAGGTGCTACCTCACTGGTCCGAGATCGCTCCTGTTTTAGCCACCTTATGCCAACTCACGGGAGTTGGGTCCACGTAACATACCTTAAGAACGCCACCACCATCCTACTTCATTCTGGAATCTCCACCGCGTACACGGTTGCCAAAGTGGTTTTCGGTATCGACAGAGAGTATGTCCATATCCGATCCCGGTCTCTTTGCCAACCAATCGTTATTATAACACCGTGGTCATTTCAAAATAGTTTATACTTCAAAACCAAAATATCATTATCATTTCAAAACCCAATTTAATATGATATCATTTCATTTCAAATATATCCATTTTCAAAATCGTATTACTTTCCAAAGTTATAATGCTTTCGAAATCATAGTTTGGAAATCACAGTATTTTGGAAATCATAGCACTTTCCTTTTTAACAGTTTAGATATTAAAATTTCATTATAAAATAAATTAATTTCCTCAAATTTCACAAATCGATTCAAATTAACTCAAATTCCAAAAATTTAATTTAATCAAATCTCAAATCATCCGTTTCAACTCGATTTAGCTTCTAAATAAACCATTTCAAATTATCAATTTCAAATACGTATCTAAACCATAAAATAAGCCATTTCAATTTTTGAATATATTTCAAAGCTTTAAACATTCAACATTTCATAACTAAATTCGATAATTTATATACATATCAAATTCACTTTACAATTATTTAGTTTTGAAATATTAACTTAACATTTCCATAACACTTGAATACAATTTCATTTTTTTACAATCTAAATAAACAAAATATCTCATTTAAATATTATACGTTTGAAATATCCATTTAAGTCACCTTTTCAAATTTCAAGTTGTAAATCACTTCTTAAAATTTCAAATTTAATACATTTCAAATCAAACTTATTTTAGTATAATTCTTAAATAAATATAGTTTCAATCAATTTCAAATCATTATAAATTCTATATTTAAAAACATAGATATTAAATAAATACTTAAACATATTATTTATCAACTTTATTAAATCAACTTAAATACATCTTTTAAAAATCAATATTTATCAAAACCATATATTTCTTTTCAAAACCAAAGAAATCATTTTCAAAACATTTATATATAGACCAACGGTGCCTGTATATAATTTTCTATCCTATGGTCAAGTGATACGGATATTTATCATTTCAATCCGCAATTTAAAATATATATACGGGTATATATCTTTTCAACCCGCAATCCCAAATTCAATTCAATGAAAATCGCTTGGGTTTATCATTTCAACCCATAACGATTTTCTCCTATTCTATAGATCGTTCGGGTATGTATCATTTCAACCCATAGTGATTCTATACTAACAGGGAACTTGCAGAGTGATAACAGATATGATAATAAAATAACAACAGTAACAGTCATATAACATCAGTATAAATAACAGATAATGGTGTCAGATGTCACAGGTGAACAGATACCGATAATGACATATATAACAATGTAAATAACTAACATCAGCATATTTCAATTGATATTTCAATTGAAATTAAATCTAATAAATATAAGAACATTAATCGTGAGTGATTGCTCACCTTTCGAGGCTAGAGAGGATAGACACTGAAATTGAGTTACGAATCCCAATACGAATCCCAAAGCAAAGTAAGATTGGCACGAATTCGACGAACAAAGCTGATAACAAGGAATTGATAAAACGAATCAGAACCGGATCAATGATGGTAAATGGTATCAGAGAACTTGTATATATATATATAACTATATATAAAAATCATATTCTAAATTTTAAACACTTATTAAATTAAATATACATATATATATACCCATTATATATTTATATTTTGAAATAATTCATGTAAATGTAAAATACTTAACAAATGTACATATATATATATATCCCAGACACTGTACAAAATATTCCAGTCTAATATGTATATATCTAACTCATGTATACATATATATAGTACATGAAATCATTTTTCCAAAACTAATATCTTATGTATACAACTATACAGCGACCCATATGAACCAATATTACTTTATATATATACACGGCACACAAATAAACAACTATTATACCTTTGTGACATTATTTTATACAACGGTTCATATATTCTATTATAAAATACTATGAAGGTACAAAGGAAAATATCATATCGTCCATAACAATTACATTTATAAATAGTTCCACTTTATATAAACTAGTGCAACAGAGTATATATATACTGGTTGCAAACACTGAATAGAACAAAAATATGAATACTATAAATATATATAAATACTAATATATAACTACTGCAGCATGCAAAAATCCTTCAAACAGCATATCTAAACAGATAAGCCTCATATACATGCACATAGCGTATAAGGATAACTCCAGAACTGATGGAAAAATAATATGTACTATGTACATATACAAGTTATGAATAAATAAACTACATAAACATCTTTATAATATAATGCCTATAAACTAAAATATAACTTTTATAATTGAAAATACAACATATACAGTAGCATGTATATATATTAAAACATATAAATATAAAATGAAAAAACAAAACAAAACAAAAAAACAAAAATACATATATAAGTATATAACGTATAGTATGTATACTACACGTGAGATCTATTAGACGTACAATATATAGATAGAGCCTCATGCTTTCGAACAACAGCACTAACTAAAAATATTTATACAAACATTGGTCTACAGCAACCTATAGAAAATGAATTTACACCTTAAACACAAACATATAATACAAAACAGCCTATAGCTTATAAAACCCAATTATATCATAATATATAATGCATACTACTTACAAACATATCGTACTGCACTAAAATAAAATGTCTGAGTCCAATATAGATATAATATGATCATAACACTATCATATTACGTAACATAGTAAGCTAATATAAGAAAATCTTATATATCTAAACATGTATATAAACCACTTTATAATATAACATATAATACTCTACTGTAAAAATTTGTGAAATCTAACCATATATATATAAATATTAGAAATATATACATGCATACCAGAAGCTAACAAAAAATCAACATACATATTATACTTATTAAAATATAACAGATCATATTAAAACTGACATATATATAGGTATATATATGAACTACGGTAGAATATCATACCTATTTACACTGTCAAAACAAGAAGAAGATGGCCAAACAGGGAGGAGGAGCTCGGCCATATGAGGGCTGCTATTGGCAAAGTAGGGATGCAGCTACGGCCATGGATCTGGGGAGGTGTGGAGTCGCTCGAGGCTGTGGTAGTCTGGTGGCGGTCTGGTGGAGTTTGGCTGAGGGGTGGTCAGATCTGGGTCGCGTGAGGCGGGTGAACGTGAAGGGTTTGAGGTGGAAACACGAGGCAGAGGATGGTGGAGCGTTGGTTGTTTGAACAAGTGGCGTGAGGCTATGCAGAGAGGGGAAAATGAAAGGAGGGAAGCACGACAGAGGTTG
Source organism: Allium fistulosum (assembly GCA_030737815.1). Taxonomy (NCBI): domain Eukaryota; kingdom Viridiplantae; phylum Streptophyta; class Magnoliopsida; order Asparagales; family Amaryllidaceae; genus Allium; species Allium fistulosum. The sequence goes on from CM060901.1 coordinate 391,885,807, forward strand.
GGGAAGGAGGTAGAGCAATTTTCCCTCTTTTTTTCTTTCTTTCGACCATGGAGAAAAAAAAACAAGTGATAGAGCAATTGAAATAAAGGAAGGTGGCAGGCTAATCTAATATAAAAATTTAGATTTGAAGAAACAGAACCGAAAAGAATGAAAAAAGAAATAAATGGGCTAGCGTTTCGGTCTAGGAGAGAGCGATTCAACAGAAATTAAAATGATGGAAATGTAACCGATGACCATTGAATGAGCAAAATTTATTAAAGCAATTTATTATATTGCTTGGCCTGCACGTTCAAATTTTGAAAAGCAAACGGAAGGGTAAAGTCGCAATTTATGGTACCGTTGCAACGAATAGTTTATTGTTTTCGTCACCTACCGGACCTCAAAATATAGAAATAAATATACCGTAGAGATCAGCACGACGAGACGATTAAAATGGTATACATATATCAGTGGTACGATCATCCGATCAAAAATCGATATCGGTACGAAATGCTGCTATTTTGCCGAAAATAAGATCGACGGAGCAATAGATGTCCAAATTTGGAAAAATGACAAACTGACATCTTGCTTAGAAGATGGTTTAGAATTTTTCTATGTAAAAATATTTAGGTTCCGGAAACATTTTATTATCATCAATTTTAACTGATTAAATTGAAGTGAATTTACGCGCGAAATAAATTTTCATATTTTCGGACGAAAATTTACCAGTTGCTATGTTTAATTAGACGCATTCCAAATATCAAATTTAAATTTCAAAATTTTATTGTTTAAAATTTCACAAAATTTCAATAATTAAATAAATAAAACTACTGAAATTTACGGGTCGTTACACTAGGGTTCGCCGAACCCAAAACTGCCGTGAGTTTAAACGCCAATCGTCGCCGCCTCGTCGCTCCAAAGCCCATCACCACCGTTGGAGTGGTTCTCCTCGTCGAGCTCCACATTTCATCAGTTGAAGCCGTGTCCTAGTTCGGCCTCTAGAGGTGTCATTCATAGCTAGCCGTAGGATAGAGGGAGAGTGATAGCGGCTGGGTTTATAAATTTAGGGTAGTGTTAAAATGGAGGGGTTTGTCTTCTATTTATAAGAAAATCTAAAACATTATTCATTGCCAAATTTCCACGAACTTCTATCGAGGCATGCCGCCTGGCGTTTATAATGTTTTACCCCTATTCCAAACATAATGGAATATGTATCGGCGGCTAATTCCATCGTATTTGAAAGATAGGTTTTCAAATCGAATTATTTTAATTAAATTTACTTAAATAAATTTCTGTACTTTTCAGCTTCGCATGACCAAACTGTAAGTCCGATTGACACGAAATTTGAAATCCTATAATAATATACTATTACGGATCCAATGAAACTAGTTTCATCCAATTCTAAGATAGTGTCCCGAACTGCTATTTTCCACATCAATTAAATATTAAAATTTTCAGTTTCTGTAAATTAACTTTTAGTTCAACTTTAAAAGTTTACTATCTCTTTTCCAATTCAATTAGAATTTAAATTAACATTAAAAATCATTTTTATTCACATTAGATTCCAAAATTCAATTAATTAACTGATTTAACTTATAATATTCATTTTTTTTATATTTAAATTCAATTAAATATTCTAATTTCAATTGATTGAAATTCTTGGTCATTATAGTACACGTAGTTAACAACAATGCTATGCACAAAGAGATGTACACACAAACTAGTAAGCTCAACGGGGTACATGTGCACAAACAGTCAGAATGTGAAGATGCAATATGGTGCACAATTATAGCTCAACACAGTGCACAACCAAGCCGAGCTACCAAGTCAAACAATAACACACAAGGTAATATTTGACACATCAACAAGTCAATGCAAATTCAAGTATATATGAAGATATAGCATGGTGCACAACAATAGTAGATATGCACAAGACACAACAACACACACAAACCCAAGCAAACCAATAGCACAAATCACGCATGCAGGCAAAGAAATATCAGCGTTGAAGATACAAGCCGAAGCTAAAATATTGAAAGATTCAAAAATCCGGCCAGTCCAAATATTGGAAATATTCAAAAGGTGGCCAGGTCCTAAATATACCATAGATAAATTAGCTAATAACCACAAACCGGAGACCAAAAAATTAACAACAAAGATTAAAATCTCAATCGAAAGTTGAAATATTAAAAGCAAAAATACTTTGAAATATATGGAATAATCAGAAGAATCTTTCACAATCCTACTCTATAAATACCCAATTCATAATCGACAGTTTTAAAGTCGATTTCAAAATAAAAAATTAGAAAAGTAAAAATTGTACCAGATTATCAAATGGAGAAGCGCTTGACAATTGAAGCAACTGAAGGTATGAATCATCAGGCAACCAAAGTGATTGATCGATAAAGAGTCACGTGCGTAATTTCATCGATGAATATAAAATCGATAGATTCAAAATTGAAGAGAAACCTTAAAAAATAAGAGGGAGGATCGGCTTGAAGGAATAAAGACGAACTAGAAGAATTGGACCGCATTTTTTTCTTTGGGCCGTATCATTTTCTTATGTTAAACTATTATATTAGGGTTTCTTTGTTTTATTTAATTATAATTTACTTTGAAAATTTAAAACTCTAGTTTGTTGCTAGGATTGAAATACGGTGTGTAGTTCGGTAAATTCTTAACTCGAGGATAGAGTTGAGCAGAGTTTTGAGCTTAGGGTTAGAATAATCACGTAAGCGATAGTCATAAGTTTGCAAGGTCTATAAGCGGTCAATTGTTTAGCATTAGTAGAAATCTTAAGGGCAGCAGTAGACAAGTATTGTCGAAGCTAGGTAAATTTGTGTATTTCTTTTATTTCCACATTTACTCTATTATTATATATATGCTATGATTTTTATTATTCTGTGAATTTATTATAAACCATATTCGACCCTCTAGGGTTAATTCAGTCCTATAAGTGGTATCGAAGCAAGGCTGCTAGAAAAAATGTCTAGCCCGAGTTGTAGATCTAGTGAAAGTGAGTTTAGTGTTAGTCCACCTATTTTTGATGGAACATATTTTTTTAATTAGAAATCAAAAATGGAACTTTATTTAATATCTGTTAATTTTAAATGTTGCAATATTATTGAGAACGGGTGTGATATGGTAGATAAGAAAAGTATTTCAATTAATGCTTATACTATTCTCTACTCTCTAATTAATATAGCTGAATTTAACCATATCTCTCATTGTTTAACTAAACAAAAAATCTAAAACACTCTCGATGCAATATATGACGGAAAAGTTAACAACAGCGAGAAACTCCCCAATTCTGATTCAATGGAAAATTGGTTTGACAAGATTCACAAAAGACGATTCAAACGATGACACTGGTGACAATGATTCAACAACTAATGAGATAAGTGATTTTCGTTTAAAGAGTTAATTATTTTTTTCCATAAATTAACTAAATCTATTGATGATCTTTAACTAAATAATAAAAAGTTGAAAAGCGAAAAATCTAAACTGCATTAGAAAAATAATAAATTGGAAATAGAGCTTGAAATTATTAAGAAACCTGAAAATTCTAATTGCAAAAAATGTTTGAATTAAGAAAAAGAATTTGCTTATTTTAATAAAAAAATTCAAAAGCTAGAAAAGGAAAACTTAATTTTGGCAAAAGACGAAACTGAGTTGATTTGCAAAAACAACATTTTATAAAAGGAGTTGGAAAGTTTTAAGATGTTCGAAAATTCCAAATGTGCGAATTTTAAAAAGGAAGTAAAAGAGGTCAAAGAAAATTTCAAAACCCTTGAAAACAAAAACATGATTTTGGAAATAGCAAAACTGAAATTATTCAAATATATCATGAATTTGAAAATGTGATCCAAAATATCAAGGATTTCGAAAGCTTAAATTTGAAAAATGCAAACTTTTCGAAACTAAGACGCTTGAAATTGAGACCAAAATAATATAGCTCGAAAATGAAAATTTGGTCTTAAAAAGAAAAGATGTTGAAAATGACAAATTGCTATTAATCGTTGTTTAATGCTAATAAATTAAAATAAACTTTTAAAATCCAAAGTCGATGATTTAGAGTTAACTCTTCAAAAAATTCATTGGAGAAAAATCATTTGTTATGTTATTAGGAAATCAACTCTTTGCAAACAATAAAAATGGACTTGGATTTGAAAAATGTAAATATATAAACAATTGACTAGTAATGCCGTTAAAGAAAGAAGTGTGATACCCAAATGCATAAAGTGTGGCAATATAGGACATGGTTATAATAATTGTCAAAATAGAAACAAAAACAAAACCGTTAAAAAAATCTGGACTCCAAAAGGTACAAACGAAAATTTCCTTAAATTTAAACAAGTTTAGGTTCCCAAGGGTATAATTGTAAATACTAACAGTTTACTATATGAACAAATTTGGATACCAAAGGTTACAAATAAAAATAAAAGTGGTCCTACATCCTTTGTTAGGCCACTCACTTCTCATAATATTTAGGTATGGAAACGGGCTAAGGAACAATCATGATAACGGTTGACCTCGAGTTATTCTATGTAGGGTTTATGAGAAAAATTCCAATGTTCCTTACCCTAGAAAAGTGAGAGGGAGATCTACAATAAAAATGGTGAACAAGAATACAATATCAAAGGTAAGCAAAGGTATGATCTTTAAACCCTGTTTTCTTTTCTTGTTGTTAATTCTGTTTTTGTTGACACTACTGTAGTATAATTACCATATCCTTAACTCCGATTTGTAAAATTTAAGATATTATGGAAAATAGATAGAAAATTCTATAAGTTTTATATTTTGTGTTTTTCCTGAATTTGAACTTAAACCATTGGAAAACTACAAATCATTCGGTATATTGTTTGAAAACTTTTTTAGAACTTCTTAACAAAGCTGTAGAAAATCGATAATAACTTGAACATTGTTATTTCAAAAAATTTAATTCTTGAAGTTCTTGAGAGCTAACTAATAACACTACAACTTTACTATTTTGAGTTTTCGCTAATTTATTTTGTAAAACCTTGAAAAACAACAATGATGTCGGCACATCACGTGAAAAGCATTTCTGATTTATGCAAACAAGTTATAGTATTTTAGATATAACATTTGTTTGATTCATTGTTTTAACTTGAGATCAATTTTGATGATTACAATATTGAATATCTAAATATTCCAAGTTTAATGCTAAAACAAACTATGAACTTAAAGTTTTCAAATAGTGGTTTCAAATGGACTGAATTTTCAAAGCAACAATAGTCAGTTATCTACATACAATGAAAACTTTCATTACCTTTAACGACAAATTGTTGGTTAGAGAAATTTTAATTGTGTGGGCCTTTGTTTGATAAGAATGACTTTGCCTTTGTTTAACATAAATGACTTTGCTAAAAAATTGAATTTTTTGAGTCAATTCGAATGATATTATGGAATGCACAGTCGACTTGTTTTATAACATACCATTATATCTTGCCTTAGGCAACTAGAGTATAAATGGTATCAGACATCACTTTATTTGAGATCATATTTGCATTTGACTGATATTCCAACTGATTTTAAATTTCGCAGACATTGTTTTACAATACCCTTTGTAGAAAATCTATTTTTCGCAACTTTGTTTGGATTTAGAAACCTTTCCAAATAACTCATATTTTTACTTTGGTTTTCTTTAATAAAAAATTTTCTTGTTTACTTTAGTAAGGAATTTACTCTTGAAATGAAGGCTGTTGACTGCTTGAACCTTTTGAAATTTATAAAAAATTATTAATAGTGATTGAGAAAGTGATGGGTAGTGATTAAATTGTACTTCATAACTAGAGGAAGCATATGCTAAAAATTTCCTTATAATTGAACAAGTTTTATCATGTTTTAAAATTAGCACATATTCCATGATCATTTCTATCACTATCATCCTTCTTGCAATCTATATACCAAAATTAAATATAGTGTGTAGAAGTTGGTATTTTAAAAAACAAGGAATTGTATTTTAGTGTAATTTATATAACTCTATCCCAAAGTATTCACTCTCATTTAAAAGTTCTCATGGTTATGCATGGGTAAATAACTTTAATCTCTAGATATGTGTTTCCATGCTCATTTAAAAGTCCTTATGGTTATGCATGGATAGAACACTTATACAAGAGAGGGATAAATATTCAAGTAGTTTCTAACCTCATTTAAGAGTCATAACGGTTATACATGGTTAGAAAATGCTAGATATTTTTTACCGACCTCATTTAAATGTCATAATGGTTGTGCATAGTTAGAAAGTGCTTAACATTTTTTATATAATTTTTTAGAAGAATAATTTTCATAAAAATTTCATTTATTAAAAATACCACACTGTTGCCACTATATAAAATTCCCCTAAACCATAACCCAATCGTCACTATAAAGTGAAATTTGTGTCTATTTAGTAAAATATTATGATTTTTGTTTGATTGATTGAAATTTTCAACATACATTTATCTTTATATGATTTATAGTTTCATTCAAAATTCATCACAATATCAATTATTATTATTATTTTGATGATAACAAAATAGGGAGAGAGGTTAAGATTTTGGTGGCTGAGTAATAACCTTATCGATATTCAAGAGTGATTTTATTTTTTCAACAGTTGTTTTAGCTTTTGCAATTGTTTTGACAACAAAATTTCTTTGGCATTTAGGATTTTTTATTTGCATGCTTCTATATAGGGGGAGTCTCATTATAGGGGAGTATGTAAATAGGGGAGCTTAAACACGACACATCAAACACATTTCTTTGATGCAAAATCTTAATATATGTTTGTTATCATCAAAAGGAGGAGATTGTAGAATATAATAGTTTATGATTTTTGTTTGATGATAATAAACTTAATATTTTGTAAATGTGTTTGTTATAGTACTATTGCAGTATCACAGAATAAAATAAACAAACACAATTTTATTTCAACATTATTTCAATAAGATTTCAATAGCACACACAATTACAACAAGAGCTTCCATAATATTTTAAATATATAGTATTCATTTACATCAACTTTTTACTATCTTATATATACAACGCTCTTTCAAATAAAAAATTTGTAGTCACACTTATCCTCACTCACTCAAATACAATTTTTATCTTCTTGCTCCAATTTTTGTCCAGTCATCCACTTTGTCTGTCCAATAATAACGTAGTAAAAAGCAAATTGAAACTGCTAAAATATAAATATATTTGAACTCGACATTGCAATAGTTTATTGGTTTTGTTCTTTTCATCTTTTAAATAGGCACCAATATAATGAACATGGACCGGTACGACATGTATATACAAGGACAAGTACAACATGTTCATGTGAAATAAATTTTTTAAATCAAGTCAATAATGTGCACGAACAACATACGAATGCACAGTGTATCACTGTACATGCTATTAGGCTGAGCACATTAAAAAGGCTATGCATATACACTTTTGTACAAGTCAAACTTGCACACATGCACAAAAGCAAAGCGCATTTGCACCAGCACTTTGAAAACATACATATTAGGTCAGTGCATTTGCTAGCAAGCAAAAACAAGCAAGTGCAACCCGGTCAGGTGCATGTATAGCAAGGTCAAGCTCAGTACAGTGCTTAGGGGGGGAACATCAAAAGTGCTTAGCATTAGCCACACAAAACAAATTCATGCACAGGCAATGCAAGGATCAGACTCAATACAAGGCCAAACTGAATAAAAGAGGGTAAAACACACAAATTGGTGCATCAGCGAGCAATAGCAAGAACACAATCCCAAAACAATGCACAAGTCAGATAGGAAGTAGGCAAAGCAATGTGCATCAATTTAAGTACACAAGGGGAAGCTCAAACAGGCACAATAGGAAAGCATACACACAAGGAAGCACACAAGACACATGCACTCAATCAAAGCTAGAAACACACAGCGGTGTGCAACAAGAAACAAAAGATTCAACAACATACTTGTGCAACGATTCACGATCAAAATATTCAAGTGCAAGTGCACATACAGGTCATGCAAGTGCACATACATGGTCTACAGCAATGCAATGCACAAAAACATGCATACACACAACAGCAAGCTTAACATGGTACAAGTACACAAACAATCTAAATGTGAAGATGCAACATGGTGCACAATAGCAGTTCAACAAGTGCACAACCATGCCGAGCTACCAAATCAAACAACAGCACATAAGGCAATATTCAACACATCAACAAGTTAAGGCAAATTCAAGTATATGTGAAGATGCAGCATGGTGCACAACAACAGTGGATATGCACAAGAGACAGCAACACACACAAATGCAAGCAAACCAATAGCACAAGTCATGTATGCAAGCAAGGAAATATCAGTGTTGAAAAATACAAGCCGAAGCTAAAATTCTAAAAGATTCAAAAGTTTAGCCAAAGTCCAAAAATTGGAAAAATTCAAACCAGCCGAAGTCCCAAATAGAACAAATCAATAATCGCAAAACCCGAGAGAAGAGAATCAACAGTCAAAATTAAAGCTCGATTGAAAATTGAAATATTCAAAGCAAAAATATTTCGAAATATATGGAAAGCTCAAAAGAACCATTCACAATCCTACTCTATAAATACCCAATCCATCATCGGCAAGTTTAATAAGTCGAGGTCAATACGTAAAATCAGAAAAGTGAAAATTGTTCCAAATTATCAATCAGAGAAGCGCTTGATAATTGAAGCAACTAAAGGCGTGAATTGTCAAGTAATCAAAGCGATCAATCGACAAAGAGACACATGCATAATTTCATCGATCGATATAAATTCAACGGCTTCAAAATTGAAGGGAAACCCTAGAAAATAAAAGGGAGGATCGGCTTGAAGGAATAAAGACGAACACGAATAATTGGACTGCATTTTTTCCTTAGGCTTTATCTTTTTCTTGTGTTAAACTATTATATTAGGGTTCCTTTGTTTTATTTAATTGCAATTTACTTTTAAATCTTTAAATTCTGCTTTGTAACTAGGATTGAACTATAATATATAGTTCGGGAAATTCTCAACTTGTGGATAGAGTTGATTCAGAGTTTTGAGTTTGGGGTTAGAACAATCACGTAAGTGATAGTCGTAAGTTTACAGGCTTTGTAAGTGGTCAATTATTTAATCTTAGTAGAAATCTTTAGGTAGGGCAGCAGTAGAAAGTTTTGTCGAAGTTGGGTAAATTTTCATGTTGCTTTTATTTTCGCATTTACTCTATTATTATTTATGCTGCGATATTTATTATTTTGTGAATTCATTATAAACCCTATCCGCCCCTCTCTAAGGTTAATTCGATCCTACGCATTTTCCCTTTGTTGAAAATATCACTAATTTCTTCTGTGATTAAACCCTTAATCTGGTTCTAATGTAATTTGTTGAATCTAGGGTTTAATCCATTTGGGTCCAAAGCTATACAGTCTTCGGTGCTAAAAATTGTCCTGTTATCTCATCAATGTCAAACTGGTCATTAGAAATTCTGTCTATATTCTAAGATGATGTTTTTACATATAGTTTTGGGTCTTATATTATTGTCGGGTCAACTAAACAAGTTATGGAAGTATGAAATAGCCTTTACTATGAACTCTCTGTGACCATCACATAAGTTACCATCAATTTGGATATTTCAGTCCTAATTGCTAACACTACTCCTTGTCGCCATTTTGACAAAGAAAAATGCAGTAACTTCATCGCCCAGGACTAGCCATTACACTTGGATTTCTGTTTGGTGCCCATATACTCTTGAAGTAATGCTCTTTCTAAATTTTGTTCCATGTCCGGGAGTTCTAGTCCAATAATTTCATCACGAGTACATTCAAGTATGCACTATAATTAACCACACCTTTCCCTATAAAATTCAACCTCCTTCTTCGTATTATTCTTGTTCTTGCTCCATCACTTCAGATTTTCATTAATGCCCTTTTATTTTTTAATTAGTTTGTAAAGCGGTCCACCTTCCATTGACATATTTCAGCTTTGTTCAAAAACCTCATGATTGTCTTCAAATAGCGCCACATGTAGCAAAAAGGCTTAGCGACAATCTGTTTCTTCTCAATCAAGGATAAAAGTATCAGATTACAATCACTTGGTTCCGTGGGCAGGTATTCAGCGTAAGATTATTTGAAAGTATCCAACTACATCCAATTGGTCATGACTCGGTCTATCTTAGTAAAAATGTTCCTACTAGAGCCTGACCACCAAATAAACTTAAATTCTTTAATATCCAACTCTGAGATGCCTATCCATGTCATAATGTTATCTGGCTCCATCATTTTGTTGAAGGGAACTTGTGACCCTCCATGTTTCTTGTTATTCGTCCTTATATAGTTAAAATATCTAACAATCATCTATGGTCAAAATATAGATATTGCATCCTCCTCCAAGTTATTCGACAAAGTTATTCTCAAGTATTCAAAGTTCTGAGCATACACAAATGTCATATAACAATTTTCTCCTCATATATTTATCATGTCCGGAGCGATATGTTGATCGCTCATACTAATAATATTATATCCGCAAACATCCTTGTTCAACATTATCAGAGTTCTACACTTATAATAGCAAGCTACATTACCGATCATATTCCAATTCTCCCCAAAAGATGTAGGAAGTCTATGCAACTCAAAACTTCTTAATTTGTTTCCAAAACAACAATACATTCCACACCATATTTATGAATCAGTTTTCTCAACACCATTACTCTACTGGGTTTGTGTAACTATGACGACTCGCTATTTTTAAAATCTAAAATCAATTATAAACGATGTCAAAATACGGTTACAACTAATTTTGCATATTAAAAGCTAATGACCTGTAACAACCCGAATTCCAGTGGGTCTGGATTTTTTTTGCAAAAATGCTAAAACCCAAGCCCACTGAAACCCAAGTTGGGAATCTGGTATCCTGCAAATAGCAAAAGACAAATATATCAAAGCTCAATTAAATATCTCACAGCGGAATTGACTAAAATATAATAGTAAATAAATACTCACCAATATAATAATATTTTCTAAACAAGTGTCTTAAAGCTGGGAAGTCTCTGCCATCTACCTAACCTGTAGGATGTTATAATATTCATTTTAAAGTCGTAACATTTCTAAGTTCATTTAATTATAAAAATTTCCAAAACATTGTATTTTCAAAATAGTAGTACTTATAAAATGCTACAGTAGATATATTAATATTTCAAATCAGTTCAATTCCAGAAATATTTATTTGGATATCATTTAACTTATGACTTATTAAACAAACTTTATGAATGGAATATTCAAATCAAACTATACTTCATTTATTAAGTTAAAAGTTCACTATTTTAGTTAGCTCTTAATTTAACACATAACCTAACACTTTATTTAAAATACCCATTTCATAAATAGATATTCCTTTAATAAGTTACACTTAAAATTTCATTTGAAAACCAAATTCTCAATTATCAAATTTTAGTGATGTTAAAATACATTTTAACTATTTAAATCATAATTATTCATTTTTCAAGACATATCTATTTCATAAATAAAATATTTATCATAGCAAATATAATAATCAAATTCCTTTACACATTTATTCATTTAGACATCAATTAAACTATGAATTCAAGTTAAATAAACTTTATTACAAAATGTCCAATTCCAATGTATTTTATTTTATCTATTCAAAGATACATTATTTATTATACAACATATTCGTTTCAGGAAATAACCATTATTAAAATTCCTAGGTTAGACTTAAGGTTCCATATTAAATCAAATTTGATTATTAAGTTATTTAAATAAAATCTCTTTAAATTCCTTTTTCACTATTTACCTCTGTTAATCTTTTATAACTAAAATTTAAGTGTATAACATTTATTATAACCACTCAAATTTTATTTATAAAATCATTTCTGTACTGCATATTATCCAATTACATTGTTAACTTCAAAAAAAAATTTAAGGTAAGTTATATTTGAATGCAATTGTATTATACAAATAAAACTTTCCAATTCAATTATCTCAAGTTTGAATCATTTATCCAAATTTTTTTTATTTTTTTCTTCTTATAATTGAAATTATTCTTCAAGATAAAATTTAAGAATTTGAATCTTTGAACATCTTCAAACCATTTGGAGATAAGTAATTATATATACATAATATGTTAAATCAAATTTAAATCATATATCTATATATATTATAATCCAGTCATATTTTAGAAATTCAAATCAATTAGATTTTCCAAAACAAAGCTGTAGCAAGACTACAGAATGGTTTCTTCACTTCGAAACTCGAAAATGAATGTCGATGATGCTGCAGTCATCACCGAAATTATTTTCCAGCGACAAAGAGAAGAGCACTAAATTTTTAAACTTTAAAATCCTTTAGAGACAAATTTTTATTCAAAATACTTTAAATAATATCCTTTTAAAAATTTTAAACACAAGGTTTGAAACCATCGGAAATTAAATTCTTTAACTTTCTTGTTTTAAATTCATTTCAGTTCCCAAATAAATTTATAAACAACTATTTATAAATTCATTTGTAGAACAATAAATGATAAATCAAGTATTATCATTTCAAATTATCAATTTAAATCAATTTATTAAGTTCCATAAAATTATATATCCAAATTTATTTCATAAACCAAATTTTAAAATAATATTGTGTCAGTTTGTTCTGTCAAAGTGTTTTAGAAATCCTATCGATAGCGTTGATCAGACGAATCGATCGGAAACCCAAATCAACATCAACAACTCAAACAACACAATATAAAACAAAACATTAATTTACAAGTACAGTTCAAAATGTTTGGAAGATAGATTGGAACAAAAGACAAGATGATTAAACAGAGTAGAGAGATGGGTAAGCTTAGATAAATCGCGGACAACCTTAACCGGGTCAACCGTGACTTAATGGATAAGATCAAATGTGGATTTTCTGGGGTAAATCTACCTTCGATCTCAAGAGATAGAGTTTGGAATAACAAAAGATATTAGAATCTAAACCAAGGATAAATATAAATCTCTGGTTAATCGATGCTGATTGTAAAGGATTTTCACCCCTTTACAAGAAAATTAGAATATTGGCGAGACCGCCAATTTACTATAAAGATCATTCGAAGTGGGGTTATGTGATACTCCAAAATCAAAAGAAGATGAATAGTGAGGGACAAGAATGAATTTTGGAACCGCAGGGAACGTTCCAAAAATTCAAAGGAATTTTGAATCAAGAGGAAAAGATTCAAACTCGAACGAAAGTGATTCTGTAAATAAATCTACTCCATATGTTGAGTTTTGCCTCAAAGCCAAAGCTCTGATACCAACTGTAACGACCCGAGATTTTCAACCATTCGCATCCATTATAAGTGTATAGGTAGACACTCATGCCGGAGTTGAATTGCTCAAAATACCGCGTTGTAATTAAAATTTGGCAAATCTCAGAATATACAGTAAATAAATATAATCACAGATCACAGACACAGAGTAAAATAATGCAGCGGAAGTAAAAGAAATAGTAGTTCATGAAGCTACTATGTAAATATATCAGAGTTACATAAGATACAACAGAAGAAATAGAGTACAACAGAAGTATCAATAAGATAACCAAGTACAAGCTGAACAGAGCAACATAACTGAAGTAGATAGAAGAAGACTAGCAGATAATCTCCAGCGATTCAAATCTCCAGAAGGTGGAAATCCAAATCTGTGAATAACTCAGGCTGACCCGAGCATAAAGCAAAACACAAAACACTCGAGTCAGGACAATATATACTTATATAATGTAAACCAACTCAAGTGAACTGTAATAAAGGTACAAGTAACTTAGAAGATGCTTGGGACCGCCCATCCTCTAAGGATCCGTTAAAATATCTACTATGTAGTAATATTCGCTATTATAATAGTGTCTAAATAAGTAAAGTATAATCATATCAGAAAATAGCGTTAAGGGGATGGAGAACCTTAACGCGGTCGGATCTTAAAATCATAATCGTAGTAAAGCTCAATATGGTAGGTGACACGGCACAACTAGGCAATGCCAGGGTAGATATACCAATTACGCACACGGACTGATGGATACGCATAGCAGCCACTACCGTTCCACCTCGAACAACATTCCCAAATCGGAGGATGGCCATCTAGTCAAATCACAAGTAAGAGTATAATATCGAAGAAATGTGTCCGAGAAGAGGTGCTACCTCACTGGTCCGAGATCGCTCCTGTTTTAGCCACCTTATGCCAACTCACGGGAGTTGGGTCCACGTAACATACCTTAAGAACGTCGCCACCATCCTACTTCATTCTGGAATCTCCACCGCGTACACGGTTGTCAAAGTGGTTTTCGGTATCGACAGAGAGTATGTCCATATCCGATCCCGGTCTCTTTGCCAACCAATCGTTATTATAACCCGTGGTTATAACTTTTAAAAATAGTTTATGTTTCAAATCAAAATACATCCTTTAAACCATTTCAAAATCATATCATTTATTTCAACTAATACATACTTTCAAACCCAAAACATATCTATTCAAAACCAATTCAAAAATATATCATTTCCATTTCAAAACCAATTCAATAATATATCATTTCAATAAAACCCAAATTTCAAAATCACTGAATATTTCCTTTAATTTATTAAACTTGAAATCTTCCTTTAAATTATCATAGCATTTTGGTAATGTAACCTTAAGTAATCATAGCATTTTTGGAATGTAATACTTTCCAATTTAACATTTTATATAATCAAAGTATTTATATACTTACAAATTTTTAACATGGTCATTTTATCATAGCCTTATAGTTAAATAAACTTTGTTACTGTAATATCCAATTTAATGCTGAAATTCTTATGTTAAGTTAAGAGTACCTTATTAACTTACATTATCATTACAATAAAGAAACTTTATTATTTTAGTCATTAAAATGTGTCATTTACATAAATTAAAAATTACATATTAAATGTACTTTTTAACTTACATTTCTATTACAGTAAAGAGCATTTATCATTTAATCAATATTACACTAATTAAACTTACATTATCAAATGTACGTTTTAATTTACGTTTTATTACAAAAAGGGCATTTATTATTTTATTCAATATTACACTGATTAAGACTTACATGTTTCTTTCATTAATTAAGACTTTACATGTTTCTTTCATAAATTAAAAACTTTACATATTCTTCCATAAATTAAAACTTTACATGTCTCTTTCATAAATTAAAACTCTACATATTTCTTTCATTAATTAGAACTTTACACGTTTCTTTCACAATAAATTTCTTATAATAAAATCCAATTTTCAACAATTTACTTAGTAAGTTTAAGTGTAAAGGTTTCCAATTCTTCACATTTCAACAAATAAACTTAACACTTCAAATTTAAATTACCATTTCACAAATTTAACTAAATTTCCAATTTTATTTAATTAACTTAAACTTTTAATTAAAACCAAATTTCACATTTCCAAGTCAAGTTATATTTTAAAAGATCACTTTTAAACATTCATTTATTTAACCACTTGAATTCATAGAAAAATCAATAATACTTTAATAAATCACTTAAATTCAAATTTAATCAAATTATCATATTTACCATTTCCAAATAAAATTTAATATCCATTTTATTTATATAACTTAAATATCATTTTTAACCAAAATTCCAAATTTCCAACTTAAGTTATATTTCAAAAATCTAGTTAAACCTTTCATTAATTACATTTTAACACATAGAAAAAATCATAATTTCTTTATTTTAAAACATTTCAAAATCTATTTAAATCAAATTTCATAAATTTATAATTTTTAAAATACTTAAAAATATCCAAAACACTTTATAAAATAACCACGGGCCTGTATATAATTTTCTAACTTAGGTCAAGTGATACGGATATGTATCATTTCAATCCGCAGTTAAAAAAGAAAAATCCGGGTTCTATCATTTCAAACCCGCAATCCCAAGTTAAAATAAATTAAATAAAAATCGTTCAGGCCTATCATTTCAGCCCATAACGATTTTTCCCTATTCTAAAGTCCGTTCGGGTATGTATCATTTCAACCCATAGTGATGCTAGTCTACAGGGAACTTGCAATGGTGATAACAGATATAAATAACAGAATAACATTAAATAAAAGTAACATATGATATAACAGGTGCAATAACAGGTGTGAACATCATATGATAATAATATAAGCATATATAACATGATAATATATTTTTATAGATTCGCAGGGTGTCAATTTACTAGTTATATAGGTACATATTGTCTGGTGAGAATAACTCACCTTTTTACGCTGGAGTTTGCAAATCAAATGACACAACGAATTCCAGAAAGCACGATATGGCACGACCTTTGATTTGAGTGGAGAGAACCAAGATATAAATCTTGTATACAACAACAAAACAAAGTCATATATAAATAAAATTTCAATACCAAAGTTAGATTGAAACAAATAGAAACTAGGCTAGACAAGTACATCACCTAGCTTTTAAACAATTTGCTTGACTTTGCCTCAACTTGTGCTCAACCATACATGTATATGGCTCAGTCACAACATGTTTTCATGTGGAAATAAATCAGGTTTGGAACTGAAAATACATGGCTAGGCTTGAGAAGAGGAAGGGTTTTGGGGTTACAAAGTGATGAATACAAATGAACAAGGCACAAAGTGGAGTTTTGGCCAACATAGGCTCAACCTATGTCATTTTTGGGTTCGGCCATACATGTTTCAGATCAGGACAGAGGTAAGGCTGAGGGTAAATGGTCATATCATGGTGGTGGTGGAGCATGGGGAGGTGGCCAAGGCAAGATATGAAGGTGGTGGTGAAGTTTAGGTCGGCTATGCATAGTTTGCAAGGTTTTTGAGATGTTTTTGTGGTGTTTTCTCCATGGGATGGTCATGGCCTGTTATGGACAGAGGAGAGGGATGGTTGTAGGCTGTGGATAATGAGGAGGAGATGATGGTGGTGGTTGGTGGAGATGGTGGTGGTTGTGGCCAAGCAAAACTAGAGAGAAGCAAGGCAAAATCAAAGAGAAAATGAAGAAGAAAAGGAAGGAGAGGTAGCCATTGCTATTTTTTCTTTCTTGGCCGTGAGTTTTGAGATGTGAGAAAGTTTCTCACGTGAAAAATGAAGGGGAATACATGGCTATGCAAAAAAAATGAACGGCCAAAAGCAATGAGGTGAAAAGGCAAAGAAAATGAAAAGACAAGTAGATGAAAAGTCTCCAGAAAATGAAAAGGTTTTTGACTCTTTGTATTTCTATTTCTTTATATCAAAATAAAGCAAATGAATTTCAGTAAATAAAAATAAAATGCTGAACAAAATAAAATGAAAAAGAAAATAAATAAACAATTTAAGTAAAAATAGAAAATAAAATGAGAAAATAGCTAATATATTGAAACAAGCATTTAAAATATAAACAAGATACACTTAACTTTGGAAAGTTGTAACTTCACTTTTAAAACTTTTAAAATGTTATAAAATAAAATATTGAAATGAAATTAAATTTAAAATAAAGTGAAAAAGAAAAAGAAAATAAGTAAAAAAAAAATAGAAAATAATTAAGAAAATAGCTAATATATTGGAACTAGCATTTAAAAATATAAACAATGTACAATAAACATTTAAAAATTATAACAATACTTTTAAACAAATAAAAGTCAAGTAAATAAAATAAATGTTGAACAAAATGAAGTGGAAATGAAAATAAAATAAGATTTGAAGAAAATAGAAAATAAATAAAGAATTTCTTTTATTAAATGAAACTGGAAATTAGAAATTATAAACAGAATACAACTGACATTGGAAAATGTCAATTACACTTTTAAAAAATGTTTTAAAACTAAAATATATATGTAACATGTTATTTTACCCATATTATAACATTACATGACCAAATAAAAGATTATTTATATAATTTAAAATAAACAATTTTGTTAAATACAGCAAATTACACACAATATTCAAAAGGGCATAACTTTCACATTATAAATCCGATTTCAACGAAACGAAAAGCAGTATTCTTGAAATTATATTTACTTTCATAATAAAAGATAAATTTTAAGATTTTATATAATTTAAATTTTAAATTTAAAAGCCAAAGATTGAACTGTTTGAACAGAAATTCACTTTTCAGTAAACTAACCAATTTATACTAGTTTGAACTATAAATCACTTAATAATCAACATTTATATTTAAAATGAAATGTTTGAAATAGAACAAGTTTAAAAAAATTTAAAATAAAAATAAAGTCAAAATTAAAGTATATGCAAAGTCTAGGGTTGTTACAGTGTAGGAACAGCCGCTGTCAGGACAAGTAGATCATATCGAGAATTTAATGCTCAAACAGTAAAACATTTGGTATGATTTCAAACGTTGTTCCTATATACTGGGGTTTCTGCAGTATAAGTCCCTTAATGGTCACCTGTTTTGTTTTTGCCCCACACATCTTTATTTGGTCCCACTTATTACCTTTGAGGAGTATAGTTGTAAGGATACATGACTAATGTGTATGTAAAGAACTCAAATTATGATCTATACCCTTCATCTTAATTTCCATCAATTTTTTTTTAAAATTTAGTTTCCATCATTATATTAAGCTATAACATTATTATTCTTGTAATTTTCTTATGTTTTACTTTTGCAATCATGAACTAAAATGCACAGTTTTCACTCAGATCACCCTTTTAGATTTCATGAATATTTTGAACACTTAAATCATAAGCAGCCTGGTGTACATGTGATTGGGGAATGATAACTCATTTGGCATAGGATTGACTTCTTGAGAGGCTGTGTTAGAGGTCTTTATAGTGAAAGTAGGGTCATTACTCTGCACCCAAACTCATCACTTTGTATTTGAGGGTTACCTTTTGTGTTTATTGGGGAATGAAAGCAAATGTTGAGATTTTAGAAACTAGACAGTAAAATTCAAACTCATCACCATGTGCTTTAACTTGTTTTACATTGAACAGCCGTAAATTCTGCAGATAGCATGAAATTCCATTAGTTTATAAATGGTCAGACAATTATCAGTGCATCCATTTTCCTGCTTTTGGTTTCAGTGTTCAAGTGCTTTTTTAATCATGTCATTGCTTTCAATTTTCTTATATTCTTTGCTATGGCACCCCTTCACACAAATTTAAACTCAATGCCGTTTGCATTTAACACCATAGGCTATAACTTATTTTATACTGAATTGCCATAAATTATGCGGATTGCATGAAATTACATTAGTTTTAGAGACGGTCAGATAGGCCTGTCAATGGATGCTTTCGGATGCGGATAGTGTCATATCCGCATCGCATCCGAAATCATTTTCGGATATCGGATATCCGCATCCGCGAATACGGACGGATATCGGATAATTATCCTAGCCGCTAACGACGAATAAATCATGAATTATAAAAAGAAAATTTTAGTTTAACATAAATATTTTGCAATCCCATTGATTATAAAAGTGTTAAAAATTAGCAAATATAATGATAATAAATAGTTTCAAGCAGTTAAAAAGCATTAAGTGGATATAATATAAACTACTAACTTAATAAAATAATAAACAAATATCTTTCACTGCACTAAAATACATATAATTTGAACTATAATCTTGACAAAAATCGGACGGATAATTTTCGGATGCGGATGTCTTCATATCCGCATCCGTTTTTCCGGATATCGGATATTTATCCGCTTTTTGAATGCGGATGCGGACGGATTTCGGATTTTTCGGATATTCATTGACAGCCCGTCAGATAATTGTCATTCTAAACGTTTTTCTACTTTAGATTTTAGTGTTAAAAGCAAATATTTATCCTGTCATTGCTTTAAACCTTCTTATATTTTTTGCTAGGACACCCTTCATGAATATCTGGGGATGATGTTAGCAGTGCATGGTGCATTCTCAGATAGATCTAGTGCTCTCTTAACAGTACAAACACTTATGTCAGATTTATCCTCATTGCATGCAAGAGCAGAAAAGCTTGAAGCTGCATCTTCAAAGATATTTGGAGGTGATAAAACAAGAACCAACAAATTGGAGGAGCTGAAAGAAACTATAAAAAATACGGAAGATGCTAAAATTCGTGCAACCAAGGAGTATGAGCGGATCAAGGTATTGATTGCTATTTTCTTACATTGTTCTGAGTTTTGACATTGACTGATGCATTCTAAATAATTCTATAAGAGTTTAATATTGTTGATTCCAAACTCCCAGCTCTTTCTAGTATAAGAATATTATATTTTCAGCTTTTCTTTTCATTTCTTGATTTCTTATGAAGTATGATTACATTGATGACTGTTACATGTATAGCTTGTAAAGCCTAACATTAGTTACATTCCGTTTATTAAAACATCACTACTTTTTCCAATAAAATAAAACTACCTTTTGAATTGTAAATGGTGGATGATTTCTGAGCTGATGAATGACTGTCTAGTTGGGGATAGGAATTGCAGCCTTAATGCATGTTTATTTGCTTGACGGTGTACTGATATAATACTATATTTTCCCCTTTTGTTCCCTTGGCCCGTTAACTCTAATACAGGAAAACAACAGGAGTGAACTGGAAAGAATAGACAGAGATAGATGTGTCGATTTTCTTGGCATGCTAAAGGGATTTGTATATAATCAGGTAGCATATTTTGTTAATGATTTAATTCTCTAAATTGTACAGTAGTCATTCTGCATCTTCTCTTTCGAGTATTACTAGGTATAAATTTAGACCCGTCAAAATATGATCCAACCCATTAACCCAACCCATTTACCCTATTTATAAATGAGTTGGGTCAACCCATTTATAAATTTTATTAGATGAGTTTGGGTTGGATTAACCTATTTTTTAAAAGGTTATATATGAGTAACTCATTTATCCATTTATTAAAAACTTAAATTTTGAAACTATAGATTTTGAAAATAAGAATTTTAAACACGCGCCGTGGTTTTCCATGGTGACTAACAGTTGTACTTAGAAAATAACAGACTACATCCCTATATTTGAACTCTGCCTAGGTAGAAGCCGTTTTTTTTGTTCAGACTGCAGTAACTTCTTCATGATAACTTGGAATCAGACGGGACTTCGACTAATTAGCTCCCATCTAAATTATGGACAAGGTGGAACACTTGGATACTTCATCTTGTGAACGCACATTGTAGTTTTTCATGATGACTAACAGTTTTACTTAGACATAACAGACTACTTCCCATATTTGAACTCCGTCTAGGCGGAAACCGCTATTTTTTTTGTTCGAACTGCAGTAGTTTCTTCGTACTAACTCAAAATCGGACAAGACTTATACCGATGAACTTCCACCTAAATTACGGACAATATGGAACATTCAGATACTTCATCTTGTGAATGCACACTGTAGTTCTTCACGGTGACTAACAGTTTTACTTAGAAATAATAGACCACATCCTATATTTGAACTCCACCTAGGCAAAAGTCGCTATTTTTTTGTTCGGCCTACAGTAACTTTTTTGTACTTACTCGAAATCAGACGATACTTCGACCAATGAACTCCCACCTAAATTACGGACAATATCTAACACTAAGATACTTCATCTTGTCAACGCACACTATAGTTCTGTATGGTGATTAACAGTTGTATTTAGAAAATAACAGGCTACTACATCCCCGGATTTGAACTCTACCTAGGTAGAAGCTGCTATTTTTTTCAAACTGTAATAACTTCTTCATACTAACTCGGAATCAGGCGAGACTTTGACCGATGAACCCTTACCTAAATTACGGACAATATGGAACACTCGAATGTTTTATCTTGTAAACGCATACCGTAGTTCTCCTTGGTGACTAACGGTTGCACTTAGCAAATAATAGACTGCATTTTCATATTTGAATTTTGATGAAAATTAGAACTAAAATTTTTAAAATTTTAAATTTCGATTTTTATATCGAAATTTAAAACGAAAAAAATTAAAATTAGAATTATTTTATATCTATTTGTTTTTTATTAGTCAAATCAAATTAAATTTTTTAAATGGATAACCCGTTTATTAAATGTGTTGGGTCATAAATGGGTCGGGTCGTAAATGAGTGAACGAGTCATAAATGGGTTGGGTCAAACTTGACCGAATCCATTTTGACCGAACCCATTTTGACCGAACCCAACCCGTTTGACAGGTCTAGGTATAATCCCTGTTGTAAAATCGGGCTAGGCGGCTGCCTAGGCGTTAGGCGTGCTTTCAAACTCACTTAGGGGCCCAGGCGGTTGTTTTAGGTGGCCAAACCGCCTAGGCTGCACTTGAGTCGCCCTAGGCAGAGCGTAGGTCCGCCTAGTCGCTTTTGGTTCCGCTTAATCCTGCCTGGATCCATCTAGACCCGTTTGGGTCCGCCTGGTTTACTTAAGTCTTCCCATAGCTGTCTATGTTTGTCTATATTTTGTGCTACTTTTTGTTTTAAAATTATTTGAATTGTTCACCACTTTTTTGAGCCTGCTTACTGTTATTTGCATGAATATGGAAATAGTTTGTTATCATATAATTATGGTACATTATATTTCACCAATCATAATTGTAAAAAATGCGTTCTAATTAACATAAAAGTTAAACTAAAAACTGAATTTGCATTTAGGTCTACCTTAAAACCCAAAAGATGTAATTCCAACAATTCCACATAAGACCATTTTACAATTGACATAAACATTCGTATGTGTGGGTGGAACAAAGTGCACGAGGCTCCCGCATGATAGCGAGCTCTGAGGAGGTCGATAATGTACACAACATTTCCCTCGCATTGGGAAGAAGCCGTTTCCGGACTCGAACTTGGGCCCTAGTTCATCATACGGGTGACGTAACCGTTACGTCAAGGCTCCACCTCAAACATTCGTATGCGTGATACTTAAATTTTATCAAAAATAGTTAATCTTATCAAAAACGCCTAATTCCGATTAATCCCCAATTAATTTCTACCTAGACAATTGATCCCTAAACCATTCCCACCACCTAGTGTCCGTCTTATAATTTTTACAGCCTTGGGTACAAAGTAGAGCTGGGTAATTTTCCACTTTTTTGGTTTTCCGTCAATTCCCCATAGTTGGTACTGAAGTCTTCCATTCCCATCCTACTATAAAAAAATCCAAATGGTTGGAATCTGATAAATTTGTTGATGTAATATGAAATTACAATATCAGTTCTCAGTTTCCTAGTTATTTGTTGTACACGTAAGGAGTTTGAAAATTATCACGAATTGAAAACTTAACCTCAGTGGATCTTAGAGAGCTTGTTCAAAATATACAAAAACATACATCATATATTTGTTTAATAATTAGTGGGGAGATGCCTATATGCCATATTTTCTCTGTACTGCAAAATTCAGCAATCCATAATTAGTGTTCAGTAATAATTGTTCTCAAACTGAAAATCAGAGTTTTCTTTGTAGAGAGTTTCACGAGTAAGCCAGTCGCACTGTTTCTTTTTAACCGATTGCATTCTAAATGCAATTTGTGCTCAACTTTTGATGGTCATCAAAATACATTGCATTCGTAAACTTTTAAGCTAGTCTTTCAAAATAATTAAGAGTATCATATCAACCGTTGTGCATATTAATTTGGAGACTTTGTTTAATTAGTGATTACTCTCTTTATAGCAACGTTAATTAATACAGCATGCTTATAAAATTTAGCAATATTAGTGTTAATGGGGTGGAAAAGCAAAATTACTTTATTAAATTAATACGTACAACCCTCGGAAAAAGGGATTTATTTTTTTCTTTTTTTTAATGGAATCCACTGTTTGAGAAATTTTGATTTTTGAGCACATAAAGTACAATAAAATGAATACTCTTTTTCGTTTGAGGTGTTTTATGACCAGAAAGGCAAATGGGAACTGTCTTTGGAGACTCACTGTTTCATCGTTTGGACTGCATTTCTTTATCTTGTGCTTTTTGCAATGATGTTGCTCAAACCTTGTATTTCGATTATACAGGTCGGATATGCAGAAAAACATGCAAGCATATGGGCACAGGTTGTGGAAGAAACAAGCAGATATGCAAAACAAAGTAATTAAAGTAGTGGAACCGGATATTCGTCCAAAGATTTTATCATTAGTCACACACATGTACAATACATGTAGAAATCAACCACTCCACAGTAAACATATCTCTATATAGTGGTTGATGCGGAATCTTCTATACCCTTTCTACCTAACTTTATTAATGTGTTTGGCATGGTTTTGAATTTTGATTGCATATGTACATTGAGTAGAGTAAGGTAGGCTTCATGTAGATGTTTGTTCGGTGGATTTTGGTAATAAAGTGGCAGCGACATATATTTCGTTGTAACTATTTGTTTCTTCGGTGCCTTTTGTTAATAGGCTGTATAGAATAATATTGGTTGTATCTTTGTACATATTTTTATCCGTTAACATCTTTCGGTTGTTTGTTGTGGTCGCTCCTTTTTTAATTGTTGAATGACGAGATGGAGGCTTGCAATAACAATTTACTGGATGTTTCAAATTGTTAGCCGGGTCTTGTGCTCAAGTATCCCGAACAGGTGTGTCTGCCTTTGAGTTATTTGAGGTTGATATTAGATGATGTTCCCCTTTTAAACCGAGATTTTGGATTAGTAACAGTAATATGTTCGGCTCCTATCGTGGAAGCATAATTGCAGGTGCTCGTTTAAAAAATCATGTATATGGACAAAACAAGTTAATTTGGAACAGTTCCCTGTTTATAGGAAAATTTTCAAACATAACCTTGTTTTGATAAACAATAACACAAATAACCTAGTTTTAATTTTAATTACAAACATAGGTCTGTTTTCGCCAGCTAGACGAGGGCGAATTTTCAAAATGCGCCTCTGGCGAACTTTCAAAA
Source organism: Allium fistulosum (assembly GCA_030737815.1). Lineage (NCBI taxonomy): Eukaryota > Viridiplantae > Streptophyta > Magnoliopsida > Asparagales > Amaryllidaceae > Allium > Allium fistulosum. Next base: position 391,910,561 of record CM060901.1, read on the forward strand.
TGCGCAAACAGGCGACTTTCGAAAATTCGCCCAAAGGCGCATTTTGAAAAGTCGTCCTCGAAAATACCCTGTACACATTTTAACCAGACAGCAGCCCCACCCCCACATAGTTCATTTCTCCAACTCTTCCAACCAAAACCCAAAAGACACAAAACCCTTCAAAACCTTCCTCCACTTCCATTTCTTCATTTATATTCGAATTCTTTCAATCGGTTGAATATTTTTGTAAGAGACGAGAAACGGCGGATGCTATCACAACACGTTTGACTCCAAAATGGGAAGCTAAAATAGCAGATCGAGCTATTGAAGCACGTCGTTGTAAACTAGTTCGCTTTAGTCGAACAGAATGGCAAGTTATTCATTGCTACGACGATGAATTTAAAGTGTTAATTGATGGTCCTAACTGCTCCTGTACATGCAACATCCCCCTACTGCAGAAAATACCATGTGCCCATGTAATGGCGGCTTGTTCGGCACAGGATTACGGTGCTAACAGAGCACATCATGAGTTCGCATCAGAGTACCACTCTGTTCAAAATTACAAAGCTTCATATCAGGCAGAGTTTCATCCCGTGCGTGATAAGAGATACTGGAGACCATACACCGGTCCACATATATTGCCTCCACCTACAAGAAGACAACCTGGACGACCTAAATCTACGAGGATAAAAAACGTTATGGACGAGCATCAAACGCCTAAATCAAACAGGTGCAGCAAATGTGGATCACAGGGCCATAACAGAAAGCGATGTACTGCAGCGACCTAAACTTCCATTATCAGATGTATAACTGCGTACGAATTTAGACCTTTTGTGTTTTCAATTTTAAACGAATGTAATTTCTATGTATCAAACCAACTAGTTATGTGTCGAACTTAAATGAACTTTGCAATTGTTAGATTTGCAAGCTGATATCTACGAAAGTTGTTATATAAGAAATTATATATGTATGTAATTGTTAAATGGACCAACATAACTTGTTTATTGGCGAATTTTCGAAAGTCGCCTATTGACGCATTTTGAAAGTTCGCCAGAGGCGCATTTTGAAAATTCTCCCTCGTCTAGCTGGCGAAAACAGGCCTATGTTTGTAATTAAAATCAAAACTAGGTTATTTGTGTTATTGTTTATCAAAACAAGGTTATGTTTGAAAATTTTCCCTGTTTATATAGACAAAAGAACCAGTGTAATTTGGACCGGTTCCTCGTGCTTAAGAAAATAATCGCGTTCTGCTTTTTATTTGTAGTTCCCTGTACTTCAATTACGAATATTTACATCCTAAAATTTACACCATCAGCATTCCCTGTTCGACGTTCTTTTAAACTATTTTCTGTTAATTTGTTATAATATTTGTGATTTTATATGATAACAAAATGTTGTGTAAATATTTCAATTAAAATAAATCTTTTCCACCTAACCCTCCCTTTTATTTTAGGCTAATAATATTCATCGTATAGGCTTATCTATAGGTTAAAGGTGCGTTCCTACACTATTTTCATTTTCGGCACATCTAATGCGTTGACACATCTAATGCATGGAAACGGGGTGCGTTCCTACACCATTTTTCCATTTTCGACACATCTAATGCGTTGAAATGAAAACGGGACACAAAGCAATTCTACTTTGTTCGCTCCACGTGATGGAATTGAAATCTTCCAGGATGATACATTGAGTGTTTTCGAACACAAATCTCTCATGGAAGCAACGAATTTCTTATGAAATACTAGAAAATCATTAGTGGAAGTTCCGAAGATAGAATTGAATTGATATCTGCAGTTAAAGAGTTTCCTTAAGTATTTTATACTATGAAATTGTTTATGAAATCAACGAACTCCTTATGAAGAAGTATTCGGACTCGAGTTTCGTAACTGACACTGAAAATAGTAAGTCATTTTTTACTTTATGTTTATCCTTAATAAAGGGACTTTGGGTTAGAAAGGTTCCAAATAAGAGGTTCCAGTGGATCAAATATGAAGGCTAAGTATATTGCCCTGAGTGGTGTCTTAAGTAAAGCAGCATGTGTGTTCTATAAAAAATTATGTGTAGTTCTCAACATTACGAATCCAATAATGTACCATGATAACAATGATCCATTATAGATTGCAATTACAACTGACAACCCAATAGATGTTGAATAATAACTAATAGCTCCAAGTGTAAGTACTAGATTGATGGAATTAAGTTTGTGCCCCATAAAACAATTATGTAATTTGATCATATAACTTAACTTTTATAGCAAATTTTATTCAAAATAAATTAAACTTTTTGTTTTATTTTCTATTGAGATACAAGTATATTTTTTGATAATAAGAGTGATGCTTAATTTTAAGCAGATTACTCATTTTGGTATCTTGAGGGATCGAACCTAATATCTCTAGAAAATAATCTAAAGATCTTACCACTTGAGCTAGTGGTTCTTGACGATATAAGTAATATTTTAAATATATTAACATATGTAAGTAGAAAATCATTAAGAAAAATATCCAACCGATTGTAGTTATGGATGTGTTCGTAAACATCAGTATCGAATTATGTTAATAAATATTTATTCTTAATTGTTCCTAGTTAATATGTATCGAGAACGGGATATCAATACATCCATCGAAACTAGTGTATATAATGTCCTTCATACAATGGATGGTGAATTATCATGACCGCTGGGGACACCAAGGGGTTAGTCACATGTGATTGTTTGAAATAATTACAGAACCACTCATCAAGAGTCTCTATAGGTTAACCATTAAGTCAAATAAAAGATCTCATGTGACGATGTGCAATAGACTTTTGACTAGAATATCGTGAATCTAAAATTTTTAAACTATATTTTGATTGTGGTCAATAACATGATAATGACGATCGTTTTAAGGCCATAATTGAGTATAAGTTGAACAACTTGAAGTGAAACACTATTCAAAAGAGGTTTCATCTCCTTCAATTGAAATTTTGGCTTTATAAGTTTTTAATTCCAAACATTAACATTTTAAGTTTTCCATATGCAACCTATGATTTAAAGTTTCCACATATATTTTAAAACCTTGCATAATTAACTTAGATATTTAAAACTTTCTATACAAGGATGTTACATATGAGATCTTTCATATATAGATTGTCTATTAAATTTTCATAATTGCTTAAAACTTCCATATGTATGCCTTAAATCTCATTTAGATACAACGAATCTTTTGCTTATAATATCCTTTTAAGATCCCCACGTATATACAAATATTTATTAAATCTCCTTTAAATCTAATGCGCCTAATACTTATAATATCTATTATTGATTTAAACAAAATACGATAACATTACATATTTGCACGCACATATATAAATATATACAAAATGAATATATATCATCCAATTTGAAATATATAAATATGTAAATTAATACTTGCTGAAGTTTTTAACAATTTTATATCAATTTCAAGTATGTAAAACATAGTATAAGGTCATTAACTTTTTTTTAAATGTTAACTTATAGAAAATTTTCCATGGCCAAATAATTTTGTACATATGGTTCAATTTCATTTTAAACAACTATACTTTAAGGTATTAAAGACTTTTAATCAATTGTTGAAACTATTATTCATAAAAGATTATAACAAGGCAATTAACTATATGTATAGATGGCGGTAATGAACATATAAAAATATAAATAATTGAACCTAAAAAGTTTTTCCCTTGTATGGCCGACCCTAAGTTACTATTTATGGTGCCAAATTATAAAAATCTCTTCAAGCAATTATCTCTCATTTAATTATGTTTAAAATTATACCAATATCATATATCGACATGCATAAGTATAACTTTTAGATATGCATCAAATAACTGCAAACAGCTCAAAATATCAAATAAATTAAATAATAATTAATATTTCTCAAATATTAATCAATTTACAAAATTTTAAATTAATTAAATCATGTGGCTTTTCAGATAATTCACAAATACGGTTCAGTGACTCAAAGGTGTGAGTTCAGTTGGCAATTAATATTGAATGATTCAAATATTAACGTTCACACATAACCTTAGCTAGTGGTGTGACAATTCAGTTAAATTCATCGTTATAGATATTTTCAATAAAATCATATTTTATAATTTCTTAGGCGATACCATTTAGTAACCATTATTTACACCGATGGTCTTCATAAACATTATATTACATTAGAACTTATGGAATTTGGTTTTGGTCAAAATTCCAGTATTGTTCACATTTAACTTGGTTAGTCCATAGATAAAGTCCTTGGTTCAATAATAACATTTATTGTTAACCATATTACTTTGTCTAGATATTTTGACTTTTAATTGACTACAACTGACCATGATACTAACGTCATACAATTGAGGTGACGAATTTTCTATTGAATAATGCTTCACTTTCAATGCTTCACCTCAGAACCCACTATAGTTATTCGATGGATGTCATGCCGCGGTTTAATTATAATCAAAGTTAAGTTTCCACGTTGAAGTTCAACAGTATTATCAAGTCGAGAGAACTAGTAATATCGTCACTTTGAGATTTTCTGTTTGACCTATTTATTATTAACCAATAGGAAACTCTTGGATGCGTTATTCCATAAATATCCAATAACTATTAGTATGTAAAATCTTAGTGCCCCAGCGGTCATGAGTAATACATTGTCCAACATTTGGAGAGTGTTACTTATTTTGGTTTTAACGAATGTATTGATATCCTTTCCTGAAACATCTTGACCAGGAATATTTAAAATAAAGTGTTATTTTATATTTTGATTAATTACTCACGACCACAACTATTTGCAACTACAATCACATAATATTTCATTTAAGGATTTTCTTATTAATACTTTAAATTAGTTAGTTAATTAATAATATCACAATGTAACAAAGTATATAATAGAAATCAAATACCTTTATTATGAATAAGATTGGTCACAGAGTAAAATATATGCAATAAATTATATAATTGCCCTAGGATATACCCCTAGCTCTATTAATCTCCCACTTTCACTTGTAGTCAATTATGAAATCTTATTCCCATCCTCCGATTGAGAATAGTTAGACTTAGACTGGATTCTACCAGTTGAAAATAGTAAAAGATACCAAGGAGAAGACTGCTTTTTACACTCCAGATGGATTGTATGAATGGGAGGTAATGCCTTTTGATTTGACAAATGCCCCTTTATACTTTATGGATTTGATGAGTAGAGTCTTTAGGGGGCAGCTGAATAAGTTCATGGTAGTTTTTGTGTATGATATTATAGTATTCTCAAAAAATGAAGAGGAGCATGAAAACCCTTAAAGGAGGTACTATAGACCTTGAGAACGCACTAACTAAAAGCCAAATTCTCAAAGTGTCATTTATGGAGAAAGGAGTTAAGTTTCTCGAGCACATTGTCTACGAGGAGTTGTCTACTGGCCCTGCAAAGATAAAATCTATTCAGGGTTGGAAGATTCCAAAGAATGCTGTGGAAGTTAGGAGTTTTCTTGGGTTGGTGGGTTACTATAGAAATTTAATCAAGGACTTCGCAAAAAGGGCAGTACCATTGACTCTCCTAACCAAGAAAAACCTAGTCTTCACATGGGATGATAAAAGCACAAGAGCCTTTGAGAAGCTGAAGGAGCTATTAACCAGTGCACCTGTACCAACGATCTTGGATGGATGAAGCCTTTTGCTGTTTACCCCGATGCATGCAGTACAAGGTTAGGAGCAGTTCTTATGTAAGAAAGCAAAGTGATAGCCTATGCGAGTAGGCAGTTGAAAGACCATGAGAAAAGGTATCCCACTCATGATTTAGAATTAGCAGCTATTGTATTCGCCTTAAAGATGTGAAGGTATTATCTTTTGGGAGAAAAGTTTGAGTTATTTATGGGTTATAAGTCTCTTAAATACTTGTTTTCCTAAAAGACTTGAACCTTAGGTAGAAAAGGTGGATGAAGTACATATCATCGTATGACTTTGAGATTTAGTATACCCCCGGAAAAGGGAATATTATTTCTGATGCCCTTAGCCGGAGGCATGTATTCTAGGTGCTATTTATGAGTGGAGGCAGCTGGAGTTCATCTCAATTTCAATTTCCAGCCACCATCATAATTTACTCCAGGATATCTGGCAGCAATGGAAGTAAGAACAACATTGATGGACTGCATCAGTCAAGAGCAGAACATGGATTCGGTGATAGCGGATATTTTAGCTAAGATAAGTAGGGAGAGTATTTCCCCTATAAAAGCAGGTATTCGATCGATGAAAGAGGTTGGCTAAGGAGAGGTGGATGCCTATGTGCTTCGGTAGTGGAGGATGTTCTAGAGGAAGTATTGGCTGAGTGCGACTAATCTAGGATGACAATTCATCCCAGTAGAGATAAGATGTATAAAGACATGAAGCAGACTTTCTATTGGTCAAGAATGAAGAGGCGGGTAGCGAAATATGTAGCTAGGTGTTTGACATGTCAACGAATCAAAGCCAAACAAGGGAAACCCAAAGGATTATTTTTCCACCGGAGGTTTCAACTTGAAAGTGGAAACACATATCGATGGATTTTATAGATGGATTTCCTAAATGTCAAGGAGGTAATGAAGCTATTTGGTTGTAATCGATAGGCTCGCTAAAAATGTCCATTTTATTCCGGTAAAAAGTAACAGGACCGCAACATCGCTAGCACATATTTACATCAATGAGGTGGTCCAATTACATGGAATCCCGATCAATATTGTCAATGATAGGGATCCCTTATTTACTAGTGTATTTTGGAGGAGTTTGTAGTTAGCTTTAGGGATGACACTGAATCTTAGCACCCCTTACCACCCTCGGGTCGATGGACAGACAAAATGGGTGAACAAAAACTTGGAGGATTTATTGAGGGCTTGTTTCATGGATTTCAAAGGACATTCAAAACAACATTTCCCTTTGGTAGAATTCACCTATAATAGCAGTTATCAGGTGATGGTAGGTGTGGCAACCTTTGAAGTCTTACACGGGAGGCCATGCAAGTCCCTTAGTTGTTAGTGGGAGAATACCGATAAAATTCTACATGGGCCAGATTTGATATGTGAGACCACGAAGAAGGTTGATGCATCTGACAATGAATGAAGACCGCTCAGGACTCAAAAAATCCTATGTTGATGGGTGAAGAAAGGAGTTGGAATTCTCAGTTGGGGACATAGTGTTTGTTAAGGTTTCCCCTTTTAAGAAGATTATGAGATTTGGAACCCCAGGGAAGTTGGCACCGAGATTTATTGGGTCTTTCCTAATTTTAAAAAGAGTGGGGAGACTCCCATATTGGGTAGAGCTTCCAGCTAATGTTTTCCATGTGTTGCATCTGAGGAAGTGTCTACATGGCATAACTACTGTAATGGAGCCTAATCAGTTAGCAAATATAAAGATGAAGCCGATAGCATCCCATGCCACTGCAAGCATAGTAGAGCATGGAGATAGAAAGCTTTGTAATAAAGAAATTAGGTTGGTCCGAGTACAATGAGAAGATAATCCAACAGAGAGCAATTGGGAAACAGAAGAGAAGATGAAGGTCACTCACCTAGAGCTTTTCTCTGGTAAATTTTCTCCCGCTTGATTTAGTATAATATAGGTTTTGGTTACATCATTGTAACAACCCTGTTTTCGAAGACGTAATATTGGAAAAAATTAATTATAGTAAAAATATTCGAATTCGATTTTTTTGATAATTAGTATTTTTGAAATAAGATTTTATCTAACTGAAGTCCATTTAATAGCAGATTTTGTTTTAACAAATTGAATTAATTAATAAAATAATTTTTAGAAGATATATTAAACTGGATAAAGTGTTTTTGTTAAATATAGAATATTTTAAAGTAAATATTTATATATAATTGAAATAGATGAAAAGATGTTTTAATTGATATTTAGTTAACTCATTAAATCGTCAAAGATTAATAAATCTATTTGTATCACTTTGTGAACAATTGAATATAATGGAACAATATTTAATTGAATAGAAATTTAGTAGTTGTTGGAATACATATTTTGAAAATGAAGTGCAAATTAATTGTAATTCAAGGAAATGAAGTGAAAATTTATTAATATAAGGACTTGATTGAGAATAAGAGTAGTTATAGATTAATTTGTTTTTATTTCCCTTCTTTAACACTTGTAAAGCCCAAAACCCAAGTAGGAAATCAAACTTCTCTCTTTTAGTTGGAATGTTGGGTACTTATTTCCTCAAAAACCAATTTTTGCCCTGTACCCTAATTCCTAAATCAAAGATCGAACGAAAAAAAGAAACGACGGCAAAAAAAATCGCGACTAGGCTTGGGCATGAGGATAGCGACGTCGAGCATGGAGGCATTAATGCGAGCTGGTGACGGTGTTCGTGGAGGCTGGCCACGTGCCTGGTGAAGGGCGGAGGTCGACGTATAATGTTGAGGAGGATCGCACGCCTCAATCATCGACAAACTGGAGGCAGGTGATGGGGCTTAACGCGAGTGTGGTTGAGGTGAAGTACGATAACAACCTAGGGCATTAAGGAGGCAGCCAACGGCGTTCGTGGACAAGGCGGTGGCTGACGAATTCAAAGGTCGCGAAGTAGGCAAAGTATGCACGATTGAGGGAGCAACAACGATTATTGATGACGACAGTTGCAACTATGGCTTAGCTGTAGATGGTTGCAAATGGAATTTCAACAAGCAATGGGTTTAGGTGAGTTGATTAACTTGCATTTCTATATCAAAATAATTCGTATATTTTATTGATTATGATTATGCGATAAAATTGGGTAATGGTTGATAGAAATATTTGGAATGAAATTGCATGCTATGGTTTCTATTAGTTTGGTGGTTGAGTTGTTTGAATTATATGTTATAAATATTGGATTCAAATACATTATCAATTATGAAATCGCCTGATGTTGAAAACCATCGAATTGCATTTGATCAGTTGTAACTAAATTATATGGTTGTTGTGCATTGTTTGTGTGACCAAAGTTGTCGGAAAGCAACTCGGGTCGTTAAATAATTTCATATTATGGAATTATATTTTTAGAGCGATGTTGGCTCTAGTTATTGAAAATTCGACGAGTTTATTATTTGAATGTTTTTAAAACAATTCCAAAAATGAGATTTTATTCATTTTGATCCTTATTGAAATTTTATTTACAGAATATATAGCTAAATAATATTATATTCTTAACTTGTTTCTTATTCAAAATTTCTCTTCAAAACTTTTAAAATTTAGTAAGTTTATTTATAAAACCTTTTTAAATTTATTATTATAAGTATATTATAACTTTGGAAATGCTTAGAAGCAAAAGATAAAATATAGTATTATTTTATAAAAGTGATTATGAACGTAATAATTTTAATCTCAAGTAATTTTGTTATTAAAGAGGTTTAAATGATTTGGAAGAGTTCCAAAAGCTTTTGTAAATAAGTAACTCTTCTTTATGTTTATGGATTTTAGAATGAGAAGTTTGAAAGTAAGTATATATAAATTAATTTAGAAACTAATTCCTATATGGTAAATTATTATTATTTGTCTTCAAACTATAAACCATTATTGGCTTTAATTGTGTTTAGCCTTTGGCTAATTATATGCCATTTTGGTATTTCTTTGATGACTTCGGAAACATTGATTTCGAACAATTAATGCTTTCACTTGTATTTCTATTGAATTTTTTGCTTTTCTATGAAACAAAGAATTTTAATAAATGATTGAATTGTCAGGTGGTATGAGACACTTTGTACAATTCTTTCGCTTATTATTATAATTTGTTAAATATAGTTTGAGTGAAAATTACTAGCTTTTAGTAAATACTTGAATTTTCTATCTAGTATGGGACAGTTAGTTAAATTCTTGTGATTACTGGAGTGATAGTAATTAACATTTAGAGTTGTATTATCTTAGGGTCTTCGGATTTCAGACCAACAGATCTCCGATAGAAGATAACTCATTTTTTATCGATTTGAGAATTGATGCATAGATTTGGGTAGGCAGATCTCTTTCGGAAGATCTGTTATGTTGTAAATAAAGCTGTCTCTTTTGGAAGGCAGATTTTTTCATGCATCGTAGTCTATAGATACTACAGCATATCAGTTTATTTTGTTTAATACAGTTAAACTATGTTTACCTCTTTCGGAAGGTAAATTTGCATAGGATAGATTAGGTACACGACTACTCTTTTCTTTGAGCGGTGTCCCTAATCTGCAGTCTCTTTCGGAAGGTTTCCTTTCTTTGTAGCGGCTCTCTTTGGTGGATTTCGTGTCACTGTATTAAACTAATAGATAACTACCATTACTATTTCATTATTGATGATTATTTCTTCAGTATTTTTTAGTACGTATATTCTGTATCCTTAATGGCTCCGAGAAATTTTGAATTCGTTATCACCATATTTTGAGATGATAGTCTATTGAGACTAGATATGTATTTATGAAATGGTGATTTGTTAGATATGCCTTATTTGAGTATTTGTTTTGGGCATATTTTATTTATGACTTATTTGGTTAAGTCAAAATTTTAAGACCTGCATTTATTGGTTTCATATGCTTTTTGAATTTTTGGGTTTTAGGCATATTTTGAGATGACTTATTTTAGAGTTAAGTCATTTATGGAATTATAAAGTAGTGAATTTAATTAATGTGCCTTATTATGATTGTTTGTTCGACGTATTTTATATGATTTATTATTTTAAGTCATATAGTTATGATATTAATATCTCACCTTTTTATTTAGATATAGTCTAACCCGTTTATTATTTTAATACTCGGGCCAAGCCGAGACTTTACAGGTACAAGGACCTATTGACCTTTGGATTTTGGGCTAGCATTGAAGTAGACTATTTTGATAGTTTTAGTTTACTTCATACTTGTATATATTGACAGTTAGGAGTTTATGTCATCTATATTATATAGTAGTGACTTTGTAGCTGATACAATATTTTGGATATGATGTATATATTTATGTGGGTCTAGTACTGATATTTGTAGACTCACATTCTATTATGTATATGATGATGTATATTATTCCGCAATGATCTATGACTTTGATTCTGATTTATCTATATTATATACCGTTCTGAATATTTTCAATCGGTGTGTTTATTACTTTGTATTAATACTGCACACGTCAGATTTTTAGTTTAGATCTTCAAAAAGGTAAATAAGACGTGTTAGTGTTAGTATAAAGATATATTAACAGTCGATCGCCCTTAACCAGCCGTATTTTCCGGGTTAGCGGACGACATTACTTGTAATGTTCTATGCTAAACTGGGCATAGCGGTGGGGTCGTCACAGCTTGGTATCAGAGCCGTGCTCAGAACATTATAGAATATCAATAGTACATAGTTGAGATCTAAACCTAGATGACCTAGAGTCTCGTCCCTTGGGTGTGTAGTTGTTAGTAATTTAATTAACTGTTTAGGAATAGGAATATAAATGATTATTGAGAATAATCATTGGGACGTATTTGAAAAATATTTTGATAATACTATTTAACTTATTGTTATGAAAATATTGGAACTCACTTCTGTAAAGAGTGAGGTTTAATGGATATTATAAATAAGTAGATGACTTAGAATTAAATTGTCATGTCCTGATTTGTTAGTGATCAGAGTGCGCAGCAGAAGCTGGAAATAGCTTTTCGCTGAAGGCGGTTGTTTGTTTGTTTGATTGAAATGTATGTTGTTTGCATCAGTAGGTGTTAATTATAAGGCTTTGCGGTATCTTCATTAGTGTATCTACCGCAAAGAAATTGAAAACTTTACTTTGATGTATTATAAGACTTTGATGAATGAAATATCAATTTATAGGAATTGATGTAAATTTTATAAACTTGCAAATAAAATTAATTAGCCTAAATAATATTGTATTGAATATATGTATTACTATAATACATAAATAGAAAATTAGCTATCATATATCAATAACTAATGTGTTGTGGTATTCGATATGAATGTTTGCTTGGTGATTGATATGGTTTGGTTGGATATTTGATAAAAAAATGTTGTAAATGATTTTATAAAAATAAATCGATGAGCTTTGTTTATAAAAGAAAATAATAGCGAAATTATTTTTGAAAAGAATTTTAATCGTATATTTTGTGTTAATTTGTTCGTTGAGTATTTTAAGAATTTTGATCGATGCGTTTGGCCAATGTTATCGATATGGATTCCTAAACACTAGAACGATGCATTTCGACACAAGAGTTTGAAAAGAATAATATATTTTGGAAAATAAAATGATATTTTTAAAATAATACAAGGCATAGAAAAATAATAATAATAAATACAATGTTTGGAATACACACACACAAAGATTTTGGAAATGTTATAAATAATATTTTATGAAGTTTACTATTTTTGAAGTTTGAAGTATTTTGATTCTAGAAGCCTGTCTAGGCTTCATTTTTCCTTCCTACTGCCATTGCTTGTTTTGCATTTTTCAGTTGATTTGAAACCTATATATATCACACTCAACAAAAACACTGAAGTATGAGTTATAACGTAAAATTATATTAAGAAAAGGAATTGAATTTTCTGTAAACAAAAACATATTTTATAACTAGTTTACAGTAAACAAGCTATGGTTTGGAAAATCCATTTAAAATTTTAGATTTTTGAATTTCTTATATATATATATATATTTTAAAAATATCAAGATTGAAAATCTTCAAAGTATTTTTAGATCATTTGAACTTAAATCTAAAAGGAGGGTTTTTAAGTATGTGAATATTTTCAAACGAAGAAAGTATTGATATAAATACTTGTATATTGTTTTGAAAATTCAATATATCATATATAAAATGTTTTGAGACAAAATCTATGTTTTTAAATGATTGAATTTGAATTTTATTAAAAGTAATTAAATGATTTGGATATAATGGATGCTTACTTTACACATACAACTTCGTATTGGGAATTTATTTCGATCATGTATGACATATCCTTGCTGCTTCTTTCTATTCTATTATTATCAATCATATCCTCATATTTTCACTATTTCAACGGTTCTAGTAGTTGGCTTTTATACTTGCCCAATTTGTTCTGATATAGGAAACTAATTCGTCATTTCACTTGTCTGAATCTAACCTTATGCATGCACACATGTATGATATGGTATACTGAGTAGATCATATGGAAAATTCTATGATTAAGCAATATATATGATATAAAGCCTTAAAAGAAGCTAAATAAAGTTCTGTATTGCCAAATCCATGTTATTTAAATTGCAAAGTGTGTAAATTATGCAAAAGCTAAAAATGGATCTATTAGCAAATTAATTGTAGAGTTAAGGTGAGCTAAACTCACAAATCTATCTCAAATCCTGAACATGTTTTCTGTTTGAATCAAAGAGTAATTGCCTTGTATACATTTTGTTTGTGAAAACCCTAGTTATTGCTTGCATTATACTGTTAATTTTTTTTATTTTTTTTAAGGAAGAATATATATATAACAGGATGGAGAAAAAATGCCTTTCTCCGGGAGCTTACAGAAATATAATAGACATTTTAAAAATGCCTTCGAGAATAACAGTACAGAAACAAGCCTAACAAGAGTACTAAAGGAATAGAAAGCACCAGACTCCACTGCCGAAAGAATACAAAAAATCCCTCCTGAGAAAAGAGGAGCATCAACCCACTGAACCGACTATCCCGCTACACCCGATGAAGGTGTAGGCCAGACCACCGTAATAAACCAACCTCCACCAGAAATAGAAAGCCCGAAACCAACCAAGATCTAAACACCAACAAACAGACAGCCGAAGACAAGCTCTACCCGATTGAGGAAATCATAGGGGATAGAAACAACAACCAAAGGCAGCGGCGAAGACACAACCGATCCATCGAGGAAGACGAACCACCACAAAACCTAAACCTGAAACACTAGCAAAAACATCAAACCAAAAATAATAGGGGGGAGGGGGAACCAGATTGCTGGATGAACGCCAGCAATCCGCCAGGAGGACCTAGCCGACGCTAAGTCTGGCGGAACTCGGCGCACAAGAAATGGAAAGAAGACGGACAAAACGATGAGCATTGGAGCTCAAGTTGCCCCTAAACGGTCGACCACGGAATGCTAGGAATACATCATTCCTAACTTGATGAATAATGGATGAGGGGACCATAGGAGAGTCGTCGAAGATTGCCTTATTCCGTGCACACCAAATGTGCCAGCAGATAAGACAAGGAACCAGACGATGAATAATCGAACGAAGAGATTTCCCAGATTTCCGCGCCCACCAGGTAGCCGACAGATCATTAGCAGATCTGGCCACCCCGCGGACAGACAAAAGGTTACCAAAGTAATTCCAGCATGCAGTGGCAGTAGAACTGGCGAAGAATAAATGGTTCAAGGATTCAGAATTCCCGATGCAGCAGCATTTGCAACGGGAGACTAAAGGAATGCCTACCCTTTTGAGATTCTCATCCAATGGCAGTCCGTCATGAAGGATACGCCACATCAGAAGTGAAACCTTAGGAGGAGAGCGAGAATCCCATATGAAGGAAAATAATGGACGAGTAGGACAAGAAATTCTAACCGAGGACCAAGCTTTCAGGATGGAGAATGGAGCGCCATCCCAGCCCGCCCGACCTCCATGAGAATCAGCGAAGGTCTTCACAGACTGCATGTGCTTCCAAGTCTCACTTGCATAAGACGGAGTTCCAAGTCTCACTTGCATTATACTGTTAATTGCATTAGATAACTTTGGTTTTGGATTCATTGCACTAATGGTTTATGGTTCAACAATTCTTGTTTGCATGCTAGTGTACTGTATTATATAAAATCCAGTTGAAGTCTAAACAGCCAGAACCCTAAACGAGCGTCGACCAGAAACAACTGGAGCTTCATCTACTCTAGTTTGTATCACCACCGGCCTACCGATGGCGTTCCACCGGTGGACCAGTGGGTCAAAACTTGGAACCACTTTGGTTCCATGAAATCCCTTATAATTTGATGCTCTTGCACTTTTTGGTTTGTTGGATCATTTGCTTACTGCATGAGTTGTTGGCTGACCTTGAAAGAATGATTATACTCTATATATATATAAGTGTAGATCTTCCACTAGTGTTATTAAATATGATATGTGTTTCCTTGTGTTTTGTGATAACCTTTGAGTTTGTGATTGGTTGCCCTTGGGTGGCTGCTTGTAATTGAATTTAGATTTCAGGTTTGATGATTTCTATGCTATAGAATTTCTCTATATGATTATGGAAACAATTATATATAAATACACACACACACATCACTTTACTCATATGCATATATGGATTGAAACCCCAAATTAATGGAAAAGAAAGCTATTCAAGATTTGTTGTTTTCAAATCATATTTAGTAAATCATTTAGCTTCAAAATACTTTTGGGAAATGAATCTTTGAACTAGATATATTAGAACCTGCTTATAAACTATTAATGGTCAAAGTGTTGTCTAGTTGCATATGCTTATATATATATATATGTGTGTGTGTGTGTGTGTATAATCACACTTAGTTTGCTGATCAAGTTCTGGAAGATTTAAAGAATTATTTTATGAACTTTGTAAACTATGTTTTTATGAATAACTATAGATATGTATAAGTATACTTAGTTAAACTTAGTTTTCTAACATAGTTTTATAATTAATAAACATAAACTTAGAATTTATATAATTATATATATTAGCAAACAATTGCGTTATGGATTTATGAAAGGAGTAATTGTACATGTATATAAAATCAGGTGTATCCCATATATATAGTTTTGAAACTAATTTCTTAAAGAAAAAAATTTTGCAGCAGCATGGCTGCTGCTGCAGGTGGAGGCTGCTGCCGTTAAAGGTAGTAGTTATTAAATACACACACACATACATATATATAATAAATAAAATAAGGCCGCTGCAATGCAACTCCAGTAGGCTATTGCTGCATTGCAGCAGGGCATGCCTAATAATGAGTTTCATGTATAATATATGACTTATCAGTATTTGCAACTCTTTTCCAACTTGCTGAGGCTTTACTTCTATACTAGGATTACTTTGATATTCTAGTACAAATAAGTACATCAATTAGACTTGACATTTAATACATATAATATACCCTATTTAGTTTTATGTTGCACTTGCAACATGCTCAAGTTGTAATATCATGGCATATTTTTCTTTTTGTTTTAGTGGACTTTATATTGATATCATTTGGATGATTTCATATATCAGCATTCTACCATTACATTTTATTTCAATAAATTAGCGGAAACTTAACAATGGTTAAGAAATTGAACTTTATGTTCTGTATTTTCAAAATAAAAGTTAATTCTTATGTGTGGAAATCAAGATTATATTCGTTCTACAATTTGCACATATTATTAAGTTGCTTGAAAAATAATTCGGTTAAAACACACATGCTTGTAATTGTTACTATGATACTTAAGTGGTGCTCCATTCTTGAGTTTGTGTCCATATGTGTGTACCTACATGATTTAACATAGCCAGAGGCGATTTTATAGTCACAATCTAAAGAAGAATCTATATAAGAGAATGAGAATTTTTGAAATTTCACATTTTGAAAGTACTGTACAAATTTGGTCATAACTTTTGAATGGTTTATCCAATTTCAATGATTCTGCTCATTCCAGAAACTAATAATATAATCTACAACTTTTGTTTTAGATGTTATGCAAAATTTTGACGTTTACAAGGTTAAAATCGCATGTGTATAAAGAGGACCTGCACTTTTAATTTAAATTCTATTTCTATCACCCTTAGAAAAACTTGCGTAACTCGAAGTATGATTGACAATTTTTGCAATCTTGAAGTTAATTATAAAAAGCCTAGACATTAAATAACACTTTTACTTTTGAAAACTATGTTTAATTTTGTGATTTAGTTCTTAAAAACTTTGTAGAGAATGGCCTAATCGGAAGGCTTGTTGCGCATGTATATACATACATACGTACATACATACATACATACATACATATATTAAAGTTATGCATTGCTTATCAAATCTTCTATATGCGACTAATGTTTCAATGGAGTTGAGAATAGGTACCATTGGAGCATGGTTGGGTTAATGAGCGACTTTGGCTCGCTTTTGCGTGCAAATAAGTTAGTAGCTTTGCTTAAAATTGCAAAATAAAGGTACGTTTTCGGATTAAATATGAAAGTGCTAAAATATTGATATATATTGTGTTTCCGACCGTGTGGTCAATGTATATCGTATATATTATATTTATGAAATTGCAAATGGCTCTCCGTACAAAGGAGACTCTGCCGAAATTTTCCAAAATTTCTAACACTTAGAAAATTTTCAATAAATTTTCGTATGCGAAGAAACGAGAATTAATAAATGAATCTATTTAAATTTATAACATACGATAAGTTTGATTCTAATGTTAACAGCTTAAGTTTAGATCGAGTTTCAACTTAATAGTAAAATTCGAAAAGAGTTAGAGTTTAGTGCGACATCTCTCTATAAGAAATTGCGAGGATGCAATTTTCATAAGGGGAAGGTCTGTAACAACCCTGTTTTTGAAGACGTAATATTGAACAAATTAATTATAGTAAAAATATTCGAATTCAATTTTTTTGATAATTAGTATTTTGGAAATAAGATTTTATTTAACTGAAGTCTATTTAATAGCAGATTTTATTTTAAGAAATTGAATTAATTAATAAAGTAATTTTTAGAAGATATATTAAACTAGATAAAGTGTTATTGTTAAATATAGAATATTCTAAAGTATAAATAATTATATATAATTGAAATAGATGAAAAGATATTTTAATTGATATTTAGTTAAATCATTAAATCTTCGAAGATTAATAATCTATTTTGTATCAATATTGTGAATAATTGAATAGAATGGAACAATACTTAATTGAATAGAAATTCAGTAGTTGTTGGAATACATATATTTTGAAAATGAAGTGCAAATTAATTGCAATTCAAGGAAATGAAACGAAAATTTATTAATATAAGGACTTGATTGAGAATAAGAGTAGTTATAGATTAATTTGTTTTTATTTCCCTTCTTTAACACTTGTAAAGCCCAAAGCCCAAGTAGGAAATCAAACTTCTCTCTTTCATGTTAACATGTTATGTCCTTGTTTCCTCAAAAACCAATTTTTTCCATGTACCCTAATTCCTAAATCAAAGATTGAACGAAAAAAGGAAACAACGGCAAACAGAATCACGATTAGGGCTAGGGCGTGAGGCTAGCGACGTCGAGCATGGAGGCATTAATGCGGGTTGGTGACGGCGTTTGCGGAGGCTGGCCACGTGCCGGTGAAGGGCGGAGGTCAACGTATCATGTTGAGGAGGATCGCACGCCTCAATCGTCGACGATCTATGGGGCTGAACGTGAGTGTGGTTGAGGTGGAGGTGAAATACGATAACAACCTAGAGCATTTCGGAGGTAGCCGACGATATTCGTGGACAAGGCGGTGGCTGACGAAAGGTCGCGAAGTAGGAAAAGTATGCACGATTAAGGGAGCAACAATGATTATTGATGACGACGTAACAACTATGGTTTAAGTGCAGATGGTTGCAAATGGAATTTCAGCAAGTAATGGGTTTAGGTGAGTTGATTAACTCACATTTCGATACCAAAATAATTCACATATTTTATCGATTATGATTATGCGATAAAATTGGGTAATGATTGATTGAAATTCTTGGAATGAAATTGCATGTTATGGTTTCTATTAGTTTGATGGTTGAGTTGGTTGAATTGTATGTTATAAATATTGGATTCAAATACATTATCAATTATGAAATCACATGATGTTGAAAACCATCGAAATGAATTTGATCAGTTGTAACTAAATTATATGGTCGTTGTGCATTGTTTGTGTGACCAGAGTTTTCGGAAAGCAACTCGGATCGTTAAATAATTTCATATTATGGAATTATATTTTTAGAGCGATGTTGCTCTAGTTATTGAAATTTCGATGAGTTTATTGTTTGAATGTTTTTAAAAGAATTCCAAAAATGAGATTTTATTCATTTTGATCCTTATTGAAATTTTATTTACAATCTATATAGCTAAATTATACTATATTTTTAACTTATTTCTTATTCAAAATTTCTCTTTAAAACTTTTAAAATTTAGTAAATTTATTTGTAAAACCTTTTTAAATTTATTATTATAAGTATATTATAACTTTGGAAATGCTTAAGAAGCAAAAGGTAAAATATAGTATTATTTTATAAAATTGATTATGAAAGTAATAATTTTAATCTCAAGTAATTTTGTTATTAAAGTGGTTTAAATGATTTGGAAGAGTTACAAAATATTTTGTAAATAAGTAACTCTTTTTTAAAATGAGTTTACGGATTTTAAAATGAGAAGTTTGAAAGTAAGTATAGATAAATTAATTTAGAAACTAATTCCTATATGGTAAATTCTTATTATTTGCTTTCAAACAATAAGTCATTATTGGCTTTAATTGTGTTTAGCCTTTGGCTAATTATATACCATTTTGGTATTTCTTTGATGACTTTCGAAAACATTGATTTCGAACAATTAATGCCTTCACTTATGTTTCTATTGAATTTCATGTTTTTCTATGAAACGAAGAATATTAATAAACGACTGAATTATCAGGTGGTATGGGACACTTTGTACAATTCTTTCGCTTATTATTATAATTTGTTAAATAGAGTTTGAGTGAAAATTACTAGCTTTTAGTAAATACTTGAATTTACTATCTGGTATGGGACAGTTAGTTAAATTCTTATGATTACTGGAGTGACAGTAATTAACATTTAGAGTTGTATTATCTTAGGGTGTTCGGATTTCAGACCGATAGATCCCTGAGAGAAGATAACTCATTTTCATCGATTTGAGAATTGATACATTTTTAGATTTGGGTAGGCAGATCTCTTTCGAAAGATCTGTTATAGTGTTAATACGGTTGTCTCTTTCGAAAGGCAGATTTTTACATGCATCGTAGTCTATAGATACTACCACCTATCAGTTTATTTTGTCTTATACAGTTAGACTATGTTTTCCTCTTTCGAAAGGTAAATTTGCATAGGACAGATTAGGTATAGGGCTGCTCTTTTCTTTGAGTGGTGTCCCTAATCTGCAATCTCTTTTGGAAGGCTTCCTTTCTATGTAGCAGGTCTCTTCGGTAGATTTTGTGTCACTGTATTAAACTGATAGATGACTACCATTATTATTTCATTATTGATGATTATTTCTTCAGAGACTTTTAGTATGAATATTCTGTATCTTTTATGGCTCTAAGGAATTTTGAATTGGTTACCACCATATTTTAAGATGATAGTCTATTGAGACTAGATATGTATTTATGAAATGGTGATTTGTTGATATGCCTTATTTGAGTATTTGTTTTGGGCATATTTTATTTATGACTTATTTGGTTATTGTTAAGTCAAAATATTGAGATATGTATTTATTGGTTTGATATGCCTTTTTGAATTTTTGGGTTTTAGGCATATTTTGAGATGATTTATTTTAGAGTTAAGTCATTTATGGAATTATAAAGTAGTGAATTTAATTAATATGTCTTATTATGATTGTTTGTTCGACATATTTTATATGACTTATTATTTTAAGTCATATAGTTATGATATTAATTTCTCACCTTTTTATTTAGATACAGTCTGATCCGTTTATTATACTCGGGCCAGGCTAAGAGTTACAGGTACAGGGACCCATTGACCTTTGGATTTTGAGCTAGCATTGAAGTAAACTATTTTGATAGTTTTAGGTTACTTCATACTTGTATATATTGACAGTTAGGAGTTTATGTCATATATATTATATAGTAGTGACTTTGTACCTGATACAAGATTTTGGATATGATGTATATATTTATGTGGGTCTAGTACTGATATTTGTAGACTCACATTCTATTATGTATATGATGATATGTATTATTTCATTGTGATCTGTGATTCTGATTTATCTATATTATATATCGTTCTGAATATTTTCAATCGGCGTGTTTATTGCTTTGTATTAATACTGCACACATCAAATTTTTAGTTCTGATCCTCAAAAAGGTAAATAAGATGTGTCAGCGTTAGTATAAAGATATATTCACATTCGATCGCCCTTAAAATGTCGTATTCTCGGGATTAGCGGAACACATTACTTGTAATGTTCTTTGCTAAACTGGGCATAGTGGTGGGGTCGTCACAATCATGGTCGTTAGATTGGATGGTAGGGAATGGTTTCCATACTTTTTTCTATTATTATTGCACTCATGTACAATTTTGTGCATATTTAGGTTGTATGCATACACGTCAATATGTCACGATCTTGCTTTTACATTAGGGTTGGATTCACCTGTAGATATGTTGCATTGCACTTTTGGTTTAGTAGCATGTTACACTATCTGTCCCTTGGGGAATTTTGGGGATAAAATTCTTTTGAAGGAGGAGAATGTAACACCCCGTAAAATTTACATAAAATTAATTAAGAAAAATCAGTTAATTAATTATGATGGCTAGGGTTTTGAGCAGCCTAAACAACCCATATTTAAATGTTTTAAAATATTCTCCATCCAATGGTCTTGACAAATCCAAGCAACTATAAAAGGAGGCTAGCCCCCTCAACCTTCTCACACAAAATTAAGACATCAAAAAAAATCTTCCATTCACTTTCTCCACAATAAAACTTCTTCAACAAAATAAATATATACGTGCAACGATTAGAGGAAGATTGAAAGAAATCTAGCAAAAGAGAAAGGTATATATGTGTGTGTGTGTGTATGCATGCATGTATGCATATGTATATCTCACTTCTTCCCTAATCTATAACTTCTAAATCAAATACGTGTGAACAAATTTATTTTATAATAAAAAGGAGATAACTTGGAGAAAGGGAAAGGCTATAGCCCAAAACAAATCCAAACTGGTTCAATTGGAGTTATCTACGAGTCGAAATCTTAATTTTTCCCTAATACTATATTGTGTAGTTTGATGTTTTGATTTAAATTGTGCCTTAGGGTATGTGAAATCTATCAACTTAAACCCCAAAATCTCTCCATGATATGTAAATCTTGAATTGTTAGAATCCTATTAGTTTATTTTAATATATTAGGATTTTATTCACTAGAATTTACGATAAAAATATTTTGTATTCTATTTGATTCTACTTTTCAATTATTGGTCGTACTGACAAAGCATAAGCTAATAGAAAGAGGTGTGCAAAGTAGGGGAAAAGGGATTTTTTTCTCTTATTCATAGTTTGGACCGCCTATTTCTATAAATAGTATAATTTATTTGTCTTTCTAATGCCATTCATTTAAAGATTGAATGAAATATAAAAGATTTGTATTGTTCTTCAAAGGAAAGGACTATAATTCTATTGTATTAATACAAAACAAATTTTATGTTTCAGATTCCATTTTAAATATGCATACAAATCATTTTATTGTAGATATTTTATTTATGGACTTGCTCGTAGTGATTGTTGTATTAAATTGGGACTTGTTTCGTAATTGTAGTTGTGAACAATAAAATACTATAACACCCCAAATAAGTTCCTTAAAAATGCATAAAAACTAATTAGGTATAATTTAATATTAGGTATAGATATAACAATAAGTTGTTCCTTCAAACTCTGAAATTGACAATTATAACAGTAAATCTTAAATGTATGTAATAAGTAAGACTTAATAATCAATCTAATAAAATGAGTTAAGGACAATTATGGAATTTAATCCATAAATAAAGGCAGAATAAGGAATTTCCTTATAAGGTCTTTAATGCGTAAATATGGGTGAGGTGTATATATATGATCAGTATGTATGTGTTATATATATATATATGTGTGTATATATATATCATAGATGTAGGCATAGTTCCATGTTAAAGGATGGAGAGTGAAAATATGGCTAAGTTATAGGGATGTTAGGTCAGTTAAAAGCACACTAAAGTCCGCCTAGCTAATCGGGCTACCAGTAGTATGACCTTTGTAACTAATATGGGGCATTGCCTATAGTAAGTGCCAACTGTGGGCGTGTGGTGTAATGACTTGTGTTTTACATATTGGAGAATCATAAAATATTAATATTATTTTTATTTAGAGTCGTATGATTATATAACCTTAGGAAATGACTACTACAGACATTTTCCATTCTTAGAATTTTTATCGAACGGTTTTGACCCTAAAGATCTTGTATGGCCTATTACTTTTGATATGAGCCGAATTAGGGTCTGAAACCACTTCCGTTAGATCGAGATGATGGTTTCTCTTTATGTAGAGAGGTCATAATAGGAAAACGGACTTACTATCTGGGAGTTATGATTAGTTGAACTTTCACTTGATTTAGGATATCTTTATGGGTAATTAGTGAGTTAATGGATAGGCCTAAAGCCCATTCGGTATTAGCATCATGATGAGGCTGATGGATCTTCTTGTTATTTCACACTTTCCAAAATAGTTAGAGAAGCCACCATTATCATTCTCTAGCCTTAAACCACTCTAAATTTTAGTCTAATTAGCCAAATCTTGTCATTAGAAGGAGATTAGCGTAATTAACACTTGGATTTTAAGATTCATCGTTGGAGATCGCTTAGAGTTGTTGTTAATCTCAGGATTTTGTGCAACTTTGGATTTACTTTGGATTTAAGTAAGTGGTTAGGACCTCTCACTTACTAATTAGTCATTATACACTTTAAAATGACGTTTTACAATGATTTTTGGATGCTAAAACATGTTTTAAACCTTAACTAACCACATATGTTAATTTTAAACGATTTGGAAAGGATTTTGGAAATTTTGTTCTTTTGGGTCTCCCTTGTTCTTGTAGCTTATCTAGTTTCTACCCTTAGATTTAGGCTTTACCTTGATATCTTTGGATGTGTGTTTGTTAGTATAATTCCATGTAATGTATGCTTGAATGTATGATGTTTGAATGGTTGAAAATACCGATCGAGCAACGATTTAGTTGTAGGCACAATTCTTGGATCGGTGATGACCCATGAAGGTCAAGTCATCCAACTAACTTGTGATCCACAGGTAGGTCAAGAAGGACACCCAAAAGCAACATTTTAAGTTTTAATACATTTGGAGTTCGTTTGTTCAAGTTATGGGCAAAAGAAGATTGTTCGGTGTTGATGGATCGGTGGAGTTCAAAGCTTGAATTGGTGGAGGAAGGCTTCGAGTCTTGGACAATCTCGCTTCGAATTCTTGAGCGGATTGATTTGGGTCACTAGCATGTATGCATGAGTCACGTAAAGGAGATTGGAAAACTTCAAGTGTGAGATCAATCGCGAGTTGTGCTTTGGGCTAGGAGGGAAGTTGCTTTGGGTCGATTGCTTATGGGTCGGTGGAGCAAACTAAAAGAGATTATGCTAAGTGTTGGATCGGTGGCCCATGGATCGGTACCAATCCATGGGGTTGCTGGTTCAGTGATGAGGGGTTTCGAGTGGTGAACTATCAAATTTGTGGAGCTTGTTGGGCATGGATTAATGTAGCTTAGGTCGGTGGTGCTTGAATCGGGGTCGCATGGTTTGATGATGGAAACTTGTGAGGCAGCTTCGGAATGTTCATATGTTTTCTCCAAGTCATTTACATGTTTGTTTTGGGACTTGCTTGGAGTCTTCACATCTATAGTTGCTTTGAGTCGCACCTTTAATTTTCTAAGGCTCAGGTTGGTATTGAACCATATAGTTTGGTGACGATTTTCGACGACGACGACGCATGGTTCGATGGTGATGATTTCATAATAGGAAGAGATGACTTCGATGATGGATAGCTATACTTTGTGAAGTAGAATAGGTGACTATGAGTTGGATCGACGGAACTATTGGAAGAAGGTTATGGGACAAAGATAGCATTCTACGACTAACGATGGCAGTCAAGAATAGTTCCCAGCCGCGATGACTTCAAATGAGAGTCGTAAGAACAGTTCCTGGATATGCTCTACTACGGATAATGTGTGCAAAAGGGATCTTTGATATCCATAGGTTTAAAAGTGTACTCATAAAGAAGGGGTATGTGAGGACGCTCACTTGGGAGTATGATGTACCCAGGTTCACACGATGTTTTGATCCATTTTACCCTGGAGCCTGGACTGAGTACGATGGCAGTCTTGTTCCTGGCCTATTGAGTGTCATGGATTCGAGTACTGAGAAATCAGGATGTTAAGTAGCCCTAAACTATGCAATTGGTTCATACGAGTACTGAGAAATCAGGACGCGTGGTTCGATGGTGATGCACTGAGTGAGTGAATGTGAGGGTGGATGATGGATGCTATGTTTGCTTGATTTCTTTTCACCCTAGGGATGTCACATGATGTAGATATTATCGTTGTATACATCTAGACATCCTTCGTACTTCAATGTATAATACACCCATGATGACTATGATATAGAGTAGCATATATCTTGTGTATGTGCTAACTCCATGGATGCAAGGATAGGTCATGTATGATTTCCATACCAATTGTCCTAGTATATTGACTTTATAGTATTTGAGATTTTCTACCACTTACACCCGACTATTGTCTGACTCAGGATGTTATGCTTTGCTTTCTATTATTCCAGGTACTCTTAAATGAGTAGATTAGGGATGGCACGTTTGGTGAGCATGTGGAGCTGGATAGGTGACAAGCAAGAGGCTATACTCTCGTATTACTATATTTAGCTGTTACTGCTTATTATTCTACTATACAATACTATGGAGCTTACTAGTGCTATTATATATTTAGAAATAGTTTTCTGTTTTGAGTTTATTATCGATTGTATAAACTCTATCACATATATTGTATAGCTGTATGGATCCGAGTACTCTGATTCCTGTGATTCATTTAGTTATTACTATATTTTCTGTTTTATATCTGAGATGTTTACTATTACATTTTATTTGATGCGCTATGAGATATACGACAACATATGTGATGTTCGTTTACTTTACAACAACCCATTTTTATGATCATCCTACATCGACCTGCCACTATTGCAGAACACACTACTATACAGGTCATACATTTGGGTCCCGGTGGTGTAGGGCAGTCGTCACATTTGGTATCCGAGCTTAGGTTGCGTAGTTTAACCTAAGGGATACCGTGATCTAGTAGAGATAAGATTGGAGTTCTTACCCTAGACTAGATCGAGAGTGTGTGTATGTGTGTATACAAGAGAGCCTGTACTTGTTATATATTGGTTTTCAAAACTATATAATAATATATATCTATATAAGTCATACTGCACACACGAGTAATACTTAAGTAGAATTCCTTACAAAGTGGCTGACTGTCCTTATTACAGATTGAAGGATGAGTCATTAGACAATGAATGCTGCTAGGAACTCTGTCTCTGAAGTCGAAGAAGGAGCTGGCTTGGAGCTTCTTATCCCAACCTACAGACGATGTTCAATACTGTGATGCGGAACATGCTGTAGAATGCTCAAGTAGCCGCTATAAATGTTGCTATTAATGGTGATGCTCCAGTGTAGGCGCTCAGAGTCAATTTTGCTAAGCTGAACAAAGAATTTGCTAGTCTAGGTGGCAAATTGTTCCAAGGAACGAAGTCGACGATGGAAGTGCAGGAATGGTTTGGTACGTGTGAAAGGATCTTCGATGACTTAGAGTTGAATGATGCTATGAAAAGAAGATTGGCTTTCCAACAGCTTCAAAGGCGAGCCATGAACTGGTGGAATTCAACAAGGGCTGCTATTCCTAAGAATCAGTTTACTTGGGACCAGTTCAAAGCTAGATTCGGGGAGAAGTTTATACCAACAGCTTAGAAGTCGGTCTTGTTCCGTAAATTAGCAGATTTAAAGCAATGGGGTATGACTATCTTCGAGTACGTTGCCGATTTCGATGCCTTGTCGAATTATGGGATGTCCTTTATCGACTCTCTATTGAAGAAGAATGAGAAGTTCATCATTGGCTTAGACGACTACTTAGAGGAGGGACTCATGGGCCATATAGCCGATAAGTCTGAGATGATAGTCGAGAAGGCCCTGAGGCATGAGAGTATATATTCAAAACCGAAAGTTATTATTCCTCAAGAAGAGCCAAAGCCACAGGTGGGCCGGAGGATGGGGGAGGGGGGAAAAATGGAATAACAACAACAAAGAGGAAGCAGTTTTAGAATAAAGAAGACCAAAAGAAGAATATCAAAAGAAGGCCAATTTGCTATAATTCCTTGGAAAATGGTCACTTTAGTAGAGACTACAAAGCTGAGGAGAAGAATTGTTTCGCCTGTAATAAGTTTGGGCATATCAAGAAGGGCTATCCCGAGCTACCTATTCAGAAATAGGTAGTGAAAGAATATGCTCTCAATGCTGACCCAACCTTATCGAGTGCTCCATCGACGAAGGAGAAGGGGAAGAGCATCATTATTCAAGGTAAGCTTTGTATTCATGATGTTCCCATATGTGTTTTGTTTGATACGGAGCTTCACATATCTTCATATCTATTAATTTGGTAGATAAATTGAGATTAAGACTCAAAATTTTTGACCAACCTTTGATTGTGACAAACCCTATTAGAGGCTCCACTAGTCTATGTATGGTTTGTCGTGGTTTGGTCTTATCGAGTGATAGATGTTCTTTTGATTGTGATTGCTTTGTTTTGAGTTATTTGAGGTTTGGTATTATTCTTGGCATGGACTGGTTTCATATATACAGAGTGATGGTGGATTGTGAGAAGTTATTGTTGACGATATGGGTAGATGATGGGCTGATGGTAGTGATAGGCTGCCTACTAGATGATGAGGTGATGGTTAGCTTTCTATATTCTCTTGATATCCTACACGATGTGTGTCATCAGTGCCTATTGCTAAGGAGTATCCAGATGTATTTGAGGAGGTGATCAGTTCTCCCACATAGAGAGATCAAGTTCCATATTGATTTAGTGAAAGATGCCAACCAATAGTGACGCCTTTGAGGAGGATGGCACCTAGAGAGCAGCGGGAGCTCGAGTTGCAAGTGAATGAAGTATTGCGACAAGGGTTCATTCATAGAAGTGTTTCTGAGTGGGGAGCGCTTGTAGTATTCACCGTGAAGGCGGATGGTTCCCTTAGATTGTGTGTTGATTACTACAAGCTGAATAAAGCAACAAGGAAGAACAAGTATCCACTTCCACGTATTGATGACTTATTCGATTAGCTTCATAGTGTTAGAGTATTCTCTCAGTTAGATCTTGCAATAGGATTTCACCAACTGAGAGTAGCAAAAGAGAGTGTGCCAATTATAGCATTTCGTATGCCATTGGGATTCTATGAGTGGTTGGTCATGCCATTCGGTCAGACCAATGCATCGTCATACTTCGTTGATCTCATGAACTGTGTTTTCAAGGTTCAGCTAGATAAATTTGTCCTTATGTTCGTCGAAGATATGCTTATTTACTCATGGATAGAGGAAGAACACAAGACACATCTGAGGATTATGCTTGAGGTATGGAGAGAGCACCGACTAAAAGCGAAGTTTTCAAAGTGTCATTTGTGGAGGAGGAAGTTAAACTCTTAGGTCACGTTGTTTCTGAGTAAGGCATTACCGTGGAATCTGCAAATGTTGCAGCAGTCCAAGATTGGATAGAACCAAAAATGCTATAAATGCGAGAAGTTTCTTGGGGTTAACTGGATATTATAGACGATTCATCTAGGACTTTTCCAAAATAGTCACACCGATGATTTGGTTGACGAAAGTGAATCAGATGTTTACTTGGAATGTGAAACGTTAACATGCATTCATGAGTCTGAAAGAAAAATTGACGAGTGCACCAGTATTGACCATTCCGAGCAGGAATGAGAAGATGATGGTTTATACTGATGCTTGTGGTACCGAATTAGACGCAATATTGATGCAAAGAGGCAAGGTTGTTGCATATGCCAGTCAACAACTTAAGCCATATGAGAAGAAATACTCGATCCATGATTTGTAGTTAGTAGCGATTGTGTTTTGCACTGAAGATTTGGAGTCAGCAGCGATGGTTAGAGTTCCTAGCCTCTTATGACTCTGATATTCCATATACTACGAGAAAAGGGAATGCAGTTGCCGATGCATTGAGTATGAGACATTCCAGCTTGGGAGCTATGTTCCTAGAGTGGACGTCGTTAAAGTATATGGTTGGTTATGATTTCCAACCAAAATGCAAGCTAGAGCAAGAGACATTGCCGATCTTGACCATCAAACCTACTCTGATGTAGCGGATCGCTACTAGTCAAAGGCGTGCCGGATTAGCTGAGATCATGGCTAGGATCGAAGGCGGATTGGAGTCTGAAGAGATAAGATGGTACATAATCTATTGAGATGGTTAGCTCCATAAAGATGGGATATTTTTTGTTCCTAATATCAAAGGGTTGGCGGATGAGGTGCTACGAGAGTGCCATCATTCAAGATTGACTGTCCATCCCAACGATAATAAGATGTGCAATGATATAAAGCAGACCTATTATTGAAAAGAGATGAAGAAAGTCGTCGAAAGATTCATCTCGAAGTGCATGAACTGCTAGTTGGTTAAGGCAGAGGAAAAAAGCCTAGTGGTTTAATGCAACCGCTAGAAGTTCCCTAGTGGAAATGAGAACAAGTTTGGATGGATTTCATTGATGAACTGCCGAGGACTTAGGAAGGGTATGATAGCATTTGGGTCATAGTTGATCGATTGACCAGGAGCGCCATATTTATATCTGTTAAGTAGAACAATATCCAAACTGGCCGAATTGTATGTGAAATGGATAGTACGATTTTATGGTGTACCAAAAAGCACTATGAGTACCTAGACCTGTTGTTCACTAGTGGGTTTTGAAAGAGCTTACATAAGGCATTGGTGACAAAGCTCCATCTAAGTACTGCTTATCACATTGAAACTGAAGGCCAAACCAAGAGAGTGAATCGTATCTTAAAGGATCTTTTACATGCTTATATACTAGAATTTAGAGGCTCACGGGATAGTTACTTACATTTCATTGAATTCACATATAACAACAGTTATAAGTCTAGCATCGTATGGCACAGTTCGAGGCATTATATGGCCGATAGTATAACGCTCCTTCTTGTTGGTGGGAAGCAGGCGAAAAACTGATATTTAGGCCAAATATGATTAGGGAAACCCTGAAGAAGATCGAGTTCATTCGGCAATGGATGAAAGCTGCTTAAGACAGATAGAAGAGCTATGCCGATAAGAGACGTGGAGATCTAGAGTTTTCTGTTGTTGATATGGTATTTGTCAAGATCTCTCTATTGAAGAATGTAATTCGGTTTGATAGTAAAGGGAAGTTGGTACTGAGATTTGTATGTCCTTTTTCGATACTAGAGAGGATTATGAACCTTGCTTACAAAGTTGACTTACTTCAAAGAATGGCAAGAGTGCACAATGTGTTCCACATTTTTCACTTGTGGAAATTTATGCACGACGCATGTGTAACTATCGCACCAGATCAACTAGATAATATTGAGATTGAACTAGAGGCTTGAAGACCTCGTAGTCGTATCGTTGAGGTGATACAAAGCAGCTTAGGAGGAAGAGGTGAAGTTGGTGAAGGTTTAGTGGAGCGAAAGCAAAGGCGATCGCACTTGGGAGATCGAGGAGAGCATGAGAACAGCTTATCCAGAGCTCTTTACTTGGTAAGATTTTCTGTTTATCGCTTTTACTTTCACTTTCGAAATCATAAAGTATACCATAGTGTAGTATCCTATATGCAAGGATAGGCTTGGATGTTACCTTTTTCATTTGTTGTTGCGTATGCATGTTTGATGTGTGATGGTTGCTTATGCTTGTATATGATTGCTAGGCGTGTAGGATAACCTTTTTGATTTTGTTTAGGATTTCAAGGGCGAAACTCCTAAAGGGGGAAGAATGTAACGACGCGTATTTTACGTATTGGAGTATTGTGAAATATTAATATTATTTTTATTTAGGGTCGTATAATTCTATAACTTTGGGATGACTATGAGAAACTTTTTTCACCCCTAGGATTTTTATCGAATAATTTTAACCCTGAAAATCTTGTATGGTCTATAACTTTTGAGAGGAGCCGAATTAGGGTCCGAACCCACTTTTGTTAGATCGAGATGATAGTTTCTCTTTTCATAGAGTGGTCTTAACAAGGAAACAGACTTACCGTTTAGGAGTTATGGTTGTTTGAAGTTTTACTTGATTTCAAATAATTTAATGGGTAATTAGTGAGTTAATGGCTAGGCGTAAAGCCCATTTTGGAATTAGCATCATGATGGGGCTGATGGGACTTCTCCTTATCATTTCAAACTTCCTAAAATAGTTAGAGAAGCCACCGTTATCATTTTCTGGCTTTAAACCACTCTAAACCTTGTTTTAATCAGCCGAATCTTTTCATAAAAAGGAGATTAGCGTAATTAGCACTTGGATTTGAAGATTTGCCGAGATCGCTTGGAGTTGATGTTCATCTAGGGATTTGCGCATCTTTGGATTTACTTTGGATTTAGGTGAGTGGTTTGGACCTCTCACTTACTAATTAGTCATTATACACTTTAAAATGATGTTTTAACATGATTTTTGGATGTTAAAACGTGTTTTAAACCTTAGTTAATCACATAAGTTAATTTCAAATGATTTGGAAAACATTGGTGAAATTGTGTTCTTATGGGTCTCCCTTGTTCTTATGGGTTATCTAGTTTCTACCCTTAGATTCAGGCTTTACCTCGATGTAGGGGATGTATGTTTGTTAGGATATATTGTATGTAATATATGCTTTAATGTATGATGTTTGAATGGTTGAAAACGCTGATCGAATGGCGATTTAGTTCTAGGAAGAAGTCTTGGATCAGCGATGACCCGTAAAGGTCAAGTCATCTAATTGACTGGAGATCCATAGGGTAGGTCAAGAAGGACACCCTAAAGCTGCGTTTCAAGTCGTTTGGTGTTCATTTGCTCGAGTTATAAGCAAAAGAAGATGGGTCGATGTTGATGGATCAGTGGAGTTTAAAGCTTAGATCGATAGAGGAAGGCTTCGAGTCTTGGACATGCTTGCTTCGAGTTCTTAAGGGGTTTACTCCGAGTCGCTAGCGTGTGTGCATTGTTGCGTAAAGGAGATGGAAAAACTTCAAGTGTGGGATCGGTCACGAGCTGTATTTCGGCTAGGAGGGAAGTTGCATCGGGTCGCTTGCTTATGGGTTAGTGGAGAAAATTGGATATGCTAAGCGTTGGATCAGTGGCTCATGGATCGATACCAATTCATGGAGTTGTTGGTTCGGTGATGAAGGGTTCGAGTGGTGAAGTGTCAGATTGGTGGAGCCTGTTGGACATTGATCGATATAGCTTAAGTCGGTGGTGCTTGGATCGGGGTCGCACAGTTCGGTGATGTGGACTTGTAAGGGGGCTTCAGGTTGTTTATATGCCTGCTTCGAGTCGTTCACATGTTTGCTTCGGGACTTGCTTCAAGTCTTCACATCTACAGTTGCTTTGAGTTACACCTTTAGTTTTCGAGCTAAGGCTTTGGTCGTTATCAAACCATAAGGTTCAGTGATGATTTTCGAAGAGGATGACGCATGGTTCGATGGTGATGATTCTGTGATGGGAAGAGATGGCGTCGACGATGGATAGCTATACTTCGAGACACAGAGTAGGTGACTATAAGTCGGATCGAAGGAATTATTGGAGGAAGGTTATGGGACAAACAATGACATTCATGATTAATGATAGCCGTCGAGAATAGTTC
This sequence comes from Allium fistulosum, assembly GCA_030737815.1. NCBI lineage: Eukaryota > Viridiplantae > Streptophyta > Magnoliopsida > Asparagales > Amaryllidaceae > Allium > Allium fistulosum. The sequence goes on from CM060901.1 coordinate 391,943,099, forward strand.
CCAACCACGATGATTTCAGACGGGAGTTGTAAGAATAGTTCTGGTATGTGCTCTGCTACGGATGATGTATGCAAAGGGATCCTGATATTCGTAGGTTTCGAAGTGTACTTGTAAAGCCGGGGTATGTGAGGATGCTCACTTGGGAGTGCAATGTGCCCATGATCACATGTTGTTTTGATCTGTTTTACCTTGGAATGAGTGCGATGGCACTCTAGTTCATAGCCTACGGAGTGGCATGGATTTGAGTACCAAGAAATGGGGACGTTGAGTAGCCTTGACTATGCAATGGCATCATATGAGTATCATATATCCAATGCATTGAGTGAGTGAATGTGATGATGGATAATGTTGCTGTGTTTGCTTGATTTCTTATCACCCTAGGGATGTCACATGATATAGATATTATCCATAGATATCTAGACTTCCTTAGTACTTTGATGTATAGGACACCCATGATGACTATGATATAGAGTAGCATATATTTTGTGTATTTGCTCATTCTGCGGATGTAGGTATAGATTAGGTATGATTTTCCATACCATTTGTTCTAGTATATTAACTTGATAGTATTTGTGATTTTCTATCGCTCACACCAGGCTATTGTCTGACTCAGGATTTTATGCTTTTCTTCCTTATTCTAGGTACTCTTAAATGAGTATATTAGGGGTAGCAGGTTTTGTGAGCATGTGGAGTTGAAGAAGTGACGAGTTGGAGGCTATAATCTCGTATTACTATATTTAGCTGTTATTGCTTATCATTCCACTATGCAGCACTATGGAGCTTACAAGTGCTATTATATATTAAAAACATTTATCTATTTTTAGTTTATTATCAATTGTATAAAGTATAAACTCTATCACTTATGTTGTATAGCTGTATGGATTCGAGTACTCTGATTTTTGTGATTCATTCAATTATTATTATCTCTCATGTTTTATATCTAAAATGTTTACCATTATATTTTGTTCGATGCGTTGTGAGATATACGATAGGTTCTGTGATATTCATTTACTTTACTACAACCCATTTTGATGATCGTCAGACATCAACCTGGCCTGCATGAAGTACTAAGTGGTCTGCAGGAGGATTGGTACGATGACAATTATGGAGTAATAGGAAAGGTTCGCATGGGGTTATGTATTAAATGACTGGAGGGTCTGCCTATTTCCTAATGTAAGGGTATTAATTAGCCTAGGTATTTCCTCCTATATTGTTAGGATATGATTGGATGGGAGATGGGTTGTTGAACCTGATATACTCCATAGTTGCATGCACCTGCTTTTATAGTCATGGAGTAGGATTCATAGGACCACTAGCCTATAGTAGAGATATACGTGGAGAAATATAGATACGTAAGACATAATACTTATCTAAATGTTTATTGACCATACAATATTATTGTAATACTGAGGTTTTCAGTCATCTGATACATTGTTGTTCTGAATCACTCCTCATTCCAACATACATGCTAGGGACAACGATGAGTGTGGAGAAGATGGTGGAGACTTGGCAGGAAGTTATCTACTATAGTTATCTATTTATGTTATTTTGATGTCCCCATACTATGTATCAGACATATCTTATGAACCATTGTGACATTGTACTCCTGTGATTTGATTTTATGAGATGGGCACTTTACCTTATTATTATATTTTATTCCTTCCGCTACGAGAATCTGAAAGCCTAGATAGATAATCTTGCATATTGTTTTATCAATTATACCAACCAACAGCCAGCTCCAAAATGGACCAAAGGTTCAATGGACTTTTATTATATTGAAAATTAAGCCCGTTTCGGAAAGGGTTGTTATAGAAACTCAACCACTAAAGAATATGCAAGTAATCTGTTAATATATAAATGGTAGATGACAACTAATATATTAAGGGTTCATAATCCTTAATATATAGACACACACACATACACTTTGAGTGGTATTAATTTATGGAATAATGTATTTATTATGAAATACCATCGTGATTCAAGTGTCGGGCATATCTAAAAGCACGGTATACATACAATACATATGTACTCGTTCTTTAAACCTAAGTTGGGTTTCTTACGGTTCCACTTATACTATACATTTATACTATATATGTCTAATCCTTATATAACAGTTTATAATTTAACTAACCTAGATAATAGTCTTATTTGTATTATTAATTAAATATATTTAATTATTTTAGTTATATTAATTAAACCATATTTAATTATTTTTAATTTATTAATTTAATTATCAAATATTCGAAAGTCAAAATTTTAGTTTATTCATCCTAACCAATTTAAGATGAATATAAACTATAACAATTATAGTTATATATACATGTATCATTATATATTAACATTTAATTAATTTATTTATCAAATTAATATTTTAATTAGTAAAAACAATTTAAATTAAATATTTTAATAAATCCAAAAATTATTTTTATTTACCTTAAACAATTTATGATATATACATATATATTACACTATAACTTTTATATTTATATACTTATACATGTGTGTTAATATATATCTTTACTTTAATTAATTTTTTAATTAATTATTTATTTCATCAGTCCAATTAATTAAAATTGAATAATTTTGAAATTGTTAAAATTTATTTTCAAAATAATTTTGAAAAATATTTTATAACATTTATAAATTTTGGTTTATATTTTAAACTTGACTTGCAAATTTAAATATATTTCAAAAAATTTAAACTAAATTTCGAAACTAGCCCAAGGCCCAAATTAAATTTGGCCTTTAAAACCGGGCCAACCTTTTGAACTTAATCCACCTATTAGGCCAGGCTGGTAGCCAAGGAGGGGAGAATACTTGATTATTCAACCCTAAGCCTAGATACCACTTTACAAACACCCATCGTTTAGGTAGGCTTAATTAGTTGGTCCTAAAGCTGCTAATTAGACAATATATACCATTTGGGCTTTAATACTATTGAAGAAACTGGACCGGTCTGTAGTGGGTGAAATAGGTATATTTCAAAAAAATTCCCTACTTGGATATAGTGCCTATGAAGTCTGATGGTTTACACTAGATCCAATCAAGTAATTAAATAAAATTATATTTTATTTTAAACTTATATTACATTTATTAATTAATCACATCAGTTAATTCAATTAAATGTTTATTTGGATGTATCATATATACATTTAGTGGCATACATCACACTTAAATACATTGTAAGTGTGATAGTGACACACACACGTGTGTGTGTTTCAATTTAGTTAGGTATTTATGTTTCATCAACTAGGTATGTGAAGGGTCAAATAGTTAATTAAGGAAAGAAATCAATGGATCATAAGAGTCGGGTCTACATGTGAAGATGCGATCCACACTCCATCATACAACAGAAACAAAATCTTTATTAGCTAAAGAGCCTCCTGCTCCATCTTCGGTCCTCGTACTACGACCATTATTCCAAACTTGCCTAAGCCCAGAAACTCAGCCTACCCAATTGAGTTTCTATGAGTTTATGAGGAAAATAATAATAAAAATATGGGTCAGACATCAAGTCTGGGATGAATAATACTGTCCCCAAAAACAAACATATAGTCAGTCCAATCTACACTACACAGGTTAGGTTTTCCCCTCACTAACCAGACATCATGAGTAAACACTTTAAACTACCAATGCAATTATTTCTTATTTACGTTTTCAATTACATGCTTCCTTAAGCAAATTTCCTTTACATCTGCGCAAACTACACAGACCCAACCCTCTTCTTGGTTTAGATAGCTTTTACATCTAAATATAGAATATTGCGCTCCCTACCCAGACCCTGCCTGGTTTCCCCCTATGGGTTCTTCTTTACTTTAGCATTACTTAACCATTTACTCCTGTAATAACCTTTCGCAAGTCTCATTTATTCTTTAAAGCATTCTTTAATTTGTTCAATACTGCACCCCAGCACGGTACTTACTTTACCTCCCTTTACCGTTTGTCTCTTGCCTATTACTGCTTAGAATTACCCCACTGTAGTTTTCTTCTGTATTTATTCGTTATTACTGTTTGAAATCACCCCACCATAGTATTCTTCTAAATTTACTCATCTATTTGAACCGCATGGACCCTACCCCTATAGTACTTAATGATCTAATTAGTTAAGCCTTGGACTAAAAAGAAATAGCCACCTGCAATCCTTTATATTTATTTATTAAATTTCTTTACTGCTTGGAACCATCCCATCGTAATATATCGCAAAGAAACCAACATGCAGCCTCTAAACATTTTTTTAATTTGGAACTACTTGGCCTTCCCCATTGTAGGTCCTGGAAGTTGAATGCCTCTCCTCACCTTTCCTGGGTGTGCATTCGAGTAAGCGTCCCCATCCGACGTCAATAGCCTTTCCAACTCCGTCATTTCGTTCTAATGCAGGATCCCTTCCCCTTTTTGACCCGACCTCTCTCAAGTCCCATTAACTTATCTTTTATAAGTATTGTACATTTCTCCCCTTTAGTGCAGTCCCCTTGACCCGCGCATACACTCTACACTTTACTTATTAAGTGTTATTCTCCAAATTTTAGCATAGCATGATTCCTTCATATTTAGCGTAGTACTCTTACTTATTTAGAGCCACCGCCCCAATGTCGTTACCTGATAACTCTGACATCCCTGACAATGTCTTTACACATATCATTATCCCATTGGATCTTAATTCACTTTCTGTTATTTGCAATGTTCTTTTCAGTAAATAATTTGGATCTTTTCTCCCTTTTTCTTGATTCCCGGTCAATATATTTTTCACATGGATTTTATTCCCCTGCAGTACCACTTTCTCAGCGCAGTTTTAGCTAGTTTTATCTCTATTTTATTATAGAAATTTCTGATAAATTCCACAAAATTTCTAGAACCCCTGTTCTTCCATAGTTTGACTTTATTTCGTCTTTTTAGGGTATTTTCCTTGTTTATTTCGAGTCATACAACTTCAAAATTCATATAGAATTATATAAGCTTAAGAAAAACTCTTAAATTGTAAACCAACTTTCCAAATCTTGTTTAAACATCATATAAAACTTTCATTATGTTTTGAAATCACTACAGTAGGGAAAACATATGTAGACATCCCGTGTATGCATATCCTTCCCCAAAACGTTCATCGATCCTTTTATACTTTTGCATGTAAACCCATATGACACCCAACGTACATAAAACATATAGATCTAGACAACTGATCCCATACATATATAAGAAATTGGATTAGAAGAGTTAAGTATTACTCACCTAGATCTTTAAGATGTATAACTTTAATCTTCTTAGTCTCTTCTAGCTTGCGTTTTCTCATCTTCCTCTTATTTGCTTTCTTAAGATTTCACCATTATAATGTTTTCTCTAGCTTTTATTTAGTTTGAGTAGAATAAAATGAATAAATAAAAATGAGTAGTGTGTATTGTCCCAAAATAAGTTGGACCTAGGCCCACATACCTGCTTCTATTAATTCATGTCCTTTTACCCTTTTTTTTAACCTGCCTTTTCCCCTTAGTTAGCTTATTTAATTAATTATAAAATTTAAGGGTTATTATAGTCTCCCCTCCTTAAAAGAATTTCGCCCCGAATTCAGTTAAGGTCAACTAGAGACTAGTCCTCTCCTTTATGCTTACCTTAAGCATCCTCATGAATTCCCAATCGATGCATAGATCAAATGTACTAGTACTTCCTACTAATACAAAAACAACCATAATATCATATATATATATATATGTATGTAAATGGTCTACATTAGCATAACTCGATTCATAGTATATGCGCTAATCTATGGCAAACAACTATGAATATGTCCTCCTCACCTTATCCTCCATTTCCCACATGCAATCCTCCCGGTCTGCGCTCCACTGAACGCATACTAGCTTCACTACCTTGTTCCAAAGCTGCTTCTTGTCCTGATCCACTATCCAAAATGGTCTGCACGCATAAGTCATATCTGGTTTGATAACTAAGTCTTCTACTGCCCTCTGATTAGCTACTGCTCCTAGGTCCCTAATGCATTTCCGCAAAGATGATGCGTGAAATACATTATGAATCCTTGCAAAAACACTAGGTAGATCCACCTTATACACTACCTTTCCAATCCTTCCTACGATCGGAAATGGTCCTACACATTTGGGTGCTAACTTCCCAGCTTTCCTGAAATACATCACGTCTCTCATCATAGAAACCTTCTTAAACACCTGATCGCCTACTGCGAACTCCAGTTCCATTTTTCTTGTGTCGGTATAAAATTTTGGCCTAGACTGTGATACTTTCATCCTTGCTCGGATTAGCTTTGCCTTCTCAGTAGCACCCTTTACCACATCTGGTCCTAACACAACCTTATCTCCTGCTTCCAACCAATATGCAGGTGACTTACACAGCCTTCCATACAAAACCTCAAACAAAGTCATCCTAATACCGCTTTAATAGTTGTTATTATATGAGAATTATACTAGATGTAGATAATATTCTCAAGATCCACCGAAGTCTAAAATACATGCTCTCAGAAAATCTTATAGGACCTTGTTGACCCTCTTGGTCTGCCCATCTGTCCATGGATGGTACACAACACTCATGCATAGTTATGTACCTAATTCCTTCTATAGACATTTCCAAAATTCACCAGTGAACAACGAATCACGGTCACTAATAATAAGGCTTGGCACCCCATGCAATCTCAATATCATCTTCACGTATATCTCTGCTAACTTTGGCGTGGTCCGCTTAGCTTTCACTGGAATGAAATGAGCACACTTTGTTTATCAACTATGACCCATATACCTTCATTCCCTATCCTTGTCCTTGGCAATCCATCAATGAAGTCCATAGATACTGAATCCCATTTCCATATTGGAATCTCTAAAGGCTGCAAGAGCTCACTTGGCTTCTGATGTTTTGCCTTCACTTGCTGGCATGTAAGACATCTTATCACATATTCTCCTACATCTTTCTTCATTCCTTCCCAGAAGAAACTCCTCTTTATATCTCGATACATCTTCATACCTCCAGGATGTATGATAAACTTTGAATGACGACCTTCGTCTAATATGTCCTTCTGCAGTTCTGTACTCGGAACATATAGCCTGCTATTCTACCACAGTACTCCTTTCTTATCCATACGGCACATTACACACAAACAACATTTCTAACGCAGTCCATTCTTCTAATGTTGCCAAAACACAACTTTGATGTCTATGGCTTAAGGCATCAGCTACCTTGTTGCCTTTTCTTGGTGTATACTCTATCCCAAAATCATACGATGCTAGGAATCCTTACCATCTCTGTTGCCTCATGTTCAGCTCCTTCTAAGAGAACAAATATCTCAAGGACTTTTGGTCAGTATACAATTCAAACCTCTCCATCAAGAGGTAATGTCATCAAATTTTCAATGTGAAGACTACTGCATCAAACTCCAAATCATGCGTTGGATATCTAACTTCATGGGGTCGTAACTGCTTAGATGCATAGGCAATTACTTTGCCCTTCTACATCAATACTTCAAACCTAACCCCAATTCTGATCCATCTGTGTACACAGTCATACCATCATTCCCTTCAGGAATTACTAACACAGGCCCGTTTGTCAATTAATGCTTCAATTCTTGGAATGCCTTCTCACACTCCTACGCCCACACAAACTGCTCTCCCTTCCTAGTCAGCTTGGTCATCGACGCAGCTATACAAGAGAAATCCTTAATGAATCTCCTGTAATAACCAGCTAATCCCAGAAAACTTTGCACTTCAGTCACAGCCTTCAGGTCTCTTCCACCCAATTACTACCTCTACCTTTTCTTGATCTACCACTAATCCTTCTTCCGAAATTTCACGGCTTAGGAACTTTTTTCCCTTCTCCAGAAATGACATTTAGAAAATTATGCCTTCAACTTATGATGTCTCACCATCTCTAGCATAAGCTTTAGGTGAACTGCGTGCTCCTTCACATCCTTATAGTATAGTGGAATGCCATCTATGAATACCAGCACATATCTGTCCAGCTTATCTCGGAAGATCCTATTCATCAAGTCTATGAAGAATGCAGGCGCATTGATTAACCCAAATGGCATAACCAACCACTCATAAGGACCATACTTGGTTTTAAATGCAGTCAAAGGAATGCTTTCCTCTGCATCTCTCAGTTGATGGAACCATGTAGCTAAGTCTGACCTCGAAAACACCTTAGCTCCACACAACTGATCAAAAAGGTCGTCTATACTTGGCAAAGGATATCTATTCTTCACCATCCTCTCATTCAACTTCCAATAGTCCATACATAGTCTCAAAGACCCATCGAAATTCTTCACAACTTGTACCGCTGCTCCCTAGGTTAGCTACTTGGTCTTCTAAAGCTCTTCCCTTCTAACTCCACCAATTGCTTCCTCAGCTCCTCCATCTCCCTTGGAGGCATTCTACTACAAGGTCAACTAAACGGTTCAGTCTTCGGTAGTAAGTCAATGCAGAATTCTAACGCTCTCGAGGGTGGCAACTCCGAAACTAGTTTAAACACCTCCCTGAACACCTTCACTACTCTAACTGCTCCTAGCTCCTCTTCCTCTGATGCTAACGCATATAAAGCTCCCCTGCATAGTTCTCCACATTCTTCCAATACCACAAACAACCTATCTTTATGGTCAGGATGACTTAAGGTAATTATCCTTTCAGCGCAGTGCACCCTGGCACTATACCTTTTCAACTAGTCCATCCCTAAAATAACTTCGAAGCTTATGAAGTCAAAAATGTAGGGATCACAAGAAAACTTTCACCCACCTAACTCATCATCTAAGTCAGTGCATCTCAATCCAAGAGTCACGTGCCTCATATCGGATTAGCTACATGTATGCAAGTGACTAAATAGTTAACCCTTAACCCAAGTCTATCAACTAAGTCATTAGCTATAAAAGAATGTGTAGCTCCAGTATCAAATAGTACTTTAACTAATATACGAGAAATCAAAGCCATACCTTTTAAGAATTTCCTCTTGCCTCTCTCCTTTGCAGACTGTCCTTCCCTTAGTCCCTTCAAAGCATATGCCTGCACTTTAAACTCTAGGCAGTCCTTCTTTAGATGTACCATCTTATCGTAGTTGAAGCACTTCACCCTTGCAACATTCTTAGGTAGATGGCACCTTGAAGCCTAGTGTCCCTTCTGTCCGCAGTTGTAGCAGACTACTTCTGTAATGGTAACTTCAATATTAGCAACTATACCCTTCCCCTTCAACATTCCTTTCTTGCCTTTAGTGTATGGAGTGAACTTCTTCTTCTGTTCTGCCTTGGGCCTCATCTCCACCCTTCTCTTCTCTTAACGCATGTTATCATATCATCTGGCCATGTACACTGCAAACTCATAAGGAGATGCTAGATGAGCCATCATATTATGATCAAGCCCTTGCTTCAAACCTCTAATAAACTTCTCATTATTCTTCATAAGAATGTTAATTATCTCCCTGCCATACTTAGCCGATGCATTGAACTTCTGGATGTACCCCTCCATTGTAGGGTCACCCTGCCTCAAGTCAATGAACTCCCTCTGCAACACACTCTGCTGAGACTTTGATATGAACTGAGCCTCAGACCTCTCCTTGAACTACTCCCAAGTGATTCCCTCTTCTAGGGTTTCTGCAATTACGGTTTCCCACCAATCCAGCGCATCTTCCTATAATTGCCTTGATGCCAGTTTTCACTTATGCACATCAATCAATCCTAAGTCATCAAATATATGCTCACTGCTTCTCAACCAATTCAGCACTTCTATTGTAAGCTCTTTCACTGTAAACACCTTTCCTCCTAGATTTCTGTAATCTTCACTCATCCTAGGGAAATCTTTCCTCACCACCGCATCCCTCGGCTATGCTGCCTCCTGTGCAATCTTTCGCATCATCTGGGCCATGAACTATCTAAATAAGACGTTAACATCCATACCCATTTCAGTGGCCGGCAATATAGTTTCCTCCCCTACTGCTCTTGGAATTCTTTCCTCCCTTCCTACATCAATCTATGTTCCTTCAGTCTCTCTTTTTGTACTTTCCCCTCTTATTGTGATTTGTCCGCTTCTCAAATTCATCTTGCTTTTATGTTAAGTAAATCTTCATTAGACTGGAAAGATAGGAAGTGAAATCACAATAGAAGAATAGATATATCTCCCTATAGATGTCTATATAGCAATATACAAGTACGATACACACACACACACACACACCATATATACTAGCGCATCCCCTCCTCCGAGTGTTTGCTTTTTATTTTAATTACTGCTTTTATCTTTTATTAGCTTAGTTTTATTTAGGTGTCCCTAACTTATGCTTTGAGACCAAACTGTAACATCCCCTACTTGAAACCCGAAGATGAACACTGATGATGCTGCAGTCATTACCAGAATTATCTTTTGATGACTAAAGTGATTTCAGTATAATTTGAAAACACAGGTACAGTAAATAGAGCAAAATAATATGACTTCATCACATAGCAGTATCTTTTATATTTCAATTACAATTACAATTACTTTGGTAATTATTTCCCAAATACGTGCCGACACAATGGTAAAATATAATGGAAAATAACATCATAAAGAGTTGGGTCAACATACGAAGATGCGGCCTGCACTCCATCATACAATGGAAAAAAAATCCTTTTTAGCTAAAGAGCCTCATGCTCTATCTTCAATCCTCGAACTGCGACCATTATTCCAAACCTGCCTAAGCCCTTAAACTTAGCATACTCAATTGAGTACCTGTGAGTTTATGGGGAAAATAATAATAATAATAACATGGATCGAACATAAAGTTTGGTGTGAATAATATTGTCTCCAAAAACAGACATATAGTGAGTCCAACTTGCACTGCACATATTAGATTTTCCTATCACTATACAGACATCATAAATGAACACTTTAAACTACTAACACGATTATTTCTTATTTACATCTTCGATTACATGCTTCCTTAAGCAGATTTCCTTTACTTCTGCATGCCCTGCGCAGTCCCAACCCTCTTCCTAGTTTAGATAGCTTTTACATCTAAATATAGAATGCCGCACTCCCTACGCAGACCTAGCCTGGTTTCTCCCTTATGGTTTCCTCTTTACTCCAGCATTACTTAACCATTTACTCCTCTAATAACCCTTCGCAAGTCTCATTTATTCCTTAAAGCGTTCTTTAATTTGTACAATACCGTGCTCCTGCGCGATACTCACTTTACCTCCCTTTAGGGTTTGTCTCTTGCCTATTACTGCTTGGAATTACCCCACAACAGTTTTCTTCTACATTTATTTGCTATTACTACTTGGAATCACCCCACCACAGTATTCTTCTAAATTTACTCATCTATTTGAACTGCCTGGATGCTACCCTCATAGTACTTAATGATTTAATTAGTTAAGCCTTGGACTTTAAAGCAACAGCCACCTGTAGTCCTTCTATATTTGTTTATTAAATTTCCTTACTACTTGGCATCACCCCACCATGGTATTTTATTTACTTATTTTTTTTCAAATTGCTTGGAACCATCCCACCGCAGTAGACCGCAAAGAAATCCGCATGTAACCTTTAAACAGTTGTTTAATTTGGAACTACTTGGCCTTCCCCACCGCAGTTCCTGGAAGTTGAATGCCTCTCCTCACATTTCCAGGTTGTGCATTCGAGTGAGCATCCCCACTCGGCATTAATAGCCCATCAACTCTGTCATTTCATTCTAATGTAGGATCCCTTCTCCCTTCTGACCCTGCCTCTCCTCGAGTCCTATTAACTTATCTTTTATAAGTATTGTACATTTCTCCCCTTTAGCGTAGTCTCCATGACCCATGCAGTATGCTCTACACATTACTTATTAAGTGTTCTTCTCTAAATTTTAGCGCGGTATAATTGTTTCATATTTAGCGCGGTACTCTTACTGATTAAGAGCCGCAGCCCCAATGTTGTTACCCAACAACCCTGACATCCCTGACAGCACCTTTACACATGTCGTTATCCCATCGAATCTTATTTCACTTTCCATTATTTGCGTTGTTCTTTTCAGCAAATAATTTGGATCTTGTCTACCTTTTTCCTAACCCTCGGTTAATATATTTTTCCAATAGATTTAATTCCCTTACGTCCCCTGCAGTACTCCTTTTCCCCATCGCAGTTTTAGTTGGTTTTAATGCTATTTCATTATAAAAATTTCTGATAAGTTCCCTAAAGTTGCCAGACCCTTATTCTTCAATAGTTTAACTTTATTTCGTCTTTTTAGGGTATTCTCTTTGTTTATTTCAAGTCATACATCTTCAAAAATTCATACAAAATTATATAAGCATAAGAAATATCTTAAGTTGTAAACCCTCTTCCTAAATCTTGTCTTAAACATCATATAAAACTTTCATTAAGTATTTAAATCACTAACACATGTGAACATCCCATGTATGCACATCCTTCCCCTAAAACATTCATTAATCCTTTTATACTTTTGCATGTTTATTCTTATGAACCCCATCACACATAAAAACATATATATCTAAACCGATCCCATATATATATAAGAAATCAGATTAGAAGAGTTAAATATTACTCACCTAGATCTTTAATATGTATAAATTTAATCTTCTTAGTCTCTTCTAGCTTGCATTTTCTTATCTTCCTCTTATTTTCCTTCTTAAGCTTCCACCATTACAATGTTTTCTCTAGCTTTTAATTTAGTTTGAGTAGAATAAAATGAATAAATAAAAATGGGTAATGTATATTGTCCTATAATAAGTTGAGCCTACGCCCTCATACCCGCTTCTATTAATTCATTTCCTTTTACCCTTCTTGTTTAACTCGCCTTTTTCCTATAATTAGCTTATTTAATTAATTATAAAATTTTAGGGTTATTACGTGTATTTATCAGTATTAGATATGAGAAAGGTCACATGAACATATAAAATGTAAATTGTAAATGAATGACATGATTAGAGAAGACACATATAAATATGACATGGTGTAATACATACAAGAGTAGATATTGGAATTTTTATCTATTATGCATATATTAAGCATAGACACAGCCTTGTTAAATTATATAATATAGAAATATAATATACGAAAATTTTAAAATTTTGATTAGATATTGAAGTTTTGACTTTATAAGTTTCTAATTACAAACATTAAACTTTAAGTTTTCCATATGCAACCCATGATTTAAAGTTTTCACATATATTTTAAAACCTTGCATAGTTAACTTGGCGTTTAAATTATTTTATACCTCGATGTTACATATGAGATCTTTCATATATAGATTATCTATTAAAGTTTTCATGATAGCTTAAAACTTCCATATGTATACCTTAAATCTCATTTAGGTACAATGAATCTTTTGCTTATAATATCCTTTTAAAGTGCCCATGTGTACACATGTATGTATTAAATATCTTTAAAATCTAATATTCCTAATATTCCTAATATCTTTTATTTATTTAAACAAAATGTGGTAACATTACATATTTACACACACATATATAAATACATATGAATTGAATATATGTCATCTAGTATGCAAATATATACATAAATATTTGCTGAAGTTTTAAACAATTTCATATTAATTTCAAGTATGCAAAACAAAGTACAAGGCCATAAACAAGATATATTTTTTAAATGTTAACTTATAAAAGAATTTCCATGGCCAATACAATTATATACATATGGTTCATTTTCATTTTAAACAATTGTACTTTAAGGTATTAAAGACGGTTAATCCATTGTTAAAACAGTTATTCATATAAGATCATAATATACATATAAATTATGGTAATAAACACGTAAAAATCTAAATAAAGTAGAATGATTGAACCTGGAAAGTCTTGCCTTGTATGGATGGCCATAAATGACCGTTTATGGTGCAAAACTATCAAAACCCCTTCAAGTAATAATCTCACATTTAAATATTGCTTAAGATAACACTAATATAGCATACCGATGCACTGAAATACAAATTTAATATAAGTATCAAATAATCACAAACAATTGCAAACATCAAATAAATTAAATCATAATTAATATTTCTCAAATCTAAATTAATTTAATCAATTTACAAATTTTATAAACTAATCAAATCATGTAGTTTTTCAGATAATTCACAAATACAGTTCTATGACTTAGAGGTGTTGAGTTAGTCAGTAATTAATGTTGAATGATTCAAATATTAACGTTCACACATAACCTTAGCTAGAGGTGTGACTATTTGGCTGAATTCATCATTTACAGACGTTTTGTGTAAAATCATAATTTATAATTTCTTAAGCACTACTATTTAGTGAAGTTTATTTATAACAATTCTCTTTGTCAAAACTATATCACATTAGGACTTATGGAATTCGGTTTTCGTCAAAATTCCAATATCGTCCACATTCGCCATGGTTAGTCCATAAACAAAGTCCTTGGTTTAGTAACAACATTTATTATTAACTGTAAAACTCTAGCTAGAGATTTTGACTTTGAGTTTATTATAGTTGATTAGGATACTAATCTCATAAAACCGAGAAGAAGAATTCTCTATTGAATAGTGTTTCACTTCCAATACTTCAATTCGGATCTAAATATACTCATTCAATGGATGTCATGCCATGATTTAGCTATAATAAAAATGGAGTTTCCAAATTTAAGTTCAAAAGTATTCTTAAGTCGAGAGAGTTGTGTGATATCATCACTTGGAGATTCCCATTTAACCTAGTTGTTATGAATCAATAGGAAACTCTCGAACAAGTCATTCCATTATTATCCAATAACTATCATTATATAATCCCTTGGTGCCTCCAGGAGTCACGAGTAATACACTACCTAATATTTGGAGATTGTTACGTACTCTTGTCTCCAGATGTATCAATATCCTTTGTCAAATGACTAGGAATATGTAAAATAAATGTAATTTTATATTTTGATTAATTACTCACGATTGCAATTATTTGCAACTATAATCACATAACTTTTCATTTAAAGATTGTCTTATCTATATATTTCAAATTACACTGCCTAATATTTGGAGATTGTTATATACTCTAGTCTCCAAGGATGTATCAATATCCTTTGTCAAATGACTAGGAATATGTATAATAAATGTTATTTTATATTTTGATTAATTACTCATGATTGTAATTATTTGCAACTACAATCACATAACATTTCATTTAAGGATTGCTTTATCTATATATTTCAAATTAATTACTTAATTAATTATATCACAACATAGCAAAATATATAACATAAATCAAATAACTTACGATCAGTCATAGAGTTAAAAGTATACAACAAATTACATAATTTCCTCTAGGACTTGCCTCTAACCTTATACATACATCTAAGCTTTAGTGTGTGCATGGATAATCTTGTGTATAACTTATACAAAAGATTGATTACGTAGTTGCAAGGAAATAAAATATTTGGAAGATTTTGTAATCTTGTAGCTCCCTACATGAATATGTAACATACTACAATGAATGGAAATAGTTTAAATATTGAACTTGCTATAGCAAATGAAAATTATATGTCGATCTAAAAGGAAGAATATATTTGTTTTCTCAAATCTCTAAAGATTAAAATTATATATAGTTAAATAGTCTATAATATGCAGTAAATCAAAATTTTAATGAGAAAAAACTGAAGAAGAGAAGTGATGCATCGAACTTCTTTAAGAGTAGGAATCTTGTTATTTTTTTACTTCAACGATTTATTTAACTATTTATATAAAAATAATTAAAAGAAAATAAAAAATAACAAAATAATTATTCATAACAAAACAATATAAATACCCTTATCGAATGCCTCTTTCACAACAAAAGAACGCATTCTTCTTTCGTTTAACATTCTCCTTTCTTGTCCCTTTTAGATGCTCCTTTATTCTCCTTTCGTGTAACAAAAAAGTATCACCGTAACAAGTAGTCAACTTAATTTAAAGTCATTGGCCAAAGAAAATCAATTGATAGACTGATATTATCGGATTGTACCATAGGCTTTAATTTTATACTTCACAATTAACATAGATATTATTAAGGTTTTGATCATTGACTTAACTCGAGATCTATTTGATATAGTGATGAAAAAGAGAATATGTACACAATTATCATTCCTTATAGGATTTTACCTAAATGATTAACTCATATCCACTATCGTGTTCAACAAAGTCCGTATAGGCATTAATATTTAAGTTTTTTTAAAATATTATTGGGGTTCGAGTTCATACCAAAGACTCACACAATAATATTTGTTGGCATATTTATGAATTCAACTTATTCGAATTAATTTATAAATATTATGAATTAAAATGGAAAAAAGTAATATAAATGTTACATTAATTTTTATGTTTTTAGTTTATTTAGGCCTTAAAGCTAATTAAAATGATATATAAATATAATAATTTTTTTAATTAATTAAATGGGCTAAAATAATTATTTAAAAATATATAATAATAGTTATTAATTAGACCCAAAATTTATAGTAAAATAATGTATGAGGAATTTTATTTCAGTTGAAAAGAGTAATTGATAAATAGTTTGTCAAGGAGTAAAAGAAGAAGAAAATCATGGAAATATATTAGATATTTTATAGAAATTTTGAAGCTTAAATAGTTTGTCAAGTGTATATTATTTAAAGTATTTTCGAATAGAAATAGTTTCCAAAGAATTTTAAAATGTTTAAAATCAGTACTCTCCACTTTTATCGTTGGAAAATAATTTCGGTGATGGCGACCGCATCATCGACATTCATTTTTGAGTTTCGAAATGGAGAGACCATTCAGTAGCTTTGCTACTCTTTTATTTTGGAAAATGAATTTGATTTGAATTTCTAAAGTGTGACTTGGTTTATAATATATAAGTATATGATTATAGATTTGATTTGATATATATAGTATATATATATATATTTATCTACAAAAAGGGTTTGAAATTAAATGGAAATTTAATTCTTAAAATTTTGTTAAAGGTGATTTTAATTATAGATGAAGCCAAATTTTTGAATAAATGTTAAATTTGAAATAATTGAGTTAGGAAAAGTTTACTTGTATAATACCCAATTTCATTCTAATATAACTTACCTACAGAAGTTGAATATGTAATTGGATAATATACAATGTAAGATGATTTTTATAAATAAAATTTGAGTGATCATAATAAATGTTATACACTTAATTTTTAATTATAAAAATGTTAATAGAGATAAATGGAATAATAAGTTAATCGAACAGTAAATGAGACAAATTAAATAAAATTTTGTTTTGAAAGAAACCTTTTGTATCAAATATTAATAAAGTGAAATAAAATCAACTCAATGAAATACCTTCAATTTAAAATCAATTGTTGAATATAAATTAATTTAAATTGAAAGTTGTATGGTTTAAATTAATCGTTTTTTTTTCAATCTATTTTCTTTCTGGTTGTTTCCATTCTCCTACTTCCTTCCTTTTCGGGGACGAAAAGTTTTGAGTGGGGGAGAGTGTAACGACCCGTAAATTTTTAATAATTTTATTTGTTTTAATAGCGTAATTAATTGAAATTTTGTGAAATTTTAAATAATTAAATTTTGAAATAAAATTTTGAAATTTGGAATTCGTCTAATTAAACATAGCAAATGGTAAATTTTCATTTGATAATATGGAAGTTTATTTTATTGTGTAATTTTCTTTAAATTTAAATCAGTTAAATTTGATGATAATAAAATATTTTCCAAACCTGAAAATTTTAAACAGAAAATTTGCAAATCATCTTCTGAGTGTGACGTCATATTTCGTTTCTCAAAATTTTTACTGTTATTGCTTCGTTTATCTTATTTCTGGCAAATTAGCAGCATTTTTGGTACCGATATCGACTTTTGATAGGATGATCGTACCACTGATATCTATATACCATTTTGATCGTCTTGTCGTGCTGATCTCCGTGGTATATTCGTTTGTGTGTTTCGAAGTTCGGAAGATAGCGAAATCTACGGAACGATTTCTGTACCGGTTCCTCAATTTGGCTTTTGGACTCTCCGTAACCATTCACTGCTCACCCTGTATAACCCAATAGCCATTAATAATTACAGAATTCAATGCGTGCCTTCTGGTATTCACTTCATGCCAATTTCATTTGTGACCATTGGTTTTCACTGGTTCTTTCATTTCTTTGCATTGGATCTATTCTCTTATATTTCGTTCACCCTCACTTCTTCTGTTTTGTTTAATTTAAGGAAAAAAAAACGTAAGAACTGTTGCGTGCTTCCCCATCTCCACTCAGCAATCCACCAAGCCGACCATCGACCTTCCCTCTCTCCTTGAACCACCGCTACACCTTCATCCGCCGCCTTTCTACTTTTGATTGATCGAGCAGCACTCAACTCGAGCCCTCCTCTCACTTTCTCCTACCACACAACCTATGCTCACGCATGCCGCCTCTCGAGCACCCAGGCGAACCCATGCATCATCTCGCCTCTTCTTCTTCTCTCCCCTCGTTAGTGCCCACCTCCGACCACATGACTGATCCACTTCATCACCAACGCTGCCTTCCATCCACCTGGCTATAGCTTCCCTTCCGGCCTCGGCAAACATGCTCTGCCTATTCCCTCTCCTATCCATTCTATTCGTTATATATGTATAGGTTAGTTGATATATCTTTGCAGATTTGTTTTATGGATATAAAGTTTCAATGTATTATACTATACTATATATATATTTTAAAGTTTAGAAGTATCTCTGATTCTGGCTTTATATATATATTAGTGTACAACCTGGTTGTGTATACATAGCTGTATATAAGTTTACTATAAAATATGTTAGTATACATATATTTATACTGAAGCTATATAGTATATTTGAACGGTTTTGATAATAATATACAATGTTTTTTTATACGTATAACATGTTCTGTTAGATTTCTAATATATATATATTGTCTGATTTATAGGTTACTTATATATAAAAACTATACTCTCTGTTTTAGTTATATATAATATGTTGTATGTACGTATATTTATATATATAAGTAGGCTATTTTGTTTGCAGTTTACAGTAAAAGGGTTATACAGTATATATTTTATAATATGTGGGCTTTCTAACTTCTAAGTTGAAGAATATGTATATATTATATATGTGAATCTATGCGTTTGTTTATATATCTTGTATGTAAGTTTGTATATATATATATAAAGCTGTTTTACTATGCAAGATATAATAGTTTATATGTCTGATCCGTTTGTAAAGTGTATCAAGTTTTGATAATATAGGGGTTTTATGTTGTAAGTTTAAAGTATTGATTTTTAATATAATATATATACCTTTGATTTTTAAATGTTTATATTTTTAGAAATAATGATTTTGAAATATATATATATATATAGATTTTGATTTCAATATATATATGTTTAAATTTAAGATTGATTTAAAAATGTATATGTATTTTAAAAATTGAATATTGGGTTTAAGGAAATAAAAATATAATATCATCTTGTTTAAATTATATCAAGCTAATTAATTTGTTCTCCTCGATACCTGCTATCAGCTTTGTCTGTCATATTCGTGCCAATTTAGCTTTGTTTTGGAATTCGTGCTTGGGTCGTAACTCATTCCATTGTCGAATCTATCTAGTCTCGAAAGGTGAGCAATCACTCACGATTAACGTTCTTATATTTATTAAATTTGATTTCAATTAAAACGACAATTGAAATATCCTACTGTTAGTTATTTGCATTGCTATATATATACTGTTATTTGTATCTGTTCACCTATGACATCTGACACCCTTATCTGTTATTTATATTGATGATATATGCTTGTTACTGATTGTTATATTATTATCATATCCGTTATCACACTGTGAGTTCCCTGTCAGTATAGAATTCACTATGGGTTGAAATGATACATACCCGAACGATCTGTAGAATAGGAGAAAATCGTTATGGGTTGAAATGATAAATCCAAGCGATTTTCATTTGAATTGAATTTGGGATTGCGGGTTGAAATGATATATACCCGTATATTTATTTAAACTGCGGATTGAAATGATAAATATCTGTATCACTTGACCGTAGAATAGAAAATTATATACAAACACCGTTGGTCTATATATAAATATTTTGAAATGATTTCTATGGTTTTGGAAAGAAGTATATGGTTTATTAAATATTGATTTTTAAAGATTTATTAAAGTTGATTTAATAAAGTTGATATATAATATGTTTAAGTATTTGTTTAAAAATTTATATTTTCAAATATAGAGTTTGAAATTATTCGGGTTGAAAAGATAAATTTGAAATTGATTTGGAATTATATTTACTTAAGAATTATACTTAAATAAGTTTGATTTGAAATTTTTAAATTTGAGATTTTAAAGATATGATTTTATAACTTTATTTTGGTTTAAAGTGATTAAATGAATATATCAAGTTTAATAAATCGAAAGAAATATTTAGTGGTTTGAAATTTGGGGTTTTATTTAAATGATATTGGGTTTATTAAGTGAATATTTCAAACTAAATAATAGTAAAGTGAATTTGATATATATATATATATATATATATATATGAAATTATCGAATTTAGTTTTGAAATGTTGAATATTTAAAGCTTTGAAATATATTGAAATTGAAATGGCTTATTTTATGGTTCAAATATGTATTTGAAAATCGATAATTTGAAATGGTTTATTGAGAAACTTAATCGAGTTGAAATTGATGATTTGAGATTTGATTAAATTTGAACTTTGGAATTCGAGTTGATTTGAATCGATTTGTGAAATTTGAGGATACTATTTTTATATAAAGTATTTTAAACTATATCTAAAACTATTTATATTTTACTTTATAAATTATTTTAATATAAACTATTTTAATATAAATCATTTTCAATATAAATTATTTTATTATAAACTATTTTAACTTATAACTATTTTATATGAACTATTTTTATTTTATAAACTATTTTAAATATACAAATTATTTTAATATAAATTGTTTTAACTTATAACTATTTTATATAAATTATTTTATTTTATAAACTATTTTATTTTATATACTATTATTAATATCTAAACTGTTAGAAGGAAAGTGTTATGATTCCAAAGTGTTATGATTTCCAAAGCTATGAATTTCAAAGTATTATGATTTCCAAAGTATTATTATTTCAAATTTTTTTGGTTTCGAAAGTATTATATCTTTCAAAGTACTATGATTTTGGAAGTGAATTTTTTTGAATTGGAAATGATATCGTATTGATATGTTTTTGAAATGGAAATGATATCATATTGATATGTTTTTGAAATGGAAATGATATTTTGGTTTTGAAGTATAAACTATTTTGAAATGACCGCGGTGGTATAATAATGATTGGTTGTTAAAGAGACCGTGATCGGATATGGGCATACTCTCTGTCAATACCGAAAACCACTTTAACAACTGTGTACGCGGTGGAGATTCCAGAATGAAGTAGGATGGTGGTGACGATCCTATATGAGGTATATACGTGGACCCGACTCCCATGAGTTGGCATAAGGTGGCTAAAATAGGAGCAATCGATGGGCTAATGAGGTAGCACCTCTGATCGGACACACTCCATCGTATGCCATTCTATTACTTTGTGATTGATTTGGTGCGCACCTTCGGATTTCGGGAGTGTGGCTCGAGGTGGGCGGTAGTGGCTGCTATGTGTTACCACCGGCCCGGAAGTGTAATTGGTATATCTACCCTGGCATTGCCTAGTTGTGCCGTATCACCTACCCTTGCGCGCCTTTTACGAGTTTGTTTTGTACCATACCTATGGAGTGCCCTCTGACGACGCCCATTACAGGGGAGATTATGGTACTGTATAGACTATGGGAATATATAAAATGTGTTAAGGTGGAAAATGTAAAGCCTTAACGCTATTTTAATAGTTTACTTTACTTTAGACATTATTATAATAGCGTATATTACTATATAGTAGATAGTTTAACGGATCCTTAGAGGATGGTTATCCCAAACATTCTTTAAGTTACTTGTATTTCAGTTGATATTTCACTTGAGTTGGATTTATTGATATAAGAATGTTAATCCTGACTCGAGTGTTATGTGCTTTGCTTTACGCTCGGGTCAGACTGAGTGATACCGCATTCGAGACTCACCTTTGGAGTTGGAGCTTCACTTGGAGATCCAGCTATATCTATTCAGCTTGCAGTTATTCAGTTGATTCCAGTGATGTGTTCAGATCTTGTATTTGACTATTGTATTGAGACATCTAGGTATTCGTGACTTCTGTTGTATCTTGTTTAACTCTGTTATATATATAGTAGCTTCATGAACTACTATTCTTTTGTTTCCGCTGCATTATTGTTATATTACTCTGTGTTTGTGATTTTGTGATTATTTATTTACTGTATATGCTGAGTTTTGCCAAATTTAAATTAATAATCTGATATTTTGAGCAATTCAATTCCGACATATGTGGATGCGAATGGTTGAAAATTTTAGGTTGTTACAGTTTTGGTCAAAATTCCAATATCGTCCACATTCACCATGGTTAGTCCATAAACAAAGTCCTTGGTTCAGTAACAACATTTATTATTAACTGTAAAACTCTAGCTAGAGATTTTGACTTTGAGTTGATTATAGTTGATTGTGATGAAAGTGTGCTATGGATCGTGTAATATGGATATATGATAATACAGAGTGTAGTGATGATAGCTATACGGTAAATAGTGCGGAATATAAAAGCTGTATAGTAAAAATGACACCAGAGATTTTTATATTGGTTCGGAGCACCGTCCTACGTCCAGTCCCAGACTCCTTCTGGAATTTCACTAAAACAATAACCCTCACTTAACCTGGAGGAACAGGTCTATACAACCGTTGAGCAGCCGAACAAGGACCTGAGCAACATAACAGGATTTCGCCTCAGCAGCCGAAGAGGACTTCACACGCCTGAGCAGTAGAACAGGACTTCAACAAATACAAAAGTTTGTTTTGACTTTGTGTGTTCTAATAACATGGATTTGTCACTTGTAGTACACCCTTCCTATTAACTTCTCCTCGAGTATAAATATATATATATATGAAGTTTATGAAGAATAGAAAGGTTTAGTATTGCTTTAATGTAGAATAATTGAAAGTATAATAGCAAATAGATTTCAGAGAGTTAGATAAGAGAGATAAGAATATTCGATTGTAATTCAGTGATTTGAAATGAAGTTGAAGTATGTATTTATAAAGATTAGAAAGCAGCGACTGTTGGTGAAGAGTTTTGATCGAAGTGTTGCATCCGAATCTTTTCGTTAGAGGTTCGCAACTCTTCACAAAAAGTCGTGTCTTTTCGAAAAGCGGCTGTTATAGAAATTCAGTCAACCGAGCCTCCGAGTCATTCAACTGAATGTTCAAAATAATATTTAAATTTAAATTCGTATACTTATGTAACTGTGCACGCTGCACAAAATTCCGAGTGTTAGTCGACTGACCTGGTTAAATTTGTGCAGTAAGCACAGTTTACATAGGTATACTAATTTCTATAACTTTAAAACACTTTTATAATATAAATATATGCTATATATGTATAAAATATTTGATAAATATTATGATTAAATATATAAGCTAATGTAGACGTAATCGAGGAGAGATTTTAACAATATTGACCTAAGACTTAAAAACAAACAAAATACCATGGTTGATGCACTAGTTTTTCAAGTCTCGTCTCCTTGTTTCTTTTTGTCGTAGGAGTCGTCAAATTTGTATGTCGTAGTGATAACTTCGTGTCATGAATCAAAACCAAGTCTCAACATTCTCCCCCTTTTTGATTGATGACAACCTGTAAATAAATATAGATTTTGAATGTATATATATATATATATATATAACATAAATACTTACTCCCCCTGAATCTTGGATGCTCTATATCCTGCATTCTTATTGTTAGCAATAATAATTCTTCCCCTTTGTCTTCGACAAAAAGGAATAAGTAATATGAAGTCATAATGTTGGAAAAAAATACAATCATCCCTACATTAAAAACTTCCATAATTCAGAGTGTTCAAAAAAAATGAACTAGAATGGCCATTTAGTACAAGCCATATGAATTGAAAACAAATGTTTTGATAAGAAAAAGAACAACTTACGCCATCGGTTGCTTACCACTACCATTGTAACCTTCATCACCATCATCATCGGTACTACTTTCTTGATCGTCGTCAGAAGAATAAGACCATGTAAAGACAGGTTGCTTACCCGGATCGCATATAGTAGCAGTAGATGTCCCGAAAGAGCATGATATAGCTTGCCATAATTTGGTAAAAAATCCTTTGACCTTATCAAGCTTCTTATCGACTTTGATGATGTTGGTTTGTAGAATTTGTTGGTTACGGCAAATTATATTGATGGATTCACGTGGTTGTAGACCCGGATTTGGAATTATAATTTCTTCTTGTTGATGGCGAGTCGATCTTTGACGAGATGGTCCTTGAGATGGCTCGCCATATTGTTGTGGTTGGTCTTGAGCTGTTTGCCTTTGTGTCCATTCTTCAAAAGATATTATATGAGGGGGTCGGGCAACCGGTAGTTTCATCAAGGCTAAAGTCCGAGCATTCAAACATCCAATGGTAGAAATCGGTGAATCCGGTTTTGGAACTTCACAAGCGTAATTGCTCACATCGCCTTTGCCAATGATATAGCCCTTGGAATTATCTCCAAAAGTGACAGAACCTCCATCTGAGTATGTAATATTTATCAGCATATCTTTGTCTCCTGTCATGTTTTGAGCAACCACTGTCGAGTATCCATTTTCCTCTTTTCTTTAGTGGAACCTGCAAAAAATATGAGATAATGTTGGTACCCACCTTTTTAATAGGGTCCTAAAAGTTAGGTCTTAGGAAACCAAACCCAAGTGGGTTTAGTATCCCTTTTATAAATATAATTTTTATTATTGTGAACATCTTCTATAAATGAACTAATATACTTTTTCTTTATTAACTTGTTATTAGTTTTAGGTACCCATATATTTATAGTCTTAGAAACTAGTCTTTTTGAAGATGTGGGTGTTTTATCATAGTTAACTTTGTTTAAATTATTATATTTTGAATTCTTGACTTTCTTCTTATATCCTAGACCATTTTTATTGTTAACAGGTTGTGAATTCTCAATGAGTCCAGATAAATTTTCTCTTCCTTTATTAAAATTTGAAACGTTTTTAGTGATTCCTTTTAGTTTGGTCTTTAGACTTGAATTTTCTAGTTCAACCATTTTTATATTAGTTTTTAAAACATGATTTTCAGAAACAAGACCATCATTCTTTTCTTTTTGAGTTTAAATTTCTTGACTCAATAATATAAGTTGAGAATTAACATTTGAAAGTGGTTCTTGAGTTTTCTCAAGTTCTTCTTCCAATATTTTTTTCTCATCTTTAAGCATATCTCTTTTGAATTTTGCCTTGTTCTGATTTTCTAAAGCCTCTTTATATTTTCTTTTGAGACTTTTTATGTAACAACCCGTAAATTTCAACCGTTTTAATAACGTAATTAGTTGAAATTTTGTGAAATTTTAAACGATAAAATGTTGAAATATAAATTTCATATTTGGAATACGTCTAGTTAAACATAGCAACTGGTAAATTTTCGTCCGAAAATATGAAAGTTTATTTCGCGTGTAAAATTCACTTCAATTTAATCAGTTAAAAAGCGATGAAAATAAAACATTTTCAAAACCAAAATATTTTTACATAGAAAAATTCTAAACCGTCTTCTGAACAAGATGCCATTTTTCGTTTTTCAAAATCCGGACTTCTTTAGCTCCGTCGATCTTATTTTCGACGAAATAGTAACATTTCGGTACCGATTGTCAACTTTTGATCGGATGATCGTACCACTGATATCTGTATACCAGTTTGACCGTCTTGTCATGCTGATTTCCACAGTATATTCGATTGCAACTTTCGAAGTTCGAGAGACAGCGAAATCTACGGAACAATGTCTGTATCGGTTCCGTAATTTGACTTTTGGATACCCCGAGGCCATTCGTTTGTCCATCAGGTAATGCTAATAGCCATTGACTATTAGTATTCCGGATTTAAATAGTCATGCCCTTTGGTTTTAATCGGTTCCCAAATAATTTCGTATACTGTTCATTTTGAACGGAAAAGGAAAATATTTACATTTTAAAGTTGATTTCAAACTCTTCCACCTGCACATTTTCTTTCCCCTAGCTTGCTACGCGAGATCCATCATTTCTCCTTCCACCACACCCCTCCCCACCTTGAACACGCCTTGCACAGCCAAGCACCTTCCAAATCCCCACAACCGCACACACCCCTCTGCTCCACCACCACAAGCCACCGCACTTCCAACACCCTCGCACCTCCGCCTGCGCCACTCCATCCACCACCTTCCCTTGCGTTCGTCCTGAGCCACCATCCACCTACCAAACCGAAGTTCAACCTCACCTCCACCCTTCCTCCCCACGATGTCAACCTTCCCTCCTCCAAGTTTCACTGTCAACCCACCGCTGGCCTTCACTTCAACAACCGCCTCCGCGTCATCCGACCTCCACTCCATCTCCTCACGGCAACCCTCCGCTTCACGCGTTCGTACCCGTCACCTTGTCGCTAACAACCGCTCATCACCTTCCCGCGTGGCAGCCCTGTAACCCCAGACAACCACCCAACTAACCTCCTCCGATCCCCACCGACTGCAGCAACACTCTAGGCCTTCCTCCCCTCGGCCATGCCCGCTTCGCCGCCAATAGCAGCATAGCCTTGACAGCCGAGGCCAACAACCCGTAAACACAGAGCCACCCATCGGCAAACCCTCCCTGATCCGAACCTTTGCTTATATCTCCACGTGACTTCGCTGTTGGTGAGTTTTTATATTCTTAGTTTTATAGTTGCGTAAATCTATTCGTTTGTATATTTAAGTTTATATAAGTTTGATCTATTTGTCATATATAAATATTATATAAATTATATAATCTGTGTGGGTATATATATATATAAGTTTGGTTATATATTGGTATACTTACTAAGTAAAATATGTATAGACCGTTTATATATGCATGGTCACTGTTATTATTCTGTTTCATATCATATGTGTATAGACTTAAAGTTATATAAGTTATAAAATATGTTGTACAGTTTATAAAAAAGAAAATTATTGTATACATATCTATAAACTCGAATGCTGCTGTGCATTCTTTTGTTATTCTACAGTTTATACACGGGTATATTTTGTCATTCTGCCTTCGTATAGGTACAAAAGTTTATATATCATCATACGTTTGGTATAGATGGGTTACCTTGAGTTAAATATATTTATATATGCATTGTACTTTAAAGGTACTAACCTTGTTATATGAATTTTTGTCAGTCTATACTAGTTACAGGTTATAATAAAGTATGTTTTGAATCTATTTTAAAATTTCGAAGGGTGTGGATTTCAGTTTGTATGTATAAAATATTCAGTTGAAATTTTTGAAAGGAATATGTATAGTGTATATAATAATAATATATATTGTATAATTTACTTATATATAATATGTTAATGACTGTATGTCTTATCTGTAGGGGTACATACATGTTTATACTGGTTCATTTTGATTTGTTTAAAATGTGGATATTCGAATATGTTGTATATGCAAGTTTAAAGTATAGTTGTTTATAAAATATTAGATTATAAATAGTTGATTAATATATATTTCTTATATAAAGGTCTGACTTAAATTTTTGATATATATATAAAAAAAATTGAAAATTTAAATTTTGAATGGAATATGGGTATTGTTATTTTGAAATTTTTTTTATATATTGTTTTAAATATAATATATATATTAGCTTATTTCAATACATGAGTTTAAGTTTTGTATATTTCTGTCTCTATCAAAACTGATTCAATTTGTTTCATCGATTCTATCTACCAGCTTTGATCGTCAAATTCGTACCCAATTTAACTTTGCTTTGGAATTCCTAGCTGTCGCTGTTCCGTGTGCGTATGTGCGTTCGTGTCATTTTCTTGTCTCTCTAGCCTCGGAAGGTGAGCACTCACTCACGATTAACGTTCTTTTATTTATTAAATTTGATTTCAATTGAAACGACAATTGAAATATGCTGCTGTTAGTTAATTACACTGTTTTATATGTTATTACCTGTATCAGTTCACCTGTGACATCTGACACCATTATCTGTTAATTATTTATGCGATGATAATACAGTTTGGCTGATAATTGATTGATTGTTGATGTTTATATTGGACGTTAAATTGTTAAAGTTAAAATGATAAATAGTATGAAATTGAACTTGATATAGGATAATTAAATGTTAAATTTGATTAACTGACATTTGTATAATATGACCCCTTTAACTGTTGAATTTATTGACACGTAGGATTTGTTTAATTACATTTTGAACCACTGAATGTATGTTGTTAAATTGATGGGTATGAAATTGTAAATAGATGACAAGTGAAAACTGTAATGTAATAATCTTTAATCTACATGAAATGATAGTGTAGATTCTAGAAATAATTATATTAATTCGCACAAATAACAATGTGAATTAATACGGTTATTTCGGGATTATTTGAATTGATTATTGGATTGTTATTGATTTTTTGTTATTGCTTGTTTATTTACTTTGACACCATCCCAGTTATCACACTGCAAGTTCCCTTTGTATGTTTTGATTTTGAATTGAATTGGAATCGGGTTGAAATGATAAATACCCAAATTGAACTTTGACCTAGGATAGAAAATTAAATAAAACCCGATTGGTCAATACTTTGATTTAAAATAAAACGAAGATTTTATTTGAATAAGTAATATGGTTTTGAAATGAAGTTGAAATTTGAATGAAAGGAAATTGTAATATTTAATAATCTGAAACAAAATATTTACAATGTAATCGATGAAAGAATGTTGTTTAATTTGAGAAATGATTTAATAATCAAGTTTGAAATTATAATTAAGTTTTAAATTATTAAACTTTGAAATGATTTAATAATTAATTTTGAAATTATAATTAAGTTTGAAATTATTAAACTTTGAAATGATTTAATAATCAAGTTTGAAATTATAATTAAGTTTGGAATTATTAAACTTTGAAATTATTTAATAATTTAGTTTTGAATTATTTAATAATTAAATAAGATTGAATTATTTAATGATTAAATTGAATTGAATTCTTGATAAGAGAAATTGAACTTTTGAATAAGTGAATTTACTTCGTAAATAACTGAAATTGAGTTTCTTTATTAATTAAGTTTTGGAAAATTATTTAAGTAAGTAAATAAGTGAAATTGAATTTCTTTATCAAGAAATAAAATGTGATTTATTGAAATTAATGTAAGACTTGAAATGTAAAGAACTTGATTTGATGAATTTAATTTAATTAAATTTGTAAGTTTTGATATAATGAAGTTGAATTTAAATAATGGATTTAATGAATTGGAAATTTAATGGAAATTGTTTTGAATGGCATAGTAACTTAACGAATATTGAATGAAATCGATAAATGAATTTAAATTGATTTGAATGTTAAATTAAATTAATTTAAATGTTTTCGAAATGAAACTTATATTCGAACTTGAGTCAATATTTGAATTGTTTTAAATAGAAATTGAAATTGAATTATAAGATTTTGAAATGATAATTTGGAAGTTTTTGAAACGTAAATATTGGAAATTGATTTAGAAAGACTAATGAAATGTTGGTTTACGAATTTAAATTGAAATTGAATTTGATTTGGTTTGTGAAATATATAAACGACCAATCGGTGAAATAATTACGGAAGTTATTAAAGAGACCGGAATTCGGTTATGGATATACTCTCTGTCTAAACCGAAAACCACTTTAATAACTATACGCGAAGTGATGATCCAGAATGATGTAAGTGTTGACTGAAGAAAGAGAACGATAATGGATAGCCTTGACACTTGTGTCAAATTGGAAATGACTAAAACAGGAGCTGTGCCGGGCCAATGGAGGATTAGCTACCTCAAGTGGACACACTTCTTCGAACTACTTATACTTGTTGTCGATTGGTGCACCCTTGATTTTGGGAGTGTTGTTTCACGGTGTTGCGGGCGCTGCGGCGTTGCGTTCTCACCAGTCCAGATCAGGCGAACGGTAGTATCACTACCTTGGGTATTGCCTCATGTGCCTTGTCATACTTGTATTCCATTTATACGCGACCACTGCGATTTTGGTTTGTACCTTTAGTATATGGATTGCCCTCTGGTGACTTCCGGTTTTGGGGAAACTACGGTCTTGTATATGCTTTTGGGAATAAAAATGTGTTAAGGGTGGAATGGGCCATGACTTAACGCTATTTTGATATCTTCTTATATTACTGATAGACATTATCTACTTATCGTACACTACTACATAGTAGATAGTTTAACGGATCCTTAAAGGATGGTTATTCCAAACATCCTTTGAGATACTTGTATTTCAATTGCTATTTCACTTGAGTTGGATTTATTGATATAAGAATGTTAATCCTGACTCGAGTGTCTTGTGTTTTTGCTTTACGCTCGGGTCAGACTGAGTGTACCAGTATTCGAGACTCACCTTTGAAGTTGGGCTTTGCTTGAAGATCCAGCCATCTATTCTACTTTCAGTATTCGATGATTCCAGTGATGTATTCTGATTTGTATCTGATGTATCGTATTACTCTTCTGTTGTAAACTCTGATGTATTTTATATATTCATATAGTAGCTTCATGAACTACTATCTCTTTTATTTCCACTGCATTTATTACTCTGTGATCTGTGATTGTTTATTTACTATATATGTTCAGTTTTGCCAAATTTAAATTAACAACGCGGTATTTTGAGAAATTCAACTCCGGCATGAGTGTCTACCTATACACTTATAATGGATGCGAATGGTCCAAAATGGCGGGTCGTTACAGTTGGTATCAGAGCTTTGGTAGCTCTAGGCAAAACTTAACATATAGGGTAAATGTATTTACAGAATCACTCTCATTCGAGTTTCAATCCTTCCTTCGACTCAATTTCTTTGAATTTTGGGACGTTCCTTGCGGTTCCAAATTTCATTCGTGTCCCTCACTATTCGTCTTCTTTCGATTCTGGAGCACCCCATAACTCCATTTTGAATGATATCTATAATAGATCGGCGGTCTCGCCAATCTTCGAATGATTCATAAAGGAGAAGCTCCTTTACAATAGGCATTGATTTACCGGAGATTTCTATATCCTCGGTTTACGATGCTATCTATCTCCTGCTATACCTGAATTCTATTTCTTGGGATCAAATGTCGATTTACCTCGAAATTCTACAACGATCTTATTCTTGAAGTGACGGTTGACCCGGTTAAGGTTGCCCGCGATTTATATAAACTCATCCATCTTCTTATTTGTTATTTAAATCATCTTATCTTCTGTTTCAGACTTATCTTCGAATCAAAAATTCTCTTTGATTTGATTTCTATCAAAATTGAATCCATATCCTTATTTTGAAAATTCATTCTTGTATCGTCGAGCGAGGAAGCGTATTTGTAAATTTATATAAAAATGTTTTATATATTGTGTTGTTTGAGTTGTTGATGTTGATTTGGGTTTCCGATCGATCTGTCTGATCAACGCTATCGATAGGATTTCCAAAACACTTGAGCAGAGCAAACTGACACAACATTGTTTTCAAATTTAGTAAATAAAATAGTTTTGAATGATTATATTATATATAAATATAAGTTTTCTGAAATTAAATTGTTAATGAATTTGTTGACAAAAATGATAATATTTGATTATCATTTATTGTTCTAAATAAATTTATAAATACGGTTTATAAATTGATTTGGAATTTGAAATGAATCTAATTCAGAAATTTGAGAATTTATTAGTTTCCGGTGATTTCGAACTTTGGTTTTTAAAATTTTAAAGTATATAGTATTGAAAGTATTTTCAAATAGAAACCATTTTCAAGAATTTTTAAATCAGTGCTCTTCTCTTTGTCGCTGGAAAATAATTTCAATGATGGCGGCCGCATCATCGATATTCATTTTCGAGTTTCGAAGTGGAGAAATCATTCTGTAGCTTTGCTACGGTTTTGTTTTGAGAAAAAAAATATTTTGATTTGAATTTTTAGTATATTTTGTATTACATATATATAGGTATCATATTTTAAAATTTAAATTTGATTTGATATAAATATATTATATATATCTCTAAATTGTTTAAAGTTAATCGGAAATCTAATTCTTAAATTTTGTTAAAAGGATGATTTTAATTATAAATAAAACCAAAATTTGAAATAAATATTTAAACTTGAATGATTGAATTGGGAAAATTTTATTGTATATTGTTCAACTACATTCTAATACAAAATCATTCAGATATTGGATAATATATAAGATAAATTGAATTTATAAATAAAATCTGAGTGTTTATAATAAATGTTATACACTAAATTATGATTATAAAGATGTTAATAGAGTTCGATAGGATAATAAGTAAAACTCAGTTAATAATGAAATAAATTTGTTTTGAAAAAATTAATAAATTTGTTTTGAAAGAATTAACAAATTAAAATTTGATCAACTTATGGAAATACCTTGAATTTAAAATCAATTAATGAATATAAATTAATTTAAATGAAAATTTGTATGGTTTAAATTAATTTATATGGTTTAAATATATGTAATAAGATATATTAAGTGAAATAGACTTAATAATAATTTGGAATGAAGAAGAATTAAATTTGATGAATAAATATGATTTTATTAAATGACTATTCTAATTTGTGGTTTTAGAAATTTGTTAATTAAACATAATTAGATAAAAAGATAATGAATTTAGAAATAATTAAGATTGATTTCACTTAAGTGAAATCAAATGGATTAAATCAAACTATTGAATATTAATTAATTTAAATTTGAATTTATATGGTTGTTATTTTGTATTTCAAATCTGTTTTTCCTTCTGGTTGTTTCTATTCTTCTACCTCGTTCCTTTTCGGGGACGAAAAGTTTTGAGTGGGGGAGAGTGTAACGACCCGTAAATTTCAACTATTTTAATAACGTAATTAGTTGAAATTTTGTGAAATTTTAAACGATAAAATTTTGAAATATAAATTTCATATTTGGAATACGTCTAGTTAAACATAGCAACTAGTAAATTTTCGTCCGAAAATATGAAAGTTTATTTCGCGTGTAAAATTCACTTCAATTTAATCAGTTAAAAAGCGATGAAAATAAAACATTTTCAAAACCAAAATATTTTTACATAGAAAAATTCTAAACCGTCTTGTGAACAAGATGCCATTTTTCGTTTTTCAAAATCCGGACTTCTTTAGCTCCGTCGATCTTATTTTCGACGAAATAGTAACATTTCGGTACCGATTGTCGACTTTTGATCGGATGATCGTACCACTGATATCTATATACCAGTTTGACCGTCTTGTCGTGCTGATTTCCGCAGTATATTCGATTGCAACTTTCGAAGTTCGAGAGACAGCAAAATCTACGGAACAATGTCTGTATCGGTTCCGTAATTTGACTTTTGGATACCCAGTGGCCATTCGTTTGTCCATCAGGTAATGCTAATAGCCATTGAATATTAGTATTCCGGATTTCAATAGTCATGCCCTTTGGTTTTAATCGGTTCCCAAATAATTTCGTATACTGTTCATTTTGAACGGAAAAGGAAAATATTTACATCTTAAAGTTGATTTCAAACTCTTCCACCTGCACATTTTCTTTCCCCTAGCTTGCTACGCGAGATCCATCATTTCTCCTTCCACCACGCCCCTCCCCACCTTGAACACGCCTTGCACAGCCAAGCACCTTCCCAATCCCCACAACCGCACACACCCCTCTGCTCCGCCACCACAAGCCACCGCACTTCCAACACCCTCGCACCTCCGCCTGCGCCACTCCATCCACCACCTTCCCTTGCCTTCGTCCTGAGCCACCATCCACCTACCAAACCGAAGTTCAACCTCACCTCCACCCTTCCTCCCCACGATGTCAACCTTCCCTCCTCCAAGTTTCACTGTCAACCCACCGCTGGCCTTCACTTCAACAACCGCCTCCGCGTCATCCGACCTCCACTCCATCTCCTCACGGCAACCCTCCGCTTCACGCGTTCGTACCCGTCACCTCGTCGCTAACAACCGCTCATCACCTTCCCGCGTGGCAGCCCCGTAACCCCAGACAACCACCCAACTAACCTCCTCCGATCCCCACCGACTGCAGCAGCACTCTAGGTCTTCCTCCCCTCGTCCATGCCCGCTTCGCCGCCAAAAGCAGCATAGCCTTGACAGCCGAGGCCAACAACCCGTAAACACAGAGCCACCCATCGGCAAACCCTCCCTGATCCGAACCATTGCTTATATCTCCACGTGACTTCGCTGTTGGTGAGTTTTTATATTCTTAGTTTTATAGTTGCGTAAATCTGTTCGTTTGTATATTTAAGTTTATATAAGTTTGATCTATTTGTTATATATAAATATTATATAAATTATATAATCTGTGTGGGTATATATATAAGTTTGGTTATATATTGGTATACTTACTAAGTAAAATATGTATAGACCGTTTATATATACATGGTCACTGTTATTATTCTGTTTCATATCATATGTGTATAGACTTAAAGTTATATAAGTTATAAAATATGTTGTACAGTTTATAAAAAAGAAAATTATTGTATACATATCTATGAACTCGAATGCTGCTGTGCATTCTTTTGTTATTCTACAGTTTATACACGGGTATATTTTGTCATTCTGCCTTCGTATAGGTACAAAAGTTTATATATCATCATACGTTTGGTATAGATGGGTTACCTTGAGTTAAATATATTTATATATGCATTGTACTTTAAAGGTACTAACCTTGTTATATGAATTTTTGTCAGTCTATACTAGTTACAGGTTATAATAAAGTATGTTTCGAATCTATTTTAAAATTTCGAAGGGTGTGGATTTCAGTTTGTATGTATAAAATATTCAGTTGAAATTTTTGAAAGGAATATGTATAGTGTATATAATAATAATATATATTGTTTAATTTACTTATATATAATATGTTAATGACTGTATGTCTTATCTGTAGGGGTACATACATGTTTATACTGGTTCATTTTGATTTGTTTAAAATGTGGATATTCGAATATGTTGTATATGCAAGTTTAAAGTATAGTTGTTTATAAAATATTAGATTATAAATAGTTGATTAATATATATTTCTTATATAAAGGTTTGACTTAAATTTTTGATATATATATATAAAAAAAATTGAAAATTTAAATTTTGAATGGAATATGGGTATTGTTATTTTGAATTTTTTTTTATATATTGTTTTAAATATAATATATATATTAGTCTATATATTAGCTTATTTCAATACATGAGTTTAAGTTTTGTATATTTCTGTCTCTATCAAAACTGATTCAATTTGTTTCATCGATTCTATCTACCAGCTTTCATCGTCAAATTCGTACCCAATTTAACTTTGCTTTGGAATTCCTAGCTGTCGCTGTTCCGTGTGCGTATGTGTGTTCATGTCATTTTCTTGTCTCTCTAGCCTCGGAAGGTGAGCACTCACTCACGATTAACGTTCTTTTATTTATTAAATTTGATTTCAATTGAAACGACAATTGAAATATGCTGCTGTTAGTTAATTACACTATTTTATATGTTATTACCTGTATCAGTTCACCTGTGACATCTGACACCATTATCTGTTAATTATTTATGCGATGATAATACAGTTTGGCTGATAATTGATTGATTGTTGATGTTTATATTGGACGTTAAATTGTTAATGTTAAAATGATAAATAGTATGAAATTGAACTTGATATAGGATAATTAAATGTTAAATTTGATTAACTGACATTTGTATAATATGACCCCTTTAACTGTTGAATTTATTGACACGTAGGATTTGTTTAATTACATTTTGAACCACTGAATGTATGTTGTTAAATTGATGAGGTATGAAATTGTAAATAGATGACAAGTGAAAACTGTAATGTAATAATCTTTAATCTACATGAAATGATAGTGTAGATTCTAGAAATAATTATATTAATTCGCACAAATAACAATGTGAATTAATACGGTTATTTCGGGATTATTTGAATTGATTATTGGATTGTTATTGATTTTTTGTTATTGCTTGTTTATTTACTTTGACACCATCCCAGTTATCACACTGTAAGTTCCCTTTGTATGTTTTGATTTTGAATTGAATTGGAATCGGGTTGAAATGATAAATACCCAAATTGAACTTTGACCTAGGATAGAAAATTAAATAAAACCTGATTGGTCCATAATTTGATTTAAAATAAAACGAAGATTTTATTTGAATAAGTAATATGGTTTTGAAATGTAGTTGAAATTTGAATGAAAGGAAATTGTAATATTTAATAATCTGAAACAAAATATTTACAATGTAATCGATGAAAGAATGTTGTTTAATTTGAGAAATGATTTAATAATCAAGTTTGAAATTATAATTAAGTTTTAAATTATTAAACTTTGAAATGATTTAATAATTAATTTTGAAATTATAATTAAGTTTGAAATTATTAAACTTTGAAATGATTTAATAATCAAGTTTGAAATTATAATTAAGTTTGGAATTATTAAACTTTGAAATTATTTAATAATTAAGTTTTGAATTATTTAATAATTAAATAAGATTGAATTATTTAATGATTAAATTGAATTGAATTCTTGATAAGAGAAATTGAACTTTTGAATAAGTGAATTTACTTCGTAAATAACTGAAATTGAGTTTCTTTATTAATTAAGTTTTGGAAAATTATTTAAGTAAGTAAATAAGTGAAATTGAATTTCTTTATCAAGAAATAAAATGTGATTTATTGAAATTAATGTAAGACTTGAAATGTAAAGAACTTGATTTGATGAATTTAATTTAATTAAATTTGTAAGTTTTGATATAATGAAGTTGAATTTAAATAATGGATTTAATGAATTGGAAATTTAATGGAAATTGTTTTGAATGGCATAGTAACTTAACGAATATTGAATGAAATCGATAAATGAATTTAAATTGATTTGAATGTTAAATTAAATTAATTTAAATGTTTTCGAAATGAAACTTATATTCGAACTTGTGTCAATATTTGAATTGTTTTAAATAGAAATTGAAATTGAATTATAAGATTTTGAAATGATAATTTGGAAGTTTTTGAAACGTAAATATTGGAAATTGATTTAGAAAGACTAATGAAATGTTGGTTTATGAATTTAAATTGAAATTGAATTTGATTTGGTTTGTGAAATATATAAACGACCAATCGGTGAAATAATTACGGAAGTTATTAAAGAGACCGGAATTTGGTTATGGATATACTCTCTGTCAAAACCGAAAACCACTTTAATAACTATACGCGAAGTGATGATCCAGAATGATGTACGTGTTGACTGAAGAAAGAGAACGATAATGGATAGCCTTGACACTTGTGTCAAATTGGAAATGACTAAAACAGGAGCTGTGCTGGGCCAATGGAGGATTAGCTACCTCAAGTGGACACACTTCTTCGAACTACTTATACTTGTTGTCGATTGGTGCACCCTTGATTTTGGGAGTGTTGTTTCACGGTGTTGCGGGCGCTGCGGCGTTGCGTTCTCACCAGTCCGGATCAGGCGAACGGTAGTATCACTACCTTGGGTATTGCCTCATGTGCCTTGTCATACTTGTATTCCATTTATACGCGACCACTGCGATTTTGGTTTGTACCTTTAGTATATGGATTGCCCTCTGGTGACTTCCGGTTTTGGGGAAACTACGGTCTTGTATATGCTTTTGGGAATAAAAATGTGTTAAGGGTGGAATGGGCCATGACTTAACGCTATTTTGATATCTTCTTATATTACTGATAGACATTATCTACTTATCGTACACTACTACATAGTAGATAGTTTAACGGATCCTTAAAGGATGGTTATTCCAAACATCCTTTGAGATACTGTATTTCAATTGCTATTTCACTTGAGTTGGATTTATTGATATAAGAATGTTAATCCTGACTCGAGTGTCTTGTGTTTTTGCTTTACGCTCGGGTCAGACTGAGTGTACCAGTATTCGAGACTCACCTTTGAAGTTGGGCTTTGCTTGAAGATCCAGCCATCTATTCTACTTTCAGTATTCGATGATTCCAGTGATGTATTCTGATTTGTATCTGATGTATCGTATTACTCTTCTGTTGTAAACTCTGATGTATTTTATATATTCATATAGTAGCTTCATGAACTACTATCTCTTTTATTTCCGCTGCATTTATTACTCTGTGATCTGTGATTGTTTATTTACTATATATGTTCAGTTTTGCCAAATTTAAATTAACAACGCGGTATTTTGAGCAATTCAACTCCGGCATGAGTGTCTACCTATACACTTATAA
The DNA here is from genome assembly GCA_030737815.1 of Allium fistulosum. Taxonomy (NCBI): domain Eukaryota; kingdom Viridiplantae; phylum Streptophyta; class Magnoliopsida; order Asparagales; family Amaryllidaceae; genus Allium; species Allium fistulosum. Next base: position 391,981,367 of record CM060901.1, read on the forward strand.
TGGATGCGAATGGTCCAAAATGGCGGGTCGTTACATTTTAAAGTATCTAATAATTCAGAATTTATTTCTATCATATCATCAAAAGTTAAATCACTAACCTCATTATCTTTGGCCATAAAGCATATGTTGGCTTGTTCATTATCGCTGTCACTTTCACTTCCAGAAGAAGAGGAGGAATCTGAATCATCCCATGTGATTGAAAAGGCTTTTCTTTTGAATTTGTCTTTCCTTTTATTTCGATATTCTTTCTTTTGATCTGGACAGTCCTTCTGCATATGCCCCTTTTTGTGACAGTTAAAACACTCCATAACTGATAAAGATGGTGGTTTATTGCTGTTTGAGTTTTTCTTGCCATTATTTCTGTTTCCTTTTCTATATTTCAAGAATTTCTTGAAGTTCTTGGCAATAAAAGCTAAGTCATCTTTGTCTGAATCCGATTCTTCTTGTTTAGCATGGAATGCTATATTCTTTTTATCTTGAGCTTGAACTCATTTAGCCTGCAAATTTACTTCATAGGACATTAGATTTTCTATTAACTCTTCCGGAGTTATTTTGGAAATATCGTTCGCTTCTTCAATAGCGAGAACTTTTCTTTCCCATTCTTCCGTTAAAGAGTTAAGGATTTTGGAAAAAATATCAAAGTCTGAATATTTTTCTCCTAGTCCTACTAATGAATGGTAGATATCCTGAAATCTTGAATACATATCATTTATAGATTCATTTTCTTTCATCCTAAAGTTTTGAAACTGACTTTTGAGCATGGATATTTTGCTTTGTTTGACCTTGTTCGTTCCTTCGTGAGTAACTTTGAGTGTACGCCATATTTCATATGCAGTATTGAACATGGTAACACGGTTAGACTCATTTTTATCTAAGGCACAAAACAACATATTCATGGCTTTTGCATTTGCTGTGGCATCTAATTTTTGTGTATTTGACCAAGTAGAATACTCTTCAGTAGGAATAGTATATTCTGACTGAGTTATATTCCATGAATCAAAACCATTTTCTTGCATATATATTCTCATTCGTGTTGCCCAATAGTTATAATTCATGCCATTAAATAGTGGTGGACGTGCACTGGATTGTCCTTCAATGAAGCTAGTGTTAATGCTAGTGCTAGTGTCCATATTATTAGATTATCAGATAACTGTGTTACGGTTATATGATGACCTTGCTCTGATACTAAATGAAAGTGTGATATGGATCGGGTAGTATGGATATATGATAATACAAAGTGTAGTGATGATAGCTATATGGTAAATAGTGCGGAATATAAAAGCAGTATAGTAAAAATGACACCAGAGATTTTTATACTGGTTCGGAGCACCGTCCTACGTTCAGTCCCAGACTCCTTCTGGAATTTCACTAAAACAATAACCCTCACTTAACCCGGAGGAACAGGTCTATACAACCCTTGAGCAGCCGAACAAGGACCTGAGCAGCGGAATAGGATTTCGCCTCAGCAGCCGAAGAGGACTTCACAAGCCTGAGCAGCAGAACAGGACTTCAACAAATACAAAAGTTTGTTTTGACTTTGTGTGTTCTAATAACACGGATTTGTCACTTGTAGTACACCCTTCCTATAATCTTCTCCTTGAGTATAAATATATATATTTGAAGTTTATGAAGAATAGAAAGGTTTAGTATTGCTTTAATGCAGAATAATTGAAAGTATAATAGCAAATAGATTTCAGAGAGTTAGATCAGAGAGATAAGAATATTCGATTGTAATTCAGTGATTTGAAATGAAGTTGAAGTATGTATTTATAAAGATTAGAAAGCAGCGACTATTGGTGAAGAGTTTTGATCGAAGTGTTGCGTTCGAATCTTTTCGTTAGAGGTTCGCAACTCTTCACAAAAAGTCGTGTCTTTTCGAAAAGTGGTTGTTATAGAAATTCAGTCAACTGAGCCTCTGAGTCAGTCGACTAAATGTTCAAAATAATATTTAAATTTAAATTCGTATACTTATGTAACTGTGCATGCTGCACAAAATTCCCAGTGTCAGTCGACTGGTCGTCTGGGTCAGTCGACTGATCTGGTTAAATTTGTGCAGTAAGTACAGTTTACATAGGTATATTAATTTCTATAACTTTAAAACCCTTTTATAATATAAATATATGCTTATATATGTATGAAATATTTGATAAATATTATGATTAAATATATAATCTAATGTAGACGTAATCGAGGAGAGATTTTAACAATATTGACCTAAGACTTAAAAACAAACAAAATACCATAGTTGATGCACTAGTTTTTAAAGTCTCGTCTCCTTGTTTCTTTTTGTCGTAGCAGTCGTCAAATTTGTATGTCGTAGTGATAGCTACGTGTCATGAATCAAAACCAAGTCTCAACATGTGATACTAATATCATAAAACCGAGAAGAAGAATTCTCTATTGAATAGTGTTTCACTTTCAATACTTCAACTCGGATCTAACTATACTCATTCAATAGATGTCATGCCATGATTTAGCTATAATAAAAATGGAGTATCCAAATTTAAGTTCAAAAGTATTCTTATGTCGAGAGAATTGTGTGACATCATCACTTGGAGATTCCCATTTAACCTAGTTGTTATGAATCAATAGGAAACTCTCGAACAAGTCATTCCATTATTATCCAATAACTATCAGTACATAATCCCTTGGTGCCTCCAGGAGTCACGAGTAATACACTACCTAATATTTGGAGATTGTTACGTACTCTAGTCTCCAAGGATGTATCAATATCCTTTGTCAAATGACTAGGAATATGTAAAATAAATGTTATTTTATATTTTGATTAATTACTCATGATTGCAATTATTTGCAACTATAATCACATAACTTTTCATTTAAGGATTGTCTTATCTATATATTTCAAATTACACCGCCTAATATTTGGAGATTGTTATATACTCTAGTGTCCAGGGATGTATCGATATCCTTTGTCAAATGACTAGGAATATGTATAATAAATGTTATTTTATATTTTGATTAATTACTCATGATTGCAATTATTTGCAACTACAATCACATAACATTTCATTTAAGGATTGCCTTATCTATATATTTCAAATTAATTACTTAATTAATTATATCACAACGTAGCAAAATATATAACATAAATCAAATAACTTACGATCAGTCATAGAGTTAAAAGTATACAACAAATTACATAATTTCCTCTAGGACATGCCTCTAACCTTATACATACATCAAAGCTTTAGTGTGTGCATGGATAATCTTGCGTATAACTTATACAAAAGATTGATTACGTAGTTGCAAGGAAATAAAATATTTGGAAGATTTTGTAATCTTGTAGCTCCCTGCATGAATATGTAACATACTACAATGAATGGAAATAGTTTATATATTGAACTTGCTATAGCAAATGAAAATTATATGTCGATCTAAAACTGTTTGTACCAAAAATGGGCACAACACTCTTCGGAAGTTTTTGAAGAGATAAAAGTGAAGAATGAAAGTTAAAACTGTGGATTATCTAACAAAAACTCCAAATAACAGAAAGTAAATTGTAAAGACAAGCGATTTAGAGTGGTTCGGCATTTTGCCTACGTCCACTATGAAGTTTGATGATTTTATTGCTCGATACTTGAAGGTTACAGTAGTTTATAATGTAATACAACTGAATTTCTAAGTTAAGTCTCAATCTAAAGAAGCGGCGGTGTTCTGGAGTAGATCTGGCAGAATCTGGGCGCCCTTCAGTACTTAGAATTCTCCGACCCCTTTTCTGAATGACCAGGGGCTCTATTTATAGGTGTAGGAGGCTGATATTTCGCCTAAAATGAGGAGAGACCAGTTCTGGTACGTCAGGGGGCCCACATGACCGAAATCTGGAGATCCGGGCCCACTTTGGGATCGATTCGACCCTTGGTTCGAATCGATCAAGAAATCATCCAATCGAGCTGAAATTTGGAGTGAACATTCTTCATCATGTATTTAAGCTTCTGTGAAAATTTCATGGCATTTGGACTTGTAGAACACGAGATATGATCGATTCAATGTTGCATTTCCGGATAGCATGGATACTTCGAATCGATCACTTTTGATTTGGTTCCTTCGAACCGATCACTCCGACTCCAGGTGTTGGATTCGAAAATACGCCTGTTCGAATCGAGTATGCTATGCTGTATCTACTCGATTCGAAGTTACTCTTACTGGATGGATTCGAAGACCCTCTGCCTCGTTGGGTTCGAATAGAGGGCACGCTCGATGGAGTCGAAGGTGAGCTATATCTCCTGGATTCGAAGTTAGGTTACGCCTCCTGGATTCGAAGTAAAGCCACGCCTCCTGGATTCGAAGTAAAGCCACGCCTCCTGGATTCGAAGCTCCTTCTCTTTATGGATTCGAGGTGTAGAAAGCTCCAATGGATTCGAACTTAAGGTATCGTTCGAATCGATTCAAAGCACAACCAACTACAATCGATTCGAACCAATACTATCTCGATGGTTTCGAACCAATGCTTGGTCCTGTTGGATTCGAACGAGAGCTTCTATGCTGATGGAGTCGAAGCAAGGCTATGACCCTGTGGATTCGAAGCAATGCTAAGGAGGATGGATCCGACCCTAGGTCCTTCCTCTTTCTAACTGCGATAACTTGGGCATATGAACTAAGATTGCTCCGAAACTTGGAACGTTGGCTCACACAGCTTTGCTTGACGTGCCTTATCAATTGTAGCCCGATCCGGTCTTGAACAAATTTCATCGATATCCATAGCGATCCTTGCGTGTAACCGATTTTCGAGACGATCTGTCACCGGTATCTAGTCAAGTCCTTGGTGTCACGGCCTTGCCAAAAGGCGGGATAACATTTGCCCCCCAAAGTACGTCTTGTGTAAACATGACGTGCTTTGAAAAGCTACAGTCCCTTATTGAACAGTTATCACATGCTTTGTCGAAAATTGTCTTTTTTGCTGTTGTAATCAATCGTTGTATGATCATGATCGGCTGTTAGGCTTTTGAGTCATGACGAGATGAACATCTGATTCCTGTTGATGATAAAGACCAAAACATTAGTCAAAAAATATGTGCATACGTGTATTATCTTGACCTTGGTTAACGTTGCGTGATCGCAAGTTGTTGTCAGTTCGGTTTGCTATCGAAATCTGCATCGGTCCTCTCCTGAACCGATTCGAGATTTGAGTTAAAACATTGCTTTTATGATTGTCTACGATCATCCTCTCGTATCGATCCTTTCCTGAATCGGTATAAAGAGTAGACAAGCAATTTTTCATATTGAAACGATTCGTCCATTTGACCGGTGGTATTTGATGGATTCGAAGCTATGTTTTTTGACCTGCCTCGAGTTGATGGTTTCGAAGTAGGTACTTTGAATCGATGGGTATATGGCGCTTTCAATTTTGTTTTTTGCCAACTCCTTCGTATCGATGGAGGTTTGAATTGGTGTAGCTTCGTATCAAGGGAGCCCCGTGTTAACGCCGCCTTAGTGGAATCGAAGAATCGATGGATTCGAACTAAGGTGGATTCGAAGGTGATGTGTAGTCGAGTGATCGTTCGAACCGATGGGGTAGTGACCTACTACGATCGGTCAACACGACCGGGAGACGAAGAGACTCGAGCCGTCCCTGGAACCCATATAAATACGCGTGGTTAACTTCACTTTTTCTTTTTACTTCTTACTGTTACTCTGCTCCTTCTTCGTATCGATCTTCCAGACCTAGAGAGATAAGCCTTTACGAATCGATCTAACCCTTTACACTTTCACTCGCAATCCATACTTAACCAGGTAATTATTAGACTGAGTCGAATTTGAGAACGTTTGAAATGGGGAATTGTTGTGAGATCTGAGTCCAATGGGTCGAGTTGATGGATGGAGCGTGACAAAGTGTTGGGGCTTTTTTGGAGAAGGAGAGATTTCGAAGGGTTTCTTTTCTCTTCGGATCGAATCGATCCGGGACGGATTAGTTCGTATCGATCCTGATTATGGGGCTTCGAATCGATGCTTGTGAGATGACGTGGTTCGTATCGATCGATTCGAACTAATAATTTCACGATCGATTCGAAGGCATCGAATTTGATCGATACGATGTTGCTTTCCTGGGTCGGTACGAATGCTTCCCCGATGGACTCGAAGCGCTCCTTCACATGATGCTATGGATATCATTCCAATGACCTACATCGATGCGAAATGCATCGAGTCGACTCTTTTTCGATTCGAAGCACATCGATTCGACTAGTATCGATCCGAGGTGATCGATTCGAACGTCTTCAGTTCAGGGAGTGCAATTCTTCTGACTCGCCCAATGGATTCGATCGTGACCAATTTTCAGTTTTGAAACTTGACGAACTTAATGAACTTTAGCATGCTTTATTCCGACGAGCTTCGGCCTTGCCTAATCGTACTTGACTGAAAGACTTGAACTCGAATTTCCTTTGAAGCTCGTCGATGGAACTATGACTTAACCAATAATACAACTGATTTATACTTGAAGTTAGTCCGTAGCGTTTGGATGGTGTGGAAGTGACGGTCAGCGATGACGGTCATTTTCATTCTCAAATTCCCAAGTTATGTTGCACGAATATCTCGCTTCATTCTGTTAAATTTGCTTAAGTGATGCACAACACTTGCACTGCACGACACGTTCATACACACTACACTGGGGCACGCACGGGCTGGTTATGAACTTAACGTTGCTTTCTGATGAGTTAGCTAATTATGGAATCTTCGAGCTCCCAACAACAAGAGGTACAGAGCTCGACTCCTCCGGTGCTTGAGATTCCCGATATCCCTACCGATGTAATCGATCCAGCTCCAGATGAATCGCCAGAGGCTATATTTATTGAGGACCCTGTTGATTCGGTTCAGTCTAACATCTCTGAATCCTTATTGGGACGAATATGCTTGAAGCATAACGTATCTCTAGGTGACGTATTATTGCCTAGCGCCACTGATAGACCGCACAATCCGCCTGAAGGATATACAGCATTCTACCGTCATGCTTGTGCGGCCGGAACTCTTCCTCCTTTCAATCAATATATCCGAGGGATGCTATCATATTTAGGAATCGCTCCTTCACAACTTCATCCCAACGGGCACGCATTGCTGAACAGTGCCTTTGTAATATTTATGGACTGTCTCTTTCGCCCGCCGAGGCCCTCCGAGATCAGACACATATTTAACTTCAAGAGTAGGGGTGATAGCCCGTCTTTTACATTTTTGGAGGCAGTTAGGAATTGCCAAGTTGTAGTTGGAGCTTGGACTCGACTGAGCTATTTCAAGAACGAGTGGTTCTACGTTCGGTGTCCTCCGGGTTTCGCTAGGCGATGGTTGTCTAGACGTAAGCGCCTTAACCTGTTTCCTTGACCAATAGCTCTTCGGTGTTAAAATTGACATTTCATTCCTTTTACAGCTATTATCTCTAGGCCCGATGGAGGGCGTTTCAAGGGTACCGTCCGGAGTCTTCAAGAAGTCCCAAGCGAGCTGAGGCATATTGACTCGGTGCTGAATGATTACAACTTAAGAGTTCTTGGTTTGATCGACATCAATCAAAGCATAGTTGTTGAGGGATTTGCAAAGTCCGCCTCCAAGAAGGAAGATAAGAAGAAGACCAAGAAGAAAATCAAGAAGAAAAAAGTGAAGAAGTCACTCGGAATCAGAATAATTGAGGCGGGTGACGAAGAAAGAACCCACATAGATTCAGAGCCGATGGCTGATCTCTCGGGAAACTTTGAAGAATCGGGAGAAAAACGGAAAGGCAAGGCCGCCGTTTCCAAAAAACTTAAGTCCAAGGGGGGAAAATCCGTAGATGTGTTTCTTCCCGCTTCCGGGGTCATGATTTCTGAGGCCGCCCCTTCTCATTCGAGAGATTCTTTCAAAGGGCTAGACGATATTCCTATCCCAGATTATATATCGATTTCTCATAATCCTGGGTTGGAGGAATTTCAAGATGTTTTAAACATGAACGAGCCCTTCCCTTTAAGTGCGGTCAACACTTTCGGTCGGTTTGGGGGTTTACACATTTACACACACTTCCACGGCACTTCATGACTTTTGCATAGTAAACATTGCTTTATGGGACCCTAATCCGTAATTCTTTCTTATCGCAGGCGAGATGTCAGGACGTGGCTCTACTCTGGATAGGCTTCGGAATGTGCGCCAATCCTCTCCATTTTATGATTCCCGCAGGAGAGAAACAGATAGGGATCATGGGCGAAGCTATTCAAGTCAGGAACGTTATGACAGAGACAGAGATTACTCGCGTGGCCGTTCTGGCTATGATTACTCTGACAGAGACCGGGGATACCAGTACCGACCTCGATCTCGCTCTCCTCCGCCTCCCAGGGCTCCAGTAGACCTCCCAGGGCCATCTCATCAGCAGCAGCTGCCTTCTCAATCTTCCCGGCCTGATGCTCAGCGGCCAAGAACGGAACCGACAGCAGCCGCTATAGTTGAACAAGCTCCGGCTGAGTTGACAAGCGAGGGAGCTGCTAAACTTGCCCAAATGAAAAATGACTACCCGGAAATTTGCATGGATGGCTATATCTTCCCTCCTAACTTTAAAAGAATCCCTCCGGAAGCTGAGACCACTGCTCATAGTTATATCCACGACTTCTACGCTCAGTATAAGGAGTGGTACAAGGCAGCCGTGAAGGCTTCTAGAGTAGCTTTTGATAGGGCGAAGATCATTGCTGAACGTGATGCTGACATTGTCAAGCAGAAACGCATCATTCAGGTTCTTCAATCCGAAGTGGAGACGTCCCGGAAGTCAGAGCTTGAAACACTTCAGAAACATGAAGGTGTCGTGGCCAAACTGATGAGGATGCAACAAGAACACTGCGCCACGGTGGAAGAGATGGGCCACCGCAACACCACCATTGCAGCTGAGCGAGACTTAGCCGTTAAAGAGCTGAATGAGCTCAAGGCCAAATTCGCTGAAATGGTGAAGGAGAAGGATGATGCGAACGCCACTGCTTAAGAGGCTTGCGACCAAGCAGTATCTCTCAGGACCGAACTTGCTGCGGCGGCGGTCAAGGCTAAGTCTGCGGAAGCAGAAATTCAGGAAAAAATCTTGGAGGAGAGGTCTAGGCTAGATGCTGAGTTTGACGATCTCTTAGTCACGTATAACGCTAATGTGCTGGAACGCAGAAATTTAGCGTGGCTGGGAGATGACTCCATGATCTTGTACAATGCCTGGACCCGGCTGGTGAATGAGAAAAGAGCAGCGCATCCAGATGGAACACTTGACGACTTTGAACTGGAGATGCGTTTGCTCAACGAGGATGAGAGGAAGACCCTTCATGAGGTGGTGATTTCTATGGCGAAAGAGAAGCTTGGCGTTCAATCTCTAGAGACAGGCGAAGGCTCGGGGATCGCGCATCACGGGACAAGTGTTGGAGCTGTAGTTCCAACATTGCCCGAAACCACTGGTGCGGTAGATCCCCAGTCTGTTCCCGCCTATAATCCTGACCAACCGTTATTATCTTCCGCCGATGATTCCACCCACGTTTCGGTCCAGACTAAGGAAGGTATTTGAACGCTTCTCGTAGTTTAGTTGTGGAGAACTTTAAGCAACACACTTGGCTAACAATCTTCGTTTTGTCGCATTTCAGTGACTGAAGTCGTTGTTTCTGCGCCTCTTGCTCTATCAGTTCCACATCAAACACAAGGGGTTGTTTTTACTGAAGCCATCACGACTTCTACCTTGATCGGCGAAGAGGGAGATGCAAATATGTTTTCTTTCAGCGCTCAAATGATTGAGGAGCTTCTCAATGAACCCATCGATCCCTCTGTCAACCCGTCCGATGCTGTTAGTGGGGCTGCTCCGGCCGTTAGTTCATCCATGCCAACTATTGGCACATCCGATGCGGCCCAAGTATCCCGTGAGGACGACGTTATGGCTGAGATTGATGCCGAGATGGCAGCAGGGAGTGCTGGTATGAATCCGCCCGGGCCTGCCCCGTTAATGGTGATTTCACCGGGCGGTACCGTAGTGATTGAAACTGCTCCTGTCCCTCCTCCTGCTACTACTCCTATGCCTCCAGCTCGACCTCCTAGAAGAATTTCCGTCGCCTCCAGCTCTGAGGAAGACGTCGACATTATATCGCTGCCGGAGGGCAAGCCTGAAAAGAGTAAGCGATTGAGGAAAAAATCAGGCAGTGGATCTGGTGGGGCTACCCCAAAGAAGAAGATAAGGAAGAAGAAAGATTGAATTCTTTCTTTAAATCTCTGTTGCGTAGGGTAGCATTTTGTTGATTTTTCTATAGCCGTGTATAGATGTGGATTCGGCTCCCACTAGTAGCAATTTTTTGAACCATTTTGTAATCAGATTCTTTTTGTTGATAGTGGAAATGAGAATGTATTCCCTTTTGTCTCCAACTTGTTATGTGTTATGGTTCTGCCCCCAATATTGGGGATTAGTGTGGAGTTGATGTATGTTTATACTCCGCCTTGCGCATTGGGAGTACGGAGTTAGTTAATGTTTATACTCCAGTTCGCGCTCTCGGAAGCTGGAGTTTGTTGATGTTTATACTCCGGTTCGTGCTCTCGGAATCCGGAGTTAGTTAATGTTTATACTCCAGTTCGCGTTCTCGGAAGCTGGAGTTTGTTGGTATTCATACCCAGCTCGCGCTCTCGGAGTACTCTGGGGTTTTAGGAAAATGTTTATACTCCGCCTCGCACTCTGGGAGTACGGAGTTAGTTAAAAAGTTTGTACCCAGCTCGCGCTCTCGGAGTACTCTGGGATTTAGGAAAATGTTTATACTCCGCCTCGCACTCTAGGAGTACGGAGTTGAGTGAAAAAGTTTGTACCCAGCTCGCGCTCTCGGAGTACTCTGGGATTTAGGAAAATGTTTATACTCCGCCTCGCACTCTGGGAGTACGAAGTTGAGTGAAAGGTTGTCGTGTATCAACCCATTTCTGGCCTGATGTGATGGCTTGCCCCCGAGCCCGGGTTTCATTTAGTGAGTGGTTGATTGCTTCATAGCCACTCTCTACTTGAATAAATCCCATTGTGTGATGGAATTTAGCTCTTCGTGCATCGTGATGTTGTACATTGTATTTAATGAATCACAGCTCTGGCTCGAAGAGATGGCATTTTATTGCTGAAATAAGAAATCATGGCAAAGTCAGTTGCCTTATTACAATTCTAATTTCGAAATGCAGAAACAAATTCTAAAACAGAATTTAAACTAAATAGATAAACATAGCCTGTTATGTGCAATAGTGACGAGGACTTTCGCCATCCAAGGCCTTTGGTGAAGCTATACCATCAGCGGTCGTTAACTCATATATACCATCCCCGAGCTCCTGCTTAATCTCATGTGACCCCTTCCATGTTGGTTTCATGTGTGGTAGTGTTGGGTATTCTTTTTTAATGACAATCTCATTGCGTTCAAAAGTTTTAAGTCGGTCCTCGGCATTGCGTAATCGGGCGACTCGATTTCGGCGTATGACTGTTCTCAAGTCAACCTGGTCGCCCTGGACGACTCCAACTCCGTTGACGGTAGGGAACTTTAAGGTTAAGCACCACGGGGCAATTACGGCTCTGAATTCAGTAAGGGCAGGTCGTCCTAAGAAAGCGTTGTATGGCGAGACTATGTTCAACACAGCGAACTGTAATGTCTGAACTCTCCTATGTTCCTTAGATCCCAACCTAACTGGTAGCTTCACCATCCCAATAGGTACGGTAGCGCTACCGTTGAATCCATGGAGGTGAGTTTGGCAAGGTTCCAAATCCCTGGCTTTCATCCTCATTTGATTATAAGCATGTATAAAAAGGATATTCGCAGAGCTCCCGCAGTCAATTAGTATCCTTTTCATCCAAGCTGGACCTACTTGTGCCGATATCACGAGTGGGTCAGTAGTCGGGCTTCCGACATAATCAATATCGTTGTCTCGGAAAGTGATGTCGTTAATTATCGCTCTCTTTCGTTTGGTCGAAAGTTTATTGTCCAAGTTATCATCATACTCAAAGTCTGTTCGTCTAGCTAAGTTATCATATGATTTCATTTCTTCCCAGCTTCGCTTCGCTGGATGAGGATTATCACTTACAACATTAATTACCAGTCTTCCTCCGACACGACCTGGTTCCTCCTGTCTTTCTGGATTCTGTACATGATTTTGATTTGAGGGGCCCGCCCCCTCAGACTGCGGTGCCCGCACAAACTGGTCTAACTTCCTCTCCCTGATCAACTCTCAATGAGGTCCTGTAAGTGTCGACATTCATTGGTGTTGTGGCCATAACTTTCGTGGAATCTACAGAACTTTCCTGTTTGAATTTGCCTTTCCGACGATTGCTTCGGAGCCGGCTTCTTGTATTGCATAGTATTGCAAGTCTGTAGGTACACATTTTCCAACGATGTATTCAATGGTGTGTAATTATCGAACATTGGAGCCTCACGCCGTGGGCCTCGATTTGAGTCTTTTTTCTTATCTTGGCCACTGTTGCCCCTTGGCTGAGTTTGCTTGTTCTGTATGTTCAACTGAACTTTTCCGGAATTGTCACTGGACTGTTTAACTGCTACATTGCTCTGTATTCCTTCGCTTCTGGGTCCCGCATTGTCCTGCTTCCTAGACTGTTTCGGGTCCTCTTGCCGTAAGAATTGTGCGGCTTTGGAGTAGAAACGGTCCAACGATGCGGGTGGTTTTCCAGCTAACCAGTTTCCAAATTCAGAATCAGGGTCAATCCCCTTCGTTAACGCCATCAAAATCGAGTTATAGTTGGGGTTGCTAATCTCCACACATGCCGTATTAAATCTTTCCAGGTAACGCCTTAATGTTTCCCCACGAGCTTGGGTAACACTGGACAAGGTGTTAACATCTTTGGGCCTAGCGACATGCATGCGAAATTGTTCAACAAATTTCTTAGCCAGTTGGTCAAATGAAGAGATAGACCTAGGTGGCAATCTCGTGAACCACATCGTTGCAATTCCACCTAGAGAGACGGGGAAACTTCGACATTTTACTGCGTGGTCGGCCCTTGCGGCGCTCATCGACCATTCATATTTCAAGACGTGTGATTGGGATCAGAATTTCCTTCATACATAGGAAGGGTTGGCATTCTGAATCGCCGGGGAGGTTCAGCATTCAGTATCTCGTCTGTGAAGGGAGTATGACTACGGGAAAGTCCCCAGTCATCATTGGTAAGGCCTTGGCTTTCGCGGATCATTTGACGTATCATAGTCGAGATGTCTGGCATTGCTACATTTTGAGCATGCTGAGCTAAGGTGTGGTCGGGTTCCACAATGCGAGTTTGGACCGGGTGCTGCCGACGGTCCAAGCTTCGCCTCCTTGGCTCAGCATCTTCTGGGACGTATGGTTCAGAAGTACGCCCCTGTTGTTGATTGCTTGAATCTGGAAGATGTCGGGTATCAACCCTTGTTTCTACTGTGGCAGCTGTGACATGATTGTCCGTAGTATATTGTGGAGTACGGCCACCTCGTACTGATGGCCCAGCCTGGAAGCTGGTCGACGGTCCTACCCTCAATTGCCCGACAGTCAGGGCGGGTTGATATCCAGCAGCTTGAGCATGATCTCCGTCTAATCGGGGACGGGTAGATCTATGATGATAGTCGGATGAGGTAGAACTTTCAGTGGATGAGCGGGAAACATCGTCCCTTCTGGATCTCCTACGGCCCTGGCGGTTCAGTTGATTTGTCAATTCAATATTGGCACGCAACTATTCGGCTAACTGCTGCCGACTCTGAGTCAACTCTTGAAGCAACACCTGAAATTCTTGTCTAGTGACTGCCCCAGACGGATCCGAGTGGGCAGTGTTGTCTTGGTTGGATGGCTGCTGTTGAGCAGGATTCTGCCCATCCCTACCTTCTTGTCCAGCAGCTGTAGAAGTGGTTCTCGTGCTAACCATTTTGAATGATGAATCCTTTTCCTAGATTTTATGCAAATCTGAGTAGAATGGAAGGATTGTGAATTAGAGATCTGGATCTTCCTCTTGGATTTGTGCAATCCGGTATCGATGGTAGATCCAAGGAGCAGGAGAAAAAAGCTAGTTTTTCTCGGTGAAAGCACCAAAGTGTTTGTACCAAAAATGGGCACAACACTCTTCGGAAGTTTTTGAAGAGATAAAAGTGAAGAATGAAAGTTAAAACTGTGGATTATCTAACAAAAACTCCAAATAACAGAAAGTAAATTGTAAAGACAAGCGATTTAGAGTGGTTCGGCGTTTTGCCTACGTCCACTATGAAGTTTGATGATTTTATTGCTCGATACTTGAAGGTTACAGTAGTTTATAATGTAATACAACTGAATTTCTAAGTTAAGTCTCAATCTAAAGCAGCGGCGGTGTTCTGGAGTAGATCTGGCAGAATCTGGGCGCCCTTCAGTACTTAGAATTCTCCGACCCCTTTTCTGAATGACCAGGGGCTCTATTTATAGGTGTAGGAGGCTGATATTTCGCCTAAAAGGAGGGGAGACCAGTTCTGGTACGTCAGGGGGCCCACATGGCCGAAATCTGGAGATCCGGGCCCACTTTGGGATCGATTCGACCCTTGGTTCGAATCGATCAAGAAATCATCCAATCGAGCTGAAATTTGGTGTGAACATTCTTCATCATGTATTTAAGCTTCTGTGAAAATTTCATGGCATTTGGACTTGTAGAACACGAGATATGATCGATTCAATGTTGCATTTCCGGATAGCATGGATACTTCGAATCGATCACTTTTGATTTGGTTCCTTCGAACCGATCACTCCGACTCCAGGTGTTGGATTCGAAAATACGCCTATTCGAATCGAGTATGCTATGCTGTATCTACTCGATTCGAAGTTACTCTTACTGGATGGATTCGAAGACCCTCTTCCTCGTTGGGTTCGAATAGAGGGCACGCTCGATGGAGTCGAAGGTGAGCTATATCTCCTGGATTCGAAGTTAGGTTACGCCTCCTGGATTCGAAGTAAAGCCACGCCTCATGGATTCGAAGTAAAGCCACGCCTCCTGGATTCGAAGTAAAGCCACGCCTCCTGGATTCGAAGCTCCTTCTCTTTATGGATTCGAGGTGTAGAAAGCTCCAATGGATTCGAACTTAAGGTATCGTTCGAATCGATTCGAAGCACAGCCAACTACAATCGATTCGAACCAATACTATCTCGATGGTTTCGAACCAATGCTTGGTCCTGTTGGATTCGAACGAGAGCTTCTATGCTGATGGAGTCGAAGCAAGGCTATGACCCTGTGGATTCGAAGCAATGCTAAGGAGGATGGATCCGACCCTAGGTCCTTCCTCTTTCTAACTGCGATAACTTGGGCATATGAACTAAGATTGCTCCGAAACTTGGAACGTTGGCTCACACAGCTTTGCTTGACGTGCCTTATCAATTGTAGCCCGATCCGGTCTTGAACAAATTTCATCGATATCCATAGCGATCCTTGCGTGTAACCGATTTTCGAGACGATCTGTCACCGGTATCTAGTCAAGTCCTTGGTGTCATGGCCTTGCCAAAAGGCGGGATAACAAAAAGGAAGAATATATTTGTTTTCTCAAATCTCTAAAGATTAAAATTATATATAGTTAAATAGTCTATAATATGCAGTAAATCAAAATTTTAATAAGAAAAAACTGAAGAAGAGAAGTGATGCATCGAACTTCTTTAAGAGTAGGAATCTTGTTTTTTTTTACTTCAACGATTTATTTAACTATTTATATAAAAATAATTAAAAGAAAATAAAAAATAACAAAATAATTATTCATAACAAAACAATATAAATACCCTTATCAAATGCCTCTTTTGCAACAAAAGAACGCATTCTTCTTTCGTTTAACATTCTCCTTTCTTGTCCCTTTTAGATGCTCCTTTATTCTCCTTTCGTGTAACAAAAAAGTATCACCGTAACTAGTAGTCAACTTAATTTAAAGTCATTGGCCAAAGAAAATCAATTGATAGACTGATATTATCGGATTGTACCATGGGCTTTAATGTTATACTTCACAATTAACATAGATATTATTAAGGTTTTGATCATTGACTTAACTCGAGATCTATTTGATATAGTGATGAAAAAGAGAAAATGTGCAGAATTATCATTCCTTATAGGATTTTACCTAAATGATTAACTCATATCCACTATCGTGTTAAACAAAGTCCGTATAGGCATTAATATTTAAGTTTTTTTAAAATATTATTGGGGTTCGAGTTCATACCAAAGACTCACATAATAATATTTGTTGGCATATTTATGAATTCAACTTATTCGAATTAATTTATAAATATTATGAATTAAAATGGAAAAAATTAATATAAATGTTACATTAATTTTTATGTTTTTAGTTTATTTAAGGCCTTAAAGCTAATTAAAATGATATATAAATATAATAATTTATTTAATTAATTAAATGGGCTAAAATAATTATTTAAAAATATAATAATAGTTATTAATTAGACCCAAAATTTATAATCATAAAATAATGTATGAGGAATTTTATTTCAGTTGAAAAGAGTAATTGATAAATAGTTTGTCAAGGAGTAAAAGGAGAAGAAAATCATGGAAATATATTAGATATTTTATAGAAATTTTGAAGCTAAAAACACTGCCTCATTCCCTCGTTCTCTTTATTCTATTAAAAATAAGAAAACCCAATCCTCAATGGATTAAGTGGAAGCAATAACTAGTTCTTGTAAGCAAAGCTAGAAGGAAGTAGGAGTTCTCTGAGGAAATAACTTGCAATATGACGAAGGAACTGGGTCCATTACGTAGCAGGTGAAATAGGTGAATTTTAAATAATTTCCCTATTTGGATCTTAATGAGCCTATAAAGTCTATTAATGTGACGACCCGGAATTTTGGGCATTTGAAATTGAAATATTCAATTGATTTAAAATATTTAAAAGTTAATTTTTAACTTAAATTTCAAATACCACTATTTATTGGATGATTAATCATTGAATTAAACAATCGAAAATTGGGTAAATTATTGAATCTGGAGTTTTAAGCCTGTTAAAAATAATTTGAAAGCTTGTAAAATTTATATTGATAATACTGAAAATAATAGATGAGTTAAAATTGAATTTAATAGAGATTTGTTTAGTTTTGAAATTTATCGTTTTAAATTTGAATTTAAAAATAGCCTTCCGAGGCACAGTCTCGGATTTCGACGAAACCAGTTCCATTGGATCCGTAATATTGAATTATTATCGGGTTTAAATTTTCGTAGCATTTTGAGTTGTTGCGTGGGCATACGATATATAAACACGCTGAAAATTAAATTGAAATTCGAATATAAATAATAAGTTATATTGACCAGTTAAAAAGAATTTCACCTCAGATCTTTTTCCTTCATTTCGTATGTCACTGTAGATGACCTACTTGAACACGTTACCCTCCTTTCAAAGACAGCACATACTCTGTCTTCCTTTAGAAGCTAAAAGTAAAAATCACATCTCCTTTTCAGCCGAACAAAAGTACAATATGTAAGGCTTCTCGTTCTTTCCCCTCTATTTACAGTTCCTACGAAATCAATTTACAAAAGAAAAAAATGGTGGACGAACGAAAGTCACACGCTTTTTCTTCTCGTCTCAGCCTCTATCTCCTCTACCCTTCAATTCGAATTCGCACTCTTATCATGAACGAAGCCAACGTCGAACCACTTTACGAAGCATACGCGGAGCCTCGGCTTGTCAATTCCTACTCGATGCTGTCGTTCCGATCTAGGGCTTTCGAACGAATTAACTCGAGCAAATGGAGACTTCGATCTCAGCTTGGGGGGAAGCTCGCGATTCAGTCAAGCTGGAGGGAGGGCTCGCGATTGTTGAAGTTCGCGATACGAACTAGGCGATGCGATGGGGGTTTCCGATGTCGCATCGGGATGGCGAAGCTGGGCAGTCGATGTCGCGACGTCAAGGATGCGTATCATTCGAGCTGAGGGGGTTTATCTGGTAATTTAATTTACCTAAGTTATTTTCTTAAATCTTAATGTGGTTCCAGGAAAATTTAGACAGTAAGTTAAATATTGAATTTTTAACATGTTAATTTAAATTATTAAGGCAGTTACAGTTTGTTTACGGTAAAGGTAATATATATATGGACAAAGTTTAGAAAATAGAAATTTTTATGGTAATATAGATTGTGGTATCTGTATGTATACTATATTTATAAGGTTATGTGTTATAAAAATAATAATAAATGGATAAATAAATACCCATATTTCAATTTATTGGTTAGTTTAAAATAATTTATTAAGGTGGTATATTTTGTTTAATTTACTTATTTTAATTATTAGAATGTAAAAAAAAAAGAAGAGAGAAGTTAGTTAAAAATTTAATTATTGGTCTAAATTGAATCATTTGTTAAAAATTAAATTACTAGCTTAAATTAAGTGACTAAAACGGGAAATTTATTTATTCGATTAATTCAAATATTGATAAACTATAAAATGTCTATTCAAGGTCTAAAACGTGAAGAAAACAAGCTGGATTGGAATTGTATTGCCAAACAAAATTAAAGGTGAGTTAATCTCACTCAGTTGAATTTAAATTTAAATAGTTAAATTTAAATGATTGATTTGATGATTGTTTGGATTGATTGATATGCTATATTATATATAGTAGTATATACCAATATATATATATATTGGCATATGTATATATTGAAATTGATATTCCCGCATTATATAGCGGATGAGACCCTATGCGCCGCATAATAGCGGATGATATTTATTTAAATCCCATATACCGCGATATTCCACCTCGAAGTGGAATTGGTATTGTGCTAACGTCTGTGGATGCAGGGAAACAGGTTGGAGGGATCCAACTGGATTCCTCAAAAATTTATTTTATTATTCTGTGATCTGAATATTGATATCCTTTGATGATTTGATATTGGATGTTGTGATTGATTGAATTCCCAGTATAATAAATTTTGAAAATCTATGGAATTGAATTTTTGAAGAAAATAAAGAATAATAATTTAAGTAAATTGGAATAAATTTAAAAGTGAATTGAAAATAAGATAAAATAAGGTGAATTGGAATTTTAGTAAATATGGGAAAAAGGAATTTAAATTTATGGAGGAGTAATATAAATTTAAAACTCAAGTGATATGGTTTTTAAAGAAATTATTTTTAATTCAATGAGTTAATTTAATTAAAACTGTAAATAAGGAATGTTGGGAATTTAAAATAGGTATTTTTCAGTTAAAAGGGGGTTTTAAATTCACAAATGAGAAATAAAATTTAAAGGGTATTGTATTTGAAATAAATAAAGTAAACAAGGGGATTTTATCCCAAAGTAAAGCAAATTTGAAATCAATTGCAGAATTGATGTAAATGTTTGGAATTTGAAATTTAAAGAGAAATGAGAATTTGGAAATTTATTAACTGGGTTTATAAAGTGGAATAAATGTCGGCGGGCATTTTAAATATAAATTCAGGATGGGAATTTATAAGGAAAGGAGGAATGGGTTTAAGAATAAATAATGATTTTTTTTAAAAGAAGTGGAAGAGAAGTATTTTCTGGATAGCCAAGTACAATTTGTTTTAAAGAAATTTTAAATATTTGTTAAAGATTTATTGTTATTTTAAAATGATACTTCAGAAAATCTATTATTTCAAATGTAAATTTCAAAAGTAAGTATTTTTCAAAACTATTATTGGAGTAGATATAAAAGTGAATTGATAATATGTTTTAAAGGAAATTTGTTTATACTTCTAAAAGTGGTTTTATTTTAAATGTTTTTAAATATATATTTTAACTTAAGTATTAAAGTAGTTTAAAAAAGGTGTTTTATAAAGTATATTTAAAATAAAGAGTTTTAAAATTTATTTTTAAAAATCTAAAATGGTTTGTACTTGGTATTCCAGTGAAAATAAATATTTGGGAAATTGTTCCGTGAAAGGAATATAGTTTGAGATTATTTCCAATGGTGATTGGAAAGGGGAATAATATTTGGTGAAGATATTTTGGAAAAAATAGATAATTTGGAGAAATTATTGATTGTTGATGGTTGTTATGGATGTTAATTGATAGTTAAATAACCGACTATCAATATTGGCCAATGCGTTGATCGTTTCGAAGAGACCGGGATCGAGTTTCCGTATACCGGGATTCTAGGTCTGGAGACTCGAATACCACTTCGATCCGGTTTGTACGTTTCGTGTAACGTGTTCGGAGTCGAAGATGGAGCTATGAAGTGCAAGGGCTAGTCGCTACTAATCCTGAGGATATTTTCAAAATGGATGTAGTAGGAATAGTGCTTTCGGTTCCGTTCGAACCCGGGACGGACTTGTATGGACGAATGCTTTCGTGACATCGTCAGGTGGACGATGGGCATTCTAAGGGATATGTGCTATAAAGGTATCGTTTAGCCTCAAGCCTCATCAACCGGGAATGACTGAAAATCAGGGGTTATGCAGCAAGGCTTCGTGGGTAGCACCCACTTGAGAGTAAGGTCATCCCTGTCTAGATGTCCCTTTTATTTCGGCTTAGTGGTGCGGTTGCTGATCCCAACCGTGGGGTGATTTTATTTGGAATTATCCAGTAAGGGATGATTCCGGCCTTGTGTTGCAGGGGAGCGGGCGTACTCCTCGGTACTGTGATCTAGGCCACGTACTGTGACAGGTGGTACCCCAGTGCCTAGTCATTCGTTGGAAATCCATTCTCCCTACGTGCCTTGTACGAGTTTTGTTTGTATTACCCACGTTGTGGCTAGTATGCTGGAATTTAATCATGTAACAATTTCAGCTATTTGAATAAGTATTTGTAAATAGACACTATTATAATATCAGAGGATTTTATAAAAAAGTGTTTTAGCTATCGTAAGGTAAAAACCCGACATGTTTATTTGTGGCGTGGTCTTACGAGATGCTTTTGTTTTCAAAAGGATTTTTGAAACTTTAATAATCAAATTGAGTGTGATTTTCTCACGCTGGTTTTCCAGACTGACTCGGGTATTGTTTTATATGATGCTCGGGTCAGATCGAGATAAACAGGTTCAGATTGTAGCTGTGGAGCTCAGGAGACGAGCTGGATGGCGATACGTACTTCCGTATTTGTTTATTGTTCCGCTGTGTATTTGGATGTATATCATTGAAGTGATGAACTCTGATGATGTATTCTGTAAGTATATTGTATAAACAGATATATTTCCTGTTTGAGTAAAGACCTGTTTTGTATATATTATATTTTATTCCGCTGCGATGTGAGATTCTGTTGTTGATTTTCTATTTCTTCTTCTTCTACCTCTTCTTCTTTAACAAAAATGGTTCGATTTTTCCGGGTCTGGAAAGTCGGGTCGTTACAGTGGTATCAGAGCTTAGGCTAGCGATAACCTTGGCTCTGGTGGGAATTTTGAGAGTATTAATAGATATGAGCGCGTATTTGTTAGTGAATATAAAATGGTTTTATATTGTGTTGGTTGGTTTACTGAGTGGCATATGAACCTTCGTCGGCACAGTCTGCGCAACTGTATCGAAGGGGTTTCTAAACACTTAAATAGGACAATTCGACACAATATTGTTTTGAAACGGGTAGATGAAATAATTTTACCCGAAAAATGTATTTTGATATAAAAGAAATATTTCTGTAAATTATTATATATTTGGATGTTTGGATGAAAATATTATAACAAAAAAAAAATGGTAAAATTGTAAAATCAGAATGATTTACATAACCAATAGATAATTTGTATAAATATAAATTGTACAAATGAATTATAGCTAAAAATTTGATTTAATCAAAACGGTAAATTTAAACCCTGGATATTTGGAAGTGTTTTCAAAGGGTTTTGAAGATAAACACTAGCATTTTGGAAAGTATTTCTGGAAGGGAAATTGTTTCAACTAAATTTTTGAAAGGGATATATCAATAAATTCATTTCAGAAGTTCGAAAATAATTCGGAGGATGACGGCCGCATCTTCAGAATTTATTTTCGAACTTCTGAGTGACGAATTGTTGCCAAATTGATTTATTCAGAAAAGCTAGTTGTTTTTGAAATTTCCAAAGGAAATTTGTTGGAAATAAAAATCAGGATTGGTTTAAATTTTTGAGAAATGTTATTTGGAGATGTTGGAGATTCCAAAATAATTTGAAACTAGAAGCCGGGTATTTTAATAAAGGAAAGGTTAAGAATGAGATTAACTTGGATTGAAAAATTTTGACTGGATTGAAATTATTGAATAGGTTGAAATAATATCCAGTTGTATTCGAATTAAGTTGAAATCGAATTAAGATTAAATAAAGCTGAGTTTAAAATAAAATTTAATTGGAATAAGAATTCAATTAATTTATTAAATGGAATTAGAGTTTTACCTGAATAAATGGAAAATAAGTGGGATAAGGGTTGGAATTGAAATAATTAAATAAGAATAATGTGTAAAAGAATTAGAAATTCATAAAATAAAATACGTTTGGGTTATAAATAAGCATAAGGCTTGAGTTAAAAATAAAAGAAGAATATATTCAAGCCTATAATGAATGGAAATGTGTAAAATAAAAGGTTATGACTTATAAGTTGGAAATGGGATAGAAAAACCCAAAATAAATATTGTTTGATGATCTGCAAAATTAAATGAATGGAGAATGAAATTGAATTATGAGATCACAAAATTGGGTGGTGAGTTGAAAATGGATTGTGGATTCAGAACTTGAGTTATAAATTAAAATTTAACTTAGAATGTTAACAAATAAGATATAATTGAAATGTATCGAATAAAAAAATGGAAATGGATTATAAGAGTAAGGGTTTGAATTGAAAATAAAATCCCACTAAGTGGAAATAATTTGGAAATGGCCATGTAATGAGTTGAATCTGGAAAGTTAATTTTATAATAAATAATCAAAGAAATTGTAGATTGAGATGAGATTGGTTGTGATAGAGTTAAGTTGAATAGAAGAGAAAATTTACGTGTAAAAATGAAGGGAACTTAAGTATAAAAATTTGCATAGAATAAATTGTCGGTGGAAGTAAATGAAAGTAGATTTAAAATTCTATAAGTTGATGGAAGATAAGTAAATTGATTTTGAAATCAATTGAATTGAATATGAGCTTGTTTTGGATGCAAATAAACTGAATGTAAATATGAAATGCAAATTAAATTGAATTGAATCAATTGCGATGGATATGAATTCATTTCGCTTAAAAATGAATAGAATGGAATAAAATGAATTGTAAACCATTAAATTGAATAGAAATGGTATGTGAATTGGTTGTAAGCGATTAAAATTGTATTAAAAACATATAAATTGTTTATGGAAATTATTTTAAGTGCATTGCCTATGAAAACTATTGATTTGCTATTGGAATTTAATGGGATGATAATAGAATTTTCTTATATTGTCACTTATCAGTTTAAATGGAGTTAGTACAGGTTCAGGGAAGCCGTTTGGCTGCATTGTGGGTTGCGTTGAATGCTAAATAAATCATCGCTTGCTTTAAAAATGCTAAATAAAGGTACGCCTACGCAAAAGAATTCAAAATAGGAAATATGAACTGTTGATATTGATATATATTATGTTTTCCGGCCTGAGGCCGATGTATATACATATTTGTGCATCCTGCGATATCGCAGAAGTCCCTCCGTACAAGGGAGACTCTGCCAAAAATTTTCGTAAATTTTAGGAGTTAGAAAATTTTTGAAAATTTTGAAAATTTTCATTAACGATAAATGATTTAAATTTGCTAAGCAAATAAAATTTAAACTGGATATTGAAATCTAATTCAAATGTGAATGTAAGGTGAAGTGAAATCGAAGGAACTAAAGAAGTGAAGTTTGCGAATAAACTGTTAATTGAAATTTAAATTAATTAGTAAGTGCAACTAATTAAATATTCAAGTGAAGCCAAATTGAAATCAAATGAAATTGTAAAGACAAGAGTAAATAGAAATGGATATGAACTTCAATAATGAAGTGAAAATAAGTATAAGCAGTATGTAAAATATTTATTTTGAACTTAAGAAATATGGTGAGATTCTTAAGTAATTTGGTATTGAGGAAAGTTATTCTAGATGAATAATTGAATGACAAGTAAAATTTGAAATTGTGAAATGAGAAAATTGTGGATAAGTGAATGTAAGCAAACTGAATGGGAATAAAAAGGGAATTGATATAATTGGTGTAACAACCCTAGATTTTGGCCTATATTTTAATTTTTGACTTTATTTTATTTTAAATTATTTTAAACTTTTTCTATTTCAAACATTCCATTTTAAATATAAATGTTGACTATTAAGTGATTTATAGTTCAAACTAGTATAAATTGGATATTTCATTGAAAAGTGAATTTCTATTGAAACTGGTCAAACTTTGACTTTTGAACTTTAAATTTAAATATTTCAAATTCTTAAATTTTATCTTTTATTATGAAAATAGATTTAATTCCATGGATACAGCTTTTCGTTTCGTTGGAAACGGAGTAAAATTGTGAAAGTTATGTATATTTCAATATTGTGTGTAAACTGATGTATTTAGCAATATTGTCTATTTTAAATTATATTTTATTTGTCATATTTTGTTCTAATATGTGTTAGTATTTTATTTTATGTATAATTTTGTCTTTTAAATAATTTAAAGTGATTTTATAATTTTTCCAAAGCGTATTGAATTTATTTTCTATTTTTAAAGGCTAGTTTCTATTTTTCTGCTATTTTCTTCAATTAAATTATATTTAATTAAATTTATTTATTCATTTTGTGAATGCATTTTTATTTTATGTTATTATCTTTGTTTATAAATGTTTTACAAGTCCATAAACTTTTTCCAAAGTTCATTGCATTTATTTTTCATATTTTCAAGACCAGTTGCAATTTTTGCTGTTTTACTTAATTAAATTTTATATAATTAATAATTAATTAATTTATTTTTGTTTATTTACTAAATTTTCGTATTTTATCTGAGTTTATATATATATTTCAGTTATATAAAACTTAAAAAGAAATTAGAGGAAATATGAAAAGTTTTAAACTATTGAAATTCCTATGCCTTTTCACCTCCCGACCTTTCACTTTCTCAACTCCTCTCTTCAATGTTTTTGGCCATGCATACCCTATTCTTTTCAGCGGACTTCTTTTCATTTTTTCACGCAAACACTTCTCTTTCTCCTCCAAAAAAATCACGGCCATGGCTTCAAAATTTTGGGTAAAAAATTCCTTCTTTCTTCCTTGTTTTCTATGTTTTTTTCTATTGAAACTGCATATGCTCTCTACCTTCATAGTTTGGTTCCTCCTCCTCCAGGCTTTGGCCGACCACCACGACCCCCTTCCTCTGACCATCACCCATCCTAGCAACCCTCCTCCTCAGGCCTAACCAATCCAAGTCCAAGATCTACACAAAATCCACCAAAAACCATCACAAACTATCACTTATGACCTAGAATTGTCATCTCCTCCTTCTACCACCTTTTGCCACCACTACCTCCACCACCACCACCTCTGACCTGACCTTCCACCACCTCTGGCCCACACTCCAGCCACCACCTGACCACCACATACCATGGCCAAGCCACATCAGCAAGGGGCCGAACCCTATGGTGCAACAAAAGCCACACTTTGCCTTGAAACCCTTTGGTATTCCATTGCCTTCAACACCTTGTAACTTCCACTCACCTTCATCACCTTGTAGCCGCACCTTTTCCAGACCATACCTGATCCAAACCATGCCTTTAGCCGTGCCATTTCAGATCTGGAGCTGAAGCATAGGTGGTAGGAAGCAAGTGCAAACACTTTGACTTTGTTTATGCATCCATTTCTAGCATTGTTTATTGAATTTTTGGGTTGAAATCTTATGTTGTTTGTAATTGTTTGGTTTGAATGTGACAAGGCAATTAGCTTTGGCTCTCCCACACTCAAATAATTATCGTGCTCTCGTGCCTCTGGAAATCTTTGTTGTGCGTTTGTGGTTGTCATCTCCAGCTTGAACAAGTGAGTAATTCTCACCAGACAATGTGTACTTATATAACTAGTAAACTGACACCATTTGAATCTGTAAAATTATATCATCCTGTTGTAACTGTTATATTATGATCATATAATGTTTACCCCTATTATTACATATGTTATATCATCTATTATTGTTATCTCATGCTATTCTGTTTATTTATATCAGTTTATCACACTGCAAGTTCCCTGTAGATTAGAATCACTATGGGTTGAAATGATACATACCCGAACGGATTTTAGAATAAGGAAAAATCGTTATGGGCTGAAATGATAGGCCTGAACGGTTTTTATTTATTTATTTATATTACTTGGGATTGCGGGTTTGAAATGATAAAACCCGGTTTTTCTTTGTAAACTGCGGATTGAAATGATACATATCCGTATCACTTGACCTAGGCTAGAAAATTATATACAAACCCGTGGTTTATATATTTTTCTGAAATTTTTAAAATACTTTTTTTTATGTAAATATTATGGTATTTTGATTTAAAATTTCATTAAAATGATTTCTATAAAGTATTTGTGATTTTCTACAAATTAAATAAGTGAATTAAGTAAATGGTGAAGTAGAATTTGAAATATAAGTTAATTTTGGAATTTATGATTTTGTTTATAAATGGAATTTTTGTAAAGTAAGAAAATATGACAAATTTGATTTAAAGATGAATTTAATGATTTTTATTAAGTAATAATAATGTTTTAAAGGTGTTAATGATTTTGTATAAATTAAAATATGGAATAAATGAACATTTAAGCTGAATTTGGAAATATAACTTAAATTGAATTTTGTGAAATTTGTTTAAAAGTGAAATTTTAATTAAGTAAAATAAATGGAAATAAGCTATATTTTTGGAAATTTAAACTTAGTTGTTAAGTTAATAATTTAATTAAAGAAATGAAAATTTAATTGTTATTAAATTTGATTTTTGTATGGAAATTTGACTTTATAAAATCATAGAAATAAAGGTATTTAAATGATTGTGTTAAATGTGAAATATATGATTTTATAAGTTAAAATGATTTATATTAAAAGTTAATTACTTGTGGAATTGTAAATAAAACTCTGAATATGATTTAACAGCATTTTGAAATGTAATGTAAAGGATATTACAGCATTTTGTAAATGTTGTAGTGTTTTAAATGAACTAAAAGGTTAATTTGAAATAAAGGCTATTATAGCATTTTGTAAGTGCTATAGTGGTTAAACTTAACATGTAAGTTAATTGAAACTTAAAAGAAATCTATTACAGCATTTAACGCTGTCTTTTGTTAATTAACTGTTTTAAACTATAACTTTACGTAGCATTTTATAAGTGCTACGGAAACTATATTTTGTTGTTTTAAATTAATTTTAATGAAAAATAATCTCTGGAAAATGATATAATTTTGGGAAATTAAATGTTAAATTTCTAAAGATAATGAAGAGATATTTAAGTGGAAGAATTTGATTTCTAATGTGAGTTTAAAATGGTATTTAAATTTAATAAAATGAATGGATTTAAATGGTATTTAAATGAATAAAAATGAATGGTGTTTTGAATAATATTTTGATATTGTGAAATGAGTTTGAAATGATACTTGATTTATGACTTATTTAATTTATTTGATAAATGAATATTTGAAGTATATATTAATTGAGTTTATTTAAATGATATTGGATTTATGAAATGGGGGAGATTTAAAGTTTTGAAATATACTAAAGATTGAATATTGTATTTTGTGGATTTAATCTATATTGGGAATTGATAAGATTTGAAACGGTTTGTTGGTAAACTGTAATTGAATTGAAATTTGATGGTTTGAATTTAATAAGTTTGTAAATGTATAGAATTAAAAGATGATTTTAAATATATGATTTCGAAATGCTATGATTTTCAAAGTATAATGATTTCAAATGTTTTGTTTCAAAAGAGTTATAACTTTGAAAGTATAGACTATTTGAAAGGTGAATATATGTTTGAAATGGAAATGATGTTGTTTTGAAATGAACATAGTTTTGAAATAAAATGATTTTGGTTTCGAAGTATAACTATCAAAGGTATGATATTTTGATATATAAAAATGATTTGAAATAAAGTTTGAAAAGATATAATATTTTGATGTATTAAAATGATTTGAAAAGAAGTTTGAAAGGATACGATATTTTAGAATATTGAAATGATTTGGAAATGATAAATCTTTATTTTGATAAAGACATGATTTTGAAATGATATCTTATTTTGAAGTAAAGTATTGTTTTTAAAAGTTATAACCACGGGTTATAATAACGATTGGTTGGCAAAGAGACCGGGATCGGATATGGACATACTCTCTGTCGATACCGAAAACCACTTTGACAACCGTGTACGCGGTGGAGATTCCAGAATGAAGTAGGATGGTGGCGACGTTCTTAAGGTATGTTACGTGGACCCAACTCCCGTGAGTTGGCATAAGGTGGCTAAAACAGGAGCGATTGACGGACCAATGAGGTAGCACCTCTTATCGGACACACTTCTTCGATACCATTCTATTACTTGTGATTGATTTGGTGGCCACCCTTGATTGGGAGTGTTGTTCGAGGTGGGCGGTAGTGGCTGCTATGCGTCACCACTAGTCCGGATGCGTAATTGGTATATCTACCCTGGCATTGCCTAGTTGTGCCGTGTCACCTACCATATCGAGCTTTACTACGATTATGATTTTAAGATCCGACCGCGTTAAGGTTCTCCATCCCCTTAACGCTATTTTCTATATGATTATACTTTACCGATTAGACATTATTATAATAGCGAATATTACTACATAGTAGATAGTTTAACGGATCCTTAAAGAATGGGCGGTCCCAAGCATTCTTTAAGTTACTTGTACCTTATTACAGTTCACTTGAGTTGGTTTATATTATATAAGTATATATTGTCCTGACTCGAGTGTTTGTGTTTTGCTTTACGCTCGGGTCAGCCTGAGTATTCACAGATTTGGATTTCCACCTTCTGGAGATTTGAATCGCTGGAGATTATCTGCTAGTCTTGTTCTATCGACTTCAGTTAGGTTGCTCTGTTCAGCTTGTACTTGGTTATCTTATTTATACTTCCGTTGTACTCTATTTCTTCTATTGTATCTTATGTACTCTGATATATTTATATAGTAGCTTCATGAACTACTATTTCTTTTACTTCCGCTGCATTATTTTACTCTGTGTCTGTGATCTGTGATTATATTTATTTACTGTATATTCTGAGATTTGCCAAATTTTAATTACAACGCGGTATTTTGAGCAATTCAACTCCGGCATGAGTGTCTACCTATACACTTATAATGGATGCGAATGGTTGAAAATATCGGGTCGTTACAGTTGGTATCAGAGCTTTGGCTTTGAGGCAAAACTCAGCATATAGAGTAGATTTATTTACAGAATCACTTTCGTTCGAGTTTGAATCTTTTCCTCTTGATTCGAATTTCCCTTTAATTTTTGGAACGTTCCCTGCGTTTCAAAATTCATTCTTGTCCCTCACTATTCATCTTCTTTTGATTCTGGAGTATCCCATAACTCCGCTTCGAATGAGCTTTATAGTGAATTGGTGGTCTCGCCAATATTCTAATGACTTGTAAAAGGGGGAAAACTCCTTTACAAATTTGCATCGATTCACCAGAGATTTATATTTATCCTTGGTTTAGATGCTAATATCTTTTGTTATTCCAAACTCTATCTCTTGAGATCGGATGTAGATTTACCCCAGGAAAATCCACATTTGCTCTTATTCATTTAGTCACGGTTGACCCGGTTAAGGTTGCCCGCGATTTATCTAAGCTTATCCATCTTCATATTTTGTTAATTAATCATCTTGTCTTTGTTTCTAAACTATCTCCAACATTTTGAATTGTACTTTTAAATCTATATTTTATTATATATTGTGTTGTTTGAGTTGTTGATGTCGATTTGGGTTTCCGATCGATTCGTCTGATCAACGCTATCGATAGGATTTCTACAACACTTTGACAGAACAAACCGATACAATATTATTTTAAAATTTGGTTAATTAAATAAATTTTAATATATAAGTAAATTTATGGAACTTAATAAATTGGTTTAAATTGATTATTTAAAATGATAATACTTGATTTATCATTTATTGTTCTACAAAGGAATTTATAAATAGTTGTTTATAAATTTATTTGGGAACTGAAATGAATTTAAAACAAGAAATTTAAAGAGTTTAATTTCCGATGGATTTCAAACCTTGTGTTTAAAATTTTTAAAAGGATATTATTTAAAGTATTTTTGAATAATTTTTTTTTGTCTCTAAAGGATTTTAAAGTTTAAAAATTAAGTGCTCTTCTCTTTGTCGCTGGAAAATAATTTCGGTGATGACTGCAGCATCATCGACGTTCATTTTCGAGTTTCGAAGTGAAGAAACCATTCTGTAGTCTTGCTACAGCTTTGTTTTGGGAAACTTGATTGATATAAATTTCTAAAATATGATTGATTTATAAAATATATAGATATATGATTTAAATTTGATTTGACAAATTATGTACATACATTTATCTATCTCTAAATGGTTTGAAAGGAATCGAAGATTTTATTCTTAAATTCTATCTTAAATAATAACTTCAAGTATAAAAAGAAAATCAAAATTTTTGAATAGATGATTCAAGCTTGAAATGATTGAATTAGGATGTTTATAGTGTATATTAATTTTAGAAAGTTTTTTTTTGTATAATTCTCAATTGCATTCCAATATAACTTACCTTAATTTTTAGAAGTTAACAATGTAATTGGATAATATACAATATAAAAAGATTTTTATAAATAAAATTTGAGTGGTTATAATAAATATTATACACTTAAATTTTAGTTATAAAAAGATTAACACAGGTAAATAGACTAAAAGGTTAATTGAATAATTTACAATACAAATGATGTTAAGGGAATTAGGAATAAATTAAAACAGTTATAATAAGTGTAAGCATATTTAACATATGTGATAAAATATTTGAGAGGGATAAATTTAATTATAATTAGGAATAAAGAAGAATTAAATTTATTGAATGTTATACACTTAATTTTAATCAAATCATGATTTTAGAGATTGTTTGTTTAAGAAAATTTGATGATAAGATAATGAAATTAGAGATAGTTAAGATTTATTTAACTTGTGTAAAATTAATTATCAGTTAAGCTGAAACCATGGAAATTTCAAACCTATTATCTTATTTTGTTTTTCAAACTTATTACCTAATTTTGTTTTTCAAACTGTCTGTTAGTTGTCCTTATTTTTCCTTATCTTGCTACAGACTGGTATAGGCATCTATCTATAATCTTTTTGCCTAGAAATCTTTCTATAATCTTTGGTACTCATTTTAAATCTAAGCACTGCTTTCCACCCACAGACTGTCGGTCAAGCGGAAAGAGTGAATCAGATTCTGGAGGATCTTTTCGTACTTGTGTTCCTGATTCTGGAGAATCTTGGGAAGACCATCTCCACCTTGTTAAACTTACCTATAACCACAGTTATCAGGTATAATTTCAATCTTTTGTCATCTTGTCTTAATCTCATTTCAATTTTATCTTTCCGGTGTTTTCCCGTACTTCATTCCTTTTCGGGGACGAAAAGTTTTGAGTGGGGGAGAGTGTAACAACCCTAGATTTTGGCCTATATTTTAATTTTTGACTTTATTTTATTTTAAATTATTTTAAACTTTTTCTATTTCAAACATTCCATTTTAAATATAAATGTTGACTATTAAGTGATTTATAGTTCAAACTAGTATAAATTGGATATTTCATTGAAAAGTGAATTTCTATTGAAACTGGTCAAACTTTGACTTTTGAACTTTAAATTTAAATATTTCAAATTCTTAAATTTTATCTTTTATTATGAAAATAGATTTAATTCCATGGATACAGCTTTTCGTTTCGTTGGAAACGGAGTAAAATTGTGAAAGTTATGTATATTTCAATATTGTGTGTAAACTGATGTATTTAGCAATATTGTCTATTTTAAATTATATTTTATTTGTCATATTTTGTTCTAATATGTGTTAGTATTTTATTTTATGTATAATTTTGTCTTTTAAATAATTTAAAGTGATTTTATAATTTTTCCAAAGCGTATTGAATTTATTTTCTATTTTTAAAGGCTAGTTTCTATTTTTCTGCTATTTTCTTCAATTAAATTATATTTAATTAAATTTATTTATTCATTTTGTGAATGCATTTTTATTTTATGTTATTATCTTTGTTTATAAATGTTTTACAAGTCCATAAACTTTTTCCAAAGTTCATTGCATTTATTTTTCATATTTTCAAGACCAGTTGCAATTTTTGCTGTTTTACTTAATTAAATTTTATATAATTAATAATTAATTAATTTATTTTTGTTTATTTACTAAATTTTCGTATTTTATCTGAGTTTATATATATATTTCAGTTATATAAAACTTAAAAAGAAATTAGAGGAAATATGAAAAGTTTTAAACTATTGAAATTCCTATGCCTTTTCACCTCCCGACCTTTCACTTTCTCAACTCCTCTCTTCAATGTTTTTGGCCATGCATACCCTATTCTTTTCAGCGGACTTCTTTTCATTTTTTCACGCAAACACTTCTCTTTCTCCTCCAAAAAAATCACGGCCATGGCTTCAAAATTTTGGGTAAAAAATTCCTTCTTTCTTCCTTGTTTTCTATGTTTTTTTCTATTGAAACTGCATATGCTCTCTACCTTCATAGTTTGGTTCCTCCTCCTCCAGGCTTTGGCCGACCACCACGACCCCCTTCCTCTGACCATCACCCATCCTAGCAACCCTCCTCCTCAGGCCTAACCAATCCAAGTCCAAGATCTACACAAAATCCACCAAAAACCATCACAAACTATCACTTATGACCTAGAATTGTCATCTCCTCCTTCTACCACCTTTTGCCACCACTACCTCCACCACCACCACCTCTGACCTGACCTTCCACCACCTCTGGCCCACACTCCAGCCACCACCTGACCACCACATACCATGGCCAAGCCACATCAGCAAGGGGCCGAACCCTATGGTGCAACAAAAGCCACACTTTGCCTTGAAACCCTTTGGTATTCCATTGCCTTCAACACCTTGTAACTTCCACTCACCTTCATCACCTTGTAGCCGCACCTTTTCCAGACCATACCTGATCCAAACCATGCCTTTAGCCGTGCCATTTCAGATCTGGAGCTGAAGCATAGGTGGTAGGAAGCAAGTGCAAACACTTTGACTTTGTTTATGCATCCATTTCTAGCATTGTTTATTGAATTTTTGGGTTGAAATCTTATGTTGTTTGTAATTGTTTGGTTTGAATGTGACAAGGCAATTAGCTTTGGCTCTCCCACACTCAAATAATTATCGTGCTCTCGTGCCTCTGGAAATCTTTGTTGTGCGTTTGTGGTTGTCATCTCCAGCTTGAACAAGTGAGTAATTCTCACCAGACAATGTGTACTTATATAACTAGTAAACTGACACCATTTGAATCTGTAAAATTATATCATCCTGTTGTAACTGTTATATTATGATCATATAATGTTTACCCCTATTATTACATATGTTATATCATCTATTATTGTTATCTCATGCTATTCTGTTTATTTATATCAGTTTATCACACTGCAAGTTCCCTGTAGATTAGAATCACTATGGGTTGAAATGATACATACCCGAACGGATTTTAGAATAAGGAAAAATCGTTATGGGCTGAAATGATAGGCCTGAACGGTTTTTATTTATTTATTTATATTACTTGGGATTGCGGGTTTGAAATGATAAAACCCGGTTTTTCTTTGTAAACTGCGGATTGAAATGATACATATCCGTATCACTTGACCTAGGCTAGAAAATTATATACAAACCCGTGGTTTATATATTTTTCTGAAATTTTTAAAATACTTTTTTTTATGTAAATATTATGGTATTTTGATTTAAAATTTCATTAAAATGATTTCTATAAAGTATTTGTGATTTTCTACAAATTAAATAAGTGAATTAAGTAAATGGTGAAGTAGAATTTGAAATATAAGTTAATTTTGGAATTTATGATTTTGTTTATAAATGGAATTTTTGTAAAGTAAGAAAATATGACAAATTTGATTTAAAGATGAATTTAATGATTTTTATTAAGTAATAATAATGTTTTAAAGGTGTTAATGATTTTGTATAAATTAAAATATGGAATAAATGAACATTTAAGCTGAATTTGGAAATATAACTTAAATTGAATTTTGTGAAATTTGTTTAAAAGTGAAATTTTAATTAAGTAAAATAAATGGAAATAAGCTATATTTTTGGAAATTTAAACTTAGTTGTTAAGTTAATAATTTAATTAAAGAAATGAAAATTTAATTGTTATTAAATTTGATTTTTGTATGGAAATTTGACTTTATAAAATCATAGAAATAAAGGTATTTAAATGATTGTGTTAAATGTGAAATATATGATTTTATAAGTTAAAATGATTTATATTAAAAGTTAATTACTTGTGGAATTGTAAATAAAACTCTGAATATGATTTAACAGCATTTTGAAATGTAATGTAAAGGATATTACAGCATTTTGTAAATGTTGTAGTGTTTTAAATGAACTAAAAGGTTAATTTGAAATAAAGGCTATTATAGCATTTTGTAAGTGCTATAGTGGTTAAACTTAACATGTAAGTTAATTGAAACTTAAAAGAAATCTATTACAGCATTTAACGCTGTCTTTTGTTAATTAACTGTTTTAAACTATAACTTTACGTAGCATTTTATAAGTGCTACGGAAACTATATTTTGTTGTTTTAAATTAATTTTAATGAAAAATAATCTCTGGAAAATGATATAATTTTGGGAAATTAAATGTTAAATTTCTAAAGATAATGAAGAGATATTTAAGTGGAAGAATTTGATTTCTAATGTGAGTTTAAAATGGTATTTAAATTTAATAAAATGAATGGATTTAAATGGTATTTAAATGAATAAAAATGAATGGTGTTTTGAATAATATTTTGATATTGTGAAATGAGTTTGAAATGATACTTGATTTATGACTTATTTAATTTATTTGATAAATGAATATTTGAAGTATATATTAATTGAGTTTATTTAAATGATATTGGATTTATGAAATGGGGGAGATTTAAAGTTTTGAAATATACTAAAGATTGAATATTGTATTTTGTGGATTTAATCTATATTGGGAATTGATAAGATTTGAAACGGTTTGTTGGTAAACTGTAATTGAATTGAAATTTGATGGTTTGAATTTAATAAGTTTGTAAATGTATAGAATTAAAAGATGATTTTAAATATATGATTTCGAAATGCTATGATTTTCAAAGTATAATGATTTCAAATGTTTTGTTTCAAAAGAGTTATAACTTTGAAAGTATAGACTATTTGAAAGGTGAATATATGTTTGAAATGGAAATGATGTTGTTTTGAAATGAACATAGTTTTGAAATAAAATGATTTTGGTTTCGAAGTATAACTATCAAAGGTATGATATTTTGATATATAAAAATGATTTGAAATAAAGTTTGAAAAGATATAATATTTTGATGTATTAAAATGATTTGAAAAGAAGTTTGAAAGGATACGATATTTTAGAATATTGAAATGATTTGGAAATGATAAATCTTTATTTTGATAAAGACATGATTTTGAAATGATATCTTATTTTGAAGTAAAGTATTGTTTTTAAAAGTTATAACCACGGGTTATAATAACGATTGGTTGGCAAAGAGACCGGGATCGGATATGGACATACTCTCTGTCGATACCGAAAACCACTTTGACAACCGTGTACGCGGTGGAGATTCCAGAATGAAGTAGGATGGTGGCGACGTTCTTAAGGTATGTTACGTGGACCCAACTCCCGTGAGTTGGCATAAGGTGGCTAAAACAGGAGCGATTGACGGACCAATGAGGTAGCACCTCTTATCGGACACACTTCTTCGATACCATTCTATTACTTGTGATTGATTTGGTGGCCACCCTTGATTGGGAGTGTTGTTCGAGGTGGGCGGTAGTGGCTGCTATGCGTCACCACTAGTCCGGATGCGTAATTGGTATATCTACCCTGGCATTGCCTAGTTGTGCCGTGTCACCTACCATATCGAGCTTTACTACGATTATGATTTTAAGATCCGACCGCGTTAAGGTTCTCCATCCCCTTAACGCTATTTTCTATATGATTATACTTTACCGATTAGACATTATTATAATAGCGAATATTACTACATAGTAGATAGTTTAACGGATCCTTAAAGAATGGGCGGTCCCAAGCATTCTTTAAGTTACTTGTACCTTATTACAGTTCACTTGAGTTGGTTTATATTATATAAGTATATATTGTCCTGACTCGAGTGTTTGTGTTTTGCTTTACGCTCGGGTCAGCCTGAGTATTCACAGATTTGGATTTCCACCTTCTGGAGATTTGAATCGCTGGAGATTATCTGCTAGTCTTGTTCTATCGACTTCAGTTAGGTTGCTCTGTTCAGCTTGTACTTGGTTATCTTATTTATACTTCCGTTGTACTCTATTTCTTCTATTGTATCTTATGTACTCTGATATATTTATATAGTAGCTTCATGAACTACTATTTCTTTTACTTCCGCTGCATTATTTTACTCTGTGTCTGTGATCTGTGATTATATTTATTTACTGTATATTCTGAGATTTGCCAAATTTTAATTACAACGCGGTATTTTGAGCAATTCAACTCCGGCATGAGTGTCTACCTATACACTTATAATGGATGCGAATGGTTGAAAATATCGGGTCGTTACAATTGGTAATCAATTGGAATTTATACGTAAGATGTACGTATATTATTTTATTCGCATAGCTATTTGATCCAGATTCGAACGCAGAATTTCGAGATAGTTTTATCGATCCGAATTAGGATTTTTCACTCGATTTTCGACGGCGAACCTGGATATGGATTGTTGGTTGATTCTGGTAATTCTCTATCGTAGTTATGACTATGCAAGGAGAATGACGGTTTCCGATCAAGAAACCAGATCTGAGTCCGCACTAGGAAGTCGGGTGGACGATACTAGTTCGGAAGTGAGATTGTGTGATCGAGTGAGCGATCGAATGTGATATTGCGTACGGATGACATATGTGCATCGTACGAGCTTAAGTAAAACCAATATTGAAAATGTGTACAGATATGTGTAAGATGGTTTTGAAATTGTGGTTGAATACTATTGCTTAGTAGGATATACAGGTGTATAAAAGTAATGGATAATTGGGATTTTTGATTTTAGAAGATAAAATTTAATGGCCCGACAAAAAGGTATGTATTTGAATTTCCATATGAAATTTGATTGGGTTTTGGATCCAGCCACTTGGCTTTTTGTTTTCTTTTTGAGATTGGGAGGCCGTAGAGCCATTTTGTAGTAGTACCGAGCTAGCCGCGCAAAGGAGACGCTGGCGAAATTTTTCGAAAATTTAGGGAGTTAGAAAAATTTTGGAGAATTTTGATAATTCAAAATTTGATTCAAATTTAAATTTGAATTGATAAGTAGGTGGTATGGGTTGAACTTATGAATAAGTTTGGGAAGTTAAAAGATGATTAGAGTATCATTAATAAAAGATTGTTTGGGTATTGTTAAAACTATTTGAATTTGGGAAATAGTTAACGGGGATTGAACCATTCTTTCTAACTAGTAATTTCGGGGACGAAATTCCTTTAAGGGGGAAGGAATGTGATGACCCGGAATTTTGGGCATTTGAAATTGAAATATTCAATTGATTTAAAATATTTAAAAGTTAATTTTTAACTTAAATTTCAAATACCACTATTTATTGGATGATTAATCATTGAATTAAACAATCGAAAATTGGGTAAATTATTGAATCTGGAGTTTTAAGCCTGTTAAAAATAATTTGAAAGCTTGTAAAATTTATATTGATAATACTGAAAATAATAGATGAGTTAAAATTGAATTTAATAGAGATTTGTTTAGTTTTGAAATTTATCGTTTTAAATTTGAATTTAAAAATAGCCTTCCGAGGCACAGTCTCGGATTTCGACGAAACCAGTTCCATTGGATCCGTAATATTGAATTATTATCGGGTTTAAATTTTCGTAGCATTTTGAGTTGTTGCGTGGGCATACGATATATAAACACGCTGAAAATTAAATTGAAATTCGAATATAAATAATAAGTTATATTGACCAGTTAAAAAGAATTTCACCTCAGATCTTTTTCCTTCATTTCGTATGTCACTGTAGATGACCTACTTGAACACGTTACCCTCCTTTCAAAGACAGCACATACTCTGTCTTCCTTTAGAAGCTAAAAGTAAAAATCACATCTCCTTTTCAGCCGAACAAAAGTACAATATGTAAGGCTTCTCGTTCTTTCCCCTCTATTTACAGTTCCTACGAAATCAATTTACAAAAGAAAAAAATGGTGGACGAACGAAAGTCACACGCTTTTTCTTCTCGTCTCAGCCTCTATCTCCTCTACCCTTCAATTCGAATTCGCACTCTTATCATGAACGAAGCCAACGTCGAACCACTTTACGAAGCATACGCGGAGCCTCGGCTTGTCAATTCCTACTCGATGCTGTCGTTCCGATCTAGGGCTTTCGAACGAATTAACTCGAGCAAATGGAGACTTCGATCTCAGCTTGGGGGGAAGCTCGCGATTCAGTCAAGCTGGAGGGAGGGCTCGCGATTGTTGAAGTTCGCGATACGAACTAGGCGATGCGATGGGGGTTTCCGATGTCGCATCGGGATGGCGAAGCTGGGCAGTCGATGTCACGACGTCAAGGATGCGTATCATTCGAGCTGAGGGGGTTTATCTGGTAATTTAATTTACCTAAGTTATTTTCTTAAATCTTAATGTGGTTCCAGGAAAATTTAGACAGTAAGTTAAATATTGAATTTTTAACATGTTAATTTAAATTATTAAGGCAGTTACAGTTTGTTTACGGTAAAGGTAATATATATATGGACAAAGTTTAGAAAATAGAAATTTTTATGGTAATATAGATTGTGGTATCTGTATGTATACTATATTTATAAGGTTATGTGTTATAAAAATAATAATAAATGGATAAATAAATACCCATATTTCAATTTATTGGTTAGTTTAAAATAATTTATTAAGGTGGTATATTTTGTTTAATTTACTTATTTTAATTATTAGAATGTAAAAAAAAAAGAAGAGAGAAGTTAGTTAAAAATTTAATTATTGGTCTAAATTGAATCATTTGTTAAAAATTAAATTACTAGCTTAAATTAAGTGACTAAAACGGGAAATTTATTTATTCGATTAATTCAAATATTGATAAACTATAAAATGTCTATTCAAGGTCTAAAACGTGAAGAAAACAAGCTGGATTGGAATTGTATTGCCAAACAAAATTAAAGGTGAGTTAATCTCACTCAGTTGAATTTAAATTTAAATAGTTAAATTTAAATGATTGATTTGATGATTGTTTGGATTGATTGATATGCTATATTATATATAGTAGTATATACCAATATATATATATATTGGCATATGTATATATTGAAATTGATATTCCCGCATTATATAGCGGATGAGACCCTATGCGCCGCATAATAGCGGATGATATTTATTTAAATCCCATATACCGCGATATTCCACCTCGAAGTGGAATTGGTATTGTGCTAACGTCTGTGGATGCAGGGAAACAGGTTGGAGGGATCCAACTGGATTCCTCAAAAATTTATTTTATTATTCTGTGATCTGAATATTGATATCCTTTGATGATTTGATATTGGATGTTGTGATTGATTGAATTCCCAGTATAATAAATTTTGAAAATCTATGGAATTGAATTTTTGAAGAAAATAAAGAATAATAATTTAAGTAAATTGGAATAAATTTAAAAGTGAATTGAAAATAAGATAAAATAAGGTGAATTGGAATTTTAGTAAATATGGGAAAAAGGAATTTAAATTTACGGAGGAGTAATATAAATTTAAAACTCAAGTGATATGGTTTTTAAAGAAATTATTTTTAATTCAATGAGTTAATTTAATTAAAACTGTAAATAAGGAATGTTGGGAATTTAAAATAGGTATTTTTCAGTTAAAAGGGGGTTTTAAATTCACAAATGAGAAATAAAATTTAAAGGGTATTGTATTTGAAATAAATAAAGTAAACAAGGGGATTTTATCCCAAAGTAAAGCAAATTTGAAATCAATTGCAGAATTGATGTAAATGTTTGGAATTTGAAATTTAAAGAGAAATGAGAATTTGGAAATTTATTAACTGGGTTTATAAAGTGGAATAAATGTCGGCGGGCATTTTAAATATAAATTCAGGATGGGAATTTATAAGGAAAGGAGGAATGGGTTTAAGAATAAATAATGATTTTTTTTAAAAGAAGTGGAAGAGAAGTATTTTCTGGATAGCCAAGTACAATTTGTTTTAAAGAAATTTTAAATATTTGTTAAAGATTTATTGTTATTTTAAAATGATACTTCAGAAAATCTATTATTTCAAATGTAAATTTCAAAAGTAAGTATTTTTCAAAACTATTATTGGAGTAGATATAAAAGTGAATTGATAATATGTTTTAAAGGAAATTTGTTTATATTTCTAAAAGTGGTTTTATTTTAAATGTTTTTAAATATATATTTTAACTTAAGTATTAAAGTAGTTTAAAAAAGGTGTTTTATAAAGTATATTTAAAATAAAGAGTTTTAAAATTTATTTTTAAAAATCTAAAATGGTTTGTACTTGGTATTCCAGTGAAAATAAATATTTGGGAAATTGTTCCGTGAAAGGAATATAGTTTGAGATTATTTCCAATGGTGATTGGAAAGGGGAATAATATTTGGTGAAGATATTTTGGAAAAAATAGATAATTTGGAGAAATTATTGATTGTTGATGGTTGTTATGGATGTTAATTGATAGTTAAATAACCGACTATCAATATTGGCCAATGCGTTGATCGTTTCGAAGAGACCGGGATCGAGTTTCCGTATACCGGGATTCTAGGTCTGGAGACTCGAATACCACTTCGATCCGGTTTGTACGTTTCGTGTAACGTGTTCGGAGTCGAAGATGGAGCTATGAAGTGCAAGGGCTAGTCGCTACTAATCCTGAGGATATTTTCAAAATGGATGTAGTAGGAATAGTGCTTTCGGTTCCGTTCGAACCCGGGACGGACTTGTATGGACGAATGCTTTCGTGACATCGTCAGGTGGACGATGGGCATTCTAAGGGATATGTGCTATAAAGGTATCGTTTAGCCTCAAGCCTCATCAACCGGGAATGACTGAAAATCAGGGGTTATGCAGCAAGGCTTCGTGGGTAGCACCCACTTGAGAGTAAGGTCATCCCTGTCTAGATGTCCCTTTTATTTCGGCTTAGTGGTGCGGTTGCTGATCCCAACCGTGGGGTGATTTTATTTGGAATTATCCAGTAAGGGATGATTCCGGCCTTGTGTTGCAGGGGAGCGGGCGTACTCCTCGGTACTGTGATCTAGGCCACGTACTGTGACAGGTGGTACCCCAGTGCCTAGTCATTCGTTGGAAATCCATTCTCCCTACGTGCCTTGTACGAGTTTTGTTTGTATTACCCACGTTGTGGCTAGTATGCTGGAATTTAATCATGTAACAATTTCAGCTATTTGAATAAGTATTTGTAAATAGACACTATTATAATATCAGAGGATTTTATAAAAAAGTGTTTTAGCTATCGTAAGGTAAAAACCCGACATGTTTATTTGTGGCGTGGTCTTACGAGATGCTTTTGTTTTCAAAAGGATTTTTGAAACTTTAATAATCAAATTGAGTGTGATTTTCTCACGCTGGTTTTCCAGACTGACTCGGGTATTGTTTTATATGATGCTCGGGTCAGATCGAGATAAACAGGTTCAGATTGTAGCTGTGGAGCTCAGGAGACGAGCTGGATGGCGATACGTACTTCCGTATTTGTTTATTGTTCCGCTGTGTATTTGGATGTATATCATTGAAGTGATGAACTCTGATGATGTATTCTGTAAGTATATTGTATAAACAGATATATTTCCTGTTTGAGTAAAGACCTGTTTTGTATATATTATATTTTATTCCGCTGCGATGTGAGATTCTGTTGTTGATTTTCTATTTCTTCTTCTTCTACCTCTTCTTCTTTAACAAAAATGGTTCGATTTTTTCGGGTCTGGAAAGTCGGGTCGTTACAATTAACTAACATCCGATCTAATCTAACCATTAAATAAAATCATATTTTATTTGAAATTATTTTGCATTTGTTAATTAGTCATATTAATTAATTTAATTTAATGTTTATTTGAATGTAACATGCATACATTCAGTGACATGACAAGATAATATGATGAAGTATAAATGTGTGTAGAACCATACACACATAGATTTAGATTTATATCTATTGTGTGTGTGTGTTCATACGAATATCGAGAATATAAATGCTTAAGTGTGTGTGTGTGTATCTCTATGTGTGTGTTTAAATATAATATAATAGTTGTATATTGTCTGTATACAGATATTTATAATGATGTACATATGCATGCACACATACACATATATAGGTTAGACACATATATACATATATGTGATATCTATATTTCCACTCATATACACAGACACATACACACACATATACGTACATATATGTATGTATGTATATTTGAAAACAAACCTGTACAATGAAATCAGATATCTTCAAAATAGGTGATTGCTTGGTGTTTAAGAGAAGATGAGAATCAAATATATGTATTTGATCGAAATTAAATCA
This sequence comes from Allium fistulosum, assembly GCA_030737815.1. Taxonomy (NCBI): domain Eukaryota; kingdom Viridiplantae; phylum Streptophyta; class Magnoliopsida; order Asparagales; family Amaryllidaceae; genus Allium; species Allium fistulosum. The sequence continues at coordinate 392,023,939 of CM060901.1, forward strand.
AATCTGAATCTAAAGTGGAAAGAGAAAAAGGTGATACATTTAATTAACAAGAAAAGAGTTACGGGTCCCTGTTTTTGATGTTGTTATAGGAAAAGTCCCTGTAGAAATGGACATGTAAATTTGGTCCTTATTTTTGAAAAATAAAAAACGCAAAGTTTCTTGCACTTTTCCAGAAAATGCAAGGTAACTTGAACTTTTCTGATTTTGGAATTTTTTTTTGAAATTTTGAAAATTTTCAAAATTTTGAAAAGCGCAATTTAACTTGCACTTTCTAGCAGGAAAGCGGAAGCTAGTTTGCGCTGTCTGATTTTGAAATTAGTTTTGAAATTTTTGAAAAACGCAAGATAACTTGCGCTTTCTGATTTTGAAAAATTTTTGAAATTTTTTTAATGTTTAAAATGCACAAGCTAACTTGCGTTTTTTGATTTAGAAAAAAACAAGGACCTAATTTACATACTCATTTCTACAGGGACTTTTTTATAACAACATAAATAAGGACCTTTCTTGCAAAGCCCCTTTAATTAATTCCACATTCCGCCTTTACAAAGATCCATTTAATATCATATCTCCAATCTCTATATGAAGAATGATTCTATACTAACTCACAAACAAAATTTTCTTAGCTGTAATATTTCAGATCTAAAAAATCACATAAACACATATGTAAACAAGATTAGTATAAACCATTATCATAATTAATAAAGTGGACCGACAATATGGTTAATTAATGAAAACATTTCACACACACACACAATATATATATATATATATTTGTGCGTGTGCGTGTATTTTTATATATTGTAATTTAAATTTAAATTTCAAATACACATATTTTATTAAATAGTAAAACATTGAATATATTAGTTCCAAAATGATTTAACTTAACCAAAGGATTCAACTTAACATTGTTTTACCAATTGAATAACATAGAGATGAACGCACATACACATACAATTTAATTGTTTATCAAAACCATAATTATAAATAAATTAATTGTGAGAATATATACAAATTTTACTATAGAGAAAAAATTATATTAGCAAATAGTTTTAGATCCAATAAATAGGAACACTACACAAATTTAAAATCGAACATAAAATTGATTTAATGTTTAAATGACAAAATATAAATATTTTCAAATTAAATTCAATAAGTGGCATTACAGTATACATATATGAGAACTAGGGTCTAGGTTAAACATCATGAATGAATAAAATAAAATAGAATTGTACCTGAGAAAGTCTTGCCCTTTGTAACACCTTGGTTTTCAAATCATCTCCTAAAATTCTTGATATACCACCAGATCTCCCAAGAATCAAATGAACCACTTTTATGTTATTTGATTGGGGTGAAAACTTTTGGCTCTGTGAGAAAAAGAAGAAAAAGTGGCGGCCATAAAAGCGGATAAAGAAAGAGGAAAGATTAATGAATTAATTAATGAGAAAGATTTGTTTTACGAACAAAATGAAAAACTTTCACATTTTCTCATTTAAAACCTTCCTATTCAATGCTCAATAAACCTAAATCACTGATCATTTCTTTCTTCCATATGGTCAGCCATAATCTTGTCCTATGTGGACTAAAATATCCCAAGGCCTATTTAAGTAAATACATATATTTAAAGCTTGTTCATATCAATACTTGTATATATAAATTTAAAATACACATTCAAATGATTGTTATAACACCCGAAACAATAAGTAAATTAGTAAGTGATATTTCTTTTATATTAATTAATTTATAACACTTCATAAACTAATCAAATCGGGCAGTTTTTCGAAGAATATACAAATGTGATTTTGTGACTCAGAGGTATGAATTCAATCAATGATTAATATTGAAGAATTCAAATATTAATCTTCAAATGTTACCTTAGCTAGTGGGATGGCCTTTTGGCCGATTCATTACTTACATACATTTTTAGTTAAAAAATCATATTATATATTATCTTAAGCAGTACCTATTGGAACTGGGCCAGTAGGAAGCGGGAAAAACATCTAGATTTCAAAAAAGTCCTATTTGAATCTATTGGGCCTATGGAGTCTGAAGAGATTTTAGATCTAATCTAAAAATTGTTTTGAATAAAATCCTTTATTTTATTTAATTAGTTCGAAAGAGTTTGAATTTGATATAAATTTAATGTATGAGTGTATCAAATACACCCATGTGTGTAACAATTACTCATTAAAATTAATTTTAGAAGGAAACATTTTGTTTCCTTCTTTAAGACGTATGCAATCAATTTAGGGAAAAAATACCTTTAATTAGAGAGAGAACCTTCCATTTCTCTCTCACTGATTAGATTAATGATTTATTAAATGTCATTGATGATCAATTTAAACATAGCATGATATATGAGTAAATCCAAATATACTTTTAATTAAATAATTAATATCACACATTATATCAAGTATTATGAAGTATGTAATAGAAAGAAAACAGCCTTTATTTTGAACAAGATAGGTTAACAAGTTAGATATATTTAAAAAATTACATAATTACTCTTATGGTATATCCCTAACACAATCGGTACTAATAGTGACAATTCTTTTAGACATGTTCTCTTCACCAACACTACATCACTTTAGGATGTATGGAATTTGGTATTGGTCAAAATTTAAATATTATCCATATTCAACTTGATTAGTCCAAAAAAAATCATTGGTTCAATAATAACATTTATTATCAACCGTTCTCCTCTAGCCAGAGTTTTTGGCTTTGTGTTGACTATAGTTGACTGTGATACTAAACTCATACAATTGAGTGGGCGAATCATCTATTGAATAGTGTTTCACTTTCAATGCTTCAACTTAGACCTAATTATAGTCACTTGATGGATCGCCATGTCATGATTTAACTATAATTAAAGTGGAATATCTATATTGAAGTTCTACGGCATGCTTAAGTCGAGGGAACCGTGTAACACGTCACGTTAAGATTTCCTGTTTGACCTAGCAGTTATCGACCAGCAAGAAACTCTCGGTCGAGTCATTCCATAGTTACCTAATAAAGTACGTAACCTCTTTGTGCCCCTAGGAGCCATGGGTGATACACTGCCTAACGTTTGGAGAGTATTATGCACCGTGGTCTCAATGGATATATCGTTATCCTTTCTCAAAACATCACGATCAGAAATATTTGATACAAAGTGTTATTTTATTTTGTGATTAAATACTCACGATTACAATCACAATCACATAACATTTTTATTTAAGGATATTCTTATTATGTACTTTAATTAATGTGAATATTAGGCTCAGGTCTCTAATAAGTTTCAAAATACACAAAGACCGCAGTAAAAAAAGTTTGTAAATTAGGGCCCTAAAATTAAGTTACTAAGTAATTGCATATAGTTATGCAATTATTCACTGAATAATTGCAGACATTTATGCAATTATATCCAAAAGTTGCATAAATTTATGCAATTTTTTCAGTGAATAATTGCGGAAATTTCCGCAATTATTTTGGTGAATAATTGCTTAAATTTCCGCAATTTTTCAGTGAATAATTGTGGAAATGTCTGCAATTTTTTGATATAATTGCATAAGTGTATGCCATTATTCGGTAACTTAATGCTAGGGACCTAATTTACAAACTTTTTTTACTCGGGTTTTTGTGTATTTTGAAACTTATTAAGGACCTGTGTCAAACTGTCTTTTAATTAATCACTTAATTAATTATATCACAATATAGCAATGTATATAAAAGAAAACAAACACCTTTGTTATGAACAATATTGTTTACAAATTTGGATTTATGGAACAAATTGCATACTTTCCCCTAGGTTAAGTTCATTCAAGTTAAATTAGTTTATATTATAATCATTATTAATATATCTATATTCATCTAAAAAACATTTTTTAATAAAAAACAATTATATATATATATAAAAATATCTTTATTTAATTTATATATATACACATATTATATTACAATAAAAATGTTTAACTAAAAAGCAGTTACTCCTAAAAGATTATTTTCCAGAAAAATGATTTTTTTGGATTTTTACATAAATTTTGAATTTTAATAATAATATATAAATTTAATTAAGCATTCAATTTATTAATATATATATATATACACACACATAATAAATTTATTTTTGATCTAAAAAATACTATATAGTTTTGTGAACACTATGATATTTTTATTTGAATTTTATCATTATATTTTAATTATTATGAATTTTAGAAATAATGATATACATATTAAAATGAATTTACATATTTAAAAAAATATATATAGTAATTGGAAAAAAAATTATTTTTTGTATTTGGGAAATGAAACAATATTTTTATGCATTAAAATACTTTTAGTTGATTTTTGACATGCATATATCAACTATTATGAATTTTTAATTAGTTAAATATTTTAGGGGAACTTTTGTAAAACACACACTTTAAGTTTCAAAATTCACAATCATCCTTCCCAAAAACAAGTTTTCGGAAAACCATTATTTTTAATTTCAGCCAGGTTACAAACATAAATCTAGAATCTATTACTTATCTTGGTATCTTGAACACTTAAACTCTTAATACTCATGAGTCTTCAGTCTTGATTTCTTCAATCTTGAATTCGTCAGTCTTGAATATCTATACTGTACAGCCTTCATTCTCAGTACCTGCATATATATACCCTACATATACATATATATCTAGACAAGAATATTAGTATTTATATTTTATAACAGGTCCTAAGGTTGTTGTCATCAAAACCATCATCTCAGGAACTAACAATCTCCCCCTTTTTATGATGACAACCTTTGTTTATAAAATCTACCCCAACAAATTTCGATTCTACTCCGATTCCCCCTTATTCCAACAACTCCCCCTTAATCTACTAAGTCCCCCTTAATCTAAGCATATCTAACCTATTTTAAAATTCTCCCTCTTTGTCATCAACAAAAACTAATCCTAAACTACATAACTCCCCCTAAGTCTTATACTATAGCACCGTATATGATAATAACACAGTATAGTAGAATGTAAATGAGATAGATAATAATATGAGTAAAATATAGTAAGGTAAATGTGAGAGATATGAAAATTTTAAACATAATCAACCAATATATACATCATGTTCTTATCAAGCCACACCATGTTCAGTCATATATTACACACCATATTCAAATCAATCCAAACCATACTAATCTAAACCAAAACAAACCAAATAATTCAAATCAAATCAAAATAAATCAAACCACATATGTCAAATCAAACATTTCTTGGAACTTGAACCCATCCTTCTTCACCGAAGATAGGATCTGCCTTTATAGCATCCCATTCTTCATTATCTTTGTTCAGAGTTCTTTCTAGATTCACTTCAAGTTCTTCTTTGTTAAGGGCAGAGATCATCCATCGAATGGCATCGAAGTGCCTTTCTTGTTCCTTTATCATTTGCATTTGGCTTAATTCTAAGTGTCCTTGATTACGAAGGATAAAAGTAAGTTGTTCTTGAAGGAATTGAGAGTTTCTTCAAGATTCTCACTTAAATTATGAATAAGAGAGGCCATTTTTTGATAAAATATGAAGAAATTCAATGGAAAATAAAGAGAATTGAAAGTATGCATTTTTCTGGAAGAAATAGGTATTTAAAGAGTTAGAAAGTCGTTTGAAATGAAAAGACCCAAGGTAGTTATGTCGATTTCAATTTCAAAACAAAAAACAGTTTCTGGCCTTTACATGTCGACATGGGGGGTAAGGGGATGCCAACATGCCGTTGTTAATTTTGGCAATTTGCTTTGTTTCTTTATATTATGTACAAGTCTATATATATATAAACTTATATAACAAGCATTCCAGAGATATTTTAGAGCTAATAAACAGAAATAAAGGATTTTCATTGATAATTTTAGTTAACATTACATAAAACGATACATAACATTAACTAAAGAGAGATACAAACTAATACAACATGAAATGAGACTAGTATTAGTTAGAGGATGATGAAGATGATGATAATCCAAGCTTGCGACTCACTTTCCCAAAGAACTTGTTCATTTTGGTGGAAATCTTGTCCAACTTTTTACTAACGGATCTTTTGAGAATCCGTTGGTTTTCCACGATAATCTTTTGGTTCTTAAGAAGCATTTTGTTGGATGGTTTGGTAGGAGTGATAGGGTATTCGATGCTTTCTAATGAAGTCTCTTCCTCCTCCTCTCCTTCTTCTTCAATTTCCATCTCCTCCCATTCTTCCCCCTCCTTCTTCTTCCCTCTCTTCATGAGCCAATCTCTCATCCTTTTCGGCAAGTGTTTCATATGGTTAAAACACAAGCGGAATTCTCATGATAGAGATGTTAGCATGGTTTAAAACTTTTCTAGAAATGAACTCCTCTCTCTTATAATCAACACCAAAGTAGTTGAAAATCCGAGTGAGGTAAATTCCATGGTATAAAGTGTTTTCACGTAAAGTAAAATTTTTGGGACGAAGTTCATCCAAATTCACTTGTGCCTATTTAATATCATAATGCCCAAAAATAGCAAAAAGAGCCTTACAAACTTTTAAGGTCGGGTGATTGAAATTTCCCAATCTTGGAGTTATGGTATGTTGCAAAAGAAGGTTTACAATTCTAGCTTTAAGGCGGAAATTTCAGTTTATAAACTCAAAGTTATCATCCCCTTCAAAAATGTGATGAAATGTCTCACGATCATGTTCATCAATTTTAAAATCCGAAAGATCCATTCCCGTACTCTTACAACCAAGAATGTTACCCAAAATTTCACTATTTAAAACAATACACATTCCTTTAACGCTACTCCACACTTCCCCTTCATTTCCTTCATAAAAATCACGATTCAAATTTTCATAAAACATTTTGACAAGGTTCAGATAACAAACAAAATCATTTTTAGAATCATCAATTAAGCTAAGAATTTGATTCTCTTCGAAAAGAACATTGACCTCATATGAAGGAAAATCACTAAAGATAGCAAATTTTCCCGTATGGACCTTTCCAAAGCTTACATAGCTAATGTGCGCTTTGATAGCTTTCGGATCATTGTAGAGGAACTCCTTGGTGACCTTGGATAGTCTCATGGTGGATGGACTGCTTGAGGAAGCCATTTTTTAAGAAAGTAGAGAGTTTGAATTTTGAAATGAAAGTGAAAAGATAGGATAAAGTTAAGGAGATAAATAGGTATCTAAGAGCCATGTTCTCTAGTCAAGAGATACCTTTTCAGAGCTTTGGAATTGGTGAAAAGGTGGAGGGAAATTCAAAGTTTTGAATTCAAATTTGAACTTCAAATTTCTGGCAGGGATGTCGACATGGGGGGTAGGGTTATGTCGATATGGGTCCCCTAAATCATGTGACTTATTTTTCCTACTTTATTTAATATCTATATCTATATATCCTATAATCTAATTTATATTTTATCTAAAATAATATTAAATATAATAACACTTTAATATTAATATTTTAATATTAAAGTATTATTAAAATAATATTATTTTGAAAATCAAAATTTTATATTCAAACAACAAGCAATTTCAAAACTTGCAAACAACCAAACATTCAAGCAAGCAATTTCAATCAATATAATTTAAATGCGTACCTATTTTTAGATCCATATTTCCAAGATCATCAGACTCGTAAATAGCTGTAAAGCACGTGTTTGAATTTTACGTCTCTTGATCTTCATCACTAGAGGATAGTCTGAATCGTAGTGTAGCAGTATATGCTCTCTTTCTTTTCTTTGACGAATCATTACTTAGAGAAAATTTCTGTTTATACGATGCGGACAATCTATTTTTAAATGCCCTAGCTCATCACAATTGTAGCATCCGACGTTGTATTGAGTCTCATTACTATTTCCAGAATTCTTGTGATCATTTCTCTTGTAATTTTGCATCTTTCTGTATTTCAGAAACTTTCTAAAATTCCTTATCATTAAGGCTATTTCTTCATCGTCGTCACTATTTGAGTCTAAACCATCTGTTATTGCATTGAACGCTATTGACTTCTTTTCTTAGGCCTTGCTTTCTCTTCTCCCTTGCATTTGTACTTCAAACGACATCAAATTCCCAATCAATTCTTCCATTTTCAGAGTACTAATATCGTTACCCTTTTCAATCGCTAGAGTCTTCTGATCCCATTCCGGAGTGAGTGAATTCAAAAAATTTTCTAACTTGATCTTCTTCGGAAAAGTACTTTCCTAATGCAATTAGTGAGTGCACAATGTCTTGAAACCTACTGTACATGTATGAAATGGTCTCATTTAGATTCATCTTGAATAATTGAAACTGATTGGTCAAGATAGTATTTTGGTCTATTTAACTTTGCTTGTTCCTTCATGAGTAATTTGCAAAGTTTTCCAGATCTCATATGCAGACTTATAGACAGATACTTTATTAACTCATTCCTATCAAGTGAACAGAATAGAATATTCATGGCTTTGGAATTGTTTTATGCAACGGTCTTTTGCTCAGCAGTCCACTATGCAAAATCAGTTGTGGGTTCAATGTACTCAGTTTGTGTGATATTCCAAGTGTCTAAGCCTATTGATTGTAAATAGATTTTCATCCTACATGCCCAATATGCATAGTTACTACCATTAAAAAGTGGTGGTCTGGCAGTAGACTAACCCTCTATAAATGAACTAGTGATAGTGTTGACATTACCAGTGTTGGCAGCTATTTGAAAACTTTTCAAAAATCAGATTATGAAAACTTTGAAAACCAATGCTCTGACACCAAATGTTGGAAATGCAGATTACGGATCTTAAGGTTAGATTAACACTAAAGGGGGGTGAATAGTGTTTAATGGATTTTATGGAATTTTTGAAATCTTTTCAAAATAAACACAAACAGATGTAATTCACAAACACAGAGACAATCACAGAACCAGACACAGATGCAAATAGTAAATAAAAGCAGTAAAGGAAAGAACGCACCGGAATTTTATACTGGTTCAGAGTTACCCTACATCCAGTCCCACACAATTTCTTATGCAGATTTCTTTTCAAATATAATGTCGATATTACAACCTCGATTTCAAGGCCACGAGATACACCCTCCTGTCTCCTTGTCCAGGGCAAACTCTCTTGATTTAACCAGGCTACAAGGTCACCTAATTGATTTACAGGCTACAATCACACCCAATTGATTTACGGGCCACAATCACACCATTTCCAATCACACTTGATAGAGAAAAACTCGATACACTTCGATCTTTCGGTCTTTGATTACAAATGATCCTATAACTCTGAATAGCACTGATAACTTTGAGAGAGAGTGGCATAAAATCAAACTAGAGACGATCGAGTTTGATTCACTTAGGATTTCGGGAGAATTTTGTTAAAGCGTTTAAAATATAAGAGAATATTTGAGTGGAGAAGGAGTGAAGAAATGAAGAAAAACTAACTTAAAATTCGTTGAAAACAACTGGTATGTATAGAAGAACAACGATCATGTCCATTTGCGAAAGGTTATGACGAATATACACTTCTTTTGAAAATTTAAAATTTGGAATCTACGGCTACCATGTCGACATAGGGGGTATAGGGATGTCGACATGCCTATGTTATTTTTGAAAATTGATTTTTCTTTAAAATGATTTCTATTCTAAAACTTGTCAAAACAATTTCTAAACTTTGTAACCATTTTGAATATAGTTTAAACTTATAAAAGTGTTTTAGAAAGTAATGTTAAAATATATAATCTATAATATAAAAGTAATATTAAAAACTAAGTATAGACTTCTTTAAAATATATTTTTGAGATTTAAAGCTAAAATATTAAAATTAAGAGAGGGTTTTAAAAACAAGAGATGATTTTGAGATCAAAATATTAAAAGATAATAAGAATAGTTTTTGAATTAAGGCTAAAATATTTAAATTGATAGAGATGACTTTTAAAAAGATAGTTTTTGGAAATATAGTTAAAATAAATTATTTTGAATATTTCGTGGATTCCGTTCCACTGGAGAAGGTCGTGGTTTCCATCCCACTAAAGAGGGTTCCATCCCACTATTAAAGCGAGAAGGTGGATTCCATTCCATAATTCAAATCTGAATAAAGATTTAGTGCTATAATGAAGTTTTAACATAAATCTAGACTCTATTACTTATCTTGGTATCTTGAACTCTTAATACTCATGAGTCTTCAGTCTTGATTTCTTCAATCTTCAATTCATCAGTCTTGAATATCTATAATGTACAGTCTTCATTCTCAGTACCTGCATATATATTCCCTGCATATACATATATATCTAGACAAGAATATTAGTATTTATATTTTATAACAAGTCCTAAGGTTGTTGTCATCAAAACTATCATCACAAGAACTAACATAAATTATACATATACATACATATATATATATATACATATATACATACATACATACACATATAATATATATATATATAGAATACTATGTGCCAATATATATTTATGTTTTGACATTTGGATGTATATAAATGGTATATATAGACACTAGTATAACATATACACACACATAGAGTTACCCCCTAGATAGTATAACGATATAATTATGGATATAAAAATGTTCATTATATACATTATATGTATTTAATTAAAATAATCACAATAAAATTAATTTAAAACAAATCTCGGTATACCAAATCAAACATTAAATATGATTCAATGTGGTCTATATTGTTTATGGTAATACATTAAAATGATCTAGTGCATAATAAAAACAGGAAATTTTAGAAATTCGTCCCCTTTTTACCCTACTGCCCAATCACCAAAACCAACAATGATATCAGAGTATGCATTATGCTATCATAAATAATTAACTAATACGAAAGGTGATCTCTTGAAAACTCCAATTAGATGGGTTTCTAGGAAAGAGTGTCTAAGGAGAACGTCACTCTAATTAAGGAACATTCTTACGAATGGAAAACCTTACATATTTGTGGCCCTTACATCATTTGTCGAAGTGGCCTATTTCTAAGGTATACATTTAGCATAAGGCCTATATATTTTATGCCATGGATTGATTCAAATAAGTATATTTCTTCAAAAAAAAAATATTTAAAATTTGTTTAAATATACATTAAAATTTAAAAATAGTATGAATAAATTTAAAACTTTTTCAAAGTTAGATTCACATAATTTATTAATAATTTTTTTTTAAATTATTTTAAATTTAAATTTATAAAATATAAATTTATAAACTAGAATTGTTTTGAATTTTAAATTATAAATTTTATGAATAATTTCAAATTCTAATTGATTTTGAATAATAATTTGAACTGTTAATATTATAGTCCATAAAAGGTTACAATAAAGTTGTTGTATTAGTTAAATTGTCAATTAATAATACATATACATATACATATACACACACAGACACACATATAAATATAAGATTTAATATAATAATTTAAATGTTATAATTTAAATTATTTATAAAACAAATGTAATATAGTCATTTCAAGAATAAGAGTGGTCCTCGTCACGAGCACTCATTAAAAGTAATATGGTTTTAAAGGTCGAAGTCGAATCAAAACCCATTATAGATGTAAGGAATGTATGTGTGTGTGTGTGTATATGCATGTATGTGTATATATACGTATGTGTGTGTATTTGTATACACTTGCATATGTATATAAAATAATAAATTATGTCACTGAGTATTATGAATACTTATCATTCATCGTAATATATAATGAACATTATTATTATTTTAAAATTATTTACCTAAAATAAGGATGCTCTTTATCATAATATAAATAGATTACTATGCCTAATTATTGTTGTTGAGCACCCTTAAACCATAATATATGTATAATGATGTTTATATTGTATCCAGATCAGTAAGGATATTTTGTGACTTTGTTGCACCTTCAAAGTTACAAAATCTATCTTTAAGCAATTATGAAATGATGAGTAATGAGAATCTAAAGTACTTTATGATTAATTAAGCACTCTTAAGGTCAAAAAGGTGATTAGGATTCGAAGAAGACCTCAGAATCTCTAGATTCTATGATTAGAAGCCTTGAATCATAGATGCAGAGTGGTATGCACTCTTTCTAAAGTTGAGATCGTACTTAAGTTGTATCAAAGAAACAAATGCTTGATAAAATGATAGAGAATGAGATTGTTTATGAGCTGCCTAAAATTTAGGTGGAATATCAGGAATGCTTATCTATTTCAAATTTGAGGGAAGAGGAAATTAAGTTTTACAACCGAGAGCTAGGGCTAGAGATTATGAATTTGGAAAAGTTGAAAGAGAAACAAATGCACACGGCATAAAAGCTGAATGGATTATTAGAAGAGAGTGAGCATGCAATAATTTCTGAAAAACTAAAATTAGAGCTTTGAGAAATTTAGAGATCAATAGATGAAGCTAAATCATTGTTGGTCGCAAATTAAAGGTAGTTTCATTTTACCGCCTCAGCGTTTTACAGGCTTGGGTGTTGGAAAGTTGAAATTACAAATTGATGATATCAAGCTTTGCACTGTATAATATTGATTTTTAACTAGGAGGAATTGATTTAGTGATTGTAAGAAGATAAACCACGAACTTTAAATTTATGGAGATTATGCAATTTATATATTCTTAAATGTATGAGTCCCACCACTATAATAGATGATTTGTTATTTTGCTTAACTGAACATATTATCAAACATAAGAACTGAAACTAAGGCATGCTAAGGTTAACATTATATTCTAATATATATTTTAATTCGAAAGATTTAACACACATATATGATTTTCTGAATTTTCTCCCTTCTAGTTCATTATGTTATCACTAGTCCATAGGTGATAAAGGAAGATGATGGTAGTTTCTTGCCAAATTAACTAGGTACCTCGATAATTTAGCATCATTTGGAATAATGCGTAACCCATCTTTAGTGAACTCTATGCTCATTTTGCCTAACTTACCCCATTAGGTTTGTGAAAATCATGTCCATTTCTTCTTCGTGATCCTAAAAGTAGTAATTGATATAGAAACTCATGATAAATATTTTCATCTATTTTCATTTATCTTCTAGAAGATCGTATAAATAATCAATTTTTTCTTGGTAGTTATTATCATCATATTTTAAAAGATGGATAGATAATAAACCAATAGTCCACCTTATTCATAGTGGTAGATGTTAACCATTAGTTCTGTTTTTGTTACATTAGTATGTATCTTTGATTAATAAGAAAATCATGTAAGTCATCGTTTATACTATATGATACCATTAAAAGTTGACACAGTATTAGTAAGATCTCTTGTACTTGGCATTATATTAAAAGGTTGGACTGCCACAACATAGATATACATTGTATGAAATCAGATACAAAAAATATACAGTATATCAAAATTAGATCACCGTGAAAATTTTAAAAAAGTTATTGTTCATTTTTGTGAAACTTAGATACCTCTCCTTGATACTAAGCTAGATATATGATTAAATATAGCTAATTATAACAAAGTTTTGACTACTTTCCATTTTATGTTCTAAACCATGTGCAGAAATTTATATGATGTAGCTATGTTTGTATGATCATAATTCTTGGCCAATACCATATTTGTGTTTATGTAATTATTCATGGTGAGTAATTATTATTTTATTAACGCATTGCTATTATAACACAAATAAGCATTTAAGAACATAACTGAAAGCTAATTGTATATAATCAGTGTGATATTTAGTCCTCCTTGCATGAATTTAATATAAGAACGACCCAAAGTGCTGATATTAATTACTAGATTGAACTCAATATAATAACTCATGATGCATATACCGTTATTTCCAGAGTCACCACTATCCAACAAGTCATTATCTGAATGATTCTCATGGTTAGGACCTAATTATCCAGAGTTACTCATCTAAAACAATTTAAAAGAAAACACTAATTTTATCCATCAATTCAAAGTATAATGATTAATCATATGCTTCAAATAATATAATCACTCAATAAAAACAAACTAAGTTTAAAAAACCAATGCAAACTATGTTCAAAAAATTAACTACAAACTAAGTTCCAAATATTTTGTGTAAACTAAGATTCAATCTGTCAGTGTAAATTAAGTTTCAAATGAATATCATTCAATGTAAATTAGACATTATAATTTTAGATTCAACATAGCATAAATAAAAATGATACATCAAATTAAGTTTAGTGAAAATTATTGATTTTATTGCATGTAATAATGAACTTTATAATTCTTCAAATTCTAAATTGGTATATGATAGAAAATGATAGATAAATATAACATGAGGTTACTACACCACTAATGCCAATGTGGAAAATATACAAATGAAAAGGAGAAGTCACATAAAAATCAGATTTAGTCTAATGAAGGGAAAATATTATCATGATTTAAAATAAAACTGTAGAAAATATAACATAATTTTACTTAGTACTCTACTAAATTTTATCACCATTGTCAGTGTCATCATCATCTTTATTAAGGACTTCCTCTTCAGGTATGATGTCATTTACTTCATGCAACAATAAAATTTTGTTAACATATACACCATGAACGTCAGTCCTTATATGCAGTTCTTGATTGTCTAAATTCAGATCATTAAGGTTAGGTACTGAATAGTAAACATTTATGTAAAACCCATCATTCACATCCATTGCATCGTTAAAATCTTTCGGTTTTGTTTTAGCCACAACATTCCAGCCTGACTTTTTGGTTTAACAACATAAAAAAACTTGAATTTCTTGTAAGCCGATATAAACTTAACATTATTTTGTGCCACTCGGCTGAAATTCATCACCATATTAATCATTTTTCTTCCTAGAATTGTTTACCCAGTCACACCCAAACAAAACTACTGTACAAGCTTGAGCATCACTTTCCCTTGAAAATCTATGACCAAGCTCATAAACATTCTTTAAAGCACCATAATAGTTGACATTACCTGTAATAGGATTACTATCCCTTACGCTTGAATAATTTGATGTTTTGGCATTCAACGCCAGAATTTTGACTTTTGTCTCATTCATTATCCAATTTAGTTCGAAACCTATACCCATTGATAACATGCTTTTTATAATTTTTTACAGTCTTACTCAGACAATTTGCTAATCGAATGAGATCTTTAGATATTGATGAGTCACCAGCATCATGAAGTTTATTTACCCTAGCCAAATATAATGCAAGTATATTACCTTATTTCACCTAAAAATAAAAAGGAAAAATTGACATGATTGCATTTTAATAGTCAGGCATGTGGGAATTGGCATACATGAATTCTAAAATGATATATACATATATATATATATATATGTGTGTGTGTGTGTGTGTGTGTGTGTTTTAATAGTCAGGCATGTGTGAATTGTCATACTTGTCAAATTGCTTTTCATCAATGGATTTTTTCTAGCTCTCCCAACCTTTTACTATCGTAATACAAGGTACATTATTCAATAAATTCTAATTCAATTTATAAATTAATTCACATAGTTAGAAAGTAATTCTTGATATTCAAAGAATATCTTACTCTAAACAAGGTGTTACTTCAATGCGATTGAATAAGGCATATTCCTAATATTTTTTTCAAAATCAGTCTCTATGCATTTACCCAAACAATGACCAAAGTTTGCGAATATTGAAGAGCCTCTGACAACTTTACGAGGCAAAGAAGTATCACAATTGCAACTACGTCAATTATAGTCATTCTCAACACCAGCTAAGTGCATTGAACAAAGCAATACACATTCTACTACAATGTATCCTACTGCAATACATTCTTCTGGATAACTCTTGTTTTGAACATATCATTTTAATGTTTGCAAGTACTAATACAAAAATAGATATAAAATGATTTACTTAAATTATAGATACATAATTTAAAATTAATAATAAAGAAATAGGGTGTACCTTTCAATTGAATACATCCAGCGATATTGAACTGGCCCTGCAATTGTTGCTTCATCGGCAAGATGGATGATTAAGTGGACGATATGGTAAAGAATGAAGGTGGAAATATTTTCTCAATACAGTCCTATATTTCAATTTCTCGAATAATGCAATATGTTTATTTTTACTACATAATTATTGAAAAATTGAACATAGTTTACGCAATATAAGTGTGATAGGTCTAGGAAAAATTTAATGATTTGCAAGAGGAAGCAAATGTTGCATGATTTCATGGTGATCATGGCTTTTTAAACCACGTATCTTTTTTACCATTATGTCTACACATCAAGCAATATTAGTTAATATCCATCAGAAACACATACATTTGAATATATTTTACAGAACAACCTTTTTTTCTTCATTGGTTGTTAAGAAAATTGATGGAGGCATATATGTTCCCTCACAAATAGGTTTGAGTGCTATTCTCAAATTTTCAAGATTAGCACGAGCTTTAAGTCCAATTTTTTCCTTTTTTTGAAGTGGAAAGTAATATTCCCAAAGTAATTTTGTTAACATTTTTTCAAGATGCGTCACATCCATGTTGTGACATAATAAAAGATGTTGTCAATATGGTAAAGTAAAAAAGCTTTTCTTCTTCCATGATCGTGTAACATAGGATCCCTAATGGCGTTTGAATTCTTGTGCTTTCTTTGTCTAATATTAGATTCAATTATTGGAAATTTACCAAATGTGAATCTTAAATCTAAGAATTGTCTTAAACACTCTAATCTTGTTAATGGTTTAGGTGGAAGAACATTCTCACACATTCCATTACTAAGTCTGCATCATATCAAAACCTATGCTTAATAGGTAAGAACCTATGACTGCCAAAAAAACCTTGTTTCTTACTATTAGGGAAGCATAATGATATGTTTGGGGATGGAAATGTGGACAAGAGAGCCTTCTTGAAGTAATCCACCTTGATAAATTTGCGTATGCAGGTTAGTCATTTATAGTCCATAAAATAGCTGCCCTCATATTGAATGTTTGATTAATGAAAGCATCATACATATTAACACCAACTTCTTGCAACTCTTTTAACTCCTTAGCTAATGGTTGCATATACACATCAATCTCATTTTCAGGGTCGTAGGTCCTGGAATTAACAAAGACGTATATAAGAAAGTTGCTTGATGCACATCTATAGAAGGGATTATAAGCGACGATTATAACTAGCCAAGTACTGTAATACCCCATAATTTTACTTAACTAAATAATTAAATTAAAAAGATAAAATTGTAATTTTGCATAAGTGAAAATAGTAAATTTTTATTGGAGTTGAAATTAGGCTTTGGGACATAATCCATTGCATACGAAATGTCATTTAAGGTTTGAAAACATATATCGGTTGCTGAATTTGATAAAATAGGCAGGAAAATAGAAATGTCAAACTCAATGGTATTTTAATAATATATTAATTACAAAATTTCAGCCTAAATATTATTGTTTTCAACCTACAAATAGATACCTAGCTCTATTTTTTGCTCTAAATATCTTGGCTCCACCTATAAAACTCTAATCCCCAAATCAATTACAGATTTCCCAAATCAAACAAATTAATATATAAAGCCGATTGACACGAAGAGAGCTACGTAAATAAATCAATGCCATGATGAGATTTGGAGTTTTGAAGGCAGAGAATTTCTAAACAGCGAAAGAGAAGGAGGATCTATATCAATCGGAGAGGGTGCACAGCTAATCGGTATGTGAGAATCTTCCTTTTTGAGTATATTTTGATAAGACGTAGTAATTCACCCTTATGGTTTTAAATCAAAACATAAATTATGAAACTCGATAGTAATCACATTAAATTATGCTTAATCATGATTATGATGTCATATCCCATGGCCAGTTAATTAGAAAAGTGAATTTTTAATTGTAATTAGACAAAACTTGATCTCTCTAGTTAAAAAGTGTAAAACATAAAAGTGTTCCACATTAGATATATTAAAAATTGCAATCCTCAATAATGCAAATCCACTAATGGTGTTCTTTAGTTGATTGGGTGTATGGATTGATCAGAAAATAAGTCAAATTTTCAATGAACGTGGACCTTCCATTTTGATCCAACTATGAAACGACGACAGTATGACGATTGGAAATAAGGAATATGACAAATAGGCCGAGTAGATGGCTACGGTAGTGCCAGATTGGCTGTAGGTGATCGATATTCGCCAAATCTGGCACTTTAAGTCGGTGGGGGCAATTGTTGAGGAGGTGACTGGAGATGGAGACGAGGGACGCATTGGAGTCATCGTGTTGCGAGGGTGACGTTGGTACTATTGGATCTTCACCTAGGCACGTGTAACGGTGATGGTTGCTGAAGGAAGGTGGCATCAGAGGTTTTGAAGTGGTGATGCTATGGTTTTCCTAATTACTGTAAGATGCACGAATATATATATATATATATAAAATTATAGTAATTAAATTATTAATTAAATAATCTCTTATCTTTAAATGTTTATAACTCTCATATATAACCTCCATTTCACGTGTAGTTCACGATATTGGGATCACGAAGGGACGATGAACATTTTGGTATATCGTTTGCTATGTTTTAAGATACTTCTAAATGGTGCCTTATTTTAGTAGATTTGTTATATATTGTTCATAATGTGTAGTGCTACAATGCATTTTTCAAAGGAACCGAGTTATTGGTGTACAATTGATGATGTGGTTTTAGACGTTGCTACAGTGCGCCTTCTAGATGAAATGATTTCTAAGTGTGACCAATGACGTCTAGCGATAATGGGTTGAGACATATAGTTCTCAATAGTGAGTCATAAATGGATTCAACATGCGAGTTAGAACTTTGGGCCCAATCATGTGCTTACGTTTCGGCGATGGCGAGTTGGGACTTTGGGCTCAATCATGTCGTAGTTGTTTCGATATGCAGTTGGGACTATGGGCTCAATTGTGTGCATACTTTTCGATGATGGTGAGTTGGAAATTGGGGCTTAGTCGTGTCGCGGTTGTTTCAATATGCAAGTTCGAACTTTGGGCTTAATCGTGTCATAATTATTTTGGCATGCGAGTTTCAATAGTATGCATGCAATTATACATGGGATAGATTTACTAAGACCTTAGCATATGATGTCATTATAGTGTTGTACCTTGTTTAGCTAACTTTTTGAGTGTATGTGATATTGCCATATTGGTTGAGGTACGATTTTCGAGCATAAGTGTTGTTTCACTAGCTTATTAGTATTATACTCTTATATGATGTGTTTCACTCACCAAACATATGTCCGGTCCCCTCTATCCTTTTCTTCCATTTGTTTTACTCTTATAGATAGATAGAGAGGACTAGTGGCGATTTTGAACATGCAATGATGCGATGGAGACATGTAACTTCCTGTTACTTTATCGATTATAATAACATTTATTTTAAATTTTAGTATATAAATGATTTTTTTTGGAAAATTTAATTTGAAGAAATTGGAATTTCAAATGGGATTTAACTCTTGAAAATATTTCTTATTTGATATAGAGTCAAAAGAAATGATAAATAAGGTTAGAAAATAATTTTGGGAATTTTTATTGAATTTAATTCGATAAAATCAATTTTGGAATTTATCTGAATAATAATAATTTAAAATTTAAATTTGCAATCTAAAGTATATTTTTGAAATCCAAAAGTTTGTTTGGAAAAATAAAGAATATTCATGGACTTTTGGAATTTATTTTGAAATAAATAGCTATTTTAAAATTATTGAAAATTGAAAAGTAATATTTTTCAAGAAGAAGAATCGTTATAAAAATAAAATAAAATTTGGATTAAAATGCCTCAAGCAGAATCTTAATTGGACATTTAATGGCGGTCGAGTAATGAAGTGGTTGAGGGTAAGAAATGATTTATAAAATAAATCGGAACTTTTTCATCCAACCACACTTTTATCCTTATTTTTAAAAATAATGATATATTAACATATCTTATTGCCTAAGACTCTTACCATAACCTCTATAAATAACTTTGCACTCCACTCACCCTTCTTCTTAGGAAAATTCTATTTGAACCCAAGGAAAGACTAAGTAGCCCTTTTGGAAAATTTTAAAATTAAATTTGATCAAACTGCCCTCACTTTAATATAACTCATATTTTTTTTAAACATTTTTGACCACCACGTAGAGTATCTAAGTGATATAAAGTCTTACCCTGTAGGGCAACTACGAGGTATGACTACAAACCTCATAGTTCAATTGTGTGGTATGTACATAAACCATGTATAAACCCTACGTGATTATGTATAAATCCATGTATCTGTTCTACGTGCTATCGAAAAAAACAGAAAATAAAAATTCAACCGAGGGAATTTTTATTCAATCAAATTTTATAAAATCAAGAGGGAACCACTCAGCATTTTTGTGTTTCTAAATAAAATTTGTCTTCTTCCTAAATCACTAAAAAGCATATACTCTGCCATTTTCAATCCACAGCTCCATCATCGAGTTCAACAGCAAATTATAGCAAGATAAGTGAATATAGTCTTCATCTATGTAAAATATAAACAATATACCAATTCTCCACCCTAAATATTGAAGCTAGTAAACCGTCAACATACAAAAGTATTCATCTTTATCATCATTAAGCTACAACTTCCTTTATTTAGTATTAGGTGAGTATATATAATTTTGTTTATCTTATCTTTATTTTGCTATAAACTTCCAATATCTCTTCAGTTTGCACATCTGTTGATCGATCATCTCAGTGATGATTTAGGCCAGAAAATGTAGTGAAAACCCAGTTAACATCATCCCTAAGTTTACCATCTTCTACCCTCAAAGCAATGACGATCGAGGTTAAGGTTCTGGGTATACTACCGAGAACATCGAGACAACTGGTCGACCGCTTTGATCACCGTTGGTGACATATTCTGGGTAGTAATGCTCATAACGTGAAACCTATTTTTTCCATTTTCTTCTTTCTTCTCCTCTTGCTTGCTTAGTTCTTGATTCTTTTGTACTTGAATGATGAATTGAAGATTGTTACACACATTCTAATCTTGATGAAATTATATTGGAAATATTAAAGTGAAGATTGGAAAGGTTTCAAACTTCTGTAAACAAATTATCAAGCTTCAGAATGTAACCAGTACACATATATAGTTGTTTCCTTCCTCTCCCTTGCTTGAATCTTGATCCTTATGCACTTAAGTGATGATTTAAAGATTGTATAGAATAACATAACCCTACTGAAATCAAACTGGTGGGATAAAAATGATAAAACAAGAAGATTAAGCCATTGTAAATTGAAAAAATAATACTTCAGGGTTTATATAACTTGTTCCGGATTTTCTTTTGTTCTACCTCCTCTGCATTGTTTTGCAACTTTATGATGTTTTTAAGCTTGCATTACACCAGAAATACATTTTAAAGGACTCAAGAGGCAGGAATCAAAAGACTATAATAAATAAAAAGCATCTTTAAAACAACTGTATATTGAAATTTTATAATTTCAAATTTTCCACTAAAACCATTTTTGCTTGTTCATTCTTCTTCTGGTAATTTAAGATGCTGTACGATAAAATTAAGATGATTTATACTATATATATTCGGTATTTATCACCTTGGAATCATTTTTTTTACCTCAAAATGATTTTTAAAAAGGGACTTAAACTTACTTTTTATTCAAGGTTTAATTTTCAAGCAATGACCGAGAATTGGAAAATTGGTTTAAAATCAAAGTTTTGGATTTTTGAACTTATATTAATTTTAAAAATAACTTTAATCTATAAGTGATATTTTAAAAATATTAAACCTGTAAAGTTTAAAAGATTTTAGCTTATTTTGAACTTAAATTCATAAATGGGAAATTTTCAAAGTTTAAACATTTTTAAAATGAAAAATGTGACAAAATTCATGTATTTTTATTTGAAAAAGGCCAAAATCGTATTTGAAATTGTTTGCGCCAAAATTGGTCACAAACCCCAAATATCGTGAAAGCACCAGTGTGTGAACACAAATGAGCAGTATATAATCACAGATCACAGATCTGAGTAATGTAGAGGATTTTAATGAAGAATAATAAACTTAAAACGGAAAAAAGTACATAAAGACGCAAGATTTATAGTGGTTCGGCGATCTCGCCTACGTCCACTCTGAATTTGATGACTTTATTGATGTTCATTTGCCGATTACAATTGATTACAATGGATTGCAGTGAGTTATAGTTCTGAAACTCGGGTACAACAGTAGTGATCGTTTGCAGCAGCAGCAATGGAGTTTAGAACTGGATCCGGCAGAGTCTCGGCGTTGGAGAATTCAAAGAAGAAGAAGATCCCCCTATCTGTATGCCCTGGGGGTCTATTAATAGGTGTAGGAGGCTGATATTTCGCTCAGATCTCGGGAGACTTCTTCTGGCACGTGAGTAGGCCAGCGCGACCAAGCCCGTGAAGTTTCGGCCCGATCCGTGATCGATACGAACGGATTTCGTATCGATCAAGATTGCATCCGATGGAGTCGAAATTTGGTGTGTACGTTCTTAAGAATGCATGTAAGCTTCTGTGATAATTTGGTGGCATTTGGATTTGTGGATCGCGAGATATGATCGATACGAATTGCGATTTTCGGTTGACTGCTTCGTTCGACTCGATCATTTCGACTCGATCTTGTTCGACTCGGTCTTGTTCGACTCGATGGCTTTCACGTGCGCGCTGGTTACGTGCCGCGCATTCTTCACATTGGTCCACATTTGTCGCCGAGTTGATCGAGTCGATCTGGAGTCTTCGCCATGTTCGTATCAGAGATCATTGCGTCGAACCAGGTTGTGTTGACTCGTTGGATATGAATAAACCATTGCTCATGGGTTCGAACAGAGGCCCATGATGGATACAAAATAATCTTTATCTGATGGATTCGAATGACGACGAGTAGATCGATGTGAGTAGCGGTTGCACGATGGATACGAACTAGCGGAACCTGATGGATTCGAATAACTATTCGCTGACGGGTATGAAGTAGTGTTGACACGAGGTATGTTGATGGACACGAATAGCATCGATTCGAAGTGTGCAGCTACATTCCTTCCTGATCGATACGAACTGCATCGAGTCGAAACTCATCTGGCCTCCCTATCTGACCGATACGAAGACGTTGTTCGAATCTATGATGATCGATACGAACACATTGTTCGAATCGATCGATTATCTTGAGCAAATGAACTCCGTTTGTCCTGAGATTTAAAACGTAGTCTCTCCTAGCCTTGATCATCATTCCCAATCGATCCCGTCATGATCGGAGCTCAGCCAAATTTTGACGACATCGATCGAAGCCTCGTCTCCAAACGATTTCCAATCCTGATATCCGTCATTTTCGAGCTAGTTTGTTGATATTCCAGCCTTGACCAAAAGGTGGGATAACATTTGCCCCCCAAAACATGCCTTGTGATAAGAAGGTGTGTTTTGTAATGCCATAAGCTGGATGTTCATATCCTGTTGATAACCTGCAAAGAAATTGATAGTTTTATCTGACCACGAATGACGATCGTTCAGGATCGTATGTCATTCGATGTAGTACATGACCGTTCGGGGTCGGATGCCGTTCGCGGCGAATGATGACCGTTCGCGGTCGGGGTGCCGTTCGAGGCGATTTGTGATCGTTCGCGATCGAGTGCCGTTCGAGGCGAATTGTGACCATTCGTGGTCGGGTGCCGTTCGAGGCGAATTGTGACCGTTCGCGGTCGGGTGCCGTTCGAGGCGAATTGTGACCGTTCGCGGTCGGGTGCCGTTCGAGGCGAATTGTGACCGTTCGCGGTCGGGTGCCGTTCGAGGCGAATTGTGACCGTTCGCGGTCCGGTGCCATTAGAGGAGAATTGTGACCGTTCGCGGTCGGGTGCCGTTCGAGGCGAATTGTGACCGTTCGCGATCGGGTGCCGTTCGAGGCGAATTTTGTGTGCCCGGGGGGGGGGGGGGACTTATTATCATCAATGTCAGATTTCACGTTCGAGTGAGTTTTTGAACTGTTTGTGGTGGCGGTTTATCGCCATCTCAGAGCATGCCTGAGGACCGTTCGCGATCCCTTACATGTGTAAGTGGCTTAGCCGTTTTGGCATCACAAATGGCATACTTTTTATTCAAAACGAGTTTTTTCAACAGAAATGTTCAGCAAAATCAAATTCAAACATCAGAAATGGAAAATAAAAGTAAAACAGGGACGTCAAAGTGCAAACACCTACATCGTTGCGATTATGAGTCGTATCAGAGCATGCCTGAGGATCGTTCGCGGTCCTGTACATGTGTAAATGACTTAATCGCATTGGTGTGGAGTTTGCTACTCATTCGTCATTATCCCAATCAATTGATGACAAGCTGACGCCTCGATCCTGAGCCATCCCCAGTAGGTGCAGGTGGTGGTCGCTCCCGTTCCAC
Organism: Allium fistulosum; assembly: GCA_030737815.1. Classification (NCBI taxonomy): domain Eukaryota; kingdom Viridiplantae; phylum Streptophyta; class Magnoliopsida; order Asparagales; family Amaryllidaceae; genus Allium; species Allium fistulosum. The sequence continues at coordinate 392,048,136 of CM060901.1, forward strand.
CGTTGTTGTTCCCCTTCTTACATACCGCGATAGCAGACCATTCCGGATATGTCCCTCAACCTCATCCTTCAAGTGTCGGCAATCATCTGTGCTATGACCATTCAGCTCATGGAACAAGCAGTACTTGTCTGACCTTCTTTCATTGTTGGTCGGATCCCTTCTCATTGGCTTTCGATAAGGAATCTGCCCCCTGGTGTCCTAGTAGATTCGCTCCAAAGTCTCATTCAATTCCGTATAAGAGGTGAATCTTGGTTCCTTTCATGGTCGCGTCGATCCATCGCTATTACCCTCAGCTTTTCGTTTCCCTTTACCATTTCTTGAATCTATTTTAGGACGATTTTCACTCTTGACTGCATAAACATCAACTCCTTCTCCTTCCTCTTTCAGCATTTGCATCCTCTAATCGTAAAAATCCTTCAGCCTCATGATAAAATTCTCCTAGATCCATAGGGGGATCCCTTGTTAATGAATTCTTGAACTCTGTGCCATCAGCTATGCCAGATACAGCTGCCATCAAAACCATGGATGGATCGGGTCGATCCACCGATGCTGCCGCTGCATTAAATTGCATCAGATAGTTCCTCAAGGACTCCCCGGTTCTTTGCTTCAGTGCTGCCAAACTCATCATATTTTTGGGTCTTGAAATGTGAACCCTGAACTGCCTCATGAACCTTTCAGTAAAATCGATCTATGTTCCAATGGAACCGCTCTCTAGCTGTCTAAACCATAATGCCGCTATGTCTGCCAGGTATAGTGGGAAGCACCGGACCATGACCTCCTCCGATGCCCCCCAGCACTTCCATGTGCCTCATGTACTTTGTTAGATGAACCGCAGGATCCGTCCTCCCATTATACATGTCCAATGTTGGTAACTTGAATTCTGGTGGATTCCTGGCTTGTCTGATCGTAGGAGCAAAGGGACTCCTATTCACATCCTCCAGATCTCTATTCACTAGTCCGCCTCTCATGGCTCGTCTGACCATCTCCGCCAATCTGTCACTATCTCCATGTTGTACTCCTTGTCCGTTGTTTCCGATTTGCCCCCTGAGTTCACGAGGGATTCCTGGAATCTGCTCTCCTAGCTGAGCATTCATTTCTCTGTCACTGTCGCATTGCGCAGTTCCATCTGGTACTCCGTCCGGGATTGGGCCAACATGCTCTGGGTTATCGCCCCTTAGTTCTGGGGCTGTGCCAGATGGTCCTGCTCCATTCTGAAATCTGGTTGCTCCTTTGTTTTGCGCTCCCAGTTGCCCAATTTGAAGAAACAAATTCTGGATCATTTCCTCTTGTCTTTTCATCATTGTCTCCATCTCATCCCCGGTGATGAAGATTGATGTCAGATTTGCACCTGAAGAAGCCTCTTGACTCCCTTCATGCTGACTCCTCTCTGGCCTTTGTCTTCTACTTGATTGCCTTGTCATAGTTTTTCAGATCTGAATTCATTCAACTTCCAAATGATATGATTCCTGAATTAGCCCTCTCGGTGAAAGCACCAAAGTGTTTGCGCCAAAATTGGTCACAAACCCCAAATATCGTGAAAGCACCAGTGTGTAAACACAAATCAATAGTATATAATCACAGATCACAGATCTAAGTAACATAGAGGATAAAAATGAAGAATAATAAACTTAAAACGGAAAGAAGTAGACAAAGACGCAAGATTTATAGTGGTTCGGCGATCTCGCCTACGTCCACTCTGAAGTTGATGACTTTATTGATGTTCATTTGCCGATTACAATGGATTGCAGTGAGTTATAGTTCTGAAACTCGAGTACAACAGCAGTGAAATTCGTTTGCAGCAGCAGCAATGGAGTTTAGAACTGGATCCGGCAGAGTCTTGGCGTTGGAGAATTCAAAGAAGAAGAAGATCCCCCTCTATATGTCCTGGGGGTCTATTTATAGGTGTAAGAGGCTGATATTTCGCTCAGATCTCGGGAAACTTCTTCTGGCACGTGAGTAGGCCCGCGCGACCAAGCCCGTGAAGTTTCGGCCCGATCCGTGATCGATACGAACGGATTTCGTATCGATCAAGATTGCGTCCGATGGAGTCGAAATTTGGCGTGTACGTTCCTCAGCATGCATGTAAGCTTCTGTGAAAATTTGGTGGCATTTGGATTTGTGGATCGCGAGATATGATCGATACGAATTGGGATTTTCGATTGACTGCTTCGTTCGACTCGATCATTTCGACTTGATCTTGTTTGACTCGGTCTTGTTCGACTCGATCTTGTTCGACTCGATGGCTTTCACGCACGCGCTGGTTACGTGGCGCGCGTTCTTCACATTGGTCCACGTTTGTCGCCGAGTTGATCGAGTCGATCTGGAGTCTTCGCCATGTTCGTATCGGAGATCATTGTGTCGAACCAGGTTGCGTTGACTCGTTGGATATGAATAAACCATTGCTCATGGGTTCGAACAGAGGCCCGTGATGGATACAAAATAATCTTTATCTGATGGATTCGAATGACGACGAGTAGATTGATGCGAGTAGCGGTTGCACGATGGATACGAACTAGCGGAACCTGATGGATTCGAATAACTATTCGCTGACGGGTATGAAGTAGTGTTGACACGAGGTATGTTGATGGACACGAATAGCATCGATTCGAAGTGTGCAGCTACGTTCCTTCCTGATCGATACAAACTGCATCGAGTCGAAACTCATCTAGCCTCCCTATATGACCGATACGAAGACGTTGTTCGAATCCATGCTGATCGATACGAACGCATTGTTCGAATCGATCGATTATCTTGAGAAAATGAACTTCGTTTGTCCTGAGATTTGAAACGTAGTCTCTCCTAGCCTTGATCATCATTCCCAATCGATCCTGTCATGATCGGAGCTCGGCCAAATTTTGACGACATCGATCGAAGCCTCATCTCTAAACGATTTCCAATCCTGATATCCGTCATTTTCGAGCTAGTTTGTTGATATTCCAGCCTTGACCAAAAGGTGGGATTACAAAAATATTTTGGGATAAAATTATTATTTATAAGGATTAAATTTGAATTATTTTATTTTATTTTGGATTTAAATTAAAACGGTCTGAATATTTTCAAAGGATGGGGAAAATTGATAAAATTCAAATATATCCTTTTTAAAATTCCTATGGGCATAGTTGAAGTAATTTGAGATGAAATTCATATTTTTAAAAGTTTATATTTTAAATATTTCATTATGTTTTGAATTTAAACTAGGATTGAAAGAATAAATGCTATTGAAATAATTCAAATTCACTTTAGTTTGATTAACATAAATATTTTTGTGGCTATTAAAGTAGGAAAGCTTTATGAAGTTAATTTATATACGAATTTAAATCATAAATGATGAATAGTTCAAATATATAAGTTTTTTTACAAATGAATTTTGAGAATTATTCGAGATGATATTTTATAAATGAACTTGAAATTCATTTATACAAGTAGACGACTTTGATTTAAATACCAAATGGTACCGACTATTTGTTGGTTATAGTTAAAAGGATTAGTGCTTAAATTTAAAGGAGAAGAACCATGTATACACTTATATTTTGGAAAATATTAGTATATTTTATATAATACGAATAAGTTTAAACTGAGTAAATAACAAATTTGCTAGGTTTTGATTCCAGTTGTTGATTGTTTGGTTTATCCATACTTTACTATTATACTCATGCTATGATAATAGAGGCTTGTTTGAATTGAATTTAAATAAATTAATAACACTTGTCTTTGAATATTATGTGAAATAAATTAAACTTATTTAGTGCATTGCTAAGTATGATTTAAAATGCAAGCTTAAATGGTTGATTGAATTTGGATGATTTTAAATACTTGTTTGATTCTAGAAATACAAGTATAAGATTTTATCGTGTAATTCGCCATTATATATATATCCCCGTGATATAAATTTGAATGGATAAATTATCGTGTTTGAATAGAAATATTTGAATGCACTATTGCTTGATAACTGAATTGCATATACATGACATTTATTTGGGATATAACATCATCTATAGGAATAATGATGTTTTAGGAAGCCAAATGTTTTTTAAAGTTGAAATATAATATTAACGAGAATGGTACGAGGTATTGACTACTAGACTAGTATTTTTTCATCCTTGCAGACTGATTTGAGGATTGCAACCCAAATCATAATGAACTTATCCCTCGTTAAAGTGTCCGAATGATTTTTTGCTAGGACATATGAAGTTCTTGAAGATATTGAAGATTGTCAGAGACATAGTGGAAACGAAGTGAAGTAGCACCACTAGATGAAGATATGATGAATTTGACTATAGCACGAGTAAGATTTATCAGGCCTCAAAATATCTAAAGCGTATGACAATAAAGGGATCGCTTGGGGCCACCATGACTAATCGGAAGTACATGGGTGAAAAAGATCTGATGACTTACTGGGCTGATAGTTTATATGGAGGGTAAATCTATAGAGGAAATTTATCAATGTGATATTCTACTGGGATTCACAGATGAGAAGATGATTTAGCTTCTCATGAAAAGATGATTTAGCATTCTCATAAGTAAAACTTGAAATGCCGATCTTGTAAACTGATTCTTTTGAATGATATTTTGAATTTATACAACAAAAAGTAACATGTAGTTTGAATACATTGTGATATCCCAGTTGACTAGAGTTGCAGTTATGAGTTATGATGAATAGAGCAGTGACATGTGTGTTAACATTGATTTGTGAAAATGAACCATGTGCGGGATATTGTATGGTGCGAGTGACATTAGTATGTTTGATTGATATGCCATGTGTTTATCCCCAACACCATACTTATATGCTATTATTGTGTATTATTATACTCATAGTAAGATTTCTAGCCTGATTCGTGGTTTGTTATGTGTATGACAATGCCTCAGGTCAGACTGGGGTGTTGTGTTTTCAGGATAACTAGCTTGGGACATTGGTTTATTGAGCAGTACTTGGGAGATGTTATAAGTAGTATGTATATTATGTTGGATTACTACCGTATTTGAGTTTAGCAACCATTGCCTGGAAGTCAAGATCTACAACACCATTTAGTTTATTTCGAGATAAGATGGAGATGAGTTTATTCAAGTGGTTGTGGACATGTTTAAATATGGGTTGTAAAAAATTCGTTACATGGACATTTGAAGAAGGCAGTTTTGGATTGTATAGTCTACCGAGTTATAAATGATGGATTTTAAGTAGTCCATCTATCGTACCTGTTCTGATATATATATATATATATATATATATATATATATATATATATATATATATATCTATGTGAGTATTACCGTTTCTGATATGATATTGATACATGTGTCATCATTTGCTTTTATGTGTTCGTGATATGTAAGTTATTCAATTCTAGAGCTCGTGTATATTGCCTTGTGTCAAGGCGAGATGCATATTATTTTAGATGTATTTAGGTATTGAAATATATCTGTGCTGACCTAAAGTAGTGTATACGAGAGATCGCTCCTTCCATGCATATTGATTCAAGCTATCAGGCGGTAAACTCCCTTTGATAATTCAATCACTGGAGTCGGGGCATCACATAATGGTATCAAAGCAAATGTTGAGCTACAATTAAATAAGTCAGGAATCAAAATACACTTAGCTATAGACAAGTTGGACATAGGTTGTTACCTAGTCAGTATAACCTGGGTAGAGTCGGGAATAACTCGTATATGTAATACATGAGTTAAGATTAGTGTTCCGAGGGATGAACCTGAGGATAAGAATTATATACGTATTTGTTAGTGAAATTTTTATGAATAAAGAAATTAATCTAACAAGTGATAATGGTTGGACCCAGCAGACATAGAGTCGGTGTATCTCCTGGATCACCAAGTTGTCAAGGAATTAGTTAGAAAACCCAAGTGTCCTATTAACAACGGATCAGTAGACATAAGTGATAAGTTGAAACACGTCACCTCTATTCCCATGCTATCCAAGAGTATTACAAAGTAATACTGTTAGATAATACAGAGAATAATGTTATATGGGGGTACAAACGTGAATATTCCCTTGGACTAACACTGCTATGTATTAAAATATTAAATAAATAACTCATTTATACGTACATATTATCAGTACAAAGTAATAACCATGTATGCCTTCAGGACAGAACAATACACAATATATAGTAAATAACAGAGAACACAGAGTCAATTGCAGCGATAATATATATAATATAATACACAATACTGTAACGACATAAATCATCTTAATAGAATATAACGAACATTCAATATACAACTCGGTGTTAAAATACATATTAAATCAATGCCATATAATTATCATAAAATATCCTAATATAGGTCTCCTCTAAGCCCAATAAAAAATGTTAGTCATGTCGTCCTTGTACATGAAATGTCTCAGACTGACCCGAGCATTATATAAATAACACACGGTTCAGACGATGTCTAATCAAAAATCCACTATAAAGGTAACCAGTGTAAATAGGGAATAATAATATGATATCATTACCAGAGATACTCAAATCAACCAATAGCAAGTCAATATGTGTATATAATTAAGGTTATGTGTGCCTAAAATAAATATATAATATTGTTAATAATCATCAAGGCATCACATCTTATAAATGGCTCGAAACTATATAAAATCACCAAAGTTGATATCAGAAGCTGTCATCACCCATATGGAAACACATCAAATTAGCAATTACATAATAAAATCAAATGGGTGAATCACACATATCTAGAAAACATCATTTAATCCAGAAAACATCCATTGGTAAGGTATCACCAAGTATAATCAGGCTAGCACAAAGGATTGCCTAAATATATGTACTGACCCTAATTTTGACTAACATTATTTAGGACATTTAATTAGATAAATAAAATAATGTAAATGGTTATGGGATTGAGATTTGTATAATTATAAGGTAGATGTACCTTAAGTAATGAATAAACAAATGGAAATTTAAAATGAAGTAGTAAAGGTAATAAGATAAGGGCAAAATATGAATATGTTATATTCTTATACCCTAAACCCTTATCCCATTATCATTTCCAATAGTCACAAACAAAACTAAATATAGAGCTTGGCCGGCCACCATTAGAAGAAAACAAGGGGAAGATAAGCAAGAATAAGAAGGAAGCTTAATTAAATCAACTCAAGGGCAAATCTCAACCTTCTTAACAATCAAGCTAAGTTGAATAATAGATTACATCTCATTTTTATAGCTTTCGGTTTCTAGATAAGAACCAAATTTATTTTGCAAGGAAAATGCCATGTTCTGATTATTTAAATGGTTATATATGCTTGTTGATGATTTTTGTTGTTTCATATAGATTTTATTATAAGATTTGATTTGAAAATACTATTAAATGACATCCAAATGGCTTGCGATTTTGACATAAGATCATAAACATTATTTTAGAGATGGGTTGCAAGTTTCATAATTTTCTAAGTTAATGTGGATTTATTATCAATTTTCTAGTAAAAAAAAGGTTAAATTGGGTTTAAATTGTTTTTGGCTATTATATGTTAGCTTTGGGTCAGAGTTTAAATATGTTAGAAAACATATTAAAAGCGATTTATAGGAATTTTTGGAGAATTTTTGTAAGTATTTTATTAAAGATATAAAATTATTTATGGTACGTGACTTAAATGTTTTATATGTTTATAAAAGAAGAAGGGGCAATTTGCTAAATGTTTTAAATCGTTAATTATTGAATTTGGCAACACTTTTAGAAATGTTTTTGAAAAATAATTAGCAATCAATTATATGTTGAAAAATAAGGCAAGTTAGTTGGAAAGATATTACTTTAAAAGGTTAAAAATCAATTTTGTAAAGGATTGTTGCTTCACCACTTTCGCCAGCCACCTTTCGACCCCATACTACCACCTCCAACATTATCGAAACCAATACATATAGTATCATTGCCTTGGTACGTAGTGGATTGGAGATAGGCGGAAGGTATAGAGTCGAAACATGCTTTCGAAGGGGAAGAAGTAGTCTTTATAAACTCATAACTATTTTGGTTACAAAATGAGGCTTTCAAAGGAAATAGCTTTCGACTTAGTCAAATACGCCTTTGTTTTAGAAAAGGGCTTTCGAAAAAGATTGCCGCCATTTGTTTTTAAATAAGCATCGAAGGGGTCGAAACCCCTGTTGCCGCATTCAACCTTTCGAATCAATGTCTTCGAAAGGGTTCTTTTTCCTTAAACTTTGAAGCCGCTTCTCCATGCTTTCTAAAGGGTTGGTTTCAAACCCATTCGCTATCTTTTACTTAGGAATAATGCTTTCAAAAGAGTTGCTTTCGCCCCAGTTCTTGTAAGACCCTTAGATATATTGAAAGTTAAACCCAAAGGTTTTGAAAGGAATGGTTTTAAATGGTTTCGAAGTTATGTTCCATGAACTTTTACTTGAACCCAATGCTTTCGAAAGGTATGTTTTAAATAAAGGACTTTATTGCTTTTGAAAGATATAAAATGATGGTTTCGAAGAGGAGATTCCCCAATTTTTGAATGGTTTGCCTTTAGTATTTGAATGGAAGGTTTCCAATGCTTTCGATAAGTAATTTGAAGTGTTTTGAAAAGAGGATGTCTAAGGTTTTATAAAGGTTTCGAAGGGATACTTCCAATGATTTCGAAAGGTCTATTTTTAAATGTTTCGAAAGGTATGTTTTGGCTTTTCGGCCTAGTGTTTCAAGGTATAGTAGTTAACTTATTTTGAAAGGGGTACTTTCAATGGGTTTGAAAGGTATCATTTAAAGTTTTTAAGTAAAGGTTTCGAATGGTTTACCTTGGTTTTATGGCCTAAGATCCTTTAAGTTAAAAAGGGTTTTTAACTTACTTTGGAGAGATAGATAATCCCATTATATTTCATCAACATGGTTTTGTGTAAAGATATATTATGGCAAAGATACTTAAGTAAAATAAAGAGTATATTTTCCTTGTTTAAGTATGATTTAAAGGGATAAATCAATTTGAAAGAAATGTTTTCAAGGAGAATTTGATGGGGTAGTTAACCCTAAGTAAATGACTTAGATATTATAACAGATGGGACTAGTATAGGGTCGCGCCCTATACTTTAGCTAATAAGCCCCTAGCTAATATAAGTCCAAATTCCAATGTGTAGGGCTTTGTCTTAGGTAAGACTAAAATAATGATACACACTGAAAGGAATATTCAGAGAGAAGATAGGTTATTGGTGAGCCCGCAAAACCATTAGGTTCAGTTGACCCTAGAAGAAGATAATAAAGGGTATATAGCCCAGTAGTGTGTCTAATAAATGTTAGATAATTGATTATGTTTGGTAGGCTCGAGTCAGCTAATGGTTAATAGTTAGCCAAACAAAACTATATTTTTGGGGATAGATAGTCCATTGATTACCTGATTTATATGCATATATGATATTACTACTATTGCTTTAATTAGTTTGATTGCAAGTTTTTGAATCGCAAACGATATGTTTTAAAAGTGGATATTAGTGAGGGGAAACCCGTTTTGCTAAGCGGCGTGGTCTCACTTAATATCAGATAACCGAGGTGTATAGTATTATTCAAACCAGGCTTTATGTTTGACAAGAGGTTTATGTTTTCCCCTTAAACTCTCGGGTGCCCAAAATTTAATTTGAGTAGATTGAGAGTTAAGTTTTTCAGGTTTAGTAGGTTGGACAAATAAGCTTCCGAAGACGTGCATGAGGCTAAGCTGGCTATATATAAGCTATTTAGTTTTATTTCCGTTGTGACGTATTAAGATTGATATGTCTATTTAGTACTATGATCATCCAAGGGGGCATCTTCATATGCCGCTCTTGGCCTAATTTGTAATAATTATATATGATCAAAACTTGGGAATCATTTGGGACTATATATCTGAATATGAAATATCGATTTGAAATGTAATCAGAAAAGTTGTTTTAAATCTGTGTTGACTTTATTTCATATTCATTTGCTTCTGATATTATGGATACCATTAACATTATCGTATTTTGTCACCGGAAGTTAATACTATGGATAACTGCAGTATCTGTAGTGCTTAGCTTCGGGCCTCAAGATAGAGGATGTTACAGCTTAATATCAGAGCATAGGTTTATGGAAAACTTAAAAGATATTCTAAACTTAAAATGATTTTGAAAACATAATCCTAAGGAATTAGAGAAAAGGTTGGGGGTTTCGGACAATGCTATAGTAACGTACTTGTATTTGATATATATAAGTATACGCTTTATCTCTATTCTCCAATCTCTCTTAGGCTATTCTTCTGTATCTTACAAAGACTTGAATGTAGATTTTACGTCCGTAAGATATGGATGCTAGAAGTGGAAGAGTTAACATTAGTGGGGGAAGCACCACAACTAATGGAAATGCCAGACCAAACACTAGGAGTAATCCAGGTCAGTCTTAAGCTACTAATGTAGGTGCTGGAATACCGCAAGTTGATATTGGAGCTATGTATCAGTTCTTCGTTAACATGATGCAGGCTGGAGTTGCTGTGGGTTTAGTTGGAGGAAATGTTGAATGGGAAAATCAAGGAGACCCAGTGGTCAATAACTATGCTGTGTTGAGTAGAGATTATGCCAGGCTAGGAGGAAACCCGTTTATCGGGACTAAGGACGCAATTGAAGTGGAGAATTGGTTACTTCATTGCGAGAGGATTTTTGCTGATTTGGGACTTAATGATGAGAAAAGAAGGAGACTTGCTTCTAGGCAGTTACAAGGAGGAGCACTATACTGGTGGAACAGTGTTACAGTTGGAGTCAATGAGGAGACTATGACTTGGGCCGAGTTTAGGAGAAGGTTTGAAGGGAGGTTTATGTCGGAGATTGCGAAGTCAAATCTACTTCGGAAGTTAGCTAAGTTGGATCATGGAGATATGACAGTGCTTGAGTATGCAACCTAATTTGAGGAGCTATAGAGATACGGATACGCTACGATGGATACTATTATCAACAAGAATGAGAAGTTTATCCGTGGGTTGAAGGCTAAGCTTGTTAAGGCCACATTATCGCATATAAGAGATCTGTGTGATGTAGTTGTTGAGATGGCATTGAGGTAGGAAGAGATGCTTGCTTATCTTGAGGATAACAAGGCAGGAGGAGCTCAAGGAGGGAAGAACCAGAAGAGGAAGTTTTTCCATAAGAAGGGAGCTCAGAAGAGTAGAGCTGCCAAGAAGGGAAAGTCATAATTTATCTGTTATCAATGTGATAAGAAGGGACACTATGCTCATGAGTGCCGGACAGGCAAAGGGAAGAAAGCCGCTGACAAGAAAGTAGTGAGATGTTTCAACTGCGATCAAATTGGACATTATAAGAACCAGTGCAAGGAGCCAGCCAAGGATGGAAAAGGCAAAATGTTTGCATTGGAGCCAGCTACCTCAAGACCAACAGCAGAGGAGAAAGGAGAAGCTATGTTGGGAGGTACGCTTTTTATTCATGGTGTATCAGTTAGAGTTCTATTTGATACTGGTGCATCGCATTCTTTTACATCTCATTGTTTGGTAGATAAGATTAACCTAGAACCCTCATTCCTAGTTACTTCCTTAAGGGTTGCGAATCTGGTAGGAGGTTACGTGACTCTTGGGATGGGATGCGACCACCTAGAGTTTGAATTGTTAGGTTATGTATTTGCTTGTAGTTTGCATACGTTTGATTTCGTAGGGTTTGAAATTATTTTGGGTATGGATTGGTTAAGTAAATACGATGTTAGAATATTTTTCCATGATAGGAAAATATCATTTAGACACTCTGACTGTAGTGATCAGATAATATACTCCGTAGAAAACCCTAGTCTTGAGGATGATGCTTTGCTGAGTGTTGTGGAGGTTGAAGACGAGTTGAATCGAGTTTTTGTTGTTAGAGAATTCACAGATGTCTTTGAGCCTGTGATAGGGCTACTACCAAAATGAGCTATTGAGTTTCGGATAAATTTAGTACTAGGAGCAGAACCGGTGATTAGACCGCTAAGCAGAATGACACCTATCGAGATGAGGGAGCTAAAGGTGCAATTGGTGGGTTTGGAAAGTAAGAACTTTATCAGACCAAGCAGTTCACCTTGGAGAGCAGCCGTAGTGTTTGCAAGGAAACCAGACGGATCATTAAGGTTATGTATCGATTATCGTACGTTGAATGAGAAGACGATTAAGAATCGATATCCGTTACCTAGAATTGATGTTTTGTTCGACCAGTTGAGTGGAGCCAAAGTATTTTCCCAGTTGGGTTTGGCAACAGGATTCCATCAGCTTAGAGTGGCTGAGGATAGTATTCCTTTGACGGCGTTTAGGACCCGATATGGATCATACGAATGATTACTAATGTCGTTCGGACTAACTAATGCGCCAACATTCTTTGTAGATTTGATGAACAGGATCTTCCGAGAGCTTCTGGATAGATTCGTGTTAGTGTTCATAGACGACATTTTGATATACTCTGAAGATGAAAGAGAGCATGAAGTTCATCTTGGAGTGGTGCTTGAGACGTTGAGGCAACATCAACTGAAAGAGAAATTTTCGAAATGTCATTTCTGGAAGAAGGAAGTGAAGTTCCTTAGTCATGTAGTCTCGAAAAAAGGGTTGTCAGTAGATCCAGCTAAGATTGAGGCAGTGAATATTTGGAAGAGACCCGAGACAGTGGCTGAGATAAAGAGTTTTCTTGGATTAGCTAGTTACTATTGGAGATTCATTAAGGATTTTTCGTGAATAGCAACACCAATGGCTAAGCTAACTCGGAAAGATGTGAAGTTTGTTGGGACTGATAAGTGTGAGGAAGCATTCCAGAAGCCGAAACACTTATTGACAAATGCACCTGTGTTAGTTGTTCCAGAAGGGAATCAGGACTTAGTGGTGTACACAGATGCATGTTGAACAGAATTAAGAGTTGTGTTAATGCAAAGAGGTAGAATGGTATCTATGCTTCTCGACAGCCCAGACCGTATGAGGTTAGATATCCAACTCATGATATGGAATTAGCTGCGGTAATTTTTGCATTGAAGGTGTGGAGACATTACCTTTTGGGATAAAGATTCGAGTTGTATACGGATCATAAGTCACTAAAGTATCTATTCTCTCAAAAGGAGTTGAATATGAGACAACAGAGGTGATTAGAGTTTTTAGCTGCTTATGACTTTGGTATTGAGTACACACCAGGAAAAGGCAACAAGGTTGCGGATGCACTTAGCAGGAAACATCAAGATGCAATATTGGCAATGATAGCTAAGTGAAAAGATTTAGAAGCATTGACTACATGTAGATTATAGTGGAGATCTGAAGCTAGATCTAGCAAGGAAACCGCTATGTTTTCATGTTTAAAAGTTCAACCGGTGATGATTGAAAAGATTGCTTCTAAGCAGAAGGAGGATCCATTATTAGTTTAACGGATCAGAAAGTTAAGGGATGGGACAGAGAGCGATGACTTAAAATATTTCAGTCTTGACCAGAATGGGTTGTTAAGGAAGAAAGGAAGACTATGTGTTCCGAACGTGCGAAACATTAGGAAGGAAGTTCTTGGAGAATGCCATCATTCGAAGTTCACCATTCATCCGGGAGGAACTAAGATGTATCAGGACATGAAAAGAAGTTTCTTCTGGGAAGGCATGAAAAGAGATGTAGGCTTATGGGTGAAACAGAGTTTGAACTGTTAATAGGTAAAAGCTGAACATCAGAAACCAAGTGGGTTACTTCAGCCTTTAGATGTTCCAGTATGGAAATGAGATTCTATCTCAATGGATTTCATAGATGGGTTGCCAAGGTCGAGTAGAGGAATGAAAGCATATGAATTATAGTGGATAGGTTGACCAAGAGTGCCCATTTTATTCTAGTTAAGTCAACCAGGACGACAAATGTTTTAGCTAAGTTGTTTATGAAGAATATAGTTAGAATGCACAGAATTCCTAGTAGTATAGTAAGTGATAGAGATTCCTTATTCACTAGCGAGTTCTGGAAGAGTCTATAGGAGAATTTGGGTACCAAGCTCAAGATGAGTACCGCTTACCGTCCACAAACAGATGGGGAAACAGAAAGAATTAACAAAGTCTTAGAAGATTTGTTACTAGCTTGTGTACTAGACTTTGGGGGATCATGGGAAGACCACCTACACTTGATCGGGTTTTTCGTATAACAATCGTTATCAGACTAGTATAGGGATGACACCGTTTGAAGCTTTGTATGGAAGGCCATGCAAATCTCCCATTTGTTGGTTAGAGACCGGGGAAAGGTTAGTTCTTGGTCTGGATTTGGTTAGGGAAGCCGTAGAAAAGATTGAGTTAATTCGAGCTAGAATGAAGGAAGCTCGGTGTAGGCAGAAGAGTTATGTTGATAAGAGATGGAAAGTCTTAGATTTCTCAGTTAGAGATCATGTTTTCGTCAAGGTATCACCGATGAAAGGTGTAATCAGATTTGAAAAATCAGGAAAATTGATACCAAGATTTGTTGGACCATTTCCTATTGTAGAAAGGATCGGGAAACTCGCATATAGAGTAGAGTTACCGAACAGTTTGGCAGGAGTCCACAATGTTTTTCATATATCTCGTCTAAGGAAGTGTATTCGAGATCCAGAAACTACTATTGCACCAACTGTGTTAGACGATATAGTAGTGGAACCAGATATGGCTATAGTTAGAAAGCCAGTTCGTATAGTCACGAAAGATGAAAGAGACTAAGGAACATGACAGTCAGATTAGTCAAAGTCCAGTGGGGTGACAGCGAGAGAGACTGTACTTGGAAAACTGAGAGTAGGATTAGAGATACTTATCTTGACTTGTTTATAGTATGTTTACCTTTATGATTGATTGTTATGAGTGCCTTATCGTAATTTCGAAGATGAAATTCTTTAAGGAGGGGAGTCCGTAATGACCATAATTTTGACTAACATTATTTAGGACATTTAATTAGATAAATTAAATGAAATAATGTAAATGGTTAAGGGATTGAGATTTGTATAATTATAAGGTAGTCGTGCCTTAAGTAATGAATAAACAAATGGAAATTTAAAATGAAGTAAGTAAAGGTAATAAGATAAGGGAAAAAAGGAATAGGTTATATTCTTATACCTTAAACCCTTACCCTATTCTCATTTCCAAAATTCACAAACAAAACTAAATATAGAGCTTAGCCGGCCACCATTTGAAAAAAATAAGGAGAAGATAAGCAAGAATTCAAGAAGGAAGCATAATTAAATCAACTCAAGGGCAAATCTCAACCTTCTTAACAATCAAGCTAAGGTGAATAATAGATTACATCTCATATTTATAGCATTTGGTTTCTAGATAAGATCCGAATTTAGTTTGCAAGAAAAAAGCCATGTTTAGATTTTTTAAATGGTTATATATGCTTGTTGATGATTTTTGTTGTTTCATATAGATTTTATGATAAGATTTGATAATAAAAACCTATTAAATGACATCCAAATGGCTTGCGATTTTGATATAAGGTCAGAAACATTATTTTAGAGATAGGTTGCCAGTTTCATAATTTTCTAAGTTAATGTGGATTTATTATGAATTTTCTAGTAATGAAAATGGTTAAATTGGGTTTAAATTGTTTTCGGCTATTATATGTTAACTTTGGGTCAGAAATTTAAATATGTTAGATAACATACTAAAAGTGATTTATGGGAATTTTTGGAGAATTTTCGTAAGTATTTTATTAAAGATATAAAATTATTTAAGGTATGAGACTTAAATGTTTTATATGTTTATAAAAGGAGAAGGGGAAATTTGCTAAATGTTTTAAATTGTTAATTACTAAATCTGGCAGCACTTTTAGAAAAGATTTCGAAAAAGAATTGGCAACCAATTATATGTTGACAGATAAGGCAAGTTAGTTGGAAAGATATTACTTTAAAAAGCTAAAAATCAGTTTTGTAAAGGATTGTTGCTCGCCACTTTCGGCGGCCACCTTTCGACCCCTACTACCGCCTCCAACCTAGTCAAAACTAATACATATGGTATCAATGCCTTGGTATGTAGTGGATTGGAGATAGGCGGAAGGTATAGAGTCAAAACATGCTTTTGAAGGGGTAGAAGTAGTCTTTATAAACTCAGAACTATTTTGGTTACAAAATGAGGCTTTCGAAGGAAATAGCTTTCGCTTAGTCAAGTACGCCTTTGTTTTAGAAAAGGGCTTTCGAAAGAGGTTTCCGCCTTTTGTTTTCAAAATATATTTTTTAGAAAGGGATATTAGTGAGGGGAAACCCGTTCCGCTGAGCAGCATGGTCTCACTTAATATCAGATAACCGAGATGTATAGTATTATTCACACCAGGTTTTACGTTAGACTTGAAGTTTATGTTTTCCCCTTAAACTCTCGAGTGCTCAAAATTTAATTTTAGTAGATTGAGAGTTAAGGTTTTTTAAGTTAGTAGGTTGGACGAATAGGCTTCCAAAGACATGCAGGAGGCTAAGCTAGCTATATAGGAGCTATTTAGTTTTATTTCCACTGTGATGTATTAAGACTGATATGTCTACTATGATCATCCAAGGGGGCATCTTCATATGTCGCTCTTGGCATAATTTGTAATAATTATATTTGATCAAAACCTGGGAATCCTTTGGGACTATATATCTGAATATGAAATATCAATTTGAAATGTAATCAAAAAAGTTGATTTAAATCTGTGTTGATTTTATTTCATATTCATGTGCTTTTGATATTATGGATACCATTAACATTACCATATTTTATCACCGGAAGTTAATACTATATATGGATGACTGCAACATCTATAGTGCTTAGCTTCGGGCCTCAAGATAGGGGATGTTACAATATATCTCTCAATCTCAATAAAACATAATCAATATATCAAATAGGATAGGCTGCCTATCAACACAATGAGAATCCACTATACTCTGATCATATATCTCAGGTATAATCTCATCTTCTCATATCTATGTATCAGAAAGTATCATGATGGGGAATGACTCTACAACAAATACGAAGTCCTAAGTAGAGTCATATATATATATATATAATAATATGCGACACGTGGCCCATATTAATGCTATAGTGATGTGTATTAATTGTATATGTTATTTTACTTCTCCGTCAGTACTAGAAGGGAGACTGATAGCATGCACACTAGCTCCAGAGACATGAAGTCTCAACTGTCTTAGTTACCTTAACAGTCATTGTGACATGTATCCACTGGTATGCTCGTCAACTTAAGGACTAATAAGTCACGACACTTAAATTGCCCCTATAGGTAACAGACTTCTGGCCTAGGTGACCCAAGGGGCAAACGTTCGTATAGTGTAAGCAGAAAGCTATATAAATATGGTGTCACGGATCTGGGGTGTGACCCCATGATCAGGTTGCTAGGTTAGATTCTAGCCATCTGGTCCTCTCCAACAAACATAATAGGAGTACGTCATAATAGTGGCATATATAACCAATATATATAGACATGAAATCATGGTCATCGTTAGACACAGAGCCATACTCACTAAGTCACGGAGCCATATATCGTTATGTATCACCTCACACTATCCACTATATTCTCGTCACATGAGTATTATCTATTTACAAAGAATAAACGAATAAATATCACAACAGCATCCCATACCACTGTGTGATACTCAAACGTTTATTCAGTGCTTATAAACTCCACTCAATCACTAATATTCTATATAAAAGAGTCCAAAGAATAACTAGAGAAATATTACTAAATGCCATATCCTAAATGGTATTATAACTCCGTATATTCGTATTTCTCGTTACACAGAATTAAATAACATAAAATCATACAGAAAGATGTCATCATCGTATCATATCAAATCACCAATCAAATCAATGTCAACGGTGAATCATTCATACAATCCAATTCAATATACATGAGAGGAATAATCAGGAAAACAATAAAATAGATTATTCATATAAATATCTATATAAAGTAACTAAATCGATACCTAATATAATCTTTCTCAACGATGTTGCTTATATAAGTATATAAATACTTAGAAATGAACAATAAAAGATATTCAAGTATTAGCAAGAAATAAACTCAATTATAATTTTTCTATTTATAATAAATATCTAATTTCTCATTCTTTCATAAAATCGATCAATTATTAACAGTTCACTAATTACATTAGAAAACTCCTTTCACTAATTTTAAATCCCAAAATAGTTTTTAAAGCTAAATATTATATGTATATACACTTATTCCATACTTTCTATGATCAAATATTATTTTTAAGTAAACTTTTTTCATAACATCAAATCAAATTGATATATTCATACGGCAATAAATTCCTTTTTCAAAAATTGAATTATATATTAGGAT
The DNA here is from genome assembly GCA_030737815.1 of Allium fistulosum. NCBI lineage: Eukaryota > Viridiplantae > Streptophyta > Magnoliopsida > Asparagales > Amaryllidaceae > Allium > Allium fistulosum. The sequence goes on from CM060901.1 coordinate 392,066,359, forward strand.
TTCATAAACTATACCTTAGAAATCCGTGATTAATAATGGTTACTTGTTTACAAATAATGATGTATATTTATCTTTTAAATAAACAATTCAAAGTAAAATGTTTTTCCTTAAATGAATTAATAACTTTTAAATGCTAATAAATAAATTATATTTTCAAACTTATAATGAAACATCAATTCGTAAACTCGTAGATATAATTTATTTAAACAAACAAATGATGAATAATCCACTCTAATCATTTATTTTTATTTTTATTCTTATTGTATTTAATTCATTATATTTTATTTGTTTTTATTTTCAATTTTAATTTACTAATTATATTTTAATCCAATTCCTACCTTAATCATTTCAATTCAATGCAAATATCATACACATCAATGATAGCAGTCCAAATGCAATATATATATATATATGAGAATTAACTTGCAGTAGACATAGATATGTGAGCATAAAACCCACTGGAATCGATGAATACAACCCTCAAAATCAAAGGTTCACTACCTCGTTCATTATTTCTCAGCAACCCAAGCATGCTCTAGTCCAACCGCTCCACTATCTATCATTCATGCACACATAACCTTCAATACAGTCAACGATAACTAAAGCACCAACAGTAATACGATGAGCAGCTCTAACTTCTGAGGGAAAATCAATGCAAACACCCTATCGATCAGCAACGGCCTCCACCAATCACCGCTTCTCCAAGATGTAGCATCCTCTCAAGTTCAAGTGGCAAGTCACAACCCTTTCCGAGAATCAACGCTAGCACAATGCAACCATGATCACTCAACCAACCCCTATCGACTAATGCCTGCAATGTTGTCGCCTCACCTCGCGTTCGAGTGCATTTTTTTTAAATATACATCATGATTTTAGACTTTTAATGGATTTAGGGAACAAATAAAGAAGTGAGGGTTTGGGTTTAGGATGCACTTGATTTGGTAAGGAGAAAGAACAAGATTATCCTAGAAAAAGGAAGAAAGAAATTTAAATAGGCTTGGGTTGGGGTTAATTGCTTTGGGTCTCAATCTAAATTCAATTTAATTTTAGTTGATTTCCTTCTCATTTAAATTTGAAGTTTAATTCTTGGAATAAATTTCGATCCAATATAAGTAAATTTACACTTCATTTATTGAAGTATAATCTGAACCTGCACAACTTTAATTCGATACTTTTTTATACTTATTTAATTATTCATTGTATTATTACAAAATGAATTTATTTTCCAGTTATTTTTTTAGCAAAGCTAGCCGGATTTAAAGTGGGTGGTGCCACTATGAATATAAATAAGGAACAAGTGTTCTGTACATGCACAGAACAGCTAAAATCTAGTTTTATAGTGGCCAGACCACTTAGTTAAAAACAAAAAGAAAAGAAGGAGCTAGACAATGAGTCTCGACTACTCGGAAGGGCACAAGCCCCCCTGTCATTACTGATACCAACATCAGTACCAGGTCCTATAACATGCTGTACAGCAGAAAAGTACATAGCCAGATTCAGATCATAAGACCTCGAAAGAGAAGAGTATAGATAAATCTGGTCCCATGTAGGATCTAAGAATTTCCACCAATTGCTTGCACCATCAATACTAGTGGTCATCAGAGAAAGACCCTCACCCTTAACATGATACACTAGCCTCTTAGTCTCGTCTGGACCATCTAAGAACATGTGATAACTATGCATCTGTGGGTCGTACCTCATTTCCGTGAGCTCGTCAACCCAAGAACTCTGATTTGATTCCCAGATAACAACCTCATCATCAGAAATGCTAACTGCTAGTTAATCCATTTCTAATTCCACAGCGGGAGAAACAAAAACAACAGGATCAGAGACAGGCGGGAATCTAACCTTGGGGACCTACTTTATTTCCGTTGTTGGCAGGAGTTAGCGGAGCATTCCTAGAACACTTCTCCATAGAATTTCCAAATGACTGACAGTTTGTACAAATATCAGGTTTCCAGCTGTAATTAACATTTATCTCCACTTCGTGACCTTCCATGGTTCTTACTTTCAATTTCGACGGTAGCGGATTAGTTGGGGTTATTTCAATCAATACTCTAGCGAATAATAAATTCTTGCAAGCGACGGTATTGGCATCAAAGCATTTGAAACCACCAATAGGGCTTGCAAGCCAGTTCAGACCAATCAGTGGTTGAAGGACATACGAAATGTTAGAGAAAGTAACCCAAACCAGAATCGAGAGAATTTGCTCTCTTGCTCTGTCTATTCTAACGCTTCAAGGAGTCACAATAAATGGTTTCCCCTCAATAATGAGAGGGCTAGTATCAAGAGCTATCAGTTTGTCTTCATTGTTTCCAAATTTAAAGTAGAAAAAGGTATTTATATATTGGACATGAAGAGTACCTTTTAGTTTCCACGCACACCTACATTGCTCACGAACCACCGAATATGAAGATGAAGCATCTAGAAAAAAACCAACCAGGTGGTCAGACCAATGGTTCACCGCCTCCTTAAGCACTTCAGGAGGGATCACATTAACCCCATCTATGACCTGAGTGCTAAAATCCTACGGGGAGTATGCATCAGCATTTCTAGGCAATGATTTAAACAAAGAAGACCAAACTGGCATATCGACTATAGGGAAGTTAACTACATTGACATAAACATCAGAGGGATTAGAGCTGGATTTGTCGATAACAGTTGTAGTAGTATTATCATTTCTTGTTTCTTTTAGAGGAGGAAAAGCAACAGATTCCATACGCTTCCTAGAAGCAATAGCACAGTCAGCCGCATCATGCGAACAACAATTCCCCTCTATATTCCTAACAACATTTCTAGTGGATACAGAATCGTTCAACTCAGTATCAAACCCTCCATTCAACTCAACGAATTGTGATTTCCAAAATATGATACTGCAATCAGAATTAACCCAATTTCCAACAGGCTAAACTAAAGACGTAATCGGTGATGAAGGAGAAACCATGGAAATACCTGAGAGGGGGGCAGCTGCAGGCAAAGAGCTTGCTAATTCAGCTGCAAGATTCAACAATGGGTTACTCAAGCATATGTCGTCAGCGGTGATAGGCAAAGGAGAACAGGGGTTCATACGCGATTCAGGATTAATGGCAATGATGAGGATAAAGGCAGTTACAGAAGGAGCAGGCAGCGTCTCTGAAATCGAGAATAGGCAACCAGATCTCGTTTGCGATGAAGAATCAAGAGATGTCGCGAAGCATGGCTCACGGTTCTTGGCCATTCAGATCTGAGTCGAAGTAGAGGGGGCAAGGAGGATGCAGATGGGATGAAAGGGGAAAGGGAGAGACGAGAAGGATTAGGGGAGATCTGAGAAAGGATGCCATTTTCATTTACAATACACTGTTGCAATCATATAAAATGTATTTACATCTCACAATATTTATATTCAATTAAAATAATTCATTCAATTTATAAACCGCCACGAATCGAATTCAAACACTTTTATTTTACTTAAATTTATTTATTTATATGGCGTATAAAACATGGTTGTTACATAAGATGTGTTCCAAGTAAGGACATTGCTAGACAACCGAAGCCAAATCCTAGAGCAGAACTTGTCAGCCTCTGTTATGACTATACAAATCTTAGAGGAAATCCATTCTTGGGAAATGAAGAAGAAATGGGTGTGCATTCTTGGCTAAGAACCTACGAAAGAATTTGTAACGATTTGAGATTAACAAACCAAGAGAGAAGAAGGTTGGCCTCTTGCCAGTTATAATCTAGTGCTTTGGACCGGTATGATACTATCATGGTAGCAATACTAGAAGAAGAAATAACTTAGCAAAGATTTAAAGATCTATTTAAAGCCTAATTTATTCTTAAAGCCATAATTGCAGCTCTACTTCGAAAATTTATAGATCTAACCCAAGTGAATTCATCAATGACTCAATATACAAACGAATTTAGTGCTCTTTCGAAATATTAATTAGTATAGATTAATTCACCTTTGGAGAAAAATGAATTTTTTGTTCTTGGACTTCATGCTGGATTGATAGATAAATTACTTAATTAGCTAAGATGTCCATTTGAAGAAATACTTGATATGACATTAAGATATAAGATAGTCCAAGAGCGCAATTCGGGCTCCAAAGGACAATATACTCAACAATTCCAACATCATAAGAAGCCTTTTCAACCAAGTTAGATTGAGCCAAAGAAACCAATTCAATTGGCACAACCTGAACAAAAAAAGAAGTTTGATAAATCTCTTTTTGAATGATATGAATGTGGAAAGATGGGTCACTATGCTAACAAATGTAGAACTACGAAACAAAGATTCTATAATTATGAGACCATATAGCAAGACAATGTAAGAAGTCCAAAGGAAAAACCAAGGCAAGGTGTTCGCTATAGAGGAAACCAGTTCGGTACTGGATAAAGGGAAGCAAGTCTTAGTTTTAAAATTTATGCTTCCTTATGAATGAAATTTTGCAATATTTTGATTATTGGATTTAGTAGAATAATATTTTTACTTAAATGGATTTTAGAATGTGATACGATTTGGGAAGTGTATAAGACACTGATCTGAATTCTGTAATAGTAATACATCACAAAGATATATGTGATGAGTTCGATTTGAGAAGAAAGATTCTATAGTGATTAGAGTGCACAGTGAAAACTAATTGATTTGTTGCTAGCCATGCGTAATTTGTTGTTTGAGTTTGCGTATGGGTGGTTGCATATATCTTCATTTTGTTTTCATAATATTAGTAGGAAAAATTGATTTTTAAAGAGGAGTTATCACTTGAAAGAGTATGAACCCACTCAGCTGTTAAACTCACTTATCTAAATAAGTTAAAGGCCAGTGGTTTACTTAAGTTGAACTACAAGGGGATTATGTAATTTTGTTTTGCAAGAAAAGAATTATATTAGGAGTGTGGTTGTGTTGATGTATCCATTGAGTGGTTATGAATTCTGGTCGATACATCTGATTAGTGGTATCGATAAGAATTTCTAAACACTAAAACGAGATACTTCGACATAGCAATAATCCAAGTAAAGACTATTATTCCTAGAATGGATTGATTTGATTTTCATCGAACTCAATTACTGTGTGGTAAATAAATGATTGCTTTTCAATAATTCGATCACACAAAAAGGATTCTGATTGCAATTAAAGCATCAAAATCAATTCGAGTAATTTTCTATAAGCTATAAAATCTCAAGAAAATGAGATTAGATGAAATTTTAATAGTGAGAGGTTTTCTAATTAGATCAATTGTGGATCTAGTGGGAAGTAATGGAACTCAAGTTTGATTAAAGTTCCCGGCATTCAATCATTCGGTAGTTTTTTTATTCAAATGAAGAAACTAACAACTGAGTTTGAAGATGTTGAATAGATTAAAAGACATTGGAATTTGTTTTCTTAAGACCTTTAGTTTAAGAAGAGTAAAGGAAAATGGTTATATTAACCAGTTTTAAGATTTGACCAGTTTTTGATCGAATCTAGGTTAGTTAGAACAATGACTTAGTTTTAGTAAACCAAATTAGAAAGTTATAAAACAATAATGATTACGGAAGCCTTCTATATGTAGGATCTAGATTAACCCTAGAGGGGGGGGGGGTGAATAGGGTTATAGCAAATTTTCTCTAATTAAAATACGAAAACAAACTGCAGAGAAGTAAATATGCTAAAAAGTAAATTACACACAAAATTTACCCAGCTTCGGCAACCCCTGCCTACTGCTGCATTCCCAGATTTCTATTAGAATTAAACAGTCTCCCGCTTACAAACACTCTAACAGACTCGCAAACCCTGCTACCGCCTATAGAGTTTTGCAAACTCGCAAACCCTGCTTACTGAACTAATCCTAACTAGACAATCTGACACAACCTAAAACCTAGGTGGTGATTTACCCAGATTTGATTCGAAGAGTACAAACTTCAAAACAAAAAAAAACAAGAGCAAAAATAAAATAGAAAACTTGAAACCAATTTTTGCCCTTAATCAAAATAACCCTGGCCAAAAATAAAACTAAAGTAAAAAACTAAAGCCCTTATTAAATTATTAAGGCCGGCCCCTTTTATCTTCTCTAGCCCGTTCCTTTGCAAAGCTTGTGAAAAATGGTGGCTTCTCTTTCGTTCCTCTTTGCGCTCTGGAATTAGGGCTTGTAAGTTGGAGCGCCGATTCTATTTTCTCGATCGAATGATGATTCGATATTCGTTGCTTTTGTCGATCGATTGTTTCTTCGTCTTGCTTCACGGCTGCTTCAATTTGCTTGTTCGTTGCTTATGAAATTAGGGCTTTGGCTTAGTTGCTTTGAGCTTGATCGAATTCAACTTCTCTGGTATGTTATTCGATCCTTTAGTTATCTGGATTGATTACTTGAATTCGATGATTAAATGCCAGTGATGATTGGGTTTTTATAGGGTTCGATCCCCTGAGTTTTCGTTTGTACGAATTCGTTTGAATTTGTCAACTGATTTTGCTTGGCCGCTTGATTTTCTTTGATTGCTTGAGATTGATTCTGACTTTGTCACTCTCGTATATTTGTTCTTGGTTGACACGGTTTTGTAACTTGGTCATCACGGTATTGATATTGAGCTGTTCGATTCAGTTTGAATTTGATTGCTTGGTTGAGATGTTTTCTAACCTTTTCCTATGCGTATATTTTGCTTTTCTATTACTTGATAATCACGGCTTTGATTTCAAAGCGTTCGATCTTTCCTTGATCGATACGGCAGAAACTTTCCTCTTTTATTTTAACTTTGAATTTTGAATTTTTCAAATTGTACACACACTTGTTTTCATTTGACGATGTTGATTCTTTGGTCTGCATTTACATTTCTTCTGGCTTCAAGTATAGTATAGATGATCTCGAGTTCATCCCTGTCTTCGGCTTTGACTCTCTGGCACTTGATTGCTTGCATGTATATATATGCATTCATGTATGTATATATGTTCTATCATCTTGTACATCTCTGTCTGGAGTAGTTCTGCATATACTCTTTGATTTTGTTCATCCTGTCACTGATTCCTTTCATTGTGCTTATTGACTTCGGTATGTCTGTAGCATACTTGACATGTACCTTTTTATAACTACTGTGATATATGCATATTCATGTTTACTTGAGGCTTGCACTTGAATGTGCTGTCTGGTCGACACTTTGTTTGTTGGTTTAAGTTTTGCTGCCTTCACCTGATTGCTTGCACTGGCTTGTCTTGATTTGTCGAGATCACAGTAGCATTTGTTCCAGTCGTGTGCACTTCACTAACACTCGAGTCTGGTCATGTTGATGATGAGGCTTTCTTTTTATTTTCTCTTTTTTGCATTGTCGACTTTTGCTATTCTTCATACCTGAACTGGTCTTGAGTTGCAGACTTGAGTTTGTTTGTTCATGTGCACCACTTGTACACCATCTGGAGCTTGTTGTATTCATCTAGTCTGGTAGCTTCATGTAAATGATGCATGTTGTACTGATGTGTATTTGCATTGACTTTGTTGTAACTCGAAGTCTGTTGATGCTAGTTCATGTATTCATTGAGATGTTCATGTTGCATATATGCTTGCTGCCTGGTCATCATTGTATGTTGTCACTGCTCTTGTATTTGCAGTTTTGAACTGGTGCACTTGTCCGTGCAGTCTTCATATATGTGCATACATACATTTATCTTTGAGCATTCATGTACATTTGCCTTTGAGCATTTCACTGTGGCTTTGGTTCTTCTTTGGTCATGGCTGGTTTGTTGAGACTGGTCATTCATTTTACTATTGTCTTCATTGTTGTATTGAGTTGAGTCATGATAGTAGTGACTTGACCTCTATTGCCCTGTGTTGAATCCAGCTTAAACGCTCGGGTTTGACCGTGTGCTTGTGATGTGACTTTATTTATTTTGCACTTGAGTTGAACCCAATTTTTGGTTTGGGTTTGACCTGTGCTCACCTGTCCCTGTTACTATATCAAGTGTATATACATATATCGGTGTGCACGGCCTTGTGGCATGTACAGTGATACACTGTGCATGTCACAAGCTATTCGTGTATGATGAATTCAAATATAAATGATGACGAACAACCCAAATAACTGAGGCAAATATTATTTTCAAAATTCATATTTTGTTTTATACTGCAAAAATATTTTATTTTCAATTTTACTGCATCAATGTATATTTCTGCAGATTGCTCAGATGCTGGATTCACATTGGAATGAAGTTGAAGATAAATACGAGTGTGAGTGATATGTAGTGAGGAACTGATGTAACTATGAAATTGTGATGTAATTATATTGTGACTGAAATTGATGTAATTGTACTATGACTGAAATTGTATAGTTATAGTGAGAGCTTGAAATTGTACTATCAAAATTATAATAAATATTTGTTTGAATAAAATATTCGTTTGAATTCCAATTCTGTGTTATTTATTTTATTCAGCAAATATTTATTTTATCTGTGAAAAATAAAATAGTACAATATCAAATACATTTAAATGAATGTATATATGTTTATTATCATCAAACAAAAATCATATATATGCATATTCAACACTATAGACTCGAGTAAGCTCGAGCGGAAGTTGGGATATACATAGGAAGGTTGAGTATCGCCAATAAAGCCACAAAGATTCTCGATGGGTATCATTGATCTGTATTTTCTATATCTCTAAGTATAAAGAGACAAAGAGAATATACAATTGGGAAATAAAAGGAGAGACGTTAACTGCGTAAGGCGATATATCAAGTTCTAGCTAGAAGGACTAAGCATCAAAAGATTAAAGGATTAATTTTATTCCTTATAGTATTACAATGAAGATGTAAGCAGTAAAAAAATATTAAATCAACTCATTGAGTGTACTCAAGTTATCACGATTCAAATGGACTGAATTGTAAAATAATTTTTATTTGTATAGCAATTGACATAATTGGTTGAGTTAGCAAGGTGTATTTGAGAATCAAGATAGATAAGATGTTTCATTCGTATAATAAAGGTTCAAAGGTTAAGTAATTATAGAGATTATACATTGAAGATCAAAGAGCTAATACCGTGATATGATCCAATTAGTTTTAACTCATTAGATGTGTTTATTAAATTTTAGTTGAGTCATGGATGTTGTTTAACTTTTGATGGATTAATATGTGCATGGATATATACATATACATACACACACACACACATACATACATACATACATACATACATACATATATTTGTGTGCGCACATGCGTATGTATAGTTAACAATAAAGAAAATAAGTTATAGTACCTGCTGATTTGCGAGGAAGCAACTTCTTCAAGGAGATGATTCTGTAACATCTTATTATTATATCGATTAATAATACTCATTTTTGTTTTTTGTTTGAAATTTTAATGAACAAATTATTATTTTCAATAATTTCAGTTTAAAGAAATTGGAATTTCAATGGGATTTAACTCGTGAAAATATTTCTTTATCTCATATAGAGTTGAAAGAAATGATAAATGAGGTTAGAAAATAATTATGCGAATTTTTATTGAATTTAATTCAATAAAAGGAATTTTCGAATTTATTTGAAAAATAATAATTTGAAATTGAAATTTGAAATTTGAATTATATTTTTGAAATCCAAAAGTTATCTACAAAATCATTTTTGAAAAATAAATAATATTTGTGGAATTTTGAAATTTATTTTTAAATAAAACAATTATTTTAAAATTGTTGAAAATTGAAAAGTAATATTTAAAAAAAAGTAAAATCGCTATAAAAATAAATAAAATTTGAACTAAAACGTCCGAACGTAATTTTAATCGGATATTGAATAGTAGTTGAGTAATAAAATGGTTAAGGGTATGAAATGATTTAAAAGAAAATAAAATAAATCAAAAATTTTCATTCGACCACGCTTTTATCCTTATCTTTAAAATAATTATATTTTAACATTTTTAAACCCTAAGCTTCCTACTCTAACCTCTATAAATAACTTTTCCACTTTGATAATCCTTCTTCCTAAATCACTGAAAAGCTTATACTCTACGATTTTCATTCCACAGCTCCATCATCGAGTTCAACAGCAAATTACAGCAAGACAAGTGAATATAGTTTTCATCTATGTAAAAATAAATAATACACTAATTCTCCTCCTTAAATATTGAAGCCAGTAAACCATCAACATACAAAAGTATCCATCTTCATCATCACTAAGCGACAACTTCCTTTCTTTAGCATCTAGTGAGTATATATCATTTTGTTTCTCTTTTCTTTGTTTTGTTATAAACTTCCAATATCTCTTCGTTTGCACATTCGTTGATCAATCATCTCAGTGCTAATTAGGCCAGAAAATGAAGCGAAAACCCAAGTTAGCATCATCCCGAAGTTTGCCATCTTCCAACCTCAAAACGAAGACGAGCAAGGTTGAGGTTCTGGGCATACTACCTAGAACATCGACACAACCAGTCCACCGCTTGGATCATCGATGGTGACGCGTTCTGGGTAGTAACGCTCATAACCTGAAACCTGCTATTTTTTCCCTTTTCTTCCTTCTTCTCTTGATTCTTTTTCACCTAAATGATGAATTAAAGATTTCTATACACATTCTAATCTTATTGAAATCATATTGGAAATATTAAAGTGAAGATTGGAAAGGTTTCAAACTTCTGTAAATAAATTATCAAGCTTCAAAATGCTACTAGTATACATATATAGTCATTTCCATCCTCTCTCTTGCTTGAATCTTAATCATGTGCACTTGAGTGACGACTTAAAGAGTGTATAGCATAACATAACCCTACTAAAATTAAATTGGTGGGATAAAAATGATAAAGAAAGAAGATTAAGCCATTGTAAACTGGAAAAAAATACACTTCTAGGTTTATATAACTTGTTCCAAATTTTTTTTGTTCTACTTCCAATGCATTGCTTTGCAAATTTGTGATGTTTTTAAGCTTTCTTTACACCTGAAATACATTTTAAAGGACACAGGAAGCAGAAATCAAAAGATTATAATGAATAAAAAGCATCTTCAAAACTACTGTATATTGAAAGTTTATAATTTCAGATTTTCCACTAAAACCATTTTTTTGCTTTTCATTCTTCTTATGATAATTTGAAATGTTGTTATATGAACTTAAGATGATTTATACTAGGTATATTCAATGTTTATCACATTGGAATTATATTATTACCTCAACATGAATTTTAAAAGGGGATTTAAATATTGTTTATTTGAGGTTTAATTTCAAGCAATGGCCGAGAATTGGAAAATCTGTTTAAAATCGAAGTTTTGGATTTTTGAACTTATACTAATTTTAAAATTAAGTTTATCTATAAGTGATATTTAAAAAATAATAAACTTGAAAATTTTAAAAGATTTTAGATCATTTTGAATTTAAACTAAAAACAGGCAATTTTCAAAGGTTAAACATTTTTAAAATGAAAATGTGAGAAAATTCAAGTATATTGATTTGAAAAATACCAAAGCATATTTAAAATATTTTAGGATAAATTTTGTAACGGTCCAATTTTCCGTACCCTTTGAACCGACAATAAACTACACATTCCAACTCAAATTGCACGAATAAGCGGATCATTAAGGGTAGAAATAAAATAAAGATAGAACAGAATCTCACACGACTGGAATAACATATATTATTTCAATAATAATCTTTACAACGGAAAATTTTAAAATACAATATTAGAGTCTAACATAGATTCAGCCTAGACAGTTATAAACCTTTGTCCTTACAAATGCCGAAAACAACAAAACAAAAGCAATTGATGTAGCGGATAATGGAATACGTCCATAGGATGATGAAGATCTCCAGCTCTCCTCTGGAAACTCCAAGCGTCTTTAGCTAAACCTAAAACTACTCGTATCTGAACCAAGTATTAAAAATACCCGGATCAGGCTTGATAAACTAGCGGGAGATACTCAAAATTTTAAATATTTTAAGATTACCAAACTTTCTTTATCAAAACAAGGGGTATCTCGTAAGACCACGCCCACACATAAACACAGATGGGTTTTTCCCTTATGATAACCAAATCATTTCATATCAAATTCTGTTATATTGTAATAGTTCCTATTAAACAAATAATAATTAACCATAGCTGAAATTATTACATTATTAAATTCCAGCATAATAGGTTTACAAACAAAATAGGAGGCACGTAGTGGATATTGGATTCCATACAAATGACTAGGTAAGGAACTACCTTCCATACAGTACACCTCTAGAGGGATGCACCTCGGGAGCAGATACTGCTCGCCTAAACCAACATAAGACCGGCCTACCCCTTCCAGGATAGTACCAAATATGTCATCACCCCGGTCGTTACTGACCTTTAACGGGTACCCGAGTCATACATTCACCACATACTTGGACATGTGTAGAGTAAATCTAAAAGGATGATGACATCTCCTAATGGGAGCAACCCACTTAGCATTGCTGCTTCTACCCTGTTTTAGTGATTTCCTGGGGTGTGATTCCAAAAGAGGTATCGAATACCTTTCCATCATCACCATCTTTGAATGCCCCATTGCCATTTCCGTTGACTACTAATTGCCTTCCATAAAAATACAACCCTTGAGCTCGTACGTCTCAAGGAGGGTGTTAAGCTAAGAGAAGCTGCCTTCTCCACCACCACAGATGTATGTTTGTAAAAATCAATGTACATAATCTTAGAAAATGCACTGTTAGACGTCCATCCATACAAGTTGTCCAGGAATAGGACAAATCGAAGGTACTTTCCTACCATATCCTATCGGGAAATCCCTAGGATTAGTAGCGAATAGTCCTTGTAATCCGAAGATTTCAAAATACGATGGGACCACTGCTATAATAAATGTCTCTATATTGGGAGCTACCCAGAGAATGTCAACAAGTAGTCCCTTCGCTATGAAGATCTCTGGTCTTCAATAATCATCATCTTCAACATGTCTTCACTTTCGAACGTATACATTGGTTCGAAGTGGTTTTCAGATCGGAATCACCTAAATCCGACCCTGATTCCTTCGAAGCCAATTATCGATTTAAAAATGTTAAGCTCATATGATTATAAATCATCAATCAATTACTTTATCTTTTTTTTAAATCAAATATCTTTCTTAGATATATTCTTTTCAATTTATTACATTTTTTTTTCAAGAGTATATGGAATCATTAAGCCTCATTTATTAAATTATTTGATTTATTAAACTTCTTTAGATCTTGGAATAATTCCAATCATTTTCTCTTTTACTTAGGAAAACCTTTCTAAATCATTCATTAAACCTTAATCAAAGATTTCTTATATCCAAGTTATAAATTTTAACTTAGGGAAAATATTCCCAAATCATTCATTAAATCTTAATCAAAGGTTTCTTTCTTAACTTCAAATCATTTTCTTGCAAATCAAAGATTTTCATAACAGAGCACTACTACCACCTTAGATAGGTAAATTTCACCTCCAGGGACTAGTGCAAAACAGTCTTACATCATGAAGATCTTTGTCTTCAATATGTTTTATTTCGAAAATTAGTTTGAAGGGATTTTCGGATAAGAATCACCCAAATCCGATCCCGGTTCTTCGGATAGGAATCACCCAAATCCGATCCTGGTTCCTTCGTACTAATCATCGATAAAAAGATGTTAATTATTTAATTAACATTCTAATATTTGTTTCTTTTTATCTTGGAAAAACTTAAATATGATCTATTTAGAGCATCCGGGCTTTCTTTTCGATCTGTTCCATCCTCGCCTAAGAAGATAAAATATAGGCCAGGTAAGTTCAGGGCAATGGTTCTCCATTCCTAAGCTTACTTAAACATCTTGTTTTATCTTCCTAGATCTCACAGGCGGGACAAATGTACTAGTCGTTTCCGCATACTCGGTTTGTTATTATATTCAATATCCTTCAATTATTGTTTAAGTGTTATAAACAACTCCTCTTAACCCTTTATTCAAACTCTTATTAAAACTACCAAATCATCTTCAAATTACTTAATTATTCTTTAAAAATCATTCACAAAAGATTTAGGAAAGAATTGTCAAGTTTAAAACTACATTTCAAAAGTTATTTAAAACACCAGCGAAAAGCGTTGCAAATAGTGTTTTAAAAGCTATATTCTTCAAAACGAGTTTTATATCATTTAGAAATCCATCTTTTCAACTTAAATCTCTTTGAAAACATTTTAAAAGATTTTTAGAATTTATTTCATATTTTTAAAACATTTAGAAATATAATTTATAAGGAAATCCTTTTTTGGATTCCGAACTACAAAACCGCGATGTTTTTAGAAAATTGTTTTGGACATATTTCAAAATCTACTTAATGAAATCTTGATTTTCTTTTTCGTTGGAAAACTATGGATATAATAGACTGGAAAATTCTTATCTCGAAGAATTCCGAGTTATATTCCACTTTGTACACTCATTTAACTTTTATGGTGCGAAATCGCGAACTACTGTTACGCGACGCGCCTAGTTTTGACTTGTTTTTCAATTTCTTTTCAAACTTCTTGGAACACTTTTAAATGATTGTAAAACATTTCTAAATCATTTTAAACTTATTTTAAACAATATTTTTATATTTCAAACTCATATTCCATTTCATTTCATTTTATAATATTATATTATTATAATATCGTTTTTAACCCTTTTAGGTTATTTAAAATCATTAAGAGGCTAAATAATTTCCATACACATATTTGTATGGATTTATTTCTCATTTAATTAACAATGGTTAATTACTAATCATTTCTCTTAAAATTATCAAACCAAGTTATCAACCATATAAACAATCACATAATCAACCAATTTGCAACCAAGTTATCAAACATTTAATCAGCCAACATATTTAAACTTTCAAATCATTATACTTGAATTAATTTATGGATTAATTAGTAAATACGAGTACTCACCTTAAACCAATTCGTTTAACTTCACCAACATTCATTTAATCCAACACTTCACTAAATCATCTTAACTTCACCAAACCATCACCTAAACTCTTCCACCATGCTTCAAAGTGCTCGGCCACCACCTCCAAACATCCATAAGACTCGGTCACAACAGGTTCTCTACCATCCTCCATCATTCTTCAACTTTTTAGATTCTAAACCATGTTTTGTTGATATTCTAAGGTCTTTGACAAAGTTTGGTGGAGTTTTGACTTTGTTTGATATGGTTTTGAAAAAGTTAGTAAGGAAATGAAAGAGAAGAAGCCATTAAAACTCTAAGGAAGAAGAAGAAGAAGAGGAGAGAATAGTTTGTGTGACAATGGAAGAGGTACACATGGCTATTTATAGAAAAAAGTTTGGAATAAAATATTATTATGTAAAATGACCAAAATACGCTTACTTACATTTTAAGCAAAGTAACACTTAACATCAAATGTCACTTCACAACTTTATGTCTGATTCACTTAAGAAGTAAGTAAGGAATATAATAATTATGTTTTACTTGATTTGATTTTTACGTTTTGCTTTGAAATGACATGTTTGTCTTTATTAGTTTACTTTCGTTAATTATATTCCGGAATTTCCTAAGTATGTTCAGTAAAAGTAAACTTGATTAGTGAACTAATTAATACTTATACTATTTGAATATATGTTCATATATTAGAAAATAAAGGTGCAACAATGTTGCGACAACTTTAATCGACAAAACGTTGATATTCGACAAAATATTTTATGGTCATATTTTGACGTTTTAGTTAAACTATTTATTTATGTATACCAAATTTAAAAATAAATTTGTATAATGTTATTTAAAAATATAAACACTTATAAATAAATTAAAATAATATATTTAACCATTGAAACTTACTTTTCTGAAATCAGCATTTTGTCGCTTTTGTTGATATACGCAAATGTTCCTATTTTTATGTATATTTCTATTTTCAAATCCTATCTAATATTATTTGAATCATAAAATCATATATATTTTATATTTAAAGTCACTTTAAATGTTATATTTGGAGGTGGTCAAATTCCGGGTCGTTACATTCTCCCATACTTAAAAGAATTTCATCCCCGAAATTAACCAAAACAAAAGTTTGCCCAAGAAATTTATCTTTAAACTTATTTCCATATAATATACACAGATCATCTATATGAAATATCTTATTCGATCTCCTATTCGAATACACAACTTTATTTCCGAACTAGTATCGATCCCCCGATCATTTAGTGCGGACTCTGATTAGGCTTCTATATTAGAACCTTTGCTTTCCTTGCATAATTTTCAACTATGGTAGAAAACTCAAGCATCCAACCACAAACCCTCATCAATGTTCGCCATCAAAATCCAAGTGATAAATCCTTTTTCGGACCGGTGTAAACACCTTAAAGTTCCGAACTCGAAACTTAGTTCAAAATTTGTGCGATGAAATGATTTACATATAATATATGTATTTATTAACTTTCAAAAACTTTTCATTAATGTTTATCTTAAGTTCAAACATTTTATAAAGGTGCTTCTTTCTATAATCCCATTAATTAATTATTTTCAAATATTTTTATTAAAGGAAAATATTCCAAAGGAACCATTTTTCACTCAAAAGATAATTTATCTTTATTATAATAAACTTTTCTTATATATATATATATTCTTTTCTACGATCATCACATTTATAAATTATAATAATCTAATTTTATTTACTCAAAATATTTCACAATCTTTTACCAAAAGTTTTCACCAATTTATTAGCTCTAAGTTAGGTATGATTCGAAAATTTTTTATTGTCCAAAATCGTCGGAAATTCCGCTTTATCTTATCACTTAGCGATCCCAACTTCTCTTTGGTTTAAACACTTTTATAAAGATTACTAATCAATTTATTAGTTAATGATTCACATTATTTCTTTAACTTAAGGAAAATTTTATAGATTGAGTAACTCTAAAACAATACCAAGGAACTAGGTACTACCAATAGTATCATATATCCTCTTAACAAGAAGAGTAATACTTAAGAGAAGTGTTTACTATCCGAACACATCTCTTGCCCATTTTTAGTTTATTTTCGAGCTAATCGAATTAGTTATCATAAAATACCTCTTTTTATTTGAAATGATACCATTTTCAAAATCCTTTAGAGATTACTTTTGCTTATAAAACCTATTTTGTAAATTCTTTTTATAAATTTATCTTATATTAATTAACTTCATTTAAATTACCACAATTCTTTTAAATTACTCGAATTTAAATCTTTATTCCTTTTATATTTTTCCTTCACACAATCATTTTCTATTATTTAAATACATTTTTATCTTATATGTTTATTCCTTAAACAAATCTTATTATCAAATACCTCATAGTCAAATTGTGAAACTTAAATCACAAGGTATTTATACTTAAACTTTTAAATCAAATAATTGATCAATTTATGATAGTAACTTAACATTATCATTTCTTAATTTATTATTATGGAATAAGTATTAAAGATCTTAATTACCTTATTTTATTTCTTATTTATTGATTATCTTTATGAAACTTCTTATAGTCAAAGTGTGAAATTCTAATCACAAGATGTTTATATTTAAATTTCACTAACATTGATCATTCATTTCTAACTATATAACTTTTCAAAATATATACTTTATATTCAAAATATAATCCTTTTAAAATAGTGTGTCAATGTGCCTTGTTAAGAGTTTAGAAATACCTATCAATACAGTTGTACTTCCCATATCGACTAGAATTTATAAACTGCTCAACCGATAAATCAACACAAAACATTTTTATATCCAATAACAAATACGCACTCATATATATAATACTTTCAAACTCGTTCTAGGGTGCTACTAACCGTATTTCTAATGAGTTGCTCATCCTAGGATATTACTAACCCTAACTTTGATGAGTCTTTATCCCACCAAAGCCAAGATTCTCACTTAACCTTCAGCTCTAATACCAAATGTAACGAACGGGTTTTTCGGACCTGCCCCGGTAGGCTTTTCAAGCATCCTGCTACCCTTCTGCTTTTCAATATGGGGACACTCCTACTTTTCAGCATGGAGGTGACTACATGTGGTACCTCAGATCTGATTTTACAGCAAGCCTCTCGACTATCAACCAACCCCTCGATACTCCATCTCAGGGACATGTAGGGGCAAGAGTCTAAGCTTCGTCACAGTTCATAAAGCGAGAACCCCCATCATGCATGAACCTCACTAACCAGATCTAATTCCGGTTCTTCGGATAGGAATCACCCAAATCCGATCCCGGTTCCTTCGTACTAATCATCAATAAAAATATGTTAATTAGTTAATTAACATTCTAAATTTTTTTCTTTTTGTCTTGGAAAAACTTAAATATGATTTATTTAGAGCATCCAGACTTTCCTTTCGATCTGTTCCACCCCTCGCCTAAGAAGAGAAAATATAGGCCAAGTAAGTTCAAGGTACTGGTTGCTTCATTCCTAACCTTAGTTAAACACCTTGTTTTATCTTCTCAGATCTCACAGGTGGGACAAATGTACTAGTCATTTTCGCATACTCAGTTTGTTATTGTATTCAATATTCTTCAATTATTATTTAAGTGTTATAAACAATTCCTCTTAACCCTTTATTCAAACTCTTATTAAAACTTCCAAATCATCTTTAAATTACTTAATTATTATTTAAAATTCTTTCAAAAAAGATTAGGAAAGAATTGTTAAGTTTAAAACTACATTTCAAAAGTTATTTAAAACTGCTGTGAAAAGTGTTGCAAACAGTGTTTTAAAAGCTATATTCTTCAAAACGACTTTTATATCATTTAGAAATCCATCTTTTCAACTAAAATATATTTTAAAACATTTTAAAAGATTTTTAGAATTTATTTCATATTTTTAAAACATTTAAAAATATAATTTATAAGGAAATCCTTTTTTGGATTCCGAACTGCAAAACCACGATGTTTTTAGACCATTTAAAAATCTAATTAATGAAATTTTGATTTTCTTTCATCGTTGGGAAACTATGGATATAATAGACCGGAAAATTCTTATCTCGAGGAATTCCAAGCTATATTCCACT
Organism: Allium fistulosum; assembly: GCA_030737815.1. Taxonomy (NCBI): domain Eukaryota; kingdom Viridiplantae; phylum Streptophyta; class Magnoliopsida; order Asparagales; family Amaryllidaceae; genus Allium; species Allium fistulosum. The sequence continues at coordinate 392,085,266 of CM060901.1, forward strand.
TTGTACACTCATTTAACTTTTATGGCGTGAAATCGCGAACTACCGCTACGCGACGCACCTAGTTTTGTCTTGTTTTTCAATTTCTTTCCAAACTTCTTGGAAACAGTTTTAAATGTTTATAAAACATTTCCAAATCATTTTAAACAATATTTTTATGTTTCAAACTCATATTCTATTTCATTTCATTTTATAATATTATATTATTATAATATCATTTTTAACCTTTTTATATTATTAAAAATCATTTAGAGGCTAAATAATTTCCATACACATATTTGTATGGATTTAATTCTCATTTAATTAACTATGGTTAATTACTAATCATTTCTCTTATCATTATCAAACCAAGTTATCAACCATATAAACAATCACATAATCAACCAATTTGCAACCAAGTTATTAAACATTTAATCATCCAACATATTTAAACTTTCAAATCATTATACTTGAAATAATTTATGGATTAATTAGTAAATACGAGTACTCACCTTAAACCAATCCGTTTAACTTCCTACCAACATTCATTTAATCCAACACTTCACTAAATCATCTTAACTTCACCAAACCATCACCTAAACTCTTCCACCATGCTTCAAAGTGCTCGGCCACCACCTCCAAACATCCATAAGACTCGGTCACAACAGGTTCTCCACCATCCTCCATCATTCTTCAACTTTTTAGATTCTAAACCTTGTTTTGGTGATATTCTAAGGTATTTGGCAAAGTTTGGTGGAGTTTTGACTTTGTATGATATGGTTTTGAAAAAGTTAGTAAGGAAATGGAAGAGAAGAAGCCATTAAAGCTCTAAGGAAGATGAAGAAGAGAAGAAAACGGTTTGTGTAAGAATGGAAGAGGTATACATGGCTATTTATAGGAAAAAGTTTGGAATAAAATATTATTATGTAAAATGACCAAAATGCCGTTACATTTTAAGCAATGTAACACTTAACATCAAATGTCACTTCACAACTTTATGTCTGTTTCACTTAAGAAGTAAGGAATATAATAATTATGCTTTACTTGATTTGATTTTTTACTTTTTGCTTTGAAATAACATGTTTGTCTTTATTAGTTTACATTTGTTAATTATATTCTAGAATTTCCTAAGTATGTTTAGTAAAAGTAAAATTGATTAGTGAACTAATTAATACTTATACTATTTGAGTATATGTTCATATATAAGAAAATAAAGGAGCAACAATGTTGCTGCGACAACTTTTAATCGACAAAACGTTGATTACGGTCATATTTTGACGTTTTAGTTAAACTATTTATTTATGTAAACCAAATTTAAAAATAAATTTGTATAATGTTATTTAATAATATAAACACTTATAAATAAATTAAAATAATTTATTTAACCATTGAAACTTACTTTACTGAAATCAGCATTTTGTCACTTTTGTTGATATAAGCAAATGTTCTTATTTTTATGTATATTTCTATTCCAAATCCTATCTAATATTATTTTAATCATAAAATCTTATATTTTTTATATTTAAAGTCACTTTAAATGTTATATTTGGAGGTGGTCAAATTCTGGGTCGTTACAAATTTCTTGTTTGCACAAAAATGGGCAAACACTTTTAATCGATTTCTTATAAATGATTAAAAGAAGAAAGAAAAGAAGTGGAAATAAAGTACACCAGGTTTATAGTGGTTAAGCAGTAAATAGCATACTCTATTGTTTCTATTGTTGCTTTCTCTTATATTTAGCCTTTTACAATAAATTAATGCCAAACACAATGATTTATAATAGAAAAATATGTAGGATGCTTCGACCGATTAATGATGTTGCATGGAGCTTTTAGATCTCGAAAAGTTCACCTAGTAAATGACAAATGCTTGGATATTTATAGAGGCAGATTTGAGGTGTGTTTAATATGGAAATTTATGATATTTCCTTGTATATCTCACCCGAAAGGAATATTTCTAGGAATCTGGAATATGCTTGATATTTTTTCAAATATATGCAGATTTCCTTCCATAATTATGCTACGGGGCCTAGCTGAAGTGTCGATCCAAAAAGGTCATTTCGGGTAGGATGGATGTGGACGAGTTGGTGGTCACATTCATATGCTTCTCTGCTGGTTCGGTGAATGGCTTGCCTCCCCTTATCTGCTTCGATGGGTGAAGAATGTGCTTGGTTCGGTGGGCTTTCAACCACTAAACAGAGGATCCTATTCGATGGGTACCCAATCATCGAACATAAACTTTTGTTCGGTGGGTACTCAATCACTGAACATAAGTTTCTGTATAGGGTTTTAGGGTACCAACATGATCCTTAGGGTACCGAACAGAGGATTTGGTTTGGTGCCCTGACCACCGAGCAGGGACCAGCCATGATGCTACCCAATGCTTGCTCCTCTACGTAGTATCTCGAGTTTGCTCCTCTCTCTTCAACCAAACCCTAACCTTCACATTGGCGAAAATGCCCATAACAGTTGTCCCCTAAACTCTAGCTCACAGAACATGAGGCGGTCTTTGTTAAACCATTGCATGCTACTCACTAGGAGAGGTTAGTCCACCTCCCTTTTCCAGCCCTAGTCTGTTGGCCATATGATTGGATGGCCTAGGTGGGCTCAGACTGACACTCATTTGGGGTTAAGCTGGATTAGGCCTTGCATAGGGTCATTTGGCTTGGCACATCATTGGTTCGGCATACTTCAGTCTGGCATATCTCAGTTTGGCATATGATACACCCATATATATTCATTTTGTAGCTTCCCTTAAAACGTGCAACTCTTCACCTCCTCAGGTCGCCATTGTTGAGTGCTGCTTTCTAAAGTTTCCAACCCAATCTCAACCTTTAACCCAAAGTTAATCCACTATTTTGATAAGCATTTCCTTCCAATTCATTGCCCATCCCATGAATCTCACACTGCTTGGCCTGGCTTGGTCCAGGGGCCAATGTTATCCGGTTTTCTTCTTTTAGGTGGACTACCGTTAGTTGGTAGCCAAATAGAAGTGTTAGAATTTTTTTTCTATGCATACACGATTATATACATGTATACACATGGGTATTTCTTCCTTTTGCGCTAACACCTGAAATGAGTTGTCATAGCAGGCTGGTATGTCAAATCGTTGTCAAACCCATTCTTAGACTGCTTCAGGAGACATAGGACCCTCTTATTCCACTGGCCCCCGTCCAACCGGGACATCGTACCAACCAACCCAGCTTTGCCTACTCTCTGGTGCTTGGTTATGGACCATTCGAACTCTTGGTAAACTCGAACCTGAAATGATTTGTCATAGCAGGCCACTCATGGCATTCCTCGTGAGGATCTTCTTTTACCTACTCTGAAGCAACATGCGCATGATGTGCCTGATGGGTACATTGCCTATTTCTGCTATCATTGCTAGGCCATAGCTCTGCCTCCTCTTACCCCATGGATTGCAGGGTTTCTCCTCTACTTGAAAATAGCTCCCTTCCAACTGCATTCGAACGGGTATGCCATTCTAACCAGTTTATACACCATTTTTATGAGGGAGTTCTAGTCACCTCTGACCCATCGCTAGATCAGGTTCCTATCCCTAGTAAAGAGCAAGAAGGAGGGTTCCCCCTTTATTTACCTTGAGGCAAGGAGCAAGTTCAGGACAGTAGAGAAATTTTACTCCAAATACAACATGTTCAGAAAGGAATATTTCTTTGTTCGGGATACCTCTCCATGATTTCATCAATGGCATTCATGGTGTAAGTTCTTTCTTTATATATCTCGTTTGTCCCTTCTCTTTGTTTTTCAAAGAATCCCATACCAGAAGATGACTTCCATCCAGGTGTCGTGAAAGACATGGCTAGAAATGATTTGGACTACCTACTGATGAAGCTTCAATGGGTCCTAAAAGAGCTCCGGGAGGTTCCTCACCTTACTACCGATGATAACTTAAGATAGCTCGGCCCGTTGGCGGATGGACGTTCGATTAGGAGAGGTAGACAAACCTCCACCCAAAAGCTAACCAAAAGAGAAAAAGGGAAGGGCTCAGCTACCAATGAAACGAGTGACGTTCACTCCTTGCAGCCTTCAGTCTTGGGTAATGTATCTACGACAAAAGCATCTGACAAATGGGCGACTATCATAGTGAGCTCGAAAAAGCTAAAATTGAGTGCCATCGTGATCGAGCCCTGAAAAAAGAGTTGACTGCTAATATTGCAGGAGTGGGAGGATGACAGCATCCGAACAAGAAATGCAGGGGAGGAAGATCCCCATTCTCATGATAGCGAGCATACTATTTGGGATCAAGATGAAGCGCATTCTTCTAGGCACATTGGTTTAGCTACTCCATCTGGTTTGGAGATGGACGAGACCTTATGTCATGTTTTTAGTTTCGAAGGAGAGGAAGCTTTTGTCTCAGGTGATACCTCCATTTTTGATTACCTTGCTGGCCTAGAGATCAGAATCGTTTATGGGGATTCCACATTTATAGCAGAGATTCAGCAACAGCTAGAGTCTCATGAGGATCCTAAGGGTTTGTGAAGCTATTCCACACACTTGCACCTGCATCACTTGTCCACACACCCATATCACATGCAGACATTAAACCGTTGATCTTGCTCCTAATCTTTCGCTCTTTTCATTACAGATAGCATGGGTTCAAAACGAGAAAAAATTTTTTCTAAAATGCACCAGTTGGGGTCGAAGGCTCATCCAAAAGAAATACAATAGGCTGCATCTTCCTTTGGTCCTTGTATAAATGTTGATCAACTAGTCGCTAAGCTGCAGACCGGGAAGTTAAAATTCACTCTTGTTCAGTGGACATTGATATCAACTTGGACCTAAAGGATACTTCCCAGAAGAGACTCTGCTCCCCCAGTCATGACTGTGGATCCCGTTCTTCGTCTTGTGCCTCGAAAACTCCTTGCCCCTCCCCTTTTCCTCTATTGAACTCAGATAATTCAAAGCAGTAGAAGAAAACAAGCAGGAGAGAGGGGATGATCTTGCACTATTTAGATAAGGATAAAGGAAAACAACAAGAACAAAGGATTGTCATCACCGACCCCACGGACCTGAACTTTGATGAATTCCAAAAACTCTACCAACCGAGAGATCCCCTAGCTCACCTACTTATTAAGGCATCACCTCTTTCTTTTGTAGGATCCATTGACTTATTGGCAGATAGGCTGGGTGGAGTCAAGGCCTTAGAAGGCTACCACTCCAAGGTCACCAAAGCTACAGGAGAGGTTGGAAAGAAGAATGTGAAGCAAAACTTAAATATATTCAAGCTGAGGAAACGCCTTTAGGAGTAGGAGTTGGACCATAAGAAGGTGGTTGACACCTTGGACAAGTCTTCTAGCGAGGAGATAAAGGAATATGTCGATGAGATAGAGAGGCTCAAGGCTACTCATGGCGAGGAATTAGAGAAGTTGAAGTGGGACCATGCATCGAACATTAAGGTTGCTAAGAAAGAGTTCAACGATAAGGCCATGAAGCTCAGTGAGGATTACAAAAGAATTTAGGACGGACAGTCTAAGAAAATTGAGGAGCTGTGGATGAGAGTTGAGAAGGTTGGACCCGTTGTTTCTGAAAAAGGTGTTATAGTGGAAAGCTAACAGGGTTGCCTTCAAGGCAAAGATTAAGGCACTTTTCGCCAGTAAGGCTGCCAAAACTTCTAAAACCAACAAACTGTAGGCTGGGTGTGATGAGGCCAGTAGCCAGCTGGATCAAGTGGAAGGGCTGTTAGACAAGATTTGACATATAGGATGTTTATAGAGAAGTGCCTGGCTTGGATGGATGACTACCAGGAGGTCATGGCCTCTATCCACAAGCGACTGATTTAGGAGGCAAAGGTTGCCAGTGAACAAGGAGGTACACCTTATAGTCTCAAAGCCATCGATTCTCATTTTTCTATGAACAAGATTAAAGTCGTCTGGCTGGTCTATGTTAAGCTTGCTAAAGCTAAGGAGGCCCGCAAGAGAGAGGCTAAGAAAGAGAAGGGTGGTGGCAGAATCACTGGGCAGGTTATACAAGGTCAGTCTTTGAAAACAACAATCTTCGCCTTTATAGGCGATGCTTATCTAACCATTTTTCCATGTTTTCTTCAGATTCACCTACTGAAGATCAGTCATTAGTCGTACCCCCTCCTGTAGTTCAACTCAAATTCTAGCTGTGCCCTCGTATCTTCGAAGGAAGGTAGGACTTCCTCTTACAATTTGTGAGTGATTATCCGGTATCCCCTGAATTGCTCAAATGGGAATACACTTGATAGCCTTTCTCGCTTTTTTGTACGTTATGTTCACATGGCGAGTCTAGCTGATGCTGCGGCTACCTCTGATATTTCCCCATTGGGTGTTGAGCTCCCAGGCCCCTCTGATCCTCCGGTCAGAAGTGTTCCCAAGATGATTGCCGCCCTCAGAGAGGATGCCGATGCTGGGACCATAAATGTCTCTGATCCCATTGATAATTTTGGTGAAGAGGGAGCTTTGCAGCAGCAGATCCTAGTTAACTCCCCTTTGGACCTGGCAATGGTAAGACTTAAGGCCTAGTAGGAATTGGAGCGCATCAAAATAGACAGTCTGAGCTGGACACCACTGCTGCTGCCGAAAGGAAAGCAGAGGAGGGCAACGGGAAGAAAGAAGGCAAGCGTAAGGGTTCTAATCATAGACCTAAGCCACCCATCTCCAAGTCTATATCGAAATGATGATCGCACCTTCTCGCCACTGACTTTCCTTTTCATGCTTTTATTTAACCTACTATTTATACAATGATGATTGTTGTACTAAACATTCATGCTCATGGTTGACCAATTCTGATGTGTTGTTAAGGTCAATCAAGCAGCGTTGCTACTTTGTGGTTTTCTTCTATTTGTAGTCGTGCATTTAGTCAATACCGCCAACATTTTTGGGTTGTAATCTAATTATTCTTGCAAGCATTACTTTTCTTTTTACTAACCACGACTTTATACGCCATGTCTTAAACAGATTCAAGTTGTTTGTTGTTGATGATTGTCGTGAATCTTATTTGAATATAAAGGATGAAGGGAACCAACTAGGCGGCTCCCATGCCATAACAGCTGGTAAGTCAGGCTCACCTCATGCTCTTATGTGGTCGGAGTTGTTTGACAATGATGAATGCTTGGATAGTATTACTCTAGTTTATCAATGTTGAGGAGTTGGCACAAACTGATCTTTGGTTGTGAATCGCTGAATAGGGATTTTTTTTGAGTTCGACGTTGTTGGTTAGAAAATTCGGGTTGATTGTCAGTTAGGAATACCTGAATAGGGATCATTTTGGTCCAAAGCTGTCGACCAAAAGTCTAGGGCCGATCTTTAGTGGCGAGCACCCGTTTGGCGATCATATCCTAACCATAGGCTGATCGACCATGCCACTTTGTTGGTCAAGAAGTTTAGGCCGATCGTCGATCGTGGACACCCGAATAGGGATCACTTTGATCCATCATTGCAGGCCAAGAGTTTGGGCCGATGGTCAATGGTCAATGGCGAGCACTCGTTTGGCGGTCATGTCCGAACTATGGGCTGATCGTACCATCACCCGTCGAGAAGTTTGGGCCGATCGTTAGCCGTGGACACCCAAATAGGGACCACTCTGATCCACCGCTACTGGTCAAGAGTTTGGGTCAATTGTCGGTGGCGAGTACTCATTTGGTGGTCATGTCCTGACCATGGGCTGATTGAGCTCGAGACTACCAGTCCAAAAGTTTAGGCCGATCGTCAGCCGTGGACACCCAAATAGGGATCACTCTGATCCACCGCTACCGATCGAGAGTTTGGGAGGATAAAGTACATCAATACAATCTTATTCCCAAGTTGGGGTGTTAGCTCCCCAGGTCCAGGCAGTGCTTCGTCGTGGTGTTAGTGCTATTCCCACGCGCATTTAAGCAATAAAGTAAAGTTGTGTATCCTAACCATTACATGTGATGACAAGATTTTTTAAGGAAATGCACAAATTATTAGAGTCTGTCTTATAATTATTTTAATTACAGAGTTCCAATACAATTTGCAAAATAGAGTGAACTCAGGTAAAGTAATGATGGAGATGTTGAGCATTCCAGGCTTTCTTGAATATAACACCATAAACTGTACTAAGGATGAAAGCTCTATTGTCGAAGTCTTTGTAGATGACGTATGGTCCCTCCCAGACTAGATCAAGCGCCTCCGGCCTAGGACGTTTTAGTACCAAGTCCCCCTCCTTAAGAGGTTAGTGTTTAACCTTGGAGTTGTATTGCGCAGCTATCCTCCGTTTGTGTGCTTCGATCTTCAAGGCAGCTTCCTCGCGTCTCTCGTCCACTAGGTCAAGTGACATGTTCAGCAGCTCTTCATTTTCATTCGGGTCGTAATGAAGCCTTTTATGGGATGGGACTACCATCTCTACTGGCAGCATCACCTGTGTCTCGTAAGCTAATGAGAAAGGGATGTGTCCTGATGCCATCTTGAAAGAGGTGCGGTAGGCCGATAATGCCAGAAGCATTTCGTCCACACATGCTTCTTTCGCTTTTTCCAGTCGCTTCTTTATGCATGTCTTTGGTACGTTGTTAACTGCCTCCACTTGTCCATTTGCTTGAAGGTATGCCACTATAGAAAAGCTTTTCTTTATTCTATGCTGCTGGCAGAAGTTAGCAAACTCCGCACTATCAAACTGCAGTCCATTATCCGAGATGATCTTTAGAGAGACTCTATACCTACACATTACATTCCTGATTAAGAAGTTTATGACCATGGCTGTTGACACCTTAGTAATGGCTTGGCTTCCACCCACTTAGTAAAGTAGTCAACTACCACTATCGCATACTTAGCTCCTCCCCATGCCATTGGAAGTTCTAAGATTATGTTTATTTCCCCAGACCGTGAAGGGTCAGGGGCTAACCATATGAGTCAACACATTTAGGGGAAACCCAGGGAATTTTGCAATATGCTGACACTTGTCACATATCCTCACTTGTTCCATCGCATCATGGTTCAAGGTCGGCTAGTAGTACCTATATTGCAACACCTTCTTTGCTAGGGTCTGCCACCCAATATGGTCCCTGCAGCTTACCTGATGCATTTCCGTCAACATCTGCTCGACCTCATGTCTAGCGATGCATCTTAGTAAGGGATTCGAATTCCTCTTCGATATAGCAATCCATCCTGGATGACAAAGCGGGGTGCCTTCCGTAGGGTCATCTTAGCCTCATTTTGGTTGTCGGGTAGCGTTCCTTTACTCAAATATTTTAGTAATGAGATCATCCAAGTCTCTGTATCTTCTACAGCTACAACTGAACTCACTTCCTCAAATCTGGATCAATGTACGGTCATAATAGGTACCGATCCCAACAAAGATTCATCTCTCGAACTAGCTAACTTATCCAATTCATCTGCATCATAATTATCTTCTCGAGGTATCTATTTAAGCATATAGTGCTCCATCCCAGTAAGCAAGTCGTTTAGCCTATCCGGGTAAGACTTCAAGCATTCTCCTTTTGCTTGGAATTCATCAAGTATTTGGTTCACCACCAGTTGAGAGTCACTGTGAACGCATAGTGTCCATATCCTTAACTCCTTTGCTAATTCTAGTCCTGCTATCAGAGCTTTATATTTTTCTTTCTTTTTTGTTGCTTTGAATCCCAGTCTAATTGCATAACTCAACTTTCTTCCTTTGGGGGTCAGAAAAACCACCCCTGCACCAGAGTTATGGTCATTAGATGCTCCATCAACATACAATCGCCACTTGATGGATTCCTCCTCTAATGGCTTCACTTCATCATCTTGAATAGTAAATTCAGCAAGAAAGTCTGCCAGTTCTTGCCCCGTGATTGCAGTTCGCGGATGGCAGGTTATGTCAGACAGACTTAATTCGATGCTCCACCTAGTAAACCTTCCCGAAGTGTCTGGCCTATGCAAAACCTACTGTAGGGGATGATCTGTGAGTACCTCGGTAGGATGCGATTAAAAGTAATGTATCAGCTTCCTGGATGCTATCAATAGATAGTATGCTAATTTTTCCAGCTTGGGATATGTAGATTCTGGCCCGATGAAGCGCTTGCCAGTGTAATACACTGGATGTTGTACTCGATCCTTTTCCCTGACCAAGGCCACGCTTAAAGCGTGATGTGACATCGGTAGGTAGATGTAGAGATCTTCCTCCACAATTGGCGTAGGTAAGACCGGTGGCTTTTGCAAGTGCTCCAATAGATTTAAGAATGCAGCCAAACAATGATCCGTCCATACGAACTTACCTTTTTCCTTCTTGAGTGCTTCAAAGAATGGGACTCACTTGTTTGTGGCTTTGGATATGAACCTGCTCAAAGCTGCTACCTTCCCATTCAGGCTCTGCATTTTCTTCCATGTTACAAGGATTTTAATATCTCATAGCGTATGGACTTGTTCTAAATTAGGCTTTATTCCCCTTGCATGCACGATGAAGCATAGAAATTTCCCAAAGGCTACTCCAAAATAACATTTTAGAGGGTTCAACTTCATCCCATACCTCCGTAGAATTTGAAACATCTCATCCAGGTGCAAGATATGATCTACGGCCTCTTTTGACTTTACCAACATGTCATCAACATATACCTCCATGGTTTTGCCAATTTGCTCGGTAAAATCTTATTCACCAGACGCTGGTACGTTGCCCTTTCATTTTTAAGTCCAAACGACATTACCTTGTAGCAGTAAAGCCCCAGATCTAGGATAAAGCTAGTATGTTCCTGGTCTGGGACATGCATCGCTATTTGGTTATACTCGAAGTAAGCATCCATAAAGGGCAAAAGTTCATGCCCCGAAATACCACTAACCGATCAATCCTTGGGAGTGAAAAACAATATTTGGGACACACGTCATTTAGGGTAGAAAAGTCTATACAGGTCCGCCATTTTCCATTTGACTTCTTAATGAGAACCGGGTTTGCTATCCATTTCGAGTACAGTGATTCTTGAATGAAGTCATTTTCCAGTAAAGTTTTACTCCTTCGTTCAGTGTCATCGCCCGTTCTAAGCCCATACTCCTTTTCTTTTGCTTCATAGGAGGCTTCTTCAGGTTAACATTCAAGGCATGAAAAGCAACTAAAGTAGGAATTCTGCACATGTCTGCATAAGACCACACGTACACATCCTGGTTATCTCGTAGAAATCTAATTAGTTGTAGCTTTAGATCCTACTCTAAGCCTTATTTGATTTTCATAAGTTTTTTATAATTGCTATCATTAACTTTTACAAAGTCCAGAGCCTCCCTAGGCTTAGCCGCGACCCCCTCTCCTCCATCTCTTGGGTCAAGCTCATTATGAGGAGCGCTTGTGAACTCGAGAGGGAGGTCATTCTTTAGTTGCTATGCAAGGGAGTTCTTGGCGCAGAAGGAATTTTTTGCACCTTTCCCCTTCTCTCTCCTTTTATTCTCCCGAAGTTCCATAACATAGCATTCTTTGGCTATATCCAGATTTCCTTCTATCGCTCCTATCCCATTGGTTGTTAGGAATTTCATTGTTAGACAACACGAAGCCATTACTACATGAAAGTTGGATAAGGTTGGTCGTCCTAGGAAGGCGTTGTAAGCTAAGAATCCATCCACCAGTATGAAAGTTTGCTTTTATATGGCTGATCGGGGATGGGTTCCTATCTCGACAAACAAATCCAACCACCCTAGGGGCATGGTGCATTTCCCAGTGAAAACATGAAGCCGCTAATTACAAGGCATAACATCTTCTATGGACAACCCCATTTTGTCGAATGTTTCCATAAATAGAATGCTCACTGAACCCCCATTATCTACCAAAATGCTATACACTTCTGCGGGACCAAGCAAGGTTGTAATTACCAACGGATCCATAAGGGGGTACTATTTTCCTTGCAAGTCACTGTATGGGGGTACCTACCGTCCATACATAGGCATCCTCATTTTTCAAGGACTTTGCATACCTTTGCATTTCACCCTAAGTCTTGTCTTCCATGTAGGGTCCTCCTATTATGGTACTGATAACTAAGCTTTCACATTCTTGCAGTTGGCATTAGATCCTTCACCTATATTCCCTAGTGAGGGTTGTTACAGAGCTTGATTCTTAGGAACGGGAAGTGCCTTTGGGCTTTTAACGTAGCTCTCCAGCTTCCTCTTCCCGATGTGTTCCAAGTCTTGCAAATGGCGACATTCATTACTGTTGTGCCCGTGGCACTCATGAAATCGGCAATATTTCCCAGAGCTTCTTTCATGTCCATTGTATTTAAGCTTCGCTTGAGTAGAAGTTTCATTCAAGTCCATGTAGGTGTCGAATCTCATACCAGGTTTGAATCTTTTTTGATCCATTTTTCTACCACCGGAATTGCCGGGGTTATTATTCTTCTTTTTCTCTATGACGCCACCTTTGTTGCCCCTAATCATAGCATTATATTGTCAGAGGCTTCCGATGGTTTGGAAGTTGTCCTGGCCTGCCGCCCTCTCATAGTATCTTCCTAGCGCATGTACTTTACAGCTTCATAAAAGAAATCCCAAAGAGTAGTCGGCTTCTCCTTCGTTAACCTTTGAGCCATTTTTGTTTTGGGCGAACACCCCTACATAAAGCCATAAGGGTGAGTTGTTCATCAGCGTTCTGAACGCTAACTGCAGTTGCATTGAAGCGGGTTAGATACTGCCTCAAAGTATCACCCTTCCTTTTTTAACATCTAATAGGGAGCATGTATTCTTTGGTTGCAATATATGAACCCGAAATTAGCTGATGAATTTATCTTTCAACATCTCCCATGAATGGATTGTACCATTAGGTAGGCGGCCGAACCACATAATTGCCAAATCTGTCAAGAAGAGGGGAAATCACTTGCACATAACTTCCTCCGTTGCCCTACTCATTAGCATATGCTATGTGTATCGCTGCAAGTGCACTATAGGATCAGTCAAACCCTAGTAAGGATCCATAGTTGGCATTTTAAAGTTCCTAAGATTTTGATCGCGTTCTATCTCTATAGTAAACGGGCTCTCTACCCTTGCTCTTATTCCTCGCTGTATCTGCTCGTGATGAACACATTCTATTATGAGATGTTCTAAGTGGTCTGCTTCCTGCTCAGGGGATGAGTGGAACTGAGTTATCTCCCCCGCCGAGGTGAGAGGCTACTTTCATTCCTTCTATGATGATTGTGTCTATGATCCCGGCTTCACTCCCTACTCCTGGATTATTCTCGGTGATGGGTCCACCTCCCACTGGTCTCTACTTCCACTAGGGCTAAGGAATGCTACCTTGGTCAGGGAGGCACAGCTGCGGCCATCCCTGGTTCGATGCCTCCCTTGCCCGGCTTAGCACCAAACTGTTCCTCAGGTGTGGCTCGTAGCTAAACTCCAGGCTAGCCTGTTGTTTTCCAGCTCCTTGATTCTCCTGATTTGATTCCCTAGAATGTGATCTTCTTGGTCTCCTACCCTTTGGGACTGGGCTCTTTCTCTGGCTTTAGTATTGTGTGCAGCTGGTTGCATCTTCCCTTAGCGTGTCATGATTTGATCCATAATTTCTTGTTGCTGGGTAGCAAAGTGGATATCAAGATCCACCATAACTCTATTCAAATCACCCCCGATGATAGTGTCTGGTCTCAGTATGTTGGACGATTGATTGTCTTGATTGTCACAACCAAATTGGCGTTCCTACTGGCATCGCCAATCTTGCTTTTGACTTAGGAGGCATGTTGAGAAATTTTTTAGCTTTTAGTGAAAGCATCAAAAATGTTTGCACAAAAAGTGGACAAACATCTCCAATCAATTTCTTACAAATGGTTAAAAGAAGAAAGAAAAGCAGGGGAAATAAAGTACACCGAGTTTATAGTGATTCAGTTGTAAATAGCCTACGTCCACGATTTCTTTTTATTTCTTTCACTGATATATCAGCCTTTACATGAAATTAATGCCAAATACAATGATTTCTAATAGAAAAAGGTGATCTGGATGCTCCGATTGGTAATGATGTTGCACAAATCTTCTAATTCTCAGAAAATTCCCTTTGTAAATGACAAATGCTTGGATATTTATAGAGGCAAATTTGAGGTGTGTTTAATGAGAAAATTTATGATATTTCCATGTATATCTTGCTCAAACGGAATATTCTTGAGAATCTGGAATATGCTTGATATTTTTCAAAATATATGTAGACTTCCTTCCATAATTGTGCCGTAGAGCCTAGCTGAGGAGTCGGTCTAGAAGGGTCGGCCCAAGTAGGATCGATATGGACGATTTGGTGGTCATATTCATATGCTTCCCTGTTGGTTCGACATGCCCGGTCCAGTTGATGGCTTGCCTCCCCTTATCTGCTTCGATGGGTGAACCATGTGCTTGGTTCAGTAGGTAACCATCCATGAACAGGAGTTCTTGTTCGGTGGGCTTCCAACCACCGACAGAGGATCCTGTTCTTGGGTACCCAGTTACCGAACAGAAACTTCTGTTCGGTGGGTACTCAATCACCAAATAGAAGTTTCTATTTGGAGGTTTAGGGTATCGAACATGATCTTCTATTTGGTACCCTTATGGTACTAAGCAGAGGATTCGGTTTGATGCCCGACCATCGAGTAGGGACCGACCATGATGCTAACTAATGCTTGCTCCACTGCATAGTATCCCGAGTTTTCTCCTCTGTCTTCAACCAGAATCCAACCTTCACAAGAGGGAAAACACCCATGTTATCCCACCTTTTAGACAAAGTCGGGATATCAACAAATTGGCTAAAAAGGATGGATATCAGGATTGGAGATTGACTGGAAACAAGGCTATGATCGATACCATCAAAATTGGACCAAGCTCCAATCAAGGTGGGATCGATAGGGAATGATAAACAAGGTTCGGTGAGGCTACACTTCAAATTTCAGGTCAATCGGAGTTCGTATGCTCGAGTTATGGATCGATCAATATCCATGTGGAACGCATAAATTTCGTATCCATCAATTAAGACCCTTCGTTTCATATCCATCAGGATCGATACAAAACAAGCATAAGTCCGTCACTCAACATCCATCCATTTCGTATCCATCGAGTTAGAACAGACTTCAGCATCCCATAGACCGATCACTTCATTAGTGGCATGCTTCATATCGATCACCCACTTGATCGACACGAAGAGGAGAATCACAGATTGATACGAAGGAAGAACTTCGGCATCGATACGAAACCACACATAAAGTATCGATACAAAAGCAATGGAAAGCCATCGATACGAAGAGCCTGGCACTAGATGGAAATGAAGGACACGGTCAAACCAAAGGAAGCAGTCTACAAGCATGAAATGTGGATCTCCCTAGAATTCTCGCACCACGTCATCGATACGAAGCCCATCGATATGAAGGTATCGATACGAATCCATCAGCCAAGTTGCGAATCCAACCTTGGATCGATCATAACTCAAAAGCTACAAGTCCAAATGCTATGAAATTTTCACAGGATCTTGCTTATCACCTCAAGAGTCTCACTGAACGATCGCAGCTCGAATGGAGCCAAACTTGATTGATACGAAGACAATAGGGATCGATCCCAACCAACCCTAGATCGATCAGGTGGGCCCACCCACATGTAAGAAGAGGTATTCCGAGGTTTGAGGGAGATATTTCCAGATCCACTCCTATAAATAGCACCCCTATGCCTATTGAAAAAGGACTTTTGGAAGCTCTTACGCCGTTACTCTACCGAAACTCTATTGTAACTTGAGTGATATCTGTTGTACTGTTGTGAATCAGCTGAGAACCATCAATAAACAGCAAACCATTCAAAGTGGACATAGGCTACAACGCCGAACCACTATAAATCTTGTATCTTCTCTTACTTTGTTTCATTTTAATTTTGTTATTCCTTTATTTTTACTGTCTACATCATCTAGATCTGAGATCTGGGTTTGGATATTGAGGACTTGTGTGTAAACACTGATGCTTTCACTACTTTTGGGGTTTGTGACCAATTTTGGTGCAAACACTTTGGTGCTTTCACTGAGAATTGAATTCAAGGATTTGGAGGCTTGGATTTTGGATCTGAAACCTTAGGAACTCGGATTCTGGGAAGCAATGGCTAAGCAATCGATAAGGAGACAAAGAACAGAGAGGAGTCAGCATGAAGAAAGTCAGGAGGCTTCCTCAACTGCTAATCAGGCCTCAATCTTCATCACTAGAGATGAGATGGAAACAATGCTGAAAAGGCAGGAGGATATGATACAGAACCTACTCCGACAGGTTGGACAAGCTGGAGTGCAAAACCAGAGGAATGGAGTAGTAGGAGATACTGGAAATAAGGATCATGAAGCAGGAACAGCAGGAACATAGGCAGTCTAGAATCAAAACTAAGGAAACGGAGCAACCAGAATACAAGATAGAGTAGGACCATCGAGAATGCTCCCTGAACCAAGGGGCATGCCCTCGAATCATGTTGGCTCAATTCTCGAAAGGATACCAGGCGGCGCTGTGCAGTTTGGCATTGATCGGGATATGGATGCTCATCTAGAAGGACAAGTTTCAGGATTCCCTCGCGGACTCAGGGGGCAGGTTGGAGATAACAGGCAGAGGCTACTAATTGATGACAACGACAGGTTAGCAGACATGATCAGACGAGCTATGAGGGGAGGATTGGTGAATAGAGATTTGGAGGATGTGAAGAGGAGCCCCTTTGCTCCTACGATCAGGCAAGCTGGGAATCCACCGGATTTCAAACTACCAATGCTGGAAATGTATGATAGGAGAACGGATCCCGCTGCTCACTTGACAAGGTACATGAGATACATGGAAGTACTGGGAGAATCAGAGGAAGTCATGGCACGATTCTTCCCTTTGTATTTGACGGATATAACAGCATATGATTCATACAACTGGAAAGCGGCTCTATTGGTACATGGATGCAGTTGATCAAGAGGTTTATGAGGCGATTTCGGGTCCACGTCGTGAAACCCAAGAATGTGATGAATTTAACATCGATGAAACAAAGGGAGTGTCACTTAGGGATTTCTTAACTATATCCAATGAGGCAGCGGCTTCGATGGATCGACCCGACTCGTCGATGGTTTTTATGGAAGCAGTCTCAGGGATTGTGGATAATTCGGATTTTAAGATATCGTTAGAGCGGGATCCACCGATGGATCTCGAGGAGTTTTACCATGAAGCAGAGAGGTTTCTACGACAAGAAGATGCAAAGGCTGAAAGAGAGGGGAGAGAGGCTGATGTTTATGCGGTAAAAGGTGGAGGTCCACCCAGGGAGGATTCAAACAAGGATGATCGAGGAAAAAGCAAAATGAATGATAGTGGTAACACATTGAAAAGGTAACGAAGGGAATCTAAATTCTTTTCTTACACGGATTTGACTGAAATTCTAGAAAGGATTTATTTGGATACTCGAGGACGCCTCTAGTATCGAAGGCTGGCAAAAAGGGAACCCTCTGAATACGAGCGGGCATCGGGAAAGCATTGCCTATTCCACGAGTTGGATGGGCACAACACAAACGACTGCAGGCATCTGAAGGATATTATTGAGGAACATGTGAGGAATGGTCATTTGCAACAATACATAAGGAATCGAGCTGTGGCAGTGGAACAGGAGCAGCCACCGCCCACCTCAAACAAAGATGCACTGGATCTTGGCATCGTCATCAGCTTATTATCAGCTGATTGGATTTATGGATGTAATAAGTAATAAACCCCGAAGTATTGCGGCTAAGTCACTTACACATGTACATGATCGAGGATGGCCCCTAGGCATGCTCTGAGATGATGATAAACCGTGATGATCGGGTTTATGAAATTTTGTTTTTACCGTTTTCTGAAAACTCTGGTTTCTTTTTTTGGTACTATGGTTGTTTGGTTTTCTTGGTTGTACGGAATTTTATTTTATCAATTAAACTCTATGATGATTGGATTTGAATTAAAGTAATAAATGCTACAGGTCACACGGTTACGGTCCTGACTGGAGAGATGGGGCAATAACCGCGAGTTACGAGTCCCTTCGTCAAAGAGTGATAGGATGGACACAAACTCGGATTAAGTCCTTGATCGGAGAGTCAAGGCCGGAGAATATATGTCCTCGACCGGGGAGTCGAGGGCGGAGAATATAAGTCCTCGACCGTAGAGTCGAGGACGAAGAATATAAGTCCTCGACCGAAGAATTGAGGCCGGAGAATATAAGTCCTCGACTGGAGAGTCGAGGCTGAAGAATATAAGTCCTTGACCAGAGAGTCGAGGCCGGAGAGTATAAGTCCTTGATCGGAGAGTCGAGGAGGAAGAAGGAAAACCATGGATGAGCCATCATTCAGAGAGTCAAGGCTAGAATAGGATAAAATGACATGACAAGGTCTATGGCTTTGGATATGGACCTGGAGAGGTCTCGGTTTTGGCTGAGGACCCGGCGAGGTCCCGGATTTGGATTACAAGACCCAAAGAGGTCTTGGATTTGGATGTCGACCCGGAGAGGTCATGGATTTGGTCATTGGGTTCTTGGTATGGATAGATTAGAACTCGATTGTTGGGTTCAGATGGATATGGAATTTGCTAAGGATTTGGTTATTGGACTCAGAATCGGATATCGACTCAGAATAGTCGCGGATTTGGATAAGGATATGGTTATGGCACTTGGATAGAATGGCTTGGTAATGGATTGGATTATGAATCGAAAGATATGGCTATGGATGGAATATGGACTTTGGATGTCGGATTTAAAGCTATTCAAAACACGACTTTCTACCGTAAGGCATGTTTTGGGGGGAAAATGTTACCCCGCCTTTTGGACAAGGTCGGGATATCAAAAAATTAGCTAAAAAGGATGGATATCAGGATTAAAGATCGATTGGAAATAAGGCTATGATCGATACCGTCAAAATTGGACCAAGCTCCAATCATGGTGAGATCGATAGGGAATCATAAACAAGGCTCGGTGAGGCTACCTTTCAAATTTCAAGTTAATCGGAGTTCGTATGCTCGAGTTATGGATCGATCAATATCCATGTGGAGCACATAAATTTCGTATCCATCCATCAAGACCCATCGTTTTGTATCCATCAGGATCGAGACGAAACAAGCATAAGTCCATCACTCAACATCCATCCATTTCGTATCCATCGAGTTAGAACAGACTTCAGCATCCCACAGACAGATCACTTCATTAGCGGCATGCTTCGTATCGATCACCCACTTGATCATACGAAGAGGAGAATCACAAATCGATACGAAGGAAAAACTTCAGCATCGATACGAAACCACACATAAAGCATCGATATGAAAGCAATGGAAATTCATCGATACGAAGAGCCTGGCACTAGATGGATATGAAGGACACAATCAAACCAAAGGAAGCGGTCTACAAGCATGAAATGCGGATCTCCCTAGAATTCTTGCTCCACGTCATTGATATGAAGCACATTGATATGAAGGTATCGATACGAATCCATCAGCCAACTTGCAAATCCAACCTTGGATCGATCATAATTAAAAAACTACAAGTCCAAATGCTATGAAATTTTCACAGGGTCTTGCTTACACCTCAAGTGTCTCCTTGATCGATCGCAGCTCGAATGGAGCCAAACTTGATCGATACGAAGACAATAGGGATCGATCAGAGATCGATCCCAACCAACCCTAGATTGATCAGGTAGGCCCACCCACATGTGAGAAGAAGTACTCCGAGGTTTGAGGGAGATATTTCCAGATCCACTCCTATAAATAGCACCCCTACACCTATTAAAAAAGGACTTTTGGAAGCTCTTACATCATTACTCTGCTGAAACTCCATTGTAACTTGAGTGCTATTGATTGTACTATTGTAAATCAGTTGAGGATCATCAATAAACAGCAAACTATTCAAAGTGGACGTAGACTACAATGTCGAACCACTATAAATCTTGTGTCTTCTCTTACTTTCTTCCATTTTAATTTTGTTATTTCTTCATTTTTACTCTCTACATCATCTGGATCTGAGATCTGTGTTTGGATATTGAGGATTTGTGTGTAAACACTGGTGCTTTCACTACTTATGGGGTTTGTGACCAATTTTGGTGCAAACAGCCCATAACAATTCTAATTTATAAGGGTTAAATTTGGATTATTTGATTTTATTATGGATTTAAATTTGAATTAAAAGGGTTTGATTATTTTCCAAGGATGTGAAAAAGTTGATAAAATTCAAATATATCCTATTGAAAATTCCTATGGACATAGTTGAAGTAATTGAGATGAAAGACACATTTTTAAAAGTTTAAATTTGAATTATTTCATTATATTTTGAATTTAAAATAGGATTGAAAGAATATATCCTATTGAAATAATTCATAGTCACTTTAGTTTGAATAATATGAATATTTTTGTGGATATTAAAGTAGAAAAGCTTTTATGAAGTTAACCTATTTTTGAAATAATTTGTATATGACTTTAAACCATAAATGATGAATGGTTCAAATATATAAGCTTTTATGTAAATGAATTTTTGAGAATTATTCGAGATGATATTTTATAAATGAATTTGAAATTATATACAAGTATATGACTTTGATTTAAATACCAAATGGTACGGATTGTTACTTGGTTATATTTAAAAGGATTAGAGCATGATTTTAAAGGAGAAGAATCAAGTATGCAATTTTATATTTCGGTAAATATGAGTATACTTTATATAATATAGATAAGTTTAAACCGAGTAAATAACAAATTTTCTAAGGTTTGATTCAAGCTTTTGATTATGTGGTTTATCCATACTTCACTATTATACTCATTGCTACAATAATAGAGGCTTTCTCAAATTGAATTTAAATTAATTAAATAACACTTGTCTTTGAATATTACGGGAAATAAATTAAACTCATATAGTGCATTGCCAAGTATAATTTAAAATGCAAGCTTAAATGATTAAATTGGATGGTTGATTGAATTTGGTTGATTTTAAATACTTGTTTGATTCTAGAAATACAAGTATAAGATTGTACCGTTTAATTCAGCCATTATATACATATACATATACATGTACATATACATATACATATACATTTACATATACATATGCATATACATATACAAACATACATACATACATACATACATACATACATATAATATCCCCGCAATATTAACTTGAATGAATAAATTGTCATGTTTGAATATAAATATTTGAATGCATTATTGCTTGATAAGCATACACGACATTTATTTGGGATATAACATCATCTTTAGGAATGATGATGTTTTGAGAAGCCAATTGTTTTTGAAAGTTGAAATATAATCTTTAATGAGAATGATACGAGGTATTGCCTACTAGACTGCTAGTTTTCCATCCCAGCGGACTAATTTGAGGATTACATCCCATATCGTGATGAACTTATCCCTCATCACAAATTTCAAATGATCTATTGCTAGGACATATGAAGTTATTAAAGATATTGAAGATAGCCAAAGATGTAGTGGAAAGGAAGTGAAGTAGAGCCACTAAACGAAGATATGATGAATTGGACTATATTACAAATAAGGTTTATATCGCCTTAAGATATCTAAAGGGTATGGCAATAAAGGGATCATGTGGGGGCTACCACGACTAACTAGAAGTATACGAGTGAAAAAGAACATGATGACTTAATAGGCCAAATAGTTTATGTTAACAAGATTTCTTGTTAATACCCCAAAATAATGCTAAGAAAGGTGAATAATCCTTTATACAAGTGGTGCAGAAAAGAAGATGTGAATCCTTCTAGAACTGCCTTTCGATTAGGCTTTATTTAATGATATTCCTAAAGCAGGCCTTTCAAATGTGTCGAAAGGGTTGGTTTCTGGGTTAAGTGACCTTTCAATCCAGTTGGGTAGGAATGATATCTCCTTCAAAAGTCATCCTTTCGATCTGATTGAAATAACGTAAGTTAAGTTCTTTTAGATAGGTTTCGACCTAGTTGGAGGCCTAAAGCTGTAGATTGGCTTGGGTTTTGGTTATTAGGCAGGATGGAAGGTTTTGACCTGGTCAAAAGCTTGGGGGCTTGTCTTTCTTGAGTTTAGGTGGGAAATCTTAAGCTTCAGTAGATTTGAGATAGGTTTTGATCTTGTCGAAAGCCATGGGTATAACTTCTTTGGGTTTGAATCTATAATTTCAGGATTTGATGTTTAGAGGATTGGCTTCGACCTTGTCGAAGGATTTAGATCATGGAGTAGATAGCTTCGAATGGGTTACAAAAGTCATAGAGCTTGAAGAGGTATCGACTAGGTCGATAGGAGCCTTTCGATAGAGGTTAAACCCGAAACATAGAGGTAAATCCAACAAAAGCTTTAGTAAAGTAGTCAAAAGTGCTTAGGACTTTCCTTTTTCATCTAAGGAAACTCTATTTCATTAAATTCACAAACCAAAAATTCTGAAATTAGGATTACAATGCTTTATTTAAGAGAATATAATCAGAATGAAAGGAATCAGATCCCCAAAACGTGACCCCTTGGGTCTTATTTACAGATGCAGCCTAGCACCTTTCGACCCCGATGCCTTCGACTGGGTCGGAAGGTGGCTATTGATGGACTTAAGCAAGTCGCCTCCTTTGTTGTAAGGTATGGTAGTGCTCCTCTCCTTCGAGTTATCTTGTAAGTGCTTCCGACTCTGTCGATAGCTTTAAATCATTGGTTTCGATGATGTTGGTTGCGCCCATGCTCATTTTTTGATCTGATGTGGAACCTTTCCTGGACCACACTGGTTTCGTCCGATTCGAAAGGCTTACTATAGCTTTCGAAGGGGTTGCTCTAGATAATACTTGCTTCCTAGCCGTTTGAATGATGGCGAAACCATTGGTTTCAAATGGTTTGTCGTATCTTCAAAGAGCCATTCTTCATTGTCTTCGAAAGGTGTGGGTTCGACCTAATCGAAAGGTCTTTAGTTGGGTCGTTAATGAAGGCGGAAGGGAGCATTCAACCCCCTCATCTTCTTCGAAAGGTAAGGACTTTCTGAATAGAGATTGGAGTAGCCTTACATCACCTTCGAAAGGTCCTGAAGCTTGCTAACCTTGATGGCAGCATCCTTTCGACACCTTCGAAAGGCTGGACTGGAGCTCTTCTCTTTTGCTCTATGTTCAAAGAGGTCTCGACTTGGTCGAAAGGTGAACATTTGGAGTAACATTTGCCTCCCCCTTGCGAAGGGATACTCTTGACTTTCCAAGTCATCTTTACCGAAACCTAGGAATTTTCCGCCTCTTGGCCTTCCCGCGTGGATCTAGGCCGTTGATTATAATCCTATCGAACGGTTGATAATCTAGGTGACTTTTCTTATAAAGTATGCCTTTCTTCTTCTTCTTCTTTTACTTTTCTGCAAACAAAATTCAAAACACAAGTAAATTGTTCCAAAAACTTTCAAACTCTCTGTTTGCTACCAGATATCATATCAGTTATCAAATCCAATCTGTAAGTTTAGATTTATCTTTGCTTAGCTAATTTTTATCGAATTCCACTTCCCCAATTTCAAAATTGAAATTCAAGTTTGTAATGTTTGATTTTCAATTTTTTGAAGGTAGATTTGGTTTAATTTACCAAAAAAACTTTTCAAACTCTATCTCTGGAATTAATAAGATTTGTTTTTCGTTTATGATTCTTAAAACTGACAGTGGTTGATACTTAAATTCATCCCCTTATCGGGTTTGGATTTTATTTAAAAAAATTCAATTTTTGTTTAATGCTAGTAAACCTGGGTTTCCAATTTAATGATTATTGTAATACTTTTGGAAATCGAGTTAGATCGGTTTTAGTTTGAATTCAATCTTAGCAGATTGCATTTACTTGTCCTTTAAGAACTTTTTTTGAAAATCTGGGTTTGTAATCGGGTTTGAAGGTTAGAAAAATAGGATTCCTTTACCCGGAAGTTTCACGAGTACGAATGAAAAATTGGTGCCACAAAATGACTTTTCTACCCCTTCTAAAGAGATTGAGGTGGCAACACTGGGTTTGCTTCCTTAGCTCCTTTCTATGGGGTCGAAAGGTGTTGTATGCCAATTAGACCATCCTTATCGACAGGTTATGCTATTAGGTAGGGAGTAGGAACTCCTTCGATAGAAAAATGTTTCGACTTAGTTGTAACCCTTTGTTTCGATTGCAATCAATTTTTCTTAGTTAATTTTTGGAATCACCAGATCCCTTCAACCCCTTCGACACCACCTTTACCTTCTAGGTCGAAACCCTATAGAGTTGTTTTTGTTCAGCTTTGACGAAACGTTCTAAGTGCATATAGGTTTAACTTGGAACCTTTCGACTTCAATAAGTAGGTTAAGTTTCGCCAACATTAGTATCTTTCTTAGATTACCTAAGTTATGGGTTTCGACAGTGTCGAAGGGTCTTGTTGCTTTGTTTATAAAATGTTAGTAGTGTAAATTTTTATTTAAGTTTTTGAGTTGATCTTAACTATCTTTCCTTAGCAATTAGGTCCCTGTAAGGCTTTCGACACTGTTAAAAAGTGACGAATGAACAAATATTATGTCTATCCTTTCGACTTTGTCGATAGCTCAGGGAACACTCTTATTTAGGCATTCGACAACGTCGAGATATGCTTGTTAAGTGATGATGTCATTTTTCTTTCGATGGTGTCAGAAGCCCAATGTATTTTGGGTTTAACTTAAACTATTTGCACAAACTTGAAGTTTCATATTTGATTTTGTGTTTAAGTTATTTAACTAGGTTCTCTGTTTGATTCCTAAAAGAATGTTATATACATATCAAACTTAAAAATCTAAACTGAAACATTTTCACCTGGAAGAGTCATGAGTTCCCCAAAAAAGGCTGAAGCCGTCTCCAATCACTCTCTCATTTCAACCCAAGATGAAGTCGCTGCAATCCTTAACGATTTCTGCATCACTGGTATTGAAGCCATTCCCCCAATGGACACTAACACCATCAACAACCCTCCGGAAGGGTTTTTTGCCTATACTGACATCCACATATGGCATGGTGGATTTTTCCCCTTCCCAGAGTTCTTGTCTTCATTTTTATCTCATGTTGGGATCGTCCTAATCCAGTTGTCTCCAAATGTCTATACTTATCTCTTATCTCTAGAGATGATGGCCCTAGAATCTGGACTTTGTCCTCTCAATGCTGAAGTGATAAATTACTTTACCCAGCCAGTTAAGCTGAGCAACCTTAACAGTCAAATTTATAGGGCCAACCCTTAGAAGAAGTTAATATCAGATGGGGTTAACAAATTCAGGGACTGGAAAAACTAGTTCTTCTTCGTCAAATGCTTTTCTAACATCCACGGGACCTTCGCTTCTCCCCGTAAGTCTTGACTTGTGTTGCCTTTCCTTACTCGATGTTATCTTTTGCCTAATCTCTGTTTTTATCAGGTGTCCCTGCCAGAGAGCTTAATGATGTCGACACAAAAACAGTTGACTCTCTTATTGCAACGTCTAGCCAAGTTGGGAGCAGACTAACGCTACTGGCTTCCTCAAACTTAAGAAAGCATTCTCTTCTACCAACGGGCCAGAAGATCCTAGGAATTACACCCTCTGTCCAACATACTTCGTGTGGAAAACACTTTTTATCCTGGGGAGACTCTTCAACTTTCTCCCCCAAGTCTCCTATTTGCGTTGACCGCTCTGGTATATCAAAAGCCAAGTGTTCACTTTCTACCTCTGTTGCCTCCTGGACTATTATACTAACTGTAATCTATTTTAACTTTTCCACCTATATCTCCAGTTACAGTGCCTGTCACCGGTGCTGCCCCTCTTCCTCCAACTTATGGAGTGTCATCAATCATTGCATCCTTTGCTAAATCCAAGCAAACCTTAAAAAGGAAGTCAATGGAATCTTCTGAAGATGAGCCTCCGAAGAAGGATGCTAAAGACACAGATGTGGAAGAGGAGGAACACTTATCTTCTGAAAAAGCTTCGAAGAGCCCAACCGTGGAGACTCCCAAAGATAAGCATGTGCAAACTCCAGGTATCACTGATCCCCTTTCTCGTATTTCTATGTCAAATTCGCCAGGTGCCCTTGCTCAAATGCAACTGGCCTTGAATATGCCTCCTACCCCAAGGCATGATTCTTCCCTTCTGGAATCTTCTTCTCCTTCCACCATCAATTTTGATGAAATGGTCGAGTCTATTCTCCACTCAGAATCTTTCATCTCTATTCATCCACCTTCTTCTGCTCCAGATTTAGCGGGGCATTGTCGCTCTTTAATGGAGCAACAACTTTTGGTAAGCTCTTCTTCACTTGACCTTATTGCCATCGGTTTTTCCTTAAATCTCTAACTTATGTTACATTTTTCATTTAGATTTCTAAGAGCTGGTTAGCTTTGAATGAGCGTGTTTCAAAGTCCTCTGCTAAATCCTCCAAACTCTAGAAGGAAAATTCTAAGCTTAAAAGTAGGTGTCTTCCCTATCTGCTGCTAAAAATGATGCTTCCACAGAGTTAGAACGAGTAAAAGTTTCTCTCGCTCGAGCTGAGGCTCATCTAAAAGCTGAGAGGCAGGCTCGCCAACTCCTTTCTGATGAAATTTGTCGTGGAGCTTACCTGAACAGATTCTAAAGATGAAAAGTCTCGCTTGGTTGCAAGGAACATTTCTCTTGAGGAAAATTTTAAGAAGACCAGAGCTTCGCTACAACTTACTGTCCATTCCATTACCGATATCCAAAAGTGTGTGTCCTAATTTATCGGCGTCACTCTAGGGCAAATGATGCTGAAGAATTATGAAGATGCCCTTATGCTCGCATATGTTGACAACTACAAGGGATGCCCTAACTTTGGCTTTCCTTCACTTGATTCCATCCTAATCGACAAAGTAATGGGCAAAATTAATCAGATGAAGCAGGGGATTGAACCTGCGGATGAGGAGGAAATTAATGCTGCTGAAGTCCTTTCTTTTGATGTCCCCTCCTTCGAAATCGAATCAGACTCTGAGGAGGATGGTGATAAAGATGACACCGCCAAGGAAAAGATGATGATGATGGCGACGACAGTGATGATGATAATGATGGTGATGATGATGACCTTGCTAGAGGCCAAGGTTTTGGCGAAGATAAAGGGGGTCTTCTGAAGCTTCTGAAAAAGATGGTGGCGATCAAGCTGAATTTCATAAAAAGGATCCATCTCCTCAGAAGGATATGCCACCTTCATCACCCGAGCCTTCTACTACTCATGAGGATGGGTCTTCTCCCATTCATACTGAAGAGCTAAAAGGAAAAGAGCAGGCCTTCCAGGTTTCCGTTCCAGTTTCTCAGGTATGGGATTCTTTGTTTAAATGTCTTTCGCTTCAAAGATAATAATTAGTGCAAAATCATGTTTTAGATAAGGAAAAAGTCTGCCCATCCATATAGGAATAAACTTGAAAGGAAACAAGTAGAAATTAACAAGTTATATAGGGAATTCGACAAACTGCTAAAGGAGCATAACGTTCTTTCTGAAAAATATCATGATCTCGATAGGTGTACCTCTGTACTAGCGTCTTTTAAATATCAGAGAGCTGCCCCTTTATTAAAGAGAGCGTGCCTCCGATATGACACTCTTTCAAAGGAGAATCGAGAGTTACTTACTTTATTTTGGATGATGATTGAAGAAAGAGAAATTTTAGTTAACTTTTTGTACAAAGCTTATTGCAGACATTCGATTATAGACTTTTCGTACTTAGGCGAATTCAGCGGGGGTTTACTTAGACGTTTCCACAAAAGACACTTAGATGAATTTGGATCTGACCCGCATCCTGGAGCTGGTTGGAATTTACCACGGGTTAAGTCGATTCCTTAAAATCTCCCTGCTGAAAAGCTTAAGTACTATAAAGATAAATTTGTCTCTAAGTTTTTCTCTAAGTCTATTACGTATGAACCAGATGAGTGATTGTAAATATGTAACAGTTTATTGATTCATGAATATATGTTTTAGCTCTGCCTTTTATATTTAGCCTTTCTTTATTATACTATTACAAAATGATTGTTCACTAGGTTGACTTGTTCCTAGAGATCATTTAGGCCAATATGTTAAACTAAGGAGATTTTATCACGAAAAGGCATCACTTTTAAAGACTTCAAAATTAGTAAGATATTGCTTTCTTCGAGATTTACAAAAACTTTATTTGGAATACCCTCGCCTCCACTTTGATTTCCTTGGGGACGAGAAAGAAAAATTTATTAGGGAGATCAAAACATTTCGTACAAAATTAATTTGCGGTCGCGATAGTCTTCCAGCCGGGAAGTGGGATTATAGCAAGTGCCCACCAGTCATTACCACAAAAGGAGTCACTATTCCTTTTGACTCAACAGTTACACTTTCTACTAACTCATTAAATAAAGTTAGAAAAGCGGTTTCTAAACTTTAGATGTAATCCAATTGCTTGTTGTATCTTTTAACTTTGTTGTTGTTTAAGTTGTAATTCGTCATTATAATAATAAAGATATTATTTTATTCTGATTTTGATTCTATTTTATTTCTTTAGCTTAAATAGGAGCTACAGTTATCCTCAACTTCTCTTTCTTATAATTTATCGTCACGCGTTGATGCTATTAGAGAGAAGTTGTTGCAAAGAAATGGAGGGATTGTGCCTGGTGACGACATCTTATTAGAATGCTTCGGTGGTAATATTGAGGCTATGAGATGGCACAAAAGATATGTTATTCAGAAGATCACCAGTGGCCAAAAAGATCACATCACTCACCTCGAGGCTAAAATTAAAAGTAAAGATGAAACGATTACCACGCTTAAGTGACAAGTGAAAATAAATCCTTCAATCAATTTAGATCACAAGATGTCGGGGTTCATTCAGCAAATTAGTGACTTGGAGCTGAAAATAAAGAATAGTTAGTCACAGTGTGAATCATTGGAATTCATTATGAGGGAAAAGATTCCAAGTATTGATTTGTCAGTCCCTCACTCTACTCCTACGGCTACTAAACCAACAAGATCAACACAACTTGCGGCCCAGAAATTCCCTATTATGCTCAATCCTCCTCCGGGTTTAGATGAAAATGTTGTGAGGAATTGGTTCCGCGGAGTTAAATTTGATATAGCCAAATATTTTGATGAACAACAGAAAGTTAAGTATTCTCGGACTACTAATGCTTACGCCGCCAAGAATAAAAAGCTCAAGCGCGATATTTATTTCCTCCAAAAGCGCGTTGCGGAGTTAAAAGGGATAACAAGACCCTTAGGGCGGCAAATAGAGCCTTCAATCGTGCTCTGAAAACTAACATTGATGCTATTAACAACAAAACCAAAGTAAGGAAGAAAGAGAAAAACCTCAAAGAAGTTCTCTGTGCTACGATCCACCATGTAGTAGATCCTTCAATCGCCACGACTCTTGACAAAGCTGCACAGGACTTATAATTTATTTGTATGTTTGATTCAAACAAGCTTGTTTTGTATAAAGATGTGATTATCTCCATAATTTTGTAAATCATCTCATGACTTATGTAAATTATATGAATTTGGAAAATATCACCTGATTTGTAATCCTTTTCTATCATGTCATTTCTAAAATGCCTTTTGATTGTTCCTTAATTATTTCTAAATTTACTGAATCTTTCATTTCTCTTTGTTGTGTTGACTTTCCTGTCAAGTATGAAGCAAACAGTACTTCTCATTATTTGCTTGAATTTGACATGCCAGTCTATGTTTATTATTTTCTTAAATTAACAAATCATCTTGTTAATTGCATGAAAGATAATCTATATCAAACATTTAAATCCCATATTCAACCGTGATGAGAAATGCTTGAGAACTTAGCTTCAACAATTTGGCTGGAATTTCTGAAATTTGCTAATAGAAAGGCCTACCTCATCACAAGAGATTAAATGTTAGAATATAACCATCATGATATATTTAATAAAGAGCTAAATTCAGAAATCGCCATCTGAATTTCGGAAGTAGAAATCCTTTGACCCATTCCTTGACATTAATGGGATTTGGTAAATTAGAAATCCAAAACTCAAATTCAAGAACTCTTTACAGTGATCTTCATAATAATATTCCTTTACCTAGATTTTGGCATTTGTGATAGAAAAATAGAATTCCATTATTGAAATTTCACACCCAGATTAGGGTTCGAATAAGTAATTGTCTAGATACCCAGATTTAGGTATATTAAGATAATCGATGGTTAATAGAGACCCGAAACCCAGATTCGGGTATTAAATAGTGAAGTTCTAAAATGAATATCCCGAAACCAAGATTCGCGTATTAATTGATGTCATTTAGATATGAAGGACCCGAAACCCAGACTCGGGTATTAATGGATGAAATTCTGGTATGAGAGACACAAAACCCTGATTTGGGTTTTTTTAGATGAAAGTCATAATACCCAGATTCAGGTATTTATAAGCGGGGCCATGTTCTACTCCTTTGATGTGTGAACCCTTCAGGTCTTGTATAGAAGTAATTTGTCTAGTTGCCTCTTGAGCTTGGACGTCATGGTCCGTAATTTGAAATGCCTCTTTCTTGATCTAGAACATCTTAGTTCATGATTTGATGTGCCTCTTCTCGGGCTTAGACATCTTATTCTATTGCTGAATGTGCCTCCTCTAGGGCTTGGACATCTTAGTCCAATGTTTGGTGGGCCTCTTCTTAGGCCATGACGTCTTAGTCCATTGTTGTTTGGAGCTTTTGGTTAGCTCATCTTAGAGACTGGAACCAAGGACTTACCCGACCTCCCTCCAGGAGGCACCATGCCCTGGCCCTTTTGCGGCGCAGACATGGGCTTGTTCGGTGCTTTACCCTGGCCATCTTATGGCGCGGATAAAGGCTTACTCCGTCCTCCCTCCAGGAGGTGCCTTACCCTGGCCATTTTGCGGCACGGATAAGGGCATGTTCGGTTCTTTACCCTGGCCATCTTATGGCACGGATAAGGGCTTACTCCATCCTCCCTCCAAGAGGTGCCTTGACCTGACCAGAGGCACGGCCAAGGGCTTGTCCGATACTTTAACCTGGCCATCTTATAGCGCGGCTAAAGGCTTACCCGCCCTCCCTCCAGGTGGTGCTCTGCCCTGGCCATCTCAGCATGGACAGAGGCATTTCTACCATCTTAGGTAGACTACCATCCTATGTTGTATCCAAATATAAGGAGCATTTCACTCCCAACCATGTAGATTTTTCTTTGAAAAGCAACTCTTAATTGATTCTTTTTAAAATCCTCTTTACATATTCTTTGATCTTTCCTTGTCGAAAGAAATTTATGATCATCCCCTCCAAGGCTCTGCAATGGTTAGTTTCGTGTCCATTCATTATGTGATAATGACAATAGGATCCTCCCTGGTTTCTTTCATGTTTCGGCCTCCTTTTCTATGATGGCTAGTAGTTAAGCTCATCCTTTGTAAGCAAGTAGACATTCTCTATGGAAGTTGTCAAGTTGCACTCTTTTGGAAGTCTAGATTTGAAACTTGATTCTTGCGGATGGCCTTTTGACTTCTTATTTCTTGGTCTTAATATTTCACACTCTTCGATTGATTTTCTTTTCTCCACCCTTTGAATTTCTTGAATTGGAAGTGCGTTCACTGTAGTTGGCTGCCACTTTTGTGCAAAGGCATTGTAATCATTCACTGTCTCTTTCTCAAAGATGGTTCCTTTGGAGTAATGCTTAATTGTTTCACTCATCCGATTGAAGACATTGTTTTTATCATCACGGTTGAAGACATTGTCACTTCCATTTGTTTTCTTTCCAGATGCAAAGATTGGGGTGGGGCCAACATGAAAAGGATTCAGACTCCATTTCTCAAGATCATAAGATTCCGCTTTCTTCTTGTTTATAATTCTAAGAGCTTCTAGCCTCAGTCTTTGCTCTTCATCTTGATTGGAGTTCTTGAAGAACCTTGAAGGGAACCTTATCCCATGGGGCTCAGAGGATCCTTGTTTTGACCTTATGATTCTTCTAGCCATGATTTATCAAATTAGATAAACTTGAAGTAGGACTGAATTAAGCAGGGTTAGAAGGCAGCAGTGTTGGGGGTTTATCCAAATTAGAGGTTCAAGCCCTCCTTCTAGTGCCAAAAATGTTAATAAGATTTCTTTTCAACACCCCAAAATGATGCTAAGAAAAGTGAATAATCCTTTATACGAGTGGTGCAAAAAGAAGGTATGAGTCCTTTTAGAACTGCCTTTCGATTAGGATTTATTTAATGATATTCCTCAAGCAGGCCTTTCGACTGTGTCGAAAGGGTTGGTTTCTGGGTTAAGTGGCATTTCGATCCAGTTGGGTAGGTATGATATCTCCTTCGAAAGTCATCCTTTCGATCTGATTGAAATACCCTGAGTTATGTTTTTTTAGATAGGTTTCGACCTAGTTGGAGGCCTAAAGCTGTAGATTGGCTTGGGTTTTGGTTATTAAGCATGATGGGAGGTTTCGACCTTGTCAAAAGCTTGGAGGCTTGTCTTTCTTGAGTTTAGGTGGGAAATCTTAAGCTTCAGTAGATCTGAGATAGGTTTTTATCTTGTCGAAATCCATGGGTATAACTTCTTTGGGTTTGAATCTGTAATTTCAGGATTTGATGTTTAGAGGATTGGCTACGACCTTGTCGAAGGCTTTAGATCACAGAGTAGATAACTTCGAATGGGTTATAGAAGTTATAGAGCTTGAAGAGGTATCGACTAGGTCGATAGGAGCCTTTCGATATAGGTTAAACTTGAAACATAGAGGTAAATCCAACAGAAGCTTTAGTTAAGTAGTAAAAAGTTCTTAGGTCTTCCCTTTTTCATCTAAGGAAACTCTATTTCATTAAATTCCCAGATCAATAATTCTAATATTAGGGTTACAATGCTTTATTTAATAGAATACAAGTTCATAATGAGAGGAATCGGATCCCCAAAACGTGACCCCTTGGGTCTTATTTATAAATGCATCCTGGCACCTTTCAACCCTAATTCCTTTAACTGGGTCGGAAGGTGGCTATTGATTGACTTAAGCAAGCTACCGCCTTTGTCGAAAGGTATGGTAGTGCTCCTCTCCTTTGAGTTATCTTGTAAGTGCTTCCGACTCTGTGGATAGCTTTCAATCATTGGTTTCGATGATGTTAGTTTCGCCCATGCTCATTTTTTGATCTGATGCGGAACCTTTCCTGGACCACACTGGTATCGACCGATTCGAAAGGCTTACTATAGCTTTCGAAGGGGTTGCTCCAGATAATACTTGCTTCCTAGCAATTTGAATAATGGCAAAACCATTGGTTTAGAATGGTTTGCCGTATCTTCAAAGCGCCATTCTTCATTGTCTTCGAAAGGTGTAGCTTCGACCTAATTGAAAGGTCTTTAGTTGGGTTGCTAATGAAGGCGAAAGGGTGTTTTCGGCCCTCTCATCTTCTTCGAAAAGTAAGGATTTTATGAATAGAGATTGGAGTAGCCTTACATCACCTTTGAAAGGTCCTGAAGCTTGCAAACCTTGATGGCATCATCCCTTCGACACCTTCAAAAGGTTGGACTGGAGCTCTTCTCTTTTGCTCTTTGTTCAAAGAGGTCTCAACTTGGTCGAAAGGTGAACATTTGGAGTAACAATTTATGTAGAGGGTAAATCTACAAAGGAAATTTATCA
This sequence comes from Allium fistulosum, assembly GCA_030737815.1. Classification (NCBI taxonomy): domain Eukaryota; kingdom Viridiplantae; phylum Streptophyta; class Magnoliopsida; order Asparagales; family Amaryllidaceae; genus Allium; species Allium fistulosum. Next base: position 392,118,609 of record CM060901.1, read on the forward strand.
ACATGATATCCTATTGGGACTTACAAATGAGAAGATGATTTAGACTTCTCATGAGAAGATGATTTAGCCTTTTCATAAGTATAACTTGAAATGCTGACCTCATAAAATGATTCTTTTGAATGATGTTTTGAATTTGTACAACAAAAAGTAACTCATGTAATATGGATAGATTGTAATATCCCAGTTGACTAGAATTTTTATTGAATTTTTATAATTTCAAATTTTCTACTAAAACCATTTTGCCTTTTTCATTCTTCTTCTGATAATTTGATATGTTGTGTGATGAAATTAAGATGATTTATGATATAAACATTCAATGTTTATCACATTGGATTTGTAGTTTTACCTCAAAATGGTTTTTAAAAGGGGTTTTAAAATTACTGTTTATTCAGGATATAATGTCGAGGAAATGACTGAAATTAAAAAATCAGTTTAAAATTGAAATTTTGGATTTTTGAACTTCTACTAATTTTTAAAATGACTTCGATCTATAAATGATACTTTTAAAATATAAAAACTAGAAATTTTAGAAGATTTTGGTTTAGTTTGAATTAATATTCAACAAGGGGTATTTTTAAAAGTTTGCGTGAGAAAATTCAAGTATATTGATTTGAAAAATCCAAAAAGCCTATTTAAAATATTTTAGGATAAAGTTCATATTTATAAGGATTAAATTTGAATTATATGATTTTATTTTAGATTCAAATTTTAATAAAAGGGTTCGAATATTTTTAAAGGATGGGAAAAAATTGATAAACTTCAAACTTAACCTTTTGAAAATTCCTATGGATATAGTTGAAGTAACTTGAGATGAAACTCATAATTTTAAAAGTTTAAGTTTTGTATTATTTTATTATATTTTGAATTTAAACTATATTGGAAGAATAAATCATATTGAAATAATTCAAATTCACTTTAGTTTGAATAATATATATATATATATATATATATATATATATATATATGGATATTAAAGTAGAAAAGCTTTTATGAAGCTAATTTATTTTGGAATTAATTTGTATATGAATTTAAACCATAAATAATGAATAGTTCATATATATAAGCTTTTCTATAAATGAATTTTTGAGAATTATTCAAGATGATTCTCTATAAATGAATTTGAAATTCATTTATACAAGTAAACTATTTTGATTTAAATACCAAATGGTATTGACTATTATTTTTTTATATTTAAAAGGATTACAGTATGATTTTCAAGAAGAAAAACCAAGTATATAATTATATATTTTGGAAAATATGAGTATACTTTATATAATAAGAATAAGTTTAGATTGAGTAAATAGCAAGTTTGCACGAGTTTGATTGCTTTTCTATTATACTCATGCTACGATAATAGAGGCTTGCTAGAATTGAATTTAAATAAATTAACATTTGGTTTTGAATATTACATGAAATAAATTAAGCTTATAAAGTGCATTTCCAAGTATGATTTAAAATGCAAGCTTAAATGATTGAATTGGATGGTTGATCGAATTTGGGTGATTTAAATACTTGTTTGATTCTAAAATTAAAAGTATAAGATTATATTGTGTAATTCACCCATGATATGTGTGTGTGTAAATATAATTCTCATAATATTAATTTGAATGGATGAATTTTCATGATTGAATTAAAATATTTGAATGCACTATTCCTTGATAATTGAATTGAATATACATGACATCATTTATTTGGAATATAACTTCAACTTTAGGAATAATGATGCCTTGAGAAGCCAAGTGCTTTCGAAACTTGAAATATAACATTTGACGAGAAAGGTACGAGGTATTCACTACTAGATTGCTAGTTTTGTATCCTAGCGAACTAATTCAAGGATCGCAACCCGAATCATGACAACCTTGTCCATCGTCAGAGTGCTCAAATGATCTATTGTCAGGACACATGATGTTATTAAAGATATTGAAGAATGTAGGAGATGTAGTGGAAATGAAGAGAAATAGCACCACTAGATAGAGATATGGTAAAGTGGACTATAGCATGAGTAAGATTTATCACGCCTCTATATACTTGAAGGTTACGTCCATAATGGGATCGTGTACGAGCCACCATAATAGGCCGAAAGTATATGGATGAAAGAGATTGTGATTACTTGTCGGGTCAGATAGTCTATGTAGAGGGTAAATTCATCGAAGAGATTTATCAACGCGGTATCCTGTTGGGACTCATGGATGAGAAGATGATTTAGCCTTCTCGTGAGAAGATGATTTAGCCTTCTCATAAGTATAACTGGAAATGCCAACCTCGTAAAATGATTCTTCTGAATGATGTTTTGAATTTATACAACAAAAAGAAACTCATATAATATGGATAGATTGTGATATCTTGGTTGACTAGAGTTGTAGCTATGAATCATAATGAATAGAGCCGTGACAAGTGTGTTGACTGATCTGTGAAAATGAACTATGGGCAGGATATTGTATGGTGTGAGTGACATCGGTATGTTTGATAGATATGTCACGTGTTTATACCCAACATCACACTTATATGTTATTATTATGCACTTTTATACTTAAAGCTAGAATTCTAGTCTGACTCGAGGTTTGTTATGTATATAACAACGCCTCCTATCAGACTGAGATGTTGTGTTTTCAGTATAGCTAGCTTAGGACGTTAGTTTATTAAGCAGTATTTGGGAGATGTTATAAGTAGTATGTACATTATGTTAAATTACAATGATATTTGAGTTTAGCAACCATTGCTTAGAAGTCAGGATCCACATCAACATTTAGTTTGTTTCGAGATATGAGTGATTTCTCCTTCCGTACACATTGATCCAAGCAATTGGATGGTATACTCCATCTAATGATTCGGTCACTGGAGTCGGGGCATCATAAGATGTGCATTTATTTATCTATTAGTTATATCTACTAATTTATTTATCCAATTATTTCCAAACATTAATTTTTTTCCATTAACAGTATAGAGAGATGTTGTAGTTGGAGTTTTATGTGATAATCCTGTCTTTTATTTGTCTAAGATTGTATTATTGATTATTTTTTTTTTTTTCTTATGCTGTGAGTTTCAAAAAGTAAAGACTTTTGTATATAGCTCTATAATTTATTTTACATATTTTTCCTTAGAATGGTCCATTGTCAACGACATCCATAATGTTAGTGCCCCTTTCAAGCATTAATCGGGACATTGGTGGGTTGTACATGAGTATCATAGCTTAGATTAAGCAATTCCCACTAAATTAGGGCATATGTGTGAACATATTTGTAAATATATATATATATATATATATATATATATACACACACACACATATGTATCACTGTGTGTGTGTTTATTTATTTATATGCCACACCCCATATATTTACATGCATTATCTTTGTCAACTGTTATCCAGCCTTTTGACCAAACAATATTCGAACAGATTGGACGAACCAAACTTGGAGTTTTCAAGGCAGGAAGCTCGGAGAGATAGCCCAAGAGTCCAGAAACCAAGCACAGATAAAGTCGCAAGACCAATACAAAAGCAACCTAAGCCAAAGGAGTCATCAATTCACCCAAGTTGGAGCTCGGTACCGACCCCACTCTATGGGTCGAAACCGACTCCTGATTCGACCTCAAGTGGACCCTATTTTCTGCCTATGCTTCCTCTAAGATGCCTTGAGCCTATTTTCGAAGTCATTTTGTAGGTTAAATCCAATTCTTCATAGGTCTCCATGAACACTTGAAACTTCAAATTTGCTCCTCTGAAATCCATCATTTGGGCTCGAAAACAAGCTAATATTAGTGCAAACAACTATGGAATCACAAAGCTAACCACAAGACGATCCAAGATGAAGAGTTGGAGATGACAATTTTGGTGAAATTGAGGAAAAGTACCGACCCCTACCCATGGTTCGGTACCGACTCCTACTTCCTGTTGATGTGGAATCTTTTTTATGGAAGAATTGGTCTAAATCGTGTGCAACGGCTAGGAGATATTGTGTGCGAGATATTAGGCTCCCTACCTCTATAAATAGGAAGGTAGGGCTCATATTTCAGGATCTTTTGGGCTCTATTTCCATTCTAAGTTATATTCTTGTAATTCTAAAAATCTAAGTGTCGATGTTGTACCACCCATAAGAACTTCTGCCTCCGAGTCAGAAATAAGCAATAAAAGATTGAAGTGGATGTAGGCCTCGGTTTGCCGAACCACTTTAAATTGTTGTGTGTTCTCTTTTCCTAATTTTTCATTTACTTTCTTCATATTTTATTCTTTGCCTTAATTCTTGAGCATTTGTGTCATTTCTGGTTTAAACATTTGGTGCTTTCATTGAGAAACTTGAACCCAGGCTATTTGGATCCATTATCTACTATTGGATTTCCCATATCCAAGAGATAGATCTAATTTCTCAGTCTTTGAAATATACAACTTAGATTTGCAAAGATCTACAAGAATCTTTCTGCCATGGCCCCATCAAGAAGTGACCATCCTACCAACTCCAAAGCTACTACTGAAGCTGAGAATCAGAATCCTTGGTAAGGGGATGGAGTTGTCCAACCTACTCAAACGGAGATCTAGACTCCTACTGATATCGTGACCAGAATGAAGATGGATATGATGATAAAGAAAATGGAAAATATATTTCAGGCTAGTCAATAGGAGATGAATCAAACGACGCAGCAGAGCTTGACGTTGTTGAATAAGCTAACTCAAATCAGCCGTAGAAGGAGTAGAAGGGACTCTAGTTCTTCGTCTGAAAGTTCCTCATCATCTGTGCAGAGACAGAGGGACAGGAAGTAGAAGAGGACTCAGAATGTTGCTAGAACATTATACCAAGGAAGAGGGCACGCCCCAAGCTCGAGTTTGGCGATCGGTACCAACCCAAGGTTAGGGGTCGGTACTAACCCCTCCAGTGGTGGGCCCAAAGCCAGTCCTTTGAAAGTGGCATGGACTTGGCTTTTGGACGCGCTGGTGGTGGTCATAATCTAGAGAATCGTGTTGCTGCTGATGATATTTCTCATGCGAATAAAACAGAGGGGACTACTAGACGAATGGATCTCCTTGAGGCTGGAGAACCTAGGCCTCAAGGTCCAAACCGAGAGCATTCGCCGGGCCAAACACTCGGATCAGGTCCCGATTATTGCCATTCAATTGAACCTGTTGACCCGGACTACTTGGAGGATATAGTCAAGAGACTTATTAGTGAAAATCGTTTTAGGAGTAACGATAAGTGGCGTACTTCTCCTAGTCGAAATCCGTTTACAAAGAACATTCTATATGGAAGATATCCTTGGAGATTAGCAATGCCAACTATGCCATTGTATGGAGGAACGACATACCCTAGGCAGCACTTGATGAGATATAAATGGCATATGGATCAGCTAGAGCTTCCATGTCATGAAATGCCACAGTTTCCCGATTTTCTTAGAAGGAGTAGCTATGATACAGTTCACTCGACTTCCTCATGGTCCATATCATCTTTTGCTGAGTTATCAAAGAAGTTTGTAGAATAATTCCATTTTCATACTACATGTCCAAAGCATATGATATCTTTGTCTAACCTCTTCCAAGCTGAGGGAGAGTCACTAGAGGATTTCTTGAATTGGTTCCATACAACTGTGATAGAAGTTAGGATCCCCAGGATGACATAGTGTTGATGGCATTGATCAGGGGGATTCATCCAGATATGGAGTTCAGGGAATGGTTGGAAAGGAAGGCCCCATCAATGATGGATGCTTTCTATAGGAAGGCTAATAAATACTTATGCTTGGAGGAAGTGAAGAAACGTCCACGGAGGACTGGTGCTAGAAATTCGAATGAAGTGATACAAAGCAACATTGCTGGAAAGCAATCTAGAGGAAGCTCCAGAAGTGTGGATGTGAATGTTGGTAATCAAAAAAAAATCGGAAATGAAATGATGATGGGGCTAAGAAGAAGAAGCCAGATAGCAAGAATCGTATTAGGACTCCAAAATATGATAGCTACGCTGAACTATATAACTCGATGGAGAATATCTATCTGGTAACTTGAAACACTGAGCAGTATAGAAAGCCGACTCTAAAAGAGTCGATTGAGAAGGAGAGAAAGTCAGACAAGTTCTGCAGATTTCATAAAACTCACGATCATAATACCAACAAGTGCAGACACTTTTGGGATATGATTGAAGATTTGATTCGCAAGAAGAAGTTACACCAGTGTGTGAAAGCCCCGCAGGATGGCGGGCAAGGAAACTCAATCGCCCTTGGGCTGTCTTCCAAATGGAGGCAAGCTGAGCCTGGTGTTGACGCATTCAAGTGGCCAGAAAAATGATAAGTGATTAACATAATCATTAGTGGGCCGCATCCTGCCAATAAAAGCTTTACGAAATGGATAGATACGTTGGAGCTATAAAACACGCTGAGAATGAAAGTTGCTATGCTGTTGAGGATGGAGCTCCGGCGAAACAATCTCAAACCATGATAGACAATACTATTTTCTGAAATTGAGATGCTGAAGGAGTGGAACCTCCGACGATTGACCCACTCATGATTTCAGCTACGATTGGTCCTGCTGTTGTATGGAAAGTGCTTGTTGACTATGCGAGTTCAGTTAATATCTTATTCAAGAAAGCTTATGATCAGATGATGCTAGAGGAGAAGGGTTTGAAGCCTTGTAAGTCTCGAATATAGGGGTTCAATGGGATGGCTACTAAAGCCATAGGATTTGTTGAATTACTAGTGCTACTTGGTAAGGGCAACGGCCAGCGAGTGCGGGTCGTGCCTTTTTTTATGTTGGATATATATTCTGATTATAACGTATTTTTGGGCCAACCATCCCTAGCAAAATTTAGAGCAGCCATAGCTCTCTGGTGTTTAACTATGAAGTTTCCTATAGACAATGGAGAGGGAATTGTGCGCAGAGACCAGGTGGTTGGCCGCGAATGCTACGTCGTCGATCTAAAGGAGGCAAGGAGAAAGGAAAGAATGTAGAGGGGGCCCTCTGCATAAAGGCTTTGGATGCATATCAACTACAGTCTAAGCCCCGGCTTGGGCAGACTAGTCGGCTCTACGATGACATGGACAAACAAAAAGAGCCAAAAGGTGGACAAGCAGCTCCCGCCGAGTCAACGATTGTTGTTCCAGTCGGATGATTAAAGCAAAATCCTGAAGGTTGAATCTCAACTCGGTGCTAGTGTAATGAAGGAGTTGGTTGGTTTTCTCCAGGCAAACTTGGATGTGTTTACTTGGACACACTTGGACATGTGTGTGATCTCGCCAGGGATAGCGATCCATGCATTAAACATCAAACCAAAGTGGCTTCCTGTATAACAGAAATGCCACCGCCTAGGTCCAGAGAGATCCGCTGCACTCAAAGAAGAAGTGGATAAGCTGAAGGACAATGGCTTCATCCGTGATGCCTTATACCTGGATTAGGTATCAAATCTTGTCTTAGTCAAAAATCAAACAGGAAGTGGAGGACATGCATCGACTATTCGGACTTGAATAAGGCATGCCCGAAGGACAGCTTCTCGTTTTCGAGGATTGATCAACTGGTGGATTTGACTTCTGGACATGAGCTACATTCATTTATGGACGCGTACTCCGGATACTATTAAATCCTGATTACGTTTCAAATCAAGAACATAACAGCTTCATTATCAACCTCGGACTCTATTGCTATCTGGTCCTGCCCTTTGGATTAAAGAACGTAGGAGCGACTTACCAGAGACTTGTGAACTAGATGTTTAAAGACCAGACTGGACAATCGATGGAAGTTTACGTGGACGACATGCCTGTGAAGTCAAGGTGTTCTAGAAACCATATTGATGATCTGGCAGAGATGTTTGGTGTCTTTCGGTAATACAAGACGAAGCTCAATCCTTTGAAATGCTCTTGCGACTTTGCATCATGAAAGTTCTTGGGCTTTATTGTCAACTCTCATAAGATTGAAGGTATCCAAAAAAGATCAAGGCTTGAGAGAAATCGAAGCCCTGAAGACAATCAAGAAGGTCCAAATCTTAAATGGGAAAGTCGCCGCCCTATGCCGGTTCATCTCCAGAGCAATTGCCAAGTGCATCCCCATCGTTGGAGTGGTCAAGAAAAGGAAAAGTAATTTGAAGTGGAATCAAGACTACAAGGATGCATTCCAAGCTCTAGTGAATCACTTGGATAGACCTCCCGTTCAGTCAAAATGGTGGATGATGAGGATTTGTTTTTATAGCTGGCGGTGTTGGTGCATGCCCTGAGCGCCGCACTTGTATTTGAGGAATCCTGCATCCAGCGACCGGTCTACTATATAAGCAAGTGGTTGACTAGAGCAAAAAGTAACTATCCAAGACTAGAAAGGCTCTCTTACTACTTGTTGATTGCTTCCAGAAAACTCCACCCCTATTTCTAGGCTCATCCAATCAATGTCCTCACTAACCAGCATTTACGACAAGTCTTGCAACAACCTAAGACTTCTGGAAGGCTGTTGAAGTGGAACATTGAACAGAGTCAATACGATATCACCTATTACCCTCGGAGGGTAATCCAAGGTTAGATCCTAGCGGATTTCATAATTGAATTCACTACATGAGAGGATCCTCCGAAAAAAAGTGGGGAAAAAGAAGTTGGATGGAAGATGTACATAGATGGTGCATTTAATGATTAGTGTTTTGGTGCTGAAGTCGTACTTGTTACTCCAGAAGAATACCCGATCAGTTACGCCTTGAAACTCGACTTTTCGACGATGAACAACGAAGCTGAATACGAAGCCCTGATTACAGGATCGAAAATCGCCAAGGAACTAGGAATAAAGCTTTGCACATTTTCTACGACTCCTAGCTAGTGGTATGCCGAGTTAGGAAAGAGTATCAAGCAAAGTGAGCAAGCTTAGCTCCTTATCTAAACCAAGTTCTTGAGCTGCTCGACGACATTGAATATTATACGATAGCGCATATTCCTAGAGACCAGAATGAAAAGAACGATTGATTGTCTAAGCTGGCTAGTTCTGGATATGCACAGCTCATGAGCTTGATTTTGGTGAAAGTACTTTTAGCTCCGAGCATCGACCAGATGGATGTTGATTGGATCTTGGAGATTGAACCAAAAAGGGAGTCATGGATGACTCCGATTCAAAATTATTTGCAAAGAGTGATCATTTCAAAGAGAAGGAATAAACAACAAAAAGTTCTTTACCAAGATTCGAGAGACATCATGTAAGAAGGATTACCATACAGAAGGGTTTCTAAGTCCTCATACTTCGGTGTGTCACTCACAACGAGGCCAAGCAAGTCCTAAGAGAAGTTTACGAGGGGCTTGTGGCTACCATACTAGGGGGAAAACCTTAACAAAGAAGATTCTACGATATGGATTTCTAGCCAACTGTCAATCGAGATGCAGCTAATTATATCCGTAGATGAGACAAGTGCCAGGGATTTGCTAAAATTATGAGCGCCCCGCCAAGGGAGATCACTCAAATGGTCGGTCCTTGGATGTTTATAGTCTGGGGGATCAATATCATCGGTGTGTTGCCAATATCTAAAGGTGGTGCGAAGTACGCCATCGTTGCAGTTGATTGCTTCACTAAGTGGGCTAAGGCAGAGCCATTGGCCATGATCACCATAAAGAAAGTAATCAATTTTGTTGTCCAGAATATCGTCTATCGTTTTGGAGTTCCACAGGGAATCTTACCGATAACCGGACCCAATTTGACAGTACTAAATTAAAAGATTTCTACAGCCGGCATCGCATAGAGAAGAGATTTGTAGCTGTAGGACACCATCAGGCGGATGGACGGGTCGAAGCTATAAAAAAAATTATCAAGTCCATTCGTAAGAAAGATTGGAGAAGGCCAAGGGCAAGTGGGTCGATGAACTTCCATTCACGCTTTGGGCTTATCAAACCACACAGAAGTCAACGACTGGTCACTCTCTATTCGCCTTGGCGTGCAGATCGAAGGCTATGATTCTGGTTGAACTGGAAGTACTTTCTTATCGAGTGACACATTACAATCTGTAGACGAACGCAACTACTTCTAGATTCCCTCGATATGATCAATGAGAAGCGGATCAAAGCTGAGTTGAATACTACACACAAACACCAAGTCGCTTGATATTACAATACCAAAGTCAGGAGTAAAACCTTTAAAATCGGTGACTAGGTCCTCAAATGAATCTTCCTTGGCCCTAAGTACTTAGGCCCGAGTTGGGAAGGATCATACGCAATAGAGGAAAAGCTTGGAGATGGCACTTTCAAGCGGCAACTATGGGCGGAGTCTCACTCCCGAGGGCATGGAATAGCGAGCACCTATGATGCTACTTCACTTTGAAACAAGCTTGTAAATAATTGGCAAGAGCCGTGTAATAAGACAAGTTCTGTCATTTTCCATCTTTTATGAAATAAAACAGCTTTTCTTGCCCGAAAATCCGTCTCTCCATTACTTAAGAGGTGTGAGTTGACCGACTTGTAACGACCCGAATTTTGAGTAACATTATTTAGGATATTTAATTAGTTAAATTAAATAAAATAATATAAAGATTAGGGGATTGAGATTTGTGATTAGTAAGGGTAGCCATGCCATGTTAACAAATAAACTAAAATTAATTCGAATGAAATAGATAAGGGAAGTTAGATAAAGGGCAAAATAGGGAAAAGACACATTCTAATACCCTAAACCCTTAAGTCGTGTTCATTCTACACATTCATTGTCAAAATTAAAAATAGAGGCCAGCAACCATTAAGTAAGAACAAGAGGAAGATAAGCTAAAGGAAGAAGCTAAATAAACATTAATCCATTCTCAAAATCTCAACTCCTTAATCTCAAAGCTAAGGTGAGTAATGACTACATCTCATGTTTTCTATTATTTTCGGTTTTAGGATGAAATCCGAATTATTTTGCAAAGTTATTTGCCATGTTTTAATTGTTAAAATGGACATATGTGCTTGTTGATGATTTATGATATTTCATATGGATTTTATGATATGTTTAATGTGAAAACCCTAATAAATGACATCCAAATGCCTTGCGATTTTAGATTTAGATCATGAAATTTTAGAGATGGGTTTCAATTTTCATAATTTTCTAAATTAATGTGGATTTTGTATTAATTTTCTAGTGAGGAAAATGGATATTTGGGTTTAAAATAATTTACGGCTAAATTATATATGTTTTGGGTCTGAAATTTATATATGTTAGAAAACTTATTAAAAATGATTTAAAGGAATTTTTATAGAGGTTTCCTAAGTGTTTTAATGAATATATAAAATTATTTAAGGTATGGGACTTAAATGTTTTATATATTTATAAAAGGAGAAAGGATATTTTGTAAATGTTTTAAATGGTTACTTCTGAAATTTTGATAGTGCATTTAGAAAAGAAAATTAGCCACTAATCAGGTTTTGACAAATAAAGCAGGTTAGTTGAAAAGATTACTTTAAAAAGCTAAAAATCAGTTTATACATGCTTTTTACATGTTTTACCGCTTTCGCTACCAGCTTTCGACCTAGTACTCCCGCTTCCATCCACATCGAAACCAATGCGCATGGTATCAATACTAGGTACGTAGCGAATTGGACTAAGGCAGAAGGTATGAGGTCGAAACATGGGGTTCTAAAGGGGTCGAAGCTTTGTTTTGTGTTTAAAAGAGAATGTGCATGCTTTGCTTTCGACTTAATTAGCTTTCGACTCGGTTAGCTTTCAACTGGACTAAGTTTCTTTAAAGAAATGGTGGCGCCTTTGTTTTAAGAAATTACTTTCGCCTGGGTCGAAACCTTTTGCTGCCGCCTTTTTCCTTTCAAAGCAGTGCTTTCGAAAGGTTCCTTTGTTTTTAAATTAAAGCTACTTCTCCAATGCTTTTGAAGGGTTAGTTTCGACACCATCACTTCTTTACTTAGGAATTGCTTTCGAAAGAGTTCTTTCGACTTAGTTTTTTTATGACCCTTTTGTTCTGTTGAAGGTAGAACCAAAGGTTTTGAAAGGAAAGGTTTTTAAATTGTTTCAAAAGGTTTTCACATGTTTTACTTGAACCTAAATGCCTTCGAAAGATTTGATGTTTGCAAAGGATTTAATGCTTTCGAAAGGTCTAAATGAAGGTTTTGAAGGTGTGGTTCCCCAATGGTTTTGAAAGGTTTAAAGGGAAGGTTTCTAATGATTTCGAAAGGCAATGTTAAGTGTTTCAAAGATAGGATGTCTAAGGTTTTAAAGCTTTCGAAGCTGGTGTTTTTCAGTGGTTTCGAAAGGTTTGTTATGAAGGGTTTCGAAAGGGTATGTTTTGGCATTCGGCCTAAGGTTTTACTTGTATCGAATGTGGTACTTTCAATGGATTTGAAAGGGGTACTTTCAAAGGTTAAATGTTTTCATCAACAAAGTTTTGTGTAAAGTATATATAACATGGCAAGGTGATTTGCGTAAAGCATAGAGTATATTTTCCTTGTTTAAAGAATGATTTAAAGGTTTAAATCAATTTGAAAGAAAAGGTTTTCAAGGAAAATTTTATGGGTAGTTAACCCTATGTAAAATGACTCAGATATTAGAATACCAGATGTAACTGATATAGGGTCGTGCCCTCTACATTAGCTATTAGCCCCTAGCTAATTTAGTCCAAAATTCCAATGTGTAAGGCTCTGTCACAGGTAAGACTAAAATGATGTTACACACAGACAGGCGTATACAAAGAGAAAATAGGTTATTGGTGAGCCGCAAAACCATCAGGATCAGTTGACCCTTGAGAAGTAAGTTAGGGACAGACCGTCCAGAAGAGGAGTATCTAACAAAAGTTAGATTATTTGTTTATTTTGTTTGGTAGGTCCGAGTCAGCTAAATGTTAGTAGTTAGCCAAACAAAACTATATTGCTCGGACATATAGTCCATTTGTTACCTGATTTATATGCTTTCATGATATGATATTATTGTTGTAACCAGTTTTGGTTGCAATATCAAGATTTGCAAAAGATATGGTTTAAAAGGATATTAGTAAAGGGAAACCCATTCCGCTACGCGGTGTGGTCACACTTAATATCATATAACCGAGATGTATAGTATTATTCACACTAGGCTTTATGTCTGACTCGAAGTTTATGTTTTCCCCTTAAACTCTAGGGTGCTCAAAATTGATTTGAGTAGGCTGAGGCTTGAGGATTTATAGGTGTTTAGTAGGTGGACGAATAAAGCTTTCGAAGACGAGAGGAGGCTGAAGTTAGCTATTTAGAAGTTGTTCTGTTTGTTTTATTCCATTGTGTTATATTAAGTCATTATGACTATTTAGTACTGTGGTCAACTAAGGGGGCATCTTCATATGTCGCTCTTGGTGTATTTTGTAACAATTATATTTGATCTAATCCTGGGAAACGTTTGGGGTTATGTAACTTAGATGTGAAAAGTTGTTTTGAAATATAATCAGAAAAATGTTTTAATCTGTGATGATTGGATTTCATATTCTAGTGCTTCTGATATTATGGATACCATTAACATTATCGTATTTGGTCACCAGAAGTAAATACTATAGATGACTGCAGCATCTGTAGCGCTTAGCTTCAGGCTACCAGATAGGGGATGTTACACGACTCGAAGGAATCTTCATATGATTAATGCGGGTGTGAAAGAACCTAGAGATAGGTGCCGATCAAACTTCTATGGCCTATGATTGAGCCTTTGAAGTCCTTTTTAGTGTTCGAAGATTGATGCCAATCAACTCTTGCCTTTGGATTAGAGACAGGAGTATAAAATTAAGCTGGATATGACATGACTGTTTGCATGCCAACTCTTGCCTTCGGATTGGGGGAGGGTGTATAAACTAAACAGACGTGACCCGACCGTCCGTTAGTCAACTTTGTCCTCGAACTGGGGGCAAGAGTATAAACCCATATCGGATGTGATATGACAATCCATAAACCAACTCTTACCTTTGGATTGTAGGCTGGAGTATAAACTCAAACCAGATGCAGCATGACTGTCAGTACACTAACTCTAACCCTCGGATTGAAGGTGGGAGTATAAATTGAAGTGAGCATGATACAACCATTCGCCTACTTAACTCTCATCCTTGGATTGGAGGTAGGAGTATAAATGGAAATGGACATGATAAGGCCATCCAACTCTTGACATCTTGCCCGGAGTTGGCAAAATGGAAGATCCATACCCAGAATAAGGTGGGATCTAGATTTCAGGCCTTCGATCGATGCCTAAAGTTAGGTGTGACAGAACGTAAACATCCTGGATGAGAATGTATGAACTACGATCTTGAGTAGTTAAACCTAAATAAGTGCCCAGAGATTGGCGCTTCAACATATACTTTGTGTTTGCAACAATGATGAAGGGGTTGTAAATCACAGAGCGGGCTAAAGGATTCGGTCCGACAATAATAACTAAAAGGAATAGATCACAAGTACATTGAATGGAAATCGTATTTCTTAAGTACTTAGACAAATTCATACAAGGAGTAAACAAAAAAAACCTTTGTCATTCACATGAAACCAAGAAAGCTAAGTACAAGTGTTACTGACACTAGAAACAAAAAGCAAAAGCAGGAGCCGAACCCCTACAAAGCCGACCAAAAACCAAAATAGAATGCAACTACTACTAAAAGGCAACCCTATCTACACTAGACAAGTCGACGCTCACTTCTTTGGTTCATTCTCCTTTGTTTCGTTTCAGAGCCGGGAGAAACATCGCTCGAGCTTTCACCTTGTCTTTTCCCTCCTCTTCCTTCACTTCCTTTGCCCTTTGGTGCAGTGCTCTACGACGATCCAGCAGGCACGCTTTGAGCGTTATCAGGAGAAGCAATATGGACCGAAGCGAAAATAGTTTTCCCAGGCAAGGCAATGGATATAAGAGGAGGAATAACTTTGAGTTTCTCCTACTTGACCTCTGTGGAAAGGAGGAAGTCTTTCCTAAGTTCTTACTTGAGCTCATGCATGGTGAGGCCTGACAGGGACATGGAGACCCCAGTAATAACAACATCTTCATTAATATGAGTTTTCAAATTCCTAAGAGTTCCTTCATCCAACAAAGCATCGATCATCTGCTTGTCAAGACTAAGAGTACCATCAACCGGGACGGTTGGAATCGTTGTTGAGGTGGTAATAGTAACTGATTCTGTTACTGGCACTTGCAGTCTCGGCCGAGAGTCCTTGTCGGGAAGCGGAGAAACATGAAGCTGACTTGAAGCTTGAGAAACAAAGAGAGAATGACTAGCTATGTTGGTCGATGATATGTCAACTTTCTGGAATACGGGAGAAGTCGATGAGATACCTTCTTCGCTTTGGAGTTCTACGTGGGATGGAGTACCATCAGAGTTGCCGTCGAGAATCGGAGAGAGAATGGTAGGCCTGTGGATCTTAGGCCTCTCAGGATTATACCCAGGTGTCGGAGCAGCTTGGGAACTAAGCATTTGGCTGGCTGTAGAATTATGTAGCATTGATCTAGAGCCTTCACCCAAATCTTTATACGCTGTTGATCATCTTTCAGAATCTTGGGCTCATCTCCTACCAAGACTTCTCCCTCCAACTGCTCCAAATCTACCTCGCCGCCATCGAGGAAAGCTTTTTCTTCTTCAGTGATTCGTTCCCAAGCAAGGTCGAGGAATCTGGGATAATCTTCTTTGAATCATCTATATTTCAAAATTTGAGCACGCTAGCATTATACTAGTTCAACAACGGTTCAAAATTCTCCATTATGTGCTCTTTTGCCTACTTTTCCACTGCATCAACTTCTCTTTTGACGAGTGCGTCAACATCTTTAAAATTCTCGAGTGCTTTGTCTCTTTCCTCCCTAGCATGGAGCAATCCTTCACAATAAGTCTGAGCTTGTTGGAGCGATTCGTCGTTTTCTTTTGTTTCACACTCTAGTTTGGGTTTCAGCTCAGCCCATTTCTGTTTGCGGTATCCCTCTCCATTACCAGAGCATGGTTTCGGTGGAAAGCCTTCTCCATTTTATCTCAATGCTTAATCTGCTCCTCTTCGAGTGCCTTGATGGCCTTCTTCTAGGCTTTAGCTTGGGATGTTCTTAGTTTTTCGACTCAGTATCGACAATAGCAACAATTCTCTTATTATAAGCTTCGATGGGTAATGATTGTCTATCCCTAGCTACCTATCCCTGGAGACTTTGGAAATTTTCTTAGTTAACTTCGACCATTCGTTATAGTGATTGTGAATATCGATCACACAATCGATGGTCATCTTTTTATGTGAACTGGGATTCCTTTTAGATTAGGCACAAACATAAGGCCATCAAAGCAAATATTTGGAAATTCTTCTTTCAGTTTGCTCATTCGAGCATTAGCCGCAAGCTATTCCTCCAAAGAGATAGGTGGGACTATAGCAGTTTCTTTACTCGACCTATGTTGGGAAGTTTCAGAGCCACTCTTGTAATACCTATGGTCAGAGGACTGACTAGTGTGAGAAGGCATCAGAGGTTGCACAGGGATGGGAGCTAGAGGAGGGGCACAAGAAGCGTCACTAGATGGGATGTCATCGTGACGATCAGGTTGCCTGTCTAGACCTCTAGGAGTAGGAAATCTGAACCTAGGGCAATGTTTGGAAGCAGAGTCATTTGATGAGCGATCTCTATCATTACTGCTTCTATCTCAGTCATCTCTGTCTCGCCTAGAATGATAGTCTGACCCATAATCGCAACCACTTCCCTGGTGGTATGGGCTTGAACGAGGCCTTTGTGCTTGGGATGCTTTCTCCTCCAAAGAATAATAAATGTATTTCCATTTTTCCATTGATCCTGCAAGGGATACAAGGACAGGTTAGATCCAATAAGCAAGGACATAGGTCAAGTGCGAATGTTGTGAAGTGCACGTGCATGTTAGTGTCCTAGTGTCCCTATGACGAATCATGAGTTGGAACTTTACTCATGGGAGTAACTCTCCCATACTGGTGAGGATGAAATTCTTATCGATGTTAATGGGGGAGTCGATGCCCACAATACTAATATTACCGACATCGAAAGAACCAAACTCGGTAGGAATTGGCCCTAAGTCGATGAATGTGCCTATCAAAGGAAAAGATGGAGTTTTTTCTACATCATTAATTAGTAGGTGTTGGGTAGAAGTCTGTACCTTAGAGGTTTTCATGATTAACCTTTTCTTCAGAGCAGGCGGTTGGTTGTCCCTAGATTGTTCAACTCATGACAAGCATCGATGTTACCATAGCCAGCCTCGCCGCTTTCACCAATAATTTTGCCTTCTTCGATGTCTTTCGGTGCTTGTTCAATGTTTTCTTCGACTCTGGCCCAAGGACATAGGACTGGGAGAAACTCTGTATTAGCGCTGCCTCCTTTGAGTAGGTTGTCATCATCATCGTCGTCGTCACTAGAAGCTATTTGGACGATGCCAGTACTGTGGCCCTCTTTTAACAAGCCGTAAGCAAGACATCTAACATGAGAGTTCTGATATCTCTGTCTCCCACTGGAACTGCCATAAAAGTGTTGACGGCATCTGAAAGAGTCGAGTTACTAGCTCTTGCTAGAACATCTGGATAGCAAATCAAGGATTTGAGTTAAGTCTGCATACTATTAAAAAAATTCATATAATGCACATGGAGAGGAGCTTATGTCTGGACAACCATCTGCGTGAAAACTTGGGTGAATAGTGGACATAGAACCACTAGGTTTTGAAGTGGCTCAACTTTTTCCATGCCCCAGTAACCACTCTACAACCCTTGATTGGTTCCAAGTAAATCAAGGATG
Organism: Allium fistulosum; assembly: GCA_030737815.1. Classification (NCBI taxonomy): domain Eukaryota; kingdom Viridiplantae; phylum Streptophyta; class Magnoliopsida; order Asparagales; family Amaryllidaceae; genus Allium; species Allium fistulosum. The sequence continues at coordinate 392,136,217 of CM060901.1, forward strand.
GACTTCCATTTTGACTTTTGAAACTGTATATATATTGAATCTCCTCGTCATTGGGCGCTCGATGTAAATGTTTGGTGAAGACCATATATGTGCCAAGGAGAAAGACATAGCTATTCGGGTGCAACTATGTTGGAGAAAATCTTAAAAAATTCAGAATTCGATGGACGAATTAAATGAACGGTGGGATGCAAACCGCCAGCACATGTATTTATTGCAGGCAATATAACCCTCTAGGGGATTATGAGCTCTTTGATCGTGAGACGGGACTAAGACGTCATCTAATGGAATTCCATGCTTGTTGCATATTCTCTAAAGAGATCCTTCGTCGATTTTAGAGTGATGGAGTAAATGGGATCATATAATATTACTGCATCCTCCAAAGTGTCATGTGCGGGGTCTACATTTGGACCACCTACTGGCTCAACTAGATTTTCAGGAGCTTGTTTCTCAACTTCAGGATTCTCTAGATTTTTTTGATCAGCTGGCGGAATCTCTTGTTTTTATTCTTGCTGAATTGGAGTTTGTTGTGTATGTGGAGTTGTAGCTGAGCTTGACTCTGCATCAGATTTGATATACCTCGAAGGTGATGTACCTGTGGTCCGAGCAGCTAGACATTTGGAACGTCTATGGTCTATTTCTATAATAAAAAATCAATAGATAATCAGCATTGGAGTGATTATAAACTATACCCCAATGCTAAAGTGAATTCTAATGTGGTTTCATGTATTGTTGTGTAGTTCAAGTTCTGATATTATTCAATAGTTTTTAAATTTTGGATATTACTCGATGTGACCATCATCGCTGACCGTCCCAACAAGTTTCACGTTATTGCCCATGCTTTGGGAAGGGATTCAGGTCCAAGAAGAAATCTCAAGTCATGTAAATGAAAAATACAGTGAAGCTTTTCTAAGTGTTGGAGTTATACAACTCCAAAACAACTCCAAAACAGAGAAAATTCCAAACTTCTTCTCCCACCTTCACCACTTCCCAAACTGCAATCATCTATCACTACCGCCTCTTCCACATTCAATTTCATGTCCATCCATCCTACACCAAGGTTGTTGCTCACCTATAATCTAGTTTGTTAGCGAAGTAGGATTTAGGGCTTAGGATAGTTCTATTCAAGGTAGAAGTAAGGGTTTGGGCTGGTGGAGGTGATTAGAATCAATAGCGGTGGCGACAACCTCAGGCGAAGGCAAGCAGCGACGATCGGAGGTGCAGGTGAAGGCAGGTTTATATTTCAAAGTCAGAAGCTTGTTAATGGTAGAAGCTTAAAGGCTTAGGATCGGCACTTTAAAAGTGAGGAGACGAGTGAAATAGGAATGGGTTTTATAGCACCTTAAACCCAAAATTTCAGTACTAAAACTTAGAGAATTCTCCAAGTCCAGAGTCGGTACTGACTCCTAAATTAGGGGTCTGCACCGAATCCTAATTATAAAAAAATAACGAAGCATATTTGTATATGTATGTTGGAATATACTAGTGCATGTGCATGTGATTGACCATGTACAAGTACTCCTGTACACCCGAGAGCATGCTTGTGAGTGTGTGCATATATGTTCAATACCCAATGACCAGAATCAAAGGAAAATAAAATTTGAACTTGAGAAATACATGGGTGGAATCAGTCTAAAACCATAAAACTAAGATGACGAATCACAAAGATACGTTCTAGATTTATAATACCAGATGTTGGTTGAACATAGCGATGGATCGCAATGGACATAACTTTTCACAACAATGTTTCGCAAGAAAGGTAATGACCATTCGAAACACAGAGTGTGGTCCTTCACAACTATTTGGATTTGTCTTAATTCAAAGCACATCACGTTTGAAACGAGATCTACTTTAGGGCGCAAATGTTATCTAGTTTTGATCAAACAATATTCGGACAGATTGGATGAATCGAACTTGGAGTTGTCAAGGAAGGAAGCCCAAAGAGATAGCCTAGGAGTCTAGAAACCAAGCATAGACAAAGTCGCAAGACCAATACAAAAGCAACCCAAGCCAAAAGAGTCATCAATTCATCCAAGCCAGGGCTTGGTACCGACCCCACTCTATGGGTCAGTACCGACTCCCGGTGATACCTCAAGTGGAACCTATCTTTCGCCTATGCTTCCTCCAAGATGCCTTGAGTGTATTTCCAAAGTTTTTTTTATAGGTTCAATCCAATTCTCCATCGATCTCCATGAACACTTGAAATGTCAACTTTGCTCCTCCGCAACTCCATCATTTGGACTCGGAAATAAGCTAATATTTGTGCAAACAACTATGGAATCACAAAGCTAACCACAACACGATCCGAGATGAAGAGTCGAGATAACCATTTTGGAAAACTTGGGGATCAGTACCGACCCATACCTATGGTTCTGGTACCGACTCCTACTTCCTAATGATGTGACGTCTTATTTTTGTGGAAGAATTGGTCTAAATCGTGTAGAACGGGTAGGAGATATTGTGCGTGAGATATTGGGCTCCTTACCTTAATAAATAGGAAGATAGGGCTCATTTTTCAGGATCTTTTAGGCTCTAGTTCCATTCTAAGCTATATTCTTGTAAATCTGAAAAATCTAAGTGTCGGAGTTGCACCGACCCCTAAAAACTTCTGCTTCCAAGTCATAAATAAGCAATAAAAGATTGAAGTGGAAGTAGGTCTCGCTTTGCCGAACCATTATAATTTGTTATGTGTTCTCTTTTCCTCATTTTTCATTTACTTTCTTCATATTTTATTCTCTACCATAATTCTTGAGTATTTGTGCCTTTTTTGGTATAAACATCAACAGTACATCACTTTAGGATTTCTGGAATATGGTTTTGGTTAAAATTATAATATCATCGTTATTCAACTAAGTTAGTTCGTAAAATACTTGTTTAAATACTAACATTTATTATTAAAAATAATACTCTAGCTAGAGATTCGGTTTTGAATTGACTACAGTTGACCATGATAGCAACCTCATACAACCGAGGAGATGAATTCTCTATTGAATAGTGTTTCACTTCCAATGTTTCAACTCAGACCCAATTATATTCGCTTAATGGTTCACCATTCTATGGTTTAACTACAATCAAAGTGGAATATTCACATTGAAGTTCAACAATACTCTTAAGTCAAGGGAATTGTGTAACATCATCACCCTGAGATTTCTTATTTGACCTAGTTGTTATTAATCAACAAGAAACTCTCAGACGAATCATTCCATAGTTATCCAATAACTACTAGTACATAACCACTTAGTACACCCGACAACCATAAGTTATACACTATCCAACATTTGAAGAGCATTACGCGCTCTGGTCTCAATGGATGTATTGAATACACAAGCTTCCGAGAAGTGCACGTGCTACAGATAAGAAGTGTACATTGATAATGTAGTCGTACTTGATGCTTGGATTTACACCACAACAGACCCATTTTACCAATACATATGCCTTTGTTGTCCATGGTTTTGATTCAAAAATATGTACATAGTGAAAGATGTATGTGAACACACACGCACACACGCACACACGCGCACACACACATATATATTGAAATTATATTTGACAATTTTGTATGAATTGAAATCCAAAATTGGCAATAATGAATAGTTTCAATTAAAGAAGAATTTGAGATTAAACATTATAGTTGGACATAAAAAAATCTTTTGAAGTTGGGATAATGTAACATACACATATATTTCTATATATATGAATATTGCAAGTAATGTTTTAAACTTAAAATAACTTATATATGAGAATATTATAATATATAATATATGTATAAGTATGTTTGATTTTAAAGTTAACAATTTAAATCAAACTTTTAATTTAGAAAGGAAATATAAGATACGGGATTTTACAAAAACATTAAATTTAGAAAGGAAACAAAAGTTTTGGATTTTACACAAAAGTCCACTTATAAGTTCTAGATTGGAATTTTTTTTATGAAAACAATAGCCAAAATAATTATATTCAAAAAATCAACCATATAACATAAGAAATCAATTTTTAAGGAAAACATAATAATTAACATATATACATATATAGTTTATTTACATTTGTGTATGCAAATGTTATAAAGTTGTAAAGTATTTTTCAATCAAAATTAGTTTTTTAATCAAAAGTTTCCAAAACAAAAGAATATGGGATGCAGACAACTTAGGTATATGTAAATTCATGATAAGAATGCTCAAATCTAAATTCTACAAATAAAATCAATAAATTTAGAAAGAGACAGAGGATCTAAAGTATATCAATTATAATGAAGATATAGTGAATGGAGAAAGGAACAAGGCAATATGAATTGAATGAACATAATAAACATACTTTTAATTAAAATGGACAAAAGGGATTTGCATTACATATTACAAGAGAAGATGAATAAATAAATTAAATCAGAATGGTATCTTAGAATGTATCCAAAAGTTGCACCTTGAATGATGAATCAATGCTCCTAGATTCAATTGAATCGGTCTCTCAATCTTGTAGGAATCAAGATACAACAACCACCTTTTGTTTTTTTATTTTATTTTGATTATTTTTCTTTGGATTTTAAGCCATGGAAGACATGGTGAATTCGGCCACGAAAGAAGAGGAAGAGAAAGAAAATGAATTTCGTCAGGAAGAATAATAATGAAATGAATAAAAGAAGATTTGTTTTAAGGGAAACGTTGAAACCTTTCAATTCATTCCTTTAAAACCTTCCCTGTTTAATTCATTATTGCATAACATCAATCCTCTCCCCCTTCTTCATATTTTCGGTAAAAAAAGAAATAAAGAGAAAATGCAAAAATCATTTCATAAATGAGATTTAAGTAAGGCATAAAGAAGACTGAACGATGGAGATTTATTTTCTTCATTTAATTGCTCCTTTGGATTTTTAAATCACATTTGAAACATCTTCCCCATCATCATGCATGGCCGACCATAAAAGAGGCATGTCGGCAAAATGTCCAAAAATCACTTCACAATTAAACTATTTAAATCAAATTTAAATATTCCATCGATATTGTATATCGATACACGCGTTTGTAACATTTATATATGCACTTAATTAAATAATAATGGCATTCAAAAAAATCAAATAAAATTTAATATTCATATTCATAAATATTAATTAAATTACAATGACTCAAAGGTGTAAATTCAGTTGGCGATTAATATCTCGAACAATCTGAATAGTAACGTTCACACGTCACCTTAGATAGTGGTATGACATTTTAGCTGAATTTATCGCTTACACATCTTTTTTAGGTTAAATCTAATTTTACTATTATAAGCGGTACACGGTAGTAACGACTATTTACACCAATTGTCTTCGTCAACACTATATTACATTAGGACTTCTGGAATTTGGTTTTGGTTAAAATTCCAACATCGTCCACATTCAACTTCTTTCATCCAAACATAAAGATTTTGGTTCAATAATAACAATTATTATTAGCTGTTCTGCTCTAGCCAAAGATTTTAACTTTGAGTTGACTAAAGTTGACTGTGGTAATAACCTCATATAATCAAGGAGTCGAATTCTCTATTGAATAATGTTTCACTTCCAATGCTTTAACTCAGACCCAACTATAGTCATTCAATGGACGTCATGCCATGATTTAACTATAATCAAAGTGGAGTGTCCACAATGAGTTCAATAGAATTCCCAACTCAGGAGAATAGTGTAATATCATCACTTTGAGATTATCTGTTTGACCTTAGTTATATTAACCAATAGAAAATTCTCGAGCGAGTTAATGCATATTTATTCAATAACTATTAGTACGTAACCCTTGGTGTCCTCAGCAGTTATAAGTAAAACAATATCCAGCATTTGGAGAGCGTTACGCACTCTAGTCTCAATGGGTGTATCAATGTCTCATCTCAAAACATCTTGACTAGGAATATTTAAAATAATATGTGATCTTTAATGTGATAAATTTTTCATGATTACAACGCATTGTAATTATTATCACATAACTTATCATTTAAGGATTTTCTATTTAATATACTTTAAATTAATTACTTAATTAATTATATCATAATATTACAAGTATATTATAGAAATCAAACATCTTTTATTTTAAACATGATCGGTTGTGTTAGATGTATGTAGCAAATTACATAATTACCCCTATGGCATACACCTAACTCTATTAAGTCAAAAGGTGACGCTTCTATTATTGACATATTAGCTGCTCATGTTCCTCGTAGCAACTTTTTGTATTCACCATTTTGTGGATGAAAACACCGACAACAATCACCTTGGCATGAAAGTATGATAAGGTCCTTTAATCAGTAATCGCCTTGACATAAGAGCCCGATATGGTCATTAAGTCGGTGATCTGGTCTGGAAATTGGTTGGTAGGAGCATTCTTTAGTAGCCTAGCCATCGAATTCAATTCTTTAGAGTATACACTTGATCGAACTCGTTATATTTTGGATCGTTGGGATCGATGATCACGAGAGCCTTTAAAGTTATGGTAGCCGAGCTAGAAGTAATCAGCCTGAGCATGGGCAGTGGAAGCACTAGAAGCATCTTGGTGTGTCTTTTCGTGGGGTTTAGAAGTCTTAGATCTAGTGAGAGAAAGGGGAGATCTAGGGAGATTTAAAATGGCAACTTGGGGACCTCGATCTCAATCCTTTGAACGGTGAACATGAGCGTTTACTGGTCTCAAATTGCTTATGAGGCTCATCGGTACTAGCTGGGAGATACGTGATAACTTCCCCAATTTGAGCTCAGTTGGAGGATGGCCAACATTTTGGCTTGGCTCAAAGGAGGAAACAACTTCAAAGATCTTTTTTGCATCATCTTTGGAATCTAATCGCTAGCTAACCATGCTTAAGCGCACGTAAGCCATAGTATCTACAAACAGAATTAAAGTTCACATTAGAATTGTATCTCGCCTTTTGACCAGGCAGTATACGGACGAACCCGATGAGTCATACTTTGAAGTATCAGAGAAAGATGCCTGGAGAGATGACCACGAAGTCCAAAACCTAAGTACAACCAAGATCACAACACAAATACCAAACCTCCACAAAAGTGCCAGAACCCCAAACTCTCCAAGTGTGGTGTCGATACCGACCTATAAAAACTCCACCAATAGAGTTCATCGTCTGCCTACTAGCTTAACTTAATACTAGGAACCAATTTCCAATGTTGTTTTGTCGATTCAATACAACTCTCCATCAATCCACGAAGTCTTGAATCTACGACTCTATTCTTCTAACTCCATCTTTGGACTTCGAAACAAGCTATTATTGATGCAAACAACTATGAATCATGAAGCTAACCACAAGATGAACAAAAGCGAAAAGTTCAAAATGACCAGTTTGGCCATTTTAAGCGTCGTTACTAACCCTAACCTTGGACTCATACCGACCCATACCAATGTGATGATGTGGCATCCTATTTTCAAGGAGAACTAGTCTATAGCAAGGAGAATAGCCTGGAAATCTTTTATGCGAGATTTAAGGCTCCCTACCTCTATAATATATGGGTAAGGCTCATTTTTAAGGATTTTTTGTGCTCTGGCTCTTCTCTACTTTATATTCTTGTAATTCTAGAAATCTAAGTGTTGAAATTGTACCGACCTCTAAAAGCTTATATCACAAGTCAAAAATTAAGCAATAAAATCATTAAGTGGATGTAGGCCGGAGTTTGCCGAACCACTATAAATCTCTATGTGTTCATTTCTTACTTGTTTTAATTTGTTTTCTTCACTTTTTATTCTCTTTTACTTTCTATTAGATGTTTGTGCCATTTTTGGTTCGAACATTGTGGTGCTTTCACTGAGAGACACTCAAACTCGCTGATTTAAGATTCGAAAAGGATTCTAAATGGCTAGATAATCAACTAAAAGGACTATTGTTGGAGGAAATCTACTGGTGTGCAACCAAGAGGCATCTTCAGGAGCTAACCCCTCATCAATCTACATAACCAGGGAAGAGATGGAAACTATGATGAATGGATTTTAGGAAAGGATGATAGCTTGCCAGGAAGAGATGATGAACTTATTCAAGAGGATGGGATAGATGGGAACAACTGGAGTTACAAAAAATCAGAATTAGAGACCAGAAGCCGGAGCATAAGTAGCTGGAGTTAGATTAGAAAGACCTAAAGCAAACCCCAAGCAAAACTTATGAATCGGTACCGACCCATCCATATGGGTCGATACCAACCCCTAAGGGCTTGGGGGCATAGGTTGTGGCCTCGGAAGGAATGACGTGCATCCTAGAAATGATGTAGAGCATATGAACTTGAATCGAAATGCTGAAACACGATCGGAGGAGTATGTGCCAGAATTCCCTCATAGAGTCGGGGGCAGGCAAAGAATGTTAACCCTAGAGTTCCTTTGAACAACGACGATAGACTTGCTAAGATCGTGAGGCGAGTTATGAGGGGTGGATTGCCTAATCAAAGCATTGAAGATGTGAATAGGAGTCTGTTCACTTCGAATATTGATACGCTAGGAATCCGCTCGATTTTAAGTTACCAACACTGGAAACGTATGACGGGAAGACGAATCCAACAGTTCATATGATGAGGTACATTTGGCACATGGAAGTGTTGGGTGTGACTGAAGAGGTAATGAGATGGTGTTTCTCTTTATATTTGACTGGTTTGGTAGCACGATGGTTTAGACAGCTCGAGAGCGGTTCCATTAGCACATGGGCTGAGTTAGTAAATAAATTTGTGAAGCATTTTCGAGTCCATATCTCATGACCCAAGAATGTAATGACGTTTAGCAAGCATGAAGCAGAGGGTCGAAGGGACCTTTAGGGGTTTCCTAACAAGATTCAATGCGGCAGCTGCCACGATGGATAAGCTAGACCCTTCAATGGTCTTGATGGCGGCAGTTTCGGGGATAGCCGCTTAGACAGATTTCAAGGTGACTTTGGAATGGGATACTTTGAGGGTTCTTGTATAATTTTATCATGAGGATGAAAGGTTTCTACGGTAGGAGGACATTGAAACCGATGAGGAATTGGTTAATTCCCGTGAGGGCGGAGGATCGCATGGAGCAGTGTAACAACCCAAAATTTAAACCGTAATAATTAATTTGTTAATTAATTAAATAATAAAATAACTCTGTGAAATTGTCAGAATCAAGCCACGGAAGTTACACCATTGTGTCCATGGTAATTTTCTGGTCAATTTCCATATTAGAACATCAGAAACCGAGCTAATATGACCAAGTTATAAAATAAGCAAAATAAGCAGAAATAAAAAGAGTATATATATATACATATACACAGGTCGACCGGCCGGTCGACCTGGGCAAGGGGGCGGTCGACCGCCCGGTCGACCCGCCTTGCATTTTGGCAATCGAACGAACGTTCATTCGTTCGAGCATTCTAAAGCCCCTAACCGACGTATTTTGCATCATTTTAATTGATCTGGTCCCTCCGTTTCTGCATCCGATGGCCCTTATTCAGCCTACGACGTGGTTGCATCTTATTCAATCTTCAAATCCAACGGTCCGAGATCCACTTCTACACCTATAAATAGACCCCTAGATCTGACACTTTTTCTCATTCTAGGTTTTCTCCAATTGGGTTCACCTTTCTAGGAAGGACCCTTTACGAAATAATTTTCCCAAAGGAGAAAATCGTTATAAATTAAATTATTTTTCAACTCCAAGTGGATCCGGGAAGACCAAAGGAAGATCTTAGGACCGAAGGTGAGTGATTGTAATTATTTTAAGATTTCTTTAAGTAATTTAAAATAATAGGGTTTCCAATAGTTGTAGTTTTACTATGATTTTTGGAATAGCCTTTTCAGTAGTTTATTTACAGTTTTTAGAATTATTTTCAGTCTATTTCCTTTCAGCTATTCTTTTCAGTAATTTTAGTTTATTTCTATTAATTATAATTTATTACTATTAAGCATAGCTTTTTATTGATTTACAATTTATTAACAGTATTTAAGTTTATTTACTGTTATTTATTTCTTATTTACATCTTTTTCAACGTTTTGGATTTTATGCAAGCGTCTATTCTCTTCATCCCCCTTTTTCTTCGCGTATGGATCATAATAAATTAAACGCGAATATGGATTATATAAGTAAGAATATTGAATGAAGAAAATAAGATGTAAATTATAAAGACTGTAATAAATAATGGAATCGGACTTTAATAAATAACGGAATTGGACTGAAATTACGCCTAATTATAATTAGAATTGAACTAATTAAAGATAATTGGCATAGTTATATCTTAGAATTATAACTAAATGGAGTAAAATATGAAAGAAGATTATTTTCATACTTAGACCTTAGGTTAAGTAATAAGCATGATTATAACATAGGTTATAATAAGAAAAAGAACATAATAAGGCTTATCTTAAGACTTAGGATAAATTAATAAGCACAGATAGTAGAGAAAAGTGTAAAGGCTTATTTAAATAATTTACCTAAGTTAATAAGCAAAGATGAAAGTATGACCTGTACCAAATAGCATTCCCTAGGGTACGCTTATGCTAAGAATGGTAGTAATTGGTCAAATAGAAGTCCAAATCATAGGGGATTTGGATAAGGGGCGCAACTAGATATTGTCTGGATGAAGGGCCAGTACCAATAGCATTTCCCCTATAGATTTTATGGACACACGGTGATCTCACGTTAGCCTGAAGTGGGATAGGAGCACGATTATGCTGGAAGTTAGAGGTAATAAGAAGACCCAATAGGTGGAGTAAAAGGTAGCATGGGAATGGTGGCAGTTACGCGTGCGACTTCCATTCGAGTGCTTTGTACTAGCTATGAGTTCCAAGCGCTTAGTATGAGTGTCTTTCGTAGACACCAGTGCCTTCTGTGTCGGGAGCTATATATGTCTTCTGGATCCATAGTGGTTGCTCTGCGCATCTTCCGTAGATACCATTGGCTGCTGTGTAGGGAGTTATATAGCGGCTGGTCCACAGTAAGGTCTATGGAGTAGCAGGCCGATCAACAAGGGTAGAATTTGGGTTACATCCTAATTACAGGATTAGGAATTCAGCCCAATCAAAGCAAAAATAAAGGACAAGTGCAAGCAATCAAAGCTAATCTATCTTATAAATGGGCCATTTTTAATCGTACTTATTTCCAATTTATATCTTTCCTATTTCCTTTATTATCCTTATTTATGCTAGAAGTGTTGTAGAGTCTATTACTTTATCTTGCTTAAAGACTCTAATAGTTACTATCATTCACCAGACTTTTAGTCTGACCAACTCCTCTATTTTCCCCTTTCCCCCCTTAGGCAATCAAAGGAGAAGTCAGTAGATTGCTGCAACTTGGAGTTTTCTTGGAGGAGATTTCTTCTATGTATTTCTTTTATTTCAGCTTTTGTTCTTTCTATGTACTGGCTTATTTTATGGGAAATTATGTACTCTGGTTTTGAGACTATGAGTTTTTGTTTCATGAGACATATTGGATTTTTAGACATGTATGTGGTATTTGGTATTTGACTTATTTATGAAGAAATTATGAAGCTTTGTTTTAATTAAGTTATTACTTTAAGTTTCCGCTATTTTTATCTATATTTGTCTTGTGAATCTTAGTCTCTGTTAGCTTTAGTTATACCTACAACGCACCACGCCTTTTAATGTGTCCTTTTGGGTATATAAAGGGGTGTGGAGTGTTTCACTTAGTATCAGAGCCTAAGGTTACAGGATTCCAAATTTTTTTTAAAAGTAAAGTATTTTTCAAAATAACTTGTTTTAAAAGTATTTTTCGAAGAAGAACTTTTAGAAATGATTTTTAAGTATAAAAGAATTTTTATAAAAATCCCCTAATAAGTCCAGTTCAATCTCCCCTTGACTCTTTCCTAAACTATCCTTTTCTTTTCGTAGAATGGCTGATGCCCCGAACCTTCTCGAGGGCATTCCAATCCCAGCCAGGTTTCGTAGGTACTTACAAGCCACGACTCCAGAGGTGCACGGGCCTGCATTCAATCCCACACCAATGGGTGGGAATCCCATCAACCCACATGCCGCCATCAATTTCTCTAAGCTTTGTAAAGATTTTGCGAGTTTGGGCGGGAAGACTTTTTCTGGCAAGGAGACTTTTGTGGAGGCGAGAGCATGGCTTAGGGACACTGAGAGGATTTTGGGTCTTTTGGGATTGGATGGTCAGCAGCGAGTTCAGCTAGCCGCTTGGCAACTAAAGGAGGAGGCATCTTATTAGTGGGAGGTGATTGAGTTAGAGGGAAGGAATGTTACTTGGGATGGATTCCGAGAGCGATTCGATAGGAAGTTTCTATCTCAAGCGGAAGAGAGTGTTCAGCTAGATAGGTTTATCAATTTGAAGCAAGGGAGTTTGTCTGTCAGGAAATACATCAATCACTTCAATGAGGTGTCGCAGTTTGGTATGGATTTCGTGAACACACAACATAATAAAGCTATGAAGTTTGCAAAGGGATTGAATAAACCCCTTCAGGGGTTACTGCTGATTCATGTACCGATGGGAGCTACTTATGAGTCTTTGGTCGAGATGGCGCTTATGTCGGATACAGTCAAGGAGGGAGAGTCGAAAGAGGAGGTTAAGTCAGAAGGTTCTAAGAAGAAGTGGTGGGAAAAGAATAAGAAGAAGAAGAAAGGTGATGGTCCTCAGAAATAGATTAAGAAAGGAATAAAGTGCCATGGTTGTGGGAAGGTTGGACATATGGCTAAGGATTGCTGGAAGGAGAAGATGAAGGGTAAGTGTTATACTTGCGGGCAGCCGGTCATATGAGTAGGAGTTGTCCCCAGGGAGCGAGTGCACCAGTTGCGCAGATTCAAGCGTTAGACACAGCACCTTCCAGTAGCATTCTAGATAGAGGTAGGAAAGTCATGGTTGAAGGTTTGATTTCTATATCTGATTTTCTCATTCGGACTTTATTTGATTCTTGAACATCATACTATTGTATATCTTGTTCTCTAGTAGATTGTTTACACTTGGAAATATCATTAGTAGTAGACCCCATTATTGTTTCAAACCCCATAGGAGGATTGACACACTTATCTATGGTTTGTAGGGGTTTGAAAATATTTGTCATGGGCGTAGAATTTGACTGCGACGCCTATGTTTTGGGATTCTTGAGGTATGAGATGATCTTAGGGATGGATTGGCAATCCACATACGGAGCTATCTTAGACTGCGAGAGGAGAGTCGTAAGACTTGAGACTTGCAGTGGTAGGACTCTAGAGGTATCTTGCGGCCCGCAAGGGTTAGTCATGTTGAGTTTTCTCTATTCCTTCGATTCATTCATCATCAGAGTTGCATTCGGCTCCTACCGTCAGAGATTTTGCAGACGTCTTTGAGGAGGTTAGGGGACTGCCCCCTAAGAGAGAGATTGACTTCAGGATTTATTTGACCGAGAATGCTAAGCCAGTAGCATTACCTGTGAGGCACATAACACCTAGGGAGAGGAAAGAATTGAGCAAGCAGATCCGTGAGCTATTGGAGAAGGGTTTCATAAGAAGGAGCATATCGGAGTGGGGAGCACCAGTCGTCTTCGCCACTAAGGCGGATGGTTCTCTTCGACTTTTCATGGATTATAGAGAATTAATAAAGCTCACCAAGAAGAACCGATATCCACTCCCTAGGATTGATGATCTTTTTGACCAGTTGGTAGGTTCTTTGGTTTTCTCTCAGCTTGATTTAGCCATAGGATTCCATCAGCTTAGAGTCGCTGATGACAGCATAGATAAGACCGCGTTTAGGACACCTAACGGATTCTTCGAGTGGTTGGTTATGCCTTTTGGGCTAACCAATGCTCCAGCCTATTTCGTTGATTTGATTAGCTGCGTCTTTAGGGATGTCCTAAATAAGTTTTTGGTGGTATTCATGGATGATATCTTGTTATTTTCCAAAAATATGGAGGAGCATGTTGTTCATTTGGAAGAATTTCTTCGCACACTTCATAGTCATCATTTGAGAGCTAAGTTTTTGAAGTGTCATTTTTGGAAAGAGGAAGTTCGTTTCTTGGGGCACGTAGTCTCGAAGAAGGTTTGGCTATTGACCCCACCAAGGTTATTGCAGTGCAAGATTGGAAGTCCCTTAAACACGTTAGTGAGGTTAGGAGCTTCCTATGATTGGCTGACTACTATAGGAAGTTCATTAGAGACTTTGCCAAGATTTCGACACCACTCAAGTGTCTTACTAAGAAGAATAAAGCTTTCGTGTGGGACGTGGATTATGAGGATTCCTTCACGAAGCTTAAGAGAGCCCTTACTAGTGCGCTAGTGTTAGTTTTACCCGACGGAGCTAAGCCTTTCACTGTATACATTGATGCATGCAGAACGGGTTTAGGAGCGGTGTTGACGCAAGAAGGAAGGATAGTGTGTTATGGTAGTAGGCAGTTGAGGACGCATGAGAAGAACTACCCTACCCACGATTTGGAGTTGGCTGCCATAGTTTTTGCACTAAAGGCTTGGAGACACTACTTGCTTGGAGAAAGGTTTGAGCTTTTTACCGACCATAAGTCTTTGAAGTACCTATTCTCGCAGAAGGGCTTGAACTTGAGGCAATAGAAGTGGATGGAGTTTTTAGCCTCGTATGATTTTGATATAGCTTATACCCCTGGCAAGGGTAATGTGGTTGCGGATGCATTGAGTAGAAAGAAAGCAACCCTTAGTCCTTTGTTTGTAGAGTGGAGGAACTTGGAGTTTATTTCTACCTTTGATTATAAGCCCTCTACGGACATTACTCCCGGATTGTTGGCGACATTAGAGGTGATGCCTACCCTTATGGATCAGATTGGCTCGAGGCAGCGGGAGGATTTGAAGCTCATGGACATTATGGATAGGATTAGCCGAGGAGAGGTCTCGAGACATCTCCAATGTTATTCCATTGATACCATAGGGTGGCTTAGGGGAGATGGGAGGCTTTGTGTTCCATGCGCCAGTGATTTGTTGAGAGCAGTTTTGGAGGAGGCGCACCATTCCCGTATGACTATTCATCCGGGTGGTAACAAAATGCATCGGGATATGAAGAGGATGTTCTATTGGGGTGGCATGAAGAAGGACGTGGCGGAATTCATAGCTAAGTGTCTCAAATGCCAAAGGGTAAAAGCAGAGCAGCAGAAGCTTGGTGGATTACTTCAACCCTTAGACGTGCCAGAGTGGAAGTGGGACATTATTTCTATGGATTTCATTGATGGTTTACCCCGTTCTAGGAAGGGGAACACTAGCATTTGGGTGATTGTTGATAGGTTGACCAAGAGTGCTCACTTCATCCCAATCAAGAGTAAGCATACGATTTCATATTTTGCATCCTTGTATATTCGTGGGATAGTCCATCTACATGGAATTCCTTCTGCTGTTGTTAGTGATAGAGATCCCATTTTCACAAGTGAGTTTTGAAGAAGCTTACAGGAGGCGCTAGGGACGCAACTTAGGTTGAGTACGGCTTATCACCCCAGATAGATGGCCAAATGTAGAGGGTAAATATGGTGTTTGAGGATTTGCTGCGGATGTGCATTTTGGACTTTGGAGGAACTTGGGAGGAGCATCTTCCGTTGGTTGAGTTTGCGTACAATAATAGTTACCAAACAAGTATAGGAATGGCACCATTTGAGGCTTTATATGGAAGATCTTCCAAGTCCCCATCATGTTGGGTAGAGTCTACGGAGAAGTTATTACTTGGACCCGAAATGGTCAGAGAAACCTCTGAGAGGGTGGATTTGATTCGGCGAAGGATGAAGACGTCTCAAGACAGACAGAAGTCATATGCGGACAAGTGGAGGAGAGACTTAGAGTTTGAGGTTGGAGACTTAGTTTTTATCAAAGTATCCCCGCTTAGGAAGGTGGTAAGATTCGGATCAAATGGAAAGTTAGCCCCTAGATTTTTTGGACCATTTCCTATCACAGAGAGAGTTGGGAAGATGGCTTACCGAGTAAGGCTACCTGGTAGGCTCGCAGGAGTGCACGACGTTTTCCATGTTTCGCACTTGCGAAAGTGCTTACATGACTTGGCGGAGGTTGTAGGGCCTAGTCAGTTAGAGGAGGTGGAGGTAGAAAGGGAAGCTTTTGTTCGGCGTATCCCTACGAAGATTGTTGGAAGAGACATCAAGCGGCTAAGGAATAAGGAGGTTCCACTGGTGAAGGTACAATGGGGAATTGATGTTGTAGACGCCACTTGGAAAGCAGAAGAGAAGATTCGTACTCCCTATCCTCATCTTTTTGATAGTAAGTTTTAGAATTCCTTTTTCCATCTTTAGAATTGAATAGGTTCTTTCCTTTATTATCCTTTGGGAGGGTAGAACTTAGGATTTAACCTATGGATGGTAGGATTTGATGTAAACATGTTAATAGAACATGTTATGAATGATGTATGCTGGTGATTGCAAGTGTTTGCTAGTGGATGCTATGGACGCATAAAGGTACACTAGGCACTATATTCCTTAAGGATCGACCTAACTAGGACATTAGAGCAGAAATCAAGGACAAGTGAAAGCAATCAAAGTTAATCCATCTTATAAATGAGCAATATTTAATCGTACTTATTTCCAATTTATCTCTTTCCTATTTCCTTTATTATCCTTATTTATGCTAGAACTGTTGTAGAGTCTATTACTTTATCTTGCTTAAAGACTCTAATAATTACTATCATTCACCGGACTTTTAGTCTGACCAACTCCTCTATTTTCCCCTTTCCCCCCTTAGGCAATCAAGAGAGAAGTTAGTAGATTGCTGCAGCTTGGAGTTTTCTTGGAGGAGATTTCTTCTATGTATTTCTTTTTTTTTAGCTTTTGTTCTTTCTATGTACTGGCTTATTTTGTAGGATATTATGTACTCTGATTTTGAAACTATGAGTTTTTGTTTCATGAGACATATTGGATTTTTAGACATGTATGTGGTATTTGGTATTTGACTTATTTATGAAGCAATTATGAAGTTTTGTTTTAATTAAGTTATTGCTTTAAGTTTCCGTTGTTTTTATCTAAATTTGTCTTGTGAATCTTAGTCTCTATTAACTTTAGTTATACCTACAACGCACCACGCCTTTTAATGTGTCCTTTTGGGTATATTAAGGGGTGTGCGGTATTTCAAGCAGGATCTAGCAAGGATAAAGGAAAACAGAAGACAGACAATAGCATGAAGGATTAAAGCGGCAAAAGAGAGAACTGAGATTCTCTTACACGGATTTAAACGAAACATCGGAGCAGATTTATTTGGGTACTAGTGGACATATCCCCTATCAAAAACCAGTTAGAAGAGAGTTCACGGAGCATGAAAGGGCATCTGGAAAATACTACCTATTCCATGCGTTGAATGGGCATAATACAAATGACTATAGACACCTATGGGATCTGATTGAGGAACGGGTCAAAGATAATCGATTACAGTAGTACATGAGAAATCAAACTGCGGGGGTAGAACAGGAGTAGCCATCAACCGCAGCAAATGGAAATGGCCCTGGATCAAGGTCAAGGATAGTCATCTCTTGATCGAGATGGCAGGGAATCAAGTCTGGTTCTTGCACTTTATTTCCCTTTTACGATAAATCATGCAATAATATTGTTTGGACACTTACTCGTGTATGGGATCCCGAACGGTCCCTAGGCACACTCTGAGCTGGGTGCTAGACTATAATGCCCGACGAGGCAATTACCTTAATTTTAGGATTTATGTTATTTTGAATCTTTGAATCTGATTATTAAAACCCACTTTAACAGATGCTAGACTATAGTCCCCTTACCGAAGAGTGAGCAGATGGGCTTGCTTGTCATCGAGAGAGAGCGGATTGGGCTCGGCAAGTGCAACAAACGACCATGGATTTGATTATTGGTCCCAAATGACCACAGATCTGATTATCGGTCCCGAATGGCCATCAGCCTCGAACGGCCATCGATCCGGAAAGACCATGGATTTGATTATCAGCCCCAAATATCCATAAGCCTTGAATGGCTATCGATCCCAAACGACCATGGATTTTAATTATTGGCCCCTAACAACCATGGATTTGATTATCAACCCCGAACGATCATCGACTTGATTAACGGTCCTAAGAGACCACGGATTTAACTGTCAGCCCTAAAAGGCCACGAACTCAATTAACAATTTGAAAAAATCATCCCCTTAACTTAAACAATAAATGATCTGGAGAGATCGTATATTAGATTAAATATAAAACGATCCGGAGAGATCGCATGTTGAAAACTGAATATTAAATGATTCGGAGAGATCGTGCGAAAAACTAAATCTGAAATGATCTGGAGAGATCAAATCGTAGAACATATACTAATTTGATATAAGGATTTGAACACCTTGATTTAGAACGAAACAGATAAATCATGAATGAACAGGAGACGATTTTAATATGTAATAACTCTAAATGAAATCAGAATGATAATGAAGTAAATCCCGAATGAACATGGGATGTTTTGATTTGTGATGTGATGTCTCCGAATGAAATCAGAATTGTGATAATGTGTAGACAACATCTAGGCAGAGTCTAGAGTCTTAGGCTATGACAAGTCTGGAACAACCCGTAGTTAATAAGAGAATCTGAAGGAACTGGATGATTCGCCAAAATTGAAGTAGCCAAAGAGCTCAACTATCAAAGATTGACATCACCTTTGTTCTTGGACAAAGTACACCTTCCATTCGCAAGGCGTGCTTTAGGAGGTAAGTGTTATATCTCCTTTTGACCGGGCAGTATACGGATGAACCCAACGAGTCATACTTCGAAGTTATCAAAGCAAGATGCCCGGAGAGATTACCACGAAGCCTAAAACCTAAGTACAACCAGATCACAACACAAATACCAAACCTCCACAAAAGTTCCAGATTCCCAAACTCCCCAACTGTGGTGTCGGTACCGACCCATCCCTAGGGATCAGTACTAACCCATAAAAACTCCGTCCATGGAGTTCATCTTCTTCCAACTAGCTTAATTTAGTACTAGGAACCTATTTCCAATGTTGTTTTGTCGATTTAATACAACTCTCTATCAATCCCCACGAACTCTTGAATCTGCAACTCTGCTCTTCAAAAACTCCATCATTTGAATTTCGAAACAAACTTTTATTGATGCAAACAGCTATGGAACCATGAAACTTAACCACAAAACAAACCGAAGAGTTCAAGATGACTAGTTTGGCCATTTTAGAAGTCGATATAACCTTGGAGTCATACGGACCCATAACAAAGTGATGATGTGGCACCATATTTTCATGGAGAACTAGTCTATAACAAGGAGAATGGTTTGGTGATCTTTTGTGCCAGATTTAAGGCTCCCTACCTATATAAATAGAGGGGTAGGGCTCATTTTTTAGGATTTTTTAACTCTAGCTCTTCTCTACTCTATATTCTTATAATTTTGAAAATCTAAGTGTTGGAGTTGTACCGACCCCTAAGAAGTTCTGCCCCTAGGTCAGAAGTCAAGCAATAAAATCATTAAGTGGACATAGGCCAGAGTTTGCTGAACCACTATAAATCTCTATGTGTTCATTTCTTACTTGTTTTAGTTTGTTATCTTCACTTTTTATTCTTTTCTACTTTCTATTGGGTATTTGTACCATTTTTGGTTCAAAAAAGGATTATCCACCAGAACAAGATTATTTGCAATGCAAACATGCATTATGCATAGTGTGTGCTTAAAATAATGGACAAACGGCTAGATTCCTCACTAGCATCAGACCACTTCTCAGTCTCTTCCAAAGTCATAGAAGGGCCAATGTCTATGCCCTTAACCATGTTATGTACAAATTCAAAGAGCATGTAATGCAGCCTATAGGGTATAACATCATCGAAGTCAGGGACCTTCTTAAATGCCCCATCGATATCGAACTCCGCAATTGAACCAACCTCGGACTCCTCTCTCTCTCTCTCTATAGGCGCTTCCACATCAAAAACTATGGCATCACTAATTCTAGAAGAAGCAGCCTCATTGGGAGCCGCAATTTCTATGTCTACAAGACCATCATCCCCTAATTCCTCGAAAAGTCAAATCTCCTTGAATTGGAAGGAGGATTCACGTTAACACTATGGGGACTTGAGTATCAGACACCTCACTAGATTCTCCCATTGTTGATGCCTTAGTTTTTCCTTTATGGACTGGCCTCTCGGTTAATGGAGCCCTAACTCGTCTGATCGATCGACCAATAATAATTAATCCATATTGACCTAGCACTTCATTGGTTAAGAGTTAACGCACTTCCTTACCACATTAGGTACATCCCTAAGCCTTGGTAACATATCCAATAGATCATTCCCGGTGCCCACTTTAACAATTATAGAAGATGATTAAGAAAGGTTAACACTTGAGCTAATAAGACAAAGCAAATTAAAGTATAGAGAAAAAACTACTTACTTCCAGAGTATCACTGACAGAAGCAGGGAGACTGATCTCAGATAAAGAAATACTCATGCTTGAACGTACTATACTTTGAATACAAGCCCTCTATCTGCTTGAAGTGGTGGCAAAACCTAAAATAAAAGGATGAGTTTTCCGATACTTTTCACGAAACAAAAGCTGATGATGTGTGGGAGGAGACTAGAACTCTCTCGTAATGATAATATATAACTTGCTCAGAATAGCATAACCTTTATGCTAGAGCCGAAACCGCGCTGTCTTAAGGTGGACCAGAACCATTAATATCCAGGCATGCAAGGAGGAAGGAGCACTAGCCAAGTATTGATACCTACCATATGTTATACACCCCTTTAGTGGAGCATAAGCTCATTGGTCAGGAGATAGAAAGAGCATGTCCTCCCAAGGTAGGTTGTTGGTCTGAGCTATGGTGTCCAAACGCTTAGCAAGAAAAGTCATGGAACCAGAATCAACTAGATTCGTCGGTAATTGAAATGGCTTGTAACCGATGACAAGAGAGAAAGCCAAGCTAGGTTGGCCAACCATAGTATTGGAAGATGAACCCTTAGCACTAGAAGGCTAAGGGTTAGTGGTAGTAATGGAGCTAATGAGGCAACGGTACTAGTTAAATATACTACAAATTGGAAAATGTGCATAGTGAAAAGCATGATATACAAATGTGATATAAAATGCAGTAATAAATATATATTATTACCTTCTGTTGTTGTGTATAAAACCAGTCATAAATGATATGTTAATCGATATGTTCACCATACCGATGTGAATCGACTAAACATTACCTTTTATCCGTTAGTACATGATAGTGCAAGTAGGCAATATGCATTAACACCAAATGCTAAGTGTGCACCAAGCACCAATAATAATCAATTAATCAAATCCAAAATGATAGAAAATCATCTTTAAGAAAAAGTGACAAATTGGGCTTTTCTACACATGTACTCCAGTCCTATATTAATCGAAAAGAACTCGCTAAAGTAATAGCTAAAGTCTTTACAAACTCTGGAAATAAAACTTAATTATTTAGTTTGGCATACCTCGACCTAACCAAAGGAAAATGCGCTAAGAAAGTGGTCTATTGTTCCTACGACCTTGGGCATGGCATGTCACACGAACCAATTATTTAAAGGAATCACCATAGGGTATACTTACCTAGAGCCATTGACATTGCTTAGGCTTAGTCCTCTACAAAAGTTCGGCCGAAGTCTACTAGCCAGCCTTGCTAAAGCCCAAATTTAAACGAATAAATTAATTTGAAAACTATAGTCTAATTCAATATAAGGCTAGCTTAAAATGGGTATTTAATTAAGTTTACCATCGATTAACAAAAAAACCAAAAAAACGTTTTGTCATAACCCAGGTCAAACCAAATCGGTATTACATAAAGGGCAGTGTGCAATTGATGGTTAAATCGGCAAAATTATAAATAAATTGAAGAAATAGATTATTACCTAGTTGAGTCGAGAAGATTACAGTTAGGTCTGATAAAATAGAGCCTGGATATAGAGTTAAGCGGCAAAGAGATAAAAGGTTTTGGATGGTTTTGCGCAAAGGAGGTATGAATAAAATTGGCAAGGTTCGACCCTTTGTATGTATGGGCTCATTGGTTCGATACCAAACCAATCAAATACCGAGCAGAAAAGGTACCAGATCTAATATTTTTGTAGACTAGACTTATGCTTTTATGTAGCTTGAAAGCAGTCTTTACCTTGAAACACAAACATGAGTACTCTAGCGCTCAAAGATGATCGAGGATTATCGAAGAGTTTTCCCCCAAAAATAAGTGAGACTCTGCAACAAACTATCAATTTAAGATATTGGAAAATAATGAGTTACAAATTGGATCATTAAAGGCAAGACAAGTCTCGATAGAGAAAAATACACTTTCTATTAACGAAAGTATGCTTTAGGGGGATAAATATTGTACACATTTTCACCCATAGCATGACATATAAGAAAAGACATTAACGAACATAAACGACTAGAAAGTTCATAATAGGAGCACCATTACTTGATCAGAAGGACAGGACAAAGAGGTAGGAGGATCAAAAGATAGCTCGAACAGAAGAAGAATATAGGTTTGAAGAAGCTAAGTAAACGGTTCGACAAACAAAAAATAACAAATGCTTTGGTAGTAGCAAAGACGAAACGATTTGGTGGGATATAACTACCGAATACGAAATTCGGTTTGGTAGTTAACCTCACCGATTAGGGACATTGGTTCAACAGATACTTACTAAACCGATCATGTACCAAACTAATTCATGACGAACCAAGTCAGTCCAAGTGGAAAGTGCCTATTTTTAGGGGATTACCGAGCCAACCACTATATATCCTTATACATATAAATACCCTAAGGGTGAACTATAATGAGGGCACTTTGGAGAAAAACAACAACATAACGGAAATACAATATGTGACAACCCGGAAATTTGGAAATTTGAAATTGGAATATTTAATTGATTTTAAATATTTAAAAGTTAATTTTTAACTTGAATTTCAAATATCACACTCATTGGATAATTTAATTATTAAATTAAATAATTTGAAGTTGGGTAAAATGTTGAATCTGGAGTTTTAAGCCTGTTAAAAATAATTTAAAGGCTTGTAAAATTTATATTGATAGTACTGAAGATAGTAAAAGTGTTAATCTTGAATTTGGAAGTGTTTTGTTAAGTTTTGAAATTTTATTGTTTAAATTGATATATTAAAAATAGCCTTCCGAGGCACAGTCTCGGAATTCAACGAAACCAATTCCATTGGATCCGTAATATTGTATTATTATCGGATTTCAAATTTCGTAGTGATTAGAGTTGTTGTGTAAGCATACGATATATAAACGCACTGAAATTTTATATCGGAAATTCAATATAATAACTGATCCAAAAAGCTATCTTCTCTATACGATCGAATTAGGACTCGAAACCTTTTCCTTTGCGTTTGAAATAGGGGTATAACCTTATAAACGCCTAGCGGCACGCCTCGATAGGAATTTGAAATTGTAAGTTGCATTTCCGAGACAATTTGAATTTAAATTTAAATACGAGTAAATACTTTACTTGACTAGTCAAATTAATTTCACATCAGACCTTTTTCCAGTCTGTTCCAAAGCACTGTACCCTTTTTCTCCAACACGCCACCATCATATCATGTCTCCTTTCCTCCTCTTTTACAATGCACGAGAATCAGATAAAGTTCAAAAACGAAAAAAAATCAAATCAACTCATCAACAAAGTAATAAATGCCCGAAGCCTCCTTCTCGAATCAGATCGCCATTTTTATTTTATTTTGAACTAACCCTAAATCATATAGAATGGCCGATCAAAGCAACCTCTATCAACTGATTTTTTATCACTAGCTTTTGTGAGCATGATCTGTCAACTCGAGAGGACTAGGTTTCGTCAGAGGTGGAAGTTTTGGGCGCGATCGTCGACAAGAGGAAGGGGAAAGTTGCGAACCTGACACGAGTCCATTCTCGTGCACTCGCGAGTAGTCGAGGGCGTAGATAGGAGGGCCGCGGCGTCGTTGGAGTTGTGATGTGTCATGATCGATGGTGGGAAGGAGACTCGACTTGGAAGAGGCTAGCGGCGATAACTCGAAGCGATCGAAGTCGAGATTCAGGGTGTGTGTGTGCTCGGGTCTGATCGCAGTAAGGTAATTAAATTTTATTTTAGTTAAATAAGTTTAAAACTCTTTGAATTCGATTTGTTCATTATTAATTATCAGAATATATATATGTATATAACTCAGTATATTGTTTTTCAGTAAAGAATGTTTACTGTTTAGTTTAAAAAATTCCAGAGTTTAAATTTATATATATATGTACAAGAAATTTAAATAAGATTTTGGAAGGAAATTATATAAGGGATTTTGTGATAAAATTGTACGATTGACCTATTTAATTTATTTTAGTTACTAAAAGATTTTTTTAAAGGGAAATTATTAGTTTAAATTAAATTAAATTATTAGTAAATTAAATTTTGTTAATGGTAATAAAATGTGTGGTTAATTAATTTATCAAATGGAAATTGATTGTTTGATTTATTTCGAATATTAATAAACTGTGAATGCTTATACAAGGTCAAAAAAAATAATGGGGAAACAAGCCGGTTTGGATCGGATTGCAAATTGAAAGTCAAAGGTGAGTTAATCTCACTCATTTGGAATGCCTTTTAAATTTAAATAGTTAAATTTAAATTATTGGTTGAATGATTTAATTGTCTGGATGTGATATATAATAGTGTATATATATATATATTGGAGTGATTGATATTCCCGCATTATATAGCGGACGAGACCCTATGCGCCGCATAATAGAGGATGATATTATATTAATCCCATATACCACGATATTCCACCTCGAAGTGGAATTGGTATTGTGCTAACATCTGTGGATGCAGGGAAATAGGTTGGAGGGATCCAACTGGATTCCTCAAAATCATCTAGATTGTTCTAATAATTCTGTGATATGATTATTTGATATTCTATGATGAATTTTATTGGTAATTGGAAATAATGGAGGCTATATTTGATTGAATATATTGGGTATACCGAGTTATATAAAAAATATAATGTATTTTCGAAGGGAAATAAAAAAAAGAATTATTAAGTAAATAATTATAGTGATTTGGATAAGTAAAATTGGAAGGGTAAAAGTTGGTTTTAAGATGCTAATGAATAAATTCCAAGTGTGGGAAGGGATATTTTTGAATAAATGGAAATAAGTGGATTTCTATACTTAAGTAATATTAATTAAGGAATGAAAGATTTAGTTTTTTGAATTCAGAATTAAATGGTTTAAAAAGAAATAAAAGAAGGATTTTGGAATAAATATGAAAATTTGTATTTTTAGTTAAAGTAAGATTTTAAATCATCACAAGGAAGTTAAACCTGAAATTAATGAGTTTTGAATAAATTGGATAAGTAAAGAAATTTATTTTAAATGGAGTTAATTCTAAAAATCAATTTGGAAATTGATTTAGTGTTGAAACTGTGATTTAAAGGAAGATGAGACTATGGAATTTATAAACTGGGTTTATAAAGTGAAGTAATATATCAGTGGATATTTGGAAGAATAAATTCACGGTGGGAATTTATTAAAGAATGGGTAAATTTGTTTAAAAATAAATAGTGATTTATTTTTAAAGATGTGAAAGAGAAGTGTATTTCGCTGGATAGCCAAGTACATTTCCAAAGCAAACTTTTAAGTATGAGTTAAAGGTTTTAAAGTTGTTTTTAAAGTATGTTTTAGAAAATTTATTATTTTTAAATGTTTAAAGTTTAAAAGTAAGTATTTCTCAAATTTAATTTAGTAGTAATTATTTAAAGGTAACCTGGTATTGTGTTTTAAAAGGATAAAAATGTAGTTTTACATTTTATAAAGTAGTTTATTTTAAATATTCTTAAAGTATATATTTTTAAATAAAGTATTAAAGTAGTTTTAATTTAAATGTTTTAAAGTGTATTTTATAATAAAGTGTTTTAAATTATTTTAAAAATCTAAAGTAATTGTACTTGGTGTTTTCAATGGAAATAAGTATTTGGGAATTTATTCCATGAGAAGAGTGTGGTTTGAAAACTGTTTTCAAAAAGGTT
Organism: Allium fistulosum; assembly: GCA_030737815.1. NCBI lineage: Eukaryota > Viridiplantae > Streptophyta > Magnoliopsida > Asparagales > Amaryllidaceae > Allium > Allium fistulosum. Next base: position 392,162,079 of record CM060901.1, read on the forward strand.
TGAAAGTGGGAATATATCTTGAGAAGATATTTTGAGGTCAATAAATAATTTGGAAAATTATTTATGTCTAATGGTTGTTGTGAATGTTATTTGATAGTTAAATAACCGACTATCAATATTGGCCAATGCGCTGATCGTTTCGAAGAGACCGAGATCGGGTTTGCTACATTACAGCATTATAAGGGTTTCTCGCTTCGTGTTTGGTGGCGAGCAGGAGACTCTTACCCCTACATGTCCCTTTGAGGTAGTATAAGGCCTTGGGTTGGTTGCGAGTCGAGAGGCTGGCCGTAAAAGCAAATTCGAGGTATCACTGTGTGCCACGGTGGGTCTGGGATGGTTGCAAAGCCTACCGGTTGCCACTGCCTTGGGTCATCACAGTTGGTATCAGAGCTGAAGGTCAAGAGAGAACCTTGGCTCTGGTGGGGATTACTCATTAGAAATAGAGTTCATAGTACTCTAGAATGAGTTTGAGTGTATTAATAGATATGTGCACGTATTTGTTAGTGAACATAAAATGGTTTTATATTGTGTTGATTGGTTTGTTGAGTAGTTTATGGATTCTGGTCATTACGAGTAATTAACGTTATTGATAGGGATCTCTAAACACTTGAATAGAACAATTCAACACAATACTGCTTTAAAATAGGGTAAATGAAATAATTTTACCCAAATTATTTTTGTATATGAAAGGAATAATTTTCGTAAATTATTATAGTTATATATGGTTGCTTGGTTGTTAGGAAGTGATAATATTGGATTATTATCAATGTTGTGAGGAAATTGAATAAGAGATTGAAAATTTTAATCGAAATTAAGGAATAAATTTATATAACAAAATGGGATTTATGAATGTGAATTATAAATATGAATTATAATTGAAATTGAAAATAAAAATTCCAGAGTAATGTTTGAATATAAATTGGATGGATTTGAAATTTGGAATTTTGGGAAGTTTAAATTCCTTTGAGTTTGAAAATGGTTTTCAAATGCTTTGGAGAAATAATGATGATAGTATTTGAGAAATATTTTGAATTGGATTTGAAATATGGTGAGATTTGAAATTTAAATATTTGAAAATGTTTTAAAGAGATAAAAGCATTGAACTCTTTCGGTCGCTGGAAAATAACTTCGGTGATGACTACAGCATCATCGATATTCATTTTCGAGTTTCCAAGAGAGAAATTGCTGCCAATTTGTTTTAAATTGGAATTGTTTGCAAAACTGAGTTTGGTTTTGAAATTCAAAGAGATAATTGAATTTACCAAAGAATTTTGGATATAATTGACTTCAAATGATTTTTGAAATACTTATGAGATTGTTTAAAACTCTGGAGTTGGTTTAAATGTTTTGGAATGTTCAAGGAATTGTTTGAAATTTTGAAAGTAAATTGAAAATGTTCAAGGAATGAGTTTAAACTCTGGAAGTTTAACTAAAAGTGTTTATGGATTATATACAGGTCTGGAAACTTATAAGTTTGGAAATTCCTTGGAATGGAATTAAACCATAAAAAGTAAATAAAAGTAAGTGTGAAAACAAAATAGGTTGAAGGTATGCCAACTAATTGAAGTAAAATTAAAAGCAGTTAGTAAATGTGATTAAATTTGAAAAACTTATAAAAGTTTAAAATTTAAATTGAATGGAGTGAGATTAAATATAGTTAAGTAAAGGTGAATTTAAAGAGAAGTCCAAGGAAATTAAGTAAAATGGTTACTTAAGTAAAAAGTTATAAGTTGGAAATAAATTTGTAAATGAACAAATGAAATTACATTTGTAAGTAATTGGAATCGAAACTGGATATTGGAGTTAAATTCGAATTGTGTAAAATGGGAAATTAGTCAAGTTGGGCTAAACAAAACAAAGTATTGAAATTAAAATTTGTAAGTAAGCTGATTGGTTTAAATGGTAAGCAAAGAGAATTTACATTTTTAAGTAATGAATTGAAATTGAATATTGGGATGATATTTGATTTAAATTGTGTATGTAAAGTAAAGTGAAGTTGGAAAATTAGTGCGAAGAGGACTAAAATAATTTAAGTTTGGAAACAAAACTTTTAGATTTAAAATAAATTAGTAAGTGGAACTAATTTAAAATAGTGATATGAACCAGTTGTGAAGGAAAGATTGTTGATAAAATTCAGTATTCAGAGTTTAAAGATGAATTAAATTCAAGTAGAATTGAAAATGAAAATTGGGAAAAAGTATTTAGATTTGAAAATAACTAATAAATTGAAGCAAATTGATTTTATATGGAATTGGAACTCAACTGGAGTATACACTTCAGTAGTGAAGTAGTGAAAATAAATATAAGAAATATTTATATTGTACTTAAGAAATGAAGGATTAAACTTTTAAGTAAATTTGGTATTGAGAAAATTATTCTAAGTGAATAATTGAATGAAGATTTAAACTGAAAGTTGTGAAATGGGATAATTGGGAATACGTGAATGGAAACCAAAATAAAGTGAATGTGAACAAAAAGAGAATTGATATAGTTGATAATCAATGAATATAAATACGTAGGATGTACGTATATTATTTTATTCGCATGCGATTTGATCCAGATCCGAGCACAGAATTTCGAGGTAGTTATGCCGATCCGAGTTAGGATTTTTCACTCGATTTTCGACGGCGAACCCTGGATATGGATTTTGATTGATTCGGGATATTCTCTTTCATAGTTTGTGGCTATGCAAGGAGAATGACGGTTTCTGATCAAGAAACCAGATCTGAGTCCGCACTAGGATGTCGGGTGGACGATACTAGTTCGGAAATGAAATTGTGTGATCGAGTGAGCGATCAGATTTGGTATTGCGTACGAATGATATATGTGCATCGTACGAGCTTAAGTAAAGTAGATATTGAAAATTCTGAAAGGAAGTGAATAAAATGATTTGGATTCTGTGATAGGATATTATTGCTAAGTAGAATACAGGTATTTAAAAGCAAAAAGGAAACTGGGATTTTTGATTTCAAAAGATAAAATTTAATGGCCCGACAAAAGGTATGTGGTTAAATTTCTGTATGAAATTTGATGATTTTCTTGTCTAGCCACTTGGCCTTTTGTTTTCTTTTGAAATTTGGGGGGGCCGTAGAGGCATTTTGTAGTTGTACCGAGGTAGCCGCACAAAGGAGACGCTGGCAAAAAATTTCGGGAATTTTAGGAGTTAGAAAAAATTTGAGAAAATTTTGATAATGTAAAATTTGGTTTTAAATTTGAATGGTTGGGTAGGTGATATTGGTTGGAAACTATGGAAGGTTTTGGGGAGTTAGTAGGGTGATAGTGTGTCTTAAATAAAAGAGTGTTTTGAGTTGCTTGAAATTCTTTGGTTTTGGGAAAAAGTAAACGGGTATTGGACCATTCTTCCTAACTAGTAATTTCGGGGACGAAATTCTTTTAAGGGAGGAGGAATGTGACGACCCGGAAATTTGGACATTTGAAATTGGAATATTTAATTGATTTTAAATATTTAAAAGTTAATTTTTAACTTGAATTTCAAATATTACTACTCATTGGATAATTTAATTATTAAATTAAATAATTTGAAGTTGGGTAAAATGTTGAATCTGGAGTTTTAAGCCTGTTAAAAATAATTTAAAGGCTTGTAAAATTTATATTGATAGTACTGAAGATAGTAAAAGTGTTAAACTTGAATTTGGAAGTGTTTTGTTAAGTTTTGAAATTTTATCGTTTAAATTGATATTTAAAAATAGCCTTCCGAGGCACAGTCTCGGAATTCAACGAAACCACTACATTGGATCCGTAATATTGTATTATTATCAGATTTCAAATTTCGTAGTGATTAGAGTTGTTGTGTAAGCATACAATATATAAACGCGCTGAAATTTTATATCGAAAATTCAATATAATAACTGATCCAAAAAGCTATCTTCTCTATACGATCGAATTAGGACTCGAAACATTTTCCTTTGCATTCGAAATAGGAGAATAACCTTATAAACGCCTAGCGGCACGCCTCGATAGGAATTCAAAATTGTAAGTTGCATTTCCAAGATAATTTGAATTTAAATTTAAATACGAATAAATACTTTACTTGACTAGTCAAATTAATTTCACATTAGACCTTTTTCCAATCTGTTCCAAAGCACTGTACCCTTTTTCTCCAACACGCCACCATCATATCGTGTCTCCTTTCCTCCTCTTTTACAATGCACGTGAATCAGATAAAGTTCAAAAACGAAAAAAAATCAAATCAACTCATCAACAAAGTAATAAATGGCCGAAGCCTCCTTCTCGAATCAGATCGCCATTTTTATTTTATTTTGAACTAACCCTAAATCATATAGAATGGCCGATCGAAGCAACCTCTATCAACTGATTTTTTATCACTAGCTTTTGTGAGCATGATCTGTCAACTCGAGAGGACTATGTTTCGTCAGAGGTGGAAGTTTTGGGCGCGATCGTCGACAAGAGGAAGGGGAAAGTTGCGAACCTGTCACGAGTCCATTCTCGTGCACTCGCGAGTAGTCGATGGCGTAGATAGGAGGGCCGCGGAGTCGTTGGAGTTGCGATGTGTCGTGATCGATGGTGGGAAGGAGACTCGACCTGGAAGAGGCTAGCTGCGGCAACTCGAAGCGATCGAAGTCGAGATTCAGGGTGTGTGTGTGCTCGGGTCTGATCGTAGTAAGTTAATTAAATTTTATTTTAGTTAAATAAGTTTAAAACTCTTTGAACTCGATTTGTTCATTATTAATTATCAGAATATATATATGTATATAACTCAGTATATTGTTTTTCAGTAAAGAATGTTTACTGTTTAGTTTTAAAAAATTCCAGAGTTTAAATTTTTATATATATATGTACAAGAAATTTATATAAGATTTTGGAAGGAAATTATATGTAACGATCCCGAATTTTAATTAAGTTTAAATTTTTAATTAATTTCATTTTTGAATAAAAATTGTGAAGTAATGAGTAATTAATATAAAATATTAGTTAAATTATGACTTAGTTTGGATATTTGAAAATAAATAATAAAATGTTGGATAATAAAACTTTAAAAGGAATTCAAAATAAGTGTTGATGTCAAATAAATATTTCAAATAAATCTATAGTTATATACAATATGAAATGAACATATAACTATTCTAGAAATAAATATTCAAGTTAAAATAGAAGTAAACATTATAAAGTAAAATAAATTATAACAACATATTAACTATAAAATGTCATTTATATTACAAAGTGATAAAACAAACAAAAGAAAATACACATTCAAATAAGAAAAGAAAATATATATAAAGTATAAAAGCTTGCAAAGGAAGCCACATCAAATTTTCTTCATGATGTACAGCCGAAATGAAGAAAGGAAAATATAAATATTGTACAAGCCTAATTAATGCAAATATCTCTAGTACACTACCATTTATCATATCAGCCTCCATACACACAAAAATCTCTGATTGTACAACAAAGAAAATGTCAACTTTGTACCAAACTATATCATCACCAGTACAAACAAATAACACACCCTGTAACTTCATTTATTTTTCCATCATCCTCATTTCAGTTTCGTCCATTACCATTAAGTAAAACTGAAGAAATACCATCTAAAATCTAAACAAAACTTCCACTTAAAACAAATAATTCAAATCAAATACAAATCAGAGATCAAAGAAGGAATTATTGCTTGTAATTTTCACAAGCCTGTTTCAACAATGGAACTCTGTTCATTTCTTAACCACTGTGAGTAACTTCACTTTAAAAGTTTAAAGTATAAATTAGTTTTCATGTTATTACTGTGATTAATATTATATTGTGAAGTATGTTTGAGCATTTACATTATTGAACTTATGAAGTATGGTGTATGCATGGATCTGAACATTTGTAACTTCTCTGTTTCCAGCTTTGGTTCATGTTTTGATTTAAATTCAAAAGCTTTAAATTTAATCTCTGTTTAGCCTTAAGATTTAAATGGAATTTGTTAGTTTCATTTCAAACCTTAGTTTAGGATTTTACTTAAGTCAAAAATAATAAGTATAGGACCCTGGAAACCAAGAAAAAACTGAGCAACTCAATATAAGCAAAAATTCAAACTACTTAATTCACAAATTCAGGTATAGGGATTGAACTCGCATACCAAAACATGATTTTTAAAGCTTAAATCATAATTTTTAGAGCTAGGATTAAAGAGCAGTTTGTATTTGAACAAAAATTGCACTTTTACAAATTTCTGGTGATCGATCCAATTATAAATGTTGAAACTTGGATTGAAACTAGTATAAACATCTGGGATCTCAAGAAAATTATGGAATAATTTTTCTATTGCGTGAATTAACGGTACGAGGTCGATTTAGGGCTTTGTTTCGAGTTTCTGGATGTGTCTGTAACGAGGCATGTTCGTCCCCAATACGTGATCGAGTTTCACGAGATTTGAGGGAGTGGAAGTGCAGCGTGTTGTCGTGGAGTGGACGAAGTTTGGGCGTCTTCGGTGGTCGAGGTTGCGAGGACGAGGTGTTGACAGGGATTGGTGGTGGTTCCAGTTCATGCTTCCAGGCTCGAGCTCGTACTCGATTTCGAATTCGAGATGATGGGGAAGTTTAGGTGGTCGGGAATTGGATTAGGGATGATCATCGACTTGCTCGTTGATGCAGCGACGCCTGAAGATGATCAACGGCGTGGTGCACATATACGTGCACAAGTCGATGATCGTGTCATTTGATGTTGGGGGATGATTTCTCGAGTTTTATCTCGGGAAAATTGTGTTCTGGCTCGAGTTTAAACTCGTGTATTTTCAAGTGTATGCCGGGTTTTTCTAAAGACTTAAACAAAATTTTAAAATTTAAAAGTGGCTCGGGTTGGTTTTGGAGGAGACTCGAAGTAGATGGCACGTCGACTCGGGGAAACGTTCGAGTAAGTCTCGGGTAGGTCTTAGTTTCAGGTTTCCAAACCTGTTTTGTTTTGAAATTTAAAACTGAAATTTAAATTTTAAAGCAAGGTTTAAATTGAGTTTTTAAATTCAAGTTTAAATATAAATTCCAGTTTAGTTTGAAGACTTAGTTTGGGAAATAAAGTTCTTAAATTTAAATTCTTTTAATAACTTAAAAATGTTTAAGTATTTAAGTGGATTTAGAAGAAGAGATTTAAATTTAAAAAAATGGAATTTGAATTGTAAGTTATAAATCAAAATTTGAAACCTGAGTTCAAATCTAACTCTGAATTCCAGATTTTGAAATTAATAAAGTTTTATAAATTCAAATGTTTAAATAAGTTTAAAGGCTAAAGTATTCTTTTAACATGTAAATTTAAAGTTTTTAAACTTTATTAATTTATAAATTGGTGTTTATTTTAAATCTTGAAATTTAAAATGAATTTAAAGGCGAATTGAATATAAATGTTTCAACCTATTTATAAGTGATAACAAAATCATTAATAAAATGAGATTTGTTTAAAGTTAATGAAGATACAATGATAATTTGTAATTCATTAATTATTAAGTAATTAAGAATGGGTGATTAATGATCAAGGATTGATTAACCAAGTAATTAAGGGTTAATTACTTTAAAGAATAATTAATAAATGTGGTTAATTAATTAGGGTAATTAATTTAAGATAATTAATTAAATGGTGAATTAAATAATTAAAGGTTAATTATTTAATAATTAAAGGTTGATGAATTATAATTAAAGTTTAATTAATTTATTATTAATGGTTAATTAATAAATGATTAAAGAATAATTAATCAAAATGATTTGTAATTTATTAATGTTAATTAACCAGGATCAGTAATTCATAAGAAATTAATCTGATTTGAATTAATCAGATAATTAACTGATCTTACTTATGAATGTTTGGATTCTATTGAATGTTGTGAATTGTTCGATATCCCTACTATGTGATGCTGTGTGATATGAATTGTTTTAATTCAAGCTGTGATGATTGTAATTCATTTTATATGTGATTTACCTGTGAATCTGTGAATGAAAGATAAGCGTTATATTTCATACCGCTTATCAATTATATTTCTGTATTTTGATCTATTATGATTGAATGATGTTGCACTACTGTGTGAAACCCCTAGACTACACTTTTACACACATAAATATGGATTTCACGAGGAAATCGATTAAGTCACAGATGATTTAAATTTAATATTTTTGAAATTGAAATTTTAATTTTAATTGATTTTGGAAATGGATTTGGGTTAAATGTTAAAGCTTTTGAAAAGGAGTTTTTAAGATAAAAATTATTTTGGATAACTTGGTAAAATTTCCAATTTAAATAATTCAATTTGAATTTGAATTCAAAATTTGGAATTGAATTCCATGATTGGAAATTATGGTTAAAGATGTTACAAATGTGTTTATATGAATTTGAACCATTTTAAAATATTGTTTGGGGAATTTGAATTTAACCCAAAGATTTTAACTTGTATAAATGAAATCGGATTTTTCCGAATAAAACTAATTGTTTTCAAATGATAAAAGCTTTCATATAAGAAATGAAATTCCAATTTAAGTTAAAGGAATTTCAAGTTTGAATTGAAAAATGGTTTTCCAAATTATGAGTGAATTCTTTTTGAAAGCTATGAGTTAAATCTTGATTTAAAGATTTAATGAGTTAATCCAATTGAAATGGAAATTGATTTGGAAAAATCCATGAATAGATCTTTGTGAAACTGGGTGAACTTTGTGAGATGAATCTTTTTGTAAAAGATTAAAATGGTAATGTGTTTAAACCATTTGAAGAAAAGTTTTGGGTAATAAGTCGTGACTTAATTGAAATCCCATTATCCATATGTTTTTAAATATTACGCTCACTATTCGGTTTAGCCGGGAGAGGACCTTTGTGTCATACAACCCATTTCGAATAATGATACGACATAAATGGCTAGCATTTGAAGACCGGTGTTGAAGACCGGGTGTTTGCGAGAACGATAGGATAACCTATCGATTGTCTCTGCACCGAGTGGCCCCGGTATAGAGATTCCCTAAGTGATGGGAAGTCCGATCGGGATTGTGAATAACCGGATTGCAAGGGCTTCTTTAGAAGTGACTTCGGTTCCGTTCGAACCCGGAACAGACTTGTATGGTTGTATGTCTGACACTACACTTTGAGATATAAAGCTGATTTCTTTCAAATACATTTCTGTTTGGTGGCGGAGAATTTATTCTCTTAGCTTACCACCCTTCTCTGAGACGTACGAGCTAAGAGGTTATGTAGTTGAAGGTTATCAGTGATATACTCCCAATTTGGTAGTGTGGCATGCTGAGTGTTGCTGTGTGTTCATGGTCATTTGTTGATCAAAGCATGGCTTTGTGAAAAAGCGTAGCTTTGTGGACGAGACTACATCAGGACCTCACAAACCGGAAATGGTCGAAACAAGAAAGATGCGGCAAGGTTATGAGGGTCGCTCCCTTTAGGGTATGTCATTTCCTTCTGGAAAAAGGTGATATCATGGTATGGAGCCCAGATATTTACCTGTGTGGTTGCTCCAATCTCATTTACTCTATGTGATTGTTGCTTTGTGATCGAGGTACCTCGGATAAAGGTCCCAAAGGACCGGGGGTGGCATATTCGTGTAGTAGTTACCTAGTGTAAGAGGTAACCCAGCCTTGTGTTGGCAGAGAGCTAGTTAGTTCTCGGGACGTCCCTCCAGAGGCATTTCCATGTGGCATAGGAAGTTCCTTAGCCTGACCATTTGTTGGAAATCCAATTCCCAATACGAACCGAGTACGGTTTTAGTTGTAGAACCTGCTATTTAACATAGCAACTATAGTAGGCATAATATAATGGTACCTATGCTGGCTAAGATTAATATTGTATTTTCGAAACGATTTTTGTACACTATGCACTATTAATAATATCAAAAGAGTTTTCTTTTGCGTAGTAAGCATGTTTGACTATCATAAGAAGAAATCTCCTCCAAGTCTGCGATTGCATTGTGTATGTGGTGGGAGGTCTTATAGTAGTTTCATTTTCCAAAAGCATTGCGGATTTCAATGTTGAAAATTCTTTTGTGTTTGTTTAAAGATAAAACTGTTTTTGTTACTCACACCAGTCCCATGACTGACTCGGAGTTTATTGTTCCCTTCCTAAACTCTGGGTGCCCACAATTTTCCACACGGGCAGTCTAGAGTTGGGTTTTTTCAAATAGTCAGGTTTAGTAGATTATCGGGAGCTAGTTCAGTGTTCGGAGTTCACGGATGACTGACGTTTCTTATCTTGGTGCAACGTGATGGTGGTTCGAGCTGATGTTGGAGTAATTGGTCTTATTCTCTTTGTCGGATCACTTGGAGTATCACTTTTGTTTTCCGCTGTATCATTATTTGTCTCTGATATTCTTGTATCATATAGATATCATTGTTGTATATCATTATGGATATTATATTCATTGGAGTTGTATATGATATCATTGTTTTCTTTCTTCCGCTGTGTTGTTATACTTAATGGTGTTATAAGCTCCGGTGAACCAAATTCGGCATTTGAATCTGCGGCATTTTGAGTACAAGTGAAGTACGGGTGCCGATTTTCGAAGGCCGAGTTCAGGATCGCTACATTATATAAGGGATTTGGTGATAAAATTGTACGATTGACCTATTTAATTTATTTTAGTTACTAAAAGATTTTTTTAAAGGGAAATTATTAGTTTAAATTAAATTAAATTATTAGTAAATTAAATTTTCTTAATGGTAATAAAATGTGTAGTTAATTAATTTATCAAATGGAAATTGATTGTTCGATTTGTTTCGAATATTAATAAATTGTGAATGCTTATACAAGGTCAACAATAATAATGGGGAAACAAGCCGGTTTGGATCAGATTGCAAATTGAAAGTCAAAGGTGAGTTAATCTCACTCATTTGGAATGCCTTTTAAATTTAAATAGTTAAATTTAAATTATTGGTTGAATTATTTAATTGTCTGGATGTGATATATAATAGTGTATATATATATATCTTGGAGTGATTGATATTACCGCATTATATAGTGGACGAGACCCTATGCGCCGCATAATAGCGGATGATATTATATTAATCCCATATACCGCGATATTCCACCTCGAAGTGGAATTGGTATTGTGCTAACATCTGTGGATGCAGGGAAATAGGTTGGAGGGATCCAACTGGATTCCTCAAAATCATCTAGATTGTTCTAATAATTCTGTGATATGATTATTTGATATTCTGTGATGAATTTTATTGGTAATTGGAAATAATGGAGGCTATGTTTGATTGAATATATTGGGTATACCGAGTTATAAAAAAAATATAGAATGGATTTTCGAAGGGAAATAAAAAAAAAAGAGAATTATTAAGTAAATAATTATAGAGATTTGGATAAGTAAAATTGGAAGGGTAAAAGTTGGTTTTAAGATGCTAATGAATAAATTCCAAGTGTGGGAAGGGAGATTTTTGAATAAATGGAAATAAGTGGATTTCTATACTTAAGTAATATTAATTAAGGAATGAAAGATTTATTTTTTTGAATTCAGATTTAAATGGTTTAGAAAGAAATAAAAGAAGGATTTTGGAATAAATATGAAAATTTGTATTTTCAGTTAAAGTAAGATTTTAAATCGTCACAAGGAAGTTAAACCTGAAATTAATGAGTTTTGAATAAATTGGATAAGTAAAGAAATTTATTTTAAATGGAGTTAATTCTGAAAATCAATTTGGAAATTGATTTAGTGTTGAAACTGTGATTTAAAGGAAGATGAGACTATGGAATTTATAAACTGGGTTTATAAAGTGAAGTAATATATCAGTGGATATTTGGAAGAATAAATTCACGGTGGGAATTTATTAAAGAATGGGTAAATTTGTTTAAAAATAAATAGTGATTTATTTTTAAAGATGTGAAAGAGAAGTGTATTTCCCTGGATAGCCAAGTACGTTTCCAAAGCAAACTTTTAAGTATGAGTTAAAGGTTTTAAAGTTATTTTTAAAGTATGTTTTAGAAAATTTATTATTTTTAAATGTTTAAAGTTTAAAAGTAAGTATTTCTCAAATTTAATTTAGTAGTAATTATTTAAAGGTAGTCTGGTATTGTGTTTTAAAAGGATAAAAATGTAGTTTTACATTTTATAAAGTAGTTTATTTTAAATATTCTTAAAGTGTATATTTTTAAATAAAGTATTAAAGTAGTTTTAATTTAAATGTTTTAAAGTGTATTTTATAATAAAGTGTTTTAAATTATTTTAAAAATCTAAAGTAATTGTACTTGGTGTTTTCAATGGAAATAAGTATTTGGGAATTTATTCCATGAGAAGAGTGTGGTTTGAAAACTGTTTTCAAAAAGTTTTGAAAGTGGGAATATATCTTGAGAAGATATTTTGAGGTCAATAAATAATTTGGAAAATTATTTATGTTTGATGGTTGTTGTGAATGTTATTTGATAGTTAAATAACCGACTATCAATATTGGCCAATGCGCTGATCGTTTCGAAGAGACCGAGATCGGGATTTATTTCTCGAAAACCACTTCGATCTGGTTTGTACGTTTTCGTGGGGAAAACGAGTTTGGAGTCGAAGATGGAGCAGTGAAGTGCAAGGGCTAATCGCTACTAATCCTGAGGTGATTCCAAAATGGATGTAGTAGGAGTAGTGCCTTCGGTTCCGTTCGAACCCTGAACGGACTTGTATGGATGAATGTTTTTGGGATATCGTCAGGTGGACGGTGGGCATTCTAAGAGATGTGTTCTAAAAAGGTAATGCTTAGCCTCAAGCCTCATTAACCGGGAATGACTGAAAATCAGGGGTTATGCAGCAAGGCTAAGTGGGTAGCACCCATTAGGGTGAGGTCATCCCTGTCTAGATGTTCCTTTTTATTCGGCTTAGTGGTGCGGTTGCTGTTCCCAACCGTGGGGTGATCTTACTCGGAATTATCCAGTAAGGGGTAGTTCCGGTCTTGTGTTGCAGGGGATCGGGCGTGGTCCTCGGTACGTTGATCTAGACCAGGTACTGTGATAGGTGGTACCCCAGTGCCTAGTCATTAGTTGGAAATCCATTCTCCCTACGTGCCTTTACGGTTTTGTTTGCATACCTATTAGCTGGAATTTAATAGATGTAACAATTTCGGCTATTTGAATAAGTATTTGTATATAGACACTATTATAATATCAGAGGATTCTGATAAAAAGTGTTTTGGCTATCGTAAGGTAAAAACCCGACATGTTTATTTGTGGCATGGTCTTACGAGATGCTTTTGATTTCAAAGGATTTTGAAACTTTAATAATAAATTTGAGTGTGGTTTTCTCACGCTGGTATTCCAGACTGACTCGGGTGTTATTTATTATAATGCTCGGGTCAGACCGAGTATTATAGGATACAGGTTATGATGCTATGGAGCTCAGAAGACGAGCTGGATGGCGAGACGTATCACACGTATTTGATGTATTCCGCTGTGTATCATAAGTTGTATAGTCAGCTTTGTGAGGACAAGTTATTATAACTGTCCTGAATTGTGATGTTGATTATATTATACTCTGATGTTGTATTCTGATGATGTATGTATAAACAGATATAGTTTCTTTCTGTAAAGATCAGTTATTATCTATTATATTTTATTCCGCTGCGATGTGAGATTCTGTTGTGTTTTTTTTTCTTCTACCTCCTTCTTCAAATCCTGATGGTTCAATTTTTCGGGTATGAAAAATCGGGTCATCACACAATAGGACCGAATTGGACACTATAAACAAAAGTAGCAATATTTTATATTTCTTTAAGCAATAGATCATTGTATTTTCTATTTCTACATTGTACTTGAGATCTATAAGAAAAGTAATGACGACTCACAATGGATGTAGGCATTCTTCAACCGAACTGCTCTAAATTTACGCGTTCTTTAATTTTTGACATTTTTCTTTATGTACTATATGTTTATTACGCTCTGAAAACTTGTTAACAACATACATAAAAAACTATGAAATACACTCCGTATCCGCAGTTCTACAAAAATAAATTGGAGGTGATTGCCATTTTTTAAGCAAACAATATTTATAACAAAATGTCAAATACATTATATATAACGTATACCCTTTCCCAAGGTGTTTGTTTTCAACTATGCAGACTCTACATAGATCTCAACTTTACTTAGCTTATGTTTTACTTAGTTGTCCCCAAACCTAATGCAACCACCAACCTTATACGTTGTCTTGAATATATGTTGATCGATATATATGCTTTAGAATACCATAGTGAGTGTATCGTAGGGTAAATTTAAACAAAACTTAACTATAAATTTTGGCATAACCTCAACACATAACTCATAGTGGAAAGAACAATATATAATATGACAAGTCATAATAGAAATATATCATTTAACATAGACTTTGTACATACATAGTACTAAATATATACATCAAGTACAATACACGGTCTCATGCACAAATATATATCTGATACACATAGTTGTACATGGGATAAATACAAGTACATAAGCAGTGCCTCTGTTTCTCCCAAAAGTTCAGTTATCGAGCTAGTGTGCCCCAAAATAAACCTATCACTCAAACTACTCATAGGAATAACCAAAATTTCTATATAGGAAATAAAAGACAAAAAATAAGGATCAGACAGAAATCTGATGAGAGAAATTAGCCTCATAACATTGTAGTTATATATATACATACATTTATACATACATACATATATATGTACAAACATATATATATCCTAACATGCAATGGGTCCATATGAAAATTTTAAAAGTTAAAACAATACATATCCTAGCAATAATAGTTATCAACAACATGATAGACAAGTGTAAGGGTAATTCTGCACTTCATGGTCGAGGAATTCATAGACCCAATCTCGATCAAAGCCGCATGTAAAGTAAATACAACGGTACAACAATGCTACATCCAAGCATTCTTATGCCAAACCTCCATAAAAATCATATACGATTAATACCATTAGCTAACGCTATATTAACACCTGAAATCAATATCGATGTGATGAATTATCATTAGCTACCTAGAGCGATTTACCTTATAAGCTGGCTCATTTCGTTGACATCGGGTTAGCACCTAGTATTACTGACTCTTGTAGGTCTCGTCACAACACCTAGTGCTATAGACAACATATGACCTACTTTAGAAAGGCATCACATTCTCTCTCCACCCCTACTATAGGATCATGTCTATAGATTATGTTATCTCTCATGGTAAATGATTTCATTCATTAGCATTGTATCCCCTCGGTTGCCTCTAACTAGACATACCGGAACCGTATGTAACCGCCAAATACCATGTACACACTCACACACATAAATAATAGTGAAGTCTCACCATCCCCATGTGAATCATTAAATCTGCCATGAATTTTTTTGGATTATGTTGAATACCCAGACTCCACCAAGCCTACCGTCGTTCACTTTGGCTTGCCATGTAGTGTTCTAGACATGATCAGAGTAAGATTCGACTTAAACTATTGTACCTTGCAATAGTTTTGCGCAATGTTGTGCCAAGTACAATAGTACACTGTTATGCTCGTGCATAGTAGTTCGTTGTTGTGTCAAGCACAGCAATGACACTACTATGCAAAGGCACATCGGTGCACTGTTGTGCAATTGCAACAGTGGTTGCACTACGGTTTTACATAGTAGCGCTTACGCATTGCTTTGTAAACACAATAGTGCGAGTACTAGAGTGTCCCATCTCTTCTCTTCCTTCGTTACTATGAATTATTCTTCCTTCGGTCCTTTTCTCTAGTATAGGATGCTTCCATAAGGTGGCATGTTGATTTTATTATTTAATTACTACTTAGTATAAAATAGTTAACTAACCACATTGTTTAAATCAATATTCAATCAAGTATACCTCATTTAAAATCCTACCTTTGTTTACTAACTTTCACAAATGTTGTTATTTTAACTTCAAATTAGTTAATTGTTCATATTTTATTCCATCGTAGCTTTATGGACTTCTTACTTCCTACATCAAGCTACTAGTAATCTAAGTTTCATATATCAAGTTAATAACCATTTTAATACTACTAACTTTTTAAGCGACTCACTTTTATTAGTATTAGTTCCAATTAACTTTACCTTCATGTTTGTTAATGATAACTCAATTCATTCAATTGCTAAGTTAACCTCTTCAAATGCTTACTAACTTCTACAAATGCCACTTTTTTTTCATTGATGCACCATGAAGCCATTTGTTTTTATTTGCATTGTGAGAAATGCGGATTAAGGATCTTAAGGCTAGAATTAACACTAGAGGGGGGTGAATAGTGTTTTAAGAAATTTGTTAATCTTTTTGAGTTTTATCTTAATTTGTTAACAGTGTATACACTAATCAAACACAGATATGAACACAGATTCAAACACAGATGCAAATATAAAGTAAAAGCAGTAAAGGAAAGAACACACCGGATTTTATACTGGTTCGGAGTTACCCTACATCCAGTCCCGCAACACAAGTACGGATTTCCTTTCAACAACAATTCAACAATTACAACCCTCGGTTTCAAGTCTACGAGGTACACCCTCCAGAATCACAATCCTCTGGGTAGAGATACTTGATTTCCGGGGCAACAAGTTCACCCAATTGATTTCCAGGGCTATAATCACACCTTTTCTCGCTTAATTGATTTCCAAGGCTACAATCACACCTTTTCTCGCTTATATATTACAAAGAAGTCTATAACTCTGAATAGCACTGAGAACCTTGTAGAGATAGTGATGTAGAATTAAACTAGAAGTAATCGAGTATGATTCGATGTTGATTTCGGCAGAGTAATGGTATGATTTTGTATTAAGAAATGTGGAAGAAGAAGAGGAGTGAAAACCAGAAAAAAGTGATTAAAAATTCATTGAAACTGACCCCTATTTATAGAAGGTCAACAACCATGACCATTCATGAAGAGTTATGGCGAATAGACACTTCTTTTGAAATTTGAATTTTGAACTTCAACTGTCACTATGTCGACATAGTGCTTAGGGGCATGTCGACATCCCTCAGCCAAAATTGAAATTTTGAATTTCTATAAAAATAATATTTATCTTATATAAAAACTATTTAAAACTTTATAAATATACTTGAATATAGTTGAAATTCATAAGTAAATATAAAGAACAGTATATACATAATTTAACTATAATTTTATATTTAAATCTAAATTAAATATTTAAAAGTTAAATATATTATTTGAAAAGACATTTAAAATCAGGAGTAATTTGACTTTGAAATTAAAGATGTTTTGAGGCTAAAATTATTTAAAATCAGGATAGAGAGTTTTGAATCTTTTAAAAGGAAACTTTTGAAATCATTTTGAAAAAAAGATAATTTTGTAAAATCATTTGAATTAAAATTAGTGGATACAAAACAATGTCCCACTAGATTTTCGTAGGTTCCATCCTACTTAGGGTTCCATCCCTTTAACGGGCTCGAAGTGGATTCCATTCCACGAATAAATTGGATATTAAGATGCCAGTGCTTTTCTACGAGTTTTAACAAATATTCCTAATAAAACAAACTTAACCTTGAACTCTTGAACTCTTGATAATCTTGATACTCATGAGTCTTCTATCTCTATATCTTGAATCTCTATACTGTATAGTCTTCATTCTTGATACCTGCATGGTTAGATCCTGCATATACATATATATCTAAACTTGTAATGTTAGTATTTATATTTTATAATCTATTCTAAGGTTGTTGTCATCAAAACCATCATCTCATGGACTAACAATCTCCCCCTTTTTGATGATGACAACCTTTGTTTATAAAATATTCCTTCTATCCTAATAACTCTAATAACTCCCCCTTAATCTATGCCTAACTATCCTATTTTATACTTCTCCCCCTTTGTCATTAACAAAAAACAAAAACTAACTCTAAACTAGATAACTCCAAACTATATAACTCTATATTATTCTATATAACTCCCCCTGAAACTAAGACTACATTACTTGTGATTATAATGATAGTGTTATCATACATAATCAATACTTAACTAAAATATAATCCTAAACTATTAACTATCCTAACTAAGAATTCACAATAATACTAACACATATAAGAACACGAGTTTATTTATTACGAGTATGGTTTTATTTACATTTGCGTTTGAAAAACATAAAAAACATAAATAACAACGGAAAGAAAGAAAAGAAACTAATGTGTGTTTCTGAACATAGGAGATTTATGAACTGAACAGTTTGGATGGTGGAAACAGAAATTTCCACGTCGTTCGACAAGATTCCCATTTTTGTCAAAACACACTTCTCCAACGCATACTACTTGGTCATCATCCTCCTCGTGTGCTTCTTCCATTGGTTCTTCTTCTTCTTCGTCGCTGACCTCATGTTCTTGATTGAGTGAAGAGTCTTCATCGATCAAGATAGGGTTGGCCTGGTTATCCATTAGGAATTTTTGTAAATTCCTAAGAATCTTGCCTTGCCTCTCTTGCTCTTTCGCCATACGAAGTTGAGTCACTTGAATTTCAGTTAACATCTGAAGAGTATCCTTCATAGACTCCTCCAATTTAGTTACACGTGCGAGAGTAGTGCATTGGAATGGACTAGAAGTAGGAGAGGGGATTAAGAAAGTTGATTTTATGTTTGATTTAGAGGAAGATGTCATTATTTTATATATTTCAGAATAGAAAATGAAGAGAAACCAGAGAGAATGAATAAGAATTCGAAATAGAGAAGAATATATAACTAAATTTTTGAATTTTGGTGGGAAAATTTTTAAACAATAAAAACGTTATATGTGGACATGGGTCTAGTGGGGATGTCGACATGGTCCTTGAATTTTTGCCTTTTTTAATTTATTTTAAATTAGTTTTAATTATACTCGTTTATTTATATTTTATATTTCAGTTAATGAGCAAATACCTAATTCTCTTCTTAATTTAGTAAATGTAGATTCATTTAAGGGTTTTGTTAAAATATCAGCAATTTGATTTTCAGAATTGATATAGTCGAGAGTAATTACTTCTCTACTTATATTATCTCTAAGAAAATGATGTCTGATATCAATATGTTTAGTTCGAGCATGATGAGTAGGATTTTTAGATAAATTTATTGCACTAGTATTATCACAATAAATTGGCCATTTTGACATATTTAATCCAAAATCTCTTAAGGTTTGTTGCATATATATTACTTGAGAACAAGCCAAAGCAGCAGAAATATACTCTGCTTCAGTTGTTGATAAAGAAACTGTATTTTGCTTTTTACTAAACCAGGAAACCATAGAATGTCCCAAAAAGTGACAAGTTCCACTTGTACTTTTTCGGTCTGATTTACATCCAGCATAGTCAGCATCACAGTATGATATTAAATCAAATGAATCATTTTTAGGATAAAATAAGCCATAATCAGAGGTGTGTTTAATATATCTTATGATACGTTTTACAGCTTTTAAGTGAGTTTCTTTAGAATGAGATTGATATCTTGCACAGAGACAAACACTATGCATGATATCAGGTCTACTAGCAATGATATAGAGTAGTGATCCAATCATTCCTCTTTATAAATTTTGATCTACATCTTTCGAGGGATCTTCTTTACTAAGGTACTCATTGGTTGCCATGGGAGTGGGTTTTCCACTCGTAGTAGTCAAACCAAATTTACTAACTAGGTCTTTAGCATATTTTTCCTGACTAATAAAAATACCATTATCTAACTGTTTTATTTGCAATCCTAGAAAGAAGTTTAATTCACCCATATGACTCATCTCAAACTCTTTTGTCATTATTTCAGAAAATTCTTTATTCATTTCGAAGTTAGTTGAACCAAAAATGATATCATCTACGTATACTTGAACTAGTTGAATATCATTTTTATTTCTTTTACTAAAAAGAGTATTATCTATTTTACCAATTTCAAAATTTGATTGTAATAAATAAGATTTTAGTCTATCATACCAGGCTCTAGGAGCTTGTTTTAGACCATATAAAGCTTTCTTAAGTTTGTACACATGGTTTGGTAAATTTTCATCTTCAAAAAGTGGCGGTTGTTCAACATATACTTCTTCTTTTACAAAACCATTTAAAAATGCACTTTTAACATCCATTTGATATAATTTGAAATTATTATGATTTGCGAAAAGACATTTAAAATCAGGAGTAATTTGACTTTGAAATTAAAGATGTTTTGAGGCTAAAATTATTTAAAATCAGGATAGAGAGTTTTGAATCTTTTAAAAGGAAACTTTTGAAATCATTTTGAAAACAAGATAATTTTGTAAAATCATTTGAATTAAAATTAGTGGATACAAAACAATGTCCCACTAGATTTTCGTAGGTTCCATTCTACTTAGGGTTCCATCCCTTTAACGGGCTCGAAGTGGATTCCATTCCACGAATAAATTGGATATTAAGATGCCAGTGCTTTTCTACGAGTTTTAACAAATATTCCTAATATGAGGATTTACTCTAGATCTTCCAACTAGATTTATGGTGCTTATATGAGGATTTATAGGAATTTATTAGAGCATGTTATGATGAATTTGAGAGAGAGGGTTTAAGTAATTTTGAAAATAACATAGAGAAGTTATGAAATGAGTTTGAGAAAGAGAGAGGAGGAGGGGAGTGGTTAGCCATTTATAGGCATGGGTTAGCTTTTACAAGTCAAAGTTTACTTTTCTCCTTTTCCATAAAATACATTTCATTCATGGATCCAAATTTGTTACTTCAAACATGTTACAAAAAACGAAATACGTTCTGAACACAATGGAAGTGGTCTCAAGCTCTAATTCAATAATGTGAAAAAGTTAAGATTTTCGATTATTTATGGATTGAGTCCTACCTTATGACCTAAAATCTGTAACTCCAAATATATCGAAGGTTATACTTAGAAGACGGAGAATAACATTATGGAAACAATAGATGTAGTCTAGGACCATGATTCTGCCATCTTCACAAACTGACTTCTTCCAATTCACTTAAGTTGACTTACTAAAATTAAAATTTATTCCTTTAAAATTTACTGTTTTAAATATACAGGTTGTTACACCTAAGCTCTGATACCAAGTTGTAACATTCTCCATTTTGAGATAGAAAAATGAATGTCGAGGATGTTGCAGTTATCGATAATTTTTTCAATCAACAAAACGAGCAATTATTTTAAAAGTAAGTAAACAGAGCAGCTAAAAATTTCTATTGCATAATTTGTCCTTTATATTTTTAGTTCCCAAAACGTTCCCACGTACGGGTATATACAATAAAATATAGATAGAGTAATATCTCCAACGTATGATGTCGACATATTCACTTAACCAGTTATAAATCTTGGTTTACATACTGTTAGCACCAAAATTGGTCACTAACACCCTTGAATAGAGTTATGTAAAGAGATTAATGAAGAAAGTAAATTAAAACAGAGGAATATCACAGTAGAATGCAAAAACAAGAACAGAAACAAGAACACCAGATTTATAGTGGTTCGGCGTAACTGCCTACGTCCACTTTGAATGTAATCTTTATTGCTTCTTCGAATAATTGAATACAGATACAATCCGTAAACAAACGGCTTGAATACAAGTTTGAGTGAGAAGAATTTGAGTATATAAAATGGTAGAGTCTTCCTGGAGTTCTTGAAAAAAGGTCCCTTTAACTGGACCCCTGCCCCTATATTTATAGACGAAGATAGGCTGGTTCTCCCATCCAGGCCCATGATTAAGATAACTCGGCCCAAAGCTGATAGGTCAGGTTGATCGATCCAGGCATGCCGAATCCTTCATGACCGACCCACCTGTTGCCGACCAGGGGTTTCCTCGTAAGTGACTCGAAGTAAACTCTCAAAGGGCTCGAAGCAGATAGTAGTGTGACCCGAAGCAAAGAAATGCCGAGCGCCTTACTCATTACTAAAGATTTTATTTAAAAGAAATTTAGAATTGTTCTAAATAATTTAGACTTTATAGGTCCGACAAAGATCCAAAATGGTAAAAAAAAATTGAAATTCACTCATTACTTTTGCTATGGGCTGGCCCGGTTCCAACAATTGTATTAGAGCTCAATAGCATATGCGGTCTAAATTAGCCATATTATGGTTAACTAAGTAGGCTCACAACCCAGATAGTATGGTGTCTAGAAAGGTAGTGTCGAAGGATTGGGTTTGGATTGTAACAACCATGCTATTAATTACCTAAATAATTACGTGTAATTAGTGTTGATTAATTTAAAACTGGAATTTCGATTTAGCATTAAGTAAGTTTTGTGTGATTTAAAATGAAATTTGATTTGATTGAATAATTGATTTAATTTATGAATTTCGATTTAGTCGAAATATTGTTTAAATCGGTTATTGGATTTTTTTTATGAAATATATTAATGAATGAAAATTTACTTTTTCATTTAAATAGAATCCATTGTTAAATGTTGTTTAAACCAAAAAGAAAGTAGTTTTAATTTTTAATGGGCCTAAACAAAGCCCATAACCTTATTTAAACTAAAATACATATACTTTGCTTTCATAGGAAAATGATGTACCTTTTTCTTCTCATTATTTCAACAAAGGACAGCAACTAAAAGCAGCAACTAAAAGATAGGGTTTTTAGGATAAACTAATTTCTGGAAATTTAAACAAGAGTAAGAAATTGGTAAATCTCAAATTGCAAATTCATTCAATCCTAAGGTTATGGGAGCCGTCATGGATTTAGAGCAGTGACATGGTGGAGGTCGAGCTGCGTGGCCGAAGGTACGGACGTTGGTGGTGGCTGCGTTCAGGTGATGGCGGGCTAGGCTAGGCGTCGGATGGTGATGCAATAGTTAACGCTGCTATTTAAGGATTTAAGGTGAGTTAATCTCACAAAAACCTATCTCTGGATTTTTAAGTGGATGGGTATTTATTTTATTCAATGTTGGTGACATTTGATGTATGAATTGTTGCTTGGAAAATGGGACACGTTCGTTCCTGTTACATGTTGTTATGAAAATTCTTGTTGCTTTGAGAATTGGTCACATATGCTTTTATTTGCTTTGTACGTCCTTGCTGCTTTGAGAATTTTTCACGCATAATGCCTTGTTGCCATGAAGTAAGCCACGCACCCATGCCTTTTGCCCCTGCTTTCGTGTGTCAGACTGTGCCTTGCTTTGTTTTGTCCCTGCCCTGCATTGCTGTCATCAGGGCCGACCCTACGATTGGGTTGCCCTAGCCTAATATTATTTTGGTTGCCCCTAAGTGAATTTTTTTATTTTTTATTAGTTTTTTTGTGTTTAAAATTAAGCATGCCGTCAAATAAAAAAGATACAACATACAATGTAACAATTTTTCATACAAAAACCACTAAAATAAGTGGAGTTATATAAAGTTAAATTAACTTTTCATACAAAAACCACTACATAAAACGGAGAAATACGAAGTTCTATACAAAATATAAAACTTGTTCAAAGAAATATACTTCGTCTTGCATTTTTTGTGGCGAATTCTTCAATCAAATTGTCACAATCTAGTTTCTCCAAAAACTCACTTTCAATTGAGATCATTGCTAATCCATTCAATCGCTCTTGTGACATGGTCGTTCGAAGATAATTCTTGATTAATTTCAATTTAGAAAAACTTCTTTCCGCCGAAGCAACGGTAACCGGAATTGTTAGTAAAACCCGATAAGCAACCCATGCACATTGAAAACCACCATCCTCTACATAAGATTTTATAAAATCAAGAATGTCAACCGACTTAGTTATTTCCTCAGGCAACATACTTTGCAAAGCTCTTAGATCTTGAAATAGATCATTTCCATAAATATCGCATTGTTGGTTGTGTTTCAAATAACCTTCTAAGCAAATACAATGTTTCATCAATTATTCTTTGCTAATATGCATGAACTTTGCGTTTAATAAAAATCCAAAATATTTATCATAAAGTTCAAATTGTTCAAAATGGTCTTTCAAAGATGTAAGAGCTTGATCTATGATGTGAATGAAGTATGTGACTCTAAAATTCTCTTCCGGTGATTGGTCTTCTTCGCCATTAATTTCAAGATCCTCATCAAAATGCCTCTTCCTACGAGAAACTCTTTTCACCTCAAACATTGGTTCAATATCAACATCGATTGCAAGTTCTTTGGCTTCTTTCATCATTTCTTCAAAACCATATTCCCTAAAGTTTTGAAAGAATAGAATAAGTTCTTTTAATCTTATGATTGCATCTTCTAAATTCATATCTTCATGTTGAAGTATTTTACTAACTTGATTCACTTTATCCAATAACTTGAACCAAATACAAAGGCTAACCAAAAACTCAAAGTTCTCTAAAACATTCAAACATAAACCTTTAGCTTCCGCCATCACAATATCCTCTTTAGAACTCTTGGCAATTTCAACCAAAGCATCTCTTAACATTGGCGCTTGAAATCGAATAGCTCTCACACTTTCAACATGAATTTCCCATCGTGTAACCGATAATGATTTTGGTGTTAAACCTTTAACATATTTCTTAAGAACATCCCAACGATGAGTGGATCCCGAAAATAATGTATAAATTTTTTGCACATATGCAAAAAAAATTATAGCTTTAACACAAGATTTAGCCATATCACATAATGCAAGATTTAAACTATGACATCCGCATGGCATATAAAACGCTCGGGGATTTTTATCAAGAAGTCTCTTTTGTACACCTTGATGCTTACCTTTCATATTAGATCCATTATCATAACCTTGACCTCTTATATCATCAATATTAAGTTTAAGTTCATTCAAAATATTTTCAAGTTGCTTGAAAAGGCCAAGCCCCGATGTATCATCAACAACTATAAATCCAAGAAAAAACTCTTTCACCTTCACCTCATCGAAATCTTCAATATCAACACACCTTATGATAATTGACATTTGTTCTTCGTGGCCAATATCCGGAGTACAATCAAGCATAACCGAGAAATATTTTGCTTTTGAGATTTTTTATTATTATTTTTGTTTTGATCTCGTTGGATAATAAAATTATTATCTAATTTTGAATTTTATGACTAAGATAATGATGTTGAATTTCTTTATTCACCACACGTCGAAGATGGTCTTTCATAATGGGATCAAATTCCGCAAGAACCTCAATAAGTTGGCAAAATAGTCCATTATTCTTTTCATAAATCTTCTCATTACTTCCACGAAATGGTAAACTATTTCGAGAAAGTGTTTTAACGACCTCAATTATTCGAATCAATATCATCTTCCAACGATCTTTCTCTTTATCAATTTGAGCTTGCATATTTTTATCAACCGTTGCTTTTAATTTTAGTCCTTTTTGCAAATCAACCCACTTCACAACATTTTCACAATGTTCCGGATTAGTTTCATGCTCCCTAAGTTTTGATGGAAGATTATGCCAATCATCAATTCCATCTTCCGACAATTTTCTCAACATCACTTTATTTTTAAATAACTTGCAACAAAAGCAAAATACTTTATTCAATGCATTTGAGTATACAAGCCACTTCCTTTCATGCTTCTCTCCATTTGGAAAACGACGAATATAATGTTTAGACGAAAAGCTTCTATTTCTCCCATCCTTTATGACACTCGGAAATTTATCATTTAATTTGGATATCTTAATGGGACCTCTTTGAACGATAATTGTTCGTTTTGTATCACTCATAGTACCCCACAAACCCGGATCGTGATTTACATCCACATCTTTGTCAAAATCAAGTATACTTTCATCATTTATCTCCTCATTTACATGTTCTTCATTATCCATTTCTTCGTCATCAATTACATCCACGTTAATGCCCTCATTTTCAATTTCATCAATATCAATGCCCTCATTTTCAATTTCATCCTCAACAACGTTATCAATATTTTCATCAATAGCTTCACTATCTTCTTCAACTTGACAAGAATTTTGTGATTTTTGTGTTTTCGCATTAAAGAGTTTAGAGATTGAGCCCACCATTGATGAAGCCATTGCATCATGACGTTGTTTTACCTTTCGATTAAAAGCTCCGGAATTTTGTTTTCTAAATCTCACACGATTTTTATCGTCTTCTTTTTTCGACATGTTATCTATTAATAAAACATTAAAATATGTATTAGTTTTGCTACAGCCTACATGAAACAATGTTTCGGATTAAAATTAAAATTATTTGGTCGACTCTGATTTTTCTTTAAAAGCACAAATGGATTCAAGGTAAGCACAGAAAAATCAGCTTAAGTGTGTATCTCCATCTGACTACAGTCAACATTGTCATAAAATCCATATGTATAGGAATGTGGTTCACTGTGTATTCCTATTTGATATGACTGAAAATTCATTTCTTGTAAAGGAAAAAAAAGTGAGAGATTATACCATTTTGAGGGGAAATTTTGCAAATGGGAGATTATACTATTTTGAGGGCAAATTTTGCAAATGTCATTTCACATAAAATTCCCATTTGATATGACTGAAAATTTATTTCCTGTAATTAATTAGCAAATGTTCTCAATGATTACTAAAGAAAATTGGAGCTGTGTATATCCATTACTGTAGCCAAATAAGGCAATCGTCTCAATCAAAATTAAGGTACCATAGTAAATAGTAATTAGTAAGTGCCTAAGCTTTAACAGGTAAAATTCATTAAATCTCACGGATTAAGATTTTTGGAACAATCCGCGTAAAATTTACATTGCTGTCCATATACATTTTGCCATAGTAATTTGCAAAAGTGAATCTTTAAATACAAAAAACATAACAAACAACTCCAAACTTTCAAATTCGTAGATTGAATTCAAAAGAATCAAAACATAACTACACATTGAATCCATAAAAAAAGCACAAATGCTTACATTGAATGATTGAATCTCAGATTCTCAGTTGGAGAATGAAGACAAGGATCAAAGAGGCGGAGGACTACAGCCAACAGGCGCTGGATTATTGACAGTGTGATGCTAGATTCGATTGAGAGACTGGAGGAGCCGCCGAGGTCGACTAGCGACCGCACAGATGCAACGCGCGAAAAAAATTGAAACTGAGAAGCCCTAATTTTTGATCGATTCGGTGGAGAAGCTGGAGTGTGTCTGTCGTTTCTTTCTGTTGCTATTTTAGTGGTCGATGGCTGAAGGTTGCCCTTGTCTAGTGGGTTGTCCTAGCCCGTGGGCTTACTGGGCTGCCCACTGGGCCGGCTATGGCTGTCATATGCACACTTCCTTGTAGCCTTAAAAATTTAGTCATGTCATGCATTGGTCTTGTGAAGTTAACATATTTTATTGGATCTAAATGAAAATCTTTTGTTTGTGAATAATGCCACATCTTTTCTTTCCCATGATTAGTGTGTTGCCTGTAGCCTCCCTCCATGCTTTTGTCAGGGAATATAGTCATGCACATAGCCTTACGCTTTGAAAACAAGGCTCACTCCTGTAGCATATTTATTTCGTCCTTTTATATGCTGATGTCATGCTTGGTTTAGGCCATGATTTCTGGAGTTTCAAATGCTGCGATTTGGATGTTTTTGTTGATCCAAGTTCCAAGAATTTTTAGTATTTATTTAATATATATATATATATATAAAAGTAATATATATATATATATACAAGTGTTACAGCACGCGCTTCGCGCGTAAGAGTAGTATACCCTTCGTAGATAAATTGATTTTTCTACAAATTATATATACATAACATATTCAAAAAAATGATTTTTATAAATATTTAGCTATGATTTTACGTTGGAATCATGTGTAGTCAGTTTGAATTTTTATTTCTAAGTTACATCGTTTAATTTTTTTTGTTAGTTTGAATTTCTATTTCTAAGTTGTATCGTTTAATTTTTTTGTTATTTTGAATTTTTTTTCCGTTATCAATTAACAAAAAACAAAAATGTATAGAAAGTTTATTTGTTAGATCATATTTTTAAGCGATATTAAGTTTGGTAATATATGTAAAAGAGCGTTATGAATTTGCAAAAAAAATATTTGATAGATCCTATTTTTAAGTAATATTAACAATTATTAATATCCATAATATGCAGTTGACGATAATATTACACGTAATAAAAGTGCGATGCACATAAGTTTAAGATCAGGTATGTAGATGGTATATTTAGGAGCAATTAATAGATGCATTTAGTTTAGAAACAAATACACAGATGATATTTTTTAGGATCAATTAGTAGAAAATTGTATAAAAATTGTAAATAAAGGCGAATTTTGAAATTTCACGGTAGGACCAAAAGATTGCGCTTTTAAGCCAACTATTAATAAAGATAAATTTCATATTGATTGACTATCCTTATTTTTGGTGTGCTACTTCACAGGTGAATAATTTTATCACAGATGCATGAATTATTTTAAAATCTGTTATATTGCAACCCTTGTCTACGCCATTTCCAAAATAAAAATGATGAACTACCCGAATTCCAATTTGTCAATTTTTACGGCAATAAACATGAATGTCAGAGGACCCGCATACAAATTATCTAAGTATTCCTATTTTCTTCAACAAACCGTACCGCTTCGCATTTACCTGAATCTCCACTCAGGTAGTTTAGCACTGTTCTTTTCAAAATCGTATTAGTACTCCACTTGTCCATCGTATTTTCATAGTTATTAAATTGTGGACATGATAATGTAAATGTGTTATTTGATTAGGTTTCAAAAAAATGCATGATGGTGGGTCAGCAAATGTTCAACATTTATAATGGGTTTTTACGTTACTTAATTTTTCTTTAGTACAAAAGTGAACTATGGATTATTTGTGTTACATATAAATCAACTAATGACTATATATTAACAGAAAGATATTAATCAATATCTTCTCAAATGAATCGGCATAGTTCAAATCATACAAATGAATTGGCATCAAAGTTTATTCAAAGTAACATAGTTTGATGAAGTTTATCACTGTCAAGGAAACATGATTACCAAGAAAGTGGTACACATCCACTCCAACTCCATCATACGTTGTTTCCACTGTGAATCAGATGACTTCCATACAAATTTTAGTCCTTTATCGACTATGCAGTGAGGATTAGTAGCTCCAACATCATCAAAAAATATAAATAACTTGACCTCTGGCATACTCAGCCAAACATTATGAAACAAAACATCTTCAGTAGTACATAATTCAATATTATAACATTCTTTGTAAGTTTGAATCAAAATCAAATTTCAATTGACAAAACTCCTGCTTGCATGCTTCAGGATGATTTACTCTTTATTCATACTTTGCTTGCATGCTTCAGGATGATTTACTCTTTATTCATACTTAGATTCTTCAAATGCTTGAATAATTTTTGAGCTGGGAACTTGGATGGTTAGGAGCATAGGACCCAGATTATGTTTTATCATTTATATAGTGCAACCTATACATACGTGCAAAGCATAATTCCTCATATATATAGTTGAGTTATTTAATCAGTTTTTTTTAATCTATTTACCTTTTGCAGAAGATCATCATCTCGTTTTGGAAGAAAATGAGAAACCTAACCATTTGAAGAGTTGGAGAACATATTCTATCAAATAATGATGAAAAATTCATTTCTATAGTAAATCATGATATATTCAAATAAACCAAATCCAATAAAAACAATTAATGCTATTTTTGCTTGTTGCTATAATAATCCATAATATGAAAACATTTAAGAAATTAATCTCCTTAGCTTTGGATGAGGCATTTGGCTCCTCTTAACAGCTACACCAAAATAAAGAACAACATATGCATAGTGGTTATTAAATAAGTTGGATAGAATATTAGTTATATTCATATACAACAGCGCATGCTTTTATGGATTGTCCTACGCTATGCATAGTCATGTCTGCTGGTAATAGTATGCAATGCAACTTCGTCTACTTAGTTTGGTTAACTATAGCTCAAATAGGTCTAGTTCCACAAATCACCCACATAAGATAAATATAAATTATTAAATTTTATAGTGTATATTCAAAACATTAAATGTGAACTGCTTGGCATACTCGCATTGGTAACATGTTGATGCTTGCGCGCATGATCAACTATCAAAGTATACACATTCAAATAAATCTATTTTATAGATGCATAATAAAGAGTTTATTGATTATATAGTTAGGGAATCACCAACTTGATGATGAATAAACATTATACCTTCTCATTATGCAGTTCTCCACTATTCAATAATATGAACCGCAACATATTCCTTGACCTTCTTCCAGAACTCAAATATAAAGCTTCACCATAAATATGAAAAAAATAATTAAGGCATGCATAAATACGTGGGAATAATTGGGTGAAACAACCATTATCCTCGTACATCTTTGTCTCTAAGTCTGGACCAAAATTCATATAAGTAAAAAAATCAGCAACATATAAATGATAAACAATCATATTAGTGTGCACTGAATGACTTACCTACATGCAACATTTTCAAAGAAAAAGAAGAAGAAGAAGTCCAACCTTAAGCATTTCCTGGCAATAGTTATTGCTATTGGTCAACTTCATCTGAATACAAAACAAAATGTCAACGAATACAAACTAATTTATTGTCAAAACTGAAATAGGGATTGAAATTAGAATTTACCATAAACAATAAATTAAAATACTGTTCGATCCTTCAGGTAGACATTTGGTAGAACAAATTATCTACAATAAAAACCAAAATGAGTGGGTTTTGATGGACTTAAAACATATGAATAGAAAGTGTTATCCCGCCTTTTGGCAAGGCCGAGATATCAAGGAACTAACCAGAGCATAAAGGTCATACGTCCTCAGCATCGGGCCGCTACTGGATAGCCACGGATATCGATGAATTTTATCTGGGTTCGGATTAAGCTAAGATTGATAAGATATGTCAAGCAAAGCCGTGAAAGCCAACATTCCAAATTTCAAGACGATCCGAGCTCGTATACTCAAGTTATCACTGATGAAAAGTGGAGGAAATATCCCTAGCTTCGAATCCATAAGCCATGCCCTAGGTTCGAATCCATAAAGTGGGGATGCCGTTCGGATCCATCAAAAGAAATTCCATTCGAATCCAACAGGTCGAATCCATATGATCCTCTTCGTGTCGATGAGGCCATAATCGTTCGAAACCCTCGAGATGAAGCACTTCGGATCCACAAAGCCACCACACTTCGTATCCATCAAGTTTTCCCTACTTCGAATCCATCAAAGGGAAGGCCTTCGAATCCATGCAGTTGAAGAACTTCGACTCCATCCCACGACTATCCTCGAATCCATTCCCTCGAATCCAGTGATTAAAGGTGGCTAAAACCATGGATTCGACCCAGTCAACTCGGAGCAAAAGTCGGATCGATACGAAGAAGGCGCGCCACGTCAACATCTTCGCTCACCAAGTCATCGATTCGACCCTATCGATTCGAAGGGGATCGATTCGAACAGACCACATCAGCCAGAAATGAAATCTTGAATCGATCATATCTCGAGATCTACAAGTCCAAATGCTATGAAATTTGGACAGGAGCTAACTGGCAACCTAAGGAATGTCCATGCCAAATTTCAGCTCAATCAGAGCAAATCTTGATCGATTCGAAGCAAGGGTCGAATCGATCCCAAAGTGGGCCCGGATTTCCAAAGAGCAGGCATGTGGGCCCCCTCACGTGCCAGAACCGGTCTCCCCTCAATTTAGGCGAAATATCAGCCTCCTACACCTATAAATAGGACCCCTGGTCATTCAGAAAAGGGGATCTGGATTCTGAAGCGTCCAGACTCTGCCGGATCGAGATTTGCATCTTATTCTTACTGTTGAATCTGAATTCCAAGCTATAATTCGCTATTGTTCGCTGTAATCACTTGTAATCATTGAAAGAGAATCAATAAAATCATCAAAACTTCATAGTGGACGTAGGCTACACGCCGAACCACTCTAAATTGCTTGTTTGTGCATTTTACATTTCTGTTTGTTGGAGTTTTTGTTAGATAACCTCTGTTTTACATTCATAATCTTCACTTTATCTCTTCAAACAACTCCCGAAAAGTGTTGTGCTCATTTTTGGTACAAACACTTTGGTGCTTTCACTGAGAAAAAACCAAGTTTTTTCTCCTGCTCGTTGGATCTACTACCGTCGTTGGATTGCAAAAATCTAAGGAGGAGATCCAGATCTTCCATCCAGTGGTATCTTCTATTCTATTCAGATTGCTCCAGATCTAAGAGGAACTGCATTCATCATGAATTCCGTACCCATATTTTCGAATCCAGAAAAAATGCAATTTTTCATATCCATGAAAATATGCTGTTTTTCGTATCCATAATCTTCGTATCCATGAGATGGATGCTGTACTTCGTATCCATGAGATGGATGCTCTATTTCGTATCCATCAGGGTGCGCTACTTCGTATCCATCACGATGTGCTTCTTCGTATCCATCAGGATGCGCTACTTCGTATCCATTGGGGTGCTCTATTTCGTATCCATCAGGGTGCGCTACTTCGTATCCATCACGATGTGCTTCTTCGTATCCATCAGGATGCTCTACTTCGTATCCATGAGATGGATGCTCTATTTCGTATCCATCAGGGTGCGCTACTTCGTATCCATCACGATGTGCTTCTTCGTATCCATCAGGATGCTCTACTTCGTATCCATGAGATGGATGCTCTATTTCGTATCCATCAGGGTGCGCTACTTCGTATCCATCACGATGTGCTTCTTCGTATCCATCAGGATGCGCTACTTCGTATCCATTGGGGAGTGCTACTTCGTATCCACCAGGATGCACTGCTTCGTATCCATCAGGGTGCACTGCTTCGTATCCATCAGGGTGCACTGCTTCGTATCCACCAGGGTGCGCTACTTCGTATCCATCCATTTACACCCAATTCGTATCGGTACTCAACTGCAATTCGAATCGATACGAAATTTCAAAAAAAAAATTTCGGGTACGACCCAGATTTCCTAAAAAGAGCCTAGCCACAGCGCAGGGCACCCACATTGTCGATTCAATCACCAATTTAATGAAGGAACATTCCATCCATGCTTCTGATTGTTCCATGACTGAACAAGACATAGGAGATCACAACAACAAATGTTGAGTTGCAATCAAGGAATGGGTAAAGAAATACTACTCAACCATACTCCCAAAGGCTGGAGAACCTAGTTAGTATGCCAAGAACTGGGATTGATTAATATATCATGCTTTTAAGGTGGAATGCAACTTCCTCCAATTGACCAGCTTTCAAACTCCTGAGTTGACAACTATGGTACGACGGCTAATATGACGACTCCCCTACACTGTCTACTCTACCGACTCAAAGCATAGCTGGTCACCGCTGAACCATTTTAAATGCCCGCATCTTAATCATTCTACGTCCACATGACTAAAAGCATGGCATACAACCTCAAGAAGACTTCCTTAATACCCTATATAGGTCCCTTATCTGGATGAAAGTTTGGGATAAACACCAATCTGTTAGCCCATTTTAACCAACTCACCGTCCTATCGGCATTGCAAACAACTCGAACGCAATCATGCATACGTCATTGACCAGTGTTACAAGACCCCTGGGCAATAAAATGAGCCTGATCATAATGCCGATTGGGGAATCTTTCCTAGTCGAGACCTATTCGTTGAAACCATCCTACATGCAGAACTTCCAGTGAAAATTCAACATGTTAACTATGTCGGTGTGTTATGGAAATACAACCCCCGACACTACCTCATGAAGTGAGAATTGCGCATGGCTTACACCAAGAATGATGACTGCTATCAAATGTAGCTGTCTTCCCCCATTCCTCAAAGAACATTGTCAATCGTGGTTAGACATACCAGATCTACTTCTTATATTGTTGAAGTGAATGAAGAAGCTGGCAGCCAACGAATTTATCCAAAGCCCGCAGCCAGTTGCTGCCGATACCCATAAATGAATTCATCACCGGCGCTTATTTCCAGACTTTGAAAAGAGAACTGGTAGACCACCGCCGACAACTACACCAACATGTCTAGGAAAATTTTGAGTTGATGAATCAGATGAAGGATCAACATAGCAGGATAAGGAGGGGACCTGCTCCATACTCTAGATCGGAAAACTCCTCTTCTCTAAATGGCTACCGTGAACGCCAACGCCATAAGGCTTCTCCGGGAAGGATAGCTCCGACCATATATGTAACCGAGTACTTAAGATTGGGTGCAAAACAACCTCCGCGGACCATGATCAAATCATTGAGTTATCATCGTGATGAGCATGATTCGACCACTCATCGGCTACTATATGCCCCTGACTGGGGGCAAGGCATCAAAGCGAAAGAGACCGATAAGGTCAGGACTTTAGTACAAAGTGGATGCAACCGACCATTCACTCATCTGCCTACGCAATTTAATTAGGAGATGTAAGAAAGACTTGGAGTTATATGTCCCAACAGTGCCTTCTCCATCTCGTACTTGAAGCTTGCCAAAATACTTATGCTTCTTCTAATGCCCGATAAAATCGGAATCACATCAAGGGTGGACGTGATGTCACCATCCATGCATCCAATCCTACATTAGACATTTGGGATTATTTGAGGGAACACATGTTTAAAGGTCCAACCCTTAATTTAAAGTCATCAACGACTGATTGTCTACTCACTAACCATCATGAGCCATCATTTCAACTCTCTTCCTTAGCTCGATCGAAAGAATGCAAAGTATAAATTGGATGTGACTCGACTGTCTTCTCTCCATTTCTTGCACCCGACTTAAGGGAAAATATACAACTCAAAGTGGATGTAGTTCGACCATCCTTTCCTATGCTCGAGCACAAAGCTTGCCAGAACACTAATCTTACTCCTTAGGCCTGGCAAAAGCGGAATCCAAATGAACATGGACGCGATCTAACCGTCCATACTCTAAACCTCATCCTTTGTTGAGGGGCCTATAAGTGGAAGTTAATCGGGATCCCACCGATCACTCGCTAAGCGAAACACCTAGCTCAGGGACAAGCCCTCACATCAGGCCAGAAACGGGCTGATACACGACAACTTTTTACTTAACTCCGTACTCCCAGAGTGCGAGGCAGAGTATAAACATTTTCCTAAAACCCCAAAGTACTCCGAGAGCGCGAGCTGGGTACAAACTTTTTACTTAACTCCGTACTCCCAGAGTGCGAGGCGGAGTATAAACATTTTCCTAAAATCCCAGAGTACTCCGAGAGCGCGAGCTGGGTATAAACTTTTTACTTAACTCCGTACTCCCAGAGTGCGAGGCGGAGTATAAACATTCCTTAACTCCGTACTCCCAGAGTGCGAGGCGGAGTATAAACATTCATTCAACTCCATACTCCCAGAGCGTGAGACGGAGTATAAACATTCACAAAACCCCAGAGTACTCCGAGAGCGCGAGCTGGGTATAAATATCAACAAACTCCAGCTTCCGAGAGCGCGAACTGGAGTATAAACATTAAATAACTCCGGATTTCGAGAGCGCGAACCGGAGTATAAACATCAACAAACTCCAGCTTCCGAGAGCGCGAAATGGAGTATAAACATTAACTAACTCCGGATTCCGAGAGCGCGAACCGGAGTATAAACATCAACAAACTCCAGCTTCCGAGAGCGCGAACTGGAGTATAAACATTAACTAACTCCGGATTCCGAGAGCGCGAACCAGAGTATAAACATCAACAAACTCTAGCTTCCGAGAGCGCGAAATGGAGTATAAACATTAACTAACTCCGGATTCCGAGAGCGCGAACCGTAGTATAAACATCAACAAACTCCAGCTTCCGAGAGCGCGAACTGGAGTATAAACATTAACTAACTCCGGATTCCGAGAGCGCGAACCAGAGTATAAACATCAACAAACTCCAGCTTCCGAGAGCGCGAACTGGAGTATAAACATTAACTAACTCCGGATTCCGAGAGCGCGAACCGGAGTATAAACATCAACAAACTCCAGCTTCCGAGAGCGCGAAATGGAGTATAAACATTAACTAACTCCGGATTCCGAGAGCGCGAACCGGAGTATAAACATCAACAAACTCCAGCTTCCGAGAGCGCGAACTGGAGTATAAACATTAACTAACTCCGGATTCCGAGAGCGCGAACCAGAGTATAAACATCAACAAACTCCAGCTTTCGAGAGCGCGAACTGGAGTATAAACATTAAACTAACTCCGGACTCCGAGAGCTCGAGCCGGAGTATAAACTACAACCAACTACGGCTTCGAGGAGGGTGGATCCATCCACCTAACGACTTCGACCGTATCTCCATTCAATGCAGCTTCGAGGAGGGTGGACCCGTCCACCTAACGACTTCGACTGCATCTCCATCAAGTACGGCCTCGAGGAGGGTGGATCCGTCCACCTAATAACTTCGACTGCATCTCAACCAAGTTACATCACTCATTCCCCGAGCATAGGCGCAGACTCAACACATGAAAATGAGTGATCAACAGCTGTCATAAAGATACAAGTCCCCAGAGTGTGGATGTTAAAATTAAGCAGTGAACAATATTGCATAACGCCTATTACGGCTGATCCCCAAGACTGGGGGCAGAAGTACAAATTACTGAAAGAAGAGAAAGGTGACTCGCTGCCTCTCCGGCTTAGCGTCCATTAAAACTTAAGGCAACGACTGCAAGGAGGCCTTAATGCCGACCAAACATAATGACGCCCAAAGATACAAGCAACCAATCATATCATACCGCCGGATCAATGGGCAATGTCGATCTGCGCCTTTCATATCATACCATCGGATTGACAGGAAATGAGGTCCGAGAATTCTGCATCATGCCGTCGAATCGACGGTCAATATCAATCCTCTTCAACTACAAATCGATGTGACCCGAGCATGCATCGAATATCTTCGACCAGCATAGCACGGATAAAAGAATAAACCACGAATTAGTGTGACTTGACCATTCGTCCTTCGTCGCCTTCCTTCGATCCGTCAGGAAGAGCATGAGACCAAATGAGCATGACATGACTGCATTTGAGCTGACTTTATCCCTAGATCTAACGGGAGAACGTAAATCGAAATGGACATGGTTGATCAGCCAACGCCAAATGAATGCAACGCGACCATTCATTCATTGACTCTTACCATGATCCGGCTAAAAGAACGATTCGAAACAAGTGCAACCTAAACATCTGCACACTAATTCTTACCCAAGATTCGACAAGGGAAGCACCAATCCTGCATTGGATCTGACTAGACGATTCACTCTTCAGTTTTTGCCCAAGTATGGCGACATAAGTAGCAGAGCGAATGTCGTTGACCATCCAGAATCTAGCTTATGTCTGAATGTCGGCAAAGTAACGATGTATTCCGCCTAGAGGAAAGAACTAGAACATAATGCATGATAGGCATGACTCGGCCCTCCGTCCGTTAATTTGATCCTATGGTTCAATGGAATATAATACAAAATTGAAGCGGACATTGTCTACCTTGCCACTTATCGAGATACTCCCTAGACTTGGGGGCACGAGCAAAAAGATAAGATTAATATGATTCAACCATTCATCAATGAACTCTAATTCTAAAAGCTTGAACTATAGTATAAACACCGCTAGGACGAGACTAGACCGTCCGCGTAATGCATCCGCCAACCCGTCACTGGGGGCAAAAGAGTAATTATCCAAGAGTTAACTATGACAATTTCAACCTATGACCCATGCTTGATATTCGTAACAACTCTAGGTTGCGACCGAAAGGATGCCTAGAGATAGAATCATCAAATCAATACCCAAACTCATGGGCGACTGATCATTCAGAAACACAAGTAAATTCAATCTCAAAGCTGGAGCCAGCTATGTAGCAGCATGCAGTACGAGGCTAAATTCTACTAACCCTTTGATTTAACATCCTTATAAGCCTGATCATTTACCATTGAAAATAAACACATGAGGCACCTACAACCCTTCACGTGTATTGTGGATCAGATCACAACTCTGCGCAATGATGGTGCAAGAGTCGACTGCATTGCTTCAGGTGAATTTGATATGTTCGCTTGGACTCAATCTCATGTGTATATATGGACTCTCACCCACCATTAAGAACCCTGCACTAAGTGCCAACCCGATGCATGTCTCGGTGAATAAAAACAAAGCAACATGGATCCAGAAAGATCTGCTACAATTAAGGAGGAGGCGAATCTACTCAAAACCAATAGGTTTATCCGCGATGTCCTCTACCCAAAATGAGTATTCAATCCTTTGCTTATGAGAGAAACAAAAGGAGAGTGGCGAACATACACCGACTACCCAAATTTGCACGAGGCATGGCAAAGCATAGCTTCCACATCCAATGATCAATCAACTAATTGACTTAACCATCAGACATCAATTACTCTCATCCATGGATGCAAACTCTAGATGCAATCAGATACTGAAACATGTCCTAGACCAGGAATACAACTATTTTATCATAGATCCGGACCTGTAGTGCTATACTGCATTCTTTGGATTCAAACTTGAGAACGCTAGATCCAATGGGAACATTAGATGTTTGAAAGGATACTCGAATGGGATATCGAGCTAAGCCAATTTGATTTCACATATCTCCCTCGGAGAGCTCTCCATGATCAAACATTAGCATACTTCATATCTGAATCCACCACATCAGACGACTATCCGAAGAACAGTGGCGAACCGTCCAACCGATGGAGGACGTACACAGATGGAACTTCCAATAATCGGCTTTTTTAACGTCGGAATTGCGTTAATGACTACTGAGGAACGATCTATCTGCCACGCCCTCAAACTCAACTTCCCTGCAACAAATAACGAAGCTAAGTATGAAGCCTTGGTACTCAAACTTACAAGAAAACTAGGAGTGGAAACTTTGCATATATTATGTGATTACTGGTTAGTAGTATACCGAGTCAGGGAAGATTATTGAACTAGGGGGCAACATCTTGCTCCTCATCCTAGCTGGGTCCAAAAGCTACTAGTCGACTTCGACAATTACACCATTACACACCTCCTCGGAGGACAAAATGAAAAAACTAAGTCACTGGCCAAGCTAGCCAGTTTCGGGGATGCGCAGCAAAAAGACTTTATCCCAGTTGAAATGCTTATTATTCCAAGCATTGACATATGAAGATCAACTAGATCTTAGAGATGGATCTAGAAGAAAAGTCATGGGTGACTCCTATCGAAGATTATCCACAATCGGGGATTCTTATTGAATAAACGAATAAGGAATGGCATATCCTCCGTGAAGCATCACTGCATGATTATGTCTGGATTGTTTGACTCTATCGATACAAAGCATTACTTTGGTATCCATCGATCCGAGATCCAATATTACGTATCCACCGATACGAAGCATACATTCCAACCCTTCACATCGATTCAGGAGAGGATCGTTACGAAGGAGCATTCAAAAACAACCATCGAACGTTGTTACAACTTGAATTTCATTTCGATCCAGGAGAGGATCGATACGAAACTCAATCCAAACAAAAACTAAAGAACTTGACAACGACTCGTGAACGTGCAAACGTTAACGGGAGCCAGGTTAACATGCGTACATGTATGACAGACTAACATTCAATTTTTAAAATTTACAGGAATTGAATGCTTACCTCATGGCAATTACAACAGTGAACAACAAATCGCTAGCACTCGACACTCAATTACAACAATGCACTACATAATCATAGACAATCATCAAAGCGATGTTTTAACTCGAATCTCAAGTCGATTCAGGAGAGGATCGATGCGGACTTTGATAACAAACTGAATAGCAACGACTTGCAACCACGCAATGCTAACAAAAGTCAAGATGACACATATATGCATATATGTCTGACTAATATTTGATCTTTGACATTCACAGGGATCAAATGCTCATCTCGTCATGAATCTGACAGTAAGCAGCTGATCACGATTATACAACGGTCAATTACAGTAATGCAGAGTATAGCTTTCAACGAAACATATGATGGTTATCAAATGAGAAGCTGCAGCTTTTCAAAGCACGTCATGATTACACAAGACGTACTTTGGGGGGCAAATGTTATCCCGCCTTTTGGCAAGGCCGAGATATCAAGGAACTAACCAGAGCATAAAGGTCATACGTCCTCAGCATCGGGCCGCTACTGGATAGCCACGGATATCGATGAATTTTATC
Source organism: Allium fistulosum (assembly GCA_030737815.1). Classification (NCBI taxonomy): domain Eukaryota; kingdom Viridiplantae; phylum Streptophyta; class Magnoliopsida; order Asparagales; family Amaryllidaceae; genus Allium; species Allium fistulosum. Next base: position 392,201,938 of record CM060901.1, read on the forward strand.
CGGGTTCGGATTAAGCTAAGATTGATAAGATATGTCAAGCAAAGCCGTGAAAGCCAACATTCCAAATTTCAAGACGATCCGAGCTCGTATACTCAAGTTATCACTGATGAAAAGTGGAGGAAATATCCCTAGCTTCGAATCCATAAGCCAAGCCCTAGGTTCGAATCCATAAAGTGGGGATGCCGTTCGGATCCATCAAAAGAAATTCCATTCGAATCCAACAGGTCGAATCCATATGATCCTCTTCGTGTCGATGAGGCCATAATCGTTCGAAACCCTCGAGATGAAGCACTTCGGATCCACAAAGCCACCACACTTCGTATCCATCAAGTTTTCCCCACTTCGAATCCATCAAAGGGAAGGCCTTCGAACCCATGCAGTTGAAGAACTTCGACTCCATCCCACGACTATCCTCGAATCCATTCCCTCGAATCCAGTGATTAAAGGTGGCTAAAACCATGGATTCGACCCAGTCAACTCGGAGCAAAATTCGGATCGATACGAAGAAGGTGCGCCACGTCAACATCTTCGCTCACCAAGTCATCGATTCGACCCTATCGATTCGAAGGGGATCGATTCGAACAGACCACATCAGCCAGAAATGAAATCTTGAATCGATCATATCTCGAGATCTACAAGTCCAAATGCTATGAAATTTGGACAGGAGCTAACTGGCAACCTAAGGAATGTCCATGCCAAATTTCAGCTCAATCGGAGCAAATTTTGATCGATTCGAAGCAAGGGTCGAATCGATCCCAAAGTGGGCCTGGATTTCCAAAGAGCGGGCATGTGGGCCCCCTCACGTACCAGAACCGGTCTCCCCTCAATTTAGGCGAAATATCAGCCTCCTACACCTATAAATAGGACCCCTGGTCATTCAGAAAAGGGGATCTGGATTCTGAAGCGTCCAGACTCTACCGGATCGAGATTTGCATCTTATTCTTACTGTTGAATCTGAATTCCAAGCTATAATTCGCTGTTGTTCGCTGTAATCACTTGTAATCATTGAAAGAGAATCAATAAAATCATCAAAACTTCATAGTGGACGTAGGCTACACGCCGAACCACTCTAAATTGCTTGTTTGTGCATTTTACATTTCTGTTTGTTGGAGTTTTTGTTAGATAACCTCTGTTTTACATTCATAATCTTCACTTTATCTTTTCAAACAACTCCCGAAAAGTGTTGTGCCCATTTTTGGTACAAACAAGAAAGGTCAACAACATTTCACAGTTTAATAGATTGGAAAAAAAAACAAAAAACAAAAACATTACAGGTGCATTTTGATGGACTGGAAATTGGTAATGATAATCCATTTCATCTTGGATTGCATCGCATCATCCTAAGGCTGATTGAAAATTTTGTTTTTCAAATTTGAGAACTGAAAATTGAGATGCCTTCGTCCAGTGGTTATGGTTGGTTGAAATTATCGTGGAGCTTTTCATCGTTTAGGCATGTTGTGAAGTTACCACATAGCTTAGGAATGATGGAACATGGAGAACGTGTGCCCCATATGCCCGTAAATGACAAAATTATCCTGGATTAACCGCAATGTTAGACCTAGAGTAGGGATATTTTGGGCATTTCAAAAAAGGCTTCAGTTTGACCGCTTTGACCAAGGTTTTGCTTTATAGTATAGATATATATATATATATATATATATATATATATATATATATAATACAAAGAAATGGACGCATGGAAGAAGTTGTAAAAAAAATTAGTCTCAGAGACAACAAGTTTGCTTTTTAGTCTGAAAGACACTTTTTAGTGTAAACAGAAAATGATAGTTACCATTATCATTCTGTGATTTGCACTAGAAAGTGTCCTTCAGCCTAAAAAACAAACTTGTTGTCCTGAGACTAATTTTTTTTTCAACTTTTTCCTTGGATCTAAAAATCCTATATATATATATATATATATATATATATATATATATATATATATAGGTTTGTACTTATAGTTTCACTTAGTCTTCTATTTTAATTCATGAATACTTAAGAAACTAACACATAAACTTTGTAAACTCGGCTTCATGTAAAATGGCATGTATAATATATTTAAGAAGTATATTTACTAAACACGGTTTTTGTTCAAACAAAAAATACATTTAATTTCGAAATTTTTATGCCTTAGTACAAGAACACGTTTCAAAATATACCAATTCTTTGCGTAAGCACTCTATGTGTGTGTATGTGTGTGTGTATATATATATATATTGTTTAGACTTAGTGCATGCCCCATATTTCTGCAAATTCTAAAAAGACATGTTGTCCATGTTGTATTGTATAGTTATCGCCTACTTTTGTATGCATTAATAATCTGTGTTGTTTTTCTTTTAAAAAGTTTAACTTGGTCTTGTACGCATATAGCCTAACCTCTTTTATGGGATAGTTTTATTTTATGAAAGTACAGCTTACTTTGATAATTTTTTCAAACTCAAACTGTGGTATATAGACCTACCGAAACCTGTATGTGTTCTCTTTTTGTAGTGTTAGTCTAATGTATATATAACACGCATATATTTATAAAATTGATTTTTAACAAAAGTTATGAAGTCTAGGGTAAGTATAACACCCTAGATATATAGCTTTCTTGACTTTATTTACATTTCATGTAAAAGGACCTGACAGTTTTGTTGTTTTGAAAATAGTGGCCTATTATTCTATATGCTTTTGTCCATATAAAAGTGGCCTTTGCTTTACAACTAGTTCAAAACAGTGCCTAAATATTAAATGCTTTTATCCTTTAGGTTGTAGTGGCTTTGAAAGTAGAATACACATATTTATATAAATGGTTTTAAAAACAACATTTATAAAGAATTGTACAATGCGTTTCTTTTTAAAAGACCAAAGGCTAAGCAATAGCAGCATGTACAATTTTCGAAACCAGTAAGTACATTTTCTTCTTTGTATAGAGTTAGTCCATGATATATAGATATATACACGGCTAGATATATACATTGCTTTCACTTTTAAGCACCAAACAATTTAGCTTGACTTGTCAATTGTTTAAATGAATATATATATATATATATATATATATATATATATATATATATATTATATATATATATATAATGATATTTAATATATGATAAAATGTAAACTTGATTTGTTTTAAACAATTGTTTTAAACACCAAATTGAGTTTAGAAATGATTTATGGTTTTGTAAATTCAATGAGTTTATATAAAAGAAATTTTAAATATGGATTGTTAACTAAATAAGTGAACGTTTATTTAATGATAAGTAATAAATGGATTATTGAAATTTATTTATTGTTTTAAAAAAACAATAAACTTAAATTAGAAATTGTTTTGAGAACCTTAGTTCTATAATGTGGGAAGTACTAATAATCGACGTAGTATTATCGATTGGTTGTAAATGCTTTCGAATAACGCTTCGTCGAATATGGTATAACTCATTGAATAGAATTGTTTGAGTGGAATTTACTAGCCCATTAACGAATACTCGGATTTCACCGGGTAGTATGAGATGTCTTGGTTAAATTCTTGTGATCGTAATTCGGAAAGTACTTAACACTTTAGAGTTGTATTCTCTTTTGGTGTGCGACAAGTGGCTGCTAGATCCTTAAGCAGTTACTCCTGGATTTCTTTTCAAGTGTAATAATCAAAAATAAATCTGAAAGGTTCGATCATGGCTGTTATCCTTAAGATCGTCTTGTGATCCTATGATTTCCGTCATGTGTACGATTCCCGGTATCAGATCGGTTCGTGTGATACCAAATTATTTGTTTGTTTGCTACGGTTCTGTGTACGATCGTTACGATCTTTTTGAGTAAGGTCACTTGGATTCTGGATATTTGGATTCTGCGACTATTTTGTGTTTGTGAAATAAATATATATTCTTGGGTCTTGTGTTCGTGAAATAAATATATATTCTTGGGTCTTGTGTTCGTGAAATAAATATATATTCTTGTGTTTTGTTAGTGAAATAAATGTATATTCTTATGGCTTGTGTTCGTGAAATAAATAAATAATCTTGTGTCTTGTGATGGATGCTAAGTAAGTTAATTCTTTCATTCTATGTTCAATGACTAGGTCGTATTTGTGACTTAAATTTATAACCCTGTTCTGAGTTAAATTAATTTCCTGACTCGTTATATCATGGACATTTGTATTAACTTTTATGTTGTTTATTCTTGTGTTATATCATGTTCTCACCCTATTGGATATCTAGAGATAGTCTGACCCGGGTGTTATTTTGCTCAGGTCAGGTCGAGACTTTTCAGGTTACAGGACAAGTTGACCTTTAGATTTTTAGGCTAGGAAGGAGATAAACACCTTTGACTTTTTAGTTTATCTCATTTAGGAAATTTGTGAATATGTTTATAAGATGTACAATTAAGATTAAAGAATTGTAAAACTGTATAACAATCGAGTTTAGTATTCCACTTTGTAAACTCAAAATTTGTATATGAATAATTTGAGATTTATTCCGTTGTGATCTAAGACTGTTATTTATATGATATATTGTTCTGATTCTGAGAAATTGGTATGTCTATTACTTTGTATTAACACTGTACACGTCAAACTCAGTTCAGATATTAAGTAAAAAGGTATAAATGACGTGTCAGTATTAGTATAAAGATATATTCATATTCGATCGCCCTTAACAAGCCGTATTCTCCAGATTAGCAGACGATATTACTTGTAATGTTCCTTACTAATCTGGGTATCGCGGTGGGGACGTTACATGGATAATCAAGTATTATGTCCTAATTGGCTACCAGCTTGGTCCGAACAGATATGTGAGCCCAAAGGTTGTCCCTAATAGAAAAGGCCCAATTTAAATTGGGCCTTGGGCCAATTTTTATAATTGTTTGAAAATTAAAAATATAAAATTTTATATTTAAAGTTAAATTTAAAATAAGATATACATTTATTATAAAAGTTATAATATAATAACAATTTAAAAAATGTTTGAAAAATAATTTAAATTGATTTCGAAAATTTTAAAATTAATTAATTAATAAAAAATATACATGTATTATATATCATGATATATCTCATGTTGTTTTAAAATGTTTTAAAATAATATAAGTATATATGTATGTATATGAATTGAATTTTGAAATTAATATCATTCATTTAAAATAGTTTAGTTAAATAAATTAATTAAAAGGCTAATTAATAATATACACATATATATGATATATGTGTTATATTATAAAGGTTATAATGTATAATAAATATTGAATATAAATATTATATTAATATAATATAAAATTAATTAATTAAAAATAATTAAATAAGATTTAATTAATATAATATTATACATAAGACTATCATAAAAGTAGTATAAAATATAAAATTTATATAATAATAAAACTTATATAGTCAAGGACCTTTAGTTCAAGGGTTAGAGGTATGGGGTTTTAGACAAAGGTTCTAGAGGACATAGGTTGGAGCCTTTGAGACATCAGAATGAGTGCTCTGCTTGAATACAGTACCACTCTTGTTATCAAAAAAACTTATATAATATGAATGTATAAATTAAAGGTGGAACATGAAGAAACCGTAAATAGACTAAGGAATAATTACATATGTAATTTACATATATTGTAATTTCTAATGTGTACGACGCTTGAATCAAGAAGGTAAATCATTCCATAAATCAATATCACTTAATATAATATATTAAAGATTGTGAATCTTCAATATAATTTTGTCCTTTACCATTCATATATTAATAGATTTACTTGCATATTCTTTAGTTGTTGAGCTTTCCTAAAGGTATGGATGCTAGGTGTAATGTTATCAATATATTGAATTGATGAGGTAAGATAACTGCACATATTTGTTGAGATTTTCTCAAGGTTTGTGCATTATACTTAGGCCATCGCAAAATGATAGGTTCGAGTGAATAATCCTACTTTATTTGTTGAGCTTTCCTCAAGGTAAAGGCGGGATTAGGGAAAACTACCTTGGGTTGGGAGTTGTATATGATACAACGAATAAGGAGTTATCCGTCATATGTGGGAGTATGATTTGTTGAGCTTTCCTCAAGGTCAGAATCCCAAGACATACGAGTCCTAATACCTACCAGTGAAGTCAAAAGAATTTAATGTTTCGACTTAGGGTTTGGCAAAACATAAAACACTAGTTGGAGCTTATTAGTAAAATGAAACGTAAAGTTTAACCTTATATAAGCATAGCTACTATGATAATGTCCTAATAATTTACCCATTAAAACTTGCATATAATATCAAATCCAATACTCTTTAACGGAAGCGATCAATTAACCGGACCAAACAACTATGTAGCCTGGCTACGAGCTATAAGGTTAGCTCTAACATACGAGCGAGTTTGGTCGTCTATAACTTGTGCTCTGCTAACAAGACCCGCTGATGACGATTACAAAGATTTGCATGTTTCTTATAGCAAGTGGGTAGCTGACCTTGAAATCGTCCAAGTATTTATGTTGTCCACTCTAGACAAATAGTTGCAAAGACAACACAAGTCAATGTCTTTCTATGATATTTAATAGTTTCAAGGAACTTTTGGGCGAGTAGTCTCGTTCCATGAGGTATGAGACTATTAAGAAACTGTTCAATACCAAAATGCAAAAAGGACAGATAGTGAACGATTATGTGCAAATAATGAAGGGTTATATTGATAAGCTTGCATCATTCGACATGATTATAAGCAATGAGCTATAGGTTGATTTGATCCTAGGTCCATTGACCCCTTAGTATGAACTATTTATACCGAATTATAATATAAGCAATATGAATGTGAATCTCATGGAGCTACACAATATGTTGAGGTCGATCGAGTCACAATCCACGGATCAAGCGAATGTGCTTGTAGTTAAAAGTGGCACATCATCTTCAAATAGTTTGAAGAAGCAAAAGAGAGATGGTAAAAAGAAAAGTAAGAAAGGAAAGAAAGGTACCGACGACAAAGGAGAATGTCACCATTGCCATAAGAAAGGACACTGGAAGAGAAACTTTCTCGAGTACCTCAAGACTATGAAAGAAAGAAAAAAGTAGTTATGCAGCCACATCAGGTACATTTATGATTCAAAATAGTTTTTTAATCAATAAAATGTCTTGGCTTTTAGGTCCAGGATCTGAAACAGGGGCTTAGTTAATGGCATCGCATAACAAAGGGCAAAATGAGACACCAGTTGTTAATGGGTCTATCATAGATAAAACGACGGTGGGAGATTTTCATTTATATTTTCCTAATGGTTTTTTTGATATTAAATAAATGCTATTATGTAAAAGACTTTACTTGTGGAATTATTCATGTTTTTGGATTGTCTGAGCCTGGATATATAATTCGTTTTGCAAATAATTTTATGAATGTTAGTTTGAATGGAAATAAAGTTTATGAGGGTTCTCTTGAAAATGACATTTACGTGATCAATACAAATTATGTATGTTCTGTGAGTATTTTGAATAGCAATATAAATGGTATTATTTTTGGCACTATAGGATAGGTCATATTAGTGAGAAACGACTGCATAAACTGAAAAATGAAGGTTTTCTACCGTTGATTGATTTTGAATCATTTGCAACGTGTGAGTCATGTCTCAAAGGAAAAATGACTAAGCACCACTTCAGTGGGTGTAATGAAAGAGTTGATGAACTCTTAGAGTTAGTACATAGTGATGTATGTAGCCCAATGTCTGTAGTAACCAAAGTAATAGTTCTTACTTTGTTACCTTTATGGATGATTTCTCGAGACTAGGATATGTTTATCTTATGAAGAACATATCCAATGTCTATGAGAAATTTAAGGAGTATAAAAATGAAGTTGAAAATCAAATGAACCAAAAGATTAAAATCCTTCGATCGATCTGATCATGGAGGCAAGTACATTGGACAAGAACTCAAACAATACTTAAAAGATAAGGGGATTATCTCTCGAGTTACTCCACCATATACTCCACAACACAAAGGTGTGTCAGAGCGAAGGAAACCAACCTTATTAGATATGGTTCATTCCATGATGAGTAAAGCAGAGTTGACCCTTTTCTATTGGGGATATGCATTAGAAACTGTAGTGCATATGCTAAACTTAGTACCTACTAAATCTGCGCCTAAGATGCCATATGAGATACGGTATGGGAAGAAGCCCCACTTCAATTATTTGAAGTTGTGGGGTTGTTCAGCTGATGTTAAGAACATTGGCTTTAATAAGCTTGAGGCGAGATCCACTTTATGCAAGTTTATAGAATATCCTAATAATTCTGGGGGATATATTTTCTACAACACAGAGGAATAAAAAATGATTGTTTCAACACATGCTCTCTTTTTAGAAAAGCAATTTTTATTGAAAGAAATTAACAGTGAAGTTGTAGATTTGGATTAGATTCGAAAGACTAACACTGAGACTAAAATAGTGGAAGAACCGAGTTCACCAGTATATAATAACACTCAATATATTAGAATATCTAGTAGGGAAACTCAAACATCAAAGAGATATTATGATTTCCCCATGGGTGGCGAGAAGGAGGACTGTGTCTTAGATGACGACACTCTTACGTCTTTCCAACAAGCACTGTAGAGTAATGACTATGCATTACGGCTTGGAGCAATGAAATCCATCTATGTACGAAAACAAAGTACGAATTTTTTTAATGTACCTACATGGATAAGACACATCGGCTGCAAATGGATTTTGAAGAAAAAGTTAAATGTAGATGGAGAAGTAGAGACTTACAAAGCTAAGCTAGTAGTGAAAGGATTTCATCAAATTCAAGGTGTTGATTATGAAAAAACCTTTTCATCTGTAGCCATGCTTAAGTCCATTCCGATAATGTTGGCTATTGCAGCATTCTGAGACTACGAAATAGAGCAAATGGACATTCAGACGACATTTCTAAATGGTGATTCAGAAGAAATCGTCTATGTGTCAAGGTCCAATGGTTTTATGGTTAATAGAAGTGAAGGCAAGGCTTGCAAGTTGTTCAAGTCTATTTATGGACTTAAACAAGTTCAGGAAGTGATAATAAGTGTTTTCATAAGGTAATCTAACAGTTTGATTTTTATCTGAACACAGAGGAAACGTGTGTATACAAAAAAAAGGAATAAGGGAAAACCATCGTATTTTTAGGGCTATATATTGACGATCTATTATTGATTGGTAATGATACTTCGTTATTACAATCAGTTAAAGCTTGTATTTCCAGAACTTCTCATTAAAGAATTTGGGAGAAGCAGCCTATATACTAGGTATAAAGATCTACATAGATAGATCTAAGAGGTTGTTGGGATTGTCCCAATCCCTGTACATAGGTACCATACCGAAAAGGTTCGATATGGATAATTCCAAGTGGGGAAATGTTCCAATGCAGTCTGGATTTGTCTTTTCTAAGAAGGATGCTCCTCGTACTGATGAAGAGAAAGAGCATATAAAGAGGGTCCCCTATGCTTCAACCATAGGATCCATAATGTATGCTATGCTATGTACTAGACCGAATGTGGCATATGCATTAGGATAGTAAGCCAATACCGGTCTAATCTTGGAGAAAAACATTGGACAATCGTAAAATGTATACTTAAATATTTAAGAAATACTAAGTACTTATTCCTAATATACGAGAATGGAGACCTCCTTATGAATGGGTATATAGATTCGAGCTTTCAAAGTGATGTAGATGATCATAAATCAGTTTCTGGTTATGTCTTTATGCTTAACGGGGAGTCGTTAGTTGAAAAGGTTCCAAATAAGAAACAGTGGCTAATTCGACGATACAGGATGAAAACATCACCCTCAAAGAAGCAGCTAAAGAGGTAGTCTGGATGTGCAAGTTTTTGAGTAAGCTCGAAGTGATTCCTGATACCGAGAATCCTATGGCATTGTTCCATGAGAACAATGTGGCAATGCTGATCGCAAAGGATCCCAGAGTACACAAGAAGTCACGGCAGATTCTTTGGAAGTTCCACCTTATTAGAGAATTCATTGGAAAAAAGACGTCTTGATACAAAGGGCAGATAACAAGGACAACATAGCAGATCCATTCACTAAGGGACTAGCTCGGTCGGCTCTCGAAAATTTGATCGAAGGAATGGGATAGAGATTCTATAATTGGCCCTTAAGTAAAAGTGGGAGATTGATAGAGCAATGGGTATGCCCTAGGGGCAATTCTATAATTTAATGTAAATTAATTAACTCTGTAATCAATCTCGTTCGTAATAAAGATGTTTTTCTTTCTATTATATATTTGTTATAATATGCTATAAATAACTAAATGTCTAATTAAAATATGTTTAACAGAAAATCCATTAATGGTATGTTTGTGATAGTAATTACAAATAGTTGTAATCATGAGTATTGTATCACAATATTATATGCACATCATTTTAAATACTCCTAGTCAAGAAGCATCGAGACTGGATATCGATGTATCCGTTGAGACGGGTATGTAATGCTCTCCAAATGTTGGACGATGTATTATTCATGACTGCTGGGAGCACCAGGTGGTTACATACTAATAGTTATTGGATAAATATGGAATGACCCACTCGATAGTTTCCTATCGGTTAACATAACTAAGTTCAAACAGAAAATATTGATGTGACTGATTTACACAATTCTCCCGACCTAAGAATACTATTGTTCTTCGATATGAAAGCTCCGCTTTGATTATAGTTAATTCATGGCACGACATCCATCGAGTGACTATAGTTAGGTCAAGTGTAAGTATAGAAAGTGAAACACTATTTAAGAGAGGATTTGTCTTCTCGGTTATATGGGGTTAATATCACAGTCAACTCAACTCAACACAAAGTCAAAATATCTAGCCAAAGTAGTTCGGTTAACAGTAATTGTTATTTTTGAACCAAAGGACTTTATGTTTAAACTATGGAGTTGAATATGGACAATACTAGAATTTTGACCATTACTAAATTCCGAAGGGATGTAGTTTTGACGAAATTAATTGATGTAATAATAGTCACAATCGGGTAATGCTTAACAAAGTAAAATTGGATTTTGCCGAAATCAAATAAGCGATAAATTCGGCCAAAATACTACACAACCTGCTAAGTGACGTGTGAATGTTAATGTTGGAATAGTTCGATATTAATCACTGACCAAATTTACACCTAACGGTCACACAACTAAAATAATGAATACTCCTTTGACCCAACGATTTAATTAATTTGTAGTTATAAATTAATTAAATTAATTAATATTTATGAAATGTTAATTACAAATTTTTTTTTGATTTGATGAACAAATATTATTTTATATATTTATAATAGTTATAAATATATTAATCGATCTACGATATCGATATGCGTTAAATTGGATTTAAATGCAAAATATTTATTTAAGCTTTAAAATGGTTTAAAGCATATATGGGGGATTGGTTGGTTCGGCTCCAATAGGTGAGGTAGGTGGCCATATGATGAGCTAGAGAGGCTAGAGTTGGATGGTTAAGATAGAAGAGAATTAGTAAGAGATAAAGAAGGATTTAGATCCTGAACTATCTCTTACCTCTTCTCTTTATAAGCATCTCTATCCACACTTGTTTTAAAACTTTTATAGTGCATCAATTTAGACCACTTTTTGGATGAACCATATTCCTCCCATCCTCCATCATATCAAGTTCAAATCAAAGTAAAAGCAGTTTTATTCGATAACTGGTGGTCGTTGATTCAGAGACTAGCAATCTACTGGATTGGAAATCAGATCAAGAAGCAAATGTCGTCATTTCAAGGCGTACTTTTGGGCATTGGATGTAACATACATTTCTAACCAATATATGATTATTAATGCTTAGATATAATGTTTGTGTGTATATATATAATATTGTTAGTTAGGTAATGTAACACCCCGCTCCAACACTTTTGGTTGGAATCTGGAGTGCTACCCTCATAATGTGGTGTTATCGTGTTAGTGTCACGAGTTCGCAAGGGAAAATTCCAGAACCTCAAATCATTCGGAGTAAATGATTTCAAGAAAAAGAAATATTATACATTCATTTTTGCAATACAAGTTAATTTACATAAGGTCTTGTTTTCGGCATCATACATATATGTACATCAAGATTTTCATTTTTCCATGAAAAATGCCAAAATCCCACTTTAATCATCCAAACCTGAAATGTTTATGGGTAACATCATGAGCAACAATGACCCAACGAGAAATCTATTTAATTTAAATCTCAAGTCATATCACAAAATTCTCCAAGATGTCCAAACCATATTTTGAAGTTTATTAACATACCAAACATATATTACTTAATTAAAATAGATAAATTTTCTCCAAACATATTTGTCAAAACTAATTCGACATATATAGATATTGTTTGTAAACTAGGAACATAACAAAATCGAAAATCTTTGTAAAAATAAGTTTGACTACACAAGGATCTAATCTGAACATAGAGTAGGGAATTAGATCCTAGAGACATTTTATCCCGTCGTGGCTGGCATGCAAACACACAGTTAGGGTGTACTCTATCTCCTAACACATAGTATGGAAATAAAGTAATAGGCACTACCCTAGATCTTTTATCTTTTACCGCCTTTATCCAGAAGCCATCTTAAATCATAAGAGAGAGAGAGTGTGTGTGTGTGTGTGTATAAGTATTCTTCAAGATATTTTATAATCATAAACCAATATAGATTATTCTTTCTTTCAAATAATCGAAGCATCAATCATATACACTTGCTTGAGGTCAAAAATATTACAAGCAAAAAATACGTCTATAATACCAAAAGGGTTAAAATAGTGCAGCATATAGATTAAACATATTATAGGTTGCACAATACTCCATGGAATGACTTGAAATTTTAAAATTAGATAGTTTTCCTCACTTTAGCAATTATAGTTCGGCCTATGGTTTTGCTCCTTGGCTTTCCCTAAGATCTTCTTTGTTTTCTTACTTTTGTTTAGCTTTTAGATTTATGAAAGTATGAAAACTAAAAGAAATTATCATCTTATTTATAACCTTTCTTCAAGGCAAATTTAGTCTTTTTAATTTGGACATTTGTCCATCCTTTTCCATATAAACTTTGGTGTAATGACACATGCCCCTTGATAGTCATCTTAATAAGCATGGTGATCTTATAAGCTTATACATCATTAGCCGATGTGTCACTCCTTTATTCAAGGATACTTTGGTCTTTTCAAATTGGGACATCTGCCATACTTCTCCCAAGCATATATTAGGGCAATGACACCTTCCCCCTTGGTTGTCACCTTAATAAGCACGGTGATCTTATAAGCTTGCATAACATTAGACGACATGTCACTCCCTTGTTTTAAGTGCCATGCTTAATGCCACTTCATGCCTTAATAAATAAGATGGTATTACAAGCTTACACCTAATTAGCCTTTGCGTCACTACCTCATTTAGATGCCATACTTAATGCCACCTCATGCTATAATAAACATGGTGATAATATTACAAGCTTACACCTAATTAACCTATTAGATCACAAGATTACCTTTCGGTCTTTGAAAAAAAGTTGTAACTTAGTATTTCATCATTAAAACAACTATAATATCATTTCACTTTGATCTACAAACATATAAGAAAAACAAGTTGTTCGAGTTCTTACATTCTACCCCCTTAAAATAAGATTTCCTCCTCGAAATCTAGTCTTTATATAACTCTGGATAATCTTTAAGCATTTTTTATTCAAGTTCCCATGATGCCTCATTCTCGTCATGATTATTCCACTGAACTTTTACAAAGTGAATTTCCTTTGTTCGTAATTTCTTAACTTTTCTATTAAGAGTTTGGATTGATCGTTCACTATATGTGGTACCCATCTTAACTTTGATATTAATCAAATCAACCATATGCGATGGATCAGAAATATACTTTCGTAGCATTGATATATGGAAAACATCATGACCACTTGATAATTTTTCAGGTAATGCAAGTCGATATGCAACTTTACCTATTCTTTCATTGATTTGAAATGCCTCAATAAATCTAGGTGAAAATTTTCCTTTTTCTTTCCAAATCGCATTACACCAACACTCTTTATTGGAGAAGTCTTTAAAAGAACCTGTTCCCCTAGTTCAAATTCCAAATCTTTCCTTCTCTGATCTGCATAGTTCTTTTTCCTACATTGTGCAACATTAACTCCTACCTCTACCTAACACACTAGTGAATGACATAGCCTTCCATATAGGGTTTCAAATGGCACCATACTAATACTTGTGTGGTAACTATTGTAATATTCAAATTCAATTAATGGTATGTGTGTTTCCTAAGTACTTTCAAATTCCATCACACAAGATCTTAACATATCTTCTATTACTCGATTTACCCATTCTGTTTGTCCATTTGTTTCAAGTTGAAAGGCAATACTCAAGTTGAGTGAAGTACCCAAAGCTTTTTGAAAAAAATTTCAAAATCTAGAGGTCAATCGTGAGTCTCTATCTAAGATGGTTGTGACTAGGACTCTATGTAGTCTGACAATTTCTTGTAAGTAGATTCTACTTAGCTTATCCATGGAGTAGACCATGCTATAAGGTATAAAATGTGCTGATTTTGTTAAGTAGTCCACCACTATCCATATTGCATCATGCCCTTGGTTTGACCTTGGGAGCCCAACAATAAAATCTATAGAAATTTGTTCCCACTACCATTCCACTATAAAAAGTGGTTGCAATAGTACAGATGGTCGTTGTTGCTCAGCCTTAATTTGTTGGTATATGAGACACCTTGAAACGAATCTTGCAACATCGTTTTTCATCACATTCCACCAAAATTGATGCTTTGGATCCATATACATCTTTATACTTCTAGGATGCACAGTGAGCCTTAAACGATGTGCCTCATTTAGAATCTCATTCTTCAATTCTACTTGATTTGGCACACAAAGTCTGTTTCGATATCTATATCCCCCATCATTTCCTACCTTCTAATCTACTAGGTCCTTGTCCTTCATCTTCATAAACAAATTTTTAATTTTCCATTTTGTTCTTAATCTTGTATAATTCTATTAACTAAAGTATACTGAATGATCATACTACATACGAGGGCTTTCCTTTCACTATTTATTTCATTAATCATCTTAGGTCAAGCATTCATTTCTACTAAAATTTCCAAAGATTTCCATTCTATGATCATCGGGCTAGCAATAACTCCATATGACTTTTGACTTAATGCATCTGCAACCACGTTGGCTTTTCTGAGATGGTAATGTAATGTGAAGTCATAGTCCTTTAAAAACTCCGTCCATCTTCGTTGTCTCATATTAAGTTCCTTTTAGGAGAATAAATACTTTAAACTCTTATGGTCAGAATATATATCAAATTGTTCACTATAAAGATAGTGTCTCCATATCTTTAATGCAAACACTATTGTTGCCAACTCCAAGTCATGACTTGGATAATTTACTTCATCCTTTGTTAATTATCGTGATGCGCAAGCAATAACTTTATCTTCTTGCATCAATACACATCCTAGTCCCTAACTATATGCATCACAATATATTTTGTATCTGCATCACAATATATTTTGTATCATTCTCCACTTCTTGGTATTATTAGAATTGGTGTTTCAGTTAACTTTCTTTTCAATATCTGAAACGCCACTTCACATTTCTTATTCCATGTAAAAAAAATTGTTCTTTTGTGTTAACTTAGTTAGTAGAGCTGCTAACTTTGAAAAGCTTTGAATAAATCTTCTATAATAACTAGCTAGTCCAAGAAAACTTTGAATCTCTAAAGGTGTTCATGGAGGACTCCATTTCAAAACTGCTTCAAATTTTGATGGGTCTACTTCTATCCTATCTTTTGAAATAACATGCCTGAGAAAATTTTCCTTTTCTAACCAAAACTCATATGTACTTAGGTTTGCATACAACTGGTGCACCTTTGATGTTTGTTAAGTTATACAAAAATGTTTCTTATGCTCTTCTCTTAACATAAAGTAAATTAAGATATCATCAATAAATACTATCCCAAATTGATCAAGGTAAGGATGGAACACACGATTCATAAGGTCCATAAAAACTACTAGTGCGTTTGTTATTCCAAAAGGCATGACCAAAAATTCATAATGTCCATGCCGTGTTTGGAAAGTTGTCTTTGGGATATCTTCTTCCTTTATCTTTAACTGGTGATAACCAGATCTCAAATATATCTTTGAGAATATGGTAACTCCTTTGAGTTAATCAAATAAATCGTCGGTCTGTGGTAATGGATACTTATTCTTAATTGTAACCTTATTAAGCTCTCGATAGTCAATACATAATCATAAGGGCCCGTCATGCTTCTTTACGAATAATACTGGAGCTCCCCAAGGTGATTTGCTTGGACTAACAAATACATGATCGTCTAACTCTTGAATTTTCTTCTTTAGTTCTTGATTTTCTAGTGGAACCATGCGATATGCTATTTTTGCTATTGGGTTTGTACCAGGGACTGATTCGATACAAAAATTGATTTTTTTGGTGGTAATCCTGGTATATCCCAAAATACATCTTCAAATTCACCGACTACTTTGATTTGGTCTAGTTGTTGCCTGCATCTTTAATGTCGATATGTGCTAGGTATCTGGATATGAATTCCAAATTTATTACACAATTATATGAATGTCTCATGTCCTAGAATGGAATAGGTTATAGTCATGTCATGAAAATCTAATTTGGCATAATGTTTGTAGAGCTAATTCATTCCAAGAATGTGATCAAAATGGATCATTAGGAAAAGTAACAAATCTGCATGCATTTCCTTATCTTTGATACAAAGAGGACAATTCTTACATATACTTCTAAGTTCGGTTTCTCCATCTACTAAGTTATCTATTATTAAGGGATTTGTTAGTTGCTCAATTTGTAATCCTAACTTAGTAGTGAATACTACAGATATTAAGAAATGTGTGGCACCCAGATCGAATAAAACTTTAGATTGAAAATCAAAACTAAATAAGATACCTTCCACACGTGGTTTTTCAAAAACTACCGCATATACCCTAGCTTGATTCCCCGATGTTGCTTTATTTTCCTTTTTCGGCTTTTTACAATCTTGCTCATGTGTCCAAGTTCATTACAATCTTCCTCGTTGTACCATGTCTTCTTCCCATTAAATTTCTTTTAATTATTAAATTTCCCTTGGTAGTTATGATTTCTCTTATTTGAAAGATTCTTTTCTTGCTGAAGATGAATGTATTCTTATGCGAGGTTAAGAGCTTAAAATATGATTGCCTCATAAGTCTTGCAACGATCACCAATTATGTGTCTCCTTATTGGTGAAATTAGTCATTTTGCGAAACTTATGGCCCTCTTTTTAGGTGTATTAATAACATAATTTTCAAATCGAGACAATGCCTCAAATTGATTCTGATATTAGGCTGTTGTCATGTTTCCTTATGTGAGAGCTTGAAATTTGATTTCCATCTTCTCTCTTCATGTTATGGAAAATACTTTCCTAGAAATGTTTCCTTAAAACTTCTCCAAGTCATCACACTTGAATCAGTTATGGTCCTGATTAACTTCTATCAATTCCTTGCCTCTCCTGCTAGTTAAAATACAGCCAACTTCCTTTTGCCTATTTCACTACAATCCAACGATTTAAAGATGTATTCTAAATGTTGGATCCATTGTTCAGCTTTAAATGGATCAACATCTCCAATAAATTTGTCTGGATATAAATTCTTAAAACGACCAAGTAAATTATCAGATGGATTTTTCACAAGCCTTGAGGATATTTGTTCCATTTGTTTGATGAAGGATGTGAACAACTCCATAGGATTTTGTCATGCAGAGGCTTGAGCCTCTTGACGATGAGTTGAAGTAGTAGTTTCTTAGTCTTCCATAACCTTAAAGAAACAAAAGGACTTTGTTATGATTAAGACCAGATACAACTACATTATTTAATATGAAACATTAATCAACTAAAATGAAGTCATACACACAAAGGATATACTATTTATAACCCTTCTTCTTTGTACAAACAAAATTTGGGTTATTATTTACAAACTTCCACATACATTTTCAATATTTATAAGTCAATAAAATTGGAGATTCAACCATCAAACTTTAAGCAACCCCTCATTTCTTTATATTATATTCTCCATGGAAGTCATGGTGTGGGAAAGAATCCCACAATATTGTTCATTTCCAAAGGTGCTTCCATAAGTCCTGTAACTTCTTCTGAGACCTTGTTTGATCCATGTTGACTCCTCTTCATCTAACTGTCTTCTATTTACCCTTGGGATAATTTTCCTTCGTATAGGTCTTATAGGTGTTAGAATATCATCTCGTCTTTTGAGAAATTATCAAATTTCTCCATACTCGGTTCTCTCTGCCATTTTTACAGCTTCACTATTTCCTTCTGTTTTTTATGCAGACGGTACAATACAAGGTCTATTTGCAGTACCTCCTCATAGTCGCTTGCTCTATTTTCCACTTCTATCATTTCCCCCATTAAACTCTTTTGTGCCTTCCTTCTAATCATATTCTTCTCAAATTGCAGAAAGGTTGGGGTTAATCGTTCTTTGGGATTAGTTATGCACTTAACCCCTCCCCATGAATCTCTAATATCCCATGTCTTTTGGCTTGTCATTGTTTATAACTATAGCAATTATAAACATGTCAATGAATAATCTGAACTTCCTATTTGACGAAATCCAAACTATAGGGTTTCATTCTTATGACATGATAAAGGGTTTTCTACTATGCACCACCAAAACTAGGCTCTTTTACAACTTTGTAACACCCCACTCCGACACTCTTGGCCTGAATCGGGAGTGCTAACCTCATAATGTGGTGCTATCATATTATTATCACAAGTTCGCAAGGAGAAATGCCAGAACCTCAATTCATTTAAAGCAAAAATTTTAAGCAAAAGATATATTATACTTCCATACTTGCAATACAAGTTAATTTACATAAGGTCTTGTCTTCGACTTCATACATATATGTACATCAAGATTTACAATACTAAACAAAAGCAAAGAAAATTTTACACTTTTGGTTTTCCATGAAAAGTCCCAAAATCTAACTTTAATTATCCAAACCTAAAATATTCATGTCTAGCATCATGAGCAACACTGACCCAGTGAGGAATTTATTTAATCTAAATCTCAGGTCATATTATAGAATTCTCCAAGATGTCCAAACCATATTTTAAAGCATATTAATGTATCAAACATATATTACTTGATTAAAATAGGTAAATTTACTCTAAACATATTTGTTAAAATTCATTCGACATATATAGATATCATTTGTAAACTAGGAACATAACAAAATATGAAATCTTTGTAAAAATAATTTGACTGCAGATGGATCTAATCTGAACATGGAGCAGGGAATCAGATCCGCGAGATATTTTGTCCCATCGTGGCTGGCATCCCAACACATAGTATGGATGTACTCTATCTCCTAACACACGACATAGAAATAAAGCAATAGTGCACTATACTAGATCTTTTGTCTTTTATCGCCTTCGTCCGAAAGCCATCACAAATCATAAGTGTATATATATAAGTATTCTTCAAGATACTTGATAATCATGAACCAATATAGATTATTAACCAAAGCATCAATCATATACACTTGCTTGAGGTTAAAAATATTACAAGCAAAAGATATGTTTATAATACCAAAAGGGTTAAAATAGTGCTACATATATATTAAACATATTATAAGTTACACAATATTTCATGGAATTACTTGAAATTTTAAAATTAGATAGTTTTCCTCACTTTAGCAATTATAGTTCATCCTATGGTTGTGCTCATTAGCTTTTCCTAATATCTTCCTTATTTTCTTACTTTTGTTTAGCTTTTAGATTTATGAAAGTATGAAAACCAAATGAAATTATCATCCTATTTATAACCTTTCTTCAAGGCAAATTTAGTCTTTTTAATTTGGACACTTATCCATCCTTTTCCATGCAAACTTTGGTGTAATGACACATGCCCCTTGGTTGTCATCTTAATAAGTATGGTGATCTTATAAGCTTACACATTATTAGCCGATGTGTCACTCCCTTATTCAAGTATACTTTGGTCTTTTCAAATTGGAAAACTTTCCCTCCTTATCCCGATGCAAATATTATGCCAATGACACCTGCCCACTTGGTTGTCACCTTAATAAGCATAGTGATCTTATAAGCTTACACATCATTAGCCGATGTGTCATTCCTTTTTTTTAAGTGTCATGCTTAATGCCACCTCATGCCTTAGTAAACAAGGTAGTATTAAAGCGTACACTTAATTAGCCTATGCGTCACTACCTCATTTAGATGCCATACTTAATGCCACCTCATGCTATAATAAACATGGTGATAATATTACAAGCTTACACCTAATTAGCCTATTAGATCACCAGATTATCTTTCGATCTTTAAGACAAAGTTGTAACTTAGTATTTCATCTTCAAAACAATTATAATATTATTTCATTTTGATCTACAAAGGCACAAGAAAAATAAAGTGTTCGGGTTCTTACAGGTAACAATTTCGATATACAAATATGTTATCATAATTGGATTGGTTATATGTTTGCATATACTTGTATATTAAAAAATATTTTTTTATCATGTATATAATTATACTAGTACGGCTTAACAATAAAAAAACTCAATTTTTTAAATTTTATAATTTAATATATAATATTTAAATATATATAGGTTATAATGTAAATATCACATCATGTTTTATACAAATATGATTATATAATTTTATATATAAAGTATTATGGATATAATATTTTCGACAGTAAAAATATGTACGTATATATATATATATATATATATATTATTTAAATCAATTAATCACATTAATTAATTATATCAATATATATTATATTATGTTTTATATTTTTATAAAATTGTTTAACCATTACATACTCTCGGCGGTAAAATAAAAAACATTGTTTTTATTATTTAAAAATATTTAAATTTAAGTCGAGAATTAAAATTTTGTTTTGAAATTATTTGAAATTAAAAAATTATATAATAAATTTTCAAAATTCAAAATATAATTTAGGATTTTACTAGAAATTCAAAATTCAAAATTTTGTTTTGAAAATAATTTTTTATTAATATTTTAAGATTATCCATAAAGATATTTAATAAAATATATTTTAAAATTTAAAATAAAATAAAAAATTCTGAGCCTTGGCCATGACCGAGTAAATACATATTTATTAAAAATATATTTGTGTATTTTATAAGTATAAATCTATATGTATATTATATTATTGTATTGTAACGACCCGATATTTTCAACCATTCGCATCCGTACATGTCGGACTTGAATTGCTCAAAATACCACGTTGTAAATAAAAATTTAGCAAACTCATCATATACAGTAAATAAATAATCATAGATCACAGACACGGAGTAATATAATGCAGCGGAAACAAAAGAATAATGGTTCATGAAGCTACTATATAGATATAACCGAGTTAAACAGGATACAACAGAAGTCTCGAATACATAGATGTCTCAATACAATAGTCAAATACAAGATATGAATACATCACTGGAATCAACTGAATAATCGATAGCAGAATCATAGATAGCTGGATCTCCAAGCAAAGCTACATCACTGGAATCAACTGAATAACCGATAACAGAATCATAGATAGCTGGATCTCCAAGCGAAGCTCCAACTCCAAAGGTGAGTCTCGAATGTTGTATCACTCAGTCTGACCCGAGCGTAAAGCAAAACACAAAACACTCGTGTCAGGATTAACATTTTTATGTAAATAAATCCAACTCAAGTGAAATATCAACTGAAATACAAGTAACTCAAAGGATGTTTGGGATAACCATCCTCTAAGAATCCGTTAAACTATCTACTATGTAATAATATACGCTATTATAATAATGTCTAATATAAAATGAACATACTTTTAAATAGCATTAAGGCTTTACATTTTCCACCTTAACACGTAATAGTCCCAGTAGTCTATCCAGTATTAGCATACTCTCAAAATGGGGGCTATCCTCGATACTCCACAGGCTACAGGAGAAATCAAAACTCGTAGTAAAGCTCGCTATGGTAAGTGACACGGCACAACTAGGCAATGCCAGGGTAGATATACCAATTACGCATCAGGGCTGGTGGTGACGCATAGCAGCCACTACCGCCCACCTCGAACAACATTCCCAAATCAAGGGGTGCACCCAATCAATCACAAAGTAATAGAATGGTATCGAAGAAATGTGTCCGATCAGAGGTGCTACCTCATTGGCCCGTCAATCGCTCCTGTTTTAGCCACTTTATGCCAACCCACGGGAGTTGGGTCCATGAATATACCTCAAGGATCGTCGCCACCATCCTACTTCATTCTGGAAACTCCACCGCGTACACAGTTGTCAAAGTTGTTTTCGGTATCGATAGAGAGTATGTCCATATCCGATCCCGGTCTCTTTAACAACCAATCGTTATTATAACACCGCGGTCATTTCAAAATAGTTTATACTTCAAAACCAAAATATCATTTCAATTCAATAACCAAATCAATATGATATCATTTCCATTTAAAATATATCCATTTCTAAAATCACATCACTTTCCAAAGTTATAACGCTTTCGAAATCATAGTCTTTTAAAAATCAAAACACTTTGGAAATCACAGCTTTGAAATCATAACATTTTGGAAATCATAACACTTTGAAATTATAGCATTTTGGAAATCATAACACTTTGAAAGTATAGCATTTTGGAAATCATAACACTTTCCTCTTAACAATTTAGATATTAGTATATAAAATAAAATAGTTTATAAATAAATTAGTTTATATAAATAGTTATAAGTTAAAATAGTTTATAAATAAAAATAGTTTATATAAATAGTTATAACTTAAAATAGTTTATAATAAAATAATTTATATAAAAAAAATGATTTATTTTAAAATAGTTTATATTAAAATAATTTATAAAGTAAAATATCAATAGTTTAAATACAATTTAAAATTACTTTATAAAATGAAATAGTTTCCACAAATTCATAAATCAATTCAAATCAACTCGAATTCCAAAATTCACATTTAATTCAATCTCAATTCATAAATTTCAACTCAATTCAATTTCTCAATAAATCATTTCAAATTATATCGATTTCAAATATAGATTTGAACCACTAAATAAACCATTTAATTTCAATATATTTCAAAGTTTAAATATTCCACATTTTCAAAACTAAATTCGATAATTACCTATATATCAAATTCACTTTTCTATTATTTAGTTTTGAAATATTTACTTAATTATTTCAATATCATCTGAATACAACTTCAATTTACAAAATATCCCATTTAAACTTATATAAATTTGAAATATTCATTTAAGTCACTTTTACTCAAATTCAGGTTATAAAACATATCTTTCAAATTTCAAATTTAATAAATTTCCAATCAAACTTATTTAAGTATAATTCTTAAATAAATACAATTTCAAATCAATTTCAAAATCTAAATTTATTAACATCATTATAAACTCTATATTTGAAAAATATAGATATTAAATAATTACTTAAACATAATATATACCAACTTTAATAAATCTTGAAATCAATATTTATTAAAACCATATATTTCTTTTCAAAGCCACAGAAATCATTTTCAAAATATTTATATATAGACCAACGGCGTCTGTATAAAATTTTCTATCCTATGGTCAAGTGATACGGATATTTATCATTTCAATCCGCAATTTTAAATATATATATATATATATATATATATATACGGGTATATATCTTTTCAACCCGCAATCCTAAATTTAATTCAATGAAAATCGCTTGGGTTTATCATTTCAACCCATAACGATTTTCTTCTATTCTACAGATCGTTCGGGTATGTATCATTTCAACCCATAGTGAATTCTATATTAACAAGGAACTTGCAGAGTGATAACATATATGAAATAACATAGCAGGCATAAATCATCAATATAAATAACAGATAATGGTGTCAGATGTCACAGGTGAACAGATACAGATAATAGCATATATAACAATGTAAATAACTAACAGCAGCATATTTCAATTGTCGTTTCAATTGAAATCAAATTTAATAAATATAAGAACGTTAATCGTGAGTGATTGCTCACCTTTCGAGGCTAGAGAAAACAAGAGATGACAGAGATACGAACACAGATACAGACATTGAAATTGGGTTACGAATCCAGTCGCGAATTCCAATAGCAAAGCTAGATTGGCATGGATTTGAGGTGTAAAGCTAATAGATAGGGAATCAAGAATCAAAATATTTTACATATATTAAATCAACATACGACTTAAACACAGATCAAAAATAAAATCTATATTTATACATATATTTTAAACCAATATACAAACAAAATCTTTATATTTTAAAATTAAAATCATTGTTTAATCAAAACACGCATTAATAATAAAGTCTTAATATAATACTCAACATACAAACTAAAATACTTAAACAATATACAAACCACCGTCTAACATTTATATATATATATATATATTCCAATATCTTTTCTACCTTTACAAAGAACTGTACTAGTCTATAAAGTATATCTCTAAACTCATAAGGATCTGTCACAAACTTCACTATACATTATATCAAATAGACCAGATTATACTTATATACATGCTATAACTAAAAATTTAATATTTATAGAAAAATTCGTATAAACTTTATAACAACAAAACCCACAGCTCTTATACATGCTTATGAAAACCTATACTACATACTATATATCTAAAAAAATATAAACTGACACGTATTTTTTATAGACAAAGCAAACGAATACAGTAATATATATTATACCCAAATTTATAACTTTATATATAGCTTAACAAAGTATACATATATACTAACCTATATCAGATAATTGTGTGAACGTACAGTTAAGAATATACGTGCAATACAAAATATATATATATGCCGACCTATTCTAAAATTTGCAGAGCCATTATATACATGCAGACATACTTCATATAATTTTTTTTCCAAGACATCAATAAAACAAAATACTAATTCATTACAAAATGTACAAATAAAACATATAACATATATATACGATTTATATACTGCAAACTATAAGTTATATGTTATGTGAACAAATATCTATATTTTCTCAACAGATTTCAACCAGTCACACTTATATATAAATCTTAACATACATATATATATATGTACTAATATAAATGTTAATACTTTAAACTTATTATTATATATGTAAAATATATAAATGTGCTAGATAGAATTTTAAATTCAACAAACTCTCTGCTTTTCATATACAGTCTACACGCAACCTAACAACAACGTGTATGGGTATATAATAAAACACACAACACATATAAACAGCACACAACTCTACATAACCTTGATATATATTTCATAAAACATACGTAAACCAATTTATATAACTAACATACAATATGACCTTTATATATATACAAATAGTATATAAATAGCAACTTACATATACACAACATAGAGGAAGTGTGGTGGCTGCCGCAAGCACTGGGAAGAAGAAGTTGTGCAGTTGTTTGGTCATGTGGGTTCGGGCGCTCAATGAAGGGATGGTGAAGGCTAGAGGATAGAGGAGATGCATGAGAAATATGAAGAATAGAGGAACAAAATTTTATATCCAATATGTTTTATTTCATGAAAAAGGAACGAAACTAAAATAAAAAATAAAAGAGAAAAAGAACGTGAAAGAAGGGAGAGGAAATGAATGGACGAACCCACAATGAAGTAAATGAATGTATGAATCAGTGAAACAAAACGTCAAGCACCCGAGAATTCATGAGATATAAATGAGAACAGCTGTATTTTTGGAATTATAAAAGCCAATAGCTATTCAATTAAAACGGTGGAATCTGAAGGAGACGTTAAAATCAAAAATTAGAATTCGATACCGGTACGATTACCGTTTTCCGTGGATTCCGCTGCGTACCGGACTTCAAAACACAAGATTGAATATACCGTAGAGATCAGCACGACGGGACGATCAAAACAGTATACAAATATCAGCGATATGACTATCCGATCAAAAGTCGATAATCGGTACCGAAAATGCTGCTAAAATGCCCGAATTAAGATAAACGGAGCAATAACAGTCCAAATTTGAAGAAACGAAATATGATGTCTCACTCAGAAGATGATTTACAAATTCTCTATAGAAAAAAAAAATTCAGGTTTGGAAACAATTTTATTATCATCAACTTTTAACTGATTTAAATTGAAGTAGAATTACACAAGAAAATAAACTTCCAAATTATCTGATGAAAATTTACCAGGTGCTATGTTAAAACAGACGCATTTCAAATATCAAATTTAAATTTCAGAATTTTACTATTTAAAGTTTCATAAAATTTCAATTAAATATATAAATAAACAAATAAAATTATCTAAAATTTACGGGTATACACACACACATATATATATATTGTTTTCGGCTTACAACAAATATATATATAATAAATTATTTAAATATAAATTCATATAATTATAAATATATATAATATATATATATATATGGAGCTGGAAACGATTACAGGAGATCATTGCGATTCAGGCAAAAATAGTAATTCTGACCATCGTTCTATGGCAGCGCAACAACAAACGAAAGGAAGTGAAGAAGCACAATCTACTAGAACATACAAACAAGAGGTTACATGCGAATCACATATTCAAAGCATGAAGTTGGATTATTATGCACCAGCAAAGGAAGGAGACGAGGAATTTGCATTTTTGTCTGATGAAATCTTACGTCGATCACAGAACAAATGGAAAAATACCCTATTTTGAAGTGTCTATGGTTACAGACCAACTTTCTACTAGTTTAAGAACTACATCACAAAATATGGAAACCATGATCTAAATATGAATTAGAAGTCCATTCGGTCCATTTCTTAATATATTTTTCAAATACGACAAATTTGGAAAATATTATGGATAATGGCCCTAATACATTTTAGTAAAGATACATTTTTACAAAAAATTGGAATACCGATATAAATTTAACAGCAGAGAAACTGCAAAATACTCCTACTTGGATTAAACTAAGTAACTTGAGATTGGAGCACTGGGATGTTGAGGCATTGGGCAAAATTTCCAACATTATAGGAGTGCTTATACAAGCATAGAATGTCACTACAACAAGGTAATGCACAAATTATGCCCGAATGTTGGTTAATATCAACATTACTACAGAATACCCAAACTTGGTTAAAGTAAAGACAGGCAATGGAGAGGAATGTATAGTACATGTTGATTATGAGTTTAAGCCTTCTATATGCCTAACTTACCAATAGTTTGGACGTCAAACTCTAAAATGCGAAAAGGGAGATGCATCAACATCAACCAATGGGAACACACGAAGGAGAGGGCAACCTAAATCAATAAATACTTCAACCCAGACCACTATAGAGGGGAATAATACAGGAAATAATGCTTACAAGTGCACAGGGCAACCAAATTCAACTAATACAACATCTTATACCAATACAGTGGAGGATAATACAGTAAATAATTGCACGAATCATACAGAAGACATCTCTACTGCAATTAACAAATCTAGTGAGGAAGGAAAACAACATCAAGTAGTAAATAATACAATTAGCAATAGGTTTGAGGTACTCAGCTCAAGTGACGATGAAGACATTTTTGATCCATAAGATAATGTAACAAGAAGCATTCTGCCCTGCATAGGAAGATTTCATTCATAAATATGAATTCATTGAGATAGTGCTCAGGCTATTCAAGAAGAAGGTGAAGAGCGGATTTAGGACTCTAAGTTTGCATCTATGTTTCTGTTGGAAATACGGATTACGGATCTTAAGGCTGGATTAACACTAGAGGGGGTGAACAGTGTTTAATGGATTTATGGAAATTTTAAAATCTTTTCAAATTAAACACAAACAGATGCAATTAGCAAATACAGAGACAATCACAGAACCAGACACAGATGCAAATAGTAAATAAAAGCAATACAGGAAAGAACACACCGGAATTTTATACTAGTTTGGAGTTACCCTACATCCAGTCCCACACAATTTCTTGTGCATATTTCTTTTCAAATATAATGTCGATATTACAACCTTGATTTCAAGGCCACGGGATACACCCTCCTGTCTCCAAGTCCAGGGCAAACTCACTTGATTTAACCAGGCTACAAGATCACCTAATTGAGTTACGGGCTACAATCACACCCAATTGATTTACGGGGCACAATCACACCGTTTCCAATCACACTTTGATAGAGAAACTCGATACACTTCGATCTTTCGATCTTTGATTACAAATGATCCTATAACTCTGAATAGCACTGAGATCTTTGAGAGAGTGTGGTAGAGAATCAAACTAGAGACGATCGAGTTTGATTCACTTAGAATTTCGGCAGAATTTTGTTAAAGCATTTGAAATATAAGAGAATATTTGAGTGGAGAAGAAGGGGTGAAGAAATGAAGAAAAACTAACTTAAAAGTCGTTGAAAACAACTGGTATATATAGGAGAAAAACGGTCATGTCCATTCGCGAAAGGTTATGACAAATAGACACTTCTTTTGGAAATTTGAAATTTGAAATCTATGGCTACCATGTCGACATGGGGGGTATAGGGATGTCGACATGCCTATGTTATTTTTGAAAATTGATTTTTCTTTAAAATGATTTCTATTCTAAAACTTGTCAAAACAATTTCTAAACTTTGTAAACCATTTTGAATATAGTTTAAACTTATAAAAGAGTTTTAGAAAGTAACCTTAAAATATATAATCTATAATATAAAAGTAATATTAAAAACTAAGTATAGACTTCTTTAAAATATATTTTTGAGATTTAAAGCTAAAATATTAAAATCAAGGGATATTTTAAAAAAACAAGAGTTGATTTTGAGATCAAAATATTAAAAGATGATAAGAATAGTTTTTGAATTAAGGCTAAAATATTTAAATTGATAGAGATGACTTTTAAATAGATAGTTTTTGAAAAAATAGTTAAAATAAATTATTTTGAATATTTCGTGGATTCCATTCCACTAGAGAAGGTCGTGGGTTCCATCCCACTAAAGAGGTCGTGGGTTCCATGCCACTATTAAAGCGAGAAGGTGGATTACATTCCACAATTAATATTGGAATAAAGATTTTAGTGCTATTATGAAGTTTTAACATAAATCTAGACTTTATTACTTATCTTGATGTCTTGAACTCTTGACACTCATCAGTCTTCAGTCTTGATTTCTTCAATCTTGAATTCGTCGGTCTTGAATCTCTATACTGTATAGTCGTCATTCTCAGTACCTGCATATATATATATATATCCCGCATATACATATATATCTAGACAAGAATATTAGTATTTATATTTCATAACAAGTCCTAAGGTTGTTTTCATCAAAACCATCATCTCAGGAACTAACAATCTCCCCCATTTTTGATGATGACAACATTTGTTTATAAAATCTACTCCAACAAACTTCGATTCTACTCTGACTCTCCCTTATTCCAACAACTCCCCCTTAATCTACTAAATCCTCCTTAATCTAAGCCTATCTAACCTATTTTATAATTCTCCCCTTTGTCATCAACAAAAACTAATCCTAAACTACATAACTCCCCCTAAATTTTATACCATAGCACCGTATATGATAATAACACAATATAATAGAATGTAAATGAGACGATAATAATATGAGTAAAATATAGTAAGGTAAATGTGATAGATATGAAAATTTCAAACATAATCTATCAATATATACATCATGTTCTTATCAAACCACACCATGTTCAATCATATATTACACACCATATTCAAATCAATCCAAACCATACTAATCTAAACCAAATCAAATCAAACCAAACTAAACAATTCAAACCAAATCAAAGTAAACCGAACCACATATATCAAATCAAACATTTATTGGAACTTGAACCCATCCTTCTTCACCGAAGATAGGATCTGCCTTTGTAGTATCCCATTCTTCATTATCTTTGTTCAAAGCTCCTTCTGGATTCGCTTCAAGTTCTTCTTTGTTGAGGCAGAGATCATCCATCGGCATCGAAGTGCCTTTCTTGTTCCTTTATCATCTGCATTTGGCTTAATTCTAAGTGTCGTTGATTGTGAAGGATAAAAGTAAGTATGTCCTTGAAGGAATTGAGAGTTTCTTCGAGATTCTCACTTAGATTATGAATAGGAGCACTACGCCATAAATGGCCTACTGCAACACAAAAAAAATGTTGGCGCAGGCCCGAAAAATGTTGCCATAGGTCTATGGCAACACTTTTAGGGTGATGCAATTTTTGCCGTTGCCTTAGACCTCAAAGGCAACATTTTGACTATTTAAGGCAACATAAGTAATATTGTTGCAATAGAACTCTATTTGGGTCTATGGCAACACCCATAGGTATCTGTAGCAACATTCCAAAATGTTGCTATAGATATGAACTTTTTGAATTTGTGGGGCCCACAATGTAGAGCATATTTGATTTTTTAATAAAAATAAATATTTATTTAATAAAATGCTATTGCACAGAATTTGATATTTAAACAGTAATTTATTTAAATAAATATTTTATTTCAACATTTGAAATAGTACAAATTCCTGACTCCACTATTTTACAATTCAATGATATATAACACTGATATTCACATATACAGATATTCCTCACTACATCACTCAGTTCACTCATTACATATGCAGTTTCAATTTATACAGACACCGACACTGACAAATATATGTCGAGCCGAAGGCGAGGCGAGAAGCGGGTCCGGGCGCAGCGCCGGCGGGGGTCCGGGGCACCGCAGTCCCGGCGGGGGTCCGGGGCACCGCAGTCCCAGCGGGGGTCGAACAAGTGGGCACCGCCCGATTCATCCGATTTCAGAAGATCGAGCCTTCTTTGAAACGACGTAAAATGATGCACAAATGAAGATTGAACTTAGCAAACCCCATCCTCAGCAACTTCATCACCCATCGGAACTACTGCCCATCTACCACTTACTTGAAACACAATTGCCTGAAACACTGACCATCTACCAAACACTGACCACACTCCCAACCTCTTTCACAAAACACCCACTCACTGCCTCATCAAATTACATCATCAACACATAGGCAGCCTATCAAGCAAAAACAGTGAATGCATCAGGCATGTACAAGAGAAACATAGGCAATAATATGATATACAAAGGACTTGGAGCATCAGTTCATGTTAAAGAACAAGGTTAGCATGGTACCAGTTTAGTCTAGACCAAATATATAAGGTTAGCATGACTTGGAGCACCAGTTCATGTTAACAAACTTAAGGTTAGATATATATCTAACAAACTAAATATATAAGTTGAGCGTGAATACCAAATTTGACTGTACAACAGAACTAGTATCCATCAAGAATCTGAACTCATTTGGATACATATTTTCTAAAATGAATTTTTCTCTTAGGAGCTGCAAAACATCCAAAGTTAATAAGCTAACATATTCCCAAGCTTCAAAAACTGAAGAAGAAATCATCAAAAAGCACAAATAATATTAAAAAAAACAAACCAGAAGCCTTCATATGCAAAACAGATTGCTGCTGTGAAGATGCTTGAGTCTGAGATACTGAATTTGAAGATGACACCCTTGATTTTGCTTCTAGATCTGAAACACAACATTCGTTGTCTGTTGTTAATTTCGCTTCTAGACCGAATGATGGCACTGCGAGCCACTCTAGATCTGAAACACAGCATCACCGGTCAGTGGCATCGTAATCTCAGTAGTATCCAAGCCTCTATCTCGGCAATCTTCAGCAAACTTTCCAAGCACTGAACGCAACATGAAGCAGCAGGCGACTTCATCAATCAGACTTGCGGATCCCCAAAGAAGATGAATCGCGAATTGGAACTTGATACTTGATTTATTCTAATCGCCTGAAATCATCTTCCATCTCCACGCGAATTGATTTGAGAATTATGAATTGATTCTAATCGCGAATTGGAAGTATGAATTTGCTGGATTTCATGAATTTTCTTTTTGATTTGGGGATTTCGTGAATTTGCTGGAAGTATGAATTTGGGGATTTCGTGAATATGGTAAACTGAAAGGGGATCTACACCAACATAAGCGGGAAAACAAAAATTTGGTAAAAAGTGCAGCGGTGATCCATTTTAACAGTCGGATTAAATGTAGACCGTTGGATCGTATTCACGCGGATTGCTAATTTTATTAATTTTTTAATTTGTATACATCTATAGCAACACTATATAAAAATGTTGCATCGTGTTACACTTGTTTAGCTAGAGCAACACATTTTTATGGCTAAGGTAACACCATAAATACAATGTTGCAGTAGGACCAAATTTTTATATCTATCGCAACATTTGAGCTGGCAACACCATGCAAAAATGTTGCAGAAGGTCATCTATGGCGTAGTGGAGAGGCCATTTTTTGATAAAATATGAAGAAATTCAATGGAAAATAAAGAGAATTAAAAGTATGCATTTTTATGGAAGAAACAGGCATTTAAAGAGTTAGAAAGTTGTTTGAAATGAAAAGACACAAGGTATTTATGTTAATTTCAATTTCAAAACAAAAAACAGTTTTTGGCCATTACATATCGACATGGGGGGTAGGGGTATGTCGACATGCCCCTGTTAATTTTGGCAATTTGCTTTGTTTCTTTATATTATGTACAAGTCTATATATATAAACTTATATAATATAATAACAAGCATTCTAGAGATATTTTAGAGCTAATAAACAGAAATAAAGGATTTTCATTGATAATTTTAGTTAACGATACAAAACATTAACTAAAGAGAGATACAAACTAATACAACATGAAATGAAACTAGTATTAGTTAGAGGATGATGAAGATGATGATAATCCAAGCTTGCGACTCACTTTCCCAAAGAACTTGTTCATTTTGGTGGAAATCTTGTCCAACTTTTTACTAACGGATCTTTTGATAATCCGTTGGTTTTCCACGATAATCTTTTGTTTCTTGAGAAGCGTTTTGTTGGATGGATTGGTAGGAGTGATAGGGTATTCAATGCTTTCCAATGAAGTCTCTTCCTCCTCCTGTCCTTCAATTTCCATCTCCTCCCCTTCTTCCTCCTCCTCCTCCTCTTCTTCCCTATCTTCATGAGCCAATCTCTCATCCTTTTTGGCAAGTGTTTCATAATATTGAAACACAAGCGGAATTCTCATAAGAGAGATGCTAGCATGGTTAAACACTTTTCTAGAAATGAACTCCTCTCTCTTATAATCAACACCAAAGTAGTTGAAAATCCGAGTGAGGTAAATTCCATGGTATAAAGTGTTTTCACCTAAAGTAAAAATTTTGGGACGAAGTTCATCCAAAATCACTTGCGCTCAATTAATGTCATAGTGCCCAAAAATAGAAAAAAGTGCCTTACAAACTTTTAAGGTCGGGTGATTGAAATTTCCCGATCTTCGAGTTATGGTATGCTATAAAAGAAGGTTTACAATTCTAGCTTTAGGACGAAAATTTCGATTTATAAACTCAAAGTTATCACCCCCTTCAAAAATATGATGAAATGTCTCACGATCATGTTCATCAATTTTAAAATCCAAAAGATCCATTTCCGTACTCTTACAACCAAGAATGTTACCCAGAATCTCACTATTTAAAACAATATGCGTTCTTTTAACGCTACTCCACACTTCCCCTTCGTTCCCTTCATAAAAACCACGATTCAAATTTGCATAAAACATTTTGACAGATTCGGATAACAAGCAAATCATTTTGAGAATCATCAATTAAGCTAAGAATTTGATTCTCTTTGAAAAGAATATTGACCTCATATGAAGGAAAATCACTAAAGATAGCAAATTTTCCCATATGGACCTTTCCAAAGTTTACATAGCTAATGTAAGCTTCGATAGCTTTCGGATCATTGTAGAGGAACTCTTTGGTGGCCTTGGATAGTCTAATGGTGGATGGAGTGCTTGAGGAAGTCATTTTTGAAGAAAGTAGAGAGCTTGAGAGTTTGAATTTTGAAATGAAAGTGAAAAGATAGGATAAAGTTAATGAGATAAATAGATATCTAAGAACCATGTTCTCTGGTCAACAGATACATATTTAGAGCTTTGGAATTGGTGAAAAGGTGGAGGGAAATTCAAAGTTTTGAATTCAAATTTTAACTTCAAATTTATGGCAATGATGTTGACATGAGGGTTAGGGTCATGTCGACATGGGTCCCCTAAATCATATGACTTATTTTTCCTACTTTATTTAATATCTATATCTATATATCCTATAATCTAATTTATATTTTATCCGAAATAATATTAAATATAATAACCCTTTAATATTAATATTTTAATATTAAAATATTAATAAAATAATATTATTTTGAAAATCAGAATTTTAAATTCAAACAACAAGCAATTTCAAAACATGCAAACAACCAAACATTCAAACAAGCAATTTCAATCAATATAATTTAAATGCCTACCTATTTTTAGATCCATATTTCCGAGATCATCAGACTCGTGAATAGCTGTAAAGCACATGTCTGAATTTTCCATCTCTTGATTTTCATCACTAGAGGATGAGTCTGAATCGTCTAGTGTAGCAGTATATGCTCTCTTTCTTTTCTTTGACGAATCATTACTTGGAGAAAATTTCTGTTTATACGGATGCAGACAATCTCCTTTTAAGTGGCCTGGCTCATCACAATTATAGGATCTGACGTTGTTTTGAGTCTCATTACTATTTCCAGAATTCTTGTGATCATTTCTCTTGTGATTGTTCATCTTTCTGTATTTCAAAAACTTTCTAAAATTCTTTGTCATCAAGGCTATTTCTTTATCATCGTCGCTGTTTGAGCCTGAACCATCTGTTATTGCATTGAACGCTATTGACTTCTTTTTTAAAGCCTTTCTTTCTCTCTCCCTTGCATTTGTACTTCAAACGACATCAAATTCTCAATAAATTCTTCAATTTTCAGAGTACTAATATCATTAGCCTCTTCAATTGCTAGAGTCTTCTGATCCCATTCCGGAGTGAGTGAATTCAGAATTTTTCTAACTTGATCTTCTTCGGATAAGTTCTATTGTAACGACCCAGAATTTCTGTCATTTGAAATTCAGATATTTAATTGATTTTAAATATTAATAAGTAAGATTTATAAGTTGAATGAATTAAATTTTGAATATAGTGATTTAATTGTTTAATTAAATCGATAATTTAATATTTGAAATTCCAGAAATAATTGGAAATTGGGTTTAATGTAATTTAAAAATGATTTATAAAGTTATAATAAATCATATTGGAGTTAGAATGAAGTTATAGAACTTTTAAAATTGATTTAAAAGTTAAATTGTAAAAATTGAATATTTTAATATTTAATTGACTAGTGAAAATAGTCATATTTCAAACAGTCTCGGATTTTGATGAAACCAGTTTCATCGGATCCGTAATGTGATATTATTGTAAGATTTCAAATTTTGTGTCAATCGGAAGTACGGTTTGTCCGGAGCAAGCCAAAACGCATCGAAATCGATTTAAATCGATTTGATTTAAATTTCATCGTTTATTTCCGTAACTCTCACATACAATCGAATTAGCTCCCGAAACATGTTCCATTGTGTTCGGAACGCGAGTAAAACCTTAGAAATGCCAATCGGCACGCTCGATTTGGAGTTCGGAAATTTTTCGATGAATAGTGTTTTGCCAATTTTCTATAAAAGGACGTTATTTCTTCATTTTGCAAAAGACACTAGGGTTTTGTTTCTAGGCCGCCACTTATATTATCAATGGCCGAAAAACTCTTCTCTTCCTCCCTCATTTTCTTCAAATCCGTTGACAATTATCAGAAAGTTTCAGCTACAAACTTCTAGAGCACGTTGAGATCTTGAAGATCAACGGTGGAGATCGAAAATCTTTTGATGGATTGGCGGCAATTGGCATTCGAACGAGTGACGTTCATGTGGGTTTTTCTATGAAATGGCACAGCCGAGTTCGACGTCCTGCTGGGCGTTGGTGAGGAGGAGTGTGGGCTTTCGAGTGATGGCGTTCGATCATCGGCCAGATGATCGTAGGGGGTCGCGAAATTTCAAATGAGAATGGCGACATGGGTTGAAACGCGCGATGTTTGCCTGGGGGGTTTTTCACATAGGGAAGATGATGGTATTCGCGGTCGTGATCTGTTTCATTTGAAACATGCGGCCAGATTTTTCAGAGGTTGGAAAAAGAAAAAAAATATAGTGAAATTGATTTATATAAATTGTTTAAACTTTAAAACGGGATATCTTTGTCATACGATATCAGATTTCGACGAAATAGGAAGCGCCGGGATCGCAGCGACGCGATCTACGCTGCAGCGCAGATCCGGAAACATTCAGAGCAAGTGGAAATTTTGGATTTAATCGAACGGATCGATTTAATTTAAAATACTGCAACCGTTATTGAAAGCAAGGTGAGAACTTCTCACTCAATCGAATATTTGTTTCGATTTAAATTTTAAATAGTTGAGATTTAAAATTGTTGATAGTGTTGATTGTGATGATTGGATGATAAATTGTTCTCTATTGTGTGAAATAGACCCTATACGCCGTATATTAAGCAGATGTTATTTATTAAAAACATATACCGCGATAATTCCACCGTGAAGTGGAATTGGTATTATATACGTATTTGGAGTTGATTTCCCGCATTATATAGCGGATGAGACCCTATTGCGCCGCATAATAGTGGATAGTATTTTATAAATCCCATATACCGCGATATTTCACTTTGAAGTGGAATTGGTATTGTGCTAACATCTGTGGATGCAGGGAAACAGGTTGGAGGGATCCAACTGGATTCCTCGAATTATTTGAATTTGTTTCATATGTTGTATGAATTTGTATCATATGTTGTGTGATGAATTATTTATAATATGTGAATGATTATATCTGTGATTGAATTTGTTGAAGGCTATAATTTAGCCGAATGTATTTTTGGTATCGTTGGATACCAGAAATGAATGAAATTGGATTTTTGAAATTTAAGTATGAAAATTTAAGTAAATTCTTTTGAAATAATTGGTTGAATTTAAAAGAAGAAATTTAAAAGCATAGAGTTGATTTTCGAAATATTATCCAATTATTTCTAAAAATATGGGAAAAGGTTTTTATAAATAGATTTAGAATAGTATTATTTGAAAGTTGAAGAATTTATTTAAAATGGAATTTTAAATGGTTTGGAAGAGATAAATGAATTTATTTTAAAAGGTAATTAATTTCTAGAAATCAATTTATAATGGATTTAGTATTTGAAAATAAATCTTTGGGAAATCGATATGAAAATTTATTTAATGTTGAATGAGGAAATTTATTCGTGTTGAAATGAATTTTGAAATCAATTTGTAATTGATTTGGTGTTGAAGTAAATTTTGAAATCAATTTGGAATTTGATTTGGTGTTTGAAATAAATGTTTGGAAAATCAATTTGGGTTTTGAAACAAATTTGGAAATCAATTTGAAAGTTGATTTGGATTTAAAAATGGATATTTGGAAATTTAATTTCACAATGGAATTTGTAAAGGAAAGGGGAAATTTGTTTTAAAAATAAACATTGATTTATTTTGAAGTGTGGAAATAAATTTACAGATTTGGGGTGTAAATTTGAAATAAATTGATAAGGATTTATTTAATTATGATTTGAAATTGGTTTTCAAAGTGATGAAGTGTGGAAATAAATTTACAGATTTGGGGTGTAAATTTGAAATAAATCAATAAGGATTTATTTAATTGGTTTAAATGAATGTGATTTGAAATTTCTTTTCAAATGGTTGAAGTGTAAACCATATATCGGGAAGATATTTGAAATTTAATAATTTGGGAAAAATTATTTAAATTGGTTGATTGTTGTGAATGTTGTTGATAGTTAAATAACCAACTATCAATATTTGCCTTTGAAATGGCACTTAATTTGTTTTTAAAACAAACGCTCATTATTCGGGTTAGCTGGGAAAAGACCTTTTTGTCATATAACCCATTCCGAATTAGTGATACGACGATATGGATCGTATTGAAGACCAGTGTGAAGACCGGATATTTTCAAAAATGAAAGGATAACCTGTTGAATGTCTCTGCACCGAGTTGCTCCGGTATAGAGATTTATATCGCTCTTTTTGTGATGGGAAGTCCGGACGTGATTAGAAATTATCCGGATTGCAAGGGCTTCTTTGGAAGTGCCTTCGGTTCTGTTCGAACCCGGAATGGACTTGTATGGATGTGTGTCTGACATTACACTTTGAGGTGTAAAGCTGGTTTCTATCAAATACATTTATGTTGGTGGCGGGGGATTTATTCTCTTAGCTTAACACCCTTCTCTGAGACGTACGAGCTCAGAGGTTATGTAGTTGATGGTTACTAGTGATACATTCCCAATTTGGTAATGTGGCATATGAAGTGCTGTTGATCATTTGTTGATCAAAGCGTGGCTTTATGAAAAAGCATGGCTTTGTGAAAAAGCGTGGCTTTGTGAAAAAAGCGTGGCTTTGTGAAAAAGCGTAGCTTTGTGGACGAGACTTCGTCGAGCCTCACAACTCGGTAACGGTCGAAACAGGAATGTTGCGGCAAAGGTTTTTAGGGGTAACGCCCCTAGGGTATGTCATTTCCTTCTGGATAAAAGGTGATACCATGGTATGGAGCCCAGATATTTTACCTATGTTGATGCTGCAGATTTATTATACTTTGTGGTTGTTGCTTTATGATTGAGGATCCTCGAATAAAGGTCGGTGACGATCGGGGGATGACATAGCTCGTGTGTTAGTTACCTAGTTACAGCTTGGTTAAAGCGTGAGGTAGCATCGGCCTTGTGTTGTAGAGATCCGGTTAGGTTCTCGGGGCGTCTTTCCAGAGGCGTTTCTATTTCGGTGTAAGGAAGTTCCTTTGCCTGACCATTTGTTGGAAATCCAAAGAAAC
The DNA here is from genome assembly GCA_030737815.1 of Allium fistulosum. NCBI lineage: Eukaryota > Viridiplantae > Streptophyta > Magnoliopsida > Asparagales > Amaryllidaceae > Allium > Allium fistulosum. Next base: position 392,240,748 of record CM060901.1, read on the forward strand.
AATACGAACCCTGTACGGTTTTAGTTGTAGAACCTGCCAATTACTTATGGTGGTCACCACTGTTTAGATGGTAGCTATAGTAGGCATACAATAATGGTTGTATGCTGGCTAAGATTAATATTTTATTTTCGAAATGGTTTTCGACACTATGCACTAATGATAATAATATCGAATGATTTTGCGTAGTAAGCATTTTTGACTATCATAAGAAGAAATCTCCTCCAATTCTGCGTTTTCATTGTGTGTGTGGCGGGAGGTCTTATGGTAGTTTCATTTTCCAAAAGCATTGCGAAATAGTTTTATTTTCTTTGTGAAAATAACGGTTTTAGTTCTCACACCAGTCACCATGACTGACCTGGAGTTTATTATTTCCTTCCTAAACTCTGGGTGCCCACCAATTTCCACACGGGCAGTCTAGAGTTAGGTTATCAGGTCATTCTGGATTCAGGAGATGCTCTGGAGCTCAGTGGCGAGCTGGATGGCGAGGCGTATCACTTGTATATGATATTATTTATTCCGCTGTGTATTTTGTACGAGGACAAGTTTGTATAACTGTCCATTGATGTATTGAGTTGTATATTGACTCTGATTGATGTATGTATAAACTGATATAGTCTTTTGTTGTAAAGATTATTGATTCATCTATTATATATTGTTCCGCTGCGAATGTGAGATTCTAATATTGTTTCTGTTTCTGTTTTTTTCTATTCTCTCTTTCTTCTGTCTTCTTCTACCCCATCTTTTTCTCCATAACAATTCGGTTTTTCGGCATTCGATTATGCGACATATGATACAATGGACGTATTAATGTCGACTTTCGAGCGTTGAAAAGTTGAGTTGTTACATGTGGTATCAGAGCTGTTGGTTAAGCGACAACCCTGGCTCTGTTAGGTGTTTACTCATTAGAGATAGAGTCAGTAGTACTCTAGAATGAGTGTGAGTGTAATAATAGATATGAGTGCGTATTTGTTAGTGAATAAATTTTTTTTTTTATATTGTGATGATTGGTTTGTTGAGTGGTATATGGATTCTGGTCGGTATAGTCTGTACAACTCTATCGATAGGTTTCTCTAAACACTCGTACAGAACAATTCGACACGATATTGTTTTAAAAATAGGGTAAATGAAACAATTTTACCCGAAATTATTTTTGTATATAAAAGGAAATGATTTCCAAAAATTATTATAGTATATGATTGCTTGGTTGCTAGGAAGCGATAATATTAAATTATTATCATTGTTGTATGGAAATTAAATTTGGAAGTGAAATTAAAACCAAAGGTTAAGAAAATAAATTCACATACAAATGAAATTTGAGTATGCAAATTGAAAATGTGATTTGTAATTTGAAATGGGATTCCAGAGAAATGTTTTGAAACGAATTTGAAAATTTTGGAGATTTGAAAAGTTTAAATTCTCTTTGAGTTTGAAAATGATTTTTCAAAGGTTTTGAAAAAATGTTTTGAAGAGATAAAAACACTAAACTCTTTTCGGTCGCTGGAAAATAACTTCGGTGATGACTGCAGCATCATCGATGTTCATTTTCGAGTTTCCAAGAGAGGAATTGTTGCCAAATTATTTTAAATGGAAGTTGTTGCAAAACTGGGTTTGGGTTTTGGAAATTCAAAGGATAATTTGAATTGGTTTCAAAAATGATTTTTGAATGTTGGAAATACTCTGGAATCTTATTAAAATGTTTATGGAATAATAAATGAGTTTGAATTATGAAAATAAATTGTGAATGAATAAATAAATTTGCAATTGCAAGTGCAAGAAAATGAAATTGAATGTTAAGATTCATTTTGAATCTGTAAGTAAATAGAACTGGAATTGGATTTGTGATAAACAAATTTGAAATTAAAATCCAAATTGTAATTGATAATTATAAGTGAAATGAGTTTTATACTTATAATATGATTTGGAAGTTAAATAAATAAGTTGTGTAACTTATAAAATGAGAAGATGTAAGTGAAACCATATGATTAAATGAATTTTTTTAAGCAAAATGAGATATGAATTTGAATAATTGATGAAATTTGACTTTGGTAAAAGTTAAATAAAATTTACTTTAGAATTGGAAATCTGAATTGGATTTATAAGTGGAAATTTAAGTTAAGTTAAACAAATGATGTTTAATTGGAATATAACTTAAGTAATGTTGTATGAAATTGACTTTGGTATCAAAATGAATTAATGAATGAAGTAATTGAATGAATATGAACTTGAGTTATATAAAGGAGATTCAACCTTATTTGCAAAGTGAATTAGCAATTGAATGAATAAATGGATTGAATGTTAATCAATCGAATGTGAATAAATTGATATGGAATAATGGATGTAAGTATTAATTCATTGAAGCTAATAAATTGGAAATTGAATAATTGAACGGAAGTCAATTTAATATTAAACCAATTGGAATTAAAAGTGTTAAACCAAATTGAATGTAAATTTAATAATTTGGTTGTGTTGGTTATGATTTGGTTGTTATATGATTGTTGGTTGATTGTATATAATTCATTAAGTGTTAATGAAATTGAATTGATGAAAATTGAAAGCTATGTGATTGAATTTAAACTGAAAGTGAACTAATATGAATGTAAATTAGTGAATGTAAACTAATTGAAAATGAATACATGAATGGGTTGAAAATTTTGTTGGAAGCATTCGAATTCGTTTTGAAACCATATAAATTGCTTATGGGAATTATTTGATTGCATTGCTTATGGAAATTTTGTGTTTATTATTGAAAATTAATGAAATGTAAATGAATTTCTTATATATGTCACTTATGTGTTTAAGTTGAGTAAGTACAGGTGCCGTGGCTGCCGTTCGGTTGGTTTGGTTGCGCTAATAAGCTAATTAATAACCGCTTTGCTTAAAAATGCTAAAAAGGTACGCCTACGCAATAAAAATAGGAAATATGAACTGTTTTTCTGCTTTTCCGACCGGATGGGTCGATGTATATATATATTTATGTCTATTGTGATCCTACTACGATCGAACCGTGCAAAGGAGACGCTGGCGATTTTTTTTTAAATTTAAGGCATTAGAAAATTTTCGGGAAATTTTGGAAAATTTTTGTTAACGGAAAAGTCAATTTCTAAATTGTAATGAAAATATAGGAATTGAACTAGAAAATGGAAACCATTGTTTTGGTTGAAGTTAAAGGTTTTGGAAAAGGTGAATATAAATTTTTCACTAAGTGGATTTTTGGAAAGTTAATGAATTTGGGGCATTTTTCTTACTTTACAATTTCGAGGACGAAATTCTTTTAAGGGGGGAAGTTTGTAACGACCCAGAATTTTTGTCATTTGAAATTCAGATATTTAATTGATTTTAAATATTAATAAGTAAGATTTGTAAGTCGAATGAATTAAATTTTGAATATAGTGATTTAATTGTTTAATTAAATCGATAATTTAATATTTGAAATTCCAGAAATAATTGGAAATTGGGTTTAATGTAATTTAAAAATGATTTATAAAGTTATAATAAATCATATTGGAGTTAGAATGATGTTATAGAACTTTTAAAATTGATTTAAAAGTTAAATTGTGAAAATTGAATATTTTAATATTTAATTGACTAGTGAAAATAGTCATATTTCAAACAGTCTCGGATTTCGACGAAACTAGTTTCATCGGATCCGTAATGTGATATTATTGTAAGATTTCAAATTTTGTGTCAATCGGATGTACGGTTTGTCCGGGGCAAGCCAAAACGCATCGAAATCGGTTTAAATCGATTTGATTTAAATTTGATCGTTTATTTCCATAACTCTCACATACGATCGAATTAGCTCCCGAAACACGTTCCATTGTGTTCGGAATGTGGGTAAAACCTTAGAAACGCCAGCCGGCACGCTCGATTTGGAGTTCAGAAAATTTTCGATGAATAGTGTTTTTGGCAATTTTCTATAAAAGGACGTTATTTCTTCATTTTGCAAAAGACACTAGGGTTTTGTTTCCAGGCCGCCACTTATATTATCAATGGCCGAAAAACTCTCCTCTTCCTCCCTCATTTTCTTCAAATCCGTTGACAATTATCAGAAACTTTAAACTACAAACTTCTAGAGCATGTTGAGATCTTGAAGATCAACGGTGGAGATCGAAAATCTCTTGATGGATTGGCGGCAATTGGCATTCGAACGAGTGACGTTCGTGTGGGTTTTTCTATGAAATGGCACAACCGAGTTCGACGTCATTCTGGGCATTGGTGAGGAGGAGTGTGGGCTTTAGAGTGATGGCGTTCGATCATCGGCCAGATGATCGTAGGGGGTCGCGAAATTTCAAATAGGAACGGCGGCATGGGTTGAAACGCGCGATGTTTGCCTGGGGGGTTTTTCACGTAGGGAAGATGATGGTGTTATCCCGCCTTTTGGCAAGGCCGTGACACCAAGGACTTGACTAGATACCGGTGACAGATCGTCTCGGAAGTCGGTTACACGTAAGGATCGCTGCGGATATCGATGAAATTTGTTCAAGTCCGGATCGGGCTACAATTGATAAGGCACGTCAAGCAAAGCCGTGGGAACCAACGATCCAAGTTTCAAGTCAATCCGAGTTCGTATGCTCAAGATATCGTCGACAAAAGATGGAGTAGGCCACCCTTAGTTCGAATCCATAGGCGAAACCTATGTTCGAATCGATTGGCCAGGAACCAGTTCGAATCCATCGAACTTCCCTTGCCTCGACTCCATCGAACTTCCCTTGCTTCGACTCCATCAGCATAGAAGCTCTCGTTCGAACCCAACAGGACCAAGCATTGGTTCGAAACCATCGAGATAGTATTGGTTCGAATCGATTGTAATTGGCTGTGCTTCGGATCGATTCGAACGATACCTTAGGTTCGAATCCATTGGAGCTTTCTACACCTCGAATCCATAAAGAGAAGGAGCTTCGAATCTAGGAGGCGTGGCTTTACTTCGAATCCAGGAGGCGTGGCCTAACTTCGAATCCAGGAGATATAGCTCACCTTCGACTCCATCGAGCGTGCCCTCTATTCGAACCCAACGAGGCAGAGGGTCTTCGAATCCATCCAGTAAGAGTAACTTCAAATCGAATAGATACAGCGTAGCATACTCGATTCGGACAGGCGTATTTTCGAATCCAACACCTGGAGTCGGAGTGATCGATTCGAAGGAACCAAATCAAAAGTGATCGATTCGAAGTATCCATGCTATCCGGAAATGCAACATTGAATCGATCATATCTCGTGTTCTACAAGTCCAAATGCCATGAAATTTTCACAGAAGCTTAAATACATGATGAAGAATGTTCACACCAAATTTCAGCTCGATTGGATGATTTCTTGATCGATTCGAACCAAGGGTCGAATCGATCCCAAAGTGGGCCCGGATCTCCAAATTTCGGCCATGTGGGCCCCCTGACGCGCCAGAACTGGTCTCCCCTCAATTTAGGCGAAATATCAGCCTCCTACACCTATAAATAGAGCCCCTGGTCATTCAGAAAAGGGGTCAGAGAATTCTAAGTACTGAAGAGCGCCCAGATTCTGCCAGATCTACTCCAGAACACTGCCGCTGCTTTAGATTGATACTTAGCAATTAAATTCAGTTGTATTGCCTTATAACCTACTGTAATCTTCAAGTAATCGAGCAATAAAATCATCAAACTTCATAGTGGACGTAGGCAAAACGCCGAACCACTCTAAATCGCTTGTCTTTGCAATTTACTTTCAGTTATTTGGAGTTTTTGTTAGATAATCCACTGTTTTAATTTTCATTCTTCATTTTTATCTCTTCAAAAACTTCCGAAGAGTGTTGTGCCCATTTTTGGTACAAACACTTTGGTGCTTTCACTGAGAAAAAAACTAACTTTTTTCTCCTGCTCCTTGGATCTACCATCGATACCGGATTGCACAAATCCAAGAGGAAGATCCAGATCTCTAATTCATAATCCTTCCATTCTATTCAGATTTGCATAAAGTCTAGGAAAAGGATTCATCATTCAAAATGGTTAGCACAAGAACCACTTCTACTGCTGCTGGACAAGAAGGTAGGGATGGACAGAATCCTGCTCAACAACAGCCATCCAACCAAGACAACACTACCCACTCAGATCCGTCTGGGGCAGTCACTAGACAAGAATTCCAAGTATTGCTTCAAGAGCTAACTCAGAGTCGGCAGCAATTAGCCGAACAGTTGCGTGCCAATATCGAATTGACAAACCAACTGAATCGCCAGGGCCGTAGGAGGTCCAGAAGGGATGATGTTTCCCGCTCATCCACTGAAAGTTCTGCTTCATCAGACTACTATCACAGATCTACCCGTCCTCGATTAGACGGGAGTCATGCACAAACGACAGGATATCAACCCGCTTTGACTGTTGGACAGTTGAGGGCAGGACCGTCGACCAGCTTTCAGGCCGGGCCCTCCACACAAGGAGGCCCTACTACACAGCATACCACGGACAATCATGCCGCAGCTGCCAAAATAGAAACAAGGGTTGATACCCGAAATCTTTTAGAGCCAAATAATCGGCAACGTGGGCGTACTCCTGAACCGTACGTCCTAGAGGACGCTGAGCCAAGGAGGCAAAATTTGGACCGTCGACAGCGCCCGGTCCGAACTCGCGCTGTGGAACCCGACCACACCTTAGCTCGGCAAGCTCAAAATGTAGCAATGCCAGACATCTCGACTATGATACGTAAGATGATCCGCGAAAGCCAAGGCCTTACCAACGATGACTGGGGACTTTCCCGTAGTCATACTCCCTTCACAGACGAGATACTGAATGCTGAACCTCCTCGGCGATTCAGAATGCCAACCCTTCCTATGTACGAAGGAAATTCTGATCCCAATCAACACATCTTGAAATATGAATGGTCGATGAGCGCCGCAAGGGCCGATGATGCAGTAAAATGCCGAAGTTTCCCCATCTCTCTAGGTGGAATTGCAACGATGTGGTTCACGAGATTGCCACCTAGGTCTATCTCTTCATTTGATCAATTGGCTAAGAAATTTGTTGAACAATTTCGCATGCATGTCGCTAGGCCCAAAGATGTCAACACCTTATCCAGTGTTACCCAAGCCCGTGGGGAAACGCTAAGGCGTTACTTGGAGAGATTCCATGCGGCATGTGTGGAGATTAGCAATCCCAACGATAACTCAATTTTAATGGCATTGACAAAGGGGATTGACCCTGATTCTGAATTTGGAAATTGGTTAGCTGGAAAACCACCCGCATCGTTGGACCGTTTCTACTCCAAAGCCGCACAATTCTTACGACAAGAGGACGCGAAACAGTCTAGGAAGCAGGACGATGCAGGACCCAAGAGCGAAGGAATACAGAGCAATGTAGCAGTTAAACAGTCCGGTGACAATTCCGGAAAAGTTCAGTTGAACATACAGAACAAGCAAACTCAGCCAAGAGGTAACAATGGTCAGAATAAGAAAAGAGATCCAAATCGAGGTCCACGGCGTGAGGCTCCAATGTTCGATAATTACACACCATTGAATACATCGTTGGAAAATGTGTACCTACAGACTTGCAATACTATGCAATATAAGAAGCCGGCTCTGAAGCAATCGTCGGAGAGGCAGATTCAAACAGGGAAGTTTTGTAGATTCCATGAAAGTTATGGCCACAACACCAATGAATGTCGGCACTTGCAGGACCTCATTGAGAAGTTGATCAGGGAGAGGAAGTTAGACCAGTTTGTGCGGGCACCGCAGTCTGAAGGGGCGGGCCCCTCAAATCTAAATCATGTACAGAATCCAGAAAGACAGGAAGAACCAGGTCGTGTCGGAGGAAGACTGGTAATTAATGTTGTAAGTGATAGTCCTCGTACAGCGAAGCGAAGCTGGGGAGAAATGAAATCATATAACAACTTGGCTAGACGAACAGACTTTGAGTACGATGATAACTTAGACAATAAACCTTCGACCAAACAAAAGAGAGCGATAAGTAACGACATCACTTTTCGAAACAACGATATTGATCATGTCGGAAGCCCGACTACTGACCCGCTCGTGATATCGGCACAAGTAGGTCCAGCTTGGATGAGGAGGATACTAATTGACTACGGGAGCTCTGTGAATATCCTTTTTATACATGCTTATAATCAAATGAGGATGAATGCCAGGGATTTGGAACCTTGCCAAACTCACCTCCATGGATTCAACGGTAGCTCTACCGTACCTATTGGGATGGTGAAGTTACCAGTTAGGTTGGGATCTAAGGAACATAGGAGAGTTCGGACATTACAGTTCACTGTGTTGAACATAGTCTCGCCATACAACGCTTTCTTAGGACGACCTGCCCTTACTGAATTCAGAGCCGTAATTGCCCCGTGGTGCTTAACCTTAAAGTTCCCTACCGACAGTGGAGTTGGAGTCGTCCAGGGCGACCAGGTTGACCTGAGAACAGTCATACGCCGAAATCGAGTCGCCCGATTACGCAATGCCGAGGACCGACTTAAAACTTTTAAACGCAGTGAGATTGTCCTTAAAAAAGAATACCCAACACTACCACACATGAAACCAACATGGAAGGGGTCACATGAGATTAAGCAGGAGCTCGGGGATGGTATATATGAGTTAACGACCGCTGATGGTCCAGCTTCACTAAAGGCCTCGGATGGCGAAAGTCCTCGTCGCCATTGCACATAACAGGCTATGTTTATCTATTTAGTTTAAATTCTGTTTTAGAATTTGTTTCTGCATTTCGAAATTAGAATTTGTAATGAGGCAACTGACTATGCCATGTTCTCTTATTTCAGCAATAAAATGCCATCTCTTTGAGCCAGAGCTGTGATTCATTAAATACAGTGTACAACATCACGATGCACGAAGAGCTAAATTCCATCACACAATGGGATTTATTCAAGTAGGGAGTGGCTATGAAGCAATCAACCACTCACCAAATGAAACCCGAGCTCGGGGGCAAGCCATCACATCAGGCCAGAAATGGGTTGATACACGACAACCTTTCACCTAACTCCGTACTCCCAGAGTGCGAGGCGGAGTATAAACATTTTCCTAAATCCCAGAGTACTCCGAGAGCGCGAGCTGGGTACAAACTTTTTAACTAACTCCGTACTCCCAGAGTGCGAGGCGGAGTATAAACATTTTCCTAAATCCCAGAGTACTCCGAGAGCGCGAGCTGGGTACAAACTTTTTAACTAACTCCGTACTCCCAGAGTGCGAGGCGGAGTATAAACATTTTCCTAAAACCCCAGAGTACTCCGAGAGCGCGAGCTGGGTATAAATACCAACAAACTCCAGCTTCCGAGAGCGCGAACTGGAGTATAAACATTAACTAACTCCGGATTCCGAGAGCACGAACCGGAGTATAAACATCAACAAACTCCAGCTTCCGAGAGCGCGAACTGGAGTATAAACATTAACTAACTCCGTACTCCCAGAGTGCGAGGCGGAGTATAAACATTCATTCAACTCCTTACTCCCAGAGTGCGAGGCGGAGTATAAACATGCATTCAACTCCGTACTCCCAGAGCGCGAGACGGGGTATAAACATACGTCAACTCCACACTTATCCCCAATGCTGGGGGCAGAACCATAACACATGACAAGTTGAATACTAAAAGGGAATAAATTTTCATTTCCACTATCGACAAAAAGAATCTGATTACAAAGAGTTAAAAGAAAATTCTGCTAGTGGGAGCCGAATCCACATCTATACACGGCAATAGAGAAATCAACAAAATGCTACCCTACGCAACAAAGATTTAAAGAAAGAGTTCAATCTTTCTTCTTCCTTATCTTCTTCTTCGGGGTAGCCCCACCATATCCACTGCCTGATTTTTTCCTCAATCGCTTACTCTTTTCAGGCTTGCCCTCCGGCAGCGATATAATGTCGACGTCTTCCTCGGAGCTGGAGGCGACGGAAGTTCTTCTAGGAGGACGAGCAGGAGGCATAGGAGTAGTAGCAGGAGGAGGGACAGGAGCGGTTTCAATCACTACGGTACCGCCCGGAGAAATCACCATTAACGGGGCAGGCCCGGGCGGATTCACACCAGCATTCCCTGCTGCCATCTCGGCATCAATCTCAGCCATAACGTCGTCCTCACGGGATACTTGGGCTGCATCGGATGTGCCAATAGCTGGCATGGATGAACTAACGGCCGGAGCAGCCCCACTCACATCAACGGACGGGTTGACAAAGGGATCGATGGGTTCATTGAGAAGCTCCTCAATCATTTGAGCGCTGAAAGAAAACATATTTGCATCTCCCTCCTCGCCAATCAAAGTAGAAGTCGTGATGGCTTCAGAAAAAACAACCCCTTGTGTTTGATGAGGAACTGATAGAGCAAGGGGCGCAGAAACAATAACTTCAGTCACTGAAATGCGACAAAACGAAGATTGTTAGCCAAGTGTGTTGCTTAAGGTTCTTCACAACTAAACTACGAGAAGCGTTCAAATACCTTCCTTGGTCTGGACCGAAACGTGGGCAGAATCCTCGGCAGAAGATAATAATGGTTGGTCAGGATTATAGGCAGGAACAGACTGGGGATCTACCGCACCAGTGGTTTCGGGCAATGTTGGAATTACAGCTCCAACACTTGTCCCGTGATGCACGATCCCCGAGCCTTCGCCTGTCTCTAGAGATCGAACGCCGAGCTTTTCTTTCGCCATAGAGATCACCACCTCATGAAGGGTCTTCCTCTCATCCTCGGTAAGCAAACGCATCTCCAGTTCAAAGTCGTCAAGTGTTCCATCTGGATGCGCTGCTCTTTTCTCATTCACCAGCCGGGTCCAGGCATTGTACAAGATCATGGAGTCATCTCCCAGCCACGCTAAATTTCTGTGTTCCAACACATTAGCGTTATACGTGACTAAGAGATCGTCAAACTCAGCATCTAGCCTAGACCTCTCCTCCAAGATCTTTTCCTGAATTTCTACTTCCGCAGACTTAGCCTTGACCGCCGCCGCAGCAAGTTCGGTCCTGAGAGATACTGCTTGGTCGCAAGCCTCTTGAGCAGTGGCGTTCGCATCATCCTTCTCCTTCACCATTTCAGCGAATTTGGCCTTGAACTCATTCAGCTCTTTAACGGCTAAGTCTCGCTCAGCTGCAATGGTGGTGTTGCGGTGGCCCATCTCTTCCACCGTGGCGCAGTGTTCTTGCTGCATCCTCGCCAGTTTGGCCACGACACCTTCATGTTTCTGAAGTGTTTCAAGCTCTGACTTCCGGGACGTCTCCACTTCGGATTGAAGAACCTGAATGATGCGTTTCTGCTTAACAATGTCAGCATCACGTTCAGCAATGATCTTCGCCCTGTCAAAAGCTACTCTAGAAGCCTTCATGGCTGCCTTGTACCACTCCTTATACTGAGCATAGAAGTCGTGGATATAACTATGAGCAGTGGTCTCAGCTTCCGGGGGGATTCTTTTAAAATTAGGAGGGAAGATGTAGCCATCCATGCAAATTTCCGGGTAGTCATTTTTCATTTGGGCAAGCTTAGCAGCTCCTTCGCTTGTCAACTCAGCCGGAGCTTGTTCAATTATAGCGGCTGTTGTCGGTTCCGTTCTTGGCCGCTGAGCATCAGGCCGAGAAGATTGAGAAGGCAACTGCTGCTGATGAGATGGCCCTGGGAGGTCTACTGGAGCCCTGGGAGGCGGAGGAGAGCGAGATCGAGGTCGGTACTGGTATCCCCGGTCTCTGTCAGAGTAATCATAGCCAGAACGGCCACGCGAGTAATCTCTGTCTCTGTCGTAACGTTCCTGACTTGAATAGCTTCGCCCATGATCCCTATCTGTTTCTCTCCTGCGGGAATCATAAAATGGAGAGGATTGGCGCACATTCCGAAGCCTATCCAGAGTAGAGCCACGTCATGACATCTCGCCTGCGATAAGAAAGAATTACGGATTAGGGTCCCATAAAGCAATGTTTACTATGCAAAAGTCATGAAGTGCCGTGGAAGTGTGTGTAAATGTGTAAACCCCCTAAACCGACCGGAAGTGTTGACCGCACTTAAAGGAAAGGGCTCGTTCATGTTTAGAACATCTTGAAATTCCTCCAACCCAGGATTATGAGAAATCGATATATAATCTGGGATAGGAATATCGTCTAGCCCTTTGAAAGAATCTCTCGAATGAGAAGGGGCGGCCTCAGAAATCATGACCCCGGAAGTGGGAAGAAACACATCTACGGATTTTCCCCCCTTGGACTTAAGTTTTTTGGAAACGGCGGCCTTGCCTTTCCGTTTTTCTCCCGATTCTTCAAAGTTTCCCGAGAGATCAGCCATCGGCTCTGAATCTGTGTGGGTTCTTTCTTCGTCACCCGCCTCAATTATTCTGATTCCGAATGACTTCTTCACTTTTTTCTTCTTGATTTTCTTCTTGGTCTTCTTCTTATCTTCCTTCTTGGAGGCGGACTTTGCAAATCCCTCAACAACTATGCTTTGATTGATGTCGATCAAACCAAGAACTCTTAAGTTGTAATCGTTCAGCACCGAGTCAATATGCCTCAGCTCGCTTGGGACTTCTTGAAGACTCCGGACGATACCCTTGAAACGCCCTCCATCGGGCCTAGAGATAATAGCTGTAAATGGAATGAAATGTCAATTTTAACACCGAAGAGCTATTGGTCAAGGAAACAGGTTAAGGCGCTTACGTCTAGACAACCATCGCCTAGCGAAACCCGGAGGACACCGAACGTAGAACCACTCGTTCTTGAAATAGCTCAATCGAGTCCAAGCTCCAACTACAACTTGACAATTCCTAACTGCCTCCAAAAATGTAAAAGACGGGCTATCACCCCTACTCTTGAAGTTAAATATGTGTCTGATCTCGGAGGGCCTCGGCGGGCGAAAGAGACAGTCCATAAATATTACAAAGGCACTGTTCAGCAACGCGTGCCCGTTGGGATGAAGTTGTGAAGGAGCGATTCCTAAATATGATAGCATCCCTCGGATATATTGATTGAAAGGAGGAAGAGTTCCGGCCGCACAAGCATGACGGTAGAATGTTGTATATCCTTCAGGCGGATTGTGCGGTCTATCAGTGGCACTGGGCAATAATACGTCACCTAGAGATATGTTATGCTTTAGGCATATTCGTCCCAATAAGGATTCAGAGATGTTAGACTGAACCGAATCAACAGGGTCCTCGATAAATATAGCCTCTGGCAATTCGTCTGGAGCCGGATCGATTACATCGGCAAGGATATCGGGAATCTCAAGCACCGGAGGAGTCGAGCTCTGTACCTCTTGTTGTTGGGAGCTCGAAGATTCCATAATTAGCTAACTCATCAGAAAGCAACGTTAAGTTCATAACTAGCCCGTGCGTGCCCCAGTGTAGTGTGAATGAATGTGTCGTGCAGTGCAAGTGCTGTACATTACTTAAACAGAATTTAACAGAATAAAGCAAGATGTTCGTACAACGTATCTTGGGAATTTGAGAATGAAAACGACCGTCATCGCTGACCGTCACTTCCACACCATCCAAGTGCTACCAACCAATGCAAGTTTAAGTCTGTTGAGATTTTAGTTAAGTCACAGTTCCATCGACGAGCTTCAAAAAGGAGGTCAAGCTTTACTGTCAAGTTCGATTATGCAAGGCCGAAGCTCGTCGGAGTCAAGTATGCTAAAATCCATTATGTTCGTCAAGGTTCAACTTGAGATTGGTCGTAGCTTAGATGTTGGAGCAAATCAGAAGAACAAGTGTTAGAACGTTCGAATCGATCGATTCGAATCGACATAAGTCGAATCGATGATGTTCGAATCCATACGCCTCGACTCCATTAAGGTCGACTCGGTGAAGCCTTAAGATGGAAGAACGCTTCGAACCCATAAGCTCCGCGTAACTTCGAATCGATCAAGTAGTCAATTCCTTCGAATCGATCAGGATAACATTACTTCGAATCGATCAATTCGATGCCCAGCCATTACAAGTCATCGACCCAAAGCCTTGCCCTCAAGATCGATTCGAACTGGGCACTCCTGGATCGATACGAAGCAACGACGCTCCTCCATATTAGCACTCAAGGTCGATGCGACGCGAACGGACTCGTTCCTCAGATCCATCGAGTCGACCCACTCCCGACCGCACTATTCCTCATAATTTTCGAGAGGAGTCTAAATTAGTGATAAAGGTTCCAGTTTTATCTTTCATTGTTCGAATCGATGCCTTGGTTACCTGGTTGAATTCGATTACAGATGAAAACTTGAAGGAATTTGATCAACTCGTGCAAAACGCAGAACTTTGAAAGATCGATTCGAAGAAAGAGCTCTCGCAACAGTAAAAAAGTAAAAAATGAAAGTGACACCGGCCTCGCATATTTATATGGACCTCACAAAAGAAACGGGACGATTCGTCTCCCGGTAAATACGACCAATTCCAACCGGTCACGCGCTGATCCCTTCGAATCCATCACATTCGAACCCATTGCGTTCGATTCCCTTAAAAAAGGTTCGACTCCAACAACTCAGGCAACCACATCAAATCCACACAATATCGATTCGAAGCATAATCGATTCGAAGCCGTAATCGAACAGAGGCTGGATTGAAAGTCGTATCAATTCGAAGCACGAGGTCCCTCAAACCCTCGATTCGAAGGCCATCAATTCGAAGAGGCACAGCTTCGAATCCATCACCAACCACTAATGAAAATGGACGAACCGTTTCAATGTGAAAAATTGCTTGTCTACTCTTCATACCGATTCAGGAGAGGATCGATACGAGAGGATGACCATAGACAATCATAAAAGCAATGTTTTAACTCAAATCTCAAATCGGTTCAGGAGAGGACCGATGCAGATTTCGATAGCAAACCGAACTGACAACAACTTGCGATCACGCAACGTTAACCAAGGTCAAGATAATACACGTATGCACGTATTTTTGACTAATGTTTTGGTCTTTATCATCAACAGCAATCAAATGTTCATCTCGTCATGACTCAAAAGCCCAACAGCCAGTCACAATTATACGACAGTCGATTACTGCAATACAGAATGCAACTTTCGATAAAGCATGTTGTAGCTATCCAATGAGAGACTGCAGCTTTTCAAAGCACGTCATGTTTACACAAGACGTACTTTGGGGGGCAAATGTTATCCCGCCTTTTGGCAAGGCCGTGACACCAAGGACTTGACTAGATACTGGTGACAGATCGTCTCGAAAGTCGGTTACACGTAAGGATCGCTGCGGATATCGATGAAATTTGTTCAAGTCCGGATCGGGCTACAATTGATAAGGCACGTCAAGCAAAGCCGTGGGAACCAACGATCCAAGTTTCAAGTCAATCCAAGTTCGTATGCTCAAGATATCGTCGACAAAAGATGGAGTAGGCCACCCTTAGTTCGAATCCATAGGCGAAACCTATGTTCGAATCGATTGGCCAGGAACCAGTTCGAATCCATCGAACTTCCCTTGCCTCGACTCCATCGAACTTCCCTTGCTTCGACTCCATCAGCATAGAAGCTCTCGTTCGAACCCAACAGGACCAAGCATTGGTTCGAAACCATCGAGATAGTATTGGTTCGAATCGATTGTAATTGGCTGTGCTTCGGATCGATTCGAACGATACCTTAAGTTCGAATCCATTGGAGCTTTCTACACCTCGAATCCATAAAGAGAAGGAGCTTCGAATCCAGGAGGTGTGGCTTTACTTCGAATCCAGGAGGCGTGGCTTTACTTCGAATCCAGGAGGCGTGGCCTAACTTCGAATCCAGGAGATATAGCTCACCTTCGACTCCATCGAGCGTGCCCTCTATTCGAACCCAACGAGGCAGAGGGTCTTCGAATCCATCCAGTAAGAGTAACTTCGAATCGAATAGATACAGCGTAGCATACTCGATTCGGACAGGCGTATTTTCGAATCCAACACCTGGAGTCGGAGTGATCGATTCGAAGGAAACAAATCAAAAGTGATCGATTCGAAGTATCCATGCTATCCGGAAATGCAACATTGAATCGATCATATCTCGTGTTCTACAAGTCCAAATGCCATGAAATTTTCATAGAAGCTTAAATACATGATGAAGAATGTTCACACCAAATTTCAGCTCGATTGGATGATTTCTTGATCGATTCGAACCAAGGGTCGAATCGATCCCAAAGTGGGCCCGGATCTCCAGATTTCGGCCATGTGGGCCCCCTGACGCGCCAGAACTGGTCTCCCCTCAATTTAGGCGAAATATCAGCCTCCTACACCTATAAATAGAGCCCCTGGTCATTCAGAAAAGGGGTCAGAGAATTCTAAGTACTGAAGAGCGCCCAGATTCTGCCAGATCTACTCCAGAACACCGCCGCTGCTTTAGATTGATACTTAGCAATTAAATTCAGTTGTATTGCCTTATAAACTACTGTAATCTTCAAGTAATCGAGCAATAAAATCATCAAACTTCATATTGGACGTAGGCAAAACGCCGAACCACTCTAAATCGCTTGTCTTTGCAATTTACTTTCAGTTATTTGGAGTTTTTGTTAGATAATCCACTGTTTTAATTTTCATTCTTCATTTTTATCTCTTCAAAAACTTCCGAAGAGTGTTGTGCCCATTTTTGGTACAAACAGATGGTATTCGCGGTCGTGATCTGTTTCATTTGAAACATGCGGCCAGATTTTTCAGAGGTTGGAAAAAGAAAAAAAAAATAGTGAAATTGATTTATATAAATTGTTTAAACTTTAAAACGGGATATCTTTGTCATACGATATCAGATTTCGATGAAACAGGAAGCGCCGGGATCGCAGCGACGCGATCTACGCTGTAGCGCAGATCCGGAAACATTCAGAGCAAGTGGAAATTTTGGATTTAATCGAACGGATCGATTTAATTTAAAATTTAAAATACTACAACCGTTATTGAAAGCAAGGTGAGAACTTCTCACTCAATCGAATATTTATTTCGATTTAAATTTTAAATAGTTGAGATTTAAAATTGTTGATAGTGTTGATTGTGATGATTGGATGATAAATTGTTATCTATTGTGTTAAATAGACCCTATACGCCGTATATTAAGCGGAGGTTATTTATTAAAAACATATACCGCGATAATTCCACCGTGAAGTGGAATTGGTATTATATATGTATTTAGAGTTGATTTCCCGCATTATATAACGGATGAGACCCTATTGTGCCGCATAATAGTGGATAGTATTTTATAAATCCCATATACCGCGATATTTCACTTTGAAGTGGAATTGGTATTGTGCTAACATCTGTGGATGCAGGGAAATAGGTTGGAGAGATCCAACTGGATTCCTCGAATTATTTGAATTTGTTTCATATGTTGTATGAATTTGTTTCATATGTTGTGTAATGAATTATTTATAATCTGTGAATGATTATATCTATGATTGAATTTGTTGAAGGCTATAATTTAGCCGAATGTATTTTTAGTATCGTTAGATACCAGAAATGAATGAAATTGGATTTTTGAAATTTAAGTATGAAAATTTAAGTAAATTCTTTTGAAAGAATTGGTTGAATTTAAAAGAAGAAATTTAAAAGCATAGAGTTGATTTTCGAAATATTTCGAATTATTTCTAAAAATATGGGAAAAGGTTTTTATAAATAGATTTTGAATATTATTATTTGAAAGTTGAAGAATTTATTTAAAATGGAAATTTAAATGGTTTGGAAGAGATAAATGAATTTATTTTAAAAGGTGATTAATTTCTAGAAATCAATTTATAATGGATTTAGTATTTGAAAATAAATCTTTGGGAAATCGGTATGAAAATTTATTTGATGTTGAATGAGGAAATTGATTTGTGTTGAAATGAATTTTTAAATCAATCTGTAATTGATTTGGTGTTGAAGTAAATTTTGAAATCAATTTGGAATTTGATTTGGTGTTTGAAATAAATGTTTGGAAAATCAATTTGGGTTTTGAAACAAATTTGGAAATCAATTTTAAAGTTGATTTGGAGTTAAAAATGGATATTTGGAAATTTAATTTCAAAATGGAATTTGTAAAGGAAAGGGGAAATTTGTTTTAAAAATAAACATTGATTTATTTTGAAGTGTGGAAATAAATTTACAGATTTGGGGTGTAAATTTGAAATAAATCGATAAGGATTTATTTAATTATGATTTGAAATTGGTTTTCAAAGTGATGAAGTGTGGAAATAAATTTACAGATTTGGGGTGTAAATTTGAAATAAATCAATAAGGATTTATTTAATTGGTTTAAATGAATGTGATTTGAAATTTGTTTTCAAATGGTTAAAGTGTAAACCATATATCGGGAATATATTTGAAATTTAATAATTTGGGAAAAATTATTTAAATTGGTTGATTGTTGTGAATGTTGTTGATAGTTAAATAACCAGCTATCAATATTTGCCTTCGAAATGGCACTTTATTTGTTTTTAAAACAAACTCTCATTATTCGGGTTAGCCGGGAAAAGACCTTTGTGTCATATAACCCATTCCGAATTAGTGATACGACGATATGGATCGTATTGAAGATCGGTGTGAAGACCGGATATTTTCAAAAATGAAAGGACAATCTGTCGAATGTCTCTGCACCGAGTTGCTCCGGTATAGAGATTTATATCACTCTTTTTGTGATGGGAAGTCCGTACGTGATTAGAAATTATCCGGATTGCAAGGGCTTCTTTGGAAGTGCCTTCGGTTCTGTTCGAACCCGGAACAGGACTTGTATGGATGTGTGTCTGACATTACACTTTGAGATGTAAAGCTGGTTTCTATCAAATACATTTCTGTTGGTGGCGGAGGATTTATTCTCTTAGCTTAACACCCTTCTCTGAGACGTACGAGCTCAGAGGTTATGTAGTTGATGGTTACTAGTGATACATTCCCAATTTGGTAATGTGGCATATGAAGTGATGTTGATCATTTGTTGATCAAAGCGTGGCTTTGTGAAAAAGCGTGGCTTTGTGAAAAAAGCGTGGCTTTGTGAAAAAGCATGGCTTTGTGGACGAGACTTCGTCGAGCCTCACAACCCGGTAATGGTCGAAACGGGAATGTTGCGGCAAAGGTTTTTAGGGGTAGCGCCCTTAGGGTATGACATTTCCTTCTGGATAAAAGGTGATATCATGGTATGGAGCCCAGATATTTTACCTATGTTGATGCTGCAGATTTATTATACTTTGTGGTTGTTGCTTTGTGATTGAGGATCCTCGAATAAAGGTCGATGACGACCGGGGGATGACATAGCTCGTGTGTTAGTTACCTAGTTACAGCTTGGTTAAAGCATGAGGTAGCGTCGGCCTTGTGTTGCAGAGATCCGGTTAGATTCTCGGGACGTCTTTCCAGAGGCGTTTCTATTTTGGTGTAAGGAAGTTCCTTTGCCTGACCATTTGTTGGAAATCCAAAGAAACAATACGAACCCTGTACGGTTTTAGTTGTAGAACCTGCCATTTACTTATGGTGGTCACCACTGTTTAGATGGTAGCTATAGTAGGCATACAATAATGGTTGTATGCTGGCTAAGATTAATATTATATTTTCGAAATGGTTTTTGACACTGCACTAATGATAATAATATCAAATGATTTTGCGTATTAAGCATTTTTGACTATCATAAGAAGAAATCTCCTCTAATTCTGCGTTTGCATTGTGTGTGTGGCGGGAGGTCTTATGGTAGTTTCATTTTCCAAAAGCATTGCGAAATAGTTTTATTTTCTTTGTGAAAATAATGGTTTTAGTTCTCACACCAGTCACCATGACTGACCTGGAGTTTATTGTTTCCTTCCTAAACTCTAGGTGCCCACCAATTTCCACACTGGCAGTCTAGAGTTAGGTTATCAGGTCATTCTGGATTCAGGAGATGCTCTGGAGCTCAGTGGCGAGCTGGATGGCGAGCCGTATCACTTGTATATGATATTATTTATTCCGTTGTGTATTCTGTATGAGGACAAGTTTGTATAACTGTCCATTGATGTATTGAGTTGTATATTGACTCTGATTGATGTATGTATAAACTGATATAGTCTTTTGTTGTAAAGATTATTGATTCATCTATTATATATTGTTCCGCTGCGAATGTGAGATTCTGATATTGTTTCTGTTTATGTTTTTTTCTGTTCTCTCTTTCTTCTGTCTTCTTCTACCCCTTCTTTTTCTCCATAACAATTCGGTTTTCCGGCATTCGATTGCGCGGCATTTGATATAGTGGACGTATTAATGTCGACTTTCGAGTATCGAAAAGTTGAGTCGTTACATCTATCCTAATGCAATTAGTGAGTGCACAATGTCTTGAAACCTACTGCACATGTCTGAAATGGACTCATTTGGATTCATCTTGAATAATTGAAACCGATAGGTCAAGATAGATATTTTGGTTTGTTTAACTTTGCTTGTTCCTTCATGAGTAACTTGCAAAGTTTTCCAAATCTCATATGCAGACTTATAGACAGACACGCTATTAAACTCATTCCTATCAAGTGAACAGAATATAATATTCATGGCTTTGGAATTGTTTTGTGCAACAGTCTTTTGCTCAGCAGTCCACTGTGCAAAATTAGTTGTGGGTTCAACGTACTCAATTTGTGTGATATTCCAAGTGTCTAATCCTATTAATTGTAAATAGATTTTCATCCTACATGCCCAATATGCATAGTTACTGCCATTAAAAAGTGGTGGTCTAGCAGTAGACTCACCCTCTACAAATGAACTAGTGATAGTGTTGACATTACCAGTGTTGGCAGACATTTGAAATTTTTTCAAAAATCAGATTATGAAAACTTTGAAAACCAATGCTCTAATACCAAATGTTGGAAATGCGGATAACGGATCTTAAGGCTGGATTAACACTAGAGGGAGGGTGAATAGTATTTAATGGGTTTTTATGGAATTTTTGAAATCTTTTCAAATTAAACACAAACAGATGCAATTCACAAATACAGAGACAATCACAGACCAGACACAGATGCAAATAGTAAATAAAAACAGTAAAGGAAAGAACACGCCAGAATTTTATACTGGTTCTTGTGAAGATTTCTTTTCAAATATAATGTCGATATTACAACCTCGATTTCAAGGCCACGAGATACACCCTTCTATCTCCAAATCCAGGGCAAACTCTCTTGATTTAACCAGGCTACAAGATCACCCAATTGATTTAAGTGCTACAATCACACCGTTTCCAATCACACTTTGATAGAGAGAGACTCGATACACTTCGATCTTTCGATCTTTGATTACAAATGATCCTATAACTCTGAATTGCACTGAGATCTTTGAGAGAGAGTGGTAGAGAATCAAACTAGAGACGATCAAGTTTGATTCACTTAGGATTTCGGCAGAATTTTGTTAAAGCATTTGAAATATAAGAGAATATTTGAGTAGAGAAGGAGTGAAGAAATGAAGAAAAACTAACTTAAAATTCGTTGAAAACAACTGGTATATATAGGAGAACAACGGTCATGTCCATTCGCGAAAGGTTATGACGAATAGACATTTCTTTTGAAAATTTGAAATTTGAAATCTACAGCTACCATGTCAACATGGGGGGTATAGGAATATCGACATGCCTATGTTATTTTTGAAAATTGATTTTTCTTTAAAATGATTTCTATTCTAAAACTTGTCAAAACAATATCTAAACTTTGTAAACCAATTTGAATATAGTTTAAACTTATAAAAGAGTTTTAGAAAGTAATCTTAAAATATATAATCTATAATATAAAAGTAATATTAAAAACTAAGTATAGACTTCTTTAAAATATATTTTTGAGACTTAAAGCTAAAATATTAAAATCAAGAGATATTTTTAAAAAACAATAGATGATTTTGAGATCAAAATATTAAAAGATGATAAGAATAGTTTTTGAATTAAGGCTAAAATATTTAAATTGATAGAGATGACTTCTAAAAAGATAGATTTTGGAAAAATAGTTAAAATAAATTATTTTGAATATTTCGTGGATTCCATTACACTAGAGAAGGTCGTGGGTTCCATACCACTAAAGAGGTCGTGGGTTCCATCCCACTATTAAAGCGAGAAGGTAGATTCCATTCCACAATTAAAATCCGAATAAAGATTTTAGTGCTATTATGAAATTTTAACATAAGTCTAGACTCTATTACTTATCGTGATATCTTAAACTCTTGAACTCTTGATACTCATGAGTCTTCAGTTTTGATTTCTTCAACCTTGAATTCGCCAGTCTTGAATCTCTATACTGTACAGTCTTCATTCTCAGTACCTGCATATATACATACCCTGCATATACATATATATCTAGACAAGAATATTAGTTTTTATATTTTATAAGAAGTTCTAAGGTTATTGTCATCAAAACCATCATCTCAGGAACTAACAGTTTCCACCAACCTTATTTATGAGAAAGAAATTTCAGAAGCATATACTAGTGAACAGCCATAATCAAAGCCCCCTAAAAGAACTATAAGGCTCATAACAATGGCATATGGAATACCAGGGGGATTAGTCTAAAAATGGATTAGATTATATCCTTCCTAAAACCCAATAAACCAAGTATTATTGGTTTATTGGAGGATAAGTTATCTACTGAGAAAATTACAATGTTTTTATCTAAAGTAGACAAGAATTGGATAGTATACACAATAATGATTACGGTTCAAAAGGCAGAATTTTACTACTATGGGATAAATCAACGTGGTTAGTGTAGTTTATTCAGGCTAGTACTCAACATATTACTTGCATAATTAATAATTTAGGTGGATATTCTATATACCTAACACTTATGTATGCATGTAATTTGTTTTCAAACAGAGAATTGCTATGGTAAGAACTCTCTTAATTAGCAAGTGTTGTGGATAAAGCTTAGTTACTAGTGGGGGATTTTAACAACATTCTCAACCCTAAGGACAAGAAAGGAGGACTCCTAGTACCCTTTTCTCATCTCAGAGGGTTCAGTAATTTTCATCTCACATGCCGCCTTGTAAAATCAACATACAAGGTTTTCAATTCACATAGGGAAGAAGAGGGATTGCTACACATATTAATAAAGTGTTAATTAATAGCATTTTACTACAACACTTCCCAACAATGATTGCTACTACCACACCATCACCACTAAGTGACCATACCCCTATCATCATCAAACTTCACACACAAGTGGCTCAACATAGGGGACGCCTTTTAGATATAACAACAATCGGCATTTAGCAAATGGCAATATACACCAAGTTGTACCATTCTGTTAAATTTCACATAGGGCACACCAATTCAGAAATTTATGATCAAGCTTAGAGGAATTAAGCTAAATTTAAAACTATTGAATAAGACCAAACATAAAGACATAGAAACATTGGTATATTCGGAATCTAACTTCAACCAAAGGCTAACGGAAGTAGACAATGATCCTAAAAATGCCCTACTATATGATGCTAGGTTGAATGCAAGATGTTCTTTAAAACAGGAAATGCATGAAAAATATATTGAAGTCAAGTAGAAGTCCAAAATTTTCTGGCTGCATGAAGGTGATTCTAACACTAAGTTTTTTTATGCTAAGATGAATATGAGAAAGTACAGAAACAACATTAAAGCTTTGTACAATAACAATGGGGAACTAGTTTCCGACAGTGAGCACATTCAAACTTAGGCAGTTTAGTACTTCACAAACTTATCCAGCGGAGAGCAAGAACATCACATCCATTTTTATCTAATACAATGTAGAAAGGTTATAAATAAACAAGGCAAACGTTTCTTATTACTACCACCAACATAAAAGGAAATACATGAAGTAGTATTTTCAATAAAGATGATAAACCTCCAGGGCCTGATGGTTTTTCATCCAAATTCTACAAATTTCATTGGCCACTTATTAAAGATGTGTTAATTAGTGTTGTTAACTATGTTTATACATCTGCTGATATACCAGAAGGTTAAACCACACTTTTATTTTACTTATGTCCAAAATAGATAAACCTTCTAATATATTATAGTTTAGACCTATAGCATGTTGCAACATGCTATATAAAGTGATTTCTAAATTAATTTGCAATAGGATTAAGGGATTTTTGTATTTTTTAATTTATAAAGCTCAACGTGCCTTCATCCCTGGTAGAAATATTGTAAAAAATATTCTATTGGCACATGAGAATATCAGAAATTTTAATAAAAAATGTGTAAAGAAATTCTGCATTAATGTGGACTTACAAAAGGCCTATAATATGATTAATAGAGATTTTATATGTTGTATGCTAGCAAGAATGAATTTCCCATATCAGATTATTAGACTTATTCACTCATGCATTACCGCTCCCACTTTCTCAGTGCTAATAAATGGTATGCCACAAGGAATTATTTCTTCTATAAGGGGTATAAGGCAAGGGAACCCTCTGTCCCCTTATCTTTTCTGCATTGCTATGGAGTTTATGTCTTTACACCTAGAAGTTGTAGTTAGGAAAAGAGATATCACTCCAATCAACAAGATTCATCGTATTGTTTCTCACTTGATGCTGATAATGTTATGTTTTTTGCAACAACTAATATTAAAAGTGCAATTACCATTAAAAACAATTCAATGTTTAAGTACAATTGCAGGGTTGACACGTAACCAAATGAAAATAAAGGTATATTTCAGTACAAGCTGTCATAACAAAGCAGAAATTCTGGAAATTCTCCAATTACATGAAGCATCTCTACCTGTCAAGTACTTAGGGGTCTCTATATCTACCGATTATCTACATTATACTGAATGCTCATCTCTCCTTCAAAAAACTATGGGCAGATTTGATAATTAGGATAGTAATCTACTTTCTATGGTAGGCAGAGCTGAATTAATACATACTGTTACTAATCCTATGGTCTAATACCGGTTATTAGTGTATCATATGCCAAATGAAATACTCATTAAACTTGATAACATTTGTGATGACTTCTTTTAGGCAGACAGACGGCATAAAATATCATGGAGTAAATTATGTAGACCAAAATTAGAGGGTGGAATTGGCTTAAAAAGTTTCCAAGAACTCAGAACCATTGGATGTTTAAAACTTATATGGCAACTTCTTTTTAAAGACAACATGTGGTCCAAGTGGATGCAAAATAAATACTGTAGCAATACAAATTTCTAGCAACTTCAACTCAACAATAACATGTTCTGTATTGTGAAGAACATGATCAGACATAGGGAGGACAGTCTCAAATGCATCAAGAGGGTTATTGTGGATGGTAATAGCACTTTACTATGGATAAAGCCTTGGATAAATAGTAAGACTTTGGTTGACATATTGGGTTGGGACAGATATCATATGTCTGATACTAAATACACAGCAGTATCAAGCATCAATCAAGACAATCAAGGGAACACATTCAGATTCACAGAAACAAAGGAGGTACACACCTAATCAATCAAGTTCAAATAGCTACATATGGAGACATGGATTACCGTGACTGGTGTGGGCAACATCTATTCTCATTTAACAAGACATGGAAAGTATGCAGACAATAGTATGAATAATTTAACTGGTGCCTAATCATATGGAATAAGATTAACAGCAAAAAATGCCGTGTTATGCATACAGAGTTATGTTAGGCCGAATTAACACTACTGATAGATTACGGCAATGGGGGTCAACTATGAAGAACAGTGTGTACTTTAAAGAGAACAACCAGAAAGCATCAACCGCTTATTTTTCAATTGCAACTACATAAGATTTATATAGACACTACTGAAACTAAAGCTAAATCTAAGCATAAATGTTAACTCCCTAGATCTTGATAAGGAGGTAAGCTTAATTAAATCCCAATTTCACAGTTCATATCAAATCAACCAGCTTGCCTCGTGTTGCCTTATCATCGCAATCTACTACATCTGGGAAGAATGAAATAGAAGGATTTTTTTAGCATAAGGAGATTAATAAAATGGAGAAATCAACAATTATATAAATAGAAATCATGTACCAAATGCAGAAATCAAAGGCAAAGATGGATCATACAACTAGGAACATTTAGATCTGGCAGAAATAGGGCATACAACTTAATGATGGCAGTTGAGTTTTATGAAAAAATGATTCTGAAGCCAAATAAAGGAAGATATTGCTAAATTAGGGCAAGAGATAATAAGGCGGTAATGGACTAGGCTTCTTTTTGCACTATATTTTAGTTTTCCGGAACCGATGTATCTATGTGTTGTATTATTATCCGATCTGTATAACTCATGTGGTTTGTTATGTATTGTACTATTTTTAATTCAATGCAATAAAGGAATCCAGTTTCGATACACACACACAATGTTAATATGTTTTATATTTATGTTTATAAATATATATACATATACACACACATATTTATTTAAATATAAAATTAGTTCATATATATATATATATTTATTTATTTATTTGTAATATTTTTTTATATATAAGTAAAATTATAAAAACTTACATTTGGACAATAATTTGTGAATTAGATCAGCCAACATGTCTATTGCGGTGTATATCCCAACACTATACACGGACATGTTATACCATGCACTGACTGTTATGTTACACATGCACATACTTATATATGTGTATATGATACAGTATATATAATATAACATTAATTAAAGTATAAAGTTATTTTATAAATTTAAATAAAATAAAGATGTTATTTAAAAAAAATAGAAATGTTCAAAATAATTTAGACTTCATAGGCCAAACAAAGATCCAAAATGATAAAAAAACTGAAATTCACTAATTACTTCCGATGCGGGCTGGTCCGTTTCCAACATTAGTAGACTTTTATTTAGATATTGACAACCTTTATTCATAGTTTCTAACACAAGTGTGTATGTTCGTAATGTTGGGTTCATATCATTTCTTCATGTAACATTTGTGTAACCTACACCAATAATAGAACCCTTACATTTAGGTCAAGTAAATACTTTGGTTCTTTAGATAAATCTTTTTATCTAGCACATTAAAGAGATTATAAACTCTTATTATTGTTCTAGTTCACATTTAAGCTTTATCAATTCCTAGTCAAAGCTATTACTTTTTGACAATATAGCATTTTATAACTTTACATTTCATATTTTAACCTAAAAAAGATTAAAGGTCAATACCGGTATACTTATAGTACTAATGGAGTTATACCCAAAATTTAATGGACGTACGGTGTAGAATGTTGTCGAAGATACACTTTTAAGATGATGGAAGAGCACGTCATATGCTAATTAAAGTATACTCTTTTTGGCTAATGAAAACATAGATTTTAGCTAATGAAACGTAGCCTTTAGTTTATGAAATCATAAACCTTGAGTTAACGAAAACATAACTCATTGCTAATGAAAGCATAACATTTATGCTTACAACTATATAGGTTATATAACTAACAAAAATAGCATTTTGTACTTTATAAAGCAAATGGAAACATAGCAACTTTGTTAACGATACCATACTTTATAAAGAAAATGAAAATACAGCGTTGAACTACTGAAAGTATGAAAACAGAGACATGCTAAGTAAAACATGTTGACGGAAGAATGCCCTCATTGATCAAACGAAAACATATGCTAATGGAAACATATGTTAACGAAGGCATGACTTATGCTCTCGGAGGTATGCATGGGAAAATCATAGTTAAATTGGAAACTGTTTTATCAGTTGACGAAGTAATACCTATTTGACCAATTTGTCACTTGTCTAATTTACATTTGTTCACACTTTCTTTTACTGATTTCTACAGCATGTTACAAAGAATTATTTTAAATTTTGATTACTTAATTAATCACTGAATTAATTAAGTGATTTTTCACATTTTCACCCATTTTCCTTCCATTTCAACGATTAACCTATTAATTTCAAAATATATCGGGAAAATATAGAAAAATTTCAAAAGTCAATATCGACTTTATCGAATATAAAGATTTCAGACCAAAATAACTACTTTCCATATTTAAAATTAATTAAATCTGAAATTATATCATTTTTCCCTTGAAAAATTCATAATATATTATAAAAATATGAGAAAACTCCCAAATTTAAAATTATTTCACATATCCAAAACATGTAGTAATTTGAACTCTTTTGTTCAAGTTATGATCGAAATAATTCATTAACTTTCATATAGAACATATATGTTTATTCACATCATATACATATGTTTGAACCTCTAGAAACATGAAAAGAGCACAATTCCGAGCTCACCTAAGGGGACCTAAAATCAGGGCTAATATTGCTTGCTAATGATAAAGATTTATCTTAGTTTCCTTCCTAAAAGTGATTAGCTTGTTCTTTAAAGTGGATTTGCTCTATTTTCTTCTTTTCATTAACAATTGGCCTCCATTATTTTCTCTTTTTTATTTAGTTTATGTTTGTGATGGTAAGAAATGAATGAAGAGGTGCGGAGTCTACTTAATGGGTTTGGGCCACTCCTTACCCATTAAGCATAATCTTAGATTCATTTATTTATTTTGATTCACTTTACCATTACATTATACCTTGTAATAATTACTCTCAGTAAACTTTTAAGTGCCCAACTACCATTAGTTAATTCTTCTTTGCGTAATTCTCTTATTAAATTCCTTTAATTATCATTTAGATAATCATATTACTAATTATACCCATACAACGACACTCCAAAATATGGGGTATTACAAAAATTATTTTAATTATTTATTAACTTATCACTTGAAAATAAATTTTAATACACATGTACACACATACATACATACATATATTTATGTATGTGTATGTGTGTATTGTATTTATTAAATAACATTCAATAATTTAACTAGTATAAAATTATTCTTATTTAAAAATATTGTAGCTGAATAAATAAAATATTATTATGTAATAATTTAAATAAGTTTGAATTATTTACATTGATCTTTTCGATCAATTACACATCGTATTGAGAACTATTTTCACCATGGAGTACTCTTTCTCCCTCCTCATAGCATTACTTGCAAAGCATAGTTAATGGCTTTAACTTTCTCTAATGGAGGCTAGAACTTTTGTTTGGAATTTATACAAAAAGAATGATGGAATAAGGTTGTATTTATAGACCTTAAAAGGCAAAAAAATATCTAATATATTTCAACATTTTTCTCCTCCCTTTTCTTCTTGATAAACCATTTATCTAATATCCTTTTCCACTAAACAAAGCTCCTTCATTTTTCTTTTATGCCCCTATATCATATGTGTAAATTTTAGGCCTAACTAATAAAAATGATTAATTATTTAGATATTTATTTTAGTTCATTTATTTAATAAATCAATATATGATATCTATGTATTATTTTAATCAACTTTAAGGATTCAAATAAATAAATAACAACCATAATAAATTAATATAAGGTTTATATTAATTTTATCCATTTTAATTTATAACATTTTTAACCTAATGTGATTAAGTTAAATTCAAAAATATGCTGACAAATATTGTTGTGTGACATACTGGTGTGAACTCGCCCTTGGTAATATTTAAAATTTTAAATATTATAGCATGTGCGGACTTTGCTAATGCATAGTAGTGGACATGAGTTCAATTGATTGCGATCATCTAGGTGAAATCCTATTTCTATTCATTTAAGATACGCCTTAAGCAATGGTATGTTCTGCAAGTTGTCCCTTTATCGTTGCTACATCAAATAGATATCCAAAGCTTGATCAATGGTCAAAACTCTAATAATATTTGTAATTATTTGTAAAGTCCAACATTATAGTAAATCACCATTAGACACTTAAGATTCACAGCATCCTTAAGTCAAAAGACTACTGCACATCGTCACATTAGATCTTCTATTTGACTTTATTGTTAACCTATGGAAAGCTCTCAGTAGGTTGTTCTATAATTCCTCTAGACAATCACTTGTACATAACCTCTTGGTACTATAACGCCCCCCTCTATAGTCGTACTACTAAAGAGAATTACTATGTAGAGAATGAGGCTTGTTGGAGCAACCAAACGTGAATATACCCTTGGACTGACACCGGTACATTTTATCCATACACATTTGGTATCGGCACATAACAATAAACACATGGATTTACAAAGATAGAACAATATACAGCATATACAAATGAACATAGAGTCACAAATCGCGGTAGAAAAATATAATACATAACAATCTGTAATGTTTGTCTCACTACGACAATATATATCAAGTCAAGTTCAAAATAAACAACTCATAGCCATCTAATCAAAATAAATACAAGGAGACATGTAACAACATCTCCAAAATGGGCCTTATTTTTGACCCAGTAAAAAGCCCATCGAGCCTTAGGTCCATTTCGAAGCTGGTTGGTACATGTTTGCGCCAAAATTGGTCACAAACACCCAGTAGAGTTTTATAGAGAAATAAATGAAGAAATCTAAATGAAAATAGAGGAAACAAGCAATTAAATAACAAAAAAATAAGCAAAAACAAGAACACAATGATTTATAGTGGTTCGGCGTTGAAAGCCTACATTAACTTTGGAGAAATTGCTTTATTAATAACTTTAAATTCTAAGTACAACAGTGATCGGATTAGAATCTGTGAATACAATAGAGTACAAAGCAAATAACAGCCTGAAGGTCCCTCAAATGAACCATGAAGCTTGTATTTATAGGGGGAGATGGCTGAATATCTTCCTGAAAAATCGCCAGTGGAATCTCCAGAGGCTGAAGAGATCACACGGATCGCCAAACCCAAAACTCAAGGAATAGGGATCGGCCTCAGTCCCTCTTAATGGCGATGTGGCAAGTCGCGATTCCTCTAGTGGGTCCCCTTTCGTGTTAGCTCCATGTTGCCAAAAATGTTTGCATATTTGACTTCTGGATTTTGAGATATCGATTGATTTCTATTGAGTTGAACTGCTATGCTAATACGATCTGATCCAATGTGTAGGGGGATGGATCATACTCAATCCCTCTCCTAGTTGAGACTTTAATCCATACTTAGAATATTCTGTAGGGTTCATCCCTTGGTTTTGCTTGATCGCTGCTACATATTGTTGTTTGTGCTTGATCTCTTGACCATGTGATCATCCCTCTGAACTGTTTTCATTATCCATCATCGAGCCTAACTTATCAAATCGGTCTGAATATAGTTGGGCCAAAAGGCCAGATAACATTTGCCCTCCAAAGTAAGTCCTATTTCAAACATGACGTGCTTTGAATCGAAACAAGTTAGAGTTGTCGGAAAGAAATCCATTCAATTTCCTAAACAGTCGTTATCCTTCCTTCGAGTTGTTGCTTCAAGGAGTCATATCTCTCTCTATTTACTGTGATGCTTTTGGCCGATATTTGATAGTAAAAATTCCAAATTGCAATTTTCAATCTTTATATAAACTGATTCCATTGAGCTTGTTAATCGAGTTAGTAGACGTCGGTTATTAGCAATAACTTCAATTCTGTGAAATCTAGGTGAGAATTCGATTTCTGTTGATTCAAGAAATCGAATTTTTAGGATGCATATGTGCATGTTCATGTACATGTTCCTATAATTGGCTCTCGATCACGTTTACACGTTTATGGGCTATTGCCAATTCCATATAGTTCAAATTTGATTACATTGCACATTTTTACCTTTCTTTTTTGGTAAGGGATCATACCCGGTCCCTTATGCTTGATGGACTTAGTCATTTTAGGCTATGAGGAAACGGGCTTTGTTCGCATAAGCCACATTTTTATATAAGCTAAGGAATTGGCCTACTCCTTCTCACTTACCTCATTTGCTTTCATAACTGAACTGATCCATCCCCTTCTCTTACATCATCCATTGAGGACTTTATCCACGAGTTCACTAATTTCACCAAACCCTTCACTAATTCATCCAATCTCCTACGTGTTCCCATCTCCCATCTCGCTTAAAGCCATTATTGCTACCCAAATCCAAACCGCCTTTAATCTTTCCGATTTACTTTCAGATCTAAACTCAAACTTGAATCGCCTTTGCCATTCTTGAGTCTTCATTCGCGTTCGATTATATAGGTGGGTTTGGATTTAATTCACTTGCGATTAAGGGTTAATAACAAGACGATTTTGTATAATTCATGCTGATGGTTGAGGATTTAGGATCTGATGTTGTATTGAAAAGGGTGACTGGAATCGGTGATGGATGTAGTGGTGATGGTCGTGGAACGATCGATAGCTGAAGGACCGACCCTATTAGTTAATTAGTGAAGTTGGAGTGGGATGGAATTGGTCGTAGATGGCGATTGGTGGTAGGAAATCGGTGATGGTGGTGTAATGGTAAAAGAAGGGATCGATTGTGGGAATATCACTGATTTACATTTGTGGCTGTGGATCAATCGGTTGTAGGCTTGTGTTATGATGAGCTTGAAGATAAAAGGGATCGATCATGTAGAAATGGAGTTGCACAATCGGTATACCACTCATCGGTTGGTATGGGCGATCTCTTATTATGGAATCGTTATTAGCGATCGGTCATGGACGTTTTGAAATATGAAAGTGATACAAGATAGAGCTGCCTAAGGGAGAAAATGGGTACAATCCCTTCCCCTAAGGGGACTCGGCTCTTTTTTGGTATCGCAAACTTAAGTTTGAATTTCAATGCTCAACCTCTTGGACTTTCATACATGAACAGTTTTGAACAAGGACATTCGCATGTGGACTCCAAGACCTAAACTTGACCGCTAGCCTCGAACTCAAGCATTAATTGTACTTGACTTGAACTTTGGACACATATGTGTATGGCTTGAAACTTGAACATATATAACATATGAATTGGAATATAAACTTGAATTATGAATATCACACTTCAATACGTTGATGATCGATCCGAAAGTCCATGCAAAATCTGCAATCATTGGTGGGAAAGCTAGTTGGGACAGTCAGCGATGATGGTCACTCTGGTCGAATCTTAAAGTCTTGTCACAACTGTCGCTTTTAATTCTGATTTGATTATCACTGTATTGCACAACACTGCACCGCACTGCACTAGTTTACACTTTACATAGGGGATCATTTAAATTTTCCTAATAATGATTATCTTCTAAGTTTAATAGTTATGGGTTGCAGACCCTCTGAGCGCATAGCTGCTATAGCTATTGATCAGACTTCTCCACATGATAATTCCGATGCCGAATCCAGTTCAGTAGTATATCTGCCCGAAACACTCCAGGGCACCAATTTGAACAACCTGAAGTTCCCATCAAGTACTAGAAATTCCACAAAGTCCTAAAGCAGATGATGAGCCAGCTCTTGACACTCTAGGAGATGTTATAGCTTCGAAAGTCAATGAGGCTTCTCTTCAGAGAATTGGCATTAAGCACAGGATTCCATATGATAATATATTAATTACATCTTGCTATGATAGAGCTTATTTACTCCCAAAGGGTACACTGCCTGCAATAAGTTCATGTGCTAGGCGGGATGCGTTCCACCCTTCAATCCGTTCATCTGGAAAATGTTAAGTTATTTGAAACTGGCTCCGGCTCAGCTGCATCTGAATAGCTATGCGTTCCTACACGGTACATATATGATATTCCTAGAAATCATGCACTATGAGCCGACTCCAGAAGACATCGGGTTCTTCTATAATCTGAAGTGACGAAGGGGAAGCCTCTCGTACACCTTCCTCAAGGCAGCGCCTAACTGTCAGGTCGTAACCGGCGTTTGGAACAAACTTAGCACTTTCAAGAATGATTGGTTCTATGTGCGTCGTCCACCTGGTTTCACAGGACAATGGCTAGAATGAAGTAGGTGTCGCTTCAAATCTAACTTTGAGTGCTTTTATTCAAGACATATCCTGAACTAAGTAGTATTATGAAAATTACAGGTAGTCATCCACGACCTAATGATAGTCGGTACTCAGAAGCGGTTTTAGCGCTCAGGGTTACTCCCGTGGAAGATAGAGATATTAAGTTTCTCATCATCGACGAGCGACTTTTAGCCTTTGGCCTACTAAACGAGGGTCGCAGTACCGAGCTACCCAGGAACATTGAGGAGGGTATTGCCGAAGGAGGAGATGCCATTGGCCAAGGAGGTGACAATGTTAATTCTATCGTGCCCCCAGTCGAGGAGGCTCAAGATGCCGCCGTAGAAGGTGAAGCAAGGGGTGATGATGACAAACCTGGTCATGTTGATGTGGGTTCTAGCCATGAACTTACGGTCGAATCCTCGCAAAGCA
This sequence comes from Allium fistulosum, assembly GCA_030737815.1. Taxonomy (NCBI): domain Eukaryota; kingdom Viridiplantae; phylum Streptophyta; class Magnoliopsida; order Asparagales; family Amaryllidaceae; genus Allium; species Allium fistulosum. The sequence goes on from CM060901.1 coordinate 392,274,694, forward strand.
CATAGCCTCCTACACATAAGGAGAGAAAAAGGAAGAAACTTTTCTACAAGCTTTATAAAGGCCAAGTTGCCAAGCAGCCCAAGTTATCTACCACTCCTCAAGTTGCTCCAGAACAGTCTACTTCTCAGCCCTTAGAAAATTTAGAAAACATATTTGAGGGACTCTCGGATATTCTGATTCCAGATCACGTCGAGACTTACAACTTTGCCGATATGAGCATTAGGGGTCTGATTCTTCCTATCAAATTAGTGCTGATATTCCTCCCATCATCAGGGAGAGGCTACTCCAGTCAGCAAGGCTTTAACATTTGGTTTGTTGGGGGGACATCAGGGCACTTAAATCCACACGCACTCCACAACACTGCATTGTACTTGTCATTTGCCCTTTAATGCTGGAGTTTAACTCATTTTCATTATCCTTACAAGACCCATAAGGAAAAAGAAACATATGTTCTATTCTTTGCAAAATACAGCGCGTCGGACTCAAAGGCCTCGATTAGGCTCGTATCACAAGAGTAGCGGTCGTGAATACGACCGTAGTTACCATTTCAGTCGAGATCGAGACTATCATGATAGGGTGATAGGGACCACTCTTCGCATGATTCTATTTCCAAGCATCGATCCAGACCTAGGTACCCTCCTCCAAAAGGTCCAGACAAGCAGCAAGATCAGTGCGATGACATCCCTACGACCGATATTTCACGAGGTCCTCCCTTTGCTTCAGTCCCTACACAACTGGTTGTATCATTATATTTTGGGTGATCTTCAGAACGCAGACGTCATAGTGGTTTGGAGGCTCCTCAGCATATGCCAGGCAAAGAGAGCGCCGTTACTCAAGTCGTTACTTAAGACCAACAGATCGATAATTCTGCCAGTATGGCCCAGCTTAGAGAAGAATTCCCAAATGTTTGCTTTGATGGGTTTATGTTTGTGCTTAACCTAAAGAGGGTTCCTAAGAATGTCTAGCAAATGACCGTTGAATGTGTGGCCAATATTCATAAGTAGTACAACGAATGGATGAGAGTGGTAGAGAGGATCTCCAAAGTCTCAAAAGAGAGGCAGCAGGAAATTGAAAAGCTGAACCGCCAAGAAGCTCAAAGAAAACAGATCATTTCCACTCTAGACGCTGAGCTAGATGCCTTAAGGAAATCTCAGGTAGAGGCTGAGAAAAGAGCCGAAGAAGCCACTAAAGCACTCGAAGTAGAGAAATGTAGACACTTGATCAAGGTTGAGCTGTTGCACTATCGAAATCATAAGCTGGTGATCGAGAGAGACACCGCTCGAAGAAGTGCAGCGAACTAAAGACAAAGCTTGAGCATGAGATAAAAGAGAAAGATGAAGCACAGAAAATTGGCCATGAGGCTTGTGGTAAACTGGTCATGGTTAGACTTGAGAGGGATGTAGCTGTTGAGAAGGCTAGAGATATTGATGTTCTCGTAAAGAGAGAAGTAGAGGCTACATAGAAACAAACCAGGGAGGAGGTCAAGGATGAGATGGATCCACTGCTTATCTCTTATAACGATAATGTTTTGAAGTTCAAAAAATTAGAATAGCTCCAAGGTGACTACCACTACCATCTTGCCTGCGCTTGGGAATAGATAGTTGAAGATGAGAAGAGAGATCTTAGGGCAGAAGAGATTGATCAGATGCGGCTGGAAAAAGAAGTCTTGAGGGACAATGAACCAAGAATTTTGCATAAGGGTCTACTCCTAGTCCAAGAAGAAACTGCCGCACCTTCACAACAAGAGATAGGCGAGGGTTTCGGATCCATGCAGCATTATGCTACGGCTAATCAAACTCCAAGGAACCAAGTTGTCCTTAGCTCCAATGTGGACTCCTTTACCGACACTGGATATAATCTAGAGGAACCGCTGCTTCAGAAATTTGCTGGCCTCTCTCCCACCTAGAAGGATCATCCAGCGGTACTCCGGCTCACGTGGAAGTTCCAACCGAATAGGGTATTTTGTTGAATTCTCCCATTTTTCAAAAAATCGATGTATCTCTGGTCTACATCTCTAACCCCTCTCGTTGAATTTCTTTAGCTTTAGATCCGCCTGCTATTGCTCCACTCCCTTCCCAGGGCTCTCAACCAAGACCACAAATCCCAGCAATGGAGTCTGTAACCATAACAACTTCGGCAACAATTCATAACATTCTGGACTTTGATGAGCGCTTGACGGGCGCTTTATTGAAGGAAGGATGTGATTTGAATCAAAGGACTAAATTTGATGATGATGTCGTTATTAACAGGGTTTCCCATTCCTCATCAGGTCCTTCCATACATGAGATGGAGCAAAAACTTGAGGCGGTTGTTCTTCTTGCAATAGAGATCAAATAAGAAAAGTTGGAAATTGTTCCTCCTCCCATATCTATAGTTCTGCCCAAGGATACCATTTTTTTCCCCTTCACATTTCTCTACCTGGGAGTGTTGAGAGTTTCTCGGCAGTGTCCTCTTTAAGCATCCTAGTTTCCATACCTCAATCTAGAACTGCCGATGACACACGTACTGGATCAACCCAGAGCACTCCATTCAAGGGTAAAGGGAGTGGTAGGAGAGGTGAGAAAATAGGAGGATAGAGTTCAAGTGAGATTTCTCTTAGTTCCAAGAAGAAGAAACAAAAGTCGTCAGAGAGGAAGTAACTTTGGGTTTGCACTTCTTTATAGCTTAGAACAACTTTTTTTAGTTTGTTAGACATAAAATTGTACTTAGCTTCCAAATTTAGTATGTAAATAAAATTTCTTTTGTTTCTATTCAACTTTTGCATAAATATGTTTAATTTTTCGAGCTATTACATTTTCCATTCAATGTAGTTGTAATTCATTGCTTGTCGTTTAAGTTGTAATGTCATTCGATCGCCCGTCGCTCTAAGCATCGACTCGATAATTCCATCTCAAGGCCTCCTCTCGCTCATGGACCTAAGTCGTTTGTAATTCAAGGTGTTAGGCATAGTGCTACACCGCCGTGTTCAATGGTTAAGTGATTATACTTCTGCCCCCAGTCTCGGGTTGGCGGAGTTAGCTTATAGACAATCGGATCCCATCCATGATGAGTTTATACTCCTCATGTCAGATTCAAGTTAGAGTTAGAGAATGAATGGTCGAGTCACACTCATTCATATGTTTATACTCTTATCCACACTCTGAAGATCAGAGTTAGTTGATGAGTGGTTCATCACACCTATTTGATACTTATACTTCGGCCCGTCGAATCGTAGGCGAGAGTTAATGGGTGAACCGTCGAGTCACCTTCACTTTGTTTAATATGAATATAGGCCCAAGAACTTTGTTAGCACTAACTCTGGATACTTGTTAGTTTATATTAGGCGTATGTTGACGCAAGTTGGTCACACATCACAACTATTATATCATGCACAAACAGTTCACAGATTTGGAAGAAATTTGAAATTTTATTGCCAATTGAAAAGAAGCGACATAATCGGTCTTATTACACGGCTTTGAGCCGAAATGAAAAAACAAATTCTAAATGAAATACAATTAAATGAAATGAAACTAAGTGAAATAGCATCATAGATGCTCACTATTCCATGCTCTTGGGAGTGCAATGTCGTCGACGATCGTTAGTTTGAAAGTTCCCTCTCTAATCTTTTGACCGATGAGATATGGTCCATCCCATGTGGACAGGGATAGGAAAAACCCATTCCAAGACAAGATCACCAATTGCAAAGGTCCTAGTTCGGACTTTAGTATTGTAGTATCGGGCAACTCAATGTCGATATGCAGCTGCCCTCAAATTAGCTTCTTCAAGCTTCTCATCGACCATGCCTAGAGATTCCAAGTGGAGATCTCGGTTAGTTCTAGGGTTATAGTAAGTAACTCGATGAGAAGGAACTTCAAGTTCTATAGGAATCACAGCTTCGGAGTTGTATGCAAGGGTGAATGGAGTATGGCCAGCCATGGACTTGTGGGTGGTTCAGTATGGCCATAGCACTAATGGGGGTTCATCGACCCACTTGCCGCCGACCTTCTCAAACTTTTCTTTAGAATGGACTTTATGATTTTATTAATAGCTTCGACTTGTCCATTAGCTTAAGGGTGAGCAACTTCCGTAAATCTTTTCACAATGTGGTGTCGGCGGTAGAAGTCTTTAAATTTAGAATTATCGAATTGGGCCCCGTTATCAGTTATGATTGTTCGGGGGAGACCAAAAGGACAAATGATGTTTCAAACAACAAAGTTGATTGCTTTCTTCATTCTGATCGTGGCCAAAGGTTTAGCCCCAGCCCATTTAGTAAAGTAATCAACTGCTATGATGGCATACTTCGCACCACCTTTAAAAATCGACAAGGAGCCGATGATGACAATGCCCTAAGTGGCAAATGGCCATGGACTGACCATTTGAGTAATTTGCGTTGGTGAGCTCTCAGAATTTTTGCAAACGTATGGTACTTGTCATTTAATACCTTTATTAAGGCAGACCCCATCATTTAATACTTATATCCAAGGCATGCTCCTCAATGGTACTATTTAGCTGACATTATATGGAATCTCCTAGGCCAGTAAATACTTCCCTATGGAAAATAGGCAGACTTTGGTCATTTAATATCTTAATTAAGGCAGACCCCATTATTTAATACATATTTCCAAGGAGCGGACCCTCTTATTGAGATACCGTCTAACGTAACCCCTTGGCCATCTCATACTTCATTTGAGGAAAAGAGGCGGGCCCTCAAACAACCGCTTAATACCACAAGACCCCGAGCAGGCCCTTAGCCTTTTGGCCCATATTCATAATGACGTCTCACATTAGTCCGACTATTCGTAGGGGCTGGCAGCCAGAGTAGCTGGGAAGATTTCCCCTACAGAATTTGGGACTAACCTTGTGTCATTACAAATATTTATCATAAGGATATCTCACATCAACCAAAGTGTACACAACTGTTGGTATCCTCAAAGTGAAGGGAAGACTTCCATCATGTAATTCTGTTAACCTCGCATCCCTATGACTTAGCCATACACCAATTACTTTATATATATACACACACACTCATCCCATCGTTTCATAAATAAGGCCATATAAGGAATCTTCTTTAATAAAATTTAAATAATAATTAGGCTATATAAAAGTTTCCTCTTACTTCCACCTAACAATCAATTACCTTCATAATGGGGAAAAATAAATGAAAATAAATGCCTAATTAACTACGCCATTTACGCAATAATTATATGTCAATTACGCAAATAGTGATAAATAAATATTCGTGCCTAATAAGTTCTAAACGCATGGATTTTACGCTCTAAACTAGCGTTAAGTATTAATTCTCTAACCAAGTATTACTACAAGTCCTTTTCTTCAAATTCCCAAGATTTCAACATGCCAAAATAAGGGATTCTAATATCCAAAACAGGGAATAAATATTCATAACCAAAACTGCAATAACATACATGTAAATAAAATAGAAACTCAATTTATTACACCAATTCAATGGAATATCCCAAACAATAAGAATTGCAATCTAAACCATATATTCTATTCAACTCCTATTTTACAAAGTAATAGATAAGAATAAGTGGTGTAAACTACGAATAGAATTCATAATATAAACCCCTTAATTTTTTGAAGAATCATAATTTGAAATAAATAAGAAGGAGAAGTGGAATAGACAATCAAATTATCAAAAATTGCATAAACAAAAAAAATTCCATCAAATTAATGTAAATAATTGAGAATCTCAACATAGTTTAACACTTCGAAATAAAAAGGAATTTTGGGGGATTTTATTTATCGTATTTTCAAATCCAAAAAAATACAGTAAACAATTACCGAAAAAGTAATACTAAGGTTTCCACTCATAGATTAGCCTTAGCTTCAGTTAAATGGATTTGTAGCCTTCCAATCTCTTCCAGAATCTCTCTCTTTGTATATATACGCATAAAGGGAAGAGGTATATATATTCATTAGATTTCATAATAATTGGAAAAGAATAATAAGAATATATATTGGAGGAAGAAGAAACAAATAAGAAATAAGTTGAATTCTTACCTGAATTCTCTATAGAGTTTCTGAATCTTCTTAGAGAGAGCAATGGCATAATTTCATTGTATATCTCAAAATAATATGAATAAAAAGTGGAGAGAATACGGTTCTATTTATAAGGGTTGAAACGCACAAGAATCGTATGATGGAAGTAGGTGAGAAACTAATAAATCTGGAGTGTTAAAATAATAACACACACCTTCAAACCCTAGCCGCCACCTCTAGAAACTGACTTCGACCGGTCGACCGCCCCTGTCCTAGCGGTTGACCGCTAGGGGTCGACCACTAGCAGTGAGGGTGTCGACCAGCTGATTATTTTGGGTAATAATTGATTCTCTTTCTTTATTAATTACTTTCTTTCCTCTATTCAACTTTAACGTTAAACGTTAATTAACGTTTACTTAGCCCCAAGCTAATTTTTAAAATTCAAACCCTAAATTTAAATCCTTAGTTAAATTTGAATTCAAGCTAAATTAATTTAAATCTAAAAACTTCAAATGCTCATAACCTCTTCGTTTGAGCTCCGTTTTCAGCATATTATATATGGAAACAGATCGGAATTTCACCATAAACACAATGGAATAACATTCATTGTCAAATTCCAACGTTTACAAAATTTCCATATTCTATCTTATCATATTTAATTCAATTTAATCTATTTATTTTTGGTTCATTTTACGGGGTGTTACATTCTTCCCCTTAAAAAGAATTTCGTCCCAAAATCCTTCAAAGGGCGAACAACATAAAGCAATAACATCCATGTTATACAACCAAGTTATCGATACAACCATCTACTCAACCAATAGTGCAATGTGATTATGTACTACATGCTAAAATGAGCTCTATCCTAGCGTGAAGCTGTAATCGTGTTATGCAAGTATGTATGCAAAACCCTATACATGCATAGAATTTCTACATGAGTGCAAAGTGATCATGAAAAACGTAACAACCATCTCCTACCATCCAATCTAGCAAACACGATGCAACCAAAATCCTAAAATTTGGAGAGAGAAATTACCAGCGAAAAGCTCTAGTGAGTGCTCTTCATCTTCTCCTCAGTCTCCCATGTGCTTTCCCCCGAATTGTCCCCCCATTATACTTAGGCTAGCCTAATTATTTTATTGTGGAGTCTCCTAGTACCGTGCTCCATGATCAATACGGTGGCACGGGGCGTCAGCTCTATCTCAAAATTCCCCACCCGATCAGGCTCTAATATGTTAGCGGTATCATAAAGGCATTTCCAAAGGTGAGAAATGTGGAAAATGTTGTGGGCTCCTGCCAACTTGTCAGGAAGCTCCACACGATATGCCAATTTTCCTATTCTTTCCATAATTCTGAATGGCCCAACAAATCTTGGCACCAATTTTTCAGACTTGCCAAACCTAACAACTATTCTAAGAGGGAAGATTTTAACAAACACCATATCTCCAACCTTAAATTCAAGCTCTTTCCTTTTTTTATCCGCATAAAATTTCTGACGATCTTACGCTACCTTTATCCTTTGCCTGATCAACTCTACTTTTTCCATGGTATCACGGGTCAAAATGGGTCTAACAAATACTTTGTCGGTGGTTTCCCACCAACAACAAGGAGATTTGCATGGCCGCCCATAAAGTGCTTCAAAAGGGGCCATACCAATCGTCGCTTGATAGCTATTATTATACGCAAACTCAACCAAACGTAGATGCTGCTTCCAATGTCCTCCAAAATCCAAGACACAAGCTCTCAATAAGTCCTTCAAAATCCTATGCACCCTCTCTATTTGTCTGTCAGTTTGTGGGTGATATGCCATGCTAAGTTCAAAGAAGTTCCCAAAGTTGTTTGTAGGCACCTCCAAAACTCACTAGTGAACAAGGAGTCCCTATCACTGGCAATGCTTACAGGAATATTATGTAGATGAACTATCTCCTTAATATAAATCTATGCAAGAGAAGCGGCAGTCCTATTTCTCCTAATCGGAACAAAATGAGCACTTAGTGAGTCTATCCACAACAACCCAAATAGCTTCATTGCCCTTCTGACTTCTAGGCAATCCTTCCACGAAATCTACTGAAATATGTTCTCACTTCCAAGTCGGAATTTCTAATGGGAAACACGATCCACCGGGCTTTCCTTGCTCAGCTTTTATTTTCTGACAAGTCAAACACCTAGTAACAAACCCATCCACGCTCTTCTTTATTCCATTCCAAAAGAAAATTCTCTTCATGTCATTGTACATCTTATCTCCTACGGGGTGAATAGTCATCCTTGAGTGATGACACTCCATAAGCACATCTCTTATCAAATCATCAATCATCGAAACACAAAAACGTCCATCTCTTCTCAAACATCCCTTCTCATCAACTGAATACCTCCTAGCATGGGGAAAATACTATCCTTTTGTCAACTTCTCCAAAATCTCTACTAACTCCCTATTCTTTACTTGCTCATGCCCTATACGATCCATCAAGGCTGGTCTAATCTCCATAATTGCGAGAAAAGCTTGGATGGGTTCCATTGACAGTTGGAAGTTAAAATTCGAGAGAAACTCCAACTGTCTCCATTCATATATAGCACCTAGGGTAGCGTGTCTCCGACTAAGGGCGTCGACGATAACTTCCCTTTTCCAGGGGTAAATTGTATACTAAAGTCAAAGGATGCTATATAATCTATCTACCTCTGCTGTCTAAGATTCAAATATTTTTGGGAAAATAGGTATTTGAGTGATCTATAATTAGTGAATAACTCAAACCCACTACAAGAAAAGTAAATTTTTATAACGTCAATAGATAACGCTTTATTCCATACCGTTATAATTTATTTTAGTTTGTTTAAGTTATATCTTAATTTGTTTCATTTAAGGGAGAACTGGATACGTAACGCATTCAGGCGGGCTTTTATTTTCGTGGCCGCCAATTCCTTAAATTTTTTTACTACGTTCCTCTTCCTCGGATTATCCCCTCTAATTCAAGCCTTCACTCATACCTCATTCTCAATGCTCTCGCCCATACCACCTCTTCAATGCCAAATGATGTTGACCTCATTTTGGTTGTCGTTGACCTCCGACCCAAATTATGTGCCTTGATCCTAAGTTGTCGGTATCTTGTAACTCATACAAGGTGAATCAGTCTTATAATACTCGTTGAATTCAGAGTAGATTTTAGAAAATATAATAAATGGGTGAAGAAATTCTAGTTCGCACTCCTTGTCCTCGGTTTGAAGTAGCAGGAGTAACCAAATAAGGTACAATCTTTAGATGTTTTTGATTTCCCTTTCTTATTGTCTAATTGTTTATCTTTTTCGATTTTAATGGAATTTAGTGGACTTATTAGCATTTGTCAAAAGAGGCTCACCAACCATTTGGTTTTGTATATTCTAATTAGAGTTTATTGTTCTTTTCCCCCAAAATATCACATCTTGAAGTTTGTGGAACAATTCATGCTTTGAAAGCTTTTAGTTCATGTTCTGATATCTTGATTTAAGAATTGAGATAAGGGTATCAGTTATCTAATTTAGTAGAAAAAGTAGAACATGTTTTTCGAAAAACAGTACCCAGTTGTTCTCTTTGGCATTTTCATGAATATATTCAAGAAATTCTTTGCATTTTTAAAGCTCAATATGTAAAAGAAATCTGTTAAATCTCATTACACACATTAAATGTAGTGGAATCTTATAATATAGTGTGAAATTTTAATCTCCTACATCACCGCTGATTCATTGAGACTACATTAACAGAGTTTTCGAGTGACCTTTTTGTTCGCATAATGTTACTATTATTGATTTTGGTATATATTTGTCAAGTCAACTTTTTACCACATGTTGTCTTGATGAATGTTATGCCCATGGGTATAGTTGCCTTCCTACATTTCATTCTAAGTACCTTTAGAAGGTTTTTTGGGGTTAATTTAGTATATGCTGTAAATGGAGTTGTTTTTTTTCCAAAAAAAGAAACTTATTACGATTATCTTAATTGAACCCACATGTAGGTTTTCTCTGCCTTTGGATTTGTTCACAAAATTGCTACTTTCGAAATGGATGTAAGGTTTCAGATTATTCGGTTTTTTTGGTTGTAGAGAATTAAATCGATTATGGAAAGGTCTAAAATGACTAAATATTTTTGTACAATGTTATGCAGGCATTAATTCAGTTCATAGATGTAGAGACAACAGTGTTAGAAAGAATTGCCTTGGATGGAAGAAGTATTCCGAGGTCACTTTCGTGTTAGCCTTTTGAAACTGATAAAACTAACTTTTTTTTGAAATGACATTGTATTCTTAACCTTGATTCTGTTAATCAGGTACTTACTTCCAGAACATTTAACTAAGTGTCATTTGCAAATTTCTTATTCAGCTCACACTAATTTAAACATAAAGTTCCAGTTACATCGCAGCAAGTAAACATTTTGGCCAATGCTCCCGATAATGGTAAAATACACATATGCCAAATAACGCAGATTGATTACTTTCGATAATGGTAAACATTCAGATATACACTTTGAGCATTCAATTGTTAGCTCTTGCACTTTCCCCCTTTGAGGCATTATTAGCATCAAGCCAGGCTGAGTTCGTTGTTTGGTCATGTTTTCTTAATCAAGTTAACAAAGTTAAATGATGAATGAATACAATATGTGCTAATAACAACAATGATAATAATGACAGTCATAACAGTATTAATAACAGTAAACAAACCATGTTTATATAAATTAACCAAGTTTCATAACAAATAACTATGTTTAGAAGAATAATAAGTTATAATGTATTTATCGACTTAACTAAGTTTTATAAAAATTAACTAAGTTTATAATAATAATAGTAACAATAATAATAAATAATTAACTATAAAGTTTATAAAAATTAACTAAGTTAATAATAATAACAAACTATATAATATTAACCAAATTAACTAAGTTTTATGAAAATTAGCTAAATTTATATAATAATATTAATAATAAATCATAAAATATTAACCCAGTTAACTAAATCCCTTGGGATTTCATCGAGCCCTAGATCTGCTCCATTAATTCTATATCTCCTCCTCATAATTGGTCTCTTGCTGGTTAAAATTAGGAAACACAAACGCAATTTCTTTCTTTTTCAATTTGGATTTTGGACTAATTTACAATGATGAGTATATAGAGCTTTCATTATTCCTATTTAACTCAATTAGATTTCAATTTTTATTTCTAGATTTTATCTTTTTACCGAATAAATTCATATTAAATTATGCAATTGAACTGTGGATCTTTCAGTTCAAATAATTGAGATGTATTTTTCTTATATTCTCTTTATTTATCCATTTTACATTCTGGGAAATATGATTTAATCTACTAATATTTTTTTGAAAACATTTATTGTTCCTTTCCATTGGCAAGGCAGCTTGCAGGCCTGCTGCTTAACAGATGCCAATTGCAGCTATTTAAAAACTAGAACTTGGAATATAAGTCAACCGGTCTCGATTATTTGAATTTCAGAACTACCCTTGCGTCACATGTTTTAAATTTAAACCATCTTTAATGCTTTGGTCCTTTCAAAAAGCACAATCCACAAGTAACTGTTGTTGCCAATATACTGTGATTTGATGGTTTATGAAGAACTCAATGTGCTAAATTAGGGTTTAGCTGTAGCACTTACGACAAATGAACAATTCCAAACCACTTCTGATTTATTTTTGTAATTTATGTTTTTGGATCTCTTGATTATACTTTTTAATCAACAGTTTACATAATCAAATGTCAATTGTGAGGCAGCTTGAACGCCTGTATGTAGCGTGTACCTATTGCAGCCATTGAATAACTAGAAACTGGAATTTCAACCAATCAAAGGTGACTGGTCAAAATTATGGAAACTGCTCTTGTGTTCCTTATTTCAATAGGCATGAGAGGGAAGGAGGGAGGGGCGATAGAAAAAAGTGAAGTAAAAAGAAAAGAAGGGACCATGAGGTGCCAAAATGCACATTCAACAAGTAAGGTTTACAAGTTGTTTGCGATCAAAAGTTTGATTTCTTCATGATTATATTTTCTTCAATTTGAATGTTTACACAGTTCCTTTTAAAAGATCATACACCAACATTCTCTGTAGCAGCTTGTTTTTTCCTTCATTGTCAACCTACGTTACTTTACACACACACCTAAGCATGTGTGCACACACAGAGATATGTATGTATGTGTGTGTATAACTTTTTGATTAAAATTATGTTACTGTTTTCATTTATTTTCTCAGTTTTAGTATAATGAGGCGGTGATGAATTTTGTGACTACCCATGAAGGGCTAACCTAATTAATAATTGTAGTGATTACAATTGTAATTAACATTATTATCAATGATAATCGTGTTAATGAATGCTCCGGGGGCACATATTAAATTACCATTGAGAGGAAACCTTCTTCAGCCATTGACCAATTTTGTGATTAAAATTCTGTAACTTTACTTCTGTTACTTCCAGTATAATGAGGCAATGATGATTTGTATGTGGAATGTTGGATTACTTTATGGAGTGTCCTTCAGTTTCTATTTTGTTTTGGGAAAGGTTTTTGTTTTTGTATGGTTTATTATTATTATTATTCTTGTTGTTGCTGAAGCTGCCGCCACCGCCGTCGTTATTATTATTTGAGATTTGAGATATTTGACATTTGAGATTTTTGGGAAACTTCCCTTGAAACCCCTCATATCTATTGAAAATACTTCCCAAGTCCATTAAAATGGCGAGGCAGTTTGGTGGTCTTCTATGTAGAAGGTACCAAGTGCAGCCATTTAATAACAGGAACCCGTAGTTTAAATCAACCAACGGTGACTGGTTGAAATTCCGGCACTACCAGTTAACAGTTTTATGAAGTGTTAAATGTGGTATACTGGAGGTTTAGGTGGAGCATTTGTGACGAACCAACAAATCTGAGCCTCTTTTTATTTATTATTTACATGCATTTGGGTTACTTGACTATATTATGGTTGTTTAATCTGTGCCATACCTTTAGGATACAACCATGTATATGTAGCATTGCCCGTTTATTTGTTATTTGTTTGAGAACAGGCTTCACCATGCACAAACTAATTTCAAGAAGTTCTGCGCAATTTTCCCAAAAAACCGGTTGATTCATAGAGGGAGAGACCTCTGACCCATTTTAAGGTGTATATGGTCAATCTTGGACCTTAAATGTAATTTATTTTCTTCAGTTTTGGTATTAATACAACTGTTTATTTACAATTGATCTACTTAGCATTCAATGTTATTTAAGTTCATCCTTTTCAGCAATTATAAGAGGATAAATAATTATTTTTGTAATATATTATCTATATAAAAGCAAAAAAAATCAATAAAATTTGAAGTTTTTTATTTGTTTGGTATCAAATTTTAGTGCTTAGCTAATTTAGTATTAACTAAAATTTTAGGTTTTTAAATGAATGAGGTCTTCAACATCAACCACTCAATATTTGGATTCATTGAAAACAAGTTTAGAACAAATTCAAAATTTTGCATGTCATAATGGTGCATCTTCCGCGGTTTTTCTTTTTAATAATCATACTATGTTTGGAAAGTGAATGAGGATGACTGACAATGATCTAGGTATGTAGGATTATCCACTGTAATTAATACATCATGCTGTGTATTCATATTGTAATAGTCCCTACTATATGTATCCACGCTTTATGATGTTATTTATTATTACATTAAAAAGTGTAGTATATCTTCTCACCATGGATTTCTATTAGGTTGAGTATTTTTACAGTAGAATTATGGTAGTGTGTTCTTCTTTACTTATAACTTTTCATTTTGTGCATGAGTGAACTATAAAACCAAGATTTGATGTATTTTTTGTCATTCTAATTAAAATCAGCTGATAAATCACTAAATTGATAATATAATAATTTCACTAATGTTTTTAAAAATTAACTATAATAATAATTTTGGTATTTGGACAGGTATATTAACAATCAATTGCGGCGATCTGCAATTTGGATTGGCCAAAATCGAACATATTGGTTCAAGTTTTGGATGATTCAGATGATCCAGCCACACAAATGTTGATTAAAGAGGAGGTTGAGAAATGGAAACAAAATGGCACTCAAATTGTTTATAGACATAGAGTTATTAGAGATGGTTATAAAGCAGGGAATCTAAAGTCAGCTATGCATTGTAATTACGTGAAGAATTATGAAATTGTCGCTATCTTTGATGTAGATTTTCAACCTGCGACTGATTTCTTAAAAAGAACAGTTTCTCATTTCAAGGTTCTAATCATTGCTTTAAAACTGTATTTGAATTTGAAATACATCTTGAAGTTTAAACTTTCAAGGCAATGATGAGTTGGGTGTAGTACAAGCAAGGTGGTCATTTGTGAATAAAGATGAAAACTTGCTAACTAGGCTTCAAAATATTAACCTTTGCTTTCATTTGAAGTTGAGCAACAAGTGAATGGAGTTTTCATTAACTTTTTTGTGTTTAATGAAACTGCTGGAGTCTGTAGAATTAAGGCATTAGAGGGATCAGGTGGTTGGTTAGAGAGAACTACCGTTGAGGATATGGATATTGCAGTTCGAGTTCATTTAAATGGATGGAAGTTTATATATCTAAATGATGTTGAGGTATAAATCTTTTCTTCAGATGAATTAAAAGTCACTTTATGCGCTTTTATGATATACTGATATTACTTTGTTATTTTAGTGTCAATGCGAACTGCTAGAATCGTTTGAGGCTTATAGGAAGCAACATCATAGGTGGCATTCGGGACCTATGCAGCTGTTTAGGTTATACTTGGCTGATATTATCAAATCCAAGGTACATTTTATAAGCTTCTGATATGCCATATTTGCTTTCATACTCGATACACATACAATAGTTGTTTTTTATATAATTATTTTCAAATTGTTCTGAATTTTCAGGAAGTACTACCAATGACCGAAGACATACATGAAGAAAGGATTTGAGCAGTTCAAGTTCTTAGTAATGCATTTGGTACCTGTAGACATTAACTTTGAACTATGTTGTCTTTTGTTATCATGAATATGTATTGAATTTGTCAACTCATGTATTGAACTTATTTTTTGTTAATTAATACTTTATTTTGTTATCATGAATATGCGTTACATTTGCTGATTATTATATTTTTTTTGTTCATACATTGTTCAAATTGTTATCTATTTAAAGAAGATTCATTTTGATTGTTATTATTAAATGCAATAGTGGGGTGCATCAAATATATAGTAAAATAAAGTATAGCTCCTAAAAAGCATTATAACTATATGACATAAGTGCTATAAAAAGATAATGCAATGTATGCGGTTACTGTCAAAGCATAGAAGCAAATAGGTGTTATTGTATCTACACATTTTATAGCAATATATATATATGCTTTAAATGGATGTAGAATATACTATAAACATGTTGATATATAGCGCAAAATATGCACTATAGAATAACTATTTTATAGCGGCTATACTATGCTAGGAAATCATGCTCTTTTATAGCGGTTTTTTTTGTGTTATAAATGTGCAGTTCTTTTTTATAACATGTCGATATACAGCGTTTATCAAACCGTTATAGTTGTGTTTAATAGCGGCTATATGCCGCTATAAACGACTGTTTTTCTTGTAGTGACCTTTCCCCAAGAGCTAATCCCTCAACATCTTTAAGGCAAAGACAATGGATGCCAATTCCAAATCATGCACTTGATACGTCTTCTCATGGTCCTTCAGTTGTCCACTAGCATAAGCAACTACTTCCCTTCTTGCATAAGAACTGCCCTTAATCATGTGCCGCATACATATGTGAAAACCGTAAATGGCTTGGTTCCATCTGGAATAATGAGCACAGGTGCCCCAATCATTTAATCCTTAAGCTTCTCAAATGCCTTAGTGCACCTATCATCCCAAACAAAAACTAGATTCTTCTTAGTCAGTTGGGTTAAAGGGGCTGCTATTTGTGCAAAGTTCTTAATGAACTTCCTATAGTAGCCAGCCAACCCTAGAAAACTCCTAACCTCTGATGCATTACGAGGAGTCTTCCATCCTTGGACAACTTCCACTTTAGCAGGGTCCACAGCCAATCCTTGTTCGGAAACAATATGCCCGAGAAACCTAACTTCATTTTTCCAAAAGAGGCATTTAGAAAACATGGTTTTGAGTTGGTTTCTTCACAAGGTCTCCAATACCTCCCTATGGTAGTCCTCATGCTCCTTCTTGCATTTGGAGAAAACCAAGATATCATCAACAAACACCACGACAAATTTATAAAGCTGCACTCTAAATACTCTACTCGTTAAATCCAAAAAGTACGTTGGGGAATTCGTCAGTCCAAAAGGCATTACTTCCCATCATAGAGCCCATCTAGAGTACAGAATGCGGTCTTCGGCTTGCTTTCCTCTATAATTCTTAACTTATGGATCTCGTTGCTAAGTTTAGTTGGGAAAATACTTTAACTCTTACAAGTTGGTCGAACAAGTCATCTATTCTAGGTAGAGGGTACCTATTCTTCCTTGTCTACTTATTCAACTCTCTATAATCAACGCAAAGTCTCATAGTACCGTCTGCCTTAATAGCAAAAACAACGGGGGCTCCCCATTCAAAAGTCTTCTACGAATGAATCCTTTCTTCAATAGCTCTGAGATTTTCTTATCCAGTTCCCTTCTTTCTTTGGGGGACATATGTCTCAAATGCAGAGCGACGGGCCTTGTGTCCTTTTCTAAATTGGTTCGAAACTCAATCTCCCTATAGGTTGGGAGACCCGAGACCTGCTCGTAGACATCCAGAAATTCACAAACTATGGGTACAGATGATGGCTCTCCAACAATAGATAGACATAGTGAGTATAAACGGCTTAACTAACTAAATCTTTGGGTGTACAAAGAACTTCTAGGTCATGACCTCCACAACTCCTTAATCGTACTACCCTCTTATCGCGGTCAAGAATGGCTCCATAATATGAAAACCAATCCATACCTAAGATATGCCTATACCCCTTGAAATTTAGAACATACGCAATACATATGAAATTAACATTGCATATGTTAACACTGCATCTTTGTAAATAAGAGAAAGATGGGTCGAACCCCTAATTGGATTGGAAACCTCTATTGCATTGTTGACCATATGGGTTTGAAGGTTTAAGAAATTTACTACATCCCTAGCTATAAAGGAATGTGATGCCCCTGAATCAAATAGGGTACGAATGGTAACACCAAAAATAAGAGTTATACCTTCTGGAGCTGCTTTTCCTTGGTCCCTTGGTGGCTTACTAGCAATAGGGACGACTTCAATAACATTGTCATGTCTGCTTGATCCTTCCTTAGCCATCTTGGGACACTGATTCTAGTAATGCCCTTCCTCATGGCAGTTAAAGCACCTACCTTTAAAGGCTTCCTTCATTAGACTCACCATACAATCTTTAGCTTCATGACCCTTCTTTTAGCATTTCTTACACACCTTCACATCCTTCTTAAACTTCCTCTTTGACTTATTATTGGCCAAAAAGCTCTCCTTCTTGGACCCTCCTTGCTTTTGGGTCGGTGCAGACTTCTCTTCTCTATTCCCTTCTTCCTTATTGGCCACGTGCAGCATTGCCATTTCAACCAACATCTTATACGTAGCCCCGATAGGTATTGGTTCAACAAAATTTTCTCTTAGCGGGGAATTTAAGCCCTTTACAAACTTCATGACCTTTTTCATAGGTGTGTCTATTAGGCTCATCCTGAATTTAGCCAATTTAGTAGACTTAGCTATGTACTCTTTAAGGGTATAATCTCCTTGCCTCAACTGAATGAACTTTTCCAATTGCAAGCTAAACACTGCTCTAGACATGAATCTCTTTTAAAATAGTCCTTGAATTCATTCCAAGAGAACATCCTTCTAGGGTGCTCATCAGTCACAATGTTCCACCAATTCAAGGCTTCTTTCTTGAGGTGCCAAGCTGCTATTCTTCTTCTTAGCCGATCATCCCAACCAAGCTCTCTAAATATCTTCTTGCAGTTACTAACTCAAGTTATAGCTTCGAATATCCTTTAGTTCCAGAGTCTGTCTTCCCTCCCATATTGAGAAAGTCCTTACACAACTAAGGAAAGTCGATAGGATGGGGTGCTGCATCAACAGGCGGGGCAGTGGGTGCTACTGGTGTAGCTGGACTAATAGGAATCTACTCGACAGTCCTAAGATATTATCTAATTTATTTGGGAATTCCATGAATGGGTGATCTTCTACGGGTAGGGTTCCCTTGCCCGGAAGAAGATTGATTATCGGCCATATCAACTAACTGTAGGTTAAACCTTTAGTGATGATTTCCTAAGTATTTATATACTGAAAGAAAACATTGCCCAGTGTATATGCATATGCTCCAGAAATAGGGTATATATATAGAATTTTGAAAATTATTTTAAAAAAACCTTTTGCAAAATAACAAATACGTCTCTCAGTGCCATATCTTTTAGAACTATCAAAACTCAAAATAAACTTTCAGAACTCACAGCGGATGGAACAAGATAATAGTAAAATGTACCTATTTATTACAAATTCATAACAATGTCAAAATACAAGATACCATCAAATAGTAACATAATCGGTTACAACAATAGTTTGAAAACATGGGTACATATAAAAGAAAAAAAGGTAAATACCGCCGCAAGTCCACCACCTCCATCTCCAAGGGTCACCTTTTCCATCAACGTCCTCAACCTGTGTTGTAATGAGGATGGAGTCAGAACAACAATGTCTGGTGAATAAAAACCTCAAGTCTTACCTTTTCAGTACTTGGGCAGTACATCCCAAAATAAGAATATGTCTACGAAAATAGACCATTAAACCATTTAATACTTCGTTATAAGGATAGGAGGCGGGTCCAACCACTTAATACCTTCCATTCCAGAAGCAGGTTTCTAGAATCCCATATCCCAATCATACGTCATAAACAGCTAACAATGTAAGAGACGGTACTGAAGCCACGTAATACCTTTTATTGGAAAATAGGTAGACACTGCTTATTTAATACCTTTATTAAGGCAGACCTCATCAGTTAATACCTATATCTAAGGCGTGCTCCTCAATGGTACTATCTAGCTGGCATTTTATGGAATCTCTTAGGCCACTCAATACTTCTTTGTGGAAAATAGGCAGACCCTGGTCATTTAATACCTTAATTAAGGCAGACCCCATCATTTAATACCTATTTCCAAGGAGCAGACCCTCTCATTAAGATACCACCTAATGTAACCCCTTGACCATTTATACTTCATCTGAGGAAAAGAGGCGGGCCCTCAAACAACCCCTTAATACCTCAAGACCCCAAAGCAGGCCCTTCGTCTTATGGCCCATACTCATAATGACATCTCACATTAGTCTGACTATCCGTAGGAACTGGTAGCCAAATTAGCTGGATAGATATCCCCTACAGAATTTGGGACTAATCTTACTTATTACAAATATTTAGCATAAGGATATCTCACATCAATCAAAGTGTACACAACTGCTGGTAGCCTCAAAGTGAAGGGCAGACTTTCGTCATGTAACTCTATTGACCTTGCATCCCTATGACTTAGCCATACATCAATTAGTCTACATATATATACACTCATCTCACGGTTTCATAAATCTTGCCTTGTAGGAATCTTCCTCATTACGCCTTAAAATAATAATTAGGCTATATAAGAGTTTCCCATTATTTCCACCTACCAACCAATTACCTTCCGAAAGGGGGAAATTAAGTAAAAATAAATACCTAATTAACTACATCATTTATGCAATAATTATACATCAATTACCTAAATAGTGATAAATATTCGCGCCTAATAAATTCTAGACGCACAGATTTTACACTCTAAACTAGCGTTAAATGTCAATTCCCTAACAAAATATTATTACAAGTTCTTTTTCTTCAAATTCCCCTGATTTCAGCATACCAAAATAAGGGATTCTAGTATCCAAAACAGGGAATAAATATTCATAACCAAAACTGCAATAACATACCTATAAATAAAATAGAAACTCAATTTATTACACCAATTCAATGGAATATCCTAAATAATAAGAATTGCAATCTAAACCTCATATGTTATTCAACTCCTCTTTTACAAAGAAATAGATAAGAATAAGTGGTGTAAACTATGATAGAATTCATAATCTAAACACCTTATTTCATTGAAGAATCACAATTTGAAGCAAAGAAGAAGGAGAAGTGGAATATACTATGAAATTATCAAAAATTGCATACACGAAACAAATTCCATCAAATTAATGTAAAAATTGAGAATCTCAACATAGAATTGACATTTTGAAATAAAAAGGAATTTTGGGGGATTTTATCTATCGTATTTTCGAAATCCCAAAATCCGTATGGCATATTCAAATCCAAATAGAAATACACTAAATAATTACTCAAAAATGAACTACTAAGGTTTCCACTCAGAGATTAGCCTTAGTTTCACTTAAATGGATTTGTAGCCTTCCAATCTCTTCCAAAATCTCTCTCTATTGATATATACACACACAATAGGGAAGAGGTATATATATTCATTAGATTCAGAATAATTGGAGATGAATAGGATAAGAATAGACCAGAGGAAGAAGAAACAAATAAGAAATAAGTTGAATTCTTACCTGAATTCTCTACGGAGTTTCTGAATCTTATTAGAGAGATAGAAATGGTAGAATTTCGTTGCATTCCCCAAAATAATATAAATAAAAAGTGGAGAGGATAGGGATCTATGTATAGGGGTTGAAACGCACAAGAACCGTATGATGGAAGTAAGTGAGAAACGAATAAATCTAGAGCGTTAAAATAATAACACTCCTCTTCAATCCCCTAGCCGCCACTGCCAGAAATTAGCTTCGATCGGTCGACCGCCCCTGTCCTACCGGTCGACAACTAAGGGTCGACTAGTCACAGTGAGGGTGTCGACCAGTTGATTATTTTAGGTAATAATTGATTCCATTGCTTTATTTATTAATTCTTTCCCTTATTCAACTTTAACGTTAAAAGTTAATTAATGTTTACTTAGCCCCCAGGATAATTTTTAAAATTCATATCCTAAATTTAAATGCTTAGTTAAATTTGAATTCAAGCTAAATTAATTTAAATCTAAAAACTTCAAATGCTCATAACCTCTTCGTTTGAGCTCTATTTTCAGCATATTATATATGGAAATAGATCGGAATTTCGCCACGAATGCAATAGAATAACTTTCGCGGTCAAATTCCAACATTTATAAAACTTTCATATTCTATCCTATCATATTTAATTCAATTTAATCCATTTATTTTTGGTTCATTTTATGAGGTGTTACATTCTCCCCCCTTAAAAAGGAAATCTTTCAAGGGGCAAACAACGTAACGTGAAATAATATCCATGTCATACAACCAAGTTATGTACACAACCATCTACTCAACCAATAGTGCACTGTGATTATGTACCACAGACATGCAAAAATGAGCTCAATCTTAGCGTGTAGGTGTAATCGTGTTATGCAAGTGCGTAAGAAAATCCCTAAACATGCATAGAATTTCTACATGAGTAAAAAGTGATTGTGAAAAAAATGTAATAACCATCTCTTTCCATCCAACCTAGCAAAAACGATGCAACCAAAATCCTAAAATTTAGAGAGAGAAATTACTGGTGAAATGCTCTGGGTGAGTGCTCTTCATCTTCTCCTTGGTCACCCATGTGCTTTCCGTCGGATTGTCTCCCCATGATACTCGGACTGGCCTAATTATTTTATTGCGAAGTCTCCTAGTACCATACTCTACAATGCGTGTGATGGCATGGGGCACTATCTGCTCTATCTTAAAATCCCCCAACTGATCAGGCTCTAATATGTTAGCGGTCTCATTAAGGAATTTCCTAAGGTGGGAAATGTGGAAAACATAGTGGACTCCTACCAACTTGCCAGGAAGATCCACATGGTATGCCAATTTTCTTATTCTTTCCATAATTTTGAATGGTCCAACAAATCTAGTCACCAATTTTCCATACTTGCAAAACCTAACAACCTTTCTAAGAGGGAAGATTTTAATAAATACCATATCTCCAACCTTAAATTCATGCTCTTTCCTTCTTTTATCCTTATAAGATTTCTGACGGTCTTACGCAACCTTCATTCTTTGACTGATCAACTCTACTTTTTCCATGGTATCATGGATCAAATCGGGTTTGATTAATACTTTGTTAATGGTTTCCCACTAACAACTAGGCGATTTGCATGGTCGCCCATAAAGTGCTTCAAAAGGGGCCATACCAATCGTCGCTTGATAGCTATTATTATATGCAAACTCAACCAAAGGTAGATGCTGCTCCTAATGTCCTCTAAAATTTAAGACACAAGATCTCAACAAGTCCTCTAAAATCCTATTCACCCTCTCTGTTTGTCCATCAGTCTGTAGGTGATATGCCATGCAAGGTTCAAAGAAGTTCCCAAAGCTGTTTGTAGGCTCCTACAAAACTCGCTAGTGAACAAGGAGTTCCTATCACTAGCTATGCTTACAAGAATTCCATGTAGACGAACTACCTCCTTAATATAAATCTTTGCAAGAGAAGCAGCAGTCCTATTTCTCCTAATTGGAACAAATTGAGCACTCTTAGTGAATCTATCCACAATAACCCAAATAGCCTCATTACCCTTCTGACTTCTAGGCAATCCTTCCACAAAATCCATTGAAATATGTTCCCACTTCCAAGTCAAAATTTCTAAAGGTAATAATAATCCACTAGGCTTCCCTTGCTTGGCTTTTATTTTCTGACATGTCAAACACCTAGCAACAAACTTAGCCACACTCTTCTTCATTCCATTCCAAAAGAAAATTCTCTTCATGTCTTTGTACATCTTATCTCCTCCAGAGTGAATAGTCATCCTTGAGTGGTGGCACTTCATAAGCACATCTCTCATCAAATCATCAATCATCGAAACACAAAGACGTCTATCTCTTCTAAAACATCCCTTCTCATCAACTGAATACCTCCTAGCATGGGGAAAATACTCTCCTTTCCTCAATTTCTCCAAAATATCTACGAACTCCTCATCCTTTACTTGCTTATGCGCTATACGGTCTATCAAGGCTAATCTAATCTCTAATGATTGCTAGAAAAATTTGGATGGGTTTCGTTGATGGTTGGATGTTAAAATTCAAGAGAAACTCCAACTGCCTCTGCTCATAAATAGCACCTAGGGTAGCATGTCTCTGACTAAGGGCGTCGACGACTACATTCCCTTTTTTAGGGGTATACTAAATAAAAAAGTCAAAGGATGCTATATACTCCATCCACCTCTCCTGCCTAAGATTCAAATCTTTTTGGAAAATAGGTATTTGAGTGATTTATGATCAGTGAATAACTAAAACCTCTCCCTCAAGAGATAATGCCTCCATGTCTTTAAGGCAAAGACAATGGCTGCCAATTCCAAATCATGCACTGGATACCTCTTCTCATGGTCCTTCAGTTGTCTACTAGCATAGGCAACTACTTTCCCTTCTTGCATAAGAACTGCCCCTAATCCCATGCCAAATATATATGTGAAAACCGTAAACATCTTGATCCATCTGGAATAGTGAGCACAGGTGCACTAGTCAATGACTCCTTAAGCTTTCCAAATACCTTATACATTTATCATCCCAAACAAAAACTAGATTCTTCTTAGTCAACTGGGTTAAAGGGGCTGCTATTTGTGTAAAGTTCTTGATGAACTTCCTATAGTAGCCTGCCAACCCTAGAAAACTCCTAACCTCTGATGCATTATTAGGAGTCTTCCATCCTTGGACAGCTTCCACTTTAGCAGGGTCCACAGCCAATCCTTGTTCTGAAACAATATGCCCAAGAAACCTAACTTCATTTTTCCACAAGTGGCATTTAGAAAACTCGGCTTTGAGTTGGTTTCTTCTCAAGGTCTCCAATACCTCCCTAAGGTGGTCGTTATGCTCCTTCTTGCCTTTCGAGAAAACCAAGATATCATTAACAAACCCCACAAAAAATTTATTAAGTTGCCCGTTAAATATTCTACTCGTTAAATCCACAAAGTATGCTGGGGAATTCGTCGGTCCAAAAGGCATTACTTCCCACTCATAGAGCCCATCTGAAGTACGGGATGCGGTCTTAGGTTTTCTTTCCTCTGTAATCCTCAACTGATGGATCTTGTTGCTAAGTCTAATTGGGAAAAGACTTTAGCTCCTACAAGTTGGTCGAACAAGTCCTCTATTCTAGGTAGAGGGTACCTATTATTCCTTGTCAACTTATTGATGCAAAGTCTCAAAGAACCGTCTGCCTTAGTAGCAAAAACAATGGGAGCTCCCCATTCAGAATTACTTTTACGAATGAATCCATTCAAAGTTCCTCTTCCCTATCCTAATCAAATCAAAGAAGGGAATACACTTGTCGGTGGCCCTGGAGGTGAATCTGCTTAAGGCGGTGACCTTCCCATTAAGGCTCTGTATCTGCTTAATCTTCTTCGGTACTTGGATGTTTTAAATTGCTTGAATCTTCTCGGGATTTCCCTCGATTCAGCGAGAGTTAACGATGAAACCCAAAAATTTCCCTGATGCAACGCCGAAAGGGCATTTTATGGGATTGAGTTTCATTCCATATTTTCGGAGAACACTGAACATCTTTGCCAAGTCATCGATGTGGTCATTTATTCACTGTGGCTTCACAAGCATATCATCTACATATACTTCCACTGATCGTCCGATCTGGTCTTTGAACATCCTATTGACCAGTCTCTGGTAGGTAGCTCCAGTGTTCTTTAGCCCGAACGGTATCATAACATAGCAATACAGTCCGAGATCGATAATGAAACCGGTGTGCTTCTGGTCGGGAACGTGCATCAGGATGTGATTGTATTTAGATCATGCATCGATAAATGAAAGTAATTAATGTCCAGTGGTCGAATCAACCAGTTGGTCGATCCTTGAAAGTGGAAAGTTGTCCTTTGGGTATACATTGTTCAGATTTGAGTAGTCAACACATGTCCGCCAATTCCCATTTGCTTTTCTCACGAGAATAGGATTAGATACCCATTTGAGGTAGAGGGTGTCGTGGATAAACCCATTGCTTTTGAGCCCATCCACCTCCTCTTTAAGTGCGGCAGATCTTTCCGGATCCATTCCGTGTTGTTTTTGTTTCATCGGGATATGCCTCGGGTGGATATTCAATACATGGCTCGCAATGGTCAGTGAAATCCCACACACGTCAGAATGGGTCCAAGCGAATGCATCAAGATTCGCTCGGAGAAAACTAACTAACTCCTTCATTATCACTGGGCTAAGCTATCATCCGATCTTCTGGACCTGTAAGGGGACGTCGTGACTGATCGTGGTGTCGATTGTCATCTCAACGGGTGCAGTCTTGGATCCTTTGGGCTCTTCTTCTTTATCTCTTGGATCTATATCTTTATAGAACCGACTGTGGTGCCTGAGCCAAGGACCAGATGTTGGTTGCTAAACCTCATTTGTTATTATATAGAGAGACTTCTCCCCACATTTTCCCTTCTCCTTTCGCTGAGAATCCCTCAACTCAGCCGCATAACAGGCACAACCAGTTGCTTGGTCTCCATGAACAACTACCACACCATTGCCTGTTGGGAATTTTAGTATCAAGCACTAAAGGGTAAGAGCTGCCTTGAATTCAGCAAGGATCGGTCAGCCCAAAAAGGCATTGTATGGAGAGTCCATATCCAACACAACAAATGGCAACATTTGCTCTCTCCTATGGCTGCCATCCCCTAATTCCACTGGTAGCTTGACATAGCCTACCACTTCAGTAGTGACACCGTTAAAGCCATGGATGCGGGCTTTGCACAATTTTAGGTCTTTGGCTTCCATTCTCATTTGGTCATAAGCCTTCTAGAAAACAATGTTTACAGAACTACCACAATCAATCAAAATCTTCCTCACTAAGGCAGGGCTGATCATGGACGAGATCACAATCAGGTCGATTGTAGGGGCCTATACCTTATCCCCATCTCTACTTTGGAATACTATGTCATCCGTCATAGTACGTTGTTGTTTTTCTGGAGCACCATCTTCCGTGTTTGAATAGCATTCAAAATCAACATGCCTAACCGCATTTTCATAACGCTCCATTTCATGCCAGCTTCTGTCGGCTGGATGCGGTCCTCCAACAATGGTATTGATAACTAGCCTTCCTCCGTTCCGCCTAGGTTCCTCAACACTAGACAGAGCTTGTCCTCGATTAGGGTCGAATGTCCCATGCCCACCGTCCTGTGGGGCTTTAACAAACTGTTGCAATTTTCTCTCATGAATTAACTTCTCAATGATATCATGCAAGTGATGACACTCATCTGTATTGTGTCCGTAGGTTTCATGGAACCTATAGTACTTCCCTGTCTGCTTTTGCATCTCCATCGACTCTCTCGGAGGTGGTTTTCGGTACTGCAGGGTATTACAGGTTGATAGATAGATGTTCTCTAACAACATGTTCAAAGGCGTGTATGTGTCGTACGTAGGGATCCTTGGCTTCCTTCTCCCAGAATGCCATCTCCGATCGCGATTTCTGTCCCCTCCTTTTTTTTGCTCATTCGGTTTATTCTGAATATTAATCTGAACTTTGCTAGAACTATCACCAGATTGTTTTACTGCCACATTATTTTGTACTCCCTCGGCACTTGGGCTTGCAACATCCCTCTTTCTAGTTCGCTTTGCCTCCTCCATTCTCATAAACTGAGCTGCCTTTGAAAATAAACGGTTTAATGTGGAAGGAGGCTTTCCTACCAACCAATCACTAAATTCGGAATTGGGGTCGACTTCCCTAGTTAGTGCCATGAGTATTGCATCATCATTTGGATTACTGACTTCTATAACAGCTGTATTGAACCTTTCTAGGTAATCTTTAAGTGACTCCCTCGGTGCCTAAACCAAGTTGAAGAGAGACATAACATATTTAGGGCGAGGCGCATGCATGTGGAACAGCTCCAAAAACTTTGTTGCTAATGCATCAAATGAAGAAATAGACCGCGACGGTAACTTATTGAACCACTTGGTTACAACTCCCTTTAGAAAAATAGGGAAACATCTGCACTCGAATGTATTAGGCGCTCTAGCGGAGTCCATAAGCCATTCTTAACTCAAAAGATGTTGCCTGAGTTTCGTTTTTCCCATGTAAGCAGGCATCAAAGGCATATTAAACCTTCGTAGATACTTTAAATGTAGAATGTTATCGGTGAATGGAGTATGGCTCATGGATAGTCCTCAATCATCATTGGTTAAGCCCTAACCTTTTTTCACAAGCTTCCATACCATGGTTGTTAAGTCTGGTATTTGAAGAGTTGATGCCAAGTGGTGGTCGTTTTCCAGCTCATGTGAATGTCTCGGTCCATGTTTACGGGCAGTACCACGTTGCCCTGGCTCCTCTTGCTCCTGATCCATCTCTTGAGCAGCGGTCCTACCATCATCTCTTAGCTGTGGTTCAACTATATTCACCTAAGCTCCAGCACCCCGATCAATTGCAGCACCTCCGAAGAGGGTCCCTCCAGCTTATTGGTGATCCCCCCCATAGGAGGAGGGATCAGCGCCGATCCCTTTGGAGGGATCGGGGCTGATTGGTATTGATCGTTGGTAGTGGGCCACCTGGTTCTATTCTGATGTTCCATTGTTGTACGCATTAGTTTTGTGGTGTATGCTTTGGTGATAATTGTCAAATGAAGAGGAATTATCTTATCCTGAGTACGAAGTGGGCTCCCTCCTTGTCTTGCCATGCTTATCCTTCAATTAGTTCATCAGGTCAGTATTGGCCTGGATTTGTTGCTAAGTTACTGACAGTTGTCCATCAGTTCCTTCATCAAGTTCTGGAAATCAGCTCTGGTGGTGAATTCACCCAGATTCTCAGTTTCTGTAGCTACTGGTTGAACATTTTGATTAACTTGATGATCATTAGCTTCTTCATTTCTTTAACAATAGAAGAAGTGGACTTAGTACCTCTGATCATGGCTATTAATTTCCTTTCGATCTCCATCAAATTTGAGTTGAAACAGAAACTTGTTTGTAGAAAACTGGATCTATCTCGTGGATATGGGAATCCACCAGTAGACGATGAAATCTAATCAGACTGAGAATTGATTTTCTCAGTGAAAGCATTGAAATGTTTGCGCCAAAATTGGTCACAAACATCCAGTAGATTTCTGTAGAGAAATAAATGAAGATATCTGAATAAAATTAGAGAAAACAAGTAATTAAATAACAGAAAATAAGCAAAAACAAGAACACGACGATTTATGATGGTTCGGGATTGAAAGCCTACGTCCACTTTGGATAAATTGCTTTTTCAATGACTTTGAATTCGGAGTACAATAGGGTTTGGATCAGAATCCATGAATACAATGCAGTACAAAGCAATTAACAGCCTATAGATCCCTCAAATGAACCATGAAGCCTTTATTTATAAGGGGAGATGGTTAAATATTTTCTTGAAAAATCGCTAGCGGAATCTCCATATGCAGACAAGGTCACACAATCAATCGCCAGATCCAAACCCTAAGGAATAAGGATTGGCCCCGGTCCTTCTTATTGGCGACGTAGCGAGTTGTGATCCCTCTGGTGGGTCCCCCTTCATGTTAGCTCCATGTCACCAAAGATGTTTGCATATTTGACTTCAGGATTTTGAAATATGGGTTGATTTCCATTAAGTTGAACTGCTAAGCTAATACGATCTGA
This sequence comes from Allium fistulosum, assembly GCA_030737815.1. Taxonomy (NCBI): domain Eukaryota; kingdom Viridiplantae; phylum Streptophyta; class Magnoliopsida; order Asparagales; family Amaryllidaceae; genus Allium; species Allium fistulosum. The sequence goes on from CM060901.1 coordinate 392,303,292, forward strand.
TCCATTGTGCAGAGGAATGGATCGTACCCGATCCCTCGCCTAGTTGATACAATAACCCATACTTAGAATATTCTGTTCAATTCATCCATTGGTTTCACTTGGTCGCTGCTTTATATTATTGTTTGTGCTTGATCTCTTGACTCGGTGGTCATCTCTATAAACTGTTTTCCTTATGCATCATCGAGCCTAACTTGTCAAGTCAGTCTGCATATAGCCGAGCTAAAAGGCCGAATAACAATATAATTGACTAAAAATAAACAATGTATAGAGCTATATATATATACTTTCAGAATCCCATGGCGGAAAAAATAAAATATAATAACAAAATAATGTACCCATCTCATAAAACCAAGCTAAAAGAGAACAATGTCACAACAATCACAAGACAAGTCTAGTATAAAAATTTGGGTACATCATAATAACATAAATAGATAATTGATAAAGATAACTATCATCCAAGCCTCATCCATCTTCTTTGCACTTATCGTTATACCTAACATGTAGATTGTAATGAGGAGGGAGATAGAACAACAAAGCCCGATGAATGAAAACCTCAAGTTTTACAGTAATAGTATATAGGCAGTAACCTTCGGATAAGCAGTATGTCTTACGTATTATTTTACCTCTCCAAACCTACCCTCAACTACAGAACCATAACCCTATAATTCCATCTTCACAATTATAAAAGTGATGCAATGCAACTATGGAGTATATTGGGTTCAACAACCCATCTCTCATCCAATTATATCCTAATGATGTGACAGAGAGTACTCAGGTCACTTACGACCTTTTGAATAGGAATAGGAAGATCCCTTCGGCCATTTAATACCGAAATCCAAAATGAAACCCTTCTGGTACGTCCTAGCAACCATCGTAAAATCTCTTCTATGCCACTTAATACTTCTTAAATATGGACGAGGCAGACCCTTCAGCCATTTAATACCTCACCCCGAAGTAGACCACCCCCAAGAGATTTTTACCAACGCCCCTAAACAATAATCCTGACCATTTAATGCTTCTTGATAGGGAGAGGCAGACCCTAGTACAACCATTTAATACCTCAACCCCGAAGCAGGCCCATCTTGGGATTAACATGCCTCTATGACCCATAACCCAACCATGACGTCTCACATTAGCTCGACAATTTGTAGGTGTTGGTAGCTTGATTAACTGGAAAGACTTACCTAACAAATTATGATTAACCTCACGTCCACCGTGGGTACTTATTATAGTCAATGTCCCACATCAATTACAAAACTCGCATTGCTGGTAGCCAGATTAGTTGGGCATACTTTTGTGTGCTTTCAACCGACCTTGCATCCCTATAACTTAACCATAATTTCCGATGTCCAACATTCAAACACACAAAAATATGTCAACATATATGTATAACGCACACATATACATACACACACACGTGTGTGTGTGCGCGCGCATGTATGTATGTATGTATGTACGTAATATATGTATACACATCACCTGTATTTACACATTAAAGGCCTTATAAGGGAAACTCCTTATTTCACCTTTATTATGGATTAATTCCATAATTATCCTTAACTCATCTTTATTATATTTATTGTTAATTATTAATTTCCAATTATATATCTTAATTATTATATATGTTACAGTTCTATAATTATAGTTATAAGTTTCGAAGTTTAAGGGAATATATATAGCATAATATTAAATTGTACCTAATTTATTTTTTATTCCTAATGTTAATTTATTACATTTGTCCATTGTCTACTCGGGGTGATATATTATTTTCATATTACTTACTACAATTTCAATATAAGTTCCAAATCAATATAGTAATTACATAATAGCCAATATTATCAATAATTTAACTACATAATTCAGACTTATACATATATATTAAAAACAAAATCCAAACGTACAATCTATTTTATGTTAATATAATAGGATTGCTCCTTTTCCAAAGAAGAAATTTTACAACATAAACATTTTATATTCCATCCAACAATTTGAACATACAGCGTTGAAACAACAAAAAATCTTGCTTATTTCAATTGTTGAAATAGACGGTGCAAACTACAGATAAGAGGAAAAATCTATTTTCCCCTACTTTGCACACCTATTTCTATATATAGAATTCTTTGTTATAACAACAACAAAGTGATCAAATAGAATACAAAATGTTTATATTGTAAATATTAATAAATCCAATCCTATTACATTAAAATAAAACAACCAAGATTCCAAACAATGCAAGATTTACATATTATGGGGAAATTTTAGGGTTTTGAGTTATTGAATTTTCGTATGCAAAATCTTACAAGGTATAATACAAATCCAAACATCAAACTACACAATATGCTATTAGGGAAAAATTAAGATTTCCATTTAGATAATTCCTAATGAACCAACTTGGATTTGCTATGTGCGATACCCTTTCCCTTTCTCCATGTTTCTCCTTTTACTATAAAATAAAATTGGTTACGCATATTAGATTTAGAAATTGTTGATCAGGGAGGAAGAGAGATATACATATACACACACATAAATATATATATATATATATATGGATAAATTACCTTTCTCTTTTGCTAGATTTCCTTAAATCTTCCTCCAATCTTTGCACAAATATATTTATTTTTGAAACTGCATCTCAAGAAGTTTTATTATGGAGAAAGAGAATGATAGAGCGTTGTTGACGGCTTAAAATTTGTATGAAGAGAATGAGTGGGTAGCCTCTTATTTATAGTAGTTTAGATGCGCTAGAACAGTCGGATTGAGAGTCTTTTATTTATTTAAAATCTGAGCCATTCAGGCCTAGGGAAACACTAGCTGTCACACAAAGATCGATACTGGTCCTTCCTAGGTGGTCGACCACTAGCATTCAACCGTAAGGCCGTCGACCGACTGTGGTCCCAATCGTAAATTATTTTAACCTTAACGTTTAACTATTACTGATTACCGTTTTATTTAGAATTAAGCTTTCTGGTATTTATTTCCTCATTCAATTTATATTATTTTTGATATGAAATTTTCAAATGTTGATATCTTCTTTATTTGAACTACGATCGCGAAGCTCTATATATGAAAATCGCTCAGAAAATGATCACGAACACAATTGCATGTTTCGAGCCAAATTCTGGCGTTTACAAAATTTCCATTCTTACCATCATTATTAATTAATTGATTTTTCTTAATTAATTTTTTATTAGTTTTATGGGGTATTACAAGACATCCAAAAGGAAATATACATAGTCATCTATTCAGATCATAATACAATATAAATACTGTCTCCTCTAAAGCCTAAACATCCAAAGTGGCTGATTTCCCTATATCTGAAAAGTCTTAGACTGACCCAAGTACTATATAAATACTAAAACATCATACTATATCTAAATCCAAAGTAAGTACTTAACAATAAGCATGTTAATGAATGGAAAAGTACGAATATGACATAACATAATATTCATCATAGCGTCATAATAATATACCATGCCTCACATCTCAAAATCACCAATGAAATACATATAAGCAAGTAAGAATCACACCATCTGTAAATCGAGTGACAACAATTAAACTCATCGAAATCACAAATTATTATAGACAAGCACACAGCGTGTCCACAAAATCACCAATAAAGGAATGAATCATACCGGATAAGAATCAAAAACCAAAATATCTACTTTGACTTACAGTCCTGATGGAAGTGAAGACTTCTGACTGTCTAGCCCTAAAAGAAAATCCAAGAAATCTAGAATTCTAAATAAATAATCAAAATATCATTACAAGGCTTACAAATCTCGACTTACAACCCTAATGGAAGTATAAATTTCGACTCTTAAGCCATAGAAGATAAATCAAGAAATCTAGTACCTAAATAGAACATTATCCATACGAAATACAAAAATCGATATCCAAAAACACTATCTCAACTTGTTGTCCTGATAGAAGTAAATACTTCCCACTTTTAGTCCTAGGAGATAGCAGGAAATACAAATCCCACACAAAGCACAATTCAAACAAAATCATTGAAAACAATATCCAAATAATTATCTTGACCTACGGTTCTAATGGAAGTAATAACTTCCGACTGTTAGGCCTTCAGAGATATCATGTAACACAAACTCAATAAACATCAAAGTCAATCAAATACCCAATGAACAAAACCATATATCTTGACCCACAGTCCTTAAAGATGTGAAACTCTTGATTAAATAGTCTTAAGAGATAGAAATGACAAATCATACAAAAGATATCTCTCAACCATAGGATCTTACAAGAGAATGACAGACATGATCAAAGCAAGTCTCCAATGTCATAGATAGACAACACGCAGTTGTCTCGGGTTAGGCCATCTCAAATAACAGACCAACATAGTAGCTAGTCTCTAACGTTATATGAACGTCGTCTCTAATGAGGTAATAAGATCAAATGTCTCATAGAAAATGGATCTACATAAGTTATCCAAATGGGAGACTGACGTATCGCAGCACTGCTCTGGGAAAAGCTAACGACCACGACTCGCTTCCTGCTCTTGATGTAGTGGCATGAACCCTATGACATAGATTCTTAATAATACTCTAGACTATATAAGTCCTAATGAGAGTAACTACTAGCACTCTGGAATCTAGGAGTCCTAATGAGAGTGATTTCTCTCGAATATACGGGTCCTGATGAGAGCGTCTCAATATAACAAATCCTCAACTACTAACCCTAAGAGTAGATAACGATACTCGACTAGTTACTCCTTAGAGAATGCAATGAAATACTCTCGACAAAATGAGTCATCGTGAGAGAAATAATAAGTACTCTCGACTCCATACGTCCAAATGAGAGCATCACAATGTCATACTTCCTCGACTACTAGCCCTAAGAGTAAATAATAATATACTTAGCTAGTTAGCCCTAAGAGGATAAATCTATAAATCCTAGCATAACTCCAACCTGTAGTCCTTGGAGAGTAATCAAACTCTTGCTACTAAGCTCCATGGAATCACCTCTAGAAGATATCACAAATTCCCAACTCATCTTCAGAATATAAGTGACATCTACTAACCAATAGTCATCGAACAAGCATTACTTGAGCATCTCATACCACTTAGTATTACTCGAATGTTCACTAAAAGTTAGTAAACTACACTCGCTATAACAACGGTTATTCTACAATATGAGTTAATAGAATAATCGAAAAAAATATTATCAAGCATCCCATACCACCCAGTACTATTACTTCGTTTATCCAACATTCTCATTATATAGAATTAAAACAAAATACAAATCAAATACTCTGTATGAGGATTTAATAGAGTAATCAAATAAGTATTACTAAACATCCCATAACACTATGTATTGCTAAACTGTTTATTCAAAATTCTCATAAATAGAATTTCACATAAATCTCTAATAAATTAATTTTGAACCACAATATATAAAAAAAAGGGCATATATTTCAAACTCTTAAAAATTGATTTTTGATAATAAAAAATCCCCTTTTGAAATTACCTTCTAATCCTTTTTATTAAATATTCACCTTACAAAAGAAATTCCCTTTCGGAAAATATTTTTTAAAAACCACTTACTTGTACTTATAAAAATTCCTTACATTCCAATATTCTTGAAAATTATCTATTTTCATTTTTAAAAGAACTTTTATTTCCAAAACAATTTCCAACAAAACATTTTATTTTCCACCACTTTTATTTATTTATGAATATACTTCAATCTAATTTTAGGATACTATAAATAATTTTCTAAAGATTTCTAAAATCTTTTAAAATAAGAAAATCAAAAAAACATCCAAAATATAAATAACGGAGCGAATTTCTTCAAAATCATCAAAATCATCAATATAATTATTATCGTGTAGCCTCAGTGGACCTACATCGAATTCCATCCATCCATAATAATGCACACGCAACATTCAAATAAATTGCAGTAACCAAAATGTAATCGGACAATGTCTACTTTGCATTTTGACAATCTAACATATATAAAGTCTCAGCATCAAATCCTAAATCATAATCAATATAACAACAATCAATCCAATATACCAGCCAAATATTTTGACCAAGCAATCCAATCAATAAAGGAGATAAATATATAGCATGCAATGAATTATAGATATAGATGTGGGTTTAGAAACTCACCGAAATACCGCTTGAGCTACCGAAACAACGACTGAATGATGCGAAAATTGCCGCCATCTACTCTTGCCAAGCCAAACTTCTTCGCTGCCAGAACTCAACATCACATCACCTCCAACAGTCACTAACCCAAATGCCAATGCATGCAACCGCGTTGATGTAACCTAACATTGAATGTCCTGCACCTTCCTTTGTCACCTATATGCCCAAATCATCGACAAACCTCTAATTTGTGATGCCCTAAAATGTAACATCGCTTGTCACTAGGCAAGCACACGTGTGTACGCCTCGAAGCGGCACCAAACTGCAGTCGACATTGATGTTTCCCCCCTTTAACGGTGTCGACGTTGCTAGACCAAAGCGCCTCAGGCGCGATTTCTTTTTCTTTTTTTCTTTATCACGACTTGATTTTCAAATTTTGGAGTAATTCGAAGAAAGAGGGGGTTTGGGTTTGGGCAAAGTAAAATCAGGGTCTAGCTTAGATAATGGACTTATGTTCGAAATGGGAAAAGGAATGTTCTGGGCTAATGTGGGTTTGAGCCAAAATTTGAGCTCTAATTTAAACTAAATAAATTTTATTTTATTTTCTTATAAACAGTTTTTTCATTTGTTTGTAAATAAATTCCAGTCAAATCAAATTAATTTACACTTCATTGTGCAGCATGTATATCGATAACTACACAATTTCTTTTAATTCAATATTTGTTTATTTTTATTCAATTATTCGTTAAAACATTTTGTTTAAGTTTAATATATTACCTGAAAAGAAATTATTAATTTAATTCAATTTATTAAAACAAAATCGTTTCTTAACTAGACTTTAAATAAGTAATAAGTAAGAATTTATTTTCAAAATAATAATTATCAAAAATTGAATTTGAATATTTCTATTTTAATTAAATTTATTTATTTTACGGCGTAGAAAGTTGGGTTGTTACAGACTTCCCCCTTATGATAAGTGCGTTCTTGCAATTTTTATAGGGAGACGTCATACACAACTCATACCCTGAACACTCTTCATATTTTCAATCTTCTGTAAAGTTACACAATCCTCTACGTGGCTTTCTTTACTCCTCAACTTATCGTATGCCATAATAAAATAGAATTATCATCGACTTCCTATTTTTCGCATACGATATATTTTATGAAATTTTTTCTAAGTGTCAGATTTTTCTGAAAATTTTGGCAGAGTCTCCTTTGTACCGAGAGTGTTCCGAAAAATCAAAACACAATATGATCACAATATATATACATCCCAACCATGGGGCATCTCGAAACATGGGGAAAATAATATAATATCACATATATATGGATATATCGTAAAAACGTGTCTTTTTATTAGCATTTCAGTTAGCTATTTTACTTTTATGCGAGCAAAAGCGAGCAAACATCATCGATTAGTCCAATTTTGCTTCATAATTACCTATTCTCAACTAAAGTTTTAAAATTAGCTTCATATAAGGAAGTATAGTAAGTTTGCATTCATGTAATGTAAAAGAAATGCAACATTCATATTTAACCACTTTTCGACAAACTTTCAAAGATCAAAAATTTGAAATTAGGGATGAGTTTCTAAAGTAAAGTTGTTATTTAGTGTTATAGTTTTCCAAAACAATTATCGGACCACACAAATGTCAACTACAACTTGAGTTATGATAGTTTTTCTATAGGTAGTAATATTTGAAGCGGGAATACAAGCGCATGGCCACTTAACAAACCTATGTTATTAGCCAACACTTAAAGTAAAAGTTGTTGCTTATGTTCTTAGCTTTTTATAAAGTGCAGGATCATCGAAAGCAGATAAACTGTTCAAAGATTACGACAATTTCAATTTTAAGTCCTACAAATTCAAAAGTAAATTCCATTTAACATTAATTACAAGAAATTTCTTGCTAAAGAACACACTTTCTCCTTCTTCTTTCTCCGTTGTTAATTCATAAATTTATTATCACTAGCATAAAATATTTTAGATACCTATTCCTTTAACGACTTATATACATTTTTGAAATCAATCTACACTTTCACTTCTATTATTTTTCTTTTTCAATGAATTTTATTTCTTTTGACATGATTTCGAAACAGATTTACATAAATTGCTCTTCTTCTTTTTCAAGACATGTTTTAAAATAATTAGCATTTTTCACGAATCTTTATTAATACAATGGGTAACACATTTTTAATTTATTTTTCTCTTTATAAAATCTATTTTCAAATCAAAACAATTATATTATATATCTATACATTTTTCACTAGAAAACTCTTTTAAATAACACTTAAACAAATATATCTTTATATACTATATTCTGTACTTTAATTTAAATATACAATGTTGTCACGCCATAAATTTTAGTGATTCATTTCGCTAATTGGCTGCAATATTGACTACCTAGGATGATATATCAAAATTGTCTCGCTATCGATTCAACTTCACATTAATACCTAATGGTTGCATACGTGGTTCAAAATATATACAAATCTAGAAAAATAATATTTTCATTCTTCATATAATATATTATTCTAAAAAACAATATACAATTCTGAGAAAAATATATCTTATATCATTCCAAAATACAGTGTCGGTTTTTCCTTGTTTAAGTGTTTAGAAATCCCAATCGAATACATGCGCCCCGCACCGACTAGAATTTTTAAAGCACTTGACGGACAAATTAACACCAAAAGAGACTACCAAACATTTCCAATCACTTTATAAAATAAAACTCATATTTTATCGAATCATATGCATGTTTAAATAAAAATATTTATTTTCAAAATTGTATATACATCCAATTCATCAACCATTAACAATAATGAAAATCATCACACATCATCCATCCATAGTATCAAACAAGCATTATACTAAAATACACACATTTTCAAACAAGAAAACAAACGCCTTTAGTGGAAATCTATCTATCAGTTTCCGATATGCAACTCTGATCACTATTGGATCCTTTACTCAACTCGCCCCATCACAATTTGCAGTTGTGAAGTATTTGTAATGCAAGATTCAGATTAAGGTCTTTTACAGCTTCCCTAACCGAACTACTTCATTCTAATTCGAGCTACACAAAGGTTTGCTCACTATCATCAGCGCCGACACTACTCATCAGGCTAACCACTCCTTACTTCTTTACCTCACTCAACAACTTCCATTTCATAGGGAGACAAAACACAGAAGAGGTAAGGTTAATGAATATATAAAATAGGAAAAATAACAAGTATGTCCCCAGATGATTATCTTAGTAAACATCGCATACTCATACGATCTCTTTAATATAGGGTAACTAACACACACCCAAGGGGAACAGGGACTCTAAAGTCACTCTAAGGCCAATACTCATGTCCCATATATTCTATATTATTCTGAACCTGCTCTAATACCAATTTTAACGCCCTACTTCTAAACTCATACTACCAAAGAGAATTACTAGGTAATCTTGTCTGATAATACAGAGAATGAGGCTTGTTCGGAATGACCACACATGAAAATTCACTTGGTCTAACATCAATATGTATTAAAAATTTCATATAACACATCCATAGGTATCCTATATCGGCATAAAGCAATAAACATGTGGGTTTACCAAGACAGAACAATATAGAACATATATGAATGAAACAGAGTCATAGACCATAGCAGAAAAATATAATACATAACAATCTGTAATGTCTATCTCAATACGATAATATATATCAAGTCAAGTTTAAAATACATAACTCGTAGTCCTATCATCAAAAAAAATTATAACATCCCCTTATTTGAGACTCGAAGACGAATGTCGATGATTTTGTAGTCATCACCGAAATTATCTTCCAACGACATAAGTGAGTTTGGTATATTCAAAAAATAGACTAAGTAAACAGAGCAGCTAATCATTTCATTACATGGAAATTCTTTTTAATATTCATCACATACATTTTACATCAACATTAACCCCAAAATTCGTGCCCACATAGGGGTCAAATAACAATTGAAAATAACATAGTAGGAGTCGAGACAACATATGAAGATGCAGCCTAAACTCCTTTAAATACAGCATAAAACAACATCTTTATTTTCAAACAAAGCCTCCTACTCCATCTTTGGTATTCTACTACAGCGCCTACTATTAACCTACTTATTCCATAAACTCAGCCTACTCAAATGAGCACTGTGAGTTTATAGGGAAAACAGTAATAAAAACACTGGTTTGACAAAAAGTCTAGTGTGAATGATACTTACCCTAAACAAACACATAGTGAGACCAGACTGATCTGCACAGAATGGGTCTCCACCTCACTATCCAAAAACATCAAAAAAGAAACAATCATGGTCTGACACAAATAGTTCTCCTTTACTATTACGCCTTTATGCGTTCTTAAGCGATTCCCATTTACTACTGCGCCCCCGGCACAGTCCCCGTTTACTTCTATACTTAGATTATTCTGTAACATATTCTTCCCACTGGTTACTGCACCCCTGGTGTTGTCCCCTACTTAGCTTCCATTTTTAGATTATTCTCTATCTATTTAATACTGCACCCCCGGCACAGTCCATTTACATTCTCCACTTTAGTTTATTCTTTAACCTAAATTGCTTCCTTAGCGCAGTCTCCTTAAATTCTCCTTTTTAGGTTATTCTTTTATCTATCCAGCACCCCCGGCGTGGTTGAATGCCTTTCCCTACCTTCCCAAGTTGTGCATTCGTAAATGCCTCTCCTCACATTCCCAAGATGTGTATCCACTTAAATAGTTGTTTAATTTGGAACTACCATCGTAGTCCTTGGAAGTTGAATGTCTCTCCTTACCTTTCTAAGGTGTGCATTCGAGTGAGCATCCCCACCTAGCGTCAATAGCCCTTCCAACCCTATTTCTAACTTAGCAAATAGGAATCCTTCCTATTGCTATCATGGCCTCTCCACGAGTTGCACCTAATTGGCTTTTTATTAGATTTCATTACTTCTTTCCTAGACGCAGTATCACACTACCCCAAACCCTGAGCACTATATATTTTTCTAATTTTTGCTGCACAATATGACCTTTACACATTGCGGTGCAATTTAGCTCTTTCCTTCCTTCCATTTTGCGGCGTGGTATGTCTTCCACAAATTGTGGCACAACTCAACTTTCCCTTGAAAGTTTCTAGATCCCTTCAACGAATCACTACCTCCTACCTTGTACGTATAATTATTTTATAAAACATTAGGTCACCGCCTAAGCCCCATACCTAACAACATCTGATAAGTCTGACAACGTATTTACACATGTGGCCATATAATTAGTACCCATTTCCCTTTCAGTTATTCACAATGTCCTTCATTTTCTTTTCAGCATTTTAGTTGGATATGGTTCCCTATTCGCCTGACACTTGTTTTATTATATAATTTATTATATTACAAGCATCCCCGCATTTCCCACTTTACCCCGACGCAGTACTTAACTCATAGTAACTTATTTTTCTCCTAGGAAACTTTACTAAAATCCCAAAAAATCCATGAACGGTTACTTCAGTATTCTCTACTTTTTCCTTCAATTTAAAGGTATTTTCCTTATTTATTTTCTAGGTGTTCTCCTTTAAAAATATATAATAAATCATCTGGACCTAGGAAGTTTCCCAAATTAAAAACCCATTTCTATAATCATGATTAGATCTTCATATAAAGCTCATACAGCATTTCGAAATCATTAAGGTGGAGAAATACATCTGAATATCCCATTTTCCTCTATTTCTTCCTAAAAACATTCATTAAACTTGTAAAAATCATTAGAATAGGGAGACTCATCTGAACATCCCATGTTCCTCCCTTTCCCTAAAACATTCGTCAAGCTTTTATACTTGTTATTGAAAATCCATATGAAACTCCATCATACAAAAAAACACACCAACTCATACCGAGACCATATATTAGAGAACTATATAAGAAGGTTAAGTATTACTCATCTAAATCTTTACGATTTCTTGCTTTAGTTTTTTAAATCCTCCGTTTTGCTTATGTTTTGCTTACCTCCTCTTTACTTGCCCTCCTTAAGCCGCCACCATTAATGTTTCTCTCAAGCTTTTATTTAATTTTTAGTAGAATGAAATGAATGAATGACAAAGAGAAATCCTTATTGTCCCACAATAATTTGGTCTAGGGCCCTCTTACACCTTTTCAATAATCCATTACCCCTCGTTTCCTTATTTAGCCTGCCTTGGCTCTTTTAATTAATTAATTAAATGAATTTTAAATGATAGTTTGTTATAGTCTTCCCCCCTTAAGGAATTTTGCCATCAATATTCAATCAAGGCACAATAGTGATTTGCTAACTATTATATGCTTACGCTAAAAATTCCCATGAGTTCCCTTTTTTTTGAAACTTGATTCCCAATTTATATATATGTATATATATAGACACGCACATGTACATATGTGCATATATATATATATGTGTGTGTGTGTGTATAACGTACTACTGTTATCTACTAATATGGAAACCAACCATAATATTCATACATACATACATACATACATAATTACATATACATACATATATATGGTCTATCACAATACAACTGAATACATAGCTCATATGCTGATCTGAAATGAACAACTCTAGATAGGTCTACGCACATGCAGTCCTCTTGATCTACACTCCATTGGACACATACTAGCTTCACCATCTTGTTCTGAAGCCTCTTCTCATCCCGATCATTATCCAAATCGGTCTACACACATAGGTCATATTCGGCACTATGACCAGGTTTTCTACTGCCCCCCAACAAGCTACTACGTCCGGATCCCTAATGTATTTCCGTAGATGTGATACATGAAGCACATTATGAATCCCTGCAAAGACACTAGGGATTTCTACCTTATACTCTATCTTCCCAATCCTTCTTACGATCGAAAACGACCCTACATATCTAGGTGCTAAATTTCCAACCTTCCCAAAACGCATCACACCTCTCATCGGAGAAACTTTCACGAACACTTGATCACCTACTATGAACTCTAGTTCTTTACTGCTCATGTCGGCATAACTCTTTTGTCTAGACTGAGCTGCCTTCATCCTAGTTCAGATCAGGTCTACTTTCTCAGTAGCATCTTTAAGCACATATGGTCCTAACACATGTCCTCTGTCTCCAACCAACATGCATGCGACCTACACGGCCTTCCATACAATGCCTTTAAATGGGGTCATCCCAATGCTGCTTTGATAGCTGTTGTTATATGAAAACTCTACCAAATATAGGTAATCCTCCCAAGATCCACTAAAGTCTAAAATGAAAGCTCTTAGCAAGTCATCTAGGATCTAGTTGACTCTCTTAGTCTGCCCATCTATCCATGGATGGTACGCAATACTCATGCCCAGCTCTGTACCCAACATCTTCTGCAAACTACACCAGAGCTCACTGGCGAATAATGAATCTTGATCACTAATAGTAATGTTGGGCATCCTATGCAATCTCATTATTTCCTTCATATATATCTCTGTCAACTTTGGCGTAGTACTCTTAGCCTTCATTGGAATTAAGCACACTTAGTTAGTCTATCAACTATGAACCAAATGCTCTCATTCCCTACCCGTGACCCTAGCAACCCATCTACGAAATCCATAGACGCTGAACCCATTACCATACTGGAATCTCCAAAGGCTGCAGGAGCCTACTAGGCTTCTGATGTTCTGTCTTCACCTACTAGCATGTAAGACATCTTCTCACATACTCTTCCTTATCTTTCTTCATCCGTTCGTAGAAGAAATTTGTCTTCATGTCTCGACACATCTTTGTACCTCCAGGATGTATCGTAAACTTTGAATGATGACATTTGTCAAATACTTCCTATCATAATCCTACTGTACTCGGAACATACAACTCTCAATTCTTCTGCAATCTTCTTTCCTTATCTACATTGAACCCATTTAGTTCTACTGCCTCCATTCCTAAGTCCAAGTTCCTTGTTATATCAGCATAGAACTAGTCTTCCTTCTGCAATGCAGTAATCCCTTCTATCAGCGCAGGCCTTGCTTCCAAGCATGATAACATCCCTGAACTACTGCACGAACCTGCATTAGACCAAAAATGTACATAGCATGCAGACATTGTTTCCAATACGGTCCATACCTCTATCATAGCCAAAACGCAATTATGTTATTTTTGGCTTATGGCATCAGCTACTTTGTTGCCTTTTCCTACGGTATAATTTGTCCCAAAACCATACGATGCTAGAAACTCTAACCACCTTCACTGCCTCATGTTTAGCCCTCTTTGAGAAAACATATATCTCAAAGACTTATGGTCAGCATATAACACAGACGTCTCCCCTAAGAGATAATGTCTCCAAATCTTCAATGCGAAGACAACCGCTACTAACTCCAAATTAGGGTTGTCAATGGATATTTGAAAAATCTAAAATTTGCCTGCATCCATATTCGAAAAACGGATAAATATCCGATATCCAAAAAATTTGAGGCGGATACATAACCATCCGCATCCGAAAATTATCTGTCCGGTTTCTTTTAAGATTATAGTAAATTATGTGTATTTTAGTACAATGAAAGACATTTACTTGTTATTATTAAGTTAGAAGTTTATATTATATGCATTAAATGCATATTAACTGCTCAAAACTATGTATTATCATGATATTTGTTTATTTTTAACATTTTAATAATAAATGGGTTAGAAAAAAGTTTATATTAAAATAAAATTTTCCATTTATGTTTCTTGATTTATCAGTCGTTAGCGAATAGGATAATTATCCGATATCCGTCTGTATCCACGGATGTGCATACATATATGGTACTATCCTCACCCGAAAGTATCCGTTGACAGGACAACTCCAAATCACGAGTTGGATATCGAACTTCATGGGGTCGTAACTGGCTAAATGCATAAGTAATCACTCTGCCCTTCTGCATCAATATTGCTCCTAATCCCGAGCCTGACACATCAGTATATATGGTCATACCATCATTCCCTCCAAGTATCACAATACCGGTGCAGTCTTCAACTGATACTTCAATTCCTAGAATGCCTTCTCACACTCTCGCATCCAAATGAACTGCTTGCTCTTCGGAGTCAATATTTTCATTACCACGACTATATGAGAGAAGTCCTTAATGAATCTTCAGTAATATCCTACAAATCCTAAGAAACTTCTTACCTCTATCACAGTCTCAAGTCTCTTCCACCAATTTACTGCATCAACCTTTGAAGGATCTACTACTAACCTTTCTTCCAAAATCACATGGCCTAGGAACTTCACTTCCCTTCTCCAAAAATTCGACTTCAACTTATGTTGTCTCAATGTCTCCAGCACAAACCTTAGGTGAATCGCGTGTTCCTCCTTATCCTTAAAGTACACTAGGATGTCATCGATGAACACAGACACATATCAATCCAACTTATCTCGGAAGATTATATTCATTAAAATTACAAAGAATGCAGGAGCATTGGTTAGCCCAAATGGCATTACTAACCATTTATATGAACTATACCTTGATAAAACGTGGTCAAAGGAACGCTTAACCGATTAAACAGATCATCGGTTCTCAGCAAAGGATGTCTATTCTTCACCGTCCTTTTATTCAGCTTTCGATAGTCTATGCATAGTCTTAAAGACCCATCGGACTTCTTCACAAATATTTTTGCTCCCTCCAAGGCAAACTGCTTTGCCTTATGAAGCTCTTTCCTTCTAACTCTGCCAATTACTTCTTCAACTCCCTCCAAGGCGAGTCGATTAAATGGTTCAGTCCTCGGTAGTAAATCTATTCGAAACTCCACCGCTCTCAGGAATGGAAACGCTAAAACTGGTTCAAACATAGCTCGGAACTCCTTTACTACCCGTACCTCTCTAAGATCTTCTTCTTTCGAAGCCAAATCGAATAAAACGCCTCTATGCTCCACCCTACATGTCACGTACTGAAATTTTCGACTTTCGAAAATTCGACATCGATACTCACTTTATCGACTGCCGAGCAATCGAGCGCCGGAAAACTCCAATAGTGAGGGTTTTAGAAAGAAGGAATAGAAGAAAAAGAGAAGAAGAAGAGAAAGAAAACAGAAGAAGGAGAACGAAGAACAACAGAACAACATCAGAACAGAAAACAAAATCAGAATCTTACACATCGCAGCGGAACAATATATAATAGATAATTGAATAATCTTTAAATCAAAGAACTATATCATTTTATACATACATCAATCAGAGTCAATATACGACTCAATACAACAATGGACAGTTATATAACTTGTCCTCATACAGAATACACAGCGGAATAAATACTATCAGATACAAATACTACGTCTCGTCATCCAGCTTGCTTCCAAAGCTCCAGAATATCCAGAATATCCTGATAATATAACTCTAGGCTGCCCGTGTGGAAATTGGTGGGCACCCAGAGTTTAGAAGGGAACAATAAACTCCGAGTCAGTCATGGTGACTGGTGTGAGATCGTAAAACAGTTATTCTTTCACAAAGAAATAAAATAAATTCGCAATGCTTTTGGAAAATGAAACTACCATAAGACCTCCCACCACACACACAATGCAAACGCAGAATTGGAGGAGATTTCTTCTTATGATAGTCAAAGATGCTTACTACGCAAAAAATCAAATTATTTTTGATATTATTATTAGTGCATAGTGTAGAAAACATTTCGAAAGTATAATATTAATCTTAGCCAGCATAGACATTTCGAACTATGCCTACTATAGCTATCATCCAAACAGTGGGGCGCCACCATAAGTGAATGATAGGTTCTACAACTAAAACCGTACAAGGCTCGTATTGTTTCTTTGGATTTCCAACAAATGGTCAGGCTAAGGAACTTCCTTTTCCACGATGGGTACGTCCCTGGAATAGACGACCCGAGAACCTAACCGGATCTCTGCCAACACAAGGCCGGGTTACCTCTGCAAAAATAGGTAACTACTGACACGCGTATGCCATCCCCCGATCGTCACCGATCTTCCCGAGGATCCCCGATTCGCAACAAACCACATAGATAATAATAATGCAGTAACCACAGAGGTTAAGTATCTGGGCTCCATACCATGATACCACCTTTATCCAGAAGGAATGACATACACTAAGGGGCGCTACTCCCTAGAACCTTGCCGCATCCTTCCTGTTTCGACCATTTCCGGGGTGTGAGGCTCGATGAAGTCTCGTCCACAAAGCTACGCTTTCTCAAAAAGCCCTGCTTCGGGTCAAACAAAATGATCAACCTATGATCACAAAGATATAAGATCAAACAAATGATCATATCACAAATGATCAACCACTGATCATTTCACAGCAACACTCAGTATGCCACGTTACCAAATTGGGATATATCGCTGATAAATTTCAACTACATAACCTCTGAGCTCGTACGTCTCAGAGAAGGGTGTTAAGCTAAGAGAATAAATTCTCCGCCACCAACAGAAATGTATTTGAAAGAAATCAGCTTTATATCTCAAATTGTAACGTCAGACACACAATCCATACAAGTCTGTTCCGGGATCGAACAGAACCGAAGGCACTTCTCACGAAGTCCTTGCATATCCGGATAAATTTCTAATCACGTCCGGACTTCCCGTCACTAAGGGTGATAAAACCTCTAAATCGGAGATCAGCCGATGTAGAGTAACTCGACGGTAATCCTTCCGTTTTCAAAAATATCCGGTCTTCAACACCGGTCTTCAAATGAAATTCATAACGACGTATCACATATTCGGAATGGGTTATACGACCCCATGGTCCTTTCTCGGCTAACCCGAATAGTGAACGATTATTTAAAAACAAGTGTGGCATTCAAATTCATCCAATTCACAACAAATACCATTCAAGGTAAATATTGATAGTCGGTTATTTAACTATCAATAAAGATGCGCAACATCATCAGATTCCAAATAATTTTCCCAAATTATTTCATCTTCAAAAATATCTTTACTAGATATAAAATTCCCACACTTCAAAAATAAATCAACGTTTATTTTTAAACAGATTCCCTTTTCTTTTATAAATTCCATAGTGAATTTATATTTTAAAAATATCTACTGATATACGATTTTCGAATCGATGTCAATATTCACTTTCGATTTATCTTTAAGAAGATAAATCTCAAAAACGTTCATTTCATATTGGAAAAGCAATTCCATACTTATTTAATAACAAGTATTTCACAAATCATTTATTTTCAACATTTGAAAATATTCTATATACTTAAATCAAATTAAGTATATATTCATTCTTTAAGGAAATCATTCTGTAAACACATTTTATTTGAGTCAAAACGAATGTTACGTAAAACATCGTTACGACGACTCAAAATCACTAGTATAGGGATTCGAAATTAAGATAGGTATATAAATCCCAATACTACATAAAAACATTTCCTTTCGGAAATCATTTACTATAACAACAGTGTTATAGTCCATCATTTCCTTATTTTTCGAAAACGTCTATTTCAACAATAAATGTTGAAATCTATGATTTCGATAATTCACACGTTTTAAAAACATCTTTTAAAACAATTACTTCATTTTAAATGTCACTTTCCAAAACATATCCATTTTATTTAATAATATATTCACTGTCCAAAATCGTGAATATACTTCAATAACCAAACTTCAATCTTTTTACACATTTTTTCCCAAGAATTATCCACTATCCAAAATCGTGGATAAAATTTCCTTAATAACCTTCTATATTAAAATCAATCAAATTTGATTTATTTTCGAATTTATAAAAACAACGTTTATAAATTCCATTTTCTATTTTCTATAACAACTCCGGTTTATAAATCTCATTTTATTAACTTCTAAAATTCACTTATAAGAATAAGTGATTTCGGATTTATAAACAACGTTTATAAATCGCATTTGTACTTTATAACGATTTCAACTTTTAAAAGAATCATTTATGAACAAATTTGATCAATATTCCATTTAAAGGCAAAAATCCAATTTATAAGTAAATTACTTATAAATCCTTTATTCTACAACTTCATTCATTTTTAACTTCACAATATAAATCTGTTAATTTCATTCACTTATGAAATCCATTTATACTTCTTTTTAACACTTATAAAATTCGTTTTATAAGTCCAATATTTTGATTTATAAAATATCAATTTTATAAATCTTCCTATACAAATCGTTTATAGCTATTCAAAAAAAAAATCCCAACTTAAACCATTTTATAAATAATTCGACTTTTATTTCAAAAACGACACTTCGGTTTTATTTCACTAAAAAATCATAACTTTTATAACTTTAAAATTTTACGTTTATAATCGATTCAAAAATTCCATAAAACGTATATTTTCAAAAATCACTTTAAAAACCTTTTTAAAGTAAAAGTCGTTATTTTTACATTTCAAAACTGAATCCGATGATGCCACAACACCAATCAGTCCATCACAACAGTCAATATCATATATCAAGATGATAACAGAATATATATCAATATCTGTAAATAAGTAAATACAGTTGAGGAATCCAGTTGGATCCCTCCAACCTGTTTCCCTGCATCCAAAGATGTTAGCACAATACCAATTCCGCTCCAGTACGGAATTATCGCGGTATATGGGTTTTTATAAAAATCCGCTTACTAACGGCGCAATAGGGTCTCATCCGCTATACGAGGCGGGAAATCAATCAATCCAATATATACATATGCCAATATGTATATATTGCTATATATAGATATATATCCTACTATATCTAATATCACATCCAAACAGTCAATCATCAATCAATAACTGTAAAAATTCCACATTCAATTTGAGTGAGAAGATCTCACCTTGATTTTAATTCTGATTTCAGCGTTTATTTTCGAATAAAATTAAACGGCGTTTAATTTTACCCGAAATTCAAACTAGCTCCAAATGACTCCAATCTAGTTGCATCGCGTAGTGCTCGACAAAACGAAGCTAACGCAATTCGTTTCGTGCAATTCCGACCTCGTATGACAAAGTTATCACATTTTAAACATTACACGATTTAAATTATAATTTTTTTTTAATTACAATTTCTTTTTACTTTAGACCTTAGCCAATCTTGACCGTGCAAACCAAGACAACCAGATCAGGCCGTGCATCTCTTTCATCTTCCCCAGGTAGTTTTACGTGAACAAACCCATAGGCACGTCGTCCCAACCCTAAATCACGCAACCAATACACTCCACTTCACGTCGATCGGAGACCCTCATTCAACTCGCCTCGCCAAGAGCCATGTTCGGCTGGAATCCCATAGAGCTCGGTTGCATCTATCACTCAAAAAACGTGGTGAAATGTTCGGCCTTTGAGCAAGAATTGCCGTTGATCCGCTGCTCCGCTGCGTGAAATCCCATCATAACCATTGGATTGGTAGCTCTCATCGTTGTCTACAATATTGTAGTTGGAGATTTCTGGTGAAACTGAATAGATTTGAAGAGAATTGAGGTGGAAGATTAGTAAATTCTCAGCCCTTGAATACAAGGAGCCGGCGGCTGAAGCTTTGTTGCTAGGGTTTGTGGAAATGAAATGATGAAGGGTCCTTTTATAGAAAATATCACTAAACACTATTCATTTCGGGATTTTCGAACTTCGATTTACGCACAGTGACTAGCGTTCCTGGGGTTTACCCCGCGTTCTGGACGCAATGGAACAGGTTTCGGAAGCTAATTCGATCGTCTGTGCAAGATACGGAGAAAAACGATCAATTTAAGTTAAACCGATTTAAATCGATTTCGAGGCGTTTTAATTTGTACCGGACAAATGGTAAATCCAAAAATTATGAAATTTGAAACCATGCAATAATTTCACATTACGGATCCGATGAAACTGGTTTCGTCGAAATCCGAGACTTTTTGAAAAATGACTATTTTAACTCGCCGAATTAAAATTAAAACGATATCGATGCGTTTCGAGTTGCCACGGTCAATCGACAACTCCGATGGATACGAAAATTGAAATCCGATAATAACTAACTATTATGGATCCAATGGAACTGGTCTCGTTCAATTCTGAGACTGTTCGAAAATTGGCTATTTTTACAGTCGATAATTAAATATTAAAATATTCAATTTTCATAGATTAACTCCAAATTCGATTCTGAAAGTTCTAAAATATTTCTATAACTCCAGTACGATTAAATAAAATTTTACAAATCATTTTCAATCATTTTAAACTCGATTTTCAATTATCTCTTGAATTTCACTATTTAATTTATCGATTAAATTATCAATTAAAACCCAATATTCGAAAAATAAATCATTCGACTTCTAAATTCCATTTATTAATATTTAAAATCAATTAAATATTCGAATTTTAATTATCAAAAATTCTGGGTCGTTACACTACATTCCTTCAAGACCATATACACTCTATCGTTAAGGTCTGGATGACTCAGATTAATTATCCTTTCGGTGCAGTGCACCCTTGCACTATACTTCTTCAGCCAGTCCATCCCAAAAATATCTTTGAAGCCTAGGAAGTCAAACATGTAGGGATAACAAGAAAACTTATACCTAACTAACTCGATATCCACGTTGGTGCATCTCAATCCAAGAGTGGCATACCCTCCTATCAGATTTGCTACACTTATAGAAGTGACTAAATAGGTAACTCCTAGCCCAAGTCTATTAACCAAATCTTTAACTATAAATGAATGTGTAGCACCAGTATTATATAGTACTCTATTTGAAATACCAGAAATCAAAGCCATACCTTCTAAGACTTTCTCGTTGCCTCTTTCCTCGGCAGATGGCCCTTCCCTCGGTCCCTCCAAAGCATAAACCTGTGCTTTAAGCTCTAGGCAGTCCCTCTTCAGATGTCGTATATTGTCACACTTGAAGCACTTCATTTTTCCAGAGTCCTTAGGCATAGGGCACTTTGAAGCATAATGCTCCATCTGGCTGTAGTTAAAGCAAGAAATTTCTCTGATAGCAACCGCTTCACCCTTCCCTTTTGACACTCCCATTTTGCCTTTCGTATACGGGGTAAACTTCTACTTTTGCTTTTCTTTGGGTCTTGCCTCCACCCTCTTTTGTTCATAGTACATCCCATCATACCTTCTAGTCATGTCAACAAAAACTCAAAAGGAGATGCTAGATGACCCATCATCTTATGATCAAGAACTTTCTTCATGCCCTTGATAAACTTCTCATTCTTCTCCATTGGTGTATTGATGATCTCCCTGTCATACTTAGCCAAAGAATTAAACTTCTGGATGTACCCCTCCAATATAAGGTTACCTTTCTTTAGATCAATGAACTCATAGAACAACTCACTCTACTAAGACTCTGGTATGAACTATGCCTCAAAACTCTCTTTAATCTACTCCTCAGTAATCTCCTCCTATGGCATCTCAGAAACTACTACCTCCCACCAGCCCAGTGCATCTTCTTGCAACTGTCTCGATTTCAGCCTTCTCTTATGTGCATCATTCAATCCTAAGTCTCCAAATATGTGCTTACAACTTCTTACCTAATTCAGTACTTAACCTGTAGGCTCCTTCCATATAAATGCCTTTCCTCCTAGACTTCTATAGTCTTTGTTTATCTTTGGAAAAATCCTCTCTCACTCTTGCAGGCCTTGGCTGAACAGCCTTCGGTGTAGCTTCCCTCATCATCTAAATCGTGAAGTGTCTAAATAAGACATTCACATCCATGCCTGCCCCATTTGCTGGTTATGCAGCTTCCTCTCCTACCGCCCTTGGAATTCTTTCCTCATTCCCTTCATTAGTCTGCGTACTTCCAGCCTTCCTTCTTACACTTGCCCCTTCTGTTGTAATTCGCCCACTCCTCAGATCCATCTTGCTTCTTCTATTAAGAAAATCTTCATTAGAAACGAAAAGAAAGGGAGTGAAACACAATAAAAGGATAAATACATCTTCCTATATATCTAAATAGCAATATACAAGTACATTATATATATATATATATATATGTTAACGCGTCCCATCCCTTGGGTGTTCAATTTATTCTAAATAATACTCCTATTTTTCAAGCTCTGTTTTACTTAAGTGTCCCTAAATACGCTATGATACCAACTATAACATCCTCCACTTCGAGAATCAAAGATGAATGCCGATGATGCTACGGTCATCACCGAAATTATCTTTCAGCAACATAAGTGAGTTCAGTATATTTAAAAAATAAAGTAAGTAAACAGAGCAGTTAATCTTTTCATTACATAGAAATTCTCTTTAATATTCATTACATGCATTTTACATCAACATTAATCCTTAAAGTCGTGCCCATGCAGGGGTCAAATAACAACATAAAATAATATAGTAGGAGTCAGGACAACATAAGAAGATGCAACCTGAACTCTTTTAAATATAGTGAAAAACAACACCTTTATTTGAAAATGAAGCCTCCTGCTCCATCGTTGTTGTTCTATTGCAGTGCCTATTATTAACTCACCTATCCCATAAACTCAGCCTACTCAAATGATCACCTATGAGTTTATGGAACAAACAGAAATAAAAACACAGGTCAGACATAAAGTTTGGTGTGAATAGTACTTACTCCAAACAAACATATAGTAAGACTAGACTACTCTACACATAATAGGTTCCCACTCACTATCCCAAAATATCATAAAAGAAACAATCATGGTTTTGATGCAAGTAGTTCTCCTTTACTACTGTTGTGATGTCCCAAAAATCCATACCTTTTGGATCTACAATAACCAGACATGTCAGACCCAAAGCGAATAGAACTTCAGAAAATCAAGAAAAAGCATGAAGAGAGAAGAAGAGATGAGAAGAAAGAGAAAAGAAGAAAACCAAACAGAACAATAACAACACAAAATCCCACATCACGGGGGAATAATATATAATATAATATCAATGATCTTTACAAAAGAGAAACTGTAATATCATACATCAATCATATCAGAGTACATAAAATAAAATCATCAGCTGGACAGTTATAACAACCTGTCCTCACAAATTCTGATAACATAAACAATAATGCAGTGGAATATAAACATATACGGGAATAAGATCTGAAGACTTCTAGCTCGCCTGTTGAAGCTCCAAGGCATCCAAAATCTACATCTGTAAATATACTCGGTCTGACCCGAGCATTGAAAAGGAAGAACGCCCAAATCAGTCTGGTAAACCAGTGTGAGAAAACACATCTCTACTGAATTTATAAAATTATCAAAAAATTTCTTTTCAAAACAAAAGTATTTCGTAAGACCACGTCCACACATAAACATAGACGGGTTTTTACCTTACGATAACCAAAACACTTTATATCAAATCATTTCATATTATAATAGTGTCTATTTCATAAATAATATCAAATATAGCCGAAATTGTTACCCATATAGCATTTCAGACCTAATCTTTTAAGTCTCTACCAAACAAAATGGCAGGCACGTATTGGAATGGGATTTCCAACATGATAGAGAACTAGTGGAAAGATCAATCTGTATCCACGGCTTACTTCCAAGACTCAGACATCGCTATACATCAACATATGTAGCTAAAAGGGATACCCTCTACAAATAATATCCAAGGACTCAGACATCACTGTAGCTCTACCATAAGACCCAGAACATCTGGTAACCCAAATCACTACTATCTGAAATGCGGGCATAACATCTGACCACATAGTATCCCATCAAAACGGGGTGTGAGGCTCGCAAGGCTACGATTACCTTTCACATATCACATCTCTGAATGCCACATTGTCATTCCACGTCACATGACTAATATCTAGAAAAGTATAACTTCCTGAGCTTGTATGTCTCGAGAAAGGGTGTTAAGCTAAGAGAAGTTGCCTTCTCCACCACCAACTGATATGCGTTTATAGAAACCACTCAGATGTGATTTAGAATACAATGTCAGACAAATGTCCATAACAAGTTTGTTCTGGGACTGAAAGAAACCGAAGGCACTCTCCTACTACCACTAGTAGCGAGCAGTCCTTGCAATCTTAAAAATCTCAACAACAAGGAGACCACTGCTATAAATATCTTTATAATGGGAGAGACCCAAGAAATGTCAACAAGCAGTCCTCACGCTATGAAGATCCTCGGTATTCATAAATCATCATCAATAATCTGCACTTCCGAATGCATACATTGGTCCGGAGTGGTTTTCGGATAAATCCGATCCCAGTCTCTCCGTACCAATATCGAAAATTGGCTCTTAACCTCATCCAAAAACTAAGTCTCGTAGACTTATCACAGTTCCAACTTTCAACTTGCTATCCTTCGGCCAAGAAGGAAGCTCGATAGATTGGAGTAATACTCCGCACTACACGAAACAACATTCTTAACACAAACGATACTCAAGTCTACACAGTTGGCCACGTGCTAAGTGCATGACTAATCAGTTTCCACATCAAGTCAAGGAACCGAAACTTTGCCAATTGGCATAATTTAGTACTAAAGCAATTATTAGGCCCGTTTTATAATTATTTATGAATTGAAACACTTTTCAAATATATATACTCCAATATATCTTTAAAAAGATATAAACTCAAAACTATTTCAACTATTCAATAATTGGAAAACATTTCCATATACTAGATATATATTCAAAACTTCTCACATATCAATAATTGGAAAACATTTCCATATACTAGATATATATATATGTATTCAAAACTACTCAAATATTTGATAATTGGAAAACATTTCCATATACTAGATATATATTCAAAACTACTCAAATATTCGATAATTGGAAAACGTTTCCATATACTTATCTCAACAGAATAAGCATATTCACAAATCATTCTATTTTCAACACTTAGAAAATAACATCATATACATAAATCAAAAATAAGTATATTTACAACCTTTTTAGGAAAGCTACAACATCTTCAAAACACTTAATTTGGGTCAAAACGAATGTTGCATAAAACATCGTTATGAGAACCCAAAAACACTAGTATAGGGATTCAACTAACTATATTTAATATTAATCCTCGAAATCCAACCTCAACTATTTATTAGTTAACAATGAAGCCAATCAATTTGGGATATCGCTACCTCTCCTTGACTGAACAACATTTTTAACTTCAAAACAGATGGAAGCTACTATCTTGAATATCAACGTCAAATATAGGATATAGAAATAAATCCCTTAACTATATAAAATATTTCCTTTTAGAAAATTACTTACTATAACAATAGTGTTATAGTCAATGCTTCCCATTCTATTCACAAAAACGCCTATCACACAATAAATGTTGAAATCTATGTTTTCGATATTCAACACACTTTAAATTTGCTTTTCAAAACCATTCAAACTCCATTTAAATATATTTCTATTACACATTTATTTTAAAGGATTATTCACCGTCCAAAATCGTGAATGTAATTGCTTTATTTGTAAAACATGCTCATACTGGAATTCTTAACCTTACACAATTTGCTACCATCAAATACCTTATAGTCAAATTGTGAAACTAGATTCACAAGGTATTTGTATTTCAAGTTTTACCCCAAACAATCCAATCAATCTAGATTTCAACTAATTTCTCGCTTATCAATTATTCTTATGAAACATATTATAGTCAAACTGTGAAATTCTAATCACAAGATGTTCATATATTTTAAGTTTCATAAATCTAGATTTCATAAATATTTATAAAACTCTATTTACAAATATCGATTACTTAATTTATAATATTCCTTTTATAAATCCTTTATATAAAATGGTTTAAACAAATATTGATTTCAAATCCATTTCTAATACTTATAAAATTCCATTTAGAAATCCATTACTTATTCGCAAAGCGTTACTTATGAATCTTATATATAAACTATTCAAAAACCTGATTTGACAACATTCATAAAACTGTATATTTAAAATAACAAAACCCATACTTTCATTTTAATTTAAAATAAATTCCTTTTCATAATTCAAAAATAATTATAAACAAGAATATTTCGAAATCACTTGAAATCACTTTTAAAGCATTTCAAAAATACTGAAAACATGGCCCAATGCTACTTACGCACTAAACAAGGGGATAAACATCCAATTCACAAACATGGCATCCAAATATATCGTATATCACATATATATGAATAATAATAAACAATAATAAACAATAATGAGGAATCTAGTTGGATCCCTCCAATCTGTTTCCCCGCATCACAAATCACATGTTACGATATATAAATAAATATGCGTAAATAAATAATCAACAATGGTGAGGAATCCTGTTGGATCCCTCCAACCTGTAACCTGCAACAAATATGCATATGAGAAAAATGTACAATGTCTACTTCAAGGCAGACGCGCGTACAAAGGGTCATCCAATCATACATGGGAACGTATAGGGTCTCATCCGCTAAAATATGCGGGAATATATCCAACCAACCAATATATATATATATATATACATCCAAACAGTCATCAAAATAGCATAATAAAAATATTCCCACTTATACAAAATGTAAGCGGTTTAGAGAGAGTGAGTTTTACTCACTTTGGTTGCGGTCGTCACAATAGCGATTTGTTTAGATTAAAATTAAACGAGCGTTTAATTTAACCCAAAATTGCTGCTAAATCCAAATCTGTCCAAACTAGCTCTAAAATGTAGTGCTCGTCAATACGAACCCAACGCCGCTTGTTTCGTGCGAAACGGACCTCGTATGAAATAATTATGCATTTTATATGTTACACGATTTTATAAAATAATTAACTAGCATCATTAACCTTAAGTTAATTACCTAATTAACATTTATAATCATCTCCCTCTTCTCTGATAATACGCGCGCGTTCAAACCCATCTCGCACGCAACTCCTTAATTGCCGCTCCCACCCACACTCCACTAGAACATGATCGACCACCACCACGTTGAAGAGCACAATGCCACGCACCCACGCCGCCAACCACGATGAGCTTGGGGCCTCCATGGCCATGAAAATTGAACCCAAACGCCACACGAACGTAGCCAATTTCCAGCCTGCATGGTGCTCTGATGACGATCATCACCGTTGGATTGAAAGGTCTCGAGAAGCTCTACAACTTTGTAGTTGGGAGTTTTTGATAATTGTGGATGGATTGGAAGAAATTGGAGGAGGAAGACGCGCCATTTCTGGCTGTTGAATTGAAGGTAGCGGCTAGGGCATGAAACCCTAGGGTTTGTGAAAAATGGAAAAAATGAGGTGCTTTTTTAGAAAATGTTCGCGCACTATTCATCTGAATATTTTCCGAACTCCAAACAAAGCGTTCCGCTTGGCATTCCTAGTGTTTTAACCCTATTCCGAACACAATGAAATATATATCGGAGGTCAATTCCATCATATGCAGAAGATAGAGTTTCAAAATCGAATTATTTTAATTAAAATTACTTAAATAAATTTCTATGCGTTTCAGCTTCGCACGGCCAAACTGTAAGTCCGTTTGCCATGAAATTTTAAACCCTATAATGATATACTATTATGGATCCAAAGAAACAGGTTTCGTCAAAATCCGAAACAGTGTCAAAAATGACTATTTTTACACGTCTAATTAAATATTAAAATTTCCAATTTCTATTTATTCACTTTTAAATCAACTTTAAAAGTTTACTATTCTCATTCTAATTTAAATAGAATTTAAATCAACTTTATAAATCATTTTCATTCAAATTAAATTCAACATTCAATTATTTCCACAATTTCAAATATTAAATTAAATAATTTAGTTATCCAATAAATCACTATATTTGAAATATAAGTTATTCAACTTTTTAAATTTACTTTTGAATATTTAAAATCAATTAAATATTCCAATTTCGAATGACTGAAATTCTGGGTCTTTACACACTTCACCACTTGAAATAATTTCGTCCCCGAAATTACTAAGTAGGAAAGATGCTACAACTCCATTAACTTTTCAAAAATAATTCGTTCAAATAGATTAACAAATTCATTCAAACCTTTTAACTTTCCCATATTAATTAGTTAAACTTCTTATAAAAACTTTTTTAAGTTTTCAAATCCATTCATAGTTATTACTAATACACTTTCAAAAATCAACTAATATAATTTCAACTTATAACTCAAAATCAAATTTCAGTTATCAAAAATTTCCCAAAATTCTTGAAAATTTTCTAACGCCTTAAATTTTTAGAAAAAGTCGCCAAAGTCTCCTTTGCGCGGTTCGATCCAAAAAAATACAGTATATATAATATCACAAATATACATCTCATCTTCGATGATGAGGCGTCCCGTAGGGAAAAAAGTGTAAAAGTACGATACGTAATCCGAGATATGTACCTTATATATTATTTAGCGAGCATATACGGCTAATATAGCGCGAAAGCGAGCTCCAAATGCGAAGCAAACGCCATCTGCACCTACTAAACACTCAACCACTAAATGAGAAACATGTATATATCATATAATATCGATATATAACATACTATACAATAATCATACGAAAATGAAACGTGCAATCATAAGCAACCATCAAACAACTAACATCCAACAAATCAATTCATTCGTTTACTATTTAGTTTTCATCCAACTAATTCGCATTCAAGTTAACTAACCATCATTATATTACATTCATTCTCATTTTGATTTCATTTGATTCTCATCAAATTAGTTTAATTCACTTCCATTTCTTATTACCCTTTAGTTGATTTGCATTCACATACATTGATCGCTTCAATTTGCTTACTAATATTCAATTAGCTTACATTCTACTAATTTACATTCATTCTAACTCAAACTTATTAGCATTCGTTTGCTAACATATACTTACTTTTAATTTATTAACATTCACTTATTTACATTCACTTTATATTTGTTAACTTTACTTCCAACTTATGTTTAACAACATTTTAATATTCACTTAGTATAATTCTTTTAATACTAATAACGCATAACAACCACTTTATTTCATTCTGAATTTTCTTAAGTTTGCTTAAACATTTTATGCAACACTTATGTTTATTTTCAGTTCATTACTTAAGTTTATTTCCAATTTTATCAAACAACATTTCAACTTATATCCAATTCATTTATATACTTAAGTTGAATTTCATTTATTAACTCAAGTTCATATTCATTTCAATTACTTCACTTAGCTCATTTAATTCATTTCATTTAACTTAAGTTAATCTTCATTTATTTACTTCATTTAACTCATTTAACTCATTCATTTCATTAATCTTCGAGTTAAATTTAAATTTCAATTTCATTCTACATTACTTAAGTTAGTTTTCTTTCCAAACTTCATTTTATATTACTTAAGTTTCATCTTACAATTCAAATTTGGATTTCCATGGCTTAACATTCATATTTTAACAATTTCAAAATCTTGTTTCTAACTTGTTATTACTGAATGTATAAGTTATATAACTTAGTTATTTACAATTTCAAATTCATGGTTATATAATCACTTTAAAGCTTAAGTGTATATTCATTTCAAATTCAATTCATTTAACTTTACTTAAGTTGAACATTAGTTCATGTAATCCATTTAATTCAATTCACTAACTCCACTTTATTTAACTTCACGTAAGTTAAATTCAATTTTATATCTTTATCTGTGCCACTTTAAATTTGATAAGTTCAAAACTCATTTTCCTTTATTTATCAAACCATACTTGGATTTTAAATTTCAATTCTTGTTTATCACAGCAAAACTTCAATATCAATTTACTAAGGTAGCAAATCCATCAGTCAGAAACTTGAAAATGATACTGATGATGCGGTCGTCATCATCCTTATTATTTCCCAACAACTATAGTGAATTCAGTGCTTTAAATTCTTTTGAAAAATCATTTCTAGTCAAAATACTTCTACATAGTAATATAATATCTTCAAACTTTTGCAAAACAATTGTCAAAATAACGAGATTCAAATTCTTAGTTTAAATACATTTTTATTTATAACTCATATTTATAAATATACTCATGTAGTTTCATTTCTTATATATAAGATTATTTCACAATTGTAAATCATTTTAATTATAATTCCATACTTTATAATTCACATTATCAATTCCCTTGCTTATATAATTTATTCTTTTACAATTGTTGTCTTTATTTAGATTATTCAAACAGCTTTTATTAACTTATATATATTTACATTTTCAAACAACCAAACAATCAATTTATATACACTATAATAATTTCTAAAAAAAATGTTCCTTTATATATAAAATATAATCGAGGTAGAATTATTTCATTTACCCAATTTAAAAACAATACTATGTCGATATGCCTTGTTAAAGTGTTTAGAAACCCCTATCGATAAAGTGGCGTCCCACATACCGACCAAAATTCATAAACAACTCAATAGATAAGTAAACACAATATAAAACATCTTTATAATCACTAACAAATATGGTCTCATATATATAATACGCTCAAACTCAATCTAGGGTGCTGCTGACCTTATCTATACTGAGCACAGATCAAAGCCTAGGAATATACTAAACCCAAGCTCTGATACCAAATGTTATGTCCCAAAAATCCGTACCTTTGGATCGACAATAACCCAGACATGTCAGACCCAAAGTGAACAGAACTTCAAAAAATCAAGAGAAAGAAAGAAGAGAGAAGAAGAGACGAGAAGAAAGAGAGAAGAAGAAAACAGAACAGAACAATAACAACATAGAATCTCACATCGCAGTGGAATAATATATAATATAATATCAATGATCTTTACAAAAGAGAAACTTTAATATCATACATCAATCATATCAGAGTACATAAAACAAAATCATCAACCGGATAGTTATAACAACATGTTCTCACAAATGCTGATAACATAGACAATAATGCAGCGGAATATAAACATATATGGGAATACGATCTGAAGACTTCCAGCTTGCCTGTTGAAGCTCCCAAGCATCCAAAATCTATATCTGT
This sequence comes from Allium fistulosum, assembly GCA_030737815.1. NCBI lineage: Eukaryota > Viridiplantae > Streptophyta > Magnoliopsida > Asparagales > Amaryllidaceae > Allium > Allium fistulosum. The sequence continues at coordinate 392,335,190 of CM060901.1, forward strand.
AAATATATTCGGTCTGACCTGAGCATTTAAAGGGAAGAACGCCTGGATCAGTCTGGTAAACCAGCGTGAGAAAACACATCACTACTGAATCTATAAAATTGCCAAAACTTTTCTTTTCAAAACAAAAGTATCTCGTAAGACCACGTCCACACATAAACACAGACAGGTTTTCACCTTATGATAACCAAAACACTTCATATCAAATCATTTCATATTATAATAGTGTCTATTTCACAAATAATATCAAATATAGACGAAATGATTACCCATATAGCATTTTGAACCTAATCATTTAAGGCTCTACAAAACAAATTGGCAGGCACGTGATGGAATGGGATTTCCAACATGATACGGAACTAGTGGAAAGATCAATCTATATCCCCAGCTTACATCCAAGACTCAGACGCCGTTATACATCAACATATATGGCTAAAAAAGGATAACCTCTGCGAATAACATCCAAGGACTCAGACATCACTGTATCTCTGCCATAAGGCCCAGAACATCTGGTAACCGAAATCACTACTATCCGAAATGCGAGCATAACATCTAAACACATAATATTCCATCAAAATGGGGTGTGAGGCTCGCGAGGCTACGATTACCTTTCATATATCAAATATCAAATATCACATCTCTGAATGCCACATTGTCATTCCACGTCACATGACTGATTTCTAGAAACGTATAACTTCTTGAGCTCATATGTGTCGGAAAAGGGTGTTAAGCTAAGAGAAGTTGCCTTCTTCGCCATGAACTGATATACATTTATAGAAACCACTCAAATATGTTAGAATACAATGTTAGAAAAACGTCCATAACAAGTTTGTTTTGGGACTGAACGAAACCAAAGCCCTTTCCTACTACCACTAGTAGCGAGTAGTCCTTGCAATCCGAAAAATCTCCACAACGAGGAGACCACTACTATAAATATCTCTAGAATGGGAGCGACCTAGAAAATGTCAACAAGCAGTCCTTATGCTATGAAGATTCTCGATCTTCATAAATCATCATCAATAATCTGCACTTCTGAACGCATACATTGGTCCGGAGTGGTTTTCGGATAAATCCGATCCCGGTCTCTCCGTACCAATATTGAAAAGTGGCTCTTAACCTCATCCAAAAACTAAGTCTCGTAGACTTATCACAGTTCCAACTTTCAACTTGCTGTCCTTCGGCCAAGAAGGAAGCTCGATAGATTGGAGTAATACTCCGCACTACACGAAACAACATTCTCAACACAAATGATACTCAAGTCTACACAGTTGGCCACGTGCTAAGTGCATGACTAATCAGTTTCCATATCAAGTCAAGGAACTGAAACTTTACCAATAGGCATAATTTAGTACTAAAGCAATTACTAGGCCCTTTTTATAATTATTTATGAATCGAAACACTTTTCAAATATATATACTCCAATATATCTTTAAAAAGATATAAACTCAAAACTAATTCAACTATTCAATAATTGGAAAACATTTCCATATACTAGATATATATTCAAAACTTCTCACATATTCAATAATTGGAAAACATTTCCATATGCTAGATATATATTCAAAACTGCTCAAATATTCGATAATTGGAAAACATTTCCATATACTAGATATATATATTCAAAACTACTCAAATATTCGATAATTGGAAAACATTTCCATATACTAGATATATATTCAAAACTACTCAAATATTCGATAATTGGAAAACGTTTCCATATACTTATCTCAACAGAATAAGCATATTCACCAATCATTCTATTTTCAACACTTAGAAAATAACATCATATACTTAAATCAAAAATAAGTATATTTACAACCTTTTTAGGAAAGCTACAACATCTTCAAAACACTTAATTTGGGTCAAAACGAATGTTGCGTAAAACATCGTTACAAGAACCCAAAAACACTAGTATAGGGATTCAACTAACTATATTTAATATTAATCCTCGAAATCCAACCTTAACTATTTATTAGTTAACAATGAAGCCAATCAATTTGGGATATCGCTACCTCTCCTTGACTGAACAACATTTTTAACTTCAAAATAGATGGAAGCTACTATCACGAATATCAACGTCAAATATAGGATATATAAATAAATCACTTAACTATATAAAATATTTCCTTTTAGAAAATCACTTACTATAACAATAGTGTTATAGTCCATGCTTCCCATTCTATTCATAAAAACGTCTATCACAACAATAAATGTAGAAATCTATGTTTTCAATATTCAACACGCTTTAAATTTGCTTTTCAAAACCATTCAAACTCCATTTAAATATATTGCTATTACACATTTATTTTAAAGGATTATTCACTGTCCAAAATCATGAATGTAATTCCTTTATTTGTAAAACATGCTCATACTGGAATTCTTAACCTTACACAATTTTCTACCATCAAATACCTTATAGTCAAATTGTGAAACTGGATTCACAAGGTATTTGTATTTCACGTTTTATCTCAATCAATCCAATCAATCAAGGATACTAAATAAACATTATCTTTCCTACATTTAATAACAAATTTCAACTAATTTCTCACTTATCAATTATTCTTATGAAATATCTTATAGTCAAACTGTGAAATTCTAATCACAAGATGTTCATATATTTTAAGTTTTATAAATCTAGATTTCATAAATATTTATAAAACTCTATTTACAAATATCGATTACTTAATTTATAATACTCCTTTTATAAATCCTTTATATAAAATGGTTTACACAAATATTGATTTTAAATCCATTTCTAATACTTATAAAATTCCATTTAGAAATCCATTACTTATTCGCAAAACGTTACTTATAAATCTTATATATAAAAACTTTTCAAAAACTTGATTTGACAACATCATAAAACTGTATATTTAAAATAACAAAACCCGTACTTTCATTTTAATTTAAAATAAATTCCTTTTCATAATTCAAAATTGATTATAAACAAAAATACTTCGAAATCACTTGAAATCACTTTTAAACCAAAAATCACTTTGAAATCACCTTTAAAGCATTTCAAAAATACTGAAAACATGGCCCAATGCTGCTTATGCACTAAACAAGGGGACAAACATCCAATTCACAAACATGGCACCTAAACATATCACATATATATGAACAATAATCAACAATAATGAGGAATCCAGTTAAATCCCTCCAATCTGTTTCCCTGCATCACAAATCACATGTTACGACATAAAAATAAATATGTGTAAATAAATAATCAACAATGGTGAGGAATCCTGTTGGATCCCTCCAACCTGTAACCTGCAACAAATATACATATGAGAAAAATGTACAATGTCTGCTTCGAGGCAGACGCGCGTACAAAGGGTCATCCGCTCATACATGGGAACGTATAAGGTCTCATCCGCTAAAATATGCGGGAATATATCCAACCAACCAATACATATGTAGATATAGATATAGATATATATACATCCAAACAGTCATCAAAACAACATAATAAAAATATTCCCACTTATATGAAATGTAAGCGGGCCAGAGAGAGTGAGTTTTACTCACTTTGGTTGCAGTCGTCGCAATAGCGATTTGTTTTGATTAAAATTAAACAAGTGTTTAATTTAACCCAAAATTGCTGCTAACTCCAAATCTATCCAAACCAGCTCTAAAATGTATAGCTCGTCAATATGAACCCAACGCCACTTGTTTCGTGCGAAACAGACCTCATATGAAATAGTTATACATTTTATAAGTAACACGATTTTATAAAATAATTAACTAACGTCATCAACCTTAAGTTAATTACCTAATTAACGTTTATAATCATCTCCCTCTTCTTTGATAATACGCGCGCATTCGAACTCATCTCGCATGCAACTCCTTGATTGCCGCTCCCACCCACACTCCACTAGAACACGATCGACCACCACCACGTTGAAGAGCACAACGCCATGCACCCACGCCACCAACTACGATGAGTTTAGCGCCTCCACGGTGCTTTGATGACGATCATCACCGTTGGATTGAAAGGTCTCTAGAAGCTCTACAACTTTGTAGTTGGGAGTTTTTGATAATTGTGGATGGATTGGAAGAAATTGGAGGAGGAAGATGCGCCATTTCTGGTCGTTGAATTTAAGGTGGCAGCTACGGCATGAAACCCTGTGGTTTATGAAAATGGAAAAAATGAGGTGCTTTTATAGAAAATTTTCGCCCACTATTCATCCGAATATTTTCCGAATTCCAAACGAAGTGTGCCGCCTGGCGTTCCTAATGTTTTACCCCTATTCCGAACATAATGGAATATATATTGGAGGCCAATTTCATCATATACAGAAGATAGAGTTTCAAAATCGAATTATTTTATTTAAAATTACTTAATAAATTTCTATGCGTTTCAGCTTCGCACGACCAAACCGTAAGTCCGATCGCCATGAAATTTTGAACCCTATAATAAAATACTATTATGGATCCAATAAAACCGGTTTCGTCGAAATCCGAGACAGTGTCAAAAATGTCTATTTTTACACATCTAATTAAATATTAAAATTTTCAATTTCTATTTATTCACTTTTAAATCAACTTTAAAAGTTTAATATTCTCATTCTAATTTAAATCAACTTTATAAATCATTTCCGTTCAAATTAAATTCAACATTCAATTATTTCTACAATTTCAAATATTAAATTAAACAATTTAGTTATCCAATAAATCATTATATTTGAAATATAAATTATTCAACTTTTTAAATTTAATTTTGAATATCTAAAATCATTTAAATATTCCAATTTCGAATGATTGAAATTCTAGGTCGTTACAACTGCGGAACGATTCCCATTTACTACTACGTCACTGGCGCAGTCCCTATTTACTTCGATGCTAGATTATTCTATAACCTAGTCTTCCTATTGGCTACTGCACCTCCGGCATTGTCCCTTACTTAGCTTCTATTTTTAGATTATTCTCTAATATATTTAATATTGTGCCTTCTGCGTAGTCCATATACATTCTCTACTTTTGTTTATTCTTTAACCTAAACTGCTCCCCCAGTGCAGTCTCCTTAAATTCACTTTTTTAGGTTATTTTTTTATCGATCCAGTGCCCCTAGCACAGTTAATGGCTCTCCTTATCTTCCAAAGTTGTGCATTCATGAATGCCTCTCCTCATCTTCCTAAGGTGTGCATCCACTTAAACATTTGTTTAATTTGGAATTACAATCATAGTCCCTGGAAGTTGAATCACTACACCAAAAAATTATTTTCGATGGCGCATAAAAAACTCTAGCATAACTTACTATAGTGTTTTAGAGAACACCGTTGAAAAACATGCAACTAAAAATCCAAGATTTTTGTTACTTTTTAGTAAACGTCACTATAAACGCTACTAAAATTCTTTATATTGCAGCGTTTGGAAAAGGATGCCTAAAAGTACAGTCCACTACAATAAAATATTTTAGTAGCTTTTTTTTGTTTACCACCATATATATTTTGATAGCATCTAATAAGCGCTGCAAAAATTGTTGATTTTGCAGGTTTATCTCGCTGTGGTGACTCGTTCAGTTTCCACTTCATTTTGTTCACAACACATATATATAGTAATCATTAACATATTTCAATATGAAACCAGCAATCACTCATATAATTATCACATTCAAACATGCGAAAAACATGTTAATCATATAATGAAATACGATACACAAACACCTTGATACAAAATATTTTAAAAAATAACCACGTTTACATAAAATCAATAATCAAATTACAAATCATTGTGAGCTTAAAGAGAGAGACCGAACTCTTCATCCTCTTACAAAATAACCCTGTTTACATAAAAGAAGCGTGGAAGTCATACATTTCAGTTGTTAGCTTGTAACTAACCTATGGTTGAAACAACTGCTAATTAAAAAGCCTGCATAGTTAAAATATTGATATGAATATCACTTACAAAATAAGGCAATATAATTGATACATATTAATCATGGAACTTTTAAAAAGACTGACAAACTCATACTCAAGATTACTTATTCCCTGTAATTGATTTGGAATCCATCCAGCAAAATGGTTTTCTACAACATTCCAAGCAACAAATTAGAACATTGTTATAAACCATAAATGATATTATTTAACATATTATATGAAATGAGAAGCAAAACCAAAATGTTATACTTCTTCAACAGTTGGAACATAAATTTAATAAAAATATCACATTTTGAATTAACATTACTACCCAAATTTGATATTACCTCAGTCTCGACATAAATTCTCATATGCCTTAGCCTTGACATTACTACCCAAATCTGATACTACCCAAATTTAATACAAATGCCACTAATTTAATAAAGTTAACTTAAACATAGTTAATTTTCTAAAACTTGTTGAATTTTAACAAAACCGAGTTAATTTTTATCAAGTTAATTAACTTAGTTAATTTATTATTTTTATTATTATTAAAACTCAGTTAACTTAATTATATCATTATTATTATTATAAAAAACTTAGTTAATTTTTATATACTTAGTTAATTCATCATCATCATTATTATTAATAAAATTTTGTTAAATTAGTTATATTATTATTTATAAAATTTAGTTAACTTAGACTTAGTTAATTTTATAAAACTTGTTTATTTTCACAAAACTTAGTTAATTTTTATTAACTTGGTTAACTTAGTTAATTTATTATTATTATTATTATTTATAAAACTTAGTTAACTTAGTTAATTTATTATTTTTAAAACTCAGTAAAGTTAATTTTATTATTATTTTTATTTTTATTGTAAACCTAGTTAATTTTTATAAACTTAGTTAATTCTTCATCATCATCTTAAATTAGTTATATTATTATTATTTATAAAATTTGGTTAACTTAAACTTATTTAAGTTTATAAAACTTGTTTAATTTTAACAAACTTAGTTAATTTTTATTAACTTAGTTAACTTGGTTAATTATTATTTATTATTATTATTATTTATAAAACTTGGTTAACTTAGTTAATTTATTATTATTATTATAAACTTAGTTAATTTTTATAAACTTAGTTAATTCATCATCGTCGTCATTATTATTTATAAAACTTTGTTAAATTAGTTATATTATTATTATTTATAAATTTAGTTAACTTAAACTTAGTTAATATTATAAAACTTGTTTAATTCTAACAAAAATTAGTTAATTTTTATTAACATAGTTAACTTAAGTAATTTATTTTCATCATCGTCATCATTATTATTTATAAAACTCAGTTAACTTAGTTATGTTATTATTATTACTATTACTACTATTATTGTGGTTTATAAAACTCAGTTAACTAAGTTGTATTACTATTATAAATGTTTGAATAACCGTAGATAAAATAGTATAAAACATTGGCTCATCGATTTTGGATACATACTTACAGGTTTGAATCAACAAATACTAAGATATCATGAAATACTAACCAAATGATGTAAAAAGCTGATGATACATATAAAGCAAACATGATAAAATTGTTTTGTGGTGGTGGTTGGCATGCCAAGGTGGTGGCTGATTTGGCAGACGTGGTTGTCCTTATGGGAATGAACTATAATTGCTACCAACCTAAATAGTTTACCGTTTTTGTAATAAGACACAAAAGTGTTTACAATACAAGAAAAACATATAATGGTTTTGTTAAACATACATGAAACATGGATTGTGAAAAATGTTGCTGCTGAGGCACACCAGCTTGCAAAATAATCAAAACACCAAGGTAACCAATCTGAATTTAAAAATTCCCACTAAACCATAAAAGGCATACTTTAATTCACCAAAAAGACTAAGACTATTTAATCCGGTAAAAAATGGTAAAATATGCATTCACTTTTAAGAAACTAATAATAAAATGTGTGAACAATATCCTGAAAGTTTAGTATACTCTGTATATATTTATACAACAATAATATGGTTTACGCAACATACACAATATGATGAAAGTAGAAAAACTTACAGGATATTAAGATTCAGAGAGATCAATATCCAATGTGGCATCAATGACAGCTAGAGCAACCCCTCTCTCTACCAAAGGAACTGCAACACTCTTCATTTGAAGCCAAGCCACCTTCCTCAGCTACTTATGAGAAAGTGGATTGAACATCACAATCTCATCAAGCCTATTTGGCAGCTCTGGTCTAAAATGCTTCATCACCTCCTCTATCACTCTCTCCCTTGTTATTTTCATCGAAGATTTACCTACCATGCCAGCAAGCAAGTGTTCGGCACCTAGGTTTGAAGTCATTATAATAACACATTTGGTGAAGTCGACCGTTATGCCTTGCCTATCTATAAGTCTACCATCATCCAAAACTTGAAGAAAAGTATTGAATATACTTGTAGCATAGCCTAACTGTTATTAGCACTTACAGTAATATGCCAATTTCTGACAGTAAGTTATTTAAATTTCAAAGCCAAATTACCTATAAGAACAAGTAAATAAAGTTACTATGAAATACAAGGAGAATTAATTGCTTTGGTTGGAGTGCGATTGGTTCATATAAAGGATTTTTGTTTCGTTTCATACTTGGCTATACATGTCAAACTCCAGCTTCAATCAAAGTTTATCATCTACTGTTTCACCCTGCACTCCTGCTCATCATAGTTCCAAGATTCTCTTTTTACCAAAATAGATCACCAGCTTAAGAATATTCTCCTCTAGCAACTGAGCTCATGTCAATGGAAATATTTCTAACTTAAGTCCGTGATTACTTCAACGGTTCTGTCTTAACCAAACGAGCTGTCACATTTTTTCAAACCTAACCAACTTTTGTATATACTTGTGTCCAGTAAAAAACTAGTTAGCAAAAAGACAATGATAATGAAATATATGTACAAATAGAAGATGTTGATTTAAAAAGTTGGAAGATGCTCACCTGAAGTCTGCTTGAGCAAAAGTGTATATTTGGTTATATATAATCAACATCACATGTATAATACCAGCATAGTTATAGTCTCTCTCTCATATCAATTCCTTATGCTCCATATTCCTAGCTTGAATGCATGTAACTCAGTTCAGCAACTCACATTCTTAACCTGCATTTGCTATTGCCTATATGCAAGCAATTCAACTCAACACTCTCTTCTTAGCAAGCTACCTGCAACATCATTTTTTTCCAATCCAATAACTCACATATAGCAACTGTTGCATGCATGTAATACAGTTATGGTCTCTCCAAACCTGCCGCCGGTGTTTGTTCCTACAATAACTCTCTACTTCACTTATAGCGACCCACCGTTCCGTACCCCTTTGAGTTTATAATAATTCACTCTTGTTCAATCCAAATTGTACGAAAGAGCAAATAACTCGGGTAAAGAAGAAAAAGGTAGAAGAAAATAGAACAACACAGAATCTCACAATCGCAGCGGAACAAAATATAATATATAATAATAGATTTTAAATACAAGAACTACAACTTTTAATATACATACCATTATCAGAGTACAACAATCAATACATCCATCAGGACAGTTATAATAACTTGTCCTGACACAGCAGAAATATAAACCAAGTACGGGAATAGGTCCCTGTCATCCAGCTCGTCTCCTGAGCTCCATAGCATCTTATCCTGAATCTGTAATACTCGGTCTGACCCGAGCATTATAATAAAATAACTCCCGAGATAGTCTAGAAAACCAGCATGAGAAAACACACTCAATTTGAATTATTAAAGTTATCAAAATCCTTTGAAAAACAAAGGTATCTCGTTAGACCGTGTCACACATAAACACGATGGGTTTTTCCCTTACGATAACCAAAACATTTTATAGAAAATCCAGTGATATTATAATAGTGTCTAAGTACAAATACTTATTCAAATAGCCGAAATTGTTACATTAATTAAATTCCAGCATACTAGGCTCTACAAACAAAACCATAAAGGCTCTTCAAAAATTCCAATACCTAATTTAACTTATAAATCCCTCACGATTTACAACACTTCGATCCCATTCCGATTTCTAACCATTTTCACTTTTCAAAATAGAGTCCACTATATTTTTTCCAAACCATATTTTCATATCTCGATATACATTCGCACTGTGGAATTTTATTCCAATTTATCAACAATTATCATTTCCCTTATTTATAAACATCGTTTATAAATTTTATAACTCCTTTGGGTTTTACTTGTTTATAAAACTAATTTCGTTTATAAAATCTCATTTTTATAAATCCATTTCTTAATAATTTCCATATATTTCACAAATCTATTTAAATTATCGATTTTAACTCTTTTTCATATTTTCCAGAATATCACTTTAAAATTCCACTGTTAAAATCCTTTATATAATTAATATTTTCTTAAATTCTAATTAAAACATTTTACGAATAGTTAAGTCCAATTTCAAATCAAATTTTTATTTTATCCAAATCAATCTCTTTTAAAATAACCAAATTTCTATATAATATTTTATATTCAAAATCTTCTTTTAATTCCTTTAAAATTTCAAAAACAATATTTAAAATATTTAAAATACCAAAATTAAGGCCAGTGCTACTATAGCATCCAATAATTCACATCATAGCAATAATTTATCATAGATTATTCTAACACATCATATATTACTATATATGAAAAACAATCAATATAAATTTTTAAGGAATCCAGTTGGATCCCTCCAACATGTTTCCCTGCATCCACATATGTTAATACAACACAAAAATACTAATCCCACTTCGAGGGGGATATTGTGGTATATAGGGTCATACGCTATTATGCGGGGCGCATAGGGTCTCATCCGCTAAAATATGCGGGAATATCAATCCAACTACTAACATATATACTACTATATATATTTAACATTCAACAGATAATAACTTATAAATTCAATCAATCACCCAATAATAAATTTTAACTATTTAAAATTAATTTTAGTAATCCAAATGAGTGAGATTTTACTCACATTGATTTTTCTGAATCTGTTTATCATTCCAATTCCAAATTAAATCCATCGCATAGTTATTTTGTCACCGCAAATCCAAGTGACTCATTTTCGAAATTTTGGACCTCGTAAGCAAATTATATTAAATTGTATTAGCGGTCTCAATTTAATTCCTTAATTATATAACTGATTAGATAATTAAACAATTTATACCTTAACCCTAAGTATCACGTTCGTGAATCACAGCAGCAGAAACTCAGGCCACCACGCCGCCTCGCCATCACCCGCAACCCCACTGCTCACTCCACCTTGCCACCATCCCCATCGGCTCTGCCTTGCCACAGCACCCACGCCTCCCACACTCACTTGCACAGACCCTTTCTCCCATCACCTGAAGCCGTGATCTCTCGACTGCACATACACGCCTTTCTCTCTGGCCAACGAATGGCCACCCACATCGCCATCATTCTCTTCACGCGACTGCACACACACATCACCGTCGCTCTTCCCCTTCGAACAAACAATCATGACTTCCACCCCACTTTTGTTGCGACCCCTGCCTTGCCTCTGCTGCCCTGACTCGCCTCGACCATGAACGTCAAAACCCACGACTCCACAGCGCTGCCTCGAACGAGCGCCTCCACCCATGTGAGAACCCCCTTTTCCCCGCGCGCCTCTTCTCCCTCGTGATTTGATTTATCGTGAATTTTTTTTCCTTCGAATCGAACTGGTTCGATTTCCTTTTCTTTTTTTTCTTTTTAATAAACGATCTGACTTCGTTTTGAGTAGAGAGGAAGTATACGCAATTTTTTTTTTTCGCGTTCGTGAATTTGAACTGATAGGGAAGAAGGACGTTGCATGATTTTAAAATGAAAGGGACGACGCGCGTACGTTTTTAGGTCAGCTGAGGCAGGGTAAGGGTGGCTCAAGATTGGACCTGATTTGATTTATAATTTTTTTTTATATTGAAAATATCTTGTTTACGTACCTCACAAATTTTGAACCCCTATTGAGGCGTGCCGAATGGCGTTCCTAATGTTATACCGCTATTACGAACCCAACAGAACAAGTTTCGAGACCTCACTCGATCGTATGTGTAAGATAGCTTTTTGAATCCAATTATTATATTAAATTTTTAATATTAATTTTAACGCATTTCGACTCCGTAGGACCAAACGGTAAGTCCAAACACTATGAAATTTGAAATCCTATAATAATACACTATTATGGATCCAATGGAACTGGTTTCGTCGAATTCCGAGAATGAGTCCCGGATCGCTATTTCAACACGTCGATTAAATCAGCGATTTCCAAAATTTACGAAATCGCATGAATTTCAGTTTTAAAAACTTATTAACTAAATTATAATTCAAATAAAATTTATATCAACGTTAGAAATCATTTCATTCCATATTCAATTCAAATTTCAATTATTTACATTTTCTGTATTTCAATAAATCGTTATATTTAAAATTTAAATTCATCCTATCACTTCAACCAGATTCTTCGTGTTCCAAAAATCAACATATATTCCAAATCAATTTCTAAAACCCATTAAATATTCAAAATCAAACAACGAAAAATCTAGGTCGTTACATTCCTCTCCCCTTAAAAGAATTTCGTCCTCGAAATTGCTAAGATAGGAAAAATGCTCCAAACCCATTAACTTATCAAAACCCACTTAGTTAAAAATCGACATTTCACTTTTCTATATTTCCAAACCTACATTCACTAACTAGTTCCAAACATTCATCCAAAACCCTTTATTCCAGTTACAATTCGAAATCAAATTGTCGTTAACAAAAAAATTTCTAAATTTTTCTAACACCCTAAATTTTCGAAATTTTATTGCAGGGTCTCCCTTGTACGGAGAGCCTTTTGCAATATGACAAGAGAGATAAAAATATATACATTGACCCACACAGTCGGAAAACAAAATGTATATCAATATTTATATCATTTGTGGTATTTAATCTGAAAACGTACCTTATTTTAGCGTTATTAAGTGTGCGGCTAATTTTCTATGCAATTACGCAACCCAAATCTAGCCCAATAGCCTTCAGTGCCTGTACTTACTCAATTTAAACCACGTGAGTATTAAAACATGAAAATTTAATAACATTTCATTCGTTTTAAATAGTTAAACACATACTTTGCACAACTAAACATGTTAAACATGTATTTGTAAGTAATCACAAAGTTCCAATACTGATTTAATTACTTTACATCGATTCATTTATCATTTTATCCAATTCGAATGATTTACAACCAAATTTGCTTACATTTTATTTACATTTATACCTAACAAATCCATATCCATTCCAAATTGATTAAAAATCAATTTGTTCATTTGCCATTTATTCACAAAATTTTATTTACTTCCGTTTACGTCGAACGACAATATTTCCATGCAAATTCGGCGATGTTCATAACCATTTCAGTTTATAGCTATTTTAAATTGATTCCAAATCAATTTATTTTAATTCTATTCCATTTCAAATTGATTCTTAATCAATTCATTTATATTCCACTCATATCCACATTCATTATATTTAAATCCATTTTATTAAGCTCGGAATCATTCCATGTTATTTTATTTATGAGCCATTTCAAACATTTATTTAAGCCAAGCTTCCATCCAAAATATTAACTTAAGTTAATTTGTTTATTTTCAATTTATTCAACTATATAACTTAAGTTCATTACTCTTGAAACCAAATTTCATTTCAAATTTTGATTAATTCTTATTCAATCAAATTTCATTCCATTTACTAATTAATTTGATTAGTTCCTTCATTTAATCTACTTCAAACTTAACTTAAAGCTTGAATTCATTTTAAACAATATCCAAGGCCATATTCAATTTATTTACACTTAAATTGAATTTATTTATAACTTAAGTCATCACTATTTTAATTCATTTCTATTCTATTCGAAAACATTTCAAATATAATTATCTCTTACTCTCCAAGTCGAATTTCATTTATAACTCAAGTCCCACAATCAATTTAAATTTCCATCCACAATTCCATTTACTTAACCAAGTTAAGTTCCATTCACATATTCAATTAACTAATTAATTTATCTAATTAGTTCGCTTCCATTTTATAGTTCAAAATTCGATTTTCCTTTCAAAAATCACTTTATTCAATTTATTTGAGTTCAAATTCCTTTTATAATTCAAGTTCGGATTTTTATTCCTTTACCAAAATATCAAACCATTTTTATTTTGGTTTTCTATTTCACTTTTCAATTTTATAAGTTACCCAACTTATTTTCTTCACAATTTCATAATCTTCCACTTTAAATTTTATTCCATCAAAATTTTATAACTTATAGTTATTTAATCGCTTTACAATTCAAACTTTATATTCAATTCAATTCAATATCATTTATAATTCAATCCAATTTTATTTTCAATCCAATTCAAATTCAACTCAATTTAATTTAACTTAGCTTAAGTTAAATTTTCAATTCGTTCAATTCAATTTAAGTTACTTAAGTTAAAATTCAATTCCAACTCAATTTAATTTAACTTGTAATAAGTTAAAGTTTTATTCATTTTAACTTGCTCAAGTTAAAATTTATTTCCAAAGCTCAATTTCCATACTTTTCTTTCCTATTTAAAACATTCTCAATTTATATGTTTATAACTTATTTCTTAATGTTTTTCCAACATTTATATTAAAATTCCAGAATTCAAACACCCGGTTTTTATTTCAAATCATTTTGAAATCATATATATATATATATAACCCTTTTGGTTTAACAAACCCTTCCTTTGGAATTTTCAAAATCACTTGGTTTTATTCCAAAACAAATTCCCTTGGAATTTCTAAAACAACGTTTGTTTCCCAACAAAAATCTCCAAATCAATTATTTCGGTAGCAATCTGTCACTTTGAAACTCGAAAATGAACACTGATGATGCGGCCGTCATCACCAAAGTTATTTTCCAACGACTGTAGTGAGTTCAGTGCTTCATCAATTCCAAAATCCATTTAAAACAATTTCCATTCATAAATAATCCAAATAATATCACTATTATTCATTTTCAAATCACTCTAGAAAACATTTCCAAAAATCTCTGGGATTTAATTTTCCAAATTTTGGTTTTAATAAAATTTTAATTTTAACTCAATTGTATAATCCATACTTATACAATTTCAATTTGGCTATATATAACCATTCAAATTTTATAATCTGGTCTTGATTGTAATAATAACATCCAAACACACCAATATACTTAATAATTTCAGAAAATTATTTCTTTTATATCAAAATATAATTTGGTTAAAATTATTCCATTTACCCGCTTCAAAACCATACTATTTCAGTTTATCGTGTTCAAGTGTTTAGAAACTCCAATCGATTCTGTGGCATCCCACTATTCGACCAGAATTTATATGCCACACAACAGATAAATCAACACAATATAAAACAATTTATATTCACTAACAAATACGCTCTCATATCTATTAATACACTCAAACTCATTCTAGGGTACTACTGACCCTATCTCTAATGAGTAATCCCCACTAAAGCCAAAGTTCTCACTTAACCTTCAGCTTTGATACCAACTGTAGCGACCCACCGTTCCATACCCCTTTGAGTTGATAATAATTCACTCTTGTTCAACCCAAATTGTACGAAAGAGCGAATAACTAGGGTAAAGAAGAAAAAGGTAGAAGAAAATAGAACAACACAAAATCTCACAATCGCAGCGAAACAAAATATAATATATAATAATAGATTTTAAATACAAGAACTGCAACTTTTAATATGCATACCATTATCAGAGTACAACAATCAATACATCCATCAGGACAGTTATAATAACTTGTCCCCACACAGTAGAAATATAAACCAAGTACGAGAATACGTCCCTATCATCCAGCCCGTCTCCTAAGCTCCATAGCATCCTATCCTGAATCCGTAATACTCGGTCTGACCCGAGCATTATAATAAAATAACTCCCGAGTTAGTCTGGAAAACCAGCATGAGAAAACACACTCAATTTGAATTATTAAAGTTATCAAAATCCTTTGAAAAACAAAGGTATCTCGTAAGACCACGTCATACATAAACACGACGGGTTTTTCCCTTACGATAACCAAAACATTTTATAGAAAATCCAGTGATATTATAATAGTGTCTAAGTACAAATACTTATTCAAATAGCTGAAATTGTTACATTAATTAAATTCCAGCATACTAGGCTCTACAAACAAAACCATAAAGGCTCGTATTGGAGAATGGATCCCATACAATGACTGGGCTACTGGGATACCGCCCATCACAGTACACCTCAAGAAAAATGTACCGAGGACCACGCCAGGATCCCCTGCTACATAAGAGTGGCCTACCCCTAACCTAGATAGAACCGAATATGTTATCACCCCGGGTGTTCCCACCCTTAAAAATCGAGCGCTTCCTTTTTCATGCACAACCATATCCATAATTTATATATATTTCCGAAGATATCTAGAATAGTGATAACATACCCTAATTGGGTGCGATCCACTTAGCCTAACTGCATCTCTCATGTTTTAGTCATTCCCGGTTGATGAGACTTGAGGCTAACGATTACCTTTCAAGAACAATTATACTTAGAATGCCCATCGTCCTCCAATGACGATGTTCTAATAGCATTCGTCCATACAAGTTGTCCTAGGTTTGGACAAACCGAATCACTGACTTCACTATCTTCACGACATCCATTTGTAATCCTCAAATCGGATCGAATGGTTTTCGAATAATTAAATCTGATCCCGGTCTCTTCGAAACGATTAACGAAATTGGCCAATATTGATAGTCGGTTATTTAACTATCAAATAACATCCATAAGCAGTCACTAGGCCATTGTTTATAACTCTTTAAATATTCATTTCAAAATATCTTTACAAAGATATATATTCAAATCTCTTTCAAATTTATCAATATTTGAAAACATTCCGAATACTTGTTTCCATAACAGGATATCTCCTCCCGTACCTCACTTCAACACTTAATGAAATATTTCCAACTTCGATTTATAATTCATTACTTAGAAAATATCTCGATATAAATCCTTCGTCTCTAAATATTTTCAAAAACCTTCCATTTTCTTACTTAGGAAAATATCATAATCCATTTTTCCAAAATCATTTCTAATATCAATACTTAGGGGTTTTTCTTATCCTACCTTCGACATTCCCAGAATTTATATTAATTCCTTTTTACATTTTCCAAGTCGCTTCTGCTCACTTATAATCTCGTCTATCCAATTACAACTTCTAAAATCACATCCGTTTTTCACATCTTGAGAGAGTCTATAAATAAATTAAATCATTTTCAAAACTATATATATGTATAATAAGTATTTTTAAAAGAATAGTAATTTATTTCAAAACATGTTTAAGTAATTTATTTAAAAACTAAAAACATTTTAAATAGAACACCAAAACTCATTACCAACTAATTTTAATATATACTAATCGGTTTACAAAACTGATTATAAAATTTTGAATTTTATTTAAATTAATATTCGGTATTTGAAAAATGCACTTCTGAAATATTCCAATAATAACTAGCTTTTAATTATATAGTTTAATAAATAAAATTTCCTTTTAAAACAAAACTTAGTTTATTAATAAAAATATATTTTTTTCTTCAAAAATCCCAATACCCAATTTAACTTATAAATCCCTCACGGTTTACAACACTTCGATCCCATTCCGATTTCTAGCCATTTTCACTTTTCAAAATAGAGTCCACTATATTTTTTCCAAACCATATTTTCATATCTCGATATACATTCGCACCGTGGAATTTTATTCCAATTTATCAACAATTATCATTTCCCTTATTTATAAACATCATTTATAAATTTTATAATACCTTTGGGTTTTACTTGTTTATAAAACTAATTCAGTTTATAAAATCTCATTTTTATAAATCCATTTCTTAATAATTTCCATATATTTCACAAATCGATTTAAATTATCGATTTCAATTCTTTTTCATATTTTCCAGAATATCACTTAAAAATTCCACTATTAAAATCCTTTATATAATTAATATTTTCTTAAATTCTAATTAAAACATTTAATGAATAGTTAAGTCCAATTCCAAATCAAAATTTTATTTTATCCAAATCAATCTCTTTTAAAATAACCAAATTTCTATATAATATTTTTATATTCAAAATCTCCTTTTAATTCCTTCAAAGTTTCAAAAATAATATTTATGATATTTAAAATACCAAAATTAAGGTCAGTACTACTGTAGCATCCAATAATTCACATCATGGAAATAATTTATCACGGATTATTCTAACACATCATTTATTACTATATATGAAAAATAATCAATATAAATTTTTTAGGAATCCAATTGGATCCCTCCAACATGTTTCCCTGCAACCACAGATGTTAATACAACACAAAAATACCAATCCCACTTCCAAGGGGATATCGCGGTATATTGGGTCATCCGCTATTATGCGGGGGCATAGGGTCTCATCCGCTAAAATATGCGGGAATATCAATCTAACTACTAACATATATACTACTATATATATTTAACATTCAACGGATAATAAATAATAAATTCAATCAATCACCCAATAATAAATTTAACTATTTAAAATTAATTCTAGTAATCCAAATGAGTGAGATTTTACTCACTTTGATTTTTCTAAATCTGTTTATCGTTCCAATTCCAAATTAAATACATCGCGTAGTTATTTTATCACCTCAAATCCAAGTGACGCGTTTTCGAAATTTTGGACCTCGTATGCAAATTATATTAAATTGTATTAGAGGTCTCAATTTAATTCCTTAATTATATAACTGATTGGATAATTAAACAATTTATACCTTTACCCTAAGTATCATGTTCGTGAATCACAGCAGGAGAAACCCAGGCCACCACGCTGCCTCGCCGTCACCCGCGACCCCACTGCTCACTCTACCTTGCCACATCCCCATTGTCTCTGCCTTGCCATAGTACCCACACCTCCCACACTCGCTTGCACAGACCCTTTCTCCCATCACTTGAAGCAGTGATCTCTCGACTGCGCACACACGCCTTTCTCTCTGGCCAACGAATGGCTACCCACATTGCCATCATTCTCTTCACGCGACTGCACACATCACCGTCACTCTCCCCCTTCGAACAAACAATCATGACTACCACCCAACTTTTGCTGCGACCCCTGCTGTAACAACCCGCATATTTTACGATTGAATATTTAAATATTTTATTTAAATATAGAATCGTTAATCGGATTAAAGTCCGAAAAGCTACTTTTTGTAAACAGTCAAATTGGGACTCGAGACCACCTCCATTGAGTCCAAAATGGCATTTGCGACTTTTTTAAGTATAAGCATCGATATGTTTGGAGTTGAGTAAAATTTTGATGTTTTCATTTAGGGTTTTGGGTTTGGGTTTCAGCCCATTAACCCAACATATCAACCCAACTCCACTCCTCTTCACTCCTTCATAATATTTCCTAACACTCTAGCTTTAGAAAAATGGGGGTAGAGAAAAAGAATTAGAATTCCTAAGCCCTAATCTTCTTTGCAAATACAAATTCTTGCTCCAATTCAAAGAGAAGCTAAGGTAAGCATCATCTTCTTCTTCTCCATCTCAATCTCTCCCCAATTTCAAAAATTTCCTATAACCTAATTTGGGAAATTATTGCTTCTAGACTTAGATTGGAGCTTCTAGTGTTAAAGTGGTAGAGTAGTTGATCTTCCTTTGCTTTCAAGCTTCTCCTTCATCGTTTTTTGAGTAAAAAAGGTGAGTTTTTGAACTCACATCTATTTCTATAGACATCATTGTGGTTGGGTATGAATTCCTAACACTTATTTATGTTCACTTGCTTTCGATTTGGATCGATTTGGTGAATTGTTCAATTTTTGGTTTTTGGAATCCAATGTTTGTAAAAATCCAATCTTTGATGTTTGAACACATCAGTGGAGCGTTTCGGAGGGCCATACAAGGCTGGGTTGTCGTTTGGCGTAAATTCTCAGTCGTAGTTGCTCGTTCATTCGCTTCCATCCGTGTTATCGAATTTGCCCTAAAGGGGGGCTAGGCTGAATATGCTTCTGAAGCAGGTTCAATCGACTGAACCAGAATATGAAAAATTCATAGAAGCAGGTTCAGTCGATTGAACCAGTGGGTCAGTCGACTGAACCAGGACCCAGGAAATTGCCTGGGTCTGTATCAGTCGACTGACCACCTGGGTCAGTCGACTGACCCTGGGGATACAAAATTCATATCCCTGTGGAATTCGACTGACCACCTGGTTTAGTAGACTGACCACCTGGTTTAGTCGACTGACCTGATTATCTTAGCCTACTTGATTATTTAGCTTTGATTTCCAATTCTTATCGATTCGTGATTATCCGATTTGTTGTTATCATTTATTATCTACTCTGATGACTTCTTTTTTGGGATTTTTGAGGATATCCATTTTAATGGATTCGGTATCGATTTCTTTGGATTTGATTCACGTCTTCGTACGCGAATTTTTGATAATCGATTGTTTCTACAATCATTTCTATGATTTGTCACTTTAAAATACAATGGTTTCTATACTAGTAGTAAATATTCAAACTCTTTACAAAGATGATTTCAACTCTATTTTTAATACAAAGCGCGTTTATAAAACCGTTTTCTAATCTATTAGTATATACAAACCTCTACCTCATTCGTATGAGAAAATCTAATTAAACGGCTTAGCAAAACAAGTGGTATGAAATGCTTGCGTTTACTTCGTCGGTTAATTTATGGACTTGTTCGATTGAAAATCTTGTGACAATTTTCGAGTGGAAATCTACAATTTGTTCGTAAATATTCAAGTTAAGCTAGTGGTTATGGGACATGAAGCTAAACTCTTATATTTACTGGCTTAGTGTAATTCACACTTTTTATTGATCGATGATGATAATTTTGTGATTTAGACTAGCGATGTGCGATGTCTATTTGTTTGTGTGGGGATTACAATCCCCGTTTGTGGAACTTCGGTTCAATTTGGCGGGGCAGCGACCCGTGGTCTTCGGGCCGTTTATGGAGCTTCGCCTCAAAATTTATGGTTAGCGACCATGGAATAGCGTTCCGTTTGTGATACACGTGTTGGTGAGTTTTCATGCTCCCGTTTGTGATAGGCCTCCCCCTTTGTGATTTCTGGATTTCTAATTGATGATTTCTAGAATTTGTGTCTCACCAACTTTTGCGATTGCCATTAATAAGTTTGTCAATATTTGCAGTTTGGTGAACAAAATTAAGAATATGATATTCTTTTTGGTGCTTTGAGATTCGTGAGATATTGTATGATTTTGTTGTTGTTTAAATCATATTTGTCCTAGTATGACATTTTTGTTATCATACGATCTTATTATATCTCTGCTTATATCTCATTTCTTTATCTGATATTTATAGCTATACTGATCCGTTTATTATTTTCTTATTAAATAATACTCGGGTCAGACCGAGATGTCACAGGTGCTTCTGCTTGACTCCTTATCTGGGATCATCTTCTGACTTTTGCCTAACTACATTACATTTATAGTTTTTGTTGTTATACATTCAAGATATAGACTCCATGATGTACACCTATTCTTTTGTCTAACACTTGTAACTATTCTTTTGTGATACTGTGGATCTTGTTTGACCACTACTCTGATGTACACTCTTATGTGATATATTCATATCTGATTCCACATTTGTGATATGAATGTATGTGACTGATTTGTGTTATGTTTATTTCTATATTTGTTTCCGAAGGCCTCATAGCCACTGTGTGGTAGCTTCGAGTTTGTATTTGATATGTTGGATTTCCTCTTGAAATGAAATGTAAGTTATTTTATCTGACATATCGGTACTCGCCCAAAGCAATTACATAGATGGTTGCTCCTCGACAGCCTTATTCTTTGTGCTAGTCGACAGCATTACCCAGTAGTGTTCTCGGCTAGCGTGAGTATAGAGGTGGGGCGTCACAACATGGTATCAGAGCGAAACTTCGGAACAATGTAGAATAATCTAGCAAGGATCATTGTCTTAAGTCTCTCTTAAGAGTCGTGCCATAGGATTTAATTCGAGTCTTCGTACCGTTCTATCCTATTTCTTTTTATGATACCTTGTTTTATCAATCAAATTTGTTTGATATTCATTTTGTGAATAATCTTTTTCCTCTTTTCTTTCTTTCTTAAAGAAGAGAAATGGTTAGACCAGACCGTCCCAGCGCCGGTCAATCTAGTGCTACTCCTTAGGATGGAGTATTTATGTCTGCTCAGTAACTTCTAGATCTTGTGAAAAATGCTCAAGCTGCCGGACCTAATCCTGAGCCTACTCACCCTAAATCTAGGTTGGCACGCTTGTGCAGCGATTACACCAACTTGGGTGGAAATCCATTGAAAGGTTTCGAGAGCGTTATAGAAGTCCAGGCTTGGCTTCGAACATGCGACCGCATCTTTTCTCGCATGAATCTTATTGATCTTCATCATGTCCAAGTGGCTTCTAGTATGCTCCAAGAAAGAGCATTAGACTGGTACAAGCTTTTGATCTCTGAAATTATTGAAGCGGACCTTACTTGGGAGCAATTCCGGGAAAGGTTCGAGTTGAAATTAGTGCCGGAAGCTGAAAAAGTATCTCTAGCTCGATGATTTATTGACCTTGTTCAAGGTGAATCTTCTGTGACGGACTACGTCGCATCTTTCGAATCTCTATCTAAATATGGGGTCAAGTATATTAATACCCCATTGAAGAAAAATTAGAGATTTGTGTATGGCTTGAACAAGAGCCTCAAAAAGCCATTACTTCTGAAATTAGAAGTTTCTTTTGACCAACTTGTTGATATTGCTCTTCGACTCGAAGAGGCTGATAAAGATAGTGATGTTGAGGTCAAACCAAACATCAACAAGAAGAGACCTTTCAAATTCAAGCCTAATCCCAACAAAAAGGGGAAGCAAACGACTTCGGTAGCAAATACTCCTAACTCTCGTCGCGGAGAATGTTACAATTGTGGTTCTAAGGACCACTATCCAAACAAGTTCCCGAAGTCTCTTTCTTGCCGCTATTGCAAGAGTTCGGGTCATACTATATCTTTGTGTCCCAAACTTCATGGCAAGAAGGAGGGCAAGCTAAATGTTGTACAAGCCCCTGCTAACACTTCTCATGGTCAAGGTATTTCTCATTCTATCCTTGATGGCATTATTATATTTCGTGATCTTCCTATTCGAGTTCTTCTTGATACGGGTGCATCTCACTCTTTTATATCAAAAGAACTTGTTGATGCTTTGTCTTTGAACGTTATTGGCTTGATGACTTCTTTGAGAATTGCGAATCCGATCGGTGGATCCGCAACACTCAGTTTACTTTGTAAAGATGTTAAAATTATTTTATGTGATTACTCTTTCCATGCCGATTTGCATGTTATGCGTTACCTTGGTTTCGGAATGATTTTGGGAATGGGTTGGCTTAACCGTTATGAAGCCCATATCCTATGTCCTGAGCGGACTATATATTTTCGACATCCTCAATTTGTTAAGCAGATTTCTCTTGTTCTGAAAGATTTAGATTCCAATTAGAAAGCATCCTTATATTCTGTAAATCCTCATGACGACGATAATGATGATGAGGAAGATGTTATTTCTCTCATTCACATTGTTCGTGAATTTACCGACATATTTGAGCCCGTTCTAGGATTACCACCTAAGCGAGTAGTGTTCTTGGCTAGTGTGAGTACAGAGGTACCCAAAGATTAACTGAAAATCAATGATTATTAGTCATGAACATCGATTGTGCATCGCAGGTTCACCATGGATATCGATGAATTTTGTTCGAATCCGGATCGGGCTACAATTGATAAGACATGTCAAGCAAGGCCAGATAAAACAACATTCCAAATCTCGAGTCGATCCGAGTTCGTACGCCCAAGATATCATCGACGCAAGCGAAGGACATAGGCTTGTGTTCGTCTCCATATGGTTCGTATCCATTAAGGTCGACTCCATCAAGATTGACTCCATCCACTTCATATCCATCCAAAGCCTCCCTTAGTTCGAATCCATCAGAGTATTCCCGCCTTCGAATCCACAAGATAGCCTCACATTCGAAACCATAAACCCAACCTTGGTTCGAATCCATCAAGTAAAAGGTTGTTCGAATCCGGGAGCTATGCATAGCTTCGAATCGATCAACATCACTCGAAACCATCGATTCGAGGACTTGCACACGAGATCGATTCGAACTACTTGTCCCTCGATCGATACGAAGGAACGCACATTTGATCGAATCGAAGGAGTATACCTTCAGATCCTTCTCTTCGAATCCACCACGTCTACATAGCTAAAACCCCAATCACGACTCACTAAAACTCGGAGAAAAAGGAGGGTTGACCCGAGGCATGCGCACCACGCCGTAGTCTTCGCATGCAGGAAAATCGATTCGAACGAATCGATTTGAGCATATCGATTCGAATGACTCCAGGAAGCGAAAATCTTCAACTTGAATCGATCATAACTTGAGATCTACGCATCCAAATGCTACGAAATTTTCACAGAAGCTTGAGCACATGTTGAAGAATGTCCACACCGAATTTCAGCTTGATTGGACAATTTCTTGATCGATTCAAACCAAGGGTCGAATCGATCCCAAAGTGGGCCCGGATTTCCATAAAGCGGGCATGTGGGCCCCCTGACGTACCAGAACTGGTCTCCCTTCATTTTAGGCAAAATATCAGCCTTCTACACCTATAAATAGAGCCCCTGGTCATTCAGAAAAGGGGTCAGACAATTTTGAGAGCGAAAGAGCACCCAGACTCTGCCAGATTTACTCAGAATCACCATTGCTGCCTTAGATTCAGGCTTAGTTCAGCAAATCAGTTGTACTACATTACAAGAAACTATAATCTTCAAACATCGAGTAATAAAATCATAAAAACCTTGAAGTGGACGTAGGCCGGAGATAGCCGAACCACTATAAATCTTGTGTCATTGTTCATTATTTCTGGATTGCTATTTGTTATTTGCTTAAGATCCATGAATTGTGTGTGAATATTGTTGATTTATATTCAATACACTGGTGCTTTCACAACACTTGGGGTTTGTGACCATTTTTGGCGCAAACACTTTGGTGCTTTCACTGAGAAGAACTAGCACCCGCTACACCAGATTCAGAGTTTAGACTTGAAATTTTAAGGATTCAGATTTGACTCTACAATGACTCGACAAACTAGACAAAGAACTGAGAGGAGCCAACAGGCAGGAAGTCAAGAGGCATCCTCTGGCGCTGGAGACGGACAAGCTTCGATCTACATTACTAGAGATGAGATGGAAGCTATGAATAACTTAATGCAGGAAAGAATGATGAAAAGCCAACAAGAGATGCTGCAGAATTTCTTCGAGCAGATGAGAGCTGTAGGGACACAGAACCTTGGACCAGCTACAGCGGCTGTGAATGTGGAACAAGGAGCTAGGGCTATGGAACCCAACGGAGGACAGAATACAGAACCAGAAGGCAATCAACAAGGGCTTGGGGGCAGGCCCGTAGGATCCAACGCAGAAGTACCTTTGGAAGGAGCTCAACCGGCTAGGGCCAACACAAATGCTAACGAGCCGCCCGAAGAGTACGTACCAGAATTCCCTACGAGACTCGGAGGGCAAGACCGAGACGTGACAAGGGGGCAACCCCTAGATGGAGATGAAAGAATGATTGGCCTAGTGAGACGACTCATGAGAGGAGGGTTGTCAGGAGGAGGATTGGAAGAAGTTAGTCGGAGTCCGTTCGCTCCGAATATCAGGAATGCAAGGAACCCTCCGAAGTTCAAACTACCAACGTTGAATCCTTATGATGGAAAGTCAGACCCGACCATGCATATCACCAGATATATCAGACACATGGAAGTGCTGGGAGCATACGAGGAAGTGATGGCACGATGTTTCCCCTTATTCTTATCAGATTTGGCTGCGCTTTGGTTTAGGCAGCTAGAAACCGGATCAATCAGGACATGGGGCGAGCTTGTGAATTGCTTCATGAAGCAGTTTAGGGTTCACGTGACGCGACCTAAGAGCGTGATGACTTTGGCGTCAATAAAACAAAGGACCGGAGAGTCCATAAAAGATTTTTTGTTACGATTTAATGCGACGGTGACTTCTGTAGATCGCCCGGACCCATCGATGATTTTGATGGCGGCAGTGGCAGGAGTTGGAGAAGGCACCGAATTCAAAGACTCTTTAACTAAAGATCCACCGCAAGATCTTGGAGAGTTTTTCCATGAAGCTGAAAAATTCATTCGATTAGAGGAATCACGAGCCGAGAGGCAGGAAATAAATGTTGCACAAGGTGAAGGAACCGCCAGGGAACAGTCCAGGGCAGACAAAGGAAAGAGAAAGCAGGATGACGCACATGATGGTCCTGATAAACGGAAGAAATTCCAAGAGCCCAGATTCAGGCAGTACACAGACTTGGTGGCATGACTGGAACGAATTTACACCGAAACTCGGGGGCAACTCCCCTATCGAAAACCACCCAGGAGAGATCCCACGGAGCGGGAACGTAGGACTGGAAAGTACTGCCTATTCCATGAGCTGGATGGGCACACTACCGATGAATGCCGCCACCTGAAGGATGAGGTGGAAGAACATGCCAGGAGTGGTAGATTGCCGCAGTATGTCAGAGAACGTACGACGGCGGTTAGACCCGAACAACTACCACCTCAACCAAACAGGAATGATCCTGGATCGGGATCACGACTCGTCATCAACTGATTGTGATGGCAAGGGCCAAGTTCAAGATTTGGACTCTGGTCGATTAGTTTTCTTAGATTTGATTTCCAAAATAAAACGGTTATCCCACTTACTCATGTACGGGAACCAGAGAGATCCCTAGGCATGCTCTGAGATGGAAATAGACCGCTCCGCCCGGAGAGGCATTATCTTGTTTTTCCTGGTGTTTGAGATTGAACATCTAGGATTTGAATTTAATAAAGAAACACTTATTAAAATAAAACCTTTGACCAGAGAGTTAAAGGATAAACATTAAATATCAATATAAACATGATCGCTTTATGATCCTACCCGGAGAGGCAGGGTCCGGAGTGCAAGAAGTGAGTTGCTTCGCCGGAGAGCGACAGGATCAACTCACTTAAGCATCGTTTCCTATTCACCGGAGAGTGATTGGATCAGGATTCGATATGAGCCCAGAGAGGCTATGATCGGCCCACGATTTAGGCCATGACACCGCTTAATGTTCAGATTCACTAAACCGGAGTGCAGGAGGTGAGTCGCTTCGCCGGAGAGCGACAGGATTGACTCACTTAACGTTGTTTCCCCTTCACCGGAGAGTGATAGGATGGGATCCAGCATGAGCCCGGAGAGGCTGTGATCGACCGACGATCCAGGTCATGACATCGCTTAATTTTCAGATACACTAAACCGGAATGCAGGAGGTGAGTCGCTTCGCCGGAGAGCGACAGGATTGACTCACTTAACGTTGTTTCCCCTTCACCGGAGAGTGACAGAATGGGATCCAGCATGAGCCCGGAGAGGCTATAATCGGTCGAGAACGACCAAGACATCGCTATACGCCCTAGTTGGGGCCAGAGTGCAAGGGATAGAAAGCAACGTCGGAGTGCAATAGGATCTTTCTATTCAATCGCTAAATCTAGAATGGGTTTGACAAGGGTCCGGAGTGACCATCAATAGTATGGAGAGACCGTAGAATTTCATTCTTAACTTCCACTGGAAAAAATTGATAACAATTCGGCTTCGAACAGCCATGGACTTGATTGAAAATGCTATAAGCTATGAGTAAAACATGAACTCACTGCATCCAACTTAAGACTGATCAAAACACGCCTTTTACCAAAAAAGGCATGTTTTGGGGGGCAAAATGTTATCCCAACTTTTGGCAAAGTCGAGATACCCAAAGATTAACTGAAAATCAATGATTATTAGTCATGAACATCGATTGTGCATCGCAGGTTCACCACGGATATCGATGAACTTTGTCCGAATCCGGATCGGGCTACAATTGATAAGACATGTCAAGCAAGGCCAGATAAAACAACATTCCAAATCTCGAGTCGATCTGAGTTCGTACGCCCAAGATATCATCGACGCAAGCGAAGGACATAGGCTTGTGTTCGTCTCCATATGGTTCGTATCCATTAAGGTCGACTCCATCAAGATTGACTCCATCCACTTCGTATCCATCCAAAGCCTCCCTTAGTTCGAATCCATCAGAGTATTCCCGCCTTCGAATCCACAAGATAGCCTCACGTTCGAAACCATAAACCCAACCTTGGTTCGAATCCATCAAGTAAAAGGTTGTTCGAATCCGGGAGCTATGCATAGCTTCGAATCGATCAACATCACTCGAAACCATCGATTCGAGGACTTGCACACGAGATCGATTCGAACTACTTGTCCCTCGATCAATACGAAGGAACGCACATTTGATCGAATCGAAGGAGTATACCTTCAGATCCTTCTCTTCGAATCCACCAAGTCTACATAGCTAAAACCCCGGCCACGACTCAGTAAAACTCGGAGAAAAAGGAGGGTTGACCCGAGGCATGCGCACCACGCCGTAGTCTTCGCATGTAGGAAAATCGATTCGAACGAATCGATTTGAGCATATCGATTCGAACGACTCCAGGAAGCAAAAATCTTCAACTTGAATCGATCATAACTTGAGATCTACACATCCAAATGCTACGAAATTTTCACAGAAGCTTGAGCACATGTTGAAGAATGTCCACACCAAATTTCAGCTTGATTGGACAATTTCTTGATCGATTCGAACCAAGGGTCGAATCGATCCCAAAGTGGGCCCGGATTTCCATAAAGCGGGCATGTGGGCCCCCTGACGTACCAGAACTGGTCTCCCTTCATTTTAGGCGAAATATCAGCCTTCTACACTTATAAATAGAGCCCCTGGTCATTCAGAAAAGGGGTCAGACAATTTTGAGAGCGAAAGAGCACCCAGACTCTGCCAGATTTACTCAGAATCACCATTGCTGCCTTAGATTCAGGCTTAGTTCAGCAAATCAGTTGTACTACATTACAAGAAACTGTAATCTTCAAACATCGAGTAATAAAATCATAAAAACCTTGAAGTGGACGTAGGCCGGAGATAGCCGAACCACTATAAATCTTGTGTCATTGTTCATTATTTCTGGATTGCTATTTGTTATTTGCTTAAGATCCGTGAATTGTGTGTGAATATTGTTGATTTATATTCAATACACTGGTGCTTTCACAACACTTGGGGTTTGTGACCATTTTTGGCGCAAACAGGTTTTTACCATTCGATTTATAAAATTAATATTAAACCATATAAACCAATATATAATCACAAAATAAAGTATAAAATCCATATTGATTTAAGATTCGTGTAGAATCTCAAACAAATGGCAACAGATAGAAGGAGGAGTCGATCGATTATATGGATAGGAGAGGAGTAGCGCAATGATGATGATGATGGAGGAAAATGAAGTGATGATAAAGAGGGTGATAATTTAAGACTTAATGAAATAATTCTGAAGAAAAAGGAAAAAAGAAATATGGGGGGAAATGTGAAAAGTAAGAAAGTAACCGCGTTTTAATCGGCGGGAGACGGAAAATTTTGGTAGCGGCCACTTATACGTTAGTAGTTGCACTTAGCCAAAAATGCTGCTAATATTTGCAACTAAATACAAAATTTCTTGTAGTGAATGCCTCTCCTCACTTATCCAATGTGTGCATTCGAATGAGCATCCCCACTCGACACGAATAGCCCTTCCAACCCTATTTCTAACATAGGAATCCTTCCCCTTGCTATCCTGGCCTCTCCCCAAGTCCTACCTAATTACCTTTTTATTAGGTTTCATTTACTTCTTTCCTTGGTGCACTACCACCGTGCCCCAAACCTTGAGCGCTGTACGCTTTTCTAATTTAAGTGTACCCTACCAAACCCCGATGCAACATAACCTTTACACATTGCGGCGCAGTTCAGTCCTTTCCTTCCTTCTATTTTTACGGTGCGATATGTCTTCCATAAATTGCGATGCAACTCTACTTCACCCTGAAAGTTTCTAGACCCCTTTGGCGATTCACTACCTAGTACGTGTAATTCTTTTATAAAACGTTAGGCCGTCACCTAATCCCTGTACCCGACAACATCTGAAAAGTCTGACAACGTATTTACACATGTCGCTATATAATTCATTCCCATTTCCCTTTTTGTTGTTCACAATATCCTTTATTTTTTTCAACATTTTAGTTGGATCCAGTTCCATATTCGCTTGACACTTGTTATATTCTATAATTTATTATATTACAAGCGTCCCTACAGTTCCCACTTTACCCAAGCATAGTACTTAACTCATAGTAACTTATTTTCCTCTCGGTAAACCTTACTAAAATCCCAGAAAACCTATGAATACTTGTTTCAATATTCTCTACCTATTCCTTCAATTTAAAGGTATTTCCCTTATTTATTTACTAGGTGTTCTCATTTAAAAATTTATAATATATCATTTAGACCTAGAAAGTTTTCCAGATAAAAAACTCATTTCTATAATCATGATTAGATCTTCATATAAAACTCATGTAGCATTTAGAAATCATTAAGGTGGAGAAATACATTTGAACATCCCATGTTCCTCTATATCTCCCCAAAAACATTCATTAAACTTGTAGAAATCATTAGAGTATGGAAACTCATCTGAACACCCATATTACTCTTCCTTTCTCCAAAACATTCATTAAACTTTTATACTTGTTATTGAAAATCCATATGAAACTCCATCATGCATAAAAACATACAGGATCATACCAAAACCATATATTAGGGAACAGTACAAGAAGGTTAAGTATTGCTCACCTAGATCTTTAAAATTTCATGCTTTGATTTTCTAAATCATCCCTTTTGTTTGCGTTTTATTTATCTCCTCTTTACTTGCCCTCTTTAAGACGCCACAATTAATGTTTCTCTTAATATTTTATTTCACTTTTAGTAGAATGAAAAAGAGTAAACCGTATTGTCCCACAATAATTTAGGCTTAGGCCCTCTTTATCCTTTTTATTAATTCATTACCCCTCCTTTCATTATTTAGCCTGCCTTGGTCATTTTAATTAAATAATTAAATGGATTTTAAATTACGGGTTGTTACACATATACTGGGAGATACCCAAAAGGAAATACACATAATCATCTACTCCGATCACAATATATATATATGGTCTCCTCTAAAGCCCAAACATATAAAGTGGCTAACGTCCCTGTACCAAAAAAGTCCCATACTGACCCGAGTATTATATAACAGACTGTGTCTAAATCCAAGGTAAGTACTTAACAATAAGAATGGTAATAAAAGGCAAAGTATGAATACGACACAACGTAATGTTACACCATATTTCTCAAACTATGTTAAAGGGGAATTAAATAGGGTGCAGAGCCGAGAGAGCTGCCCTCACAATAAAAGTTAAGATGAAAAGTGTAACAACCTGGAGTTTAACCCATAATAATTAATTCGTTAATTAGTGAAATAATAAAATAACTTTGAGAAATTATCAGAATCGAACCACGGGAGTTGCACCATTGTGTCCGTGGTAATTTTCTGGTCAATTTCCATATATAGAACGTCAGAATCCGAGCTAAAATGAGCGAGATATGAATTAAACAAAATAAGCAGAAAAGAAGAAACGAAAAAAAAAATACAGGTCGACCGGCCGGTCGACC
Source organism: Allium fistulosum (assembly GCA_030737815.1). Lineage (NCBI taxonomy): Eukaryota > Viridiplantae > Streptophyta > Magnoliopsida > Asparagales > Amaryllidaceae > Allium > Allium fistulosum. The sequence continues at coordinate 392,366,751 of CM060901.1, forward strand.
TGGGCAAGGGGGCGGTCGACCGCCCAGTCCACCCGCCCTGCCTTTTCGCAAGCGAACGAACGTTCGTTCGTTCGAATGATTCAACAACGGTTGAACACGTATTTTTCACTGTTTAGACTGATCTGGTCCTTCCATTCATGCATCTGAGGGCCCCTATTCACCCAATGACGTGGTTGCATCCTATTCAATCCCCAAATCCAACGGTCTGAGATCTACTTCTATCCCTATAAATAGAACCCTAGGCCTAACACTTTTTCTCATTCTAGATTTTCTCCGCTTGGGTTCACCTTTTCAAGAAAGACCCTAAAAGGAATAATTTTCCAAGGAGAGAATCTTTTTAATAAAATATTTTAACAACCCCAAGTGGATCCGTGAAGGCCTAAAGGGAAGAGCTAAGGACCAGAGGTGAGTGATTGTAATTATTTTAAGATTTCTTGAAGTAATTTAAAATAATAGGGTTTCCAATAGTTGTAGTTTTACTACGATTTTTGAAATAACCTTTTTAGCAGTTTTATTACAGTTTTTAGAATTATTTTCAATCTATTTCTTTCTAGCTATTCTTTTCAGTTAATTTTAGTTATTTCTGTTAATTATAGCTTTTCCATTTATTTACAGTTTATTTACGGTATTTTAATCTATTTACTGTTACTTATGCATTATTTACATCTTCTTCCTAGGCCTTGGATTTTCTTCTATTTTCAGTTTTCTTTTATTTCTCTTTCTTCGTCGCGTATGGATTAGAATAGGATTAACGCGAAATTGGATTAAATTATAAGAATTCTGAAATAACAAAAGCTAAGATGTAAATTATAAAGACTGTAATAAAATGGAATTAAGACTGAAATTATGTCTAATTACGATATTAATTGGACTGAATTAAAGAGATTGGCCTATTTATAATTATGAGATGTAAATTATAAAGACTGTAATATAAATGGAATTGGGCAGAAAATATGCCTAATTATGATTAGAATTGGACTAATTAATTGGCTTCGTTATAACTTAGAATTATAACTAAAAAAGAGTAAAAGATGAAAGAGGCTTATTTTCACACTTAGACCTTGGGTTAAGTAATAATCATGATTATAACGTAGGTTATAATAAGAAAAAGAACAGAATAAGACTTATTTAAGACTTAGGATAAATTAATAAGCATAGATAGTAGAGAAAAGTATAAAGGCTTATTTAAATAATTTATCTAAGTTAATAAGCAAATATGAAAGTAGGACATGTACCAAATAGCATTCCCTATTGGACGAAACGGTGGTCTCACATTAGCCTGAAGTGAGATGAGGGCACGCTTATGCTAAGAATGGTTGGTCAAATAGAAGTCCAAATCACAGGGGATTGGGATAAGGGGCGCAACTAGATATTGTTTGGATGACGGGCCAGTAACAACAACATTTCCCCTATAGTTTCTATGGACACACGGTGATCTCACATTAGCCTGAAGTGAGATGAGGGGCACGCTTATGCTGGAGTTTGAGGTAATAAGAAGACCTAATAGGTGGAGCAAAAGGTAGCATAGGCATGGTGGCAGTTACGCATGCGACTTCCATTCTGGTGCTCAGTAATCGCTATGAGTTCCAAGCGCTTAGTATGGGTGTCTTTCGTAGATACCATTGCCTTCTATGTAAAGAGCTATATATGTCGTTCAGATCCACAGTGGGTGCTTTGTGCATCTTTCGTAGATACCATTGGCTGCTGTGTAGGGAGTTATATAGCGTCTGGTCCGCAGTAAGGTCTATGGAGTAGTAGGCCGATCAAAAAGGGTAGAATTAGGGTTACGTCCTAATTACAAGATTAGGAATTCAGTCTAATCAAAGCAGAAATCAAGGACAAGTGCAAGCAATCAAAGTTAACCCATTTTATAAATTGAGCAATATTTAATCGTACTTATTTCCAGTTTATCTCTTTCCTATTTCCTTTCTTATCCTTATTTATGCTAGAACTGTTGTAGAGTCTATTACTTTTATCTTGCTTAAAGACTCTAGTAATTACTATCATTCACCACTTTTAGTCTGACCCACTCCTCTATTTTCCCCTTCCCCTCCCCCCATATGCAATCAAGGGAGAAGTCTGTAGATTGATGTTGCTTGGAGTTTTCTTGGAGGAGATTTCTACTATGTATTTCTTTTATTTTCAGCTTTTGTTCTTTCTATGTACTGGCTTATTATGAGGGATATTATGTACTCTGATTTTTGAGACTATGAGTTTTTGTTTCATGAGACATATTGGATTTTTAGTCATGTATGTGGTATTTGGTATTTGAATTATTTATGAAGCAGTTATGAAGTTTTGTTTTAATTAAGTTATTATTTTAAGCTTCCACTATTTATCTATTTTTATCTTGTGAATCTTAGTCTTTGTTAGTTTCAGTTATACCTACAACGCACCATACCTTTTAATATGTCCTTTTAGGTATATTAAGGGGTGTGGGGTGTTTCAAAAATAGAAGTAGTCGAATCGATCCAACTGATACTGCACAAAAAACCAGTCCGTGGTCGTGACACTTGATCCAACCAAAAGAACTGCCGCCAAAAAGCAAGAAGTCACAATGAATAAAAATAATGTGCTTGTAAGAGAGGCCACAAAGATATCATATTTGTGCCCATCCTTTAATTTCAATATTATATTATGATACTGATCCTAAAATTTGACATAGCCATAGGGAGAGGGAAACAATCCACAGTTATAATACACAGGACAGCAAGGCATTGATACTGCATGGTGACGTTAGAAGCTCCTTTAGAGTTGTCAACACATCCCGATTAAAAAGCTGGGCACAAACCAAAATACATGGACAATCAAATTATGCTATCAAAATCCACAAAATTTATACCTTTTAACACCTTCAAAAGCGGATATACACAAGCACGTGTTGAGAGCTACCTAAGCAGTACCGGACAGAGTCAAAAAGCATTCCAAAAAGCTGCACATAGGGCCACCCAAAAAATGATCCATCATAGATCCACACTTACAGGCAAACGCAAAGATATAAATCTCCATTGTCAATAACTCGTGAACATCAACATCATGGGCAACTCAAATCACAGTCATTTCAGATCACAGTCAGCGCAGATGATATTCGTATATGTATCGAGCTAACTCTCCAAATTAAGGCAAGGCAACACAACTCTATTTATCCTCGGCACAATATCAATCAAGCAAGTACAAATTAAATAAGTAGAAAAGGTATAGGCATCCTGTGATAGCAGATCACACATCCTGAATCCCAAAGCAATTCAGGGCGACTTCACTTACGTCTTAGGTAAGCACCACAGTATCACGTAAATAACGCACATCAACTAGTATAACTTAGCTCCAAATATGTCGGCAATACTCCAAAATCGAAGAGTGACTCTCAATATCCACCTAAAGCGATATATAAACCCTTCGCTTCTTCAGGTCAGAAGTATATGACCTGCTTCAATTTCATATATTCCCGCTTCAGTTTCAGGACTTTCCGCCTTAATCTCAAACTTCCCACAAAAGACTATAATTCAACCATCCAAATCATGGCTTTTCGCCAAAGACATGTCTTCAGGCACATCAAACTAACGATACAGACGGATGACAAGTGACATGATCCAAAGGTGGAAATTGAAACAGTAGACAAAAGGTGATTGCGGTAATCCGCATACATCTTCTACACTATAAATAGAAGAGATTGCAAGGAGAAAACGGAGAATTTTCTTGGAAGTCCTTTTCTTATCTATGAAAATCTGGAATGTATAATTCTTTGAATTCCCATAAATGATTTGTACCAAGAAGAAATATATAAGAATGATTTGACCCGTGGATGTAGGATTGGTAAGAATTTGAACCACGTAAAAATTTCTATATCCTTTTACTTTTATGCTCTAATATTCTTATACATTGCATTGGATTATAGCTCATTATACTAATATGAACTAGATTTTACATTTTAACAAACACTCGGAATGCAACTATTTGATTATGTAAGCGTCCAGCAACATAATCACTACCCAAAGGCAAGCTTAATACAATTTATGTTTATTGATTCAAATTTATGAAAGAACGTTAATGATTACTTTCCTAATTAATTAAGATATTATGGGGCGAAAATATCACCAACATTTTTGGCGCTAGAAGGTGGGGCCAAACCTCCGTTCCCCTTTTCTAATCTCCAGCAAATCAGTCTAACCTCCGTTTCCCATTTTCCAGTAAGCTCTACCTACATTTCCTCTACCAACCATAAATCTCATCGATTTTTCCGTTCTCTTCACTCAAGAATGGTCATTCAAAATATCCAAAGCCCAAGCAAAGGCGAAAGTCTCCGTTGAAACCTCCATTGATCCCGTCTTAACCATGATTCAGACCTTCATTAAAACAGGGAACCAATAGGAAAAGTAGCAGAAGGAGATAATGGCCCGAAATACTACCCTCAAGCAAACTTATCCCATACCATCCCTAGCTCATTGCCTCCATTTACCGGCCGCACTACCTATGCAGAAGATAAATGGTAACGATACTCTTAGAAATGAGAACAGTGAAGCTAGCCTACAAATTAAGTCCCCAACCCATCTAACATCAACCTACTAAGTACTAGATAGAAAGACTCAATAATCGATGTTGCATGGAATTAAGTTGAACGACTACTACCAGTTAATCCTCATCTTACATTATCAACCAATGACTACAAGTTAGATGAAAGCACATGAGTATTTGTTGATTTGGACAGTGATTCCGATGGTGGCACGAAACCAAGAGTCGAAATCTAAGAATCCACTATACCGTGCTAAAATGATTTTGAAAAAAACCTCTACTACGATCATGTTGATAAGGACATTTGTGCCTTCTGCTCAGAAACCGGGAGATTAAACTATGGTACTCTTCAATGTTGGTCCTTATATGGGCCAAGCAGCAAGCTAAAGCGACTGAGATGCACGCTGATTTGAAAGATCAACTACCATCTCCCACCGGAACCAAGTCTGGCTATTAGCGTTGGGATTTTTGATGCCTCTCTCCCTAACCAGAGGAAATACCTATATCTAATAGGTAGCCAAGATCGGAGGCATGATGGATTCAAAATCTGGTGGAAGAACTAAATTTGAAGCATAAACTATTACTACAAAAGACATGCGTTCGATATTGTGTTGGGATATTAAACGGCCCGAACAGTCATCAAAACAAAACTATATAAAATGTAGCCCAGCTTTCTCAGCCAAATTACTAACTAGATGTAGGGATATTGGATGGCCTGAAACAGTATAAAAATCCTGCTATGTTAATTCTATTAACATACACACTAGACGTACGATACTAGACAGTCAGAACCAGTACAAAAACCCATGCGCATGATTTAAAGGATTGTAGATATGCGACCCGACTTCACAGTCAAACCTCGGTCTTTCCCTAAATAGTAGGGAAGACTGTTCTAAGCGCATGAATATGACACTACACCCCAAAAAAGGAGGCATGGCATACCAAACATGCGGCCAAGCATACACATGACACAGCACCCCCAAACAAGGGGGTAGGTCATACCAAACATGCGGCAAAACATACGGGCTAAAAATAAGGTTCAAGAAGCGTGAACTAGACAAGAAATTAATTCAAAAAGTGGCAAGGAAAAACTATGCATGGAATGTACTGTATCTCACAGGTTTGGTGCAATTCTAGAAATTAAAGCTTGCCAAGTAAACATTAGAAACTAAGACTTACTCAAGGTCACTTAGTTTTATTTTTACTTACCAAATTTTTTGTGTATGATTCAATATGCCTACGCCTACTTCACGAGTGAAAAATATTAAAAATAATCACGACACGAGTTACATTAAATTCACAAGTTAAACCTCATAGCAAAACAAAAACAATGCTAAGAACTGACTAAGGCTCAGAAGAAGAGCTAGATACGATGGTTCTATGGTGGAATGATATACAGAAATGCGATGTCGAATGTGGAGGAGAACTGCCCATCAGTTGGAGAACAGGAGATGGATCATTTAGCTCGGTAATGACAACTGATGAGCGAACGGAAGCAGTACGACTGTAAACAGTACTGCCGTAAACCGTACATGGGTCATTATTGGCGCCAACCCAAGTATCATTATAGTTTTGCGGGTCATACATGTAATTGGCATGACTATATAACAAAGATAAGTCAAGTCCAGGTAGAAAACATTTGAAAACATCTATTGCACGCCTCCTACCAATTTATGTTATTACATTCTTTACCTTCTCATCATAAAGTTGCTCTAATAAGGAAGGCCTATCCATCCTACCCCAGGAGACAGCAATGGAGTCCAGGCGAGCTTCACATTCTAAGTTGAATACCTTCTTCTCATGGACATTCACACGCCCCATGGCCACCCTTATAGTCCTTTTAGTCTCACCTAAAAGGTGTTCCCTTGTTTTCTCAATAAACCTGGAGAAGGGGCCAAAGAGCTCCTATGCAGTAGAAATTAAGGGTGAAATGCAAGTACCCTATGTACCCAATTCTTTCTTATAATGATCTTTCAACTCATTAAGCTTGGGTTCACAATAATTTTCCAAATCATTCTTCTACTTAAAAACTTCATCTGGGTCGACCCCATGAGTGGGCATGGAAGCAAGACCTAGTCTAAAAGAGGTACCCACGGCTAAGGGGACAGTCGGAGTACCTTCTGCACTAATCCGCCTAACAATCTCCCCATCCAATTCTTCCACCTTTTGTTGTAAGGCCTTGTTTCATCCTGGACTACGATCCCATATGCGTTTTCGGCATCTTTTAATAAACCTTCTAATTCTGCAACTCCGACCAGGGTAGAATCCTACTTCTCTATAATAATGGCAACCTACGAAGCCCGATCGAAAGAAGCCGGTTGAAAGCCAAAAAAGTCTGTACATATCAAAATCAAAGAAAAGTACAAACTTCAAAAAAAAAAGAGAATGATGAGTAATTCACCTAATATAAGTACAACTCCAAAGATAATACCAAACGCCATGAATTTACAAAATCATTTCCTAACTCTAAGGTCCAACAATTAAACACGACAACAAGACACCTAAGAAATGTTGGGTAAAGGCAGGGCTGAGCTAATGGAAAAAGTCCTTTGGGGATCGTAGCAAGCCCCAGCCCAGTAGTCCATAGGTAGTTCGGCAGACACCTCGAAACCCACTATATTTTGTAAAAAACCATGATCCAGCGTAGGGTAGAATACTCTAAGACATCCTTGGCACGCTACAGGAAAACCTCCCCTTCTTACTTTTAATTTTCTCTCGCTTAAGTTTCCCTGAGTAGGAAGCAATCTTGCCTTGACCATCACACAGGGAATCCTTGAGATCATGAATTACCTTGTTTTATCTTAGGTATTGATTAGCTTAGCCTTAGTCTTCTTAGTTCCTCTCAAAAAAACACCCAAAAAACTATGAACGTCGGTTCTCCATCTCTTATCCCGCGAATGGGAAGGGCCCCCCGACTCCACTACTCTCGTCCGATCAGTGCCGAAGAAGACCTAAAACTCGTAGGAAGAGCAGGAACCATGTCTGAACGAGGTACTGCAATCGCCTTCCTGCATTCAGCATCTTCTTTCTCTCCGATTAGGCAAGCACTCTCTACATACATATCTTCAATGATTTTCTTTTGTTTCGCAATCTATTTCTCATAAACAATATCGTAAAGCTTTTCACCATCTTTTATAGACTCATGCATTCCTTCCAACTTTGATGCGGCTTCCCCGGCTTATACACCCAACATAGTGTTATATTCATGTTGGCGTGTGAGCGCATTTGTAGCTTCTTTAAGTTCCTTACGAACACATACTAACTCTTGCTCATGACTCTCGTTCTCAACTTTGAGGAAGCTAGCCTATGTCTTAATGGCAGCAGAAGGATCCTTCACCTTAACGCCAAGTTAAAACACACCTGTGACAACGGGACCCTGAATGACGAGGAAAGGAGGAATGTTAGGTCCGTGGGCTTCAATTGGTTCAACCAAAGATTTAGGGGAGCCAATCTAATTAGTAATAATAAAGAATTGACTTAAAGATAATCAAGATACATCGAATGAAGATCTGATATTAACATTCACTATTCACTGTATTAATTCAAACAAGCCCACGAGCTAAAGAAACATGTATATAATAACAAGAATAGGAAAATTTTGGTCCTTTTATAGATTTCTAAGCCTATGCCCAAACCACTCCAAGTGGGGGTTATCAGACGAAAAAGAGCCACTTCTAAGGTGTATCGCCAACGGCGTAGCACAAAGTCATGGAGGGCTTCCTTTTCTTAAACTACTTAGTCAATCATGGAAAGTAATCCCCGGGTCTCATCCCTAAATTTTGTAAAAGACTCATCTAATTCATTTCCATGCTTTTGAATAGCCATAGCACTAAGACCAAGGCGATCTAAAGTCTGAGTTTTAAGCTTAGCTTCACTCTTTCTCAAAAGTTCCGTAAACACAACTTATTCAAAAGAAAAATAAACAAAGTAATGAAGACGACATGATCATTCCCAAAACAACAACTAAATAAAATAGTAAAAAATAGAAGACAAGTCTTCATTACATATCAAAAAGGGATCCTGGAATTCAAATAGAAAAACTAATCATCTATATAAGGGTTTGAAGTAACCTCAGTTCCAGCTGTTCCCTCAGCATCCTTACATGTCATGTCTACATGACCTGTGCCGCCTCCTAATCCTTAATGGTTTGCACCGAATGGCCAGGAGTAGCATCTTGGCTATTAAACTCTTTATCCCACCTGTCCTGGCAATATTGATGGACCAAGTCAACTACAAGCTTGTCCCTCAAAAAGCTAAAGTCAATCTCTTCCTTAAACTGTAGCTTGGCAAAGGCATATAAATTGTAGACCACGCCGGAAGTGCTTGTCCAAAGCTCTTCTTTTGAATTGGCCAGTTCTTTTCCCACCTTTGTCAGTTCCTACCTTTCTCCTGCAACTCACGTTCTTTTAAGGTCAGGGCATCCGCCATAGACATGGCCTACCTCTCGAACCTCTCTTGGTACACGTTGAAGTCTTCCTCGACCCTAGCCTTCATGGAAGCAAGGTTGGTTTTCTCAGCGTTAGATGAGGCAAGGTCTACTTTGAGTTTAGCCACCTAATTAAGAATAGAGGCTAGTTTACCTTCCCACTCTCGCGCCTCTATCATTAAGGCAGCATGCAAAAAAACATATAAAGAGAATACAGTTGGGTAAATTTGACTGTAATACGATATTAAAAAAGAGAAGGAAGTGGGAAGATTGCTCACGTAAGACCAAGACCTCTTTAGCTCAGACATTAGTTCTGAAGGGGAGAGCTTAGGAAGTGGAAGAAGAAGGAGAGAGGATGGAGAAGATGAGGCAATGCAAGATAGAGAATCCCAAGCGATCTTCCCCAATCTCTTGCTAGATCGGATATGGCCCCCTTGAGGATAGGATAGCAAGAGTTGGGGGCAGGACTACTATGTAAAGGAGAGATAGGCAACACCACTGAACTAGAAAGAAAAGGAACATCTTAAGGAGGAGGGAAAGAAGTACTCGCCTTTTTGGGATCCCTGTCAGAGTCGTGGACCATATCATATACTCTTTTTTGAGTAACCTTTTGTATTGGTTTTATCGGCTGATGAAACACGACTATAATAGAAGCATCTATTGTACCTATATAGAAAAGGAATATTAAGGTCGAGAGAAGCTCCCATTAAATAGCATAATCATAAGAAAAATAAGTCTAAAATCTATCATCGGTAGGCTATACCCATGGACCAGTCGAAATTGAGGAAGGCTTAAAATTGGAATGAGAAAAGTGGTGATATGGGCACAAGAACCCATGCTTTCTCAGCATTTTTCAGTAAAAGAATAACCCAAGTTCCCTTTTGTCATCACTTAGTTCTTGAATACGATTCCTATGCCCTCATAATTCTTAGTGTCTTTATCAGAACAAACAAACCGAGTAGAATATTGGCAGAAAGAAGAAGGAAAATCATCGAAGTTGGAAATAATGAAATACAACTTAGTCCATTTCTGGATCTTTCATGGGACGACCATTAGGACCTCCTTTGTAACGACCCAAAAATTTTGAACATTTGAAATAGAATATTTAATTTAATTTAAATAGTTGAATTTTGATTTAACCTGAATTTCAAATGTATCTGTTCATTTGGCAATTTAAATAATTGAATTTAATAATTAAAAATTGAATAAATTGCTGAATTGCTAATGTCGGACCTGTTAAAAATATTTTCAAGGCTTAGAAAATTTGTATTGATAATACTGAAAGTAATGGAACTTCCAGAATTGAATTTGAAACTGTTTTGTTCAGTTTTGAAATTTTATCGTTTAAATTGAATTTAAAAATAGCGTTCCGGGGTACAGTCTCGGAATTCGACGAAACCAGTTCCATTGGATCCGTAATATTGTATTATTATCGGATTTCAATTTTTGTAATGTTTGGAGTGATCGTTTGGCCGTACGATAAGTAAACGTGCTGAAAAATATATCGAAATTTAATATTATAATTGGTTCATAAAACTATCTTCTCCATACGATCGAATTTGGACTCAGAACCTTTTCCATTGTGTTCAGAATAGGCATATAACATTACGAACGCCTAGCGGCACGTCTCGATAGGATATCGAAATTTTGAATTGCAAATTCGAGACGATTAAATTTGAGTGTAAATTATAAATGGTTTGACCAGTCAAACGAATCACATCAGAACTTTTTGGCTTTCTCTTCAAAGTCACTGTAGACAATGTTGTACACGCCAACTTCTTTTCAGGTCGCGTCTCCTTCTTTTTAAAAGAAAATGTCATGGCCGAGCTTTCCAAAGTTCATAAGAAGAAAAAAATAAAATTGAATTCATTTTATCTCTGCCCTCATTCGTTCTTAGCAGCTAAACAAAAAAAATCATGTCTTCAAGAAAAAATATTCGAATTCAAACCAAATATTCCGCTCCAAAGATTCAAACGGAATTCGTTCACCACCCCTGTTCGATTTCGAGTGGAAACAGGGAGATTAAAGAGGGATCATCGAATTACGAGCTCAATCTTGAGCTACTTCAAATCACGATCGCCGCGAGTTGAGTTGGGCGATGGAGTTTGAGTTCGACTTGGAGGTGGCAGGGGGGATTCGGGTGTCGCGATGGCGACGCGATGTTTGTGCTCGCGATGTTTGGTGGCTAGTGGTGGCGCACGAGCGAGTGAACTGTCGTCGAGGCGTCGACGGCGAGGAGGGGTATCAGAAGGCTAGGGTTCGCGAAGTTGAGGTCGGTGGCGCGACAGTTGATCATGAGTGGGGATAGTGGCAATTTGCTGGAGGGTGGATTCGCGACGAAATGTGATTCCGGCTAGGGATGTCTTCAACGAACTCGCGATGGTCGGCATAGCCTGATGGCGGGGACTAGATGACATCAGCGATCGATGGTTGGAGGCTCGTTCTCGAGCACGAGATTTTTGGCAGCGAGGTATATTTGATGTAACAGAATTTAATTTTATAATTTGTTATTTAATTTAAGAGTTTGAATTTGAGATGGGTAATAAAATTAAATAACTTCTTTATACGAGGCAAAATAAAAATTAGGTTAGTTTAATTATTATTTAAAAGTTAGTTAATTAAATTTATTGAATGATAATTAAGTGTTCAGTTAATTCAAATATTAATCAACTATATAAAATTGTTTATACAAGGTAAAAAAATTGAGAAAACAAACTGGAATGGGAAACAGATTGCAAATTAAAGGTGAGATCTTCTCACTCAAACAAAGGGTTTGTTTAATTTTAAATAGTTATATTTAAAATTATTGATTGTGTTGATTGTGTGCTTGAATGATAGTAGTATATAGCAATATATATATATATATTGGAATATGTATATATTGGAGTTGTGATTTCCCGCATTATATAGTGGATGAGACCTATTGCACCGCATAATAGCGGATGATATTTTATAAATCCCATATACCGCGATATTCCACCTCGAAGTGGAATTGGTATTGTGCTAACATCTGTGGATGCAGGGAAACAGGTTGGAGGGATCCAACTGGATTCCTCAAAATTATGTGAATTTGTTTCATATGCTGTGTGATGATTTATTTATAATCTGTGAATGATTGTATTTGTGATTGAATGTGTTGAAGGCTATAATTTAGCCAAATGTATTTTTGGTATCGTTGGATACCAGAAATAAATGAAATTGGATTTTTGAAATTTAAGTTGGAAATTTTAGTAAATTCTTTTTTGAAAGAATTGAGTGAATTTAAAAGAAGGAATTTTAAAGCATAAAGTTAATTTTTGAAATCTTATCGAATTATTTCCAAAAATATTGGAAAAGATATTAACAAGTGGGTTTTGAAAATATTGTGTAAAAATTGAAGAATTTATTGAAAGTGGAATCTTAAACCATTTGGAAGGAATAAAAGGATTTATTTAAAAGGTAATAAATTTCTAGAAATCCAATTGATAATTGATTTGGTATTGGAAAATAAATCTTGGGAAATTGATATGAAAATTTATTTGGTGTTTGAATGAAAATTGATTTTTGTGTTGAGAATAAATTTGGAAATCGATTTGTAAAATGATTTGGTATTTGGGATTAAACTTAGAATCAATTTGAAATTTGATTTGGGATTGAAATGAAACTTGGAAATCAATTTGAAAGTTGATTTGGTGTTGAAAGTGAATATTTGAGAAATCGATTTGAAAGTTGTATAAAAAGTGAATATTTGGGAATGTAAATTCAGAATGGAATTTATAAAGGAAAGGGAAATTTGTTTTGAAAATAAATATTGATTTATTTTTAAAGTGTGGAAATAAATTACAGATTTGGGATGTAAATTTGAAATAAATCGATAAGGATTTATTTAATTGGTTTAAATGGACCATTTTGTGATGAAGTGTGAAAATGTGATTTGAAATTTGTTTTCAAAGTAAGTGTTGAGTAAATTTCGACCGAGCCAATCCCTGACCGAACCAACTACACGGCATTCCCTGCCGAACCAACCTCACCACCGAACCAACCAACCATCATCACCACCGAACCAACCTCACCACCGAACCAACCAACCAACATCACCACCGAACCAGAATGCTACCGAACCAGCTACCTCCATCCACTGCTAAAACAAAAGCAAAGGAGGACACGACCGGATCACCCATCACCGGACCAAGTGCTACCGGACCAAGACATGCCAGGCCAGATCACATCAGCCCAGGCTCACCAGCAGCTATGCACATCCAAGACCCCTACCCCCAGCCTCACTCTATAAATAGAGGGGCAGGGGTACAACAATAGGGGACAAGTTGGAGAGCTCAAGCACGGATAGAGTTTCCAAACAACTTTCATATACTTGGATAAAAGCTTTGTACTTGTAATCTGAACAAGAAAAGAGAAATAATATATAAAGTGGACGTAGGCATATTCTGGCTGAACCACTATAAATTTGCGTGTCTTTTACAGTTTAGTCCTTACTTTTTAACATATTTGCATAAACCTCCCAAATCACTAAAAACAACATAAAATCAGCTAAATCATACGACTTGGAGGTGTTTGCCCATTTTTCGTGCAAACATTTTTGGTGCTTTCACTGAGAAATAAAAGCTCGAAGCTTCAGCTTCTTCCATTGAACCTTCTTCCTAACAGCATCGTTCATTGCTTGGAAAACATGCCTCCCAAGCAGAGGAAAGATGTTAACAAAGGGAAAAACATCGCAACCAGCAGTCTTCCAGATCCAGCGGTCGCAGACCAAGTGAATCGTCCCCTTCCAGCAGCAGTACCAGATGAAGGTCAGGCAAACCCAACAACCCCAGCATCAGAACAGCCGACAGCAATTACTAGGGCAGATCTAGACAGGGTTGTGGCGGAAGTGACTAACCGCTTCACATCCCAGCAGGAAGCCTTGGTGGACCATCTCATGTCACGCTTAAGGGATGCTGAAGAGTCCAACCGCAACACTGAATCATGGGGAGAGTCCCAGTCCGGAGGATCTCGGAGACAACAAAGATCTTCCTTCTTCGAAGGAGCTAACAACAGAGGCGGCCATGGTAGGAGCCGAGACCGAGCACAGCCCGAAGTTAGGCCTGAGGAAACGCTTGGAACAGAACCCAACGGGGGAGGTACCGGGCGGAGGTCAACTGTAGCTGAGCCTGTCATACTGCCTAACCACGGAAACGCCAGTGAATGGGGCCGAGCTAGAGTCCAGCCCGAAGTTGGAACCGAGGAAGTGCTTAGATCAGAACCCAGCAAGGGAAGATCGAGGCAAGGGCCAGCTGTAGCTGATCCTAGCATGCTCCCAGAAGACCAAAGACAGCCACTGGAAAATATCAGGAATGATAGGCGATACCATCCCTACAGGTCATCCGGACGGAATCAGTCCCACAGAGCAGAACCAAACTCATTCCTGTCTGCTCCAAATTCTGATGAAATGATGACACGCTTGTTCAGAGAGTGTGTCCAACGGGATCAAAGAGATCGAGGGATAGGCGCTAGGGTAACCAGCCCATTCGCCCGCAATATCGAGATTGCCATCACCCCCCGAGAATGGAAAATGCCAACAATGGAACCTTACAAAGGAACCTCCGACCCCGTTGTACACTAACAGAGATACACACAGCATATGCTCATGAGTGGAGCAACAGAGGGAGTACTGTGCAAATGCTTTCCACTATTCTTAGCAGATCTAGCTACCTCCTGGTTCTGTCATTTACCCCAGGGATCCATCAGCTCGTGGGAAATGTTGAAAGAAAAGTTTATTAGTCAGTTCCGCATCCATGTGGAACAACCCAAGGACGCTTATTCCTTATCCAGTATCAAACAGAAACCTATAGAGAAGCTGCAGCAATACCTAACCCGATTCAATGCCGCAGCGGCCGCAGTCCAAGATGCCGATGAGAAGCTTATCCTAATGGCTCTCTGTAGTGGTGTGCATCCGGATACTAAATTTGCTAGAAGATTGACAAAAGAAAAACCAGCTACTTTACCAGATTTCTTCCATGAAGCCGGGAAATATATGAGGCTTGAAGATGCTGCTACTGAGGGGCAGTCGGGGCAACAAAATAAGGCTACTCACGGCAACGCACCCGCTGCAGCGAAGGACGTTCGAAGGAATGATTCTAGGGACAATGCTGGGGGCAAGAAGGGAGAAAAGCGCCTATATCGGCCATGACCGAGATTCGACACTTACACTCCTTTGAATGAAACCATTAAAAACATCTTCCTTGCCACCCAAGACGAAATTAGATACAAACGCCCACCATACAAGAAGGAATCAGATAACGCACAAAAATCTGGAAAGTTCTGTCGCTTCCACGTATCTCATGGGCATGACACCAATGAATGCCATCATCTCCGGGACTTGATTGAAGAACACATCAGAAGGAAGAGACTGGAACGCTATGTAAAAGGTCAGAACAGGACTCCAGCTCTTGCCAATGAGAACCCAAGGATACCCTCACCAGAGGTAGGAAGAGGAAATCGCAACACTAGCGGCTCCAGTCAAGAGAAGATAGTGGTCCATACCATTTCGGGAGGACCGCACATCGCCGACAGAAGTTGGGCAGAAATGGAAAGATTTGGAAAGTCGCTTAGAAACAATGAAGACTGTGTTAATTCTGTTATAGAAGAACGCCACCCGAAGCGGAAAGAGAGTGACGACATCACATTCAGTAGGCGTGACCTAGAGGGAAGCTCAGTAAATATCTTATTCAAGCATGCATTCGACAAAATGAAACTATCAATAAAGGACGTTTCTCCCTGCAATAAACCACTACACGGTTTCACTGGAGATGCGAAGATGCCCCTAGGGCGACTGGACCTCTTTGTTGAAATTGGAATTCATCCCCGCTCCGTTGTGCGGAAACAGACATTTAGGCTGATAGAAAACCACTCGGCCTACAACGCCTTCTTAGGAAGGCCAGCCATGTCTGACTTCCAAATTGTCCTGGCCCCATGGTGCCTAAAGATGAAATTTCCAACGGACAATGGAGTAGGGGAAGTAGAAGGAGACCAGGACGTTGCTCGAGACTGCTATGTAACTGAACTTCGCAACAACCACAGGAAGGATAAAGGGAAGAGTGTAGAGGTTGCCCTCTGCACAAAAAGTTTGGAAGCATAGCAACTAAAGAAAGCCCCTCCTCTTCGATATACCAGCGACCCTTTCAATGAATTAGACCCTAGGGACAAAGAGGAGGAGGCCACCGCCGAGCCTGCAGAGGCTATGGAATTTGTATCTGTAGACAAACATGACTCGAGTAGGCTATTGAAAATCGGGTCCCAATTAAAAGCAGAGTTGAAGGAACAACTCATTGACTTTCTCCGCCACAACTCGGACGTATTTGCATGGTCACATGCCGACATGACCAGAATCTCCCCTGACATAGCATGCCACGTACTAAACATTGATCCTACCAAGACGCCCGTAAAACAAAGAAAGAGAAGCATGGGGGCAGAACGATCAGCAGCCCTCGATGAAGAAGTAAGGAATCTACTTGCCAATGACTTCATACGAGAAGCCATCTACCCAGAGTGGATCGCAAATCCGGTGCTGGTAAAGAAGGCTAATGGGAAGTGGCGAACATGCATTGACTTCTCCAACTTAAATGACGCCTGCCCGAAGGATTGCTTCCCACTTCCCCGAATCGATCAGCTTGTAGACAGCACAGCCGGGCACGAACTCTTATCTTTTATGGACGCATACAGGATATAACCAAATTCCTATGCATGCTCCCGATCAAGACCACACTAGTTTTATCACTGACCGGGGATTGTACTGCTACAAGGTAATGCCTTTCGGACTTAAAAATGCAGGAGCCACCTATCAGCGCCTCGTCAACAAGATGTTTGCAGGGCTAATAGGACAAACTATGGAAGTTTATGTGGATGACATGCTGGTAAAGTCAAGGGAAGCCGACAATCACGTAAGCCACCTAGGCGAAATGTTTCAAGTACTTCGCCAGTATGGACTGAAGTTGAATCCCCTAAAGTGCTCCTTCGGAGTATCATCAGGAAAGTTCCTAGGATTCATCGTCCATGCCAGAGGAATTGAAGCAAACCCTGCACAAGTCCAAGATCTGAGAGATATCAAGATACCTACCACTCGAAAGGAAATGCAAAGTCTGAACGGGAAAGTGGCTGCCCTAAGCCGATTCATCTCTAAAGCAACGGACAAGTGCGTCCCCTTCTTTGAAGCTCTAAAGAAAGACAAAGGAAAGTTTGAATGGACTGAGGAATGCTTAGCAGCTTTCCTTAACCTAATTGAACACCTCCAGAAACCGCCGATACTCTCGACTCCAAACGAAGGCGAAGAGTTATACCTATACCTTGCTGTATCATCTCACGCCCTAAGCGCTGCTTTGGTAAGAGAAGACAACTGCACGCAGCGGCCAGTATACTTTGTAAGTAAGAGGTTTACGGGGGCAGAAGTCAAATATCCTAAACTTGAGAAGCTAGCATACTGCTTACTAATCACATCACGGAAACTGCGTCACTACTTCCAGTCCCATTCCATTAAAGTTTTGACCGATCAACCACTGAGGCAGGTACTCCATCGTCCCGACACTTCTGGGCGACTACTTAAATGGTGCATTGAACTAAGTCAATATGATATCACCTACCATCCTCGCACCGCCATCAAGGGATAAGCCATGGCCGATTTCATTGCAGAATTCACTACCAACGAAGGTAAGGAGCAATCGGAAATAGCAGAAGACATCAAGTGGAATCTCTTTAGGGATGGTGCATCAAACGAACAAGGCTCGGGGGCAGGTGTGGTAATAATCACTCCCAGGGGAAATAAGCTGCACTATGCTATAAGGTTGGAGTTCGCTGCCACCAACAACGATGCAGAATATGAAACAGTGATAGCTGGATTAGAACTTGCCTTAGAAATCGGAGCCAATTCTTTGTGTCTTCATAGCGATTCTCAACTTATTGTTAATCAAATACTAGGAGAATTCCAGGCTCGAAAAGAACGACTCATAGCATATTTAAAGAAGACCAAGTTACTTCTCAGTCAATTGGACCACTACTTAATCAAACACATCCCTCGGGAAGAGAACCAAGAGGCCGACGAATTGGCGAAGCAAGCTAGTGTGAGAGACGGCGCTATTTCCGGAGCAGTAGCCATCTCAAAGCAACTGACCCCAAGTTTTGAGCAAGTGAATCTGATAGCTGCAACCGAAGAGGCAACTTGGATGACTCCTATCCGAGACTACTTACAAAGTGGCACACTACCCAACGGGCGTAACGAAGTCAAGAAAGTCTTGAGGAAAGCTTCCCGCTACACAATACAAGAGGACACCCTCTATCGGCGCGGCTTCTCTAACCCCTTATTAAGGTGTGTCGCTGGAAGGGAAGCCAAAGAAATCTTATCCAACATTCATCAAGGAAGCTGCAGAGATCACACCGGAGGGCAAACTTTAGCAAAAAAGATACTTCGATATGGATATTTCTGGCCCACCTTAAGCAAGGACGCCTTAGATTTCGTCAGAAAATGTGACAGATGCCAGAAGTTTGCTAAGATTCCACGGCTACCAACAACTGAGATTACTCAAATGACCAGCCCTTGGCCCTTCGCAGTATGGAGAATTGACTTAATTGGCGAACTGCCAATGGGCCGAGGCGGGGCCAAATATGCTATAGTGGCATTCGACTACTTCACCAAATGGGTGGAAGCAGAACCCCTGAATAAAGTATCTTCAGCGAAAGTTATTAACTTCTTGATCAAAAATGTTCTATGCAGGTACAGAGTCCCATTCAAAATTATATCAGACAATGGACTTCAGTTTGACAGCGAGGAGTTCGCCAACTGGTGCCAAGAGCATGGAATTCACAAAAGCTTCTCATCCGTAGCTTATCCCCGGGCAAACGGACAACTCGAAGCCGTCAACAAAATTTTGAAAACTCTAATCAAAAAGAAACTCGAAAAGTCAAAGGGCGCTTGGGTGGATGAACTCCCTACGGCACTGTGGCCCTATCGCACATCTTTCAGAACATCGACGGGGCATACTCCTTTCTCTTTGGCATACGGATCGGAGGCTATGCTCCCAGTTGAAACCATCGTGCCTTCCCACCGTAGGATCCACTATAACCCAGAGGAGAACGAAGAACTCCTTCACATGTCTTTGGATCTAATTGAAGAGAGAAGAAATGATGCAGCCCTCAAAGCAGCAGCCCACAAGCAGAAGGTGGCAGCACAATACAACTCCAAGGTCAAGCATCGTATCTTACAAGAAGGATTTTTGTCCTCAAGCGAGTCTTCCCTCGCCCCGGAGCACTAGATCCAATCTGGGATGGACCATATGTAATTCATAAAGATCTCCACAATGGAGCTTATATTTTGTCAACAGTGGACGGAGAGGTGTTCCAGAGGGCATGAAACATCCAACACCTCCGTCGATACTTTTCTTAACTTGTACTGCCCATATGAAGTGAATTAACAAAGAGAATCAATGGACGTAGGCATTTTCGTGCCGAACCACTTTAAAAAACCTTGTCTCTTTTTTAACTTGTTCCTTTGTATCTTGGCTGCTTGTTAACTTTATCCTTTTCTGTTGAACAAAATCCTGTGCATATAGCATTTCCATTCAAAGCACTCCACAGCGCAACTTCACCTGAACAAGACCCAACAGGTACTATGCGAATCTATGCCCTCGCCAATGAGACACTTTTGCTCCGGCATCCCTCTGCTGCGGGTTAAATCATTGCTCGTGACGGCCCTAAAAGCCAACTGTAATGAGCCGATTATAAGCCACCGAGAAGGCCGACTATAGCCAAGGCACCTCATTACGGCGTTCGGCTCGCCGGCAACTCTGAACCGACTATAAGCCCCAACATAAGGTGTGGCCAGCCAGGGGTAGTTCACGGTTGACGATCGGCACCGACGCTAGCCGACCACAGTAAATCGAATAATACCCACGATTACGGGCCATAATGGCCCGGGTAGTTACTGTGCGCGATCTCGGCTCCGATGTGTCTTAAGTGCGGCTGTGGTAAAAAAGAATTAACTCCCCGCGAAGGCGTAAGATGGGTGACAAATGTCTCCAAGACCCACAGCTAGGGAAAGTGACTACAAAGCCCGTTTGCCACGAACTTAAGCACATCGAAGGCCTTCCGTGATTGGAAGTTTTACTATTTCACATATTTCAATTTTATTTAAAAAAGCTTTTCTCCTATCCTCTGTAACAATCCCTAAAGTACAGCACACAAAATAGGAAACATTCGCTAATGGAAGCGGGTACTCACAACAAGACACTGGACCGCATTCCATACTCGGTCACATAGGACATTCGAGGCTGCCATCTACAAGTAAAATATGAAGGGCGGTATTTTCTTCTCTTTATGTATAAGCATGTGGCTGTAATTTATTCGCACATCACGCTAACATTGCAAGACATTATGTTTTAAGCGAGAACTTGACATCAAACACAATTGAATTACAAGCATATGCATAGCTATATTTCTCATACAACATGTCAAAACAGCAAAAACATTCAAAAAACGACAGAATCATCTTAAGTTAAAAAATTACACGTCAAGAATAATGTTGTTTATTACAAGTAGCATAATTACAACCTAAGAGTTACGTTACTGTTTTGAGACTAACATATACCACAATGTCAAGTCCACCAAAAAATATCCAGGTCCAATCAAGGAGCCGGCTGCATCGGAGTTTTATCCTTGTCCTGTTGCCCACCTGTCCGGTCAAAGAAAGAATTCATTAGTGATAAGCAACCAAGTTAACAAAAAGACTAGAAAGGAAGACTTACCAGCACCTGCTTCTTGACCATCCTGGTCATCATCCTCTACTTGCACACCTGCCTCCTCAGCAGCAAGCAGCCGCATACCCTCCTTCACCGCCACTTTCTCCTCCTTGGTGAACTGGACAGTGACCACATCCATGCTGAAGACCGCGCCACCCTCTTTACCTGCATCAGCGCTAGCCTCCTCCAGAGCCCGGAGATAAATCCTGGCCATGACTCGGGGGTAATCATCCATCCAGGATAAGTTACCCTGCTTCCATGTACGGAAATACATATCCTGGAGCATCTCATCCATCATCCCCTCGTTTTCCTCAAGCTCCCTCATTCGGGCCTCAGAAGCACGCAGCTTAGCAACGGCAGCATCCCTCTTCGATCGGTATCGTGAGCGGTCCGCCTGAAGGGATATCCTCATTGCCTCCATCTCCTCCTTCAACTTGGACTGAGCAAGCTCCACGGCCTCGAGTCTACCCGACAATTCCCGTGCCCGCTCGAGGTCCGCTTGTCGAACCTCATCCACCGTTGTGATGGCCATGTCAATTCGCTCCTTGCAGGTGGCCTCCATTTTTCGCAACTCTGCCTTGCTGGCCTCTTCCATAGTCTTCTTCAGTTTCCTGGATGCGGCCTCGTGCTGAGAAATTTGGATGGCTTGATCGGCAAGCTGCTTGGCCTGGTCGGAGACCATTAGCCGCAGCCGAATGTTGGCACTCCCAATTTCCTTCCCGGTCTTGACTAGTCGGGCATGATGCCCCATCAATTTCTTAGTCTCCTCAGCAACCCGGTCGATATTTGCCTTAGCCTCATCCCCCAGAGTTACAACCTAGGTAGTAAGCAAATCAAGGTCCAGGGACTTAGCTTCGTCAAGCACCCGTACCATAGGATTGCGAGGGAGAAGATGCTCACCAGTAACCTCGTCGAAGGAGATATCATGAGAGGCCGGATCCAGGTCTGGATGACCCGCAAACGGATTGCGAACTAAGCCAGGGTGATCTATCGGGGTGAAGGTTGGATTCTCAGACGGATGTGGGGAAGGCCTAAACTCAGTATCATCCTCCGTAATGTCGTGAATAGGCTGGAGTGGGGCCGGAGGACCAGGAAAAGATTCAGATGTAGATCGACTCCTCTTCTTCTTTTGTATATCTTCTTCAATGACTCCAAGAAGAGGACGATAGCCGACTACGTCTCCAGGATGGTTAGTAGGAGGCTTCGGCTTGGCGGAAGCTTTGAGGAGTTTATATTGTTCAAGCCTGTGTCGAAGATCTGAGGTCTTGGCCGTTTTTCCCGCTCCTGGAGTAAAAATCAAGTGTCACCAGCATGCATGGAGCCATCATTCGAGAATTAAAAAGAATAGAGAGAAATTCACCTTGAACCGCAGAAGTTGCCTTAGTAGAAGCACTCTCGGAAGATAAATCAATGCCGGTCCCAACCTTATCAGCTTTCTTGGACTTCTCCATTTCCTCCAAACCTTCGAAGGCTTGGCGGAAAGCGTCATCCGTCCACTCTTGCATCTCGCCTACTTGCCCAGAAGACAAAGCCCCGGTGCCATCACCACCACCATCACCTCCTCCTTTCCTTCCACTCTCACCATCTTCATCTCCGCCTTTCCCCTCATCCACATCTCCCTCCTCCGGAATGTCTGGACATGAACTGGGAGAGGGACCGTCAGACTTCTTGAGTTTCTTTCCCCCGGTGGCTGGAGGTATCGAAAAGGCTCTCCTTTTGCTACTCTTCGACGCAGCCCCTCCTTTAGCTTGGGCAGCCCTCTCTTCCGCCGTATCCCTCTGCTTGACCACGGACTGATGTGGTAAGATCAGGTTGTGCCCCAGAAGTGTAGCGTTCCTGATCAAGTAAGCCGCCAACCTATCTCTTCCTGAAATAGCTTCTATTTCCGCAGCCATCTGGACCAGGCGATCATTCTCCACGACCGCAAAACCACCTGTCGCTAGCAAAAAATAAAAACGCATAAGAAGAAGCATTGCAACTAGAGCGGAAATTGTAAATAAGCTTTGACTTACATCCGGAGGTGAAGCGACGGATAGAAACAGAGTCGTCCCCGACAAAAAACCATTCCTTTTTAAACATGCTGTACTTCGAGTACAAGTCCAGGACTGGCTTGAAGGATACGGCCGATTCCAAGCTGATGTATGGAGATCCCTTCTTATAGCCCCTCAAGTTGTACAAATACCGGATCTCCCGGTTGGAAGGAGGACGCCCGTATCTCCTCTGGAAGATGACAAAAAGGCTCACCAAAATGGCATAGGAGTTAGGCTGAAGTTGAAGTGGAGCCACTTTCAGGTATGTGACGAAGCTGACTATCCAGGCATTGAGAGGCGGGATGGCACCACACATACAGTGATACCTGCTGTAAGCAAAGTAGCCTTCAGGGGGGTCATACGGCATCACTCCTTCCCCCGACAATAGCATGCGTGCTCTGTCAATCCCAAAGGAGCGAGAAATAACATCAAGTTGCTCCTCTTTAAGTAAGCTGGGAAAGCAATCAGGAGGTGAGTTTAGAAGCTCTTGAGGACCATACCCGTCCACTAGCGATCTCGGGGTGGGCCCATGTCGTTCTGGATTCAACTGGACTGGGGGCACGACGGGAGATTCTCTTCTGTCTGTAGATTTCTTCCTGTCGGAATGGGTTTCAACTTTATGAGACATTATCTGCAACACGAAAAAGCACATCGTTAGAACAAGGGATATAAAGATCAAACGAACAAGTGTATATTGTCAAGAGTTCCACTTATAAACACGTAAACACATTCGGCAATACAAGGAAGAAGCTTCATTCGGCATTTAAGCCATCCGGTAGTACAAGAAAGAAGCTTCATTCGGCATTCAAGCCATTCGGTAGTTCAAGGCACAAGTTTTCATTCGGCCTGTTACTCCCTAGTTCATTCGGTCAGTTCATTCGGCGCTCAAGCCCTTTCGCTAAAAATAATTGGGTTCGTTCGATGGATCAGTCTTAAAGTATCATTCGGCTCACCTGGTTCGGCAGGTGAATTGATTCGGTAATTGGTTGGTCCGGTTATCTCAAGCAAACAAGTCTGGTTTGATATTCAGTTGATTCGGCTATTCCAAACGGTGAAGGGTGAGTATAGACGCGAGGTCCATACTTATAGACAAATACTAATGACCGGACCAGTTGGTTTGGCATGCAGGACCAGGTGAGGATATCCAAGCTAAAGCAAAGCACGCCATGTGTGTACCCACATGCCCTACTTTGGGGGGCAAGTGTTGAGTAAATTTTGACCGAGCCAATCCCTGACCGAACCAACTACACGGCATTCCCTGCCGAACCAACCTCGCCACCGAACCAACCAACCAACATCACCACCGAACCAACATCACCACCGAACCAACCTCACCACAGAACCAACCAACCAACATCACCACCAAACCAGAATGCTACTGAACCAGCTACCTCCATCCACTGCTGAAACAAAAGCAAAGGAGGACACGACCGGATCACCCATCACCGGACCAAGTGCTATCGGACCAAGACGTGCCAGGCCAGATCACATCTGCCCAGGCCCACCAGCAGCTATGCACATCCAAGACCCCTACCCCCAGCCTCAATCTATAAATAGAGGGGCAGGGGTACAACAATAGGGGACAAGTTGGAGAGCTCAATCACGGATAGAGTTTCCAAACAACTTTCATATACTTGGATAAAAGCTTTGTACTTGTAATCTGAACAAGAAAAGAGAAATAATATATAAAGTGGACGTAGGCATATTCTGGCTGAACCACTATAAATCTGCGTGTCTTTTACAGTTTAGTCCTTGCTTTTTAACATATTTGCATAAACCTCCCAAATCACTAAAAACAACATAAAATCAGCTAAATCATACGACTTGGAGGTGTTTGCCCATTTTTGGTGCAAACAGTAATGAAGTGTGAAAATGTGATTTGAAATTTGTTTTCAAAGTGATGAAGTGTGAAAATGTGATTTGAAATTTGTTTTCAAAGTGATGAAGTGTGAAAATGTGATTTGAAATTGGTTTTCAAATGTTGAAGTGTGGAAAAATATATATATCTTGTGAAGATATTTTGAAATTTAATAATTTGGGAAAATTATTTAAATTGGTTGATTGTTGTGAATGTTGTTGATAGTTAAAATAACCGACTATCAATATTTGCCTTTGAAATGGCACTTGAATTTGTTTTTAAAACAAACGCTCATTATTCGGTTAAGCCGGGAGAGGACTTTGTGTCATATAACCCATTCCGAATAGTGATACGTTGTGAATGGACATTATTTGAAGACCGGTGTGAAGACCGGGTATTTTCGAAAATGAAAGGACAACATGTCGAATGTCTTTGCACCGAGTTGCTCCGGTATAGAGATTTATATCACTCTTCTTGTGATGGGGAGTCCGGACGTGATTAGTGAATACCCGGATTGCAAGGGCTTCTTTGGAAGTTCCTTCAGTTCCGTTCGATCCCGGAACGGACTTGTATGGATGTGTGTCTGACGTTACACTTTGAGATGTAAAGCTGGTTTCTATCAAATACATTTCTGTTGGTGGCGGAGAATTTATTCTCTTAGCTTAACACCCTTCTCTGAGATGTACGAGCTCAGAGGTTATGTAGTTGATGGTTACTAGTGATACATTCCCAATTTGGTAATGTGGCATACGAAGTGCTGTTGATCATTTGTTGATCAAAGCGTGGCTTTGTGAAAAATCGTGGCTTTGTGAAAAAGCGTAGCTTTGTGGACGAGACTTCGTCGAGCCTCATAACCCGGTAATGGTCGAAATAGGAATGTTGCGGCAAGGTTTTTAGGGGTCGCTCCCCTAGGGTATGTCATTTCCTTCTGGATAAAAGGTGATATCATGGTATGGAGCCCAGATATTTTACCTATGTTGATGCTGCAAATTTATTATACTTTGTGGTTGTTGCTTTGTGGTTGAGGATCCTCGGATAAAGGTCGGTAACGACCGGGGGATGACATACTTGTGTGTTAGTTACCTAGTTATAGCTGTACAGCGTGAGGTAGTGTTAGTGTGTTGGTTACCTAGTTACAGCTGTACAGCGTGAGGTAACGTCGGCCTTGTGTTTGCAGAGATCCGGTTAGGTTCTCGAGGCGTCTTTCCAGAGGCGTTTCCATTTTCGGTGTAAGGAAGTTCCTTTGCCTGACCATTTGTTGGAAATCCAAAGAAACAATACGAACCCTGTACGGTTTTAGTTGTATAACCTGCTATGGAATGTGGCGGTAACCTGCTATTGAACATAGTAGCTATAGTAGGCATACAATAATGGTTGTATGTTGGCTAAGATTGATATTATACTTTCGAAATGTTTTCCACACTAGACATTAATAATAGTATCAACTGATCTTTCGTAGTAAGCATATTTGACTATCATAAGGAGAAATCTCCTCCAATTCTGTGATTGCATTGTGTGTGTGGCGGGAGGCCTTATGGTAGTTTCATTTTCCAAAAGCATTGCGAATTAATTTTATTTTCTTTGTGAAAATAACTGTTTTATGATCTCACACCAGTCACCATGACTGACTCGGAGTTTATTGTTCCCTTTCTAAACTCTGGGTGCCCATAATTTTCCACACGGGCAGCCTAGAGTTATGCTATCAGGATATTCTGGATATTCTGGAGCTTTGGAGGCGAACTGGATGGCGAGACGTACTTCCGTACTTGTTTATTTATTCCACTGTGTATTCTGTATGAGGACAAGTTTATATAACTGTCCATTGTTGTATTGAGTTGTATATTGACCCTGATGATGAATGTATAAACTGATATAGTCTTTTGTTTTAAAGATTATTCATTCAGCTATTATATATTGTTCCGCTGCGAATGTGAGATTCTGTTGTTGTTTCTGTTTTTCTGTTCTTTCTTTTCTTCTGTCTACTTCTACCTCTTCTTTTTAACCCTAATGGTTCAGTTTTCCTGCATTCGATTGCGCGGCATTTGATACAGTGGACGTATTAATGTCGACTTTCGAGCGTCGAAAAATCGAGACCGTTACATCCTTCTTGGCTTGGGCATAGAAAAAAATCAGAATCACCCCTTTTAGGATTTGTATTAATGTCAAATAAAAACCGAAGCTTTTCATAAAAAGGGTATAGCCATTCTCGGCATAAAGAATAAAAGTGGCAATCACTAGAGAATACGAAAGAGAAGCAAGCTGGACGGGTACAAGATCGATGGAGGAAAGCCATTGTCGAAGAATTGGGTATGGAGGAAGACAAAGACCACAATGTACATGTTCAGGAGTAATGGAAGTAAACCTAACCGGGGGAGTGTTGATACATTCGTAGGGTTCAGGAACCCTAGCTTCATAATCTAAAAACCTAAATTGATTCAGGATACCATTGGTTTCTTCCAACCGAGTAATTCTAGAAGGAGGAAGTAAAGAGGAAGATGAAGAGGAAGCCATTTCAGAATCTCAAAGTTAACTAAAACAAAATAAGCTAAACTAAAGAGATCTATCAGAAAATAAAACAAAAACAACTTTCTTACTTCGATCTAAAAGAAAATCAGAATACAGAGACAAAATTGATTTTTGAAATTTTCTTTCCTCCTGTTTCTTTTCTTGAATAAGAATATAAAAAGAAACAAAGAAAGATGATGAAAAGATATACATACCTAATTTAAATAATGACCACACGATCGAAATGATGAAGAAATTTGTAAGACGTCGATCGATTAAGTTGCCAAAATAATGGCTATAAAGATTGATTCTGATTTGCCTAGAGAAACGAAATGTTTGATTAACAATGATTCAGAAAGTGACCCAATGAGGGAATGACACATGGACAAGATAATTAAATGCAATAGTAACCGGTAAAAAAAATTTCGCTAACAAAAAGAAAGGAAAGATTAGACGGAAGTGATGGATGTGCATACCAAGTGTGAATAATGACAAGTCTACATCGATATGCGGTCGCCGCAGAGTTGGGGGCAAGTGTTACATCCGTATTTCTAAACTACGTTAAAGGGGAATAAAATAGGGTATAGAGCCGAGAGAGCTTCCTGTTAGAACCTCTCTTGTTGGATTTAATGACAACAACTATATAATTATGCCAAAGGACCTCTAAACTAACTTGTAGGTATATGCCAAAGTATATACATGTAAATACAAGAAGAGATATACATGACGGAGATAAGACAAAGGAATATACATAAGGAGATATGATGATCGACATCAAAACTGGGTTGAAATTGAAGAAAATAAATAGGTTTTATATCTTAATTTTTGTCGGCCTAGATTTTATGTACTATCTCCAATTTGATGATTACACACACATACCCAAATATATTTTGGAAATTATCTTTGCAAGATAACTATTTTATAGTACACGTTTATTCAAAGAATATAGTCAAAATATAACATTTCAAAGTAAATGAACAAAATAGTACAACTTTAGACCTTTTGGAATTTTTTGTCCCGGACGTCTGTGTACATTTAAATATAAAAAGAACTTTTTAGTCCAAATCCAGACGTCTGAATTTTTCATAATAGAAGTCTATATTGAATCTAGATGTCTGGTACAAAATATCCAGACGTCTAGATGCCTGTAATCGGGTTTTTATTTGAATTTCTGAAAAGACATATCCCCCCTTCTTCAAAAGTTGCATCTCCTGCTTTGAATAGTTCTCTCCAATGGTTACTACTATTGATTTAGAACTTTTCAAATCTTTAAATAGAGTTGAGAATTCACTTTTATTTTTAACCAAACCAAGAATCTATTCTTTCTATCTCTCTAATCTATACGCACTTGTGAATTACAAATATTCTCAACTATTTACTTCCTACAATTACATATTCAAATCATCATCTCAAGGAGATTATAGGAAAGGTGTACTTAATAGACTTATTCATGTTATCTAGAACACAATCGGTCAAGAAACTTACTACCATTTATAGTCGAAGTCATGTTGGAGTTTTTCGGGCATAAAGTCTTATTCGGTAGCTTAGGCGGTTTGTAATATAGAAGTCCTGTTCGACAGCTCAGACGGTTTGTAAAACCTATTCCTCTAGTGAGGGTATAGTCATAAATCCAGAAGGAGTCTGAGATTGGACGTAGAACGACAAGTTCGAAGCAGTATAAAATTCTCTAGTGCACTTTACTCATTGCAATATTTATACTACCGGTTTGATATAAATTTTTATTTAGTAAATATAATCATATTACTCGATCCGCATCGACTTTCATTATATTTATTATTGCTACTGCAGTGATTGCTGCGCTTCAGTTCTGTATCTATATATTTGGCCATCATCGATCTAGTGCATAGCGACTATTAATCGACGCTAGCGACTTTCATTTGGTATCAGAGCCTAGCGTTCTATAGATCGCAACATAGTCACTGCCCAAGGGCAAGCTTAATACAATTTAAGTATGTTGATTCAAATTTGTGAAGGAACGTTAACAATTACTTTCCTAATCAATTAAGGTGTTATGGGACGAAAAATCTCACCAACACGTAACATCTATCATAACATCGTAATAATATACCATACCTCACATCTCAGTATCACCCATGAAATACATATAAGTAAGTAAGAATCACGCTATCTATAAATCGGATGATGATAATCAAACTCATCGAAATCACAAAATAATGTGGACAAGTGCACAACGTATCCACAAAATCACTAATAAGGAATGAATCATGAATCATACCAAATATAATAATCAAGAACTAAAATATCTATTTTGACTTACAGTTCTAATATAAGTGAAGACTTTCGACCGTCAAGCCCTCAAAGAAAAGCCATGAAATCAAGAATCCCGAATACATAATCAAAGCTCCACTACAAGACTTACAAATCTCGACTTATAGCCCTAATGGAAGTACAACATCTGATTGTTAAGCCATAGAAGATAAATTAAGAAATCTGGAACCCAAATAGAACATAATCCATACAAAATACAGAAATGAATATCCAAAAATACTACCTCGACTTAATGTCCTGGTAGAAGTAAATCCTTCCAGCCATTAGTCCTAGGAGGCAGCAGGAAATACATATCCCAAATAAAGCACAATTCATACAAAATCATCGAAAACAATTTCCAAATAATTTTCTCGACCTACCATCCTAAGTAATAACTTCTAACTGTTAGGCCCTCGGAGGTATTAAGTAACACAAACTCAATAAGCATCAAAGTCAATCAAATACCCAATGTACAAAACCGTATATTTCAACCCGGTCCTTAGTGAGGTAAAACTCTTGATTGAATGGCCTAGGAGATAGAAATAATAAATCACATTAAAGAGATCTCTCAGCCTTAGGCTTTTATGAGAGAATGACATACTAGCTCACAGTAAGTCTACAATGTCATAGATAGATAACACGCACTTGTCTCAGGTTAGGCTATCTCAATTGACAGACTAACACACACTAGTCTCTAATGTTATATGATCATCGCCTCTAATGAGGTGATAAAATCGAATGTCTCATGGATAATGGATCTACCTAATTCATCCAGATGGGAGACTGGAATATCGTAGCAGAGCTCCAAGAAACGCTAATGACCATAGCCCATTTCCTATAATCTCTTAGTTACTCCTAGAATCGTGACATCAATATCCATATGCATGTTATAAATGTGTTGCCATACTATGCTAGGCATTGGTCACGATTCCTACTTGCCTTTGGTAATGGACTATTTCTCCTTAAGTGACTTCCGAGCAATGTCTCTAATGAGAGAAATAACTCTCATCCTACAAACTCAACCAAGTGACATCATGGATCTGAGGCGCGACCTCGCAATTAGGACCGCTAGGATGGATACTAACCTATTTGGAAAGTCCCAATCATGCGCTCTCCATAGTGGCGTGAACCCTATGACATAGAATCTCAATAATACTCTCGACTATATAAGTCTTAATGAGAGTAATCTACTATCACTCCCGACATTAGGAGCCCCGATGATAGTGATTGCTCTCGACTATATGGGTCCTGATGAGAGCATCTCAATATAACAAATCCTCGACTACTAGCCCTATGAGTAGATAATGATGCTTGACAAGTTAGTCCTTAGAGGATGCAATGAAATACGCTTGACGAAATGAGTCATGATGAGAGTAATAATAAGTACTTTTGACTCCATAGTCCAAATGAGAGCGTCATAACATAATAATTCCTCAACTATTAGCCCTAAGAGTAAATAATAATATACTCGGCTAGTTAGCCCTAAGAGGATGAATCTATAAATCCCAACATAACTCCAACTTGTAGTCCTTGGAGAGTAATTGAACTCTCGATTAATAAGCTTTATGGAGTCACATCTAGACGATACCACAAATTCCTAACCCATCTCCAGAATATAAGTAATTTCTATTAACCGAATTAATCAAACAAGTGTTACTTGAGCGTCTCATACCACTTAGTATTACTCGAATGTTCACTAAAAATAGTAAACTACACTCACTAAAACAACTATTATTCTATAATATGAGTCAGTAGAATAACCGGAAAAAAAATTACCGAGCGTCCCATACGACTCGGTACTACTAATCTATTTATTCAACATCCTCATTTTATAGAATTAAAAAAATACAAATCAAAAATTTCGTATGAGGAGTCAAGAGAGTAATCAGATACATATTACCAAATGTCCCATACCGCTTGGTATTGCCAAACTATTTACTCAAAATTCTTTTCATATAGAATTTCACAAAAACCTCCAATAAATTAATTCCGAACCATAATATATAAAATGAGGCATATATTTCAAACTCTCAAAAATAGATTTTTGATAATAAAATATCCTTTTTTTAAATTACCTTCCAATCCTTTTTATTAAATATTCATTTTACAAAAGAAATTCCCTTCAAAAAATATTATCGATAACCTCTCATTTATACTTATAAAATTTCTTACATTCCAATATTCTTGAAAATTCTCTATTTTCATTTTTAAAAGAATTTTTATATCCAAAACAATTTCTAATAAACCATATTTCCAACCATATTTATTTATTTATAAATATACTTCAATCTAATTTTAGAACACTATAAATAATTTTCTAAAGATTTCTAAAATATTTTAAAACAAAAAAAAAATAAAACATTCAAACTATAAATCATTGAGCAAAATTCTCCAAAATCATCAATGAATCATTAATATAATTTTTATCATGTGGCTCGAGTCAAACTACATCGAATTCGGCCATCTATAACAATGCACATACAACATTCAAATAAATACACTAATCAAAATGTATCAGACAACATCTACTTTGCATTTAGACAATTCAACATACATAAAATATTGAAATCAAATCCAAAATCATATCCAATATCACAACAATCAATCTAATATCCCAACCAAATATTTCAACCAAGCAATCCAATCAATAAGTGGGATAAATATATAACATGCAACGAATTGTAGATATAGACGTGAGTTTAGAAACTCATGAAAGTACTGCTCGAGCTAAACAGCAACTCAATGTTGCCAAAACTGATGCCATCTGCTATGCCAAGCCAAACATCTTCACTGCCAGAACTTAACGTCGCATCACCTCCAACAACCGCTAACCCAAACATCGATGCCTACAACGCGTTGTTGTTCCCTAACGTTGCTTGTCTTGTGCCTTCCTCCATCGCCTACATGCCCAAATCATTAACAAACCTTTACTCCATGATGCCCTAAAATGCAGCATCACTTGTTGCTAGGCGCACATGCCTCTTGAAACGGCACCGAACCATAGCCACCATCGATGTTTCCCCCTTTCACGACATCGACGTTGCCAGACTAAAGTGCCTTAGGTGCGACTTCTCTTTCTTTTTTTCTTTTTTTATTTATCGTGATTTGATTTTCTAATTTTGAGATAATTTAAAGACAGAACGAGTTTGGGTTTGAGCAAAATAAAATCAGGGTCTAGCTTAGATTAGGGGGTTAAGTCAGAAATTGGAAAAGGAATGTTCTAGGTTTGTGCGGGTTTGGGCCAAAATTTAGGCTTTAGTTTAAACCAAATAACATTTCCTTTCTTTTCTTGTAAATAATTTTATTTATTTATTTGTAAATAATTCTTTTTATTTAATTTCAATCTAATTCAAATTAATTTACACTTCATTATCCAGAATATATATTGATAACTACACGATTTCTTTTAATTCAATATTTGTTTAGTATTACTTAATTATTCACTTAAATATTTTATTCGAGTTTAATATATTATCTAAAAAAATTATTAATTTAATTTAATTTATTAAAAAAACCGTTTCTTAACTAGACTTCAAATAACTAAGAATTTATTTTCAAAATAATAATGATCCAAAGTTAAATTCGAATATTTCTCTTTTAACTAAATTTATTTGTTTTACGACGTAGAAAGCAGGGTTATTCCATGTACCCCCAACGGTTATGATAAATCACCATTAAATATATAAAGAGCATATTGTACACCAGTTTCAATGGATGTATCGATATCCTGCTCTCGACATATTTTTCTCTAGGAACATTAAGGATAAATATTTATTGACATGATTCAATACTCATAGTTACATACACATTCGTAAGTGCCATCGATTGAATACTTTTTCTAAAAAAAATTATTTCTATATATCTAATATATTTAAAATATTACTTATATCCCAATATAATAACATGTATAAAAGAAAATAAAATCAAAAGTTTACTTTATTTCAAACAAGATTTGCTATAAGAGTTAAGTTATATAATTAAATAACATGATTACCCCTAGGAAACACCCTTAACTCTATTAGTTTAAACTCTGATGTGTTCTTGACTCTTAGGATATTCAGAGCAAATAGGCTTTCATTATTCTCCTATGATTTTGGATTCTAATCTTCATTGCAATAGGCTTGTCAAAACATTTCTACAATGCACTTCTTGGGATACCGAGCGTTTTTTCGATCAGTTTGGTCACCGACCGAAAGTGAATAATCTATAATTAGGCTCCTACATCTTTAAGGCACATGTGAGTGCTTCTGAGATTTTTGGCTATGTCGATCAACACAACACTCTTTACTTATCCTTTGATGCCTTCTTGGATGAGGTTTTTCATGGCCTAACATAGGCATAACCAAGGGAGGTTCCTTAACATGTCTATAGGAGGTTCGACCACCCTTGGGTTAACCAAGGGAGGTTTAGAATGGGCTTGGGCAGGAGAGACTTGGGGTCCTTAGCTAGTCTAGCATATTTTCCATTTTTATGTCTCCTAAGTATATTTCAGCCCAATTATTGAATTTTTTGTAGTTATCTTACATCGAAGGATTGAGGGATTCTATTTTCTCAATTACATGCACGAGATCCATATCCATTGCTTCTAATAATCCTTGGTATTACCCAGTTTCTCTTTAACATTCAGAACTTTTTCAACCCTTTGAGCATTAACATAAGCATCAAAGGCTGGCCATTATTGACTAATGCATTGCAAATTTGCAGCAACTCTTTCATCATCATTTGTTGTGGTAACTAATTATCTCAGATTGTGAACACTTGCTAAAACATGCATTAATTAAAAATAAAGAGATAAGGGATAATGAGCTTATCTTTGAGGAGTTTGACTACTAAACCCAATGAACAATAGGCGATGGAAGCACAACTCACTAGAATACAACACTCAATGATTATTTGGACTTTAACCGATTATGAAATCATTGCTGGTAGCTATAGGGAAGCTCGACATGTTCTAGATCTACAAAATTCCAGAGCCTTAAAGTTTGACGTGAAGAAACACATCGCGATTAAGCATCAATTTGCCATGGTTTAGCATATGAAATGGGGAAGATAATGAAGTGAATTAATGAAGTTTTCGATAAGAGTGAATGACGGTGGAGTTTTATTTTATTTGGTTGGACTATATTATTGATTAAGTAAGAGATTTATTTATGCAATTTTCCTTTTTTGGCTCTAGTATGTGCTACAGATTCAGGAAAGGTACATTGGTTTTTGAGTAAGAGCTTTGTACACCACTCCTATGACTATTTGTTCTCCTAATACTCTCTTTTATAATTTTATTTAAGTAAACAGTACTAGTTTCCACAAAAAATCATTTTTCATTAGGAAAAAAACATGGCTTGCAAATCAGTAAACATAGCGTTAACTTCTCCGTCGTATCTCCCGTAACAAGATCGGTAGGACGAGTAGGATTGGATGAAACTCTTTGGTTGCTTTATGAGTAGATTCATCCAAAATAATATGTGTGTGGTACTTTACATTCAATGAGGAAAATTCATGTCTTAGTGGATTGAGAAATGGATTCGAACAAACTGAGATTGAAGAACGAATTTCTGAATAATAGCATCATAAATGTTTGCGTAGAAAATGGGAAAACACGCCAAAGATTGATCTAAGCAGAGCATATGGTCTGGTATGTGATCTTAAACTTAGTTTTTTAGATTTGAGATCCCTCTAAGTTAATTAATTGTTATATAACAATCATATAATCAGACTATAGATAAACAACAGATAAATATCATCATGTAGAGAATAAAAGAAAGAACATAATATTTTTATAGTTATTCGATCTTTCATCAAATCTACATTCACTTTTACAGTTTTTATTTAAATTCTCAATACATCTTGATTGATTTACTGCAACAATCGCCTTTTCAACCCCTGAATGTCGACCCTGAATACATCAATGGTATTCGTGTGCCAAGCATCCGAGTGCCGAAAAAACGGAAAGCTAGGGTAAAATAAAAGAAAAGGAAATAGAACAAGAAAGAAGAATACAATATTAGAATTTCACATGCGGAATGATAATATACAATATCTCTAAAGTGTTGTACAAAGAATTACTCCAACACACATGAATCTTCATGTTACAAAAATGACTAAGTACTACTATTAGCCTGGACAGTTATAACCGCATGTCCTTATAATGTTGAATACATACATACATAATAGTGAACGGATAAAAAATAGGTAGATAGATAGATAGGTGGAAGCATTCAACTCGTCTCTATAAGCTTGAGGCATCCAACTAAAACCTGCTTTCCTCAATCTACGCGAAAGAGTACACGAGGAATTTTGGGAAAAGAAATACCATATGTCAGACATAAGTCTGGCATGATAAATTTAGAAATGAGTATAAACATATAACAATACTTCCGAGACCAATCGAATCACCGAATTGGTTTTCCCTTGAAAGGACCCAACTTTATTGATATTTACATTAGGTGATATTATAGATAATGTCTGAAGTGTGAGTATAAATCAAAAAATATTTGTGATGCTTACATTAATCACATCACAACATATTATAGTACATTTAAAACCACCAGGGGATGTACATATATGGATTTCCCATGGAGACCTTACCAGTAAAACTCGTAAGTAAACTGAGACCAATCTCCATGACAAGGATAAAAACACCTTCTGAGCATCGTATATCTCTAGATAAAATATACCATAAGGTAAATACAACTAGCTCACACCCTAACATGTGAACCAAGTATCAACAACTCCGGCTAGCAACATCTGTAAGCATACTCTAGATAATAGAGTTGATGTACCTCCCATGGTTTAGCTAAACCCCAAGATTGCACATCCAACTCTATCTTTATTCATTTTTTCAACGTCTAGGCTACTTATGGCATCTTTCATATGAATCTTCATCACTCAAACAGAATAGTCCGTTTGACAAATGCAAAATTTAACCTCTCCTTCATACCGAACCTTAGGGTATGATAGTGCAACTCTGTAACATTTGTTCGAAGTGTTAACGTCAACCTCTCCCTCGGACTTAACCTTAGGATATGACAATGTAACTCTATAACACTTTGCTTCAGTGGCCTCTTCCAAAATTGACCCGTATACATGTTTTGAAGTGGTATTCGATAAGTAGAACACTTACCGATCCTGGACTCTCCAAAACCAATCGATGAATTTCCATTTAACTCGATTCTGATTCTTTAAAAAGTAAGTGAAAGCTAGAGATATTACATATAAATGCTTCTCCCCGGGGATTTTCAAAGTTTATGAAGCCACGAGGCCTTTTGTTACTTCTCAAGTTATGCTTGGTCAAGTTCAATGGTCGACTAATCGACTATCAAGTTCAAAGCGATTGCTTATGGAAATCAAGGTTCGTACACTTAACACGTTTCCGACATTCCAACTTACCTATTTCTCGATCAAGAAGGAAGTCGGTAAGTTAGAGTACCATCGCTCCATCCTTACTCGAACATCAATATTGACTCTCACAAATAGTAAAGTCTACCTTGCTCGGCTTTTAGTGTTAAGCATAGTAATACTAACAATCCATAAACAAATTTAACTGCACGTTCATTTTCAAGGTGTAACTTCTTATCCCTTCTTCCAAATAGTTTTTCAAAGATATTAGTATATAAGTTAGAAATGGCTTTTCAACGGGCGCTCCCTAACTCGAACGGCTAGGTAGGATCAGACCTTTTTGTAATAAGTCACTAATCTAGATAGCAAGCTCTACCTTTTCTTTCGGAAATAGCCTGAGCACAGGCAATACAATAGGCTTAGCATTGGGGACTAAATCAATATGAAACTCAATTTCACGATGAGGAGGTAAACCAAAAACCCCAATGAATACATCAGAAAATTCTTGAATAACTGAAATCAACTCAAAAACTCCATTCACCACATCAAAAGAAGAAGGAAAACTACGTATACAAGAACTAGGCTCTTCACAAGGTAATTTATGAACCTTCCTTCCCTCCTTCAACAACACTGTCTGCTTCTCACAATCTAAGATGTCATGATTATGGGACAACCAATCCATTCCTAATATAACATCAAAACCAAGAAAACCAAGGACGAACATATCGCACGGAAGGAGTCGATTAAAACAAGAAATTGGAACTCCTTCGCATACCATATGAAGATTTGTCGAGCCCTATACTGGGTTTGACACACAAATAGAATCATGAACCATAACCGGTTCCAAACCAAGCCTATCGACAAGGCTACTAGAGATAAAGCTATGAGAAAAACCAGTATCAAACAAGATATGAATAGGAATTTCAAGAACATATAAAATACCTTTCAGAACCAGCTTCCCCTTAGCTGTTGCTAAAGTGGAAGGTGCATCAATAATAGCAAAGACCTTAGGCTGCTCCCCTTTCTTGAGCATGGGATAATCCTTAACAAAATGACCTGGTTGTTGACACGCATAACAACCCTTTGGTGCAAACTGAGGTGCTTTCCCAATCGGTGCCTTAACCATCTGCCCTCCTCATCTAGATCTACACTCCTTAGTAAAGTGACCCTTCTTTCCACACTTGTTGCAAACAAGGTTGAGCCTGTTCGATTGAAACTTGCGCTTCTTATCCCCAACTGGTGCAAAAACAATAAGCTTTGATGCCAAACTCTCAAACCTCAAGCCCATATTCACCAAATCCACAAACGAACCCATGAGATGATTAGTCATATCCCATTGAAACTTAGGACGCATACCTGCCACAAACATCTCATTTTTCTTCAAAGGCGTGTCCATATACCAGGCCCAAAACGAGACTATGTGTTAAACTTGTTTTTATACTCCACAACAGTCATAGTACCTTAATTTAGATCCATGAAACTCCTAAACAACAAGGTCTTCCCTGGCTTTGGTACAAACTTCCTCCCAAACTCCTCCTTAAACTGGGCCTAAGAGAAATCATTCTCTGGGACATCGGTAGTAACAAAACTCCACCAATCCATGGCTGCACCAGAAAAATGATGAGAAACCAAGCGACGCTTCATAACATCACCCAACTCCAAATCACCAACGATCCTCTCACACAACCTCAACCATGTATGTACCTCAACAATTGATTCAATCCCACCGAACCTCTGACTAACCAACCTCTCGAAATCCCGACAAATTGAAGAAAAGTTCATTAGGGGCTGAACTTGCACCACTTCCTCAGCCACATTAACCCTAGGTTCGGCTACAAGAGCAGCATTCCTCGGAGCTCGATTATTGGTGATTGTACTATCTCTATCACCTCAACCTTTACCGCCTTTAAAATTAGCAGCACGAGTACTCATAATTTGCTACCTAAATTTATAGCAAAACATCTTTATAATACTTTAAGATAGAGTTATTTCAACCAAAGATTACTAAGGTAGGATTAGTAAGGATTACTGTAACGACCCGGATTTTCCATCGTTTGATTTTGAATATTTAAATGGTTTTAAGATTTGGATTTGGGAAATAAATTGGTTTTGAATAAGAAGATTTTAGTTGAAATTATAGAATGAATTTAATTTCAAATATAATGTTTTATCATAATATGGAAATGGTGAATAATTGAAATTTGAATTGAATATGAATCGAAACGATTTCTAATGTTGATATAAATTCTATTGGAATTAAAATTGAGTTAACAAGTTTCTAAAACTGAAATTTCAAGTGATTTCGCAAATTTTGGAAATCGTCGATTTTATCGACGCGTTAAAATAGCGATACGGGGCACAGTATCGGATTTCGATGAAATCAGTTCCATTGGATCCATAATAATGTATTATTATCGGATTTCAAAATTCATAGCATTTAGAGTTACCGTCTGGTCGCACGGAATAGAAACGCGTAGAAATTTATATTGAAAATTTAATATTATAATTTGGTTCAAAAAGCTATCTTCCACATACGATCAAATTAGGTTCTGAAACTTGTTCCATTGGGTTCGGGATAGCAGTATAACATTAGGAATGCTAGGCGGCACGCCTCAATAGGGGTTCGGAATTTCGAGATATGTAAGGCGAGATATTTTGAATAAAATAAAATAGAAATTTCAAATCGCAGCCGACCTAGCTATCTGGAGCCACCCTAGTCTGAATTGTGCCGCTTCCTACTAGTTTTTAAATCGCGTATTTTATTCTTTCTTCTTCTTTAAAAATCGATTCAAACAAACATCAGCTGAAAAAAAATGGAATTCGAAATCCATTGCGAATTGAAATCAAAAAAGGGGGAGGGAAGTCGAACGAAGGTCGCAAGGCGGCCTGGGGAGGAATCGCAGCGCTCGCACGCGATAGCATGGCGCGGTCGAGACAGCACGATGGGTCTTAGGGTTTGTGGAACGCGATCTTGGTGTTGGCGCACGAGCTGGTGGCGGCCGATGCTTAGTCGCGACCGCGTGGGGAAGCGTAGTGGGCAATCTCGAATCGCAGCACAGGCAAGCGCAACTAAGGAAGAGGGGGAAGGGAGGTGCGCGTGCTATTGGCAGTGGATGGGTGCGACGTTGGAGTTAGCTGGCCGCCTGGTCGAGCTACGGTGAATGGTTGGAGGCGTGGCCAGTGTTGACGTGTAGAGGGGAGGCTGGGCAGTCGACTGGCGAAGCGGGGCGTGGTCCGGTAGCCTGTAATGGCGACAAGTCAGTGAAGATAATTTGAAATTAAATTTAAATCGTTATTATTTTTATTAATTACAAATTGAAATAGTTAAATTATAAAAATTCATAAAAAATTCCGTGCGAGGTCCGAAATTTTGGAAACAAGTCACGTGGGATCGTAGCGACAAAACACTATGCAATAAAATAAATTTGGAATTGGAACGATTAACAGATTCGAAAATCAAGGTGAGTAAATCTCACTCGTCTTGGATTACTGAATTTAATTTATAATAATTAAAAATAATTATTGGATGATTGGTTGAATTGATATATTATTATCAGTTGAATGTTAAATTATATATAGTAGTATATATTAGTAGTTGGATATGTTCCCGTCTATTGGAGCGGATGAGACACTATGCACCCCGCATAATAGCAGATGACCCTATATCACCGCGATATCCCGCCTCGAAGCGGGACTGATATTTTATGTTATATGACATCTGTGGATGCAGGGAAACGGGTTGGAGGGATCCAACTGGATTCCTCAAATTTATATTAAAGTTTCATATATATTGATATATGATGTGTGTGAATTTCCTGTTATGGACTATGATATGTTTGATTTATTGCATGCTATAGTAGCACTGGCTTTAATTTTGGCATTTTAAATACCATGAATATTATTTTTGAATTTGGAAATGAATTAAAGCGATTTTGGAAATGAATTAAAGCGATTTTGGAAATGAAAATATTTATATTGAATTTTAGGATTTATAAAAAAAAGGAATTGATTTGGATAAAACAATGATTTGATTTTGGATTTATACTTAACCATTCGAAAAATGTTTTAGAGAGAGATTTTAAAATAATTTATATAAAGGGGTTTTTAAATGATATTTCTAAAAAATATAAAAGGGAGTCGAAAATGATATTTTAAATTGATTTGTAAAAGAAATGGAATTTATAAAGAAATGGATTTATAAAATGAAATTCTATAAATGAGATTATCTTTATAAACAAGAAAAACCCAAATGAGTTTACAAATTTATAAACGATGTTTATAAATAAGGAAAAATGATATCAGTTGATATATTGGAATATAAATTCACAGTGTGAATTTATAACGAGAGATGGAAATTGGTTTGAAAGAAATAGTGGATTCTATTTTTGAAATGTGAGAATGGTGAGGGAATCGGAATGAAATCAATGTGTTATGAATCAAGAGGGATTTATAAATTGAAATTGGTTATTGGAGTTCTAAAAATATATTTTTTCGAGAAGTTAAGTCTTGTTTTAAAAGGAAAATTTTATTTATTTAACTATGTAATTTAAAGCTGTTAGTATTGAAATATTTCAGAAAGAGGATTATTCAAATATTTAATATTTATTGAAATGAATTCACATTTTTATAATAAGCTTTGTAAATCGATTAGTTTTGTCTAAAAACAAATTGGAAATGAATTATTGATGTTTATTTAAAATGTTTTAATATGTTAAATAATTACTTAAATATGTTTTAAAAATAAATTATTATTCTTTAAAAATACTTATCATATATATAGAGAGTTTTGAAATAATTGTAATTTATTTATAAATCCTCTCGAGACTTGTAAACGGGGTTTATTTAACGGATATGATTTTTATTAGAGAAATATTGAATTGGAATTCTGGAAACTTAAGAAAATTTTCGAATCGTTGAAATAAGAGAACTTCGAAAAATGAATTAGAATTCATAAAAAGAAGTTAGAAATGGATAGTTGGAATTATAGACAAGTGCAATCGATTTTGGAAAATTTAAAGGAAGTTAATTAATGAATTCCAAAAACTTATAGAATCCGTTATAAATGAGAGAAGGAATTTACAAATAAATTGTAAAGGATTTTGAGAAATAGGAATGAATGGAATATTTCCTAAGTATTGGGAATAAAATGATTTGGGAAAATATACTTATAAATATTTTCTAAGTATTGGACTGGAAGGATTTGAAATATTTAACTATAAGATTATTATCATAGAAATATTTTCAAAGTATTAAATTATAAACAGAATTGGAGGGAAAAAAACATTTCTAAGTATTGATATTATTCGAAAATATCCTGTTATGGGTATAAGGATTCGAATTGTTTCCAATTATTGAATATATTGAAAGAGATTTGAATATATATCTTGGTAAAGATATTTTGAAATAAATGTTTTGGGAAAATTTATAATATAGGCCTAGTGACTGATTATGTGTGAAATTTGATAGTTAAATAACCGACTATCAAATCTGGCCAAATTCGTTAATCGTTTCGAAGAGACCGAGATCGGATTTAATTATTCAAAAACCACTTCGATCCCATTTGTGCATTACGAATTGTGATACCTCGAAGATAATGGAGATGGTGATCTTGAAGGAGATTTGGTTTGTTCAGACCCAGAACAATTGTATGGATGAATGCTAGCATTTGTATCATGGTCTGGACGGCAGTGTTAGCATTCCAAGTATGAATGCTATTCAAAAAGGTAAAACGTAGCGTCAAGCCTTATCAACCAGGAATGACTAAAACAGGGGAGATGCAGTAGGGCTAAGTGGGTCGCATCCAAGTAGGATATGTTATCACCTTTCTAGATACCCTCGGATATATTATAAAATAATTATGGATATGGTTGTGCATGGAAAAGAGAGCGCTCGATTGGAGTGGGAACACCCTAGATGATAACATATTCAGTACTATCCAGGTCTAGGGTAGGCCGGTCCTGTGTTGGCAGGGGA
This sequence comes from Allium fistulosum, assembly GCA_030737815.1. NCBI lineage: Eukaryota > Viridiplantae > Streptophyta > Magnoliopsida > Asparagales > Amaryllidaceae > Allium > Allium fistulosum. The sequence goes on from CM060901.1 coordinate 392,409,435, forward strand.
TCCGAGCGAGGTCCTTGGTACATTTTTCTAGAAGTGTACTGTGATGGGCGGTACCCCAGTAGTCCAATCATTATATGGAATCCAATATCCACTACGAGCCTTTACTGTTTTGATTGTAGAGCCTAGTATGCTGGAATTTAATTAATGTAACAATTTTGGCTATTTCAATAAGTATTTGTACTTAGAACGTATTATAATATTAGATGATTTTGATATAAAATGTTTTGGTTATTGTAAGGTAAAAACCCGTCGTGTTTATGTGTGACGTGGTCTTACGAGATACCTTTGTTTTCCAAAGGATTTTGATAATAGCAGTAATTCAAATTGAGTGTGTTTTCCCACGTTGGTTTTCCAGACTGACTCGAGTATTATTTTATTATAATGCTCGAGTCAGACCGAGTATTACAGATTCGGGTTAGGGTGATTTGGAGCTCAGGAGACGAGCTGGAGGGGTCTCAGGCGTATTCCATGTACTTGATTATATTTCGCTGTGTGTGTAGACTGTATAGTCAGCACTGGTGAGGACAAGTTATAATAACTTTCCATATTGATTTGTTGATTGTTGTACTCTGATGATTGTATGTATAAAATAGTTATAATTCTTTTTGTATAAAGATCTGTATTTATATATTATATATTGCTCTGTGCGATTGTGAGATTCTATGTTATTGTTTTTGTTTTCTTCTATCTTTTCCTTCTTCACCCCTAGCAATCGGTATCTCCGGCACTTGAATATTTGACATGTTATACAGTGAACGTATTGATGTCGATTTTCGAGGGTCAAAAATACCAGGCCAATACAGTCGGTATCAGAGCGGAAGGTTAAGAGAGAACCTTGACTTTGGTGGGGATTACTCATTAGAGATAGAGTCAGTAGTACTCTAGAATGAGTTTGACTGTATTAATAGATATGAGCGCATATTTGTTAGTGAATATAAATTGTTTTATATTGTGTTGGTTGATTTATTGAGTGGCGTATGAACTCTGGTCGGCACAGTTCATACAACTGTATCGATAGGGGTTTCTAAACACTTGAATAGAGTAATTCGACACAGTATTGTTTTGAAATGGGGTAAATGAAATAAATTTTACCCAAATTATATTTTTGATATAAAAGAAATAATTTTCTGGAATTATTATAGTATATTGATGTGTTTGGTTGTTATTATTATAATCAAAACATGATTATAAAAATTGAAAGGGTTTATATAACCAAATAGAAATTGTATAAGTATGATTATACATATGAGTTGTAATTAAAAGTGGATTCAAACTAGAATTTGGAAATTTAAGTCCCGGAAGCTTTGAGAAATGTTTTAAATGGATTTGAACTAAGTATTTGAGAATTTTTAAATCTCGGAGGTTTCGGAAATGTTTTCTAAAGTGTTTGAAAAGAGTAATGGTGATATTATTTTTGGAATATTTATGAATGGAAGTGTTTTAAATGGATGTTGAAAGTAAGAACGCACTGAACTCACTTCAGTCGGTGGAAAATAATTCTGGTGATGACGGCCGCATCATCAGTATTCATTTTCGAGTTTCTAAGTGACGAATTGCTACCGTAGTGATTGGCTAAGATTGTTTTGCTCCAAGCTTGTTTGGTAAACTAATTTTGTTCAAATCCCAAAAAGAGTTGACTTGGATAAAACCAAGTTTGTTTTGGAAATTTTAAAAATATGATTTGTTAAATATATATATATATATTTATATGATTTCAAAATGATTTGAAATGAAACCGAGTGTTTGAAATTTGGAATTGAGTTTTAACTTAAGTAAGTTAAGATGAATTGTATGAATCGAAATTTAACTCAAGCTAAGTTAAATAAAATTGGATTGGATTGGAGATGATATCGAATGGAATTGATATAAAGTTTGAATTGTAAAATGATTTTATAACTATAAGTTATAAATTTTTAATGGGATTAACTCAAGACGAGTTAAACTAAGTGGTTTCTGGAGTGGAAATCCGTGTTTGAATCATATAATGGAATTGGATTTGATTTGTGATAAATTGAAAAAGAATTGGATTTAAGTAAAATTAAATGGAATGGAATTTGATTGAAACAAAAATGAACTTAGGTATATAGTCAAGGTGTTTATATAACAACAAATTAACTTAAGTTAATATAAATATTTGAATGGAATCAGTTCAAGAATAGAATTGATAAAAATGTGGGAAATAAGTTATGTAACTTATAAATTGGAAAAGTGGAATGGTAAAACCAAAATGGAAGTGGTTTGATAATTTTGTAAAGAAATGGAAATCCAACTTGAAGTAGAAAATAAAGTTGAGCTCAAGTCATACCAAATGAGGTGATTTTTGAAATAAAAAAATCAGATTTTGAATTATAAATGGAAGTGAACAAATTAGGTCATTAATTAGTTAATCGAGTATAAAAGTGGAACTTAACTTGGTTAAGTAAAATGGATTGCGGATTGAAATTGAATTGAATGTGGGACTTGAGTATAAATGGAATTCGACTTAAATGTAAGCGAATTAAATATATTTTGAAATGTTGTCGAATAAAATAGAAATGGATTGAAACGGTGATAACTTAAGTTATAAATAAATTCAATTTAAGTGTAAATAAATTGAATATGGCTTTGGGGATATTATTAAAATGAATTTGAGTATGAAATTAAGTTTTGAAGTGGAAATGAATGTTTGTGTTGTATATAAGGTTATAATAAACCTTAATATTAATTTTATGAAATGATTCTCAAGTAATATAGTGTAAATTGAGATATACCAAGTAAATGGAAATGCGAATCAATCGAAGGTAAATAAATTGAATAACAATCAATTTAAAATGAAATGGAATTTGGTTGCAATGGAAATGAACTTAAGTTATATTGTTGATATGGTTGAAAGTAAACGAATTAACTTAAGTTAATATTTTTGGATGGAAGCTTAGCTCAAATAAATTTATGAAATGGTTCATAAACAAATTGGCATGAATTGGGTTGTTATTGAATATAAAATTGAGCGAACTAGATTTTTGTGAATAAATCGAATGTGAATCAATAAAAATTGATAAATCGGTTTAGAATTAATCTAAAATGGTTTATAAGCTTAAGTGACTTTTTTATTAAATGAATATCACCGAATTTGCATGGAAAAATTGTCGTTTGACGTAAACGGAAGTAAACAAAATTTTGTGAATCAATGGAAAGTGAATAAATTGATTTTGAATCAATTTGAAATGAATATGAATTTGTTGGGTATAAACATGAATTGAATGTTAATAAATTTTATGTGAATCATTTGGAATTGAATGAAATGGCGTATAAATTGAATTTGAAGTGAATAACTAAATGTTGGAACCCTGTATTTGCATGTACCTTCTAAAATACATGATATACCATGTTGGCGTTAAGAAATCATGTGTTTAAAGTAGTTAAAGGGATGTAAAGTTATTAAATTTCATATATATGAAACATATGGGATTTATTTAAGTAAGTACAGGTACAAGGAGGCTATTGGGCTAGATTTGGGTTGCGAAATTGCATATAAAGTAAGCTCTCGCTCGCTTAATAACGCTAAAATAAGGTACGCTTACAATTTTAGCGCGAAATATAAAAATACTAATATATATATATATATTGTGATTTCCGGCCATGAGTGCCGATGTATATCTTTTTATCATTTTTGTCATATTGCAAAAGGCCCTCCGTACAAGGGAGACTCTGCCAAATTTTTTTTGGAAATTTAGGGTGTTAGAAAATTTATGAAAATTTTTGGAAAATTTTTGTTAGCCAAAATAATTTGATTTCGAATTTTAATTAAAATAAGGGATTTTGGTTTAGAAATGGAAACTAAATGTTTTGTATGGAACTAAAAGATTTAGAAAAGTGAAATATCGAGTTTTAACTAAGTGGGTTTTGATAAGTTAATGAGTATGTGCATTTTTCCTACTTAGCAATTTCGGGGATGAAATTCTTTTAAAGGAGGGGAATGTAACGACCCAGATTTTCCGTCATTTGATTTTGAATATTTAAATGGTTTTAAATATTGGATTTGGGATATAAATTGATTTTGAATAAGAAGATTTTAGTTGAAATTATAGAATGAATTTAATTTTCAAATATAACGTTTTATCGTAATACGAAAATGGTGAATAATTGAAATTTGAATTGAATATGAATCAAAACGATTTCTAATGTTGATATAAATTCTATTGGAATTAGAATTAAGATAATAAGTTTTTAAAACCGAAATTTCAAGTGATTTCGCAAATTTTTGAAATCGTCGATTTTATCAAAGCGTTAAAATAGCGATCCGGGGCACAGTCTCGGATTTCGACGAAACTAGTTTCATTGGATCCATAATAGTGTATTATTATCGGATTTCAAAATTCGTAGCGTTTAGAGTTACCGTCTGGTCGTACGGAATAGAAACGCGTAGAAATTTATATTGAAATTTTAATATTATAATTTGGTTCAAAAAGTTATCTTCCACATACGATCGAATTAGGTTCCGAAACTTATTCCATTGGGTTCAGGATAGCGGTATAACATTAGGAATGCCAGGCGGCATGCCTCAATAGGGGTTTGGAATTTCGAGATATGTAAGGCGAGATATTTTGAATAAAATAAAATAGAAATTTCAAATCGCAACCGACCTAGCTATCTCGAGCCACCCTAGTCTGAATTGCGCTGCTTCCTACCAGTTTTTAAATCACGTATTTTATTCTTTCTTCTTCTTTAAAAATCGATTCAAACAAACATCAGCTGACGAAAAAAATGGAATTCGAAATCCATTTCGAATAGAAATCAAGAAAATAGGGAGAAGTCGAACGAAGGTTGCAAGGCGACCTGGGGAGGAGGCGCTGTGCTTGTGCGCGATAGCATGGCGAGGTCGAGACAGCGCGATGGGTTTTAGGGTTTGTGGCACGCGATCTAGGTGGTAGCGCGCGAGCTGGCGGCGGCCAATGCTTAGTCGCGACCGCGTGGGGAAGCGTAGGGGCAATCTCAAATCGCGGCACTGGAAAGCGCGACTGAGGAACAGGGGGAAGGGAGGTGCGCGTGCTATTGAAAGTGGATGGGCGCGATGTCGGAGTTAGCTGGCCGCGTGGTCGAGTTACGGTGAATGGTTGGAGGTGTGGCCGCTGTTGACGTGTAGAGGGGAGGCTGGGCTGTCGACTGGCGAAGCGGGGCATGGTCCGGTATCCTGCAATGGAACCGAGTGAGTGAAGGTAATTTGAAATTAAATTTAAATTGTTATTAGTTTTATTAATTACAAATTGAAATAGTTAACTTATAAAAATTCATAAAAAATTTCGTGCGAGGTCCAAAATTTCGGAAACAAGTCATGTGGGATCATAGCGACAAAACACTATGCAATAAAATAAATTTGGAATTGGAACAATTAACAGATTAGAAAATCAAGGTGAGTAAATCTCACTCATCTTGGATTACTGATGTAACAACCCGAAATTTTCGATCCCGAAAATTCCAGATAGTTAGGGAAAAGAAGAAAGAGATAGAAGAAGAAGAAACAGAAACACCAAAACACAGATTCTCACATTCGCAGCGGATAAAATATAATATCAAATAATATTCTTTACACAAAGAAAGCTGTATCAGTCGATTACATTTTAATACATCAGAGTTACAACATTCACAATCACTAGACAGTAAAACAACATGTCCTAGATAAATAACAATGTATCACGGCGGAATACACTCCATACGCTCCTGCCATCCAGCTCGCCTCCTGAGCTCCAGAACGTCCTTACCTGAAATCTGTAATACTCGGTCTGACCCGAGCATTACAACAAAGTAACACCCGGGTCAGGCTGGAAACCAGCGTGAGTAAACTCATTTAATTTGAAATACTAAGGTGGTAAAGCTTCCTTGAAACCCAGGGTAACTCGTACCTCACTACGAGTTCTTATCTTATTATAGTCAACAATTATTTCACAAAATAATATCTAAGTACCGTTACTTAGTTCCAATGGTCCAGATTACTCAATTTATTCCATTCCAGCCTATTGATTACACATATCAAATCTACAAAGAATTATAGATTATTAATCGAAGTGGTTCCGGATATCGTTGATATCCGATCCCGGTCTCTTCGAATTCAAATGTCGTCCTTTTTAAGCCAAGATGTTTAAATTAAACAATTTAATTTAAATTCAGGATATCATATTCACATAGCAATTCTATCACAAATAGATAACTTACATTATCACAATTTATCCAAAGCATCTCACGTCATAGACCATCACAATCACATATCATATATATCAAATAATCCAAGGCATTCAATATTATTCAATCATCCATAAGCAAGATTAATTAGATCTACAATTCCTAATTAATTTAACTTAATCTCCAAATAAATTAAATTAATTACTTTTTTTCTTTTAAATCATGCTTACTTAACATTAATTAATTACAAACCAATTAATTAATCATCCTTTATATTCATCTTAAGTAATTTCCTCAATTACTTATATTAATTAATTATCCCTTACTTAATCACATAATAAATTAACCTCAAGTTAATTACATAATTAATTAATCCTTAATTAATTACATTAAGTAATTATCTTTCAATCATAAATTAATTAACCTTTAATCATTAATTAATTCACCATTAATCATAAATTAATTAACCTTTAATTAATTAATTATCCTTTAAGTAATCACATTAAGAAATTATCCCTTAATTAATCTTATTAAATAATTATCCTTTAATTAATCTCATTAAATAATTATCCTTTAATTAATCTCATTAAATAATTATTCATTAATTAAGTAATCATCCCTTAATTAATTAAATCATTAAATTACATTTGAAAACCATTTAGGGATTAATTTAATTAATTAACTAATATAATCATTTCAAAACAATTTAGATTCAAACATATTTGATTTAAAATTTATATTTGAAAATTATTTTGGAAACTTAATAAATCCTTATATTTTGAAAACTTGTTTAACATTTCCTTTGCTTTAAAACTTGGTTAAAACATTTACTTTGTTTTTAAACTGCATTTTTCTGGTTGCTTCAAAACCTCATACCAAATTCTTTAAAATTTAAAAATCTGGTACAAACTTTACTTCATATTTTAATTCCCGTCATTATACAAAACAACCCGAGTCCAAACTCGAAAACTCCGAGCAAAACCCGAGCCAAAACTCGAACTTCTTCCCTTCGTGAAACTCGCGTACGAACTCGAAGCAAACTCGGTGCAACTACAAAACTTCCCCGAGACAAACCTTCTTTTCCAAATCGATCAACAACCCAAACATACACACACGTGCACCGTGCACCTTCACCCAAGCTCCGTTCAACTCTGACCAATGCCGCGACCATCGATACGTCGCCGACCACCTTCCTAACAATCTAATCACCCAGAATTGACGAACTCACCACGAAATCAAAACGAGCTAACCAGCACACTACAGGAAACAAAACGATCGACAAAACTTCCTCACGCCGCCGTCTACGTTCACCTACAACCTCGTGATCACGACCCGACCACCTCCATTCGCCCACGCTTCTAATCCCCCACATGCGCACGACTCCGGTCCACCCTCGTCGAAGAAAAAGCCTCGACAACAACTACGAACCCATCAAGGTTTTAAACCCTACAATGACGCCATACGTCCACCACGATGGTCTGAAATTCCAGAGACCATTTTTCCTAAGTGCTTCGTCCTCCAAGCTTGCTCCAATCAAAAACTCGGCCCTCCACTTTACGCCGATCGCCAAAAACCGCCACGATCCTCTTTTCCGTTCAACTCACGAATGCTCTCGATTTACAAGTTTAAAAATCTTAATTATATTTTTAAAAATCATGGATTTTGATAACAAATCAGATTATATACCTGAAACAAAAATTCATTCAAGTCGAGATTTTTATATGGTTTAAATTTTACTGTAATTCTTCTTTTTGTTGAAACTATCTTCAGATTATTCTTTGAAAATATTTTTAAAACTTATATCTTGTTATTACAAACAAGTTTTATTTATATATCAAATCCTATAGAAGATTAGGGGAGGAGAGATTGATTTTAGAACTTGTTTTTAAGACCTGTAACTGGAACAGAGCCTGTACATACATATATACAAACATGCACACTCAACACTTTCATATTTATATGCATGCAACTTCATCCATTCATCCATACAAACACATCTATAACATTACTTCACAAATACATTTAAGTATATACCAGGATTTAGTTTTGAAAAGAGTGTTTACTCACCTTCAACAGAAGAAGCCTGGGAATTTAAAATTGGAAGCTTGTTAATCTTTTTAAAACTGGAACTTGATCTTTCACTTGATTGTTAACAAAAATTGAGTAGTTGTACTTGAACTTAATCTTGCTTTTAGACTTGAATTTGTAGAGAAGATTGCTTGAATCCTTGGATGCTATTTTACTGGTTACAGGATTTTTGTTTTACAGGGTTTTAGGTTCAGGTTGTTTTCCTTTTCTTGTTTTAGATTTTAGAATGAAGATAGGGAAAGAAAATGAAAAGGAAAAACATATGTTTATATAAGTTAAATTAGATTTTATTAAAAATAAAAGAAAATTAAAAATAAAGATGACACTTGTCATTTCCTTATTTATTTTGTTGACACATATGCTTAGATAATATTATTAGCTTACACTTGTAATACTACATGCAAAAATATATTTTTAAATGTTAATAAGGGTGTTTAAAATAAATTCCTAATAACGAAATACATCTTTTAATTTATATAAATGAAATCTTTTAAAAGAAAATAGAATAAAACAAACTATATTTCTACAAAAATCATATATACATATTTTTAAATCAAAAATCTATTTAAGATATATATATCATCTTTTATAAAAAAATCCAAATTTAAATCCAATTTCAAATTTCAAATACCATTTAAAATCAATAAAAAAAATCAAATTTGATATATATATATACATAAACAACCACAATTTCAATTTGAAAATAATATTCTACTTAAAATCTATATTCACATATATTATTATTGTTGAAATAACACATTTGTAAATTTTAATTAAATTTATAAAGGAAATTATCACTTTGAATTGCTTGAAATTTCTAGAATATCACATTCCCCCCCCCCCCTTAAAGGAATTTCGTCCCTGAAATTTAAAACAAAAGATAATCCAAAGATCGGATTCCAGAATTTCCAAAATTTTCATTTTTTTAAACACTTTAAAATCTATATAGTATTACAAAAATAGTTTTTATAACTTGATGTTTCAACAAGTCCATCCTCGTTCTCACATAAATTCGGTCATACGTTGATCAGGCGTAGAACTGAAAATCTATAAGTATTTAGCAGACCCGTTTTCAACACCCAGTGAAAAATACTTGGAAAATAATTTATTGGAAATATCGAAAACATTTTTGAATATAGAGGAAATATCTTTGGTGAGAATGCTCTGGAAATCATCACCCCCATCCACGGTCGCAGTTAACCCGATGGTTACGTTGCCGTCCCGGCAAAATCCATAGATAACTGTAGGCACTCTGCGCCCCTCGATTACGCCATGGAACCCACAACAGATCGCAGTTACATTCCAGGGTTACGTGCCATCACAGCAAAAGTCCATGTAACTGTAGGCATCAGCGCCCTCGATTTTCGTTGCCAAAAATGAAACTTCTCCACTCCCACATAGGTCGCAGTCTACCGATGTAAAATCAAACGCAGACTGTTGGCTCTCAGCAGCACACACGACTTTCGCTAAGTTACCATAGTGTCGCAGTCTACCGATATAAAATCAAACGTAGACTGTTGGCTCTCAGCGGCACACACGACTTTCGCTATGGTCTGCAGTAGATCGCAGTGACATCGAGTTACACCGTCGTCACAGCATAACCCAAATGCCCCTGTAGGCATCAACGCCCTCGACTTTCGCTACCCAATAATCCTCAGGAACTAGTTTTGTCCGGACTCCTCACAGGATCAACTTTAGAACCCCCCTTAGGGTTCAAGGCAGTACCACCCTGTGGCACTCCTGAGAAGTTCATTTCAAGGGAGCGCCTTTTTCCCCAAAGCCATTCTCAAAACACTTTATACTATACACTTATAGTATCTTGAAATCATACCCTTTATGATTTATATCAAAATCTCCTTTACACAAAATCGATATCCAAAATCGATAGTTCCAAACTTGGCTTTCCAAATTCCAAAATTGATTTTTCCAAAAATCAAAAGCCTTTTCCAAATTCATAGGTTCCCAAAACCTTTTCCAAAATCATTCTCACAAGATCCTTTATATATATATATATATATATAAAACTTTAAAAATCTTTGGATCACTTCATACTTGTATAAATTCCCTTTTTATACTTCAAATACTTTCAAAAAAACACTTTTTATTCTGGCTAGATTCAACAAGGGGAGTTTATCATATATAACAAAGATATATAACTTTGTTTATTCCAAATCAAATATTCAAATTTGATTACTCTTTTATAAAGTTATTAACCATATCACTTTTCTATAAAATGAGTTCTAATCACAGAAATATTCAACTCCCATTTTATTTCATCATTTATTTACCAAAATATACCCTTCCATTTCAAAATCATTTTATAGTTTTTATCCACAAATTTTCAATACCAATTTCATTCAAACCTGTACGATGTACACATATCATCCGTACGCACTATGAATCTGATCGCTCACTCGATCACACAATTTCTCTTCCGAACTAGTATCGTCCACCCGACTTCCTAGTGCGGACTCAGATCTGGTTTCCTGATCAGAAACCATCATTCTCATTGCATAGTCACAACTATGATAGAGAATATCCAGAACCAATCAAAAATCCATATCCAGGTTCGCCGTCGAAAATCGAGCGAAAAATCCCAACTCGGACCGATGATATTATCTCGAAATTCTGTTCTCGAATCTGGATCAAATCATTATGCGAATAGAATAATATACATATATCCTACGTATTTATCATTATTGGCTATTTGCCAAATCAATTCTCTTTTCTATTCACATTTCCTTTAATTCTATTCACTTATTCTCAATTTCTTCCATTTCCAATTGAGTTATTGCTTCAATTACAAACAGTTTGAACTCTGACCAATTTAAATTTAAAAATAGCTTGAAAAAGTTTAAAATAGATAAGTAGTTGAAAAAGAGTTATTAGTTTGTAAAATAGCTGTAAAATAGTTAAGTAATTATAAATAGTTGAAAATAGTAATTAGTTTATAAATCAGTTGTAAAATTGTTAAATAGTTCCAAAAGTAATTGTAAAACAAGCTTAAGATAGTTTTAGGTTTAAAAAGAAAAGTTGCATAGTAAATAGTTTGGAAAAATAGGTTTATATTAAAACAATTTATTTTGAAAATAGTCAGAGTCAAACCGTTCAATTCCCCATCAATTCAATTTAAATTTCCATTTCCATTTAAATTGACTCACTTCAAATTTGAATAACTTCAATTTCCCTTGAACTTGATTTATTTCCAATTCAAGTTGAATTAACCTCCATTTCTTCCAAATTCAGATCAAATTCCATTTAATTTTAAACATATTCACTTTAATTATAATTTCAAATTATTCAAATTAATTTAGACTAATTTCAAATTGAATCCACTTCAATTTCAAATCATTTCAATTTCTATATGAATTAATCCCAATTTCCATTTGCATTTGAACTTATTCAATCTTCAATTTTATTTCAAATTAATCCAACTCAAATTTCTCATTTGAATTTTATACTTATCCATCTTCAATTCTAATTAATTCAAACTAAATTCAATTTGAACTAATGAAATCTAAATCTCAACCTTAAACCATCTCGAATTATATAAATTCGAGTTAAATTTTCAAATGTTGATTTAACCCCTTAAATCAAATTAACCTTTATTTTTAATTCAATAATCCAAATCTTTAAATAATTTAATTCTGAGTCCAATTCTCAAAATTCCATTTTAAATTATCTTTACTTAACTTATTTCAAATTAAAGTTTAATTTCCCTTTTATCACAATAATGGATATATTACCACACTTTATTCCCCATTCATTTAAACAAATCCAATTCAATTTAAAGGTTATTAATAACAATAGGATGATATCATCCAATTTATTTTAAAACATCCACCAATTTCCAATTTCCAGATCTCAAACCCATTTTGAGATCACACAAACTCCCAATTCAAATTAACCATTTAACTCCAAAAGTTAAATCTCAATTTTATCTTGAAATTTCCAATTCAGGTTGCTTGTTAACTTATTTAACTTTCCCAAAGTTAAATTCAATTTAATTTCATTAACCTTACCCAATTTGAATTCCTGCTTCAAAATTTAAACTTCACATTAATAATCTTATAAGTTTAAAAACTTATCACCTTGGGTTTCACATCTCATTCCAAATTTAAAACTCAACATTTAGAGTTTATTTCAACTCATTTTTGATATTATGTATATCCCTCACATATACATATTATTTCTTTTACACTCTAAGTTATCCTTAAATTTTAAACCACTTTTGGTTTTAGTTCAAACAGTTTCCTTTAATGCTTTCAAACAACTCTTATTTTAAAATAAGATCACATTCAAAATATCCTGAATAATACTCTTTATTATTTCTATTAACATTCGAAACAATTTCCAAAACTTTTCAATTTACATCCTTTCTAATTTACAAGTTATTCACATCTAATGGTTACTTCCTTAAAACATTTTTATGTTTATTGGAAAACAATTATCCTATTTAAACTCAATAACCATTTATTTTCTGGTTTGAAACCATTTTAATTCACCTTATTTGTATAGTTCATTTTATCCAATCTCTATTTGGATATGTATATATATGTTACTTAATTTCTTATTTAATAACCAATTATTTCTTTACAAATTTGATATAAGCTTTTATAAAATCATCCAGTTTTAAAACCATTTTTTAAAACCTTTATATAAGAAAATAACAAGTACGCTCGCATATATATATATATATATATATATATACTCAACTCATCCTAGGGTAATACTAACCCTATCCCTGATGAGTAAACCCACCAGAGCCAAGGTTCTCGCTTAACCTTCGCTCTGATACCAATTGTAACAACCCGAAATTTTCGATTCCGAAAATTCCAAATAGTTAGGGAAAAGAAGAAAGAGATAGAAGAAGAAGAAACAGAAACACCAAAACATAGATTCTCACATTCGTAGCGGATAAAATATAATATCAAATAATATTCTTTACACAAAGAAAGCTGTATCAGTCGATTACATTTTAATACATTAGAGTTACAACATTCACAATCACTGGACAGTAAAACAACATGTCCCAGATAAATAACAATGTATCATGGCAGAATACACTCCATACGTTCCTGCCATCCAGCTCACCTCCTGAGCTCCAGAACGTCCTTACCTGAAATCTATAATACTCGGTCTGACCCGAGCATTACAACAAAGTAACACCCGGGTCAGGCTGGAAACCAGCGTGAGTAAACTCATTTAATTTGAAATACTAAGGTGGTAAAGCTTCCTTGAAACCCAGGGTAACTCGTACCTCACTACGAGTTCTTATCTTATTATAGTCAACAATTATTTCACAAAATAATATCTAAGTACCGTTACTTAGTTCCAATGGTCCAGATTACTCAATTTATTCCATTCCATCCTATTGATTACACATATCAAATCTACAAAGATTATAGATTATTAATCGAAGTGGTTCCGGATATCGCTGATATCCGATCCCGGTCTCTTTGAATTCAAATGTCGTCCTTTTTAAGCCAAGATGTTTAAATTAAACAATTTAATTTAAATTCAGGATATCATATTCACATAGCAATTCTATCACAAATAGATAACTTACATTATCACAATTTATCCAAAGCATCTCACGTCATAGACCATCACAATCACATATCATATATATCAAATAATCCAAGGCATTCAATATTATTCAATCATCCATAAGCAAGATTAATTAGATCTACAATTCCTAATTAATTTAACTTAATCTCCAAATAAATTAAATTAATTACTTTTTTTCTTTTAAATCATGCTTACTTAACATTAATTAATTACAAACCAATTAATTAATCATCCTTTAATTATTCATCTTAAGTAATTTCCTCAATTACATATATTAATTAATTATCCCTTACTTAATCACATAATAAATTAACCTCAAGTTAATTACATAATTAATTAATCCTTAATTAATTACATTAAGTAATTATCTTTCAATCATAAATTAATTAACCTTTAATCATTAATTAATTCACCATTAATCATAAATTAATTAACCTTTAATTAATTAATTATCCTTTAAGTAATCACATTAAGAAATTATCCCTTAATTAATCTTATTAAATAATTATCCTTTAATTAATCTCACTAAATAATTATCCTTTAATTAATCTCATTAAATAATTATTCATTAATTAAGTAATCATCCCTTAATTAATTAAATCATTAAATTACATTTGAAAACCATTTAGGATTAATTTAATTAATTAACTAATATAATTATTTCAAAACAATTTAGATTCAAACATATTTGATTTAAAATTTATATTTGAAACTTATTTTGGAAACTTAATAAATCCTTATATTTTGAAAACTTGTTTAACATTTCCTTTGCTTTAAAACTTGGTTAAAACATTTACTTTGTTTTTAAACTGCATTTTTCTGGTTGCTTCAAAACCTCATACCAAATTTTTTAAAATTTAAAAATCTAGTACAAACTTTACTTCATATTTTAATTCCTGTCATTATACAAAACAACCCGAGCCCAAACTCGAAAACTCCGAGCAAAACCCGAGCCAAAACTCGAACTTCTTCCCTTCGTGAAACTCGCGTACGAACTCGAAGCAAACTCGGTGCAACTACAAAACTTCCCAGAGACAAACCTTCTTTTCCAAATCGATCAACAACCCAAACATACACACACGTGCACCGTGCACCTTCACCCAAGCTCCGTTCAACTCTGACCAACGGCGCGACCATCGATACGTCGCCGACCACCTTCCCTAACAATCTAATCACCCAGAATCGACGAACTCACCACGAAATCAAAACGAGCTAACCAGCACACTACAGGAACCAAAACGATCGACAAAACTTCCCCACGCCACCGCCTACGTTCACTTGCAACCTCGTGATCACGACCCGACCACCTCCATTCGCCCACGCTTCTAATCCCCCACATGTCCGGTCCACCCTCGTCGAAGAAAAAACCTCGACAACAACTACGAACCCATCAAGGTTTTAAACCCTACAATGACGCCATACGTCCACCACGATGGTCTGAAATTCCAGAGACCATTTTTCCTAAGTGCTTCGTCCTCCAAGCTTGCTCCAGTCAAAAACTCGGCCCTCCACCTTACACCGATCGCCAGAAACTGCCACAATCCTCTTTTCCGTTCAACTCACGAATGCTCTCGATTTACAAGTTTAAAAATCTTGGCTATATTTTTAAAAATCATGGATTTTGATAACAAATCAGATTATATACCTGAAACAACAATTCATTCAAGTCGAGATTTTTATATGGTTTAAATTTTACTGTAATTCTTCTTTTTGTTGAAACTATCTTCAGATTCTTCTTTGAAAATATTTTTAAAACTTATATCTTGTTGTTACAAATAAGTTTTATTTATATATCAAATCCTATAGAAGATTAGGGGAGGAGAGATTGATTTTAGAACTTTTTTTTAAGACCTGTAACTGGAACAGAGCCTGTACATACATATATACAGACATGCACACTCAACACTTTCATATTTATATGCATGCAACTTCATCCATTCATCCATACAAACACATCTATAACATTACTTCACAAATACATTTAAGTATATACCAGGATTTAGTTTTGAAAAGAGTGTTTACTCACCTTCAATAGAAGAAGCCTGGGAATTTAAAATTGGAAGCTTGTTAATCTTTTTAAAACTGGAACTTGATCTTTCACTTGATTGTTAACAAAAATTGAGTAGTTGTACTTGAACTTAATCTTGCTTTTAGACTTGAATTTGTAGAGAAGATTGCTTGAATCCTTGGATGCTATTTTACTAGTTACAGGATTTTTGTTTTACAGGGTTTTAGGTTCAGGTTGTTTTCCTTTTCTTGTTTTAGATTTTAGAATGAAGATAGGGAAAAGAAAATGAAAAGGAAAAACATATGTTTATATAAGTTAAATTAGATTTTATTAAAAATAAAAGAAAATTAAAAATAAAGATGACACTTGTCATTTTCCTTATCTATTTTGTTGACACATATGCTTAGATAATATTATTAGCTTACACTTGTAATACTACATGCAAAAATATATTTTTAAATGTTAATAAAGGTGTTTAAAATAAATTCCTAATAACGAAATACATCTTTTAATTTATATAAATGAAATCTTTTAAAAGAAAATAGAATAAAACAAACTATATGTGACGCCCCACCTCTATACCCACGCTAGCCAAGAACACTACGGTGTAGTGTTGTCAACTAGCACGGAGAATAAGGCTGTTGAGGAGCGACCATCTATGTAATTTCTTTGTGCGAGCACCGATATGTCAGATAATAAAACATTGCATTTCATTTTTAGAGGAAACCCAACATACCGATACAAACTCAAAGCTACTACACAGTGGCTATAATAGTTTAGGACAATAGATATAAAAATAACACAGAAAACATAAATGCGGAATACAGATGGAACGAAAAGTCTCATATATATAATAACTGATATCAGTTACAATACATTTGACACAATACAAATGATACAACTACAATTGTCGACTCAAGAAGTTATATATACAAGTACATTATCGACTAATATACATGAATACATTATCATCTTAAAACAGACACACTGACTACTGCAACAAGACGAAGACCACTTCAAATAATATAAAAAGTCTTCATAGCTCTAGCAGCAACCCAAAGCTAAAAATCTACAACCTATAAATACTCGGTCTGACCCGAGTATTAAATTCAAAAGAAAATAATACCCGGGTCAGTCTAATTCAAACTCAGTTATTAATGCACAGGAGCAATAATAATCAATATCGAATAGACGACAGTCACAATAATTCCCGTCTATCCGACTCTTTAAACAAAGAAATCGGATGACGGTCGATATAACACTTAATATTGTTAAACAAAGGTCAGCAGATTTAAATCATCAACAGAGATAAATAAACAATTTATCAAATCGACTAAATCAATTCAAAACTGTCAATTCTGGGTGGCTGCAGTGCACGCACGCGTGCACTGCCTCGCCACCACCGAATATAAAGTCACCACCACAATGAAACTGCAGTGGCAAACAGATGTAAGGACAAAGGCAGGCTGCAACTAAACTGTAGAAAAGTCATCAACAGTTCAAGCATATACAGCAATAGAGACGAATTCGAGTACATCATGAAGCAGAACCAAGTGCAGTTCAACTGAGATGGACAACTCGAGAATAAACATGTACAAATGAACGAGTGATCAATATGGCAACACAGATGTGCAAATGAAGAAGTCTCGAACTCAAGACAATATGGAAGGCAAAAAATACAGAACCAACAAACAAGATCATGACAGATTAGTAAAGAGCAATAACAAGAGAGGCGAGTGCTGCACTGATAAATGAAGTGCAGCCACAAACGCATAGGTTCAAAGACACATGCACATAAGTCGAGTAACATAAACAACATGTAGTGGTATATAAGTAGGAACCAAGTGAAGAAACTACAGTGTCAACAAATGGTCAAGTGAAATGCAGACAACACCAAGTAATGGTGAAGTAAGTGAAACGGGCTCAGTAATGAAGCAAATGTGATAAACAAACAGGCTGGTCAAAGTGATACTACAAGTGCAACAGGACAGGGTACACTACAATGAAACAGTGGACAGTATCATCAAGAAACAACAAGACCAGACTTACAAAGAATATCAACATAAATGGGCAGTGACAGTATGCAATGCAACATAAAGCAAACCCATGTGAACATGTACACAGGAACACAAATCTGGACCAATTTCCATCAAATGAATAAGAAACAAAGACCAGGCTCAACACAACAGAGTGGCAACATATAGGTATGCAAACTAGTTTAATGATTCGACCCTGAACCAATAGCCAGATTTAATTAACAAATGCACTCGATACAAAGACACAACTGTACGGAATGTACACATGACAGCATCCCTACCAAAAGACTACACCTATACATGAACCAGTGCACATGTAAACAGTGACATGAGGAAACAATGCAACCCAATGAATAAGGGAAGAACATGGTCAACCCAACTTCAACAACAACTTCAAATGAGAATGATGTCACCAGTGAATTACAGTGACCAAATGCAAATGAGTACAGTGCATCAATGCAATGTATCAGACTCGAGCACAAACAAAGGCAATATAAGCCTAACAGTGCAAAATGGCGGTGGTACAACTAATGGAGTATACAAGCTACAGAACCCTAAGCAAAATTCAAAGGCAAGCATACACATATAGTTGCAGTGAAACTACAATGTTGACCAAGGCAACAATACAACACATAACAGGTACAACATAAATGGAGCAACATCAATATGCAATTATGCACTCCAGCCCTGAGACAGATTAGAAGTGAACCCAACAGATGTAAACTTAAAAAGGTGCAGACAACAGAGGTGATATCGTACACGAGGTTACAAAAGCACATATGCACAGCATCACAAATACAAGAGATTGGGGATAAATAGTGCAGACTATACCAAAGCTACAATGACCAAAGTAATATCGAGACTTCACTCCAGAAATAAAAGGAAATTCAAAAACAGTTCAAATTAGAGTCCAAGTGGTTGAAGTCGAAAAGAATCATCTTCACAGTCAACTCAGTGCCGAAGACAACAAGAACAAAATCACAAAGCATAAGAGAATCAACCGATGATAGTAAATTCAAATGAAACAAAATCAAGCAGCAGTCTTAGCAAAATCAAACACGAAACATAGTACTGAATTAGATGTGAGGGTCACTCACCTTGTCGCCGAATATAGAAGAAGCCGAGCACTAAGGGAACGAAGCCCCAAATCAGAAAGACCCTAAAATTTGGTAAGCCTCCACGAACAAGCAAGATGATAGTATCTCAAGGCTATCGAGAAGCACAAGGCTCCAGACAGTAAGCACAAAAGAAATCGAAAGCCCTAATTCAGATTGCAAGAGGAAATCGTCGCCATTTCTAATCTCCAGAGATAGATAAAGAAACGGGTTAACGAATGGAGGAAGGTGGATTTGGGTTGTCTTTGATGAATACCGCACCAAGAAAGAATGGATCAAGATGATTTGTAAAGCCCACAACCTTTTTAAATTCAATTTTATAATTGAATCTCAATCCAATTTGAAAAGAATTCAAACTGGATAAGAAGAGAATTTCAATTCGATCAAAATGCCGATAGCTATTAGCAACCAGATTAGATTATCAAGAGGCGATAATTAAATGGGTACGAAATGTCGGGTTGTTACAGACTTCCCTCCTTAAAGAAATTGCGTCCTCGCAATCCTAAGGGATAATTGGGAAAAAGGTAACAACCATAAGAACATAACAATGTCGAATGCATAAGCAAAGCAAAGGTCAACAGGGAAGTATTAGATATAAAATCAAAAGGTTCGATTGCTTCAAACCAAAAGAATCAACATCGTGGGGGTCAAGGAATCAAAATCAGACGACTATCAAAAGCAAGAATCAATCGAGTTCCAGCATTTAATAGAAAAGGAAAAACAGAGCAGGATTCACGTACTGCACGAATTGAATGTGAGTAAATCAAATTACTCACCTGAATTGCCAGAGAAAAAGACGAAGCTCAAATCTCAAAATCGCAAATATTCAATCATCAAAAACGATAATCAAATTTCACAAATATTTGATTATCAAAAACGATAATCAGAAACACAAACATTCGATTAGTCAAATCGAAAAATATTTAATTATCTCAAACGATAATCAAATTTCACAAATATCTGATTATCAAAAACGATAATCAGAAATCACAAATCAAATGTCTAATTATCTCAAACGATAATCAGAAAACAAATCAAATATCTAATTATCTCAAACGATAATCAGAAAACAAATCAAATATCTAATTATCTCAAACGATAATCAGGAACACAAATATTTAATTATCACAAATGATAATCAAATCTCACAAATATCTGATTATCAAAAACGATAATCAAAAATCATAAATATTCGATTAATCAAATCGAAAAATATTTAATTATCTCAAACGATAATTAAATCGGAAAATATTTAATTATCACAAATGATAATCAAATTTCACAAATATCTGATTATCAAAAACGATAATCAGAAGTCGTAAATATTCAATTAACGAGTCCGAAATTAACCGAAGTAGTAAAAGTATGGTTCCATACTCCTTACTTTTGCTAAATCGTTTAAATCTCTTTATCGTTTCCTTGAAAGTGCAGAATTGTGTGTTTTAAAAATAACATTTCACATTCTCAAACGGACAAGTCCGGAATTAAGCGAATCAGTAAAAGAAAGGGGTCATAGTCCTCGATTTTTCTGAAACGTTTAAATCGCTTCCTCGTTCTTCTGAAAATGTAAACTGTAAAAATTTTGAAAACAATTTTAATTTATATTTTTGAAACAACTTTTTAAAAATAAAGAATTTTGAAAACACGTGATTAAATTAGCAATATCAGTAGCAACTTAGATAAGGAAATTGCACTTCTCAAAGTACAGTAAAACGAACAACAAATTCAGCATTGCGGGAGAACCGCTTGTAAATCCATTTTAAAATTGACGGTTACTGAAGTTAACACGTCAAAATTTCATCAAAATAACTGGCATCAAAGTATAATACCAATGAATTTTCATTCATAAAAAAAATGTCACAAGAATCTTCTCAAAGATAGAAAGGGATATCATACCCTAAACTTGTATTCATAACAAGTCAATAACACATGAATTCACCAATGCACAAAAATTGATAAACATATCAATAGAAATCACGAAAATTGGTGAAGCACAAAATTCCAGAAATCATCACAAGAAATCCAGAAAATACCAGAAGGGGGGGGCTATCACAAAATGGGAGTATGGAAACTCCAAAACACCGGTATCACAAGACGAGACGCTATCTCATGGTGGCTAACCATTAAAGTTTCACACAGGAATGGTCCGAAGACCGTGGGTCGCTATCCCACATGTGTGAGTCGGAATCACACATATTGAGGTCTAGGCTAACCTCGCAGAGAAAGAGACATCGCACATTTGCTAGTCTAAATCATAAAAAGGAAAAGGGGAAGGCCTATCACAAAATGGGAGCATGAAAACTCCAAAACACCGGTATCACAAGACGAGACGCTATCTCATGGTGGCTAACCATTAAAGTTTCACACAGGAATGGTCCGAAGACCGTGGGTCGCTATCCCACATGTGTGAGTCAGAATCACACAGATTAAGGTCTAGACTAACCAAAAAGCAAAAAGGTATGTGTGAATGGAATCACACAAGTGGTGTCTAGTCTAACTTTGCAAACAAAAAGATATGTGTGAGTGGAATCACACAAATTAAAGTCTAGACTAACCAAAAAGCAAAAACGTATGTGTGAATGGAATCACACAAGTGGTGTCTAGTCTAACTTTGCAAACAAAAAGATATGTGTGAATGGAATCACACAAATTAAGGTCTAGACTAACCAAAAAGCAAAAGGGTATGTGTGAATGGAATCACACAAGTGGTGTCTAGTCTAACCTTGCAAACAAAAAGATATGTGTGAGTCGGAATCACACTACTACGGTCTAGTCTAAATCATAAAATGATCGTCATGATCAACGAGAAGTGTCAATTACACTAAGCTAGTAAATATAAAAGTTTAGCTTCATGTCCCATAACCACTTGCTTAACTTAAATATTTACGAACAAACTGTAAATCTACACTAGAAAATTGTCACAAAAGGTTCAATCGAACAAGTCCAGGAGTTAACCGACGAAGTAAACGCAAGCGTTTCATACCACTTGTTTTACTAGGCCGTTTAATTCAATTTCTCATACGAGTGAAATAAAGGCTTGTATATACTAATAGATTGGAAAACGGTTTAAGAAAAAGAGCTTTGTAGTAAAATAGTTTTGAAATCGTTTGGAAAAAAAGGATTTTAATATTTACTACTAGTATAGAAAACCTTTATATTTTTAAAGTGACAAATCACAAAAATAATTGTAAAAACAATCAATCACAAGAATTCACATACGAAGATGTGAATGGAATCCAGAGAAATCGATACTGAATCCATCAGAAAGTATGTTCACAAAAATCCTGAAGAAAATGTCATCAAAGTTGCTAATAAATGATAGCAACAAATCGGGGAAATGATCAAGAATCGATTAAATTAGGAAACCAAGTCAGTTCACTAAAATTTCACATTCGAAGACGTGAATAAAATCCAAAGAATTCGATTCCAAATTCATCAAAGTAGGAATACCCAAAAATTCCAGAAATAGAAGTTATCAAAATCGACAAAGGTGATAACAACTAATTAGAAAAGAAGAATCGATTATCAACTGGAAAAACAAAGCAAAACGAGCAGAAATGCATAAATGACTTCAACAAAAGTAAGAATCAAGTCAATGTCGAAGTCAACAATTAATAGCCGCAGTCGAGTACAAAATGATTCAATCATCATTATCAAAGAAACCAACGGCAAACAAAATTAGAGTCTTAAAAATCAAGAAATTAGCAATTTCTCAAAAACAAAGTGACCGAAGTCGAATGGAATTCAAGATGAGGAAAACACAAAATATCAAGTTCAAAATCGCTGAGATTCAAACTAGATGTGAATGAGAAATCAAAATTACTCAATTTGCAACTGGTCCAGCTATTTTTTCATCACAGTGTAACAGGTACACAATGACACTCATAGCATAGAACAAAAGTGGAACAAAGTCCAAAAGTCAAAATGGCTTTAATTTGCCAAATTAAAACAAAATCAACATCGGCTAAATCAATTCAAAGCCGAAAACACAAGAATAAGCGTTAGGAATTCATACCTAACAGTAAAAAATAATCATATGTAAAGATGAGAGATAAACATCGACAAATAGTTGTAACACATGCTCCATCTAAGTTATGTTTTATAATTGTCCTAAACTCCAGGCTCTGATACCAAGCTGTGACGCCCCACCTCTATACCCACGCTAGCCAAGAACACTACGGTGTAGTGTTGTCAACTAGCATGGAGAATAAGGCTGTTGAGGAGCGACCATCTATGTAATTGCTTTGTGCGAGCACCGATATGTCAGATAATAAAACATTGCATTTCATTTTTAGAGGAAACCCGACATACCGATACAAACTCAAAGCTACTACACAGTGGCTATAATAGTTTAGGACAATAGATATAAAAATAACACAAAAAACATAAATGCGGAATACAGATGGAACGAAAAGTCTCATATATATAATAACTGATATCAGTTACAATACATTTGACACAATACAAATGATACAACTACAATTGTCGACTCAAGAAGTTATATATACAAGTACATTATCGACTAATATACATGAATACATTATCATCTTAAAACAGACACACTGACTACTGCAACAAGACGAAGACCACTTCAAATAATATAAAAAGTCTTCATAGCTCTAGCAGCAACCCAAAGCTAAAAATCTACAACCTGTAAATACTCGGTCTGACCCGAGTATTAAATTCAAAAGAAAATAATACCCGGGTCAGTCTAATTCAAACTCAGTTATTAATGCACAAGAGCAATAATAATCAATATCGAATAGACGACAGTCACAATAATTCCCGTCTATCCGACTCTTTAAACAAAGAAATCGGATGACGGTCGATATAACACTTAATATTGTTAAACAAAGGTCAGCAGATTTAAATCATCAACAGAGATAAATAAACAATTTATCAAATCGACTAAATCAATTCAAAACTGTCAATTCTGGGTGGCTGCAGTGCACGCACGCGTGCACTGCCTCGCCACCACCGAATATAAAGTCACCACCACAATGAAACTGCAATGGCAAACAGATGTAAGGACAAAGGCAGGCTGCAACTAAACTGTAGAAAAGTCATCAACAGTTCAAGCATATACAACAATAGAGACGAATTCGAGTACATCATGAAGCAGAACCAAGTGCAGTTCAACTGAGATGGACAACTCGAGAATAAACATGTACAAATGAACGAGTGATCAATATGGCAACACAGATGTGCAAATGAAGAAGTCTCGAACTCAAGACAATATGGAAGGCAAAAAATACAGAACCAACAAACAAGATCATGACAGATTAGTAAAGAGCAATAACAAGAGAGGCAAGTGTTGCACTGATAAATGAAGTGCAGCCACAAACGCATAGGTTCAAAGACACATGCACATAAGTCGAGTAACATAAACAACATGTAGTGGTATATAAGTAGGAACCAAGTGAAGAAACTACAGTGTCAACAAATGGTCAAGTGAAATGCAGACAACACCAAGTAATGGTGAAGTAAGTGAAACGGGCTCAGTAATGAAGCAAATGTGATAAACAAACAGGCTGGTCAAAGTGATACTACAAGTGCAACAGGACAGGGTACACTACAATGAAACAGTGGACAGTATCATCAAGAAACAACAAGACCAGACTTACAAAGAATATCAACATAAATGGGCAGTGAAAGTATGCAATGCAACACAAAGCAAACCCATGTGAACATGTACACAGGAACACAAATCTGGACCAATTTCCATCAAATGAATAAGAAACAAAGACCAGGCTCAACACAACAGAGTGGCAACATATAGGTATGCAAACTAGTTTAATGATTCGACCCTGAACCAATAGCCAGATTTAATTAACAAATGCACTCGATACAAAGACACAACTGTACGGAATGTACACATGACAGCATCCCTACCAAAAGACTACACATATACATGAACCAGTGCACATGTAAACATTGACATGAGGAAACAATGCAACCCAATGAATAAGGGCAGAACATGGTCAACCCAACTTCAACAACAACTTCAAATGAGAATGATGTCACCAGTGAATTACAGTGACCAAATGCAAATGAGTACAGTGCATCAATGCAATGTATCAGACTCGAGCACAAACAAAGGCAATATAAGCCTAACAGTGTAAAATGGCGGTGGTACAACTAATGGAGTATACAAGCTACAGAACCCTAAGCAAAATTCAAAGGCAAGCATACACATATAGTTGCAGTGAAACTACAATGTTGACCAAGGCAACAATACAACACATAACAGGTACAACATAAATGGAGCAACATCAATATGCAATTATGCACTCCAGCCCTGAGACAGATTGGAAGTGAACCCAACAGATGTAAACTTAAAAAGGTGTAGACAACAGAGGTGATATCGTACACGAGGTTACAAAAGCACATATGCACAGCATCACGAATACAAGAGATTGGGGATAAATAGTGCAGACTATACCAAAGCTACAATGACCAAAGTAATATCGAGACTTCACTCCAGAAATAAAAGGAAATTCAAAAACAGTTCAAATTAGAGTCCAAGTGGTTGAAGTCGAAAAGAATCATCTTCACAGTCAACTCAGTGCCGAAGACAACAAGAACAAAATCACAAAGCATAAGAGAATCAACCGATGATAGTAAATTCAAACGAAACAAAATCAAGCAGCAGTCTTAGCAAAATCAAACACGAAACATAGTACTGAATTAGATGTGAGGGTCACTCACCTTGTCGCCGAATATAGAAGAAGCCGAGCACTAAGGGAACGAAGCCCCAAATCAGAAAGACCCTAAAATTTGGTAAGCCTCCACGAACAAGCAAGACGATAGTATCTCAAGGCTATCGAGAAGCACAAGGCTCCAGACAGCAAGCACAAAAGAAATCGAAAGCCCTAATTCAGATTGCAAGAGGAAATCATCGCCATTTCTAATCTCTAGAGATAGATAAAGAAACGGGTTAACGAATGGAGGAAGGGGGATTTGGGTTGTCTTTGATGAATACCGCACCAAGAAAGAATGGATCAAGATGATTTGTAAAGCCCACAACCTTTTTAAATTCAATTTTATAATTGAATCTCAATCCAATTTGAAAAGAATTCAAACCGGATAAGAAGAGAATTTCAATTCGATCAAAATACCAATAGCTATTAGTAACCAGATTAGATTGTCAAGAGGCGATAATTAAATGGGTACGAAATGTCGAGTTGTTACACTATATTTCTACAAAAATCATATATACATATTTTTAAATCAAAAATCTATTTAAGATATATATATCATCTTTTATAAAAAAAATCCAAATTTAAATCCAATTTCAAATTTCAAATACCATTTAAAATCAATAAAAAAAATCAAATTTGATATATATATATATATATATATATATATATATATATTTAAACAACCACAATTTCAATTTGAAAATAATATTCTACTTAAAATCTATATTCACATATATTATTATTGTTGAAATAACACATTTGTAAATTTTAATTAAATTTATAAAGGAAATTATCACTTTGAATTGCTTGAAATTTCTGGGATATCACAACTGAATTTAATTTATAATAATTAAAAATAATTATTGGATGATGGGTTGAATTGATATATTATTATCAGTTGAATGTATATTATATATAGTAGTAAATATTAGTAGTTGGATATGTTCCCGCCAATTGGAGCGGATGAGACACCATGTGCCCCCACATAATAGCGGATGACTCTATATTACCGCGATATTCCGCCTCGAAGCGGGATTGGTATTTTATGTTATATAACATCTGTGGATGCAAGGAAACATGTTGGAGGGATCCAACTGGATTCCTCAAATTTATATTAAATTTTCATATATATTGATATATGATGTGTGTGAATTTCCTATTATGGACTGTGATATGTTTGATTTATTGGATGCTATAGTAGCACTGGCTTTAATTTTGGCATTTTAAATACCATGAATATTATTTTTGAATTTGGAAATGAATTAAAGCGATTTTGGAAATGAAAATATTTATATTGAATTTTGGGATTTATAAATAAGGAATTGATTTGGATAAAACAATGATTTGATTTTGGATTTATACTTAACCATTCGAAAATGTTTTAGAGAGAGATTTTAAAATAATTTATATATAGGGGTTTTTAAATGATATTTTTGGAAAATATAAAAGGGAGTTGAAATCGATATTTTAAATAGATTTGTAAAATAAATGGAATTTATAAAGAAATGAATTTATAGAATGAAATTCTATAAATGAGATTATTTTTATAAACAAGAAAAACCCAAATGAGTTTACAAATTTATAAACGATGTTTATAAATAAGGAAAAATGATATCAGTTGATAAATTGGAATATAAATTCATAGTGTGGATTTATAACGGGAGATGGAAATCGGTTTGAAAAAAATAGTGGATTCTATTTTTGAAATGTGAGAATGGTAAGGGAATCGGAATGAAATCGATGTGTTATGAATCAAGAGGGGTTTATAAATTGAAATTGGTTATTTGGGACTTTAAAAATATATTTTTATCGAGAAGTTAATTCCTGTTTTAAAAGGAAAATTTTATTTATTTAACTATGTAATTTAAGGCTGTTAGTATTGAAATATTTCAAAAAGTAGATTATTCAAATATTAAATATTTATTGAAATGAATTCACATTTTTATAATAAGCTTTGTAAATCGATTATTTTT
The DNA here is from genome assembly GCA_030737815.1 of Allium fistulosum. Lineage (NCBI taxonomy): Eukaryota > Viridiplantae > Streptophyta > Magnoliopsida > Asparagales > Amaryllidaceae > Allium > Allium fistulosum. Next base: position 392,437,083 of record CM060901.1, read on the forward strand.
ATATAAAAATAAATCGGAAATGAATTATCGATGTTTATTTAAAATGTTTTAATATTTTAAATAATTACTTAAATATGTTTTTAAAAATAAATTATTATTCTTTAAAAGTACTTATCATATATATATATAGAGTTTTGAAACGATCGTAATTTATTTATAAATCCTCTCGAGCCTTGTAAACGGGGTTTATTTTACAGATATGATTTTTATTAGAGAAATCTAGAATTGGAATTTTGGAAACTTAAAAGAATTTTCGAATCGTTGAAATAAGAGAACTTCGAAAAATGAATTAGAATTCATATAAGAAGTTAGAAATGAATAGTTAGAATTATAGACAAGTGCAATCGATTTTGGAAAATTTAAAGGAAGTTAATTAATGAATTCCAGAAACTTATAGAATCCGTTATAAATGAGAGAAGAAATTTACAAATAAATTGTAAAGGATTTTGAGAAATAGGAATGAATGGAGTATTTCCTAAGTATTGGGAATAAAATGATTTGGGAAAATATACTTATAAATATTTTCTAAGTATTGGACTGGAAGGATTTGAAATATTTAACTATAAGATTATTATCATAGAAATATTTTCAAAGTGTTAAATTATAAATGGAATTAGAGGAAAAAACATTTCTAAATATTGATATTATTCGAAAATATCCTGTTATGGGTATAGGGATTCGAAATTGTTTCAAATTATTGAGTATACCGAAAGAGATTTGAATATATATCTTGGTAAAGATATTTTGAAATATATGTTTTGGGAAAATTTATAATATAGGTCTAGTGACTGGTTATATGTGAAATTTGATAGTTAAATAACCGACTATCAAATCTGGCCAAATTCGTCAATCGTTTCGAAGAGATCGGGATCAGATTTAATTATCCGAAAACCATTTCGATCTGTTTGTGCATTACGAATTTTGATATCTCGAAGATAATAGAGATGGTGATCTTGAAGGATATTCGGTTTTTTTAGACCCAGAACAACTTATATGGATGAATGTTATCATTTGCATCATGGTCTGGAAGGCAGTGTTAGCATTCCAAGTATGAATGCTATTCAAAAAGATAAAACGTAGCCTCAAGCCTCATCAACCGGGAATGACTAAAACAGAGGAGATGCAGTAGGGCTAAGTGAGTCGCACCCAAGTAGGGTATGTTATTACCTTTCTAGATACCGTCAGATATATTATAAAATAATTATGGATATGGTTGTGCATGGAAAAGAGAGCGCTCGATTGGGGTGGGAACACCTGAGGTGATAACATATTCAGTACTATCCAGGTCAGGGGTAGGCTGGTCCTGTGTTGGCAGGGGATCCAAGCGAGGTCCTCGGTGCATTTTTATAGAAGTGTACTATGATGGTCGGTACCCTAATAGCCCAGTCATTGTATGGAATCCAATATCCACTACGAGCCGTTACGGTTTTGATTGTAGAGCCTAGTATGCTGGAATTTAATTAACGTAACAATTATTTTAATAAGTATTTGTACTTAGACACTATTATAATATCAGATGATTTTGATATAAATGTTTTGGTTATCGTAAGGTAAAAACCCACCGTGTTTATGTGTGACATGGTCTTACGAGATACCTTTGTTTTCAAAGGATTTTGATAATAGTAATAGTTCAAATTGAGTGTGTTTTCTCTCCCTAGTTTTCCAGACTGAATCAGGTGTTATTTTATTATAATGCTCGGGTCAGACCGAGTATTACAGATTCAGGTTAGGGTGCTTTGGGGCTCTGGAGACGAGCTGGAGGGGTCTCGGGCGTATTCCACGTACTTGATTATATTATGTTGTGTGTGTAGACTATATAGTCAGCCCTGGTGAGGACAAGTTATCATAACTGTCCATGTTGATTTGTTGATTGTTGTACTCTGATGATTGTATGTATAAAAACAGTTATAGTTCTTTTTGTATAAAGATCTGTATTTATATATTATATATTGTTCCGTTGCGATTGTGAGATTCTATGTTATTGTTTCTGTTTTCTTCTATCTTCTCCTTCTTCACCCCTAGCAATCAGTATCTCTGGCACTTGAATATTTGACATGCTATACAGTGAACGTATTGATGTCGATTTTTGAGGGTCGAAAATACCGAGCCATTACAATTACTAGGAAAGAGATTTTAAAGAAAGGATTAATTTAAAGAAAGAATTTATAAGAGAGAGATATTTTTAAGAAATATTTTAAAAGTCTAGTTTTGCAATAACATATACGCTCTCATATGTATAATACACTCGACGCATTTAGGGCATTGCTAACCCGATCTCTAATGACACATACCCCACCAAAGTCAAGGTATTTGCTAACCTTGAGCTCTGATACCATAATATAATAAACGCCTTTTCGACCCCCGAATATCGAAACTAAATACATTCATGATATTCGTGTACTAAGCACCTAATTGTCAAAAAGACAGAAAGTTAGGGTAAAATAAAAGAAAAAGAAACAGAACAAGAAAGATGAACACAATATCATAATCTCACATGTAGAATGATAATATATAATATCTCAAAAGTGTAGTACAAAGAGATACTCCGACATACATGAATCTCAGAGTTACAAAATGACTAAGCACTACTATCATCCTAGATAGTTATAACTGCATATCCTTACAATGTTGAATACATACATACATAGTAGTGAACGAAAATGAAAATAGGTAGATAGGTGGAAGTATCCAGCTCATCTCCATAAGCTTGAGGCATTTAACTAAAACCTGCTTTTCTCAATCTACTCGAAAGAGTATATAAGGAATTTTGGGAAAAGAAATACCACGTGTCATACATAAGTCTGATATGAGAAACTCAGAAATATGTATAAACACATAATAGTACTTCCAAGAATAATTGAATCATCGGATTGGTTTCCCCTCGAAAGGACCCAACTCAACTGAAATTTACATTAAGAAATATTATAGATAATGTCTAAGGTGTGAATATAAATCAAAAAGTAGCTATGATGCTTACATTAATCACATCACAACATATTAGAGTACATTTAAAATCGCTAAGGCACGTACGTATATGGATTTTCTACGGAGACCTATCCAGTAAAACTCATAAGTAAACTGAGATTAATCTTCATAACAAGGATAAGAAATCACCTTCCGAGCGTCGTATATCTCTAAATAAAATATACCATAAGGTAAACACATCTAGCCTACACCATAACATGTGAACCAAGTATCAACAACTCCCGCTAGCAACATCTATAAGTATACTCTAGATAATGGAGTTGATGTACTCCTCCATAGGTTAGCTAAACCCCAGGATTGTGCATCCTACTCTATCTTTAGTCATTTTTCCGATGTCGAGCATATGGCATCTTTTACATGAATCTTCATCACTCGAACAGAATAGCCCGTTTGACAAATGCTAACGCTGACCTCTTCCTTGAACTTAACCTTATGATATGACAATGCAACTCTATAGCACTTCGCTTCAATGACCTCTTCCAAAACTGACCCGTATACACAATTCTGGTTCTTTAAAAAGTAAGTGAAAGCTAGAAACGTTTCATATGAATGCTCCTCCCTGGGGGTTCTCATAGCATATGAAGCCACGAAGCTTTTTGTTACTTCTCAAGTTATATTTGGTCAAGTTCGATAGTCGACTAATTGACTAACAAATTCAAAGCGATTGCTTATGGAAATCAAAGTTCGTACATCAACACGTTTCCGACATTCCAACTTAACTATTCCTTGGTTAAGAAGGAAGTTGATAAGTTAGAGCACTATAGCTCCATCCTTACTTGAACATCAATCTTGACTCTCACAAATATAGAAGTCTACCTCGCTCGTCTTTTAGTGTTAAACATGGTAATACTAACATTCCACAAACAAATTTAACTACACGTTCATTTTCAAGGTGTAGCTTCTTATCCCTTCTTCCAAATAGTTTTTCAAAGATATTCATATATAAGTTAGAGATGGTTTTAAAATGATATAGATATGTATAATAGTTTATTTATAAAAGCTACTATATTTAATATAATTTTAAAAATAAACTTAATAAAGAAGTGTAAATAAAACTCTTTGTACTGTATTAAAATATTAACTAGTTTTATAAGGTTATATATGAATAAAATTCTTTTAAAAATACTTATATATAAGTTATAATTAGTTATATAAAATATTACTTTAGCGATAGTTAATTAAAATTGATTTGAAAACTTTTACTACTTTAACAAAATAGTTTTATATATATAATAAGAAAAACCTTTATAAATTCAAACTAAATTCTTTTAAAATGTTTTTAAACTTCAAACTCCTTTTATTATACTTGTATATCTTTTATAAAATTCCTTTGGAAAGATTTCATAAAAATATTCAAAGTAATAACATTTTAAACTTTACTAAAACTTGTTTTTCCAAAGTGCATTCATAACGACTATCGTTATATGGACCATATTTTTTGTAACTTTATTTTATAAGTAAAATAGATTTTAAACTCCATTTTTTACTATATTTTATACTACTACGAGTATATGAAACATTTCTTTAAAAAATATTCAAAAGATTTAGTTTAAAAATTCAGATAGAAGAAAGGGATTCAAAGTGCGTGTATAACAGCTATCGTTATATGGACAATTCCATATTACATTCAAATTCAAACATCAATCAATCACATATACACATATGATTCTCAAGTTCATATCACATCACAACGAAGCATGAAATAACATATATACAACATATATAAGCAAAAGAAGCAAGTAGAAAGCAAGTAAATGCAACAACATCAAAAGTGCTTCTACAGCGACTATCACTATAAAGGCATTACAAATCTACTTATTACATGTGCTCTTTCAACATTCAAGTCCAAAGTCAATCCCATATGCCATTACATATGCACAATATTACAAGTCCAAATCCATGTCCAAAGTCCACTACATATGCACAATTGTAAAGTCCAAAGCCCAAGTCCAAATTTCCATTACATATGCTCAAATAAACACAACATATCAAGACCTTCTAAGGCACAACAATTAAACAAATCACATTCTTTTCAAAGCATACAAAAATGGGTTTATAACTTTAAGTAGTTAGGGAATATTACTATAGCTTTTAACAAGCAAAAATCGTCAAGTTTATAGTTTCCTTCAAGGAGTGAGATAACTCACTTTTAATTCAAATCCAAGCCAACTCTTCCTACCTCAACCTTGGAACAACACAACACTTCCCACCTTCAACCCAATAGCTCGCGAACCAAGGTAATATTGCCTTATTAAAGCACAACCAATAATATAATAGGCTAGAGAGTGCACAACCAAGAGAGAAATGCCTAATATTGGGTATAGCCTTGATTGATTCCAAGGGAAATGCTCTAAAAATTTGAGTTTCAAGATGATGGAAGTTAACGATGTACTATGTAATGATGATGGAAAGAGTTTGGAGGAGTTTTAGCTTGTTTGGAGTTATTTTGTTTTAAGAAATTTGTGAAGAGATTAGAATGAACGAGTGGTAGCTTTTGATTTATGAATTGGTAAACAAATGAAAGAAGCCTTGCCCACTTATTTATAGCCTTGAAAATGAAGTGCTAAATGACCTTTAAACCCCCCTATGGCCAGCCCTAAAGGATATCAACCTCACCAAGCTCATGCCTTCATTCGCATCACATCATGCTTTGAAAAAGTCTCCCTATAAATCACTCATTCATGTCCTTCTTCTAGAAGCTATCAGTTTAATTAATTTTCTCTTAGGAAGATAGGAGATTTGAGTTGCTGTTAATATCTCTTATGTTATCATTCAAGTGTACAAGAATTCAAATAACTTTCATTAAATAAAAATTTGATTTTTAATAAAACGTTTTTTTCGGTCACATCTTCAATATTTATTCAAAGTATATATTTTTATAAACACATTTAAAAATTAAGTTTTCTATCATTAGTTATTAATTAGAAAGTGTTTAACAAGGTTATAAAATCACATTTTTAATACTTAACCATTTTTCAAAAGTTGAGATATTCGAAGATGAAGTGTTTGAAATTATGGGTCGTTACATTTACAAATGACCAACATAAAATACAATGAAAAATATGTATTTAAATTTTGTTAGAGAATTTTTAATGTACGAATGAAGATCTCTAATGTGGTGGATTTCTAGGGGTATTTATAGGTCGAGCAGGCCTCATCCGGATTCAAAATCTAGAAGATGTCTAATGGAAATACTCCTCAAAAGTCATTTTTGATCGTGGATATTCGAATCCACAAAGATATGAGCGAGAATAAGTACTCATCTAACTGGTTCATCAATTTGGAGAGAGGCTCGTTAGGGTCTCCAACTTCTTCCCTAGCGTTCCCTATAGCCCAACGAGCCTCTCTTGATGAATCAATAGAGGTTTGACCATCCCCTTTGAAGTGAATAGGGTCCTCGATGGCAATATATTTGAGATTCAACCACCCCTAGGATGCTCGTCGGGGTCCCCAACCTCAACAGAGGATGATCATTGGGTCCCTAACCTCAAAGAATGTTCATCGGGGGTCCCTAACATCTCATCATGCTCTCATCTTTTGCCCCGTTTTGACTCGGTCCTTTATCTACTCCTCCCAACCACGTTCTTAATCATTAACAACTATAGAACTTCATCATCTCTTCTTAGCAAGTCAAACATAAGAGGTTGGGTAGGGGTTAACGAACCCTTATTAAAATCGTGATATCTTCAACGTTTAAACTCGGATCGAAATGAAACTTTGATCGTTGTTCACTAAACGTTCAAAGACATCTTTTACAATATTTTAGAATCACATTCTTCATTTTGACAAGTGTGATCATTACAGCTCCATATATGCATATTTTTGCTTAAGAACTAAATTTCACCAGTAATCAATTTTTAAGGGAATTTTTGTAAAACACCATCTTTAAGTTTCAAAATACATAGCCGTCCCATCTCAAAAACAAGTTTTAAAAAAGCACTCCAGTTTTTATTTTCAATATATTTGCATAAAAAACTACAAATTTCTGCCAATTCTTGCAAAAGAACTTCGAATATTTGTAGAAAAAAGTGCAAATGTTTACACCTTTCCAAAAAAAAGTTTTGGTTATAAAAATATGCGATTAAGTTCAGATTTAATTTTCAAAAGAAAACGAATTTTTTTTTACCGAAAGCAAAAGTAGGATTGTAACTTGAATCATGTTTTTGAGAAACTTGAAAATAAGGATGGATCATAATTTCCACTTTTTTAAACTCTCAGTTTGTGTATATGACTGACTATTAGACACAAAATAAAACATAATTGATGACACAATAGATTTGGACCGTTGGATCCTTTTGTTGTTATATGAGTTTTGAAAATCAGAGAAAAATCTAAAGATTAAGATTTTTTGCTTCACCATTTGTATTTACAAATTGTGTTCAAATAAAATTTCACTGTATATAGTTTTGAAAAAAAATTTAGTGGGATTTAATATACCAAACAAATCGGATTCGAGTAACATATGGATACCGGAATGAACTTGAATTATAATTACAGCTATCGAGTTAAGATTTTAGGCTACCGAGCACGACTCATGTCTTGGATTTTGCTACTGTGACAAAAGAAATTTCTATCAAAACATAGTAACAGGCCTTTTGGAGGAATTTAGTGGAAAATTTGGTAATTTGCTTTGACTTTCCAAAATTTGGTTATGATATAAAATTATAATTTCTTCTTCTTCTTTTGGTCATAGTAGCATTTCCTGCGTGTCTATGGTCATCAACTCACATGACAGTCTGCTGTGCGGCAGACGACAGGATAACGAACTTTTTAAAACTGAAACGCTCCCTCAATAGTCAGGTCTCTCCGCACCCTTCCCCTTCAGCCTATTAATAATTTTACACATCCACCCCTAAATCTTTTCCTAGTACAAATTGACGACCAAAACTTCTCAAAAACTTTCCCAAGTACCCTCGAATATTCTGAAAATGATGCCCTCCTCCACTCCCCAGCCTCCAGTCCTCCCCGTTACCGTCACCGCTAATTCCTCCGCCGCTGTCTCCGGCGATCCACCTGTTGCTGCGTTTCGTCAATTTATATCCCGTCTCATCGATTCCGCTCGTCAGTCCCTTTCCAACCGCCGCCCATGGTCGGAGCTCGTGGACCGCTCCGCCCTTTCCAAGCCCGAATCCCTCTCAGATGCCACCACCCGCATCCGCAAGAATATCAGCTACTTTAAGGTCAATTACGTCGCTATCATAGCCGTGGTTCTTGCGCTTTCCTTGCTAACGAATCCATTCTCTTTGATCGTTCTTTTCTGCTTGTTCGCCGCTTGGGGCATCTTGTACCTCTTCCGACCGTCAGATCCGCCGCTGGTTATGTTTGGCAGGCAGTTTTCGGATCGGGAAACTTTGGGAGGGTTGATTCTAGTGACGGTATTTGTTGTATTTATGACATCTGTGGGGTCAATTTTAATGTCGGCTCTGACGGTTGGAGCGGCGATCGTCGGGGCGCATGGAGCATTCAGGCAGCCAGAGGATCTGTTTCTGGATGAGCAGGAAGGTGGGGCCGGAGTTGGGTTGTTGTCATTATTTGGTGCGGCAGGAGCAAATGCTGCAGCAGCGGTTCAGGCAGGGCCCACGCTTGCAGCTAGGGTTTGATACGAGGTACGTTTTTGAAATTGTTGGATGGATCTGAGGTTTATTAGATAACTTGATTAGTATAAGATTGCATCTCGATCTGTTGATTATGATTTGTATATTTTGTTGGATCGTAATAGCAAATCTTTATTAATAGTTGGCTTGGAAGTGCAAACTTTTGGTCCGACCGTGAACTTCCCAAAATACCCTTTACTCGTATATAATTTAATTATTATCTATTATTCCTATTATTTTTAGCCTATTATTTCTAGGCTAGACTGAAGCTATTCAAACTAACTTAAAACAGTTAATTTTCTTTACAAATTCAATCTATCCCTCTACGCTTAAGAATACGATCTAACAATAAATATCATTTAAACAAATAAACATCATTTACAAATTCATTCTTGATTAATTAATAATATAAACAAAATTCAAACTAACAAAAAGTTAAAAGTCGCAACTTAGAAATAAAAATTTAAACTAACTACACATGATTTTAACGTAAAAACATGGCTAAATATTTTTGCAAATAATTTTTTCTTGAATGTGTTAATCATATATAAATTGTAGAAGAACAATTCATGCGCAAAACATATGAATTCATCACGCGCGAAGCGCGTGCCGTAACGCTCGTTGAATATTACTACTATTAGTTTTGTTGGATCATTGTTAAAGGATTCCAGATTTATTTAGGGTGGTATTATTTGTACATATCTAAACATCTCCCCTCATCCATCTCTCCTCTCATCCAATCGTCTCACCCACCCACACTACTTGTTTTTCTTCCCATTTCATAAAACCAAGCATCATCTCCTTCCTCTTGTAAAAAAATTTTCCCTTCTCAAAACTAAAATTTAAAAATCAAATTTGTTGAAAACTCATATCTCAAAACTAATTTTCGTTTAAAATCAAAATATCTCAAAAAACATGCAAATTGTTTGAATCTCCACGTAGGACGCAACCTAGTTTAAATATTAATAAAAGCTAATTCTATTCAAACATCAAAAATTACTTAACCTACACATATATTTTCAAAATTAATTTGAGAACAAATTTGTCATCTTCGCTACAACACTGATGATTGTTTTTGTAACCCAGTAAATTAAAACCATAAGTTATATAAAAAACAAAAAGAAACATTAATAGTTTTAATTATGGAACATACTACAAGCTTGAAATAAGATAGAATAAAAGAGAATAATTTTATTATCTTTTCTTTTCCTTTTTTTGATTTTTTTCTTTCAAATCAACAAAATTGAGATAATGGTTTTTGAAACTGATGTTGATAGTTATCCTAAATTAAGAATTGACATGAATTTAAAGACATGAAAATTTACATAAGCATATAGAGTTGAATTTGTTACGTTGGATTTTGATTTGAAAACTTTGTTTTATAAGAGAAAATGAAGAGCATGGTAGGGAATGCAATTTTATTGAAAAACATGGGTAGTGTTGTAATTTCTCATTAATGGATGACGTGAGAAAACATTACTATGAATGATAAAAAATAATATGCATAACTACAACAAAAAGTAATGTACAATGTTTGTTAAACATTATTGATTTTTATACAAATAATAGAATTGCAGACATATTAATTATATTAATACTGTAAACATAAAAAAATCATTCTAAGTTGATTTATAGTTTATAAAATAATTACACTCACATTGTTTACCTCTCTTTCTTCTAACATTGAAAGTTATACTAGAGGAAATCAGTATGTTTAAGAATTAAAGTCCATTTTTGATACGAGTGATACGGCACGCGCTTCGCGCGTGAATTGTTTTCTTTATAAATTGTATATGTTTAAATCAATCAAAAAAGTGTTTTTTTTATTTTCAAATGATATTAAGATTTGTATATTTGTAAAGAAGTATTTTGAATTTGTAAAAGAAGTTTAATTTTAGATCCTATTTTTAGAAGTATTTTGAATTTGTAAAGCATGTTTAATTGTTAGATCCTATTTTTAGGGGCGTTTGAATTTGTAAAAGAAGTTTTATATTTGATCCTATTTTAAGTGATTAAGATATGATAATATATAGAGGGACGTTTTTGATAGTTCATGTTGATATCAAAAAAGTGTGACACCAAAGCTATTACAACTATTATTAAAGATAATGTTGCTTGGTTATGCAAGTTTTTATTTTTATTTTTAGTTTAGTTTTTTTTATCTGAACATGGTGCGTTTTTGAAGTGGTTTTGATTAATTTGTTTAATTATTCCTAAGTGGTCGTGAAGAGTGTTTTGATGGGTACATATATCCTTTGTTTAAGGAGATATTTCAATGGGTGTTGTCACCGCAGAAGAGATGTTCAAACAATGTGGAATTATGGAAGGCAATGTAAAAACTTTGGGTCGGTATGAGGTGATTGCATAAATTGTTCTTCCCTTAATCAAATCAAGAGTCCCAATAACAACGGTGTAGTTTTTGTTTGCGTGGTATAATATGAATTTAGGACTCGTATTCTTACACACATTATTTACTTCTGTGATAAACTCGGTTTCGCTTTTGGTTTCGGTCATATGAATTTTTCTTGGATTTGGTCAATTTCAAAAACTTCGGTTTTGATTTCGGTCTCGGTTTCGAATGTATGTATTATTTAATGGTAAAAGTAATAACATATAAATTAGAATTAAACTGCATAATATAATTTATTAGTTAACCCTAAATTTGAATCGGACGTTATAACTAAACTAACTAAACAAAGCAAACCCAATTAGAATGGAAAGCATATTTGTTGAATATTAAATTTACAAAGCTTAGCCCAAATAACATCTTAGCCAAATATCTAATCCTAAATGTGTAATCCCCTTCCTTCCAGCTCCCTCTTGTTTCTTTACTTTAGTTGACTAAAATAATTGAAAGTCGATGTTGACTAAGGTAAGGAAAAAAAGTAATCCCCTTTCAACTCCCTCTCGTCTTCACCTTTACTTCACCTCAGCTAAAAAAATGAAAGTCGACGTCGATTAGGGTAAGGAGGAAAAGTAAGACGCCGAAGCTTTATAAAAAAGATGTCGATTGTTGATTTTGAGCTGTAATTCAAGCTCAGGTAAAGTTGTTTCATCAATTTCGATTTTTTTTAAACCCTAATCGTAATTGAGTTTTACGTCCGATTCTGATTCGGCCATAGTCGACACCGACATGGTACCATCGAATTTTTGATATATCGACTAATACCTCATACCTTGCCTGAGATATAAGCTTTTAGCTCATATTTCATGTTAATACATAAAAACTGTAGTTGATATCCATTACAATTGTGAATTAAGGTGAATTTCTCTTGATCATATATGATTATGTGATGCTATGCAGTTAAAGGCTTAAAGCTCCGCTAAAGCCTTACTAAAGCCGCGCTAAAATATTTAGCGCTTTTCGACCGCTACATTTTTCAATTTAACGTTATCAAAAAGTAGATCCGTTTAAAGCCCCATCAAATTTGGCTACCTGCTAAATCAGAGGTTTTTAGCACTCTATTTAGCAATTCTAATATAAAAAAGTTAATTTAACCAATTTTTTATAAACCAAATCAAAAAATCAAAAAATAAGGTATAAAACTAATTTCAAGTCCTAACCGCTTAACATAAATTAGAACTCTATTCTATTCACCAAGTCTGAACTGCATGGATCATGATATTATTCGGTTTTGTTATATAGCAGTGAACAATGTTTCTTTTTCTATACAAATGATGTGGGAATGAGAGTGAATTAAATTTGAAGATTTGATTTTATCTCCAGCGAAGATTTTTACATCTCCGCTATTTTTTGATATATGTCCGCTGTAGCTTTGTGCACCTCAACCATTATAAAATTGCTAAGTGCTTTAAGTACACAGATGTGATGTGATTGCGTTCTAGCCAATTTTAAATCAATTTTTGTGAGGTGCTACAATTAAAAATTTTCCCATCAGAATTATCATTTATGCAGATAATTTATATGAATTCAAGAATATGCCAATCTTCATAACCTGAGAATATTCATAGAATGCAAAAAATAGCACAAGAACTACTACTATGTGATCCATGCTCAGCATATGGTTTATGATATTATAGTAACCTTTTTTTGTTGATAAAAACACTTTTTGTATATGCTGCAAGGTTTCAAATTTCGGATTTTAAAGGAGGTCTTTAACTAACTCTCGGTTCATATCATGGGTTAAGATCTTAATATCTCCGACGAGATGAGTAAAACAAACTAAAAATTAGGTTTGAGTTTTCGGCTCGATCAATTATCAAAAGGAAATCGAGAGAGAGACTCCGGTGAGATTTATGAGATTTTAAATTTAATTTGTTGTGTTTATATTCTTTAAAACGTAAATTAGTTGATGATTAATGACTTGAGGTATGATAATAAGGTAGCTTGCATGATTGGTGTTAGAAATATATTATTTTATCGGAGTAAAGAAATTGAAAAAAACATAGATTGAATTAAATAAAGGTACTTTAAGAAGAAATGCAAAAATTTATGAAAATTATCATACATTTATATTATGACAAAAAGTTGCTATTAACAAAATTTTTAGTTTTGTTTCTGCATTTAAAAGATATGAATAAGATGGCTGGATTATGACGAACTTTGAATTATGATAACAAATGGATGAAAGAAAAATTATTTCAAATTACTGACTGTTCAATTCATTAAAAAAACAAAATTTAAAATATAAGAAAATAAAGTAAAAAACATCATTTTTTTAATAGTGCAAATTTATGTGTTATAAAACATAATAAAAAAAAATAATAAGAACAAGAAAATTAAAGATAAAATTATATGAAAGCTTCACACAAAAAAAAAAACCAACCATTATAATGCATAAAGTTAGAAACAACTATCATAAACAGCTCCGGTCTAAGGCCTTGATTTGGTGAAGACGAATAATTTTTTTGTTGCCTTGTATACAAAATCAATTTAGATAAACATTATAATTACATAATTTAATTATTATTTTCAATTTGAATATCAAATGTCTTTGGATTACATAGAGTTGCTTAACACAAAAATATAAACATGTAATAATATCTTAACATGTCAATCCATTTTGATAGAAACTCCTTTTGCATTTGTTAAAACAAATTGTCAAATTCTTTAGTTGTGTCACCATATTATTGTTGTTCCATTTAATCTTTCGTGCAATTTTGAAAAACTTATTTCCACCGTAAATGTAATCAAAATAGCCAGAAATTGAAAAATGCACTAATGGTAATTCTAACAAAAATTAAAAGTTAAAAATTCTCTGGTTTACCATATGAAAATTCACTAATCGAACGGCTATTTTTCTTATTAGAAACCTTAAAATTTATGAACTAGTTCATGAATTATACCACAATGGTTTCGATTTTCAAATGTGTATTAACCTATTGTTTTTTTCTTGTTTTTTCTAATCGGTAATAGGATGATCCATGATGCTTCATGGCGATTTTGGTTTCACTCTAATAGACGACTCATTGCGAGCTTGAAGTGTATCATATTATTTGATTAGAAGAGTTTACTGCAAGGAATGAGGTAACGACCTGTACACTGGGATTGCAGTCGTACCGGATCAGTACCGGCTAGTGGTGCTCTAGAATCGGAGAAGAAATTCGGTTCCGGATTATTATATTTAACTAAAAAAACTAATTGTACACTTGTCGAGTTTTTTTGAGCTTCGTGCTTCAGGCAGCGAATTCTTTGAGTTTTAGGCATTGAGCTAATTTAACTAGGATATTACGGACTTGATTTTAAGGATGTAGTCAAGTTTGATTTAGTTCAGACTGAATTAAATTTCATTTAGTGTAATTATACTAAATTAAGTTTAATTTAGTTTAAGTTGTTTAACTACTTATAATTGTATTACTTATAATATCAGGCATCTTATGGCACATCAAACTAACATTCATTATCAGATTTTCATTAAAAAAAAAACCAAAATTCGAAACCGGGATAGAAACCAAAAACCTAAAATGAAGCTTTCGAAATTTCCGAAATTGATCGAAACTAGAAAAAATTTAAATGACCGAAACTGAGTTTTCGAACCTTGGTTTACTGCATAGCTTTATTCTTCTATGCACCTAAAATAACAAATATTTAGAAAAATGCAATCACTTTTTGCAGCTATTTTAAAAATATTGGAAAGGTCTTCTTACCAGTATGTTTAATAATTTGTTTCGTCGTTTGTAACAACAAATTTCCTATTTCTCAGTGTGATAAGTGATTTTTTTTAGTGAATACAAGAATTTTAATTTATTAAGTTATTAATTCAATCTATATATCATAAATATAAGTGACGAAGGTACATACAAATGATATGTAGTTTGGATTGGAGTTGGAAATGAATTTTAAATTAAGGTATCAAAAAATTCCTCGAATGTGATAGTGCTATAATTTTTTAGTAATGATTTTTTATACAAAGAAAATTAATTCATCGGCCAATGAATACACGGGATATACTATGTCACAATTCACAGTTACTTTCACTTTATTTAAATATTGTCTAATGAATATTCTGTTATTAAAAAAACCAAGAGTTGGTTTTTAGAACTTGCAGATACACTTTTGCTTTAAATATAGCGTACAATTTATACATTTCATAGATAAACTGAAAACGATAAGAGAAGATATTTCAGTTAAAAGTTTAATGTACGCATGTTTATTTGTAATAACTATGATAAAGTGATATCTTTATTCTAATATAATATCTTTGATAAAAAACAATCTAATAAGGTTTTAAACTTGGATTTTATCACGTTTCGTCTCAAAGATTTAAGAGAGATACAACTAAATTTTGGATATAATATATTTGATAAAAAACAACTTAATAGGGTTTAAACTTGGATATAATATCTCAGGACGTCCATCTCGAGTGCGACATTCATTTTGGGGTAATCTCGAAGTATATGTTATGTTTAATATTGATTTTTATAAAACTAAATTATAATACTAATTATTGAAAAAAAAATTTACTTGCTTTATTTGTTGAATTAACACCGTTGTCATTAGTTGATCTAGGATGCATCCACCCTATGTAATGAAGGAAACAAATTCCGTTTGTTGACATATTACCTTACCTAATTTCTTTTGATTTAGGTAAAAAGATGAATTTGCAGTAGCTTGTTTTACTTGTAAAAACGATTTTGCAGCAGTTTTGACAAAAAAAATCTTCAAACTACAGCAAAACATACCAGATCTGGGGTTTTTTTTTAAAAAGAAAAAGAAATTTGCAACATTTTGAAGGTAGAGATTAGGTAAACAAAGTCAACAAAAATTAGAATCGTGAATTACCAACAAAAAAATATGAAATTTGCTCAGATACTCAAAACTGGAAACATTGAATGTGCATGGGAATTAGAAGAACAAAATAAATAAATACAAAAGGCTAGAAATTTAACTCCATACGAAGAACGTGTTGGTATGATATGGAGTTTGGCGATGAGAGGCTATGATATCGAGCGTCGACAGCTGCGTCGGGTATATAGCACCTTATAAATTACTAAAATATGTGTTGTGGGTTCTAATTTACAAGCGAAAGTTTGGTTCCTTGGATTTCAAAAAAAGCCACCTGGAGGATAAAAAGAACTAAATTTTAGAGATTACAGAAAATTTGCGAGTAGAAAAAAAAACTAAGATTAAAAAATTAACATGAATTTAGGAAGATGAGGAATGAATTCGATACAGGTAAGGTTTAATAGCATAAGAAAATGTAAAAGAACATTGCAAGTAAATCTGGCGGTCCATTAGCCAAAAATAAATAAAACATCTACTCGATTGAGATCTTGCAAGTATATTTCAATCGAGATTCCGACCGAGATTTATATTTAATGTTTTGAGTCGTGTAGCTCTGAAATCGATATCTCGTTTGGGATGAGTGGGATTTAAAGCCTTGATTATACGTCAATGATTAAATGTTATTTTAAAATGCCAATATCAATTGTGATGCATTGTAGAACACTGCCAACAATTGCATAAATCCTAAAGCATTTACTCATTTTCAATAATTTTTATTCAACCGCAAATCAATGTTTAATCAGCGATTCAAAACCACTAATCCATGTTTAATCAGCGACTCAAAATCACCGGTGTAAAATCAAGCTAGGATATCGCTTTGGTGGCCTAAATATTGATGTAGAAAAATTTGAATGCTTTGAGTCACATAGCTTCGAAATCAAGATCTCGATTGAAATGAGTGAGACTTAAAACCTTGATTATATGTCGATTATTCAATATTATATTCTAAAATATCGATATCAGTTGTGATGCAGAACATTACTAATGATTGCATTGACCTTAAAGCCTTAGTTATTTGAATTTTACTTTTTGATCAAAATTCAATATTCAAAACGTGATTCAAAACCCGGTGTAGAAATCAGACTAGGATATTTCCCAAGGGGTACCTAATTACTAGGTGGGGTCTACTGTATTGCTTAAGAGCTTAGACACCTCTTGTAGGCAACCAAACTATCTAGACGACAATTAGGCTTGGGTCCACCTAAATCCATATAGGTCCGTAAGTTTTTATGTGCCATTTTGTTGAAACTTCCAGCTTAAATTTTGTCATTTCATTGAAGCTTGCAGTTTGCATTTGTTGTTTGCACGTACATATATAAATAGTTTTTTTTAGAGTAAGAATGATATTTTATTTAAGCAGAGCACTCATTTTGATGTTTCAGCGTTCGAATCTAAAACCTCTAGAACCTCAGTTTAAAGCGTGATACCACTTGCCACTTGAGCTAGTGTGGTCGTTTACGTATAGAAATAATTTGTTATCATTGTTTCTAATGCATTATATTTCATATTTGACAATTATGAAAAATGCATACTAAATATGAAATTCTAATTAAAAATAAAATATTGCGTTTGTGTCTACTTTAAAAACTGAAATAGTTATTTCAATTATTAAAGATAACAATTTATTATTTGGGATAGATCTTTTCATAATATATAAAGTAATATCAAAAAATAAATTCTTATAGAAAACACATAGTTTCGGTTAATTTATGATCAATCCCTGCTAGGCTAATCCGTAGTCCATGCCCACCGTCTAGCATTCGTTTGATGATTTTTGCCGGTGTTTTAAAAGGTTCGCCTGAAATATGCCTCAAGGCGAGAGGGAGACCAAATGTGTTGAGGAATGTTTAGGATTTTTTTTTGCCCCCAAGGCATGTCTTCGCAGCCTGTGGTATGTGAGGTATACAAAACACACGTCTCGCATGCTTCACGCGTACGCCTTAGAGTAACAAAGGTATATCCTCCAACTATGATAATAATTGGATTTAACAAAAGTTACAAAAACCTAATCGGTTCATAGTATGCAAAAAAAGGAAAAAGGAAACATGTTTTTTTTCTTTTCGAATTCAATTCCATGATCGATTCCTAAGTTGGATCTTTTTTTTTTCAGTCGAGTTTTTATTTTTTATAATGCATAAGATAGTCAGAGAGGAAGAAGAAAAAACAGAAGGTTTACCCGCTTTTCTTTTGATTGCAATAGCGTGTTTATATTTTCATTTTTGATTGTATTTAAATTGGATGTTACTTATAATTGTCTATATTTTAAACTTGAAATCAGATGATGGTTTTGTAGCTTGCTACTTCTAGTAGTCCACTTTTAAACAACTGTGTCTAGGTTAATTTTGTCTTGAAGTAAATTGATGTTGTGTTTATGTATATATATTAATAAATGATGTATGAGTTTGAAATTTTTTAAATAAAATGTTTTATATGTAATTGATTGTGTTTCATTTTAATCACACCGATTGTTTAATATCTCTTATTTTAATGTTCGACATTATTATCCTATAATTAATTATTATATATGTATGTGTGATGTTTACTTGGAAAAATTTAAAGTCAATGCTCGAGAATGAAGTCTCGCCTCAAAAGCACAAAAATGCCTCTTATACGTCTTTCCATTTTAAAATATTGATTTTTTACAACCTTGTTCAGAACTTAATTAAAAGCACGATCGAGGAAAATGATTTTATCCATGTCATAACAAAAATACCAAAGTACTTATATGTCTCAATAATTCAAATTTTATTGTCTTCAAAATAACATTAAGATGAAATAGGGGGAAAAAGATTAAGCTTTGGGTTTATTCATAGAAATTCAAGATCAAATTCATTTGGGCTAAGTTAGCATACACATATTTACGCACTTAAAAATTTAAATCCAACTTCGATTTAAATTTTGTACTTTACTTGTCCCTTTTTTAGAACATATTTTGATTTCTTCGAATCCTTCAAAATACAATTATGATTGTTTAACCAAGCATAAAACGAGGATGCGAATTTTAGTATTTTACTTGTTGGATGCAAAATTGATAATGAGTGAGAAAGACGGGAGGAAGCATCTATTGACATGAATAAGAAAGTGAAGAAGAGGAAGCAAGAACAAAGAAAATGAGTAGAATAAGAGAGTTCAATATGTAAAAATATAGAGGTTTTAAACCTTGTGTCGCATGTTGTGGTTTCAGACGTATCCACCGTATCTGCTTTGCTTCTGATGTGTCAGACACTATAGTTGGGAAATAACGGTTGCAAATGAACCCCATACCCCGTACATTAAAATTAGGGTGGACAAGTCAAACCTGTATTTCGAGTTGTCTTTGATTGTTTTGTGCTTCTTACCATTTGTATTTGTAAATAATAATAATAGTAGTAGCAGTAGTAGAGGAGTTATGATCATTGTTTTTATACTTGGTTAATGTTTTTTATATGATCGATATTTATCTTATTTGTTTAATAATAGTTTGCAGCCGTTACGTTAATATTCAAAATAACATACATTATGCTAGTATATATATTATTGACATTATTTGTTGTTTGTCAAATGTTTAATAAGAGACTGGGTGGGTATCTGTTGGATCTTGGACCATCAAACAAAGTATTTTAAGAACGGAATGTTTTCGTTGGGAATATAGATCAATGTTTTAAAACGCGAAAGCGTACATGAGGCGTTTTCATGCTGGCAAGGCGAGGCGTAAGCCTCAAAACGTTAAGGCGTAAGCCTTTCAGGGGAAAAAAAGCGCAAGTCGTATAATGAAAATAGACATAGAATAACGTTAAATGCAAATAGTACATAAGAAACATAAATTACTACATGCAATTCAAAGAAAATATAGTTGTCCAAAAACATTCAAAGTGTAGTCTAAGATCAAATGATGTCTTTCTCCTCATCCATAAGCATGTTACCATCCAAGCTATCATCATCACTAGCATGGAATACATTTTGCGTATGTAATTCCGAAAAAGGATCATGTTCGTCGACAACGTCATCCTCAATTGACGCAACTCTCACACCCTTCTCTTTTGGATCATTATCTATTATTAAGTTTTTTAAAAGTGATAATGAGTTTGATTTTATATTTAGCAAAATTATTTAATGTTAATTTTTTGTTATACTTGTAACACCATCACCATTATAGCGTCTTCTTTTGTATGGAATGATAGGAGGAGGAAGAGTGATAACATGCTCTCTTGGGGGAAGGGGAGGAGGGGTAGGATCTCTAGAAGGTATAGGTTCACGGTTTTGAATCGTAGGTTCTCTAATTCTTAAAGTATCCTCATATATTGAAGCGGGCATATTTCGTATTGCATTAACATCGAGAAATCGATCATCATCAAGCCAACTTGGATCGAAAGGAAGAGTCGGATTTTCTGTTTCGGTAATCCACTCATCATCGGAATCAATTTCTTCCATGACCATTGGATCAATCTTTCTTCTTCTCACTATTTCTCTCTGTCTCAAAGCGGTATTATATTTGACATACACCAATTTATGCAATCTTTTGTGCTCAAGTCTACTTCTTTTCTTAGAATGAACCTAAAAAGAACAAAATAAATTGAATATTTTGATATGAAATCGAAATGCACTTGAAGTAAACTATTTTAAATAAAGCTTACCCATTGAAATGTACTCCAATTTCTTTCACATCCGGTTGCACTACAAGTTAGGCCAAGCACCCGAATAGTAAAATTCATCAACTCCGGTGTATCAATCCCAAAACGCTCCCACCAATACACTAGTAGGTTGATAACGCATGAAAAATCATATATTTTCATAATTTATTATAAAGTGAAATAATACCAAGTAAATTGCTAATCTGGACTTCTCATTTTTCTACTCTTAATTGTCATTTGACTTCCAAAAAGACCAATTTGATGATCATATGTCTAATTGACAATCCGCTTTGAGACGGTCTTCACTATCACCAAGCATTCTATCCATACAAGCATACAAACCTCTTCTTACCTCATCAACATTTGAAAAAGTGTCCTCGTAACGAAATTGTGGATTCAAGTAGTAGCCCGCCGCATGTAATGGTTGGTATAATTGTGCTTCCATCGTCTATCTATACGACTCCAAACTGGCTTATACTTTTTTTCATTATTTCCAACATTTCTAGCAATCTTTTCTTTTGCGGTGTCCATCAACTCATATATGTAACCCATGGCCGGTCTATCTTCTCCATCAACCTCTCTCAACACACAAACAAGAGGAAGAACACTTTTGACACAATATGCAATATGTTGCCAAAAAAAATCCATCAAATGATACATACTTTCTAGTTTGAATGCCATCATTTTTTTAGCAAATGGACCTTCATTCCATTCTTTAGAAGAAAATAAAGCAATGATACCTTCTTTTTGCATATACAAACTTTGAATAGTAAAATAAGAAGTTGCAAACCTCGTAACCGCGTGACGAATAAGCTTTCTATTTTTTTGTAAACTTCCTCATCAAAGCAAGAATCCATGAATGGCCATATATGAATTTTACTACAAACTTTGCGTTTTGAATCGTTTGATTAAACACGGTCAATTTGCTAATATCCTCAAGCATTAAATCAATACAATGGGCCGCACATGGAGTCCACCATAATTTTTGCCTTTATTCCATTGGAATATTACCGGCTCTTTTACAATTGGAAGCATTGTCTAACAATTTGAATTACATTCTCCTCTCCAATTTCATCAATAACATCATTAAAAATATGTAACCAAAAAATCCGCATTCTTTATCGTATTTAATGCATCAATAGATCTCAAAAACCACGTACCTTTCGGGCTGTTGATTAGAAAATTAATAATAACCCTACTTTTACCATCGGTCCATCCATATTTCTTCCAATCTCTTTTGTATGCATCTATGGTGCTTTCAACATCATCAACGCATGACTAGAAGGTGGTTTAAATCTGGCACCAAACTTTGCAATACTTTCCATCGCTTCTTTATAATATGATGTGTTTGCCGCATTAAATGGAATAACACTAGTGTAAAACCATAAGCCAACGTTTTTGCAAATTTCTTTTCTTTCTTCTTTCTTGTAAATTCAGAGTGCATTGTTTTGCTTCTACAGTTACAAACTTGTCCATTGCTCCCCTAGGTCTAACAATATTACCACTTCCACTACCACTCTTAAGGTCAAGCTCAATGGTGTGAGAATCATTTTCAAAGATTCACTTCTACCAACCTCGCGAGACATATCAATTTTTGCTTGCTTGACAATTTTAATTTTTTCCAAAGTCGCAATGCATTCCTCTTTTACATTTTGTGGCACTTTTGGACAATGAATGATTCCAACGTGAGTGCAAGCTAAATGTTGTTTGAATCGAGCAATTCCCCCGGTGCATCTATGATCACAAAGCGCACAAAGAAAGTATTTCGAATATGGTGAATTGGGTAATTCTTTCATCCATTTCCAAGCTATATATCTCTCTTGCTCATTGTTATGGAAATTTGCAGTTGCTGTAAAATAATAATATATATATGTGTGTGTGTATAAGCCTAAAAGGAGCAGGAATCAAAATACATGTAACTCGACTATCGACTTTAGGCAGCATAAATATGTTTACCTGAAGATGAAAGAATTTAATCTTCTCAACAAAACTCAGTAAACTTTATTTTTTTTATTCAACCCAATGCTGATTAGATGCCTGCCTGCAGATGAATCAATTCGATTTTCATTCTGAGGAATGAGGTATGTTTTTTGGTTCAAAAAAAATCGATTCGAAGTGGAATCGAATCGATTTCGATTCCAGAATCGAAATCGATTCCAAAACATGGAATCGATTCCATGTTTTGGAATCGATTCCATAATCGAAATACAATTTTTTTTTTAAATTACCTCGCTTTTTTTTACCCTAACCGTGAAGACTGGAGTATGAAGTTCAGCTGCGATGTAAATAAACTGTGGGAAAAAACGTATGCCTCAAACGTTTTTTTACATTTTTTGCGCCTCAACTCTTCGAGGCTTATGTTTTTAGGGAAAAACGCCTCAATGGATGCACCTCGGTGCTTTTTTGGGAACGCCTCGCCTTGAGGCGCGCCCCACTCACGTTTTTTAAAACACTGATATAGACTCAAATTCATAATTTTGTAAAGATAAAAGAAGTCAAACATGTTTGAAATTTATCTACTAATTATGTTTTTCTATCAACTTTGTTTAGGACACAACTCTCTTGATGACCCTTTATTACTTTTGATGTGAACGTAGAACCTGATATTTTTGTAGCAAAGGCTGTCTGAATACACAGTTTTTTTCCTGATATCTTGAATCGTGATCATCATGTCTTACCCCCATCGTGATCACAAGTAGGATGGGTGCACGTCTTACCCTGATCATGATCACAAGTAGGATGGCTGGAGAATTTTTGAGAAGGGGTGGCAAATTTTTTTAGGGAGGGACACACAAAGTTGTATTTTGACCTTATGACAAACTTCCTAAATAAAGGAACAATCATTTTGCCCAAAGCATCATTGATTTTAATATCCATAAATCAATAGTAAACTAAAAAAGAATGTTAAATTCAAATGGTACTGATGAATAGATAATAGCTGTATTGGATCAAAAATTTGTGGGATTCCAGTAGTTAATATTTATCCTCCTACCCGCATAGCTGATAAATCAAATTAAATTAATTATGGCTTTGTTTAAATCAATTGAATAATCAATAACGCGAGCTTCTTCTTTGGTCTTTTCTGCCTTTTCATATATATGAATTTCACTTTCTTATAATAGATCACATTTCAGTTAATATTCATTTAACTTCAAGATTTATGTTCATCAATTTCCACTGAAATTCGTTAATCAAATAATCATATACCAGAATTAAAATTAAATGTTTGTGATATTCTATAAAATTAAATACTAATGGTATTCTAGCACTGAGATGACGTTTGGCCTTCCTTGCCTTAAGGTGGATCCGATGATTTGCCTTAATCTCAATCATTGCCATGTTACTCATAACTTTGCGACGATATAATGTTTTTAAATGTTTGCAAAGAGTAGGACTGTAAAAAAAAATCAGATGTAACTCGCACTGCACCTACAATAACTTATGTAAAATAACTTTCTCTGGCAACATATCTATGAGCCTTGTTAAATCGTGCATTTTTGTTTAAAAAATCTCGATTGAGAATTATAAAATGGAAATCTATCATTATATCATGTCTTCCAAGTAGTCACTAATGGATGCAGAACTATTTCTATCGTGTCTAGTGTTAGTAACTAATTGATGCAGAACTATTTAGTATCCATAGCACTATAATTTCACTTGCTAAAGTACTCTTTTACAGTGTTTTTTTACTGTGCACGGCACACAAAACACAAAATATCTGTAGAGCCTTGTCGCATGACACGGCGGATGGCGTGTTCCTTTCAGAAGTACTGTGAATTTATCAGAATTATCCTTTTATTATACATTAAAAAATTAATGAAACAAGAATAATAGAATTTATGTGTGTTATTTTGGTACATAATTTTGTATTGATTGTTCTATTCTATAATCCTTTATAGTTGATATATCCATTGAACTACATAATACCATAGTTTGAATTATATGATAGTTTGTCCAGATGTACACACACACACAGAGGCCTTAACGGTATGTATAAGATAATATAAGTTTCTAAACATATGATAATAAATTGCATTATAAAGCACCAAAATATATATATTTGTTTTGAGAATATTGTGTAAAAATAATTTTATTTTTCAAAAATACAAAATGCACTGGTCTTTTAGTGTGGAGAATTCTGTAATGTATATTTCTGTCCTCTATAATATGCAAAAGATTATGAAAATCAATTTAAATACATATTTATGTATACGCCAATTTTTAATGGGAAGAATAAATACTACTTTCCTAGAGTGAAGGATCCTTTTGTTCTGGGTCATGGAAAAAGAACAAAAAAAGACAAGGCGTGCCTTTTTAGCATCATGGACCAATTATGCCGTTCGATGTGCCTTTTCAGTGCGTTGCGCCAAAGGAACAAAAGAAAATAATGCTGTGTTTCCCTATGCAAGCGTCATAGCATGCTCCACGGCACGTCTTCTGCAACTTGAGTAGACTATATGAATATTGCTTCGCCCTTGTCTAGAAGTGCATGTGTTTTGGGATATGTGCTTGTCTAATTGACATAGGAGTTAATAGTATATGCAGAAGCTTTTTTTAATAATAATAATCCGGAAGCTTTGTTTGTAACCTTTTTGGTATCTCTTGTCATTACTACGTAGTACTTCAATGTACCGCACTGCCTGTAACACGTTAGAGTTTACAAATTTTGGTTTCTTGAATGAGAACAATTCCGACTCGATATTTTTTGCAATGCATCGCAGATTTGCATCACACCAAAAAACTCAGTTTATGTCTCAACTTTTATGTTTGTTTTATGGATCAAGTGAATATGCTGAGTTTTCTTCACTAAACAATATACTTTTAGTATCAGTTGCAACTAACCTTGAGGTATGATATTATCCATCTTTTACCCTTAATATCTATCTATCTATAACACAAGGAGTATTCTCTGCCTCGCTTTCCACAATTAAAAGATATATATCATGTTATTTTTTTCATTTGTGGTTCAACCATTGTCAAGGTGACTTTCCTTTACAGTTCTTTCTAAAATTAACGTGAGGAGAAGAAAAGAGAGAAGGAAAATAGCAGTAGTAGGATATGAGACAGAGAGATGGAGGGTTAAGTTTAATTGTGGTGTTATGGGAGTTAAGTCGTGATGTTTATTAGGAGTGATGTAATAGTGTTACTGTTGTTTTATTTGAAGATATAAATTATTATTTTGTAGTAATGTTCATCATTTGTTGAGCTTGGGATATCTTTTCACATAAATATTACATTAAACAGTCTAAATTGTTGAAATTTTTTATAAAGCACAATAAGCTTGTGCCACTTATAAGTTTATTATTATTGTTTAAAAAAAATCTCAATAACAACGCTCATATTTGCATTATTAGCACATATATAGATATTTTTCATCTAAATAAACAAAGCATTCGATGCTATTAAGTACCTGCAAAACGTTAACATTGAATTTTAACCATTTATGGATGTATTGTAATGTTTTTATAGGTGGCAATTAATTCATGTCTAGTTGAACAGGAATACCTATTGCCTATTAATTAGATATTTAGGTTATTGCATAATAATGAAACATCTGCATAGCCTGTATTATTGCTGACAATCATTTGCATCATCTCACAGTGTGTTATTTGCAGACAGATCGTCAAGCGTTTTTGGGTCCAGATATTCATCAGTCATCCATCCAGAAGTCATTAGTTTCTTTGCAGTGAATAGTGTTATATGCTGAATATCCCGTTTCTTCTACAAATTAATCATCTATAACTATGTTTTATTGTCTGTGTTCATACGACGACTAACTGAATCATGTCCAGTTCTTATAAAGATGTTTCCTATAACAGCACATGCATAAGCAATATCTCTATGCTGATATTTGAAGATTGTTACATTAATTGTCAATTTGGGTTCTGCAATATTAAATTCTTGGTTTTTTGGTTTGGAGGTGAATTAGTTTCTCCCTTGTATTGGAAAGTTAAATCCCTCTTCTTTTCTTTTCTTTTTTCATCTGTCTATCTAATGCTATGTTTGTTTGTGAAATTATGCAACTGTTTTGAAGATGGTGGTAATTGGAAGGTGGTCCGTATAAAAATGAACTAGGCGAGTAGCTTGGGTTGGAGTCCTAATACAAAATGAAATAGAAATTGTTTTGACTTTTTTATTGGTGCTGTTACGCAAAATTATGTTTTGCCTCAGGTGCTCGTCTAATATATATTAATTAACCAAACCTACCAACAGATACTTCCTCATGCGAATGTGGATGTAATCCCATTTGTTTTTTTTATCCTTTCTGATATCCATATAGGATATTTATTTTCGGATAGATTTTGAATTTTTTGGATATTCATTAACAGGTTTAAAAGTACTTTTTGTAATATTATATATACAGTAACGTTTCCTTGGAAGATGTAAGAATGTTTCCTTTTATGTAAGCTTATTGTGAGCTTTATACATGCATTGTTGGGTCCATTTTTTTAAACGTTAGATTTAAAGTTTTGGAAATAGTCTTTTGTTTTTGGTTAAAATTGAATACGATTTGTCCACTTAAATCTCGTTAAGCAATAGGGTTAAAATTGAATACGATAGACCCCATTCAATTTTGTTCTTTATTTGATTTATC
This sequence comes from Allium fistulosum, assembly GCA_030737815.1. Classification (NCBI taxonomy): domain Eukaryota; kingdom Viridiplantae; phylum Streptophyta; class Magnoliopsida; order Asparagales; family Amaryllidaceae; genus Allium; species Allium fistulosum. The sequence continues at coordinate 392,464,113 of CM060901.1, forward strand.
CAGTCTATAATTTATTGTTGTGACGACTGGCGAGTCTGGTTGTTAGCATTGCAAAATATTTCAAATCGCCATAGACTATGTTACATAAGTCAAGTGAAGAGATATGTCGGGAGATCAGTTCTTTAATTTTCTAACAAGTCTTGAATTTTGCAAATACAAGTTTCGGAGATTAAAACAAACAGCAGTCTAGAAATTGATGAAGTAGTGAAATGGGGACGAAAAGACAGACCGCTGTTTGTTTTAATCCTTAAAACCTACTTGCGCATTTTCAGAATGTACAAATAGATTTCGTACAACAAAAAAGATTTCTATTGTGCATTCTGTAAATATGCATGTACACAAATATACATGTGCATTTAAAATATGTGCATGTATATGACGTCTGAAACAAAAATAAATCTATTTTCATAATTATTACAGCCTATTTGTCAAATAACTTTTTTGAGAGGCTTATTTCAAAAATTTATCCTTTTGTATTACTAGCAAATATATTAAAATGCATGGACAAAAAAGAGGTGGAAAATGATCGATTTGAACAATGGATCTAACATAAAAATGAAAATGACTTTTTGTTGTTATTTGCTTTTTGAAAAATATAAAGAACTAATTGGAATGACTAGAATTTTTTAGTTGTTAACTGAGTTTTTAACCAAGCAGAAATCAATAGAAGTTAGAACGTTGAAACAAAGATGAAACGACTTGAAATTTTAAAAGCAACATTGAATAGGAAGATGGAACAACTCATAGAAGTTTCATTCAAAAATATGCCAAGTACAGATGTCGGTACTGACTTCATCATGTCGGTGGGGACTTCTCATAGCTTCTTGCTTTCCACCCAAACTTCATTATATGCTTCTTATATGACTGCTCAAGATATTTCCAAGGGTTTTGAACAACCAATTATCAAAGTTGAAGATTTAGCAGTCAGAGCAACATAACAAACTAAGTGATGAAGGAACTATCACCAATATCAACCAAATACCTATGGAAACAACATTGGACAACTCAAAATTAAGTAGCATGAAGAGTGCAAAAGAGTTCGACTCAATTGGAGTTAACCATAGATGTCGGCATCGGCATGAGAGGTCGGTACTGACAAGTGTGGTTAATCTAGGTGAACCTGCAACTTTCCGTACTTCTTTGGACCTTCATCTGGACTCTGCGCCAACTCTCCTTCTGGCTCAATACGACTGCTACCCCTATAAACACAAACGGTAGAGCAAATAAACGAAGGGCTAGTTTTTGCCATCACTACACGGAAGATCTGCCTCTTCTTCATCTTCTTTCTGTACACAATAGTCACCAAGGCAGCTACTTTAGGCAATTCTAGGACTTAGAATCATCCAACCTATGTACTTATGACTTATTCTCTCTCAAAGCTCTTGTAATCTCAAGCAAAATCTATCAAATCTATAAGCAACAAAGCTATAAAGTGGACATAAGGCAAACATTGTTGAACCACTATAGAATCTTGTGTCTGTGATGTTTATTTTCCTTTATTGTCACTATTACCTACTAGATCTAAGATCTAGGCTTAGATCTAGCTTGCTATTTTGGATTAGAAGAGATTTAGCAGTTAGATCCAGGGAATTTGCTTTGAAAATTTGTAAGCTTGCTGTTGGAGATCGATGACACCTAGAAAACAGAGAACTACTTTTGTAAGATCCACATGAGCAACAGTTAGTGGTGATGAAGCAAACCCCTAACAAACTGAAGTTAACAATACTAACAATCACCGAACGGAGGTTAATACTGGAAATCTAGCACTAGAATTCTCCACTCAACAGGAATTTGTAACAATAGGAGAGCTTAACGAGATGGTTAATGAAATTAACCAGAAAATGGCTGAGAGCCAAAAGGCTCTCATGGATAAGATTGATGCTTTGCTAGCACTACAGCCACTAGAAGCCCTAAGAGCTAGACAAGAAACTACAATATGGAACAAGAGAATTCCTCTATTTTCAGGCCTGAATAAGAGGAACTATAAACAAAAGAAGAAGAAGGTTGTTGGTGGAGCTGCAGGAATCGTAATAGAAGGCAACGGAAGTACTCCTCCCACTGGAAAACAGCCTGCTGCAAACTCGAACCTTGGAGTGAACACTCCTCAAGTGAACAATGCAATGCTTGTTTCTGACTCTAAATATGACATGCAATGTAACAACCCGAATTCCAGTGGGTTCGGATTTTTCGTAAAAATGCTAAAACCCAAGCCCACTGAAGCCTGAGTTGGGTATTTGGTATCCCGCAAATAGGCAAAGACAAATATATCAGAGCTCAAGTAAATATCTCACAGCGGAACTGACTAAAATATAATAATAAGTAAATACTCACCAAGATAATAACACTTCCTAAACAAGTGTCTCAAAGCTGGAAAGTCTCTGCCATCTACCTAACCTATGGAATGTTATGAGGAGGGGGTCAGAACTAAAGTTCTGATGAATGGACAAATTATACACTTCTAAGCTTAATTCTACATATATTGTTTTATTTCTGTTTTCTGTTATATTAGGTTTATTGGGTTTATAATACTCTCACCTGTGTGCGTGAATCGTACCCATCTACTCCCTAGTAGATTAAAACCTAATAACAAATATATACGTAGCTACATGCCCAATGACCGCATCGGTCCTAGGTACTACCCATAGTACCTTCTGTATTCTTCTCGAAAAAGACTCCATTGTCATGCTCCTAGAGCGTTCAGTAACTACATATGTAAAGGACAGCTTCGTGAGACCTACAATACAGATGTTCCGTCGTCTACTATGAAAACGTAAAACTGCGTCTGCACTAACCTATACTAATGCTCAAACATCCACAATGTACCACCCAGTGCGTACCTTGAGGACTATACGTAATCGTTCTTTCTACTCCCTGAATCCCGCCAACAAGGTCTACCTTGTACGGAACTTAGTCAGGGATTTTCTATATCTGTAAAGGACAGCTTTGTTAGACCTACAATACAGATATTCTACTTGGTCTATGTCTTTTCTCATCGTAGCTGTGGCCCCACGCAACCACCCTTCAACTAATCGAAAGACCTCTAAAGAGCTAAGTGGTTGTGCCCTACTGCAAACAATCTAAACATCCAATTGGTTGCGCCCTTCATCCAATGTCTTGATAGTGAAAGAATTATTGGCTTGTTAGTTTAACTCTAGTCTTTCCCGAACCCGTTCTTGATTGATGATGGCTTGATCTCCGCATGCGACTATGCTTTTGGGTCTTGACTACTAAAACCTACTCGCAAGTCAAAGTATGGTGTCATACGAATATCCTACTCCATTCATCAACCTTTTGACTGCCTACAAAGGTCCGCTTCTTTAGTCCTGCAATGCAAAAGCAGTCAAGGCATACTCTCTTGATGGAACACCTACAGACCTACCTTCGGGGGTGCAGCTTCGTTAGGCCTACCACAGAGGGCCATCCTAGAGTACCCTCACGTCCCCTTGAAGTCTCGTACTTCCTTCTAGCCTAAACTAACTAAGTTGGACGTGCTCTTTCTGTACTAAAATCTACGATGAACTGCTTCGTTAGGCTCTTCATCCTTTGGGCTATTCCAAACGCATCTTACCAATTCATTAGACCCTACGTCTAATATTTTATTATGCGTTTAGTTTACTTTTCTTATTCTGTTGGCTACTTATTTACCCTAATCAGCATAAGCGTGTCTCAGCCTCACCTAACTATTGTGAGACCATCAGTTCCTGACTGAAAGGGGATGCTTTTGGTATGGGCCTTTCTTCTATGTTTTCTTATTAACTTAGTGTAAGTTTTAAAATAAACCTTTTCTGTCATCTCTAATTATAACCTATGTTATAATTATACTTGCAATTGTTACTTCTATATTCTTTTATAACCTACATGTTATAAATATAATTACAAGTGTCTCTTTTCTATTCTAGTCTATCTTCTTTTATTATGATATTGAATTCTCTTTAGTTCTCTTATATTATATGACAATCTTGGCTTGGGACTACGTACGACTGTCACAAATTTACTTACCATAATAACTACTTTGCTTTTATTCTACTATCTGCGCAGTAAATGCAGATCTAGGTATATTTCTGTTTATTGTTTCTAGTCTTGTCAATGATTAACTTGATTTCTTCTTTAATTTCTTTAACTCTTCACTTTATTCTCTTTTATTCTAGGAAGTAGTTCTATTCTATTTGGTTGGTTACAAAAACTATGCTAAAAATCCATTTCCATATTTTAATACTAAATAATGCTATAAACAATAACTTGAAATTGCAAGATATTTCTTTTATTGTTTATTTAACTATTGGGTAATGTAAAATACAGAAATGTCTCTATTTTACACTAATTCCCTTTTTCTCTCTCCTATTCTTGCAATTACGTTTATTGTTATTTTTGTAATATTAAACTATGGAAATGTATTCTCTTTTCTAAACCAACCAACTAATCTATCACTAACTTCCAAATCAAGTTATTAGATTTGTCCCTTTTTAATTTATTTCTCCCGTTTTAGCATAATTACTGTAAATTTCTTGCTATTAGGCTTAAGCCTTTCTCTATAACTGTTAAGCCTAATATTATTCATATTTAATTGGATTTCTTTCTTTCTTTTTCATATAAATAATAATTAAATATAAGTTCTCATATAAAATTTACAGTCTCAACATAACTAATTAACAGAATTAATTACTGAAATAAATGCTGAATTAAAATATTTAACGGGAATCTAACGAAAATATATCATAAACGTAAAAGATATATAATTTAAATCCACTCACCCGTCGTCCTTAGCTTTGCTCGTCCTTAGTTTTGCTCCATGGCCTTCCTGGATCCCCTTCTAAGGTGTCTAATATTTATTAAGAAGATCTTCTTCCTAGAAATATTTTCTATTTAGGGTTCAGTCTTAGGGAATGAACCCAATTGGGAGAAAATCTGATTGTGAGAAAATAGCTAGGCCTAGGGTTCTATTTATAGGGAAGTTTGGGGATCTCAGACCGTCGGAATTTAGGATTGAATCTGGTGCAACCACGTCACAGGCTTTCTGCGGATCGTTGGATTTAGAAACCAACGTTTGAGATTGCACAAAAATTGAACTAAATAGGCTCGGCACGTCCCTGGACGAATTCACGCCCAGGGGAAAACGCGGGTCGACCTGTGTTCATCAGGGGTCGACCTTGGGTCGACCCTTGTGCATTGTGGGTCGACCTATGGGTCGATCATGGGCCTTATTTATTTATTTTTTTCGTTCTTCTGATTTTTGTTTCTCTCGTAACTACTTCGTATTAACTTAGATTTCGACAAGTTATATATGAAAATTTATCAGAAAATCACCTCAAACACAATGGTATAAGTTTCGAGACTATATTATGACAATTGCAAAATGTTTATTTTCACTGTTCAGCATTATTTAATTATTAATTATCTAAAAATGCGGAGTGTTACATTGATGGTGATAGATTAGAACTGAAGGTTGATGTAAACATGCAAAATGCCAGAAATGAAGTTCAAACTGCCTCGGTAAGACCAACTGTGCGCCAACGGGACCCTATAGGAGTGTTTCTCCCGGAGAATGAAAAACCTTGGCTTCAGCTGGCAAACCGAGACCGTTTGTAGAGTCAAACACTTGGTGTAGCCCCTGATGGCCGACCTGTAGACCACCGTGCCAGCGAAGAGTTCATCGTTGACATGGTCAAACAGTAATGGAGGAAAGTAGGGGCAGGAAGAGTGAAGACTGGGGTTCCGCGTCAAGCCGAACTCCATTCACTAAAAACATTCTAAGAGAAGAATATCCTAAGAAATTCACTATGCCGTCATACAACGGAACGACGAACCCTAAACAACACTTGTAAAAATACGAGTGGCATATGGTTGGAGCTAGAGCTACAGATGTTGTACGTTGCAGATGTTTTCCTATCTTCTTGGAAGGAGTCGCTTCGATGTAATTTACTAGACTACCGTCGATATCCATTTCTACCTTTGACGAATTAGCAAGAAAGTTTTTGGAACAGTTTAGACTCCATATTGTATGACCAAAAGATGTGATACCCTTATTTGGCTTTATCTAAGGACCAATGAGTCAAAATCTTTTTTGACTCGGTTTAACATTGTAGTCACGGAGGTAAGCAATCCCAAGGAAGATATGATTTCCATGACATTGGTCCAATTAATCCATCCGGATACAGACTTCGGTAGATGGATTAAAATGAAACAACCGACTACCATAGAAGAATTCCATCGAAAGGCAAATCAGGTCCTATAGTTAGAAGAAGCAAATATAATCGAAGGTAAGACTGTCAATCAACAACTGAAGGAAATGGTCTAGAGTAATATCATGGCTAAGCTGGAAGGCGACAACTCTAGAAATGTCACTGGAAACCCTGAAAATCAAAAGAAGCGAAACCAAAACTCCGGTGATGGGCATAATGCTAAACGCCTAAGGAAATTCGGACTAGAAAACTATACGCCATTGAACAATAGTCCGAAGAATATCTATCATACTACTTAGAGAACTGAGCGCTACAACAAACCGCCAGGAAGGAATCCTCGAAATGACAGAAGCAATCGGGGAAGTACTGCTGCTTCCACGAGATGCATGGGCATAACACTAATGAATGTGTAACATCCCCTATCTTGAGGCCCAAAGCTAAACGCTATAGATGCTGCAATCATCTATAGTATTAACATCCGACGACAAAATACGGTAATGTTAATGGTATCCATAATATCAGAAGCACATGAATATGAAACAAAAAACAGATTCAAAAACAAATTTTCTGATTACATTTCACAAAAACATGTTTCATATCCAATTACATAATCCCATATCGTTTTCCAGGTTCAAATCAAATATAATTGTTATATACATACGCCAAGAGCGACATATGAAGATGCTCCCTTGGTTGATCAGAGTACTAAATAGTCATATCAAATTTAATACAACACAGCAGAAATAAAATGAAACAACGCCTAAATATAGCTAGCATCAGCCTCCTGCCCATCTCCGGAAGCTTTATTCGTCCACCTAGTAAACCTGTAAACCCAAACTCTTAATCTACTCAAATCAATTTTGAGCACCCGAGAGTTTAAGGGGAAAAATATAAACTTCGAGTCAGACATAAAGCCTGGTGTGAATACTACTATTACATCTCGGTTTGCTAATATTAAGTGAGACCACACCGCTTAGCGGAACAGGTTTCCCCTTACTAATATCCCTTTAAAACATATCTTTTTTCAAATCAAAATCCTGCAACTAAACTAGTTAATCAAACTGATTATATCAATAATAGCAAATATCATATATGTTTAAAACATGTAATAAATGGACCAGCTATCCAAAGTGTAGTTTTGTTTGGCTAACTACTAACCTTTGGCTGACTCGGGCCTACCAGACAAACTAAACAAATTATCTAACAGCTGTTAGACATACTTCTGGACGGTCTGTCCTTAACTTACTTCTCCAAGGGTCACCTGATCCTAATGGATTTGCGGGCTCATCAATAATCTATCTCTGTACATATATATTCCTTTATGTGTGTAACCATCATTCAAGTCTTACCTGTGACTAAGCCCTACACACCAGAATTTTGGACTAAATTAGCTAGGGCTAATAGCTAATGTATAGGGTGCGACCCTATACCCGTCCCATCTGGTATACAAATATCCGAGTCATTTTACTTAGGGTTAACTACCCTTTAAATTTTTCTTGAAAACCATTTCAAAATGATTTAACCCTTTAAATCACACTTATATGAGAAAAATAAACTATTTACTTTACTCAAATCTCTTTGCCATGATATATGCTTTACTCAAAACATTTTTGATGAAAACATTCGAAACCTTTGTTTAAAACTTTTAAACAATCTTATTCGAAACCAATGAAAGTGATAGTATTATGGGTATGCCCTAGAGGCAATTCTATAATTTTTAACTCCAAAATCGATTCTTGTTCGAAATAAAGGTGTTTCTTCTTTCTATTATATATTTGTTATAATGTATTATAAATAATTAAATGTTTAATTATAAATATATTTAACAGAAAATCCATAAATGACGTGTTTGTGATAGTAATTACAATTAGTTGTAATCATGAGTATTAGATCACATTGTTACAAAACACATCATTTTAAATGTTCCTAGTCAAGATGCATCGACACTGGATATCGATATATCCATTGAGACTAGAGTACGTAATGCTCACCAAATGTTGGGCAGTGTATTAATCATGACTGCTGTGGGCACTTAGAGGTTATGTACTGATAGTTATTGGATAGCTATAGAACAACTCACTCGGTAGTTTTCTGTTGGTTAATATAACTAAGGTCAAATAGAAAATATCGATATGAATAACTTACACAATTCTTTCAATTTGAGAATATTGTCAACCTTCAATATGAAAAACTATGCTTTGATTATAGTCAAATCATGGAATGACATCCATCACGTGATTATAGTTGGGCCGAGTGGAAGTATTGGAAGGAAGACACTATTCAAGAGAGGATTCGTCACTTCAGTTATATGAGGTTAGTATCATGGTCAACTCAAGTCAACCTAAAGTTAAAATCTCTGGCCAGAGTAGTACGGTTAATAATAATTATTATTATTGAACAAAGGATTTTGTATTTGGACTATAGAGTTGAATATGGATAATATTGGAATTTTGACCATTACCAAATTCCATAACCAAAGTGATACAGTTTTGACGAAGATAATTGGTGTATATAAATGTCACTAACGAGTAATGCTTATTAAATTAAATAAGATTTTACTGAAAATGAATAAGCGATAAATTTAGCCATAATGTCACACCACTTGCTAAGTGACGTGTGAACGTTAACATTCGAATAGTTCGGTGTTAATTGCTAACCAAATTTACACCCAAGAGTTACACAACTGAAATGATGAATTCCCTTAAGACCGAATGATATAATTAGTTTATAATTGTTATAAATAAATTAATATTTATGAAATATTAATTACAAAAATTTGAATATGGTTTGAGAAATAAAAATTGTTATATATTTATAATAGTTATAAATGTACCAATCGATATACGATATTGATAAGCGATTAAATTAGATTTAATTGCATATCATTTTGGCTTGGGCTTAAATTGGTTTAAAGCCCATCTTTAGGGCTGCAAATTTCGGTTTTGACAAGTTATTGGAGGCGGATAAAACTTAGGATTAGACCTAGAGATGGATGGCTAAGATTAAGAGAGAATAGATAATGAGATTGTCCTAATATCTCTCTTGTACAAGGCTATATATATGGATCTCTAAACCCTTAATCATAAACAACTTTTGGCTAGTTTGCTGGCTGAAATTAATCCCCATATCAGTTCTAAGAATCTCAAATCAATTCAAGTTAAGTAAAAGCACTATTTGATAGAAAAGGTTGACAATTCCAGACTTGCAATCTGACGGATCGAGCATAACTAGAGAAGGGAATTCATTGATTGAAGTGGAATCAAAGGCATCATCAATTGGTATTTTATTTATATATCACAGTAATCATATCATATTTTATGATTTAATATTGATTAATGTCAAATCTGTATATATATTAATGGTGTATATGTAGTTAGGTGAGATTTTTATAGGTATATGTAGTTGTTACAAATTGGTTTGGTTATGTGCATAGTTATATTATTATGTGTTATAATTTATGTATAAATAAATCTAATTTGCTGGAAAAAAAATTAAATTTTGTCATTATTAATTATTTTATGTATATTTATATATTAATTTAAATATAGACTAATGTATATTTTGAACATATAATTACATATACATATATTTATAATGTATAAATAGCTTAGAATTTTTATACATAATATGAATTATCAAATTCAAAAATAAATTATATATATATATAAATAATCTTAAATTATCTTTTATTGGTTATTTGAATTGTTTATTATATCTAAAATAATTATTGCACTGAAAATTCAATTTTATATTTTATAAAATTACTACATCTATGTAATAACCCACAGAAAGTTTTTCAGAATTTTTTTTTAATATTTAATATTTTTAATAATTAAATTACTTCGGTTGAACATTTCTTTTATTTATTAAAAATAATATTTTATTTCAAAAAATCATGAAAAAAATTTTGAAACTGTATTTTATGACCCCAGATTTCATAAATTTTAAAATTTTATTTTTTAATATTTATTACTAATAATTTTAATTATAATGATCAAAACTATTTATTATATATATATATGTATATATATAATGATGACAAAATTATAAAATTATTATTTTATGTTTGTTATGCTAATTTCGATCTGGAAATAATTTGTCATATATATTTATATTTTAAGCATTTGAATGTAATTAATTATTCATATATATACATTTTATTTAACCTTATATATATATAATTTTAAATATTATATATATATGTATGTATAATTTTATATGTTTAATTATGTATATATATTTATACAAATGTTTTAAATTATATATATAGATATATATATATATATTTAATTTTGAGATTTTTAGTTATGAAATATATTTTAAATATATGTATACGTATTTATATAAATATACTTTGCATTATAGATTTATGCACATATTTAGACAACATACAATACATAAAAAATGAGCTAATGTGTCCGTTGCAATGTAAATCCCAACATCTATATACGAGCATGTTATACTCTTCACAGATTATTATGTTACACATGCACACACGTGTATATTTATATGATACATGTATATATACAAATTAAATCATTCAAATTAAATTTACATTACAAAATACTTAAATTTAAATAAAATACATGATTTTATTAAAACAAATTTAGAATTGTTCTAAATGAATTAGACTTCATAGGCCCAATAGAGATCCAATAGGATAAAAAAAATTGAAATACGCCCACCACTACCGCTGCAGGCTAACCCAGTTCTAATAGAAAGTACCCCATTCGATATAAGTAAACTACTTTACTTAATAACCTTAGGCCTAAAGGCCAAACATACATTTCGAAACCATAGACGGTAGTCCTTTCGAAAACATTGAAAACACCTTCTCCGAAAGCTTTATAAACCTTATACATCCTCTTTTAAAATCCTTTAAATATGCATGTCAAAACCATTGGAAACCTTCCTTTTAAACTAAGGTAAACCTTTCGAAAATACTGGAAACCATTCCTTTAACCTTTATTGGTCACCTTTCGAAAGCATCAAAGTATACTACTTAAAACTAATAGAGTTAGGGGTATGCCCTAAGGGAAATTCTGTAATTTGTTAACTCCGAAATCAATTCTTGTTCGAAATAAAGGTGTTTCTTCTTTCTGTTATATATTTGTTATAATGTGTTATAAATAATTAAATGTTTAATTAAAATATATTTAACAGAAAATCCATAAATGACGTGTTTGTGATAGTAATTACAATTAGTTGTAATTATAAGTATTTGAGCACATTGTTACAAAACGCATCATTTTAAATGTTCCTAGTCAAGATGCATCGACACTAGATATAAATGTATCCGTTGAGACTAGAATACGTAATGCTCTCCAAATGTTGGACAGTGTATTACTCATGACTGCTGGGGGCACCTAGAGGTTATGTACTGATAGTTATTGGATAGTTATAGAATAACTCACTCAGTAGTTTTCTGTTGGTTAATATAACTAAGATCAAACAAAAAATATCGATGTGACTAAATTACACAATTATTTCGACTTGAGAATACTGTCAACCTTCAATATGAAAACTCTGCTTTGATTATAGTCAAATCATGGAATGACATCCATCAAGTGATTATAGTTGGGTCGAGTGGAAGTATTGGAAGGAATACACTATTCAAGAGAGGATTCGTCACTTTAATTATATGAGGTTAGTATCATGGTCAACTCAAGTCAACCGAAAGTCAAAATCTCTGGCCAGAGTAGTACGGTTAATAATAATTATTATTATTGAGCCAAGGATTTTGTGTGTGGACTATAAAGTTGAATATGGACAATATTGGAATTTTGACCATTACCAAATTCCATAAATCCAAAGTGATACAGTTTTGACGAAGAGAATTGGTGTATATAATTGTCACTAACGGTTAACACTTATTAAATTAAATAAGATTTTATTGAAAATGAATAAGCGATAAATTTGGCTACAATGTCACACCACTTGTTAAGTGATGTGTGAACGTTAACATTCGAATAGTTCGGTGTTAATTGCTGACCAAATTTATACCCAAGAGTTACACAACTTAAATGATGAATTCCCTTAAGACCAATGATTTAATTATTTTATAATTGTTATAAATAAATTAAATTAGTTAATATTTATGAAATATTAATTATAAAAATTTGAATTTGGTTTGAGAAATAAAAATTGTTATATATTTATAATAGTTATAAATGTACCAATCGATATACGATATCGATAAGCGATTAAATTAGATTTAATTGCATATCATTTTGGCTTGGGGTTAAATGGGTTTAAAGCCCATCATTAGGGCTGCAGATTTTGGTTTTGACTAGTTACTGGAGGCGGCTAAAACTTAGGATTAGACCTAGAGATGGATGGCTAAGATTAAGAGAGAATATGTAATGAGATTGTCCTAATATCTCTCTTGTACAAGGCTCTATGTATGGATCTCTAAACCCTTAATCATAAAAAAATTTAGGCTGCCATAATTATCAAGTTTGATGGCCGAAATTATTCCCCATATTAGTTCTAAGAATCTCAAATCAATTCAAGTTAAGTAAAAGCACTATTTGATAGAAAAGGTCGACGATTCCAGACTTGCAATCTGACGGATCGAGCATAACTAGAGAAGGGAATTCATTGATTCAAGTGGACTCAAAGGCATCATCAATTGGTATTTTATTTATATATCACAGTAACCATATCATATTTTATGATTTAATATTGATTAATTCCAAATCTGTATATATATTAATGATGTATATTTAGTTAGGTGAGATTTTCTTAGGTATATGTAGTTGTCATAAATTAGTTTGGTTATGTGCATGGTTATATTATTATGTATTATAATTTATGTATAAACAAATCTAATTTGCTGGAAAAAAATTAAATTTTTTCATTATTAATTATTTTATGTATATTTATATATTAATTCAAATATAGACTAATGCATATTTTAAACATATAATTACATATATGTATATTTATAATGTATAAATAGCTTAGAATTTTTCCTTACACCTATTTGTACATAATATGAATTATCAAATTCAAAAATAATTTTTTTACATATAAATAATTTTAAATTATATTTAATTGATTATTTGAATTGTTTATTATATCTAAAATAATTATTGCGCTGAAAACCCGATTTTATATTTTTCAAAATTACTAAATCTATGCAGTACCCACGAAAAAAATTTCAGAATTTTTTGTTAATATTTAATATTTTTAATAATTAAATTACTTCGGTTGAACATTTTTTTTATTTATTAAAAATAATATTTTATATCAAAAAATCAGGAAAAAAAATTTTGAACCTATATTTTTTGATCCTTAATTTTTGTAGATTTTAAATTTTGATTTTTTAATATTTATAACTTATATTTTTAATTATTATGTTCAAAACTTTTTATTATATATATATATAATTATGATAAAATTATAAAATTATTATTTTATGTTTGTTATGCTAATTTCGATCTGGAAATAATTTTAAAATATATATATTTATATTTTAAGTATTTGAATGTAATTAATTATTCATGTTTATACATTTTATTTAACCTTATATATATAATTTTAATTATTATTATTATATATATATATATATATGTATGTATAATTTTATATGTTTAATTATGTATATATATTTATACAAATGTTTGAAATTATATGTATATATATATATATAATTTTGAGATTTTTAGTTATGAAATATATTTTAAATATATGTATACGTATTTATATAAATATAGTTTGCATTATAGATTTATGCTGATATTTAGACAACATACAATACATACAAAATGAGCTAATGGTGTCCGTTGCGATGTAAATCCCAATGTCTATATACGAGCATGTTATACTCTTCACGGATTATTATGTTACACATGCACACACATGTGTATATTTATATGATACATGTATATATATAAATTAAATCATTCAAATTAACTTTACATTACAAAATACTTAAATTAAAAAAAACATGATTTTATTAAAACAAATTTAGAATTGTTCTAAATGAATTAGACTTCATAGGCCCAATAAAGATCCAATAGGATAAAAAAAATTGAAATACGCCCACCACTACCGCTGCGGGCTGACCCAGATCCAATAGAAAGTACCCCATTCGATATAAGTAAACTACTTTACTTAATAACCTTAGGCCTAAAGGCCAAACATACATTTCAAAACCATAGACGGTAGTCCTTTCGAAAACATTGAAAACACCTTATCCGAAAGCTTTATAAACCTTATACATCCTCTTTTAAAATCCTTTAAATATGCCCGTCGAAACCATTGGAAACCTTCCTTTTAAACTAAGGTAAACCTTTCGAAAATACTAAAAACCATTCCTTTCGAAACCTTTACTGGTCACCTTTCGAAAGCATCAAAGTATACTACTTAAAACTGATAAAGTTAGGGGTATGCCCTAGGGCAATTATGTAATTTGTTATATATATCTAACTCGTTGACTAATCTTGTTCGAAATAAAAGGTATTTTCTTCCTATTATATACTTGATATAATGTGATTTTGTTAATTTATCACAATGAAACAAATATACCATTTTATATGATTCCTAGTCAAGATGCATCGAGACAGGATATCGATGTATCCGTTGAGACTGGTGTACGTAACGCTCTCCAAATGTTAGGTAGTGTATTACTTATGACTGTTGGGGGCACCTAGGAGTTACGTACTAATAGTTATTGGATAACTATGGAATGACTCACTCGATAGTTTTCTGTTGATTAATATAACTAAGGTCAAACAGAAAATATCGATGTGACTGATTTACACAGTTCTCTCGACTTGAGAATACCGTGGATCTTCAATATGAAAGCTCCGCTTTGATTATAGCCAAATCATGGCATGACGTCCATCGAGTGACTATAGTTGTGTCGACTGGAAGTATTGGAAGTGGAGCATTATTCAAGAGAGGATTCGTCTCCTCACTTATATACTGTTAGTATCACAGTCAACTCAAAGTCAAAAGTCTCTGGCCAGAGCATTTCGATTAATAATAATTGTTATTATTGAACCAAGGACTTTGTATTTAGACTATAAAGTTGAATGTGGATGAGGTTGGAATTTTGACCATTACTAAATTCCATAAGTCCAAAGTGATATAGTTTTGAAGAAGAGAATTGGTGTAAACAAATGTCACAACCGGGCAACGCTTGCTAAGTGACCATTACTAAAATTGGATTTTATCGAAAATGAGTAAGCGATAAATTTGGCCATAATGTCACACCACCTGCTAAGTGACGTGTGAACGTTAACATTAGAATAGTGCGATGTTAATCGCTGACCAAATTTACACCTAAGAGTTACACAGCCGAAATGATGAATTCCCTTAAGACCGAACGATTTAATTAGTTTATAATTGTTATAAATTAATTAAATTAATTAATATTTATGAAATATTAATTATAAAATTTGAATATGATTTGAGAAATAAATAATGTTATATATATTTATAATAGTTATAAATATATCGATCGATATACAATATCGACAAGCGGTTAAATTTAATTTAATTGCATAGTATTTTGGCTTGGGCTTAGATGGGTTTAAGGCCCATCATTAGGGCTGCAAAATTTCGGTTTTGGGAAGGTTTTGGTGTGGCTAAAACATAGAGAATTGGCTTGGAGATAATGGGTTGAGATCAAGTGAGAATGGGTAAAAAAGTTTTCCCCGTTTCTCTCTAATACAACCATATATATATATATATATGTATGTGTGTGTGTGTGTGTGTCTCTCTCTCTCTCTCTCTCTAAAAATAAGAAAATGAACCTTTTTGGCCGCCATTACCTTCTACATTGCCGGTTAAAACATAGCTCTCAATCCACTCCAAAATTCTCAAATAATTTCAAATTAAAATAATACTATTTGTTAGTTAGAGGTCGGTGATTCCGGACTTGCAATCTGACGAATCAAGAACAGTAAAGGAAAGGGAAGTCATTGCTTCAACGTGGATTCAAAGGCATCATTAAATTGGTAATTTTAATTCATATTATAGTAATTAAATTATATTTTATGATTCTATAATGAGCAATTTCATATCTGTTTAAATATATTGCTACTATATGTTTAGTTAGGTGAGATTTTGTAAGTAGATGTGGTTGTCACAAATCAGTTTGGTTATGTGCATAATTTGTTTATTATACTATTTGATTTATGTATAGACAAATGTTGTTTACTGTACAAAATCAATTTTTGTCTTTAACAATTGTTTTATATATATTTATTAATAAATTCATATATATATATATATTAGTGTATATTTCTCTCTCATAATAGCATATATGCATATATAAGATATATATATATATGATTTAAAAATTTTAGTACACTTATTTATATATAATATGAATATACAAATTCGAAAATTAATTATCATACATATATTCATATTTTTAAATTAACATTTATTGAATTTTTGAATTGTTTATTATATATAAAATAATTATTACATTAGAAATTCAATTTATATTTTCTAAAAATATTATATCATTTCAAAAACATATAGAAAATTTAGGAATTTTTCAATACATTTTATTATTTTTAATAATTAATATTATTTCGAAAAAACTGTTTATGATTTATTAAAAATAATAATTTAATTGAAAAATTCTTCAAAATTTTTCGTAACCTTTTATTCATGATCCTAGAATTTTTGAAATTTTAATAATGTATCATTTTATATTAAATAATTATTGCCGAAATCAATGTATTTGTTTTTAAAAATAATAATTCAACTTTGAAAAATCTCCAGATTTTTCCTAAGCTTTATTTATGATACTAGATTTTTGAAAATTATAAAATTTTAATTTTCATCAATTGATTATTTTATGTTAATTATTTATGGATGAAAACATTACTTTATTCGTAATATATACAAATTAAAACACTAAAATTATTTGTTTGCAAAACTAAGTTAATTTTGAATTATAAATAATTTTTAATAATTGTTCTCTCTCTTTCTATATATATATTTATCAATATATAAATGTTTTATGTTTATATATTATATATAATATATTTATACATACATATGTGTGTGTGAGTGTGTGTATTGTCACACATATACATGCACATATTTGGACAACATACATGACATACAAAATGAGCTAATATGTCTATTGCGATGTAAATCTCAACATCTACATATGGGCATATTATACCTTTCACGGATTATTATGTTACACATGCACTCACACATATATGTATATGATACATTTATGTATAAACTAAATCAAATAAAATTAATTTCATATATTAATATATTTGAATTTAAATAAAATAAATGATTTTATTTAAATGAAATTTAGAAATGTTTTAATTCAGTTAGACTTCATAGGCCCAATAAAGATCCAATAGGGTAATTTTTTTGAAATTCACCCATAACTTCCGCTGCGGGCTGGTCTAGTTCCAACAATGGTATCAGAGCCCAATAGCCCATGCGGTCTAAATTAGTCATATTAGGGCTAACTAATTAAGCTTGCCCACTTAGTACGATGTCTAGAAAGGTAATGTCTAGGATTGGAATTGGGTAATCAAGTATCCTGTCCTACCAGCTTACTGGCCTGGCCAGAAAGGTGAAGTGAGCCCAAAGGTTGCTCCTAATAGAAAAGGCCCAACTTAATTTGGGCCTTGGGCTAATTTTCAAAATCGTTTTAAAAATTAATGTTAAAGATTTTAACTTTAATAGTTAAATTTAAAATAAAACATGTTTATTATAAAATTATAATACTACATAAGTTTTCAAAAAGTTTGAAAATATTTATATAATAATTTCAAATTTTAAATTTATTAATAAGATTGATAAAATAAATTAATTCAATATGTTAATTAGTTAATGCATATATGCATGTATTACATATATTGATATATGTTATGTTATTTTAAAATGTTTAAGATAACATAAGTATACATGTATGTATACAAGATAACTTTTGAAATTAATAAATTTTAATAAAAATTATTTAATTGAATAAATTAATTAAAGGTTGACTAATTAAATAAAATACACATATATGTGATATATGTGTGTTACACTATAAAGGTTATAGTATACACTATAAATGTTATAGTAGATATGTCCAATATAAAAGTTATATTGGAATACTAATTTAAAATTAATTAAAGAGTTAATTTAATAAAATTAATTAGATAAGATTTAATTAATGATATATACGTAAGACTATCATATAACTAATATGAAATATAAAAGTTATATAACAATAAAACTTATATGATATGTGTATAAACTAAATGTGGAACATTAAAGAAACCCAAATAGACTTGAGAAATAAATACATATGTAAATGTATATATACCATGATTTTTGATGTATTTGACACTTGAATCGCTGGGGTATTTCATAAGAAATATATTATTCTGTAAGTCGATGTCACTCAATATATATTGAAGATTACGAATCTTCAATATAATGTTGTCCTCTACCGTATATATATATATATATATATTAATAAATTACTTACATACTCCTTAGTAGTTGAGGAAACTCAAGCTAGGGATGTTATGCGTAGTTTTATTAATATATTGAACAGATGAGGTAAGATAACTATATGTATTTGTTGAGCAAATTCAAGGTACATATACTATACTTAGGCCATCATGATACGATAGGTATGAGTGAATAATCTCTTTCGATTTGTTGAGCAAACTCAAGGTTGAAATGAGATTAGAACAAGGAAAAATGGGTTTTGTATATGATACAACCGATGAGGTATTATCCATCATTTGTGGGGCTATGATTTGTTGAGCAAACTCAAGGTCAGAATACCAAAAAAAATGAGTCCTAACACCCACTAGTGAAGTTGTAAGACTTCTATGTTTCATCTTAGGGTTTGGAGAAATATAAAAGACTAGTCGGAGCCTTATTAGAAAAATGAAATGGTAACATTTAACATTTCTAATATTGTAAGAACATATGCTATATAATGTTATAATTATCTACAATAATAAATTTGTGCATTTAATATGATTGATAAAACGTTTGTCAATTAACATATATAAACAAACTGAATTAAAAGTTGACAAATAGAAATATAATATATACTTACTAATGATTCTAATTGCATGTTATATAATGTTTCTATACCCATGCAAGTGCCCAATTTCAACTACTTAATACATTCGTAAGTTGGTCACTTATATGTTTATTTGGTGTAAGAGTCTTGAAACTCGGCCTTCGAAAATTGGCACCCGTACTTCACTTGTACTCGAATGCCATAGATTGAAATGCCGAATCTGGCTCCCTAGAGCTTATAACACAGTAAGTATAACAACACAGCGGAATAAAGAAATAGATGATATCATATACAACTCCAATGAATACAATATCCAGAATGATATACAACAATGATATTAATATGATACAACAATATCAGAGATATGATACAATGCTACAGCGGAAATAACAACAATGGAAGAGATCACTCCAAATGATCTACAAAAGAGAATGCCTCCAACAACTCCAACATCAGCTCGAACCACCATCACGTTGCACCAAGATAAGCAACGTCAGTCCTGATTTCCAAAAACTGAACTAGCTCCAGATAATCTACTAAACCTGACTATCTGAAAAACCCAACTCTAGACTGCCCGTGTGAAAAATTATGGGCACCCAGAGTTTAGGAAGGGAACAATAAACTCCAGGTCAGTCATGGGACTGGTGTGAGCAACAAAAACAGTTTATCTTTAAATAAACCACAAAAGAATTTTAAATATTGAAATCCGCAATGCTTTTTGGAAAATGAAACTACCATAAGACCTCCCGCCACACGCACAATACAAACGTAGAATTGGAGGAGATTTCTTCTTATGATAGTCAAACATGCTTACTACGCCAAATCATTGGATTATTATTATTAGTGCATAGTGGAAAACATTTCGAAAGTATAATATAAATCTTAGCCAACATACAACCATTATTGTATGCCTACTATAGCTACTATGTTCAATAGCAGGTTACCGCCACATTCCATATCAGGTTATACAACTAAAACCGTACAAGGCTCGTATTGTTTCTTTGGATTTCCAACAAATGGTCAGGCTAAGGAACTTCCTATGCCACATGGGTACGCCTCTAGCGGGACATCCCGAGAACTAACTAGCTCTCTGCCAACACAAGGCCGGGTTACCTCTTACACCAGGTAACTACTACACGAATATGCCACCCCCCGGTCCTTTGGGACCTTTATCCGAGGCGCCTCGATCACACAACAACAATCACACAGTAAATGAGATTGGAGCAACCACACAGGTAAATATCTGGGCTCCATACCATGATACCACCTTTTTCCAGAAGGAAATGACATACCCTAAAGGGTGCGACCCTCATAACCTTGCCGCATCTTTCCTGTTTCGACCATTTCCGGGTTGTGAGGTACGATGAGGTCTCGTCCACAAAGCTACGCTTTTTCACAAAGCCGTGCTTTGATCAACAAATGATCAGCAAATGACCATCAACACACAGCAACACTTAGCATGCCACACTACCAAATTGGGAGTATATCACTGAAAACCTTCAACTACATAACCTCTGAGCTCGTACGTCTCAGAGAAGGGTGTTAAGCTAAGAGAATAAATTCTCCGCCACCAAACAGAAATGTATTTGAAAGAAATCAGCTTTATATCTCAAAGTGTAATGTCAGACATACAACCATACAAGTCTGTTCCGGGTTCGAACAGAACCGAAGGCACTTCCAAAGAAGCCCTTGCAATCTGGGTATTCACAATCCTGATCGAACTTCCCATCACTTAGGGAATCTCTATACCAGCGCGACTCAGTGCAGAGACAATCGATAGGTCATCCTATCGTTCTCACAAATACCTGGTCTTCACCACCGGTCTTCAAATGCTATCCATATACGACGTATCACTTATTCAGAATGGGTTATATGACACAAAGTCCTCTCCCGGCTAAACCGAATAGTGAGCGCAATATTTAAAAACATATGGATATGGGATTTCAGTTAAGTCACAACTTATTACCCAAAACTTCTCTTTCAAAGGGTTTAAACACATTACCATTTAATCTTTTACAAAAAGATTTATCTCACAAAGTTCACCCAGTTTTCACACAGATTTATTCATAGATTTTCCCAAATCAATTTCCATTTCAATTGGATTAACTCATTAAATCTTTAAATCAAAGATTTAACTGATAGCTTTCAAAACAATTCCATTTCGACTTTGTATACAAAAGGTACACCTTTCCAATTTCAAAACAAAGTTCAACAATCTTTCACAAAGATTTATTCATAACTCGGAAAGCCGTTTTCCAATTCAAACTTGAAATTCCTTTAATTAAATTGGAATTTCATTTCTTATATGAAAGCTTTTATCATTTGAAAACAAATAGTTTTCATTTCGGAAAATCTAATTCATTTATACGAGTTAAAGTCTTTGGGTTAAATTCAAGTTCTCAAAACCATACTTTTAAAATGGTTTAAATTCATATAAACACATTTATAACATCTTTAACCATAATTTCCAAACATGGAATTCAATTCCAAATTTTGAATTCAAATTCAAATTAATTTATTTAAATTGGAAAACTTAACCAAGTTATTCAAAATAACTTTTATCTTAAAACTCTTTTTCAAAAGCTTTAACATTTAACCCAAATCCATTTTCAAATCAATTGAAATTAACATTTCAATTTCAAATTTATTAAATTAAATCATCTGTGACTTAACCGATTTCCTCGTGAAATCCATATTTGTGTGTGTAAAAGTGTAGTCCAGGGGTTTAACACAATAGTGCAACATCATTCAATCATCACAGATTCAAATATAACAATATAGGTGATAAGCGATATAAACTATAATGCTTATCTTTTATTCACAGATCATAGATATATAAATTACAGATAATATATTACATTCATCCCAGATAAATGAACTACAGTACAGATCACATACAAATCAGGATATATCATAAAGCATCACAAATCAGGGATATCAAACAATTCACCCATTCAATAAAATCCAAACATCCATAAGTAGGATCAATTTAATTTTCTGATTGATTTAAATCAGATTAATTTCTATGAATAAATCACTAATCCTAGTTAATTAATCATTAATTACAAACCATTTGAATTAATTATCCTTTGATTAATTAATTAACCTTTAATAATAAATTAATTAACCTTTAATAATAAATTAATTAACATTTAATTATAATTCATCAACCTTTAATTATTAAATAATTAACCTTTAATTATTTAATTCACCATTTAATTAATTATCTTTAATTAATAAATTAACCCTTAATTAATTACCATTTAATTAATTATTCTTAATTAATTAAAATAAGTGATTATTCTTAATCACTTAATCAACTTTAACCATTAATTAATTACTTTTAATTAAGTAATTAACTTTAAGTAATTAATTACCTTTAATTACTTATATTAATTATCCTTAACCATTCATAGTAATTAGCCATTAATTACTTTTAATTAATATTCATAAATCTCTAATCAGTAGTTAATCAATCATAATCATTAGTTAATTAAATTAATTAACTATTCTTAATTAATTTCATTTAGTAATTATCCTTTTAACTACTTTTATTAACTGATTAACCTTTAATTACTTTCATTAAGTAATTAACCTTTAAAAACCTTTTATCTTTCTTAATTAACTTCTTAATTACATTATTAAGTTTTAAAATAAACTTTAAAATAAATGTTATATATATCTTAAATATTTTTAAACTTAGTTAATTTAAAATAATTTAATTTAAAAACCTTTTAGCCAATTCAAAACTTGGATAAACATTCATTATTTACAAAAGAACTGGGTTTAACAAAATTGTTTTAAATAAAACTTGATTTTTGTTTTAAAATTTAAAACTATTTTTACCCTCAATTTCCAGACCCGAGAAAAAACAAGAAAATCCCGAGCTCAACCCCGGGCAAACTCCCCTCATCTCGTCTTCGAGTCAAACCCTGATTTTCTTCGAGACATACCCAAGAAAACCCTTTCTTCCTCAATCACTACAACATCATCCTGACACAACATACACGCGTGCACGTGTACCAACACTCTGGTCATCTCCGACCAATGCCACTACCACATGCAGGTCATCGTCGACCTACTCGACCCAAGCAATCACCTAGAATTCCCAAACAACAACGAATTTGAGATCGAGCAACCTGACTCGAAACTGGACCAAAACGACCATCACGAAAAACGCCTCGCTCTTCCTCCCTTGACCATCAGAGGTCACGTGCTTCTGGTCAAAGCATCGCCTGAATTTTAGGCTTCGATCGCCACCGGAGCGAACACTTCCGTTGCTTCGACGCTGATGAAATCGTCACAGGAACCCCCTCAACCAAAACTAAGCATAAAACCCTACATCACTGACGTACGGCCACCTCGATGATTTATAAATTCATCTATTATTTTTCCCTCGATTGTCAACCTTCATACTACCTCCAACCTTGATCGCGACCACTATTACCTCTCCGTTCGTCGACAATTGACGAAAACCCATATTTTGATGATCCCAGAACTGCACCCTAAATGCTTAACTAAAAATAGAGATTTTGGTTTCAAAAATCAAGTTTTTGTTTTAACATTTGATTCATATGCCTGAATCGATGAATTGTGAAGATTGAATTTTGACTCATTTAAAGCTTTGCTCTATTCTTTCAATTCCCAGAGACATTGACAAGTTATTTTAACTTGAATTTATTTTTAAAATTTAGTTCATGATCAAACAAACAGTTTTTGTTTTGATCTCAAGTCCAAACAGCTACTAGATCAAGAGGATTTGATTTTTGAAATGAGACTTATGTTCAGAGTTTCAAACAGAGAATGAACAAAAGCCTGCACACATCATTTCCAGAAAAACTCATACACACACACACATAGATATATATATATATAGGTATGCACTAATACACCCATACTTATTCACTGATGTGCAAGCAACAGATTCATGCCTTTAAATTTAAAAAAAATGAGGTTACTCACCTTGATTTCAGAAAGAACAGAGTTTTATTTGTGTTGAAACAGGCTTTTGAAAAACTGGCAGTTGAGATCTTTCTTTCTTGATTCTTTGATTGATCCGGTTTGTCTTGAATTGTATTGTTGTTTATATTGAATTATCGTTTGAGTTTTAAATGATATTTACTTTAGAGATTTTTTTCTCAGTTTTGAATGGAACGAAAACTGAGATGAAAAGGCTTTGATACAAAACGAGTTACAGGGTGATACATTTTTTTATACAAGTTGATATGAGTTTGGTACAATATAAATCAGAGATATTTTCTTGTTTGATTCAGCTGATCTTAGATTTTGGTGGCTGATAGATTATGGCATTAATTACCTTGTACCATATAAATTTTTATTTATAAATTTTCTTTCTCTCGGCTGTACAAATATATGAGATAGTTTCATCTTTTGGTGGCTGATGGCACTTTGCCTTTGTGCTGCATTCATTAGCTTTGTACAAAATATATTTTTAATTTGTTCCTTCTTTTGCAAGCCAATACATGCATTTTCTTGTTTCATTCATTCACATATACTTGCTTACTTGTTCACATACTTTATTCTTTTTTTCTTGCTTTGACTATGCTAAATTTGATTTCGACTGAAGATATTAGCATTAAATGAATTTGTCTCATTTCTTGTTAATTGTTTTATAAGCTTCATAGATATTGATATTTTATTTTTTTTACTTTGTTTCATACTTGAACGTATTTGCTTTCTTTCTTAAGTTATATTGCTTTGTAATTCAAATGAATTTCTATAATTATTAGGTTGTTAAAATTCTCTAATGTATTCACTTAATATTTTACATAATATACTTTATCTTATATAATTTGTATTTTTATTTTTAAACCATTTATTTACGATTTAAATTCAAATATCAATATATATATATATACATATATATATGTGTATATATACAAACTCAAATCTACTCATATATATATACAATTTAAATTCAAATGATTTAACACGTATCTTATTTGAATTGGGGAAACTCAAATCAATTTATCAATTAATTCCACAAATTTTTATTCAAAAACTAAATTAATTATTAATTTAAATTAAATTAAAATCTGGGGTCGTTACATTTGGTTTAGACCGTGTATTGCATTTTATGAGTTTTTGAACTCTAAATGCAATTCAAGACTATGGATATTTGATCCATGTACTTTCACATATAAATGTTATATGGTGAATAGTCATAGTTTGTGGGGTGCAATATTTCGATGAAGTTAGTTCATTCGAAGTAAGCCAATAAATATTATTTAAAGATCATGTATTCAACTTGAATGATTTCAAAAGGATCATATTGTGTTAATGTAACACAAGACCATAAACTACGAGATACATCTAAGAACTTGATCGTTGAAATGTCATCTTGATCGGTTTACATAAAGTGCAACATATTTGATATCTTAAATGTTAAGAATAATCGAATGTGCTTTTGTAAAAGGTTCATTATGATATTGTAGCAAGGTTTTCTTTTGAATAGTTTGACCATTTGAAAGAAAAACGAATGTATAAGAATATGTGTAATTTAAGGTAAAGTTGGAATGAAGAGAATGAATAGTCAATTCTGCTTCATAGAGAAACATTGGAAATAAGAATTGTAATATAACTGATACTTAATATTGGAATATGAAATATGATTTTTATTCCAAAATGTATTTTCATATCGAATTTTTTTTCTATATCATTTATTTCTTTGAGTTCAAGATATTTGATCAAAGAACCCTCCTCTGTAAACTAGTTGTAGCATATGAAATAAGTAAACAATATTAACAATGTTAAGTGAATGGTGGATCTCTAAATTTAGTACGCTATTATAGTAATGGCGGAAATAGTGGGAGCATGCCATATAACACCTAATGATTGCATCAAATTACAAAAATTGTTTTCGTAATATGTACCGAACATTATTTGTGAAATAATATTTATTTTTGGTATTGACTGAAAAATAGATATAAGTATATTTCAATATGAGTATTATGAATATTCATTATGAAATATAACTATATTATGGAATTTGTTTTCATAGTAAAAGTGATGCAACAAAAATACATATGTATCTAATATTATTTACAGTTGTTTTGGAATTATAGACTAAGCCGTAGTTTTGAGAAATAATTTTACTATATGATTATGAATCATATGATACAGGTTAATTATATCTCAAACAATTAATGGCTATGCATCCATTCAGTGGGAGCACCATAAGAGTTGATGAACTCTTTGAACTAATACATATTGATGTATGCAATCACAAGTCTATTAATACCAAAATGGTTCCACATACTTTGTTGTATTCATCGATGATTTATTACCAACATGAACATGTGTATTAGATACACATGTAGTAAGTTTATGATAAAATCATAGAATATAAAAGAAAAGTAAATAAAATAACATGCAATAGAATAAAATGATTTGATTTGGTCGAATAAGTGAGTATATTGGAAAGAGTTCCAAATGTACCTAAAATTAAATATAGATTCAATCTCAAAATCACTCCTCCATGTGGTACATAATGATGCATCGATATGGAGTAATCAGACACTGTTGGACAATTTACGATTAATTATGAGTGAAGTTGAGTTAGTTTCTTTCTATAAGGTCATGTACTTAAGATTAGTACACAAGGTTGATATTATTTCATCTAAACAAAAGTTTACAAAATCATATAAGGTAAGGGTTTGTAAGAAATCCCAACATATCTTAGGCCAAGGAGTTGGCAGGTTGTGCAAGTCGAAAGATTGTACGTAATTATTGTTCATGAGGAATCTTGTATGAATCTCCAAAAATATTTTTTGGAAAGGTCCGTCATCAAATGACATATTTATGTTTTGAACATAATTTTTGTAAATTAAAATCAGTTTTATAAATAAAAAGGTTCATAAAGCGTTTATGAATCCCTATTCTATATGCACTAAGAAAAAAATGTTGTTTCAAGATATATCAACTTCATTGTGAAGGAATTTCTTTGAGAAATTTTTGGTAGTTAAATTGAATTGGATCCGATCCATAGATAGAACTGATTATATGAGATGAAGTGAAATTAACTAAGCTAGATGAACACATAGCATTAGAATGTCTAATGAGTATTCTCGTACATCAAAGAGAAACCATGAGTTTCTTATTAATGTCGATAATATACATTACCCTTTGTTGTTCAATTAAACCATTAAGATTGTTGACTTTGTATGGTATGATGTGCAGATCTGAACGAATTCCAAGTACGTTATCAAAATATGTTTTTGGTGGTCATAACCAAAGAGATGTGATCCATCGGCCAAGATTGTATCTTTATTGGAAAGACTAATGTGTTTGGAATTAAATAAGCAATGTTGATAAGAATAATATCACAAATTTCAATTGTTGAAATTAGCTTAATAGATTTGGTATTCAACATGCTCAAGTTAATTCAGATTTACTCACAAAATTATCGCTTGATAAGACTTAGTGTTTCGGGCTTATGTATTGAAACAGAAAATTCTAAATAATGATTTAGAGTAAGCCGTTTACAAATATTAACCAAAAATGTCTCGAAGTCAGTGGTAGCGATATTGGGTTTGTGAGTCTTTGGATATGATCCAAGAAATGATACAAACGTATCATTTTATAAGCATCAAGATTGAATAAGTATTTTGATAGAAATATCAAATAGTTTGATTTTCAATCAAAGTGCAGAGGAAGCGTGTGTTCATAAGAAAGGACGTTAAAAGGTACATTGATATTTCTAAACTATAAGTAAACAACGTGTTGTTGATTTTAACAATATGCTTATATCAAAATCAACTTTAGTTGTTTTAATACTCAATTTTGGATTGTAAATGATGTCTTTTATGGTGAGTATAAAAGATATAGGGATTGTCCCAAAAAGATATACAAGAGAACCCTATTAAAAGTAGAACATGTAAGTTGGATTCCTTATCCATTAGCTATAGGAATTATCATACAGGTTATGTTGTGTATGATATTGTGTTTTGTTTATGTATTTGATACATGGAACAAATATAAAATCCAAATTGATATCACTAAATGGTTGTTTGAGATGTTTTCGCGTATTTATGAAATACCAGAGAATTGTTTATAGAAACAACGAACTTGTTATGATGGAACGTTTGGACACAAACTTTTATAAGTGATATTGAGTATAACATGTCAATGATAAAATTCAAGTTAAAATCTTTAATTTGAAAATGTTTCAAAATAAAAGTGATTGTGGTCGATTCAACGAAATGTTGAGAACATTAACTTGAATAGCGCTACAATAAACCAATGTATATAGATATAAATGACAAATTTGTAATTGAGCCAAAGGTGATTTCAAATATTGAGAATCCCATAATATTGTTATAAGATAACAATGTCACTAAAATGGTCATGATAGAACTTAAAGCTTACTAGAAGTCGAAAGACATACTTCGAATCGTTCCACATGATAAAGGCAGTTTATTAGTGTTAGAGAGAGTTAATCGACAAAGTAGATAATTAAAACATAATAGCATACCCATTCACTAAGGGACTGACCTAATTGGTTTTGAGAAAATTTATCGAAGAAGTTGGAATTAGATTCCATAATTGACCCCAAGTTCAAGTGGGAGATTGATAGAGTTAGGGGTATGCCATATGGGCAATTATGTAATTCGTTACATATATCTAACTCGTTGACAAATCTTGTTCAAAATAAAAGGTATTTTCTTCCTATTATATACTTGATATAATGTGATTATATTAATTAATTAA
Source organism: Allium fistulosum (assembly GCA_030737815.1). Lineage (NCBI taxonomy): Eukaryota > Viridiplantae > Streptophyta > Magnoliopsida > Asparagales > Amaryllidaceae > Allium > Allium fistulosum. Next base: position 392,493,048 of record CM060901.1, read on the forward strand.
CTTAATTAAAAGTATATTTAATAGAAAAATCCATAAATGGTATATTTTGTGATAGTAGTTACAAATTTTTGTAACCGTGAGTAATTTATCACAACGAAACAAATATACCATTTTAAATGTTCCTAGTCAAGATGCATCGAGACTGGATATCGATGTATCCGTTGAGACTGGTGTACGTAACGCTCTCCAAATGTTGAGCAGTGTATTACTCTTGACTACTGGAGGCACCTAGGGATTACGTACTAATAGTTATTGGATAACTATGGAACAACTCACTCGATAGTTTTCTATTGGTTAATATAACTAAGGTCAAACAGAAAATATCGATATGACCGATTTACACAGTTCTCTCAACTTGATAATACTGTGGATCTTCAATATGAAAGCTCCGCTTTGATTATAGCCAAATCATGGCATGGCGTCCATCGAGTGACTATAGTTGGGTCGAGTGGAAGTATTGTAGGTGAAGCACTATTCAAGAGAGGATTCGTCTCCTCAGTTATATGCGGTTAGTATCACAGTCAACTCAAAGTCAAAGTCTCTGGCTAGAGCATTTTGGTTAATAATAATTGTTATTATTGAACCAATGACTTTGTATTTAGACTATAAAGGTTAATGTGGATGAGGTTGGAAATTTGACCATTACCAGATTCCATAAGTCGTGATATAGTTTTGAAGAAGAGAATTGGTGTAAACAAATGTCACAACCGGGTAACGCTTATTAAACTAAAATTGGATTTTACCGAAAATGAGTAAGCGATAAATTTGGCCATAATGTCACACCACCTGCTAAGTGACGTGTGAACGTTAACATTAGAATAGTTCGATGTTAATCGCTGACCAAATTTACACCCAAGAGTTACACAGCCGAAATGATGAATTCCCTTAAGATCGAACGATTTAATTAGTTTATAATTGTTATAAATTAAGTAAAATAATTAATATTAATGAAATATTAATTGTAAAATTTGAATATGATTTGAGAAATAAATAATGTTATATATATTTATAACAGTTATAAATATATTGATCGATATACAATATCAACAAAAGATAAAATTAGATTTAATTGCATAGTATTTTGGCTTGGGCTTAGACGGGTTTAAGGCCCATCATTAGGGCTGAAAATTTTTGGTTTTGGGAAGCTCTAGGTAGGCCTGTAAACGGATGCAATCGGATACGGATAGTGCTGTATCCGTATCCGTATCAGAAAATGAAAATCCGTATCCAAATCCGTAACCGATATCTGCGAATACCCGTTGAATATTATCCATATCCGTATCCGCGAATATTTTCGGATATCCGAAAATATCCGTATCTGGCTTAGCGAATATGGATACTTTTGGATATCCGAAAATATCCGTATCTGAACCTCAAAATGTATCCGAAAATATCCGAAAATTAATCAATATAATGCATATTTCATTTTTTTAACTGAAAAAAAGATGAAAAAACCTTGTAATACTTAAATTAACATATATATTTAATTTCAAACCGGACGGATATTTATCGAATACGGATACAGCCATATCCGTATCCGTATCCGAAATACGTTTCGGATATCGGATATCCGCATCCGCTTTTCGGATATCGGATATTTTTCATATTTTTGGATACGGATGCGGACAGATTTCGGATATTTCGGGTACTCATTGACAGGCCTAGCTCTAGGGGTGGCTAAAACATAGGGAATTGGCTTGGAGATAATGGGTTGAGATCAAGTGAGAATGGGTAAAAAGTTTTTCCTCGTTCTCTCTAATACAACCCTATATATACATACATACACATATACATATACATATACATATACATATACATATACATATACATATACATATACATATACATATACATATACATATACATATACATATATATATATATATATCTAAAAATAAGAAAATGAACCTTTTTGGCCGCCATTACCTTCTACATTGCTGGTTAAGACAGCTCTCAATCCGCTCCAAAATTCTCAAATATACTTCAAATTAAAATAATACTATTTGATGGTTAGAGGTTGGTGATTCTGGACTTGCAATCTGAGGAATCAAGAACAGTAAGAGGAAGGAATGACATTGCTTCAACGTGGATTCAAAGACATCATTAAATTGGTAATCTTAATTCATATTACATGATTAAATTATATTCTATGATCCTATAATGAGCAATTTCATATCTGTTTAAATATATTGCTACTATATGTTTAGTTAGGTGATATTTTATAAGTAGATGTAGTTGTCACAAATCAGTTTGGTTATGTGCATCATTTTTTTATTATACTATTTGATTTATGTATAGGCAAATGTTGTTTACTATACAAAATCAATTATTGTCATTAATAATTGTTTTTTATATATATTAATAAATTCATATATATATATATATTAATGTATATTTCTCTCTCATAATAGCATATATGCATATATAAGATATATATATGATTTAAAAAATTTAGTACACTTATTTATATATAATATGAATTTAAAAATTTGAAAATTAATTATCATACATATATTCGTATTTTTAAATTAACATTTATTGAATTTTTGAATTGTTTATTATATATAAAATAATTATTACATTAAAAAATCAATTTTATATTTAAAAAAAAGTTATATCATTTCAGAAACATATAGAAAAATTTAGGAATTTTTCAATAAAGTTTATTATTTTTAATAATTAATATTATTTCGGAAAAACTGTTTATGATTTATTAAAAATAATAATTTAATTGAAAAATTCTTCGTAACCTTTCATTCATGATCCTAGAATTTTTAAAATTTTAAAATTTGAAATTTTAATAATATATTATTTAATATTAAATAATTATTGGAAATCAATGTATTTAAAAAAAAAATTCAACCTTGAAAAATCTCCAGATTTTTCCTAAGCTCTATTTTATGATCCTAGATTTTTGAAATTGTAAAATTTGAATTTTCTTCAATATATTATTTTACGTTAATTATTTATGGATGAAAACATTATTTTATTCATAATATATTCAAATTAAAATACTAAAATTATTATGTTTGCAAAACTAAGTTAGTTTGAATTATAAATAATTTTTAATAATTGTTTTCTATCTTTATATATATATATATCTATATATAAATGTTTTATGTTCATATATTATATATAATATATTTATACATACATGTGTGTGTGTGTGTATTTTGTAACACATATACATGCGCATATTTGGACAACATACATGATATACAAAATGAGCTAATATATCCGTCGCGATGTAAATCCCAACATATATATATGGGCATATTATACCTTTCACGGATTATTATGTTACACATGCACTCATACATATATGTATATGATACATTTATATATAAACTAAATCAAATAAAATTAATTTCATATATTAATATATTTGAATTTAAATAAAATAAATGATTTTATTTAAATGAAATTTAGAAATGTTCTAATTCATTTAGACTTCATAGGCCAAATAATAATCCAATAGGGTAATTTTTTTGAAATTCACCCATAACTTCCGCTGCGGGCTGGTCCAGTTCCAACTAAAACAAACCTTTCAAAAGCATTGGTTTCAAGTTAAAACATGTGGAAAACCTTTCGAAACCATTCCTTTCGAAACCTTTGAGTTTAACTTTCATAATATCAAAAATGTCTTAAAACAACTAAGTCGAAAACGACTCTTTCGAAAGTACTTTCCTAAGTAAAGAAGTGGATGGTGTCGAAACCTATCCCTTCAAAAGCAATGGAGATGCGGCTTTAATTTTTAAAACAAAGGGACCCTTTTGAAACCAATCCGGGTTGAAAGGAAAATGCGGCAACAAGGGTTTTGACCCTATCAAAAGCGTTTACTTTAAAACTAAGGCACAACCTATTTCAAAATCCTCTTTCTTTAAAACAATTTGACCAAGTCGAATGCTGACCAAGTCGAAAGCTATCTTAATCAAAAGCAAAGCAGGCACATTTTCTTTAGAAAACAAAACAAGGCTTCGGAACCCCTTGTTTCGACCCTACACCTTTCGCTTATGTCCAATTCAGTATGTACCAAGTCTTTGATACCATGTGCATTGGTTTTGATCAGGTTGGAGGCAGAGGTACTAAGTCGAAAGGTGGCTGCCGAAGATAGTGAAACATCGAAATCTTATAAAATCCGATTTTTAACTTAAAAATGTAATTCTTTTCAACTAACCTGCTTATTTGTCATCCTATAATTGGTTGCCTTAACTTTTCAAAATGTTTTCTGAAAGGTGCTGCCGAATTACAGAGATTAACATTTTAAATCATTTGCAAATAGCCCCTTCTCCTTTTATAAACATATAAAACATTTAAGTCCCATACATATAATTTTATATATTTATTAAAACACATAGGAAAATTTTATAAAAATTCTCATAAATCACTTTTAATATGTTTTCTAACATATTTAAATTCCCGACCCAAAACATTTATATAATTGCCGTAATTAATTTTAAACCCATATCCATTTTCTTCACTAGAAAATTAATAATAAATCCACATTAATTCAGAAAAATATAAAACTTGAAACCCATCTCTAAAATATCATTTCTGACCATATACTAAAATCGCAAAGCATTTAGATGTCATTTGATAGATTTACCAATCCAAAACATGTCATAAAACCAATATGAATAAGCATAATTCATCAATAAGCATATATATCTAATTATCATTCAAAACATGGCAATATAGTTTGCAAAATCATTCGGATCTAGTCTTAGAAACCGAAAACATCAAAATACTCACCTTTAGCTTTGTTGTTAAAGAGTTGAGATTTGATTTTGGATTGAATTTTGATTAAGCTTTTCCTCTTGATTTAGCTTTTCTTCCCCCTACTCTTCTTTTAATGGTGGCCGACCTCTAACTTTAATGTTTTAGATTGTAAAGGTGAGAAATGTTGTGGTATGAAGGGTTTAGGGTATAAGAATGTAGCTTATTCCTATATTGCCCTTTATCTAATTTCCCTCTCCTATTTCATTTTAAACCCATTTAATTCATTACTTAACTAGGCACAGCTGTTGCTTATTTATTCGAATCTTAATGGGGCATTTCACCAGAAGGACAAACTTTGCAGTCCAATTAGTTTCTACGACACACATCCACAAAAACTAATTTCAAGGCCAAAGTCAGCAGAGTAATTACTTTTAAGGACAAAGTCAGCAGTCCAATTACTTTCAAGGACATAATTTCATAGGTTTTTAGGCCTTAGAAACTAATTATTTTGCATTTTATCCTTAAAAGTAATTATTTCAGTTGTGTGTCCTAGAAACTAACTGCGCTTTCTAAAGAGGCCCTTATGGCGAATTTCCATAATCGTTAATCCCTTAACCATTTAATATTTACATTATTCTATTTAATTTAGCTAATTAAATCTCTTGAATAATGTTGTCTAAAATTAGGGGTGTTACAGACTCCCCTCCTCAAATAATTTCATCCTCGAAATTACGATAAGATGCACATCAAATCAATCCTGAAGGTAAAACATACCATGAAACAAGTCAGGATAAGTATCTCGAATCATGCTCTCAGTTTCCTAAGTACAGTCTCTCTCGCCGTCACTCCACTGGACTCTGACTAATCTGACTATCTTGTGCCTTAGCTTGTTCTCACCTCTCACGACTATATCAACTAGTTTTCTAATTATAGTCAAATTCGGCTCCACTACTAAGTCATCTAACACAGTCAGTGTTATAATAGTCTCTGGGTCATGAATACACTTCCTTAGATGAGAAACATGGAAGACATCATGGATTCCTGCCAAACTGTTTAGTAACTCTACTCTATATGCGAGTTTCCCGATCCTCTCTACAATAGGAAATGGTCCAATGAATCTTGGTGCCAACTTTCCTGATTTTCCAAATTTAATTATACCTTTCATCAATGACACCTTGATGAAAACATGATCTCCAATTGATAATTCTAAGTCTTTCCATCGTTTATCCATATAGCTCTTCTATCTAGACTGAGCTTCCTTCATCCTAGCTCGAATGATCTCAATCTTTTCTGCAGCTTCTCTAACTAAATCTGGACTAAGAACCAACCTATCCCCGGTCTCTAATCAACAAACGGGAGATTTGAATACCTTTCCATATAAAGCTTCAAACAGTGCCATCCCTATACTAGCCTAATAACCGTTGTTATATGAAAACTCGACTAAGTTTAGATGGTCTTCCCATGATCCTCCAAAATCTAACACACAAGCTCTTAACAAATCTTCCAAGAACTTGTTAACTCTTTTCGTTTGCCCATCGGTATGTGGATGATAAGCGGTACTCATCTTGAGCTTGGTTCCTAAAATCTCATGCAGACTCTTCTAGAACTCGCTAGTGAATAAGGAATCTCTATCACTTACTATGCTACTAGGAATTCCAAGCAGTCTAACCACATTCTTCAGGAATAACTTAGCTAAAACAGGTGCCGTCCTGGTTGACTTAACTGGAATGAAATGGACACTCTTGGTCAACTTGTCCACTATAACCTATATGCTTTCATTTCCTCTGTTTGACCTTGGAAATCCGTCTATAAAATCCACAGAAATAGAGTCCCACTTCCAAACGGGAACATCTAAAGGTTGATGTGACCCACTTGGTTTCTGATGTTCTGCTTTTACCTGTTGACAGTTCAAACACTGTTTCACCCATAAGAATACATCCCTCTTCATACCTTCCCAGAAGAAACTACTCTTTATGTCCTGATACATCTTAGTTCCTCCCAGATGAATAGTGAACTTCGAACGATGGCATTCCTCCAAAACTTCCTTCCTAATGTCTCCCACATTCAGAACACACAATCTTCCTTTCTTTTTTAACCACCCATTATGGTTAAGACTGAAATCTTTTAAGTCATCGCTCTCCATTCCAACTCTTAACTTTCTGATCCGTTCAACTAACACTTGATCCACTCCTTGCTTAGAAGCAACCCTTTCAATTATCACTGGTCGAACTTCTAAACATGACAACATGATAGTTTCCTTGCTAGGTCTAGCTTTAGGTCTCCACTATACTCTACATGTCGTCAACGCTTCCAAATCTTTCCACTCATCTATCATCGCCAATACCGCATTCTGATGTCTTCTGCTAAGTGCATCTACAACCTTGTAGCCTTTTCCTGGTGTGTACTCAATACCAAAATCATAAGCGACTATAAACTCTAACCATCTCTGATGTCTCATATTCAACTCTTTATGAGAGAATAAATACTTCAACGACTTATGATCCATGTATATCTCGAATCTTTCTCCCAAAATATTATGTCTCGACACCTTCAATGCAAAAATCACCGCAGCTAATTCCAAATCATGAGTTGGGTATCTGACCTCATGCGATCTTAGCTGTCGAGAAGCATAGGCAATCACTTTACCTCTTTGCATTAACACAGCTCCTAACCTTGTTCCACATGCATCTGTATAAACTACCAAATCCTGATTCCCTTCTAGAACAACCGACACAGATGCATTTTTCAATAAGTGTTTCAGCGTCTGGAATGGCTCCTCACACTTATTGGTCCAAATGAACTTCACATCCTTTCACGTTAGCTTGGTCATCGGTGCTGCTATCCATGAAAAATCCTTTATGAACCTCCGACAGTACCTAGCTAATCTAAGAAAACTCTTTATCTTAGTCACTATCAAGAGTCTCTTCCAATTATTCACTGCTGTAATCTTCAGACGACCTTTGCTCTGAGACTACATGACCAAGAAACTTTACTTCTTTCTTCCAGAAATGACACTTCAAAAACTTCGCTTTTAGCTGATGCTGCCTTAGAGTCTCAAGCACCACTCTAAGATGAACTTCATGCTCACTTTCATCTCTAGAGTATATCAGAATATCATCAATGAATACTAGCACGAACCTATCCAAGTGCTCTCGGAAAACTCGGTTCATCAAATCTACAAAGAATGCTGGCGCATTAGTTAATCCGAACGGCATCACTAACCATTCGTACGATCCATATCTGGTTCTAAATGCCGTCAAAGGAATACTATCCTCTACCACTCTAAGCTGATGGAACCTCGTTGCTAAATCCAACTAGGAAAATACTTTGGCTCCACTCAACTGATCAAACAAATTGTCAATTCTAGGCAGTGAATATCAATTCTTTACCGTTTTCTCATCAACTTATGATAATCGATACACAGCCTTAATAATCCGTCCGGCTTCTTAGCAAACACTACGACTTCTCCCTAAGGCAAACTGCATGGTCTAATAAAACTCTTGCCTTCCAAATCCACCAACTGCACCTTTAGCTCCCTCATCTCGGTAGGGGTCATCTTACTTGGCAGTCTACTCACTGGTTCTGCTCCAGGTACTAAATCTATCCAAAACTCAATGGCTCGTTTCGGCGATAGCACTGCTACGGGCTCATAGACATCTGCGAATTCTCTAACCATGAAAACTCGATTCAACTCGTCTTCTACCTCCACAACACCCAATAAAGTATTCACCTCACAGCTAGGGCTTTCTACGGTGTATACAATCCAATCACTACAGTCAAGGTGTCTATGCGATAGTTTCCTATCATGGAAAAATATCCTAGCATCGTACTTACTTAACCAATCCATACCCAAAATAATTCCGAACCCTATGAAATCAGACACATGCAAACTGCAAACAAAGGTATGACCTAACAAATCAAACTCTAGGTGGTCACACTTCATCCCAAGTGTCGCATACCCTCCTATCGGAGTTGCAACTCTTAAGGAAGTTACTAGGTATGAGGGTTCTACGTTAAGCTTATCTACCAAATAATGAGATATAAAAGAAAGCGATGCACCGGTATCAAACAGAACTCTAACTGACATACCATGAATCAAAAGCATACCTCCCAACACTGCTTTTCCTTTCTTCTGCGCTGTTGGTCTTGAGGTAGCTGGTTCCAATGCAAACACTTTGCCCTTTCCATCCTTGGCAAGCTCCTTGCATTGGTTCTTATATTGCCCAACTTGAACACAGTTGGAACAACTCATCTCTTTCTTCTCCGCAACATTTTTTCCTTTGCTTGTCCGGCACTCATGGGCATAGTGTCCTTCTTGTCACACTTATAACAAATCACTTTTGCCTTCCCTTTGTTTGCAGCTCCACCCTTCTGAGCTCCTTTCTTGTGGAAAAACTTTCTCTTCTTACTCTGCCCTCCTTGAGCTTATTTAGCCTTATTTCTTTCAAGAAAAGCCTGCATCTCTTTATTCCTCAAGACCATCTCAACAACAACATCACTTGGATCCCTAATATGCGGTAACATGGCCTTAGCAAGCTCAGGCTTCAACCCCCTGATGAACTTCTCATTTCTCTTAATCGCAGTATCAATCATAGCATGCTATATCTCGCTAGCTCCTCAAACCTCAACGCATACTCGAGCACAGTCATATCCCCCTGCTCCAACTCGGCAAACTTCCTAAGCAATGTGGACTTAGCAATTTCTGACATAAACCTTTTTCGAACCTCTTCCTGAACTCAGCCCAAGTCATATTCTCCTCGTTGACTCCAACTGTCATATTGTTCCACCAAAATAGTGCTGCCCCTTGAAGCTGTCTAGAAGCGAGTCTCCTTTTCTGCTTATCGTTGAGCCCGAAGTCAGCGAATATCTTTTCCAAATAAAGTAACTGGTTCTCCACTTCGATTGTGTCTTCAGTACCAATAAACGACTTTCCTCCTAACCGAGCAAAATCTCTACTCAGGATAGCATAGTTATTCACCACTAGAGCTTCTTGGTTTTCTCCTCCAGCATTTCCTCCAACTACTCGAGCATCAATTCCCACCTGCATCATGTTGACAAAGAACTGATACATTGCTCCCATGTCAACTTGCGGGACTCTAACACCCACATTTGCAGCTTGTGCCCGACCTTGGTTCCTTCTCATATTTGGTCTGGCATTTACGTTAGTTGTGGTGCTTTCCCTACCAAGGTTAACTCTTCCTCTTCTAGCATCCATATCTACATTCGAGCCTTCGTAAGATACAGAAGAATAACCTAAGGGAGAAGGGAGAATAGAGATATAACGTATACTTATATATAGCAAATACAATTACGTTACTATAGCGTTATCCCATACCCCGATCTTACTCTAATTCCTTAGGATTGTGTTTACAAAAATCCTTTTAATTTAAAGTTTTTCATAAACCTATGATCTGATACCAAGTTATAACATCCCCTATCTTGAGGCCCAAAGCTAAGCGCTACAAATGCTGCAGTTATCTATAGTATTAACTTCCGACGATAAAATACGGTAATGTTAATGGTGTCCATAATATCAAAAGCATATGAATATGAAACAAAACACAGATTCAAAAACAACTTTTCTGATTACATTTCACAAAAACATGTTTCATATCCAATTACATAATCCCATATTGTTTCTCAGGTTTAGATCAAATATAATTGTTACATAAAGACGCCAAGAGCGACATATGAAGATGCCCCCTTGGTTGATCAGAGTACTAAATAGTCATATCAGACTTAATACAACACAACGAAAATAAAACGAAACAACTTCTGAATATAGCTAGCATCAGCCTCCTGCTTGTCTCCGGAAGCTTTATTCGTCCACCTACTAAACCTGTAAACCCAAACTCTCAATCTACTCAAATCAATTTTGAGCATCCAAGAGTTTAAGGGGAAAAACATAAACTCCGAGTCGGACATAAAGCCTGATGTGAATAATACTATTACATCTCGGTTTACTAATATTAAGTGAGACCATGCCGCTTAGCGGAATGGGTTTCCCTTTACTAATATCCCTTTAAAACATATCTTTTTGCAGATCAAAATCTTGTAACCAAACTGGTTAATCAAACTGATTATATCAATAATAGCAAATATCATATATGTTTAAAACATGTAATATATGGACCAGCTGTCCGAACAAAATGTTGTTTTGTTTAGCTAACTACTAAACTTTGGCTGACTCGGGCCTACCAGACAAACTAAACAAATTATCCAACAATTGTTAGACATACTTCTGGACGGTCTGTTCTTTACTTACTTCTCCAAAGGTCACCTGATCTTGCGGGCTCGCCAGTAACCTATCTCTATACATATACATTCCTTTCTGTGTGTAACCATCATTTAAGTCTTACCTGTGACTAACAGCTAATGTATAGGGCGCGACCCTATACCAGTCCCATCTGGTATACAAATATCTGAGTCATTTTACTTAGGGTTAACTACCCTTTAAATTTTCCTTGAAAACCTTTTCAAAATGATTTAACCCTTTAAATCATACTTATACAAGGAAAATAAACTATTTGCTTTACTCAAATCTCTTTGCCATGATATATGCTTTACTCAAAACATTGTTGATGAAAACATTCGAAATCTTTGTTTAAAACCTTTAAAAATCTAATTCAAAACCAATGAAAGTACCCCTTTCGAAACTATTGAAAGTACCCCTTTCGATATAAGTAAACTACTTTACTTAATAACCTTAGGCCTAAAGGCCAAACATACTTTTCAAAACCATAGACGGTAGTCCTTTCGAAAACATAGAAAACACCTTCTCCAAAAGCTTTATAAACCTTAGATATCCTCTTTTAAAATCCTTTAAATATGCCTTTCGCAACCATTGGAAACCTTCCTTTTAAACTAATGTAAACCTTTCAAAAATACTAGAAACCATTCCTTTCGAAACCTTCACTAGTCACCTTTCGAAAGCATCAAAGTATACTACTTAAAACAAACCTTTCGAAAGCATTGGGTTCAAGTTAAAACATTTGGAAAACCTTTAGAAACCATTCCTTTTGAAACCTTTGGGTTTAACTTTCATAATATCAAAAAGGTCTTACAACAACTAAGTCGAAAGTGACTCTTTTGAAAGAAGTTTCCTAAGTAAAGAAGCAGATGGTGTCGAAACCTATCCCTTCAAAAGCAGTGGCAAAGCGGCTTTAGTTTTTAAAACAAAGGGACCCTTTCGAAACCAATCTAGGTCGAAAGGAAAAGGCAGCAACAAAGGTTTCGACCCTATCAAAAGCATTTACTTTAAAACTAAGGCATAACCTATTTCGAAAGCCTCTTTCTTTAAAATAATTTGACTAAGTCGGAAGCTGACCAAGTCGAAAGCTATATTAATCAAAAGCAACGCAGGCGCATTTTCTTTAGAAAACAAAACAAGGCTTCAGAACCCCTTGTTTCGACACTACACATTTCGCCTATGTCCAATTCACTACGTACCAAGTCTTTAATACCATGTGCATTGGTTTCGATTAGGTTGGAGGTGGAGGTACTAAGTCGAAAGGTGGCTGCCGAAGATAGTGAAGCATCGGAACCTTATAAAATCTGATTTTTAACTTAAAAAGGTAATTCTTTTCAACTTACCTACTTATTTTTCATCCTATAACTGGTTGCCTTAACTTTTCAAAATATTTTCTAAAAGGTGCTGCCGAATTACAGAGATTAACATTTTAAATTATTTGTAAATAGCCCTTCTCCTTTTATAAACATATAAAACATTTAAGTCTCATACCTTAAATAATTTTATGTATTTATCAAAACACTTAGGAAATTCTATAAAAATTCTCATAAATCACTTTTAATAGGTTTTCTAACATATTTAATTCCTGACCTAAAACATTTATATAATTGTCGTAATTAATTTTAAACCCAAATATCCATTTTCTTTACTAGAAATTTAAAAATAAACCACATTAGTTTAGAAAATTATAAAACTTGAAACCCATCTCTAAAATATTATTTCTGACCATATACTAAATTCGCAAGGCATTTAGATGTCATTTGATAGGTTTATCAATCCAAAACATGTCATAAAACCAATATGAATAAGCATAATCATCAACAAGCATATATATATATATATATATCTAATTATAATTCAAACTTGACAATATACTTTGCAAAATCATTCGGATCTAATCTTAGAAACCGAAAACATCAAAATATGACATGTAACATATTACTCACATTTAGCTTTGTTGTTAAGGAGTTGAGATTTGACCTTGGATTGAATTTTATTTAAGCTTTTCCTCTTGATTTAGCTTTTCTTCCCCTCACTCTTCTTTTAATGGTGGCCGACCTCTAAGTTTAATGTTTTAGATTGTGAAGGTGAGAAATGTTGTGTTATGAAGGGTTTTGGGTATAAGAATGTAGCTTATTCCTATATTTCCCCTTATGTAATTTCCCTCTCTTATTTCATTTTAAACCCATTTAATTCATTACTTAACTAGGCACGGCTACCTCTTATTTATTCAAATCTCAATCCCTTAACTGTTTAATCTTTACATAATTCTATTTAATTTAGCTAATTAAATCTCCTAAATAATGTTATCTAAAGTTAAGGGTGTTACAAAATGCTAATATCTGAAGGACATGATCAAGGAGCTAATAAGGAATAAAAAAACTCCAACAGTACGTGAAGAAACCGCAGGATGGCGAGGGAGCCACGAGACACCAGGGTCCAACTGCTCAAGTGAAATTGTTTGGGCCCAGCGGAGAAGGACCCTGGCTAACTAATGCAAGTCTAGTCATTAATTATCAATCCAAGAACGAAGAAGCGTCCGAACGCGATGTAACTTCACTTGGATCTGTCTATGTATTTCCTATTTTCACAAATAAGTCATCCAGGGACACTGGGGCATCGTAAATAGGATGGACTTGCCTCTCCTTCTATTTTATCAGTTAAATTATCTTCTTAAACTGATGGAACTATGTTCTTGCAAGCAAAACTGCCGCGTCGACGGGGAAAATTGACTCAACCGCTGGATCGATGGGAAAATCGATCCTTACCTTCTGAGAACCGGTGTTGCTCCGACAACATTGGGAGGGTCCATGATCTCCAAAGCCTTTGTGTTGCTCTGGTAACATCAAGAAACTCTCCAACCTCAAAAACCTCGGTGTTGTTCCGGCAACATCGGGAAACTTATTCTTCCTTGACGAGTTGCTTCTAGAATCGATGGAACTGCGTTTTTGCAAGCATCTCTTCCTATGCGCCACCGATAAGCCGCACGACGCTACTTGAATAAATGGAACCGCGTTCAAGTACGCAACACTCTTGCGCGCCACACCATAAGTCGCGCGTCGCTTCTTAGACCGATGAAACTGCACCTTGCAAGCATATTGTTCTGTGCACCACCAATGAGTTGCACGTTGCTTTTGGAACCAATGGAACTGCGTTCCTATAAGCAACCCTCCTGTGCGCCACACTATAAGCCGCATAATGTTGCTTGAACAAATGGAACCACGTTTAAGTATGCCATATTCCAATACACTATAAATCACATATCGCTCCTTGAACCGATGGAACCATGTTCTCGGAAGCGATGAGCATATTCCCCAAAAACTAAGAAAGTACTTCTTACTCCCCGGATAAGAAGTATTGACTACCAAATCGCTGGATCGATGGGGAAAATCGATCCCAACCTCCTAAATACTCCTAAATACCAGTGTTGCCCCAGCAACATTAGGAAATCCCTCTATCTTCTAAGTTATCAATATTACCTCGATAACATCAAGAACTTGCCTAAATTTTCTAAGTATCGACGTTGCTCCGACAACGTCGGGAAAGTTGGTTATTGTAGGATTGGTGGAAATCGATCCCCACTTTCTACCAGTGGTGCCGTGAAGATTCCAGACCACATAATTGACGGTGAAAATCGATCCCCATCATATAAGTACTGGTGTAGTCCCTACAACGCTAGAAAATTCTAAAGCACCAAGCCGGTTGAAATTTCAACTCATAGCGGTCAAAACTTGATATCGCCCGGAGATTGGCGACATCAAAGGAAATCTGAGGACTCGAGTTGTTCGTAAGTTTCCAGATATAGAAACTGAAACACGGGCAGGATCTTAACATTGAACTTGGAAAAGAATCCGATCGCAATCTAGGAATGAAATGCTCGAAATCGAGCATCAGAACCACGGGTTCCTAGAGACAGGAGTGTATCGTGCGACCTAAAATAGAGGCAACCAAAGGAGTTGCTAAGAATAACCGATCACTAACCAATTTCTTAAACCCTTTGTTCGGAGTAACCAGCCCTGTGGAGTAGGATGCATACATACACCAAGACATGATCAGGACAGGCTAAACAAAAATACACCACAGTTCTGTTACGTCGAACGGAGTAGTTTGGTGATCATAATAGAGCTAAGTAATATAATATGCTAAATAATTGCAGGATACCATTTACATGCATAGAGTTGCGGTAAATAAAGATATAACACAGACACAGAAGTATAAATATTGGAAATTGCAATACATGCAATCGTATTATATACATATGCAGTTATTTATAAACAAGCACAGTACATAAAATGCAAGAAAGTACATAAGAGAGACTACAATAGAAAAGTTTTCTTTTATTACTATCTTTTTATGTACATAGAACAACAGCGGGGGCCATACCCGCACAATTTCGGCCTCTTATAGACATCAGATAGCAAAATACAAACTCCACTGACATGGTAACAAAGCAAAAACACACTTTATCGACTCGATCGACTCAAAAACATATAGAAACCACAAGTGCTCCACTTCACCAACACTGGATCGCATCATCACTTCTTACCGCCCCGACGGGGAGGGGGGAGGGGGTTGATCTTCTTCTGCTTATCGCCTTTCTTCTTTCTAGAATAAGTGTGTCCTTCTTCGGTTCCAGAATCGAGCTCCTCAGACACATCGGTGGATGCATTTCCGGACTTTGGCTTCCCGGCCTTGATTGTGAATGGTAGAATCCTATGCTGAGCATCCCTCGACTCCTTCTTAAACTTTATCTTCTCTTTATGCTACCTCTTCAGCCGCTCTGCCATCGACTCTTTATCAGTCGGGTCGGAGACACAGACAAGTTAAACGTCCTGCTCTTGAGACATGGAGACATCCTCCAGGCTCTCAATGCTGCTATTTGTTCAAATTCGGGCCTAGGCCCGGAGATTGAGACATGAATTGTACTAGAAGCTACTAAGGAGACAGCGGTGGAAGCAGTAAAGATGATAACGGTTTCCGAGCTCTGTGTAGCTGAAGGAGGAGGCGGGAGAGATGGTTGACCTACAAATTGGGAAATGCAGTTGTATAGTTTAGTAAATGACTTCGGAGTAAACTGGAGCTTTTTGAGTACTGGAGAAACAAAGGGAATACCTGAACCGGGAGTTTGATCGTGAACTTAAATTTCAAAACCCCTTTCACTGGTTTCCAGGTCGGTGGGCCGCTCGATGATTGGAGGAATATACGGGTGGCATAGGACTTCAGATGTCAAAAGAGTGTAGGCGGTTGTAGAGCCAATCCATGTGGACGCAAGAATGGTCGTTGTTAGCTCTTGAGATTTGGTAGTAGATGTCTCACCCTAAACTGAAGAATTTGGGCCAGCAAGAGCCTTAGTAGCAGCCTCGGTAATGGCCTTCCCCTTCCCTTCTTTCAGAATTTCTCTACCGGCCACCAGAAAGTCAATGTCTTTAGAACTAAGATAAGTGGCTGTTAATTCTTCTTTAGAGTGCTTATCCCCAGCTTGCTCTGATCTCACTAACACCTCTTTTGAAACCATAGTGAGAGTCCGGGGATAATCATTCCCGAGCCACTTCAAACTGCCCTTGTTCATGACATTGCAAGTATAGAGATGTAGCACGTTGGCATCCATCTGGCTCATTGCTTCATTATGCTCTTTCTGAAGGTCCAAAAGCTCCGACCGTGTGCTTCTGCTAGTTTATCGACTGTAGCTTGTTCTTTCTCCTTGGCCAGTCTTGCATTCTCCTCGCCGAGTCGAGTGAGTTCAGCGGCCTACTCAGCAATGTTGGTGGCTTGTTCAGTAATGGTTTGGTCCTATGCTTTAACAGCTTTCTCTCCTTTAGTGACTTGCTCTTTCCATTTTCTGGACTCCCTGTGAGCTTCTTTGAGCTGATCATTAATCACGAGAAGTGCTCTGTCGTGAGCTCGATTTTCCTCTGTTAGCTGCTTGTCACTGGCATCTTTCCCCTTCAAGAACGCATCTCTCTCGGTCTTCAACTGAGCTATCTCATTTTCGTGATCCTTAATTATTTTATCATGGTCTTCCCTTTCTGCCTCGAACGAAAGAATATCCTTGTAGTTAATACAGTTCACGTCAGAAAGGGCTCGTACGAGACTCTGCCACTCGAACCCAGCTTCCAAGTCCTCGCATACCGCCTTGAAATTTCGGAGGTAAGTTGTTTTATTGATGGGATTGATGTTCTTATCGAATTTAACACCACATAATAACAAATGCGGGTAAGCAGCTTGAAGTTGGGGTGGAAACCCGGTGGGAGTGTGAAACTTTTTGCACCGACTAGAAGAAGTAGGAGCTGCTACAGTAGTTATGGCCTGAGAGGATTGGATTTTCTACATCGCAGCAGTCTAAGCCTCGGTGCGAGGTGGAGTAATGGATAGTTAGGTCTCACGGTGGTCATAAAAATCCCTGTGGTGCTTGTGTACATTGCGGGGGGCATCACATTCATTCTCTCGTTTTCTCTTCTCTCCCCTCTCGCGTTCTCTCTCCAAGTGGCGGGCCTCATCACCTTTTCTCTTCCTCCTCTCCGCATCAGTTTCACGATGAGAGTGATGGGTTAGATCCTTATAGGAGCTAGAATGTTGATGCAGTTTATGGTATAATCCATGACCTATAGAACTTGAAATAAAAAGAAGAATGGAGTTAACACTTGAACTCTGAAGTTTAACTCAGTAGAAACATATGCTCATGATACAAAAGTGGAGTGTTTAGTGCCGATGGCCCCCTATATAATCTACAAACTGTATTGACATGGTTTCAGAGTTAGAGTCCTGCCACCTTCACTTATAAAGGCGCTAGAAGATATGTCGATATGCGAGCTAATCTTGCCTATCATCTCATTAGTCGAGAAATCCACAAATTCATTCAAGTTAATGGAGATGTTTTCTAGAAAATATGAATGTGGCGTATCTTCAACAAGACTTTCAACAGCTTGACCTCCAATTGATTGAGGAATTTCAGTGGTTAGCTGTTCTTGAGAGAAATGGGAAGCTCGAGGTTTAGCTCCTCGGTAGTTAGCAGTTCCGGAGACGGTAGAACAGAAAGATCAAGACTCACTGTTGGGGACAGAAAGATCGTACTCCTTTTCACCAATGGCCGGCTGTTTTCCTGATCCCCTCACAAATCCCACGTCCACCTCAAGGATTATGAACATTCTAACATCACCACCCTCATCACCGAGGGCATCATCCCTCGCAAGCTCATCAACCTCTGCATCAACAGTCTCCTCTTCATGTTTATCGCCTGATCCACTTTCTTCCTCTTCCCCATGAGGACCCTCGTTGGAGCTATGAGTGGGGGCAGTGGAATGGGTGCGTGATCTAGAACTGCTCTGTATTGAGGATTCTATGTCGACTATTCTTCCCGGTTAGAGCAGTCCAAACTCTTGCAGGTTTTCGTTCATCAGAAGCAACTTAATGGTATACCGGTTCGCTCTAATGACCTTTAAATCTTCGAGCATTCTCTTATGCTCCAGCTTCTTGACCTTCTTTGGAATGCCTATGGAAGATAAACGTTAAGATAGAAACTTAGGGATTCCAGTATGCTAAATATCTACGAAAAGAGGCTTACTTCCTTTCAACTAGAGACAGTTGAATTCTTCTGGACAGCAAACAAAGAAATATTCGTTCTTAAAGTAAGTACGTTTATTATGCAGCCCCATAATGACCTTTCACCTCACCCATGCTTCTATTATCACAAAGGATGGGCAGTCCTTCCTACTCTTGAACTTGAGAAGACAAGCGAGCTCATCAAAGCATGGAGGCTAATCAAATCTCTGCATGAAGAGAACATATAATAAGTTTAGTAAGGCGTGCCCGTTCGGATGAACTTGGAATGGGGCAAGTCCAATCTCTTGTAGAAATATCATTAGTAAAGGATTGAGAGGAGGGACTGAACCATCAAGGCACATATAGCAACTGGAAGCTGTGATACCTGATAGGGGATTGTGAGAAAATTTAGTTATGGTTGATAAACGAACATTGTCCTTTGGGTTGCCATGTTGAAGGCAGATGTTTTGAAGCATTTTGGCCATCAAAGTTGTGGGTACCCATTCCGGTAGGTCATTTATAATTAAAAACCGGGAGGCAATCATTGAAGAGCTGGATTAACCGATACTAGATGGCCTTGAGACCTAGAAGTTTAAAGCTGTTCAGCTCCAGCTGGAAAAGAGGGTGAAATCAGAGTGGTAAAAGATGAAGCTTCAGAAGGAGTCGACGATCCTTTGCTAGATTTGTGATAGGGCAATCGATGAGCCATTTTAAACATTAGAACTTGGCGTTCAAGACGATCAGGTAACTTTAACTTAGAATAAAAGTACCCATGTGACCAATCGGGACCTAAAAGAAGTTGACGTGTATTGGCCGATTGGATTCTAAGGGTTGACCAGGGCCAGTGTAGTGTATTATCTATGCAAAGTGAGTCCTGCGTCCCGAATGCCATGAATGGACCATCCCGTGTAGATAGCTTGCTCACGCTAGAAAAAAAAGTCGCATCACGCTTTATGATTATCTCTTTTGGAACTTACCCGTTATCGGTTGAAAATCGATAATGGATCCATTGTCCGAAGCAACACGAAAAGTGTTTCTTTTCAGGATCACCGGAAGTGCAGAATGGAAAGGCAATGTGATAAAGTCAACGAATACACCCGAATCCAAAACAAATAATTGCATTGGAATCTATTTGATGATCAGAACTTAGCCAATTTCATGAAAAAGACAATCGAAGCCGAAGAGTTAGATTTTTCTTTGGATCATACACGTTCAACCGGAGCATACCCTAGTTTCATTTCCAATTATACCCACTAGAATCTGATCGTCCTCCATTAGGATTGGAATCGACTAAGCCAATACCATCTCCACCACCTTCACACCAATACCTACCTTAGAACAAAATCGAACAGAGCTTGACCTAGGATTTCAAAGGAAATCGGGACTGAGACTTCGAGAAGAGACTTTAGAGGTAGCAACAGTGCTCCGTGATGGTAAATTGCTTGGAGAGGCGGCAGAAATCGGTGGCGTTGAAGGAGCAGGTCGGCAGTGACGAAAGCTGATGGATGAAGTAAGGTCTGCCCTTGGAAGTTGGCAGAAAGCAATAAGGAAGTATGAACAAGTAAGGAGAAATGATTCGAAGCATGTAAGCTTATAAAAAAAGGTGGAGATTTTTCTTAAGTCTTCATCTCGGTACTGACATTAAGAGCCGGGTACTGACATGTCATATCTTCTCCGATTGTGTTCAATCTTGTTACGAGGGATCTACCCAGCAGTGTAGAGCAGCACGTGAATTCCAGTATGCAAATTACATCGTCAATGTCGAAAAGAGAAATTTCAACTCATGCTTGATGCAAGCAGTTAATAGAACTCGATTAATCAAAGCTAAGTAAAAACAATTTCTCGAGACGGCATTCAAACAATTAACTGGAATTCCCAATTTCCCATGATAGTAATTCAAGACTTGTCTCAATCCATAGCACACTTTTTTTTCAATGAAAACATACTTTGAGGGGAAAATGTTAATTGGATTTTTAACCAAGCAGAAATCAATAGAAGTTAGAATGTTGAAACAAAGACGAAATGATTTGAAATCTTGGAAGCAACCTTTAATAAGAAGAAGGAATAGCTCAGAGAAGTTTAACCCAAAAATATGCCAAGTATAGAGGTAGGTACCGACTTCATCATGTCGGTGGGGACTTCTCATAGCTTCGCGTTTTCCACTCAAACTTTATAGGAGTCATTCTATGCTTGCTCAAGATATTTCCAATTGTTTTGAAAAACCAATTATCAGAGTTGAAGAGTTAGCAATCAGAACAACATAAAAAACTAAGTGATGAAGGAACTATCACCAATATCAACCAACTACCTATGGAAACAACATAGGACAACTCAAAATCAAGTAGCATGAAGAGTGCAAAAGAGTTTAACTCAATTGGAGTTAACCACAAACGGTGGCACCGACATGAGAGGTTGGTACCAACATATGTGGTTAATCAAGGTGAACTTGTAACTTTGCATACTCCTTCGGGCCTTCATCTGGACTCTGCGCCAACTCTCCTTCTGGCCCAATACGTCTGTTACCTCTTATAAATACAAACCGTAGAGCAACTAAAACAATGACTAGTTTCTGCCATCACTGTGTGGAAGCTCTGTCTCTTCTTCATCTCCTACCTCTACACAATAGTTACTAATGCAACTACTTTAGGCAATTCTAGGACTTGGAACCGGTCTAACCTCTGTACTTGTGACTTATTCTCTCTTAAACTGCTTGTAATCTCAAGCAAACTTTAGCAAATCTATAAGCACCAAAACTATAAGCGGACGTAGCCAAAGATTGCCGAACCACTATAAAATCTTGTGTCTCTCTTTCTTATTGTTGTTTATTTGCCTTTATTGTCACTATTACTTGCTAGATCTAAGTCTCATAGGTTTTCTACAACTTATTCTTAGGTGTTGATCCATATTAGACTTTAACATTAGTCACTATTTCTTTTTCATGTCATTTGATGTACATATTGAAAACAACACAAAATTCATTTTGGTCAAATACTATATCAATATCCCATGTAAAATTGGTCAATCTTTAATTTTCTAATTCTACTTTCAACATGCAACTTATGTTGTGTGAATTGGTTTTCATGTTTAATTTATAGATTTGCTTACACTTAAGAAGCATTTAGATAGGCTTCGTTTGAAAGTGATTTTTGTGTTTTCGATGTGTATTTTAAAATGCATGGAAAAAAAGAAGAGAAAAATGATCGATTTGAAAATGGTTTTAACGTATAAAATTGAAAATAAGTTTTGTGTTTTTAATGTATATTTTAAAATGCATGAAAAAGTAAAAAAAGTAGAAAATGATTGATTTGAAAAATGGTTTGAACTTGTAACAATTGAAAATGGTTTTTCCTCTTTTTACGCTTCTATGCTCGATTTTCCAACTTCTTCATTTGCTATATGCCATTTAATATACAGGTTGAGAATAGAAAATGCAAAGCGGGTCACACCGTTATCCACTTCATGCGTCACTTCTTGCATGCATGTTGTAGTTGCTCCTAGGCGACTTTGTTTAGCAGAGCTTGCTCTTTAATTTAAATAGTACCAAGGCATGTCGGACGTGCGTGTTGGATACAACTTACACATTCTGGTTTGGCACAAAAGTTGTGATAAATCTTAAGAGCATATCTCATGCGTATAATCTTGGAGTACAGAACTAAATAAGGTCAATTTTTACACTAGTCCCTTATACATGTAATAAATGTGGTGGACAAGTGACAATAGTGGGACACACAACGCTAATGGCTGCAGATGGTCTTCTATAAACAGAATGCAAGCTACATCACTCTATGAAACAGGATACACGTAAAAGTAAATAAGATTAAAAAAATACTTTAGATTCTTCTATGGACACAAAATCCTCTATGGCACTAGCATACACCATTCTGTATCTATGTAGGCATGTAGATCTGGGTTAAAAGCTTTTGATACACCAAAATTTTAATTCAATGACAAGCACCATTGTCCAAGTGGTTAAGTGATTCGGCTTTGGTGCGAGAGGTCACAAGTTCGAAACTTGCGTAGCGTGATTCGAACGTATATTGACATGTAATATGTTATCCTAGTGACATGTTGTATATATATCATTTCAAAAAAAAAAGTTTGATTCAACCTTTATCCATGTTTGACATTTGTACCCCATAACAAATACACATGCAACAAATATCAAAATGTATACATTCTTTTAGGGCCTTTGTTCGACAAGCCCCTATTGCTAACTAAAATGAACAAGACATCCCTACCTTGTAATTTGTGCAAATTAGGTACCTATGCATGCATTCTTTACATGTGGCTATTATTCTCACACTTTTATTTAAAATCCCCACCAATTAATTATCAATCTTTGAACCGAGAAAGTTTTTTCCAGAAATATTGGATTAACAAACTGTTTTCAACATTGCATCATAAATTTTATTATATTTCTAATGATATACATTATGAATATGTAAATATAAAAATCTCAAAACACATTCATTTAAAATTCAAATTTTAGAAAATTTGCATTATTACAATGCAGTTTTTAACTGCATTCGTGAAAAGAAGTTAAAAACAACAATATAGTAATGCAATTTTTAACTGCATTTCACATATTTAGTTAAAAATGCACTATTTAAGTGCAATTTTTAACTGCATATGTGAAATGTAGTTAAAAATAGCATTGTAGTATTTCATTTTTTTTGAAATGGTACTTAGATACAACATGTCACATAGACAATATATTACAAATCACTTGTCAATATATGTTCGAATCACGCTATGCAAGTTTCGAACTTGTGACCTCTCATACCAAAGTCGAATCATTTAACCACTGAGACAATGGTGCCTGTCAGTAGTGCATTTTTTAACTGCATTTCAAATATGCAGTTAAAAACTGCCACAATTAATGCATTTTTCAACTGCATTTGTGAAATGCGGTAAAAAATGCATTTGTTAAATACTGTATTTGTAAACTACAGCTAAAAACTTGAAATGACCCTCCTAATTTCCACCCTAATTTCATAAGGATTTTTTTTTTTTGCTAAGAGATGATATACAGATATATCATTCTTTACAAATATATTTCCCAGGGTCATTTTCTTTTTCTAATAAACAAAATATATCCAGGATCAAAATAACTTACCAATATAAATATATCAGTGTATATCTAATAACATACACATACATATGAAGATGTATGTGTTCTTCTTGTTTAAATTCAGAGTATATACTTTATCTTTTTTTTTTGTACAAGAACATCCTGTTTGATTTAGATTTTTAGCACTTCAGACTAATTATTGCACCCTGATTTTTGGACCTAAAATCCACTGGAAACATGTATTTTAGACTGTCATTAGGATTAAGAAATGATCAAGTAATAATCAGTGGTAAACAAGCTTTTAATATAGATGATTATGTTAAAGTCTGGATAATATCAAATTCAGTATAAAAGTAAGTGGATCCTAAGTGAACACAAGCAACATCTAGGCGT
Source organism: Allium fistulosum (assembly GCA_030737815.1). NCBI lineage: Eukaryota > Viridiplantae > Streptophyta > Magnoliopsida > Asparagales > Amaryllidaceae > Allium > Allium fistulosum. The sequence continues at coordinate 392,517,020 of CM060901.1, forward strand.
AATGGAAACGCGCCTAACTTATACATGAAAGGTCACGAGTTCGAGTGCTATGCTGGTCGGTTCAAACACAATTTTTGTTTTTTTCTTTTTATTTTTCTCCTGTATGGTTAGAAATCTGATACCTACCTATAATTGTGCATATATATTTGATTTTGCCTATAACCTAACATACAAAACAATTCTTTTTACATAACTATTTTTAAAACCCATTCCTACAACTGTTTTAAGAATTTAAATTTATATTTTTGCCCAATTTATCAACATGTACACAGGTATTTATGTACATGTCATTACCTTTGCCCAGTTTCCAGAAAACTGAGTGAAACAATTGCTAAATGTACTATGCTTTGAAATGCATCTATATTTTCAAGATACAGTCTATCATGATCAACCAATACTTCATTTAGTTGAGGCTGGTTAACTCATGAGTCTTGTATATGCTATACACTAGTTCAAAAACAAGGGAGATACCTTTCATTTCATTCTATCTGAAGCTTTTAGAAAAACATTTTACTTTTCCTAATTCAATTCAGAAATGAATTCAGATTTATTTACAAAGCATTTCAGTAAAAAGAAAATAAAATCCTTTAAGTTTACTTCTTGCTAAATCCAGATTTTAGTTCTAAAACTCAGTGCTCTGTTATGTCTCAAGGTTAACTAATACATAATATAAATTATACAAAACAGTAGCTCAACTACATGTGCATATTTCTCTTCCAAACATTCATATCAATAATTAAAATCATTTCATTGTTTCCCAGTCAGATTTTTCCTTTGAGATTTTAAACCTTAGTGCATAACAATATATTTAACATGATACAGCTAGTTCATCTAACCATAATAGAATTCATTACATGACTGGAAGTCTTAGAAACATAATATTTTTCCTGAATACATGCAGATATAATCAATTTAAACTCTTATTGAGACTAGCTAGCATGTTCATTCACTCCTCCATAAAAGCCATAACTTCATTTTTACTTAGTGCCTGGGTTACCTGAAAGAACATAAGTGGCTGCCTCATTTTAAAATGAGACACCCCAGATGCCATGAGCAAACAAGGGTCAGATCTATGATCTGGTATGAATAACATCAATTCATTCATGATATTAAGCAATAGAGAATATAAGGGTACTAACTTGTTATTTAAGCAAATTTCTGCAATCAAATATTTTAACATAGTATAATTAAGTTGATTCAGGTATGATATATTCACTTATCATTCCTTCACTTGCATACATAATCATGCAAACATGATTATCTATTGGCATCAATTTCATTTACTGGAATCATCTTGGTTCCATACCATTCAACCTAAGAAATATCCACATTCCTATTTCTTCATTTACAGGTTGCATAATTCAATTTAAATCCCTGCCTCATCTGCTATTAAGGAATCACTGGGACACATTGCAATGAACTAATTCACATCATTGCACAAAGATCTCAGGGCTTAAACAAACCATGTGCCAACTTGCATACTTCAAATATGACAAGCATTCCAGCAGTAATCTTGGCCTTCCCTTCCCTAGTTTATTTACTAGTGTATTGTCTTAAATCCTAACATCAAATATGCTAAGTGAACATGTCACTGCAAACATGGAAACATCCATAATTTCTTCTAGCATAATTTCCCCTCAGAAATAATCAGACAGTCATTTCCTAAATGGGGTCAATATGTCTTGATCTTAGTAAATATAAGAACATTTTCAACTGTAAAAGAGGCATGGCATGTTATACTGATCTGCAAGCCTTTATGATTGATTCAGATTCAAGATCTGGTTCAATCATAATTTTAGCTTGTGGGTTTTTTTTTTGATTAAGGGCTCAGCACTTAGAAAATTTCTATTGCACCCTTAACATTTTTCTTTTCAAGCCTCAGCACTTATACCAAGTATAATGCAGCTCCAATCATTTTTATAAGGTTTCCATGCCATAGATCTATAACAGTTGAGAGTATTCTCTATATAATTTTTAAGATCCTAAACTTTAACATTTATGATTATAAATAAAACAGTATGATACTCATCCAAAGACAAATGTCTCAACCAATCAAAGATCATCAAAATCATCCATATTAAATCATATCAGATTTAAAATAAAACATCCAAAAAGCATTGATGAAATCATATACATCAAAACCAGAAATACATAAATGGCAATATAAAAAGTGGCTGCCTCAACTCAGGTCTTAATGCCATGAACTCAGTGAGATTACTCACCTAAATGTTTCTTCTTATTAATCCAGAAAATTCTTGTTTGAGTGTTTTCTCCTTCCTTTCAATATTTTCTTCTTCTTTTCTTATTTTTATGCAGCTCGGGGTAAAATAATTCTACTGGCTAAACTGCCTATTTATAAGCATTTTTCCTCTAGGGTTTTATTGAAACAGAATTCCATTTCTGTCCTGGCTTAGCATCATGCATTTTTCATTCATATTACCCCGGCCATATTAACCAATTTAAAGGCTGCATTTTCTTTCTTTTACTTTTTCAGAAAATGGCCACTCACTTAGTCATGTCAAAAGTGTGACTATTCTATTTATTTTAATTATTTCTGAAAATCCCCTTTGCTATTTTTGCCTACACAAGCATATTGACTTGTATCACATTTCATGTCATTTTAATGTTATGGTTTCACTTGCTAATATATATATATATGTACTTTTCAGTATTTAAAAATGTATATTTGTATACATATCTTATCTAGGCTTATTTTAATTCCTCTTTTAAATTCAGAAACATATGCACCTATATGTATACAAGTTTACAAATATATATATTATTTTCTTTTCTGGGTTTTAAATAAAGTTGTTTACTGATCCAAAGTAAAACTTACTTTTCTTATTTTCTAAGATGACCCATAAAATCTCAGAAATCAAATAACCATGTTGCAAAATCATGTTTGTATTGCTCTTTAATTCTTGTTTTAAATCCAAGAAATCTGGAGTTCTTTCTTGTGCCATTTCAGTGTGCACGTGCACACATATACTTGCACACTATTTATTCTAGAAATTTCACCATATTTAAATCTAAATATTTCAAAATTAAATCATTTTACAAAAATGATTTTTCACAAAATTTTGGGGTATTACATTCACCCCTCCTTTTAGGAATTGTGTCCTCACAATTTTTCTAACATTTAGTAAGCATCATTTTTCTTTTCTGAAAACTTATCAAATATATGCATAAGCAAACAAATTCAACCATATCAACCATGCATAACAAATAATTTTTCCAGAAGAAGAAAAAAAAATTACCTTTTAATTTGCAAAAAGCTTAGGATAATCCATTCTAATCTTATCCTCTAACTCCCATGTGCAGTCATTAGGATCACTACTCCACTGGATCTTAACTAGTTTCAAGGTTTTGCTCCTTAATTTCTTTTCTTCCTTGGCTATAATCCCCACTGGTTCTTTTTCGTAAACCAAGTCAGGATTTATTTGAATTTTGGTAGGCTTTTCCAAAATGTCTTCCTTATCATGTACCCATTTTCTAAGTTGGGACACATGAAAAACATTATGCATTGCTTTCATCTCCTCTGGTAGTTCTAATTTGTAAGCCAATGAACCAATTCTTTCCAGAATTTTATAGGGTCCAACATACCTTGGTGTAAGCTTACCTTGCTTGCCAAATCTCATGACTTTCTTCATAGGTGAAATCTTGATGAAAACAAAGTCTCCCACTTCATATTCCACTTGCTTTCTCTTCCTATCTGCAAATTTCTTTTGCCTATCTTAAGCTGCTGCTATTCTTTTTCTTATTAACCCAATTTTCTCTGTGGTTTCTTTAACATATTCAGGTCCAAGAATAGCCCTTTCTCCAGCCTCTACCCAGCATATAGGTGATAAACATGGCTTGCCATATAAGGCTTCAAATGGTGCCATCCCTATGGTGCTTTGGTAACTGTTATTGTAGGTGAATTCAGCTAGATGGAGGTGGTCTTCCCAGTTGCCTCCAAAGTCCAGTGTACATGCTCTCAACAAATCCTCTAAGACTTTGTTCACCACCTCAGTTTGACCATCTGATTGTGGATGGTAGGCAGTGCTTAAGCACAATTCACTCCCCATAGCCTCTTGAAAACTTTTCCAAAATCTTGAGGTGAAGATGGTATCCCTATCACTCACAATGGTTTTGGGTATGCCATGCAACCTTACTACCTCTTTCATGAATATTTGAGCCAATTTTGGAGCATTTCTTTCTGTTTTAACTGGGATAAAATGTGCTACCTTAGTTAGCCTATCCACTATTACCCATATACTTGTGTTTCCCTTCTTAGATCTAGGAAGACCATCTATGAAATCCATAGATATATCCTCCCACTTCCACTGTGGTATACTAAGGGGTTGCAATAGTCCTGATGGCCTTTGTGTCTCTGCCTTGACTTGTTGGCAAGTCATGCACCTTGCAACATATCTGGCCACATCTGACTTCATCCCCTTCCACCAAAGATTTCTTTTCAAATTTTGATACATCTTGGTGCTACCTGGGTGTATGGAGTACTTACTCCTATGGTACCCATTTAATATTTCCTCTTTCAATTCTATATTTTCTGGAACACATATCCTATTTTTATTCCTTAAATAACCATTTTTATCAATTTGATAATTTATTACTTCCTCCCCTTTTGATATGAGCATTTTCTTTTCCATCATGTTTAAGTCTTGTTCCTGCATTTGTCCAATCTTAAGAAGTAAATCTGATTGCAGAGATATCATACTTAATTTTCCTTTACCTTTACCTTCTTCAATAGGCATCATTTGTTCCTCACTGTTTTCCTCAATTTCCAAATCAGTAAGTATAGACAAATCCCTAAACTCTTCCATCATCAACATGGCTACCTTGGCATGTTGTCTACTCAAGGCATCTGCAACTTTATTTGCCTTGCCTGGTGTATACAGTATATCTAGGTCATAGGCAGCTAGGAACTCTACCCATCTATGTTGCCTCATGTTCAAATCTTTTTGTGAGAATAAATATTTCAGTGCCTTATGATCAGGGTACAAAATGAATTTGGCACCTAACAAATAATGTCTCCAAAGTTTCAAAGCATACACAACTGCTGCTAGTTCAAGATCATGGGTTGCATACCTGGTTTCATGTGGCTTTAATTGCATAGATGCATAGGCTACCACCTGGTCTTGCTGCATCAACACAGCCCCTAACCCAGAGCCACTTGCATCAGTGTACACAACCAAATTTTCATTTCCTTCTGGCACTCTCAATACTGGTGCATCAATCAGGGCTTCTTTTATTTTGATAAAAGCTTGCTCACATTTTTCTGTCCATACAAAGGCTTGGTTCTTTCTAGTTAAATTGGTAAGTGGTGATGATATTTTTGAGAAATCTTTTATGAATCTCCTATAATATCCTGCCATCCCCATAAATGATCTAATCTCACTGATGGTGCTAGGCCTTTTCCATGCTTGGATTGCCACTACTTTGTTAGGGTTTACTGATATTCCTTTGGCAGAGATGACATGCCCAAGGAAATGCACTTCTTCTTTCCAAAATGCACATTTTGAAAATTTTGCCTTTAAATCATTTTCCCTTAGTCTTGACAAAACTAAATGCAAATGATTTTTATGCTCTTCCACTGTCTTAGAATAAATCAAAATGTCATCAATAAAAATCAGTACAAACTTGTCTAGATAATCTCTAAATATTCTATTCATCAAATCAACAAAATATGAAGGAGCATTTGTCAAACCAAATGGCATGACCAAAAATTCATATAAGCCATATCTTGTGTTAAATGCAGTATACTTAACACTTGAGTCTTCAACCTTCATTTGATGGAATCCTGATGCTAAGTCTAGCCTAGAAAATATTTTAGCTTCACTGAGTTGGTCAAAGAGATCATCTATTCTAGGCAATGGGTATTTATTCTTGATGGTTACTTTATTTAGTTCTCTGTAATCTATGCACATTCTCAAGGTACCATCATGTTTTCTTACAAACACTACTGGAGAACCCCAGCAAGAATTGCTTGGCCTTATAAATCCCTTGCCTTCTAATTCTTCCAACTGATTTTTCAATTCTTTCAGTTCACTTGGCCCCATTCTATAAGGTTTCTTGATTATTGGACTTGCTCCTGGAATGAGATTAATTTGGAACTCAACTGGTCTGTGGTGTGGAACACCCTTAACTTCCCTAAACACATCCAAGTATTCATTAACTATGGGAATTTCTTCAATGGTTAGTTCACTCAGATCTTTTTCTAAGTCAACTAAATGATACAATTTCCCTTCCTTAGCTATTTCACATAGAACTGTGATTCTCTGGCCTCTAGAATCTTGCAATGATATGGTGGATGAGTCTAAATTAATTATGGCTTTAAATTGCCTTAACCAATCTACCCCCAATATAACTCCTATATTTGGGTAATTTAAAACATATAAATTGGAAATAAAAATATTTCCTCCTATGTTTAACTCCACATCCACACAATTCATGTTCAAAACACTAGAACTCCCTAGGGGACTTTGTACAAGCAATGGGGTTTCAACCAATTTGCAGTTTAATTTTAACACTTTAACTAATTCATAGGAAATCAAAGAGTGTGTTGCTCCAGTATCATATACTACTGGTATGGGTATGGCACAAATGAGTAATGTACCTTCCACTTGGCCATGATTTTCAGCATCAATTTTCACTGCAGATTTGCCTTTTCCTTCCAAAGTTGCCAATTTCCCTTGCTGTTTATTCTCAGGACAGTTCCTCTTCATATGCCCCTCTTTCCCACATAGGTAGCATTTGAAGGCTCCTCCTTTTAACTCTGGGCACCTTGGTTTGATGTGTCCTTCTTTTCCACAATGATGGCAAACCAATTTCTTCTTAGTATCATTGGCTTTAGTATCTTTACTCTTCCTGTTGTCTGCCTCCTCCTTCTTTTTATCATAAGGGTGATATCTTCCCTTATCCTTCTTGTTGTTGCTCTTAAAATTCCTATATTTCTCTCTTTCTTTGTCATGTTGTTCCAGTTTCAAAGCCAGATCAATTACTTGATCAAATGTTCTATCTGCATATGGTAGCATAGCTCTGCTAAGTCCTGGGTTCAGCCCTTTTATATACCTATCATTCTTGGATGCTTCATCTGCCACTAGCATTGCTCCATAATTAGATAGCCCCTCAAACTTTTAAGTGTATTCAGTGACATTCAAAGTTCCCTGCCTAAGTTTGATAAATTCTTCAAGCAAAATGGTCTTGGCTGATGCTGGTACAAATCTTGCCTCCAACATCTCCTTGAACTGATTCCAAGTGATTTCATTTTCATTTCTTCCAGCTATGATCACCTCCCACCAGCTTAAAGCTACCCCTTTCAATTGTCTAGAAGCTACTTGCCTCTTTCTTTGGTCATCCAACTGCATGTCATTGAAAATCCTATCAAGTGTTCTCAACCATGCTTGAATTTCCATCACACTCTCTGTTCCTTCAAAACTCTTGCCTCCCAAATTGGAATAAGTCTTCAGTAGTTTTGAAAGCTCTTCATGTGGGTTCTCAGGCCTATGCCCAATTCCATCTCTTAAAACCCTCACAAATTCTTGCATATCAAGCATTTGAGGTGCACTGGTTCCTGCATTGTGATGAGATCCTCTTCCTACCATGTTCTGCTAACTAAATTCTGGGTAAATGGTATTAGCATATTATGAGTGCTTCTATAATTTCTAATTTCTTATCTAAATTATTTCATCCAAAACAAACAGACATTATTCATTTCTATAATACTTAACAATCAATGCAACCAAGTGCTCTGATACCAAACTGAAATGACCCTCCTAATTTCCACCCTAATTTCATAAGGATTTTTTTTTTTTTGCTAAGAGATGATATACAGATATATCATTCTTTACAAATATATTTCCCAGGGTCATTTTCTTTTTCTAATAAACAAAATATATCCAGGATCAAAATAACTTACCAATATAAATATATCAGTGTATATCTAATAACATACACATACATATGAAGATGTATGTGTTCTTCTTGTTTAAATTCAGAGTATATACTTTATCTTTTTTTTTTGTACAAGAACATCCTGTTTGATTTAGATTTTTAGCACTTCAGACTAATTATTGCACCCTGATTTTTGGACCTAAAATCCACTGGAAACATGTATTTTAGACTGTCATTAGGATTAAGAAATGATCAAGTAATAATCAGTGGTAAACAAGCTTTTAATATAGATGATTATGTTAAAGTCTGGATAATATCAAATTCAGTATAAAAGTAAGTGGATCCTAAGTGAACACAAGCAACATCTAGGCGTAATGGAAACGCGCCTAACTTATACATGAAAGGTCACGAGTTCGAGTGCTATGCTGGTCGGTTCAAACACAATTTTTGTTTTTTTCTTTTTATTTTTCTCCTGTATGGTTAGAAATCTGATACCTACCTATAATTGTGCATATATATTTGATTTTGCCTATAACCTAACATACAAAACAATTCTTTTTACATAACTATTTTTAAAACCCATTCCTACAACTGTTTTAAGAATTTAAATTTATATTTTTGCCCAATTTATCAACATGTACACAGGTATTTATGTACATGTCATTACCTTTGCCCAGTTTCCAGAAAACTGAGTGAAACAATTGCTAAATGTACTATGCTTTGAAATGCATCTATATTTTCAAGATACAGTCTATCATGATCAACCAATACTTCATTTAGTTGAGGCTGGTTAACTCATGAGTCTTGTATATGCTATACACTAGTTCAAAAACAAGGGAGATACCTTTCATTTCATTCTATCTGAAGCTTTTAGAAAAACATTTTACTTTTCCTAATTCAATTCAGAAATGAATTCAGATTTATTTACAAAGCATTTCAGTAAAAAGAAAATAAAATCCTTTAAGTTTACTTCTTGCTAAATCCAGATTTTAGTTCTAAAACTCAGTGCTCTGTTATGTCTCAAGGTTAACTAATACATAATATAAATTATACAAAACAGTAGCTCAACTACATGTGCATATTTCTCTTCCAAACATTCATATCAATAATTAAAATCATTTCATTGTTTCCCAGTCAGATTTTTCCTTTGAGATTTTAAACCTTAGTGCATAACAATATATTTAACATGATACAACTAGTTCATCTAACCATAATAGAATTCATTACATGACTGGAAGTCTTAGAAACATAATATTTTTCCTGAATACATGCAGATATAATCAATTTAAACTCTTATTGAGACTAGCTAGCATGTTCATTCACTCCTCCATAAAAGCCATAACTTCATTTTTACTTAGTGCCTGGGTTACCTGAAAGAACATAAGTGGCTGCCTCATTTTAAAATGAGACACCCCAGATGCCATGAGCAAACAAGGGTCAGATCTATGATCTGGTATGAATAACATCAATTCATTCATGATATTAAGCAATAGAGAATATAAGGGTACTAACTTGTTATTTAAGCAAATTTCTGCAATCAAATATTTTAACATAGTATAATTAAGTTGATTCAGGTATGATATATTCACTTATCATTCCTTCACTTGCATACATAATCATGCAAACATGATTATCTATTGGCATCAATTTCATTTACTGGAATCATCTTGGTTCCATACCATTCAACCTAAGAAATATCCACATTCCTATTTCTTCATTTACAGGTTGCATAATTCAATTTAAATCCCTGCCTCATCTGCTATTAAGGAATCACTGGGACACATTGCAATGAACTAATTCACATCATTGCACAAAGATCTCAGGGCTTAAACAAACCATGTGCCAACTTGCATACTTCAAATATGACAAGCATTCCAGCAGTCATCTTGGCCTTCCCTTCCCTAGTTTATTTACTAGTGTATTGTCTTAAATCCTAACATCAAATATGCTAAGTGAACATGTCACTGCAAACATGGAAACATCCATAATTTCTTCTAGCATAATTTCCCCTCAGAAATAATCAGACAGTCATTTCCTAAATGGGGTCAATATGTCTTGATCTTAGTAAATATAAGAACATTTTCAACTGTAAAAGAGGCATGGCATGTTATACTGATCTGCAAGCCTTTATGATTGATTCAGATTCAAGATCTGGTTCAATCATAATTTTAGCTTGTGGGTTTTTTTTTTGATTAAGGGCTCAGCACTTAGAAAATTTCTATTGCACCCTTAACATTTTTCTTTTCAAGCCTCAGCACTTATACCAAGTATAATGCAGCTACAATCATTTTTATAAGGTTTCCATGCCATAGATCTATAACAGTTGAGAGTATTCTCTATATAATTTTTAAGATCCTAAACTTTAACGTTTATGAGTATAAATAAAACAGTATGATACTCATCCAAAGACAAATGTCTCAACCAATCAAAGATCATCAAAATCATCCATATTAAATCATATCAGATTTAAAATAAAACATCCAAAAAGCATTGATGAAATCATATACATCAAAACCAGAAATACATAAATGGCAATATAAAAAGTGGCTGCCTCAACTCAGGTCTTAATGCCATGAACTCAGTGAGATTACTCACCTAAATGTTTCTTCTTATTAATCCAGAAAATTCTTGTTTGAGTGTTTTCTCCTTCCTTTCAATATTTTCTTCTTCTTTTCTTATTTTTATGCAGCTCGGGGTAAAATAATTCTACTGGCTAAACTGCCTATTTATAAGCATTTTTCCTCTAGGGTTTTATTGAAACAGAATTCCATTTCTGTCCTGGCTTAGCATCATGCATTTTTCATTCATATTACCCCGGCCATATTAACCAATTTAAAGGCTGCATTTTCTTTCTTTTACTTTTTCAGAAAATGGCCACTCACTTAGTCATGTCAAAAGTGTGACTATTCTATTTATTTTAATTATTTCTGAAAATCCCCTTTTCTATTTTTGCCTACACAAGCATATTGACTTGTATCACATTTCATGTCATTTTAATGTTATGGTTTCACTTGCTAATATATATATATATGTACTTTTCAGTATTTAAAAATGTATATTTGTATACATATCTTATCTAGGCTTATTTTAATTCCTCTTTTAAATTCAGAAACATATGCACCTATATGTATACAAGTTTACAAATATATATATTATTTTCTTTTCTGGGTTTTAAATAAAGTTGTTTACTGATCCAAAGTAAAACTTACTTTTCTTATTTTCTAAGATGACCCATAAAATCTCAGAAATCAAATAACCATGTTGCAAAATCATGTTTGTATTGCTCTTTAATTCTTGTTTTAAATCCAAGAAATCTGGAGTTCTTTCTTGTGCCATTTCAGTGTGCACGTGCACACATATACTTGCACACTATTTATTCCAGAAATTTCACCATATTTAAATCTAAATATTTCAAAATTAAATCATTTTACAAAAATGATTTTTCACAAAATTTTGGGGTATTACAAAACTACTGCTGTTAATAGCATTTTTTAACTGCATTTATGAAATGCAGTCAAAGGCTGCACTTCAAAGCAGCAGTTTTTAATTGCATTTCACAAACGTAGTTAAAAACTGTTGCTAAGTGCAGTCTTTAACGTATTTACGAAATGCAGTTAAAGGCTGCACTTCAAAGCAGTAGTTTTTAACTGCATTTCACAAATGCAGTTAAAAACTGCTACTGCTAAGTGCTGTCTTTAACGCATTTACGAAATGTGGTTAAAAACTACTATTAACAGCACCAGTTTCTAACTGTATTTATGAAATGCAGTTTTTAACTACACTTCACAATTGCAGTTTTTAACTTCATTACTAAAATACAGTTAAAAGCTGCTATAAACAATTATGATTTTAAAATTTTATTTTTACATATCAACAATGGATATCATTGAAAAGTCTATTAAATTTGTGATTTAGTAGTAAAAACAATTTTTAAATCCGATTAATCTACAAAAAATTATCACATTTTAAATATTGAAAAAAAATGAGTTGGCGAATGCTATAAATTGTCGAATGTGATGTTAGAGATGCAGAGACCTAAATTATATAATTAGTGGCTGATGGACCTGCTTTATAATTCAATATGAAATAGGACCCTGAGATTAATATTTAGGTTTTTTTATCACTTAATGCATATGACACATGTCAAAACAAGGTGTGATACAACCATATGTATCAAAATTTATTTGCATAGATCCTTACTATTAATGCAATTAATTACTGATTGGAATCAACCTTGCACGCGAAAATCAATGGTTAAGAACATGTGAAGGCATGTGTACATGGAAGGACCTCATCCCATCCTAGTGTCTATAACTTTTTTTATTTTTATTTATTTATTGGCATGTTAGTATGCTTCTTACTTCCACTTTCCATGCTTGCCTTATCTATATTTTACATACATAGCTCACTCTGTCGTTTCTTTTCTCAACTCTTTGTATATAATATTTTTATAGAACTAGGGTTCCAATGCTTTATTGCTAAAATGCAAAACAAAGGTCTATATACACATATTTACAATGCTTGGGTACATATGCCCAACACAACACATTTGCCCTTTAACAATTCACTAATAATAATTCACCCCTCTTCCTTTAGCCGACATAAAACAAATAAGAATTCCACTTTAATAAAATGCTTTATAAGCTCATTAATGGTGTCTCTTCCTCTTTCGAATTCCAATCTCTTCTTCTCCATCTAAATTCACCGATCAACTATTTGTTTGAATGTTCAAACTAGTTTGGGTTTGGGTACAATTAATAATTTTAGATGAAATTTTAAGTTATAATGGTTTCGAATTTTGGTCCATTAATAACACCAGAACTCGAATTAGAAATTTGAAATCAAAATAAAGTGTGAAACGATAAATTAATGGACACTTTTTGTAGGAGGCACGAAATTTAAACGAGTGAGACCGTTTGCAATGGTTCTAGATCATTGGAAGCAACGTTTGGATTCAGAAACAATTTCGTCACCTTTTTGCCATTGGGACACATCCATTGGTGAATGGACACCTCTACACCTATAAATAGGCCATGGGGGTCTTATTTTTTAGATTGAATTTTGAACTATCTTTTCTTCTCTTCTTCTTCCCCACTCTCTTCTCTAATTTGCATTATCAGAGAACAATAAAAGAGTGATTCTTGGCCCGATCAAAGTCATACAAACTTTGAATATAGTTATGCTGTTTCAAGGCTTCTTTAAATTCCGAATCAACAGTTCTTCAACCCTTTTGTACCCGTTGGGTTGGACTATTGTCTAAATAATCTTCATAGTAGATCCTTGAAGTCGGAAGTATAGAAATCTCTTCATCATTATACTCGAATCATCAATAAAGTTCCAATAAGTTTTAGACAATATTTCAACCATGGATGGCTTGAGTTCAAGCAATATCAATGCCCTTCAAGTCATGAATCAACACTTGACGCGTTTGGAGCGGTTTGACAGCGTAAACTTCACACATTGGCAAGAAACTATGAAGTTCTTTTTAACCACCATCAAACTCTTCTACATTCTTGAGGATGATATGGAGGCTATACCCGAAGAAACTTCGAAAGATTAGAATGATTTGAAAGTGAAACGTGCGAAGCGCAAAGAAGATAATTTCTTATGTAGAGGATACATACTCAATGCTTTGTCTACTTCTGTGTACAATGCACATAGAAGTCTAAAAACAACTAAAGCACTCTGGACTGCACTAGAGAGTAAATATCGAATATCTGAGACAAGCAACAAGAAATTCCTGGTATGTAATTTCATGGATTTTAAAATGAATGATAATAAGTCCGTTATTGGACAAGTTAGTAAAATTATATATATAGTAAATCAACTTAAAGATGCCAAGATTGAACTCCCTAAATCCTTTGTTGTTGGGTTATAATTTCTAGACTCTCTTGCCCTTGGAATGATTATAAGAAGAAATTGAAACACGCGGAGATGGATTATGATTTAAGAATTTTCAGCGTTATCTTCGCATAGAAGAGGACTCTTGCAACAAATTGAGTTTCATTCTAAGGCGAATAATATTGAATTGACAAATTCGTTGAAGCCTAAGAATGAGAGATAGTTTAAGAAGAAAAATCATTCTAAGAAAGATAAGAAGAAAGGCACTTGTTATTTTTGTAACAAGCCCAGCCACATAAAAAATGATTGGTGGCTTGATACTAGAGCGACTATTCATATATGCAAGGACCGTAGTCTCTACAAGAACTACAAAGAAATTAAAGGAGGTGAAAATCAAGTTACTGGAGTAACTAATTATTTTGCATTTTGTCCTTAAAAGTAATTATTTCAGTTGTGCGTCCTAGAAACTAATTGCACTAGCTAAAGAGGCCCTTGTGGCTAATTTCCACTATATAAAACATGTCACTGGGACAACAAACCACAAATCATGTGTCAATAAATGTTCGAATCACGCTACGAAAGTTTCGAACTTATGACATCTCGCACCAAAGTCGAATCACTTAACCACTGGAACAATGGTGCTTGTTGGAGCAAATAATTTTCGCAACAGAGTGATCAACAAAGAGACTATAGAACTTCCGTTCACTTCTGAAAAGACTCTTACTTTAGCTAATGTTTTTCATGTACCCAATATTTGCAAGAGTTTGGTCTCTAGATACCTTCTTAACAAAGGAGGATTCAAGATAGTATATGAGTCTGACAAATCAGTGTTATCCAAGAAAGGAAAGTTCATTGGAAAGGGATATTCTTGTAATGGCATGATTAAGTTGAGTTTAGTAAAGAAAACTTCTACTTATGTCATTGATTCTGTAGATTTATGACATTCTAGATTAGAACATGTTAATTATGGTTCACTTAACAATATGAATAGGTTAGGATTAATTTCGGATTGTAATTTTGACTCCATCTCTAATGTGAAATTTTTGTTCAAGCAAAGATACATAGAAAATCCTTTAAAACTATAGAAAGGAAGACTAATCTGCTTGATCTTGTATATAGCAATGTTGGTGATCTAAAAGGTCACACAACATATGGCGAAAATAAATTCTATGTCACATTTATTAATGATTGCTCTAGATATTCTTATGTTTATCTAATGAAATCAAAAGATTAAGTCTTTGATAAATTTAAAATTTACAAGGCTGAAGTTGAAATGGAGTCAGGACTGAAAATAAAAGTATTACATTCAGATCTTGGTGGTGAATATTTTTCAAATGAATTTACTTTATTCTATAAACAACAAGGATTAATTCATCGATGCACTGCTCCTTATACCCCTCAATAACATGGAGTCGATAAAAGAAAAAATAGGACATTAATAGAAATGGTTAATGCTATGCTAATTAGTTCAAATTTACCTAACACCTTATGGGGCGATGCCATTTTATCTACATGTTATATTTTAATTATAGTTCCTTTGAAAAAGAAGAATACATCTCCTTGTGAACTATGAATTAAACGAAAACCTAACTTATTAGGACTTAAAGTTGGAGGATGTTTAACGTATGTTAGAAAACTAGATTCCAAAAGGCTAAAATTAGGAAATAGAACATTTAAGTTTACTTTCATAGGTTATTCTTGTTGGAAAATTTCAATATGTGGGCCACATATGTAAAATAAATGTGTCATGCTGTTTTGGTGTAAAGCCTAATTAAAGTGATCAAATTATGAATTAAAGTTAAAAGGCTTATAGGTGTAATTGTCATGGTATTAATGTGTAGATACCAGGGCAATTCTATTTTGTTGAAGGGCCAAATTAGAAAATGCCAACATTATAAATAAGGGGGTATGGTCCCCAAATTACATAAGCTCCAGTTATTCTCCTAATCTCTTCTATGGAAATAATTCAGATCTAGGGTTTATGTCAATTTGGAAGATCAGATCAACTCTTATCTTTTAGATATATCTCTTTCTCTTAATCAGTTTATGAAAGTAGCAACTATGAATTCAGATCTAATATAAGGTCTAGGGTTTGTGTCAACGATGGAAAATCAAACCAAATTTACTTTTCCAACAGCAACTATGAATTCAGGTATGGCTTTCGTTAACCCATTTACTCCTCTATTTCTTTTCAATTAAATCAATATGGGCCACCTATTCAGATCTAGGGTTTCATGATTAATCTATCCTAAAGTATATTGAAATCCTAACAAGTGGTATCAGAGCCACCCATCATTGATTTCATTGGAATTTTTTTTTAATTACGAGTAATTGAACTTCTTTTTAGAAGTCCTGTAATAATCTTACTTAAGTTTCAGATCTGCTTGATTTATGCATCAAGAACTTTTGTATGATGATTTTGGAATTGGTTTATATCAATTATTTGTGGTAAATTAAAAGGCTAATTTATGAAATTATTTTGGTGTAGAAAGATAGATAGATCTAAATGATCTATATTTTATTTATGAAATGGGATAGAATTTTAAATCATTAAATTATGAGAAATAATCTAACATCCTCTAAATTTTGAAAAATAATTTATATTGGTAAAAGCATTCACATGTTTATTATTGTATATTTTATAAATAAGTTGTGAATTTTTTTTAAGGTGAGGAATGTTTTGGATCTGATATGTACAATCATTTTCTTTAATGTTTATAAATGGTATAAAAAGATATGTATAATTTGTAACCATTTATGCAAGAAATATAGATCTGATTCTATGATTATTTTACCTTACTTAACTTTTGATTAAGTAATTTGGATATTTATATATGGTATGTGTTATTTCAGAAATTTTAGTTAATTAAAAAAAATAAAAAATAAAGTATGCTTCTTTAAAGGTTTATGTTTATGTTTATTATTGAAATAAATTTTAACATGACATAAATTTATACGTTGGACCACATAACGGTCAACTGCATTTAACTTTATCATAAATGCATTAAATGTGGTTGTTATGGTAATAAATTAATCCACATAACGGTCAATTGCATTTATTTTTTATCATAAATGCATGAAATGTGGTTGTTATGGTAATAAATTAATTAACTTATTATCATAAATGCACTAAATGTGTCGGTTACAATAAATTTAAAGATGCAGCATGTTTGTATTTGGAATAAGAAAAGACATATGGTTTATTATTTGGTGCATTTATGTTTAACAGTTACATATATTTTTTATGTTTAACAGTTACATATATTTTATATGTTTAACCCATGCTTGTTGGAAACATGTTTCACTTTCGTGCTTTGGTTAGCATAAAATAAAAGGAGCAGTAGTTTTCATATTTTGCCAAAATGCATGGTTACTGACCTTAATTAAGTATTCAAATAATAAACTAAAGATAAAGTGACACAGTAGCATTCTATATAGCTATATTATGGTTCAGATGTACATTATAGCTATTGCATGTTATTTAGTATGACCGTTACTATGTCATTTATGTATAATTTTATATGGCATTTAATTCTGGCGTTCATCTGTGACATTTGTTATGTGATTTATTTATGATATCTTGTATCATACTTATTTATAAAATGTCATGAATGTAACCACATACTTAAAGTAAAAGACTATAACAGTTATGATTAAAACATGTTGTGCCACAGTTATAATTTTGAGATTTTCAAGTGTCATATAGACTTACAATGCTTTTGGGAGTATTTATAGCACTTGAAATATTGTACATACACTAAGAAATAAATTCAAAATATTTTTGGTGTCTCTTTGCGAACTAATTGTAAATATATTACATTCTAAGTGAGCTAATTGAAATAACATGTCACTAAAGTGACCTCTCTTATTTTAGTTGTTCATGAAAATGTTTGATGTTTGTGTGTATTTATTCATGCGGATGTTAGCCAGCCCAAAGGAAGATTAATATTTGGCCGAATAACTTACACATGTGTGGTGATAAATATGTGATAATTATAAGGTTTTACAAGTGAATAACTAATCGGCCCAAAGGAAGATTGTTATTTGACTTGAATTTATTATCAGTGTTTGATCATTACAACAAGAGTACCCCTTACAGTTAATATTACTGTCCAAAGACTTGATATTAATGCTGTGCTAGGTATCTTGAGAAGAGACTTACCAATTATTTGAATTTACTATTGCTGATAGTGGATATGATCATATACGGTCAATCCTTAATTTTTGTTCATTTTTCAACTAATTTGACTAAAGTGTCTGCCAATTTTAACGTACTCATCTTATTTGGGACTAACTCTAAGGATTATTAAGAGAACATGTTGTTTGTACTTAACTTCATGGATCTAGCTCTTGCGATTAGAATGCTCTTATAATATCATGAGGAACATTCAAAGGTGAGACAATTCAAAAGGAAAGAGTCAAAAGATCATAAAGTAAAATATTTCAGAAGCTTTCAAGGATGTGGTATCCGTAGGAATAACCAATTTTAAGGAGTTTTTTTATTGAGAATGAAAAGTGTTTCCTTAAGGTAAGATAGAAAGTACCTATTTATCGTACACTGTACATAAATGTATAAATAAGGATAAAGAAGTTACTAAGGATTTATAAGAAAAGAAATAACATATAAATATATTTATAATTGTTTCTTTAATAAGATATACAGATATATAAAGAAAAGTTTACTAGATTTTTTTTGATATTATTGAGATTTCAGTAATATTATTTGGATTTATTTGATATTTTTTTGTTATGCTGTCATTTAGATAGATTCCAGTTTTCTATTTCTAATATGAACAAATTGGGTAATTACTGTTCATTTAGAAATAATAAGATTGATTTATGAATAAATTCAAACATTGTTGGAATTAAATCTCTTAATGTTTAAAATATAGCTTATATATATATATCTACTTATGCTAAATACCTTTTATAATGAAGTCTCAAATTTTGATTCGGTGATTAATATGATTATGTTTCAGCTTACTAAATAATTGTAGATTGTGGCACCGAAGATGGAAAAAGTTTGTTAGTATTCTAAGCGACTTAAAAAAAACTGCAAGTTTTATAAACCCACAACAAGAAAAAAATTATAAGATGGGAAATGTTATAATTTTTGAGGATGTTGAATTTGGGGGGAGAAATAAAGTACGGATCATTTTCTTTAAGGAGAATCATTATCTTTGATTCAACTACAGTTACTTCTTTGGATAATGTATAGGACTTATTTCCTTTCATTAAAAGGAAGTAAATTAAGAACCATAATAAGACAATGTCAAACAAAATTTTCTTCAAATTAAGGTTATTGTTTTAAGAAAATAGACTCAACAACCTCAAAGTGCAAGGTCACTAAGGAAATCCACTTAAAAAGGGAAGAAATACTATTCTGGATGACTATGTAGTATTTTTTTCATAAAGATAAATATTGGATTGGTGAATATGATTCTTTGGCTTACATTAATCCATACAAGGTACTAATTTGAAATGTGGATTTAAGGTATGAATATATAATGTAAATCTATAAAGACAACAAAGTTTGAGATCTTTCCCATCACCTTATGATAATAAGATCATTGGTTATGAGTAACTGTTCAAAACAAAAAGGGATCAAGTGGGTAATGTGAAAATGTATAAGGCTTATTATAGAAAAGACTAGACTCAAAAGGGAAACAATGTTTTATTTTTAAAGAGACATTCTCTTTGGTTTTACTGAAAGACTCTTTAGAATTATTTTGAAACTTGTCATAGATTATGATTTTAAGCAATATTAGAAGGATATTAAAGTCGTGTTTCTACATGGAGACATTGATGAAACAACTTAATAAAACCACTTATGGATGACCCTTATGTATTAGGGATTCAAATACACCATTATTATTCATGGGGTGCTATTTGGATTATCACAAAAGGGCTGGGTGGATAAGGCTTTAAATAATAAAAAAAAAGGTTTGGTATGCAAACTGCAAATCAATTCTCTTTTGCCAAAATAGACAAATGTTGTCTTATATAGTAATATAAGAACATCCTTGAAGCTAAAGAAATGCAAAAGATTCCTCATGCATTTGCGGTGTGGAGTCTAGTGCATGCTAAAGCATATACACATATGGATATTGCATGTATTATTTGGCAGATATCTTACTGACACTAAAAGTGAATTAATTGTTAGTAACCAAAATGTTTACGAGATATCTTTAAGAAACAAAGGATTATATGCTCCAGACGGATTGGTTGGAGATCATAAGGCATTACAGTTCGACTATTTTGCATGCCAAGAGTACAAAAGATCCACTTCAGATAACAATAATATTGTTGTTGTTGTTTTTTTTTGTTGGATGAAGCTATATAAGGAAAGTTGTCATACAAATACTTATAGCCTTCTTTGCTATTTTCTGTTATAGAGCATCCAACGATGGAAAATAATTGTATAATTTTGTCATAAAGTAATGGACTATTGAATAAAGAAATTGAAAGATCATTAAAGTAATATTGTAACAATAAACAACATATTATTTTCCAGTAAGGGGAGAGTGCAAAAATAGATTGTAATTCATAGAGCATACCATGACAAACTCCAATATGGCGGATCTGCTTACAAAAGAATTATCACCCAAGGTCTTTCATGAGCATCTTGCTCAATCGGTGTAACTTTTATGTAAGAATATTTTTGTTCAGAGGGAGTTTGTATTTGGTACTATCATATGACACATTGCTCTATACTTTGGTTACAGATACATATCAAGTTCTTTTTCTGATCAGAAATAAAGTAATAAAGTTTTTTTTTGCACTCTAGGTTGTTCAAATATTGAACGTTTTGATCTCACTAAAGTAGGACCAGTTGGAAATAGACATGTATAGATCACATCTCATGTAATTTCCATTCTACGCATCCATGATTGATCTATGTCGTTTGATTGTGTTGGTATATGTGACCATTGATTGGTTTAGTTACACTAAATGTAACGAAAGCCACTTTGATCCTTTATCAGCATAGTTAATGGACGAGATTGTTTCAGAAACACCTTATGTTATAAATAGCAAATTTTGGTGCTCATAAAGTTTAAACACATTTATAATGTTATTACATATATGGCCCAAAGGGGAGATTGTTGGAAAATTTCAATATGTGGGCCACATATGTAAAATAAATGTGTCATGCTGTTTTGGTGTAAAGCCTAATTAAAGTGATCAAATTATGAATTAAAGTTAAAAGGCTTATAGGTGTAATTGTCATGGTATTAATGTATAGATACCAGGGCAATTCTATTTTGTTGAAGGGCCAAATTAGAAAATGCCAACATTATAAATAAGGGGGTATGGTCCCCAAATTACATAAGCTCCAGTTATTCTCCTAATCTCTTCTATGGAAATAATTCAGATCTAGGGTTTATGTCAATTTGGAAGATCAGATCCAACTCTTATCTTTTAGATATATCTCTTTCTCTTAATCAGTTTATGAAAGTAGCAACTATGAATTCAGATCTAATATAAGGTCTAGGGTTTGTGTCAACGATGGAAAATCAAACCAAATTTACTTTTCCAACAGCAACTATGAATTCAGGTATGGCTTTCGTTAACCCATTTACTCCTCTATTTCTTTTCAATTAAATCAATATGGGCCACCTATTCAGATCTAGGGTTTCATGATTAATCTATCCTAAAGTATATTGAAATCCTAACAAGTGGTATCAGAGCCACCCATCATTGATTTCATTGGAATTTTTTTTAATTACGAGTAATTGAACTTCTTTTTAGAAGTCCTGTAATAATCTTACTTAAGTTTCAGATCTGCTTGATTTATGCATCAAGAACTTTTTGATGATGATTTTGGAATTGGTTTATATCAATTATTTGTGGTAAATTAAAAGGCTAATTTATGAAATTATTTTGGTGTAGAAAGATAGATAGATCTAAATGATCTATATTTTATTTATGAAATGGGATAGAATTTTAAATCATTAAATTATGAGAAATAATCTAACATCCTCTAAATTTTGAAAAATAATTTATATTGGTAAAAGCATTCACATGTTTATTATTGTATATTTTATAAATAAGTTGTGAATTTTTTTTAAGGTGAGGAATGTTTTGGATCTGATATGTACAATCATTTTCTTTAATGTTTATAAATGGTATAAAAAGATATGTATAATTTGTAACCATTTATGCAAGAAATATAGATCTGATTCTATGATTATTTTACCTTACTTAACTTTTGATTAAGTAATTTGGATATTTATATATGGTATGTGTTATTTCAGAAATTTTAGTTAATTAAAAAAAATAAAAAATAAAGTATGCTTCTTTAAAGGTTTATGTTTATGTTTATTATTGAAATAAATTTTAACATGACATAAATTTATACGTTGGACCACATAACGGTCAACTGCATTTAACTTTATCATAAATGCATTAAATGTGGTTGTTATGGTAATAAATTAATCCACATAACGGTCAATTGCATTTATTTTTTATCATAAATGCATGAAATGTGGTTGTTATGGTAATAAATTAATTAACTTATTATCATAAATGCACTAAATGTGTCGGTTACAATAAATTTAAAGATGCAGCATGTTTGTATTTGGAATAAGAAAAGACATATGGTTTATTATTTGGTGCATTTATGTTTAACAGTTACATATATTTTTTATGTTTAACAGTTACATATATTTTATATGTTTAACCCATGCTTGTTGGAAACATGTTTCACTTTCGTGCTTTGGTTAGCATAAAATAAAAGGAGCAGTAGTTTTCATATTTTGCCAAAATGCATGGTTACTGACCTTAATTAAGTATTCAAATAATAAACTAAAGATAAAGTGACACAGTAGCATTCTATATAGCTATATTATGGTTCAGATGTACATTATAGCTATTGCATGTTATTTAGTATGACCGTTACTATGTCATTTATGTATAATTTTATATGGCATTTAATTCTGGCGTTCATCTGTGACATTTGTTATGTGATTTATTTATGATATCTTGTATCATACTTATTTATAAAATGTCATGAATGTAACCACATACTTAAAGTAAAAGACTATAACAGTTATGATTAAAACATGTTGTGCCACAGTTATAATTTTGAGATTTTCAAGTGTCATATAGACTTACAATGCTTTTGGGAGTATTTATAGCACTTGAAATATTGTACATACACTAAGAAATAAATTCAAAATATTTTTGGTGTCTCTTTGCGAACTAATTGTAAATATATTACATTCTAAGTGAGCTAATTGAAATAACATGTCACTAAAGTGACCTCTCTTATTTTAGTTGTTCATGAAAATGTTTGATGTTTGTGTGTATTTATTCATGCGGATGTTAGCCAGCCCAAAGGAAGATTAATATTTGGCCGAATAACTTACACATGTGTTGTAACGACCCAGAATTTTGATCAAATTAAATTGAGAATATTTAATTAATTTTAAAATATTTGAACGATAATTTAATTTAAATCCCCGATTCAACTTTGAAATTTGCGATTAAACTTTAAAATTTAATCGAGTGAAGTTGAATAAAAATTTGAATATTCAATTTCAGGTTGAAGAAAAATATTTCAAAGGATTGTAAAATCTATATTGATAATACTGAAAATAATAGAAGCTTCAGAATTGTATTTCAAAGTGTTTCGTTCAGTTTGAAATTAAATCGTTCGAATCGATATTTAAAAATAGCCGTCCGAGGCACAGTCTCGGAATTCGACGAAACCAGTTCCATTGGGTCCGTAATATTGAATTATTACTGGATTTCCAATTTCGTATTTTTCAGAGTTGTTATGAGAGCATATGATAGATAAACGCATTTGGAAATAAAAATCAAATTCAATTTAAATTTTTAAATTTTAATTTCTTGCCGACATCAGGAGGTAAGGCAAACACGATCTATTCCCCTCAAATCACGCAATCTTTTTCTTTAAGGATCGAACCATACCTCTTCTTTCCAGAAGTCATTCACGAGAAAAAATAAATAATGGCCGAAGCCTTGTTATTCGATAACTCTTGCAATTATTTTTCGAAATCTTTTCGTTCCTCAAAAGAAAAGGGATGACCGCGTTTCCCCTACATTCGCTTCAAATCGAAATCAAAACAGTGGATTCCCATTTCTTTCCTTAGTTCGTTTCAAAAAAGAAAAAAACTGATTCGATTCGTTTATCGGAGGAGGCAAGCTCGCGTAGCCTGGTAAGCGCGCAAGGCGATGGCCAAGGGGGAGGTAGGACCGCGGCGACTCGCGATCAAAGACGCAATCGCGTGGGAGAGGGGCGGCAGCAGATTTTCGAGCTCGATTTCATGGTGACAGCGAGGTCGCGTGGGCGAGCGCGAGCTAGGGCACGACGACGATGATGTGGCAACTCGATTTGGGGAATATTCAATCGAGCATGGCGTTTTGGGCAATGTCGCGAGCGAGGTCGCGATGATGGCAGGTCGCTGGCGATTGCGAGGTTGGTAACGCGAAGGCATCGCGTACGGTGGCGTGCTCGCGAATGCAGCCAACGTTGGCAGCTCGAGCAAGCAAGGGGCGGCATCTTGAGGCGATGTCTGACTGCAGTAAGGTATAAAACTATTTGTTATTTTAATTTAAAAGTTTATGATTATAGCAAAGAATTTAAATACAGTTTATATATATATGATTTTCAAAAGGAAGACGAATTTGTTTAATTTACTTATTCAATTTATTTTTAGGAATGATTAAAGAAGAAAATTTAGTTTTAAACTAAGATTTTAGTTAAACAAATTTATTAAGGGAAATTTGTTTTTAAACTTAAACTAATTAATTAATTAAGTCATTAGTTTGAAATTAAAATAATGGATTAAGTGATTTAACCGTAATTTTACTTGTTTAACGATTTTAAAATTTGTTAAAAGGGGAAAATGGTTAAAATATAATTTTCGGTAAGAAAAAGAAATTTAATAATTAGTTGGATAAATTTAATTAAAGGGTAAGTAATTAAATCTATCAAAAGAAGATTTGTTTGAATTTAAATTTTGTTAAATCAAATTGAAAAAAAAAGATTTGTTAGTCAAAATAAAATCACAAGTTAATTAAATTATCAAGTGGGATTTAATAGTTCGATTTTATCCGAATATTAATGAATTGTACAATTATTTATACAAGGTTAAAAATCAAGAAAAATCGAGTCAAAGATGGAAATGGATGGCAAATTAAAAAGCTAAGGTGAGATCTTCTCACTCAGATTTATGATTGAATTGCAGTTATTGATTGATTTGTTTGAATGTGCTATTAGATATGATAGGATATATCTATATATAGCAATATATACATATTGGCATATGTATATATTGGATTGATGATTTCCCGCCTCGTATAGCGGATGAGACCCTATTGCGCCGTTAGTAAGCGGATTTTTATAAAACCTATATACCGCGATAATTCCGTACTGGAGCGGAATTGGTATTGTGCTAACGTCTGTGGATGCAGGGAAACAGGTTGGAGGGATCCAACTGGATTCCTCACCAGTAGTTATTTATTTACAGATATTGTGATGTATTCCGTTATCATATGTTGAGATATGATATTGACTGTTGTGATTGACTAATTGATGTGTTGCATCATCAGATTCAAATTTTGAAGTTTAAAAATAAAGATTTTTACTTTAAAAAGAGATTTTAAAAGTGATTATTTGAAAGTATACGTTTTATTTGAATCTTTGAATTGGTTAACTTTAAATAAATAAATGTTATAAATTTAAAGTTATGGAGATTATAATGTTTGTGGAATATAACCAAAAGATGATTTTTGAAGTGAATAGTTAAGTAATTTATAAGATAGTTTAAATTTGAATTTTTGAATTATTAAAAATGATGTATATAAAAGATGTACAAAATTGATATTTATCAATTAAAAATTATTGGAACTTTAAACGAGTTTTTATAAGTGTTAAATTTGTAAAGATATGAAACTTATAGAATTATAAGTTGTAAAGATAGGAAATTTATAGAATTATAAATTGTGAAGATTTGAAGTTTATAGATTTATAAAATTTGAAGTTTATAGATTTATAAAGTATGAAGTTATAAAATGAATGGAATTGTAGAACAAAAGATTATAAGAAATTTACTTATAAATTGGGTTTTTGCCTTTAAATGGAATATTTATCGAATTGATTTATAAAGGAGATTTATAAATCAAAGTGTTAGAAAATAGAATTAGAATTTATAAACGGTGTTTTATAAATTCGAAAATCAATCAAATTTGATGAATCGAATATAGAAGGTTATTAAGGAAATTTTATTCACGATTTTGGATAGTGGATAAATTCTTGAAAATAAATGTGTAGAAAAGATTGAAATGTGGTTAGTGAAGTATATTCACGATTTTGGACAGTGAATATATTTTTAAGTAAAATGGATATGGTTTTGGGAAAGTGATATTTAAGATGAAGTTAATTGTTTTAACGATGTTTTAAAATGATTAAATATCGAAATCATAGATTTCAACATTCATTGTTGAAATAGACGTTTTCGAGAAATATAAGGAAATGATGGACTATAACACTGTTGTTATAGTAAATGATTTTCGAAAGGAAATGTTTTATATAGTATTGGGATTTATATATATCTATCTAAATTCCGAATCCCTATACTAGTGATTTTGGGTCGTCGTAACGATGTTTTACGTAACATCCGTTTTGACCCAAATAAATGTGTTAAAAGAATATTTTCTTAAAGAATGAAATATATACTTAATTTGATTTAAGTATATCGAATATTTTCCAAGTGTTGAAAATAAAAGATTTGTGAATTTCTTATTATTAATAAGAATGGAATTGCTTTTCCAAAATGAAATGAAATGTTTTGAGAATTTATCTTCTTAAAGATAAATTGAAAGTGAATATGTGAAATCGATTGAAAAACTGTATATCAGTAGATATTTTGAAAGATATAAATTCACTATGGAATTTATAAAGGAATGGAAACTGTATAGAAAAATAAACGTTGATTTATTTTTGAAGTGTGGAAATTTTATATCTAGTAAAGATATTTTTGGAAAATAAATAATTTGGAAAATTATTTGGAATCTGATGATGTTGCGCATCTTTATTGATAGTTAAATAACCGACTATCAATAATTACCTTGAATGGTATTTGTTGTGAATTGGATGAATTTGAATGCCACACTTGTTTTTAAATAAACGCTCACTATTCGGGTTAGCCGGGAAAGGACCATGGGGTCGTATAACCCATTCCGAATATGTGATACGTCGTTATGAATTGCATTTGAAGACCGGTGTTGAAGACCGGATATTTTTGAAAACGGAAGGATTACCGTCGAGTTACTCTACATCGGCTGATCTCCGATTTAGAGGTTTTATCACCCTTAGTGACGGGAAGTCCGGACGTGATTAGAAAATTATCCGGAAATGCAAGGGCTTCGTGAGAAGTGCCTTCGGTTCTATTCGATCCCGGAACAGACTTGTATGGATTGTGTGTCTGACGTTACAATTTGAGATATAAAGCTGATCTCTTTCAAATACATTCCTGTTGGTGGCGGAGAATTTATTCTCTTAGCTTAACACCCTTCTCTGAGACGTACGAGCTCAGAGGTTATGTAGTTGAAATTTATCAGCGATATATCCCAATTTGGTAACGTGGCATACTGAGTGTTGCTGTGAAATGATCAGTGTTTGATCATTTGCGATATGATCATTTGTTTGATCCTATATCTTTGTGATCATAGGTTGATCATTTTTGTTTGACCCGAAGCAGGGCTTTGTAGAAAGCGTAGCTTTGTGGACGAGACTTCGTCGAGCCTCACACCCCGGAAATGGTCGAAACAGGAAGGATGCGGCAAGGTTCTAGGGAGTAGCGCCCCTTAGTGTATGTCATTCCTTCTGGATAAAGGTGGTATCATGGTATGGAGCCCAGATACTTAACCTCTGTGGTTGCTGCAAAATTTATTTCTTTGTGGTTGTTGCGAATCGGGGATCCTCGGGAAGATCGGTGACGATCGGGGGATGGCATACGCGTGTCAGTAGTTACCTATTTTTGCAGAGGTAACCCGGCCTTGTGTTGGCAGAGATCCGGTTAGGTTCTCGGGTCGTCTATTCCAGGGACGTACCCATCGTGGAAAAGGAAGTTCCTTAGCCTGACCATTTGTTGGAAATCCAAAGAAACAATACGAGCCTTGTACGGTTTTAGTTGTAGAACCTGCCATCTAATATGGCAGCTATAGCAAGCATACTATAATGGTACCTATGCTGGCTAAGATTTATATTCTACTTTCGAAATGTTTTCTACACTATGCACTAATAATAATATCAAAAAAATGATTTGATTTTTGCGTAGTAAGCATCTTTGACTAACATAAGAAGAAATCTCCTCCAAGTCTGCGTTTGCATTGTGTGTGTGGTGGGAGGTCTTATGGTAGTTTCATTTTCCAAAAGCATTGCGAATTGACTTTAAAATTATCTTGTTGTTGTTTTAAAGAATAACTGTTTTACGATCTCACACCAGTCACCATGACTGACTCGGAGTTTATTGTTCCCTTCTAAACTCTGGGTGCCCACAAATTTCCACACGGGCAGTCTAGAGTTAGATTATCAGGATATTCTGGATATTCTGGAGCTTTGGAAGCAAGCTGGATGGCGAGACGTAGTATTTGTATCTGATAGTATTTATTCCGCTGTGTATTCTGTATGAGGACAAGTTTATATAACTGTCCATTGTTGTATATGACTCTGATGATTGATGTATGTATAAACTGATATAGCTCTTTGTTTTAAAAGACTAGTGTTTATTTATTATATATTGTTCCGCTGCGATATGTGAGATTCTGATATTGTTTCTGTATCTAATGTTGTTCTGTTGTTCTTCTTTCTTCTTCTGTTCTCTTCTTCTTCTGCCTTTTTCTTCTTTCTAAAACCCTCACTATTGGAGTTTCCGGCGTTCGATTTCTCGGCAGTCGATAAAGTGAGTATCGATGTTGAATTTTCGAAAGTCGAAAATTTCGGTATGTGACAGCGTGGTATCAGAGCATATGGTTAAGCGACAACCCTGCTCTGTTCGGTGTTACTCATTAGAGATAGAGTCAGCAGTACTCTAGAATGAGTTGAGTGTAATAATAGATATGAGCGCGTATTTGTTATTTGAATATAAAATTGTTTTGTATTGTGTTGACTTATCGGTTGATTGTTTATGGATTCTGGTCGGTGCAGCCTAGCTAACTGTAATCGATAGGGGTTTCTAAACTCTAAACAAGATAAACTGACACAGTATTGTTTTAAATGGGGTAAATGAAATAATTTTGCCCAAAACTATTTTTGTATATAAAAGAAATGATTTTCTATGAATTATCATAGTATATGGATGCATGGTTGTTAGAAGTAATAATAGTGAATTATCATCACTGAAATTTAATAAGAAATTGGAATTATAACTCCAAAGTTAAGAAATAAATCCATATACAAATGAAATTTGAGAATATAAATTATAAATGTGAATTGTAATTTAAAACGGAATTCCAGAGAAGTTTTTGGAAATGTTTTGAAAAGAATTTGAAAATTTTGGTGATTTGGAAAGTTTAAATCATTTTTGATTTGAAAATGGATTTCGAAGGTTTTGGAAAGTATTTTGAAGGAATGAAAAGCTCTAAACTCTTTTCGGTCGCTGGAAAATAATTCCGATGATGATCGCGACATCACCGGTGTTCATTTTCGGGTTTCCAAAAGAGGAATTACTGCTAAATTGTTTTAAATAGGAGTTGTTTGAAAATTTGGGTTTTTGTTTTGGAAATTCAAATGCAATTTGAATTGTTTTCAAATGGTTTTGAAAAAAGTGGAAACGACTCTGGAATCCTATTTAAAATACTTACGAAATATTAATAAGTTAATAACTTATAGAATATTTGAATTTTGATTAGAATGAAATTCAAAGTGAAAACGAATGAATTAGAGAATGAATGAATAAATTGCGATTGCAAGTGCCAGAAAATGAAATTGAATGTTAAAGTTCATTTTGAATTTGTAAGTAAATGAGACTGAATTGAATTCAAATAGAATTGAAATTGAGAATTGAATTCAAATGAATTTGAAAATGAAAAATTGAACGAAATTGAATATGTAACTTCAATAGTGAATTAGAGATGATATAAGAAGTTTATATTGAAAATTTGGTAATAGAATCTGCAAATGGTTTGAATATGTAACTAGATATAATGGCTAGTAGGATATACAGGTATATGAAAGGAATTGGAATTTAATTTCGAAGATAAAGTTGAATTGCTCGACAAAAGGTAAGTATTTGAATTATAATATGAGTTTTTGATGATTTCTTGTCTAGCCGCTTGGCTGTTTCTTTTTCTTTTTGAAATCTGAGAGTCCGTAGGGACGTTTTGTAGTCGTGCCGTATTAGCCGCGCAAAGGAGACGCTGGCAAAAATTTTTGGAAATTTAGGGCGTTAGAAAATTTTTGAGAAATTTTGAAAGTTTAAATTTGGAATTTGAATTTGAATTTGAATTTTGAAGTAAACAATATTGTTTGAAAACTATGAAAGGTTTAGAAAGTTAGTTGAAATGATAACGAATCTTTAATAGAAAGATTTGTTTTGAAAATTTGATAAAACTATTAGAGGTTGAAAAATAGTAGACGAGTTAAGGACCATTTTTCCTAACTTGTAATTTCGAGGACGAAATTCTTTTAAGGAGGGAAGTCTGTAACGACCCAGAATTTTGATCAAATTAAATTGAGAATATTTAATTAATTTTAAAATATTTGAATGATAATTTAATTTAAATCCCCGATTCAACTTTGAAATTTGCGATTAAACTTTAAAATTTAATCGAGTGAAGTTGAATAAAAATTTGAATATTCAATTTCAGGTTGAAGAAAAATATTTCAAAGGATTGTAAAATCTATATTGATAATACTGAAAATAATAGAAGCTTCAGAATTGTATTTCAAAGTGTTTCGTTCAGTTTGAAATTAAATCGTTCGAATCGATATTTAAAAATAGCCGTCCGAGGTACAGTCTCGGAATTCGACGAAACCAGTTCCATTGGGTCCGTAATATTGAATTATTACTGGATTTCCAATTTCGTATTTTTCAGAGTTGTTATGAGAGCATATGATAGATAAACGCATTTGGAAATAAAAATCAAATTCAATTTAAATTTTTAAATTTTAATTTCTTGCCGACATCAGGAGGTAAGGCAAACACGATCTATTCCCCTCAAATCACGCAATCTTTTTCTTTAAGGATCGAACCATACCTCTTCTTTCCAGAAGTCATTCACGAGAAAAAATAAATAATGGCCGAAGCCTTGTTATTCGATAACTCTTGCAATTATTTTTCGAAATCTTTTCGTTCCTCAAAAGAAAAGGGATGACCGCGTTTCCCCTACATTCGCTTCAAATCGAAATCAAAACAGTGGATTCCCATTTCTTTCCTTAGTTCGTTTCAAAAAAGAAAAAAACTGATTCGATTCGTTTATCGGAGGAGGCAAGCTCGCGTAGCCTGGTAAGCGCGCAAGGCGATGGCCAAGGGGGAGGTAGGACCGCGGCGACTCGCGATCAAAGACGCAATCGCGTGGGAGAGGGGCGGCAGCAGATTTTCGAGCTCGATTTCATGGTGACAGCGAGGTCGCGTGGGCGAGCGCGAGCTAGGGCACGACGACGATGATGTGGCAACTCGATTTGGGGAATATTCAATCGAGCATGGCGTTTTGGGCAATGTCGCGAGCGAGGTCGCGATGATGGCAGGTCGCTGGCGATTGCGAGGTTGGTAACGCGAAGGCATCGCGTACGGTGGCGTGCTCGCGAATGCAGCCAACGTTGGCAGCTCGAGCAAGCAAGGGGCGGCATCTTGAGGCGATGTCTGACTGCAGTAAGGTATAAAACTATTTGTTATTTTAATTTAAAAGTTTATGATTATAGCAAAGAATTTAAATACAGTTTATATATATATGATTTTCAAAAGGAAGACGAATTTGTTTAATTTACTTATTCAATTTATTTTTAGGAATGATAAGAAGAAAATTTAGTTTTAAACTAAGATTTTAGTTAAACAAATTTATTAAGGGAAATTTGTTTTTAAACTTAAACTAATTAATTAATTAAGTCATTAGTTTGAAATTAAAATAATGGATTAAGTGATTTAACCGTAATTTTACTTGTTTAACGATTTTAAAATTTGTTAAAAGGGGAAAATGGTTAAAATATAATTTTCGGTAAGAAAAAGAAATTTAATAATTAGTTGGATAAATTTAATTAAAGGGTAAGTAATTAAATCTATCAAAAGAAGATTTGTTTGAATTTAAATTTTGTTAAATCAAATTGAAAAAAAAAGATTTGTTAGTCAAAATAAAATCACAAGTTAATTAAATTATCAAGTGGGATTTAATAGTTCGATTTTATCCGAATATTAATGAATTGTACAATTATTTATACAAGGTTAAAAATCAAGAAAAATCGAGTCAAAGATGGAAATGGATGGCAAATTAAAAAGCTAAGGTGAGATCTTCTCACTCAGATTTATGATTGAATTGCAGTTATTGATTGATTTGTTTGAATGTGCTATTAGATATGATAGGATATATCTATATATAGCAATATATACATATTGGCATATGTATATATTGGATTGATGATTTCCCGCCTCGTATAGCGGATGAGACCCTATTGCGCCGTTAGTAAGCGGATTTTTATAAAACCTATATACCGCGATAATTCCGTACTGGAGCGGAATTGGTATTGTGCTAACGTCTGTGGATGCAGGGAAACAGGTTGGAGGGATCCAACTGGATTCCTCACCAGTAGTTATTTATTTACAGATATTGTGATGTATTCCGTTATCATATGTTGAGATATGATATTGACTGTTGTGATTGACTAATTGATGCGTTGCATCATCAGATTCAAATTTTGAAGTTTAAAAATAAAGATTTTTACTTTAAAAAGAGATTTTAAAAGTGATTATTTGAAAGTATACGTTTTATTTGAATCTTTGAATTGGTTAACTTTAAATAAATAAATGTTATAAATTTAAAGTTATGGAGATTATAATGTTTGTGGAATATAACCAAAAGATGATTTTTGAAGTGAATAGTTAAGTAATTTATAAGATAGTTTAAATTTGAATTTTTGAATTATTAAAAACGATGTATATAAAAGATGTACAAAATTGATATTTATCAATTAAAAATTATTGGAACTTTAAACCAGTTTTTATAAGTGTTAAATTTGTAAAGATATGAAACTTATAGAATTATAAGTTGTAAAGATAGGAAATTTATAGAATTATAAATTGTGAAGATTTGAAGTTTATAGATTTATAAAATTTGAAGTTTATAGATTTATAAAGTATGAAGTTATAAAATGAATGGAATTGTAGAACAAAAGATTATAAGAAATTTACTTATAAATTGGGTTTTTGCCTTTAAATGGAATATTTATCGAATTGATTTATAAAGGAGATTTATAAATCAAAGTGTTAGAAAATAGAATTAGAATTTATAAACGGTGTTTTATAAATTCGAAAATCAATCAAATTTGATGAATCGAATATAGAAGGTTATTAAGGAAATTTTATTCACGATTTTGGATAGTGGATAAATTCTTGAAAATAAATGTGTAGAAAAGATTGAAATGTGGTTAGTGAAGTATATTCACGATTTTGGACAGTGAATATATTTTTAAGTAAAATGGATATGGTTTTGGGAAAGTGATATTTAAGATGAAGTTAATTGTTTTAACGATGTTTTAAAATGATTAAATATCGAAATCATAGATTTCAACATTCATTGTTGAAATAGACGTTTTCGAGAAATATAAGGAAATGATGGACTATAACACTGTTGTTATAGTAAATGATTTTCGAAAGGAAATGTTTTATATAGTATTGGGATTTATATATATCTATCTAAATTCTGAATCCCTATACTAGTGATTTTGGGTCGTCGTAACGATGTTTTACGTAACATCCGTTTTGACCCAAATAAATGTGTTAAAAGAATATTTTCTTAAAGAATGAAATATATACTTAATTTGATTTAAGTATATCGAATATTTTCCAAGTGTTGAAAATAAAAGATTTGTGAATTTCTTATTATTAATAAGAATGGAATTGCTTTTCCAAAATGAAATGAAATGTTTTGAGAATTTATCTTCTTAAAGATAAATTGAAAGTGAATATGTGAAATCGATTGAAAACTGTATATCAGTAGATATTTTGAAAGATATAAATTCACTATGGAATTTATAAAGGAATGGAAACTGTATAGAAAAATAAACGTTGATTTATTTTGAAGTGTGGAAATTTTATATCTAGTAAAGATATTTTTGGAAAATAAATAATTTGGAAAATTATTTGGAATCTGATGATGTTGCGCATCTTTATTGATAGTTAAATAACCGACTATCAATAATTACCTTGAATGGTATTTGTTGTGAATTGGATGAATTTGAATGCCACACTTGTTTTTAAATAAACGCTCACTATTCGGGTTAGCCGGGAAAGGACCATGGGGTCGTATAACCCATTCCGAATATGTGATACGTCGTTATGAATTGCATTTGAAGACCGGTGTTGAAGACCGGATATTTTTGGAAACGGAAGGATTACCGTCGAGTTACTCTACATCGGCTGATCTCCGATTTAGAGGTTTTATCACCCTTGGTGACGGGAAGTCCGGACGTGATTAGAAAATTATCCGGAAATGCAAGGGCTTCGTGAGAAGTGCCTTCGGTTCTGTTCGATCCCGGAACAGACTTGTATGGATTGTGTGTCTGACGTTACAATTTGAGATATAAAGCTGATCTCTTTCAAATACATTCCTGTTGGTGGCGGGGAATTTATTCTCTTAGCTTAACACCCTTCTCTGAGACGTACGAGCTCAGAGGTTATGTAGTTGAAATTTATCAGCGATATATCCCAATTTAGTAACGTGGCATACTGAGTGTTGCTGTGAAATGATCAGTGTTTGATCATTTGCGATATGATCATTTGTTTGATCCTATATCTTTGTGATCATAGGTTGATCATTTTTGTTTGACCCGAAGCAGGGCTTTGTAGAAAGCGTAGCTTTGTGGACGAGACTTCGTCGAGCCTCACACCCCGGAAATGGTCGAAACAGGAAGGATGCGGCAAGGTTCTAGGGAGTAGCGCCCCTTAGTGTATGTCATTCCTTCTGGATAAAGGTGGTATCATGGTATGGAGCCCAGATACTTAACCTCTGTGGTTGCTGCAAAATTTATTTCTTTGTGGTTGTTGCGAATCGGGGATCCTCGGGAAGATCGGTGACGATCGGGGGATGGCATACGCGTGTCAGTAGTTACCTATTTTTGCAGAGGTAACCCGGCCTTGTGTTGGCAGAGATCCGGTTAGGTTCTCGGGTCGTCTATTCCAGGGACGTACCCATCGTGGAAAAGGAAGTTCCTTAGCCTGACCATTTGTTGGAAATCCAAAGAAACAATACGAGCCTTGTACGGTTTTAGTTGTAGAACCTGCCATCTAATATGGCAGCTATAGCAAGCATACTATAATGGTACCTATGCTGGCTAAGATTTATATTCTACTTTCGAAATGTTTTCTACACTATGCACTAATAATAATATCAAAAAAATGATTTGATTTTTGCGTAGTAAGCATCTTTGACTAACATAAGAAGAAATCTCCTCCAAGTCTGCGTTTGCATTGTGCGTGTGGTGGGAGGTCTTATGGTAGTTTCATTTTCCAAAAGCATTGCGAATTGACTTTAAAATTATCTTGTTGTTGTTTTAAAGAATAACTGTTTTACGATCTCACACCAGTCACCATGACTGACTCGGAGTTTATTGTTCCCTTCTAAACTCTGGGTGCCCACAAATTTCCACACGGGCAGTCTAGAGTTAGATTATCAGGATATTCTGGATATTCTGGAGCTTTGGAAGCAAGCTGGATGGCGAGACGTAGTATTTGTATCTGATAGTATTTATTCCGCTGTGTATTCTGTATGAGGACAAGTTTATATAACTGTCCATTGTTGTATATGACTCTGATGATTGATGTATGTATAAACTGATATAGCTCTTTGTTTTAAAAGACTAGTGTTTATTTATTATATATTGTTCCGCTGCGATATGTGAGATTCTGATATTGTTTCTGTATCTGATGTTGTTCTGTTGTTCTTCTTTCTTCTTCTGTTCTCTTCTTCTTCTGCCTTTTTCTTCTTTCTAAAACCCTCACTATTGGAGTTTCCGGCGTTCGATTTCTCGGCAGTCGATAAAGTGAGTATCGATGTTGAATTTTCGAAAGTCGAAAATTTCGGTATGTGACAGCGTGGTATCAGAGCATATGGTTAAGCGACAACCCTGCTCTGTTGGGTGTTACTCATTAGAGATAGAGTCAGCAGTACTCTAGAATGAGTTGAGTGTAATAATAGATATGAGCGCGTATTTGTTATTTGAATATAAAATTGTTTTGTATTGTGTTGACTTATCGGTTGATTGTTTATGGATTCTGGTCGGTGCAGCCTAGCTAACTGTAATCGATAGGGGTTTCTAAACTCTAAACAAGATAAACTGACACAGTATTGTTTTAAATGGGGTAAATGAAATAATTTTGCCCAAAACTATTTTTGTATATAAAAGAAATGATTTTCTATGAATTATCATAGTATATGGATGCATGGTTGTTAGAAGTAATAATAGTGAATTATCATCACTGAAATTTAATAAGAAATTGGAATTATAACTCCAAAGTTAAGAAATAAATCCATATACAAATGAAATTTGAGAATATAAATTATAAATGTGAATTGTAATTTAAAACGGAATTCCAGAGAAGTTTTTGGAAATGTTTTGAAAAGAATTTGAAAATTTTGGTGATTTGGAAAGTTTAAATCATTTTTGATTTGAAAATGGATTTCGAAGGTTTTGGAAAGTATTTTGAAGGAATGAAAAGCTCTAAACTCTTTTCGGTCGCTGGAAAATAATTCCGATGATGATCGCGACATCACCGGTGTTCATTTTCGGGTTTCCAAAAGAGGAATTACTATCGGCCCAAAGGAAGATTGTTATTTGACTTGAATTTATTATCAGTGTTTGATCATTACAACAAGAGTACCCCTTACAGTTAATATTACTGTCCAAAGACTTGATATTAATGCTGTGCTAGGTATCTTGAGAAGAGACTTACCAATTATTTGAATTTACTATTGCTGATAGTGGATATGATCATATACGGTCAATCCTTAATTTTTGTTCATTTTTCAACTAATTTGACTAAAGTGTCTGCCAATTTTAACGTACTCATCTTATTTGGGACTAACTCTAAGGATTATTAAGAGAACATGTTGTTTGTACTTAACTTCATGGATCTAGCTCTTGCGATTAGAATGCTCTTATAATATCATGAGGAACATTCAAAGGTGAGACAATTCAAAAGGAAAGAGTCAAAAGATCATAAAGTAAAATATTTCAGAAGCTTTCAAGGATGTGGTATCCGTAGGAATAACCAATTTTAAGGAGTTTTTTTATTGAGAATGAAAAGTGTTTCCTTAAGGTAAGATAGAAAGTACCTATTTATCGTACACTGTACATAAATGTATAAATAAGGATAAAGAAGTTACTAAGGATTTATAAGAAAAGAAATAACATATAAATATATTTATAATTGTTTCTT
This sequence comes from Allium fistulosum, assembly GCA_030737815.1. Taxonomy (NCBI): domain Eukaryota; kingdom Viridiplantae; phylum Streptophyta; class Magnoliopsida; order Asparagales; family Amaryllidaceae; genus Allium; species Allium fistulosum. Next base: position 392,554,369 of record CM060901.1, read on the forward strand.
TAATAAGATATACAGATATATAAAGAAAAGTTTACTAGATTTTTTTTGATATTATTGAGATTTCAGTAATATTATTTGGATTTATTTGATATTTTTTTGTTATGCTGTCATTTAGATAGATTCCAGTTTTCTATTTCTAATATGAACAAATTGGGTTATTACTGTTCATTTAGAAATAATAAGATTGATTTATGAATAAATTCAAACATTGTTGGAATTAAATCTCTTAATGTTTAAAATATAGCTTATATATATATATATCTACTTATGCTAAATACCTTTTATAATGAAGTCTCAAATTTTGATTCGGTGATTAATATGATTATATTTCAGCTTACTAAATAATTGTAGATTGTGGCACCGAAGATGGAAAAAGTTTGTTAGTATTCTAAGCGACTTAAAAAAAACTGCAAGTTTTATAAACCCACAACAAGAAAAAAATTATAAGATGGGAAATGTTATAATTTTTGAGGATGTTGAGTTTGGGGGGAGAAATAAAGTACGGATCATTGTCTTTAAGGAGAATCATTATCTTTGATTCAACTACAGTTACTTCTTTGGATAATGTATAGGACTTATTTCCTTTCATTAAAAGGAAGTAAATTAAGAACCATAATAAGACAATGTCAAACAAAATTTTCTTCAAATTAAGGTTATTGTTTTAAGAAAATAGACTCAACAACCTCAAAGTGCAAGGTCACTAAGGAAATCCACTTAAAAAGGGAAGAAATACTATTCTGGATGACTATGTAGTATTTTTTTCATAAAGATAAATATTGGATTGGTGAATATGATTCTTTGGCTTACATTAATCCATACAAGGTACTAATTTGAAATGTGGATTTAAGGTATGAATATATAATGTAAATCTATAAAGACAACAAAGTTTGAGATCTTTCCCATCACCTTATGATAATAAGATCATTGGTTATGAGTAACTGTTCAAAACAAAAAGGGATCAAGTGGGTAATGTGAAAATGTATAAGGCTTATTATAGAAAAGACCAAGCCTTGAGGAGGCTAGGGGGTGCACGGCCTAGGGTGTAGCTCGGGTTGAGCTCGACCTATGATAAAATGAGGAGGGGTTTGTGAAGAACAAAGGGAAATGAGGAGTTTTTGGATCGTTTTGAGGTGTTTTACATATGTAACTATATTTTATTATTTTAGTTTTTCTTTGAAATAATATTTGACATTATTTATTTTAGTTTGGAAGCCATTAAAGAGGAAGAAAAAGCTTGAAAATATGAAGAAGAAAATGAATGGAAAAAGAGAGGAGAGGTTAGGGAATTTATAGGAAAAAAGAAGATATGTAAACACCACTTTTTCCAAGCTTCTCTAACACACCATCCTCTTTAAAATACACGACCAAAGCCCCCGTCCATGTGCACATCACTTCCATCATCTCATGTGCATGTATGTTGACTTATAAAGGCTTGAGGAGTAAGTTTGTTTTAAAATATCTTATATATATTATATCCTTAACTTAATTATATATATATATATGTGTGTGTGTGTGTGTTTATGTGCATGTTCTGATGTATGTACATGTACATACATATGTGTATGTAACTTATACTTATAACGTTGCACGACTTTCACATGTTGCATCGTTGCAAATCCAGGTTCCGTTTTTCGGTCATATTTTCTCTTTTAAGTTTATATGCATATTTTTGTAAACAAATTTTGAAACAAATTTTCTTATTATTATTAGCTAATTAAATGATCACATTTTATTTATAAAATCATATAAATTAATATAAATAATTATTCACAAAATTACTTATATTATCGATAAAGCTAAATGATCATTTATTTAAAGCGATATATTTATGGGTAGTTACAAAACTAGTAATTCACAAATACTTATAGGACATCGTATGTCACATACAGTATTACTCAATTCAATTTCATGTGATCGTTATATATTAATGATGTACTCATTCACCAGACTTTTGTATGACCCATTCCTTTCATTTTCCTACATCACATGATAATAGGACAGTGGTTGATTTGGCATAAATCATTGAGAAAGGAGCTAACCATTAGAGTTCTGCTATACTTCATGGTTCCTCATATAGTTATTTATTGCATTAAATGTCTATCAAACCCATTTTGTACTTTGGAGATAGTGTATATGAATTAAGTATTTTGGAGACTGTTTTTTTGTAATGTTTATTTTCAGTACCTATATTTTTCTACCTTTCGCCGTGAGATCTAAAAGTGTAGAATGCCTTAGATTTTATCCCTATATTCTTAGCCTTTGTAATGTTTAAAAACCCAATAGCTCATATTTCTTAGCATCGACGCGAGTCCTAAAGTCACCCTAGGCTTTGGATCGGTGTGATGGGAAGTGCAAGATGTCACACTTATTGGGTCTGACATTCTTAACATAGGAAGGACAACCCCATACCATTGAATGATTGAGGTAGGTTTTCTTCCCATGCCATATCTCATATGGTGTCTTATGTACAGACTTAGTGGGCAACAAATTCAACATATACGATGTGGTTTCTAGTGCATATCCTAAACATGTTAGAGGTAATTCAACCTTAATCATCATGGAATGAACCATATTTAATAAGATTATGTCATTCACTCTAAAATACAGTTGTGTTGTGGAGTAATCTAAGAGATAATCGCATTATATTTTAAGTATCGTTGGAGTTCGTGTCCAATGTACTCACCTCCTCAAATGGATCAAAGTATTTTAATTTTTTGGTTCATCTGATTTTCAACCGCATTCTTATGTTCATTATATTTCACATAAACATCAGATTTGTTCTTCATAAGGTATACATATCCTAGTCTTGAGAAATCATTAGTAAAAGTTACAAAGTAAGAACAATTATCTTAGTAATTATATGCATTAATAGGCCATATACATCACTATGCAGAAGACCTAAGAGTTCATCAACTCTTTCATTGCACGCACTAAAAGGGTGCTTGACCATCTTACCTTTGTTGCACGACTCACGCATATCAAATGATCCAGAATCAAGTGATGGTAGAAAACCTTGTATAAAACCTCGTAAAATCAACCATAAATAAATTAGATAAATTAATTTAAATAAGATAGGGTTAAAAGTGGAAATACTGCAAAAGTCAGAATTTGACCATAAAAGTTACTTCATTGTGTTCATGATGAAATTCTGATCAATTTCCATATATAATATGTTGAAAACGGAGCTTAAATGGAAAAGTTATGGATGTTTAAAGTTTTCGGATTTAAAATAATTTAAATAGAATTCAAATTCAAATAAATTATTAATTTTAAAATTCGAAATTCAAAAGTTAACAGTAATTAGACTTGGGGGTTAAATGTTAAAATTAACGTTAACATTAAATTGCAATTAGGGAATAAAATAAATAAAACAACGGCACAAAATACTTCTCCCAAAACTGTGTAACGGTCAACCGTACCCCTAGAACTGGTTGACCGTTAGGGTAGAGGCGGTCGACCGGTGGAAGCTAGTAATGACTAGGATTTTAAACAGTTTGAACGTATGAATTATTATTATTTTAAACTAACCTAAATCTGATGGTTCTGGTGCATTCTAACTACTATAAATAAGAGTCTAGCTCCTCTCTTTCATTCACAAATTATTTTAGGGACCTAGCGAAGCTCTGTCAGTTCGTATCTTCGTAGATCATAAAAACTCCATTAAGGTTTCAAATAAAAAATCCTATATGTCTATTATTTCTATTACTAAACTATTCTTCTCCATTTTTTGAATCTAATATATATATACAAATGCCTTGTTGTATATATCAAAAAGAAGAGATCTAAAAGAGATTGTTAAAGACATGTCAAATCCAAAGGAGGCAAAGCTAAGGATATACTGTGAGTGGAAATCTTAGCTTTTCTATTTTTTAGTTGATTAGTATAGTTTGGGTTTGAATATGCCTTGGGGAGTTTTAGTTTGCGAAAACATCATATTATAACCCCCAAAACTCCTTTAATGCGAAATGTCAATCCTAGTTTGAAATCTCAATTGTTTATGTCAAAATAATGGGATGTGTAGATTTGCAGTTTTGATAATTTTACCTTCTATTCCACTTCTTATTATTTTTTCTTTGAATTTGATTAAAGGTTTTTGATTAAAGAATAATGTGTAAGGTACAAATTTTATTCGTAGCCAGCACAAGCTTTTTCCCATGAATTAAATAGAAACTTCTTTGTTTATTTTTATTTGAAAAAGGAGTTGAAAAGAGCGTAAAGTTGGAATTGTAAGTTTCTATTATCAATATATTCCATTATTTTGATGTAATAAGTTGAGTTTAATTTTTTATTGTATACAAGTCCATTGATTGGAATTTTTGAATATGAATATTGGAATTTTGCCTTGTTGATAATATGAATGAGACATGTATAATTATTGAAATAGTTGACATTTAAACGCTAGTTTATAGTGTAAATTCCACACACTTAGAAATTTCTAGGCCGGCGCCTGTCTGTATATATATGTATATGTATGTATGTATATGTGTGTATATATTAGTGTGATTAACATATAATTAATGACATAGTTAAATAGGTTATTAGTTGTATTAAATCCCCCTTAGGAAAGTAATTAATGTTAAAGGCAAAATTAGAAAGATTTCTTATAAGGCCTTAATTATGGAAACGATGAGATGTGCATAATATATGTAGAGTGTGATATAGATTATGACTAAGTTATAGGGATGCGAGGTCAGTCAAAAGCACACAGAAGTCTGCCCAACTAATCTGGCTACTGGCAGTGTGACTTAGGGCTGATGTGAGACATTGCATATAATAAGTAACTATGATGACATGAGGTTAGTCCCAAATTATGTAGGGTAAATCTGCTCAGCAAATCTAGCTACTAGAATCTATGAATAGTCGGACTAATGTGAGACGTCATTGTAGGATATAGGTCATAATACAAATGACCTGCTTCAGAGATTGAAGGTATTAAGTAGTCGTGTGAGGGCCTGCCTCTTCTCTATGTAGGTAATAGTAAATGGTCGGGGTTATGGGTTAGGCACAGTAGAGGATATTTCGGGAAATGAAAAAATTCAATAGGAAGTATTAAGTGGCTGAAAAGATTCCATGCAATGTTAGCTCGACAGTTACTAGTGAAGAGTCCACCTTGGGATAGGTAGTAAATGACGTAGACTTGTCTTAAATAAGGTATTAAATGGTCAGAGCCTGCCCAATTCCCATTAAAATGTATTAAGTAATTTAAGTGCTATCTCTTACATTGATAGGACATTATGGATGATAGATATGAGTTATTAGGTTGGTAGCAAGTTGTCTATGGGAAAATATTTGGAAAGTCTTTTTATTTATGTCTGAGAAAATCCTTTTGCCTTATATTTGAAAAGACTTATGATGTAGGTAGAATACGAATGGCATATTCCTATTTAAATTATACTATCCAAGTACCGAGATAGTAAGGCTCGAGATTTTTATTCACCGAACATATGTTGTTCTGACTCCCTTCTCATTACAACATGGGTTAAGAAGGGTGACGCTAAAGGCGAAGATGTTAATGAGACTTATGGCCGTAGTCTATATATTTACTTGTTATTTTTTTGAAGTTTCTAATGTACCTAAGAAATAAAAATGATGTTGTAATTTTGGTATTGTACCACGGATATGTAACGGTGATTATGGATACTTTTTATGGTTTTCAATGACATATTGAAGTTTGAATAAAATGGGCACTGTTGTTACTATTATATTTTATCCTTCCACTGTGTGATTCTGAATGCATAGAAAAATATCTCTGTATTGTTCTTTTTACCAACCAATAGCTAGCTTTGAAATGGGTCTCGTTTTCGATGGGACTTTTTTGGATTGGAATTTAGATCCATTTCAGGGCGGGTTGTTACATTTGGTATCAAAGCTTAGGTTACCCGATCAACGGGGGTAGGTATATGTATGAGAGGTGTACTTGTTATTTTTGATTTTGTTTTTCAAAAATCCTACTATATGTAAATATATATATACACACTTATTTTAAACATATGCAAAAAAAACACTAGACAAATCTTTACTTCAACATATAATACTGCCTTAGGAAATGTAGAAGGAAAAGATTGTAACTCCAAAGTTAATAAGGCAATAAATATGCAATAAATAGGGAGTTATAATAATTTAATAAGGGTATAAATGGACCAATTAAAGAGATTGTTAGGGTAATTATGGAGAGATAAGGAAGTCATAATAGAAAAAAAATAGAATGAATAAATACGTGCCTTTAAAAGTTGCCCGTTAGAATAATAATCATTTATTACACACAATTAACATTTATAGAAATAACAAATAAACATGTTAGATAGTAATTAAATATTATAAGGCAGTATAATTGTCATTAGGGTAAATTATGTAGCCTTAATTATACATGCGAAGGTTAGTGTGCCTAGCTCAATACATAAAAATAGATAGGAGTTAAGAATTTATGTGTTGTAAACAACCGGAAGTAAGGAATGAAGAAAGATGTGGAGCAAGTTCCCACAAAAAGATGTACACTAGTCACCAGAAGGAGATAATTGTATTTTATGAAGACTGCATAGGGAAGAAGGAAAGTTCAATAGAAAGGACAATTAAAGTCAATTTTTAAATCCAACCCCATGTGAAAATTTTTGATAAATAGGTTTTTGGAAAATTCCTTAAAATTTTTTGAATAAGTTTTTAAAGGATTTATTAGGAAGTTGTTTTGAAAAAGTAATAAATTTGAAAACTCATAATTTGAAAATTTGTTTAAGTCAAAAGTCTTTGATTCAAAGGTTCCTTTTTGGTAAAAAAGATTTTCCATTTTTGATATTCTAGTTTAAAATTGGTTGAGTCAAAAAGTTTTTGATTTTTGGAGTAAGGGATTCTTCGTTTTTAAAATAAATGCAAGATAGAGCGTAGGTTGGACCTGATGATTTTTCTTCTATTTCATAAATTTAGAAGTTCCTTTTTTTCTAAAAAATTCTTTTTAAAAGGGGAAAAATGGAAATGGAACTTAATTAAATTAAGGAATGGAGAATAGAAGGATAAGAATAAATAGGATAGGAGGAACATTTCCATATAAGGAAAATACAGAGAATAACAACTGAAGTAGGAGCCAATTAGTTAGGAGAAATATAAATAGAGGAAATGTTAGGAGATTTGGATAGAAATAGGGTCAGTGTTCTAGTAAGAAATTAATAGGATAGAAGTTAACCTTATCTACTCCACCTTTCATTGTTCAAGGTTATAGAAAATGTTTTTAATTTTTTTTGACAATTGGATGGAAATAAATGATGATAATTATAAATGAGTTGGTATAACTTTGTTATGTTATAAGGAAAAGCATTTATGTGAATATATACATTTTTCTGGTCAGAACTTTTTTGAATAAGAATAAAATACTATTCAATTTAAAATGGTAATGAAAGAAATAAATTTGGATTGATAAGAAAAGGATTGCAAAAGGTTATAAGAGTTTAATAAAGTTATAATCTTTGTAATAGATTTAAAAGGAGCTAAATTTGAAAATTAATAATAATATATCCTTAATATAGTAGTAAATGAACTATTCATAAGTATAGGTGTGACGAAACGGATTTTTCGACCCTCGAAAATCGACACTAATGTAACAACCAGAAATTTAAGTTATAAGAATTAATTAAATAATAAAATAAGTTTATGAAATTGTCAGAATTGAGCCATGGGAGTTGCACCATTGTGTCCGTGATGATTTTTTGGTCAATTTCCATATATAGATTGTCAAAATCCGAGCTAAAACGAAGAAGATACGCTAGAAACAAGAAACAAACAAAAGATATATATATATATATATATATATATATAATAGGTTAGGTCGACCCTCCCCATGGCTAATCCGAGCTAAAACGAAGAAGATACGCTAGAAACAAGAAACAAACAAAAGAGAGAAATATATATATATATATATTTAATATGTATATGTATGTATATATATATGTATATATATATGTATAAATATGTGTATATATATATATAATAGGTCAGGTCGACCCTCCCCATGGCTACGTCGACCTACCACTTGTATGAGGCGACCTGGCGGTCAACCCGCCTCTATAGGTGGACGAATTTTCGTCCAGCTTCGTATATGACGTGTTTTTCAATTACTGATCGATCTTGTGCGTTCGTGCTTCCATCCGACGGTTCCCAGCGAGCCTATGACGTGATTGCACCAGATTTAATCTTCAAATCCAACGGCCTGAGATCCATAAGTGACACTATAAATAAGACCCCTAGACCTTGCTATTTTTCTCATTCGGATTTTCTCCATCTGGGTTCATTGCCTAAGGCTGGACCCTAAATAGAATATTTTTTCTAAGGAGAAGATCTTTTTAATAAAAAAAATTTATACCCTAGAAGTGGATCCGGGAAGGACAAGGAAAAGAGCTAAGGACCACAGGTGAGTGTTTAAGTAATTATTTTAGGTTTTTAAGTAATTTAAAATAATAGGGTTCTCAATAGTTGTGGTTTTTCTGCAATTTTGAGAAAATTTCTATATAAGTTATTTATAGCTAGTTTTTGAAGTTCTTTTCAGTCTATTTTCAGTTATTTTTATTTAGTTATTTTTAGGGGGAATTAATTTAAAGGACAAAAATTCGTATATTTTTAGCCTCAAGGACACAACCTCAATATTTTAATCACAAGGACAAACATTCTTCTAAAAATTATTCATAAGGACAAACATTCTTCCAAAATTATTCATAAGGACAAACATTCTTCCAAAACTACTACCGAACTAAAAACTGATACCTAAAAACTACTACCGATAACTACAAACTAATACCTAAAAACTGCTATCAATAACTAAAAACTGATACCTAAAGAAAGTTGTCCTTCAGGCTAAAATACTAAAGGTCTGTCCTTGAGGCTAAAACATTGAGAAATTTTGTCCTTGACAATAATTTCCTGTTATTTTATTTAGTTTATTGCATTTATTTACAGTTATTTATAGTATTTACAATTATTTACTGTTATTTACATTTTATTTACATCTATTCTACGTTGGGATTTAGCTTGTAAATGTTAGTTTATTTTTATTCCTTTTTACGCGAATAGTATAAATAAAAGAGAATAATTCGCTAATATGGACTAAAATATAAGAACACTAAATTTACAGAAATTAGATGTAAAGTAAGAAAGACTGTAATAAATTGGACGTGGACTGAAATCGGAAAATCTAAGACATTTGCAAGCATAGTTATAACACGTAATTATAACTAAAAAGAAAAAATAGAAGAAATAGCAGAAGAAGCTTATTTTTAAACTTAGACCTTGGGTTAAGTTAATAAGCAAAATTATAACGCACAGGTTATAATTAGAGAGAACAGTAAAGGCTTATTTTAAAACTTATAATCAAGTTAATAAGCAAGTATAGCAGAGATAACAAAAGCGGCTTATTTTAAGACTTAGGTTAAGTTAATAAGCAAACAGAGCAGAAATAACAGAAGAGGCTTATTTCAAAGACTTACACTAAGTTAATAAGCAAAGATAGAAGTAGGTCCCATACCGGCAGCATTCCCCTTCAGTTAGGAACTAATGGTCTCACAATAGATTAGGTGAGGCTGGGTGTAACGACCCGGATATTTGGTCGTTGATTTTGAACATTTAGTTTATTTTAAATGTTGAGATTTTGAAATGTGAATAGAATTTTAATATGGAATTTAACGATCAAATAAGTGGAATAAAACTTAAGTTTCAAATATAGCGATTTATTGGATAAAATTTAATTGTTTAATTAATAATTGGAAATCGTTTAAATAATTGAATTGGAGTAGAATATGAATCGAAAATGATTTCTAATGTTGATATAAATTCTACTGGAATTATAATTGAGTTAGTAAGTTTTTAAAACTATAATTGAGCGATTTCGAAAATTTTGAAAATCGGCGATTTAATCGACGCGTTAGAATAGCGATCTGAGGCGCAATCTCGGAATTCGACGAAACCAATTCCATTGGGTCCGTAATAGTGTATTATTATCAGATTTAAAATTTTGTAGTGTTTGGAGTTATCGTTTGATCGTACGGGATATAACGCGCTAAAATTTATATCGAAAATTTAATATAATAATTGGGTCCAAAAGGCTATCTTCTCCATACGATCGAATTAGGACTCAAAACCTTTTCATTGTGTTCGAAATAGGGGTATAACATTATAAACGCCTAGCGGCACGCCTCGATAGGGGTTCGAGATTTTGAGTTGTGTAAATTGAGATGTTTTGGAATTTAAAATTAATATATTGTCTAGTCAAATATTCACATCAGCTCTTTTCCTTCCTTACAAATCACTGTACCATTTCCCCTCTCCAACATGCAACCATCATGCCAAGCAACCTCCTTTCATTTTAAAAATCACGTCTTTCTTTTTCCCCCTTCTTCCTTTCAGTTCAATTTCAAAAAGAAAAAAAAATCAAAGGCTGCCTATCTTATAACCGAAGCCATTCTCCTATTTTAACAGCGTATTTCCCTTTCCTTTGTCTTCTCAAATCAATTCGAACGATCAAAAAAAGAAGAGTTCGAATTCACAAACAAAAGAAATCGAGACTTCCCTCTTTTCTTCGAAATTGAAAACCGAACAAATCGCGATTTGGAAGGATTAGCGAACTGTGGCGGCTCGTGGCTGAGGCACCTCCATGGTCGATGGTGAGTCGTCCAATCGCGAGCGCGTGTGAGAGTCCAAGGGAGGTCAGCGATGATGGTCTTTGTTCAAGAAGCTGGCAGAGCATTTAGATGCGAAGTCAAGTCTGCGTAGGACCTGGAAGCAAGATCTTCTTCACCTTTAATGGAGAACACATCATCGTGCCTTGCGGTCAGAGCATCGATTACCATTATTTCAGATGAAACCCCACGTCTAGTTCAGTAACATCCTATTCGTTGCTTTTGGGTACAGATATAATTGCTAATGGAGGAGCGATGCCTAATATTTACTATTTATTGCTTCCAAGAGAAAGAAAAGGTCAACTATTGGCACTCCTGATTATGTAGCACCCGATATACTTCTTGGAATGGCGAACAGTGGAGAGTAGTCGATAATCTGGAAGCTTAGTCGTGAGCATGAGGTAAATTAAGTTGCTAATTTTTTATTAAGTTAAGTAACAAGTTAATTAAATTCGTTAATTGGTAATTAGTTAATTTAATTTTTGTTAAGTTATTAAATAAATTTATATAATCTTGAATCGTTAATAAACTCGTAATTCAATTATAGGAGGTTTAAATCGAACGAAATCAGCCGTTTATCCATTTGGATTCGTAGTTGCGGAATCTACGCAATAGAATCAAAAATTGGAACGGTCTGCAAATTTGAAAATAAAGATGAGTTATCTCACTCAGTTTTGGATTACTAGTTAAATTTTAAATAGTAAAATTTATAAATTATCTATTGGATAATTATATAATATATAGTAGTATATTATAGTAGTTGGATTGATATTCCCGCATATTATAGCGGATGAGACCCCATGCGCCCTGCATAATAGCGGATGACCCTATATACCGCGATATCCCCCTCGTAGTGGGATTGGTATTTTTATTGTTGTCTAACATCTGTGGATGCAGAGAAAATAGGTTGGAGGGATCCAACTAGATTCCTCAAAATTTATATTGATTGTTTTTTTAGTAATATATGATGTGTTAGACTAATCTGTTATAGATTAATATTGTGATGTGAATTATTGAATGCAGTGGTAGCACTGGCCTAACTTTTGGTATTTAAAATACCACAAGTATTATTTTTGGAATTTAAAAGGAAAATTAGAATGTGAAAATATTTTATCGAAATTTGGATTATTTTTATGAAATTGATTTGGATAAAAACAATAATTGATTTTGAGTTGCATTTAGTTATTCGTAAAAATATTTTAAATAGAGATTTTTGAATAAGTTATGTAAAGGATTTTTAAATGATGGATTTTTAAATGATATTTCTAGAAAATAGGGAAAGAAGTTGAAATCGATATAAAAATAGATTAGCAGAAATGAATAGAATTTATAAGGAATTGAATTTATAAAATGGAATTTTATAAATGAGATTATTTTTAGTGAAACTCAAAGGAGTTATAAAAATTTATAAACGATGTTTATAGATAAAGGGAATCGATATCAGATGATAAATTTGGAATATAAATTTACAGGGAGAATTTATATTTGAATATGGAAATAGGGTGAGAGAAAAATAGTGGATACTATTTTTAAAGTGGAAATGGTTAAGGAGATCGAAATGGAAGTGATGTGATGGAAGTCGAGAGGGATTTATAAATTGAAATTTGGTTATCAAGATTTAAAAATATATTTTTATTAATAAGTTAATTTTTTATTTTTAAAAAGGACAATTTTATTTATTAAACTATGAAAATTTAAAGTTAGTTAGTATTGAAATACTTCAAAAGTGAATTTTTCAAATACTTAATTTATTTAAGCAAATCTTAAATTTTTAAACCTGCTTTGAAAAGTGATGTTAAAAAGAGTGTTTCAATATTTTAGACAATTATTTGAGCATGTCTTAAAAATAAATTATTATTATTCTCTTAAATACTTATTATATATATATATATATAGAGTTTTGTAATGTTTTAAATTTATTCATAAACCTTCTCGGAAATCAGGAAATGGGGTTATTCAGTATATGAGATTTATAAGGGAATTCTCAAAATAGAATTTGGGAAAAAAAGTAAGAAAATTTTCGAAGTAGTTAAATAAAAGTGAACTTCGAAAAATGAAATAGAATTCATAAAAGAAATGAGATAAGGAACTTACAGATGAATATAAGGGATTTGAGCAAATAGGAAATAAATGAAATATTTTCTAAGTATTGGAAAAATAAATGATTTTGGGAAGTTATACTTAAGGATATTTTCTAAGTGTTGGATGGGATGGATTTGAAATATTTTAAATGCGATGTTATTATTGTAGAAATAATTTCAAAGTATTGAATTATAAATGGTATTGGAAGAGAATATTTTTAAGTATTGAGATGGTTTGAAATTATCCTGTTATGGATATAAATATTTGAAATTGTTTTCGAATATTGAAATATTGAAAGAGATGAATGTATATCTTTGTAAAGATATTTTGAAAATAAATCTCTTAGAAAGATTTATAATAAGGCCTAGTGACTATTTATGGATGTTATTTGGTAGTTAAATAATCGACTATCAATATTGGCCATTTTCGTTAATCGTTTCGAAGAGACCGGGATCGAATTTAATTATCCGAAAACCACTTCGATCCGGTTTTGGACGTTACGAATGGATACCGTGAAGATGTTGAAGACGGTGATCAGGTTTGTCTAGACCCAGGACAACTTGTATGGACGAATGCTATCAGAACATCGTCATTGGAGGACGATGAACATTCTAAGTGGAATTGTTTCTTGAAAGGTAATGTTTAGCCTCAAGCCTCATCAACCGGGAATGACTAAAATAGGGGAGATGCAGTAAGGCTAAGTGGGTCGCACCCAATTAGGGTATGTTATCACTTTTTTAGATATCCTCGGAAATATATATAAACTATGGATATGGTTGTGTATGAAGAAGGGAGCGGTCGATTTTTAAGGGTGGGAACACCCGGGTGATAACATATTCGTTCTATCCAGATTAGGGGTAGGCCGGTCTTGTGTAGCAGGGTATCTCGACGAGGTCCTCGGTACATTTTTCTAGAGGTGTACTATGATGGGCAGTACCCTAGTGGCCCAATCATTGTATGGGATCCATTCTCCAATACGAGCCTTATGGTTTTATTTATAGAGCCTAATATGCTGGAATTTAATTAATGTAACAATTTTGGCTATTTGAATAAGTATTTGTATTTAGACGCTATTATAATATCACTGGATTTTCTATAAAATGTTTTGTTATCGTAAAGGAAAAATCGTCGTGTTTATGTGTGACGTGGTCTTACGAGATACCTTTATTTTTCAAAGGGTTTTGATAACTTTAATAATTCAAATTGAGTGTGTTTTCTCACACTGGTTTTCCAGACTGACTCGGTTGTTATTTATTATAATACTCAGGTCAGACCGAGTATTACAGATTCAGGATAGGATGCTATGGAGCTAAGGAGACGAGCTGGATAACAAAGACGTATGATACGTACTTGGTATTTCCGCCGTGTGAGTTATGTATATCAGGACAGGTTATTATAACTGTCCAGAATTTATTATTGATTGTTGTACTCTGATGATTGTAAGTATAAAACAGTTACAGATTCCTTTGCATAAAGATCTGTTATTATATATTATATTTTGTTCCGCTGCGATTGTGAAATTCTGTGTTGTTGTTTCTATTTTTCTTCTACCTTTTTCTTTTTCACCCCTAAAGGTTTGTATTTCCGTTCAATTTGAGTTGAACTGATGTGAATTATGGTCGACTCAAAAGGGTACGGAGATACGGGCCTTTACACTTGGTATCAGAGCTGAAGGTTAAGCGAGAACCTTGGCTTTGGTGGGGATTACTCATTAGAGATAGGATCAGTAATACTCTAGAATGAGTTTGAGTGTATTAATAGATATGAGTGCGTATTTGTTAGTGAATATAAAATGTTTTATATTATGTTGGTTGATTTATTGAGTGGCTTATGAACTCTGGTCGGCATAGTCCGTACAACTGTATCGATAGGGGTTTCTAAATACTTGAATAGAGTAATTCGACACAGTATTGGTTTAAAAAGTGGGTAAATGAAATAGTTTTACCCAAGCCATATTTTGATATAAAAGGAAATATTTTTCTGAAAATTATTATAGTGTATTGGAGTGTTTGATTGATAATATTATAATCTAACAAGATTATAAAATTGAAAATGGTTTATATAACCAAATGAAAATTTGTATAAGTATAAATTATACAAATGGATTATAATTAAAATTGATTCAGACCAGAATTTGGAAAGTTAAAATTCCGGAAGCTTTGAGAAATGTTTAAAATGGGTTTGAACTAAGTATTTGGAAATTTTGAAATTATGGAGATTTTTGAAAATGTTTCCGAAGTGGTTGGAAGAGAAATAGTGATATTATTATTGGTATATATTTGATTGGAAATTGTTTTAAATGGATTTTGGAATTGATGAAGCACTGAACTCACTACAGTCGCTGGAAAATAACTCTGGTGATGACGGCTGCATCATCAGTGTTCATTTTCGAGTTTCTAAGTGACAGATTGCTGCCGAAATAATTGATTTGGAGATTTTTGTTGGAAAACAAACTTTGTTTTAGAAATTCCAAGAGAATTTATTTAAGATAAAACCGAATTTGAGTTTAAAATTATAAGGAATGGTTTGTTGAAAGCAAAGAGTTATATATATGTATAATTTGATTTCAAGTGGTTTGAAATAAGTACCGGGTGCTTAAAAATTTTGGAATTTGAATTTTGAAAATAAAAAATTTAAATTAAGCAGGTTTAAATGAATTGAAAAAATTAAAATTAACTCAGGCTAAGTCGAGTAAGTTTGGAAAATTCAGTATGAAATTAAATTTTAACTTGTGTAAGTTAAATAAATTGAATTCGTAAAAGAAAATTTGGAGTAATTGGAATTTAACTTAAGTAAAAGTTAAAGAAAATAAATTAAATGAAGTGGTTATAATAAATAAGATAAAATAAATAGAATGTAATGAATTAAATAAGTATAAGTGCATATGAATGTGGAAGTAAATGGAATAAATAAATATAAGTAAGCAAGTGTGGAAAAATTTGAAATTCGAATTAAATTCTTACTTGATTAAATGGAATGAATTAAAAATAAAATTGTTTGGAATGAAATTAATTTAAGTATGAATAAACTCGAATATGGTTTGGAAATATTGGTAAAAGGAAATTGAAATTGAAATTAAATTGGATTGAATTGGAGTTAGAAATGAAATCGAATGGAATTATATATAGAACTTGAATGGTAAAGCAATTTTATAACCATAAGTTATAAAATTTGAATGGCGTATGAATTGAATTTGGATAAACAAATTTGAATAGCTTATAAAATTTGGAATTAATGGAATAAAAGTATATTTAGGCCATAAAGTGATGTACAATCTTGAGTTAAAAATAAAATGTGGATGTACTCGAGTATAAAAATTGAGGGGAATACGAGAAAATAAGTTGTGTAACTTATAAAAATTGGAAAAAATGGAATAGAACAACCAAAATAAAAAAGGTGTGATATTTTAAAGTGAAGAAATAAAAATCCAAAACTTGAATTATAGAAATTGAATGTGAACTCAAGTGGATTAAATAGAATGATTTTTGAAATAAAATAAGGTATTGACTTATAAATTGGAAGTGAACCAATTAGATAAATTAATTAGTTAATTGAATATGGGAATGTAATTTAACTTGATTAAATAGAATGGATTGTGGGCTGAAACTGAAGTTGAATATAGGACTTGTGTAATAAATAAAATTCGACTTATATATATAAGCTGATTAAATATATGTTGAATGTGATCAGATAAAATTGGATTGAAATAAAAATGGTTTGGGTTATAAATAAATTCAATGTGAGTGTAAATAAATTGAATACGGCCTTGAATATTATTCGAGAATGAATTTGAGTATGAAATTGGAACTTGATGTGGATATGAATGGAATGCAAATGAATGGATTGAATTTGAAATGGAATAGAATTAAATATAAATTGATTTGGGATCAATTTAAAATAGCAGTAAACTGAAATAGGTATTTTATAAAATGGATATCACCGAATTTGCATGGAAATTTTTCGTTTAGCGTAAACGGAAGCAAATAGAATTCTATGAATTAATAGAAGGTGGATAAATTGATTTTTAATCAATTTGAAATGGAGATGAAATTGTTTGGTATAAATATGAATTGAATGCAATAAATTGAGTTGAAAATCATTCGAACTGAATGAAATGGCCTATAAATTTAATTTAGAGTGAATGACTAAATATTGGAACCCTGAAATTGCATGTACCTTCTAAAATACATGATATACCGTGTTTGGTTATGAAATCAATGTGTTTTCACTATTTAAATGAATGTAAAGTTTTTAAGTTTCATGTTTGTGTTACTTACGTGATTAAATTGAGCAAGTACAGGTACCCGGAGGCTATTAGGCTAGAGTTGGTTTGCGAAATCTCATATAAAATAGGTCGCTTGCTTAAAAATGCTAAAATAAGGTACATTTTCGGATTAAATACATCAAAATATAAAAATATTGATATATATTGTATTTTCCGACCATATGGGTCGATGTATACATTTTTATCTCTCTTGTCATATTACAAAAGGCTCTCCGTACAAGGGAGACTCTGCCAAAAAATTCGGAAATTTATGGTGTTAGAAAAATTTTGAAATTTTTTGTTAACGACAATTTGATTACGAATTGTAATTGGAATAAAGGGTTGTGTAATTAGAATTGGAAACTAATTGTTTAGATTGAAAACTAAGAGATTAGAAAAGAGAAATGTCGAGTTTCACTAAGTGGGTTTTGTTAAGTTAATGGGTTTGGAGCATTTTTCTGCCTTGGCAATTTCGTGGACGAAATTCTTTTAAGGGAGGAGGAATGTAACGACCCAGATTTTTGGTCGTTGATTTTATTTGATTTATTTTAAATGTTGAGATTTTGAAATGTGAATAGAATTTTAATATGGAATTTAACGATCAAATAAGTGGAATAAAACTTAAGTTTCAAATATAGCGATTTATTGGATAAAATTTAATTGTTTAATTAATAATTGGAAATTGTTTAAATAATTGAATTGGAGTAGAATATGAATCGAAAACGATTTCTAATGCATTTCGAAAAAGAAGAGTTCGAATTCATAGATAAAAGGAATCGAGACTTCCCTCTTTTCTTTGAAATTGAAAACCGAACAAATCCCGATTTAGAAAGATTGGGAATTGTGGTGGCTCGTGGCTGAGGCACCTCTGCGGTCGATGGTGAGTCGTCCAATCGCGAGCGCGTGTGAGAGTCCAAGGGAGGTCGGCGATGATGGTCTTCGTTCGAGAAGTTGGGGGAGCATTTAGATGCGAAGTCGAGTCTGCGTAGGACCATGAAGCAAGATCGTCTTCACCTTTCATGGAGAACACATCGTCGTGCCTCACTGTCAGAGCATCGATTACCATTATTTCAGATGAAACCCCATGTCTAGTTCAGTAACATCCTATTTGTTGCTTTTGGGTATAGATATAATCGCTAATGGAGGAGCGATGTCTAATATTCACTATTTATTGCTTCCAAGAGAAAAAAAAGTCAGCTGTTGGCACTCCTGATTATGTAGCACCCGATATACTTCTTAAAATGGCGAACAGTGGAGAGTAGTCGATAATCTGGAAGCTTAGTCACGAGCTTAAGGTAAATTAAGTTGCTAATTTTTTTTATTAAGTTAAGTAATATGTTGATTAAATTCGTTAATCGATAATTAGTTAATTTAATTTTTATTAAGTTATTAAATAAATTTATATAATCTCGAATCGTTAATAAACTCGTAATTCAATTATACGAGGTTTAAATCGAACGGAATCAGTCGTTTGGATTCGTCGCTGCGGAATCTACGCAATAGAATCAAAAATTGGAATGATCTACAAATTCGAAAATACAGGTGAGTTAATCTCACTCATTTTTGGATTACTAGTTAAATTTTAAATAGTTAAAATTTATTATTGATTGTTGGTTGAATTTATAAATTATCTGTTGGATGATTATATTATATATAGTAGTATATATATATTAGTAGTTGGATTGATATTCCCGCATATTATAGCGGATGAGACCCTGTGTGCCCCGCATAATAGCGGATGACCCTATATACCGCGATATCCTCTTCGAAGTGGGATTGATATTTTTATTGTTGTCCAACATCTGTGGATGTAGAGAAAACAGGTTGGAGGGATCCAACTGGATTCCTCAAAATTTATATTGATTGTTTTTTTAGTAATATATGATGTGTAAGAATAATCTGTTATAGATTATTGTTGTGATGTGAATTATTGAATGCTATGGTAGAACTGGGCTAACTTTTGGTATTTAAAATACCAAAAGTATTATTTTTGGAATTTAAAAGGAAAATTAGAATGTAAAAATATTTATATCGAAATTTGGATTATTTTTAAGGAATTGATTTGGATAAAAACAATAATTGATTTTGGGTTGCATTTAGTTATTCGTAAAAATAATTTAAATAGAGTTTTTAAAATAAATTATAATAGATTTTAAACGATGGATTTTTAAATGATATTTCTAGAAAATATGGAAAGAAGTTGAAATCGATATTAAAAATAGATTGGTAGAAATAAATAGAATTTATAAGGAATTGAATTTATAAAATGGAATTTTATAAATGAGATTATTTTTAGTGAAACTCAAAGGAGTTATAAAATTTAGAAACGATGTTTATAGATATAGGGAATCGATATCAGATGATAAATTTGTAATATAAATTTACAGGGAGAATTTATATTTAAATATGGAATTAGGGTGAGAGAAAAATAGAGGATACTATTTTTGAAGTGGAAATGATTAAGGAGATCGAAATGGAAGTGATGTGATGGAAATCGAGAGGGAATTATAAATTGAAATTTGGTTATCGAGATTTAAAAATATATTTTTATTAATAAGTTAAGTTTTTATTTTAAAAAAGGACATTTTATTTATTAAACTATGAAAATTTAAAGTTAGTTAGTATTGAAATACTTCAGAAGTGATTTTTTCAAATGCTTAATATTTATTTTAATAAATCTTAAATTTTTAAACCTGCTTTGAAAAGTGATGTTATAAAGAGTGTTTCAATATTCTAGATAATTATTTGACCATGTCTTAAAAATAAATTATTATTATTCTCTTAAATACTTATTATATATATATAGAGTTTTGTAATGTTTTAAACTTATTCATAAACCTTCTCGAAAATCGGGAAATGTGGTTATTCAGTATATGAGATTTTTAAGGGAATTCTCAAAATAGAATTTGGGAAAAAAAGTAAGAAAATTTCCGAAGTAGTTAAATAAAAGTGAACTTCGAAAATTGAAATAGAAATCATAAAAGAAATAAGATAAGGAACTTACGGATGAATATAAGGGATTTGAGCAAATAGGAAATAAATGAAATATTTTCTAAGTATTGGGAAAATAAATGATTTTGGGAAGTTATACTTAAGGATATTTTCTAAGTGTTGGATGGGATGGATTTTAAATATTTTAACTGCGCTGTTATTATTACAAAAATAATTTCAAAGTATTGAATTATAAATGGAATTGGAAGAGAATATTTCTAAGTATTGAGATGGTTTGAAATTATCCTGTTATGGATATAAATATTTGGAATTGTTTTCGAATATTGAAATATTGAAAGAGATGAATGTATATCTTTGTAAAGATATTTGAAAATAAATCTCTTGGAAAGATTTATAATAAGGCCTAGTGAATATTTATGGATGTTATTTGGTAGTTAAATAACCGACTATCAATATTTGCCATTTTCGTTAATCGTTACGAAGAGACCGGGATTGGATTTAATTATCCGAAAACCACTTCGATCCGGTTTTGAACGTTACGAATGGATACCGTGAAGATAGTGAAGATGGTGATCCAGTTTGTCCAGATGCAGGACAACTTGTATGGACGAATGCTATCAGAACATCGTCATTGGAGGACGATGAGCATTCTAAGTGGAATTGTTTCTTGAAAGGTAACATTCAGCCTCAAGCCTCATCAACTGGGAATGACTAAAACAGGGGAGATGCAACAAGGCTATGTGGGTCGCATCCAATTAGGGTATGTTATCACTTTTCTAGATATCCTCAGAAATATATATAAACTATGGATATGGTTGTGCATGAAGAAGGGAGCGCTCGATTTTTAAGGGTGAGAACACCCGGGGTGATAACATATTCGGTCTATCAGGTTAGGGGTAGGCTAGTCTTATGTGGCAGGGGATCCCAGCCAGGTCCTCGGTATATTTTTCTAGAGGTGTACTGTGATGGGCGGTACTCCAGTGGCCCAGTCATTGTATGGGATGCATTCTCCAATACGAGCCTTACGGTTTTGTTTGTAGAGCATAGTATGCTGGAATTTAATTAATGTAAAAATTTCATCTATTTGAATAAGTATTTGTATTTAGACACTATTATAATATCACTGGATTTTCTATAAAATGTTTTGGTTATCGTAAGGGAAAAACTCGTCGTGTTTATGTGTGACGCGGTCTTACGAGATACCTTTGTTTTTCAAAGGGTTTTGGTAACTTCAATAATTCAAATTGAGTGCGTTTTCTCACGCTGGTTTTCTAGACTGACTCGGGTGTTATTTATTATAATACTCGGGTCAGACCGAGTATTACAGATTCATGATAGGATGCTATGGAGCTCAGAAGACGAGCTGGATGACAGAGACGTATAATACGTACTTGGTATTTCCGCTGTGTGAGTTATGTATACCAGGACAGATTATTATAACTATCCAGAATTTATTATTGATTGTTGTACCCTAATGATTTTAAGTATAAAACAGTTACAGATTCCTTTGTATAAAGATCTGTTATTAAATATTATATTTTATTCCACTGTGATTGTGAGATTCCATGTTGTTGTTTCTATTTTTCTTTTACCGTTTTCTTCTTCACCCTTAAAGATTTGTATTTCCGTTCAATTTGAGTTGAACTGATGTGAATTATGGTCGACTTAAAAGGGTACGGATATACGGGCCTTTACACTGGGACACGCTTATGCTGAAGTAATGGTAAATAAGTGGTCAATAGGTAAAAGCTCAAATCGGGGGATTTGGGCAAGGGGCGCAACTAGATTTTGTTTGTTAGGACCCGTATCCTGCAGCATTTCCCTTTCAGACTAGGACTGATGGTCTCACTAAACACTTTGGTGAGACTAGGAAGGACCTTATCAGACTAGGACCGATGGTCTCACAACAGATCAGGTGAGGCTGGACACGCTTATGTTGAAGTAATGGTAAATAAGAGGTCAAAAGAGGGAGCAATAGATAGTGCGAGCCGACGGTGGCCAAGCATGCGGCCTCGGAGCAGGGATATAAATCGCTATTGAGTTCCATAGCGCTAAACAGGTGTCTTTTTACTATGGGACCCATAGGACGGGACTAGCTCACAATGGCACAACATAGATAGAAGGCCGATCAAACGGTAGAATTAGGACTTCGGGCTAATTAAGCTAGGATTGTGATTTCAACCTAATCGAAGCAGTTTTAGAAAAGTGCAAACAATCCAATCAAAACTATCTAAGCAAAGCAAACAGTTAAACAGTATTTTATCCCAGTTTTATCTTTCCTATATTTCCTTCTATACTAGAACTGTTGCTTAGTCTATTATCTTTATCTTGCTTAAAAATACTAGTAGTTACTTTCACTCACCAGACTTTTAGTCTGACCCACTCCTCTATTTTCCCCTTTCCCCCCCTTAGGCCAGCAGTGGCAGGGACAGTAGATTTCAGCTTTCTTGGAGAGATATTCTTGGAGATTGTGCATGTATTCTTCTTCTTCTTTTTTAGCTTTCTTTTCAGTTGATTTTTGGGATGTACTGGTACTTGATGAGAGGGATGATTTTGTGACTGAGATGGTATTTTTCATAAGACGTGTGTATTTGGTATTTTGAGATTGGTTTTATGACTTATTTATGAAGTTTCAATTTAATGAGTTACTATTTTAATGTTTCGGCTGTATTTATTCGTCTTGTGAATCTTAATCTCTATAAAGTTTTTAGCTATACCTATAATGCACCATATTCTTTAGTGTGCCCCCTTTTTGGGTATACTAAGGGGTGTGGGGTGTTTCACATGGTATCAGAACCTAAGGTTACAGGATTCCTAAAAACTTGTTTTAAAAGTAATTTTTTTTACAAAGTAACATGTTTTAAAAGTGTTTTTTAGAAAGAAACTCTTGGAAATAGTTTTCAAGTATAAAAGAGTTTTTATAAAAATCCCCTCAAAGTCCAGTTCAATCTTCTTTCGAGCCTAAATTCTCTTTTCTTTACATAGAATGGTGGATGCCCCTAATCTTCCAGTGGGTATCCCAGTCTCAAGCTTTTCGTAGATACCTTCAAGATACGACACCAGAGGTGCAAGGGCAAGCGCCCAATCCAGCACCAGCGGGTGGAAATCCCATCAATCCACCTGCAACAGCCAATTTCTCTAAGCTATGCAAGGACTTCGCTAACCTAGGAGGCACGAGCTGGTTAGAGGATTACGAAACGAATGTTTAGGCTGTTAGGATTGGAGGACCGATAGAGAGTTCAGCCTGCATCTTGGCAGCTGAAGGGAGAGCTTAAAGAGGTTCCTAAGTTAGAAAGCTCTAAGAAGCCGTGGTGGAAGAACAAGAAGAATAAGAACAAGAGGAAAGAAGGAGGACCTTAAAAGCGGATCAAGAAAAGCGGGAAATGTAATATTTGTGGATTGGTTGGTCATTACGCGAGGGAATGTAAGAATAAAATGATGAAGGGGAGGTGTTTCAACTGTGGACAGCCCGGTCACCTTAGTAGAGCTTGTTCTCAGATAATGGAGTAGGGAGCGGGCGCGCCTACAACGTAGATTCAGGCTTTGGATGCAGCACCTTCTAGCAGCGGACCCGATAGAGGTAGGAAAGTCACCGTGGGAGGTTTGATCTCTATTTATGATTTTTCCATTCGGACGCTTTTTTCATTCTAGGGCATCACACTCTTTCATTTCTAGTTCCTTGGTTGATTGTTTGCACTTAGATATCTCCTTAGTAGTAGACGCCATAGTTGTTTCAAACCCCATAGGAGGATTGGCACATTTATCCATGATTTGTAGGGGTTTGAAAATTTTCATATTATGCGTAGAATTTGACTATGATGCCTATGTATTGGTATTTTCGGGGTATGGGATGATTTTGGGGATGGATTGGTTATCCACTTATGGAGCGATATTGGACTGCGAGAGGAGAGTTGTTAGACTAGAGACATGTAGCGGACGGACTCTCGAGGTTTCTTGCGACCCACAGGGTCAGTCATGTTGAGCTTTCTTTATTCCCTTGATTCATCGCTAGGAGAGCTAGATTCTGTTCCAATCGTTAGAGATTTCTCAGACATTTTTGAGGAGGTTTGGGGACTACACCCTAAGAGAGAGATCGACTTTTGGATCTATCTTAAGGACAATGCTA
The DNA here is from genome assembly GCA_030737815.1 of Allium fistulosum. NCBI lineage: Eukaryota > Viridiplantae > Streptophyta > Magnoliopsida > Asparagales > Amaryllidaceae > Allium > Allium fistulosum. The sequence continues at coordinate 392,578,445 of CM060901.1, forward strand.
AGCCAGTGGAATTGCCCGTGAGACACATGGCTCCTAGGGAGAGGAAGGAGTTAAGTAAGCAGATCGGTGAGCAATTGGAGAAAGACTTCATCAGAAGGAGCATATCTGAGTGGGGAGCGCCAGTCGTCTTCGCTACAAAGGCGGATGGTTCCCTTCGACTTTACATAGACTATAGAGAATTGAATAAGCTCACGAAGAAGAACCATTACCCACTTCCTAGGATAGATGATCTTTTCGATCAGTTGGTTGGCTCTTTAGTATTTTCCCAGCTTGATTTAGCCACTGGATTTCATCATCTTAGGGTCCCTGACGAAAGCATTGATAAGACTGCATTTAGGACACCCGATAGATTCTTTGAGTGGTTGGTTAAGCCGTTTGGGCTAACCAATGCCCCAACCTATTTTGTAGATTTGATGAGCCGTGTTTTAGGAGATGTCCTAAATAAGTTCATATTAGTGTTCTGGAAGACATTTTGGTGTTTTCCAAGAGTATGGAAGAGCATGATATTCATCTAGAGGGGGTTCTTTGTACACTTCGTGTTTATCAGTTGAAGGCAAAATTCTTGAAGTGTCACTTTTGGCGTAAGGAAATGCATTTCTTGGGGCATAGAGAAGGTATACACATGAGAAGGGTTTGAGAAATGGTTTTGTACATTTAGGTTCGGATTGTGAAATCCAAAGAGCTGTAGGCAAAGGTTGGAGACATATAATAGATTTAGTTGAATTTTTTTTGATAAGTGGATTTAACGGTAGTGCCTTGGAATAAATATAAGCATAAAAGAGGAATAGGAATAAAAGTCTTTAGTAAGGAAATGAGATTTCAAAGGTTTAGGGAGGGTACTCCTAGGGTAGTAAGAAGAAGATCCACTTTATGCCTAACCCAATAAAATGAAATTGTTAGAATTGAAAAGTTGAAATATATAATTGTTAACATTTTTGAGGAAGTAAATATTGGGTGTTTGAAAAAAAGGTGGTAGGAAATTTAAGTTGGTTTTTATATGATGTAAAAAGTGAAATTCTTTTTGAATAATTATAGAGCATATATATAGCTCGTTAGTTTCTTTGTAGGTAAACAAAGATTTTAAATATATATACCTAGAATGTATTAAGTATCAGAAGCATAAGTTACAACATTTATTGTTGTAATAAATGTCTTCGTGAAAAATAAAAGGAGCGTAGACTATAACACTATTGTTATAGTAGTTGACTCCCAAGGGAAATGTTTTTACATAGTATATGAGATTTATTAGTATTTATTTTAATTAAATCCATACACCAGTATTTTTGGGTTGTAGTAATGGTGTTTTACGTTACATCTATTTTGACCCAAATAAAAAAAGAGGTGTAAGTTAAATATTAGGAAATTAATAAATTTCATAGGAAGTGTCTTTCGTAAGAGAATATAGATTAAAAATAATTTAATCTATTGGAATGACAAGAATAATGATATAATTTTCTATGAAACCAAATCATAAATAAAGATGTGTTGTGCAAGTTATAAGGAATACGTGAAAGAGATGTACAAGGTATGGAAAGCACCATATTTTGTATAGCCTATTCCAAAAAATATAAAATAAGTTCCTTGTAATTTCACATAAACATGAAGTCCTCTTTTAAAGGATTCATAAAAGGTTTTAGCATTAATAATTTCTCATAAGAGAAAGTAGTTCCAATACGTTAAGGTATAAAACCATTAGGTGTAATAAGAAGATGTTTTGAAAACACGTAAGGACATTTTAAAGATATTTTAAAGAAAAATGGTTTGGTGAAAAAGTAAATAAGTTTTTGGAAGTGAAAAACTTAGTAACAGTTAAATTTAAAAATCCAAATTTTTATAGAAAGCTATAAAGGTCTTTAAAAGAAAAAGAGGAATAAGTTTTGAACTTAGAATTTGTATGTTTTCCCCTCTAGGTTTGGGGAATATTGTAAATTCAAAAAGCTGTAAGGATGCAAGTCTAGAAAGGTAAAATGTTAAGTAACCAAGTGCCTTTGAATTTAATAGAAATTTGAAAATAACACTTTTAAAGGAAAAACTTTTGGGATTTGATCTTTTAAAAATTTAGAAGCTTTAGTTTTTGAAATGATAAATACCAAAGCAAACTTTTAAATATGGAGTAGATAGGAATCATTTCCTAGATGTGATGGAAAAAGTGTAAGGCTATGTAGGAGATAGCAGTGATTACATTTAGAAGTAATAATAAAAGTTTCCGTAAAATGTATAGGACACTAGTGAGAACCTAGGATCGTCGCTTCAGATGTGTAGACTATATAGTAAGGTGATATTAGTAAGATAGTATGACACATGTGGTTGGGGATGTGTATTCTTGATTTTGGAGGAACTTTGAAGGAGCATCTTCCTTTAGTGGAATTCGCATATAATAATAGTATTCAAGCTAGCATTGGGATGACACCTTTCGAAGCTCGATATGGAAGACCGTGCAAATCGCCTGCGTGTTGGCTAGAGTCTACAGAGAGATTGCTACTTGGTCCCGACATGGTTAGAGAGGCTTTGGAGGAGATTGATTTGATTAGGAGAAAATACATACCTCTTATCCACATCTCTTTGATAGTAAATTTTGAATTTCCTGTTTCCATCTTTAGTCTTGAATAGGTTCTTTCCTTTATTATCCTTTGGGAGGGTAGATCTTAGGACTTAACCTATGGATGGTAGGACTAAATGTAAACATGTTATTAGAACATGTTATGTATAATGGATGCTAATGGTTGCAAGTGGTTGCTAGTGGATGCTAATGGACGCATATATATACACTAGGCACTATTATCTCTTAGGGATCGGCTTAACTAGGTCACTAGAGCATATGCATATGGATGTGTGCTCATTTGCATTTTTATTTCCATGGTTGCTATAAATGGATGATTATCATATGATTGTTGCATTTGGATGATGATTGTAGCATGCATATAGAACTATCAGTTATTATTAGAAAATTTGCATTCATTCGGATACATGACACGGACATGATTGCATAAAAGGAGGTCAACTGAATCAGTATACCGCCTAATCTTTTGCATTAGTTAGGGACATTGACACCACACTATTTGCATATATATATATATATATATATCATATATTGCATTAGAAATACTTAAGGACAAAGGATGCAATGGATCATGGTTGAGTAGTTGGTTGTAGAATTTGGATGAAAATATTTATTTCATTCTTTTGTCCTTGGAGATTTCAGGGACGAAATCCTTTAAGGAGGAAAAAATGTGTCAAGCCGAAATTTAAGCTATAAGAATTAATTAAATAATAAAATAAGTTTGTGAAATTTTCAAAATTGAGCCACGGGAGTTGCACCATTGTGTCCGTGATGATTTTCTGGTCAATTTCTGTATATAGATTGTCAGAATCCGAGCTAAAACGAAGAAGATATGCTAGAAACAAGAAACGAACAAAAGAGAGAAAAATAATAATATAATAGGTCAGGTCGACCCTCCCTATGGCTAGGTCGACCTACCACTTGTATGGGTCGACCTGGCGGTCGTCCCACCCCTGTATGTGGATGAATTTTCGTTCAGCTTCGTATATGACGTGTTTTTCTATTTCTGATCGATCATGTGCGTTCGTGCTTCCATCCGACGGTTCCCAGCGAGCCTATGACGTGGTTGCACAAGATTTAATCTTCAAATCTAACATCCTAAGATCCATAAGTGATACTATAAATAATACCCTAGACCTAGCTATTTTTCTCATTCAGATTTTCTCCATTTGGGTTCATTGCCTGAGGCTGGACCCTAAATAGAATATTTTTCTAAGGAGAAGATCTTTTTAATTAAAATATTTTATACCCTAGAAGTGGATCCGAGAAGGCCAAGGAAAAGAGCTAAGGACCACAGGTGAGTGTTTAAGTAATTATTTTAGATTTCTAAGTAATTTAAAATAATAGGGTTCTCAATAGTTGTAGTTTTTCTGCAATTTTGAGAAAATTTCTATATAAGTTATTTATAGCTAGTTTTTGAAGTTCTTTTCAGTCTATTTTATTCAGTTTATTGCAGTTAATTATAGTTATTTATAGTATTTACATTTATTTACTGTTATTTACATTTTATTTACATCTATTCTACATTGGGATTTAGCCTGTAAATGTTAGTTTATTTTTATTCCTTTTTACGCGAATAGAATAAAAAAAGAGAATAATTCGCTAATATGGACTAAAATATAAGAACACTAAATTTACAGAAATTAGATGTAAAGCAAGAAAGACTATAATAAATTGGACATAGACTGAAATAGGCAAATCTATGACATTTGCAAGCATAGTTATAACACGTAATTATAACTAAAAAGAGAAAATAAAAAAAAATAGCAGAAGAAGCTTATTTTAAACTTAGACCATGGGTTAAGTTAATAAGAAAAATTATAACACACAGGTTATAATTAGAGAGAACAGTAAGTGCTTATTTTAAAACTGATAATTTAGTTAATAAGCAAGTGTAGCAGAGATAACTGAAGAGGCTTATTTTAAGACTTAGGTTAAGTTAATAAGCAAACAGAGTAGAAATAACAGAAGAGGCTTATTTTAAAGACTTACACTAAGCTAATAAGCAAAGATAGACGTAGGACCCGTACCGGCAGCATTCCCCTTCAGTTAGGAACTGATGGTCTCACAATAGATTAGGTGAGGCTGGGACACACTTATGCTGAAGTAATGGTAAATAAGTGGTCAATAGATAGAAGCTCAAATTGAGAGATTTGGGCAAAGGGCGCAACTAGATTTTGTTTGTTAGGACCCGTATCCAGCAGCATTTCCCTTTCAGACTAGGACTGATGGTCTTACAAAACACTTTGGTGAGACTGGGCAAGACCTTATCAGACTAGTACTGATGGTCTCACAACAGATCAGGTGAGGCCGGATACGCTTATGCTGAAGTAATGGTAAATAAGAGGTCAAAAGAGGGAGCAACAGATAGTGCGAGCCGACGGTGGCTGAGCATGCGGCCTCGAAGCAAGGATATAATTCACTATTGAGTTCCAAAGAGCTAAACATGTGTCTTTTTACTATGGGACCCACAGGATGGGACTAGCTCACAGTGGCACAACAGAGATAGAAGGCCGATCAAAGGGTAGAATTAGGACTTCAGCCTAATTAAGGATTGGGATTTCAGCCTAATCAAAGTAGTTTTAGAAAAGTGCAAACAATCCAATCGAAACTATTTAAGCAAAGCAAATAGTTAAACATTATTTTATCCCAGTTTTATCTTTCCTATATTTCCTTCTATACTCAAACTGTTGCTTAGTCTATTATCTTTATTTTGCTTAATAATACTAATAGTTACTTTCACTTACCAGACTTTTACTCTGACCCACTCCTCTATTTTCTCCTTTTTCCCCTCTTAGGCCAGCAGAGGCAGGGACAGTAGATTTCAGCTTTCTTGGAAAGATATTCTTGGAGATTCTGCATGTATTCCTCTTCTTTTTTTTAGCTTTCTTTTCATTTGATTTTTGGGATGTACTAATACTTGATGAGAGGGATGATTTTATGTACTCTGATGTTGTGACTGAGAAGGTATTTTTCATAAGACATGTGTATTTGGTATTTTGAGTCATATTTGATTTATGACTTATTTATGAAGTTTCAATTTAATGAGTTGCTATTTTAATGTTTCCACTGTTTTTATTTATTTGTCTGGTGAATCTTAGTCTCTGTAAAGTTTTTAGCTATACCTATAATGCGCCATATTCTTTAGTGTGCCCCTTTTCAGTATACTAAGGGGTGTGGGGGTGTTTCAACTAATACATCCACCATATTGCGTGCCGAGCACTCGAATGCCGAAAAAGCCGATAGTCATGGGAAAGAAAGAAGAGAGAAGAAGAGAAGAGAAGAAAGAGAGAAAGAAAAGAGAAGAAGAAGAAGAGAGAAATAAACTAGAAAAAAGAAGAAGAAGAGAAATGGAAGAAACTAAAAGAATTACAGAATCTCACAATTGCAACAGAAAAACATATAAGATCATATCAATGAGCTTTACAAAACAGAAATTGTAATATAATACACATACATCCATCAGAGTATAATAATCAATCACAATCATCAGCTTGGAGAGTTATAATAACCTGTCCTCACAATTGCTGATAATTTAACAACAAAGCAACGGAAAAATAAACATATACGTGAATACGACCAGAAGACTTCTAGCTCGCCTGCTGAAGCTCCTAAGCATCCAAATCTACATCTATAAATATACTTAGTCTGACCTGAGCATTGAAAGGGAAGAACGCCCGGATCAGTTTGGTAAACCAGCGTGAGAAAACACATCTCAACTGAATTTATTTTAAAGTTATAAAACTTTCCTTTATCAAAACAAAGGTATCTTGTAAGACCACATCCACACATAAACACGAGCGGGTTTTTACCTTACGATAACCAAAACCTTTCATATCAAATTCTGTTATATTATACTAATGTCTAGTATACAAGTAATATTAATCATAACCACAAATGCGGGTTCTACAAACAAAATGGCAGGCACGTAGTGGAGTATGGATTTCCATACAAATGACCTGGTGAAGGGACTACCTTCCAGCAGTACATCTCTAGAGGACTGTACTGAGGCACAGAACATCTGCCATCTACCAACACAAGGCCGGCCTACATTTCTCACTAGATAGTACTGAATATGCCATCACCCCGGTCGTTACCGACCTATCCGAGGGCCCTCATAGCATACATCCACAATAATTTAAAACCCGAACGTCGTAGTGGGAATAAATATATCTTAAAGGGGTTGATCTTATCCCAATGGTTGCAAACCACATAGCCTTGCCGCATCTACTATGTTTCGGTCATTTCCCTTATGTGAGGCCAAAGGTCACGATTACCTTTCACGTAGCACATCATCTTTCTTTGAGTGCCACGTTGTCATTCCTTCGATCACTATTGACTTTCACAAACATACAACCTCCTAGCTCGTACATCTCAGAGAAGGGTGTTAAGCTAAGAGAAGTTGCCTTCTCCGCCACCAAACAGATGTACGTTTATAAAAGTCAACGATGTAATCTCAAAAATGCAATGTGAGACATCCATCCATACAAGTTGTCCAGGAACAGGACAAACCGAAGGTACTCTCCTACCACATCCTGCCAAAATTACCCCTAGGATTAGTAGCGATTAGTCCTTGCATTAGATATTTCGTAATGAAGAGACTACTGCTACTATATGTATATTGGGAGTTTATCCCCAAACGATAAACAATCTGTCCTTCATTATGAAAATCCCACACATCAATGTCTTCTAATACCTGCACATTCGAATGCATATACGTTGGTCCGAAGTGGTTCTCGAATAAATCCGACCCTGGTCTCTCCGGATCAACGACGATAAAGAGGCCAATATTTGATAGTCGGTTATTTAACCATCAAAGCAAACAAACAATAATATCTAGCACATAAGCAATCACTAGGCCCATTTAATTAATCTTTTATTAATTAAATCACTTTCAAAATATTTGCTTCAAATTATCTTTAAAAAGATATATTCTCAAAACCATTTCAAATCTTCCTATATTGGATAACATTGCCCATATACTTACATCAACAGTATAAGCATATTCATTTCATTGTCAACACTTAGAAAATATTTCTATATACTTATATCAATGGTATAAGTATATTCAATAATACTACCATTTGGAGACACGCCAAACAGATTTCTATAACCATACTACTCCAGAGTTTGTACGCCTCTAGACGGGTGTTAAGTATAGGAAACAATGCTCCTACACCACTAAGCCTTTAGTACGATCATAAGAACTGATTCGTGTATTCAAGATGGAAGGTCAAAACGTAATTTATTTGGGTCAAAATTAATGTTGCGTAAAACATCGTTATGACAACCCAAAAACATTAGTATAGGGATTCGATAAATTAATATATATATATATATATATAATCCCGTATACTATATAAAACATTTCCTTTCAGAAATTATTTACTATAACAACAGTGCTATAGTCCATGCCTTCCTTACTTTCTCGAAAACGTCTATTACAACAATAAATGTTAAAATCTATGTTTCCCTTACTTATCACATTTTAAAACATTTTGAACCATTTAATTCCATTTAAAAACATTACTTTCCAAAACATGCCTTCTAAAAAGATAAATTACTTTTAAAACCATTAATTCCGTCAAAATATTTCTTGCAACATTTCTTTAAATAAAAATCCATATTTAAATCTCACCATAAATCATTTCTATATTTATAAAGCTATTTTTATAAATCTCCTTTCTATATCATAAAACTTCTATTTTATAAAATTCCTTTATTTACAAAATTCTATTTATAAATGATTCTTTTGTAAAAACTAATTTTACTATCAAAATCCATTTATAAAAACCATTTCTTTAGGAATCAAATTTATTTATAAATCCATTTATTAAAATAAACTCCAAATCCATTTACTAACATTTACAAATTTCGATTATAAATCTATTCTTTATTTATAAAATGTTACTTCTATAAATCCTTTATAAACTTATTCAAAAATCCTGAATCAAAGTATTTCTTGAAACTATATTTCATAACATCAAAAATCTTAACTTTTATTTATTTAAAACAAATACATTCCTTTAATAATTTAAAAATCATTAAAACATATTTATCCTCAAAATTACTTCGAAATCTTTTTTAAATCAAAATCATCGTTTCAATATTTCAAAATACCAAAAACAAGGCCCACTCCTACCATAGCACTAAATAAGTTAAATCACATCAAAGACATCATCATGACATCCAAAACATCATATATCAGCATATATATGAAAATAAATCAACAGTGGTGAGAAATCCTGTTGGATCCCTCCAACCTGTCCCCTTGCATCGCAGATGGCATATAAACATAAAAATATAAATCAACCGCTTCGAGGCAGGATTCGTATACAATGGGTCATCCGCTTTTACACAGGAATGTAATAGGGTCTCATCCACTCCAATAGGTGGGAAAATATCCAAACCAACTAATATATATATATTATATCATCCAAATAAGCAACAAATAGAATAAATAAAATTATTCCCGCTTATATAAAAATATAAGTAGGCCAGAGAAGTGAGTTAACTCACAAAAATGCCAGCAACCGCCAAAGCGCTTCGGTGTGAATTAAAATTGAATGGTCATTCAATTTAAATCAAAATTCCTATTAGCTTCGAATTCATCCAATCCAACTCCATAGCGTAGTGCTCGTTGATATGAATGCAATACAACTTGTCGCGCTCGAATCGTACCTCGTACGAACAAGTTATGAATTATTTAACATTCGATAACATTAATTAATTAACTAAACTTAAGATATTTAAATACTTAACCTTTCTTCCATCATGCGCTAATCCAACCTTGGCATGCACGCGCTACAGTTTCTTTTGTTTTTTATATCGTTCGCGTCGATCATCAGAGCCTCGTCCAACCACGTCGCTTGATCACCGCTCGCCCTGACCCGCCTTCGTGCCTTGAGCAGCACCCACATGCGCTACTGCTGTGTGCGTACGCGCTAAAAAACTCCGTCGAACCAATGAAAAACTTCAGCAAACGGAGGCGATTCTCCACCGCCTCGGCTCATCCTTTGACGATCCAACTGTTGATTAGCTTCGTATGGTTGCCCTCTACATTTTCCTAGTTGAAGTCGAAAGCTAATTCGGCTCCTAGGGGCTTCGATCGATGATAGCCATCGGATGGATTTATTTTAATGGCGGCTGAGACTAGAAACTAGGATTTGGTTTGCAAATGAATGAAAGTTGAGGGCTATTTATAGAAAATAAACTCACACTATTCATCCGGGAAAATTCCGTACTCCAAACAAAGCATGCTGCCTGGCATTCTATATGTTATATCCCTATTCCAAACACAATGGAATGTGTATCGGAAACCAATTCCATCATATTCAGAAGATAGCTTTTCAAATCGAATTACTTTAAATTAAATTTCTTTAATTAATTTCTACGTGTTTCGAACTCGCATGATCAAGCGATATGTCCAATCGCCACGAAATTCCATAGCATACTATAATTCACTATTATGGATCCAATGAAACTAGTTTCGTCGAAATCTGAGGCAGTGCCAAAAATGACTATTTCTACACGTTAATTAAAATATAAAATCTCCAATATCAGTTTATTCACCTTTAAATCCAAATTAAAAGTTTACTAACTTCATTCTAATTTAAATATAATTTAAATCAACTTTTGAAATCATTTTTATTCATATTAAATTCAAGATTCAATTATTTAAACAATTTCAAATATTAAATTTAACAATTTAATTATCAAATAAATCGCTATATTTGAAATATAAGTTATTCAACTTATAGAATTTACTTTTCAATATTTAAAATCAATTAAATATTCCAATTTGGAATGACTGAAATTCTGGGTCGTTACAATAGGCCATAATTTTATGTAATAATATGTGTTGATTTCGAATTTGATGTAATAGTTTATTTGTATGGAAATAACTTATAGGAAATTATTTTGTACATTGTAGAAGGTTTTTGAGAAGGGAAATTATTTTGCTCCATTATGGAATTAAGCAATTTTAGAGTTTTTGATTTAATAATAGTTTGGTCTGATAATTGAGTTTTAAATGTTTTGAATTAAAAGTCCCAACTTTTAAAGAAATGAATCTCTGTTGCAGAAAATACTTAAGAAGGAAAGTTGGTTAGAAAAGGGAAAACTTTTCATGGCCCATTTTGGGTTGAAATTATCATGGCCCATTTTGGGAAACACTCCATTACCGATACTTAGAAAATATACCCATGTACTTATCTCAACGGTATAAGCATATTCACTAATCTTAAGAAACATTTCATTTCCGAAATCATACTTAATTGGGTTAAAAACAAATGTCATTTAAAATATAAGTAATAATAAAACTCAACCCACTTTTCTCTTTTTGGTGTTAAGAATGAAAAGAATACTTCCCATAAAACCATAATTTAAAATGATCATTTATGGAAATTGGATCTCAATCCTTTTATAAAACTCCTTTTATAAATCCCTTTTATAAAATTCCTTTATAAAACTCCTTTCTATTTATAAAAACCTTTTATATTAATAAACTAATTTCTATTTATAAACTCTTTTCCATTTATAAAATTCTTTTATATTTACAAACTCATTTCTATATATAAACTCATTTTTATTTATAAATCTCTTTTATAAAACTCCAAATTCATTTATAAAACTCCTTATACACTTAACACAAATCTTTGTTTTCAAAAAAGGACCAAATACTTTCCATAAAACGATCATTTCACATATCACTATAAGTTCACAAATGTGATTTATGATCCAATTCCTTAAAATGGTATCATTTCCCTTTTAAAAATATTATCTATAAATCTATTCTTTTTATCTATAAAATACCATTTATAAAACTGTTTTCCTTTTATTTTTAAAATAGCATTTATAAAAATATTCATTTATAAAATAATTATAAAAAATGATTCACAAATATTTATTCCAACATATTTCTACCTTCTTTTAAAATGGAATCACTTAATAAAAGATGAATTCCCTATTTTCCTTTAAAACAAACATTCGTTATTATATTAACCTTTTCTGTAAAATAAATACATCCTAAATACCTTTATAATATTTCAATATATATATATATATTAGAAAAGGTAAAAAAAGGTTAAAGTAGAGAAGTTCAAATTCCATTTAAATAGAATGCGATAGAAAATTCCTAAAATCAACTTTTAACTCATCGTCTGAATCAAAACCATTTTCAAATCAAAACACCAAACCATAGTATTTCAAAATACTAAAATTAGGCCCAGAGTTACCATATCTCATAACCAATGTTACTATTACCTTTATTACTAAAAAGGTTCACTTTTTAACATATATCAATGTCATATCCAATGTGGTTGAGCTATCAAGTTTTGACATTCAATAATTTATACAACAGTTATATAACTGAAATTAAAATCAATAATACTGAGGAATCTGAATTCCTCTACAAAATTCCTTATATTTCATTCTATATGTCATTCGCTTTTCAAAGTGGATACTCGGCGCAAATATCGCTCGTACGAGCATAATTTAAAAGACTACATCTCGATTGGACCTTGTACGAGAGAGATATTCAGTTTATGAGATTTCAATTTAAATAATTTAATTAATTTACATGAATTACATTTTAAATGTTAATTACCCTCTAACTCCCCTTCCCCAAACTCCCTCAAATCACTTCTTGTACACAAAATGGTGCACATGTGCATGGCTGTGCACTCTTCCAACACTTCGTTCAACTATTCGACGACCCGACACCACTAACGAGCTTCTCTCCACGGAAGCACTCGATCCTCCACTCTACCTCGAACTTGATCCCCCTTCCACACCGTGACCCGCCACTACATGTATGTGAACCCTTAATGTTGCGTTCTTCCAGAAGACACAACACCTCACCAATCTCCTCGAAAGATGCTCCTCCATGCCACAAACCCAAAGCAACCAACCCCAAAGCCAATCTCCCTCTAAATTGACCACAAAAGCTAACCCAACTTAATGCCTACTCATGTCCGTCACCATCAATGACGACTGCACCCATCATCCACTACACCAAAACAAAGCTCTCGCCAAAACAAACCCAATGGATCCAATATTGCATCTTTTCATTGAGTATATTATTTTATCTTGATTTTAAATCGAGTCATTATATTAAAAATTGATTTTCTTATTATTGATCACATTTGAATCATATTTGAATATCCCCATTCGAAATGTTAAAATTCTAGGTTGTTATATTCTTTCCCCCATTCAAAATCAATGAACAATAGTCAATGCTCATAAACTAGCCGAGCACAAATAGTCAAGCAATAAATGATAATAATCAAATATTATCATTTCCTAACAAATAAACAAACACACCATAAATAACTATATCAATATTTGAAAGCTAATCTTTCACAAATAAAATATAATCCAAGGTAAAATTATTTCATTTACAAATTTTTAATTATACCATGTTGATTTTTATTATCCAAGTGTTTAGAAACCCATATCGATATCGTGGCACCCCACGTACCGACCAAAATTCATAAACCACTCAACAAATAAATCAACACAATATAAAACAATTTATAGCGCTAATAAATACACGCTCTTACATATACACTCAAACTCATTTTAGGGTGTTACGAACCCTATCTCTAATGCGTTTACCCTACCAATGCCTAGGTGTTTGCTTAACCTAAGCTCTAATACCACACTGTAATGACCAGCCTTTTGGACCCTCAAAAGTCGACGCTAATACATCCATGGTATTCATATGCTGAGCATCCAAGTGTCGGAATGACAGATTGTTTGGGGTGAAAGAAAGAAAAGACATCGTAGAATCTCACATCGTGATGAATAATATATAATATACAACAGATCTTTACAAAAGAAAAATATAATATTCATACATCAATCGGAGTAAACTAATATATCATCAGCCTGAACAGTTATAACAACTTGTCCTTACAAATGCTTAAAAATACAAAACAACAAATGCAGCGGAAATAAAACATATGTGAATATGCCTTGGAGGCATCCAACTCGTCTACTGAAGCTCCAGAGCATCCATAACTAAATCTAAAATATACTTGGTCTAACCCGAGCATTATAAGAAAATAACCCCCAGATCAGTCTGGTAAACCAGTGTGAGAAACACAATCCAATGGAATTTAATGTTATAAAACCTCTCAAAAATAAAGATGTCTCATAAGAACATGCCATACATAAACACAGATGAGTTTTTACCTTACGATAACTAGACTGTTTTATTAGAAAATCTAATGGTATTATAATAATGTCTAGGGTTTAAAATAAATATGTAACATAGCTGGAATGCTTGCATCTCACGTTCCAACATATTTGGGAACAACTAAGTCCGTAAGGCACTTATTGGAGAATGGATTCCATTTAATGACAAGGCTACTGGGGTACCGCCTGCCATAGTATACTCTAGAAAAATATACTGAGGTCCTCATATGGACCCCCTACCAACACAGATGCGGCCTACCCCTTATTGGATAGTATCGAATATGTCATCACCCGGTTGCCGGCCAACAACCATACTAAATCACTAGCATACATAGGTGGATCAATATCGATCTAGATCGGGTGATGGCCATACCCTAATGGTTGCGAACCATGTAACCCTGCTACATATCCTTTGTTTTAGTCATTTTCGGGTATGAGGCTGGAGGCTACATTTTATCTTTTTAGAAAATCCCACTTGGAATGCTAACACAACCTTTCAGGCAACAAGAGAATGCTAGCATTTATCCATAAAAGTTGTTCCAGGTCTAAACAAACTGAAGGCACTACTTCTACTACATCGTTAAGGTTAGTAGCAAGTAGCCCTTGCACTTCAAAGAACTCCATCTTCGATTTCATTACCTTCATGATGTCTCTAATTCAAATGCTTATGCCGGTTCGAAGTAGTTTTCAAATAATATATCTGACCTCGGACTCTTCGAACTGAAAACGATAGTTTCAAAATTAGCCAAATTTTTGATAGTCGGTTATTTAACTATCAAATAAACAAACAATTTAACCAGAGATTTAACTAAGCACGGTTAAGCACAAAGCAACCACTAAGCCTCTTTAATTAATCCTTTTATTAATTAAAATCACTTTCAAATATTTGTATTAAAATACCTTTTACAAAAGATATATTCACAAACCATCTCTACTCTTTTCAATACTCGAAAATATTGATATGCTTATCTCAACTATATAGGTATACTCACAAAACATTTGATTTTCAATACTTAGAAAACTTTCCCATATACTCGTATCACAATATAAGTATATTCACAAAACACTACATTTCCAATACTTAGAAAATGTACCCATAAACTTATCTCAATGGTATAAGTATATTCACAAACCCTAAGAAGGATTTCATTTCCAAAACCATACTTAATTGGGTTAAAAACAAATGTCAATTAAAATACAAGTAATAATAAAATCCAACCCACTTTGCTCTTTTTGGTGTTAAGTATGAAGAGAATACTTCCCATAAAACCATAATTTAAAATGATCATTTATGAAAATCGGGTCTCATTCCTTTTATAAAATTCCTTTTATAAATTCCTTTTATAAAATTCTTTTATAAAACTCCTTTCTATTTATAAAACTCTTTTATATTTACAAACTCATTTCCATTTATATACATTTTTCTATTAAAAAACCCTTTTATAGTTACATACTCATTTCTATTTATAACACTTTTTTATTAAACTCCAAATTCATTTATGCAACTCCTTGTACACTTAACACAAATTTTTGTTTTCAAAATAGGACCAAATACTTTCCATAAAATGATCATTTCACGTATCACTATAAATTCACAAATGTGTATCCAATTCCTCAAATGGTGTCATTTTCCTTTCAAAAATATTATTTATAAATCTATTCTTTTTATCTATACAATATAATTCATAAAACTTTTTTATTTTATTTTTAAATTAACATTTATAAAACTATTCTTTTATACAACAATTTATATAAAACGATTTACAAATATTTTTAAAAATGAATTCCCTGTTTTCCTTTAAAATAAACATCCGTTATTATATTAAATTTTTCTGTAAAATAAATACTTCCCAGATACCTTTAAAACATTTCCATATATATATATATTAGAAAGGACAAATAAAAAGGTTGAAGTAAAATAGAGAAGTTCTAAACCTATTTTAAATGAAATGCCACAGAAAATTCCCAAAATCACCTTTAAAATCATCATCTGAATCAAAACCATTTTCAAATCAAAACAATAAACTATAGTATTTCAAATTACTAAAATGAGGCCCAGAGCTACCATATCACTTAACCAATGCTACTATAACCTTTATTACTAAAAAAGTTCGAATTCTAACACATATCAATGTCATATCCAATATGGCCAAACTACCAAGTTTTGACATTCAACAATTTATACAACAGATATATAACTGAAATTAAAATCAATAATAATAAGGAATCTGGATTCTTCTATAAAATTCTCTGTATTTCATTTTATATATCATTCGCTTTTCAAAGCGGATATTCAACCAATCCAAGCCAATAAATCATTCGAACACAAAAATAATAGTTTACTATATATATATCATATAGTATTCAATTAGAGGTGAATTATCTCACCGAAATTCCAACGAACGCTTGTGCATTCCGGTTTGATCTAAAACCCAACGACTTTAGCTCAAATTCCACTTGCTCCAAACTCGACGAAACTAATTCCATCATGTAGATATCGCTCCTTCAAGCGCAATGCAAAAGATCACGTTTTGATTGGATCTTGTATGAAGAGATATTCATTTTATAAAATTTTGATTTAAATAATTAATTAATTTACACTAATTACATTTTAAATGTTAATTACCTTCTAACTCCTCTTCCCCAAACTCTCCCAAATAACTTCATGTACACGAAATGATGCAAAAGTTCACGATCGTGCACTCTTCCCTCCACTCCGGTCAACTATTCGAAGAACCGACACCATCGACGAGCTTCTCTCCATGCGAGCACTCGATATCCTATACCCATGTCGAACTCGATCCCCTCTTCCCCATTGTTACCCACTACTACTTGTATGCAACCCTAAATGTGGCGTTCTTCCAAAAGCCGCAACACCTCACTAGTCTCCTCCCAAAGATGCTTCTGCACGCCTAAAATCCAAAGTAACCAATAGTCAATCTCCCTCTAAATCAACTGCAGAAGCTAACATTAGTTGTTACCTATTCACGTCCATCACCATCAACGGCGGCCACACCCATCATCCACTACACTAAAATGATGCTCTTGCCAAAACAAACCCAACGGATCTAATATTGCATTTTTTCGTTGAGTAGATTATTTTATTTTGATTTTGAATGGAAGAGGCCATTTTCTTGTTTATGGGAATTGATAAAAGAGAAAAGGGAAGTTGAAGAGTCAAAAGTGTTGAATATTCTTGTGTAGGATATTGTTTATTTTATGATTTTCGACATTTCACTAAACAAGATTTCGTTCGCATATGAACCGCGAACGACAAAATAAAAATACGACCGCACACAAAAATGCAATGTGATCTCAAAACAATAATAAAATATGCTAGTTATCTTATTCTGTAAAATTTCAAAAATACTATCGTTTGTCAAAAAATACGTCAAACGATCATTTAAATATTTATCAAATTAAAAATTATGGAAAAATCCTATTAATTAAACTAAACATACATCAATAAAAATTTAATCGTTATATTAAAAATTGATTTTCTTATTATTTATCACATTTGAATCAAATTTGAAAATTATTAATAAATTAAATATCCCCATCTGAAATATTAAAAATTCCGGGTTGTTACACTATTAGTTAGTAATTAATAGATTATGATTTATGGATATTAGCTACAAATTTGACGAGGAATAAATTTTTAAATAATGCGAGTTGAAAAGAATTAAAAGGGGATTGATTAAGGGGTTTAATATGGCATTGATGGAGGAATTGAATCAACGTAATAAAAGGATTTTGAAATCATGAAAAAGATTAAAGGGATTTAAATAAGGATTGACTAGAGATGGTCCAACTTTGAAATTAATGATCAATTATCAAGGGTATATTAACTTAAGTAATGAATGGACCACGTTTGTTAGAAATCAAGAAAGAAAATTAATAAAGGTAGGTGATAGTGGAATGACATATTAGAAATGCCCATCTTAATTAAAAAAGGAGTGTTAGGACCACAACATTATTTACACCAATTAATGATAAATGGCAACCAACGGCAAAAATTACTTTTAGAGTTTTTGGCATTGTTATCGCTACTTGTCTCCCTTATGTTATTGGAAAAGCGTATGATATGGTATAAGATATGTTCCTATTTTATCACTATGTTGATTTTATGAATGGGACTAGACCACTAGAAAAATATATGCATATTGCAAAACAACGTAAATAAGGAAATTTCATAAGGACTCTTAACTAGCGATAAACTATGGGTACGACTGGAAGTTAATGAGGAAATTAGGTTTATAACCAGGAATAAAGGATGTTTTATCCTAAAAAATTTAGAATTTTTGAAAGAATAAATTTTAGCTTATTGAGAAACACCATTCAAGGACAACCATTCACCCTGGAGGAAATAAGTCGAACAGTGATATGAAGAGAAATTTCTATTGATTGGGGAAGAAGAAGAAGGCAGTAGAATTTTCCACTAGGAATTTGGCATGACAAAATGAAAAAGATTTTGATTAGGCAGCGAATGAAGGCCGCACAAGATCGACAGAAATCCTATGTGGACAGGCAAAGAAAAGAGTTAGAGTTTGAAGTAGGGGATATGTTGTTTATCAAAGTTTCCCCTCTTAGAAAGGTTGTGAGATTTGGAAAGTAGGGAAAGTTGGCACCAAAATTTGTTAGGCTTTTCCTAATTTTAGAAAGAATAGGAAGTCTTGCTTACCATGTGGAGCTACCAGATAAATTTATAGGAGCCCACGACATTTTTTACGTTTTGCATTTGAGGAAATGCCTTGATATCCCACCACTATGGTAGAGCCTAATCAATTGGGGAACATTGAGATGGAGCCAATAGCATCCCATGCTACCGCATGCATTATAGAGCATGAAACTAGGAAGCTCCACAACAAAGAAATTAGGTTGGTTCAGGTATAATGGAGGGAAAATATGATGGAAATCATAAGGACTTCTCATCCTAAGCTTTTCATGGGCAAACTTTTCTCTCCAAAATTAGGTTTTGGATGCATCGTGGTTATTAGATTGGATGGTAGGATAAGCTTGCTATACATTTTATTATCACTTCTACACTCATAAAGAACACTTCTTGCATGTTTAGGATATTTACATACATGCCTATATGTCATGACACTTGCATTCGCGCTAGGATTGAGCTCACTTATAGTATGTCTGCACATATAATCACATTACACTTCTGGTTAAGTAAATGGTCGTGTAGATAACTTCGTTGTATAACGCAGATGTTTATTATGTGTTATGTTGTTCGCCCCTTGGAAGGATTTCGAGGACGAAATCCTTTTAGAGGGGAGAATGTAACACTCCGTAAAATCAAGCACAAATAAATAAATTAGATAAATTAATTTAAACAAGATAGTGTTAAAAATGAAAATTTTACAAAAGTCAGAATTTGACCATGAAAGTTATGCTATTGGGTTCGTGACAACTTTTTGATCAAATTTAATATATAATATGTTGAAAATGGAGCTCAAATGGAAAAGTTATAGACGTTTGAAGTTTTCGGAATTTCAAAATAATTTATATAGAATTCAAATTCAAATAAATAGTTAATTTAAAAAATTTAAATTCAAAAGTTAATAGTAATTAGACTTGAGGGTTAAGTAAATATTAAAATTAACGTTAATGTTAAATTGCAATTAAGGAATAAAATAAATAAAAACAACAACACGAAATCCTTTTCCCAAAACAACGTAGCGATCAACCTCTCCCTTAGGTTCGATTGACTGCTAGAGGTTGATCAGTAAGGTAGAGGCAGTCGACCAGTGGAAGCTAGTGGCGGCTAGGGTTTTGAGCATTTTGAATGTTCGTATTTTTATTATTTTAAACTAACCTAAATCTGATGGTTCTAGTGCATTCTAACCACTATAAATAAGAGTCCTGCCCCTCACTTTCATTCACAAATTATTTTGGGAACCTAAAGCTCTATAATTCGTCCCTTCATAGATTTAGAAAAACTCATTGGTAAGAAATCCTATATATGTATTTTATTTTTTATTCCCAACCTATTCTTTTCCAGCTTTCTGAATCTTATCTATAAGTACAAATCTCTTGTTGTATATATCAGAAAGAAGAGATTTGAAAGAGATTGTTAAAGGCGTGTCAAATCCAAAGGAGGGAAAGCTAAGGATATACTATGAGTGGAAATCTTAGCTTTTCTATTTTAATAGTTGATTACTGTAGTTTGGGTTAAATATGCCTTGGGAGTTTTGGTTTGCGAAAACTTCATATAATAAACCCCCAAAACTCCTTCGATGCGAAATGTCAATTCTAGGTTGAAATCTCAGTTGTTTATGTCAAAATAACATGAATTGTGTATATTTGTAGTTTTTGATAATTTTACCTTCTACTCCACTTCTTATTCCTTTTTTTGAATTTGATTAAAGTGTTTTGATTAAGTAATAATGTGTAAGGTATGAATTTTATTCGTAGTCTTTGCACCGTTTAGTCCTATGAATTAAATAGAAATTTCTTCGTATATTTTTATGTGAAAAAGGCGTTGAATAGAGCGCAAAATTGGAATCGTAAGTTTCTATTATCAATATATTCCATTATTTTAATGTAATAAGTTGAGTTTAAATTTTTATTGTATACAAGTCTATTGATTGGAATTTTTGGATATGAATATTGGAATTTTGGCATTGTTGATAATATGGAATGAGACTTGTATAATTATTGAAAGAGTTGACATTTAAACGCTAATTTAGGGTGTAAATTCCACACCTTTAGAAATCGTTAGGCGTCTATTTATATACATATATATTAGCATAATTAATGTATAATTATAACGTATTATGAAGTTGTTAAAGAGGTTATTAATTTTATTAAATCCCTCTTAGGAAAGTAATTAATGTTGCAAGCGAAATACGAAAGATTTCTTACAAGTCCTTAATTATGGAAATGGTGAGATGTGTATAACATATGTAGAGTGAGATGTAGATTATGACAAAGTTATAGGGATGTGAGGTTAGTCAAAAGTAAACTGAATTCTACCCAGCTAATCTGGCTACCTGTAGTGCGACTTTGGGTTTGATGTGAGATATCGCTTATAATAAGTTACTACGATGACGCGAGGTTAGTCTCAAATTCTGTAGGGTAAATTTTCCTATCTAATCTAGCTACCGGTACCAATGAATAGTTGTACTAATGTGAGACGTCGTCGTGGAATACGGGTCATAATACGAAGGACCCATTTTAGAGATTGAAGGTATTAAGTGGTTGTGTTTCTTCTCAGTGTAGGAAGTAGTAAATGGTCGGGGTTATAGGTTAGGAACAGTAGTGGATAGCTCAGGAAAGGGCTGGCTTCAATCGAAAGTATTAAGTAGCTAAAGAGATTCCGTGCAATATCAGCTAGATAGTTATTAGTGAGGAGTCCATTTAAATTATACTGCCCAAGTACTAAGGTAGTAAGGCTTAAAATTTTTATTCACCAAACATATGTTGTTCTCACTTCTTCCTCATTACAACACAGGTTAAGAAGGGCGATGCTTAAGGAGGAGACGTTGATAAGACTTGTGGCAGTGGTCTATTTATTTACATGTTATTTTCTGTAGTTTCTGATGTACCCATGAAATAAAAATGATGTTGTCTATTGGTATATTGTTACCACAGATATATAACGGTGATTATGAATATGTTTTATGGTTTTCAATGACATTTTGAAGTTTGAATAAAATGGGTATTTTTATTATTATTATATTTTACCCTTCCGCTATGAGATTTTGAATGCATAGATAAATAGCTCTTTATTTTTCTTTTTACTAACCAACGGCTAGCTTTGAGATGGGTTTATGTTTCGATGGGCCTTTTCTGGGTTGGAATTTTGGTCCATTTCAGGGTGGGTTGTTACACCTTCACTTTTCAATTTATGTAATTGTTTTTCACTTATGTGACCAATCCTACAATGCCAAAGATAATTTTTATTTATATGGTTATTCGAAGCACTACTCACAGAACACACATAGTTTGTGTTGATTACATAGATGTCATTATCTAGAATACCATCACAGACTTTATTACCATCTAAAATAATGTTCATAACATTATTAATACAGTGAAAAATATAACTAGTCTTAAGCAATCCAGACATAGAAATAATCCTATAAATAAAGTTTATTACATAATAGCAATTATTTAATATTAAAAGAAATCCACTCGGAAAACTCAAATGAAAATCTCCAACTACTTTTGCATGTACAATAGACCCATTAGCAACTTGAAGCCTTATTTCTCCCTTTGCCATGCGATGCCAGTTTATAAGCCCCAGTAACAAATTACAGATGTGAGTTCCAAATCCAGTATCTATTACTCAAGATAATTTATTAACTACAAAACAATTTTGAATCATAAATATACCTGATGGAGCGGAAGAACCATTCTGTTTCTTCTCTCTAACTATCTTCAAGTACTCCAAACAATTTCATTTCCAATGGCCCTTCTTATGACAATGATGACACTCAACAGCGGTCTTCTTATTTTTCTTGTTAAACCTTTTCTACTTCTTTGAACCTTTTGAAGATGTAGCGTTCCCCTTAACTACAAGTACAACCCCTTGATCCTTGGATGAAGACTCGGTCGTCTCAACATTTTGAGGCTACAAGGCTTACATTCAACCAATTCATATTATAGTTTAATATGAACTGCTCATACTGGGGAGTATGAAAACCAAGGATCAAGTGTGACTACATTTCGTTGCTTATGGCTACATCTAACTGTGCAAGTTTATTAATATAGCCTTTCATCATTAGAACGTAATTGTCCACTTTTCATCCCTTGTTAATTTTGGTATTGGGCAGTTTCTTTAAAAGTTTGTACCTTACAGAATGAGACAATTCACCAAAAAGAGCCTTGAGACTATTGAAAATCTCATGGACATACATGTTTTCGTGCTACCGCTGCAATGGCTTGTCTAACGTAAAGATCACAAAATCTTGGGCAATCTCTAGACCTGAAACCCATTTATCATAAGCAAGTCTTAGCTCGGGGTCTGCATCATCAGTGGGTTGTTCTTTTGGAGGTATCAATAACCAAAGATGTTCATAGGTTAATGCTATCTTTATCACTCTTAGCTTGTCAACATAGTTAGATCCAGTGATTTTGTCATTTTCAAAAAATAGCTTGGGTGTAGACATTTTTCTTCAAGTTTTAACTTGGTAGATTAGGACAATTTCATATTAGATGTTCTTAAAATATTAGTAAGGTTAAACTTTATATTTCATTTACTAATAAGCTCCCACTAGTCTTTTCTCCAAACCCTAAAATGCAATATAAAAGTCTTATGACTTCACTAGTGGGTGTTAGGACTCATATACCTTCGGATTATGACCTTAAGGAAAGCTCAACAAATCATGCTCCCTTATATGATGGATAACTCCTTATCGGTTGTATCATATACAACTCCTAACATGTAATTCCTTGTCCCAATTTCATCTTTGCCTGAGGAAAATTCAACAAATAAAGAGAGATTTTTTACCCATACTAACATTTCGCGATGGCTTAAGTATAATGCATACATCTAGAGGAAAGCTTAACAAATATGTGCAGTTATCTTACCTCATCTATTCTATATATTAATAGTGTTGCACATAACATCCCTAGCTTGAGGAAAGCTGAACAACCAAGGAGTGTACAAGTAGTCTATTAATATATAAGTGGTAGAGGACAACTTTCTATTAAAGATTCATAATCTTTAATCTATTATATTCAATAATATCGACTTATGGAATAATGTATTTGTTATGAAATATTTTCATGATCCAAGTGTTGGATACATCAGAAATCACGGTATACTTATATATATGTGTGTTTTCCCTTAGGTGTATTTAGGGTTTCTTAATGTTCCACATTTAATTTTTACATCATATTGTATTAGGCTTAGCATGTTATATAACATTTATAATTTAATTAACTTATATATTAGTCTTATGTATAATATTATATTGATTAAATATTATATAATTACTTTAATTAATTAACATTTTTATTAATTTTATATTATTCAATTATAACATTTTATATTGGATATTTATACACTTATAGTTATACATATATATCTTTATATGTACGTACTACAATATATATTAATTAACTTTTAATAAATTTATTTAATTAAATATTTTTTATTTTGAAAACTCTTCTTATATATAAGTATGTATACACACTTACATTGTCATAAACAATTCAAGTTAATGTAACATATACCATAATATATTATATATATAATTAATTAGTTAAATATTTAATTAATATATTTATTTTATTAATCTTATTAATATTTTTGAAATTTTTATATAACATTATATTTTGAAAAAACTTTTGAAAATTATATTATAACATTTATAATATGTTTCTTATTTTAAATTTAACTTTTGAACTAAAATTTTTAATTTCAAATTTTTTTTGAAAATTAGCCCAATGTCTAATTCATGGGCCTTTTCTTTTAGGAATAACCTTTTGGGCCTACTTTACCTTTTGGACTAGGTCGGATCCTAGGTAGGGTAGAGTACTTGATTACCTAAACCCAACCTTAGACATTACTTTTCTAGATACCATACTAAATGGGCAAGCCTAATTAGTTAGCCCTAACATGACTAATGTAGACCGTATAAGCTATTCGGCTCCAATGCCATTATTGAATTTGAGCCAGAGTGCAGCGGGTAAGTGAGTAAATTAAAAAAAATTATTCCATTCAGATCTTACTGAGCCTATACAATCTAAATTTATTTTTAAATAAAATCCATATTTTATTAATTTATAAATAAAGTTTTATATTAATGTTATGTTTAATATATAATATAACATGTACCATATACACATATGTGTGTATGTGCACATGCAATATAAATAGTGTACAAGGAACATGTCTATGTGTAAATCTTGGGATTTACATCGAAACAAACATATTAGCCCCTTCATATACATATGTGTCCTCTAATATGTAAGTGTGTGTGTGTGTGTATGTGTATGTGTGCGTGTGTGTATAATTCAATATATTATAAATAGTTTCGTAAACTATATAAGCTTATGTAAATATATATGTGTATATATATAGTTAATATTATAATATGTAGTGATTATAGATTTAATATAAATAATTATAAATTCAAATTCAAATTTAAAGTTCAAATTTTAGATCTAGATCTGCATAGTAAATACTAATAATTCTAATTTTAATTAGTATATAAATTTTAAATATGTATAGTATATATATATATATGTGTGTGTGTGTGTGTCTATGTGTGCGTGTTTCGAAACTTGTAATATATATATATATACACACATATATACACATACATATACATACACACACACAAAAACATAATCATATATATGCATATTAAATTAGTATTAAGAATTATATATAATATAGTGGAAATTAGCCATAAGGGCCTCTTTAGTAAGTGGAATTAGTTTCTAGGACACACAACTGAAATAATTACTTTCAAGGACAAAGCGTAAAATAATTAGTTTCTAGGGCCTAAAAACCTATGAAATTATGTTCTTGAAAGTAATTGGACTGCTGACTTTGTCTTTGAAAGTAATTATTCTGCTGACTTTGGCCTTGAAAGTAATATCTTTGAATGGTGTCCTAGAAACTAATTGGACTGCAAAGTTATCCTTTTGGTGAAATGCCCCTATAATATATATATATATGTTTTGATGTAAATAAATAATTATATATATATGTATATATATATACATTCGGCCAGAAAAACTATATTATTTTATTTAAATCTTACGGTCTAAAATTGATTTTGTTTTTTATTTTGATTTCCGTACAAAAATCATTATATATATAATATCTCAGAAGCGAAAGCATATACAGAATTTGTTATATATATATATTTACGTATTGCATATATTTTATAGATATATATATATATATAAATATTGTAAAAGTTAGATTTTATATTTAAAATAATTATAATACACACACATGCAGGTTTAACCTTTTTTCTTTCAAAAACATATTATGTTTATATGTGCTGCAAAATTTATATGTATATTTTGAATATAATATATACATATATTTTAATACCAAACAAGTTTTAGATATTATTAAATGTTTTTAAATTAGTTCTGAAAACTAAAATATAAAAGTTATTATTAGTATTGCCAAATGATATATATACAATTATATATATACAAAAAAATTTATTTTAACACACATATACATAAACATATTCATCCAATGTTAACTGCATAAACATACATGAATTCGTGTGATATACACATTAATAATAGTAGCATAATGACATAATGGATAATATATAAAAATATAAATAATATAAATGTGATTAATACTCGTCCATAGCCTAGATGAAACACCTTGAGATGTTGAATTTGTTCACTCCTTGAATCAGTATCCAAGTCTTCAGAAAGAGCAAGCAAACTGAAAGCAGCAACCATTGATCTTTGTGTATTTAATTTATGTATTTGGAAGCTTGAAAATGAGGAGGAGGGATGGAGTTGTGATCGGCGTTGACTGGTTTGATTGAGCAAAATCTAAGAGGAAATAAAGTGGGGTTAGAGATGAATATATAGAAAGATATTAAAGAGGAAAATAGGGACCCAGCTCATCCTTTTTCTCTTATCATTTCATCTCATTTTGAATCAAAATTCAACCACTTACACCCTTCTATGGCCGACCATAATAGCTCCTATTTGGGCCTCCTAACCACTTCAAGCCCGATCAAATAAATATGCATTTAAAACAAATTCAAATGCACATCGATATCGTATATTGATACGTTTGTCTATACCTATTATATACACACTATTTAATATTGATCACCATAAATTAATCAAAATTTTATAATTAATATTTCATAAATATTAGTCAATTTGATTAATTTATAATAATTATAATTAATTAAATTAGGTGGAAGTAGGAGTATTCAACATTTCGGTTGTGTGACTCTTAATGTAAATTTGATCAGCCATTAATATCAAACAATTTTGTATATTAATGCACATGTCACTTAGTAGGTGGTGTGACATTATGGCAAAATTTATCGCTCACATAGCTTCGGTAAAATCCAATTTTACTTATTTAAGCATTACCCGATAGTGACAATTATTTACACCAATTCTGTTCATCAAAACTATACCGCACTAGGACTTATGGGAATTAGTAATGGTTAGAATTCCAATATCATCTATAGTCAACTTTATAGTCCAACCATAAAGTCCTTCGTTCAATAATAATAATAATTAGTAACCAAAATACAAGAGTCAAAGATTTTAACTTTGAGTTGACTTCAGTTAACTGTGATACTAACCTCATATAACTAAGGAGATGAATCCTCTATTGAATAGTGTTTCACTTTTAAAAATTCCACTCGACCCAACTATAGTCACTTGATGGACATCGAGCCACGATTTAACAATAATCAAAGTGGAGCTTCCATATTGAAGATCAACAGTATTCTAAAGTCAAGAAAACTGTGTAATATTGTCGCATCGATATTTTCTGTTTGACCTTATTTATATTAACCAACAAAAAACTATCGAGTACGTCCTTCCATGGTTATCGGATAACTATAAGTACGTAACCTCTTTATGCCCCCAACGGTCATGAGTAATACACTGCTGAATATTTGGAGCATGTTACTTACTCTAGTCTTAATGAATGCATCGATACTCATCTTGACTAGGAATATTTAAAACAAGGTGTTTATTATATTTTGTTAAACTACTCATGACTACAACAATTGTAATTACTATCACAAAAACACACCATTTATGGATTTTCAGTTAAATATACTTAAATTAATTAATTAATTATAACAAGCATATAACAGAAATAAAAACACCTTTTATTAAGAACGAGATTTTATTACAGAGTTAATAATTTACAATAAATTACAAATTTACCCCAAGGGCATACCCTTAACTCTATCAAATTTTTGCTGACCAGGCTATAGCATATTGACCATAGCATTCTCATATTTGCATTCCTTAAGCCATCGCAAGTCAAGCCTAGCCATCACAATTTGGATTCTACCTAAGCCATCGCATGTTGATTTTTCCTAGGCTATCGCTAGTTGACCCTCAACTAGCCATCGTAGGTTGATAGTTTATCAGTTATCATACATTAAGAACTTATAAGCTATCGCAAGTTGTTAACCCAACTAGTCATCGCACGTTGAGCTCTCTGTTGCTATTGCAAATTGACTTCCCCAAGCTATCGCTCGTTGACTTTCCTCCAAGCCTACACAAGTTGAGCTTTCCTCATGCCATCGCATTTTGAGTAATGTTTAACTATCATACGTTGGTGGCTATTATAGGTTGTTCCCTTAAGAGCTATCGCATATTGGCTTCCAATAGCAGTTGCAGTTGACATCCTATTGGCTATCACATGTTGATAGCCTTAGTGCTATCAGAAGTTGGTAGTATACAGGTTGTCGCATGTTGACATGACCCTTTCTTAATTAATTTGAAAACTAACTTCTCTTGGTATACCGTTACTTATTGGTCACATTATATTAGTTGCATTGACTTGTTGCTGACATGATATGAGCAGGTTATGGTATAATTTCATATCTTTGAGATGGGTTTACTTAATTTGATTATGGGCTATCTAAATTATCCCTGGTCCATATTTG
Source organism: Allium fistulosum (assembly GCA_030737815.1). Classification (NCBI taxonomy): domain Eukaryota; kingdom Viridiplantae; phylum Streptophyta; class Magnoliopsida; order Asparagales; family Amaryllidaceae; genus Allium; species Allium fistulosum. Next base: position 392,606,801 of record CM060901.1, read on the forward strand.
TGGGGAGGACCTGATGTGCATTAGTGGTTTCCTATTTTATGTATGTATAGTTTTGATATACAGTATTTCAAGATAGTTCCTTCCACACCAAGCTTTATATCTGACCTGCGCCTTGCCTTTGTCTGTTTATGTCGTGAAAACTCTTGGGTACTCAGTTGAGTAGGTTGGGAATCAGGTTCTTTTGTGGATATTCTATCAAAGTGGCACAATAGGAGCATTTTGGAGGCGTGATTTCAATACTTTAGATATATACTTGATATTGCAGTAGTACATGACAGATATGTTATTTATATATGAGACTTGTTGTATCATCTATTCTGTTCTAACTTTCTATATTAATATTTATTTACCAGTTACTTCCGCATGTGTAGTCTCTTATATATTGTTCATCATATTTTATTCATGCATATTCAGTATATTATATGTTATCATTCTGCTGTGAGATTTCACCGATATGCCTTGGTTTGATGTTTTGTTTTAATTTTACCCTAACAAACTGTCTTTTATGGTATTCGAAATTTAGATATTGGCATTCAACATTGATTTCGGAGCATTACAAAGGATGGGTTGTAACATCTGGTAACAGAGCCTAGGTTCAACACTTAGGACAAAGTAGACAGATTTGAGTTAAAAGGAGATATGTAGAGAGAGCATACTTGTATTTTCCTACTATATAATATTGCATACACCATTTGTCTTCTGAACTCTGATTTATTTCTATCACTAGTTGCTAAGTCATTTTCGTTTAGGATATCATTATGAGCAGACGGGATATACAAGCAACTGCGGATAGGAAGTATGGGATGCCTAATTAGTTCATAGGTTATTTGGATACCACACAGGATGTTTCGCTTCCCGCAGACAATCCAACAACCACGGTAGGTGTTGAAAATGGTGTAGCGACCGAGGGTGCTGCCATTTGGACTCGATGCATAAGCTTTCAAGTTGAGTGGGGCTGTTGATGAAGTGTGACTTGGATTTGCATCCAAGAAGGATTAGGTGGATACCCACTAATAAGGAAAGACCAAGTGGATGACTTATATGCACTTTGCATAGAGTCATTCATGTTAGAAGTATTTATCTTTTTGTTAGTAAACTTTAGGTGATGAGAGTAATCCCATGTGTCCATTCATATAACAGTTCCCAATCCCTAGTTCGAGCAAGAGTTTCTAAGTGATTTGCACCGGTTTGGCAAGGGTTTTCCAATTGATTCTTAAATATGAGCATTTGAGTCAGATTCTTAAGGTGATTAGGATATTTCCAAGCATGGTCTAGTTATGTGAGGGAATTTCAATGCTCAAACTAAGAAACCAGATCAAAATTTGTATGAAAGGAGTCATGTGGCCGACCCTAGTTTAACAAAGAAATCTTGTGAGCAAACAAAGGATTGGAATGGGCACAGTATATTATTTTGGATGGTTTTTATTCGTTGTAAAATTATTTATAGTGCAGTTAGTTAAGGTAGCATGTGATAGTTCGGAGAAGGACTTCTCGACTAGTTTTATGAAGATTCAGATAATCTTCTTAGTAGCAATATGATAATTTCCTAGGCGAGCGTCATGGTCCACTTAGTATATTAACCTTATTAACGCTGTGCAATTGAAGTGAGTTTGAACCCGAGCGAGTCCTAGCATTTGGAGGTTTTCATTTAAAAGTGATTTAATTAGTAAAGTTTTCTCCATTGGAAAATTAGTTCCATTCGAAAGGAAAGGAAAGTTGAGACTTAGATTACTAGGTTTATTCGAGAGTTTTAAAGATCGGTGATCCAACATATCATATAAGTTTTCATTTTTGTAGCGGGAAGTGTAATAGTCTTTCATGTTGTTATCCATCGTTTAAACCAAGCAGGCTACAAGTGAATCCGGACGTCAAGATGAAGATGAAATGGTTTAAGAACTCAAGGGTGAGCTCATAATGGCCTTGGAAGGGAACTCTAGAAGTTTGAATTCCTGAAATGACAAAGGAAAGGACGCGGTAATTAGAGTTTGAGAAAAGCACTCCATACCGAGAGATCTCCCCAATAATATTTTAAGCAAATGTGTTGTGATCAGGTGAAAGGGTTGTAAACTGGTTGTCTCAGGGCCCATATTTGAAAGAATAGTTGAATAACTCCAAAGCTATGTAGAAAAGGACAAGTACTGGACAAAGCCAAACCTTTCGGTATCAAGATGTTCTCATATCCTAAAAAGTGCACAAAGCTTGAAGACTTGAAGATACAAGGCAATGTGAAGGAAAAGTAATGATTTGTACAAGGAAAAACCTCTCGGTACCGACATGATTCATGTCAGTATCGACAGGTTTTGTGCTATGGGAAGACTATGTCTCCCTCCCAATTCTCATGGATTTGGATCCTTACCCGGTCTTCAACAATCTAGCGACTCTGATGGGTGATTCTCCTATAAAAACCTAGCCTATAGCAACTAAGAGAGGAATTTTGGCCTTTGTTTCTTCATCTTCTATCCTCTACATACCATTGTCACATTAGAGCTTACGTTTTCTATTCTAGAGTTAAAATCTATTGGCAATGCTCTTGTACTCATGATAATCAATCCATAATAAGACTAAAGTGGACATAGGCTATAGATTTTGCCTAACCAGTATAAAAATTCGCATCTTTTACTGTGTTTGCTATTTCTACTACTTAGATCTACTCTCTTCCATTTGATTTGGGGTGTTGTGCTACTTTCTAGCCTAACATTTTTATAACTTTTACTGAGCCCAGAGCTTCTTAGGAGTACATCTAGCTTAATATTATGGACTAGAGCATCCAAAAGTTAGAACAAGAACCTTTTTTTGTAGACCTGAAGAAATGGCCCCTAAGAGATCTAGATGATCTAGAGCTATTGCTGGTGGTAAAGATGAAGCTTCTCACCATAATGAAGACACTAACTAATAGGTGCTTTTCCACAACCATCTACCCCTCAAGAGATGGTGACAAAAGTAGAGTTTGACAGGACGATGGCTGAGTTGAACCAGAGGATGATGGAAAGCAAAGAAGCACTTCTTGATAAGGTGGATCCAAGTATTTTCTTCTTGACCCAATGATCCCAAAGACTTAGGAAAAGCAAGAGAGATGCGTCAACTTCTAGTTCCAAAGAAGAGAATTCATCTGCATTTGATCAGGATAGAAGGGATGGGAAGAAAAAAATAAAGGAAAAGGCTGTTGGGGCCTCAAGGAAGAGAACTCGATATCAACATGAATTAGGTTGGTACCAAGATGAATGAGGATGGCCTTGGAGGTGTGTTGTATAATGTTGTCGACTTGTCGGACAGCGAGGATGATTTTTAGAACACTAGCAACGATGCTGGATAGAATGTTGAAGTACAAAATGCAGGTGCTCAGTAACCACCATAGAACCAGTGAGGCATCATAGAAGGTCCATGGATGTGGCTCTCTGGAGGTAGGAGAGCCTAGATGTCATCGAACAAACCGAGGCTGTTTATGGAGCTAAACATTCAGGGCTACTTCGAATAGTCAGTTTTTAGATCACCAGGCCAGTGAGGAACAAATTGCGGATATGATAAAGCGTTTGATGGAAGAAAAACAACAGAGGAAGAATGAAGAATGGAGTTCCACACCTAGCAGAACTTTATTCATAGAGAATATTTTACGGGAAGAATATTCCAAGAAGTTTGTAATGCCTATGATGCTGTTGCATAAAGGACAATCGATCCTCGACGACATTTGTTTAAGTATGAGTGGCACATGGATGGTGCCAGAGTGACATACATAGTATGGTGTAGGTTCTTTCCCATCTTTTTGGATAGAGTGGCTTCGATGTGGTTCACCTAGTTCGCACGGAGATCCATATCGATGTTTGATGTGTTAGTAAAGAAGTTTATGGAGTAGTTTAGGCTCCATGGTGCTCGAACAAAGTATGTAATGTCCTTATTGAATATCAATCCGTGTTTCAGAGAGACTCTGAATGGATTTTTAAGTAGATTCAATACTTCTATAGCAGAAGTGAATAAACTGAAAGAGGAATTTCGCTAATGGCACTGGCTCAAAGGATACATCTGGACACAAACTTTAGTAGGTGTTTAATGATGAAGCAACCATCTATCATGGAAGAGTTCTATAGGAAGTCCAACCAATAACTATGGTTCGAAGAGGCGGATATGGTTTTCGGGAAGGTTGGTAATGGACCATCGAAGGAAAGTTATGCAAAGTAATGTAGCTATTAAACAAACTAGTGAGAGAATTAGTGATGTTGTAGTCAATATGGGAAATAATAATAATGGTCAGAAGAAAAGAAAGCGGGGCATAGGAAGTCGAAGGACTAATACTCGGAAGTGTTCGAGATATCGAAGACTAGAGGATTATACTCCTTTGAATGACACTATAAAGAACATAACTTGCTACGCAAGGAACGGAAAGGTATAAGAAGCTGCATCAAAGGGAGGAAACAGAAGATGAATGACGCTGTAGGAAGTATTGTTGCTTCCATGACACTCACAGACACAATACCAATGAGTATCATCACCTGAGAGACGTAATTGAAGAATTGATATGAAATAACAAGTTTTAGTAGTATGTGAGAGATCCACAGGATAGCGGAAAGGATGATAGACCTTAGGGGCAGAATGCTTGGAGGGATCGACCTGGATCCAATGGAGAAGGACCCTGGCGATCCGATGGTAGGATTGTGATAGATATGATAACTAGAGGACCTCATCCAATGGAGAAGAGATGGAATGGGATGGAATGGTATAAAACTTCATTGAAGCATGAATTGCAAGAGAGCTGCTTTATCGTAGAAGACGAAGCTTTGGTAAAACAGCCAACAATGATGATAGATGATATTGTGTTTTGTGATAGAGAGTCTGACAAGATCAAAGCACCAATTCTTAATTCTATGGTGATTATGACCATTGTTGGGTCGGCTATTGTACGTCAAGTGTTGACTGATAATGGAAGCTCGGTTAACATTCTGTTTAACAGGACCATTGATCAGATCAAAATTAGTCCGAAGGATATCAAGCCAAGTAAATCTAAGATTCAGATATTTATTGGAGAGGCAAAGGAGCCTGTCGGGACTATTGACCTATCCATGGAGTTAGGTGAAGGAGACTGCAGATTGTGCGGATGCAAACATTTGCTATTGTTAATGAATTTTCAGCTTACAATGCCTTTTTGGACCGTCCGGCTCTTACCAGTTCTAGAACAGCATTGGCTCATTGGTGCTTGATGATGAATATTCCAATAGAGAATGTAGTGGTGCTATTCAAGGAGACCAACGCGCATGCTATGAATGCTACGTCACTGGGCTCAGAGTGGCAAAGCAAAGAGAGACACGGAAGGATGCAGAGAAAGCTCTCTGCATTAAGACTACTGATGCATAGTGATCAATGCCCAAGCCTTAGCTCAGGAGCCATAGCAAATTCTTTGTGTCTATGGATCCCCGAAAGGATCAAGAGGATGCACGGGCAGCACCGGCAAAGCCAACGGTCGAGTCTCGATCGATATGGTTGATCCTACTCGGGTCCTTAAGATCGGATCTCAGCTTAGGACTAATTAAGCAAGGTGTTGGTTGGTTTTCTTTGGGAAAATCTTGATGTATTTGCTTAGACATATGCTGATTGTGTGGAATATCGTTGGAGATAGCATGACATGCATTGGATGTGAATCCGAAGTACTCTCCTATGAAGCAGAAGAGACGCATTCTGGGTTCGGAGCAATTCACTACGCAGAAAGAAGAAGTGGATAAGTTAAAGGCAAATGGATTTATCCATGATACCTTATACCCTAAATATGTATCAAATCCCATGTTGGTTAAGAAGGCAAATGGAAAATGGCGGACATGCATATTCAAACTTACATAAAGCATGCCTAAAAGACAACTTCCTACCGCCGAAAATAGACCAGCTTGTGGACTCAACGGCTAGACACGAACTGTTATCCTTTATGGATGTGTATTCTGGTTAGAACCAAATAGCAACGCACGTTTTAGATTAGGAGCACATAAGTATCAAAGCTACTTGGGCCTATACTACTATTGAGTCATGCCGCCTGATTTGAAGAACACTTGAGCTACCTACCAATGATTGTTAAACATAATGTTTGATAATCAAATTGGATGGACCTTGGAAGTGTATGTATATAATATGCTTGTAAAGTCACAGCTATCGATGAACCATATAGATGAACTTTTTGAGATGTTGGATGTGCTGTGGAGGTTCGAAATGAAGTTGAATCCATTGAAATGTCCCTTTGGAGTCGCATCGGGGAAATTATTTGGTTTAATTGGCATTGAGGCTAATCCAGAGCAGATTAAAGCGTTGAAACATGTAACTGCCCTAAGGACAAGGTGAAAATGCAGAGCTTAAACAGGAAAGTTGCTACATTGATCCAATTCATTTCAAAAGTGATCGATAAGTGTATACCATTCTTCAATTCCCTTAAAGAGGAAAAGAGAAAGTTTGTCTAGATGAATGAATGCTAGGATGCTTTCCAGGAATTGTTGAAGCACATGGAAAGGCCACTAATCTTATAGAAGCCTTTAGAAGGTGAGGACTTGTTCATATTCTTGACGATATTTGATCACTCGTTGAGTGCAACCCAGGTTTGTGAGGAGACAAAGATCCAAAGGCATATATACTACATCAGCAAGAGGTTTACCGAAGCAGATAAGAACTAGCCAAGATTAGCAAAGCTGGTATGTTGCCTAGTGTTTGCTTTAAGGAAATTATGACCAAATTTTCAACTTCACCCAATAAAGGTGTTGGTAGATCAACCCTTAAAGCAAGTACTATATCGACCCAAGACCTCGGGAAGACTATTGTAGTGGAATATCAAGTTGGGCTAGTATGGTATAAATTACCTTCCCAAAAGGGTGATAAAAGGACATGCATTAGCAGATTTCATTTCAAAATTTATCATTTGTGAGGGAGGAGAGGAGGATATAGTCCAACCTAATCAATGGAAGTTATATGTAGACGAAGCTTTGTCATTCTAGAGTAGTAGTAGTTCTCATAACATGGGAATTGCAAACGATATGCTACATACCGAAGCTAGAGTTTTTGGCAACAAACAACGAAGTTGGATATGAAGCTTTGATAGCCAGACTCAAGACAGAAAGGGAACTTGGAGTCAGGACATTGCATATGTATATCGACACTTTAGTTAGTGGTTTGCCAAGTGAAGAAGGAATTTCTAGCCAAAGGAGAGAGATTTTCCCCTTACCAGACAAAGATGTGGGAACTGTTGAATGATATTGAACAGTGCACAATTACTCAAATTCGTAGAGAGGAAAATATGAAGGAAGACTCATTAGCCAAGCTAGCCATTATAGGGATGCACAGCTAATAAAATTGGTCTCAATCGATGTATTATTGGCTCTGACCATCGACCAAATGGATGTCGAGTGGATCAAGGAGACCGAGGAGGTAAAGGAGTCATAGATGACTATCATCCAAAACTATTTGCTAAAGGGGACTCTCTCGAATGAACGGAAGGAATGATGGAAAATCCTTCGTAAGATGTCATGATTTATAATTCAAGAAGGAGTGTTATACAAGAGAGGCTTTTATACCCCCTTGATGCGGTGTGTCACAGAGGATGAGGTTAAGAGAATCCTCATGGAAGTACATGAGGGAAGCTATAGTTACCAAACTGGGGGCGGATGTTGGCAAAGAAAATTCATCACTATGGATATTTCTAGCTGGTAATTAACCGAGATGTTATTGATTACACTAGATAGTGCAATAGATGCTAGATATTTGTAAAATTCCAAGAGCCCTATCTATCGAGCTTACATAAATGGTTAGCCCGTGGCTATTTATGGTTCGGGGAGTTGATATAATCATGTGCTACCGATGTCGAAAGGCAGAGCAAAGTACACTATTGTAGCTATGGACTTTTTCACAAAAGGGGTTGAAGCAGAACCGCTGGCCACGATCACTATGAAGAAAGTGATCAACTTTGTGGTGAAGAACATCATTTGCAGATTTGGAGTCCCATAGAAAGTCATAACTGATAATGGTATTCAATTCGTGAGCGCCAAGTTCAAGCATTTCCATAACCGATACAAGATCTAGAAGAGCATCTATGTAGTAGCATACTTGCAAGTGAAAGGAAAAGTGGAGGTGATGAACAAAATCATCAAATCCATCCTAAAGAAATGGCTAACAAAAGCCAAAGGAAATTGGGTCGATGAACTACCCTTAGCAATATGGGCTTACTGGATGACCCATAAGTTCGCAATCGGACACACTCCATTCGCTCTGGCCTACGGAGCTAAGGCCATGATTCTAGTAGAATTAGAAATTCCTTCCTACCAAAGGAAACATTATGATCCCAAAGTGAACGAGAAACTTTTGCTTGAGCCCCTCAACTTGGTTAATGAAAAATAGGAAGAAGCTGAACTGAGGGTAGCTGCTCACCGGAAAAGAGTAGCATGACACTTCAACGCCAAGGTCAGGAACCGTACCTTTGAGGTTGGGGATCTTATTTTGACATGAGTTCTCTCAGTTATGGAGGCACTTGGTCTGAATTGAGAAGGTCCTTATGTGATTAAAAAAAACCTTGGAGATGGAACTTTCAAGCTAGCCACTATTGATAGGATCCCGATTCCGCGGGTGTGGAATAGTGAATGCTTGCGACGCTATTTCACTTAGGTTTATTTACTTTATTTTTTGCAAATAAGCGACCCTAGTGAACTGAGAGCAATGTAATAAGCCAAGAATTGCCAATTCTTTTGTTCATAAATAAATCTAACTCTTATAACCAATGGAACCATGTTCTTGTATGCTAAATCTTGTGCTATGTTATCAGCTGTGTAACTAGGTACCTAGACATAGGTACTAACTAACTCCTTTGATCCCTAATTAGGTCAAAAGAGTATAATCAAAAGGGTTGATCAAACGATTTTACTTTATCCCTATAATCTTGACTAATGCCTAGAGATTGGCAAAGTCAATGAGGGATGCCCAGAGTCAGGCGACCAAAGCACTAGTTCCCAGAGATATGAATCGGTGTGTAATCGAAGTTTTAACAACCATGCTTATGGCTAGGCAGGAAGTGCTTGACCGAGGATAAGCAATGATGGTCAATGGATGCTCTCAACCAACACCTGAAGGCAGGTGAGACCGAGAGCGAATGCCCGGAGATACGAATCAATGTATAATTGAGGCTTCTATAACCATGCTCATGGCTCGGCAGGATATCCCGGCCGAGGAAAAATGATGATGGTCGAGGTGTTATTTTGATCAACACCCGATATTGGCGAAGTCAAACACTGATGCATAGAGATAAGCATTTGAACTATCGAACTCTAGAGGTAGTGATCGACGAGTGATTGGAATATCCACCATTCGACCTGGTAAGACATTCCCAGTCAATGATGAAAAACAAAAGACAATGAACGAATTCAATCAATACCCGAAGATAGGCGTGTAACGACCCTGAATTTTTAACATTTCGAATGAGAATATTTAATTTATTTAAATATTCAAATTTAATTTGTATGTACTAAATAATAAGAAAATCAAATTTTGATAAAAATGACTTGATTTTTAATTTATTATTTTCATAAATTAATAGGATTGTCCATAATTTTAATTAGAAAAATATTTAAATTATCGTTTGACCTATTTTACGGCAAACATTTGTATTTTTGAAATTTCATAAAATAAAATAACCTGTGTTATTCTGTGATAGCATCGAATTTTTATATGCAATCGTATTTTTATTTGTATCGTTCGTAGTCCATACGTGAACGAGATACTGTGTAGCAAAGTATCTCAAAACTCCCTTTTCAAACCTTTTTCAAATCAAATTAAAACCAAAATTTTCAACTACCATTAATTGTGATTTGCCCTTGATTTGATGGGTAGCTTGAATTTTTGGGTTTGCTTAATTTTTAAGTAATGTAGTTGGCAATAAGTATATGCACATCACTTGACTTCATTTCACATCATACTTCTACATTTCTCCTATCTTCCTCTTCTTCTTTTATCATTTTCACCTCACTGTAAAAGGAAAAAAAAACTCCACCCACCTCCTTTCAAAAATCCATATCTCTACAACCAATTGAAATAAGCCTAAACTTCCAACATAAAAGTTGTTCATTATCAGCTCTGTATTTATAAAAATGGTCACTCGATGTTTCATCGAGTGTGGTGGTGGAAATCATCCGATATCCACCATTGTTCAAATAATGGGATTTTCAACAATTATGAAATGGTGAATGGAGGATATGTGTGTGTTCGTATTGTCGAGTGGTGATTTTTAGTGGCAATCGTAGAATTTTTAGTGGCCTGGGTTGGTCGTAGTGATGAGATGAATGGTTTTCGGTCATATATTAATTTCAAGTGATGTGGTGGTCGAGGGGAGGAGCGGCGGCGTTGGGAGGAAGCTTAAGGCAAGACGAAGGCATATGTGTAGTTGGGGGAAGCACGGTGGTCGGAGGTGGTGGTGGAAGCTTAAGTTATGGTTTCATTTTTTAACCTTAGGTCCGATGATTGAGGTTGCTAGCGGTGGAGGGAGGGGCCAAGTTGGGTAAGGCGGGGCTAAAGGTATGGAAGGGTGGTGTGATCGCAATAGCATGGATGGTGGCGGTGATCGTTGATTGGAGTGGTGGTGGTGGAGGAAGGATGAACAAGGCTGGGTCCTCGAAGTCGAAATTCGATTTGGGAAGCATGGTTGGATTTTGATATAGGCGGCTGGAGGGGATGATGGGGTAGCACCGTGATGGGCTCGTGAAGTCGATTGAGGTGGTGTTCTCCAATGTTCGATTGGTGGTGTGGTGGGTGGTATCGTGTGCATGTCGTGCACGTTCATGCACAGGAACATGATTTGGAAATGTCAAATTTGGGAAAGGAGAAAGGAAGGCTACTATGTGGGTTTGGGTCGATTGGGTAGTGGGCTTGGCCCATTAAAGTTTGGTGAGAAATTATTAAAGTTAGTTGTTTAATCTTATAAGTAAATGTGTTGATTTTAAAATACGATAACTCACTCATTTTAAATCTGATTAACCTACAGACTTTTGCGTTAGACTCTTATTGACGAGTATAATATTTTGGTATAACTTGTTTATAGTTTTAATGAAGTAGAAATTTGTGATAAAATAATAGTGATTAAATATAATTACGTTGTTTTAAATAATAACATAGTTAAAATAACTATACTTTGTTTGTGATATATATTTCATAGAATAAAATGACATTCTGCTATTATAAATTGAATAAATTATTTTGGATATTTATTTAGCAGAATAAACCCTGTTCGGCTATTATAAATTGAATAGATTATTTTGGACATCTATTAGTAGAATAAAACCATGTTCTGCTATAATTAAATTAAATAGATTAATTTGGACATCTATTGAGTAGAATAAATCCCCGTTCTGTGCTAGCAAAGTGAAATGATGATTTTTGATGTTACTTAGTATGTTGATTAATTAATATTGGAAATGAGGTGTTAACTATCGATTGTTAATTGTTAAGTGCCAGAAGCTTGGTAGCTTGGCCGTATTTGGTGTAACATTGTTATATGTTAAAAGTGGAACCTTTTAGAAATAAAGGTAATAGTAGCATTAGTTAAGTGCTATGATAGTTCCGAGACTCGTTATAATATTTTAAAATACTATTATTTGTTGTTTTCAATTTAAAAATAATTTTTATTTGAATGATGATTCTAAAAGTAACTTTGGAATTTTCTCTGGCATTTATATAGAAATGGTTTTGAAATTTATCTATTTTACTCCAACCTTTTTGGAAATGATTTAAAAGTATTTCAAAAGTGTTATCCAGCCTTTTGGCCCGGCTATATTCGAATTGATTAGACAAGATAGACTCGACTGTCATGGGGATCGAACATGTCAGATTAACAATCATGAAGCCCAAAGATCAGGCATGGATGATAATATGGAGCAAGGACGAAGTGAAGGAAGAAGACAGATTCAGTAGAACAATAGAAGTATGAAAATATACCATCCACTGAAAATGGATTGAATACGATCCATATTCATCGGTTATAGATCGTATCATATTGATGTTATAGTTCAACTCAATGGAAAATGATCGGTATCTCAAAATCTACAAGTCAAATATAGATGAAACTTTTGGGAACATCAATATATTGAAGAATGGAGCCCACCATATCGATCACAAGCTAAAATAAGCCTATAGAATGATCGGTATCAATCGTTATTATTGAAGAAGTGGGACTCGTGATCGATAGCATGACTTCTTCGGGATCTGGAGACTCCGCTCCTGAAATTTCAGGAAGATTTTCACCGTCTTCCCCTATAAATATAGACTTGATTATTTATGCGGGGGATCTTTATGCTGCTCGCTACTTTACATTTCTTTGTAAGTAAGGGTTTTATTCCAATCCATCCTCCTGTACTCAGTAATTCAAGTGTTTAATAAAGTTATTTCTCCAAAGTGGACGTAAACATTCAACACCGAACCAATATAAATCGTTGTATACTTGTTATTGCTTACATTCTATTATTTAATTGTTTGATTCCTCTATTTTCATTTGATATTCTTCATTTATTTCTCTACAAACTTTCTATTCGGTGTTTGTGCTAAATTTTGGTGCAAACATTTTGGTGCTTCCATTGAGAAGCGAGATTCTCAGCCCTGTTTGGATCTCTTTGTTGCTACTGGATTGCATAAGTCTCCCAAAGAGATACATAATTATCTTTAAGAAGCTTATTCGTTCTATTTAGATTTGCAAAAGTCTAAGGAAAGTTATCAATAATGGTTAGGAACATCAGGTCTACTTCTCAGAACATAGCAAGAAATAAGAACGCTAACGTCCAGCAAGGAGGCCTGAGCAATCTACCTATAGATATGGATGCTACCAATCCAGTTGATGTCCAGAACCTGACTAATTCCATCACAAGAGCTTATTTCCAGGATCTGATGAGAGAGCTAGTGGATAACCACTGACAGTTTGAACTAGCAGATTCAAGCTAATATCGATCTAATGAATCAACTCAGGGATCAACAACGTGGGAAAACTAGGAGGGAGCCAACTCCCTATTCTGCATCGGAAAGCTCAACTTTAATAGATGACTATCACAGGTGCAAACATTGAAGAACCGATGGATACCACGCCGAAACATCGACTCGCCATCACCCTACCGATCGAAACTGACCGATAATGGTCGATACCGATCCACCAGAAACGGTCGGCACTGATCCAACTCTTGGAGGCAGGTCACATCAGGTGGCGGGAAGAGCATACAATTTCATACAGCTGTGACAGAAGTCAGTAATCCGAATGACCATTCAATATTAATGGCGGTAATGAGAGGGATTGATGAAGAATCTGACTTTGGCAATTGTTTAGCTGGAAAACCACCTACAACATTGGAACATTTCTATGCAATAGCAGCTTAGTATTTGAGGAAAGAGCAAGCTAGATGCCCTAGGAAGAAGAATGTTGTGGGACCAAGTGGAGAGGGAGTGCAGAGTAACATTACAGTGAAATAGTCTGGGGAGAGTTCTAGAAAAGTTCAAGTAAATGTCCAAAATAAACCAAATCAGCAAAAGAAAGGCAATGATAGGAACCACGCGAAAGAGGGATTCCGTAAGAGGAAGGCCTAGAATTCCAATGTGTGATAACTACACACCACTAAATACGTCTCTAGAAAAGTTCTATTTGTCTACATGCAATATAGAAAGCCACCTCCGAAGGAATCGACGGAGAAGCAAAAGCAGACTGGAAACTATTGCCAGTTCTACAAATGTTATGGTCATAACATGAGTGAGTGTAGGCATCTTCAGGATGTTATCAAGAAACTGATTTGGGAAAGAAAGTTACAACAATTTTTTAAAGCCCTGCAAGATAGTGGGCAGGGGACATCAGACCCTAACTGAGGACAAGCGCTGCATAGGGCTGAGGAGTCTATGCAAACTAGTGGAAGGTTAGTGACCAATACAATAGTCGAAGGACCGCATCCAGTTGATAAGAGTTGGCATGAGATGGAGCGTTATGCTAGCACAATCAAGCATATGAATTTTGAATGTTGTTCGAGTAAAGAAGATGGAGCACCGACAAAACAGTAACGTACAGTGACAGATGACATTGTATTCAGAAACAGGGATGTAGACAGATGGAGGCACCGACGATCGAACCAATGTTCATTTCGACCATGATCGACCTCGCCTTAGTGAGGAGGATTTCAGTTGATTGTGGAAGTTCTGTAAATATAATTTTCAAAAAGGCTTGCGATTAGATGAGGATGGAAGCCAAGGACTTGAAACTGTCTAAAGCCCACATTCATGGCTTTACTGTTGTTGCTACGGAAGCTGTCGGATGTGTCGAATTACCCGTAGAGTTAGGCGAAGGTGACCGTACGAGAATTAAGATATTACCATTTGTTGTCTTGGATGTTGACTCTCCATACGATGCTTTTCTGGGCCGAACAGCCCTAGTTGAGTTTTGGACAGCTCTTGCCCCATGGTGTTTGACTTTGAAGTTCCCAACTAATAATGGTGTTGGCGTTGTGCATGGTGATCAGGCGATCGGATGTGCCTGCTATGTAGCTGAATTGAGAAACGCTCGGTGAAAGGAGAAAGGTAAGGGTGTGGACAAGTCTCTCCATATCCAAACCACCAAAGATTGACAACTAGCATGTTGGCCTTGACTTTGTCGCCACAGTCGGTTCTATAAAGACATAGATCTAAGGGATGACGAGGAGGAGCCCAAAGAGACCAAGGCTGCACCGGCTGAGCTAACAATTGACATCATGGTCAGCCACGACGACCCGTCATGGGTCCTAAAGATCGAATGACAGCTCAGCCTCCTGATGATGAAACAACTTGCTGGTTTTCTCAAAGCGAATCTTGATATGTTCGCTTGGACTCACTCTGATATGTGTGGGATCTCCCCTACCATTGCGAGCCACACATTAAATATCGACCCGAGGCATGTCTCGGTGAAGTAGAAAAGGCACAGCATAGATCCGGAGAGATCTGCCACCCTTAAAGAGGAGGTGGATAGACTAAAAAACAACGGGTTTGTCCATGATGTCCTCTACCCTGAATGGGTATCCAATCCTATACTTGTATAAAAGGCGAACGAAAATGGAGAACATGCGTTGACTATTCGGACTTGAACAAGGCGTGTCCAAAAGATATTTTTCCTTTTCCAAGAATTGACCAGTTGGTGGACTCAACTATAGGACATGAATTGCTATCTTTCATGGATGCATACTCTGGATATAACCAAATCCCGATGCACATCCCCAACCAGGAGCACACCAGTTTCATTGCCGACGTTGGATTATATTGCTATGTGGTAATGCCATTTGGATTGAAGAATGCTAGAGCAACTTATCAGCACCTGGGCAACCAAATGTTTAAAGATCATATTGGAAAGACGATGGAGGTATACGTGGATGATATGCTCGTGAAGTCACGATGATCAAGCGACCATATTAGTGACCTAGCGAAAATGTTCGACATCCTTCGATATTACAAAATAAAAATTAATCCTCTAAAATGTCCTTTTGGTGTAGCATCAGGAAGTTCTTAGGTTATATCATTAATGCTCGCGGAATCAAAGCTAATCCCGAGAACATTCAAGCAATTAGCAACATTCATGTAGCAAAGACCATTAAACAAGTTCAGAGCTTAAATGGGAAGGTTGTTGCGCTAAGTCGATTTATTTCCAGAGCAACCGATAAATGCATTACTTTCTTCAACTTGATTAGAAGAGGGAAAAGGAACTTTGAATAGACGCAGGATTTTGAAGACGCATTCCGAGCTTTGGTGAACCATTAAGAGAGGCCTCCCATATTATCAAAGCCGATAGATCAAGAAGACTTGTCTATCTACTTGATCGTATCGGCACACGCTATAAGTGCCGCAATACATCTTGAGGAGAATCAGATCCAGAGACCCGTCTATTAGTTAGCAAGCGATTAACAGGAGCTGAAAGGAATTATCCAAAGATAAAGAAATTGGCGTATTGCTTATTGATTGCTTCACAAAAGATCCACCCCTATTTTCAATCTCATCCCATTTCTGTTTACATTGATCAACCGTTACGACAGGTCCTACAGTGACTTGACACGTCTGGAAGGTTACTCAAGTGGAACATCGAACTGAGCCAATTCGACATCACTTATCTCCCTCGAAAAGCCATCCAGGGAGAGGCACTAGCAGACTTTATAACATAATTCACCGCACATAGTGATCTCCCAGAGAGCGGTGGAGCCCCTACCATTCGATGGAGAATGTATACGGATGGAGCATCCAATGATCATTTTTCTAGAGCCGGAATCGTGTTAGTAACTCTAAAAGATCGATTAGTTTGCTATGCTTTAAAGCTTGATTTCCTTGTAATGAATAACGAAGCTGAGTATAAAGCTCTGATTGCTGGACTAAAACTTGCCGGAGAACTAGGAATGAAATCTCTTGAAATCTTTTGTGACTCATAGTTGGTAGTATACCAAGTCAGAGGGGATTACCAAGCTAAAGGACAATGACTTATCTTGTACCTAATCCAAGTCTAAGAGCTATTGACTGGCTTTGAGTATTATGACATCACATGCATTCTCCGGGATCAAAACAAAGAGGTCGACTCATTGGCAAAGTTTGCTAGCACCGAGGATGCACAACAGAAGGGCTTGGTCCCAGTTGAAGTACTAGATGCTCTGAGTATAAACCAGATGGAAATCGACTTGATATTAGAGATGGAGCCTAAAAAGGAGTCTTGGATGATTCTAATTAAAGACTATTTGCTACAGGGAGTCCTTCCCGAACGGAGGAATAAAAGGCGACAAGTCCTTCACAAAGCTTCATGGTGTATAATTTAGGAAGGAGTCATATATAGAAAGGGTTTTTCCATTCCCCTGCTCTGATGTATCGTTCATGATGAAATAAAACAAGTCCTAAGGGAAGTTCATGAAAGAGAATGTGGTGATCACACATAGGGGAAGAATCTAGCAAAGAAAATACTACGTTATGAGTATTATTGGCCTACTGTCAACCAAGATGCAGCTGATTACGCTAGGCGATGTGATAAGTGCCAGGTGTATGCAAAAGTTCCAAGAGCTCCATCGACAGAAATCACACAAAAGGTCAGTCCATGGCCATTTGCTATATGGAGGATAGATATTATCAATTCCTTACGATCTCTAAAGGTGGTGCGAAGTATGCCATCATTGCAGTTGATTACTTTACCAAATGGGCCAAAGCAGAACCTTTAGCCATGATGACGACAAAGAAAGTAATCAACTTCATCATCCGAAATGTCATCTGTCATTTTGGCCTTCCACAAACTATTGTAACTAATAATGGAATCCAATTCGACAGCGCTGAATCAAAGACTTCTGCTATCGGCATCATATTGAAAAGAGATTTGCGGCAGTTGCGCATCCTCATGCAAATGGACAAGTTGAAGCTATAAACAAAACCATAAAGTCCATCCTAAAGAAGCATTTGGAAAAGGCTAAAGGCAAGTGAGTGGATGAACTTCCAATAGCATTATGGACTTACAAAACCAACCACAAGTTCACGGTTGACCATACTCCATTTGCCCTTGCATATGGCTCTGAAGCCGTTATTCCCATTGAACTCAAAGTCCATTCTCATCGAGTGACCTACTATGATCCCAAAACGAATAAAGATCTCCTCTTGGAATCTCTAGATTTTGTAGATGAAAAGCATGAGGAAGCTTATTTAAGGGCAGATGCACATTGACATCGAGTCGCCCGATACTACAACACTAAAGTCTGACCTAGAACTTTTGAAATCGGCGATCTCATCTTGAAATGGGTTTTTCCTACCCCATCGCACATGAATCCTACTTGGGAAGGACCATATGTCATTGAACAGAGGCTTGGAGAAGGAACATTCAAGCTAGCGACTATTGATGGCATTACATTCCTAAGAGCGTGGAATAGCGAGAATCTATGACATTATTTCACTTACTTTATTCCTTTTCATTTAGTCGTATTCAATTTTTGATTTTCCAGATATGTAATATGAAAAGGTATTGTCATTTCTTTCCATTTGGTAAATAAATTTTTAAATTTCCTTCATATTTGTGATTGTTGTAGCATCACTACGCCATAAATGGCCTACTGTAACACAAAAAAAATGTTGGCTCAGGCCCGAAAAATGTTGCCATAGGTCTATGGCAACACTTTTAGGGTGATGCAATTTTTGCCGTTGCCTTAGACCTCAAAGGCAACATTTTGACTATCTAAGGCAACATAAGTAATATTGTTGCAATAGAACCCTATTTGGGTCTATGGCAACACCCATAGGTATCTGTAGCAACATTCCAAAATGTTGCTATAGATATTAACTTTCTGAATTTGTGGGGCCCACAATGTAGAGCATATTTGATTTTTTAATAAAAATAAATATTTATTTAATAAAATGCTATTGCACAGAATTTAATATTTAAACAGTAATTTATTTAAATAAATATTTTATTTCAACATTTGAAATAGTACAAATTCCTGACTCCACTATTTTACAATTCAATGATATATAACACTAATATTCACATATACAGATATTCCTCACTACATCACTCAGTTCACTCATGACATATGCAGTTTCAATTTATACAGACACCGACACTGACAAATATATGGCGAGCTGAGTGCCGAGCCGAAGGCGAGCCGAGAAGCGGGTCCGGGCGCAGCGCCTTCTTTGAAACGACGTAAAATGATGCACCACACATACTTCTAAACCACCAGCCTCCTTCCTCTAATTGCCTCACCAACAAACTATTTCAGTTGCCAAATTCGACTTTAGGTTGCCAAATCGCCTAATCACAGTCGCTGATTACCCATTCCGACAACCCAAACATCATCAAACTTTCACACTGCAAATTCACAACAAAACCAAGCACCACCCTTGGCTGATAGCAAACAACATTGCTTCTCACTGCAAGCTATATATCTACAGATTTGGACCATCAACTCTAAGCAGACTGCTTCGCCTTTCATCAACAAGAGAATCAAAGGTCAGCTCGTACAAATTAGCCTACAAAAGAAAAACCAAACTCGTTTACTCAAGCATTAAAATTTATACAAATTCAATTCAATTCAATTACAATTCATACCCATCATCACTTCACTGACCGCATCCAAACTGGAACAACCATAGCCCGCTACATCACTTCACCGACCGCATCCAGACACTACGCCAAATGTTTGTGGTGCAGATAAGTGGTTTTACAACAGTAGAAAGCTTATATATACATGATATGTCATTTTTCGAACATGAAAGAACAAAATGCAGTGAAAAATTTGAAGTATATCAATGTGAAACTACAGGAAACCGGACATTTTGAAAACAGTACCATTCACACAAAGTATCGAACACTTTTAGTGCATTACAAAATAGCTCTTCCAGTCATTCTCTATTCTATCTTCAAGGTGCAATATGGAAGACCACTCCAATCCAAATTCAACAATAGACCTCAAAATACATGAAGCAAGATGAAATTTTGAAACTTACCATTCAGATACAGAAAATGCATAAATCCACAGTATCAAATATCACAAAATGAAAAAAAAGGTCAAAACAAACCGGTAATTAGACAGCCTGCTCTTCATTGGACTGCAGTGGTATCTCAAGCAACTCAAGAGGCACAGTGTCAACGCTCTTAGGTGTGTTCATGGCAGCAACAGGAACAGCAAGAAAAGTCTTGGTCTTGCTTATCGGCCTAATCTTTTCAAGCCCCACGTAATCTCCGACTTTAAATTTATTATCAGGATCGTGTGCTTGGTACCTCTTCTTGATTCGAACTCTTCTCTTGTACTTCGGGTGTGGAGCTAAACGAACTACTTCAACTGCCAATTGAATAGAAAACGAAGTTGTGTCCTCTGAATACTGGAGTGGAAGATTGAATAGAAATGTAATAGCATCAGATTGCCTCTTTCGAAACGAAATTAGGGATTAGGGATTTGGAAATTGGGGGTGGGAACGAAAATGATATGAAAAGTAAAGAGGGAAAACGAAAATTTGGGACAAATTGTAACGGTGATCCAGTTTAACAATTAGATTAAATGTAGACCGTTGGATCGTATTCACGCGGATTGCTAATTTTATTAATTTTTTAATTTGAATACATCTATAGCAACACTATATAAAAATGTTGCACCGTGTTACACTTGTTTAGCTAGAGCAACACATTTTTATGGCTAAGGTAACACCATAAATACAACGTTGCAGTAGGACCAAAATTTTATATCTATCGCAACATTTTAGCTGGCAACACCTTGCAAAAATGTTGCAGAAGGCCATTTATGGCGTAGTGCATTACATATTAGTTACGATACCCGACTAACTAATATTGACATGTCCGAGCAGGTTCCTAGAGTTTGGAGCTAGCCAACTACATTAGTTAACGATTGAACTAAACAAAATGAACGTGGTCTGACCATTCATATGATGATTCTAGTTCACAACCCCATGGATGGAATACATAATGAGGAATGGATGTGACTCAACCATCCGATAACCAAGTTAATCCCACTAAGCGATGGGACGTACATGAATCAAAAGCGATCGTGACACAAGCAATAGCTCGCTAAGTCAAACCCCGGACTTTGGGGTAACTCAATCAATTAAGGAAATTATGATCCGACTACATTTTCGAAATAACTCTAAGTCCCCAGTGTGTATGCTGGAGTATAAACACATGTTGGGTGCGATTCGACCACCCGCCAACTAACTCGTATCCCTAGAGTGTGGATATGAGTATGAAGAAATAAGATGAGTGTGGTTTGACCACTCACTATTCTATACACTCCGACCTGAAATCGACAGGAGGAGTATAAACTCACTAAGGATGAAGTTCGACCATCCATTATCTAACTCCGTTAACCCGAGACTAGGGGCAGGAGTACAATCACTCAAACCATTAAATCCAACGGTGTACCACTAGGGCTCGAGCCTAGTGTTTGATACAGCTAAAGGCCATGACCACATTGAGGCCTTGAGTAAAAAGTTAATGGATAATTGTCCAAATTAACAAGCAACGAATTACAAGTACATTGAATGGAAAAGTAATAGCTCAACTAATTAACCAAAATTCACACAAGAGTTCGAAAAAAGTAAAAGAACTTTATTTACGTAAGCTTAAAAAGTCAAGTGCAAGTATTTACAGTAAAAGAATAAAAAAAACAGGGGCCGATCCCGTACAAAGTCGACCAACAAAAAACCAAAAAGACTTGAGAGCATGAGTGCATGCGAAGAATCACTTCCTCCTCGGTTTTCTTCTCTTCTTCTTGGAATCAGGAGGGATTTCACTTGAGCTTTCTCAAATCCTCTTCTCCCCTCTCTTCCCGATTCCTTGGCCTTAGACTATTTGATCCAATAGGTGCATCTTGAGCAGGTTCTGGCTGAGGAGCGGAGGCTTCCACAGTTTCTCTAGGCAAAATAATGGAGATGGGAGGGGGAATGATCTCCATTTTATCCTGCTTGACTTTCGCTTTAAGAGTAATTTCTGCTTCAAGTTTCTATGCCATTTCTTGCATGGAAGGACCTAACAAGGATTGAGAAGTTCCAATAATCACAATATTGTCATCAACATGAATCTCTTCACGTGGATCGCTTTCTCCCATTAATAAAGCATCCACCAGGTGCTCGTCGATCATAAAGTTTTCCTTTTCTAGGACATTTTGGGTTTTTTCTGAAGCCGTGATAGTAACGGGCTCCGTCGTTGGTACTTGAGGTCTTGGTTGAGATTCTTTTGGAAGAGGTGAAACTGTAGCCAGCGGATCTATAGGTAAGGAAACGTAACTAAAAAGATTAGATATATCAACCGGTGACACTCCAACTTTTTGGAGGACAGGTGAGTTTAAGGAAATACCTTCTCCAGATTGATCTCTCACATGAGTCGGAGTGCCATCGGAACCTCCTTCCATAATCGGGGAGTGCCCACTAGATGTAGCAATATGCGGCTTCTCCCGATTGTAATCGAGCTCGACATAAGGACCCACAGTGATGCTGGGAATAACTTGGGCCATCGGTTTCTGGTCATCTCCGACACTGTGTGATATGGACCCAGAGCCTTCACCAGCTTAATGTTGAGAAGTTGCAGCATGCTATTTTTGAAGTATAAGTTGGGTTTCATGAAGAACTTTGGGTTCATTTCCCAATAGAATTGCGCCTTCTAGCCTCATCAAATCGATTTGTTTAGTGCCAAGAGCCTCCTTCTCCTCTTGAATAAGATGCTCCCAAGCACGTACAAGATGGTAAGGGTAGTCACCCCGGAGCCACTCTAAGTCTCTATGCATTAATACATTGGCATTATAAAGAATGAGCAACAGATCCAATTCCTCCATAACCTCCTCCCTGTTCTTTTCTTTCGCAGCCTCCACTTCTTGTTTAACGAGGGCATCAATGTCTTTATCCTTTTTGACAACAACGTCCATTTCAAACCTGACAGTAACCAATTCCTTACAGGTATCCTGACTGATTTTCTATGCTTCTTCTTTATCTTTGGATTCGCGCTCGAATTTAGTTTTATACTCAGCTACGCTTCTTTGAGCTGTGTCACTTTCTAGCACCATATTTTCCATCATATGTCTCAAGTGGTTGTAGTTTGAACTCCGATGGATTCCTAGCTTGCCTGATATTTAGAGCGAATGGACTTCTATTTATATCTTCCAAATCCCTATTCACAAATCTTCCAGGCATAGCTCGCCTGATCATCTCTGCAAACCTATCATTGTCTTCCAGTGGTAGTCTCATATCATCATATCCAAGCTGCCCCCCGAGTCTACAAGGGAATTCTGGAATGTATTCCTCTATATGAGCATCCAAATTCTGATTCGTGCCAAGCTCCACAGGATTGCCCACAGATCCTCCAGCATCACGACCAATAAGGCCCGGGGGCATGCCCCATGGCCTTTGGGGATCGGTACCGTTCCCTCTGGAGGGATCGGCGCCGATCCCTCTTGGATTGCAGGGGACTGGCCCTGGCTACTCTGTTCCATTCCTTTTTTTACTGGATCCATTTTCACGTTCCTGGTTTTGTTTTCCAGCGATTCTTATTCCTTAAACTACTTGATTCTGCATTCCAGCAGCTCTAATGGCTCCAGCCTATCCAATTTGTCGGAGTAGATTCTGCATCATCTCCTCCTGCTTTTCAGCATCCTCTCCTGCATAACATCCATCATCATTTCCATCTCATCCCTGGTGATGTATATAGATGCTTGATTAGTTCCAGCTCCTGAGGAAGCCTCCTGACTCCCTCTATGGTGGCTCCTTTCTGGTAATTCTCTCCTTGTTGATTGTCTCACCATTGCTTCCTATATCCAAGTACCCAAGCTTCAAAATCGAAGCTCCTAGCTTCCAAATCCATGGGTGCAAATCCTTCTCAGTAAAAGCACCAAAATGTTGGCGTCAAAATTGACCACCAACACCCAATTATGTGAAAGCACCGATATCTAATCCAAACACAGAAATATGTAGAGAAACAAATAAAGAACCAAATTAAAATAATTAGAAAGCAAGTAAATGGAGACACAGATTTATAGTGGTTCAGCTATTTCCGACCTACGTCCACTCCAAAAGTTTTCCTTTTATTAGTTTATAGTATTGAATATAGTTATAAATCCGTGAAATTCAAGAATAAAATTGGCAGAGTATAGCCTTGGTAGAAGATAAAGAGAAGCAAAAAGAAGATCCCTTTTCTGATGCCAAGCCTGTTGTATTTAGAGGGGAAGACATGCACTAATCTCTCTGAAACTTCGGCTATAGGACCTTCTTATCCATATGGGCCCACCATAGGGGTCGCTAGGCTCAAATCCGAATGAAGAGGGATCGGCACCGATCCCTCCATTGGTTGATTTTGGAGCGGCGATCCCTATGGTGGCTTCTTCATGCTTATATATGATGGCTCTCCAAATATCATATTGATTGGACCAGTGGAGCTCATGCTTTAGATTGATCTTTGATTCGAACCTATTTGGAGGATATTTTTGCCGAACCCTTCTAATGGATCATACCGATCCCTCATGACTAACTCTAGTATGCCGATCCCTGCCCGTCTACGTATGCCGATCCATGCTTGCTTAATCATGCTCGTCCCTAGGATTCCATCATGTAATGCCGATCCCTCTAATTCCACTAAGTTATGCTGATCCCTCTTATTCCACTGAGCTATGCCGATCCATGCTACTGCACAATTCTATGCCGGTCCCTCCTACTTCATGAAACTATGTTGATCCCTCATACTCCATGAAGGTATGTCGATCCTTCCTATGCTATAAAGGTATGCTGATCCCTCCTATGCCATAAAGGTATGCTGATCCCTCCTATGCCATGAAGTTAAGTCGATCCCTCCTATGCCATGAAGGTATGCCGATCCCTTATATGCTACAAAGCCATGCTAATCCCTCCTATGCTATGCTGATCCCTTGGGTTCCAACCTAACTTCCATATTTCTAGAGCCCTGCATTGTCTATCTATCAACTTCATCCATTCTTGGCTTCATATATCCATTTGAGATATGATTCCAGGTTCTATAGTAGTTGTTCCACACTCATCGGCCTTGATAATCGTAAAGTCTGTTGGGTTAAACCTGCCTGTGTACTACCTTGCCAAAAGATGGTTTAACACTTTGCCCCACGAAACATCCCTTGTGGTAGGAAGGCGTGTTTTGAATTGTCGTACGTCCAATGTTCGAAACCCGTTGATTACCTATGAACAAATCAGTGATCTTGCTTGATTAGTAGTAACGACCATTCGGGACCGTTAATCAAATTTGTCGCCATCCCAGGCTGATGATGATCGCACGGGATCGAGTGTCTGTTCGAGGCGAAATGCGATCATTAGAGATGAAGTGCTTGTTCGAGGCGTAATGTGATCGTTCGAGATCGAGTGTCGTTCGAGGGGAAATGTGATCGTTCGAGATCGAGTGCCATTCAAGATGAAATGTGATCATTCAAGATCGAGTGCCAGTTCGAAGCATAACATAATCATTCGAGATCGAGTGCCGTTTAAGACGAAGTGCGATCGTTCGAGATCGAGTGCCTGTTCAAGGCATAACATGATCGTTCAAGATTGAGTGTCGTTTAAGACGAAATGTGATCGTTCGAGATCGAGTGTCGTTCAAGGCATAACGTGATCGTTCGAGATCGAATGCCGTTTAAGATGAAATGTTATCGTTCGAGATCGAGTGCCGTTCGAGGCGAAATGTGATCATTCGAGATCGAGTGCCGTTTGAGGCAAAATGTGATCGTCCGAATGGGACTCGAAATTATTAATGTTAGATTTCACATTCGAGTGAGTTTTATAACCAAGTATTAAAAGAGAAACAAAAACAAAAAAATAAACACTATAATGCATGCATATCCAGGTGTGACGATTCATTGTCATCTCAGAGCATGCCTAGGGACCGTTCTCTCGATCCCATACATGTGTAAGTGACTTAGCTGTTTTATTATTGAATTTATTGATTATTCTTTACCATTCCGATCAGTTGATGACAAGTTGACGCCACGATCCAAGGAAGTTCCCGTTCGATGAGGATGGTGGTTGCTCCTGTTCCACTGCCGCTGCCCGAGTTCTTACATATTGTAACAGCCTACCATTCTGGACATGTCCCTCAATCTCATCCTTTAAGTGCCTGTAGTCGTTTGTACAATGCCCATCCAACTCATGGAACATATAGTATTTTTCTGATTTCTTTACATTGTTTATAGGCTCTCTCCTCATTGGCCCCTATATCTAGATATATCCGTTCCAATGTTTTAGTCAATTCCTTGTAAAAGGTGAATCTCGGTTCCCTTCGGGGTCGCTTCGATCCATCAGAGCCATCCTCTACTTTCCGTTTTCCTTTATCCTTATTTCAACCTTCCCCGGGCGTACCTCCACCTTTAACCGCATAAACTTCCACTTCCTCTTTTCCCTCTCTATCAGCTTTCGCATCTTCCTATCACAGAAACCTTTCTACTTCATTGTAAAATTCCTCGAGATCCACTAGAGGATCCCGTTCCAAAGATATCTTGAAATCCGAGTTATCTGCAATCCTTGATACTGCCGCCCTCAAAACCATCGACGGATCCGGTCGATCCACCGAAGCTACTGCCTGATTGAACCTGGTTAAGAAATCCTCGAGTGATTCTCCTTTCCACTGCTTCATCGATGTTAAAGTCATCACACTCTTGGGTCTCGTGATATGGACCGAAATTGCCGCATAAACCTTTTGATCAATTCCGTCCATGTGCTAATAGAGCCACTTTCCAACTATATGAACCATAGTGCAGCTATATCCGTTAAGTACAAGGGGAAGCACTGTTCCATGACTTCCTCTGATACCCCTAGTACTTCAATGTTTCTCATGTATCTCATCTGATGAACAGAGGGATCTGTATTTCCATCATATGTCTCGAGTGTTGGTAGTTTAAACTCCGGTGGATTCCTAGCTTGCCTGATATTTGGAGCGAGTGGACTTCTAGTTATATCCTCCAAATCCCTATTCACTAATTCTCCAAGCATAGCTTGCCTGATCATCTCTGCAAACCTATCATTGTCTTCCAGTGGCAGTCTCCTATCATCATGTCCAAGCTACCCCCCCTCGAGTCTACAAGGGAATTCTGAAACGTATTCCTCCGGACAAGCATCTAAATTCCGATTCGCATCAAGCTCCACAGGATTGACCTCAAATCCTCTAGCATCACGACCAATAAGGCCCAGGGCCATGGCCCCTAGCCTTTAGGGATCAGTACGATCCTTTTTGGATGGCAGGGGACTGCCCCTGGCTGTTCTATTCCATTCCTTTATCTAATGGCTCCATTTTCACGTTCCTGGGTCTGATTTCTAACGATTCATGTTGCTTCAAGTCCTTGATTCTGCAATCCAGCAGCTCCTATGGCTCCAGCCTATCCAATTTGTCAGAGTAGATTCTGCATCATCTCCTCCTACCTTTTCAACATCCTCTCCTGCATAGCATCCATCATCGTTTCTATCTCATCCCTGGTGATGTATATAGATGCTAGATTAGCTCCAGCTCTTGAGGAAGCCTCCCGACTCCCTCCATGGTGGCTCCTTTCTGGTAGCCCTCTCCTTATTGATTGTCTCACCATTGCTTCCTATATCCAAGTACCCAAGCTTCCAAATCTAAGCTGCTAGCTTCCAAATCCGCGGGTGCAAGTCCTTCTCAGTGAAAGAACAAAAATGTTGGCGTCAAAATTGACCACCAACACCCAATTATGTGAAAGCACCGATATCCAATCCAAACACAGAAATATGAAGAGAAATAAATAAAGAACCAAATTAAAATAATTAGAAAGCAAGTAAATGGAGACATAGATTTATAGTGGTTCAGCTATTTCCGGCCTACGTCCACTCCAAAGGTTTTCCTTTTATTAGTTTATACTGTTGAATATAGTTACAAATCCATGAAATTCAAGAATAAAATTGGTAGAGTACAGCCTCGGTAGAAGATAAAGAGAAGTAGAAAGAAGATCCCTTTTATAATGCCATGCATACTGTATTTATAGGGGAAGACGTGCACTAATCTCTCTGAAACTTCGGCTATAGGACTTTCTCATCCATATGGGCCTACCATAGGGGTCGCTAAGCCCAAATCCCAATGAAGAGGGATCGGTACCTATCCCTCCATTAGTTGATTCTGGGGCAGTGATCCCTATGGTGGCTTCTTCATGCTTATATATAATAGCTCTCCAAATATCATATTGATTGGACTAGTGGAGCTCAAGCTTTTGTTTGATCTTTGATTCGATCCCATTTGGAGGATATATTTGCCGAACCCTTCTAATGGATCGTACCGATCCCTCATGACCAACTCCAGTATGTCGATCCATGCCCTTCTATGTATGCCGATCCATGCTTGATTAATCATTCTTGTCCCTTGGATTCCATCATGTAATGCCGATCCCTCTGATTCCACTAAGTTATGTCGATCCCTCTTATTCCATTGGGTTATGCCGATCCATGCTACTGCATAATGCTATGCCGATCCCTCCTACTTCAAGAAACATGCCGACCCCTCCTACTCTATGAAGGAATGACGATCGCTTCTACTCTATGAAGGTATGATGATCCCTCCTATGCTATGAAGGTATGCCGATCCCTCTTACTCCATGAAGTTATGTCGATCCCTCCTATGCCATGAAGGTATGTCGATCCCTTCTATGCCATGAAAGTATGCTGATCCCTTCTATGCCATGAAGGTATGCCGATCCCTCCTATGCCAAGAAGGTATGCCGATCCCTCCTATGCCAAGAAGGTATGTCGATCCCTCCTATGCTACAAAGCCATGTCGATCCCTCCTATGCTATGTCGATCCCTTGGATTCCAACATAACTTCCATATTTCTAGAGCGTTGCATTGTCTATCTATCAACTTCGTCCAATCCTGGCTTAATATATCCATTTGAGCTCTGCTTCCGGCTTCTACAGTCATTGTTCCGCACTCATCGACCTTTATAATCGTGAAGTCTGTTCAGTTAAATCCGTCTTTGTATTGCCTTGCCAAAATGCCGTTTAACACCACCCTTATCTCCCACCGCGTCTTTATCAGTTGCTTCTTGAGCTCCCTCAATTAGGGGCACGACGGGATTGGCTTGATGGCCTTTATTACCATGTGCATCCCGCTGTTCAGCCATTGTAACTCCAGCAATGACCGGTAGCCCTACGCTATGCTCCTCTTCCATCAGGCCGTAGAAAATGAGACGTTCGTCAGTAAGGAGATTCTCAATATCTCTATCTTCTGATGGAACCATTTTTAGCATGGAGACCGCATCTAAATATTGTTTTCCATCAGGTCATGGATAAGAACCTGCATAAACCAGAGAAATTGCATAGTTCATGATACGATCTAGATACAAGCACTCAAGAAATTAAGCAAGAAGTAACACTTACGTCCTTTTAATCACCATTTGGCAAAGTCGGGAAGGTAGTGGATATAGAACCACTTGCTTTTGAAGGTACTCAGCTTGTTCCAAGTACCAGTCAGGATTTGACACTTCTTGGCTGACTTAAGAAATGTAAATGAAAGGCTTCCTTTTCAACGCTTGAAGGTGAAAAGAAATCGAATGTCTTCAGGAGTTGGAGGGTAAAATAAAAACTCCATAAATGCCATGTAGGTGTAGTTAAGTAAGGCATAACCGTTTGAATGCAATCGTTCTAGTGCTAACCTCATATGATGTAACATTTCTTAGATGAATAAGTTAAAGGGTAGGACACATCCTGCACAACACATGAACTTGTTGCATGCAGTGAACCCTTCAGGGGGGATATAAGCTTTATCATCCTGGGTCGGGACTCTCACGTCATCAAATGGAATCCCATGTCTAGCATAGAATCTATGAAGAGAGGCTTTATTAATTTTCAAGGCCATAGAATTCTTCGTATCTTCCAAAAGTATAGTGTCTTCTAGTGTGTCAGGAGCGGGGTCTATCACTTCTGCTGGAAGAACGGGAATGATGGAGAAGAGGTCGAGTGATGGATGGGAACTGTTCGATTGTTTTGCTAAATGACTGGGGGAAAATTCATCGGAAGCAGTTGCGGAGCTCGATTTGTCACTCGTACTGTTGTGCTGTGAGATATATTCAGAAAACATGGCAGCTAAACGCCCCGAGCGTCTGGAACCCATGACTACTAAACTCGGTAGATAATCATCATTAGAAAAAATAACTTGTTCCACCTATGTAAAGTGTGCGCTAGTGCAGAGTGGTGCAGCATCGTGCGATGCAGTAAAAACAACTTAGAATAAAAGGCTATGATTATGACGAGACTCCAGGGTTCAAATTGGGGTGACCGACATTGCTGGTTGTCTCAACCAATCTTTTACGTTAATAGCATAGGGTTTGATCTAGAAATCAAGATTAGTTGTTGACATTTCGACGTTCAAGTTGTATGTTTTTAAAAGTGGATGAGCTTCAGAAATTTATCTAAGGCATTGGTAACAAACATAAATATGCAGGGAATTATTCAAGTTTTCTCCACGGTTCGATTGTCATATACATCTAATATGCAGTTCATTTCATATGCAAGTCATGTATGCCCATTCAAGTATCCAAGGCCGAAGCTCATCATGAAGTTTAAGTTGAAATTTAAGGGTTTTAAGTATGATTATCCAAGAAAACCAACAACCGACCTAAAAATAATGTTCGACCGATCGATCCCAATGCCTATGACCGATCGTTTTTGCGCAACCATTTCATGCCGATCAATCTACAAGTGATCATTCTCCAACCTTCGACTTTGGTCCACAGTTCACTCTAATTCAAAACTCGTAGCACCGAACCAATATCGATCAGGAAACAACCCTAACAAACAATGAATGGACCATATTTTATTGACCAATCCATCATAGCGATCGACCAAACTCCACTTCATTCCCCTATGCCAGAAACTTCACCGCATCCACCTCGTTAGAAACGATCGGTTGAAAGCAATCTTCCCCCTCTACTCCAACTAATCGAGTTGCCATGACTTGGATTATGCAAGCTAAAATGCCATCCATTTATATAGTCCCAAAATCCCAGCAAGTAAGAAGAAAATCAAACCAAACTATGTATTAGAATGGAAAAGCAGTGGCGATTTGGATTCAAGCATAAGGCGAGATCAGTAGGAGATGGCGGTGGTGATGGTTGGCATAGTAAAGGGTCAGGTCGACTTATGGAGATGGTTGCAAAATAAGCATGGGTTGGATCGAAAGGCTCGGTGGATTGATGTTTGGAGGATAAGATGAAAATAGTTTTCTCTTTTCTTTTTGTTCGGGTAGGAACGCTTAGGAAATGAAATGAAGTGAAGAGGATGGTTTAAGTCATGAGTATATATGCGAAGGAAGCAAAACAAACCATCAAAGTTTGCAGTTCAATGGAATCCCAACCTATAAACGATCGGGTACGATCGTTTTATGAAGGCCTTAAGCTGATGCGTTCTTCCTAACCTATGTTTCAACCAAATGGCCAAATTGATGAATGATCAGGGTGTGATCATTCTATGATGAATTCATGCCGATCCATCCTCAAATTAAAACAAACAAGAGAGGGGAAGAACGATTGGACCCGAATCAATCTCAAAAGTATTTGGCCTGATCAATACTAGAAATGGATCAAGAATGATCTATTTACCTGATGGATTCATGTCGATCCATTTCATTAAAAAAAGAGAAGAAAAATGCAAATGACTGAATTACATTCCACCAGATTGGCATAGACCCGTGAACGTACGAATGCGTCTAGAAACCAACAACAGGAACGTGTACATGTGCCTTCTAAAAATTCGATTTCTTAAAATCGATAGAAATTGAATTCTCACCTGGAATTACTAGAGCAAGAGCTGGATTCAGCGATCGAGGTATAAACCAATAGAACTGGGCACAGCTATTAACTAGTAAATAACAATTCAGAATTTATGCCATTGGAAATCATTCAATTGCCACATCAAGCAAAAAAGGATACAACTCTTCAAGGAAAGCGATTCATCGAAGGGTTGATAACTATTCAGAAAGCTGAATGAATTCCTTTTCGATGACTCTAACTTGCATCGATTCAAAGCATGTTATGTTGAAACAAGGCATACTTTGGGGGCAAGTGTTATCTAGCCTTTTGGCCCGGCTGTATTCAAACTGATTAGACAAGCTAGACTCGACTGTCATAGGGATCGACAAGTCAGATTAACACTCACGAAGCCGGAAGATCAGGCATGGATGATAATATGGAGCAGGGATGAAGTGAAGACAGAAGACGTATTCAGTGTAACAATAGAAGTATGAAAATATACAATCTACTGAAAATGGATCAGGTACGGTCCATATTCATAGGTTATGGATCGTACCATATCGATGTTACAGTTCAACCTAATGGAAAACGATCGGTATCTCAAAATCTACAAGTCAAATATAGATGAAACTTTATAAACATCGATATATTGAAGAGTGGTGCCCACCATATTGATCGCACGCCAAAATAAGCCCATAGAACGATCGGTAAAGATCATTATTTTTGAAGAAGTGGGACCCACAATCGATAGCATTACTTCTTCTTATCTGGAGACTCTGCTCCCGAAATTTCAAGAAGATATTTCACCTTCTTCTGCTATAAATATAGACTTGATTGTCCATTTGAGGGATTTTTATGCTGCTTGTTACTTTACATTTCTTTGTAACTATGGGTTTTATTCTGATCTATCCTCCTGTACTCAGCAATTCAAGTATTTAATAAAGTTATTTCTCCAAAGTGGATATAGGCATTCAATGCCAAACCACTATACATCGTTGTCTACTTGTTATTGCTTACATTTATGTTATTTAATTGTTTAATTCCTCTATTTTCATTTGATATTCTTTATTTATTTCTCTACAAACATTCTATTGGGTGTTTTTGCCAAATTTTGGAGCAAAAAGGAAGAATAATTTTACTAAAAAGTTAATATAATAACGAGTATTTATTTTAAAATAAATAAATAAATAAATGAGTTAATCTTTTTATAATAAAGTGATTCTGTTTTAAAAGGAGATAAAAATATTTTTGAATAAATATTTGTGAAATGTTTTATAAAATGTTGTAATAAAAGAGAGATTTATAAATGGTATTTTATAAATAAAAGAGAGATATATAAATGGTATTTTATAAATTCAAGAGTGGTTTATAAATGGTAATTTATAAACAAAAGAATGGATTTATAAGTGGTATTTTAATGATAATGAAGATTTGTGCTAAATATATAAGATTTATAAAAATGAGTTTTTGGGATTTATAAAAGGATTTTTATAAACGATTTTATTAAAGGATTTTTATAAAGGAATTATAAAGGGAGATTTGTAAAAGTGTTTTATAAATAGAAAATAGTTTTATAAATTAAATTGGAGACTTATGAAAAGACTTGTAAATATGGAATGGGTTTATAAAAAATAATTTTATTAAAGGAATGAGATTTGATTTTGATAAACAATCTTTCTTAATTATGGTGGTATGGAAGCATTATTTCCATACTAAACAACAAAGGAAAAGTGGTTTGGGTTTATAGTAACAATGTTTGAATAACATTTGTTTTGGCTTGGTTAAATATGGTTCTGGAAAATTGGAAAATGTTTTCTAAGTATTGCAAATGAAATGATATGTCAGTACGATTATACCGTTGAGATAAGTATATGAATATTTTTCAAGTATTTTCAAGGTAATTTTTAATTAATGAAAAGATTAATTAAAGAGTCTTAGTGGCTGCTTATGTATTTAACCCTGCTTGGTTTCTTATGAAATTAAACCTATGTTTTGATTGATTGTTTATTTGATAGTTAAATAAATGGCTATCAAATCTTAAACAAATATAACCCTGGAAATATCTAGAAGAAATACAGGAACTATATGGTACAGTTATCTTCGATGACATTATACTATACATATAAACTCATGTGTTCTTCTAGGACAAATGATAAGGAAATCCATCCGCTTAAACGGTTAGGAGGTGATCTACGTTTTTATGTATTGTCTATTTATTTCCAAAAGAATAAGAGTTGAGTTTACCGAAATCCATCGATTGGTTTTGAAGTGACCGATAAGTGAGGGAGTGTACTTATATGAGATGACTCGAAACTGTAACCACTCCAAAACCATATGCGCATTCTATGCTTTGGAAGAGGTTCGTGATTTGTTCGAGATTGTGGAATCGAAGATGGAGTTCTTTAAAGTGCAAGGGCTACTTTCTACTAATCATGAGGGTGATTCTAAAAAAGGATGTGGTAGAAGTAGTGCCTTCAGTTTGTTCATATCCTAAACAACTTATATGGATGAATGCTAGCATTGCATTACTGCCTGGAGGGCAGTGTTAACATTCCAAGTGGGAATTATTAGGAGGAAAAGGTAAAAACATAACCTCACAAGCCTTATAACTCGATAATGACTAAAACATAGTAGATGCAGCAGAGTTATGTGATTCGCTACCATTAGGAGCATCATTCCTCAATCTAGATCGGGATTTATGGATTTGGCATATGCGAGCGGGGCGATCGGGGGGATATGTTTGCAGCCTTGGTGCCCGATGGATGATGTAATCCAGTTGTAACATCCCGGATTTCTACGCTGTATATATAAATAAATTTTATTAAAATAAAAGTGATTAAATTTGATTTGTGATGATTTATGTTTGAAAATAAAATTATTAGCTAATCAAATCATATTTAATAAAACATTTTGTCATAATAAACTGAATTGAATCAATAAATTCTTTTTAAATAATTGTTGAATCAAATAAATTGTTTCAACGGAATATATAACATTTTGAAGTGTAAATAATTTTAATATGTTTAGAATAGTTGGAAAAAAAATTTATTTTGTAATAGAATGATGAAAGATTAAATAAAAATAAGCGGACATCGAATTGAATAAAATTACAGTTATCGAGGTATATGTTACATAATGAAGTGTAAATTAATTTGAATAGGATTAAAGTTTATTTACAAATAAATATCAAGAATTTAGATTTAAATTTTAATGGGAAATGAAGTAAAACTAGTTTGAATTAGAACT
The DNA here is from genome assembly GCA_030737815.1 of Allium fistulosum. NCBI lineage: Eukaryota > Viridiplantae > Streptophyta > Magnoliopsida > Asparagales > Amaryllidaceae > Allium > Allium fistulosum. The sequence continues at coordinate 392,641,239 of CM060901.1, forward strand.
TAGATTGAATTATAATCGACTAAAGCAATTAAACCAAAGCCCAAGCCCAATTCAACTTGTTCTTTCTTCATTTTTCCAGAACACTCTCCCGACTTTAGGTTATTACTCAAAACCCGATACTCATTTTCCCTGGAGCCCTAGTTCTAAAAATCGTGATATACAACTTAAAAAAGAAAAGAAAAAATCATGTCGCATGAAGCACGCAAGCCTGGGACGACGTTCGAAGTCAGGGGAAGATGCAAGCCTGCTAACAACCAAAAGGACGTGGCCACTTCGATGGTGTACGAACGCGGTTTTAGGTGCAAGGAGACAAGCCATGCGTTTGTGGTGGGGATATTAGCTTCGTTCAAAATCAAAGGTCGAGCGGCGACCTATAATGAAGATGTGTACATGAATGGGCGATGTTGCTGATGTTAGCATGGAGAGGGAGGCGATGTCGAGGTGCGATGTTGGGGGGCGGATTAGACAATCAATGCTGGCTTGGGGAAGAAGTGACTACGATGTGACCTGAAGCAAGGCTTCGTAGGTTTGTCTGAAGGATTGGGCAGCATCTATTGGGTGATGGAGTCATGAATTCTGGTGGTGATGTGGGCCAGAGGGAGACTGAGCTAATTGGGGAGTATGACGTGATTGTGGATTGCAGGAGGCTTTATGCACGAGTTTGATGAAAATAAAGGGGACAGTGATTAGCGATTGTGTGGTAACGATGGTGGTTGCTGTTTGGGAATTCAAGCATTGTTTTCAATGAGTTTTTTCACTCACAACTACATCTTTATCATTTTAATTGATGCGTAAATCCTCATGTGTATGTTTGTTTTGCTTAGTTGGATTGATGGTTGATTTATTAGCTGAAATTTGGTGTTTCTCGGTAATTGATGATTGATGTTGTTTAGAATTGGATGGTAATGTGTTGTAAGTTATGATTTATTTGATATTGTGATGATTGATGTTAGATTGTTGATTATATGATTATGCAATATTTGATGATTGCAAATAATTAGGTGGAATTTGAAATCGATTAGAAAATAGATAAATAAATTAAAAGATGTATATTTGAATAAATAGCTTATTTAGAGATTATTTATGAAATGAAGTTTGAAATCTATATTTTAAAATGAAAATAATTTGAATTAGAAGAAGGAAAGTTTATTAAAAAAAGTTGTTTTAAAGTAATTGTAAGATGATTGCAATTTATATTTATTTAACTGAAGGAAAATTTTAGTTTATGGGAATCTGATATGAAGTGAATATTTGGAGTAATATATATTATTTAAAAAAAGAAGTAATTAATAAAAGATATGTTTTGAGATTAAATTTAAATGAAGAATTTTTATCATAAGAGGGAAACAAAAAATGAAGTAAAGTATATTAAAATAAAAATCTTCATCTCGTTAAATGCTAATTAAATAAATAATACATTGATGTGAATGGATGATTATTGATTTGTCTGCTACGAATGAGATGAAGTAAAATTACCTTTTGTGTTGAATAATAAAATAATAAAATTGAAGAATAATGAATATAAAAGCGATTTAAGCGAGAGTGATTTAATAAACGAAGCAGAAATTTGTTATACGTTGATTAATTGAGAGTGTTGTGTATATAATTATATTTCACCGGATGCTATAGGATGTCTGTGTGGGATGAATTTGTTTACTCAATAAAAGTATAATGTCGAATATTTCATTGAGGACCGAGTATTTGATATTTGGATGTCTGTAACGACCCGTAATTTTCTGATAATCAAGATATTGAATTTAATAAGATTTTGTAATTTAATACTGGGAGAAATAAAAATTTGTGATTTATTAATGATAAAATAATTGGAATGAAATGTAATGATGTTAATTTAAGGTAATTGATAACTACATTAATGTAATTTCAATTAATTGAAATGATTGTAAATATAAAATTTGGTTATAAATCGTAAATAAGGAACAAACCAAATGTTGTAATAAAAAGAGAAATTATACGTAATTAATTGAAATGGGTTAATATAGAAAAATTAATCCGTGTGTGAATTTATTAGTTTGTTTTTAACAATAAACATAGAAATGTGTTTGAATTGGTAAGTTGTAACAATTGTTTAAATTATAATTTCACTATTTAATCCATTGAAATAAATTTTAAATCAATTGCAATTAAATGTAATTAAATATTGTGTTAATATGAGTTAAGATGATAACTGTAAAAATGTGGATGTAATAAAATGTAAAGTAATGTCAATTATATTCATAAGGCAATAATTGATTAAATAATAAGAGCGAAATCAAAATAAATGAATTTGATGGAATTTTAAATTATAATTTAATGAATTTATTACAGTTATAATTGAACACTGTAATTTGTGCAACGTTTAAATATTGAATTTGACATGGGAAGTTGTTTAAAAGATTATAAGTTTATACGTAATCAAAATTGATAAAATTTGTTTGTTATTAAATTTGAATTTGAAAAGTGATAAAATCAATTTAATAATAATTTATTTAATTAACGTGAAAATAGCCATTTTGGTCACTATCTAGAATTTCGACGAAATCAGTTTCATTTTCATCGGATCCGTAACAGTGAATATTGTAAGATTTTAAGTTTCATAGCGATCGAACTTGTCGTTTGGTCGTGCGAGCTCGAAACGCGTAGAAATCAATTTGAAATAAACTGATTTTAAAATCTAACTTCTTCATATAATGGAATTTGGATTTGAAACCTGTTCCATTGAGTTTAAAAATATCGAAAACATCTATTTTGATATATAGGATGACTCACTTTCGTTTTGGAAGCGAAACGGGCTTTTCGGGCCGTTATTGTCATTTCAAACCGATTCGATGTGTTCATTCTTTCTTATCGAGCCCTGTCTATATAAATAAATTTTCTAAACCCTACCAGCCTTTCTATTTCTTATTACAGTACATACAAATCTGTCTACTCTTCTTTCTTCTAATGGCAGAAAACAATTTCCATTTAAACCGTAAATTCAATTTCCAAATCAATTTCAAAATCAAACTCCTCCAAACCATGACATATTATATACCGATTTGAAGCTCTCGACGAGCTCATACTAGATCTGCGGTTTGCTTTACGATTTGGGTCTCGGTTTGTCCATAATTAGAGGAATTTAATCTCGGCCGTTCAATTGGAGAATGATCATCGTCGATGGATCGTTGATTGGAGGATACCGTGTTGTAGAGATGCGAGTGGGGAGTTCATCTGTGTAGGTAGTTCGTCGAATCATTGGTCAGATTAGCGGCTAAAATTTGATGAGGTCAACATAACTTGGCGGCGGCTGTCTTCGTTTTGGGCGTTGATCATCGATCGAGAGGGGGTCGCGCGCCTCTGATGAGCCGAAGAGGGGGCGCGGGCGCCTGTGGAAGGCCGCGACTAGCGTGCGATCGAGCGTGGTTGTGGCGGCGTTAGGGATTGTTGTCGAAGAGGATGGTTCGTGCGTTTGAGCAGGTTGGGTTGCGTGAGGAAGATGCAGCCACGTGTACGATTGTTTTAAATTGTTTTTTTATTTAAATTATATTTCAATCATTCTAATCTCAATGTCTTTTACGTACAAGGTTGGATTCACATGCGGTTTGCTCCGCTGCGATCGTATTGAAATTCCGAACATTTTGACACTGGTTTGGATGAATTCTAAGACCGTTGAAATTTGGGCCTTATTTTGGATTTCAAATCGATTTGAAATCGAAGGTGAGTGTTTTAACCCACTCACAACTACTAAATTATCTTATGTTAGTTAGATTAAATTTATGATGTGATTAGAAATTGATTGGTTGATGTTTGGTATATTTAAATTGTCATTCTGGTTAAATATGACCTTTATTGCATTTAAATCGCCATTTAATTTAATATTGAATTTAATTGTCAATTGCATACCTATTGATGATAATCAGTTAATTGATGTTATTTATTGGTTGATTGAATGGAGATTGTGATGGATGTTTGAGTGTTGATATTGGATGACTGGATGTTATATTTATATTGTTATAACACTGCAAGTTCCCTTGGTTTATTGTTAGAAAATCCCTATGGGTTGAAATGATACATACCCAAACGATCTATAGATTAGGAAAAATCGTTATGGGTTGAAATGATAAACCCGAGCGATTTTACGGATTTTGAATTTTATTCGAGATTGCAGGTGGAAATGATATATATCCGTAAATATAAAATATTTGTGGATTGAAATGATAAATACCCTTATCACTTGACCATAGGGTAGAAAATTATATACGGACACCGGATTGGTTAAATTAAATGATTTTAAATCCTTAAATTTTGAATTTAGTTATATATTATTTTGAAGAAAATTTGATTTATATAAACTAAATTATTTTTGAAAATCCGAGTTTTAAATGTGAAATTACAATTGGTTCAAATTGAAAATTTAAAGTTAGATTTGAAGTATAAATGAAATTTATCGAATTTGAGTTATTGAAAACATTTGAAAATGTAACTTTGAAATCTACTAAATTTGAAATAGTTTGGATTTATTGTTCGAACTTGGATTTGAAATCGATATTGATTGAATGGTTTAAATGAGAATTTAAATTGAAGGACAAAATTTAGTTTGTTGATTTGAAAGCTGGACATGGTCCAGATGTGTTGAAATGAAAGAAATAGTTTATTTTGATATTAATTTCAAATTTACCCTTTTAATATAAACTGTTTAAAAATATATTATTTTAAATCCTGATTATTAAGATTTTCAAACTATTAAACTAATTTAATCTATATTAACCTATTTTAAACTAATTAACCCATTTTTTAAATTTTAAATCTATTTAATCTATATTTAATCTATTTTAAATCTATTTAATCTTATTTAAATCTATTTAATCTATTTTAAATCTATTTAAACTATCTTAAATACATTTAAACTATTTTTAATCTATTTTTTAAACTATTTTAGAGTATTTTAACTATTTACAAATTTATTTTAACTATGTTAAACTATTTATAACTATCTAAACTACTTTCTAAATTTCAAACTAAGTAAAGTGGAAGTGTTTATATTCAAATCCTTGATTTAAAAGCGAATACGGTTAAATGATGTTATAACCTAAGTTGGGATTTAAATGACATATTTGATTGAATATGATAATTTTGAAATGAGGGTTTAACCTATTTTGGAAGTATGATTTTGAAAGAAAATATAATTTCAAAAGTGATATGATTTCAAATGTGATATGATTTCGAAGGTGAATATGATTTCGAAAGTGAATATGATTTCGGAAAGTGATATGGTTTGAATTGAACATGATATTTTGATATCAGTTATGAATCGGTTTTGAAAATGTAAAAGAACCGTCTGGTCTAAAATAAGCGTTTAGCTGTTAAAGAGACCGGGATCAGATATTGTCATACTCTCTGCCAATACCGAAAACCACTTTAACAACTGTGTACGTGGTGGAGATTCTAGAATGAAGTAGGATGGTTTGGCGAACGATTCTTTATGAGGTATTTATGTAGCCCTGACTCCCACGAGTCAGCTTGATGTGGCTAAAATAGGAGCCATACCGGGCCAAGTGAGGTCGCACCTCTGATCGGACACATTTCTTCGATACCATATTATGACTTTGTGATTGATTTGGTAGTCACCCCTCGATTTTATTTGGGAGTGTGTTCCGAGGTGGGTGGTAGTAGCTGTTATGCGTTACCACCAGTCCGGATCCGCAAAATGGTAGAATCCTACCCTGGGCATTGCCTCGTGTGCCTTGTCACATGCCTTATCGCGTCTTTTATGAGTTTGGTTTGTGTCGTACCTATGGAGTGCTCCCTGATAGCCCACCAGTTTACGGTGGAGTTTATAGTACTGTATAGACTAAGGCATTATATAAAATGTGTTAAGGGGGATATGGGTAATGCCTCAATGCTAATTTAATACTTTACTTTACTGTAGACACTATTATAATACTGTATTGTACTATGTATGTAGATAGTTTAACGGATCCTTAGGAGATGGAATCCCGAACATTTCTTAAGTTATTGCACGCACGTTAGACACTGGATAGGAGATATCAAACCCCGTAAATATCTCTGACGCCGTTACACTTATATTTATTTACTGTTGATTTAACTTACATAAGATATTTTAGTTCTGACTCGAGTGTTTTGTCTTTTCAATTCGCTCGGGTCAGTTTGAGCTTTTCAGTGTATCGAAGACTGCCTTTGGAGGACGAAGACGAAGATTTAGTTCTATTATTATTTATTATATTTATCCCACTACTTCATGACTTGTAGGATCGATTTCACCCCAGAGGGGGGAGGGTGAATAGGGTGATACTAAAAATAATAAAAATTAATGCAGAAATATATATAATAATTGCAGCACAGGTAATAGCAGAAATAGAACAACACGGATTTCCCCAGCTTCGGCAAAGACCTGCCTACGTGCTGCCCCCAAGGTTTCTACTAGAAATTAAGTAGTCAGACGCTTACACACGTAAACTTGCGACATCCGCTATCGACTAACCTAACTCTATGCTCAAAACCCTACCACAACTCAGCCACTGAGTTGCAAATTCTCGAACTACACCACCGTAGTTCATCCCCTAGTCACACGACTAGAATTTTATAAAAGCTTAAAAGAAAAATACAAAATAAAAACAAAACACAAAACCCTATTTAATAAATTAAGCCCAAAAAAAAATATAAGAAAACTGGCCCAATTTAAAATAAAAGAGATGTCCTCTTTTTCTTTTTATATTTATCTACCGATCTTTCTTCGTTCCTCTTCGAGAAATTGGGGCTTCGTTTGATTGAAGCCGCCGATTCCAATAGATCGATTGAATCTGTGTTTCTACTTCGAGTTACTTCGTCATTCGATTTGCTTGCTTTGATTAATATGCGGTTGCTCCAATTAGTCGATATCGAAAGATGCTTGAACTAGTACGTGAATGCCTTTTATTGATTATTGGTTATTCTCGACTTTGATTCGAGTTTAATGATTTATTGCTCTCTGTTTTTGCTTGAACTCGAATGATTTGATTTGCCGATGATGATTGGGTTTTTATAGGGTTCGAATCCCTTAGTTTACGTTCGTAAAATATCAGTTTGAATTCTTCACATGAATTTCTCGGCCATATGTTTTTGCTTGAATGCTTGTAATGTGTTCTGACTTGTTCATATCATACGTATACTTCGTGAATTTTAAATTAGCTCTGTTCTTTTCTCTTTTGACTTCGGCCATTTGATATTGTGATAATATTTTGAGATGAAAATTTACTTCGACTTGTTCAATTCGAACTTGTTATTATCTAGCTTTGACTTTGGCATTTAAACTTGACTTGGTTTGAAACTGCTACCCTGATTTTTGTAAAACTGTAAACTGGATTGTGTTGCTTCATGTACAGCCTTGTATTTGCTGTCTCCTTTTGAGTTGCAGTCTTGTGCATTGATTTCGAGTCTAGTTGTGTCTGGTGTACTTTGTTCTCACAAATGACTGTGTATATATTCATGTGATTTGCCATCGTCTGGTTACATTGTCCATGGTTTATATGTGGTCAGTGTTGGTGGTTGTTTTGCATTTTGGAGTCTGCTTTGGACCTTGCTTTACAACTGATTTAGTGTGAACTTGTTCCATGCTTAGAGTCTTATGTACTTATGTATATGTATGTGTGCTGGTCTAGTCTTGCACATTTCATTGATACATTGTGGTAATTTCTGTGTAGAGGCTGTATTGATCATCAAATATATCCTTGTGCACTTAGTTTCATGTGAGTCCATGGTACTGGTGTTTGTGAGTCTTTTTTACTTCGAGCCAGTTCATTGTTTTCTTGTAGTATCTTGAAGTTGCAGCCTTGCTGTAGCTTGATTGCTTGCATGTTGAACTGGTTTGGTTGGCCCTGATTTCGGTTTCACATATTGATTTACCACTTTTTCATGTTGAGTTGCTCACTTGTTCACTGATCTGGGTTTTGTGAGTCTGGTCATTGCATTATTCTTGTGCATATTTGATTTGTACATGTGTGTATTTGGTTGTATGCTGTATTGCGTGCACTTGAGTTGAATCCAGCCTCGGCTCGGATTTGACCTTGTGCTCACCTGTCCCTGCAGTTTTATCAAGTGTATATCGGTGTGCACGACCTTGTGGCATGTATAGTGATACACTGTGCATGTCACAAGTTGTTCGTGTAAGATGAATTCAAAATAAATATAATGACAAACAACCCAAATAACTAAGGCAAATAACATTTTCAAAATCACACATTTCATTGTACACTGCACAAATATTTCTTTTTCAATTTTACTGCGTCAGTGTTTATTTTTCAAATAGCTCAGATGCTGGATTGAAAGCTGGAATAGAGTTGAAGATAAATACGAGTGAATGCGTGATATGTAGTGAGGTAAACATCGTAAATTGAAATTCGTGATGTAACCGGAATTGTAATGTAACTAAAATTGAGTATATATATAGTGAGAGCTCAAATTTGTACTATTCAAAATTGTAATAAAGTATCTGTTTGAATAAAATATTTGTTTGAATTTAAATTCTATGTTATTTATTTTATTCAACAACTATTTATTTAATTATGTGAAAAATAAAATAGTACAATAACTAATACATTTAAATGAATATATATATATATATATGTTTATTATCATCAAACAAAAATCATATACTAGCATATTCAACATCATGTTGTTCCGCTGCATTTATTTATTTATTCTTGTTATATGTAACTCTAATTCTGTATTATAAAAGTATAATCAAATGTTATTTGTAGACAGCTTCATGAACTGTTTATTTGGTTATTATATTTTGTCATTCCGATGTGCGATTCTGTGTTTTGTTTTCTTTCTTTCTCTGCATTTCTTATTTACCCCATAACAATCCTCCCTTTTGAATGGTTTGAGTTTGACATGTGTGGTTTATTATCGGTTTAAGCTGTCCAAAATGGTGGGTCGTTACAGTTGGTATTAGAGCTCTGGTTTAGTGATAACCTTAGCTTTGTGGGGTCCGACTCACATAAAATAGGGTAGTAATACCCTAGAATGAGTCGCTGAGTGTATATATATGAGAGGGCGTATTTGTTAGTGTTATAAAAGGTTTTGTATTATGTTAATTTTTTTGTTTAGTATTTCTAAATTCCAGTCGGTACATAGGAGCTATGGCATTGATAGGGATTTCTAAACACTAAATAGGGCAGACCGACACAATATTGTTTTGAAATATGGGTAAATAAAATAATTTTTCCTAGTATTATATTTTGTATATAAAAAAATAATTTTAAAAGCAATATAATTGGATGTGATATACTTGTTTGTTAGGAAGTGAAATTCCATGAATAGTTGGTTGTGAAATAAGATTTACAAATAAAATGAGTATAAATTGAAATTTGAGAACTTAAGTTCCGGGATTTTGGAAATTTCTTTCAAATAGATTTTGGAATATAATATTAGTATTATTTGAAAGTATTTTCTGATATAAGTATTTTAATATGATTTGAAAGAAATGCTTAAAGTAATTTTAGAAGGAAATAAGTTCTATACTCCCTTCTCTGTCGTTGGAAAATAATTTCGGTGATGAGTGCATGCATCATCGACATTCATTTTCGAGTTTCAAAGTGGGAAGACTGTTGTAGTAGTTTACTACACATTTGTTTTGATAAATAAATCTTAATTTTGTTTCCAAATATGATTTGATATATATAAAAGATATGATTATATATATATATATTATTTTAAAATAATTGAAAAGGAACCCCGTATTTAGTTCTTAAGTTTTCTGCAAATTGGAAATTTCAATTATTATAATAAAATGAAATCTTGACTATTTTAATAATTGGAAACTTTTAATATGTGTAATTAGAAACTAGATGCTAAGTGATTAATGAAAATATAAGAAATTGAAATTTTGTAAACTGTAAATCAAAAGGATATTGCTATGCCAAAAAAATCAAAAGGATATGAAAAATGAGAAATGATAACTATTGAACATTTTATTTACTAAATGAATAAGATGAACTTGCGTAACATTCCATTACACTCTAAAAGACATATATATAACTTACCAAAATGTAAAAAGTTGTAATGTTAAATAGGAATATGTAATAGAATACTATACAAGTAAACTTTAGTAAATGAAAGTGTTCAATGGAATTACTTTTATAAATGAAGAATTAAGATGTATAAGAATGTTATAAACTTAAGTTAATAAGTTGAAATGCTACTAATTAAGTGTAATAGAAAAAGTGAATACTGTAAGTAAATGATTATAAACTTAAGTGATGTTGAAGTCAATTATAATTAAAGTAAATAGTAAAAGTGAATACTATATGTGAAAGAAATAAATGAAAAAACAGAACACAAATGAACAATGATATAAAAAGGAAATCAAAGTAAATGATAATATGAAGTAAACTGAAATAAAATGTATGTAATCCTTCAATAATGAATTCATTGATGATCGAAATAATTAGAATGGAAATAACTTGTGTAAGTAATGAAAATAGCATTGTATGAATGAAAAGAAAAAAATGAACAGTAAATGATGTGAAACGAGATTAATAAGAATAAACTTAAATAATATTTGGAATTAGTGGTTGTTTGGCTTATGAGATATTTGGAAAGGATACTTCTAACTGTATAAAGATGTATAAATAATCTATTAAGTTTTATCTAAGACTGTTGAGTGTATGGTATACCTAGTAGTTTATTTATCATTTTATACGATTAAAAGTTTTTGAATCCAAACAAACCATTTGTTGGTTCCTATGGATGGATGGTTTATTACCTTGATTTCATGTGATGATTGTATGGTTTTGTTTGCAAGTGATTGTTGTTATGTTGTGTTGGTTTGTTTGCTATTGATTGAAACAACTAAATATTTCTCTTTTTACATAATTATTAACCTCTTTGGATTTTATAAGTGAAATACAGATTTATGGAAGCAATAGCTACTGCTTTTGGTTTCATAAATAAAGCGTTGTTTGCCCGACAAATAGGTATGTTTTCGGATTACGATTTTATAGCGATATCATATTGTTTTTCCCGTGGTTTGGGATACTTGTTTTGAAATATGGTATATGTATATATATTGTTATTATTGATATTATTATTTCTCTCAGACCTCTCCGTACAACGGAGACTCTGCCGAAATTTTCTATGAATTTTGGACTTAGAAAATTTTGTGGAAGTGAAATATTTTCAAGCTTTTATTTAACTTGAATATGAAAGGACTTGATTGTTTATAAATCGATATTTTATTTAAATTATTTAATTATGTAAATTAATTATTTATAAATTGAATATTTTGAATAAAATATATATTAATTTCTTAATTTCTTCTTTTCCCTTTTCAAGGACGAAAAGTTTTGAGTGTAGGAGAGTGTAACGACCCGTAATTTTTCGATAATCAAAATATTGAATTTAATAAGATTTTGTAATCTAATATTGGAAGAAATAAAAATTTGTGATTTATTAATGAGAAAATAACTGGAATGAAATGTAATGATGTTAATTTAAGGTAATTGATAACTACATTAATGTGATTTCAATTAATTGAAATGATTGTAAATATAAAATTTGGTTATAAATCGTAAATAAGGAATAAACCAAATGTTGTAATAAAAAGAGAAATTATACGTAATTAATTGAAATGGATTAATACAAAATAATTAATCAGTATGTGAATTTATTAGTTTGTTGTTAACAATAAACATAGAAATGTGTTTGAATTGGTAAGTTTAAATTATCATTTCACTATTTAATCCGTTGAAATAAATTGTAAATCAATTGCAATTAAATGTAATTAAATATTGTTTTAATATGAGTTAAGATGATAACTGTAAAAATGTGAATGTAGTAAAATGTAAAGTAATGTAACTATATTCATAAGGCAATAATTGATTAAATAATAAGATCTAAATCAAAATAAACGATTTAATGGAATTTTAAATTATAATTTAATCAATTTATTACAGTTATAATTGAACACTATAATCTATGCAACGTTTAAATATTGAATTTGACATGGGAAATTTTTTTAAAAGATTATAAGTTTATAGGTAATCAAAAATGATAAAATTTGTTAGTTATTAAATTTGAATTTGAAGTGATAAAATCAATTTAATAATAATTTATTTAATTAACGTGAAATAGCCATTTTAGCCATTGTCTCGGATTTCGACGAAATCAGTTTCATCAGATCCGTAACAGTGAATTATTGTAGAATTTTAAGTTTTGTAGCGATCATACTTGTCATTTGGTCGTGCGGGCTTGAAACGCGTAGAAATCAATTTAATGAAATCAATTTGAAATAAACTGATTTTAAAAGCTAACTTCTTCATACAATGGAATTTGGACTTGAAACCTGTTCTATTGAGTTTAAAAATATCAAAATCATCTATTTTGATATATGGGATGACCCACTTTCGTTTCGGAAGCGGAATGGGCTTTTCGGGTCGTTATTGTCATTTCAAACCGATTCGATGTATTCATTCTTTCTTATCGGGCCCTGTTTATATAAATAGATTTTCTAAAACCTAGTAGCCTTTCTATTTCTTATTACAGTACGTACAAATCTGTCTGCTCTTCCTTCTTGTAATGGCAGAAACCAATTTTCATTCAAACCCTAAATTCAATTTCCAAATCAATTTCAAAATCAGACTCCTCCAAACCATGACATATTATATACCGATTCGAAGCTATCGATGAGTGCAAACTAGATCTGCAGTTTGTTTTTTGATTTGGGTCTCTGTGTGTCCAGGATTAGAGGAATTTAATCTCGGCCATTCATTTGGAGGATGACCATCGTCGATGGGTCGTTGGATAGAGGATACCGTGTTTTAGAGATGCGAGTGGGGAGTTCATCTGTGTAGGTAGTTCGTCGAATCATTGGTCAGATTGGTGGCTAAAATTTGATTAGGTCAACTTAACGTGGCAGCAGCTGTCTTCGTTTTGGACGTCGATCGTCGATCGAGGGGGGGTCGCATGCCTCTGATGAGCCGAGGAGGGGGCGCGAGTGCCTATGGCAGGCCGCGACTGGCGTGCGATCGAGCATGGTTGTGGCGGCGTTAGGGTTTGTTGTTGAAGAGGATGGTTCGTGCATTTGAGTAGGCTCGATCGCATGAGGAAGGTGCAGCAATGTGTACGATTGTTTTAAAATGTTTTTTATTTAAATTATATTTCAATCGTTCTAATCTCAATGTCTTTTACGTACGAGGTTGGATTCACGCGCGGTTTGCTCCGCTGCAATCGTATTGAAATTCCGAATATTTTGACACTGGTTTGGACGAATTCTAAGACCGTTGAAATTTGGGCCTTATTTTGGATTTCAAATCGATTTGAAATCGAAGGTGAGTGTTTTAACCCACTCACAACTACTAAATTATCTTATGTTTGTTAGATTAAATTTATGATGTGATTAGAAATAGATCGGTTGATGTTTGGTATATTTAAATTGTCATTCCGGTTAAATATGACCTTTATTGCATTTAAATTGCCATTTAATTTAATATTGAATTTAATTGTCAATTGCATACCTGTTGATGATAATCAGTTAATTGATGTTATTTATTGGTTGATTGAATGGCGATTGTGATGGACGTTTGAGTGTTAATATTGGATGACTAGATGTTATATTTATATTGTTATAACACTGCAAGTTCCCTTAGTTTATTGTTAGAAAATCCCTATGGGTTGAAATGATACATACCCGAACGATCTATAGATTAGGAAAAATCGTTATGGGTTGAAATGATAAACCCGAGCGATTTTATGGATTTTGAATTTTATTTGAGATTGCGGGTTGAAATGATATATATCCGTAAATATAAAATATTTGTGGATTGAAATGATAAATACCCGTATCACTTGACCATAGGGTGGAAAATTATATACGGACACCGGATTGGTTAAATTAAATGATTTTAAATCCTTAAATTTTGAATTTAGTTAAATGATATTTTGAAGAAAATTTGATTTATATAAACTGAATTATTTTTGAAAATCCGAGTTTTAAATGTGAAATTACAATTGGTTCAAATTGAAATTTTAAAGTTAGATTTGAAGTATAAATGAAATTTATCGAATTTGAGTTATTGAAAATGTTTGAAAATGTAACTTTGAAATCTACTAAATTTGAAATAGTTTGGATTTATTGTTCGAACTTTGATTTGAAATCGATATTGATTGAATGGTTTAAATGAGAATTTAAATTGAAGGACAAAATTTAGTTTGTTGATTTGAAAGCTGGACATGGTCCAGATGTGTTGAAATGAAAGAAATAGTTTAATTTGATATTAATTTCAAATTTATTATTTTAATATAAACTGTTTAAAAATATATTATTTTAAATCCTGATTATTAGGATTTTCAAACTATTAAACTAATTTAATCTATATTAACCTATTTTAAACTAATTAACCCATTTTTTAAATTTTAAATCTATTTAATCTATATTAAATCTGTTTAATCTATTTTAAATATATTTAATATTATTTAAATCTATTTTAAATCTATTTAAACTATCTTAAATACATTTAAACTATTTTTAATCTATTTTTTTAAACTATTTTAGAGTATTTTAACTATTTACAAATTTATTTTAACTATGTTAAACTATTTATAACTATCTAAACTATTTTTAAAATTTCAGACTAAGTAAAGTGGAAGTGTTTATATTCAAATCCTTGAATTAAAAGCGAATACGGTTAAATGATGTTATAACCTAAGTTGGGATTTAAATGACATATTTGATTGAATAGGATGATTTTGAAATGAGGGATTAACCTATTTTTGAAGTATGATTTTGAAAGAAAATATGATTTCAGAAATTATATGGTTTTCAAATGTGATATGATTTCGAAGGTGAACATAATTTCGAAGGTGAATATGATTTCGAAAGTGAATATGATTTCGAAAAGTGATATGGTTTGAATTGAACATGATATTTTGATATCAGTTATGAATCGGTTTTGAAAATGTAAAATAATTGTCCGTTGTGAAATAAGCGTTTAGTTGTTAAAGAGACCGGGGTCGGATATTGTCATACTCTTTGCCAATACTGAAAACCACTTTAACAACTGTGTACGTGGTGGAGATTCCAGAATGAAGTACGATGGTTTGGCGAATGATTCTGTATGAGGTATTTACATAGCCCTGACTCCCATGAGTCAGCTTGATGTGGCTAAAACAGGAGCCATTCCGGGCCAACTGATGTCGCACCTCCGATCAGACACATTTCTTCGATACCATATTATGACTTTGTGATTGATTTGGTGGACACCCCTCGATTTGATTTAGGAGTGTGTCCGAGGTGGGCGGTAGTGGCTGTTATGCATTACCACTAGTCCGGATTCGCAAAACGGAAGAAACCTACCTTGGGCATTGTAACAACCCGGAGTTTAGTAACAATAAATTATCGTCAAATGACGATTAGATTGTTTGTTAATTGCTATTGGAATTTTAATCGAGTGAAATTCTTTGAAAAAAATGGTTAGCGTTTATACGGGCTTTAAAATTCAATTGGCCCATGTTTCTTTTGGTTACCGTGTTAATTATCTTTCCGTCCCCCTTTACTCTTTATCATCAAACCCTAATCTAAACAAAAGAAAAAAAAATGGCCGCTCGACCTATTTCTCGTTCGTTCCTCTTTTTGAAATTTAGGGCATGTGAATTTGAGGCTGCTGACTTTAAGTTGATCGATCGAAGTTGTTTGCCTGGCGATCGATAATTTCTTGCTTGCTTCGGCTGCGATTGGATTGGGTTCTTCGAATCTAAGATGAGTGATTTATCACTCACATCTTTAATTCGATCTCGTGTTGTTGTGACTTTCGTTGCTTGATTTCTTGACAACTTCAGTTTTGATTCCGATTTGAAACTACTCGACTTCGAAAAACAACTGCTATGTGAATTTTCCTTTTTGCGAATTTCCTTTTCGTTCGAACTCTTCTTTGATGACCCACGGCTTTGAATGTGTTATTGAGTATCTGTGACTTCGGTACTGGCATTGCTTTGTATTATTCCTCTACATTGTTCTTTGTTAACACACTGTTCCTCATGTTGTCTGAATTTGGTCATGTACCACTTGCTGTTACGACTTCGGGTTGCACTTCTACTGTTTTTGGCATTGCTCCATACATGTGTGCAATGTTGTTTTGATAATTGACTCGGTTATTTTTGAAATTCTCTACTTGTTCTTAAGTATATTTTGGAATGTGTTTATATGATGATATTTACGACATCTCTGTTAGACTGAGTGCTTGCTTTGTTGTGCCTGGTCATGTATCAGTGCATGTGACCTAGTTAGCATATTTTGTTCGGTTGTCTCGAGCACTTTGGTACATTGCCTCTAGTTCCACTGCCTCTGTTTTTGATCAAAACTGCTACTTGATTTTGGTTTTGTACTTATAATAGCATTTGACCCAGTTTCAGTTGAACTTTGTTGTACTGTATGTTTGCATATTTGGCTGGTGGCATTTGGTCTTGATGTTTTACTTCACCGTGTTTTTGTGTGTTTGCATTGTGCATTCATGTGCTATGTTAGTTCATCACTTGTGTCCACTATTAACATGTACATACATGCTTGTATCAGTATTTTGCTGACATTGGCGTAACTGTCACTTCCTGTTGTGCAGTTCCTACCTGATTCATTGTAATCTGATTTTTGGGTTGTACTGTTTTGAATCTTGTACAAGTATCCTTAACTTGCCTTTGTGACTTGTTTGGCTTGTTGGATTCATTGCTACTGAGATGATTTGTAGTCTTGCCTCACTTGCATTGTTGAGTTTGTTTCTTAGTGCTTATTATACATATGAACTTGGTTCATATGTATGCTAAGCATTGCTTCTCAATGACCTTTTGCATTTTATAGTATTTTGGTGCCTTCTTGAATTTTTGCAGTCTTGTTGTACATGATTGTACCTTGAATCTGGGTAGCTTGTCACTGTGTTGCACCATTGTTGTTTCACTGTCAGGCGTATTCCTTTCTAGCTTTGACATGAACTGTTGTTGTTTAAAATGCTTTTGGCCATTCTTGTGCCTTCAGTTTTGGCCTGAACTTCATTTGAGTTATGCTGTGTTGCCATATCTTGTGATTGCTTTGACAAGTCTTGGTATTTGAGCATTTCTGAGCTTGTTTCTTTTTACCGTCGCATTTGCTTTGGGTACAACTGTCCTTGTGCTTTTGGTTCTCTGATGCTCCAAGTTACCACATCTGATCAGTTGCATTGTTGTCATGCTGTAGCTTGATCTTTGGTGCCCTTGAGCACTCGAGTCTTTGTGCTTTGCATTTGTGTTGAGTTACCTTGTTTCCAGTCTTTGGTATACACGAATGAAATTTGAATCGGTCTGGCCATTCTTTGGTTCAGATCTGTGCATATCTTCTTGTATGCTTGGAGTCTCTGTTCGACCATATTGATAGTATTTGGTCTGGACATTGTTGTATTGTGACTGGTACATTGATTTGTACGCTGAGTTGAATCCATCTTAATCGCTCGGATTTGACCTTGTGCTGATTTCTATTTCATCACTGTAGTGGCGAGGCAGTGCACGCGAGCGTGTACTGCAGCCACACAGTATTGACTTTGCTTTTAAGTGATATTTCAATTGCTTGAATTGTTTTGTGGGTTCAATTCAATATTTTGAAATTGTATTCTTATTCGATTTGAATTTGCTGATTTGCTATTTAACACTGTTTAGTGTTGTATCTGCCGTTATCCGATTCTCTTATCGAAGAGTTGGATATACGAGATTTATTTTGACTGTCGTCTATTTGATTCTTTAATTATTATTGCTTCTGTGCATTAATAACTGAGTTTGAATTAGACTGACCTGTGTATTATTTTCTTTTGAATTTAATACTCGGGTCAGACCGAGTTATTATAGGTTGTAGATATCCTGCTTTGGGTTGCTACTTGAGCTATGAAGTCTTTTCATATCTTTTGAAGTAGTCTTCGTCATTTTGTAGTAGTCAGTGTATCTGGTTTAGGTTGATATGTATTCATGTATATTATTCGATAATGCACTTGTATATATAACTTCCAGAGTCGACAGTTGTAGTTGTATCATATGTATTGTGTCAAATGTATTGTAACTAACATCGGTTATATATATATAAGACTTTTATTATCTGTGTTCCGCATTTTTATTATCTGTGTTATTATTATATATATATTGTCCTAAACTATTATGAACCATCGTAGTTCGTTTTATACTAGAATTGGGTATGTCGATGGGAGTAAATAAATAAGGGATGAAAAATAAAAATATATACCACTCCTATCGAGGTAACCAATACTAGTGTAAGGCCCAACTACGGATGGCCGCTCCTATCCAGCCTTATTCTTCGTAATAACAGACAGTATTTCTTTTAATACTCTTTGTTATTGTGAGCATAGAGGTGGGGCGTCACAGTTGGTATCAGAGCGAGGTTGTTTATGGACATAATATAAAACATAACTTAGATGGAACATGTGTTACAACTATTTGTCGATGTTTTAGTTGTGTTTTGAGTCAAAACTAAGGTTTTGAAATTATGATGAAATTTTTAAATATCCTTATTTAAAAATAAAAGGGAAATTATGTTTTGTTGATTGATTAATATGTGACTGTTTATCAGAGTGCACAGCGGAAGCAGTGACACTGTCTTCGTTGAGTACAGCTGATAACCTTTTTGATTTAAAAATCAAAATATGAAATTGAAATAAATTTCATTTGTTGTTTACATAGTTGGGTTTATTTTGTTTCTTTGAAAATTTCGAATCCGATTTGAGGATTCGAAGCGATTGGAGTTATGTGATTTTTGTTGAGATTTTTGCTGGTTTTCTTTTATGCTAATCATATATTGATTAGATTTTGCTGTTTTGAATTATCTTCATTGAAGATACATTTGAATGATTTCTTTGTTCATTTTGTAGTATACGTGCAAATTTGAGTTGCACGTTACTGCATTAATTTAACGTTGAACCGGTGTTTGGTTTAAACGTATTTTGTTGCCGTTATTTTTATAACGGGATTTTTACATCGGTGCTAAATTTTTGAAGCACGGTGTTTTGTGACATTTTTTATGAATGAAAATTCACTGGTATTATATTTTGATGTGATTATTTTGATGAGATTTTGACGTTTAAAAATTACTGTCGCTTTGACTTCAGTAACCGTCAAATTTTAATGTTGATTTTCAAGCGATTATCCCGCAATGCTGATTTTGTGATCCGTTTTTACGGTATTTTGAGAAGTACAATTTCCTTATCGAAATTGTTACAGATGTTACTATTTTAATCACGTGTTCTGAAAATTGTTTTAATTTTTTTACAGTTTTCGCTTTCAAAAGAATGAGGAAGCGATTTAAACGCTTCAGCAAAATTGAGGACTATGAACCCTCACTTTTACTGTTTCGCTTAATTCCGGACTTGTCCGTTTGAGAACGTAAAATGTTATTTATTTAAAATACAAAATTTTACAGTTTGCGCTTTCAAAAGAATGAGGAAGCGATTTAAATGATTCAGCAAAATCGAGGACTATGAACTCTTTCTTTTACTGATTCGCTTAATTCCGGACTTGTCCGTTTGAGAATGTTAAATGTCATTTTTATAAAATACACAATTTGCACTTTCAAGGAAACGATGAAGAGAATCAAACGATTTAGTAAAACACGTGGTATGGGACATGTTCGTTTGCTATTTCGGTTAATTCCGGACTCGTTAATTGAAACATCTGATGTTTGATAATTCTGATGATTTTGTGTGCTTTCGAGCCACTATGTTAGACCTTCGGGTCATCTGCTGGACCTTCGGGTCATTTGTTGGGCTTTCGGGCCACTCTGTTGGACCTTCAGGTCATTTGTTGGGCTTTTGGGCCACTCTGCTGGACCTTCGGGTCATTTGTTGGGCTTTCGGGCCACTCTGAGGACCTTCGGGTCAAATACCAGTACTAGACATTCGGGTCACTCTACGGACCTTCGGGTCATCTGATGGGCGCCAAAAATTTATAGTACTTGGTAGGCTTCGGCCATTTGTTGATGCACGTGCGGCGTAGCTAAAACTCGCCATCTGATGGGATCGATCCAACCTTTTATATTGATTTTCTAGAGTATCTTAACTGATCTCTAGATATTTGTTGTTTCTAATTATCGACAGGTAATTAGATATTTGTTGATTTGAGATTTCTGATTATCGTTTTTGATAATTAGATATTTGAGATTTCTGATTATCGTTTTTGATAATTAGATATTTGTTGATTTGTGATTTCTGATTATCGTTTTGATAATTAGATATTTATTGATTTGTGATTTCTGATTATCGTTTTTGATAATTAGATTTTGAGATTTCTGATTATCGTTTTTGATAATTAGATATTTGTTGATTTGTGATTTTTGATTATCGTTTCGATAATTAGATATTTGTTGATTTGTGATTTCTGATTATTGTTTTTGATAATTAGATATTTGAGATTTCTGATTATCGTTTTTGATAATTAGATATTTGCTGATTTGAGTTCTGATTATCGTTTGTGGTAATTAGATATTTGTTGATTTGAGAATTCCGATTATCGTTTTTGATAATTAGATATTTGTTGATTTGAGATTTCTAATTATCGTTTTTGATAATTAGATATTTGAGATTTCTGATTATCGTTTTGATAATTAGATATTTGTTGATTTGTGATTTCTGATTATCGTTTTTGATAATTAGATATTTGAGATTTCTAATTATCGTTTTGATAATTAGATATTTGTTGATTTGTGATTTCTGATTATCGTTTTTGATAATTAGATATTTGAGATTTCTGATTATCGTTTTTGATAATTAGATATTTGTTGATTTGTGATTTCTGATTATCGTTTTGATAATTAGATATTTGTTAATTTGTGATTTCTGATTAACGTTTTTGATAATTAGATATTTGAGATTTCTGATTATCGTTTTTGATAATTAGATATTTGCTGATTTGAGTTCTGATTATCGTTTGTGGTAATTAGATATTTGTTGATTTGAGATTTCTGATTATCATTTTTAATAATTAGATATTTGTTGATTTGAGATTTTTGATTATTGTTTTTGATAATTAGATATTTGAGATTTCTGATTATCGTTTTGATAATTAGATATTTGTTGATTTGTGATTTCTGATTATCGTTTTGATAATTAGATATTTGTTGATTTGTGATTTCTGATTATCGTTTTTGATAATTAGATATTTGAGATTTCTGATTATTGTTTTTGATAATTAGATATTTGTTGATTTGTGATTTCTGATTATCGTTTTTGATAATTAGATATTTGAGATTTCTGATTATCATTTTTGATAATTAGATATTTGTTGATTTGTGATTTCTGATTTTTCGTTTTTGATAATTAGATATTTGTTGATTTGAGATTTCTGATTATCTGATGTTTTCTGATTATCGTTGTTGATAATTAGATATTTGTGTTTTCTGATTATCGTTTTTGATAATTGGATATTTGCTAGTTTTGCTGATTATGAGATTTTCTAGTCTCTAATTGATTCTAGATTATGTTGATTATATTGAATTGCTGTTTTTTTATCTATCTCTGTTGATAGTTAGAGTTTGCTGATTATAAGGTTCGTGTTTTCTAGTTATTAGTTAGATAACTAGATATTTGCAGTTTTGCGAAATGTGATTTGTGTTTTCTAATTATCTTTGTTGATAATTAGATTTTGTTGTTTTCTAATTATCGTATCGATAATTAGATATTGTTGTTTTGTAATTTCTGTATTCTAATTATCTAATTGATAATTGAATATTGCTAATAATTACATTTATTCAGTTTCGTTGTTTTTTGATTATCTATGTGATAGTTAGATTTTGTTGAGAATGTGTGAATTTCTTTTATGGAATTAAAAGATTTCTTTGGCGTTTGTATTCCCGACTTTTATTTTTCTAGCTTAACCAGTTTATGTTAGAAAAATAATTGTTATTGACACCTTTAATTATGAAAATTGCGGGGACGCAATTTTTATAAGGAGGGGAGTCTGTAACAACCCGGAGTTTAGTAACAATAAATTATCGTCAAATGACGATTAGATTGTTTGTTAATTGCTATTGGAATTTTAATCGAGTGAAATTCTTTGAAAAAAATGGTTAGCGTTTATACGGGCTTTAAAATTCAATTGGCCCATGTTTCTTTTGGTTGCCGTGTTAATTATCTACCCATCCCCCTTTACTCTTTATCATCAAACCCTAATCTAAACAAAAGAAAAAAAAATGGTCGCTCGACCTATTTCTCGTTCGTTCCTCTTTTCAAAATTTAGGACATGTGAATTTGAGGCTGCCGACTTTAAGTTGATCGATCGAAGTTGTTTGCCTGGCGATCGATAATTTCTTGCTTGCTTCGGCTGCGATTGGATTGGGTTCTTCGAATCAAAGGTGAGTGATTTATCACTCACATCTTTAATTCGATCTCGTGTTGTTATGACTTTCGTTGCTTGATTTCTTGACAACTTCAGTTTTGATTCCGATTTGAAACTACTCGACTTCGAAAAACAACTGCTATGTGAATTTTCCTTTTTGCGAATTTCCTTTTCGTTCGAACTCTTCTTTGATGACCCACGGCTTTGAATGTGTTATTGGGTATCTGTGACTTCGGTACTGGCATTGTTATGTATTATTCCTCTGTATTGTTCTTTGTTAACGCAATGTTCCTCATGTTGTCTGAATTTGGTCATGTACCACTTGCTGTTACGACTTCGGGTTACACTTCTACTGTTTTTGGCATTGCTCCATACATGTGTGCAATGTTGTTTTGATAATTGACTCGGTTATTTTTGAAATTCTCTGCTTGGTATTAAGTATATTTTGGAATGTGTTTATATGATGATATTTACGACATCTTTGTTAGACCGAGTGCTTGCTTTGTTGTGCCTGGTCATGTATCAGTGCATGTGACCTAGTTAGCATATTTTGTTCGGTTGTCTCGAGCACTTTGGTACATTGCCTCTGGTTCCACTGCCTCTTTTTTTGATCAAAACGGCTACTTGATTTTGGTTTTGTACTTATGCTGGCATTTGACCCAGTTTCAGTCTAACTTTTTTGTACTGTATGTTTGCATATTTGGCTGGTGGCATTTGGTCTTGATGTTGTACTTCACCGTGTTTTTGTGTGTTTGCATTGTGCATTCATGTGCTATGTTAGTTCATCACTTGTGTCCACTACTAACATGTACATACATGCTTGTATCAGTATTTTGCTGACATTGGCGTAACTGTCACTTCTTATTGTGCAGTTCCTACCTGATTCATTGTAATCTGATTTTTGGGTTGTACTGTTTTGAATCTTGTACAAGTATCCTTAACTTTCCCTTGTGACTTGTTTGGCTTGTTGGATTCATTGCTACTGAGATGATTTGTAGTCTTGCCTCACTTGCATTGTTGAGTTTGTTTCTTGGTGTGTATTATACATATGAACTTGGTACATATGTATGCTAAGCATTGCTTCTCAGTGACCTTTTGCATTTTATAGTATTTTGGTGCCTTCTTGAATTTTTGCAGTCTTGTTTTACATGATTGTACCTTGAATCTGGGTAGCTTGTCACTATGTTGCACCATTGTTGTTTCACTGTCAGGCGTATTCCTTTCTAGCTCTGACATGAACTGTTGTTGTTTAAAATGCTTTTGGCCATTCTTGTGCCTTCAGTTTTGGCCTGAACTTCATTTGAGTTATGATGTGTTGCCATATCTTGTGATTGCTTTGACAAGTCTTGGTATTTGAGCATTTCTGAGCTTGTTTCTTTTTACTGTCGCATTTGCTTTGGGTACAACTGCCCTTGTGCTTTAGGTTGTCTGATGCTCCAAGTTACCACCTCTGATCAGTTGCATTGTTGTCATGCTGTAGCTTGATCTTTGGTGCCCTTGGTCACTCGAGTCTTTGTGCTTTGCATTTGTGTTGAGTTACCTTGTTTCTAGTCTTTGGTATACACGAATGAAATTTGAATCTGTCTGCCCATTCTTTAGTTCAGATCTATGCATATCTTCTTGTATTCTTGGAGTCTCTGTTCGACCATATTGATAGTATTTGGTCTGGACATTGTTGTATTGTGACTTGTACATTGAGTTGAATCCAGCTTAATCGCTCAGATTTGACCTTGTGTTGATTTCTATTTCATCACTGTAGTGGCGAGGCAGTGCACGCGAGCGTGTACTACAGCCACATAGTATTGACTTTGCTTTTAAGTGATATTTCAATTCCTTGAATTGTTTTGTGGGTCCAATTCAATATTTTGAAATTGTATTCTTATTCGATTTGAATTTGCTGATTTGCTGTTTAACACTGTTTAGTGTTGTATCTGCCGTTATCCGATTCTCTTATCGAAGAGTTGGACATACGAGATTTATTTTGACTGTCGTCTATTTGATTCTTTAATTATTATTGCTTCTGTGCATTAATAACTGAGTTTGAATTAGACTGACCCGTGTATTATTTTCTTTTGAATTTAATACTCGGGTCAGACCGAGTTATTACAGGTTGTAGATATCCTGCTTTGGGTTGCTGCTTGAGCTATGAAGTCTTTTCATATCTTTTGAAGTAGTCTTCGTCATTTTGTAGTAGTTAGTGTATCTGATTTAGGTTGATATGTATTCATGTATATTATTCGATAATACACTTGTATATATAACTTCCAGAGTCGACAGTTGTAGTTGTATCATATGTATTGTGTCAAATGTATTGTAACTGACATCAGTTATATATATATATGAGACTTTTATTATCTGTGTTCCGCATTTTTATTATCTGTGTTATTATTATATATATTGTCCTAAACTATTATGAACCATCGTAGTTCGTTTTATACTAGAATTGGGTATGTCGATGGGAGTAAATAAATAAGAGATGAAAAATAAAAATATATACCACTCCTATCGAGGTAACCAATACTAGTGTAAGGCCTAACTACGGATGGCCGCTCCTATCCAGCCTTATTCTTCGTAATAACAGACGGTATTTCTTTTAATACTCTTTGTTATTGTGAGCATAGAGGTAGGGCATCACAGGCATTGCCTCGCATGCCTTGTCACATGCCTTATCGTGCCTTTTACGAGTTTGGTTTGTGTCGTACCTATGGAGTGCTCCTGATAGCCTACCAGTTTACGGTTGAGTTTACAGTACTGTATAGACTACGACATTATATAAAATGTGTTAAGGGGAATATGGGTAACGCCTCAATGCTATTTTAATATTTTACTTAACTATAGACACTATTATAATATCATATTGTACTATGTATGTAGATAGTTTAACGGATCCTTAGGAGATGGAATCCTGAACATTTCTTAAGTTATTGCATGCACGTTAGACACTGGATAGGAGATGTCAAACCCCGTAAACATCTCTGACGCCGTTACACTCATACTTATTTACTGTTGATTTAACTTACATAAGAACTTTTAGTTCTGACTCGAGTGTTTTTTCTTTTCAATTTGCTCGGGTCAGTCTAAGCTTTCCAGTGTATCGAAGACTGCCTTTGGAGGACGAAGACGAAAATTTAGTTCTATTAATATTTATTATATTTATCCCACTACTTCATGTTCTGCTGCATTTATTTATTTATTCCTGTTATATGTAACTCTGAATCTGTATTGTAAAAGTATAATCAAATGTTATTTGTAAACAGCTTCATGAACTGTTTATTTGATTATTATATTTTGTCATTCCACCGTGAGATTCTATGTTTTTTTTCTTTCTTTCTCTGCTTTTTCTTATTTACCCCATAACAATCCTCCCTTTTGAATGGATTGAGTTTGACTTGTATGGTTTATTGTCGATTTAAGCTGTCCAAAAAGATGGGTCGTTATAATGTCGGTGGAGTATTCTATATTATACACCCATATTGATTGATAATATATGGATTTCTGACTTAACATGTGAGGTAAATTATATTATTGCTTGTTTTAATTTAAAGCAGGAATATTATTATCACTGTTTTTGAGTGGAATGAGGAGTACGAAGTCCCAACAAGGATGTGATAGTTATAAGTATTCTTACTAGCCGATTCCTAGCTTGACCGGTCGTGGGGCGATCCCCGATGGTTGCAGCGATATGGCCCCCTCATCGCTTGGTCACAGTCTACTGCACGGGCCAATTGGACGAATTCAGAACAAGTGAGGAGATTGTCGATGGGAGTGAGGAGCGAGGAGACGAGGAAATGAGGAAGTGACGTGCGATGTATTGTGTAGCTAAAGACTGGTGAGGACGCTCATAAAAATATTATGAGTTGGGTTTCTCTTTGCACCTGTGAAGCATCGAGGCTCTGGTGTAGACTTAGCTTCTGGCAGTTGCAATAATAACAGCACATATATAGTAGTAGCAGCAATGAAATTAATAATGAAGAAAGAAATGAATAAACTTAGTAGTGCTAAATAAATATGAATAATTGATCTTTGTGGTATGCTGTTTGCAATGTATGTTGTGTGCAATGTGCAACGTGTGATGTGTGAGGTGTGTGATATGTGATGTGTGCGATGAATGTTTGATAGATGATGGATGTTTAGATGTTTGATGGATGTTTTAATGTTTGATGGGTTATAGATATTGTTGGATTTGTTATGGATGTTTGAATATTCCTTTGATCATTGGATTTATTATTATGTTAAGTATATTATTCCTTGAGATATCATTACATCATCAACATTAAATCTAGACATAGTCTATCCCGTTTATTGTTTATATAATACTCGGGTCAGTCCGAGATATTTCATGTTCAGGGATGATGAGATAGGATTTGCTTATTAGGCTTAGGTGGAGGTTGTATTACTAGATGTCTTGTATATTGTGTATTTGGACTCATGTATGTACATGATATTAGAGTAGATGTATTGGATCTGTCTTGTATAATTATTTGAGATTTAGAGGGAATTCGACTTATATTTGTATTCTACTCAAACTTATGTGATGTATTATATTTCCACTATTGTGTTGACGACTCTCTATTCTCTATGATTTATTTATATTATGTATTTTTCTATCCTCGGACACCATACGTGTTTATTGTTTGTACTGAGACAGTTTACGTCAGGATGAATACTTTTGTATAATGAGACGTATTCAGTGTTGGTCCAAGGGAATATTCATGTGTATTTTGCCTACATCGCCTCATTCTCCGTGTTACTCGACAGTATTACTCAGTAATACTCTTAGGTAATATGGATATAGAGAGGGGTGTTACATTGTTGGTATTAGAGCAGGTTTAGAACAATATAGAGTATAAGAGACACGAGTCTTAACATTAAATGAGACTTAGAGTCCTCGTCCCTATGGGTGTGTGGTAGATAATTGTTTATACTTAATTAATAGTAGGAGTATACGATGATTACAGTGGTAATCATCTGGAGATGTACTTGTATTTTTCTTGTTATATAATATATTTTGTACCTTTTACTGATCGTCAATATCTATACGAGATATGGAGGAATAGATGGAGGTTGAAGAGGTAGAAGAAGTTAGTCTGGCCAGTAGTGTCGGCATGGGTAAAGAATGTTAGAATTATGTTTGGCTCTAAAGTGGAAATGAAGTTGTTCAGTTAGAGAAGCTGTAAAAGACTCTAATTCGAATTTCATATCGAAAACTTCATGATTTTAAATTATGATGAGATGAGGTAAGTGAGAGGATTCAGTAGTGATCAGAGTGGTACAGCGGAAGTATATAAACTACTTTCCGCTAAGTATGTTGATTGTTTGGTTGTTTTGATTTGACGATTGATGTTTTGATGTCTTTAAATGGTTGAATTGATTTATGATGTTTAGTTTGAAGGATTCATCCTGAGTGTGGTGTCCGATTGGAACTATCACTCAAATTAGTGTCCCATGTGAATTTGGAAGATTTTGATCCCGATGGTATCTTTGGTTGCGAAGTTACTACAAGAGACAATGAGAATTATTTTCACATAAAATAAGAAAGTATATCTTTATATAAAAATTAAAATGAGATTGAAATGAACATGAAGATAAAGCTTGCTTGTTTATTATTAAAAATAAATGATTAATGAAGTTTGGAATTTTTTAAGTTGAGTATTTTTTATTGTACTCAATTGATTATTTATAATAAAAAATTGATATAAGCAAGCATATATTGATCGAAATTCTTATTAGTTATAGAATATATATGGTTTAGAGAGGATATTTTATAAAATATTTTGTTTTCAAAGTATAATTACAAGCCAATATTTAAATAAATTTTGAAGTTGGTTTCATGTTAATTTATCCATCGAGGGTTTAAGATTTCTGATATCTGTCCGGTCAACTTTATCTATAGAAATTCCTAAACACTAGGACGAGACTTATGGACATAAGATTCGAAGAATAATAAAAGATTTTGAAGAGTGATAAATTATTTTGAAAATTAGAATGTGTTTTGAGTTATATTGTAAACCAATATTTGAACTAATATACCAAAGAAATCTATGCTAATTAATTTGAAGAGATTAAAGGGATTTAGAGAATATTTTGAAGCGAGCAAAATGTTTTAATAAATGAAGGGTTATTATTTTGATAGAATATTTAATTCGAGGAAAAGTATAAGTATATTTTGAGAAAGATGTTTCGAAGAGTAAATGAAATTTTAAAGAAAAGATATTGAGCTATATTTTGGAAAAGATGTTTTGCAAAGAAATTGATATTCTAAAAAAGTATTTGAGTTGATGTTGAAAATAATATATAGATATAGTTTGATAGGAGGAATATTTTTGAGATGATGATTTAGAAAAAAAAATGAGATATAAAAAAATTGTATAATATTTTGAGGTATTAGAAATCGTTTTGACTTGAGTATATATACAGAAGATTTAACAATTGAAAAAAATATTATAAGTGACATTATTTTTGAGAGGGTAATTTAGTAAAGTTCGAAATGAATTTTATTTTATTTTGAAGTTCTATAGATTATTTTCACTTGAGTATATTAGAGTAAGTATTACTATAGTGAGGTAACAAATTGTTTTGAAAAGTAATAAAATTTATTTTTCCATATTTGAATAATTGGTGTGATAATTGTAGCCACCGAGCGTTAGTGGACAACTGTAGTCATTGGCAAGGCAATGTTGATTACACGAAACACTATAGCCAATTGGCAAAGCAAACTACTAGAAATTCATGGCGTGACTTTGTTGCTAGATTAATAAATATATTTAAATTTTAATTTAGTATGGTTGTGATGTTTTGCGATTGAACGGCTGCTATATTGCACTATGTTTGTGATTTGGATGTGCATTGTGAGTTATCTATGATGGGATGCGTTGCGGAAAAAAAAGAATGGAAAAAAAATTAGAGTTTGATGCTAAAAAAATATGTTGAATTTTTTTGTATTGAAATAAAATAATACCATTCGAAAAGATTCAATGTAATTTATGAAAAATGGTTTTAAAATGTTAGAAGATGTTGAAATGAAGATGATATGTATAAATAATTAAAATATGATTGAGGTGGTTGAATGAATCCATTTTTTGCTTAACATAATTTTTAATTCAAGATTCTTAAGCTAATGTTAGAAACCATTTCGCAAAAATTATATAATGAGTTTGATTTTAATGGAGATAGATGCAATATTGGTTTTGATTCTTGACTGAGTTTAAATCTTAAAAAAATCTATCTTATATAAGTAATTATCAAGATAAAACATCTATCTAATGACATGTAAAAAGAAGTATGTAAATGTGATATGTAAATAAGTGGGTTTCAAGAAAAGCAGTGTTTGCTAATTTGAAAAGAAGAGAAAGAGATTCTAGTTTTTATAAATATAATCTTAAATTGTGAAGGAATGATTCAATTTTTACGATTCTTCTTCCATTAGTAAGACAAATGCATAAAAAACAACTCTGATGTTTATCATTCTCCAAAATTTTGAAGTTCCTGAAGGTTTAAATATACATTTCCATAGATTTTATCTGATGCCCCGAATTGCAAATTGGGTAAAATTGAGCTGAATTCTTTTGTTTATAACTTTTGAAAGGTTTTCCATGCCAAAATGCAGTTTTATAACTCCGACTTATGTATATTTCTTGCATTTTCAGAATTTAATACCTTTCAGAAAAACTCTCATAATTTGAGTTATGCTTAACAATTTTGCGATCCGTAAGTTGTTTTGAAAAGTTAACACACTATATAATAATTCACTCTTTGATGTTACCATTTTGTGTTTTATACCTTTAGAAGTTTTCTTAAGTGGCTTAAACCAAAACATCAAGTTGTTTATATACGTTAAATGAAACTATACTTCTTTTATCACTTTTATATGTGGCTAATGTTTATATTAAGTTAAGAATAGGTGTTCAAGAGACTATTGGGATTTATTGGCGATGAGACTCACTTTTAGTCGCCTAATAATAAGCGAATTTTCTTAAAAATGCTAAATAGAGGCATGTTTTTACAGTATAAGAATGTATGATGTGATATTATATTGTTTCCCCATGTTTCGGGATGCACCCTGATGGATGCCACTTTAGAGATGTGTATCATGTAATTATATTGTGTTTTGAATTTTCAGAACGCTCTTCGCACAAAAGAGACTCTACCGACATTTTCATCCAACACTTAGAATATTTTTACGAAATTTTATCGTATGCAAAGAAAAGAAAGTCGAATTGAATCTATTTAAAATCATAGCATATAATAAAATAAGTTGAAGAGTATGAGCCATAA
The DNA here is from genome assembly GCA_030737815.1 of Allium fistulosum. Taxonomy (NCBI): domain Eukaryota; kingdom Viridiplantae; phylum Streptophyta; class Magnoliopsida; order Asparagales; family Amaryllidaceae; genus Allium; species Allium fistulosum. Next base: position 392,671,836 of record CM060901.1, read on the forward strand.
AGATAATCGAGTAGTTGAATTTGAAAGAAGAATGATGAATACGAAGAAAGTTTGGGATTGAGTTGTGTACATCAACTTCACTATACGAAATTGCGAGAACGCAATTTTCTTAAGGGGGAAGTCTATAATAATCCGGCTTTCTACGCTATATAAATAAATAAATTTTACTAAAATAAAAGTGATTAAATTCGATTAGTGATGATTTATATTTGAAAATACAATTATTAGCTAATTAAATTATATTTAAAAAAGATTTTGTCATAATAAACTGAATTGAATCAATAAATTCTTTTCGAATATTGGTTGATTCAAATAAATTATTTTAACGGATACACAATATTTTGAAGTGTAAATAATTTTAATATGTTTAGAATAGTTGAAAAACAAATTTGTTTTGTAATAGAATGTTGAAAGATTAAATGAAAATAAGTAGACATAGAAGTGAATTAAATTAAAATTATCGAGGTGTATCTTATATAATGAAGTGTAAATTAATTTGCACGGGATTGGAGTTTATTTACAAATAGATATCAAGAATTTAAATTTAAATTATAATGGAAAATGAAGTAAAAATGGTTTGAACTAGAATTTAAACTGAATTGTAACCGGCTAAAGCAATCAAACCCAAGCCTAAACCCAATTTAATTCGTTCTTTCCTCATATTTCCAGAACACTCTCCCTACTTCGGGTTATTACTCAAAACTCGATACTCATTTTCCCTGGAGCCCTAATTCTAAAAATTATTATATACATCTTTAAAAAAATCATGTCGCATGAAGCATGCAAGCCTGGGATGACTTTTGAAGTCAAGGGGAGACGCAAGCCTGCTCGCGACTAGAGGGGACGTAGCGACTTTGGTGGTGTACAAACACAGTTTCGGATAGAAAGGACAAGGCGTACATTTATGGCGACGACGTTGGCTTCATTCAAAATCAAAGGTCGAGCAGCGACCTAGAGTGGAGATGTGTACATGGAGGAGTGATGTTTGCTAATGTGAACGTGGAGAGGGAGAGGTGCGATGTCGAGGTGCAATGTTGGGGGGCAGATTAGATGATCGATGTTAGCTTAGGGAAGAAGTGGCTGCGATGTGACCCGAGCAAGGCTATATGGGTTTGCATGAAGGATTGGGCGGCATCTGTTGGTTGATGGAGTCGCGAGTTCTAGTCGTGATGCGAAGCAGAGGGAGACTAAGCTAATTGGGGAGTACGACGTGATTGCAGACTGCGGGAGGCTTTGTGCAAGAGTTTGATGGCAACAAAGGGGACGGTGATTAGCGATTGTGCGGTAACGACGTTGGTTGCAATTTTGGAATTCAAGCGTCGTTTTCGATGAGTTTTTCCCACTCACAACTCTATCCTTCTCATTTTTATTGCTGCGTAAATCCCCATATTTTTGTTTGTTTTGCTTAGTTGGATTGATGGTTGATTTATTGGATGAAATTAGGTGTTTATTGATGATTGATGATTAATGTTGTTTATAATAGGATGGTAATGTGTTGTGAGTTATGATTTATTTGATATTGTGATAATTGATGTTAGAATGATTAGATGATTATGTAGTAATTCGATGGTTGCAAATAATTGGGTGGAATTTGAAATCGATTGGAAAAGAGATAAATAAATTAGAAGATGTATATTTGAATAAATTGCTTTGTTACCCAAAATTTCGGGTAAACAAAAATTTCTTGGAGAAGCTCCAAAGTCAGTTCGTCCGCCCGATCCTAGCTCTACAAACTGGTTACTACCATCAATGGGCGACTATACCATCGTTTTCAACGGCCAACCGCGCCTACTTTGCATCTGGAAAGACCACGGATGGAAGCTAAGCCATCGACCATCACCACTTCCTTCAGGATGCCAAAGGAACGGCGGGCCCCAAAGTAGTCTGTTTTATTTCTCACGGCCTCCTGCCGCATCCTCTCTAGAAGTTCCCACGCACGGCTCCTCCGGTGTCGTTCCCGCATACCAGAATGACCACCTCCTTAGACGTCCCCTCCTCTTCCATGCGGACCAGATGAAGCCCTTAGGCGACGCGCCTCCCTCAACATGGCACCAAGTGCTTCCAACTTTCAGATGATCCCTTAAAGCATGTCATCCAATCTCTCCTAGAGCCATAAGCCTAAGGATGCACCACAGGGCCTTCCTTGGCATCCTTTCCCTTAGCAGCCAAAGCCGCCCCCGACCTCTTTAGCACCCGCCCGATCTGGTCCTCCATCCTAATCCATGAGCTAAGTACATCTTCCGTGCAATGCCATTTCTTAGTGGCCATCCTCCCCCTCTAAGGCCTAGGTCCACCCTCGGCACGATCCAAGGTTCAGAAGTAGCTCCGCTCTCACATGATCGTCCGTCGACTTCATTCTCCATACGGCTGCAACCGGGCCCTACATGTCCACCCTTCGTCGGATGCCCGTATTGTTCAGAGCTGACACCGGACTGGCTATCTCGTGTGACCCAACTACTCCTATAAAGGTATTCGCCTAACCGTGGTGGACCGAGCGCCTTATGTCCTTAGCAATCCTAAACCTACCAACTAGGACCGCCCGCTTAACCTAAAGCAGCTTACCATGAAGCACCCTAACCATTTCAAGTCCAACTGCTCCAAAGTACACTCCATTAAAGAAGTGTAATGTTCCTCTGCTAACAATACTCCACGCATAGCCCTTTCCTCTCCCCCACCTTTCCAATAGATAATCAGAATGTCTACACCCCTACTTACTAAAGCCTACCGCTTTTCCTAGGTCTGCCATAGACCCTTCTTTCCAGCTAGTAAGAAATCCAAGCCATATGCTCGAATCTGTTTTCCAACTGGCTCCCATCCTATGTTTCCTCCAATCTACGGCCCAGAGCCTCTCCTGTGCTATTGTTCTACAACCTCAACCATCCATTTACACCCCCCACATCCTCTATATATACCTGATGCCATACCGTATGGAAAAGGGACGGATACAATAGCTTCTCCAACCCATCTTCCTCAAAAACTCTCTCCTCCTCCAAAGCCTCTCTAGTGGTGGCTTCGCTCAACTTCTGTTAGAGAGAGCCTCCATCAAGCTCTACCACTCAACCCACCGTGCTCTACCACCATCATCGCCTCTAGCTGCAAGCTTCTCACTCCAGCTTGTGGCACCTCCTTCTAGTGCTTACCTTCCGACCACTACTAGCAACCCCTTCTTCAAGAGCTCTTTCGTCTCCGAGACTCATCCTCAAGGGACGGCCTTCCTGGTGGGTCTTCCCTCAGGTCTCCTCCCCACGAGACCCTTAGACTAGGATATTGTACTCTTGTAATATTTATTTTAGTCTCCTTTATTATTCTATTGTAATAGTCTGTAAATTGTAAGGGGTCGATATAGTAAAGGAACATCACAGTGGACGTAGGCCGCATTGGGCCGAACCACTATATATCGTTGTGTATTTACTTTTTGTAATTAGTTCTCCTAGAATCATTCTCTGTCATCTCTCGCTATAGGCAAGTCTCCCTATCCTCTCTAGCCTGCCATACTTCCTACTATAGGCAAGCGCCTCCATCCGCTCCTATCCATCTCAATCCGCATTTCCCCTAAGCAACGGCCCAACAACAAAGGGCCCATATGGTCGCTCTCCGCCTGGGGGTGGTCGGCCCACAACCAACCTTGTGGCTCCAACAGGTTTGCGCCCACCACCAATGGTGAGCCTTCCCTCCAAGGTCAATTCGTCCAAAAATTAAGCCTAGCATCAGCACGGCAGTATCCTCGCCGACGCGATCGCATTCCGAGGTTTGGCCGGGTTTTCCATACTCATAACAAAAAATCGTGTCAACATTCGGGTGCCCACCGTGAGGCCCAATCCCATGACCACAAAGTTGAGAGCCTTATAGTAGCGACGTCGTGCCGCATCAGCCGACATCCCAGCTTTAGTAGCAAAAGTCTCTTGTTCCTCTTCTCCCTCCAACCAAGAAAAAGGAAGACCGACTAGAAGAGAGGAATTCAAATTCCTATTCTACAGTCCCGTGTTCCCTAAGAGAAGTGGCTACAGTCTTGTGTTCCCCTAAGATGTGGTCCCATCCACGTCCTTTAGCCCTTCTACATCCTCACACTGTGCTTCACGGACCTCCAAGTACTGCGTTGGTCGGTAGAGCGCCCTCCGCTCTCATTCCTTCTCCCCTGCAGTACCGGCAGGCGACCTGAGGGTGGTACCTCTCGACCTAAAGGATGGGACATGGAGTCCAAAGATGAGGAGCATCTTCCTTGTGCTACCAGTAGCAGCATCAAATTCCAACCCTTGGCCTCCTCCCAAGACCAATGGTAGTGGATTCAAGCATCAAAGGGAAACCCTAGAAAATTCCCCGGGTTTGCAGCATCTCCTCCTCGGTCTCACACGACACTTCCCAAGAGTGGCATGGTAAGCAACAGCTTCGTCGCCCCCATTGACGGACCGCCATGGCCTCCCTCCAAAGCTGGCCTGCATGCCCTATGCAACCCATAGCATTCTTATGTCCGCAGCCGCACATCCTACTTCATTCAGCGCTAGAGTCCTGAAGCAGAGTCACCTCTTCTGCAATCTCATCCAAGCAACTCGGGCAGCACCAACATTCTGTGACCCTTCATTAACATCCTCCTCCTGACTCGAGGGCATCCACCTTTGCTTAGGTGAGTCCGATGAAAGCAAGCCATAGCACATCCAGAGTCTCACGAGGACCACCCGAGATTATGGAATGCATCCAATCACACTCATCCTATTCACCCGGAACAGTAGGCGGGGCATAACATACTAGTTCGGCACGGGTTTGACTTGGGCTCAGGATCGTATCTCCATTCAATCAGCGGTGTGTCCCCATCACAGACCCCGAAGGCTACCACGCACTTCAACTCACACTAGGAAACTCCAAACCAGTGAAGCGCCCACAACACGCATTTTGACTGCTACTCGATGTTCACTTGGAGCTGGCACAACATGGATCCCTCCTGACAGGTCCTCCTCCAACACTCCTATGGTTGTCTCCATCTGTAACAACCCGGCATTTCGTACCCATTTAATTATCGTCTCTTGACGATTTAATCTGGTTGCTAATAGCTATTGGCATTTTAATCAAATTGAAATTCAGGGATAAAATTTTGTTATTCGCTATTTGGAATTTTTAAAGCAGTTCTAAATGTTAAACGAGCTTTAAAATTTTGTTAAGTGTCGTTTGGGTTTAAATAATAATCTCGGCCCATGTTCTTTTGTTTTGAAGCCGTGATTTCACTCAACACCCAAATACCCTTCCTCCATTCGTTAACTCTAGGTCCAAAATGGAGATAAACAAAATAATGTCGGCCCGCTTGTTTTATTTTTCTTTGGAGAAATATAAAAAAAATGGCGACTCCTTCCTTTGATCGATTAAATTAGGTCTTGCAATTTTTCTTGCTGTCTGGAGCTTCGTGCTTCTCGATTGCCTTGAGATGATCTCGTTTCCGCTTGCTTGTGGAGGCTTACGAGATTTAGGGTTTCTCTGATTTGGGGCTTTGTTCTCCTTTATGCTCTACTATGCGAATTCGGGTTGAGAATATTATCAGCTTGGCTTGGCTTCGGCTTTAGCTTGTTCTATTCGTCGATGACGACTCGGCTGCTCAAATTCGTGGTCTTCGAAAATGGTGAGTAAATTCTCACATCTATTCTAATTCGTTTGCTTGTTTGTTTTCGTGGTCTTTGGCTTCGATTTGATTTCCTTAACTAAAATATATGGCTTTGACTTTGTGATTTTATCTAGTCTTCTGCCTTCCTGTTCCTTCACAATTTTAACTTGATCTTTTTTACTTTGTCCACTGCCTTGACATTTTGTTTACTGGTGCCTTTGTTTCTCTGTTGCATTCGACTTGATAGTGTTCTTCACTGTTTGCATCACAGCTTTGACATTTGTTTACTGTATATATCACCTGACTTTGATCATCTCTGCAGTTTTGTACACTGATTAGTTGAGCATGATAGTTTCTGGTGCCTTCACTGTTTCATGTTATCACTTGAGTACATTATAGTCTTCATTGCACTTGATAATGATGTTGAACTTGGATGATCATTTCTGTAGTCACTGCACTGTGTTTTGGTGACATTTGTGTTGGTTCACTTGATAGCCTTTGTTGTTGTCCAGTTTGTACTTGTCTTGTTGATGTTGCACATTCACCTGCTAATCGAGCTTGCATGTTGCCTTCATAGTTTAATCACTGAGTTCTTCCCTGTTGATCTGTAGCTTCACTTGAGTTGTTGGACTGCTGCACTCATGTAGATATCTACTGACTTGAGATTTAGTTCTATACTTTGACCTTTTGTTCAGTGTAGTCACTGTAAACATGATGGGTATTTACTTGGTTGAGACTGGTCACTCATGTTGTAAGTAATTTGTGCATTTAGTTTGAGTCACGGATTCATGCATTTAGTTGCATCACTGATCTTTGCATTGTGGTTTCATGACTACATTGCACTACTTCATGTATGGCTTTAGTTCTGTTCCTGGTGTTCATGATACATCACTGTGTTGCCTCATTGTTTTCCAGTCTTCAGCCTGCATCATTGTTTTTGTGATGCTTTGATTTGTTGCACTCAGTTGATTGTTGGTGCCTTCTTGAATTTCCAGTCTTGTTCATTAACCTTGTGTTGAACCTATCTGATTTTTGGGTTTGACCTTGTGATCATTCTTGACTTTCACTGAGCTTTTGGGTATCTCTTGCGATAGTGGCGAGGCAGTACACGCATGCGTGTACTGCAGTCTTATCAGTTTTGACAGTTTTAAATTGATGTTCCGATTTGTTAAATTATTTCGTTGGTTAGTTTCAATGTTTTGAAGTTGTATTCTGATTTGGATTTGCTGATTCGCTGATTAACACTGTTTAGTGTTATATTTGTCGTTATCTGATTCTCTTATCGAGAAGTTGGATATACGAGATTTCTGCGACTGTCGTCTATTTGACGTTTGATTATTATTGCTTCTATGCACTAATAACTGAGTTTGAATTAGACTGACCCGTGTATTATTTTCTTTTGAATGTAATACTCGGGTCAGACCCGAGTTATTTCAGGTTGTAGATTCCCTTCTTTGAGTTGCTGTTCGGGATTTGAAGACTTTTCACATCTTCTGAAGTTGTCAGTGTCATTTTATAGTAGTCGTGTCATTGTATAGAATGATATGTATTCATGTATATTAGTCGATAATGTACTTGTATATATAACTTCTAGAGTCGACAGTTGTAGTTGTATCATATGTATCATGTCAACTATATTGTAACTGACATCGGTTATATATATATATATATATATATATATATATATGAGATTTTTGTTAATCTGTGTTCCACATTTATATTATCTGTGTTATTGTTATATCTAATGTCCTAAACTATTATGAACTATCGTAGTTTGTTTTATACTGATAATTGGATATGTCGATGGGAGTAAATAAATAATAGAAGAAAAATAAAAAGTATATACCACTCCTATCGAGATAACCAATATTAGTGTAAGGCCAATTACGGATGGTCGCTCCTATCCAGCCTTATTCTTCATAATAATAGATAGTATTTATTTTAATACTCTTTGTTATTATGAGCATAGAGGTGGGGCGTCACAGTTGGTATCAGAGCTTGGGGATTATGGACATAATATAAAACATAACTTGGATGGAACATATGTTACAACTATTGGTCGATGTTTTATTTGTGATTTGAGTCAAAACTAAAGTTTTGAAATTTTGATGAAATTTTTAAACATCTTTATTTAAAAATAAAAGTGGAATTGTGTTTTGTTGTTTTGATGAAATTGTGTTATGATGATTTGATTGATTTGTGTTCTATTTATCAGAGTGCGCAGCGGAAATAGTGAAACTGTCTTCGCTGATTACAACTGATAATCTTTAAAAAAAAAATCGAAATACGAAATTGATATGAATTTCATTTGTTGTTTACATAGCTGTGATTATTTTGTTTCTTTGAGAATTTCGAATCCGAATTGAGGATTCGAAGAAATTACAGTTATGTGATTTTTATTGAAATTTCCGCTGACTTTCTTTTGTACTAATCATATATTGATTAGATTTTTGCTGTTTTGAATTATCTTCATTGAAGATACCTTCGAATGATTTATTTGTTCATTTTGTAGTACGTGCAAAAATTTGAATTGCACGTTACTGTATTTATTTTACGTTGAACCGATACTAGGTTATGAAACGTATTTTGTTGCCGTTATCTTTATAACGAGATTTTTACACCAATGCTAAATTTTTGAAGCACGGTGTTTTGTGGCATTTTGATGAATGAGAATTCACTGATATTACATTTTGATGTAGATTGTTTTGATGTGATTTTGACGTTTTAAAAATTACTGTCGCTTTGGCTTCCGTAAACGTCAAATTTTAAAAGTGGATTTTCAAGCGGTTATTCCGCAATGCTGTTTTGTGACCGTTTTTACGGTATTTTGAGAAGTATGATTTCCTTACCGAAATTGTTACTGATTTGCTATTTTAATCACGTGATTGGAAAATCGTTTTACAAATGAAAATTGTTTTATAAATTTTTAACGATTTGCGTTTTCAAAACAATGAGAAAGCGACTTAAACGATTCAGCAAAATCGAGGATTATGACCCCTTTCTTTTACTGTTTCGCTTAACTCCGGACTTGTCCAGTTGAGAATGTGAATTGTTATTTTTACAAAATAAATAAAATTGTTTTCAGAAATTTTACATTTTGCGATTTCAAAAGAATGAGGAAGCGATTTAAACGTTTCAGCAAAATCGAGGACTATGACCCCTTTCTTTTACTGATTCGCTTAATTCCGGACTTGTCCGTTTGAGAATGTAAAGTGTATTTTTACAAAATACATAATTTTGCACTTTCAATGAAACGATGAAGAGATTTAAACGATTTAGCAAAAGTGCGGAGTATGGAACCACACTGTTACTATTTCGGTTAATTCCGGACTCGTTAATTGAAATATCTTTCGTTTTGATGATTTTGATGATTTTACACTTTCAAGGAAACGATGAAGAGAATTAAACAATTTAGTAAAACTCGTGGTTATGGGACATGTGCGTTTGCTATTTTGGTTAATTCCGGACTCGTTAATTGAAATATTTTGATGCTTTCGTGTGCTTTCGAGCCACTATGAGGACCTTCGGGTCATATGATGGACCTTCGGGTCAAATACCAGTACTAGACCTTCGGGTCATATGTTGGACCTTCGGGTCATATGTTGGGCGCCAAAATTATGATGACAGTACTTGGTAGGCTTCGGCCATATGAGATGCACGTGCGGCGTAGCTTAGACTCGCCATATGATGGGATCGATCCAAGCTTTTATGTTGATTTTCTAGTCTTCTTAATTGATTTCTAGATATTTATTGTTTCCAATTATCTGCAGGTAATTGGATATTTGTTGATATGAGTTCTGATTATCGTTTTGATAATCGGATATTTGTTGCTTCTAATTATCGCTTGTGATAATTAGATATTTGTTGATATGAGTTCTGATTATCGTTTTGATAATCGGATATTTGTTGCTTCTAATTATCGCTTGTGATAATTAGTTATTTGTTGATATGAGTTCTGATTATCGTTTTGATAATCGGATATTTGTTGCTTCTAATTATCGCTTGTGATAATTAGATAATTGTTGATATGAGTTCTGATTATCGTTTTGATAATCGGATATTTGTTGCTTCTAATTATCGCTTGTGATAATTAGATATTTGTTGATATGAGTTCTGATTATCGTTTTGATAATCGGATATTTGTTGCTTCTAATTATCACTTGTGATAATTAGATATTTGTTGATATGAGTTCTGATTATCGTTTTGATAATCGGATATTTGTTGCTTCTAATTATCGCTTGTGATAATTAGATATTTGTTGATATGAGTTCTGATTATCGTTTTTGATAATCGGATATTTGTTGCTTTTAATTATCGCTTTTGATAATTAAATATTTGCTGATTTGAGATTTAATTATCGCTTGGGATAATTAAATATTTGCTGATTTGAGATTTAATTATCGCTTGAGATAATTAAATATTTGTTGATTTTAGATTTAATTATCGCTTGAGATAATTAAATATTTGTCGGTTTTAGTTTTAATTATCGCTTTAGATAAGTGAATATTCGTTGAATTTGGAATTTGATTATCGCTTGAGATAATCAAATATTTATTGAATTTGGAATTTGATTATCGCTTGAGATAATCAATTATTTGTTGAATTTGAAATTTGATTATCGTTTGTGATAATCGAATATTTGTTGATTTGAGATTTAATTATCGCTTGAGATAATTAAATATTTGTTGATTTTAGATTTAATTATCGCTTTAGATAATTAAATATTTGTTGATTTTAGATTTAATTATCGCTTGAGATAATTAAATATTTGCTGATTTGAGATTTAATTATCGCTTTTGCTAATTGAATAATTGTTGATTTGAAATTTGATTATCGTTTTTGATAATCGAATATTTGTTGAATTTGAAATTTGATTACCGCTTTTGATAATCAAATATTTGTGATTTTGATTATCGCTTGTGATAATTCGATATTTGAGATTCTAATTGTCGTTTTGATAAGTAAATATTTGCGATTTGAAAATTCGATTATCGTTTTTGATGATTGAGTAGTTTCGATTTGAGATTTGAGCTTCGTCTTTTTCTCTGGCAATTCAGGTGAGTGATTTGATTTACTCACATTCAATTCGTGCAGTACGTGAATTCTGCTCTGTTTTCCTTTCCTTTTAAATGCTGGAACTCGATTGATTCTTGCTTTTGATAGTCGTCTGATTTTGATTCCTTGATCCCCACGATTGTTGATTCTTTTGACTTGAAGCAGTCGAACCTTTTTGATTCTATATCTGATACTTCCATAATTCCAATACTTCCCCGTTGACCTTTGCTTTGCTTATGCATTCGACATTGTTATGTTCTTATGGTTGTTACCTCTTTTCCACCTATCCCTTAGGATTACGAGGACGCAATTTCTTTAAGGAGGGGAGTCTGTAACAACCCGGCATTTCGTACCCATTTAATTATCGTCTCTTGACGATTTAATCTGGTTGCTAATAGCTACTGGCATTTTAATCAAATTGAAATTCAGGGATAAAATTTTTTTATTCGCTATTTGGAATTTTTAAAGCAGTTCTAAATGTTAAACGAGCTTTAAAATTTTGTTAAGTGTCGTTTGGGTTTAAATAATAATCTCGGCCCATGTTCTTTTGTTTTGAAGCCGTGATTTCACTAAACACCCAAATACCCTTCCTCCATTCGTTAACTCTAGGTCCAAAATGGAGATAAACAAAATAATGTCGGCCCGCTTGTTTTATTTTTCTTTGGAGAAAAATAAAAAAAATGGCGACTCCTTCCTTTGATCGATTAAATTAGGTCTTGCAATTTTTCTTGCTGTCTGGAGCTTCGTGCTTCTCGATTGCCTTGAGATGATCTCGTTTCCGCTTGCTTGTGGAGGCTTACGAGATTTAGGGTTTCTCTGATTTGGGGCTTTGTTCTCCTTTATGCTCTGCTATGCGAATTCGGGTTGAGAATATTATCAGCTTGGCTTGGCTTCGGCTTTAGCTTGTTCTATTCGTCGATGACGACTCGGCTGCTCAAATTCGTGGTCTTCGAAAATGGTGAGTAAATTCTCACATCTATTCTAATTCGTTTGCTTGTTTGTTTTCGTGGTCTTTGGCTTCGATTTGATTTCCTTAACTAAAATATATGGCTTTGACTTTGTGATTTTATCTAGTCTTCTGCCTTCCTGTTTCTTCACAATTTTAACTTGATCTTTTTTACTTTGTCCACTGCCTTGACATTTTGTTTACTGGTGCCTTTGTTTCTCTGTTGCATTCGACTTGATAGTGTTCTTCACTGTTTGCATCACAGCTTTGACATTTGTTTACTGTATATATCACCTGACTTTGATCATCTCTGCAGTTTTGTACACTGATTAGTTGAGCATGATAGTTTCTGGTGCCTTCACTGTTTCATGTTATCACTTGAGTACATTATAGTCTTCATTGCACTTGATAATGATGTTGAACTTGGATGATCATTTCTGTAGTCACTGCACTGTGTTTTGGTGACATTTGTGTTGGTTCACTTGATAACCTTTGTTGTTGTCCAGTTTGTACTTGTCTTGTTGATGTTGCACATTCACCTGCTAATCGAGCTTGCATGTTGCCTTCATAGTTTAATCACTGAGTTCTTCCCTGTTGATCTGTAGCTTCACTTGAGTTGTTGGACTGCTGCACTCATGTAGATATCTACTGACTTGAGATTTAGTTCTATACTTTGACCTTTTGTTCAGTGTAGTCACTGTAAACATGATGGGTATTTACTTGGTTGAGACTGGTCACTCATGTTGTAAGTAATTTGTGCATTTAGTTTGAGTCACGGATTCATGCATTTAGTTGCATCACTGATCTTTGCATTGTGGTTTCATGACTGCATTGCACTACTTCATGTATGGCTTTAGTTCTGTTCCTGGTGTTCATGATACATCACTGTGTTGCCTCATTGTTTTCCAGTCTTCAGCCTGCATCATTGTTTTTGTGATGCTTTGATTTGTTGCACTCAGTTGATTGTTGGTGCCTTCTTGAATATCCAGTCTTGTTCATTAACCTTGTGTTGAACCTATCCGATTTTTGGGTTTGACCTTGTGATCATTCTTGACTTTCACTGAGCTTTTGGGTATCTCTTGCGATAGTGGCGAGGCAGTACACGCATGCGTGTACTGCAGTCTTATCAGTTTTGACAGTTTTAAATTGATGTTCCGATTTGTTAAATTGTTTCGTTGGTTAGTTTCAATGTTTTGAAGTTGTATTCTGATTTGGATTTGCTGATTCGCTGATTAACACTGTTTAGTGTTATATTTGCCGTTATCCGATTCTCTTATCGAGAAGTTGGATATACGAGATTTCTGCGACTGTCGTCTATTTGACGTTTGATTACTATTGCTTCTATGCACTAATAACTGAGTTTGAATTAGACTGGCCCGTGTATTATTTTCTTTTGAATGTAATACTCGGGTCAGACCCGAGTTATTTCAGGTTGTAGATTCCCTTCTTTGAGTTGCTGTTCGGGATTTGAAGACTTTTCACATCTTCTGAAGTTGTCAGTGTCATTTTATAGTAGTCGTGTCATTGTATAGAATGATATGTATTCATGTATATTAGTCGATAATGTACTTGTATATATAACTTCTAGAGTCGACAGTTGTAGTTGTATCATATGTATCGTGTCAACTATATTATAACTGACATCGGTTATATATATATATATGAGATTTTTGTTAATATGTGTTCCACTTTTATATTATCTGTGTTATTGTTATATCTAATGTCCTAAACTATTATGAACTATCATAGTTTGTTTTATACTGATAATTGGATATGTCGATGGGAGTAAATAAATAATAGAAGAAAAATAAAAAGTATATACCACTCCTATCGAGATAACCAATATTAGTGTAAGGCCAATTACGGATGGTCGCTCCTATCCAGCCTTATTCTTCGTAATAATAGACAGTATTTCTTTTAATACTCTTTGTTATTATGAGCATAGAGGTGGGGCGTCACACCATCTGCAGCTGTCCTCTATCAGCTCTCCAAATGTTGTAGCACCAGGACACTCAAACCCACCTGGAGCAACCAGAGACTTTAACGGACTGCATTATTCACTCCCACCGAATCAAGCAATGCCTCAACCACTCTGGGCCGGGCAAGGGATGTCCTCCTAGTGTATGCCCCTAATCTGCAGTTAACAAGAAGGCAGACACACCACTTGCCTCTCAATCAACATGCCCACGGCTTGGGGGCATCCCGTCTTTGAACTCCAGAAAAATGCAAAGAAAGCTCCTCGAGTCTGCCCACCAGATCCCAGCCGCTCAGTTCATCAGTAAACCATGGTCATTCTTCCTTATCATCCCAACATCCAGCCAGAAGCAGCCAGCGTCGCCTCCAGCGACCATCTCCAAATTACAGTTGGATAGCGCTGCCTTTTGCACGAGCTTTCGTCAAAGCTTCTTCTAAGGAAGACTCTCCTAATGGGTCTTCCCTCGGATTCAGATCATCCCGAAGCATTCAAGTCCGCACTTGCAAGCAAGGACAGACTTTGGGGGGAAAAATGTTACCTAAAATTTTTGGTAAACAAAAATTTCCTGGAGAAGCTCCCAAAGTCAGTTCGTTCGCCGGATCCTTGCTCGGCCAGCTGGTTACCCCATCAGCGGGTGACCAGTTTGTCATCTTCAGCGGCCAACCGCACCTACTCCGCATCAGGAGACACCACAAATGGAAGCTCAGCCCTTGGTCATCACCACTTCCTTCAAGATCCCAAAGGAACGATATGCCCCGAAGCATGTCTACCTGATTCAGCATGGTCACTTGCCGCATCCTTTTCGGAAGTTCCCGTGCATGGCTCCACCGATGCCATTCCCACATACTAGAATGACCATCTCCTAAGGCATCTCCTCCTCCTCCATGTCGAACGGCTGGACGAACCTCCGGCGACCTGCCTCCCTCAACAAGGCACCGAGCACAAATAACATTCTGACGATCCTCTGAAGATGGTCAACCAATCTCTCCTAGAAGCATAAGCCCAAGGTTGCACGCCTGGGCCTTCCTTGGCATCCTTTCCCTCAACAGCCAGAGCCGCCCCTGGCCTCTTCGGCACCCGCCCGATCCGGTCCTCCATCCTAATCCATGCGCCAAGTACCACACCTTCCATGCAACGCCATTCTTATTGTCTTTCCTCCCCTTCTAAGGCCCGGGTCCGCCCTCGGCATGATCCTAGTATCAAAAGTAGCTCCACTCTCACCTGATCACCATCGACTTTGCTCTTCACACGACTGCAATTGAGCCCTGCATGTTCGCCCTTCGTCGGACGGTCGGGCCGTTCAGAGCCGACACAGGACTGGCTATCTTATGTAGCCTAAGTACTCCTACATAGGGATCCGCCCTACAGCGGTGGACTGACCGCCTTATGTCCATAGAAATCGTAAACCTACCAGCTAGGACCGCCCAGTTAACCCAAAACAGCTTACCGCGAAGTACCCTAACAATTTCCAGTTCAACTGCTCCGAAGTACATGCCATCAAAGAAAAGTACTGTTCCACTTCCAATTGTACTCCATGCGTAGCCCTTTCCTCCTCCCAACCTTTCCGATAGCCAATCAAAATGCCTGCACCCTTACTCACTAAAGCCTGCCGCTTTTCCTAGGTCTTCCATGGACCCTTTTTTCCAGCTGGTAAGCAATTCGAGCCGCGGCTCGAATCTTCTTTCCAGCTAGATCCCATCCTATGTTCCTTCTATGGGCAAGTCTCCTTATCCACTCTAGCCCTCCATATTCCCTACCATGGGCAAGTGCCTCTGTCAGCTCCTGCCCATCTCAATCCATGTTTCCCTCAAGCAACGGCCCAACAGCAAAGGGCCCATCCAGCCGCCCTTTGCCTGGGGGTGGATGGCTCGCAACCAACCTTATGGCTCAAACAGGTTCGTGCCCTCCACCAATGGCGAGCCTTCCCTCCAGGTTTAACTTATCCAAAAAGTAAGCCTAACGTCGATGTGGCAGTATCCTCGCCGGCGCGATCGCATTTTGAGGTTCGCCCAAGTTTTCTGTACTCATGACGAAAAATCAGGTCAACAAGCTTATTTAGAGATTATTTATGAAATGAAGTTTGAAATCTATATTTTAAAGTGAAGAATAATTTGTATTAGAAGAAGGAAAGTTTATAAAAAAGATGTTTTGAAGTAATTGTAAGATAGTTGCAATTTCTTTTTATTTAGTTGAAGGAAAAAAAATTATGGGGATTTAATATGAAGTGAATTTTTGGAAGTACTATATATTGTTTTCGATGGATTAATAGCTTTAAAAGAAGCGTTTGAATATAAATGAGGATTTAAACAAAGATTTCTAAACAATATATTTGGGGTTTGCTAATATTTTGAATTGAGAATATTTGGAATTTGATGTTTGAAAGATATTTCGAGAATATAAATTCCTTTAAAGATTTCTATATTATTAAAGTGTGAATTTGAAGTAAAAGTAATTTTGAGGTTTTAAAATTTATTTTCGGATTTAAGTAAAAAGTTTCTTTGAAACTAAATAAATCATTTCGAAATATGAATTTGAGATTAAATGAAAGAGTCAACAATTATTTTAAAAAGAGAAGGAATTGATAAAAGAGATGTTTTGAGATTAAATTTAAATGAAGTATTTTTATAATAAGTGGGAAACAAAAAATGAAGTAAAATATATTGAAATAAAAATCTTCATCTCGTTAAATACTAATTAGATAAATAATACATTTATGTGAATGGATGATTATTGATTTGTTTGCTACGAATGAGATGAAGTAAAATTACCCATTGTGTTGAATAAAAAAATAAAAAATTGAAGAATAATGAATATAAAAATGATTTAAGAGAGAGTGATTTAATAAGCGAAGCGGAAATTTGTCTAATGTTGTTT
Source organism: Allium fistulosum (assembly GCA_030737815.1). NCBI lineage: Eukaryota > Viridiplantae > Streptophyta > Magnoliopsida > Asparagales > Amaryllidaceae > Allium > Allium fistulosum. The sequence goes on from CM060901.1 coordinate 392,688,274, forward strand.
AATTGAGGGTGTTGTGTATATAATTATATTTCACCGAACGCTATGGACGTCCATGTGGGGTGTATTTATTTACTCAACATATGTATAATGTTGAATAATTCATTGAGGATCAAGTATTTGATATTTGGATGTCGGTGGATTATTCTATATGATATACCAATTTTGATTGATATTATTTGGATTTCTGACTTTACATATGAGGTAAATTATATTATTACTTATTTTAATTTAAAGCGAGAATATGATTATCTCCACTTTTTAGTGGAACGAGGAGTACGTAGTCCCAATGAGGATGTGATGACCAAAAGTATTCTTGCTGGCCCTATCCTAGCTTGACCGACCATGGGGTCACTCCCTGATGGTTGGGGCGACGTGGCCCCCTCATTGCATGGTTCACAGTCTACTGCACGGGCCAACGGGATGAATTCAGAATGAGCGAGGAGATTGTTGATGGGAGTGAGGATCGAGGAAGTGATGTACGATGTATTATGCAATGAAAGATTGGTGAAGACGCTCACAAAAATATTACGAGTTGGGTCTCCCTTTGCACCTGAGAAGCATCGAAGCTCAGGTGTAGACTCGGCTTCTGGCAGTAGCAATAATAACAGCACATATATAGTTGTAGTAGTAATGAAATTAATAATGAAGAAATAAATGAATAAGCTAAATAAATATGAATAATTGATGTTTGTGGTGTACTGTATGCGATGTATGTTGTGTGCGATGTGCGATGTGTGATGTGTGAGGTGTGCGATGTGCGATGTGCTATGGGTGTTTGATGGATGATGGATGTTTAGATGTTTGATGGGTTATGGATGTTGTTGGATGTGGTATGGATGTTTGATTATTCCTTTGATCATTGGATTATTTATTATGTTAAGTATATTATTCCTTGCGATATTTTTATATTCTCACCATTGAATCTAGACATAATCTGACCTATTTATTATTTATATGATACTAGGATCAATCCAAGACATTTCAGGTTCAGGGACGATGAGGCCAAATTTTCTTATTGGGCTTAGTTGGAGGTATTACTAGATGTATTGTATATTATGTATTTGGACTCGTGTATGTATATGATGTTGGATTAGATGTATTAGATATGTCTTGTATAATTATTTGAGATTTAGCGGGAATTCGACTTATTTTCGTATTCCACTCAAATTTATGTGATTTATTATATTTTCACTTCTGCATTGTTGACTCTATGTTCTCTATGATTTATTTATATTATGTATTGTTCTATCTTAAGGCATCACACGTTATTGTTGCTTTGTACTAAGACTGTTTACGTAAAGATGAGTGATTTTTATATTATGAGACGTATTCGGTGTTGATCTAAGGGAATATTCACATGTGCTTCACCCACATCGCCCTATTCTCCGTGTTACTCGATGGTATTACTCTGTAATACTCTTGGATAATATAGGTATAAAGGTAGGGTGTTACACTGGTATGCTATGTTAAAGGGGCATCCGGCTCTATATTGGTAGAGATGTAAGGTTTGCAACCCTGGTACATTTTATCTAGAGGTATACTATAGGAATATAGTCCCTTAACTTATCATTGTTGGAGTCCATTCTCCAATACATGCCTTACGGTTTTAGTTGTATACCTATTATGCTGGAATGTAATTTATGTTACCATTTCAGCTATGTTATATATTTATTTTAAACCCTAGACATTACTATAATATCACAAGATTTCCTATAAAATGATTTGGTTATTGTAAGGTAAAAACCCTTTCGTGTTTATGTGTGGTGTGGTCTTATGAGATACCTTTTGTTATCCAAATAATTTCTCAAGAGAATATGGTTTTTGATTTAAAGCTTTAAGGAGATGATGTCAAATCTCATCGTAAGAAGAAGTTTCTAAGCCTTTATGATGGAAAGTGTTATCACCATCATTGACTTCGAAGACGTACAATGTAAGATATGGAAATGTCATCAACTTTCATGATAGAGAACCATTCTTTGACCATGTTAACTACTATCATTACTCTCGGAGACACGTGACTAGCGAATACATTCATGGCGATAGTAATTAGCATTGAGAATACAAAGAGGGATGGACATCAAAGGAATAGGATGCTGTTCTTCATCAATAAAAAAATGCAATGGTATAAACAACAACCAAACATCATGAGCCATTAAGAAGTGTCGAAGTACCTATAGCGCAGTTGGTTGATGTTGAATTCTGTTAGCATCGCACTTCATAACAATTTGAAGATATTTCTCTATGATGACACCAAGGATCATCAACGCTAAATGGATACTAAGTGACACCGCTCCTCATCAACACTCAACACTACTTGCAAGTAATGCAACTAGCAATCAATTAAGAGGCAAAGAGTCATTAATGCCAAAGATCATTGTTACTACTAACAATTATCTTAAAGGAATCCAGCACGACAAGGTAGCCATGATGCCGCCTCTTTCTTCACCGCCTTTCTTCAGTAAAGAAGCAAGGGTGACGACAAAGAAGTTAAGGCATACCAAATAAAGTCAACAAGATCTATGTTGTGCCTCAACGTTGTCGTAATTCATTGGTGTCGTTATTTATCCATTGCTGCCAAAGCAAGCTTACCATCAATGATAAATGCCGCCAAGTATCAATGTCGCCAAAGAACAAGGCTGCTACTGTATGGTGTCAACATTCATATGATACTTGAAGGAAGTCGTGCACTTATATATATATATATATATGCAATGTTGATGACGAATGTCGTCAAGGTCCACTGAAGTCATCGATGCTATACTAAAGCGACGCCAATCATCATGATGAAAGCTTTCAATGCCTCCTTTTGATTGAAGTTGACAAAATCGTAGTTCATTGTTGTCGCATATCTCCAAAGGAATGAAGTCGAAGTCCACCGCCATACCACATTGATGATTGTCAAAGCTAAGCTTGCTAACACCAAACATACCAAAGCCAAGATTTCTAAAGTCAAGCTTGCCGAAGATGAGCGCCAGGCCGCTCATCAACCTCTATAAATACAGATCTAAGGGTCTTGGAGAGAGGTCAAATTCTCTCCTCCTACTTCTTACATTTTCAACTTTGTAAACTCTAAATCAATTTAGGGATTTTGCCGATTGTAATACTTGAACCTTGCATGCATAAGGAATTGAAAATCAAACAATTACATAGAATATGGACTATGACTTGTGACTAGCATGACTTTGAATTTGGACTTTTCTAGCATATTCCTTTGACTTCGAACTTGCATATTGACTTGAATTTCAAGTACATGTTGACTCAAACACTGCCTTGCCTATTGCATATAGGTTCGAACTATTCATGATATTCGAAGTGACAATGTCTTCGATACTAAGAGTGATTACAGACTTGGAATCATGCATGCTTCAAATTATGACTTCGATAGCATTCAATACTTCATTCTAGTAACTTCGAACAACCTCGACAAGGCCACTCATTAGTCAACTCTATTTCCTAATCACTTTTGGGGTCAACGAATTTACTCATTAACACATAGCATATCGACTTGATTCAAACTTATGATTAGCATACTGACCTAATCCTTTATGACTCATGACATGATCATAGCCAAGATATTGAATGTGCATAAGATCATCATGGTGTTGACAATGAGCTAATGACATCCTTACTTATTTGCCCAAAGTCATCCTAGCATATTTCAACAAAGTCCATTCTTCTAAACACTTTTGGATGTTAATGAAGAAATTCGTTAACATTTTATCACTAGAAGGAGGGCTCGAACCTCCAATTCCTTATACCTCTCTCCACAAACTAATTACATAAAGTTATTTTGTTTCAAAGAAAATGGTGAGAACCAGAAGAAATGAAGAAGCTACATCACAAACAACTTTGGAAGACAATATTATCCTAAGCTTCAATTTAGAGAATATGGAAGTTGGACAATCTTTAGCTCTAACAAAACTCACAAGCAATAAGGTCGAGGAAGAAAAACCTCCAAGTAAGGTCCAAAATGAGGTATCTGACACATGCTCCCCAAGATTGAAAATGAAAGAATCAAAAGGACTATGATAAGTCAACAAAATGAAAATCAAGAAAATCAAGCAGGAAAGCCCATCGAACAATTGGATAGCTCAATAAAAGAATATAATATAGACTACTATGGTGGCGAAACTAACCAAATAATAAAGGACATGCTTAAGGAGAAAGAAATCCCTGACCTAAGACAAGATAATAGCTTTCAAAGAACTCCTTTGCCAAAGGAAATATTTGTTGTTAGAATTCCATCTCACATCAAAGTTCCTTTACTAAAGTATGATGGAACCACTGATCCAGGTGAGCACAAGTTTGTATAACACTTTTGGGGCAGTCTTTTGTTGGCTCTTCCCTGTAACTTTTCATAGAGCAGCTGCTTAATGGTATAAGAATTATCGGGAAAGGGCCACCTGCTCTTGGGAATAATTTTCTTATGAATTTGTGGCTCAATTTTGCATATACAGAGACCCAACTATGGATTCCAGTATGTTAGCTAATATCAAACAAAGGCCATGGGAATTTCTCAGTGAATACCTAAAGAGATTTAACATAGAAGCATCGAATGCGGAAAATGCGACCGATAGAGAAAAGTTGAAGGTAGTTCGATCAGGGCTAATTAAGAAAACTCCTTTTTGGAAAGAACTTTATATTTGTGGATGTAAGGACCTACAACACTTCTATTTCCAGGCTAAAAAATTCATTCGAATTGACGAGATATACCATGTCATGAAGAAATCCCAACAGAACAGCAAAGAAGAAAAGTCTAACTCTGGTCATTTCAACAAAAAGTCAAAAAGGATGAAAGTAGAAGAAATAGTCGGAAAGAGATTTCCGAATCCAATTACGTAGACTTAAGCAAACCCCTTTCCCACATCTTCATCATGGATAAAGATGATGAGAAGTTTCCTACTCCTTACAAAAAACGTAGCCATCTCGAGTCAAATATTGGAAAAGACTATTGTGCCTACCATAAACTAAATGGACATAAAACTGACGAATGCCGCATTTTTGCAGGAATAATTCAGAAAATGATCAAGTCAAGATTTCTAAAAGAATTCACTAAGGAAAATTAGAATATTTCCCACTTTGAAGAGAGTAATCCAAACACCTAAAGTCTAACTTTTTCTACAAGAAGAAAAGCAGCTTTGCAACTTCAAATCCAGACTCTGGTCAAACTGTGAACTTTTGTGGCAGTTGCCTAACATGGATTATTCTTACTCATAAAAAGTTTCTAATTTGATTTGTACTTAAGATTCATCATGTATTGACACAAAATTCGAGTTTCTTTACAGGTTAAAATAAAACGAATCCACCGCATCCGGAATGTTCTTGATTTCCCTAACAAAGCATAACAAATTTCTAGTCTTCTTTGAGAAAAGGATAGTACAAATATCCAAGATGAAATGACTCTCTATCTCAAGGCTTGAATCAATGTAGAATCTCATGGGATTTTGAATCACCATCAATCTTCCATCCTAAAATGGTTCCTAGAAAAAGGTAAGTATCCAAAAATTTCCCAAAAGAAGGGATTCTTAGAAAAAAGCATATTCTTGTCTGTAAAAGTCTATTAGTTAATGAATTATGACTTTTCATACTTGCAAATAAGATATTCTTTTTCGCTAAGAAAAACTTAAAGAGGTGCAATTATATATATCATATAAAGGTGGAAACAATATACACTAATTTTTTTTTAACAAGCCATTTTATTACCAAAAGATTTACTGAACACGTCTTTAAGAAAAATTACTTTCAAAAGTCAAGAAGAATTATTTCCAGATATCTTACAGATGAGGGAAAATAAATATTTGTCTATTTCAAGAAAGATTTATCAGACCTTTAGAAAATATTATTTAGCATTAGTAAATGCACACAAAAGATTTTGGTTTTGAGCATGTCTTGACAAAAGCATTTTCAAAGCTTTTCGAAGTTATTGGGAAGGAAATACCTATACATATTTTTCAAAGAAAGGTTTTTAGAACTACCAAAACTTATTAACACCACAAAAATGCTAATTAGAAGAGTCTACTCTCAATTAAAGGACTATCGGTTCATGAATCATGACCACTCGGTCTCTTATTTGATGCTTACATTTCTTTTATAAGAGTGACCCAAAAACCCTTCTTTATGGAAACGCTAGGAAGGGACTTCTTTATCAAAAAGTTCAAATATTCGAAACCTTTCCAAAATAATGACCAATTTTAGGAAATAGTTCCTCGATTTATTGAAAGGGTTTATTATGGAAAATTCTTTCTTCCAAAAAGAAGTTTCATGACAGAAAAGTTGATATTCAAAAGGGTATTCACAAACATTTCAATTGGCCAAAAATTATTTTCACAAACAATTTTTTCAAAAAAGAAAAACTTCTTTAAAGCCTCTGACGCACTTTCGAAGCACCTCCTAGAGGGAGGGACAAAAACCTCTGATGCATTTCCAAAGCGCCTCCTAGAGGGAGGGACAAATTAGTTTAGCACCTAACTAACAATCTTTTAGAGGAAGACCAATTAAGCATAAGCTATAATGCTTCGAAACAAAGACAACCCTTAGAAGGGGCACAAATAGATAAATGGACGAAGATGTCCATAGTTCGAAGCAGAGACAAAGCCCAAGAAGGTGCAAAGAGAAAAGGGACTAGGACGTCCAAAACTCGAAAAGAAGCAAATATAAAAGACATGAAAGAGTCCAAAGCCCAATGGAGAGATAAACGGAATTAAGCGAAGAACATATCCTTACTAGAAAAGTAAGAATAGTTTTATTCAAGGAATAGATGAAAACACACTTTAAATAGATCCAGACTAGACCTAGAAATAAGGAAACTTCAAAGGAAGGTCTATGAGATAAGTATCAATAAACTAATTGGGCCCACTAAACGGCCAAACAGTCGAACGGAACTATCCTGCAAAACAACCAAACAGCAGAAGGAACTACTATACTGAACGGCTAAACAACTGAATGGAACTGCCCTATTGAATGGCCAAACAACTGAATAGAACTATTTTGTTGAACGACTGAACGGTTGAAAAGCTAAACACTGAACGGAACTACCTTGCTGAACGATTGAATAGCTGAATGGAACTACTTTGTTGAACGACTGAATGGTTGAAAGGAAATACTTTTTCGAATGACTGAATGGTTGAACGGAACTACTTGGCTTCAACTTAATAATAATAATAAGTAATAAACACCTTAACAGCTACTTATCTCCTAACAAGTGGCATTCCTTTAAACAAACAAGAATCTTCGTTACTACTCGAAGTATTAGTCCACAGTAAAAGTTTTCGATTTAACATTCTAGTATAAGATAAAACTACGAATTCTTTTCTACGCGAATTACTATCATTAGGCGATTTTCTAATCTTCTACTACTATCAGATGGGCTTTTGAGCTTCTTATCATCATATTGAATTATAACGAACTGTTGATTGAATGTCTAATTTTCTTGATAAATGAATGTGTGATTTTCTTGATAAATGACAACTTGGTTTTCTTGTTGATTTTCTTGATGGTTTTCCTATTGAATTTCTTGTTTTCTTGTGGAGTTCAGGTTTTATTTTATTGCTAGTAGGGATTTCCAATCTTCTATTATTATCAGATGAGGATTTATGTTCTTCTATTATCAAATGAGGATGTTCTGAGTTTCTTATTACTAGATGTTTTTTTGGTCATCTTGTGAATAGATGGGATTTTGATTTCTTATTATCAGAGGATATTCTTGGTTCTTATTACCAGATGGTTTTCTATTCTTCTTACTATCAGATGAGATTCTGGATTTCTTATTATCTGAGGATATTCTAGGTTTCTTATTACCGGATGGTTTTTTTGTCTTCTTACTATTAGATGGGATTCTAGATTTCTTATTATCAGAGGATATTCTGGATTTCTTATTACTAGATGGTTTTTTGGTCTTCTTACTATCAGATGGGGTTATGGATTTCTTGTTATCAAAGGTATTCTGGGTTTCTTATTTCCAAATGGTTTTCTGGTCTTCTTGCTATCATATGGGATTCTGGATTTCTTATTATTAGATGATATTCTAGGGTTCTTATTACCAGATGGTTTTCTGGTCTTTTTACTATTAGATGAGATTCTGGATTTCTTATTATCAGAGGATATTCTGGGTTTATTATTACCAAATGGTTTTCTAGTCTTCTTAATATCGGATGAGATTCTGGATTTCTTATTATCAGAGGATACTTCGGGTTTCGTATTACCATATGGTTTTCTAGTTTCTTATTATTGGATAGGATTTTGGATTTCTTACTATCAAAGGATATTATAGATTTCTTATTAACAGATAGTATTCTAGATTTCTTGTTGATGGTAGATGATTTCAGGTTTTAAAATAGAAGTTACCACAAGAAGATAAGAACAAAAAGTTGAATAACAAAGGAATCTGATCCAAAAGATTACAAGCAACTCAATACTGAAAGCCAATCTTGGACAACCAAAGAAGAATTAGCTCGGGAGGAAAAACTTTGGAGCCCACGCTAGTCTTCTAGAAGAGCTTCTTGCCTAGCCCTCCGTCTATCTACCAGGTGATATTATTCCAAACTGGAATACTCATACTTAAGAGCATGCAGGTGATTTACATGATATCTAAACAATAAAAAGTTCAAAGTCAAAAATAACCTTTACTACAAGTCAATGACTAATGAGTAACCAATATCGAGTTCATAAGAAAAGCTTAAACTTTGGGTTGACTATAAGAACACAAATGCTAAATTTACGGTAAAAAGATCAAGTTTATGGGTATGTACTAAAAACATGAATGATAATTAACATAAAAGGATTCTAAATATAATGCTGCACCAATAAAACCATGCCGAGTAAGTAGATTAATACTAAATGCCACATGAGTTATGCTATAAAGTAAAAATGTGTTAGTATCAAAATCATATATTAGTATTAACTCGGATATATGGAATTTAAGATTTTAAATGATCTCAATAATTTGAAACTTCCTTTGTTTAAGTTTGAATCACAGAAGAAAGAGTTACGTCACCAGATTGAATAGATTCGGAAGGCGGCAAATAATATGTTTGAGATTATTGACTTTATAAGTCAAGGCTTCTACTACACTTCGGGGGGGAGGAAAATTTTATCCATATAATTTCTTAGGAGAATATGGTTTCTGATTCGAAGCTCTAAGGAGATGATGTCGAACCTCATCGTAAGAAAAAGTGTCTAAGCCTTTAAGATGGCAAGTGTTATCGCCATCATTTAATTTGATGACGTGCATCGTAAGATATGGAAATGACATCGACTTTCATGACGGAGAACCATTCATTGACCACATCAACTACTATCATTACTCTCGAAGACATGTGACTAGCGAATACATTCATGGTGACAGTAATCAGCATTGAGAATACAAAGAGGGATTGGTGTCAAAGGAATAAGATGCTGCTCTTAATCAATAAAAGAGTGCAACGGTATCGACAACAATCAAACATCGTGAGCCATCAATGAGCGTCGAAGTGACCTATAGCACACTTTATTGATGTTGAATTCTATTAGCACCGCACTTCATAGCACTTCAAAGATATTGCTCTATGATGACGCCAAGGATCATCAACACCAAATGGATACTAAGTGACATCGCTCCTTGTCAACACTCAACACTACTTCCAAGTAACGCCACTAGCAATCAATCAAGAGGCAAAGAGTCATCACCACCAAAAACCATTGTTACTACTAACAATTATCTCAAAGGAATGCGGCATGACAAGGTAGCCATGACACCGCCTCTCATCTTCACCACCTTTATTCAGTATAGAAGCAAGGGTGACGACAAAGAAGTCAAGAAATAACAAATAAAGTCAAAAAGATCTACGTTGTGCCTCAATGTTGCCGTAATTCATCGGTGTCGTTATTCATCCATTGTTGTCAAAGCAAGCTTGCCATCAAGGATCGATGTCGCCAAGGATCAATGTCGCCAAAGAACAAGGCCGCTATTGCATGGTGTCAACATTCATATGATACTTGGAGGATGCCATGCACTTATATATGTGATGTTAACGATGAACGTCATCAAGATCTATTGAAGTTATCAATGCTATACTAAATCGATGCCAATCATCACGATGAAATATTTCGATGGCCTATTTTAATTGAAGTCGACATAACTGTAGTACATTGTTATCGCATATCTCCAAAGGAATGAAGTCGAAGCCCATCGTGATATCGCATTGATGATTGTCGAAGCTAAGCTTGCTGAAACCAAACATGCCAAAGCCAAGATTACCGAAGTCAAGCTTGCAGAAGCCGAGTGCCAAGCCACTCATCAACCTATAAATACAGACCCAAGGGTCTTGGAGAGACAATGAATTTTCTACTCCCACTTCTTACATTTTCAACTTTGTAAACCCTAAATCAATTTGGATATTTTGCTGATTGTAATACTTGAACCTTGTACACATAAGGAATTGGAAATCAAACAATTACATAGCATATGGACTTTGACTTGTGACTAGCATATTCAAGTTTGATTCATAATTTGAACTTTTGAACTTTGATTTGACTTCGACTTTGGACTTGTATAGCATATTCCTTGGACTTTGAACTTGCATATTGACTTGAATATCTAGTACATGTTGACTCGAACACTGCCTTGCCTATTGCATATAGGTTCGAACTATTCATGATATTCGAAGTGACAATGTCTTCGATGCTAAGAGTGATTACGGACTTGGACTCATGTATGCTTCAAATTATGACTTCGATAGCATTCAATGCTTCATTCTAGTGACTTCGAACAACCTCGACAAGGCCACTCATTAGTCAACTCTATTTCCTAATCGCTTTTGGGGTCAATGAATTTACTCATTAACACATAGCATATCGCCTTGATTCAAACTTATGATTAGCATACTGACCTATTTCTTTTATGACTCATGACATGATCATAGCCAAGATATTGGATGTGCATAAGATCATCATGGTGTTGACAATGAGCTAATGACATCCTTACTTATTTGCTTAGAGTCGTCCTAGCATATTTCAACAAAGTCCATTCTTCTAAACACTTTTGGGTGCTGGTGAAGAAATTCGTTAACACCTTTATTTTGAAAGATTTTATAATATTAAAAATTCATTTGATTGTGTTTTCTCACTATGGTTTACCAGACTGATCTGGGCCTTATTTTCTTAAAATTCTATGGGCAACCCAAGCATATTTCCAAATTTAATTATGGATGCTCTTGAGCTTCAGGAGACATGCTAGATGCGTCCAAGACATATTCACGTATCATTATTTCCATTGTATTCCTTGTTTTCTATTTATCAATGTTTGTGAGGATAGGTTGTCATAACTGTCTTGGTCGATGATAGGTTAGTTGCACTAATTGATATATATATATATATATTACAGTTTTATTTTGTAAAGATCATTGGTATATTATATATTACTCGTCACGTTGTGAGATTCTATTCTTTCTTTTATTTTCTTTCATCCCAACAATCTACCTTTTTAGTACTTAGATGCTCGGCACGTGAATTCCATGGATGTATTAGTGTCAACTTTTGAGGGTCGAAAAGGTAGGTTGTTACACGTGGTATCAGTGCTTAGGTTGAGTGAACATCTAGGTTTTGGTGGGGTAGACTCATTAGAGATAGGGTTAGTAATACCCTAGAATGAGTTTGAGTGTATATTTATATGAGTGCGTATTTATTAGTGCTATAAAAATGTTTTATATTATGTTGATTTATCGGTTGAGTGGTTTATGAATTCTAGTCAGTACAAAAGAAACAACTGTATTAATAGGGGTTCCTAAACACTTTAACTAGACAAATCGACATAGTATTGTTTTGAAAATTTGGTAAATGAAATCATTTTACCTAGAATTATATTAAAGAATAATTTCTAAAAATTTATATAGGTTCATGATATGTTTGTTTATTAGTAAATGATAATATTCAATTATTATCATTTATTATTTGATTGGTTGTGCTTGGCCAATTTATGAGCAGTTTTATCTTTTCATTGCATGGGTTGGGTAGATAATAATTGTGGGAACAAATAAATAGATACCTTCTGAATTAAGTTTCACAGTTTGACTATAGGGCGTTCGGTGATAATGTTGGGTTAAATTTCAATTTTAATAAGAGTTACTTATTTTAATCTAAACAAAGATGAACATTTGAGAAATGTTTTTATATAAGAAAGTGAAATTATATAAGTATGGTTTATAAATATGGTTTATAATTAAAAAGGATTTAAACTGAGAATTTGAGAACTTAAATCCTGATGATTTTGAAAATTGTTTTTCAAGTATTTGGAGAAAATAATAATAGTATTATTTGAAAGTATTTATGAATAGAAATACTTTAAAATGGATTAAAAGAGATAGAAAGCACTGAACTCACTTCTGCCGTTGGAAAATAATTCTGGTGATGACTATAACATCATCGGCTTCGTTTTCGAGTTTCTGAGTGAGAGAATGCTACCGCTGTAATTTACTATAGAGTTGTTTTGGTAAAAAAAAATAATTCCAAAAGTATGATTTGATATACAAAAGAAGATATGTATATTATATTATTATTATTTCAAATTGATTTGAAATAAAAACCCGATACTTAGTTCTCAAGCTTTCTATTAAGAAATATTATTGACTCGTGTATCCTAACCATTAGGATAGTTTGGTTTTAGCATCTCATTATGATGTGTTGTTTGGTATTTTTCATTTGTTGAAATAAAATGGAATTTTCGACAATTTTGGACAGTCGAAATCTTCTGAATTAGTGGAGAACTTAAAGCCAAGTGTTTGCAAAATTATAAATATAAAAGTAGAGTTTTGTAACTCTAATGGGAAGATAGTAAGTTGAAACAAATTTTAAATTTGTTGCATATCTTGGTTATGTAAAATAAATCTGGTATTGTATATATACTGTCATGATATAGTAGGGTATTATACAAGTAAAAACTTAAGTTTTTATGAAATATATTTTGATAGATGATTTTTGAAGTAAAAAGGAATGGTATAAGTAAGAACCAATAAGAATATGTACACAAGTTGTATGAAGATCATTTCTTCGCATGGTTTTGATCCAAAATTCAAGTACATGATTTTGAGTGATTCACACCGACCCAAATAAGGATTTATCGCTTGATTCTCGACGGCAAACGCTTTGTGAGGGTTCTTGGTATGTTACTAATATTTTCTATCATAGTATATGGCCATGTAAGGAGAATGAAGATTTCTAATCAAGAAGCCAATCAGAGTCTACATTAAATAAATGAGTGAGTGATACTAGTTCAGAAGAAAAGTATATGTATTCGAGAAAGTGATCGAATCAGATATTACGTACGGATGATCTATATACATCATACAAGCTTATGGAAAATGTTAAGTAATTATGTGAGCTTATTTCTTTTTTGGTTTGATAGTGATGAAATTTTGGGGACGAAATTCTTTTAAGGGGGCAAGAATGTAACGACTCGAAATTTTTAACGTTTCGAATTTGAATATTTAAGTTATTTAAATAATCAAATTTGATTCATATATAATAAATAATAAGAAAATCCAATTTTGATAAAAATAACCAGATTTTTAATTTAGCATTTTTACATAGATTTATAGGATTTTTACGTAATTTTAATTTGGAAAAATATTTAAATTATCGTTAGACGTATTTTATAGCAAACATTAGTATTTTTTAAATTTCATAGAATAAAATAACCTGTGTATTTTTGTGTTGTTTTGTGATCATATCGCATATGCAATCATATTTTTATTTCTGTCGTTTGCGGTCCATACGCGTACGGGATATTGTGTAGCGGTGTATCGCAAAACTCGCTTTTCAAACCTTTTTGAAATTAAATCAAAACCAAAAGTTTTAACTACCATTAATTGTGATTTTCCTCTGATTTGATGGGTGGCTTGAATTTTCGGCTTGCTTAATTTTTAAGTAATACGGTTGGTGATAGGCATATCCACATCACTTGACTTCATTTCATTCATACTTTTGTTATATGTCTAGTATACCAAAACAGAGACTGATAAATAATAAACTCGTCTCACAAGTTTACAAATCAGATTTCCACTACTTTGGAATTCTGTATTAGCTATTTTTAACAATAAGTATGTTGTAATTAATTACAACAACAAGCTAACAACTATAGTAATAATAACTATAGCGATAAATCAAACGTTATACTATTTAAAGAAATAGTACAACGTAGAAACGAAAATGATATATATATATATATATATACTCTAGAAATCTAACCGGTTGAAGAAGGAAATTTCGTCTGAGGCTTGTCGTAACAATTTCCTTAAGACTTTATTCAGTCTCCCAAGATACAACAGACGTAAGCTGCTCGAGATCGTGATGTGTACGATCTTCTATGTGGTAGAACTGATTATGATTTTAAGAAACGAAGATAAAAAAGAGATAATTCGGTTTTAAAATTGAGTGAGGAAAGTGATCAGGTTTCCTCCTTATTTATAGCCGAATTCCCAATGGCTACACCCATTGAGAAAAGTAGCATCCCTTCATTTGCAACGCCAAAAAGTGTCACTGTTCACAATAGGCACTTCCTTTCATTTGCAATGCCAAAAAACTGTTGCTGTTTGCAACAGCCGCGTCCGTTCGTTTGCAACGGTTCAGAACTGTTGCTGTTCGTTATAACGGTCATCTGAAATCATGTCTCTTCATCAGTTTGCAATGGTCACAACCGTTGGAAAATCCGTATCTATTTAAACACACTTCTGTTTTAAAATCAGTCCATTTTTTAGGTAGCAAAAATATATGACACAGCCTAATCTTATTGGACCCGCACCCGCATCCGACACGGCCCGGTTCGGTCGGACGGGCGGGCAGCGGCGCACGCGCGCGTGTTAGTCCATGGCCATATAGGTCCTCCCCCTCGCACAAAATTACCTGACCCTAAGGGCCAATATAGGGATTGAGTGTACACTATATAAACAAGAAAATGGACTTATTTTTGGCGATGTGGGATATATCTCATTCACTATTTTTGAGAATTCTAACAATCCCCCACATGAATGACGATATATTTCTCCTCCACATAAAGTGTAATATCACACAGTTCATATGAAAATAATGCTATATCGAGGATAAGTAGATATTTCACTTTGAACTTTTCCTAGTTAAAACTTATCGGATATACTTGGCTAATCGGTGAATTATTTCATCTTGACCTGTCAACTATTATTGTATAACCAAACAATAAGCTTTACAAAGCATTATTTCCCTTCACATCCAATCTCTTGGTTGTGTTCATTTTGGTCCTGAACAATTTTTGGTTCTGCGAGTGTTTATAGAGAACAAAAGACTTTAATATTCTCGTAGAGCCGACCCAGCTCACACTAACATAGGTGATCACAACCATTAAGAGTATCCTACATATACCCCACTTGTTATTTTCAAGATATGGTCATCATTAAAAAACATAGTATTATCCTTTTAATACTTCTATAGGCATGCATTTATATTGTGCACCATAGGAATTGAGTAGGACTAAGTCCAAACAAATGCATTACGTCTTGAGTTATTCAGAACTGGTTTGCCTATTGATCCTAGTCCGTGGGATCTCCAGTTGCTAGGATAGGTTTCCGTATAAGATAACTCTTGTTGGTTTAGGCTTTTAAACCCATTCCCCTCGATGCGCAGTTAATTTTCTCTCTTGATAAACCTTTAGTAAATGGATCCGCTAGGTTATCATTTGTTCGCACATAATCTATGGAAATAGTTCCATTTGAGAGTAACTGCTTAACTGTGTTATGGCGTCGACGAATGTGTCGTGACTTTCCATTATACACAAAGTTTTGTGCTCTGCTTAATGTTGCTTGGTTATCACAGTGTATGCATATGGCCGGTACAGGTTTAGGCCAAACGGAATATCTTCTAAAAAGTGACGAAGCCATTCTGCTTCTTCGCCTGCTTTATATAAAGCGATGAAATCCAATTCCATAGTGGATCGAGCTATGCATGTTTGTTTAGTAGATTTCCATGACACTGCTGCCCCTGCTAAGGTAAAGACATAACCACTCGTTGATTTTGATTCCTCTGAATCAGCAATCCAATTTGCATCACTATATCCTTCTAAGACGGCAGGATATTTTCCATAATGTAAGGAATAGTTTATGGTATTTTTTAAATATCCAAGCACTCCCATTAGTGCTTTCCAGTGTTCCTTCCCTAGGTTTCTTGTATACCTGCTTAATCGACTTACTACATAAGCTATATCTGGTCTTGTGCAATTCATGAGATATATGAGACATCCTATTACACAAGAGTATTCCAGTTGCATTGCACTCTCATTAGCGTTTTTATGCAGTACTTCTGATGGATTATACGGCGTTCGTACTCCTTTAATTCCAAAATTTTGAAATTTTTCAATCACTTTTTCTACATAATGTGACTGAGATAATTCAATTCCATTAGGTGTTCTTATTATTTTGATTCCCAAAATAACATCTGCAACTCATAAGTCTTTCATATCGAAATTGTTGATTAACATCTGCTTAGTGGTCTCTATTACCTTAGTATTTGGACCGAAGATTAGCATATCATCTACGTATAGACAAATCATCACGTATGATTGTCCAATTCATTTGTATTAAACACATTTATCACATTCATTTATAGGAAAACCATTTTTCATCATGACACTATCAAATTTTGTGTGCCATTGTTTTGGAGCTTGTTTTAGTCCGTATAATGATTTGACTAATCTACTCATCGAAAACAGAGACTAATAAATAATAAACTCATCTCACAAGTTTACAAATCAGATTTCCACTACTTTGGAATTCTGTATTAGCTATTTTTAATAATAAGTATGTTGTAATTAATTACAACAACAAACTAACAACTATAGTAATAATAACTATAGCGATAAATGAAACGTTATACTATTTAAATAAATAGTACAACGTAGAAACGAAAATGATATATATATATATATATAAATATATAAATCAACTAGAAATATAACCGTTTGAAGAAGGAAATTTCGTCTGAGGCTTGTCGTAACAATTTCCTTAAGACTTTATTCAAAGTATCCCAAGATACAACAGACGTAAGCTGCTCGAGATCATGATGTGTACGATCTTCTCTGTGATAGGACTGATTATGATTTTAAGAAACGAAGATAAAGAAGAGATAATTCGGTTTTAAACTTGAGTGAGGAAAGTGATCAGGTTTCCTCCTTATTTATAGTCGAATTCCCAATGGCTACACCCGTTGAGAAAAGTAGCATCCCTTCATTTGCAACGCCAAAAAGTGTTACTGTTCGCAACAGGCACTTCCTTTCATTTGCAACGCGAAAAAACTGTTGTTGTTTGCAACAGCCACGTCCGTTCATTTGCAATGGTTCAGAACTGTTGCTGTTTGCAACAGCCGCGTCCGTTCGTTTGCAACGGTTCAGAACTGTTGCTGTTCGTTGTAACGGTCATCTAAAATCGTGTCTCTTCATCAGTTTGCAACGGTCACAACTGTTGGAAAATCTGTATCTATTTAAACACACTTCTGTTTTAAAATCATACCATTTTTTAGGTAGCAAAAATATATGACACAGCCCAATCTTATTGGACCCGCACCCGACCCGGCCCGGTTCGGTCTGTTGGACAGGCAGGCGGCGGCGCGCATGTTAGTCCATGGCCATATAGGTCCTCCCCCCGCACAAAATTACCTGACCCTAAGGGCCAATATAGGGATTGAGATTACATTATATAAACAAGAAAATGGACTTATTTTTGGCGATGTGGGATATATCTCATTCACTATTTTTGAGAATTATAACAACTTCTACATCTCTCCTCTCTTCCACTTCTTATTTTACCATTTTCACTCCACTATAAAAGAAAAAACTCCACCCTCCTCCTTTCAAAAATCAATATCTCCACAACCAATTGAAATTAGCCTAAACTTCTAACATAAAAGTTGTTCATTATCACCTCTAGTATTTTATAAAAATAGTCGTTCGATGTTTCGTTGAGTGTGGTGGTGGAAATCATCTAATATCCACCGTTGTTCAAATAATGGTGGATTTTCGATGATTGCGGAATGGTGAATGTAGGATGTGGGTGTGTTTGTATCGTCGAGTGGAGATTATTAGTGGTAATCGTAGAATTTCTAGTGGCCTAGGGTAGTCATGGTGGTGGGATGAACGGTTTGGTCATAAATTAATTTCCCACGATGTAGTGATCGAGGGGAGGAGCTGCGGCGCTGGGAGGAAGGTCGAGGCAAGACGGAGGCATTGGTGCGGTCGGGGAAGTGCGGTGGTCGATGGTGGAAGCTCGAGGTAGAGTTTCATTTTTTATCTTGGGTTCAATGATCGAGGTTATAGACAGTAGAGGGAGGAGCCGAGTTGGCTAAGGCGGCGACCAAAGGTGTGGTAAGGTAGTAGGGTCACAGTGGCATGGGTGGTAGCATTGATCGTTGATTGGAGGAACGGTGGAGGAAGGATGAACGAGACAGGGTCATGGAAGTCGAAATTTGATTTGGGATGGAGCATGGTCGGATTGTGATATAGGCGGCCGGAGGAGGTGACGAAGGTGGCAGCTTGATGGGCTCGTGAAGTGGAGTGAGGTGATGTTCTCCGATATTCGATAAGTGGTGTGGTGGGTGGTGTCGCGTGCATGCCATGCATGTTCGTGCACATAAGCAGGGATTAGAATTGTCGAATTTGGGAAACGAGAAGGGAAGGTTACTGTGCGTGTTTGTGTCGATTGGGTTGTGGGCTTGGTTCGGTGAACTTTGATGAGAAATTATTAGATTTAGTTGTTTAATCTTTTAATCAGGGAGCCTCTACTGGACACAAATTTAAACTTAATCAATGACACAACACAACAATTGTTGGATGTAATTAATCTAAGTCGTCAGCAAATTGACCACGTCATCTGCTCCTTCTTAAATTTCTCATGCTCAAAATTATTTTAACCCATCTTCTCAACTAATTTCACACAACTAAAATCACCTATTCCATCGAAAAAAAATCCTCACTCACAACAGCAAACACATTAACCTCCATATATCGTCCAACCTCGAGTTTCTTGCCGAAGGCACTGCCATTGAAGACCTCTTTAAGCTCAACCGTGTCTTGAACAGCGGGAGGGAAACTCCCTCTAGGTAAAGGGCAGTTCAAGCCCTTACAGAAGTGTACGCAAATAGGGTCCCTGAAGATAGAACCGATACCACCAACTTATGGTCGGCCGAGCTTTCCAAGCTTGCCGCTAATGCTTTCCGAGCACAAAGGATTTCTTCTGTTAATGCATAATATTCGCTTTACCAGGGTTTTCCTTATAATTGTAGTATTATGGAGTCATTGCAAATATTATGGATGTTGAATACATGTTATTTTGTATTTCATGCTATTTTGTCATGGAACAAAAAGGAAGACCATGCATAGTGGTTGCTAATGATTTTATATTGCTAGTTTCTACAACTTCTAAAGTAATCATCTAGTCATAGCAACTTATATTAGAATTTCCAGTTAAAAGAAACATAACTTGTTAAACCTTTTTATGTACTTTGTATTGTTTATTGGTATAAGGACAAATTTTCAAATAAGGCTCGGCCAGAAAACTATTTGCGCAAATAGGCTCTGTGGGAAACTGATTGCAAAAATATATCTTGTTTTTATATAGCTTGCGCAAATATGGATTGTGCAAGCTATAAATCAAGCTTCAAAATTCCAGCAATCACAGAATCTATCCCCTACTTCTCAAACGCCTCTCCTTTTTTCTCAAATTCCATCTCAATCCACATTCTAACCCATCCCAAATCAAACCTCTCACTTATTTTCAACCATGCACTTGTTTAATCTCTAGATGGAAAACTCTTCTTCATCTTCACAAAAAAGAGGTAATAGTTTATTGTTGTTAAAGTTGTTGTTGGTGTTGATAAGTACTAGTTGCTGAAATATTAGTTAATGGTTAATGAAATTGGAAACCCTAGTTGAAATGTTAATGTTGTATTGTTTATTTTGACAGTAGACATGGTTGTTTGGGAGATTGATGATGAAACGTTGTTATGTACCTGAAGCACAAATCAGTATTGCAAGCTCAAGTCATATTGACATTGATGTTGATCATATTCTGGAGACACAGTTAGATCCAATACTGCGTAAATTCCATTCTTGACCATCAACCTTACATGCTTATTTACGTGAAGTTGTTTCAAGCCAAAGATCCGGTTATCAAATTCGCATTGATGGAAATATGCTAATGCCTCTACATCCTGTTGGTCCATCCATGCCATGGGTGCAACGACCATATCCAAATTGTGACTATGGAGATATGTGTGTAATTGTCATTTGTAGAAAGGGAAAGAATGTCGGGCGAAGATTTTCGGTTATAATTCATACAATGAATATAGATTGAACCCTCGTGAAGTTGATTGTTGTAATTATTTTAAATGGATTGATTTACCATTGTGCAAAGGGGACTTGAGTATGCCTATGAATTGCAAGCCGAAATAAGGTGTTTCAAAAAGGTGAATGAAGAACTAAGGAAAACCAGTTGGAGGCCAAGATTTTGCTAGTCATTTACACCTAGGAGAACATCGTCACTTTCTTGTTTTTGTTGAAATGCAGTATCCGAATTTGAATTTCTGAATTGTTTGTTGATGTTTAATATGCATTATGTGCTAGTTAATCACTTGGATAAACAATGAAGTGATATTGGGTTTAAATGTAATGTAGAACTATAGTCTTGATTATGTTGGTGAAATATATTGGTTATGTTATTATATTGATTTCCTTGCATGATTTTGCTTGAAGATTGATTTGACTGATTTTGGTTGAAGATTGCCTACGGGAACAACATCTTATTGGGAAAAATAAGGTATTAATTCAACAAATTTTTGTTTAGGATTTTGTCACAAAATCAAGATTTTTAATGTAGTCTTGTAATTGATTTTATAGATAATGTCAACGGTTCCAACTATATTTTACTATGATGGAGAATTATTGGTTGATGAAGAAGGTAAACCTAGATATGTTGGTGGAAAGTGAAAAGGATCGAAAATAAAAAATTATTGTAGTTTTGTAGAGCTTAAACAACGGGCATTTGAAGTGACAAAGGTCAATTCTCTTGAGTATGATTTAAAACTAGCGATGAAATGGGTTAGAGATGATGGTTCATCCGCTATTGATTCGAAAGAGGGTGATAATTTAAACTCTACATTTTCTGTTGGAATGAGAATGATAGAAATATTTGTTGCAAAAGCAGAACATGTTAATGTGGTAGAAACACATTAGTTCATAATTTCTATGGATGAGAATGTACCGACCACACAGTTTCAAGAAACATAATGGTCGGTATATCCTTCTTATTTGACAAGTCATCTGGGCAGGGAGTTTACAAATTTATTGCACAGGTATAGCAGAATGGTTGGAGTATCTTCAAGTCAACCACAAAATATAGGGCATAACTCTATACATCCAAATCAATCACAACCATTGGGAAAGTGAGTAATATTATACTCTAGCACTTTCATTTTGACTTACGTTCAAAGAATTTACTCTTACTATTATTTTTTGTATTTGTAGTGTCGAAATAAATGCAGCGTAAGAAGCATTCATTGGTTTTGCTAACGACGACGATGACGATCATGTTGATATTGCAAATGATAGTGAAGCGCAATTGGATAGCATGCAAGCAGCATGTGCGGATGATGTAGATAGAACTCGGGTCGATCAAATGGAGGTTAACAATGATGCAATCATATATGAAGATAGTCAGCAAGCTAATGATGGAAATGTTGAAGATGAGCAAATCACATATGAAGATTCCCTAACCGATGATTTATGCACTGCAACAATGATGGTGAAATCGATTATGGATAATTTTCAATTAGAAGTGGAAGTGTTTGGAAGAGAATGTGCTGAAAAAGGACCATGAGTTGGGTTAATTTTTGAAAGTAAATAGAAGCTCGTTGAACAATTATGTGAATGAGCGATTAAATGTTCAGTTTCTTTTCAAGTACTGAAATCGCATGCAAATCAATACACGATCCGTTATGATGTGGATGAAACATGTCATTGGAGAGTGCATGCTAGCCTATACTTGAGAAAATCTTAAAATTGGTGGAAAATAAAAACATGCGGTGGCGATCACACTTGTTTAAAAGAAACCATCAACTCAAACCATCGACAGGCAAAGTTTATATGTAGCAAAATACTTCCCTTGATTAAAGCTAAAACAAATATGACTGCAAAAAACAGTTCAAGAGACAATGTCAAATATGTTTCATATAAAAGTGAGTCATTCTCGAGCGTGGCATGGACTACAGAAAGCTGTTGCAATAATTTATGGAGATTGGAAATTGTCATATGCATAATTGCCAAAATATCTTAGAGTCGTGCAACGTACCAAAACTAGAAAAGTATATGATATTATTCATAGTCGTGGTGTTTTTGGGCTCTCGGACCTTCTATCGATTTGGTTTCATCCACTGTTGACCTATACTGTCTATTGATGTCACTCATTTATACGAAAAGTATATGGGTGCATTACTAGTAGCTACTGGTGTAGACGCTAACCAAGGTCTTTTTCCATTAGCCTTTGTTATTGTACAAACAGAGTCTTGGCAAACGTGGAGTTGGTTTATTTGTTGCATATGGAATTATATTCCATCTGTACGTATCCGATGTATTACATTTATCTCAGATCATATGAAAGGAATTCCATGTGCGCTAAGACAAGCTTGGCCAATCGAACATCCTCATCGCTATTATATGGCAAGTTATATTCAAATGTTCTAAAAACAGCGACCTGCCGCTCCTTCCTCCACTACACAACACCCTCATACTATCAACATTCCATCAACGTAAAATCATTTATACGCCAACACGAACAACAAACTGTCGTCAATACAACTGAATATAATCAACACAAACCATCGACATTACATATCAAGATCATGTTCCAACAAAACAACACATGTAACAACCCGCATATTTTACGATTGTATATTTAAATATTTTATTTAAATATAACATCGTTAATCGGATTAAAGTCCGAAAAGCTACTTTTTGTAAACAGTCGAATTGGGACACGAGACCACTTCCATTGAGTCCAAAATGGCATTTACAACTTTTTTGAGTATAAACATCGATATTTTTGGAGTTGAGTGAAATTTTCTATTTTTCTATTGGGCTTTGGGCTTGGGATTCAGCTCATTACTCATCTAATACCCTATACTCCACTCAAGTTCCTTCATTCATTCTCATTTTCCTAATACTCTCTAGCTAAAGCAAAAATGGAGGAAGAGAAAGGAAATTAGAATTCCAAACCCTAGTTTAATTAGGAAATACAAATTCTAGCTCCAACATCAAAGAGAAGCTAAGGTAAGCATCCTCTTCTTCTTCTCTATCTCAATCTCTCTCCAATTTCAGAAATTTCCTATAACCTAACTTAGGAAATATTTGCTTATTAGCTTAGATTGGAGCTTCTTGAGTTGAGATTGAAGAGGAATTGGTCTCTCCTTTGTTTTAAAGCTTCTCACTTGTGTTTTGAGTTTAAAAGGTGAGTTCTTTAACTCACATCTACGTCTATAGCTATCATTGTTGTTAGCTATGAATTCCTAACATTTGTGCATATTTATTTGCTTTTGATTTGAATTGATTTGGTGAATTTTCCAAATTTTAGTGTTTTGGTCCAATTTTATGAAAATCCTACTATGGATGTTTGGACATTGATATTTGGGGTGTGTCGAAGAGTCTATAAGGCTGGGTTGTCGCTTGGCGTAAATCCCTAGTCGTCGTTGCTCGCTCGATCGCTCCCGAATCATTTTGGCCATCATGGCCTAGGAAAATTGTTGCCCATACCAAGTGTTTAGACGTCTGGATATCAATTCCAGACGTCTGGATAGGCCTTCTGGAGAAAAGAATATACGGTAGAAAATAAAAATTGTAGAAAACAGAATCAGACGTCTGAAACTAACTTTTAGACGTCTGAAACACCTTGTCAGACGTCTGATACCACCTTTTAGACGTCTGAAACACCCTGTCAGACATCTAAGGCCATCTTTCAGACGTCTTGATGGTTTCTAAATTTCCAGAACCTAAATCCAGACGTCTGGATTGACCCCCAGACGTCTAGAACTGTTCATTTTGCCTATTTTTGCTGTTTTTGAGTGGATTTCCAATTTTAATCGATTTTTGTTGATCCGGTTAGTTGTGATCACTTATTATCGACTTTGATGACTTCTTTCTTTGGATTTTTGGGAATATCCATTTTGATGGATTTGGTATCGATTTCTTTGGATTTAACTCACGTCTTCGTATGTGAATCTTTGATGATTGATTGTTTCTACAATCATTTTTATGATTTTTCACTTCTAAATACAAAGGTTTCTATACTAGTAGTAAATACTCAAACTCTTTCATCAAAATGATTTCGACACTATTTTAAATATAAAGCTCTCTTTTAAAACCGCTTTTCCAATCTATTAGTATATACAAACCTTTACCGCATTCGTATGAGAAATCTAATTAAACGGCTTAGTAAAACAAGTGGTATAAAACGCTTGCGTTTACTTCATCAGTTAATTCTTGGACTTGTGCGATTAAACTTCTGTGACAATTTTCGAGTGGAAATCTACAATTTATTCGTAAATATTTAAGTTAAGCCAGTGGTTATGGGACATGAAGCTAAACTCATTTATTTACTAGCTTAGTGTGGTTCACACTTTTTATTGATCGATGATGATCATTTTGTGATTTAGACTAGCGATGTGCGATGTCTATTTATTTGTGTGGGGACTAAAAACCCCGTTTGTGGAACTTCGGTTCAATTTGGTGGGGTAGCGACCCATGTCTTCGAGCCGTTTGTGGAGCTTCGGCTCAAAATTGATGGTTAGCGACCATGGAATAGCGTTCCGTTTGTGATGCACGTGTTGGCGAGTTTTCATGCTCCCGTTTGTGATAAGCCTCCCCCCTTTGTGATTTCTGGATTTCTGGTTGTGATATCTAGAATTTGTGTTTCACCAATTTTCGTGGTTTGCATTGATAAGCTCTATCAATATTTATGTTTTGGTGAATAATTTAAAGAATGTGATTCTTTTTGGTGTTTTGAGATGATTTGAGATATTGTATGATTTTTGTTGTTAATTGATGTATACTTGACACAGTATGGCATTTTTGTTATGATACGTTTTTGGTCATATCTCTTATCCTATCTCATTTTATCTGATATATATAGCTAGACTGATCCATTTATTATTTTCTTCTTAAATAATACCCGGGTCAGACCGAGGTATTTCAGGTGCTTCTGCTTGACTTCTTATTTGGGACCATCATCTGACTTTTGGCTAACTACTTTAGATTAGTAGTTTTTGTTGTTATACATTCGAGATAGAGACTCCTTGATGTATATATATTCTTTTGTCTAGCACTTGTACCTATTCTTTTGTAATGTAGTGGATCTAGTTTGACCACTACTTTGATGTACACTTTTATGTGTTATATTCATATTTGTTTCCACCTTAGTGATATGATTATCTATGACTAATTTGTGTTATCTTTATTTCTATATTTGTTTCTGAAGTCCACATAGCCACTGTGTGGTAGCTTTGAGTTTGTATTTTGATATGTCGGATTTCCTTTTGAAATGAAATGTAAGTTATATTATCTGACATATCGGTACTCGCACAAAGAAATTACACAGATGGTCGCTCCTTAACAGCCTTATCCTTCGTGCTAGTCGATGGCATTACCCCGTAGTGTCCTTGGCTAGCGTGAGTATAGAGGTGGGGCGTCACAGCTTGGTATCAGAACCAAACTTTGTAACAATGTAGAATAATCTAGCAAGGATCATTATCCTAAGTCTTTCTTAGGAATCGTGCCATAGGATTTAATTCGAGTCTTCGTACCGTTCTATCCTATTTTCTTTTGTGATGCCTTGTTTTATCAATCAAGTTTGTTTGATATTCATTCTGTGAATAACCTTTTTATGTCTGCTCAGCAACTTCTAGATCTTGTGAAAAATGCTCAAGCTATCGGACCCATCCCAGAGCCTACTCATCCTAAATCTGGGTTTGCACGCTTGTGCAGTGATTACACCAGCTTGGGTGGAAAGCCTTTCAAAGGTTCCGAGAGCGTTATAGAAGTCCAAGCTTGGCTTAGAACATGCGATCGCATCTTCTCCCGCATGAATCTTATTGATCTGCATCGAGTCCATGTGGCTTCTAGCATGCTCCAAGAAAGAGCATTAGATTGGTATGAGCTTCTGATCTTCGAAATTGTTGAAGCGGATCTTACTTGGGAGCAATTCCGGGAAAGATTCGAGTTAAAATTTGTGAGAGAAGCTGAAAAGGTATCTCTAGCTCGACGCTTAATTGACCTTGTTCAAGGTGAATCTTCTGTGACGGATTACGTCGCATCTTTCGAATCTCTATCTAAATATAAGGCCGAGTATATTAATACCCCATTGAAGAAAAATCAGAGATTTGTCTATGGGTTGAATAAGAATCTCAAAAAGCCATTACTTCTGAAACTAGAAGTTTCTTTTGATCAGCTTGTTGATATCGCTCTTCGACTCGAAGAGGCCGATAAAGAAATTGATGTTGAAGTCAAACAAAACTTCAACAAGAAGAGGCCTTTTAAATTCAAGCCTAATCCCAACAAGAAAGGGAAGCAAGCAACTTCGGTAGCAAAAACTCCTACCTCTAGTCACGGAGAATGTTACAATTGTGGTTCTAAGGACCATTATGCGAACAAGTGTCTGAAGTCTCTTACTTGCCGCTATTGCAAGAGTTCGGGTCATACTATTTCTTTGTGTCCCAAACTTCAAAGCAAGAAGGAAGGCAAGCTAAATGTTGTGCAAGCCCCTACTGACACTTCTCGTGGTCAAGGTATTTCTCATTCTATCCTTGATGTCATTATTATATTTCGTGATTTTCCTATTCAAGTTCTTTTTGATACGAGTGCATCTCACTCTTTTATATCAAAAGAACTTGTTGATGCTTTGTCTTTGAATGTTATTGGCTTGATGACTTCATTGAGAAATGCGAATCCGGTTGGTGGATCCGCAACACTCAGTTTACTGTGTAATTGTTGAAATTATTTTATGTGATTATGCCTTCCGAGCCGATTTGCATGTTATGCGCTACCTAGGTTCGGAATGATTTTGGGAATGGAATGGCTTAACCGATATGAAGCCCATATCCTATGTCCTGAGCGGACTATATATCTTCGACATCCTCAATCTGTTAAGCAGATTTCTCTTGTTCTTAAAGATTAAGATTCCAATTCGGGAGCATCCTTGTATTCTCTAAATCCTCATGATGATGATAATGATGATGAGGAAGATGTCATTTCCCTCATTCACATTGTTCGTGAATTTCCCGACATATTTGAGCCCGTATTAGGATTACCACCTAAGCGAGCAATTGAGTTCAGAATTAATCTAATCCCTGGAGCTCTACCTATCACTCGTCCTCCTTATCGTATGTCCAATAAGGAAAATGAGGAGATGCATAAACAATTATCCGAATTGGAAGCGAAACAGTTTGCTCGTTCTAGTTCCTCTCCATGGGGAGCTTCAGCTATTTTTGTGAAGAAATCTGATGGTACACTTAGGCTTTGTGTTGACTACCGCAAGCTTAATGATCTCACCATCAAGAATAAATATCCCTTACCTCGTGATTTATTCGATCAACTTAATAGTGCTAGAGTCTTTTCACAGTTAGACTTAGCAACCGGTTTTCATCAACTCCGTAATGCAGAGGATAACATTCCTTTGACATCGTTATGTACTCGTTATGGATCTTATTAATGGCTTGTTATGCCATTTGGTTTGACTAATGCTCCAGCTTATTTCGTTGACCTTATGAATCGAGTTTTCAAAGACTTCCTCGATCGATTTGTTCTCATCTTTATCGATGATATTCTAGTTTATTCTAAAACCGAGGAAGAGCACGAAAAACATCTTCGGATTGTGTTGGAAACTCTTAGGAGCAACCAATTGAAAGAAAAATTTTCTAAATGCCATTTTGGCAATCTCGTGTGAAATTTTTGGGGCATATTATTTCTAAATCCGGAATTTCCGTGGATCCTTCAAAGATTGAAGCGATCCAAAATTGGAAGAGACTGGAGAGTGTGACGGAAATTCGTAGCTTTCTCGATTGGCGGGCTATTACCGTCGGTTCATAAAAGACTTTTCTAAAATTTCCATGCCTCTTACTAGTTTGACAAAGAAGGGAGTTAAATACATTTGGTCAGACAAATGTGAAGCTGCTTTTCAAAAATTAAAAGAACTCCTTTCCGATGCTCCTATTCTTGTGATTCCCGAAGGGAACCAAGACTTTATTGTTTACACCGATGCTAGTTGTGTTGGTTTGGGAGCCATTCTCATGCAAAGGGAACGTGTTATTGCTTATGCTTCAGGCAATTAAAGCCTGCCGAGACTAGATATGCCACTCACGATTTAGAGCTCACGGCTATTGTTTTCGCCCTTAGAATTTGGCGCCATTATCTTTTGGGAGAGAAGTTTGTTCTCTACACCGATCATAAATCTTTGAAGTATTTATTTTCTCAAAAGGAACTTAATTTGCGCCAACAACGTTGGCTCGAGTTTCTTGCATCTTATGTTCTTGATATTCTTTATACTCCCGGAAAGGGAAATCTTGTTGTCGATGCCCTTAGTCGTAAGCAACAGGCGGTTGTTTCCATGATGATATCCGAATGGAATGATCTCGCAACTTTATCCACTTGTGAGATTCGAGATCGTGAATCCAATTCATGTTCATCTCTTGTTTTGTGTAGCCTTGAGGCTCATCCTTCTCTTTTAGACCGCATTCTTGAAGCTCAAAAGCATGATCCCGAATTGGTTCTTCTTAGCCAAAGTTGTAGGGATAAAATTGATATTAAAGGTTTGAAAGACTTTGATTTTGATGTTCGTGGCGGTATTCAAAAATTTGGTAGACTTATCATGCCAAATATTTGTGATCTTCATAAAGATATTTGAGAAGATTCTCATCGTTCTAAATTTACCATTCATCCCGGTAGTAGTAAAATGTACGTGGATATGAAGCGACTTTACTATTGGGATGGAATGAAATCTGATATTGCTAACTTTGTTAAGTGTTGCATGACTTTCCAACTCGTTAAGGCCGAGCATCGAAGGCCCGGCGGGTTATTGCAACCTTTGGACATTCCCATTTGGAAGTGGGATCAAGTCTCCATGAACTTTATTGACGATCTTCCCCATTCTCGTTCGGGTCATGATAGCCTATGGGTGATAGTTGATAGACTTACAAAATCCACCCATTTTATTCCCGTTCGGTCCAATCGGACCGTACCTATTTTTGTTAAACTCTTTGTCAAGGAAATTGTTAAATTGCATGGAGTTCCTACTTCTATTGTTAGCGATCGTGATCCATTGTTTACTAGTGGATTTTAGAAAGGTCTTCAAAAAGCTTTGGGAACGAAGCTTAATTTTCCACCGCTTATCATCCTCAGTCCGATGGACAAACCGAGCGTGTGAATCAAACTCTTGAAGATCTTCTTCGTGTATGTGTTCTTGATTTTGGTGGAAGTTGGGAAGATTATATTTCTCTTGTTGAGTTTTCGTATAATATTAGCTTCCAATCAAGTATTGGTATGGCACCTTTCAAGGCACTTTACGGAAGGCCATGCTAATCTCCTTCGTGTTGGCTTGAAGCCGATGAGAAGCGGGTTTTAGGTCCAGATTTTATCCGTGATGCCATAGAAAAGATTGACCTTATTCGTCATAAGATGAAAGAAGCTCAAAGTAGACAAATATCCTATGCCGATAACCAAAGAAGGAAATTAGAATTTTCTGTGGGAGATTTGGTGTTCATTCGTGTTTCACCTATGAAGGGTGTTGTGCGTTTCAGTCGATCGGGAAAGTTAGCACCTCGATATATTGGCCCCTTTCCCATCACCAAACGCATTGGTTCCGCGGCTTATCGCCTTTTATTA
This sequence comes from Allium fistulosum, assembly GCA_030737815.1. Lineage (NCBI taxonomy): Eukaryota > Viridiplantae > Streptophyta > Magnoliopsida > Asparagales > Amaryllidaceae > Allium > Allium fistulosum. The sequence continues at coordinate 392,718,179 of CM060901.1, forward strand.
CCGGCTCAGTTTTCTGCTATTCATGACGTATTCCACGTCTCTCAATTAGGAAATGCCTTCGAGATTCCAATTCTATTCTTGAGCCCGGTGTTATTGAAGAAATTGAAGTTTCGCCTAATTTGACTTATGAGCAACATCCTATTCGTATCATTGCTACGGAGATTAAACGCCTTCGAAATAAAGATGTTCCTCTTGTGAAAGTTCAATGGTCCTCAAATCCTAAGAATTGCTCTTGGAAATCCAGAGAATTCATTGAGCAAACACATCCGGACTTACTCTCTCGTGCTCTTTAAAGGTGAACTTCTCATTTCAAAATTTCTTCTTTTGTGTTGTTATGCCTTTGTATGGTTGTTACTTTTTATTTCTTTTTTTCCTTAAGTATTGCGAGGACGCAATTTCTTTAAGGAGGGGAGTCTGTAACAACCCGCATATTTTACGATTGTATATTTAAATATTTTTATTAAATATAGCATCGTTAATCGGATTAAAGTCCGAAAAGCTACTTTTTGTAAACAGTCGAATTGGGACTCGAGACCACTTCCATTGAGTCCAAAATGGTGTTTACAACTTTTTTGAGTATAAACATCGATATGTTTGGAGTTGAGTGAATTTTGCTATTTTTCTATTGGGCTTTAGGTTTGGGTATGGGTTTCAGCTCATTACTCATCTAATACCCTATACTCCACTCAAGTTCCTTCATTCATTCTCATTTTCCTAATACTCTCTAGCTAAAGCAAAAATGGTGGAAGAGAAAGGAAATTAGAATTCCAAACCCTAGTTTAATTAGGGAATACAAATTCTAGCTCCAACATCAAAGAGAAGCTAAGGTAAGCATCCTCTTCTTCTTCTCTATCTCAATCTCTCTACAATTTCAGAAATTTTCTATAACCTAACTTAGGAAATATTTTCTTATTAGCTTAGATTGGAGCTTCTTGAGTTGAGATTAAAGAGGAATTGGTCTCTCCTTTGTTTTAAAGCTTCTCACTTGTGTTTTGAGTTTAAAAGGTGAGTTCTTTAACTCACATCTACGTCTATAGCTATCATTGTTGTTAGGTATGAATTCCTAACATTTGTGCATATTCATTTGCTTTTGATTTGAATTGATTTGGTGAATTTTCCAAATTTTGGTGTTTTGGTCCAATTTTATGAAAATCCTACTATGGATGTTTGGACATTGATATTTGGGGTGTGTCGAAGAGTCTATAAGGCTGGGTTGTCGCTTGGCATAAATCCCTAGTCGTCATTGCTCGCTCGATCGCTCCCGAATCATTTTGGCCATCATGGCCTAGGAAAATTGTTGCCTATACCAGGTATTCAGACGTCTGGATATCAATTCCAGACGTCTGGATAGGCCTTCTGGAGAAAAGAATATATGTCAGAAAATAAAAATTGCAGAAAACAGAATCAGACGTCTGAAACAACCTTTCAGACATCTGAAACACGTTGTCAAACGTCCGGTACCACATTTCAGACGTCTGAAACACCCTGTCAGACGACTGAGGCCATCTTTCAGACATCTGGATTGTTTTTGAATTTCCAGAACCTAAATCCAGACGTCTGGATTGACCCCCAGACGTCTGGAACTATTCCTTTTGCCTATTTTTGCTGTTTTTGAGTGGATTTCCAATTTTAATCGATTTTTGTTGATCCGGTTAGTTGTTATCACTTATTATCGACTTTGATGACTTCTTTCTTTGGATTTTTGGGAATATCTATTTTGATGGATTTGGTACCGATTTCTTTGGATTTAACTCAGGTCTTCGTATGTGAATCTTTGGTGATTGATTGTTTCTACAATCATTTTTATGATTTTTCACTTCTAAATACAAAGGTTTCTATACTAGTAGTAAATACTCAAACTCTTTCATCAGAATGATTTCGACACTATTTTAAATATAAAGCTCTCTTTTAAAACCGTTTTTCCAATCTATTAGTATATACAAACCTTTACCTCATTCGTATGAGAAATCTAATTAAACGGCTTAGTAAAACAAGTGGTATGAAACGCTTGTGTTTACTTCGTCGGTTAATTCTTAGACTTGTCCGATTGAACTCTTGTGACAATTTTCGAGTGGAAATCTACAATTTGTTCGTAAATATTAAGTTAAGCCAGTGGTTATGAGACATGAAGCTAAACTCATTTATTTACTAGCTTAGTGTGGTTCACACTTTTTATTGATCGATGATGATCATTTTGTGATTTAGACTAGCGATGTGCGATGTCTATTTATTTGTGTGGGGACTAAAAACCCCGTTTGTGGAACTTCGGTTCAATTTGGTAGGGTAGCGACCCATGGTCTTCGGGCCGTTTGTGGAGCTTCGGCTCAAAATTGATGGTTAGCGACCATGGAATAGCGTTCCGTTTGTGATGCACGGGTTGGTGAGTTTTCATGCTCCCGTTTGTGATAGGCCTCCCCCCTTTGTGATTTCTGGATTTCTAGTTGTGATTTCTAGAATTTGTGTTTCACCAATTTTCGTGCTTTGCATTGATAAGCTCTATCAATATCTGTGTTTTGGTGAATAATTTAAAGAATGTGATTCTTTTTGGTGTTTTGAGATGATTTGAGATATTGTATGATTTTTGTTGTTAATTGATGTATACTTGACACAGTATTGCATTTTTGTTATCATACGTTTTTGGTCATATCTCTTATCCTATCTCATTTTATCTGATATATATAGCTAGACTGATCCGTTTATTATTTTCTTCTTAAATAATACTCGGGTCAGACCGAGGTATTTCAGGTGCTTCTGCTTGACTTCTTATCTGGGACCATCATCTGACTTTTGGCTAACTACTTTAGATTAGTAGTTTTTGTTGTTATACATTCGAGATAGAGACTCCTTGATGTATATATATTCTTTTGTCTAGCACTTGTACCTATTCTTTTGTAATGTAGTGGATCTAGTTTGACCGCTACTTTGATGTACACTTTTATGTGTTATATTCATATCTGTTTCCGCCTTAGTGATATGATTATCTGTGACTGATTTGTGTTATGTTTATTTCTATATTTGTTTCTGAAGTCCACGTATCCACTATGTGGTAGCTTTGAGTTTGTATTTTGATATGTCGGATTTTCTCTTGAAATGAAATGTAAGTTATATTATCTGTCATATCGGTACTCGCACAAAGCAATTACACATATGGTCGCTCCTCAACAGCCTTATCCTTCGTGGTAGTCGACGGCATTACCCCGTAGTGTCCTTGGCTAGCGTGAGTATGGAGGTGGGGCGTCACAACACAATACCAACCCCAACATGAAGTTGAACAAAATATATCATCCATACACTACATAAACATCAAAAACTACATAAACATCAACAACTACATAAACAACTAAATAAACATCAACATGATATATCATCCAAACAACAAAACCACTCAATCATAAAGCCTTCTAACCTCAAAAGGTTTGTCTCTTTTCTTATTCTTCTTCCTTTTATAGGTGATTGGAGCTAACTTTGGGATTCATCAAAGGTTGAAACAGGTATTTCTTGTTCTTGAGTAGGACTGAAAATTATTTCCTCTTGTTGTCTCTCCCACTGCAGCCACTCTTTATTTTGCTTTAGAGTTGGCTGACCAACATACCCAAATTATTGTTCGCCTTCATTCCAAATAGGCCATTGAGGATGAATTTCTCCCCCGACATCATGTGTTCCCTCCATTTCTGTATGTGGTTCCTCCCCTTCCATTTATCCTTCCTCCGCTATTGTATGTGTCTCCTCCCAAGTATGTGGTTGTTCTTCTGCAATATGCAAAGGTATTGCTGGCCTTCTAAACTTGTTTCTTCCTAGAATCATATCAAGTATACATCGTAAGTCAATACATTTAGTTTTCATTTCTCCGACTCCATACGATTCTCTTCAATTTCGTCAACCACATCCAAAGCGCTATATATCCCGCTTACCTACGTGAAATACAAAACAATGTAACAACGAATATGCTCTAAAAGTATGGATAATCAAAATTTATAACTTAAAATACTAACCACATCATGCTCTAGTGGAGCTCGGGGAATGTAAGCAACTATTTTCCTAGCCGACTTTTTCAAAATATAACAGCGAGTTATTTGCCAATACCAATACTCATACTCACTCAACGGTGTTAGAGGATTATGTGCTCGTTCAACATGATCGGTTCTTGAATTCCATAAAGTGATACTTTCCTGAAGGATGTCCATCCAACTACTGGTTTCTGGGTCTAATGGCACTATGGGATCGGGAATGTATTGGTGGTCAAAGCCAAACTGTCTCATCACTCGGTCCAAAGCATATAGTTCAAAGTCCAAAAAAAGGATTAGTCTACTCTTAGCGATCCAACCCGCATACATATATTCAACGTCAGGATGCCCAAATTTAATCAACAAAGAATATGGTTCCAGGTCGCGAAATCATGTGCTAACAATTCCAATTCATTTTGGTAAAATATTATATTTTTGGGAGTTTCACGCCAACTCCTAGCACAATTCCACCTACACCCGAATGGAAGATAAGGATCTAAATCCATATGAATTCTTACAGAAGGCCGTCCAATAGCAATATGAGAACAAGATCATATTTGCAACAATGTTGCAGAACCGCCTAAAACTTTTCTTTTTTCTAAAGCAACATTTGTCAACTCACTGTACAAATAACAAAGTACAACACTAACCCATGAATGGTAACCACAATTTACTAAATATTCCAGATATGACAAAATTTCAAATTCAGTCTACATTTTGAAAGATCTGAAAAAAGACGACAACTTAAAAAGTACAAGATAACAACATGACTACGACGAAGTATATCTAAATCTGTCACACCTTCGGCTAGTGGTTCAGAAAATTCACTTTTAAACCAAGTTATTGCTAACTCACTTTTAGATTTTATTGCCTCTTTTGGTGGAAATATACCAAGAAAATCATGACACAACTCCATATAATCAACATTCAAATTTTGTAAACATACTGGGAAACTGTCCATGCCTAGACCAAACAAAAGGTAAACATCATCTAGAGTTACAATCATTTCTCCCACTCTAAAATGAAAATTATATATTTGTCTCAGGTCTCCATCTATCACATAATGTCGTAATAAGATGATGATCTAGCCTAATGTAATCAACTTGCATTGCTTTTCAAAACCTGCCTATTCTTAGGTTTTGTTCCAACCTAAGACTTTAAAATCTATTTCTTTAAGCTTGCTTGAATGATCACAAAGTTTAATTGTTTCTACATCCTAATTTATAACAAAGAATTGCAATTAATAATTCATATTTGCATTTTGGATTAATAATAATTCAATGTGTATAAAATAAATACCTTCATAAGCGAATCATTTCGACTTCTATGATGATCTTGAAGATAAAGAACACTTCTATCTTCGGGTCCGGGAGGCAATTCTACAATATATTTATCATCCAATTATTCATTCAAAAAACAATTTTGCAACTAGGTTTTTTGGAATGATTTATCAATAACTAAAATTTCAACTATGACAACAACAATATGAGGTAACTATCATCGACAACACCAACAATACTTAGTACCATTACCAACAATCACTTGTTATTTTAACATCAATTTCAACCAAAATTTTTTTTTACCTTTAATTGCTATGAATGAAGATTGTTCCTTCCATTTAGAGCTAAAACGATTAATTACTTTAGAGTATGCTTGAGATTAATGTAAATTGGAGGTTTGATTTGGGAGAATGGCTGGGTTGGAATGGGGATTAAGATGGATTTTGAGAAGAAGGAGAGAGGTTTGAGAAGTGGGGATAGATTCTGTGCTTGCTGGAATTTTGAAACCCGATTTATAGCTTGCGCAAGCTATAAAGATATAACTTACGCAGAATATGGACTGCACAAGTTGCATATTTTTTTTAAAAAAAAAAGATATAGCTTACACAATCCATATTTACGCTAGCTATATAAAAACGAGGCATATTTTTGCAATTAGTTTTCCACTGAGTCTATTTGTGCAAATAGTTTTCTGGCCAAGCCTTATTTGAACATTTGTCCTTGATATAATTACATTAGATATGCTATTTTATTTTTGTAACTTATTGTTACCACAACACAATAAGTGCCGACTAATATTTTTTATCGATTTCTAACAGCTAATAGAAGGCTACTTTCGCCTTGGCTAATGGTCTTAGGATTATCTAGATTATTTTTGAAAATGATGATAATGAACTAAGAAGAATTATTTTTTGAAGCAGGCTGTTCAATGAGATGCAATTATTTTGTAAGGTCAGTTTATATGTTCAGTTGTTATATGCTGTTAAAACTTGAATCTAATGGTTTTTGCCAAGGTATAAGGTTTCGGCCGGAACCATGAGATTCTGATCATCTCGACTCGGTTTCGGCCGAAGACGGGATGAGATTAGGTCAAAATCCTGTCCCGTTGCTTGTCGATTAATTTTTTTTTCAGAAACTCGTAATTTTTTTCCCTAATTGTAAAAGAGGGCTAAATGATGGCTTTGAAAGTAAAAAATCGAATCAAAATTTCATTTATAAAAGTACGTAATTTAAAATTTACTTACTTCTATATCGATTTCGACCACTGCGAGCACCTTCGACGACTTCACAACGAGAACCTTGAGTTCGACCTCGATTTCGGCATATTCAAAGAATCGAGCAGTTTTCTTCTTTTCGTTTTTATTTTTTCATGATCTCGTAATTATTTTTAGGACTGGGATAATAGTTGACGTGATATTAGGGTTAGGATGGCTGAATGATAATGGGTTGGCATTTAGTTTAAAGCTTTAGTTTATATGTTTAAATGAATATGGCAATTATAACAGACTGGGTATATTGGATTCTGCAATTATTTAGATGTTCAAATTAATATGGCAATGATAATGGACTGGATAATTAATCAAGAAAAGAGTCACGGATCCCTGTTTTTGATGTTGTTATACAAAAACTCCCTGTAGAAATAAATATATAAATTTGATCCCTATGTTTCAAAAATAAAAAAACGTAAAGTGCCCTGCACTTTTCTGACAGAAAATGCAAGATAACTTGCACTTTTCTAATTTTGAAATAATTTCCAAAAATGTCGAAAATTTTGAAAAGCGCAAGTTAACTTGCACTTTTTATCAGAAAAGCGCAAGCTAGTTTGCGCTCTCTAAATTTGAAATTTTTTCGAAAATTTTAAAACTTTTAAATTTTTTGAAAAGCGCAAGGTAACTTGCGCTTTCTATCAGGAAAGCGCAAGCTAGTTTGCGCTTTTTGGGTTTGAAAATTTTAAAATTTTAAAAAACGCAAGCTAACTTGCGTTTTCTTATTTAGAAAAAATAGGAACTTAATTTACATACTTATTTTTACAGGGATTTTTCTTGTAACACCATCAGAAATATGGACCTTTCGTGCAAAGCCCCATAATTTATTCTATATTAGGGAATTTTAGTTTAGACCTTTAATATGTTTTATATTAGGTTGTGTAATATATGTTCAAGAGGCAATGATATTTTAGTTTAGGCCCTTAATATGTTTTTTCATATCATACAACATATATGTTCAAAAAGCATATTTTCCATGGACCTATATTATTACTTTTTCATTAAAAATACAAAAATTCGATATCAAGACCGAAACCGAAAGCATAAAAGAAACTTTCAAAATTTTCAAAACTGACCGAAACAAATAAAATTTCAAATGATCGAAACCGAGTTCTCAAACCTTGGTTTTTGCTCCTTTTGTACCAGCCATGTCAGGCTGTGTATCAGCTTATTATGTTCCACTTCTTAAAATTTATCCTGCCATGATTAAAAAGTTCGTTACCAACAAATTATGGTCGGTTGAGCTTTCCAAGCTTGCCGCTAACGCTTTCGGAACACAAAGGATTTCTTCTGTTAATGCACAATATCCACTTTATATGAAGCGACCGGAGCAAACATGTCCGAAGTTTTGTACCCAGTTGGTAATGATTCAAGGAGCGGACCGAAATTCTTGAAAGCTAGTGTAGGATACGGTGGCTCCTACTTTCAGAAGGATATATTGAACTTGGTTTATATATGCGAGTGTACACAGAAGCCGGCGTTCATTTTCTACACGCGTAATGTGGTTGATGTTGAGAAGATAAGGGCGATTGGGTATGTTGTTTATTCTAGTAGGAAGTCCCGTGATGCTTGGTTGAAGGATAGGCTTGCTGTTGCTGAATTGAAGAAATGTTTATGGTGATTGTTTTGTTCTTATTTTGATGTTATAGTAATCATCGTATTGTTTTGATGTCCTTACCTAGAGTTTGAAGATCATGTAGTGTTCTTCTTTTCATGTTTTTTTCTTTTTCTTTCTTTTGGACTTGTTTGCTTGTATTCTTGTATTTGTATTGGTTTACCAAAATACGCCGTAAACAAATTTCTTCAATTAATCTTTGTGTACAAGTGAACACAAAAATGCAGTGACTCGTCATTTTAAGAATCACTTTATAACTTTGATATTCTTAAACCAAATAGTTGGATCTGGCAATATAAGATACATCAACAAGCTCAAAGTTTGTAGAGAATATAACTAAATTGCCCCAAGCATTGAGAAAAGAAAAGGTCAGTAAAGTTAAAATTTACAGTGAAAAGAAAATTCATTATAGGAAGAAAATAATGTATTTTTTAGTAATGCATCATGTATACAATCAAGTCAAGTTAATATTCAATGGTTAAGAACAAATGTGCATCACCCACTACAAACCTCTGAATTATTAGTCAAAACACATAACAAGTCACAGAAATGATGCAGTTATGAAACCATATCAAAGGAAATAAAATGAACCGTTCAAAGGAAATAAAATGAACCGTGTAATTGTTTTCTCAAGGATCCTTGGCAACTCAAATGCACACAAATGAACCATCAGATTCGTGACCATCCAACGGCTCAAATCTGCAATCCATGTCAACTAATCTGATAGGCTATTGGGCCTAGCCCAAACATGTATAAATACTGTATTACTTTCTGTATTCTGTGATATATGAAATATTATACAATACAGTTATCAAAATCTGTTCGATTCTATTCTGTTACTCTCAAACAAAATATTCTATATCAAAAGATAAAACTCTCTCATAATTTCTAATATGGTATCAGAGCCATAGCTTCAAAGCATCATCGGCCATCACTTACCCCATTATTTTTTTTCTTTTGCTTATCTCACCCATCAGAAAGATCTCATCATTTGGGTATTCGGCAACTTACCCAAGCAAAGAAAAAGGAAGAAAGCTATCACCGCTATCCAAGAAAATTCAAATTTCATTCAAAGAAATTTGAACTCTGGTGACGGCTCATACCTCTCCTCTCTAAAAAAGAAAAATCAGTAAGTTGCCGTTTACCAAACTTCTTTAATTCTTGCCTTGCCATTCAGTTGAATTGGCTGCAAGAAGTGTGGTATCTTCTGTTCTTGAAAGTCTCCTTGTTCAAGAATCACTGTCTTTGTCATCATCTGCATCATGGCTCAAGATCTAAACTCAGCAACCTCAAATATTGGCAATGGATCACAAGAAACTCAGACCACTGCCGAAAGCCTCATCAAAACTGTGATTAGCCCAGATAGCCAATTAGTCACAGCTCGTCTCAATACTGACAACTATCTGCTTTGGAAATTGCAAGTCAGAACAGCACTGCAAGGGTATGGCCTTGAAGAATACATTCTTGGCACCATTCAAGCACCACCTGTCATTACTAAAGAAGACAAAACAGTGAGCAACGATGAATATGCAAAATATTTCAGACAAGATAGGCTAATCTGCTCATGGTTACTATCATCTATTGATACAAAACTATTATCAGATGTCATCGACTGTCAAAATGCCCATGAAATATGGACAATTATTGAAAGAGTATTCAATACACAATCTTCAGCAAAGGTTCTGTTCTACAAGAAGCAACTACACAACATCAAGAAGGATGATCTTAGCATGAGGGACTACTTATCAAAAATCAAAAATATATGTGATTTACTGGCTTCAACAAATAATAGAATACCATCATCAGATCACCTCATGATAATACTAAGTGGCCTACCAACAGAATATGAGTCTGTTGTGGCAGTACTCACTTCAAAAAGGAATCAGCCATCCATTGATGAAGTACACTCAATTCTGCTGGCACATGAAGCCAGACTGGGAATCAATAAGCCTCAAGAAACAGAACTGAATGCTAACTTTGTAGCAAAAGGAAAAGGAACAAGCAGTTACAACAGAAATGAGCAGCAGAATCAGAGAGGTGGTGGCAGATTTGGTCGTAGCAGAGGAAGAGGCAGATGGAATAACAACTTTAAACCAAAATGCCAAATATGTGAAAGGACTGGGCACACTGCAGCTAAGTGCTATTTCAGACTGAATCTAAACTATGTTCCAGGTCAGAACAACAACAGTCAAAGAAACCCAAATGTCAACATAGCACAAAGTCAAAATGACACAGATGGGCAAAATACAGAAAAAGGAGATTTTGAAAAATCAGAAGGCATGAATGATGAGGACTGGTATCCTGAATCTGGAGCTACCAATCACATCACCAACAATCTAAGCAACTTAAATCTTGGGAACAAAGAATACAAAGGTAAGAACTCTATACATATGGGAAATGGTAAGTCTATAGCAATAACACACACTGGTAAATCATATATTATGGGAAAAAGAAAACTGTATTTAAACAACTTGCTAAGAGCTCCACAAATAAAAAAGAATTTACTAAGTGTATCAACATTTGCTAAAGACAATAAAGTATTCTTTGAATTTTACCCTGATCACTGCACTGTTAGAGACATTAACACCAAACAAATGCTTTTGCAGGGTATATTACATAAAGGGCTATACAAATTCTGTTTGGACAAATCAAGAAACTCTGATAGTGAAACATGGTGTAATATTTCTGAATGTAAAAACACTGATGTACTAGATTTGTGGCACAGTAAACTTGGTCATCCAGATATTAATATAGTCAAGCATGTGTTGAAAAATAACAATGTTCTTTTTACCAATAACACTCTACCATATGTTTGCACACACTGTCAAATGGGAAAGAGTCATAAACAACCCTTTCCCAATTCTGAAACTATGTATCATAAACCACTTGACTTAGTGGCAGCTGACTTGTGGGGTCCTGCACCCATAACAGCTGACTATGGATACAAGTATTACATATCATTCATTGATGCTTACTCCAAGCATGTATGGATATATTTTTTAAGATCTAAGGCTGAAACTGCTAGTATTGTAAAACAATTTATCACTCTAGCTGAAAAACAAACTGGCAACCAGCTTAAAATTTTCCAAACTGATGGTGGCACTGAATTTATGCCTTTAAAAGATTTCTTTAAAGAAAAAGGGGTTTTTCATAGAATTACTTGTCCCCATACATCTGAACAGAATGGTATAATAGAAAGAAGACATAGGCAAATAGTTGAAAATGGTCTAACTATGTTAGCTCAGGCACATATGTCTCAAAAATTCTGGTCTGAAGCATTTGCTACTTCAGTATATTTGATAAACAGACTACCCACCAAAATACTTAAATTAAGATGCCCTTTGGAGGTACTGTTTGATATAAAACCAGATTATAAATTCTTAAAAACTTTTGGGTGTTTATGTTTCCCATGTCTTAGGCCATACAACACACACAAACTCAATTTTAGATCCACCCCTTGTACATTTATAGGGTATGCACCAAATCAAAAGGGTTACAAGTGTCTAAATGAGCATGGAAAAGTCATCATATCTAGACATGTAGTGTTCAATGAAAAAGTTTTTCCTTTTAAAGAAAAAACCATAAAAACTACAAATAAGGTATATAATTCAAAAGAATCCATACCTGCCATCCCAATCATATCAGAACCGATCATCACTGCTCTAATGAAAGATCAGAACAGCAGCAAAAGCTTGGAAAGTAGCTCAGGCTCACAACACTTGTTGTCCAAAACTGGACCAGATCAGGAACACATTAGTGAGTTCTCTACACCTGATCAACTATCTCAACCAGAGGTAAGTGAAAACTCAATTCATTCTTCTCATGAGCAAAATACTAATCAAGGTACAACTGAGACCATTTATGAAACTTCTGAAAGACCTAGGCATCCCATGATAACCAGATCCAAGAGTGGTATATTTAAACCAAAGATTTACAATACCACTCTAGATCATGAAGAACCAAGTAATTTTTATCAAGCATTAGAAAGCAACAACTGGAAAAATGCTATGATAGAAGAATACAATGCCTTGATAAAAAATAAGACTTGGTCTCTTGTCAAAGCACCAAGAGATAAAAATATAGTGGGATGCAAATGGACCTTTAAACTCAAAAAAAATGTTGATGGTACAGTTTCAAGGTATAAGGCAAGATTGGTTGCAAAGGGTTACTCACAACAGAGTGGGTTTGATTTCAATGAAACCTTCTCACCTGTTGTGAAGCCCACAACTATAAGAACAGTCATAACTATTGCCTTACACAAAAACTGGACCATCAGACAAATTGACATCAATAATGCCTTCTTAAATGGTGTTTTACAGGAGGAAGTCTACATGGAACAACCTCATGGCTTTCAAAAACAAGGAGAACTTGTCTGCAAGTTAAACAAGGCTATCTATGGGCTAAAGCAAGCTCCAAGAGTGTGGTTCGAAAAATTAAAAACCACTCTCATGAGTCTCAACTACAGCTCAACAAAATCTGACACCTCTTTGTTTACAAAATTTCATAATAATTCTATAACATATGTTCTTATATATGTGGATGATTTTATTATTACAGGAAGCAGTAATGAAGAGATCAACAAATTAATCAAGCATCTAGATAATGAATTCTCTGTAAAAGACTTAGGCACACTCAACTACTTCCTAGGCATTGAAGCAAAAAGGACATCTGACAATACCATGCAATTAAATCAGAAGAAATACATTGAGGAAATTTTACTGAAAGCAAAGATGGACAAAGCTAACCCTATTTCCACACCCATGATCACAAACAACCAGTTATCAAAATATAAGGGTGAAGCTATATCAAATGACACTCAATATAGGAGCATAGTTGGTGCTCTACAATATGTGACAATTACTAGACCAGAAATCACTTTTAGTGTCAACAAAGCCAGTCAATTCATGCAACAACCTACTGATGAACATTGGAAGTTGGTCAAAAGAATACTAAGATATCTAAAAGGTACTTTAAATATGGGATTGATCATGAAAGCAAGTAAAAATCTACAAATAACAGGGTATGCAGATTCAGACTGGGCAAACGACCCTGATGATAGAAAATCAACAAGTGGTTACTGTATATTCGTTGGTGATAATCCTGTATCATGGAGCTCAAAAAAACAAATTACAGTAGCAAGATCCAGCAGCGAAGCTGAGTATAGAAGCGTAGCTAATGCTACAGCCGAAGTTATGTGGATTGAATCCCTACTCAAGGAATTACAAGTAAAGCTTAACAGAAAACCTATTATATGGTGTGATAACCTCAGTACAGTTCATCTCACAACTAATCCAATACTCCATTCCCGCACAAAGCACATGGAACTAGACATGTACTTTGTACGAGAACAAGTCAACAGAGGAAACCTCAGTATTCAACACTTACCTTCTACTTACCAAATAGCAGATACGCTAACTAAACCTCTGTCCAAACTCAACTTCATCAGACTCAGAGAAAAGCTTGGAGTAAGTAGCTGCGAAATCAGATCTGACGAATATTCCAAAAGCTCTGAAGATCCTACTCAACATCTCACAAAAGAGGAAGAGCAAGAAGAGCATCAAACTTCCCTTGCCACTCTCCAACCTTTGAAGGTAACTGATCAACAAAATCTCGTGAGCCGCCATTGTTTCTCAAACCCTAGAGGAACTAGGGTTTGTGGGGGAGTATCAAAGGAAATAAAATGAACCGTTCAAAGGAAATAAAATGAACCGTGTAATTGTTTTCTCAAGGATCCTTGGCAACTCAAATGCACACAAATGAACCATCAGATTCGTGACCATCCAACGGCTCAAATCTGCAATCCATGTCAACTAATCTGATAGGCTATTGGGCCTAGCCCAAACATGTATAAATACTGTATTACTTTCTGTATTCTGTGATATATGAAATATTATACAATACAGTTATCAAAATCTGTTCGATTCTATTCTGTTACTCTCAAACAAAATATTCTATATCAAAAGATAAAACTCTCTCATAATTTCTAATAAACCAGTATAAACTTGTTCAAAAACAATATTGGTACATTTTTTTAATAGCTGCATACATAGACACAAAACCATCCACGGATAAGGACTTTGCTTATTTACAGACCAGGAGCTTTGCATAGACCAGGAGCTTTGCATCGGCATAAATACAAAACAGTTCAAAGAGTATAAACTTTACATTTGCATAGAAAAAAGAAAAGTAATTTGAGTAGTTGTCGTTTTAGTATTTTTTGTTCCCATGTACATGTAAAGACAAACAACTCAAAGTAAAAGTAACAATCATCACCTTCCTGTCATACATATGACTATATATAATGTTGCCAGTAAAGATTCAACTACACATTTAAAAATAAACAATTAATTCACTTTACTCTTTGTAATTTGTCAGTAGGAAAGCAAGAACATCGAACTTGTAATAAAATTAATTCACCATGGCCACTGCTGCTGTCCGCTCTCTAGTCACAGTCCAAACACTTGAATATGATGTGCAAACCTTCAAAAAATACATCGTCTTGACAGCCTCGCTACATACCTACATCGTCAACTTTACCTGCCACCAGCTCTTTGCTAACTACTGCAAATCCTATGTCTTCTTCCACCTGTGTAGACAACTTCATCAAGAAATTGAACTGAACTTCCAGATGTATAAAGCCTGATCCTACTCCATTGCAATTTTGTTTTCTACCTATACATCAAATTATTCATCTAATCAAAATACATTTTACCTATGATATGATATGATATGATGATATGTACCTCTGCATACTGCTTCACATGTTAGAGAATTACAGTCTAAATAGCAGGCTGTAGCATTTGGATGAGGCGGTTTGGTGTATTGGCATTACTGTGGGCACCGGATCCATCGGCGATAGCATGGTAAGCTATTGAACATTATACTACTTAAACATATAACTTGATATAGAATTGAAAATATGATGCTACCTATGGTAAACGAGTGTTCATACCTCCCTAGTTTTAGCGCATTTATGAGTGTCTGGTCATCTAGTTATATTTCAAAATCTGAGATGGTATCTTGTTGTAACTTTGACAGTAATCTAAATAATTATCAGAGACAGCATGTCAAACTCATACTTCATCTATGAATATTAACCTTTGTTCTTTGGTAATATTATGGCATGTGTTATCCGGGTTTTTAAACCAGTAGAAGCCAATAGAAAACAGAACAACCTTGTGTAAACAGGATGGTTCGGGACTTAACCAGAAAAGCTAAGACAAAGGATCGACAAGGTCCAAGCTATATGGCTGAGACAACGACTGGGATCAATGAAGCCGAGAGATCAGTATTCTTAACAACTACGATAAAAGGCTATGGAAACATCTCCAATTCCAGACTTCAGAAAAATCCTAAGTGATTGGATCATCAGTGATTTATGCTTCTCCTCCAGCCTTCAAACAAGATAACTAAGGAACAAAACAAAAAGGCCAAGACGTTGGCTCGCAAAACGAGCCATGTCTATGGATCGCCAGTGACCCATAGGCCAGGGGTCGCTAGCGACCTATAGATTTAGCTTGTTTTGCGAGCCAAACTCTCCCTAGGTCATCTACTACTTACCTGCGAGCTAATGAAGACATGGTCTGGCCCAGAAGGTTTCCGCTCCATATAAATATCATCCAATCTGAAACATAAGAAGGATCTTCTTCTTCTCTGAATTGATTGCTGAACCTCCGCTAAAATTATTCTTCACTCTCTACCTCCACACAACAATCTCCAAAGGAAGATATTGTGATTCTCCAGTGGATTCCAATTCTGAAGATCCAATCTAGCTAGAAAATAATCAAAGCCTTGTAATCAAACATCTATTGTAACAGCAATCGGTCTATAATAATACTATAAAATGGACGTAGACTTCATTAACAACCGAACCACTATAAAAAATCCTATGTCTACTTTCTTTTGCTATTCTTTCTTTATATCCGTGATCTGTGATATTGCTCTGTCAGGACAGGGTTGGTGCTTTCAAATCCAAACCAGGGTATTGGTCCATTTTTTGGGTCAACATTTTGGTGCTTTCATTGAGAGGCAAACTCAGGATTCAGATCTAGCTATCTACTTTGGACCCCTTAGGTACAGAAGTTAGATTCCCAATCTTTTCTTGAAGAAATCATTGTTTTAGGATCAATGGCTCTTGAAAGAAGAAGAACTGGCTCTGGGAGATCCATAGGGACAGTAATAGCTGGAGAAGGTGCTAGTCTCTAACAAGCTGAAGTCAATGGTGCTAACTTAGGAAACCAGACACCAACATCCTCCAGTCAGTATGTAGTCGTCACCAGGGACGAGTTGAATAAGATGGCTGAGGAGATCAACTAGAAAATGGAAAATAGTCAAAAGGCTCTGATGGAGAAGTTCAACGCTCTATTGACCCAACAACCAAACCCCGCGCCAAGGACTGTGCCCGAACCAGTGACTGTTGTAGAACAAAAGAATTCATATGTTTCCAGCCTGCATAGAAGGAACGAAAAGCAGCCACAAAGAAGGGTAACGGTAGGATGCAATGTGGAGGAGAATGAGAATACTCCACCCGGCGTAAGGTAACCGATCTTGAATTTGAATTAAGGGGCCAAAACCCCGCGGGAAGTTATAGCTGTCAATCTCTCCGATTCAGAAGATGGAGAGCAAGGTAATCAGATGGAAGAGAACGTCAATGCGTTCGATGATGCTAGAAACGTCCAAACTGCCCCAGTTAGGCCAACTGCAAGCCAACGGGGTCCCGTGGGAGTGGCTCTCCCGAAGACAGGAGAGCCTAGGCTTCAACCCATGTGCCAAGACCATTTGCAGAACTAAACACTCGGCGCAGTGACTGATTTCCACTCCCAGGACTACCGGACGTCAGAGGCATACATAGCAGACATGGTCAGACGACCGATGGACGAGAGTAAGGGCCGAAAGGATGAGGAATGGGGATCTGCCCCGAGTTGGATCCTTTTTACCGACGAGATCTTGAATGTAAGATACCCAGACAAATTCACTATGCCAACTATCCCCTCCTACAACGGAACGAAGGACCCAAAACCCAATTTGTACAAGTATAGCTGGTACATGGACGGAGCCAATGCTCCAGAGGCCATCTACTATCGATATTTCCGTATTTTTCTAGAAGGAGTCACGTCTATGTGGTTCACCGGACTCCCCTCCCAGATCTATTTCTACTTTTGAGGAGCTTGCAATGAAATTCCTTGACCAGTTCAGGCTTCATACCGCACAACCGAAGGATGCCATGTCCCTATCTGGATTGGTCCAAGGGCGTAATGAGTCATTGAAATCATTCATGAGCAGGTTTAACACCGCGGTAATGGAAGTAAGCAACCCCAATAAGGATATGGTTTTTATAGCATTAGTCTGCGCTATTCACCCAGAAACAGAGTTGGGAAATGGATTAAGATGAAGCAACCTACCAACATGAAAGATTTCAATTGTAAAACAAGCCAGTACTTGATATTGGAGGAAGCACATGAACTGGAAAGGAAGTCTGCTGGTGCACAATAGATGAACGCCGGATAAAATGACATGACGGCAAATCAAAACACGCGTGATCCTGAAAGTACTCTAGGAGTTGCGGAAAAGAGCGGGGATCAGAAGAGAAGAAACCAGAACTCCAATAAAAGAAATAAAGGTGGCAGCAACAGAAGATTTAGAGGGTTTAGACAGGAAGACTATACCCCCTTGAATGACACTCCGGAGAATATTTATCTCGCAACACAAGAAGCTGAAGAGTATAAGAAACCTCTTAGAAAGGAGGCAACGGAATAGAAAAGGCGCTCAGGGAAATTCTACCGCTTTTATGAGACGCACGGGCACTATACGTACGAATGTCGCCACTTTAAGGACCTCATCGAAGGATTAATCCGAGACAACAAACTTCAACAATATGTGAAAAAGCCACAAAAACCCAATCAACCTATGGTCCCTCAACCTGTTAGAGAGCAAAGAAATCAAGCTGGAACTTGCGAAGAAAGGTCAAAACGAATTGACTAGAGGCTTATTATATGAACAATATCTGGGGGACCACATCCCGTACAGAGAAGTTGGGGAGAGATGGAGCGATATGCGAGTTCATTAAAGCATGCCCCCAAAGGAATTGTGTTTAGAAATAGATGATGAAACTCCGGTTAAGCAGCAAAAGGTTTTGAGCGATGACATCATGTTCTGCAATCGGGACACCGAAGGGATTGAAGCTCCAACTCTTGACCCAATGGTGGTGACAGTAGGAATCGGTCCCTCCGTAGTCCGATGAGTGCTGGTTGATAGTGGCATTTCAGTTAACATACTTTTCAAATGTACTTTTGATCAAATGAAGATTGGTATGAAAAGCGTATCTGCGTGCCAAACTAAGATTCAGGGGTTTACCGGAGAACCTAAACAACTGGTGGGAACAATTGACCTAACCGTGGAGCTTGGAGAGGGTGAGCGATGAGTCACCCTCATTCAAGCTTTTATGATCGTGGATTAAATGTTAGCATACAATGCATTCTTGGGATCACCCGCGTTAGCCGATTTTAGAATAGCATTGGCCCAATGGTGCTTTACAATGAAGTTCCTTACCGAGCACGGAGTCAGAATTATGAAGGGAGATCAAAGTGTCGCCCGGGAATGCTATATCACAGAGTTGCGTGAGTCAAGAAGAAAGGAAAAGGGAAAGGATGTATGGAAAACCCTCCACATCCGTGAACCCTTCGAATAGCAACTACAGAGCTGCCCCTGGCTTTGGGACCATAGCCGATTCGACAAGGCTTTGGACCCTAGGAAGAAGAGCTCAGGAGAGGATCGGGCAGCACCGGCAGAATTGACAGTATTTGTCCCGGTCTGTATGGATGACGCAACACGGGTCCTCAAAATTGGGTCGCACCTTGGAAACAAGATGCGGTCAGAACTAACTAAATTCCTTTGCACCAACTTGGACGTTTTTGCTTGGACACACTCAGATATGTGTGGGGTATCACCCGAGATTGCCTGTCATGCCCTTAATATTGACCCCAAATTCACCCCAGTTAGGCAAAAAAGGCGCAGCTTAGTCCTAGAACGGTCCAAGGCATTGAGAGAAGAAGTAGGTAAACTTATGGCTAACGGCTTCATTTGAGACGCAACCTACCTCGAATGGGTATCAAACCCGGTACTAGTCAAGAAGTCCAATGGAAAATGGTGAACTTGTATTAATTTCTCAGACCTCAACAAAGTCTGTCCGAAAGATAACTTCCCGCTCCCTAGAATTAATCAACTAGTGGATGGAACAGCGGGACATGAGCTGCTGTCATTTATGGATGCGTACTCGAGCTACAACCAGATCTTGATGCATGAACCAGACCAAGAGAACACCATCTTTATTACCGATTTTGGACTGTAATGCTATAGAGTAATGCCATTCGGTTTGAAAAATGGAGCAGTAACGTACTAAAGGCTAGTGAATACTATGTTTAAATGCCATATTGGGAAGACCATGGAAGTTTACGTGGATGATATGTTAGTCAAATCCCGATTAGCTGCTAACCATCTAGACAATCTCGCTTAAATGCTCGAGATACTCCGCAAATACGGAATGAAACTCAACTCACTTAAATGTCACTTTGAAGTAGCCTCGGGGAAATTCCTGGGATTCATAGTAAGTGTCCGGGGCATCGAAGCGAATCCAGAGCAAATAACAGCGTTACAGGAAGTCTTAGCCCCTAAAAATAAGAAAGAACTTCAAAGCTTGAATGGAAAAGTCACAGCACTGAGTCGATTCATTTCAAAGGCTACAGACAACTGTATGCCGTTCTTCGATGCGCTAAAGAAGGGAAAGAAAAACTTTGAATGGAGTGAAGCTTATCAAACAGCTTTCGAGGAATTGTTACGACATATGGAAACTCCCCCGATCTTATCGAAACCATTCAAAGGAGAAGACTTGTTCATTTATTTAGTAGTTTCCCCGCATACACTGAGCGCCGCTCTTGTCTAGGAAGAAGGAAGAATCCAGCGACCTGTGTACTACATTAGCAAACGATTCACCGAAGCTGAGAAAAATTACCCAAAACTGGAGAAGCTAGCGTATTGCCTTCTGATCGCGTCCCGGAAGTTACGACCATACTTTCAAACTCATCTGATTAAAGTATTGACTGACCAGCCCCTGAAGTAAGTTTTATACCGGCCAGAAACTTCTATACGACTACTCAAGTGGAATATAGAGTTGATCCAGTACGATGTCACATACCATCCAAGAAAAGCAATCAATGGGCAAGTGTTGGCTAATTTCATTGCCGAATTTACTATAACGGATAAGGAGGAGGAATTTCAGTTGGAGGAAACGGGCACGCAATGGAAGCTCTTTGTCGACGGTGCATCAAACAACTTCTGTTCGGGAGCAAGGATAGTGCTTGAAACCCCTAAGGGGTGAGCCATTAGCTATGCTTTGTGCTTGGAATTCCCAGTAACAAATAATGAAGCAGAGTATGAAGCCTTGATCACTGGATTAAAGGTTGTGAAGGAACTCGGGATAAAATCTATTCACATATACAGGGACTCCCAGTTGGTCGTTTTTCAAGTGAAAGGGGAGTACCAAGAACGTGGAGAAAACATCGCCCCGTACTTGTCCAAAGTACAAGAGTTGTTAAGTGATATCGAGCACTACACCATAACTCACATCCCACGAGAGCAAAACACCAAGGCAGACTATTTGGCCATGCTAGCAAGCTACGGAGAAGCCCAGTCATTGGGATTGGTTCTGGTTGAAACGCTAACCAACCCAAGCATAGACGAAATGGACGTGGACTGGATTCTAGAGACCACCGTCGAGCCAGATACATGGATGACACTGATAAAGGACAATCTACTTGCAGGAACCCTACCAACTGACCAAAATCAACGGAAGAAGCTCCTCCACAAGGCGCCATGGTTCATGATATAGGATGGGATACTCTATCGAAGAGGATTATCGACCCCTCTTCTTAGGTGTGTGACCGATGATGAAGCACGACGAATCCTAAAGAAAGTACATGAAGGCGAGTGCGGAGACCACAATGGAGTAGACGTTGGCAAAGAAAGTCCTTCGATACGGATACTTTTGGCCAATAATAAATCGCGACGCCGCAGATCACGCCAGAAGATGCGATCGCTGTCAAAGATTCAGCAAAATTAACATAACACCTTCAACGGAACTGACACAAATGGTCAGCCCATGGTTATTTGCGATATGGGGGATCGATCTGATTGGCATCCTTCCAATAGCTAAAGGAGGAGCCAAATATGTTATAGTTACCATAAATTATTTCACTAAATGGGTCGAAGCGGAACCGCTGCTCACCATAACCACAAAGAAAGTTATTAACTTTGTTACTAAAAACATCATTTGCCGGTTTGGTGTACCGCAAAAGATCATCACTGACAACGGAATCCAATTCGTAAGTACCGAGTTTAAAGATTTCTGCAAGCGCTTATGAATCGAAAAAGCTTTTCCGTAGTGGCTCATCCGCAAGCAAACGGGCGGGTGGAAGCAATAAACAAGATCATCAAGTCCACTATCAAAAAGCGACAAGCGAAAGCAAAAGGAAACTGGGTTCATGAACTTCCACTCGCACTATAGGCCTATAGAACTACACACAAAGCGGCAACTGGCCACACTCCATTCGCATTAGCATATGGTTCAGAAGCAATGATTCACGTTGAATTAGAAGTCCCCTCACACTGAAGGTAGAATTTTAATCAAGCACAAAACGAGCAACTCCTACTTGAATCGCTAGACATGGTCGATGAAAAAGAGAACAAGCAGAGTTGAGAACTGCGGCCCACCAAAAAAGGGTTGCATGGTACTTCAACTCCAAATTCATGGTCAGACCTTCGAAGTTGGAGATCTTGTGCTCACGCGAGTTTACCTTGTTCCGGGGGCCTTCGGACCAAATAGGGAAGGACCATATGTCCTTAATCAAAAGCTTAGAGACGGGGCTTTCAAGCTGACAACCGTCGACGAAGTCGCGGTTCCCAGAGCCTGGAATAGCGAATTGCTCCGCCGTTATTTCATTAAAGAACTATTCTATGTATTTTCTATTTTTCAGCAAATAAGCGATCCCGAAAATGCTGGTGGAATTGTAAATAGGTAAATAATCTGCCATGCATTCCTTAATAAAGTTTGCTTCTTGAACCAACCAAACTATGTTCATAATAATTACCCGCCGAGTCGACGGAAGCAAATCGACTCAAACCGTTGGATCGACGGAACTCGATCCTTGCCTCTCAAAAAACCGGTGTTGCCTCGGCAACCCCGGAAGGTCAAAATAAAACTAACTCCTCCATGTTGTCCGAAGATAGGCAGCGCCGAGGAGTCACTAAAAAACTAACTCCTCCGTGTTGCCCGGAGATAGGCAGCGCCAGGAAATAAATAAAAAACTATCTCCTCTGTGTTGCCCGGAGATAGACAGCGCTAGGGAGCAACTAAAAAACTAACTCCTCCATGTTGCCCGGAGATAGGCAACACCGAGGAACATTGAAAACTGAAACTCCTCGCATTGCCCTGAGATAGGGAACGCCGAGGAACATCAAAAGTCACGCATCTCGTAAGCCGCTCATTCAAAAAGAAACTCCTCACGTTGCCCGAAGAAAGGCGATGCCGAGGAACAACCCAAGCCATGCATCTCATAAGCCGTGCACTCAAGCTGAAACTCCTTGCGTTACCCGGAGATAGGTAATGCCAAGGAGCATCGAAATCCACGCATCTCGTAAGCTATGCACCCAAATTTAAACTCCTTGCGTTGCCTGGAGATAGGCAACGCCGAGGAGCATCGAAAACCACGCATCTCATAAGCCGCGCATTCAAACTGAAACTGCTCACGTTGCCTGGAGATAGGTGACGCCGAGGAACATCCAAAGCCGCGCATTTCGTAAGCCGTGCACCCAAAGTTAAACTCCTTGCACTGCCCGGAGATAGGCAACGCCAAGGAGCATCAAAAGCCGTGCATCTCGTAAGCCGCACATTCAAACTGAAACTCCTCGCGTTGCCCGGAGATAGGCGACGCCGAGGAACATCCAAAACCACGTATTTCGTAAGCCGTGCAGCCAAATTTAAACTCCTTGCGCTACCCGAAGATAGGCAACGCCAAGGAACATCGAAAGTCGCACATCTCTTAAGCCGCGCATTCAAACTGAAAACTCCTCGTGTTCCCCGGAGATAGGCGACGCCGAGGAACATCCAAAGCCACGCGTTTTGTAACCCGCGCACCCAAATTTAAACTCCTTGTGCTGCTCGGAGATAGGCAATGCCAAGGAACATCGAAAGCCACGCATTCAAACTGAAACTCCTCGCGTTGCCCGGAGATAGGTGATGCCGAGGAACATCCAAAGCCATGCATTTCATAAGCCGTGCACCCAAATTTAAAATCCTTGCACTGCCCGGAGATAAGCAACGCCAAGGAGCATCGAAAGCCGCGCACTCAAGCTGAAACTTCTCACATTGCTTGGAGATAGGCAACTCCGAGAAACATCGAAAATTAGCTCCCCGCATTGCCCGGAGACAGGCAACACCGAGGAAGCTCAAGATAAATGTAATATCCCAGAAATTTGGGGCAATATCAATTTAATAATCTGTTTAAATAATTAAATTGATTTGATAATATTTGATAATAAAAATTTGAATTGGTTAATAATAATTAGGGAATGTTATCCTTTAAAAATTTATAAATAGATTGACTTTGGTTTGAAATTAAATAAATAAATGAAATCTTGTTTAAAATTTCTAATATATATATATTGATAGTTTGGAGATTTGGATTTATTTAATATTAGCTTTTCAAAGCTATTTAAACAAATAACAAATATGGTTTTAAATAAGATTAGTAATAAGGTTTATTTTATTTTCTTATTAATTTCTAAATAAATATGATTTAAGAGTATATCTATACAAGTTTAAAATACAAATTATATATAGATAAGTAATTAATAAATTAAGAAAAGGCATTTTATTTACATTTAAAATAAATAAGTATTACTTAAAAGACATGTGTAATTCTCTAAAGACTTGGTTATAACAAGTGTAAACTAATTAACACATATAAAGACAAGTGTCAATCTTTTAATTTCTATTTTCTTTTATTTTTAAGAAATTATTTTCAGCCTATATGGATATTGTTCTTTATTTCCATTTCTTTTCTTATCTTCATTCCTAAAACTAAGAAAAACTGAATATGATTCCTCTCATAACAAATCAGTAAATTAACTTCCTCTCAATTCAAAATCCTCATAACAAATCTATCTTCCTCTCTAAAACAATCTACAATTCAAATCCTATTTCTCTAAAACCAAATCAGTAATCAAACAAAATCTCTGTAACCCATTTTCCAGAATCTAAATTAAGTTCCGCCTGCAAATTCTTTTAAATTCTGGAAGTCTAGCCTGCAATTTTGTAAATCTGAAAGCAAGCAACTGATCTAAGCAACATCTCAACAAGATAATTGGCATGCATGCAAGATCCAATAACAGCAAGCAATTCAAGTTTTAAAATCAAAGACAGATTCAAGCAACTCAAGTTTTTAAAATTCAAAAAGCTTTTCAAATAAAATCTGGAAGCTCTGTTCCTGGTGAGTAACTTCACTTTTAAAAATTTAAGTAGATAAATTTGGTTGCATGCTATTTAATTTGAAATGAATATATTATGAAATCTGCTGTGAATATATATATGAATATATATGTGTGCATGCTTGTTTACTTGTAGCATTTCTGTTTCTTTGATTTCAAGCTTCTGTTTGATTTAAAAAAACCATTATCGCTTGATTTAATCTTGGTTTGGATTTAAGACTTAAACAAAATATAACAATGTTCTCTGTTTCTTCATGACTGGTGAATAAACCCTTCTTTAAAAACAGTTTTGTCTATGTTTATATCTGATGAATGAAATGATCCTTTGTAAAAAGGTAGTGAATGAAGTTTGAAAGTGTGATATGAATGTAGATGTATGTATATATTGTGTTATGCTAAGGATTATCTGTATATATATTCATATATATAGGACTCTGTTGTTTTTAACAGGATCCAGATTTTTCTTAAAATCTTTATCTTCTCATATAAATAATTTTAGGCTATGATTTATAAATAAAATTTGTTCATAGCAATGTTATACAAATCCTAAAAATAGTTTTAAATCTCTTAATCCAGTAATCAACTCCAGAATATGAAATAACAGTAGAAATTAAATATACATCAAAAACCAATATTTTAAATTCTGTGATTTGATTCCATAAGCAGATTAGTGATGTGAAATGATGATTTTTAGCATAAGTTATATGATTTTAAAGTGTGTGGATGATGTGATATTCTGGGTTGATCAGAATTCGAATGTTCGTCAATTTAAGACGAACGGAGGAAATGATGGGGGCGAGACCAAAGCTGGAGGTGGTTGGTGATCTGGTGGTCACGTGAAAAATAGTGAGGGTTTTTAATGATGACCGTGGTGGCCAGGATGGGGCGAATTAGGGTTCGTCGACTCGATTTGGGTGTGTTGGTTGCTGAGCTTCGTGTGGCGTCGGTGGATCATCGGATATGATCGCATGCGGAGGTTTAGAAGCAGAATGTCGAGGCGCAGCTATGGACGAGGTATCTGGGCCTCTGATCGCTTAGGGCAGTGGCGCGAGGCGTTTGCATGACGATCAAAATTTTTTCAGTGTGGACCAAAGGGCTTGTTTGCGAATTCGTAGTAGTTACTGGTGTCTAGGTTGTTGGGGTGACTCAGAGGAAGATGGGTGATCTGTATATGATCGGAGCATCGGCTGGAAGTGATCATGTAGATTGTGCACGTGCACGAGTATCTCCATTTACCTGTGTAGTTTTGGGGATCGAAGAAGAAGATGAAGTCACTTGGGTTAAACGCGAGGTTGATTCGTGATTTGCTCGAAGTAAAGGGAGTTCGCGAGTTTCTCGGGTTTATGCTCGAGAATTTTGAACATCGGCTCGGGTTATTTGAATTGCAGTAGGGTATTAAAATTTAAAATGAGTATTTAACAAAGTTTAAACAATACAAATGTTTAAATCAAGTTTTTGGAGGTAAACAAAGTTTAAATTGAAATGGTAAATTTAATCTGGTTTCAAGATATATTAACTATGTTTTAAAAGCCAAAATGAATTTTTAAACAGGTTTAATTTTTGAGTTAAATGTTTAAAATATTAATTTGTCCTTAAAGTAATATATGCTAGGTTAATTCTATGATTAATTTCTAAATGCTTTTCAAATAAAATTTGATGATAAACTAATTAAGGTAAGGGATTATCTTTTGAATTAATTTAAAGTCTTAAGTGATTAATAGATAAATTACTTAATTTAAGTTATTAGAAATAATTATTTAATGTAAGAAAATTTTAAGGAACAATTACTTAATTTAGGATTGATTAATCTAAGTAATCAAAGGTTAATTAATTAAGAAATAATTAATTAATGGATGTAATTAGAAATTAATTACTTAATATTAAAAAGGATTTTTTTAGGGTAATTACTTAATGAAGTAATTAAAGAAATTAATTACTTAATGTAATTAATTAAGTTAATGTGGTTAATTTAAGTTAATTAATTAGTTAATTGATTAAAAATAATTATTTGGTGATGGATTAAGTATAATTACTTAAATATAATTAGTGAAGTGTAATTATTTAGGAAAGTAATTAAAGGTAATTACTGGATGTAATTAATTAAAGGAGATTTAATAATGAAAGTAATTTGGATTTAATTACTTTGTAATTAATCAAGGGATTAATTCAAGATAATTAATTAAGGAGTAATTAATTTATGTAATTAAGTAATTAAGGGTAGTTAACTACTGAATGAGATTAATCAAAGGTGATTAATAAATGTGACTAATTAAAGATTAATTATTAAATGTAATTAATTTTAAATAAGATAATTAATTAAGAATAATTAAGGATCATTAATTAATAAAATTAATGATGTAATTAAGGATTGATTAATTAAGATTAATTAATAAATAATTAGTGATTAAAGTAATTAATTAATTGTAATTAATTAAGGATTAATGTAATTAAATATAGTTAATTAATTAATGAAGTAATTAAAGATTAATTACTGAATGGTTTAAGATAATTAATTTGTGAAATTAATTAAGTATTAATTACTTAAAGTAATTAAAGGATTATTAATCAGGAATGATTAATTAAGATGGATACTTAGAGTAATGATTAATTAATTGGTTTAATTAATAATTAAGTAAGCAGGATTTATAGAATGAAGTAATTAGTTTAATTCACTTTAAATTAATTAGATGATATAAATCATTGCTTAAGGATGGATGAATGAGATTGAATGTATTTCATTGTTTGATATCTCTGATGAGATATGATTGATATATGATATGGATGTTTGGTTGAATTATAATGATAATGTGAATTATCTGTTTGGGATGATAATGTAGATTATCTATTGAATTATCTATCTTTGTGTATATAGATAAGAATTGAATTGTTTTAACCTTAAAACAACTTGGCCCTTAAAAGATACGTTTTGGATTTCGATGAGACCGGGATCGGGTTTGCTACATTACAGCGTGATAGGGGGTTCTCGCTTTGCGTTAGGTGGCGAACGGGAGACTCTTACCCCTACATGTCCCCGGGGGTAGTATAAGGCCTTTTGGGGTTGGTTGCGACTCGAGAGGGTGGCCGTAAAAGCAAACCCGAGGTATCACTGTGAGCCACAGCGGGGCTGGGATGGTTGAAAAGCCTACCGATCGTGAACCGTTGCTGAAGGTTGAAAAGCCTAGGACGTTACAGTGGTATCAGAGCATAGGTTGAGCGAATGCCTAAGCTTTTGGTTAAGTGAATATCAGAGCACTAGGTTGAGTGAATACCTAGATTCGAAAGGATTGTTCATTAGAGATAGGATCTGTAACAACCTGTTTGAGTCCGAGTGTATATATATACGAGAGCGCGTATTTGTTAGTTATATAAAATGGTTTTATATTGTGTTAATTGATCGGTTGAGTGGTATATGGATTCTGGTCAATACGAGTAGCTAACGTTATTGATAGGGATCTCTAAACACTTGGACCAGGCCAACGGACACAATATTGTTTTAAAAAGGGGAAGGTGAAATAATTTTACCAGATATATTTTCTATATATAAAAAGTATCATTTTAAATGTATATGGTATTTGTAATGATTGGTTGAGATGATAATAATTTATCATCTAGGATTAGGAGTCTGAGTGTTGAGGTTGGAAGTGTATTTGTCGAGACTGTAGACCTAATACCGTCTCGAGTGAACTTTGCAATTGTAAGGATTTCACAATCTCTAAAGAAAACCTGTTAAGGTTCGGAGTTCATCTTAGGAGTTGGATGAGTAGAGTTGGATCTGTCGGAGAACAGAAGCGAGTGATGGTATCTCAGGTAATAGTAGCTGTGTGATGAGATGCAGTGACTATGGATGTTCCCGAAGATGTTTTCTTTGGAACAAGTTAATGAAGTGTGTCTGTTTCGGTGTTGTGGCTGAGTTCACCATGGTGATTCTGTTTGGGAATCGAGTTTCTCGAGAAGCTTTGGATTGAGAAGTCTTTGGCATCGGTGGTAGCAGTACAGCTCGGAGTATTCTGTACATTGGCAGGAAGTTCTTCCGGCTTAGCAGTTTTTCTGGAGGTGGAGTTCAGAAGCAACAGAGTGGATCCATTTCTTCGATAGATAGGATAGATAAGTATAAGCTGTTCTGATTGATAAAGAGAGAACAGTTTTCTTTGCAGTTAGGCTGGGTTGATCGCAAAAGTGACTTGCGATAGATTGAGTATTCTCTTGAGTTATCTGAGATTTTCTGGGATGTGTTGTCCAGTTTGTGCTTGTGTTCTTCATTAGCATTTTCATTCTACTCCAGATCAGAATGGTGCAGCGGAAGTAGTTTGGCGAGTACATCTGTTTGTCTTTTCCAGATAGGAGAAGTTAGTTCGGTCTTCTGATGTTGTGAGTAGATTTGTGTTTTGGATTATGGGTAGATTTGGAGAGGATCATTTTGTCGAGTTATTCTTAGTCTAGTTTGTTTCTAGAAGCATCAGCGAAGGTTGAGCTGATCTGGAAGGATGTAGACAGCTCAGGATCGTCTGAAGAATTTTGTGGATAAGAGATGAAGGAATTTGGAATTCGAAGTTGGAGACTTCATTGTTGTGAAGTTTTTCTCTGGTTAAAGGGAGCTATAAGATTTGGTAAGTCTGGGAAGTTAGCTCCGAGTTATTTTAGATCTTTTCTGTGATCTAATTTGGATAAGTACTTTGATATACAAGGTTGAATTGTCAGTTTGGATAACTGGAATTCAATGTATTTTACGTATCTCTGAGGGAGTACGTGTTTGATCTATCTCTGGTTTTGGAACCAGCAGTTCGGGAGATTTGGTTGTTGAGTCAGACTCATCTGTAGTCTGATATTCTGTTTAGTTTTGTAGATCTAGATGAGTAGGAGCTCTATAGCTTAGTAGTATTGGTTGTTTGGATTGTTTGTAGAGCGAGTATTCCGGTATATATATACTTGGGGAAACTCGAGGAAATTCTATTCAAAAATTTTCGCTGGATAATTAGAATTGTTTGTTTGGATGATTGGTTGCTATGATTGTTAGCATATGGATGATAATACATCCTTGTGATTTAAAAAGATTATTAAATTACCTTTGTTTTAAATTTCGGGGACGAAATTATTTTAAGGGGGGAGGAATGTAATATCCCGGAAATTTGGGGCAATATCAATTTAATAATCTGTTTAAATAATTAAATTGATTTGATAATATTTGATAATAAAAATTTGAATTGGTTAATAATAATTAGGGAATGTTATCCTTTAAAAATTTATAAATAGATTGACTTTGGTTTGAAATTAAATAAATAAATGAAATCTTGTTTAAAATTTCTACTATATATATATTGATAGTTTGGAGATTTGGATTTATTTAATATTAGCTTTTCAAAGCTATTTAAACAAATAACAAATATGGTTTTAAATAAGATTAGTAATAAGGTTTATTTTATTTTCTTATTAATTTCTAAATAAATATGATTTAAGAGTATATCTATACAAGTTTAAAATACAAATTATATATAGATAAGTAATTAATAAATTAAGAAAAGGCATTTTATTTACATTTAAAATAAATAAGTATTACTTAAAAGACATGTGTAATTCTCTAAAGACTTGGTTATAACAAGTGTAAACTAACTAACACATATAAAGACAAGTGTCAATCTTTTAATTTCTATTTTCTTTTATTTTTAAGAAATTATTTTCAGCCTATATGGATATTGTTCTTTATTTCCATTTCTTTTCTTATCTTCATTCCTAAAACTAAGAAAAACTGAATATGATTCCTCTCATAACAAATCAGTAAATTAACTTCCTCTCAATTCAAAATCCTCATAACAAATCTATCTTCCTCTCTAAAACAATCTGCAATTCAAATCCTATTTCTCTAAAACCAAATCAGTAATCAAACAAAATCTCTGTAACCCATTTTCCAGAATCTAAATTAAGTTCCGCCTGCAAATTCTTTTAAATTCTAGAAGTCTAGCCTGCAATTTTGTAAATCTGAAAGCAAGCAACTGATCTAAGCAACATCTCAACAAGATAATTGGCATGCATGCAAGATCCAATAACAGCAAGCAATTCAAGTTTTAAAATCAAAGACAGATTCAAGCAACTCAAGTTTTTAAAATTCAAAAAGCTTTTCAAATAAAATCTGGAAGCTCTGTTCCTGGTGAGTAACTTCACTTTTAAAAATTTAAGTAGATAAATTTGGTTGCATGCTATTTAATTTGAAATGAATATATTATGAAATCTGCTGTGAATATATATATGAATATATATGTGTGCATGCTTGTTTACTTGTAGCATTTCTGTTTCTTTGATTTCAAGCTTCTGTTTGATTTAAAAAAACCATTATCGCTTGATTTAATCTTGGTTTGGATTTAAGACTTAAACAAAATATAACAATGTTCTCTGTTTCTTCATGACTGGTGAATAAACCCTTCTTTAAAAACAGTTTTGTCTATGTTTATATCTGATGAATGAAATGATCCTTTGTAAAAAGGTAGTGAATGAAGTTTGCAACTGTGATATGAATGTAGATGTATGTATATATTGTGTTATGCTAAGGATTATCTGTATATATATTCATATATATAGGACTCTGTTGTTTTTAACAGGATCCAGATTTTTCTTAAAATCTTTATCTTCTCATATAAATAATTTTAGGCTATGATTTATAAATAAAATTTGTTCATAGCAATGTTATACAAATCCTAAAAATAGTTTTAAATCTCTTAATCCAGTAATCAACTCCAGAATATGAAATAACAATAGAAATTAAATATACATCAAAAACCAATATTTTAAATTCTGTGATTTGATTCCATAAGCAGATTAGTGATGTGAAATGATGATTTTTAGCATAAGTTATATGATTTTAAAGTGTGTGGATGATGTGATATTCTGGGTTGATCAGAATTCGAATGTTCGTCAATTTAAGACGAACGGAGGAAATGATGGGGGCGAGACCAAAGCTGGAGGTGGTTGGTGATCTGGTGGTCACGTGAAAAATAGTGAGGGTTTTTAATGATGACCGTGGTGGCCAGGATAGGGCGAATTAGGGTTCGTCGACTCGATTTGGGTGTGTTGGTTGCTGAGCTTCGTGTGGCGTCGGTGGATCATCGGAGATGATCGCATGCGGAGGTTTAGAAGCAGAATGTCGAGGCGCAGCTATGGACGAGGTATCTGGGCCTCTGATCGCTTAGGGCAGTGGCGCGAGGCGTTTGCATGACGATCAAAAAATTTTCAGTGTGGACCAAAGGGCTTGTTTGCGAATTCGTAGTAGTTACTGGTGTCTAGGTTGTTGGGGTGACTCAGAGGAAGATGGGTGATCTGTATATGATCGGAGCATCGGCTGGAAGTGATCACGTAGATTGTGCACGTGCACGAGTATCTCCATTTACCTGTGTAGTTTTGGGGATCGAAGAAGAAGATGAAGTCACTTGGGTTAAACGCGAGGTTGATTCGTGATTTGCTCGAAGTAAAGGGAGTTCGCGAGTTTCTCGGGTTTATGCTCGAGAATTTTGAACATCGGCTCGGGTTATTTGAATTGCAGTAGGGTATTAAAATTTAAAATGAGTATTTAACAAAGTTTAAACAATACAAATGTTTAAATCAAGTTTTTGGAGGTAAACAAAGTTTAAATTAAAATGGTAAATTTAATCTGGTTTCAAGATATATTAACTATGTTTTAAAAGCCAAAATGAATTTTTAAACAGGTTTAATTTTTGAGTTAAATGTTTAAAATATTAATTTGTCCTTAAAGTAATATATGCTAGGTTAATTCTATGATTAATTTCTAAATGCTTTTCAAATAAAATTTGATGATAAACTAATTAAGGTAAGGGATTATCTTTTGAATTAATTTAAAGTCTTAAGTGATTAATAGATAAATTACTTAATTTAAGTTATTAGAAATAATTATTTAATGTAAGAAAATTTTAAGGAACAATTACTTAATTTAGGATTGATTAATCTAAGTAATCAAAGGTTAATTAATTAAGAAATAATTAATTAATGGATGTAATTAGAAATTAATTACTTAATATTAAAAAGGATTTTTTAAGGGTAATTACTTAATGAAGTAATTAAAGAAATTAATTACTTAATGTAATTAATTAAGTTAATGTGGTTAATTTAAGTTAATTAATTAGTTAATTGATTAAAAATAATTATTTGGTGATGGATTAAGTATAATTACTTAAATATAATTAGTGAAGTGTAATTATTTAGGAAAGTAATTAAAGGTAATTACTGGATGTAATTAATTAAAGGAGATTTAATAATGAAAGTAATTTGGATTTAATTACTTTGTAATTAATCAAGGGATTAATTCAAGATAATTAATTAAGGAGTAATTAATTTATGTAATTAAGTAATTAAGGGTAGTTAACTACTGAATGAGATTAATCAAAGGTGATTAATAAATGTGACTAATTAAAGATTAATTATTAAATGTAATTAATTTTAAATAAGATAATTAATTAAGAATAATTAAGGATCATTAATTAATAAAATTAATGATGTAATTAAGGATTGATTAATTAAGATTAATTAATAAATAATTAGTGATTAAAGTAATTAATTAATTGTAATTAATTAAGGATTAATGTAATTAAATATAGTTAATTAATTAATGAAGTAATTAAAGATTAATTACTGAATGGTTTAAGATAATTAATTTGTGAAATTAATTAAGTATTAATTACTTAAAGTAATTAAAGGATTATTAATCAGGAATGATTAATTAAGATGGATACTTAGAGTAATGATTAATTAATTGGTTTAATTAATAATTAAGTAAGCAGGATTTATAGAATGAAGTAATTAGTTTAATTCACTTTAAATTAATTAGATGATATAAATCATTGCTTAAGGATGGATGAATGAGATTGAATGTATTTCATTGTTTGATATCTCTGATGAGATATGATTGATATATGATATGGATGTTTGGTTGAATTATAATGATAATGTGAATTATCTGTTTGGGATGATAATGTAGATTATCTATTGAATTATCTATCTTTGTGTATATAGATAAGAATTGAATTGTTTTAACCTTAAAACAACTTGGCCCTTAAAAGATACGTTTTGGATTTCGATGAGACCGGGATCGGGTTTCCGTATACCGGAATTCCAGGTCTGGAGACCCGAATACCACATCGATCCAAATTAACGATAGGTCATGAATCTCAAGTGAAGATGAAGATTCAGGGTGCAAGGGTTATTGTCGTTAACTCTGAGGGTGATTCCAAAACGAATGTAACGAGATAATGCCTTCGGTTTCGTTCGAACCCAGAACGAACTTGTATGGATTGAATGCTTTCAGCACATCGTCAGGCGGACGATGAGCATTCTAAGTGATATGTCTGATTAAAGGTAATCGTAACCTCAAGCCTCATCAACCAGGAATGGCTAAAACAGGGGAGGTGCAGCAAGGTTTCGTGGGTAGCACCCACTGAGAGCAAGATAGATCCCTGTCTAGAGGTCCCTTTTCTTTTATTCGGCTTAGTGTGTGGTTGGTCGCGCCAACTACGGGATTATCTTGTTCGGAATTATCCAGTAAGGGATGGTTCCGGCTTTGTGTTGCAGGGGAGCGGGCGTACTCCTCGGTACGGTGATCTAGGCCACGTACTGTGACGGGCGGTACCCCAGTTGCCCTGCCATTGTATGGAATCCAAACTCCAATAAGTGCCGTACGTATTAGTTGTGCCCAACTATGTTGGAATGTGAGATGTAAGCATTTCAGCTATTTCTATATTTAACTTGAAAACCCTAGACCCTATTATAATAAAATCAGATTTCCTATCAAATGTTTTGGTTAGCGTAAGGTAAAAACTTACCCATGTTTATTTGTGGGGAGTCTTACGTGATACCTTTTCTTTCTAAAGGTTTTGAAGTTAAGCAAGTTTAACCTGTTACTCACACCAGACCCATGTCTGACCCAAGTGTTTATTTCTGTTTTATAAACTCTTGGGTACTCAAATTTTTACGAGTAGCCAAGGGATTCAGGTTTAGCTTTGACGAATATTCTGGAAGAGCAATGGAGCAGGAGGCTTCGGCGTTCGTAGATATAGTATTCCGCTGTGTTGATATCTGTGTTAGAGTCTTGTATTGTATTTGAGTTGTAATATCTAGACAGATGTTTATAACTGTCTAGCATGTGTTGTATAGTTGTGTAAACTCTGATAAGTGTTGTATACTATGTAATAGTTTATGTTATTAATATAATTTATTCGTTCCGCTGTGAGATCGTTGTTGTTGTTTCTTTCTTTCTTCTCTTCTTTTCTTTTTTCTCACCCCTTTCTTTCTTATTAACGATGCGACTTTCTGTGGAGAGAAAGTCGTGGTCGTTACAATAAACCTCTTGCGTTTCCCGAAGATAGGCAACGCCGAGAAACATCGAAAACCAACTTCTCACGTTACCCGGAGATAGGAAACGCCGAGGAAGCTCAAAATAAACCTCTTGCATTTCCCGGAGATAGGAAACGCCGAGAAACATCGAAAACCAACTTCTCACGTTACCCGGAGATAGGAAACGCCAGGGAAGCTCAAAATAAACCTCCTACATTGCCCGAAGATAGGCAACGCCGAAAAGCATCCAAACTTACTCTTCCCACGTTACTCATAGATAGGCCACATCAAGGACCACCGAATGTCGCGTATTACACAAGCAGCACGCTAAATCCCAAAATAATAGCCCCTCACATCACCCGAAGATGGGCAACGCCGAGAAGCATGAGAAACACCATGCATATAACCAGGAATGGTTGGTGCTAGAAGGAAGGCACTCAATGATTGATAATACATACCCATGCGTAGACTGCATACTTACCCGTTATCCAAACCGAGACTACATGCTAAGGTCGCAAAACCTTCGAAGAAAGGAAAATCAAGTCATGACTTAGCCAGATTTTCAATAGAGATTATCTAAACCCTAAGTTACCGGATACTTGAAAATTGTTTAAAGTAAACTGCCCTGTGAACTAGGGGGCATACACCTGTACCGAGACAAACACGCGAACATAATAAGTTCACAAGTTCTGTCACTTCAAACAACAATAAGTTCACAAGTTCTATCTCATAGTTTTATGAACTTCCAAACAAAAATTCTATATATGTTTTAAAATTCTAAACAAAAATTTCAAAATTTTAGAGTTTTTAAAAGTTTTATGAATTTCTAAAACAAAAATTCTCTAAGTTCTGTTAACTTCCAAAGTGCTTATAATTTCTAAGTTCTGTCGTTTCGAATGAAGGGCTTTGACTAAAATCATAGAGCTAGAAAAGTATGATATGAAACAAGCAAAAGTATGCGGAACATATATGAACAGATAGACAAAAGTACAGTTAAAATATTAATGAATTACTTGTAATTTTCTATACACAGGATCAAAATGTGGGGGTTGTGCCCAAACAACAATGGCCAACAAAAGGAAAATACAGACTCTACAATAAGGACACAAAGTTCAAACTCTGCACTAGAACAAAATGACTCAAAAAGAAACAAAAACAAGTCGGTCTTCTGCCAAGCTGTTGGCCAAAATCAAGTCCATCCTCATGCCAGCCGCTCAACGCTTCTTGCCACCGCTTCCCTTTCCACCTCTGGTTGGTAGTTTCTGCTTCTTTTCAGGAGAGGTGTTGCTGCCAGTAATGTCAACGTGCACTTCGATGGCAATCTCCTCCTCCTCCTTCGAATGTTTTTCAGAAAGGCATCCCTTTCCTTTGTGTTTTCTTGATTTCTGAGAGCTCTTCGAAGCTTTGATCGCCTCCACCTGTTCCTTCTTGACGGCAACCAAATCATGCTGAGTCATTTGTGGCTGCTCTGTCTACATTTCCTGCTCCTGGGCCTCTACCGCGGCTATATCACCTTCCAAAGGCGCCGAAAGGTCATCCAGGCCGTGGAGCACAGCTATCTTCTCGACTTCTGGACCCGGCTGCGAACTAGATGTGGATGTGGGAACTGGGGCAAGAATAGATACAATCGCAGAAGATGTGAAAATGGCAGTAGGCACGGGCGCCGAAGTTGCTGGCGCGTCAACAAGAAAAGTGGATGGACCTATAAGATCAAAAAGGAAAGCATTAAACTCCTCTTTCTCTTGTGGCGTAAGATGGAGGCTCTCAAATTCGGGAGAAGCATGGACGTTGCCTGCACCAGAGGAACGATCATGAATGGCGACCTCGAACTCACCACCGTCGCCTTCTTTTGAGGGCTCCACCATATGAGGAACAATGTCAAGTCCTGAACTCGTTGGTTGGTCGTGGAGCTGCTCTGATGGTTCTCCCATGCCAGAGGTAGGCCTGATAAGCACATCAATGGCGGTCATCACGGCAACATCGGTGGCCTCCTTCTCCCGGTTGACCCGGAGGATCTCTTGGCCCTCGAGTAGCGCTCTCTTGGATTCGTCATTAAGATAAGTGGCAAGCAACTCTTGATATGAATAAACGTCGTCGCTCTCATCAAAGCGAGATAAGACTTCCTCCCAAACAAGGGTAAGAGTGTGCAGATACATTGGGCTGAGATAACTAAGGCTCCCCTGATGCAACAAAGAGTTAACATAAAAGTTCAGAATTGTCGCATCCAGCTTTTCCATCTTCATGTCGAAGGCGTGCTGGAGATCCAAGTAATCCGCCTGCACCGCAGCCTTATCAACTTCAACGGCAGTCTTGTCGGCACTAAGCTGCGCGACCTGAGCCTGTAGCTTGGCGATGGTCTTTGCTTGGTCGGAGATCGTTTTTTTTACCCCTCGACAATAAGATCGTGGTCAGCGATTGTTTTCCTTTGAGCTTCAAGGTGGCATTGCAAGCGACCCGACCATCATGGGTCGTGAGCGACCTAACCTAACTTATATGATTTGCAGTTAGGTCGCTAGCGACCCATCCTCACATGGATTGCTAGCGACCCAATAATAAAAAAATGAATGAAAAAAAAAGAAAGAAAAGAAAGAGGAAAAGAAAACTTCACCTATTATTCTTGAACTCGATCACTTATGACTATTCAACATTCCAAGGCATGCCGGGAAGCTACAAGCAGAAATGTGATATATTGTGACAAGTATTAGCAGTTAGAACCAAGAAAAGACCACCAACAACGTTGGGCTAACACATTCGTAGAGCTCTAATGTAATCATTCAGAAACCAACAAATGGATATTGAAAGCGATAACTTCTAGAGCATGCATTGTTTACAACGAAGACGTACTCTGGGGGGCAAATGTTATTCGGGTTTTTAACCTAGCAGAAGCCAATAGAAAACAAAACAACCTTGTGCAGACAGGATGATTTAGGAATTAACCAGAAAAGCTAAGACAAAGGATCGACAAGGTCCAAGCTATATGGCTGAGACAACGACTGGGATCAAAGAAGCCGAGAGATCAGCATTCTTTTAGTCCAATCAGCGACTGAATGTAAACAGCTAGTGAATTGCCATCGAAACATAAAAACTACGATAAAAGGCTATGGAATCATCTCCAATTCCAGACTCCAGAAAAATCCTAAGTGATTGGATCATCAGTGACTCATGCTTCTCCTCCAGCCTTCAAACAAGATAACTAAGGAACACAACAAAGAGGCCAAGACGTTGGCTCGCAAAATGAGCCAAGCGACCCATGGACCATGGGTCGCCAACGACCCATGGATTTAGCTCGTTTTGTGAGCCAAACTCTCCCTAGGTCGTCTACTACTTACCTACGAGCTGATGAAGACATGGCCTAGCCTAGAAGGTCCTCGTTCCATATAAATACCATCCAACCTGTAACATAAGAAGGATCTTCTTCTTCTCCAAACTGATTGCTGAAACTCCGTTGGAATTATTCTTCACTCTCTATCTCCACACAATAATCTCCAAAGGAAGATACTGTGATTCTCCAATGGATTCCAATTCTGGAGATCCAATCTAGCAAGAAAATAATCAAAGCCTTGTAATAAAACATCTATTGTAACAACAATCAGTCTATAATAATACTATAAAGTGGACGTAGGCTTCATTAACAGCTGAACCACTATAAAAATCCTTTGACTACTTTCTTTTGCTATTCTTTCTTTATATCTATGATCTGTGATATTGCTCTGTCAGGACAGGCTGGTGCTTTCAAATCCAAAGCAGGATGTTGGTCCAATTTTTTGGGTCAACGGCATGCATCACATAATTTATAAGAAGACTGGATATTGGTTCTAGTGGCATGCCTTCTTATTTCAGCTATGTATAAACAAATAAGCATTTAAATTAAATGGATTGGATTCTACGACACATAGCAAGATTTTGCGTTTTTCACGCATTAAACTCTTTAGATGCAGATTATAGTGGAATCAGAAATCAACAACTAAGCATACATGTATAAGTATAATTTAGTTTTCTTTATATACTTATCATCCATGCATTTACTATTTCTATATTTAGCATATTATGTTTAAGCATATGTTTAAACTAAGAGATACTTCATCAAACTAGTGGTTTATGAAGCTATTTTTTTGTGTGATAATGATAATCATAATCAAGTTGTTCAATCCTTCTATGGATGTTTGAGATTATTATATCATTATTCTTTTGATATTTGTTTGGGTTTGTATTAAATGTGAAAGACAAAGTAAAGATGATGATCCATTCCAATATTTGTATTTGATAGAAATATAATATAACTAGTATTCCTTCAGGCATTATTTCAAGTGAACACTAAAACACAGACATCCACTAAAAACTTCATGCATAATATCTAGTACATTTATCAAAGATGTTGATCATAAATATACATACATCACCCAAGAAAGCTCTGAATAAATAAAACAAAACACATATGCACAAGCAAAAGTTACATAAATGATGTTGTTACTGCAATTACTATAAATTTGTTCAAACAAAATACATGGTTCATTTTTGTACTAAGCTGCATACATAGACAGAAAACCATTCAAAGACAAGGAGCTTGACTAGAATCCATAATTACAGCAGCTACATGTGATCCATAATCCTAAGACCAGGAGTTCGAGCATTTTTCAGCCAGGTTTCTTCATAAGGATTGTTAAATGCTAACATATCCATCATATTAAACAATTAACAGCAATAATAATTAGACGGTGAGCTGGAAAAATATATTACAGTAAAAATAACATTTTTAGCCAGTGCAACAATACAAAAATGATATTGTAATAATTATTATTATAATACCACCCCATCTGAGGGCAATTTCAGCTATCATGACCCTCTATTCTACATTTCTTACATTTTCGCTTTTTCTTGTTAGCGGACAACTCGATAGAGCTTTTAATTCTTTCTTTAACGTCACTTTAGACATATCTTTTATCGTTCCTCGGTCTTCCCTTCGCTTGTGAAATATGAGGATCTTGAATTATTAAAGGAGTTTGATCATTGACTATTAGATACTTTGCATCATCATCTTGGCATGTCTTCCATCTAGATGGGTTTTTTCATCACATACTCTTGCAAAAAGTTCTTCTCTTCCATTCAACACTATTTTTTACAATATTTCATATTTTGATGCAATGCATGAAAGTTGTGTTGCTCTTTGGCATATATGACTAAATCGAAATGCTTCACTGCAGTTGGAATTGGATTGACCTTCATATATAAAATCATCCACAATCCTAAATGAATTAGCTCCTTCTGTCCACCTTTTTAAAATAAAATGAGGAGGTATTTCATCTACTTCAAGTTTGATTTTTAATATATGCCTACATGGTAATTCTTTAAACTCAAATAATTGGCATCAACAAAAACCATTGTACGTACGTACATTCATTTTCACAAAAAAACTCTCATATTCGCCAACTTTAGAAGACACAATATACGATGTCATTTCTTCGTTGGTTTCATTCTCAATAGATCTGGAACAAATGGAACCTTTTAGTTCTTCACAAAACTTATCAAACATATTTCCATTGTATATGCTTGCAACATGTTTCAAAATCAAGTTGTTTTCATCAATACTTCTATTTTTATGCTCGAAAACAAAATCTTCGTCAACTTCTCTTGGGTAATTTTTTGCAATGCTTGATCATATTTGTCAACAAATTTCTTAAGATTAGTTTTGGCAGTGACAAACATATTTAAAAAACTATTAATCCCCTCACTATGACCTGTAGTGTTCATTTCGGCATAAAGTCAAATGATGAAATACCGGTACCCAAGACTCATGCTATTCAAATTTTTTTCGCAACCAATCATAATTTTGCAATTCATATTTCCTCGTTAATGATTTCTGCTTATCTTCAAAATCTGCTATCTAATATGTGAAATTTAAACAATTTTTAAGATATTTCTGAAAGGGTATTTTTTGTGATATATATGAGATAAATTCTCTCCAAAGAATTTCCTAATGTGCCAAAGGTATAAACGATGTCGAGTACTTGAAAATACCTTTTGAATAGCAACACTCATTGCATGACCTTATTCGGTTCTTATTGAGATGGAATGACTATACCTCTCATTGCTTCAAGCTAGGTTATAAACAACCAGTAGAATGTAGGTTCTGTTTCATCATATAAAATTGCACATCCAAACTATATTGTTTGATAGTGGTGATTTACACCCTTAAATGGAGCAAATGGCATTGAATATTTATTTGTTCTAAAGATAGTAGTATCAAATATAACCATATCTCCAAAATGTTGGTAAGACATATATGATCATGCATCCACCCAAAAAAAAGCAGTACATCCATCAAGTTGAATTCCATAAAAACTGAGGATTCCTCTTTGTCTCATTTGAAAATAGCACAACACATATTGTGCATCCCCTGTTTCCAAATCTCTATATCTAGTTGACTTTAAACAGTTATAACTATCATTTTGGGATCCCATATTCACGCCATCAAAAATTGCTGGAATTTTAGCTATTGGTAAATTTTGTTGTTGAAATATCTCGATCAAGTCTTTTGCAGCAAATGGCATATTCTTATTTGTTCATAATTGGACTCTTTTTATAGGAAATATAAGCGAATGATTATGGTCATCATTAAACTTTGTAATCGACCATTTAGTTGTCAATTGGCAATAAAGAATTTGCATCTTCGATTGACATCCACATTTGATCGTGTTGGTGCTTCTAGATATATGATCTATTCCTACCATTTTTATGAAAAGTCCATGAACGTGAACAAACTAAACTGACCGAAGTAATTTTATCAACCTGAGTAATAGTCTTACTTGATGATCAAACACGAATAGCAAAACCTTTTTTTCAACGTTACTCAATATGATAGTTTTTCGCCTCGTCTAAGCTATCAAACTCATCCTAATATACGGTGCATCAAAACATCTATGCTTTTGTTTGGTGATGAATATGAACTAATGATGTTAGTATCATTTATTCCTTTGCCCCCTCCATAGGTATCATCATGGGTTGGTTCCTCTGAGACACCATGAATGACCAACTCATCCATATTTGCCACTGAAAGTCACACAAAATTTTATATATCGATTAAATGAAAAAATGAGTATAAGCTGAATATTGTTTTAGGAAAATAAGAAGTAATGATTCTTCAATTAACTTAAACTAACGACTGATTCAATTAAAAATACTGTGTTTAATACTGCATTAAAATTTGAAAAAAATGATGCATATGTATCATACAATATTATTAAAATGGTAAAGTTTAATGAATAAGGAATGATGATTCTTTAAAATTGAATTGATGACTACTTCATGATAACTTTGTTAAATATTCATTCTAATTTGATAACTAAGATTTAAATCCATTAAACTATATTGCAGCAATACTAAAATTTGATGAATATGCAATGATAATCTAGAACATAAACTAGTAAGATTAACAAAAAAAATTATCATACGAAAGACCGATTTCGAAATTAGGGATGAATCTTATGTGGAAATACCGTGGATGAATCTTATGTGGAAATCGAAACAATAACTGAAAGAAGTGATGACTGATTTTTAGAAACCTTATTTACTGCACGGGTTTCTTGTTT
Source organism: Allium fistulosum (assembly GCA_030737815.1). NCBI lineage: Eukaryota > Viridiplantae > Streptophyta > Magnoliopsida > Asparagales > Amaryllidaceae > Allium > Allium fistulosum. The sequence continues at coordinate 392,760,797 of CM060901.1, forward strand.
GCTATCGGAGAGCATGAAAGATAACATACATGATGTAGAGTGTGAGTCGGCGTAATATGGATCTTAAGGCTAAATTAACACTAGAGGGAGGGTGAATAGTCTTTAATAGATTATATAGATATTATTCAAATTCTTTAAGATTTTATTTGGAATGATGGAATTAACAATCATAGAGAACAATCACAGAACCAAAGTACGGATAAGTAAATGCAGTAAAGGTAAAAAGAAAGAACATACCTGGATTTTATATTGGTTCGGAGTTACCCTACATCTAATCCCACACAATTCCTTGTACGGATTTCTTTTTAACTAGTAAATGCAAATACAATCTCAATTTCAAGGCTACGAGACACAACCTCTGAATCTCGGTCTCTAGGTAGAGCCGCTTGATTTTCATGTCACAAGCACACCCACTAGATTTACGGGTACTAAGCACACCCAATTGATTTAATCAGGCTATAATCATACCTACTTAGATTTATAGATACCAAGCACACCACAGAGTATAAGAGTATGATTTGATAGAGTTTATAGACTTGGATCTTCGATCTTGAGTACAATTGATAAAAAAAACTTGAATAGCACTTGATCTTGAAAGAAATCAAAGAGTATATGAAAGAGAAGAAATTAGATTGTATATGAAAGAGAATCAAACTAGTAAATATTAAATTTGATTCTACTTGAATTTCGATAGAAATTGCTTTAGAAATCAAGAGAGTAAAAAGAGGAGAGAAAAATAAGAAAGTAGTTATTGAAAATTCGTTTGGAAGACTGGTATATATAGGGAAACAACGGCCATGTCCATTCACGAAAAGATACGACGAAAAGACACTTCCATTCAAATTTGAATTTTGAAAAATACGGTTAGTATGTCGACATACTTGGAGAAGATATGTCGACATATCCCTTTGTATTTTGAAAATTTACTTAATAAAAATTGTTTTGAAAATATTAATTTTTGTAAAATATTTTAAAACTTTGTACAAATATTTAAACATAGTTTATACATCATATTAAAACTTAATAAAATAATTTTGAAAGATTTAATAAGAATATTTAATATAATGTAAATAATATATATAAAATCAATATAGTTATAAATTATTAAAGTATAAAAAATAATTCAATATATATATAAACTTAAAAACACTAAAATCATATCTTTATAAGTATAAGAGATTTGAAAATTATTTTGAAAAGATTATTTTAAAAATAGAAATTTTGAAAAACAATTCAAAACAAAACTAGAGAACGTAAGAGAGATCAGGAAACTGCTATCAAGATTTTAACATAAATTCTATAACTCTATAACCTTATTGGAATATCTTGAAATCTTGAACTCTTCAATACTCATGAGTCTTCATTCTTGAATAATACTCATGGGTCTTCATTCTTGAGTTATTGAAACTTTATATCAGCATCTTGAATCTACTCTTGATATCAGCATCTTGATACTGTACAGTCTTCATAATTAATACATATCTAAAATCATGCACTATATACTATATATATATATATATATATATCTTGATAAAACATTAGTATCTATATTTTATATAATGTCTCATAGTTGTTATCATTAAAACCAACATTTAAGGTACTAACAAAGAGAAGGAGAACGTACGTGATGAAGATAAGGAATAACGACTAATATTTGGACGTCCATGATTTTTAGCATCTAACGGTTGTGATGTTGTGTGGGATTTTATGTTTTTCTAGTATGTCATAATAGAATTTCCTAATATATATATATATATATATTGTATACATACATATATATATTTGTAATATTTTATGTATGTAAATAAAAGTATAAAAATATATATTTGGATAATATATTTGTATATTGGATGAGCTAACGAGACTGTTTTGATGTAACCCAACATCTATACACGGGCATGTTATACCTTGCACAGATTGATAGGTTATACATGCACGTGTGCACACGCATGCGCAGACACGCACATATATATGTATATGAAACATACATAAAAATGTACATGCGTGTGTGTGTGTGTGTGTGTGTATATATATATATTGTATAATATGAATGTAACATCCGCATCTAGAGGCCAAAAGCTAAGCGCTACAGATGCTGTAGTCATTCATAGTATTAACTTCTGATGACAAAATACGGAAATGCTAAGAGTATCCATAATATCAGAAGCAGTTGAATATGAACAAAATCACAGATTTCCAAAAAACAACATTACTGATTACATTTCAAAAAAAAATCATACCCAAGTTACATAACCCCATATCCTTTCCCAAGTAAAGATCAAATATAATCATTACAATAATACGCCTAGAGGGACATATGACGATGCCCCTTTGGTTGATCAAAGCAATATAGTCCAAACTGACTTAATATATATAGCGGAAATAAACAGAATGAACTGTAACTCCTAAATAGCTATCTGTCAGCCAACTGCTCGTCTCTGGAAGCTTTATTCACCAAAACAACTAAAACCTTAAAACCTCAATCCCTCGGCCTACTCAATCAATTTTGAGCACCTGAAAGTTTAAGGGGAAACAAAAACTTCGAGTCAGACGTAAAGCCTGGTATGAATAATACTGTTACATTTCGGTTTACTGATATTACGTGAGACCACGCCACCTAGTGGAATGGGTTTCCCTCACTAATATCCTCTTTAAAACATATATTTTGCAAATCTTTTCCTGCAACCAAACTAGTTAATCAAACTGATTATAATAACATTAATAGTAATAGCAATGTCCATTATGCTAAGAACATGTAACTAATGAACTATCTGTCTACAAGTAATAAATGGACCATCTGTCCGAAAACTGGGCTGCCCGCCCGCAAACTGGACTAACTTTCCGAATCAAAATGGACTATTTGTCCGAATCATTTTCCTAGGGTTAACTACCCTTCATCTTTTTCCTTGAAAACCTTTTCAAAATGTTTTAACCTTTTAAATCATACTTATACAAGTAAAATATTTTCTTAGATTTATTCTAAGCTATTTTGCCATGTTATATATACTTTACTCGAAATATTGTTGATGAATTTTACTGAGGATTGGCTATCCTTCCAAAACAGGTTAAACCCCGTTTTAACTTGAAAACACTTAGGCTATATTGTCTAGTTAATATATTCGAAACCTTTGTTTAAAACCTTTAAACAACCCTTTTGAAATCCTTGAAAGTAACCCCGTCGAAACCAAGTAAAACCTTTTACTTAATCTAGGCCGAAAGGCCAAGTCTTTCCTTTCAGAACCATTCAAACTCTTCCTTTCAAAGACACAAAACCTTCCCTTTGAAAGCTTTAAAATCTTAGACATCCTTCTTTTAAAACCCCTGGTTTCAACCCTTTAACTTCCGCCTACATCCAATTTACTACGTATCAGTTATCTAATACCATGTGCATTGGTTTCGATGGAGTTAGATGCGAAGGTAAGTAAGTGCAACCTGGTGCCAAAAGCATCGAAACGGTGAAAAACATGTTTATTTGTCCTTTTAAACTATTTCTTTATACCTAACTTGCCTTGTTTGTCAAATTATGATTGGTTGCAAGTTTCTCTTTTCTAAAAGTACTTCTGACTTTTCAGAATTAACAAATTTAATTTTATTTACAAAAGCCCCTTCTCCTTTTATAAATATATAAAACATTTAAGTCTCGTGCCTTAAATAATTTTATATACCCACTAAAACACTTAGGAAAATTCTAACAAAATTCCAGAAAATCTCTTTTAATATGTTTTCCAACATATAAAATTTTTAGACCCAAAACTTTTATTATTTAACCGTAAATAATTTATAAACCAAGTAATCATTTCTTCACTAGAAAATTTATATAAATTCCATAAAAATTTAGAAAATTCTGAAAATTGAAACCCATCTCCAAAATAATATTTCTGGTCTATATAAAAATTTACAAGGCATTTGGAAGTAATTTAATATGGTTTTCATATCAAAACATGTCATAAAATCTATATGAACAACCACAAATCGTCAACAACTATATATAATCATTCCATCATTCAAAAACATGGCAAATCAATGCAAAATATTTTGGATTTCATCTTAAAATCAAAAACAAAAGAAATATGAGATGTAAACATTATTCACCTTAGCTTTAGAGATTAAAGAGATTGAGATGTGAATGGATATGATTTGATTTATCTTCTTCCGTAGCTTTTCTTAATCTTCTTCTTCTTTCTCTTGTTAATGGTGGTCGGCGTCAAGTTAAAAATTTATAAATGAAATGAACGTGTAACAACCCGAAATTTAAGCTGTAATAATTAATTAAAAAATTAATTAAATAATAAAATAACTTTGTGAAATTATCAGAATTGAGCTACGGGAGTTGCACCATTGTGTCCGTGATGATTGTTTTACTCAATTTCCATATATAGTTTGTCAGAATCCAAGCTAGAATGATGAAGATACGAATTAAACAAGAAAACAAAGAAAAAGAAGAAAAAAAAATATAAAGGGAAAGGTCGACCCTTACTATAGCTAGGTCGACCCTAGCTTGTGTTGGTCAACACTAAGGTCGACCCATATATACATTTGGATGCGTAATCGTCCTTTTTCGAGCAGTGACGTGTTTTGTTGTTTTTATTCCATCTCGTGCATCCGTACTACCATTCGACGGTTCCCATCGAGCCTAAAACGTGGTTGCACCAGATTTAATCCTCAAATCCAACGGTCTGAGATCCACAGGTGACACTATAAATAAAACTCTAAGCCTAGCTATTTTTCTCGTTCAGATTTTCTCCAACTGGGTTCATTGCCTGAGGCTGGACCCTAAAAGGAATATTTTTCCAATGAGAATATCTTTTTGGTTAAAATATTTTATACCCTAGAAGTGGATCCGGGAAGGCTAAGGAAAAGAGCTAAGGACCACAGGTGAGTGTTTAAGTAATTATTTTAGATTTTTAAGTAATTTAAAATAATAGGGTTCTCAATAGTTGTAGTTTTTCTGCAATTTTGAGACTATTTTTATAAAAGTTATTTACGGTTAATTTTTAAAGTTCTTTTCAGTCTATTTTATCTAGCTATCTTTATTTAGCTATTTTATTCATTTATTTACAGTTATTTACTATTATTTGTATTTTATTTACATCTGCTTTGCGTTAGAATTTAGTCTGTAATGTTAGTTTCTTTCTGTTTCTTTTTACACGAATAAAATAATAAAAAGAGGATAATTCGCTAATATGGACTAAAATATAAGAATACTAAATTTACACAAAATTTGATGTAAATAAGAAGAATTGTAATTAAAAGAATATAGACTGAAAAAGGCAAATTTGACATTTGCAAGCAAGTTTATAACTAGTAGTTATAACTAAGAAGACAGAATAAAAGGGAAATTATAACGTAGGTTATAATTAAGCAGAAAGAATAGAAAGAGACTTATTTTAAAACTTAGAGTTAAGTTAATAAGCAATATAGCAGAGACAACATAAGAGGCTTATTTTAAAGACTTAGAATAAGTTAATAAGCAAATAGAGCAGAATTAACAGAAGAGGCTTATTTAAAAGACTTATACTAAGTTAATAAGCAAAGATAGAAGTAGGATCCGTACCGGCGGCATTCCCCTTCAGTCAGGAACTGATGGTCTCACAATAGGTTAGGTGGGGCTGGGACATGCTTATGTGGAAGTAATGGTAAATAAAAGGTCAATAGATAGAAACTCAAATCAGGGGATTTGGGCAAGGGGCGCAGCTAGATTTTATTTGTTAGGACCCATATCCGGCAGCATTTCCCTTTCAGACTAGGACTGATGGTCTCACAAAACACTTAGGTGAGACTGGGTAGGACCTTATCAGCCTAGGACTGATGGTCTCACAATAGATCAGGTGAGGCTGAACACGCTTATGCTAAAGCATGTAAATAAGAGGTCAAAAGAGGGAGCAACAGATAGTGCGAACCGACGGTTATCGAGCGTGCGGCCTCGGAGCAGGGATATAAGTCGCTATTGAGTTCCAAAGCACTAAACAGGTGTCTTTTTGCTGTGAGACCCACGGGATGGGACTATCTCATAGTGGCACAGCAAATATAGAAGGCCGATCAAAGGGTAGAATTAGGACTTCAGCCTAATTAAAGCAGGATTAGAATTTCACCGAATTAAAGTAGTTATCTAAGACAAGTGTAGACAATTGAAATAATCAAAGCAAGCAATTAAAAAGTATTTTATTCCAGCTTTATCTTTTTCTTTATTTCCTTTTATACTAGAACTGTTGATAAGTCTATTGCCTTTATCTTGTTTAAAAATACTAGTAGTTACTTCCACTCACTAGACTTATAGTCTGACCCACTTCTTTATTTTTTCCTTCCCCCCCATAGGCCAGAAGAGGCAGGGACAGTAGATTTTGGATTTTCTTAGAGATTCAGCTGTGGATTTTCTCTTTATGTATTCTTCTTCTTTTCAGTTTTCATTTGGATTTTTATATACAAGTACTATTTGAGAGGGATGATCTTGTACTCTGATATTGTGACTGAGATGGTACTTTTAATGAGACATATGTATTTGGTATTTTGAGATATATTTTGATTATGATTTATTTTATAATGTTTAATCTTTAAATGAGTTATTGTTTAAATGTTTCTGCTGTTTTATTTATTTATCTTGTGAATCTTAGTCTCTATAAAGTTTTAGTTATACCTACAATGCACCACATCTTTTAGTGTGCTTATTTGGGTATACTAAGGGGTGTAGGGTGTTTCACTTGGTATCAGAGCCTAAGGTTACAGGATTTCTAAAAAGTTATATTAAAAATAGAGTATTTTTCCAAAAGTAACCTATTTTTAAAAGTAGCATATCTTCAAACTAGAAGTATATTTCAGAAAGAAACTCTTATTATAGAAATAATTTTTCAAGTATAAAAGAGAGTTTTTATAAAAATCCCCTCAAGGTCTAGTCCAACCTTATTTCGATTCTTTCAAGCCTGAATTTCCTTTTCTTTGCATAGTATGGCCGACTGGTTCCGTAGAGCTACGGTACCAGAAATGCAAGGGCAAGCGCCCAATACAGCACCAGCAGGTGGAGATCCCATTAATCCACCTACAGCAGCCAATTTTTCTAAGCTATGTAATAATTTCGCTAGTTTAGGAGGCAAGACATTTTCTGGAATAGAGGATTTCGAGGAGGCACGAGCTAGGTTGAAGAATATGGAGCGAATGTTTAGACTGTTAGGATTGGAGGACCAACAGAAAGTTCAGCCTACATCTTGGCAACTGAAGGGAGAGCTTAAAGAGGTTCCTAAGCCAGAAAGCTCTAGGAAGTCATGGTGGAAGAACAAGAAGGATAAGGACAAGAGGAAAGAAGGAGGACCTCAGAAGCAGATCAAGAAAAGCGGTAAATGTAATAACTGTGGATTGGTTGGTCATTACGCAAAGGACTGTAAGAATAAAATGATGAAGGGAAGGTGTTTCAACTGTGGGCAGCCTAGTCACCATAGTAGAGCTTGTCCTCACATGATGGGGCTAAGAGTAGGTGCACCTACAGCGCAAGTATAGGCTTTGGATGTAGCCCTTCTAGCAGCGGACCAGATAGAGGTAGGAAAGTTTCTGTAGAAGGTTTGATCTCTATTTCGGATTTTCCTATTCGGACTCTTTTTTATTCTAGAGTACCATGCTCTTTCATTTCTAGTTCCTTGGTTTATTGTTTGCACTTAGATATCTCTTTAGTAGTAGACCCCATAGTTGTTTCACACCCCATAGGAGGATTGGCACATTTATCCATGATTTGTAGGAGTTTGAAAATTTTCATATTAGGCGTAGAGTTTGACTGTGACGCCTATGTATTGGGATTTTCGAGGTATGGGATGATTTTGGGGATGGATTAGTTATCCACTTATGGAGCAATACTGGATTGCGAGAGGAGAGTCATTAGACTAGAGACATGCAGCGGTAGGACTCTCGAGGTTTCTTGTGACCTACAGGGGTCAGTCATGTTGAGCTTCCATTATTCTCTCAATTCATCACTAGCAGAGTTAGATTCAGTTCCAATCGTCAGAGATTTCTCAAACATCCTTAAGAAGGTTAGGGGACTACCTCCTAAGAGAGAGATCGACTTTATGATCTGTATGAATGACAATGCTAAACCCATGGCATTGCCTGTGAGACACATGAAAGGAAGGAGTTAAGTAAGTAGATTGGTGAGAAAGGCTTCATTAGACGGATTCTTTGAGTGGTTGGTTATACCGTTTGGGATAATCAACGCCCCAGCCTATTTTGTAGATTTGATGAGCTATGTTTTTGGAAATGTCTTAAATGAGTTCGTAGTAGTATTCCTGGAAGACATTTTTGTGTTTTCCAAGAGTATGGAAGAGCATGTTATTCATCTAGAGGAGGTTTTCCGTACACTTCACGTTCATCAGTTGAAGGCAAAATTCTTGGAGTGTCACTTTTGGCGTAAGGAAGTGCGTTTCTTAGAGCATAGAGAAGGTCAATGCAAGGAAAGAGTTTGAGAAACAGTTTTGTACATTTAGGTTCGGATTGTGGAAATCCAAAGAGTTATAAGCAAAGATTGGAGATGTACAATAGATTCAGTTGAAAAAAAGGAGGAAAGCCCATGTGTAAATAATTGCAAAAATTACAATTGTTTCAAATAAGTGGATTTAACGGTAGTGCCTTGGAATAAATATTAGCATATAAGAGGAATAGGAACAAAAGACTTTAGTAAGGAAATGAGATTTACAAGGTTTAGGAAGGGTACTCCTAGGGTAGTAAGAAGAAAATCCACTTTATTCCTAACCCAATAAAATGAAATTGTTAGGATTGAAAAGTTGAAAATATTAATGTTAATATTTTTGAGGAAGTAAGTAAATATTGGGTTTTTGAAAAAAATGGTACGAAATTTAAATTAGTTTTTATATGATTTAAATTTTGTTAAAAATGAAATTATTTTTGAAGAATTATAGGGCATATATATATAGCTCGTTGGTTTCTTTGGAGGTAAACAAAGATTTTAAATATAAAAAACGAGAGTGTATTAAGTATCAAAAACGTAGGTTGCAACATTTATTGTTGTAATAGATGTTTTCGTGGAAAATAAAAGGGGCATAGACTATAACACTATTATTATAGTAGGTGGCTCCCAAGGGAAATGTTTTTACATAGTATATGAGATTTATTAGTATTTATTTTAATTAAATACATGCACTAGTATTTTTGGGTTGTAGTAACAGTATTTTACGTAACATCTGTTTTGACCCAGGTAGAAATGTGTTTTGAAAATAATTTCTAAGTATAGAAAAAAAAGTGGTTTATAAGTACGCTATTATTTAAATAAGTATAAGGAAATGTTTTTTAGTTATAAAAATATTAAAACAATTTTGAAAATGAGTTTCTGAAAATAAAAGTGTAAGTTAGATATTAGGAAATTAATAAATTTCATAGAAATTGTCTATCGTAAGAGAATATAGATTAAACATACTTTAATCTATTTGGATGAAATGAATAATGATAAAAATTTCTATGAAACCAAATCACGGATAAAGATGTTTTGTGCAAGTTATAAGGAATACGTGAAAGAGATGTACAAGGTATGGGAAGCACCATATTTTGTATAGCCTATTTCGAAAAATATAAAATAAGTTCCTTGTAATTTCACAGAAATATGAAGTCCTCTTTTAAAGGATTCATAGAAGATTTTAGCGTTCATAGTTTCTCATAAGAGAAAGTAGTTCCAATACATTAAGGTATGGAACCATTAAATATAATAATTAGAGACAGGATTAGTTAGAAGAGATATTATAGAGAGTTTTAGTAGAAAAAGCTAAGCAATGGAAATTTCATATATTTTTCCATTTATTATGCACATTAGTAGAAAGTCCCGATTTGTAGTAAGTTAGAAACTACTCCAAGGTTAGGTAATTGGAAAGTTAAGGGGTTTTAATAGAATAATTGTTCTTATCTACTCCAGTTTTTGCAAAATTGAAAATCTATGAAAAGAAGATGTTTTGAAAACATATGAGGATATTTTAATGATATCTTAAAGAAAAATGGTTTGGTGAAAAAGTAAATAAGTTTTTGGAAGCGAAAAGCTTAGTAATAGTTAAATTTAAAAAATCCAAATTTTTATGGAAAGCTGTAAAGGTCTTTAAAAGAAAACGAGGAATAAGTTTTGAACTTAGAATTTGTAAGTTTTCCCTTCTAGGTTTGGGGAATAATGTAAATTCAAAAAGATGTAAGGATGCAAGTCTAGAAAGATAAAATGTTAAGTAATCAAGTACCTTTGAATTTAATAGAAACTTAAAAATAACACTTTTAAAAAAAATTGGAATTTGATGTTTTAAAAATTTAAAAGCTTTAGTTTTTGAAATTAAATAATAAATACCAAACCAATTTTTTTTTAATGTGGAGTGGATAGGAATCATTTCCTAGGTTTGACGGAAAAAGTATAAGGCTATATAGGAGATAACAGCGATTACTTTTAGAAGTAATAATAGAAGTTTCCGTAAAGTGTATAGGATACTAGTGAGAACTTAGGAATGTTGCTTCATGTGTGTAGGCTATATAGTAAGGGTGATATTAGTAAGTAAGACACATGTGGTTGAGGATGTGTATTTTGGAGGAACTTGGAAGGAGCATCTTCCTTTAGTGGAATTCGCGTATAATAATAGCTTTTAAGCTAGCATTGGAATGACACCTTTCGAAGCTCTTTATGGAAAACCATGCAAGTCGCCTTCGTGTTGGTTAGAGTCTACAGAGAGATTGCTACTTGGTCCCGACATGGTTAGAGAGACTTCGGAGGAGATTGATTTGATTAGGAGAAATTACGTACCTCTTATCCACATCTCTTTAATAGTAAATTTTGAATTTCCTATTTCCATCTTTAGTTTTAAATAGGTTCTTTCCTTTATTATCCTTTGGGAGGGTAGATCTTAGGATTTAACCTATGGATGGTAGGATTTGATGTAAACATGTTATTAGAACATGTTATGTATGATGGATGCTAGTGGTTGCAAGTGTTTGCTAGTGGATGCCAATGGATGCATATACTTACACTAGGCACTATTATCTCTTAGGGATCGGCCTAACTAGGACACTAGATCATATGCATATGGATGTGTGCGCATTTGCATATTTTATTTGTTCCATGGTCGCTATAAATAGATGATTATCATATGATTGTAGCATTTGGATGATGATTGTAGCATGCATATAGAACTATCGGTTATCATTAGGAAACTTGCATTCATTTGGATACATGGCACATACATGATTGCATAAAAGGAGGTCGACTGAATCAGTAAACCGCCTAATCTTTTGCATTAGTTAAGGATATTGATACTACACTATATGCATATGTATAAATTGCATTAGAAAACTTAAGGACAATGAATGTAATGGATGGTGGTTGAGTAGTTGGTTGTAGAATTTGGATGAAAATATTTATTTCATTCTTCTGTCCTTGAAGATTTCGGTGATGAAATCCTTTAAAGAGGGGAGAATGTAACAACCCGAAATTTAAGCTATAATAATTAATTAAAAAATTAATTAACTAATAAAATAACTTTGTGAAATTATCAGAATTGAGCCACGGGAGTTGCACCATTATGTCCTTGACGATTTTCTGGTCAATTTCCATATATAGTTTGTCAGAATCCGAGCTAGAACAAAGAAGATACGAATTAAACAAGAAAACGAAGAAAAAGAAGGAAAAAATATATAAAGGGCAAGGTCGACCCTTACTATAGCTAGGTCGACCTATAGGTCGACCGTAGCTTGTGTTGGTCGACACTAAGGTCAACCCGCATATACATTTGGACGTGTAATCGTCCAGTTTTGAGCAGTGACGTGTTCTGTTATTTTTATTCCATCTCGTGCGTCCGTGCTTCCATCCGACGGTTCCCATCGAGCCTATGATGTGGTTGCAATAGATTTAATCCTCAAATGCAACGGTCTGAGATCCACAAGTGACACTATAAATAAGACCCTAGGCCTAGCTATTTTTCTCATTCATATTTTCTCCATTTGGGTTCATTGCTTGAGGCTGGGCCCTAAAAGGAATATTTTTCCAAGGAGAAGATCTTTTTAATTAAAATATTTTATACCCTAGAAGTGGATCTGGGAAGGCCAAAGAAAAGAGCTAAGGATCACAGGTGAGTGTTTAGGTAATTTTTTTAGATTTTTAAGTAATTTAAAATAATAGGGTTCTCAATAGTCGTAGTTTTTCTACAATTTTAAGATCATTTTTATATAAGTTATTTACGGTTAATTTTTAAAGTTCTTTTCAGTCTATTTTATCCAGCTATCTTAATTTAGCTATTTTATTCAAATATTTACAGTTATTTACAGTTGTTTGTATTTTATTTACATCTGTTTTGCGTTAGAATTTAGTCTATAAATGTTAGTTTCTTTTTATTCCTTTTTACGCGAATAAAATAATAAAAAGAGGATAATTCACTAATATGGACTAAAATATAAGAATAATAAATTTACAGAAAATTTAATGTAAATAAGAAGAACTGTAATAAAAAGAATATAGACCGAAATAGGTAAATTTGACATTTGCAAGCAAGTTTATAACTAGTAGTTATAACTAAGAAGACAGAATAAAAGGGAAATTATAACGTAGTTTATAATTAAGCAGATGGAACAGAAAGAGGCTTATTTTAAAACTTAGAGTTAAGTTAATAAGCAAATATAGCAGAGATAACAGAAGAGGATTATTTTATGGACTTAGAATAAGTTAATAAGCAAATGGAGCAGAATTAACAGAAGAGGCTTATTTAAAAGACTTGTACTAATAAGCAAAGATAGAAGTAGGACTCATACCGGCAGCATTCCCCTTCAGTCGGGAACTAATGGTCTCACAATAGGTTAGGTGGGGCTAGGACACGCTTATGCTGAAGTAATGGTAAATAAGAGGTCAATAGATAGAAGCTCAAATCAAGGGATTTGGGCAAGGGGCGCAATTAGATTTTATTTGTTAGGACCCGTATCCGGCAGTATTTCCCTTTCAGACTAGGACTGATGGTCTCACAAAACACTTAGGTGAGACTGGGCAGGACCTTATCAGCCTAGGAGTGATGGTCTCACAATAAATGAGGTGTGGCTGGACATGCTTATGCTGAAGCAGGTAAATAAGAGTTCAAAAGAGAGAGCAACAGATAGTGGGAACCGACGGTGGCCGAGCGTGCGGCCTCGGAGCAGGGATATAAGTTGCTACTGAGTTCCAAAGCACTAAACAGGTGTCCTTTTGCTGTGGGACCCACAGGATGGGACTAGCTCACAGTGGCACAATAGATATAGAAGGCCGATCAAAGGGTAGAATTAGGACTTCAACCTAATTAAAGCAGGATTCGGATTTCAGCCTAATCAAAGCAGTTATCTAAGACAAGTGCAAATAATCGAAATAATCAAAACAAGTAATTAAACATTATTTTATTCCATCTTTATCTTTTCCATTATTTTCTTTTATACTAGAACTGTTGATAAGTCTATTATCTTTATCTTGCTTAAAAATACTAGTAGTTACTTCCACTCACCAGACTTATAGTCGGACCCACTCCTCTATTTTCTCCTTCCCCTATAGGTCAGCAGAGACAAGGACAGTAGATTTTGGATTTTCTTGGAGATTCAGCTGCGGAGTTTCTCTTCATGTATTCTTCTTCTTTTCAGTTTTCATTTGGATTTTTATGTACTGATACTATTTGAGAGGGATGATTTTGTACTCTGATATTGTGACTGAGATGGTATTTTTCATGAGACATATTTATTTGGTATTTTGAGAAATATTTTTTGATTATGATTTATTTTATTAAGTTTTAATTTTTAAATGAGTTATTGTTTAAATGTTTCCGCTGTTTTTTTCATTTGTCCTGTGAATCTTAGTCTCTGTAAAGTTTTAGTTATACCTACAACGCACCACATCTTTTAGTGTGCCCTTTTGGGTATACTAAGGGGTGTGGGGTGTTTCAGAACGTGTATGGGATACACGGCCAAGGGTTTAGGGTATAAAAATGGACCTTTCCTATTTACCTCTCCTCCATTTCATGTTAACTCTTATTTGAATTCATTGGTTAAATGGCACGGCTACCCCTTAATAAAGTCAAATCTCAATTCCTTAGTCAACACATTATTTTATTTTATTTAACTAATTAAATATCCTAAATAATGTTACCAAAAATATGGGGTGTTATAGACTCCCCTCCTAAAAGAATTTCGTCCTCGAAATTACAGTAAGGGACAAAAAAATCAATCAAAGAGGTAAAACATACCATCAAATAAGTCAGGATAAGCATCTCTAATTCTGCTCTCAATATCCCAAGTACAGTCCCTGTTATCGTCGCTCCACTAGACTTTGACTAATCTGACCGTCTTGGTTCTAAGCCTCTTCTCATATTTCGCAACAACACAAATAGGCTTCCTCACTACAGTCAAATCAGGTTCTACTACTAAGTCATCTAGCATAGTCGGTGCAATAGTAGTCTCCGGGTCTCTAACACACTTTCTGAGATGAGAAACTTGGAAAACATCGTGGACTTCTGCCAAACTACTCGGCAACTCAACTCTATATGCGAGTTTCCCGATCCTCTCAACAATAGGAAAAGGTCCAATGAATCTCGGTGCTAACTTTCCTGATTTCCCAAATCTAATCACACTCTTCATCGGTGACACTTCAATGAAAACTTGATCTACAACTAAGAACTCTAAATCTTTTCGTCTTCTATCTACATAACTCTTCTTCCTAGACCAAGCCTCCTTCATTCTAGCACGAATGATCTCAATCTTTCCTACAGCTTCCCTAACCAAATTTGGGCCAAGAACCAACCTATCCACGGTCTCTAACCAACATATGGGAGATTTGCATAGCCTTCCATACAAAGCTTCAGACGGCGCCATCCCAATACTAATCTGATAACTTTTGTTATATGAAAACTCGACTAAATGCAGGTGGTCTTCCCATGATCCCCCGAAATCTAATACACAGGCTCTTAACAAATCTTCCAAGATTCTGTTAACTCTTTTCGTTTGCCCATCTATCTGCGGATGGTAAGTGGTACTCATCTTGAGCTTGATTCCCAAAACTTCTTGCAGACTCTTCTAGAAATCGCTAGTGAATAAGGGATCTCTATCACTTACTATACTACTAGGAACTCCGTGCAGTCTAACTACAGCTTTCATAAACAACTTTACTAAAACAGGTGTCGTTCTTGTTGACTTAATTGGAATGAAATGGGCACTCTTGGTCAATCTGTCCACTATAACCCATATACTATCATTTCCCCTGTTCGACTTTGGCAACCCATTAATAAAGTCCATAGAAATAGAATCTCATTGCCATATTGGAATATCTAATAGCTAAAGCAACCCACTTGGCTTCTGGTGTTCGAACTTTGCCTATTGGCAAATCAAGCACTGCTTTACCCATAAGCCAATATCCCGCTTCATACCTTCCTAGAGAGACTCCTCTTCATATCGTGATACTTCTTAGTTACTCTTGGATGAATAGAGAACTTCGAACGATGACATTCCTCCAAGACTTCTTTCCTTATGTTTCCTACACTCGAAACACATAATCTTCCTTTCTTTCTCAACCATCCATTCCGGTCAAGACTAAAATCTTTCAAGTCATCACTCTCGGTTCCATCTCTTAACTTCTTGATCCGTCTAGCTAATGTCGGATCTTCCTCTTATTTAGAAGCAATCCTTTCGATCATCACTGGTTGAACTTCCAAACAAGATAACACTACGGTTTCTCCGCTTGACCCAGCCTTAGATCTCCACTGCACTCTGCAATCTGCTAATGCTTCCAAATCTATCCACTCAGCACTCATCGCGAACACTGCATTCTGATGTTTCTTGCGAAGTGCATCTGCAACCTTGTTCTCTTTCCCCGGTGTGTGCTCCATCCTAAAATCATAAGCAGCGATAAACTCTAACCACCTCTGTTGTCTCATGTTCAGCTCCTTCCAAGAGAACAAATACTTCAACGACTTATGATCTGTATATAACCTTTCTCCCAAAAGGTAATTTCTCCACACCTTCAACGCAAAAATCACTGCAGCTAATTCCAAATCATGCGTCGGATATCTGACCTTATGCGGTCTAAGCTGTCTAGAAGCATAGGCAATCACTTTACCTCCCTACATTAGCACAACTCCTAATCCCGTTCCTCATGCATCTGTATAAACCACCAAAACCCGAGTCCCTTCTGGAACAACCAACACAGGTGCATGGGTCAATAAGCATTTCAAACTCTGGGATGCTTCCTCACACTTATTGGTCCACACAAACTTCACATCCTTCCTCGTTAGCTTGGTCATCGGTGCTACTATCCATGAAAAATACTTAATGAACCTCCGATAATAACCAGCCAACCTAAGGAAACTCTTTATCTTAGTCACTGTCTTAGGCCTTTTCCAATTATTCACCGCTTCAATCTTAGTCAGATCTACTGACAACCCTTTTTCTAGGACTACATGACCAAGAAACTTCACTTCTTTCTTCCAGAAGTGACATTTTGAAAACTTCACCTTCAGCTGATGCTGCCTCAGCGTCTCAAGCACTACTCTAAGATGAACTTCATGCTCTCTTTCATCCTTAGAGTATATAAAAATATCATCTATGAAAACCAATACGAACCTATCCAAGTGCTCTCGGAAAAATCGGTTCATTAAATCCACAAAGAATGCTAGTGCATTAGTCAGTCCGAACGGCATGACTAACCATTCGTACGACCCATATCTGGTCCTAAACGCCATCAAAGGTATATTATCTTCAGCCACTCTAAGCTGATGGAAACCTGTAGCCAAATCCAACTGGGAAAACACTTTGGCTCCACTCAATCCTCGACAATGGATATTGATTCTTTATCATCCTCTCATTCAACTTATGATAATCGATACATAGCCTTAACGATCCGTCTGGCTTCTTAGCAAACACTACGGCTGCTCCCCAAGGTGAACTACTTGTCCTGATAAAGCTCTTGCCTTGCAAGTCCACCAACTGCTCCTTCAACTCCCTCTGCTTTGCGGCCTACTTACTGGTTTTGCTCGCGGAGCCAAATCTATTCGAAACTCAATGGCTCATTTCGGTGGCAATCCAACTATAGGCTCAAAAACATATGCAAATTATCTAACCATGAAAACTCGACTCAGCTCATTTTCCAACTCCATAACACCCAACAAAGCATTCACCTCACCGCTAGAACCTTCAATAGTATAAACAATACGGTCGCCACAATCAGGGTGTATAAACGATATTTTCCTATCCTGGCAAAATATCCTAGCATCGTACTCACTTAACTAATCCATCCCAAGAATAATTCCGAACCCTACAAAATCAAATACATGCAAACTGCAGACAAAAGTATGACCTAACAAGTCAAACTCTAACTAGTCACATCTCATTCCTAGAGTTGCATACCCTCCTATTGGATTCGCAACCCGTAAGGAAGCAACTAAATATGTGGGTTCTAGGTTAAGCTTATCCATCAAACATCTAGATATAAAAGAACGCGATGCACCAGTATAAAATAGAACGCTAACAGACATACCATGAATTTGAAGCGTACCTCCTAAACTGTCTTTCCTTTCTCCTGAGCTATTGGCTTTGAAGTAGTAGGCTCCAATGCATACACCTTGCCTTTTCCATCCTTAGCGGGCTCCTTGCATTAATTCATATAGTGGCCAATCTGGTCGCAGTTGAAGCATCTGACATTCTTCTTCCCGGCCACCTCCTTTGCCTTTCCAGCATGACACTCATTAGCAAAATGTCCCTTCTTGTCGCACTTAAAACAGGCAACCTTAGACCTCCCTTTCTTAACTGCTCCACCCTTCTGAGCACCTTTCTTAGGAAAGAACTTCCTCTTCTGATTCTGCCCAACTTGGACCTCCTTAGCCTAACTCTTCTCTAGAGAATCAAGAATCTCCTAGTGCCTTAAGGCCATCTCTACTACAAAATCAGAAGGATCACTAATATGAGGTAATGTAGCTCTTGCTAACTCATGCTTCAACCCTCTGATAAACTTCTCATTCCTCTTCATCGCTATATCCACTGAAGTATACCCATATCTGGCCAACTCCTTAAACTTTCTAGCATACTCCAAAATAGACATCTCTCCTTGCTCTAACTCATCAAACTTTTCGATCAGAGCAGACTGTTCCATCGTAGACATGAACCTCTCCTGGAACCTCCTCTTGAAATTTGCCCATGTCAAGGTTTCCTCATCCACACCAGCCGTTATGCTGTTCCACCAAAACAAAGTTGCTCCCTAAAGCTGTCTCAAAGGAAGCCTCCTCTTCTGCTCATCATTGAGCCCCAAGTCTGCGACAATTCTCTCATAGTAGCAACCAACTTTCCACATCTATCGCATCCTCTGTTCCCATAAATGGCTTCTCTCCAAGCTTAGCGTAATCTTCGCTCGGCTTAGCATAATGGTTAACTTCCGGAACTCCCGCCCCTGCAGCATCTCCTCCTACCATTCTAGTTGCAATTCCAGCTTGCATCGTATTCACAAAAAATTGATACATAGCTCCCATGTCCACCTGCAGGACTCCAGCACCCACATTCTCTGCTTGTGCCTGACCTTGGGTCCTCCTCGCATTAGGTCTGGCATTCCATCGGTGCCCTCCACTCTTGGGTTAACTCTTCCTCTTCTACCATTCATATCTGTATTCAAACTTCATGAGATATAGAAAAATAACCTAACAAAGATAGAAGACTAGAGATAAAGCGTATACTTATACATAGCAAATACACGTATGTTACTATAGCGTTATCCCCTATGCCGATTTTACTCTAATTCCTTAGGATTATATTTTCAAACCATTTTTTTTAGTTAAAGTTTTTCATAACCTATGGTCTGATACCAAGTTGTAACATCCTGTATCTAGAGGCCAAAAGCTAAGCGCTACAGATACTATAGTCATCCATAGTATTAACTTCTGATGACAAAATATGGCAATGCTAAGGGTATCTATAATATCAGAAGCACTTGAATATGAACAAAATCATAGATTTCCAAAAACAACATTTTACTGATTACATTTCAAAACAAATTCATATCCAAGTTACATAATCCCATATCATTTCCCAGGTGAAGATCAAATATAATCATTACAATAATATGCCAAGAGAGATATACGACGATGCCCCCTTGGTTGATCAAAGCTATATAGTCAAAATTGACTTAATATACACAACAGAAATAAATAGAATGAACTGTAGCTCCTAAATAGCTATCTGTCAGCCACCTGCTCGTCTTTGGAAGCTTTATTCGCCAAAACAACTAACACCTGAAAATCTCAATCCCTCGGCCTACTCAATCAATTTTGAGCAACCGAGAGTTTAAGGGGAAAAAACTTCGAGTCAGACATAAAGCCTGGTATGAATAATACTATTACATCTCGGTTTACTGATATTAAGTGAGACCACGCCGCTTAGCAGAACGGGTTTCCCTTCACTACTACCCTCTTTAAAACATATATTATGCAAATCTTTTCCTACAACCAAACTGGTTAATCAAACTGATTATAATAACAATAATAGTAACAGCAATATCTGTTATGCTAAGAACATGTAACTAATGAACTATTTGTCCATAAGTAATAAATGGACCATCTGTCCGAAAACTGGGCTGACTGCCCGCAAACTGGACTAACTGTCCGAATCAAAATGGACTATCTATCCGAATCATTTTTCTAGGGTTAACTACCCTTCATCTTTTTCCTTGAAAACCTTCTCAAAATGATTTAACCTTTTAAATCATACTTATACAAGGAAAATATTTTCTTAGCTTTATTCTAAGCTATTTTTCCATGTTATATATACTTTACTCGAAATAATGTTGATGAATTTTACTAAGGATTAGTTATCCTTCTGAAACAAGTTAAAACCTTTTTAACTTGAAAACACTTAGACTATATTGTCTAGTTAATATATTCAAAACATTTGTTTAAAACCTTTAAACAACCCTTTCGAAACCCTTGAAAGTAACCCCTTCGAAACCAAGTAAAACCCTTTGCTTAACCTAGGCCGAAAGGCCAAGTCTTTCTTTTCGAAACCATTCAAACTCTTCCTTTCAAAAGCACAGAAACCTTCTCTTTGAAAGCTTTAAAATCTTAGACATTCTTCTTTTAAAACATTTAAATATTGCCTTTCGAAAACATAGGAAAAACCTTTCCATTCAACCCTTTCGAAACCCTAGGGAACAGCCCCTTCGAAACCATTCATTAAAACCTTTCAAAGGCCTCAAAACCTACCTTTGAAAGCATTTGGGCTTAATTTAAAACATGTGGAAACATTTTGAAACCATTCAAAAATTTACTTCTTTGAAACCTTTGAAAATCATCTCGGTCGAAACTATTTGGATTATGCCTTCAAGTAGAGCAAAAGGATCAGAAACCCATTAAAGTCAAAAGCATTCCTTTCGAAATAATTCTTAAGTAAAGAAGTGATGGTGTCAGAACCATCCCTTCGAAAGCATTAGAGAAGTGGCTAAATTTTAGAAAACAAAGTAACCCCTTCGAAACCATTTGGGTCGAAAGGAAGAAAGCGGCAGCCAAAATGTTTCAACTTAGTTGAAAGCAGTCATTTAAAACAAAAGCGCAACCCAATTTAAACCATTTCTTTAAATTCGTTTGACCTAGTCGAAAGCTAACCAAGTCGAAAGTAAGCAGACGCATTTTCTTTTAAAAGCAAAGTAATGCCTCAACCCCTTCGGAACCCCTGGTTTCGACCCTTTACCTTCCGCCTACATCCAATTCACTACGTACCAGTTCCCCGATACCATGTGCATTAGTTTCGATGGAGCCGGAGGCGAAGGTAAGGAGGCGGAACCTGGTGCCGAAAGCATTGAAATAGTGAAAAACATGTTTATTTGTCCTTTTAAATTATTTTTGTACCTAACCTACCTTGTTTGTCAAATTGTGATTAGTTGCAAGTTTCTCTTTTCTAAAAGTACTACCGACTTTCCAGAATTAACAAATTTAATTTTATTTACAAAAAGCCCTTTCTCCTTTTATAAATATATAGAACATTTAAGTCCCATACCTTAAATAATTTTATACACCCATTAAAACACTTAGGAAAATTCTACAAAAATTCCAGAAAATCTCTTTTAATATGTTTTCCAACATATAAAAATTTTAGACCCAAACCTTTTATTATTTAACCGCAAATAGTTTATAACCCAAATAATCATTTTCTTCACTAGAAAATTTATATAAATTCCACAAAAATTCAGAAAATTCTGAAAATCGAAACCCATCTCTAAAATAATATTTATGGTCTATATAAAAATTTGCAAGACATTTGGATGTCATTTAATAGTGTTTTCATATCAAAACATGTCATAAAATCTATATGAACAACCATAAATCATCAACAAGTATATATAATCATTCCATCATTCAAAAACATGGCAAATCAATACAAAATATTTCGGATTTCAGCTTAAAACCAAAAACAAAAGAAATATGAGATGTAAATGGTATTCACCTTAACTTTAGAGATTAAAGAGATTGAGATGTCAATGGATTTGATTTGATTTAGCTTCTTCTTTAGCTTTTCTTAATCTTCTTCCTCTTTCTCTTGTTAATGGTAGCAAACCTCAAGTTAAAATTTTCATAAAATAAAATGAACGTGTATGAGATACGCGGCCAAGGGTTTTGGGTATAAGAATGGCCTTTTTCCTATTTTACCCCTCCTCTATTTCATGTTAACTCTTATTTTAATTCATTGGCTAAATAGCACGGCTACCTCTTAATAAAATCAAATCTCCATCCCTTAATCAACTCATTATTTTATTTAATTTAGCTAATTAAATATCCTAAATGTTACCAAAAATATAGGGTGTTACAATGAATTAAATAACTAGTACTATATTATTTTATAAATTTGACTAAAATAAAAATTTATTTAAAAGAAATTTAGAAATGTTCTAAATAAATTAGAATTCATGGGCCCAATAAAAATCCAATATGGTAAAAAAAAATTAAATTCACTCATAACTTCCGCTACAGGCTAACTAAGTTCCAACAATGGTATCAGACCATAATAGCCTATGCAATCTAAATTGGTCATGTTAGGATTAACTATTAAGCTCATAACCCAAAGGTTGTCCCTAATTGAAAAGGCCTAATTTAAATTGGGCATTAGGCTAATTTTCATAATTGTTTGAAAATTAAAAAAAATATTTTAAATTTTAAATTTAAATTTTAATTAAAATATATACATATTATAAAAGTTATAATATAATAAGATTTTTCAACATTCTTGAAAACTAATATAAATTAATTTCGAATTTTTTTAAATATTTATTAATAAGATTAATAAAATAAAATAATTAAATAAGTTAATTAATTAGTTAATAAACTTAAACATGTATCGTATATTGTGATATATGTTATGTTGTTTTAAAACGTTTAAAATAACAAAAGTATACACGTATGTATATGAAATGAAATTTGATATTTATGTAATTTAATTAAATAAATTAACAAAAAGGTTGATTAATTAAATAATTATTGATGGCAAAAATGGTTGCCGACACCCAAGTAATGCGAAAGCACCACCAAACCAATAACAATACCAATCAGAGAATAATATAAGTTCACAAGTCACAGATTCTGTGCAGAAAAGAAAATGAAGACGTAGATTTTATAGTGGTTCAGCAAACTTTGGCCTACGTCCATTCCAATAATCTTATTATTTATACTGTAAGATTATAAATACAGTGATTCTTGCCTTAGAAAATTAATGGAGGAAGGCAAGAGAGTGAAGAAGAAGAGCCAGCAAAAAAGATTCCTGAATGAATGTCAAACCTACTGTATTTATAAGAGAAGACGTGCAAATATGTAACAACCTGCATATTTTACGATTGAGTATTTAAATATTTTATCTAAATATTTTATCGTTAGTCGGATTATAGTCCGAAAAGTTACTTTTTGCAAACATTCGAATTGGGACTCGAGACCACCTCCATTGAGTACAAAATGACGTTTGCGGTCTTTTTAAGTATAAACTTTGATATGTTTGGAGTTAGTGAAATTTTGATACTTTTTCATTTTGGGCTTTGGTTTGGGTTTCAACCCTATATCCTAACTCAAGCTCTTAGCTCCACCCCCACTTATCTTCATTCACTTCATTTTCCTAACACTTTCAAGCTCTAGATAAAAATGGTGGAGGAGAAAAAGAATTAGAATTCCTAAGCCCTAGTTCCCATTTGCAAATCAAGTTCTAGCTCCAAATCAATAGAAGAAGCTTTGGTAAGCCTCCTCTTCTACCTCTCCAACTCATTCTCTTATCAATTTCAGAAATTCCTAAACCTAACTTTGGGGATGTTCTCCTTTTTGAGCATAGATTCAAGCTCATTTGGGTTGTGTTGAAGAGTGGTTGATTCTCCTTTTGCTTTCAAGCTCCTTCTTCATTGTTTTTGTGAAAAGGTGAGATTTTTATCTCACATCTTAATCTATATTTATCTTCGATTGTTAGATATGAATTCCTAACACTTATTCTTGTGCAAATGCTTTTGGTTTGGATTGATTTGGTGAATATTCCAATTTTTAGTGTTTTGAGTTCAATTCTTTGAAAATCCTAATTTTGATGTTTTGATCATGCTTTTGGTGATGCACCGAGGAGCATATAGGGCCGGGTTGCTGATTGGCATAAACCCTTAGAGCCAATGTTCATCCGGTTGCATTTTGGAAGAGTTTGCTCTTCATTTGTATAGGCTGAAAAACAGCCCAAGCATGATTCAGTCGACTGAAATTCTCTGTTCAGTCGACTGAATCTGGAACCTGAAAGTTTCCAGGCAGAATTTAGTCAACTGAAATTCTCTGTTCAGTCAACTGAAATCTCTGTTTAGTCGACTGAAATCTCTGTTCAGTCGACTGAACCTGGAAACAGAAAGTTTCCAGGCGGAATTCAGTCAACTGAAATTCTCTGTTCAGTCAACTGAAATCTCTGTTTAGTCAACTGAAATCTCTGTTTAGTCAACTGAATTTGCTGTTTCAGCCCACTTTGCCTTTTTGGATTGAATTTCCAATTTAAATCGATTCGTGATGATCCTATTTGTTGTTATCATTTATTATTGATTTTTGATGAGCTTTTCTTCGGGATTTTTGGAACATCCCCTTTGATGGATTTGGTATCGATTTTCTTTGGATTTTATTCACGTCTTCGAATGTGAATTTTAATGATTGATTGTTTCTACAATCACTTCTATGATTTGTCACTTTAAAAATATAAAGGTTTTCTATACTAGTAGTAAATATTCAAACTCTTTTACCAAGATGATTTCAACTCTATTTTTAAATATAAAGCTTATTTTCACAACCGTTTTCCAATCTATTAGTATAAACAAACCTTTACCTCATTCGTATGAGAAATCTAATTAAACGGCTTAGTAAAACAAGTGGTATGAAACGCTTGCGTTTACTTCGTCGGTTAATTCTTGGACTTGTTCGATTGAATCTCTTGTGACAATTTCCAAGTGAAGATCTACAGTTTGTTCGTAAATATTTAAGTTAAGCTAGTGGTTATGGGATATGAAGCTAAACTCATATATTTACTAGCTTAGTGTAATTGACACTTCTTGATGATCATTGACGATCATTTTTATGGTTTAGACTAGCAATGTGTGATGTCTCTTTGTCTATGTGAAGGACTGTACTTCATTTTATTGAGCTTCGTCTCATTCTCGCATGGGTCGTACCTATCTAGGTGCGTCGATGTTTATTTCTTGCATGGGTCGTACCTATTTAGGTGCATCGATGTTTGTTTACTTCGTGGAGCAATCGGCTCAATAAGTCGGGACATGGGGCGTATCTTTCTAGGTGCGTCGATGTTCGTCTATGCATGGGGCGTATCTTTCTAGGTGCGTCGATGTTCGACTTTGCATGGGGTGTATCTTTCTAGGTGCATCGATGTTAGACATTACATGGGGTGTATCTTTCTAGGTGCATCGATGTTTATTTATGCATGGGGCGTATCTTTCTAGGTGCGTCGATGCTAGAGCATGGGGCGTATCTTTCTAGGTGCGTCAATGTTCGACTGTGCATGGGGCGTATCTCTCTAGGTGCGTCGATGCTAGGGCATGGGGTGTATCTTTCTAGGTGCGTCAATGTTCGACTTTGCATGGGGTGCATCTTTCTAGGTGTATCGATGCTAGACTTTACGTGGGGCGTATCTTTCTAGGTACGTCGATGTTCAATTTTATGGGATTGGCCATCCTCTTTTCTTGTGATTTCTGGATTTCTCGTTGTGATTTCTGGAATTTATGTTTCACCACCTTTTTCAGTTGGCATTGATATGTATGTCATTTATTGTGGCTTGGTGAATTAAATAAAGAATATGATATTCTTTTTATGCTATGAGATTCGTGAGATATTTGTATGATTTTCCTTAGTTGATTTTCTAATGTATACTTGTCGAGGTATGACATTTTTGGTTATCATACGTTTTTATTATATCTCTTCTTATATCTCATTTTATCTGATAATTATAGCTAGACTGATCCGTTTATTATTTTCTTATTAAATAATACTTGGGTAAGACTGAGATTTTACAGGTGCTTCCTCATGACTTCTTATCTGGGACTATCATCTGACTTTTGGCTAACTACTCTAGCGTTGTAGTTTTTGGTTGTATACATTCGACATATTGACTCATTGATGTATACATATTCTGTTGTCTAGCACTTGTATCTATTCTTTTTGATATTGTGGATCTTATTTGACCACTACTCTGATTTACACTTTCGTGTGTTATACTCATATCTGTTTCTGCCTTAGTGATATGAATTATCTGTGACTGATTTGTGTTATGTTTATTTCTATATTTGTTTCCGAAGTATATATACATAGCCACCGTGTAGTAGCTTTGAGTTTGTATCGGAATGTCGGATTTCCTCTTGAGATGAAAAGTTATATTTTTATCTGGCATATCGGTACTCGCACAAAGAAATTACATGGATGGTCGCTCCTCAACAGCCTTATTCTCCGTGCTAGTTGACGGCATTACCCCGTAGTGTCATTGACTAGCGTGGGTATAGAGGTGGGGCATCACAGCTTGGTATCAGAGCCAAACTTCGGAACAATGTAGAATAATTTAGCAAGGATCATGTCCTAAGTCTTTCTTAGGAGTCGTGCTTTGGGAATTTATTCGAGTCAATTGGACCCGTTCTATCCTATTTTCTTTTATGATTCCTTGTTTTATCAATCATGATTATTTGATATTCATTCTAAGAATAACCTTTTCTTCTTCTTTTCTTTCTTTCTTAAAGAAAAGAAATGGTTGGTTCTGGTAGTCCTAGCGTTGATCAATCCAATAGACCTTCTCTGGATGGCGTATTCATGTCGGCCCAACAACTTTTGGATCTTGTAAAGAATCAAAGGTTTATCTGTGCTTTGGGTAAGAACCCCGAAAAGATTTTACCTTTGAGACTTGAAGTTCCTTACAAATCAGCTTGTGGATATCACCCTTCGACATGAAGAGGTTGGTATAGGAAGTGTTTGTGATATTGGGACTTCCAAGAAGAGGCATATTAAGTTCAAGAGCCTTAATCCCAATAAGAGAGTGAAGCAAACTACTTTTGTAGCAAAGAATCCAATCCTTAATCATGGAGGATGCTACAATTGTAATTCTAAGGAACACTATGCGAATATGTGTCTGAAACCCCATTCTTGTCGCTATTGCAAGAAACCGGGTCATCTTTTATCTGCATGTCCCAAACTTTTGAACAAGGACATGAGAAAGCTAAATATTATGCAAGCCCCTAGCAACTCTTCTCTTAGTCAAGGTATCTATTCTATCCTTGATGACATTTATTTTGTGATTATCTTATTCGAGTTCTTTTTGATATGGGTTTCATCTCATTATTTTTATATCAAAAGAACTTGTGATTCTTTTTCTTTAAACATTTCTGGGCTTGACAACTTCTTTGAGAAATGCGAATCCGGATTGGTGGATCCACAGTGCTCAATTTGCTTTTTATTGATGTCGAAATTATTTTATGTTATTTAACTTTCCGAGCTGATTTTTACTTAGGCTTCGGAATTGATTTTTGTAAGGACTGACTTAATTTTTATATAGCCATATTCTATGTCTCGAGTGGACTATTCATTTTCGACATTTTCAACTGTTAAGCAGATTTCTATTTTTCTTTGTGATTCCAATTTCAAATTTTTGGTGGCATCAATTTTTATTCTTTAAGCTCCCATGATGAGGAAAGTGTTATTTCCCTCATCCATGTAGTTTGAGAATTTACCGGTATTTTTGAGTTTGTCTTAGGATTATTACCTAAGTAATCTTTTGAGTGGTGTTAAGGTCTTTTTAGCTCGACCTTGCCACCGATTTTCATTTGCTACGAGTTGCGGGAGTTAGCGTTCCATTTACCTCATTCCGCACTCATTATGAAACTTATGAATGACTTATTATGTCATTCAGTTTGTCCAGCTTACTTCATCCATTTTATGAATCGAGTATTCTACGATCTCGATGATTCCATTCTTGTATATATTGATTTTGGATGAAAACAGCGATTTAAAATTTTGCAAATCTTTTTCATAAGATATTTACAAGTACAATTGGATTTTTGTTCTTGAAACGAGCAAAGAATATTCTTAAACTTTTAAGAGATATTTTTATCATGTAGAAGATGGTTTTGTGATTGTATTGCCCATTGAGTGCTTTAAGAATTCTGGTCGATGCGCTTGATCAACGTTATTGATAGGAATTTCCTAAACGCTTTGATGAGACGATCAGACACCGTAAATTGACTTGTAGAATAAAAGTTTTTTTGAAAAGATTATTACATAAAGATAATTGTAATTTTAAAAGTTTTAGCTTTTCGGAAAAGAAGATTATTTAAAAGAAATTCATTCTTTTCGATACTCCTATTCTTGTGATTCCCGAAGGGAACCAAGACTTTATTGCTTGTACCAATGCTAATCGTATTGGTTTGGATGCTGTTCTCTTGCAAAAGAAAACGTGCTATCACTTTTGCTTCTAAATCATTAAAGCTTATCGAGACTCGATATGCCACTCATGATCTAGTGCTCGCGGTTATTGTTCTCACTTTTAGAGTTTGGCATCATTATTTTGGGGGAGAAATTCGTTCTCCACTCCGATCATAGATCTTTGAAATGTTTATTTTCTCATAAGGATTACCAAGTTCATCGGACGTTTCGATGTACTTCGCTTTAGTGAGATTCGTCACATTTCTTTTGTGGACTAGCGTCCGATGTTCTTTTATGGCCTTCGGATCATTGGACGTACCGTTTTTGTACTGCGTCGGTGCTCCGAATTATTTGAACTTCGGTTCATTGGACGTATCGTTTGTACTGCGTCGGTGTTCCGAATTATTTGAGCTTTGGTTCATCTGGCGTACCGTTATTGTACTACGCCGTTGTTCCAAATTATTCGAGTTTCTAGTTTCTTGGGCATACCGCTTTTGTGCTACGCCATTGCACCGGCTCAATTTTCTGTTATTCATGACGTTTTCCACGTCTCTCAACTCCGGAAATACCATAGGGATTCCGATTTTATTCTTGAGCCCGGTGTTGTTGAAGAAATTGAAGTTTCACCAGATTTGACTTATGAGCAACATCCTATTCGCATCATTGCTTCGGAGGTTGAGCGCCTTCGAAATAAAGATGTTCTTTTTGTGAAAGTCCGATGTTTCTCAAATCCTAAGGATTTCTCTTGGGAATCCAGAGAATGCATCGAGCGAACACGTTCGGGCTAACTCTTTCATGCTCTCTATGGTGAACTTATTATTTCAAACTTCTCTTGTGTTAAATATGCTTTCATGGTTGTTACTATATATTTTCTTCTTAAATATTGCGAGGACGCAATTCCTTTAAGGAGGGGAGTCTGTAACAACCCGCATATTTTACGATTTAGTATTTAAATATTTTATCTAAATATTTTATCGTTAGTCGGATTATAGTCTGAAAAGTTACTTTTTGCAAACAGTCGAATTGGGACTCGAGACCACCTCCATTGAGTTCAAAATAAAGTTTGCGATCTTTTTGAGTATAAACTTTGATATGTTTGGAGTTAGTGAAATTTTGATACTTTTTCATTTTGGGCTTTGGTTTGGGTTTCAGCCCTATATCCTAACTCAAGCTCTTAGCTCCACCCCCCACTTATCTTCATTCACTTCATTTTCCTAACACTTTCAAGCTCTAGATAAAAATGGTGGAGGAGAAAAAGAATTAGAATTCCTAAGCCCTAGTTCCCATTTGCAAATCAAGTTCTAGCTCCAAATCAATAGAAGAAGCTTTGGTAAGCCTCCTCTTCTTCCTCTCCAACTCATTCTCTTATCAATTTCAGAAATTCCTAAACCTAACTTTGGGAATGTTCTCCTTTTTGAGCATAGATTCAAGCTCATTTGGGTTGTGTTGAAGAGTGGTTGATTCTCCCTTTGCTTTCAAGCTCCTTCTTCATTGTTTTTGTGAAAAGGTGAGATTTTTATCTCACATCTTAATCTATATTTATCTTCGATTGTTAGGTATGAATTCCTAACACTTATTCTTGTGCAAATGCTTTTGGTTTGGATTGATTTGGTGAATATTCCAATTTTTAGTGTTTTGAGTTCAATTCTTTGAAAATCCTAATTTTGATGTTTTGATCATGCTTTTGGTGATGCATCGAGGAGCATATAGGGTCGGGTTGCTGATTGGCATAAACCCTTAGAGCCAATGTTCGTCCGGTTGCATTTTGGAAGAGTTTGCTCTTCATTTGTATAGGCTGAAAAACAGCCCAGGCATGATTCAGTCGACTGAAATTCTCTGTTCAGTCGACTGAATCTGGAACCTGAAAGTTTCCAGGCAGAATTTAGTCAACTGAAATTCTCTGTTCAGTCAACTGAAATCTCTGTTTAGTCGATTGAAATCTCTGTTCAGTCGACTGAACCTGGAAACAGAAAGTTTCCAGGCAGAATTCAGTCAACTGAAATTCTCTGTTCAGTCAACTTAAATCTCTGTTCAGTCAACTGAAATCTCTGTTCAGTCAACTGAAATCTCTGTTTAGTCAACTGAATTTGCTGTTTCAGCCCACTTTGCCTTTTTGGATTGAATTTCCAATTTAAATCGATTCGTGATGATCCTATTTGTTGTTATCATTTATTATTGATTTTTGATGACCTTTTCTTCGGGATTTTTGGAACATCCACTTTGATGGATTTGGTATCGATTTTCTTTGGATTTTATTCACGTCTTCGAATGTGAATTTTAATGATTGATTGTTTCTACAATCACTTCTATGATTTGTCACTTTAAAAATATAAAGGTTTTCTATACTAGTAGTAAATATTCAAACTCTTTTACCAAGATGATTTCAACTCTATTTTTAAATATAAAGCTTGTTTTCACAACCGTTTTCCAATCTATTAGTATAAACAAACCTTTACCTCATTCGTATGAGAAATCTAATTAAACGGCTTAGTAAAACAAGTGGTATGAAATGCTTGCGTTTACTTCGTCAGTTAATTCTTGGACTTGTTCGATTGAATCTCTTGTGACAATTTCCAAGTGAAGATCTACAGTTTGTTCGTAAATATTTAAGTTAAGCTAGTGGTTATGGGACATGAAGCTAAACTCATATATTTACTAGCTTAGTGTAATTGACACTTCTTGATGATCATTGACGATCATTTTTATGGTTTAGACTAGCAATGTGCGATGTCTCTTTGTCTATGTGAAGGACTGTACTTCATTTTATTGAGCTTCGTCTCATTCTCGCATGGGTCATACCTATCTAGGTGCGTCGATGTTTATTTCTTGCATGGGTCGTACCTATTTAGGTGCGTCGATGTTTGTTTACTTCGTGCAGCAATCGGCTCAATAAGTCGGGACATGAGGCGTATCTTTCTAGGTGCGTCGATGTTCGTCTATGCATGGGGCGTATCTTTCTAGGTGCATCGATGTTCGACTTTGCATGGGGTGTATCTTTCTAGGTGCATCGATGTTAGACATTACATGGGGTGTATCTTTCTAGGTGCATCGATGATTAGTTATGCATGGGGCGTATCTTTCTAGGTGCGTCGATGCTAGAGCATGGGGCGTATCTTTCTAGGTGCGTCAATGTTCGACTGTGCATGGGGCGTATCTTTCTAGGTGCGTCGATGCTAGGGCATGGGGCGTATCTTTCTAGGTGCGTCGATGTTCGACTTTGCATGGGGTGCATCTTTCTAGGTGTATCGATGCTAGACTTTACGTGGGGCGTATCTTTCTAGGTACGTCGATGTTCAGTTTTATGGGATTGGCCATCCTCTTTTCTTGTGATTTCTGGATTTCTCGTTGTGATTTCTGGAATTTATGTTTCACCACCTTTTTTAGTTGGCATTGATATGTATGTCATTTATTGTGGCTTGGTGAATTAAATAAAGAATATGATATTCTTTTTATGCTATGAGATTCGTGAGATATTTGTATGGTTTTCCTTAGTTGATTTTCTAATGTATACTTGTCGAGGTATGACATTTTTGGTTATCATACGTTTTTATTATATCTCTTCTTATATCTCATTTTATCTGATAATTATAGCTAGACTGATCCGTTTATTATTTTCTTATTAAATAATACTCGGGTCAGACTGAGATTTTACAGGTGCTTCCTTATGACTTCTTATCTGGGACTATCATCTGACTTTTGGCTAACTACTCTAGCGTTGTAGTTTTTGGTTGTATACATTCGATATATTGACTCATTGATGTATACATATTCTGTTGTCTAGCACTTGTATCTATTCTTTTTGATATTGTGGATCTTATTTGACCACTACTCTGATTTACACTTTCGTGTGTTATACTCATATATGTTTCCGCCTTAGTGATATGAATTATCTGTGACTGATTTGTGTTATGTTTATTTCTATATTTGTTTCCGAAGTATATATACATAACCACCGTGTAGTAGCTTTGAGTTTGTATCGGAATGTCGGATTTCCTCTTGAGATGAAAAGTTATATTTTTATCTGGCATATCGGTACTCGCACAAAGAAATTACATGGATGGTCGCTCCTCAACAGCCTTATTCTCCGTGCTAGTTGACGGCATTACCCCGTAGTGTCCTTGACTAGCGTGGGTATAGAGGTGGGGCGTCACAAAATATCTTGCTCAAAATTCGGATCTGGAATCTCCAAGCCAAGATGACCCGATCCTAAAAAAAATCAAGCCGATCGCTTATCCCTAAGAGGGGTCGAAGCTGACCCCTCTTCCATGTATGGTGGAGCCCAACAATCCCTTATATGGGTCCCTTACTCCTCCACTTCATGTTTCCAAAGTGGTTTCCCATATTAAGCGATCATCGTAGAGTTTAGTTGTGATGCCAATCTGAGCAATCTATAGCCATATTAATCTGATCTAATCCCTTGTCTAGGGAAAATGCAATTCTATATTTAGCCAATTACAGGGTGTCATCCGTCTGAATCCGCTCGACCATCATCCATAGCCTTGTTTATAACCGATCTCTAAGCCTGATAATCATCTCTCCGGGCATCCTGCCTTAATGATCATGAAATCCATTGGTATACTGCCTAGCCAAAAGGCGGTATAACATTTGCCCTTCAAAACATGCCTTGCGGTAGGAAAGTATGTTTTGAATTGCCACAAGTCCGAAGCCCAGAATCCATTAATAGCTTAAGTATCCAATCCAGAATCTGATCCATTGCCAAGCCAAATCACCGTGAGCTGTCCCGTGTCTGCTCGGGAATCCATTAATAAATCCACGACTGTTCCGAGTTGATAGCCAATTCCGAATCCATTCCAAATCCTTAGTCAAATCCACATCCATCCAAAGCCATCAACCAAATCTGCGACCTTGCCAGATCGTTTGCCATGTCCAAAGCCTTAATCTGTCCGGATCATCATCCTAAGTTCTTAATCTCTTTAGATCGTTAGAAAAACCTATGGCCTCTCCGGGCTGATATCTAAGTCTGTGACCTCTCCGGGTCAATATCCAAGTTCGCGACCTCTCCGGGTCATTATCCAAATCCATAACCGTTTGAAATCTTGGAAGTCAGTAAGCCAGATCCGCGATCTCTCTAGATCATAATCCGAGTTCATGGTCTCTCTAGATTACTCGATGGTCTCTCCGGACCCTTGTTAAGCTCAATCCAAACTTAACGACGAATAAGCAGATTCTATCACTCTCCGGTGAAGTAACTCACCACTTACACTCCAGTCTTTTTGGGGCATATAGCAATGTCATGATCCTCCTAGACCTATCATAGCCTCTCCGGGCTCTTGCTGGATCACATCCTGTCATTCTCCAGTGAAGGGGGAACAACGATGAGTAAGCCGATCTTGTCGCTCTCCAACGAAGCGATGTTACTTCCTGCACTCTGTTTCAATGTCCCTGAATATTAAGTGATGTCCTGGCCTTCCTAGACTGATCATAACCTCTCAAGACTCTTTTCGTACCCCGTCTAGCCACTATTCGGCGAAAAGAGAACAGCGATAAGTGAGTCGATTTTGTCACTCTCCAGCGAAGCCACTCACTTCTTGTACTCCGGTCCCTGTTTCTCCGACCAGAGACATAAAGCGATCAATTCCATACCGACTTCCTTTCTTTGGCTTCGATTCTCCGGTCGAGGGCTTAATCTATGTACGATTCCATCTCGTCGCTCACCGATGAAGGGACTTACACCTTGCGGTTATTACCCCGTCTCTTTGGTCGGGACAATAATCATGTAACGACCCGTAAATTTAACTGGTTTTAATAACGTTATTAATTAAAATTTTGCGAAATTTTAAACGATAAAATTTTGAAATATAAATTTGATATTTGGAATGCGTCTAGTTAAACATAGCAACTGGTAAATTTTCGTCCGAAAATATGAAAGTTTATTTCGCACGTAAATTTACTTCAATTTAATCAGTTAAAAAGCGATGAAAATAAAATGTTTTCGGAACCTAAATATTTTTACATAGAAAAATTCTAAACCATCTTCTGAGCAAACATCATTTTTCGTTTTTCCAAATTCGGACTTCTTTAGCTCCGTCGATCTTATTTTTCTGCGTTTTTCTTGCATTTTTCGATAATAGGAAATTCGAATTTTTATAATTCGATCATACCATTGATATCTGTGTACCATTATGATCGTCTCCTCGTGCTGATTCTCGCGGTATATTCGTTTGTCTATTTCGACGTCAGGGTGACGGCAAATTTTACGGAACGATTTCTGTATCGGTATTTATTCCGAACCTCTTTCCTGTGTCCATTCAGATTTCACGTGGAGTTACCTGTGTCCATTCAGATTTCACGTGAATAACTCCACAGCTGTTAGCATTTAAATTTCTGAATTCTCATGCGTACCTTTTTCTGTTCCCAACGTACAACTTATTATACGTTGCTGCGTTTGAGTTTTTCCAACCACCTCGTCTTCTACCTGTTTCATTTAGAAACATTATATTCAAAAGAAATAGAATGTATTAGTATGTTTTCACCAAACTCCTCTTGCTCCCGTCGTCATCCCTCACTTAATCCCGCCCTCCGCCCCTGTTGCATCTCCCCTGGCCCGCAAGCAGTGCTCCCTTCCTCTACACGCAACGCCACATTCCCGCCATCAGTGAACCCAAGCCGAGCAGTGCCAGCCCGGTCTAGTTTACCTCAGTACAAACTGAACCTCCACGGCCAACGCCTCAAGCGGCACCTCCTCTCTTCCTGCCGACAGCCACCGTTTCGTCCATTCTCTTCCACTTTCATTTCGAGCTGCAGCCTCCTCCACTTTTTTTTATTCAATCTAGGTATATATCGCCGTCCCTTTGCATATATATAACTATTTCTACTGTTCTACGTGTATAGGTTTATATGCATGAATATTATATAAGTTTTTATTTTATTTTATAAGTTACTGTATATATATAAGAGTATACATATTAGTACTACATAACAGGTTGTTTATAATATGTAAATATATATATAAAACTTATACAGTGTGTTGCGGATACTTTCATATAGAGGAATTTATATGTTTTATGTTGTTTTGTATACTAGTTCTATATATATGCTCCTGGAAGCATTTGTGCATGTGATCATTGCTGATTTGTTATAATATATTTTTCAATACATAGTTTATGTATAAAGGTGGATCAAAGAACCTGTTTTCCCTGGCTCTTTATTTATATTAATATTTCAAAAGAAAAGAACAATCTTTTAGTTACTATGGAATGGTTGCTATGAAGGTTGTACAAGTTTAAACTAAGATAAAATGGGTATTAGTTTATAGATGTTACTGTTTGGATTTACTTTTGGTTTTACATATATAAACAGTAAAGGTTTTGTAAGCTTATACATATATTTTATAAATTCGCATATTTATGTACGTTATGTTTTAAAGCAAGTTTGTGCTTTGTACATCGAGATCTGTAGTTATATATATTGTTGATGGGTTGCACGCTATTCGATTTTCAAATATAAATATTGTGTATATGTACGTTATTTTATAATGTGTATTTAAGCTAAGCGATGGTTTTGTAAGTTAGTTGTATATCTATATTTAGTTGTCTGCATATTTCATTTAGTTTGGGTCTGCATATATATACACTGAAAAGTATATATATATATAGTTTGAAAAAAAAAGAAATGTATGTATTGTATGTGCTTACTGTTAACTACTATATCGTACAGTGTCTATATGTATAATTCAAGCTACCATGATTTGTAAATATATACAGAGTATCATACTAATGTGTATGAATCAGTTAGTTTTTAAATTTTTATATATATTATATTATATAGTTTGGCTAAGTTATATATGTTAAATGGAAGTTGGTCTGTTAGTTTATATTTATAGACAATTTTGAGTTATATATGTTTATATATTTTATCGTATATAAAATTGTTGCAGATATATATATATTTGCACATGGGTACTTTCTAGAGATTGTATTTTTCAGTAATTCTATTTGAATGTATATATATTATTTTAAATATGAGTTCCGAATTTATTATGGGTTTTAGAAATAATATAATGATAATATATATTCTATCGCAGTCTTTATCAAACAAATTCTGATTTATTTCATTGACTCCTTATCTTTCAGCTCGTCGGTCGAATTCGTGCCAACTTTGTTTTACTTTGAAATTCGAGCTTGGATTTGTTGCTCATTTCTTTGTTAAATATGTCTAGCCTCGAAAGGTGAGCAATCACTCACGATTAATGTTCTTTTATTTATTAAATTTGATTTCAATTGAAACGACAATTGAAATATGCTGCTATTAGTTATTTACACTGTTATATATGTTATTACCTGTATCAGTTCACCTGTGACATCTGACACCCTTATTTGTTATTTATACAATGATAATCCAGTTTGGTTGATAAATGATTGATTGTTGATGTTTGACATTGGATGTTAATTTGTTAATGTTGAAGTGATAGATAATGTGTAATTGAATTTGACGTAGGATAATTAGATTTGATATATGTGTTAAATTTGATTAAATGACATTTGTATAACATGACCCCTTTAACTGTTAAATTTATTGACACGTAGGATTTGTTTAATTACACCTTGAACCACTGAATGTATGTTGTTAAATTGATGATGTATGCAATTGTAAATAGATGACAAGTGAAGAACCATAATGTAATAATCTTTAATCTACATGAAATGATAGTGTAGATTCTAGAATTAATTATATTAATTCGCACAAACAACAAATGTGAATTAATACGATTATTTCGGGATTATTTGAATTGATTATTGGATTGATATTGGTTGTTGTTATTGCTTTTTTATTTACTTTGACACCATCCCAGTTATCACACTGCAAGTTCCCTTTGCTATGCTTTGATTTTGAATTGAATTGGAATCGGGTTGAAATGATAAATACCGAAATTGAACTTTGACCTAGGATAGAGAATTAAATAAAAATCGATTGGTCAATAATTTTATTTAAAAATAAAATGAAGATTTTATTTGAATAAATAATATGGTTTTGAAACGAAGTTGGAATTTGAATTTTAATGAAAGGAAATGTTAATATTTAATAATCTGAATCAAAATATTAACATAGTAGTTGATGAACGAATGTTGTTTTAAAATAAATCATTTAATAATTAAATTTGGAATTATTAATAATTAAGTTTTGAAATTAGTTAATAATTCAGTTTTGAAATTATTTAATGATTAAATAAGATTAAATTATTTAATAATTAAATTAAATTGAATTCTTTATTAAGTGAAATTGAACTTCTTGAATAAGTGAAACTAAGTTTCATTATTAACTGAGTTTTGAAATTTGTAATTAAGTAAATAAATGAATGAAATTGAATTTCTTTACAAGAATTAAAATGTGATTTATTGAAATTAATGAAAGACTTATAATTTAAAGAATTGATTTGACAAATCTAGTATAATTCAATTTGAAGTTTTGATATAATGAAGTTGAACTTAAGTAATTGATTTAATGAATTGGAAATTAAATAGAAATTGTTTTGAATGACAAATTTACTTAACGAATATTAAATGAAATCGATCGATGAATTTAAATTGATTTGAATGCTAAATTAAATTAATTTAAATGATTTCGTAATGAAACTTATATACGAAAATGAATACTTGAATTGGCTTAAATCAAATATTTAATTTGAATTATAAGATTTTGAAATGGAAATTTGGAAGTTTGAAACGTAAATTATGGAAATTGTTTAGAAAGACAAATGGAATGTTGGTTTACAAATTCTAATTGAAATTGAAATTGATTTGGTTTTGAAATAAATAAACGACCAATCGGTGTAATAATCACGAAAGTTATTAAAGAGACCGGAATCGGTTAGGGACATACTCACTGTCTAAACCGAAAACCACTTTAATAACTATACGCGGAGTGTGATCCAGAATGAAGTGGTTGGAATGATGTACGTGATGACTGAAGAAAGAGAACGATAATGGATAGCCTTGACACTTGTGTCAAATTGGAAATGACTAAAACAGGAGCCGTGCCAGGCCAAATGGGGGTTAGCTGCCTCGAGCGAACACACTTCTTTGAAAACTACTCATTACTTGTTGTCGATTGGTGCACCCTTGATTTTGGGAGTGTTGTTTCGCGGTGTTGCGATCGCTGCGGCGATGCGTTCTCACCAGTCCAGATCAGGCAAACGGTAGTTTCACTACCTTGGGTATTGCCTCATGTGCCTTGTCATACTTGTATCCCTATATACGCGACCACTACGATTTGTTTTGTGTTATACCTATGGAGTACTCCCTGATTCCCACTAGTTTACGGTGGAGTTTACAGTGCTGTATAGACTATAACGCTTATATAAAATATGTTAAGGGGGATAATGGTAACGCCTTAACACTATTTTGATATCTTATATTACTGATAGGCATTATCTACTTATCGTACACTACTACATAGTAGATAGTTTAACGGATCCTTAAAGGATGGTTATTCCAAACATCCTTTGAGTTACTTGTATTTCAATTGCTATTTCACTTGAGTTGGATTTATTGATATAAGAATATTAATCCTGACTCGAGTGTTTTGTGTTTTGCTTTACGCTCGGGTCAGACTGAGTGTACCAGTATTCGAGACTCACCTTTGGAGTTGGAGCTTCGCTTGGAGATCCAGCTATCTATCCAGCTTTCAGATATCCAGTTGATTCCAGTGATTGTATTCTGATTCTTGTATTTGATTATTGTATTCGAGACATCTGTTGTACCTTATTTAACTCTGATATGTATATAGTAGCTTCATGAACTACTATCTTTTATTTCCGCTGCATTTATTACTCTGTGTCTGTGATCTGTGATTATATCTATTTATTGTATATGTTCAGTTTTGCCAAATTTAAATTAACAATTCGGTATTTTGAATTATTCAAGTCCGACATGTGCGGGTGCGAATAGTCCAAAATAGCGGGTCGTTACAAATCATGCCTGTTTTATTCATTGCATTAATGCGGGTCAAAAATAAATTAAAAAGTAAGAATTCGTACAACCAAAAGTCCAAAAAGTAAGAAAACCAAAAGGTGCCTCTCTGGGCATGACGGTTCATCATCATCTCAGAGCATGCCTAGGGACCTGCCTCGATCCCGTATATGTGTAAGTGACTTAGCCGTTTTATTGTCTATTTCATGCTATTCTGATTAAGAGATGATGATCGGACGCCTCGACCAAAAGCCATTTCTATTTGATGCAGACTATGGCCACTCCTGTTCCACCGCCGCAGCCCGAGCCCTTACATATTGTGGTATCCTGCCATCCTTGACATGCTCTTAGATCATATTCTAAAGATACCTGCACTCATCCGTAGTATCCCCATCTAGTTTGTGGAACATGCAGTACTTTCCAGACCTAAGTTCCCGCTCTGTAGAATCCCTCCTAGCCAGTTTTCGATAGGGGAGTTGCCCTTTTTTATCCAAATAAATCCGCTCCAAACCTTCCGTCAATTCTGAATAAGAGGAGAACTTCGGCTCTCGCAGCTCTTTCCTTTGCCTTTTTGATCCGTCATATCCATCATCCATTTTTCGTTTACCTTTATCCTTACTCGAGCCTTCTCCAGATGGTCCTTCACCTTTCACAGCATTCACTTCCAGTTTATCGGTTCGTGCGTCCTCCTGCCACAAGAACTTCTCAGCCTCGTGGTGAAATTCCTTGAGATCCATTATTGGATCCCATTCCAATGCAACCTTGAAATTTGTGTCGTCGGTGATTCCAAAAACCATCGCCATCAAAACCATCGATGGAACCGGTCGATCCACCAAAGCAACTGCCGCATTAAACCATGTCAGAAAATTCCTCAAAGACTCTCCTATTCTCTGTTTCAGTGCTGTTTATATCATAACATTCTTGGATCTTGTGATGTGGGCCCGAAACTACCTCATGAACCGGTCTACCAACTCGCTCTATGTCCTGACTGAACCATTCTCCAGCTGCCTAAACCAGAGTGCAACTAACTCCATCAAATAAAGTGGAAAACACTTTTCTATGCCCTTCTCCAATGCCCGCAACACTTCCATATGCCAGATATACCTCATCAAGTGTACTGCAGGATCCGTCTTTCTGTTATACACATGTAGTGCAGGTAGTTTAAATTCCAAAGGGTTTCTAGCCTGCCTGATATTTGGAGTGAACAGGCTCCGACTTACATCTTCCAAACTCCTGTTAGGCAATCTGCCTCTCATTATTTGCCGTATCAACACTGCCATCATTTTATTCTCATCCATAGGTGGTCTCTAATCCAAATTAATAACCTGCTCCCCGACTCCACGAGGGTACTCCGAAACATACTCTTCCGGACGAGCATCCAAATTCTGGTTCGCACCAAACTCTACAAGATTGACCGCAGGCCCACCAGCATCCTAACCGACCAGATCTGGGGGCATGCCCTCGAGCACTTGGGGATCAGTGCCAACCCCTCTGGAGGGATCAGAGCCGATCCCTCCCTGTTGGTTGGGGACTACCCACGGCCTCTCCGCTCCGTTCTTCTACCTATTCGCTCCATTTTCATGATCCCGGTTCTGATTTTCCACAGCTCATGCTACTTCAACTACTTGATCCAAATTACCATTAGCTCCAAATCCTTGGTTTTGCACTCCAGAAGCTCCTAATGCTCTAGCCTGTCTAACCTGCCTGAGAAAATTCTGCATCATCTCCTCTTACCTCTTCATCATCCGTTCTTGCATAGTGTTCACCATTGTTTCCATCTCCTCCCTAGTAATGTAGGCGGAGGTCTGATTAGCTCTCGCTTCTAAAGATGCCTATTGACTTCCTCCATGGTGACTCTTTCTACTAGCGCTCTCTTTGAAGATTGCCTAACAATTATTTCAAATCCAAGCTCCAAATCAACAAGTGCAAGTACTCTCAGTGAAAGCACCAAAATGCTGACGGCAAAAATGGACACCAACACCCAAGTAATGTGAAAACACCACCAAACCAATAACAATACCAATCAGAGAATAATATAAGTTCACAGATCACAGATTCAGTGTAGAAAAGTAAATGAACACGTAGATATTATAGTGGTTCGACAAACTCCGGCATATGCCTACTCCAATAATCTTATTATTTATACTGTAAGATTACAAGTACAGCTGTTTTTGCCTTATAAAATTAATGGAGAAAGGTAAGAGAGTGAAGAAGAAGAGCCAACAAAAAAGATCCCTAAATGAATGCCAAACCTGCTGTATTTATAGGAGAAGGCATGCTAGTATCTCGCTTAAAATTCGGATATGGGATCTCCAAGCCAAGACGACCCAATCCAAAAAAATTCAAGTCGATCGCTCAACCCTAAGAGTGGTCAACGCCGACTCCTCTTCCACGCATGGTAGGGCCTAGCGATCCTTTATGTGAGTCCCCCTACTCCTCCACTTTATGTTTCCAAAGTGGTTTCCCAAGTTGATGTGTTATTCGTTGAGTTATTGAATTACCATTGTTGAGTTGAGTTTGGATGCCAATCCAAGCGATCCATAGCCATATTAATCTGATTCGATTTCTTGTCTAGGGGAAGTGACAATTCCATACTTAGTCAACTCCAGGTTGTCATCCGTTAGGATCCGCTCGACCATCGTCCATAGCCTTATTTATAACCGATCTCCAAGCCTGATAATCATCACTTCGGGCATCATGTCTTGATGATCACGAAATTTGTTTGGCCAAATTCGTTGGTATATTGCCCGGCCAAAAGGCAATATAACGATAATACACACATGTATATGATATATGTGTTATACTATAAAGGTTATAATATATATAATAATTATTGAATATAAATGTAATATTAATATGAAATTAATTAAAAAGTAAATTAATTAAAATTATTTAAATAAAATTAATTAATATAATATTATACATAAGAT
The DNA here is from genome assembly GCA_030737815.1 of Allium fistulosum. NCBI lineage: Eukaryota > Viridiplantae > Streptophyta > Magnoliopsida > Asparagales > Amaryllidaceae > Allium > Allium fistulosum. Next base: position 392,802,542 of record CM060901.1, read on the forward strand.
TATTATATAAGTAATTTAAAATATAAAAGTTATATAATAATAAATTTTATATAATATGAATGTATAAATTAAGAGTGGAATATTAAGAAACCCTAAATACCTCAAGGTATGTGTATTATGCTTAGGCCATCTGTAACGACCTGGCATTGCGAACCATTCGCATCCCCACATGTCGGACTTGAATTGATCAAAATATCATATTATTAATTTATATTTGGCAAAACTCAACATATACAGTAAATCAATCAATCACAGAATCACAGACACAGAGTAATATAACAATAAGCAGCGGAATAGATAAATAGTAGTTCATGAAGCTACTATAAAACATCAGATTCTGAAACAAAAATACAACTGAATCTCAAATACAAATGAATCTCCAATACATAAGCAACTTACGAGTCTGGACATAAATGACTGGAATAAACTGAAATAGCTGAAAGCTGGATAGATAGATCTTCAAACAAAGCTCCAATCTCCAAAGGTGAGTCTCAAATGCTGTGACACTCGGTTTGACCCGAGCATAAAGAAAAACACAAAACACTCGAGTCAGGATTAACATTCTTATATAGTAAATTCAACTCAAGTGAAATGTCAACTGAAATACAAGTAACTTAAGGATGTTTGAGATTTCCATCCTCTAAGGATCCGTGGAACTATCTACTATGTAGTAATATACGGTATTATAATATGTCTATAGTAAAGTAAACTATTAAAATAGCATTAAGGCATTACCCATATCCCCCTTAACACATTTTATATAATGTCGTAGTCTATACAGATACTGTAAACTCCACCCGCAGGTGGGCTATCAGGGAGCACTCCATAGGTACGGCACAAAACAAACTCGTAGAAGGCGCGATAGGGCATGTGACAAGGAACGCGAGGCAATGCCAGGGTAGATATGTCGTTTACACTCCCGGACTAGTGGTAACGCATAGCAGCTACTACCGCCCACCTCGTGACACACTCCCAAATCAAAGGTGCACCCAAATCAAATCACAAAAGCAATAGAATGGTATGAAAGAAATGTGCCCGATCGGGAGAATGACCCCACTTAGCCCGGTATAGCTCCAGTTTTAGCCACATCAAGCTGACTCACGGGAGTCAGGGCTACGTAAATACCATACAGAATCATTCGCCAAACCATCCTACTTTATTTTGGATTCTCCACCACGTACACAGTTGTTAAAGTGGTTTTCGGTATTGGTAGAGAGTATGACAATATCTGATCCCGGTCTCTTTAACAACCAAAAGCTTGTTTCACACTATGGTCATTTCATTTCAAATAATTCATACATCATATAAAAATATCATATTCATTTCAAAACCATATCAATTCGATATCATTATTCATTTCAAGAATCATAACACTTTAAAATTTATAACACTTCCAAAATCATAACACTTTTGAAATCGTAACACTTTGAAATCATAACACTTCTGAAATTATAAAAGTTCTGAAATTATAACTCTTGTGAAATCATAACACTTCTGAAATTATAACACTTCTGAAATTATAACACTTTGAAATCATAACACTTCTGAAATTATAACACTTTTGAAATCATAACACTTTGAAATCATAACACTTCTGAAATTATAACACTTTTGAAATCATAACACTTCTGAAATTATAACAGTTTGAAATCATAAGACTTCTGAAATTATAACACTTGAAATCATAACACTTTTGAAATCATAGCACTTATGAAATCATAGCACTTTTGTAATCATAACTGTTATCACCTAAACAGTTTAGATGTTGAAAATAGTATGTATGTTAAAATACTTATAAATTAAAATAGTTTATATATATAAAAAAATACTTTATATAATAAAATTTGTTTCCTCCGATTTCGCAAATCGATTCAAATCAACTTAAATTCTAAAATTCAATTTAAATCAATTCCAGTTTAACCATTTCAATTTAAAGGTCAAAGATTCAATTTAAATTCTCAATAAACCATTTCAATTTATATCGATTTCAAATCCGGGTTTGAACTATCTCTTCAATCCCAATAATATTCAAAGTTTAAATATTCAAACATTTTCAATATAAGTTTCATTTAGATTTCAACATTTAACTTTTAATTTTATTCAAATTGGAAAATATTCACTTAATCATTTTAATAACAATAAAATAAAATCTCAATTTATAAATTTATATCAATATTAAATATTCAGTCTCGCTTTTATTTAAAATTTAGAATATTCATTAAATTGCCTTTTATCATATCAAGTTATAAATCATATCTTTCAAAACCTCAAAAAAATAAATAAGTTTAAATCAATGCTTATTTAAATTCAATTATTAACAAAATTTAAATTCCAAGTTAACATTAATTTATCTTCCCAACCTTTATTATTAAAGTTATAAAATTTAATTTTTTTAAATATTAATATAAATTTAAATAAATACTTAAACATATTATATACTAATCAAATTAACTTTTATTAAATTAAATCTTATTATTAAATTTATTTTATATTGAATATTATTTTATATTTTTAAAATAATAAAATAATAAAATTATAAGTAAAATCTTAAAATTTATATTTTTCAAAACTAACTTATAAATTTAAAATTTTCCAAAACATATTATTTTAAAAATCTAAATTTTATACACATATAAAAATAGCATATATAAATTATATTTTTAAAAATAAATATTTATTAAAACCCATATATTTCCGTTCAAACTTTGGAAATCATTTTCAAAGTATAGACCAATGGTGTCCGTATATAATTTTCTATCCTATGGTCAAGTGATACGGATGTTTATCATTTCAATCCGCAATTTAAATATCTACGGGTATATATCATTTCAACCCATAATCCCAAAAATTCAAAATAAAAAAAAATCGCTTGGGTTTATCATTTCAACCCATAACGATTTTCCCTTATTCTAGAATATCGTTCGAGTATGTATCATTTCAACTCATAAGGAATTCTAAACTAACAGAGAACTTGCAGAGTAAGAACAAGTATGATAGTAATATAATATATCAACAACATGCATATATCATCAATGATAAATTAAATACAATATACACAACAGGATATATCACAGGTAAACAATTGCAGAAAATGACATATCATATTTAAAAATTAAATAACTAGCAATTCATATTTAACAGCATATTTCAATTGTCGTTCCAAGTGAAATCAAATTTACTAACTATAAGAACACTAATCGTGAGTGATTGCTCACCTTTCGAGGTTAGAGAAATTTGACAATGAAATGAGTTACGAATCCAAGCACGAATTCCAAAGCAAAGCAAGATGGGCACGAATTCGACGAACAAAGTCGATAAATTGGAAATCAAAAATCAAAAATCAGCTTGATATAACTGAAACAAAATGTATATTATATTATTATTATTATTTTATTAAAATCAATATTTTAATTTACGACAAATATTAAAATAAAATATATATATATATGTGATTCAAAATCATTATTCTTAAAATACAAATATTTCAAAATCAAAGGTATATATATTATATTTAAAAATCAATACTTATATATATATATATACTTTAAATCTAAATACACAACTTGCATATATATTCTTTAAACTTAAAATCTATACATCCAATCTGAAATGCACTGACTAATAAATACCATATTCTATAGACTCATAGTACCTACATATTATTTATAAAACAGTATATATATAAAATGTGTATATATTATAATATACAGACCATCAAAAATATACATATGAGTTACCCAAATAATATACTAACTATATACAGAAGTAAACAAATATACTTTATATGATATATTTGGAAATCTAAGTTATGTGAAAATATATATACTATTTATTAAATAATTTATATAAACTAACATATTATAAACTAATATAGAATAAACTAACATATTTATACTGGCAGATTATAAAACTTATATAGACTAACGTATGTATATATATATATATGTACGTAACAGCATATTAAATACAACTTATATAAACTTTATATATATAAACCGACCTATATAAGAAATATATATGTATACGGAAATGACAAGATCCGAGAGCAACAACATATATATCAATATGATATATAAAATATATATAACACTACCTATATACATATTCCATATAAACGCAGAGAATAGGTCAGAGAAGAGGAAAAGTGCAACACACCTATATATCAATATATATATATAGGTATATACCTTCCAGCTAAATTATATATAACATGTATATATATATATGCGATGTCGGCGTGAGGCAAATGGTGAAAAGTTGCAGGCTCGGCAAGGTGGAGGTATGGGTTATCGACACGCGGCAGAGGGAAGTTGGTCGGATGGGAGATGGGGTGGTGCTGCTCGCGGCACGCGGCTGATGGGTTGATGGCGAAGGGGATGGCTGGAGAGGGGCAGTGGTGTTTGTGGCGGAGGGTATGAGGATGGAGGTCGATGGGGTGGCTTCTTCGTGATGGTTTGTGATGGGATGAGGAGGAGATGGTCAACCAATGGCGTGGAGAACGGTGGCAGAAAGCATGGAAGGAGAGGGAACGAGGCCAGCAACCCTTCAGGTGGAAGAAAAATAAATGGACCAGGCAACAGCAACTTTAACTTCATATAGTATTATATATTTGTTTTTTTCCTCTGAATTGAAAACAAAGAATAGAATGAAAATAAAAGAGAATGAGCTGGATTGAGTAACAACAAACTTATTATATAAACTTGGATTATATTATTATTATATATAAGGCAAAGAATGGTAGACGAGCAGGCTTTCCAAAATAAATATGCCACCGAGAAAAATGAACAGGCATACGTTGAAACGTGATTTCCAAGTAAAATATAAAAAAAAGAATTTGAACAGTGGCAGGTCCAAAGTAGAAAGCAATTATATAACACATATATTTTATATTATATTATTTACTTTCACAAATGAAAGGACAGAACCAGCACATAAATCAAAGCTAGGAGAATAGTGAAGATAACGGTTAAATGCAGAAAATATTAATAACGAATGTCTATTGGAGTTATACGGTGGAAAACTGAATGGTCTGAATGGTCACAGAAACAAATAGACTCGAACGGGTACCGATACGACTGACAATTTATTGATTTAGCCGCGTACCAGACTCCGAAATGCACAAATGAATATACTACGGAGATCAGCACGAAGAGACGAACAGAATGATACACAGATATCAATGATGCGACCAAGCTATAAAAAATCAATTTTCGCTGCTGAAAATATTGCTAAAACACCGAAAAATAAGATATATGGAGCTATAACAGTTCAAATTTGGCGAAACGAAATATGTCGTCGCACTCAGAAAAAAATAAACATTTTTATTATATAAAATATTCAGATTTCGAAAACATTTTATTTTCATTAAATTTAACTGATTTAAATGGAAATTGAAAACTACACAATAAAACCAACTTTCATATTTTCCAATGAAAATTTACCGTTTGCTATGTTTTAATAGACGCATACCAAATATCAAATTTTCATTGCCAAATTCAATTATTTAAAATTTCACCAAATTTTAGTTAATTACGTTAAATAAACCATTAAAATTTACGGGTCGTCACACTCTCCCCCACTCAAAACTTTTCGTCCCCAAAAAGGAACGAGATAGGAGAATAGAACCAACAGAAGCGAAAGATAGATTCAGAAATACAAAGAAGCATATACAACAATTTATCCAAAACCATATAAATTTCATTAGTTTTTAAATTGATTAATATTCAAATTTGGTTTCAATCCATTTTATTCAATCAATAAATATTTAATATATATACATTTTGTTGGTTTCAATTCAAGATATTTTCATTCAATTGATTTGATTTCAATTTTATTAAGGTCTGTTACAAAATTTTCTTCAAAACATAATTTATTTTTAATTAACTCGTTTATTTAGTCCATTTGATATTTCTTAAGTTAATTCTACTTATAATCACTTTCAACTATTTTTAAGTTCATATTTATTTATTTAGATATCATTTCCCTTTTATTATTCAATTTATTTCATTGACATATCTGGCAATATAGGTTAAGTGTATAACTTTATTATAATTACCCAAAAAAATTATTTATAAATTTCCTAAAAGAATTCATTTTGGACATCTTATTTATTATTGTATATTATTCAATTACATTCAAACCCATCCAGGTAAGTTTTATTAATGTTTCAAATGTAATTAAACACTATACAAATTTTTCTTTTAATTTCTACATTTTCTATTAAGCAAAATTTTAGTTTGAACATTTCTAACATTTAAATTCCTCTTGTATAACCTTCACTTCCAAATTCATATTCATTTTAACTTTTGAATATTTTGGGTAAGCTATATATGTTTTAGAATTTACAATTGAGTATTATACGATTAAATTTTTTCCTACTTCAACTATTTCCCGTTATTCCAATTTAAATTTCAAACACTTCAAATATTTCAAAATTTTGATTTATTTCAATAATTGAAATCCCTAACTTAACAATTAATTTAAGAATTAAATTTTTCCCGGTTTCACATCAAACCATTTTGAAATAAATATATACATATACCTATATATTTTATAAATCAAATCATACTTAAGAAATTTAAATCAAATTTTCAAAATAAAGTGTAGCAAAGCTACTAAGTGGTCTCTCCACTTTGAGACTCGATAATGAAGTCGATGATGCTGTAGTCATCATCGAAATTATTTTCCAGCGACAATTGAGGAAAGTACAACTTACTTCTTTTAAAATTCTTTGGAAATAATTTCAATTCGAAGATACTTTCTAATAATATATATCTTCTCAACTTTGAAAACCAATTCTTTTCAAAAACACCGAAAATTTAATTCTCAGATCCTTCATTTAAATTTATTTCAATTGCAAGTCAAAGTTTATAAACCACGTTTCTAAATTTTCAACTTCTTATAACATACAACAATAGTTAAAGATTTATGGGTGTTGATAAAACAATATGTGAAAATCTGGTATTATCATTTTTAATAATCAATTCATTTAACTATCAAATTTCAGAAAATTATACGTTTATATATAAAATATAATCATACATAAAATCATTTCATTTACCACTTTCAAAAACAATATTATGTCATTTTGCTATGTTCAAGTGTTTTGGAATTCCTATCGATAGCGTGGGCCAAACGAATCGATCGAAACCCCAAATCAAACTTAACAACTCAAACAACACAATATAAAATATTTTACAATATAAAATATTTTTATATCAATTACAAATACGCTCCCTCACAGGATGATTCAAGAATGGATCGAGATTCAAATATAGAGTGATACTTATCAAAGAGAATTTTAACAACGAAGCTAGCTCGAAAGGAATATAAGATAATTAGATTACAAAAGAGAAAAGATGGATAGATTTATATTAATCGCGGCGACCTTTATTGAATATGCATGTATATGATTTTTGTTTGATGATAATAAATATATATACATTCATTTAAATGTATTTGATATTGTACTATTTATTTTTCACAGATAAAATAAATATTTGCTGAATAAAATAAATAACACAGAATTGGAATTCAAACGAATATTTTATTCAAACAAATATTTATTACAATTTTGATAGTACAATTTCAATCTCTCACTATAACTACACAATTTCAGTCACAGTACAATTACATCAATTTCAGTCACAATACAATTTCATCATAATTTCATAGTCACATCAGTTCCTCGCTACATATCACTCACACTCGTATTTATCTTCAACTTCATTCCAATGTGAATCCAGCATCTGAGCAATCTGCAGAAATACACATTGACGTAGTAAAATTAAAGATAAAATATTTTTGCAGTATAAAACAAAATATGAATTTTGAAAATAATATTTGCCTCAGTTATTTGGGTTGTTCGTCATCATTTATATTTGAATTCATCATACACGAATAGCTTATGACATGCACAGTGTATCACTGTACATGCCACAAGGCCGTGCACACCGATATATGTATATACACTTGATATAGTAACAGGGACAGGTGAGCACAGGTCAAACCCAAACCAAAAATTGGGTTCAACTCAAGTGTCACATCATAAGCACAAGGTCAAACCCGAGCGTTTAAGCTGGATTCAACACAGGGCAATAGAGGTCAAGTCACTACCTAGGCTCAAATACAAGTTCAAGTGCATCAGTACCACATACAGATACAACATGCACCAGTTCAAATATTAAGGTGAAGAACACAACCAACAAAGGATAAGACAACACAAAACAGTGAAATGCACAAGGCTCAACAAGCAAAATGTGCACAGAGATGGTAGACTACAACTACAACTCAAATGCAAGCCAACATACAGTATCACTAAAACATGGACAATTGTGAAGCAACTCTACCACACCAAAATCAACAAACATGAATAAACAGAGTTGATATCATATATATATGTGAGACAGCAGAACTCAAACTGGCAACTGCAACAACAAAAAAGACTCAACTAAAGTGATGAACACAAAAATGAACCAGCTCACAATGACCAGGTACAAAGTGCACCAGAGGGAATACAATACAACAGAGTTGCACACAGAACCAAACGAAGACCAGATGAAGACTGCATATATCAGACCAACAGAAACTAGATCAACATCAAAATGACTCGAGAACAAGCATACATGGAGACTACAAGAATGCACAGAACAGAATACATGCTAAAAGGACAGAGGTGACATCAATGTACAAATATGCAAGACCAGTTCAATGGAACACTTTGATACTTATACAAAGGCAACAGTGCAGTGAACCAAGACATGATGAAACCAGTGATAGCAGATCACAATGAACATAGGAGCCAGGGTGAACTCAACAAGATATATATGCAATGTAGACATGCACACATCAAGTATACAGGAATCAGACTTCATATATACATGCAATAAGATAATATCAAGTGAATGTGCAGACCCAACCAAAGAAAGAAGAACCAAAATGACACCGAAACAATTAAACTACAAGTATGCAGTAATGCAAATGCAATCCAAACCATGTCGAACACAGTGCAACAAAATATAAGTGTCGACCAGAGAATCAAGTTTCAACAGTACAGGTTATAGTGATACAAAAATTCAAGTCAAAGCCGTGAATGAACAAGTCATCTTTCAGATCAAAATCAGAAATGGTCGAAGTCAACACCGTGATGACCAAGGCAACAAGTTCGAACCAAAAATGCCAGCAAAGCCGAAATTGAACAAGTCAAAATTCAATACCGTGATGGCCAAGTAGATTGACCAAAAAAGAATCATCACGTAATGAATACCGTGATTATCAAGTAATAGAAAAACGAAATATACGCATATGAAATAGTCAGAAGTCATCAGCATCATTGAAGTAAAATCAAGCGGCCGAGCAAATAAATCGACAAATTCAAACAAAGATATACGAACGCAAATTATAGGAACTAGACTCCTATATAAACCAATCATCATCGGCACTTTTAATTATCGAGTTCAAGTATTCAATCCAGAGAACAAAAGGCATAAAATACATACCGAAGTCAGGAGTCGAATTCGATCAACAATCGAGGAGCAGCCGTGTGCAAGACGAAGAAAAAATCGATCGACAAAAGCAACGAACATCGAATCATCAAATTCGATCGATCAACATAAAGTCGGCATCTTCGAATACAAGCCCTAATTTCAGAGCGCAAAGAGGAACGAAAGAGAAGCCACCATTTTTCACGAAATCTACAAAGGAACCAGAGCCGACATTGATAAAAGAAAACAAACAGGGCCGCAATTTTTTCTTATGTGATAATAGTTTGGGCCGGTCCTATTTAATTAATTAATAAGGCTTTGGTATATTTAAATTAGGGTGTTGAGTTGTTTTTAATTTGTTTTTAAATTTAAATTCTGTACTTTTCGAATCAAATCTGGGTAAATCACCACCTAGGATTTAGGATGTGTCAGATTGTCTAGTTAGGATTAGTTCAGTAAGCAGGGTTTGCGAGTTTGCAAAAATCTATAGGCGGTAGCAGGGTGTGCAAGTCTGTTAGAGTGTTTGTAAGCGGGAGACTGTTTAATTCTAATAGAAATCTGGGAATGCAGCAGTAGGCAGGGGTTGCCGAAGTTGGGTAAATTTTGTGTGTGATTTACTTTTCAGCATATTTACTTCTCTGCAGTTTGTTATTGCGTTTAATTCTATAAATTTGAGAAAACTTGCTATAACCCTATTCACCCCCCCCCCTTCCTCTAGGGTTAATCTAGATCCTACAACCTTAGCCGGGTCAACCGAGATTCTAGGAATAAGATCGATGAGGAAATTAAATTTTCCACTTGAGAGGGAGAGGAATGATTTCACCGATGACATTAGGATAATCCCTGACTATCTGGGTTGAGTCAAGATCACTAGACTGAGAATTAAGCGAAAAGATGAAGCTGCCTGCATAATCATGAGGCATTCAACGTTCGATTACAAAAGAATTACTGTAACGACCTGAAATTTTCAACCATTCGCATCCATACATGTCGGATTTGAATTGCTCAAAATATCAGATTGTTAATTTAAATTTGGCAAAACTCAGCATATACAGTAAATAAATAATCACAGAATCACAAACACAGAGTAATATAACAATAATGCAGCGGAAACAAAAGAATAGTAGTTCATGAAGCTACTATATATATAACAGAGTTAAACAAGATACAACAAAGGTCTCGAATACATAGATGCCTTAATACAATAGTAAAAAACAAAAATCTGAATACATCACTGGAATCAACTGAATAACTTAAAGTTGGATAGATAGCTGGATCTCCAAGCGAAGCTCCAACTCCAAAGGTGAGTCTCGAACACTGAACCACTCAGTCTGACCCGAGCGTAAAGCAAAACACAAAACACTCGAGTCAGGATTAACATTCTTATATCAATAAATCCAACTCAAGTGAAATATCAACTGAAATACAGTAACTTAAAGGATGTTTGGGATAACCATCCTCTAAGGATCCGTTAAACTATCTACTATGTAGTAATATACGCTATTATAATAATGTCTAAAGTAAAGTAAACTATTAAAATAGCGTTAAGGCTTTACATTTTCCACCTTAACACATTTTATATATTTCCATAGTCTATACAGTACCATAATCTCCCCCATACTGGGGGTCGTCATAGGGCACTCCATAGGTATGGTATAAAACAAACTCATAGTAAATCTAGGTGACATGGCACAACTGGGCAATGCCAGGGTAGATATACCAATTACACTTCCGGGCCGGTGGTAACGTAGAGCCGCAGCAATTGCCCACATCGAGCCACACTCCCGAATCAAGGGTGCGCACCAAATCGATCACAAAGTAATAGAATGGCATACGATGGAGTGTGTTCGATAAGAGGTGCTACCTCATTAGCCCATCAATTGCTCCTGTTTTGGCCATCTTATGCTAACTCACGGGAGTTAGGTCCACGTATATACCTCATATAGAATCATCGCCACCATCCTACTTCATTCTGGAATCTCCACAGCGTACACAGTTGTTAAAGTGGTTTTCGGTATCGACAGAGAGTATGCCCATATCCGATCCCGGTCTCTTTAACAACCAAACGTTACTATAACACCGTGGTCATTTCAAAATAGTTTACACTTCAAAACAAAAATATTATTTTCATTTAAAACCATATCAAAACGACATCATTTCTTACTTAAAAAAATATTCATTTCCAAAAATCATTTCACTTTCCAAAGTTATAACACTTTCGAAATCATAAGTCTTTTAAATCAAAACACTTCGGAAATCACAACATTTTGAAATCATAGCACTTTGAAAATCATAGCTTTGAAATCATAACATTTTGGAATCCATAACACTTTCCTCTTAAACAGTTTAGATATTAAAATTAGTATATATAATAAAATAGTTTATAAATAAAAATAGTTTATATAAAATAGTTATAAGTTAAAATAGGTTATAATAAAATAATTTATATTAAAAATGATTTATATTAAAATAGTTTATAAAAAAATAATTTATATTAAAAATGATTTATACTAAAATAGTTTATATCAAAATAATTTATATAGTAAAATATAAATAGTTTTAGATATAGTTTAAAAGTACTTTATATAATAAAATAGCTTCCCCAAATTTCACAAATTGATTCAAAATTAACTTGAATTCCAAAATTCAAATTTTATCAAATCTCAAATCATCAATTTCAATTCAATTCAGTTTCTCAATAAACCATTTCAAATTATCGATTTCAAATACATATTTGAACCACAAAATAAGCCATTTTAAATTTCAATATATTTCAAAGCTTTAAATATTCAACATTTCAAAACTAAATTTGATAATTTCATATATATATCAAATTCACATTACTATTATTTATTTTTTGAAATATTTACTTAATCATTTCAATAACATCTAAATACAACTTCAATTTACAATTTAAATAAACAAAATATCCCATTTAAATTTATATAAATTTGAAATATTCATTTAAGTCACTTTTAATCAAATTCAAGTTATAAAACATATCTTTAAAATTTCAAATTTAATAAATTTCAAATCAAACTTATTTAAGTAAAACTCTTAAATAAATAAAATTTCAAATCAATTTCAAATTTATCTTTCCATCCTGAATCATTATAAACTCTATATTTGAATATATATATATATATATTAAATAAATACTTAAACATATTATATCAACTCTATTAAATCAACCTTAATAAATCTTTTAAAATCAACATTTATTAAAACCATATATTTCTTTTCAAAACCATATAAATCATTTTCAAAATATTTATATATAAAGACCAACGGTGTCTGTATATAATTTTATATCCTATGGTCAAGTGATACGGATATTTATCATTTCAATCCGCAATTTAAATATATATATATACACGGGTATATATCATTTCAACCCGCAATCCCAAATTCAATTCAATGAAAATCGCTTGGGTTTATCATTTCAACCCATAACGATTTTCTCCTATTCTATAGATCGTTTGGGTATGTATCATTTCAACCCATAGTGATTTCTATACTAATAGGAAACTTGCAGAGTGATAACAGATATGATAATAATAACATAACTTGCATATATCATCAATATAAATAACAAATAATGGTGTCAGATGTCACATATAAACAGATACAGATAACAGCATATATATAGCAATGTAAATAGCTAACAACAGCATATTTCAATTGTCGTTTCAATTGAAATCAAATTTAATAAATATAAGAACGTTAATCGTGAGTGATTGCTCACCTTTCGAGGCTAGAGAAGTTTGAAACACAACCAGCTACGAATTGGATCATGATCCAGAAAAATCGAACAATCCAAACAACAGTCTCAAAGTGAAGTAAGCTGAAAGCTGATTTGACGGACAAAGCTGATAGATAAGAATCGATGAGGAACGAATCAGAATCAATTAGCTTGATATAATTCAACCAAGATGATATTATATTATTATTTTCCTTAAACCCAATATTAAATTTTAAAATACAAATACATTTTTAAATCAATCTTAAATTTAAACATATATATATTGAAATCAAAATCTATATATATATATATAATTTCAAAATCATTATTCCTAAAAATACAAACACTTAAAAATCAAAGGTATATATATTATATTAAAATCAATACTTTAAACTTACAACATAGAATCTCCAATATTATCAAAACCTGATACACATTTACATATATATATATATATACATATTTATATATTTATAAACAACCCTTACGTAATAAAATATAATATTATGAAATCCAACAACTGTATATAAAAATAAAAATCTAAGCTGATATATAGCTCACATATAGATAAACCAGTATATAAACATATGTACACTAACAGATAATCAAGTAACTCCTTTTATTAAAGCTTATATACTATTATAGACAACTTTTATCACTATATATATACAATAAAATCATATAAGCTAATATCAACTTATATACACTTCTACCTATAAACTGTAAGACTATAAGCTAATATATACACATCTAATGTATCTAAAACTGAAATGTAAACATTTATACATTATGACTAAATATACAAAAATATAAATGAAACTCTTATATATATATATATATTCACAACAATGCAAACTCAGTTAGAATTTATATATATAAGTAGATTTATATATAAACAAAAGAAATATATATCCTTAACATAGTACATAATACTTTAGATAAATATACTTTACATATACATATCTATATGGCTGTATGCATATTCAAACATTACCGCAAAATATAAATTAAAGTTTAAGATAAAACTGTCATGCAATATATATAAGCTTCTGAAATCCCTTTATATATATTCACATATTTAAAAACTTGTAAAGGTAGAATATTTATATTCATAAACCAAATCATAACTCGTATAAGAAACTATAAAGTATAATAACTTGCTTATATTTATATTTTCTTTAAACAACACTTGTATCCAACTTGAATAAACTATATATAAAACATACATACAACAAGATTTTAAAATTTAACAACTACTAAATATATAATATATGTTGAGATAACAATTTAACATACAACCTTAGTTTATTTATAACTAGCGGATTTTATGTAATGACCCAAGATTTTAGGAATTTATCCTGGAAAATATAAATAAATTTAAAATAATTTTTAAAATAAATTTTGAAGGAGGAATTGATATAGCTTGATAGTGTATCAGTGTGTGTACATGTGTGCACAGGAAATGCACATGAATATAAGCTAAAACCCTGAACTCCAAGAATACATACATATTGATGTGTATGGAAATATATATATATATATATATATGTAGATTAAATTCTTAAAAGTAGTATGCATGAGTAAATGTATATATGAATGCTACTGAATATTTTTGAGTGTACATGTGCATGTGTGTGTCAGTATAGAAGGATGTATGAATATATAGGTGGGTGTACTAATTATTTCAGTAAGACTTATATAAATAAATATGTGTTAATAAAATACTAGAGTTTAAACTAGTGAAATAAAGTATACAGACATATTTTAATATAAGCAGAAATAAAAAGAATGAAGATATAAAAAGGAATAATCCTCTTATAAATAAAGGAAGGAAGTACATACCATTTGCATGAAAGCTAAAAATAGAAAAAAATAAGATAAAACAGGGAAGTGCTTGGTATAGGCAGAATTAGAAAAGAGTATTTAATAAATAACAAAATCAGGTCACATTTTTAGCATGATTGTAGACAAGGGGAAAAGTATTTTCTGAAAAGCAAATTTCTGAAAAAAATGTGTAACCACTTTTCTCTTCACCCAAATTAAGCCGGGAAGGGTAAAACTTTGGGTTTAAAATGCAGATAACATGATTTTCTGGTGGGCAAAAATGGACTTAGCCAATACCCAAAACCCTAAGAGAGACCCTGTATATATATACATGTATATGCAGCAGCCTCCTCTCCTCCTCAGAAAAGAATTTTGAAAAAAAAACAGCACCATAGAAATCATAAGACAAGGGAAGGAAGAGAGCTTGAGGCTAAGGGCAGAAGCTCATCAATTAATTAAGGAAACAAAGAAGAGAGATAGGTGAGAAAACTCACTCAAAAATCTAAGGCAATAAGTCCTAATGTAGGCAGCCAGTTATAAGTATTTTTCTTAAAAGAGTATTTTCATATATGAATGCTTATCTGTGAATTTAAATCTGAAAATGTTTGGATTCTCTTTGGTTGATCACTTGTTTTATTATAACAAAGTTTTATGTGTTGTTAGTATACATATCTGTTTTATACACTCAGATCTCTGATATGTTAATGTTTAGGGATATAAACAAATACCCAGAAAATAAAATGTTGAGAATAGGCAAGTAGTATTGGTTTTGGCTCAACCCAGAAAGATGTAAATAATGTTGAGCTGCAATATACTCATGTATAAGTGCTGAGGCTTGAAATAGAAAGGAATTAGGGGTGCAATAGGGTTGCCTATGTGCTGATGCTCCTGATTCAATAAAATGCATAGCAAACAAAATTTTGTGATTCAGTGAAACCAGGTCATCCTGAGTTTAACTCAAGCACAAATGTTTGCAAAAGAAAAACCCTCCCAGAAACCATAAGCCAATGTTAGTTGCCTAAACTCCTTTTAAATACCAGGATGAATATATATATATATATACAGAACCTTATTTTATAATCACCAATGGTTGTTTGCTTGTTTGCCTCTGTATGGTCATGGATAATATGAGATGCCATGTTATGGATGTTTTAGCTAATGAAATGATTCACTGAATGGTTTTGTCATGAAAAATCAAAAGAGTTATTATTAACTTAAACCTGATTAGGAAATTGGGGTCAAGAACACTGCAGGAATGACTTGTGTGCTTGAGTAACACAAGTTGACACATGGCTTGTTTAAGTCCTGAGATCTTTGTGTAATGGAGTGAATTAGTTCATTACAGTGTGTCCATTGATTCATAAATATTGCAGATGAGACCAAGGATAGATAAATATACCCAGGGAATAATACTTGAGATGATGAGAAAACTAGAGTTTTTCCCAGATTTGAAATATGAGAATTGAATAAATGATTTAACTCATATTGGTTATTTTCCTGTTTGGTATGAATGATTGTTTGACTATGATTGAATTGTATGCTTGAATGTATGTGCCATATTTATATATGTAGTCTCTGGAAAGAAAATTAAAGTGTGCACATGCACAATGACACAGAGCATGCACACAAGTATTTGCCTGATTCCAAAGGGCCGAACTTTCTGTATATGTACTTAACTTGACTTTAACCTAATTAACTAATTATTTTTGTGAGCTTTCTCATACCAGACATGTGTCTGACCCTAGTGTGCTAATGGCATCTGTGGTGTCTCATTTAAAATGAGGCAGTTTCAAATGCTTTTTCAGGGATTGCAGCAACTAAGTAGGAGTAGGAGCAAGGCTTTGAGAAGAAGATATAGCATGCTAAACTTAGTTAGATAAGAGCCTAAATGTTGAAATCTGCATGTATTGACAATTTAAATTGCTACTTGTATTAAGTGTTGAATATTGGATGGATATTTTGTTAGGTATTTTATTAAGAGATTGACTTGTATCTGGAATCTATGAACCAAGTTAAATATCTGTTATGTTTAAAAAAAAAATTAATCAAATCTTGTAAGTGGATTTAGCAAGAACACCATGTTAAAATCGAATGATTACATTTTATAAATGTATTAGTCAATCTTGAGTCTTTGGAAAGGATTTAAGTTTTGGAAAATCTGGATAGTGGATTCTCAGAAAATTAAATGGTTTTATTTTCTACTATGGCATATGTATACAAAAGAAAATAGGCATAGGTTGAATGTTTTATATGGCTGCAAGGTTCCCATAATTAAACTTATTTCATACAAATGTCTCATGTCCTATTTTTTTAAAGAAAGGAATTGTAATAAGGGAATTGTAAGCCAGATCCAAATAGTTGCAGATATATATGCACATAAACATGTTTAGTGCAAATATTACCACACCTTTTCCTTTGTATTTGTGATAAGAATCTGAATTTCACTCAGATTCTAACCAAATGCATTCTTAATTCCAGACAGATTTTGTGAGAAGAAATTCAAACCTGGATAATGATAAACACTCCTATCATTTACAAAACCCAAGCAACAGACCCTTAATTTACATCAATCATGAAGCCTTCCAGGTTGTAGAAATGGGTTTCAAAAATAATTAAGCAAGAATTATTGTTTTGTATGATAGAATATAGGCAAAAATAAAGTATATATGTGCAGATATAGGTAGATAACAGGTTCCAAACTGTACAGGAGAAAAATGAAAAAAAAAACAAAAATTGTGTTTGAACCAACCAGCATAGTACTCGAACTCGTGACCTCTCGTGTATAAGTTAGGCGCGTTTCCATTACACCTAGATGTTGCTTGTGTTCTCTTATAACCCGCTTTCTTTTAGCCTGAGTTTGATACTATTCAGACTTTAACACAAACATCTATATTAAAAGCTTGCTTTCCACTGATTATTACTTGATCACTTCTTAGTTAGGATAAACAGACTAAAGTATATGTTTCCAGTGGATTGTTTGGTCAAAAAAAAAATCAGCAATCCAATATCCTCTTGTTTTCCAGAACTCTGATTCAAACAAGAGAGGCATATACATACTCACATGTATGTTCTTACCTTTGTGAATGTACTGATATATTTATATTGGTTGATTATTGTGATCCTGGATATATTTGGTTTATTGGAGAAAGATATTGACCCTGAGAATTATAATTGCAATGGATGATATATCTATCTATATATATATATATATCCTCTTTACCTTAAAAAAAAAATCCTTATGGAATTAGAGTAGAAATAGGAGGGTCATTTCAGTTGGTATCAGAGCTATGTTATTTAACATAGTAGAAGTAAGGATCAAGTTCTTAGATAGAAAAAAAAAACCCACTGAAACAACCAAATTACCAATCAAACTAACCAGCTATGTAAATTATTATTAGCAAACTATGGTAGGGAGACCACCAAATCAGGGAGCAGGATCTTCCCATGCACCACCAATGGTCAATCTGCAAGACTTGGTGAGAGCATTTAGGGATGGGGCAGGACAAAGGCAAGAAAATCCCTATGAAGAACTCTCAAAATTACTTAAGACATATACTCATTTAGGAGGCAAAAGCTTTGAAGGGACAGAGAGTATCATAGAAATTCAAACATGGTTGAGAACATTGGAAAGAATTTTCAATGACATGCAACTTGATGATCAAAGAAAGAGGCAAGTGGCTTCAAGACAGCTAAAAGGAGTAGCTTTAGGCTGGTGGGAAGTAATCATTGCAGGAAGGAATGAGAATGAAATCACTTGGAATCAATTCAAAGAGATGTTGGAAGCAAGGTTTGTACCAGCATCAGCAAAGACTACCTTGCTAGAAGAATTCATTAGACTTAGACAAGGAACCATGACTGTCACAGAATACACTCAAAAGTTTGAGGGGCTTTCCACATATGGAGCAATGCTTGTGGCAGATGAGGCATCTAAAAATGATAGGTACATAAAAGGTCTGAACCCAGGACTTAGCAGAGCCATGTTACCCTATGCAGACAAGACTTTTGACCATGTGATAGACTTAGCTTTGAGGTTGGAGCAGCATGACAAGGAAAGGGAGAAGTTCAGAAATTTTAAGAGCAATAATATCAAGAAAGGTAAGGGGAGGTATCACCCTTATGATAAGAAGAAAGAAGAGGCTAGTAACAAAAGCACTGGAGATGTCAAAGCTAAGGAAAACAAGAAGAAAATTGTGTGCCATCAGTGTGGAAAGGAAGGGCATATCAAACCAAGATGTCCAGAATTGAAAGGAGGAGCTTTCAAATGCTATCTATGTGGGAAAGAGGGGCATATGAAGAGGAATTGTCCTGAGTATAAACAGCAAGGCAAATTGGCAAATTTGGAAGGAAAAGGCAAAGCCACAGTGGAGAGTAACACTGTAAACCATAGCCAAGTGGAAGGTACATTACTTATTTGTACCATACCCATAACAGTAGTATATGATACTGGGGCAACTCACTCTTTAATTTCTTATGAATTGGTTAAAATGCTAAAACTGAATTGCATATTGGTTGAAACCCCATTGCATATACATAGTCCATTGGGGAGTTCTAGTGTTTTAAATATGATTTGTGTGGATGTGGAATTAAACATAGGAGGAAATATTTTTATTTCCAATTTATATGTTTTGAATTACCCAAATATAGGTGTTATATTGGGGGTAGACTGGTTAAGGCAATTTAAAGCCATAATTAATTTAGACTCATCCACCATATCATTGCAAAATTCTAGAGGCCAGAGAATCACAGTTTTATGTGAGGTAGCTAAGGAAGGAAAACTATATCATTTAGTTGACTCAGAAAAAGATTTCAGTGAACTAACCATTGAAGAAATTCCCATAGTCAATGAATATTTGGATGTGTTTGGTGAGGTCAAGGGTATTCCACACCATAGACCAGTAGAATTCCAGATCAATCTAGTTCCAGGAGCAAGCCCAGTGATTAAAAAGCCAACTAGAATGGGGCCAAATGAACTAAAAGAATTAAAGA
The DNA here is from genome assembly GCA_030737815.1 of Allium fistulosum. Taxonomy (NCBI): domain Eukaryota; kingdom Viridiplantae; phylum Streptophyta; class Magnoliopsida; order Asparagales; family Amaryllidaceae; genus Allium; species Allium fistulosum. The sequence goes on from CM060901.1 coordinate 392,822,576, forward strand.
AACAGGTAGAAGAATTGGAAGAAAAGGGTTTTATAAGACCAAGTAATTCTTGCTGGGGAGCACCAGTGGTATTTGTTAAGAAGCAAGATGGCTCCTTAAGACTCTGCATAGATTATAGAGAATTAAACAAAGTAACTATTAAAAATAAATACCCATTGCCAAGAATAGATGATCTTTTTGATCAATTAGCAGGGGCAAAAGTATTTTCTAGACTAGACTTAGCATCTGGTTTTCATCAAATGAAGGTGGAAGAATCAAGCATCAAGTACACTGCCTTTAACACTAGGTATGGGTTGTATGAATTTTTGGTTATGCCATTTGGCTTGACCAATGCACCATCTTACTTTGTAGATTTAATGAACAGAACCTTTAGAGATTGTTTAGACAAGTTTGTGCTTATTTTTATAGATGACATTTTGATTTATTCCAAGACAGTGGAAGAACATAAGCATCATTTGCACCTGGTTTTGTCTAGATTAAGGGAAAAAGATTTAAAGGCAAAATTTTCAAAATGTGTGTTTTGGAAAGAGGAAGTACATTTTCTTGGCCATGTTATATCTGCCAAAGGAATTTCTGTGAACCCCAATAAAGTAGTGGCTATTCAAGCATGGAAGAGGCCAAGCACTGTGAGTGAAGTGAGGTCATTTATGGGGATGGCAGGGTATTATAGGAGGTTTATAAAAGATTTTTCAAAAATTTCTACACCACTCACTAACCTAACCAGGAAGAACCAAGCTTTTGTTTGGTCAGAAAAATGTGAAAAGTCTTTTGAACAGTTGAAGGAGGCATTGGTGAATGCTCCAATTCTAAAGGTACCACATGGAAATGAAGAATTAGTGGTATACACTGATGCTAGTGGATTTGGCTTGGGTGCAGTGTTGATGCAACAAGGCCAAGTCATTGCATATGCATCCAGACAACTTAAACCCCATGAAGTAAGGTATGCCACACATGATCTCGAATTAGCAGCTGTGATATATGCTTTAAAACTTTGGAGACATTATTTGTTAGGTACTAAGTTTGAACTTTACACTGACCACAAGTCTCTAAAATATTTGTTTTCACAAAAAGATTTGAACATGAGGCAACATAGATGGGTGGAGTTCTTCGCTGCCTATGACTTTGACATACTTTATACACCAGGAAAAGCAAACAAAGTTGCAGATGCTCTAAGTAGACAGCATGCTAAATTGGCTATGATGATGATAGAAGAATTTAAAAACTTATTTTTGCTAACTGAGTTAGAGATTGGGGAGAATGGTTGTGTGCACATTAATGAGCAGATGCATGGTGCACAAGAAGATAAAGGGAAGTTAAGCTTAATGACACTTCAACCAGATTTAATTCTGAAGGTAGGAAAAATGCAAGAACAAGATGCTCACTTATTAGAGAAGAGAATGCTCCTCTCAAGAGGGGAGGAAGTAATGAATCACCACATTGATAAAGATGGTTATATGAGATACCAGAATAGGATGTGTGTACCAGAGAACATAGAATTGAAGAAGGAGATATTGAATGAATATCACAGAAGTAAATACTCCATACACCCAGGTAACACAAAAATGTATCAAAATTTGAAAAGAGACTTCTGGTGGAAGGGGATGAAATCTGATATAGCTAAGTACATTGCCAAATGTATGACTTGCCAACAAGTCAAGGCTGAAACTCAAAGACCATCAGGGTTGATGCAACCTCTTAGTGTACCACAGTGGAAGTGGGAAGACATATCTATGGACTTCATAGATGGACTGCCTAGATCTAAGAGAGGCAATACAAGTATATGGGTGATAGTTGATAGGCTAACCAAGGTAGCACACTTCATCCCAGTCAAGTCAGAAAGAACAGCACCAAAACTAGCTCAAATTTTTATAAAAGAAGTGGTAAAGTTACATGGCATCCCCAAAACCATTGTGAGTGATAGGGATACCATCTTCACTTCAAAATTCTGGAGAAGCTTTCAAGAAGCAATGGGAAGTGAACTATGTTTAAGTACTGCCTACCATCCTCAATCAGATGGGCAGACTGAGGTGGTAAACAAAGTTTTGGAGGACATGTTGAGGGCATGTATACTGGATTTTGGGGGCAACTGGGAAGATTATCTTCATCTAGTTGAATTTACATACAACAACAGCTACCAAAGCACCATAGGAATGGCTCCATTTGAAGCCTTATATGGTAAACCCTGTTTGTCACCTGTTTGCTGGGTAGAAGCAGGAGAAAGGTCTATTTTAGGACCTGAGTACATACAAGAAACCAAGGAGAAAATTGAGTTGGTAAGAAGAAGAATGACAGCAGCTCAAGATAGGCAAAAGAAATTTGCAGACATGAGAAGGAGGCAGGTAGAATTTGAGGTGGGAAATTTTGTTTTCATCAAAATCTCACCCATGAAAAATGTGCTGAGGTTTGGAAAACAAGGCAAATTAACCCCAAGATATATTGGACCATACAAAATTCTGGAGAGAATTGGTCCCTTGGCATATAAGTTGGAATTACCAGAAAACATGCAAGGTATACATGATGTTTTTCATGTATCACAATTGAGAAGATGGGTCCATGACAAGGCAGAAATTCTTGAAACCCCAACCCAAGTGCAGATAAATCCTAATTTGATTTATGAAAAGGATCCAGTGGGAATTTTGGCAAAAGATGTGAAGAAGTTGAGGAATAAATCTCTGAAACTCGTGAAGGTACAGTGGAGTCTTGATCCTAGTGATTGCACATGGGAATTAGAAGACAAAGTTAGGATGAATTATCCTAAGCTATTTTCAGATTAAGGTAATTCTAATTTCTGATTGTTTTCTTTATTTTGGATGAATATATTTTTAGTTAGTATAGAACTAAGAATCTATTTGGTAGAGAATATACTTGTTCTCTGAATTAAGTTTAAAATTTATTTTAAGCTCAGGAAAATTGTGGGACACAATTTCTAAAAGGAGGGGTGTATGTAATGACCCAAGATTTTAGGAATTTATCCTGGAAAATATAAATAAATTTAAAATAATTTTTAAAATAAATTTTGAAGGAGGAATTGATATAGCTTGATAGTGTATCAGTGTGTGTACATGTGTGCACAGGAAATGCACATGAATATAAGCTAAAACCCTGAACTCCAAGAATACATACATATTGATGTGTATGGAAATATATATATATATATATATGTAGATTAAATTCTTAAAAGTAGTATGCATGAGTAAATGTATATATGAATGCTACTGAATATTTTTGAGTGTACATGTGCATGTGTGTGTCAGTATAGAAGGATGTATGAATATATAGGTGGGTGTACTAATTATTTCAGTAAGACTTATATAAATAAATATGTGTTAATAAAATACTAGAGTTTAAACTAGTGAAATAAAGTATATAGACATATTTTAATATAAGCAGAAATAAAAAGAATGAAGATATAAAAAGGAATAATCCTCTTATAAATAAAGGAAGGAAGTACATACCATTTGCATGAAAGCTAAAAATAGAAAAAAATAAGATAAAACAGGGAAGTGCTTGGTATAGGCAGAATTAGAAAAGAGTATTTAATAAATAACAAAATCAGGTCACATTTTTAGCATGATTGTAGACAAGGGGAAAAGTATTTTCTGAAAAGCAAATTTCTGAAAAAAATGTGTAACCACTTTTCTCTTCACCCAAATTAAGCCGGGAAGGGTAAAACTTTGGGTTTAAAATGCAGATAACATGATTTTCTGGTGGGCAAAAATGGACTTAGCCAATACCCAAAACCCTAAGAGAGACCCTGTATATATATACATGTATATGCAGCAGCCTCCTCTCCTCCTCAGAAAAGAATTTTGAAAAAAAAAACAGCACCATAGAAATCATAAGACAAGGGAAGGAAGAGAGCTTGAGGCTAAGGGCAGAAGCTCATCAATTAATTAAGGAAACAAAGAAGAGAGATAGGTGAGAAAACTCACTCAAAAATCTAAGGCAATAAGTCCTAATGTAGGCAGCCAGTTATAAGTATTTTTCTTAAAAGAGTATTTTCATATATGAATGCTTATCTGTGAATTTAAATCTGAAAATGTTTGGATTCTCTTTGGTTGATCACTTGTTTTATTATAACAAAGTTTTATGTGTTGTTAGTATACATATCTGTTTTATACACTCAGATCTCTGATATGTTAATGTTTAGGGATATAAACAAATACCCAGAAAATAAAATGTTGAGAATAGGCAAGTAGTATTGGTTTTGGCTCAACCCAGAAAGATGTAAATAATGTTGAGCTGCAATATACTCATGTATAAGTGTTGAGGCTTGAAATAGAAAGGAATTAGGGGTGCAATAGGGTTGCCTATGTGCTGATGCTCCTGATTCAATAAAATGCATAGCAAACAAAATTTTGTGATTCAGTGAAACCAGGTCATCCTGAGTTTAACTCAAGCACAAATGTTTGCAAAAGAAAAACCCTCCCAGAAACCATAAGCCAATGTTAGTTGCCTAAACTCCTTTTAAATACCAGGATGAATATATATATATATATATACAGAACCTTATTTTATAATCACCAATGGTTGTTTGCTTGTTTGCCTCTGTATGGTCATGGATAATATGAGATGCCATGTTATGGATGTTTTAGCTAATGAAATGATTCACTGAATGGTTTTGTCATGAAAAATCAAAAGAGTTATTATTAACTTAAACCTGATTAGGAAATTGGGGTCAAGAACACTGCAGGAATGACTTGTGTGCTTGAGTAACACAAGTTGACACATGGCTTGTTTAAGTCCTGAGATCTTTGTGTAATGGAGTGAATTAGTTCATTACAGTGTGTCCATTGATTCATAAATATTGCAGATGAGACCAAGGATAGATAAATATACCCAGGGAATAATACTTGAGATGATGAGAAAACTAGAGTTTTTCCCAGATTTGAAATATGAGAATTGAATAAATGATTTAACTCATATTGGTTATTTTCCTGTTTGGTATGAATGATTGTTTGACTATGATTGAATTGTATGCTTGAATGTATGTGCCATATTTATATATGTAGTCTCTGGAAAGAAAATTAAAGTGTGCACATGCACAATGACACAGAGCATGCACACAAGTATTTGCCTGATTCCAAAGGGCCGAACTTTCTGTATATGTACTTAACTTGACTTTAACCTAATTAACTAATTATTTTTGTGAGCTTTCTCATACCAGACATGTGTCTGACCCTAGTGTGCTAATGGCATCTGGGGTGTCTCATTTAAAATGAGGCAGTTTCAAATGCTTTTTCAGGGATTGCAGCAACTAAGTAGGAGTAGGAGCAAGGCTTTGAGAAGAAGATATAGCATGCTAAACTTAGTTAGATAAGAGCCTAAATGTTGAAATCTGCATGTATTGACAATTTAAATTGCTACTTGTATTAAGTGTTGAATATTGGATGGATATTTTGTTAGGTATTTTATTAAGAGATTGACTTGTATCTGGAATCTATGAACCAAGTTAAATATCTGTTATGTTTAAAAAAAAAATTAATCAAATCTTGTAAGTGGATTTAGCAAGAACACCATGTTAAAATCGAATGATTACATTTTATAAATGTATTAGTCAATCTTGAGTCTTTGGAAAGGATTTAAGTTTTGGAAAATCTGGATAGTGGATTCTCAGAAAATTAAATGGTTTTATTTTCTACTATGGCATATGTATACAAAAGAAAATAGGCATAGGTTGAATGTTTTATATGGCTGCAAGGTTCCCATAATTAAACTTGTTTCATACAAATGTCTCATGTCCTATTTTTTTTAAAGAAAGGAATTGTAATAAGGGAATTGTAAGCCAGATCCAAATAGTTGCAGATATATATGCACATAAACATGTTTAGTGCAAATATTACCACACCTTTTCCTTTGTATTTGTGATAAGAATCTGAATTTCACTCAGATTCTAACCAAATGCATTCTTAATTCCAGACAGATTTTGTGAGAAGAAATTCAAACCTGGATAATGATAAACACTCCTATCATTTACAAAACCCAAGCAACAGACCCTTAATTTACATCAATCATGAAGCCTTCCAGGTTGTAGAAATGGGTTTCAAAAATAATTAAGCAAGAATTATTGTTTTGTATGATAGAATATAGGCAAAAATAAAGTATATATGTGCAGATATAGGTAGATAACAGGTTCCAAACTGTACAGGAGAAAAATGAAAAAAAAACAAAAATTGTGTTTGAACCAACCAGCATAGTACTCGAACTCGTGACCTCTCGTGTATAAGTTAGGCGCATTTCCATTACGCCTAGATGTTGCTTGTGTTCTCTTATAACCCGCTTTCTTTTAGCCTGAGTTTGATACTATTCAGACTTTAACACAAACATCTATATTAAAAGCTTGCTTTCCACTGATTATTACTTGATCACTTCTTAGTTAGGATAAACAGACTAAAGTATATGTTTCCAGTGGATTGTTTGGTCAAAAAAAAAATCAGCAATCCAATATCCTCTTGTTTTCCAGAACTCTGATTCAAACAAGAGAGGCATATACATCCTCACATGTATGTGCTTATCTTTGTGAATGTACTGATATATTTATATTGGTTGATTATTGTGATCCTGGATATATTTGGTTTATTGGAGAAAGATATTGACCCTGAGAATTATAATTGCAATGGATGATATATCTATCTATATATATATATATATCCTCTTTACCTTAAAAAAAAAATCCTTATGGAATTAGAGTAGAAATAGGTGGGTCATTTCATTTTACCACTGATAAGCAATAAAGTTTTGAAGATATATATATTGTAAACTGACAGAGAGTTTTAAATCTATTTGAAAATATTAATGTATACCAACATACAGCTTATATAGCATATATAACATATGTATAAAGTAAGCACATATACACTCAAACTCTATAACTACAATATTATAACATCAATATAACTGACATTAACCTGAAACAATATTATACATTATATAATAGAGTATACTTATATATGTAACTAAAAAAATTAGCTTACGAAAAGAAGGCACGGTTTTGGCTGAGGTGGAAGCTCGATGTGGCCGATGAGACCGACGGGGTGAGGAAAAATAGTGGTGGTCGGAGCCTAAACGCGGGTGGAGGAGCAATCGGCCATGGGATGGGGAGGACGAGGCTGGGCGAGTTGCTCGGTGGAAGGCGGTAAGGTGGTTTGCAGCCGAGCTTGAATGGGAGAGAGAGAGGGAGGCGGAGGGCTACGTAGCGAGTTTCGGCCTGAGGTGGAGCGTGCGGTGAAGTGGAGGGCGAATAGGTGGGCTGTGCTCGAGTGTAAGGTCGTGGGAAGAAGAAGCTACAACAATTTTTCTTTTTGTTCTCTTTTTTTTCCGTATTGAACAGAATAAAAGAAGGAATAGCAAACGAACAGATATAAAGTGAAATAGCCAATGGAATAGCAAAAGCCACAACTAGAAAACATTAATTTCTAGTGTCTATCAGTTTACGTTGGTAAATAAAGAGGCAGAAAAACAAAAGGCTCAAATACGGGCTGATACGGCTAAGCGCTACCCATACTTCGCCACGTACCGGACTCCAAACACAAGAGTGAATATACTATAGAGATCAACACGACGAGACAATCAAAATGGTATACAGATATCAGTGGTACGACCATTCTATCAAAAGTCAATATCGGTACCGAAAATGCTGATATTTCGCCAAAAATAAGATCGACGGAGCAATAACAGTCCAAATTTTGAGAAACGAAATATGACGTCTCACTCAGAAGATGATTTACAAATTTTCTATGTAAAAATATTTAGGTTTGGAAACCATTTTATTATCATCAAATATTAACTGATTTAAATTGAAATAAAATTACACAAGAAATAAACTTCCATATTATTTGACGAAAATTTACCAGTTGCTATGTTAAAATAGACGTATTCCAAATATTAAATTTTTATTTCAAAATTTTATTATTTAAAATTTCACAAAATTTCAATTAAATTAAATAAATAAAACCACTGAAATTTACGGGTCGTTACAATTACCCCTGGTCATCTACTAGAGAACGGTTCGGGCTTTACAAGAGATAACAGCATCAAAACCGAGGACAAAGAAATCTCCGGCAAATCGACGCCTGTTTTAAAGGAGTTTTCACCCCTTTATAAATCATACAAAGATCAGCGGGACCGCCGATGGGAATAATCACACAAAAGGATGAAGTTGACAGTTGAGGTTGGAGCTATAGGATGCTCCAGTATCAAAAGAACATGAACAGGACAGGACAAGAATGGATTTTAGAACAAAAGGGAATGTCCCAAAGATATGGAAGAAGTTCTAATTCAGGAGGATCTTAACAAAGAATTTCAAACTCGAACGAATTTGCTTCTATAATTATTTTTTACTCCATAAGCTAACTTTTGCCTAAACCAGAGTTTTGATACCACTTGTAACGACCTGGCATTTCGAACCATTTGCATCCGCACATGTCAGACTTGAATTGCTCAAAATATCAGATTGTTAATTTATATTTGAAAAAACACAGCATATACAGTAAATAAATCAATCACAGAATCACAGACACATAGTAATATAACAATAAGCAGCGGAATAGATAAATAGTAGTTCATGAAGCTACTATAAAACATCAGATTCTGAAACAAAAATACAACTGAATCTCAAATACAAATGAATCTCCAATACATAAGCAATTGACGAGTCTAGACATAAATGACTGGAATAAACTGAAATAGTTGAAGGCTGGATAAATAGATCATTAAACAATGCTCCAATCTCCAAAGGTGAGTCTCAAATGCTGTGACACTCGGTCTGACCCGAGCATAAAGCAAAACACAAAACACTCGAGTCAGGATTAACATTCTTATATAGTAAATTCAACTCAAGTGAAATGTCAACTGAAATACAAGTAACTTAAGGATGTTGGGATTTCCATCCTCTAAGGATCCGTGGAACTATCTACTATGTAGTAATATACGGTATTATAATATGTCTATAGTAAAGTAAACTATTAAAATAGCGTTAAGGCGTTACCCATATCCCCCTTAACACATTTTATATAATGCCGCAGTCTATACAGATACTGTAAACTCCACCCGCAGGTGGGCTATCAGGGAGCACTCCATAGGTACGACACAAAACAAACTCGTAGAAGGTGCGATAGGGCATGTGACAAGGCACGTGAGGCAATGCCTGGGTAGATATACCGTTTGCACTCCCGGACTGGTGGTAACGCATAGCAACTACTACCGCCCACCTCGTGACACACTCCCAAATCAAAGGTGCACCCAAATCAAATCACAAAAGCAATAAAATGGTATCGAAGAAATATGCTCGATCGGGGGAATGACCCCACTTGGCCCGGTATAGCTCCTGTTTTAGCCACATCAAGCTGACTCACGGGAGTCAAAGTGTGATAACTCAGATTTTTGGACATCTATTAATTGGTAATTAACAGTGTTAAATTTTATTTAAATACTAATTTGTAAATTAAATAGATAAAATTCTGACAAATATCTGAATATATGAACATAGGTTTAAAACTATAATACAAGTGTTGAATTTTAAATCTCCCGGGATAATAAATAATATATTTCACTATTTAATTCTGGATAAGATATCCATATATATAAGTAGATATATTCAATCTTTATAATTTATATAGGCATATATATATGTATGCCTATGAAAAAGAAATATATATATATATATATATATATATATATATACATTATTATAAGGGGCATTTCACCAGAAAGACAAACTATGTAGTCCAATTAGTTTCTAGGACACACATTCAAAAAAATTACTTTCAAGGCCAAAGTTAGCAGAATAATTACTTTCAAGGACAAAGTCAGCAGTCCAATTACTTTCAAGGACATAATTTCATAGGTTTAGAGGCCCTAGAAACTAATTATTTTACGTTTTGTCCTTAAAAGTAATTATTTCAATTGTGTGCCCTAGAAACTAATTCCACTTGCTAAAGAGGCCCTTGTGGCTAATTTTCACTTATTATAAATATAGTTTGGATATGTACATATTAATATGACACATAAGTTAATATAAAAGAAATGTAAATGAACTTTTAATTAAATCCATATTTTAAACTCAAGCTAAAATATAACTTTTAAAATAAATAAGAAATTATCCTTGTGGTTAAAAATTTAAATATAAGACAATTTGGTTTGTAAAAAATATATATGGAGTTAAAATAAAATCCACTAGCATATAAGCATATAATACATTTATTTGGATCAAAACATAAGTTATTTATAAACAAATGTTTACATACATTCTCACTTGTATATTTATTAAAGTTTAAAAGCTTATTTATATGAAAACAAACATTTTATATACATGTAAATCTACTACATAAATACATATATATGACTTAAAAGATTTAATAAAAGAAGAGTTAACACTTGTAAACATCATAATGTATATTTAGGACATTTGTAAATTGGAATGTATATGTGTAAGCTAAATAATCAATCTAAGGACAAGTGGCTTTATTTGTTTTTCTTTGATAATTAAAATTTAAAAAATTTAAAAAATATGAAGAAGAAATCTGTTTTTACCTTTCAGCTCAAATCCATCTTCTCTTCATTTTCAACTAAAATTTATACAAACCAAAAGAAAAGAAAATAAAACCTGGAATTCAAATCCGAGACAAGAAATCAAAGGCAAATGCAACATCAGTTTTAAATCATCTAATACAACCTGAGATCAGGCAAGGAGATCAATCAACTAGCAACCTGAGATCAACTTCAGATTAAAATTCAACAAAAGCAAAAAGAAATTCAAGAGCAAATGAAACAAGCCTGTAGTGTTCTCTTTCTCTGTTTCTAAAATCACTGTGAGTAAACTACCTTTGTAGAAGCTTAAATCTGTTAAATCTTGATTGCAAGTGATGAGTACTTAAAGCATGTTGTGGAAAAATGTTTGTATGGATGTGAAATATGTGTGCATGTCTGTATATATATATGTACAGCCCTCTGTTTGGTTTTACAGATCCAAACAGGTTCAAAAATTCAAATCTTTTTCTCTAATCCTTTTTAGGCTTTGATCTCTAAATGAAATTTGATTATACGACTATAACATCAATTGTAAAAAGGGTTTCGAGAATTTATATTAAGTAACTATTTCAAAAATGATAATTTACAGTGGAAATCAAATATAAGTTAAAATTTGATGTTCATAAATTCGTGTTTGGATTTCATAACCAGATTCGAGTTGGAAAATGATGATTTTAGATAATCATTTCAAGATTTTTAAGTTGTTATATGTTGAGATATTGTGAGTTGACCATGTAGGATCTAGATTAACCCTAGAGGGGGGTGAATAGGGTTATCGCAAATTTTCTCAAATTAAACGCGAAAGCAAACAGCAAATAAATAAATATGCAGTAAAGTAAATCACACACAGAATTTACCCAGCTTCGGCAACCCCTGCCTACTGCTGCATTTCCAGATTTCTATTAGAATTAAACAGTCTCCCGCTTACAAACACTCTGACAGACTCGCAGACACTCGCTCCCGCTCACAAACACTCCTACAGACTCGCACACCCTGCTCCGCCTATAGAGTTTCGTTTACTCGCAAACTCTGCTCCCGCCTATAGAGTTTTGCAAACTCGCAGCCCCCCTGCTCACTGAACTAATTCTAACTAGACAATCTGACAACACCTAAACGCTAGGTGGTGATTAACTCTGACTGGACTTTGAAAATACAAACTGAAAAACGAAATACAGTTTTAACCCCAGGGCAAAATATAGATTGACAGTTTAAAACACTTTTGCCCTCAGCATAAATTTGGCCTAAAAACTAGATCAATAAAACCTGGCCTAAATTAAAACCCTATAAACTCAAATTAAAACTAAATTTAAAACCCTAAATGGAAATAGGTCGGTTCCTTTTATCTTCAATCCCTTTTATTATTAGCCCGATCCCCTGAGAAAATTATCGGCCCGTTCCTTTTATCTTTGCTCTGGAAAAATAAATGGCGGCTTTGTTCTTCGTTTCTTCGATCTAAAAATTAGGGCTTTGGCTCTTCGATCGATTGATGGTCGTTCTTTGATTGCTACCTGCGGTTGCTTCCAGTTAGTCCGTGCCTCTGTGATTTGGACTTCGCCTTCGTCGATTTTTGTAGCTCTGGCTTCGGCTTCGCTGTAGCTTATTTGCTTGCGATCTCGACTGTTTGCATTGAGACTGGAACTAGGGCTTTGTTTTGTCGGAGCAACCGACTTCTGTTGATCGATTGTGTAGATGAACTCGCGTTTGACTTTGATCGATCGTTCGTCTCGTTGAGGCTTGCTTCGGCTGATTCGATGTTTGATCGAGTTCAACTTCGGTATGTGATTATTTGCCTTGTTGCTTTTCCGATTTGAACTTAATTGCTTGATGTCGATGATGATTGGGTTTTGTGTGTTTTTCTGCTCTGAATCACCATACCGTCAATGATGATGTTTGGGTCCTTTATATAGACCTCTGATTTGATATTACATGATCACCACGTTGTTGAAACTTTCCTGTTTTAAGCTCCGATATATTTTGGGAATTCCTTCTGTTTTACGGCTTTGATTTTGAACGTTCGATTTTGCTTGATGGTTACGACATTAAAACATTCCTTTTTCTATTTGTTTTGACTTTTTCAAAGATTGCACACACTTGATTTTTGACCTGGTTAACAGTTGCTTTGACACGGCTTCGGCCATCTTTGTGTTCATCCCTGTCTTCGTCTCTGGCCATCTTCTATGGTCTCCACTTGAACATTGCATTCGTGAATATGATGTTGTCTGGTTGTTCGAACTTGTTCATGCGATTTCATGTATCACTGTACTGATTTTCTTCAATTCTCTGGCCTCTGCATTCATTGTCGTGCACCCTGGTTTGAACTATACTTGTTTCGATCTGTTGCATTTGCTTGATTTCCTGATTCATGCATGTTCATCCCTGACTACTTTCTCGACCTGCTGTAGTTGTTCATATGCCAGTTAGCTTGCCATTGTATGTATTTATGTTGTAGCTTTTAGTTCAAACTATGATCTTGTTTGTAGTTATACTTTAGACTTGAATCACTTCACTTCCTTGACTTGTTTACTGGTGATCTTTGACTGGTTTCCTGCTCGATGATACTGCTGACTTGATTTTGTTTCATTGTGATGTTGAACTTGGATAGAGTATCAGTGATGTTCACTGTTATACTTCTCTGGTCTTTGCATTTGTACATATGTTATTGTTGAATTTCACTGTTTTATTTCTGGTCTCACTTCACATCTGTTTCACACTTTAACCCACATCTGTTTCACTTCTTTAGTCACTTGAGTCTGTAGATGATTCACTGTTGTACTTCACTTGATTACTGTTGCATTGTGAAGCATTTGAACTTTGGTCGAGGCCATTTGCACTCGTGTTGAATCTAACTTTGATTTGACCTTGTGCACTCGAGTTGGCGAGGCAGTGCACACGTGTGTACTGCAGCCACTCGTAATTCACTGTCCCTGATATGAATACTGATATGCACAGATATTACACAATCAAAGATGACGACGTTAACCCATATATCTGAGACAGCTTTTAAAAAACAAATTTTATATTTTTGCAAATTAAATTTGTTTCTGTTCAGATTACTGCTGTAGATTTTCAATTATACAGGTACACAGGACACAAGACAAACACTGAAGCTGGACAATGCAGATGAGTGTTTGAGTGATGTAGTGATGTTGTTAATGTAAAATCGAATTGTGATGTATTCAGAAATTGTACAGTTATAGTGAGAGTCAGAATTTGTACTATTCAAAATTTGTAATAAAAAGATTGTTTGAATAAAATTTCAGTTTGAATTCAAATTCTGTGTTGATAAAATTTCTGTTATTCCTGTATGTGTATAATCTGTAAACACATCTAAAATATGATATATATATATAGTTTGTTATCATCAAACACTAAACACACATCAAACAATCTCCCCCTTTTGATGATGACAAACATATATTAAAGATTTTGAAATTCCAGTAGATGTGTTTAAACATGAGATATTTAGCTCCCCCTACATGTATGCTCCCCCTACAACTGAGACCACTCCTTATTTAGAAGATTTTGGAAATTACAGACGAATAAAAGAGATATAGAAAATAACTAACAGCATTTAACAAATTTGGTAAATAAATATTCCAGAAATACTTATTTTCTTATCAAAATCTCTTCCTTCTCCCCCTTTTGTTATCATCAAAAGACTGACAAAAAATAATGAAACAGTAGGGGAAAACAAATGGAAAAAATAGGGAAAACCCATAATATATCATAACAAGATAACAATTTCCACATTTTAGAGAATGGATCGATGATTTGGTTTTTATAATGAGAAGAGAGATGTTTTATTCTATTTATTATAATTTTTTAAAAAGATTTGACATTTAAGCACAAAAGTAATAAGCACTTACTAACCACGCATAACCATAAGGACTTTTAAATGGGATTAGCAGTTACTCATTAGTTATCAAGCTCCATCCATGCATAACCATAAGGACTTTTAAATGAGAATGGAGTGATGATAACCTCTAATGATCCATCCATGCATAACCACAAGGACTTTTAAATGAGAATGGATGCATAAGGAATATTTTAAAAAATTTCTTTGATTTTTCCTTTTTAATTTAAAAAGCAATTCACTCTTCTCATTTTTCAAAACCATTATGAATGATAGAAAGATGGTAGAAATAGAAATGGTCGTGGAATAAGTTACCAAATTAATCATATTATGAAATTTCATAAACCAAACGTATTTCCACTACTGAATACCATATTTGAATCAATCTTTGAATAATATCCAAAACAAGTTTGAATTCTAGAAATTGAAGTTGAAAATAAATATCCAAGAGTATTTCAACCAAAAAATGAAAAATGATTAGTCAATTTCCATAATTCCCAAATCCAAACGTAATCTGGAAAATCTGTCTTCGGGGAGGGGTTTTGTGAAAATATCAGCAAGTTGATTCTCAGTTGAAATGAATTTAATGCAAATGTTTTCCCTAGCAATGTGATCTCTAAGAAAGTGGTGTCTCACATCAATGTGTTTGGTGAGTGAATGGAGAACAGAATTATTAGACAATGAAATTAGTGAGTGTCCTAGCATGAAGCATGTCCTACTAGTACTTTTCCTGTCAACCAGTGAACCCGTATAATCAACATCAGAATAACCAACTAAATTAAAGTTTTCACACGAAAGATATCATAGTCCAAATTTGTGTGTGTGTGAAAGTTATCTCAAAATTCGTTTAGTGGCTTTCAAATGTGATTCTTTATGGTTAGATTGAAAAGCGTGCAAACACAAACACACAGAAAACATAATATGGAGTCTAGAAGCAATTAAGAACCATTTCAACAGCATCGGATTCATCTTCAGAAATAAAACTACGGTGTTAACAAAACGCACACAAACTTTTATCAAATGAAGAGCGAGTGTGTATACCTTCCGTAGAATTTCAGTTAAAGCATTACTATTATCTTAAAAGCAATTTGAAGTTTTCACCAGTGAATCAGTAGTTTCAACAGTTTCTCAAAAACTACCTTTTATGAGCAATCAATCAATCCTCATAGTTTGACCAAATAGATTTAAGTTCAAGAAAAAATGGTTGATCAATTTTTAAGCACAGATTAAAGTCTAATCATATAAGATCATATCAAGCAAATCAGAATCGGTCAACCATCATAGTTACTTAGAGTAATTCTATTTAAAGATGATTAACAAATCAGAATTAACATCATCAATCATAACTGGCTGATTTAATTCAGATTATGGTGCAGATTCTTACCGGTTGCCTATCATTTGAAAATAAATACAACTACATGTTTTACCTGTACGATAATCATTCGTTGTTTGCCCATAGTGAATCTGTCACCTTTATACTAGGCTAAGGAACGTTGATTTGTCGTCCGTTGTGTATTTGGAACAGCCAGAATCCAAATAACACTAATGTTGTTCCTTAGCCTGCCACCACACCTACACGGTTAAAGATGTATGTGACCTATTTGTTTTTATAGGTCCATGATTGTTAGTGACAGAATAACTGTGAATAAATAATCCTTTTGGAACCCAAACTTGTTTTGTCTTTTCATTTTTGTTCCAATAGACATGAAATTTGTTTGTAGAATTTTTAGGAACCCAAACTTTTATAAATTTTGTGTTCTTGTTCCTATGACTACAATTTTCAACATGATATCCAATTATTTCACATTCAGTAAAGATACCCTTACCTTTTGCACTATCATCAACTTGTGATTTACCAAAACCTAGTCCTTTTCGGTTGTTAGCAAACAATTGATTTCCTAATAACATATTGAATGATTTTTCTCCTCTAGAAAAGTTATTCAGTGATTTCTCAAGATCTTGGACTTTGGTTTTCAGTGTTGAGTTTTCAGACACAAGTGAGGTGCATCTATTCACAAAATCCTTTTTCCTAGTTTCAATAGTTTCCTTTAGATTCAGGTTTTCTTTTTCAAGATCCTCGAAGCTATTCTTCAGTTTAGATAACTCTGAATCTAAAGTTTTATAATTTTAACATTCTAGGTTCTGAATTTTTTCAAGTTCAGTTTCTAACCTGAAATTTTCATGGATAAGCTTTTTCCTATCAGATTTCAGTTTTTCATTTTTAGAATCAAGAGCTTCAACAGTTTTAGTAAGATCGAGGCACAAATAAACAAGATCTTTATAAGAGTAGTTTTTTACCTCATTGGATTCCTCTGAGCTTGCTTCTGAATCTGATCTTGATTCCTTTGAGCTTGCTTCTGAATCTGATCTTACCGTAAGACACAGGTTAGCCTCCTCTGAGCTATCAGTTGAAACTTCCTCTCCTTCCTCATCATCCCAAGTTGCTGCGAAGGCCTTTTTCTTCTTTTTCTTTCCTTTGTTGATTTTGAGAAGTGGACAATTTTGTTTGTAGTGACCAGGCTTGTTGCAGTTATAGCAGATTAATTCATTTTCAGAGTTGTCAGAATCTTTAAATCTATTACCACTGGTTTTCTTCTTTCGTGGCTTGAATTTTGACCATCTTCTAAAATTATTGACAGCCGTTGCAAGTCCTTCAATTGGATCCTCTTCTTCATTATCGCTCTCTTCTCTGCTCTTTAAGGCAATCGTCTTCTTCTTTGGTTCGGAGTTGTTGCGTTCCTCCTTTGTTTTTAGCTCAAGCTCATATGTCATCAAGTTGCCAATCAACTCCTCCATGCTTAGTTTACTCAGATCTTTCGATTCTTGTATTGCCGTGACTTTTGCCTCAAAGTTCATTGGTAAGACTTGTAGCACCTTCCTTACTAGCTCTACCTCGGAGAATACCTTTCCAAGCGCTCTAGCATTGTATACCAAGGTTGAGAAGCGTCCAAACATGTCCTTTATGCTCTCGCCTTTGTCCATCACAAAGTTCTCGTATTCATTGCTGAACAGGGCTAGACGAGACTCCTTGACTTGAGAAGTTCCTTCGTGTGTCACCTCCAAAGTATGCCAAATTTCCTGTGCTGTTTTACAATGAGAAATTCTATTAAATTCAGTTTTATCAAGAGCACAGATCAAAGCATTCATGGCTTTAGCATTTGTAGTTTTTAATTTCTTATCGTTAGCATCCCACCTCTCCTTAGGTTTAGGAATCTCAGTATCACCAATAGTTATAGTGGGAGGTGTATAACCAGTTTCAATGATATCCCAAACATCATAATCAACAGAACTAAGATAAATACCCATCCTAACCTTCCAATACGCATAATCACTCCCATTAAACATTGGTGGCCTAACAATAGATTGCCCCTCAGAAAAAGCATTATTTGATAGATTCATGACTCTAGAGTTAAAGAAAAATTTACCTCGCTCTGATACCACTTGTAGGATCTAGATTAACCCTAGAGGGGGGGTGAATAGGGTTATCGCAAATTTTCTCAAATTAAACGCGAAAGCAAACAGCAGATAAATAAATATGAAGTAAAGTAAATCACACACAGAATTTACCCAGCTTCGGCAACCCCTGCC
Source organism: Allium fistulosum (assembly GCA_030737815.1). Lineage (NCBI taxonomy): Eukaryota > Viridiplantae > Streptophyta > Magnoliopsida > Asparagales > Amaryllidaceae > Allium > Allium fistulosum. The sequence goes on from CM060901.1 coordinate 392,840,544, forward strand.
TACTGCTGCATTTCCAGATTTCTATTAGAATTAAACAGTCTCCCGCTTACAAACACTCTGACAGACTCGCAGACACTCGCTCCCGCGCACAAACACTCCTACAGACTCGCACACCCTGCTTCGCCTATAGAGTTTCGTTTACTCGCAAACTCTGCTCCCGCCTATAGAGTTTTGCAAACTCGCAGCCCCCCTGCTCACTAAACTAATTCTAACTAGACAATCCGACAACACCTAAACCCTAGGTGGTGATTAACTCTGACTGGACTTTGAAAATACAAACTGAAAAACGTAATACAGTTTTAACCCCAGGGCAAAATATAGATTGACAGTTTAAAACACTTTTGCCCTCAGAATAAATTTAGCCTAAAAACTAGATCAATAAAACCTGGCCTAAATTAAAACCCTATAAACTCAAATTAAAACTAAATTTAAAACCCTAAATGAAAATAGGTCGGTTCCTTTTATCTTCAATCCCTTTTATTATTAGCCCGATCCCCTGAGAAAATTATCGGCCCGTTCCTTTTATCTTTGCTCTGGAAAAATAAATGGCGGCTTTGTTCTTCATTTCTTCGATCTGAAAATTAGGGCTTTGGCTCTTCGATCGATTGCTGGTCGTTCTTTGATTGCTACTTGCGGTTGCTTCCAGTTAGTCCGTGCCTCTATGATTTGGACTTCGCCTTCGTCGATTTTTGTAGCTCTGGCTTCGGCTTCGCTGTAGCTTATTTGCTTGCGATCTCGACTGTTTGCATCGAGACTGGAACTAGGGCTTTGTTTTGTCGGAGCAACCGACTTCTGTTGATCGATTGTGTAGATGAACTCGCGTTTGACTTTGATCGATCGTTCGTCTCGTTGAGGCTTGCTTCGGCTGATTCGATGTTTGATCGAGTTCAACTTCGGTATGTGATTATTTGCCTTGTTGCTTTTCCGATTTGAACTTAATTGCTTGATGTCGATGATGATTGGGTTTTGTGTGTTTTTCTGCTCTGAATCACCATATCGTCAATGATGATGTTTGGGTCCTTTATATAGACCTCTGATTTGATATTACGTGATCACCACGTTGTTGAAACTTTCCTGTTTTAAGCTCCAATATATTTTGGGAATTCCTTCTGTTTTACGGCTTTGATTTTGAACGTTCGATTTTGCTTGATGGTTACGACATTAAAACTTTCCTTTTTCTATTTGTTTTGACTTTTTCAAAGATTGCACACACTTGATTTTTGACCTGGTTAACAGTTGCTTTGACACGGCTTCGGCCATCTTTGTGTTCATCCCTATCTTCGTCTCTGGCCATCTTCTCTGGTCTCCACTTGAACATTGCATTCGTGAATATGATGTTGTTTGGTTGTTCGAACTTGTTCATGCGATTTCATGTATCACTGTACTGATTTTCATCAATTCTCTGGCCTCTGCATTCATTGTCGTGCACCCTGGTTTGAACTATACTTGTTTCGATCTGTTGCATTTGCTTGATTTCCTGATTCATGCATGTTCATCCCTAACTACTTTCTCGACCTGCTGTAGTTGTTCATATGCCAGTTAGCTTGCCATTGTATGTATTTATGTTGTAGCTTTTAGTTCAAACTATGATCTTGTTTGCAGTTATACTTTAGACTTGAATCACTTCACTGCCTTGACTTGTTTACTGGTGATCTTTGACTGGTTTCCTGCTCGATGATACTGCTGACTTGATTTTGTTTCATTGTGATGTTGAACTTGGATAGAGTATCAGTGATGTTCACTGTTATACTTCTCTGGTCTTTGCATTTGTACATATGTTATTGTTGAATTTCACTGTTTTATTTCTGGTCTCACTTCACATCTGTTTCACACTTTAACCCACATCTGTTTCACTTCTTTAGTCACTTGAGTCTGTAGATGATTCACTGTTGTACTTCACTTGATTACTGTTGCATTGTGAAGCATTTGAACTTTGGTCGAGGCCATTTGCACTCGTGTTGAATCTAACTTTGATTTGACCTTGTGCACTCGAGTTGGCAAGGCAGTGCACATGTGTGTACTGCAGCCACTCGTAATTCACTGTCCCTGATATGAATACTGATATGCACAGATATTACACAATCAAAGATGACGACGTTAACCCATATATTTGAGACAGCTTTTAAAAAACAAATTTTATATTTTTGCAAATTAAATTTGTTTCTGTTCAGATTACTGCTGTAGATTTTCAATTATACAGGTACACAGGACACAAGACAAACACTGAAGCTGGACAATGCAGATGAGTGTTTGAGTGATGTAGTGATGTTGTTAATGTAAAATCGAATTGTGATGTATTCAGAAATTGTACAGTTATAGTGAGAGTCAGAATTTGTACTATTCAAAATTTGTAATAAAAAGATTGTTTGAATAAAATTTCAGTTTGAATTCAAATTCTGTGTTGATAAAATTTCTGTTATTCCTGTATGTGTATAATCTGTAAACACATCTAAAATATGATATATATATATATATAGTTTGTTATCATCAAACACTAAACACACATCAAACAGACCAGAATTTGGATTTTCGTTGAATTCCGACAATCGATGGAGGTAGGGTCGTCGTGATCAAGGCTGAAGGAGGCTGGAGTCTTAGGGATCGATGAAAAAATGGTAATGGGATTTTTACGTCGCCGTGGTGGCTGGACGACATCGAACTAGGGTTCTTTAGTCTGTGTTTGTCGATGATGAAGTCGAGACGTTTTCGTGGTCAAGGGTGCACCGGAGTCGATCGGTTAATTAATATAAGTAATTAAGAGATAATTACTTAATAAAATTTATTACTTAATAAAATTTAAGATTATTACTTAAAGTAATTAAGGGATAATTACTTAATGAAACTAATTAAAGGATAATTAGTTAACTAAAGGTTGATTGGTTAATTAATTAAAGGTTAATTAATTATAATTGAAAGTTAATTATTTAATAATGAAAGGATAATTAATTTATGGAAGTAATTAAAAGGATAATTACTCAATGTAATTAATTAAAGGATTAATTAATTAAGGAAATTAATTAAAGGGTTAGTTGATTTATGTAAGTAATTTAAGGATAATTAATGAATGTGATTAATTAAAAGATAAATAATTAATGTAAGTGATTATGGGATAATTAATTAAGGATCATTAATTAATGTGAGGAATTAAGGGTTAATTACTCAATGTAATTAAAATATAATTAATCAAGGATGATTAATTAAGATGGATGATTAAAGAATGATTTATTAATTGGGTTGTAATTAATAAATGTTGAGTATGCAGGATTAATGTAATCTAAATGATTAAAGTTGGTAATTAATTTAATTGGAGATTAATTAAATTAATTAGGAATTATATATCTAATAAATCTTGTTATGGATGGTTGAATGATATTGGATGACTTGGATTGATTTTATCTCTGATGGGCGATTGAGATGTGTTGTGATATGAATGGGTGAAACTGTGATAATGTAGGTTACCTATCTGAGTTGAATTGTTGTATAATATCCTGGATTTGAATTGTATTGTTTAAAACTTAACAACTTGGATTAGAGATGATATTGAATTCGAAGAGACCGGGGTCGGGTATTAGTAAATACCCGAAACCACTTCGATTCTTTATAAATGTGAGTTTGGAAGCAAACAGGTTGGAATGAAATAAGTTAAGTATCATGGATATTTAAAACTGGATAACGATTCTTGGATATTGTTTTGAGATAAATGATTGACTTAAATAAGATTAGAACTCGTAGAAAAGTACGAGTTACCCTGGTAATTCACTTAAGTTATATAGCTTGGTATTTCATATTATGGGTTTACTCACGCTGGTTTCCAGCCTGACCCGGGTGTTACTTTGATGTAATGCTCGGGTCAGACCGAGTACTACATATTTTCAGGTAAGGACGTTCTGGAGCTCAGGAGGCGAGCTAGATGGCAGGAACGTATGGAGTGTTTCTGCTGTGATATATTTCTGTTTATATGAGACATGTTTATTTGTATATGTCCAGTGTTTGAGTATGTGTGTAACTCTGGTGTATAAAAATGTAATCAACTGATACAGTATTCTTTTGTAAACTGTTATTATTTGATATTATATTTTGATCCGCTGCGAATGTGAGAATCTGTGTTGTGTTTCTGTTTCTTCCTCTTCTACCTGTTTTCTTCTTTTCTCTAACTATTAGGAATTTTTGGGATCGAAAATTTTGGGTCGTTACACAAGGCTACGTAAATACCATACAGAATCGTTCGCCAAACCATCCTACTTCATTTTGGAATCTCCACCACGTACACAGTTGTTAAAGTGGTTTTCGGTATTGGCAGAGATTATAACAATATCTGATACCAGTCTCTTTAATAACCAAACGCTTATTTCACACCGTGGTCATTTCATTTCAAATAATTCATACTTCATATAAAAATATCATATTCATTTCAAAACCATATCAATTCGATATCATTATTCATTTCCAGAATCGTAACACTTTAAAAGTTATAACACTTTCGAAATCATAACACTTTTGAAATCATAACTCTTTGAAATCATAACACTTCTAAAATTATAACACTTCTGAAATTATAACACTTTTGATCATAACACATCTGAAATCATAACACTTCTGAAATTAAAACACTTCTGAAATCATAACACTTCTGAAATCATAACACTTCTGAAAGTATAACACTTTGAAATCATAACACTTCAAATCATAACACTTTTGAAATCATAACACTACTGTAATCATAACAGTTATCACCTAACAGTTTAGATGTTGAAAATAGTATATGTGTTAAAATAGTTTATATATAAAAAAAATACTTTATATAATAAATTATGTTTCCTTCAATTTCGCAAATCGCTTCAAATCAACTTATATTCTAAAAATTCAATTTAAATCAATTCCAGTTTAACCATTTCAATTTAAAGGTCAAAGATTCAATTCAAATTCTCAATAAACCATTTTAATTTATATCGATTTCAAATCTAGGTTTGAACTATCTCTTCAATCCCAATAAGATTCAAAGTTTAAATATTCAAACATTTTCAATATAAGTTTCATTTGGATTTCAACATTAAACTTTTAATTTTATTCAAACTGGAAAATATTCACTTAATCGTTTTAATAACAATCAAATAAAATCTCAATTTATTAAATTATATCAATATTAAATATTCAGTCTCACTTTTATTTAAAATTGAGAATATTCATTAAATCGCCTTTTATCATATCAAGCTATAAATCATATCTTTGAAAACCTCAAAAAATCAATGTTTAAATCAATGCTTATTTAAATTCAATTATTAACAAAATTTAAATTCCAAGTTAACATTAATTTATCTTCCCAACCTTTATTATTAAAGTTTTAAAATTTAATATTTTTAAAATATTAATATAAATTTAAGTAAATACTTAACATATTATATACTAATCAAATTAACTTTTATTAAATTAAATCTTATTATTAAATTTATTTTATATTAAATATTATTTTATATTTTTAAAATAATAAAATTATAAGTAAAATCTTAAAATTTATATTTTTCAAAACTAACATATAAATTAAAAAATTTCCAAAACATATTATTTTAAAAATCTGAATTTTATACATATATAAAAATAGCATATATATATATATATTATATTTTTAAAAATAAATATTTATTAAAACCCATATATTTCCTTTTAAAATTTGGAAATCATTTTCAAAGTATAGACCAACGGTGTCCTTATATAATTTTCTATCATATGGTCAAGTGATACGAATATTTATCATTTCAATCCGCAATTTAAATATCTACGGGAATATATCATTTCAACCCGCAATCCCAAAAATTCAGAATCAATGAAAATCGCTTGGGTTTATCATTTCAACCCATAATAATTTTTCCTTATTCTATAATATCGTTCGGGTATGTATCATTTCAACCCATAGGGAATTCTAAACTAACAGGGAACTTGCAGAATGAGAACAAGTATGATAATAATATAATATATCAATAACATGCATATATCATCAGTGATAAATTAAATAAAATATACACAACATGATATATCACAGGTAAACAATTGCAGAAAATGGCATATCGTATTTAAAAATTAAATAACTAGCAATTCAAATTTAACAGCATATTTCAATTGTCGTTTCAAGTGAAATCAAATTTACTAACTATAAGAACGTTAATCGTGAGTGATTGCTCACCTTTCGAGGTTAGAGAAATTTGACAATGAAATGAGTTACGAATCCAAGCATGAATTCTAAAGCAAAGCAAGATGGGCACGAATTCGACGAACAAAGCCGATAAATTGGAAATAAAAAATAAAAAATCAGCTTGATATAACTGAAACGAAATGTATATTATATTATTATTATTATTTTATTAAAATCAATATTTTAATTTACGACAAATATTAAAATAATATATATATATATATATGATTCAAAATCATTATTCTTAAAATACAAATATTTAAAAATCAAAGGTATATATATTATATTTAAAAATCAATACTTATATATATATACTTTAAATCTAAATACACAACTTGCATATATATTCTTTAAACTTAAAACCTATACATCCAATCTGAAATGTACTGACTAATATATACCATATTCTATAGACTCACAGTACCTACATATTATTTATAAAACAGTATTTATATAAAACGTGTATATATTATAATATATACAAACCATCAAAAATATACATATGAGTTACCCAAATCATATATTAACTATATACACAAGTAAACAAATATACTTTATATGATATATTTGGAAATCTAAGTTATGTGAAAATATATATACTATTTATTACATAATTTATATAAACTAGCATATTATAAACTAATATATTATAAACTAACATATTTATACTGGTAGATTATAAAACTTATATAGACTAACGTATGTGTGTGTGTGTGTATATATATACATAACAGCATATTAAATACAACTTATATAAACTTTATATATATAAACCGACCTATATAAGCAATATATATGTATATGGCAATGACAAGATCCGAGAGCAACAACATATATATCAATATGATATATAAAATATATATAACACTGCCTATATTCATATTCCATATAAACGCAGAGAATAGGTCAGAGAAGAGGACAAGTGCAACACACCTATATATCAATATATATATATATAGGTATATACCTTCCAGCTAAAATATACATAACATGTATGTATGTATGTATGTATATAACATGTATATATATATATATATGCGATGTCGGCGTGAGGCAAACAGTGAAAAGTTGTAGGCTCGGCAAGGTGGAGGTCTGGGTTATTGACACGCGGCAGAGGAAAGTTGGTCGAAGGGGGGATGGGGTGGTGCTGCTCGCGGCACGCGGCTAATGGTTTGATGGCGAAGGGGATGGCTGGAGAGGGGCAGTGGTGTTTGTGGCGGATGGTGTGAGGATGGAGGCCGATGGGGTGGCTTCTTGGTGATGGTTTGTGATGGTATGAGGGGGAGATGGTCGGCCAATGGCGTGGAGAACGGTGGCAGAAAGCATGGAAGAGGAGGGAACGAGGCGAGCAACCCTTCAGGTGGAAGAAAAATAAATGGACCAGGCAACAACAACTTTAACTTTATATAGTATTATATTTTTTTTCTCTCTGAATTGAAAACAAAGAATAGAACGAAAATCAAAGAGAATGAGCTGGATTGAGAAACAACAAACTTATTATATAAACTTGGATTATATTATTATTATATATAAGGCAAAGAATGGTAGACGAGCAGGCTTTCCAAAAGAAATATGCCACCAATAAAAATGAACTGGCATACGTTGAAACGTGATTTCCAAGTAAAATATAAACAAAAGAATTTGAACAGTGGCAGGTCCAAAGCAGAAAGCAATTATATAACACATATATTTTATATTATATTATTTACTTTCACAAATGAAAGGACAGAACCAGCACATAAATCAAAGCTAGGAGAGTAGTAAAGGTAACGGGTTAAATATAGAAAATATTAATAACGAATGTTTATTGGACTTATACGGTGGAAAACTGAATGGTCTGAATGGTCATAGAAACAAATAGACTCGAACGAGTACCGATACGACCGACCAATTTACTGATTTAGCCGCGTACCGGACTCCGAAATGCACAAATGAATATACTACGGAGATCAGCACGACGAGATGAACAGAATGGTACATAGATATCAGCGATGCAACCAAGCTATAAAAACTCAATTTTCGTTGCTGAAAATACTACTAAAACACCGAAAATAAGATAAACGAAGCTATAACAGTCCAAATTTGGCGAAACGAAATATGACGTCTCACTCAGAAAATAATAAACATTTTTATTATATAAAATATTCAGATTACGAAAACATTTTATTTTCATCAAATTTAACTAATTTAAATGGAAATTGAAAACTACACAATAAAACCAACTTTCATATTTTCCAGTGAAAATTTACCATTTGCTATGTTTTAATAGACACATATCAAATATCAAATTTTCATTATCAAATTCAATTATTTAAAATTTCACCAAATTTCAGTTAATTACGTTAAATAAACCGTTAAAATTTATGGGTCGTCACACCATCGTGAAATGGTGAGTTCAAGTGAATAATCCTACTTCATTTATTGAGTTTATCTCAAGGTAAAGGCAGAATTATGACAAAGTAGCATGGGTTAGGAGTTGCATATCGTATAACTAATGAGTAGTTATCATCGTATGTGGGAGTATGATTTGTTGAGCTTTACTCAAGGTCAGATCCCAAGACATACGAGTCCTAACACCTACTAGTAAAGTAGAAAGACTTCTATGTTTTGACTTAGGGTTTGGCGAAACGTAAAACGCTAATGGGAGCTTATTAGTAAAATGAAATGTAAAGTTTAAATCTACTAATATTATAATAATATCTACTATATTAATATCCTAATAATTTACCCATTAAAACTTGTAAATAATGTCAAATCCAAGACTCTTTAATAAAAGCGATCGATTAACCAGACCAAACAACTATGTTGGCTGGCTACAAGCTATAACGATAGCTCTGACATACGAGCTATAAAGATAGCTCTGACATACGAGCTATAAAGATAGCTCTGACATACGAGCAAGTTTGGTCGTCTATGAATTGTGGTCTGCTAACAAGACCCGCTGATGACGATCACGAAGATATGCATGTCGCTTATAGTGAATGGGTGGCCTACCTCGAAATCGACCAAGTGTTCATGTTGTCTACTCTAAACAAATAGTTGCAAAGGCAACACGAATCATTGTCTATCCATAAGATATTTAATAGTCTCAAAACACCTTTTGGTGAGCAGTCTCATTCCACAAGGTACAAAACTCTAAGAAACTGTTTAACACCAAAATGCAAAAGGATTAGAAGGTGGACGATTGTGTACTGATGATGAAAGGTTATATTGGTAAGCTTGCATCATTGGACGTAACTATAAGTAATAAGCTATAATTCGATCTGATCCTAGGTTCATTAACCCCTTAGTATAAATTGTTCGTACTGAACTATAATATGAATGTGAATCTTGTGGAGCTCCTAAATATGTAGAGGTTGGCCGAGTTACAATCTAAAGATCAATCGAGTGTGGTTGCAATAAAAGGTGGTGCATCATCTTTGAATAGTTCGAAGAAGTGGAAGAGAGACTATAAAAAGAAAAGTAAGAAAGGAAAGAAGGCAGCCGAAGACAAGGGTGAGTGTCGCCACTGTCATAAGAAAGGACACTAGAAGAGAAACTATCCTGACTATCTCAAAATTGTGAAAAAAAGAAAGCAGAACAGTTCTGCAGCTCCATCGGGTACATTTATGATTCAAAATAGTTTTATAATCAATAAAATGTCTTGGGTTTTTAGATACAGGATCTAGAACTCACATTTATAATTCGTTACAGGTGCTTAGGAATTGGTGTCGCGTGGCAAAGGAAGAAATGAGACTCCAAGTTGCTGATGGTCTATCGTTGATGCAACGATAGTGGGAGATTTTCATTTATGTTTTCCTAGTGGTTTTGTTCTGATATAAAATAAACGCTATCATGTAAAGACTTTATTTATGGAATTATTTCTGTTTCTGGATTATCTGAGACTGGATATATATTTCATTATGCAAATAATGTTGTGAACATTAGTTTAAATAGAAATAAAGTTTGTGATGGTTCTCTTGATAATGGCATTTATGTAATCAATACAAATTATGTATGTTCTATAAGTAATTGTAATAGCAATATAATTGGCATTGTTAGTGAGAAACGACTACACAAACTAAAAACCGAAGGTTTTTTTACCATCGATTGATTTTGAATCATTTGATACATGTGAGTCGTGTCTTAAAGGGAAAATGACCCAGCACCCTTTCCGTGGAAGCAGTGAAGGAGTTGATGCACTCTTAGGGCCAGTACATAATGATGTATGTAGTTTGATGCCTGACCAAAGATAATAGTTCTTACTTTATTACCTTTACGGATGATTTCTTGAGACTAGGATATGTGTATCTTATGAAGAACAAACCTGATGTCTGCGATAAATTTAAGGAGTATAAAAATGAAGTTGAAAATCAGATGAACCAAAAGATTAAAATCCTTCGATTTGATTGAGGAGGCAAGTATGTTGGACAAAAGCTCCAATGGTACTTGAATTATCTCTCAGATTACTCTACCCTATAATCCACAACACAATGTTTTGTCGGAGTGAAGGAATTGAACCTTATCCGATATGGTTCGCTCCATGATGAGTAAAGCTGAGTTGCACCTATCCTATTGGGCTTATCCGCTGGAAACCGCAACGCATATGCTAAACTTAGTACCCACTAAATCTACGTCTAAAACGCCATATAAGATATGGCATAGGAGGAAACCCCGCTTCAATTATTCAAAGGTGTGGTGTTGTCCGACCTATGTTAAGAACATTGTCCCTAATAAGCTTGAGGTGAGATCATCTTTGTGTAAGTTTATAGGATATCCCAAAAATTTTAGAGGATATATTTTCTACAACATAGAGGAATAAAAAGTGATTGCTTCCACACACGCTATCTTTTTAGAAAAGGAATTTCTGTCAAAGGAAATTAACTGCGAAGTTGTAGACTTGGATGAGATCCGAGAGACAAACACTGAGACAGAAACAGTGGGAGAACCAAGTTCACCAGTATACGAAAATATGCAACTTATTAGAAGGTCTAGTAAGGAATCTCGCGTACCAGAGAGATGCAACGGTTTTCTCATGGATGGCAAGAAGGAGGTCTGTTTCTTTGACGACGACACTCCTCTGTCCTTCCAACAAGCATGTAGAGTAAAGAGTTTGCACTCTAGCTTGGAGCTATGAAATCTAAGATGGATTTCATGTATGAAAATAAAGTTTGGACATTGTCAGACATACCAAAAGGGATAAAACCTATTAGTTGCAAATGGATTTTAAGAAAAAGCTAAATGTAGATGGAGAAGTAGAGACTTATAAGGCAACTAGTTGCAAAAGGATTTCATCAAATTTAATGTGTTGATTATGATGAGACATTTTCGCCCGTAGCTATTCTTAAGTCCCTTCGGATTATGCTTGCCAATTACTGCATTCTATGACTATGAAATATAGCAAAAGGACATAAAGATGGCTTTACTAAACGGTGAAATAGAAGAAACAGTTTATATGTCGCAGCCCGAGGGTTTTGTGGTCGGTGGGAGTGAGGGCAAAGCTTGCAAGTTGTCAAAATCCATTTATGGACTAAACCAAGCTTCAAGGAGTTACAATAGGTGTTTTGATAAAGTAATCAAACAGTTTGGTTTCTATAAGAACACAGAGGAAGCGTGCGTATACTGAAAGGAACAAGACAAAGCTAACATATTTTTAGTGCTATATGTCGACGATCTATTATAGATAGATAATGACACTTTGTTGTTACAATCACTGGAAACTTGGTTTTCCAAGAACTTCTCAATGAAGGATTTAGGAGAAGCAACCTGTATAATAGGTATAAAGATCTATAGAGATAGATCTAAGAGGTTATTGGAATTGTCCCAATCCCTATACATAGATACCATACCGAAGAGGTTCATTACGGAGAATTCCAAGCGTGTAAACATTCCAACGCAGTTTGGAATCGTCCTTTCTAAAAATAACGCTCCCCATACCGATGATGAGAAATAGAGTATGAAGAGGATCTCCTATGCTTCAGCCGTAGGATCCATAATGTATGTTACGCTATGTACTAGACCAGATGCGACATACGCATTAGGATACGTAAGCCGATGCTAGTCTAATCCATGAAAAAACATTGGACGGCCGTAAAATGTATACTTAAGTATTTAAGAAATACTAAGGACTTATTCCTTATATATGAGAATGGAGACCTCCTTATAAAGGGGTATACAGATTCGAGCTTTCAAAATGATATAGATAATGGTAAATCAGTGTCTAATTACATCTTTACACTTAACGATGAAGCCATTAGTTGAAAAGTTATAAGCAAGAAACAATAGTTGATTCCACGATGGAGGCCGAGGACATCGCCCTCGATGAAGCAGTTAAAGAGGCGGTCCGAACGTAAGTTTTTGAGTGAGCTTGGAGTGATTCTTGATACCGAGAATCCTATGGCATGTTTCGTGATAACAATGTGGTGATGTAAATTGCAAAAGGAACCCAAAGTACATAAAAAGTCACAACATATTCTTTGAAATTTCAACCTGATTAGAGAATTCATTGAGAAGAAAGAGATTGTGATACAAAGGGTAGATACCAAGGACAACATAACATATCCATTTACTAAGGTCTAGCGCGGTCGGCTCTCGAGAACCTGATTGAAGGGACGGGATCGATTTTCATAATTGGTCCTATGTGCAAGTAGGAGATTGATAGAGTTAGGGGTATGCCCTAGGGGTAGTTCTATAATTTATTTTAAATTAATTATGTCTACAATCAATTCTTGTTCGTAATAAAGGTGTTTTTTGGGTTATATATATGTTATAATGTGTTATAAAGGTGTAACCCCGTGCATGAGGCTCCTGCACGATAGTGGGCTCTGGGGAGGTCGATAATGTACGCAGCCTTTCCCTCGCAGTGCGAAGAGGCTGTTTCCAGACTCGAACCTAAGCGCCCAAATCACCATGCGGGTGATCTAACCGTTGCGCCAAGGCTCCACCTCATGTTATAATGTATTATAAATAATTAAATATTTAATTGAAATATATTTAATAGAAAATTCATAAATGGTATATTTGTGATGGTAATTACAAGTAGTTGTAATCACGAGTATTGTATCACAATATAATAAACACATCATTTTAAATATTCCTAGTCAAGATGCATCAAGATTGGATATCGATGTATCCATTGAGACTAGAGTACGCAATGCTCTTCAAATGTTGGGCAGTGTATTACTCATGACTGATGACTGATAACTGATGGGGGCACCTAGGGGTTATGTACTAATAGTTATTGGATAACTATGGAACGACTCACTCGATAGTTTTCAATTAGTTAATATAACCAAGGTCAAACATAAAATATTGATGTGACTAATTTATACAGTTCCTTCAACTTGAGAATATTATCGATCCTCAATATGAAAGTTCCGCTTTGATTATAGTTAAATCATTACACGGCATCCATCGAGTGACTATAGTTGGGTCGATTGGAGGTATTGGAAGTGAAACACTATTCAAGAGAGGATTCATCACCTCAGTTATACGAGGTTAGTATCACGGTCAACTCAAAGTCAAAATCCCTAACCAGAATAGTTCGGTTAATAATAATTGTTATTATTGAACTAAGGACTTTGTGTTTGGACTATAGAGTTGAATACAGACGATATTGAAATTTTGACTATTACTAAATTCCATAAGTCCAAAGTGATATAGTTTTAACGAGGAGAGATTTTGTGTAAATAAAAGTCACAACCGAATAACTCTTAACAAAAGTAAAATGGATTTTACCAAAACCAAGTAAGTGATAAATTTTGCCAAAATGTCACACCACCTGCAAAGTGATGTGCGAAGGTTAATATTCAAATAGTTCGATATCTGACCATATTTACACCTGACGAGTCACACAACATAAACGATGAATTCTCCTTTGACCAAATGATTTAATTTGTAGTTGTTATAAATTAATTAATATTTATGAAATATTAATTATAAAATTTTATTTTGATTTGATGAATAAATAATATTAAATATATTTATAACAGTTATATATATACATATTAATCGATATACGATATTGATAAGCGTGAATTAGATTAAATTGCATAATATTTTATTTGGGATCTAAATGGGTTTAAAGCCCATGATGGAGGCTGGTTATTTTGGCTGAAACTTGGGATAATAGGCAGCTATAATATAGGCTAGAGAGGCTTGATAATAGATGGCTGAGATGGAAGAAGATTGAGTAAAAGATGAGATCCTAAATTCTCACATTTTCTTCCTCTATTTAAGCATCTCTATCCTCATTTGATATTGATCTTTTTGAGCCCCTATCCCCACATATTGCCGGTCGAACTCCCTCTCCCATCTCTCTAATTTCCTAACCTAAAATTAAAACAATTCAACTATTATTCGATAGCCAGTGGTCAACGGTTCAATGTCTAGCACTCTTTTGGATTGGAAATTGTTTCAAGGAGCATACTTCATTATTTCAAGGTGTACTTCATGGCATTGGTAGTAAGGTATATTTCAAACTTAAATATGACCATTAATGTCTAGATATAATGTTATATATATATATATATGTATATATACACACACATATATATTATATTGCTAGTTAGGTAATGATTTGGATATACAATATATTATATTGTCATAAATTGTTTTGTTTGTATGCATGTATATACTTGTATTTTTTTCTGTTATGTGTATACTATAATGTTGCTACTCAAAAATTAAAAAAAACATTTATTTATTTATTTACTTAATTTAATAATATACTTACATATATACGTACATACATACATACAGATATGTATATATATACTACAAATATGCACACACACACACACACACATATATATATATATGTATATTTTATAATTTAATTACTTCATCATACTTTATATAAATATAGTTGTATAAATTTCTATATAATGTATCGAAGATATATTATACTCGACGTTAATATATATATATATATATAATTTAAACCATTCAATTACATAAATTAAATATATTAATATATATATATAATATTATGTTTCATATTTTATAAAATTATATTATCATAAAATACATGCTCAGTAGAAAATAAAAAAACCTCTTTTATTATTTATAAATAGTTTAAGTAAAAGCCAAAATTAAATAATTAGTTTAAAATTATTTGTTAAACCATAAAAATATGAAATAAATAATCAAAGTACAAAATACCATTTAGAATTTTACTTGAAATTTAAATTTCAAAATCATGTTTCAAAATTATTTTTTATTAATATTTTAATATAAATTCGTTTGGAAATAATAAAATAATATTTGAAATTTTAAAAAAGAAAAATTATTTCCGAGTCATGTGCAAGACCAAGTAAATATATTCTTATTCAAAATAATTTTAGTATATTTTATAAGTATTAATTTATATTGATAATACATTATTATATATTTATAAATAAGTAATTAATATTATATATATATTAAGATAATTCTTTTATTCACATATGTATATATTATTTTCGATTTAAAAAAATTATTTTATTTATTTATTTTATTTATAATTAATTCAAGTATATTCACATAATTATAATTATATATATATATAATGTTAATATTCATAATCATGTTTATAAATATAAAAATATACACATATATATTTTATATTATTTTATATATACATATATATTTGTAACATTTTACATATATAAATAAAAGTATATAAATATACATTTGAATAATATATTTGTATATTGGATGAGCTAATGTGTCTATTGCGATGTAAATCCCGACATCTACACATATGCATAGTATACCTTACACATATTGATATGTTACACTTGCGCGCACGCACACACACATATATGTATATGATATATATGTATATATATATATATATATGTGTGTGTGTGTGTATGTATATGTATATATATGTGTATATATATTGCATGACATGTATCAAATAATAATATATTATTTTATAAATTTAAATAAAACAAATATTTTATTTAAAAGAAATTTAGAACTGTTCTAAATAAATTAGATTTTATAGATCCAATAAAGATTCAATATGGTAATTTATTTTGAAATTCACTCATAACTTCAGTTCCAACATAGCCCCCCCCCCACTAAACAAAAAAAAAAACGATCGCACCTTTGTTTTTGCTGAGTTTACCGATTATATTTGTTAAGTTATTTAATTTTTTCGTAAAATACCTTTACTTTGTAAAAAAAAACTACTCTTTTAGAAAAAAAATTTATCGTTCCAAAACCCACTTCACCAAATCACGCAACCGCCCATCAAATCACTATAAATTTAAGATGAGATTACATTAGTGAAGAACCAGAGGGTGTGAGTGGTTGTTTGTTCAACCACGTAGTCGATATACGTGGATGCGTACTCTACTCTTCGGTAGTAGCGCGAGGTAACAAAACTACCCTTGCATTGACCCTCTATTATTGGTTTACCAATCATACACTATCACTGCGTGATTATTCTATTCATTTCTCACCCGATCTTCTACGACCTAAGCAATTTCAAATATAACTTTAAAAATGAATGACGTTAAATTCTAAGTTTATCGGTTCTGATTCACGTCGATTCGTATTATCATCATCAAGATCAAGTAATTCGATCCAAACATTTGAGATTTCAGTTAGAATTTTAAAAAGAAAAGTTTAATGGTCATTAGATTTCACGTGACGAGATAAAGAAGGTAAATGAGTACTACTAAGAGCAATTTTATCCTACAATTTTTTTAGAAATTAAGAGGAAAAACCAGCAAATTCTTGTGTCTAACTAGAATCACCCTACTTTTATCACTGGATTGTCTAATCATGTCTATAGTATAATCATGTGTGATATAGCCTAATTAAGAGAAGTAAAGATTAATTACCATTACGAACGATTTATTACCGTAGTTTCTTCAGCCTTTGTCCTCTAGTGACGGTAGACACTGTCCTTTGAACGATGAATAGAGGGCGAGAAAAATATTCTTCCAGATAAATGACGAAAATAAGAACTTACATTATCCACAATCTCAGACTCTTCCTTCCTCTTCTATTTTTCTCTGTATATTTAATATAAAGATTTATATTTAATAATGACTTCGCTCTCTAATTTCATGCTAAATTTCCAAAATTACCGTTCCAATTGCCGTCTCAAAACCCTAACCCCCATATCCCACCATAACGTATCCGGCGATCTTTCTACGAAACTAACAGCCAGCCGCCGCAATTTCATTCTCATCCCTTCAATCACAATCGCCCTCTCTTCAGCCGCCGTCGCGGCAAAAGCTGCTGAAGAGAAGCTTCCGGAAACATCTCCTCCTCCTCCTCCTCCACCACCTCTGGAGGAGAAGAGAGTCCCAGAAGGTTCTAGAGTGTATGATGCGTCAGTGATAGGAGAGCCGCAAGCGGTGGGGAAGGAAAGCAAAAAACGGGTATGGGAGAAGCTTATGAGTGGGAGGGTTGTTTATTTGGGAGAAGCAGAGTTGGTTCCTGATAAGGATGACAGAGAACTAGAACTTGAGATTGTGAAAGGGTTGAGTGGGAGGTGCGCAGAAGCTGGAAGGGCAGTTTCGGTTGCTTTGGAGATTTTTTCATGTGATTTGCAGGAGAAGTTGGATATGTTCTTGGATGGAAGGTTTGCGAATTCTTTTTTAGAATGGTAGCGATAGTTTGATGTAAGAATATCTGAAATTTGAATAAGGAATATTGATACTTGGGTTTGTGCTGTACGATACTTGGGTCTGTGCTGTACGTGTGATCTATTTCAATCAATCATAGCTTATATAACAGGTTTTTTCTTATGAACTCCCATATTTTAAATCTTAGCTATCACGATGCATAGGGATTGTCACCTAAAAGCTATCACCTTAGGTAGAACTTTGTAGGGACATAGGATATTACACGTGTGAGTGCCAAGTTTGCATACTTGTGCGATCTCAAGATTCAAAATATACTACGTATATAACCCCTTGGAGCTCACTTCGGATTATGATATGCCAAGTTAATTGTCAGCCATATAACTTTGGAATTTTGAGTTTCAATATAGAGGAAGTTCATATATTAAATTCATGTTGCAATTTTTATACCGTTTAATTTATTATTGATACTTACCGATGAAAATATCAATGCGCCTGCTTGTTCTGATTGTTAATACATCACTTATCATCTTCCAAATTCCTACATTAATCTGTTCTTCCAAGTTAAAACTTCATTTCATATATTTTAGCCCTCTAATTGAGCATAAGGAAACCATCTTTTTCTTACAGTGGGAATACCTGCTTAATAGTATCCCACTGATATTTGTTTTATGAGTGTATTGTTTTGTTACAGAATTGACAATGCAACTTTGAAGTCTTATACTACCAATTGGCCGCCTCAGCGCTGGCAAGAATATGAACCTCTTCTAAATTATTGTCGTGATAATGGGGTTAAGCTTGTTGCTTGTGGGACTCCACTTGAGGTACTAATTTTCTATGTAAAACAGTGGCTACATGAAATTTAAACCCTTTTGTATCTCCAATGGCAATAGTACTAATTATCTTCGAATAACACACTCTAATTATGGCTTATTTTCTATCATTGTCATTAATTATCATATTTTAACACAACTTAATTGTTATTTGAATGTCAATTATATTTTCTTAGGATAAACTCAATAAATTCCCTTAATTAAATTTGGAGCAAAGTGCAAAGTGTGCAAATTTATAGGACCATTCCGTCGGCTGGACATATGTTTTAGTTATTGGTGTCGAGGGTTGTTTCCCAACCAAGTTGCAAGTTGATTACGGTTTGTGTAAATATCATTTTGCTCAATATGGTCTATGAGTTACATATAGAAGTTAAATCCATACTCATAATTATCTGACTTGCAAAATATGGACACTTTAATATGTGGAAGATTGAGAAAACATTTGTGAATGCTTTTAGAAAACCCCACTTATGTGGAAAATTCATCCGATCTAGATTTAAATGATAATCAATGATTGAAAGCAATAAACAAACAAAAGGAACAAAAGCTACCCATATTTGATCAAATTGTTCTACATCGTTCAACAGCCTTTTGTTACTATCTTTATAACTTGAAAAATCACAAGATCACTTATATCGATTATTTGTATTATGCTCATTATGTTGTATCTATTGTATTTCACTTACAGTCCAATTTTGGATACAAACCTAGGAGCGATCAAATGTTTGGTTCAGTTTGGATTTTCCAAAAAAACAATAAAATCAAAATAACCATCAAACAAACAAAAAGCAAACTAAACCGAACTTCTTCAAAGTCGAACTAACCACAAACTACTTCAAAACCGAACTTCCTTCGGCACAATAAATTCTGGCATCATGCTGCACTAACCAATTCATATCCAAAATTACTTTGTACCATACAAAGTCAAATACATATGGGTTGCAAGAAAACAAGTGGCCATACAGAACAAACTCTAAAATAGTGCACTTCAACTTGAGACTGACATATACACCAATCGAATTAACCACATGTAAAGAAGTAATTAAATAGGTACATTTACCCCAATCTATCTACTACATCTGTCAAAATGAAATAATGTGTAGCTCTAATATCAAATAGAACTCTAACTAAAAAACTAGAAATTGAAATCATACCTTCGAGCGCCAACTCTTTCCTTTTTCCTTAGTTGTAGGTTTTGAGGATGACCCCTTTAAAGCAAACAACGTCGTCTGCTTCAGTTTCGGACAATCTTTCTTGTTATGGTCTGACTCATCACAATTGAAGCACTTAACTTTGACCACTCCAGCTGGCTGCAGACGCTTAGATGCAGGGTGCCCATTTTTTCCATAATTATAACAGACAATCTCCGAAAGATCCTTTCAACCACCACCTTCATGCACCTTTCCCCTCAACTGCTGTCCTTTTTTCCACTTCTAATATGGAGTAGACCTCTTCTTCTGCTCCACTTTCGGCTTCGTTTTGACCCTCTTCTCCTTTGGGTACATATTGTAATATCTTTGGGTTATATCTACCACAAAATCATCAGGAGATGCTAGTTGCATCATCATCTTATGATTTAAACCCGGCTTCATGCCCTGGATGAACTTCTCGTTCTTTTCAGTGGGGCGTTAATCAACTCCCGACCATACTTTGACATGACATTAAAATTTTGAATTTACTTACATAGATAGATCTTCTTGTCAGAGATCGATGAACTCCCTCCACAACACATTTATCCGTGATCAAAAATGAACTTAGCCTCGAACTTTTCTCTGAACTGTACCCTAGTATCTCTTCTTCAGGAGTCTCGGCCGTCACTGTCTCCCACCAACCCAACATGTCTTTATGCAACTGTCTCGAAGCTAGCCTTCGTTTTTGTGCATCAATTAGCCCTAAATCCCTTAAGATACGCTCACTCATCTTCAGCCAATTAAACACTTTCAATATCTATTCTCTTGCGGTAAACATCTTGCCTCCTAGATTTCTATAGTCTTGTTTCAGCTTCGTTGTAGTTTTGTTTCGGCTTCGAGAGATCTTCGCTCGTCATCGGTCCTAGCTTTACAATTTCATATATATTTTCTCTCGTCATATATACCATAAACTATCGGAACAAAGCGTTTACATCCATTCCTATGATAAGCGGGATTATTCACTATTGTCGAAGACACCTCTCATTCATTTCTTTCATCAGTTTGTGTGCTATCGTTCTCTCTCCTGATGTTGATTCCTTTTATTTTAATTCTTTCACTTCTTATTTTCATTTTTTGCTAAGAAAATCTTCATTAGAATCGGAAGAAAGAAAGTGATTTAGCAATCAAAAATCTCTATATGGTGAAATACAAATAAATCATATGATAGCGCATACTCTTCCTAATGTGTTTGTTCCCTACTATCTAATTCCATCTAAACTTTTACTTCTATTTTACTTAAGTGTCCCATAACCTAAGCTCTGATACCAATTGTAACATACCTCATTTCAAAACCAAAAGATAGAACTCCAATATGCTGCAGTCACCCTGATATTATTTTTAAGCAACAAAGATGAGATCAAATTATATATAAACAGTTTAAATAAACATAGTAGCAAACAAATATCATAAAACATAGTCATTAGTTACATATTTAAATTGTTTTTATAGTCGTGCCGATGCAGGAATCAAAATATAATACAATCGCAGATAATAGTGTCATGCCCAACATACGAAGATGCTGACATAAACACTTAATACCATGAAAATAAAACCAGCATTTATATCATCTAGCCTTTTGTCTCATCTTCAAAACTCCTTGTTTGTCTTTCGAAAGCAACCTACCTTGATTCAGGCCCGGCCCTAGGGGTAGGCAGGCTAGGCAGCCGTCTAGGGCAACGGACGGGTAGAGGGCAACGATGAAGGTGGTGACGAATAGGATTCTTTAAAAATAGTTAAAATTCAATAATATCTATGTATAACTTAGACAATAATTATGTTATGTCTCAAGTGGTTTGCACATTGCTTAATATGACAAGTGATCGGAGTTCAATTCCTACTGCATTAACTACTTTTAAATATCATTTTTCTTAAATCGGCTAGGGCAACATTCTTGTTCGGGCCGGTCCTGCCTAGATCCATAAACCCAGCCTATTCGAATGAATATCCGTAAGTTTTTGAAGAAAATAATTATAAAACACGGATTAGACGTAAAGTCTGATATTAACAATATATTATCCAAACATAAAACTGACGCGATCACGCTGCAAAAGCCCGTAACGGATTTCTCCACACTATAACATAACATGCATTTTATCCACTTTAACATCAATATAGATTAATATTTCATTCTTTTGGGTTTTATTCGTGCAAATATGCTATAAATGAAATCAATAACCGTTTATCTAGGCATGTCATTAAGTAATCATTCTCTATTCTATCCCAAAACCCGAAACCCACTCATAGGCCGCCACTGAAGTCTTATGCCTTCTACTTACGATGAGAGGTTATAGTCTTAGCATTCGATTGCCATTAAGGCCTTATGTCTTCACTGCTTCCTTAATTCTACTAAATACGCTATAGTTTTCGATTGCCACTTAGGCTTTACACCTTCCTTTTTGTTTTTGGTCGCCGCACATGTCTTACACATACGCTTCCGTTTTTGTATGCTACTAAGGCTTTACTCCTTTGCTTTCAGTTCTTAACTACCACATCAGGCGTTACGCCATCTACCCAACCCATGGTTGCACATCAGGCCTTACACCAATTGTCTTTGTATTTCAAATGTTATCTTAGACCTTACTCCAACACTTTCGTTTTCAGTTGTCACTTAGGCCTTACACAAATGCTTTTGTTTTCTGTTGTCATGCAAGCTTTGCACATACACTTACGTTTTCGGGTGCCACTAAGGCCATAGTTCTTCGCTTTTGGTTCTTGACCATTACATCAGACCTTACGCTATCTATTGAACATCGATACCTACCTAATTGGTCATACATTAGGCTTTACACTTATTTATTCATTAACTTACATACTACACTATCATCAGTGCTCTAAGTGCTAATTTCGGTTATCCTAAACCTTAATATAAATTCCTTCCTTCGAAAGTCAATTAGTTTCAGTTTCAGCATCTTACTGAAAGCTAAACTACTTTCAACAATCACTACCATCGGTCTCATCTGGAGAAGCCCGACTTAGTTTAGTTTTAATTAGTTAACACATGGAATTTCAATTATAGGTTTTAGAAATCACCTTCTCTACCTATAGTTTCTCTATAACTCTTGTTATCTTCCTTCGGCCCTGTGTAGTTAATGCCCCGCTATAACCCGGTATAACCCCGTTATATCTCATAGCGAATTTATACCGCTATGATTTTTCCATATAGCTCCCAAATATAGCCTTTCCATTTTAAGCACCGCTATTTCCGCTATATCCCATTATTTCCGCTATATTCCGCTATGTCCGCTATATCTTCTTTAAAAAAATGAATTGAGAAATGAGATTTATACATTATAAAACTTATGAAATTAATTTATTTGATTTAATTTTTAATATATTTTCAGAAATGAAAATACTCTAATAATCTACTAAATTCAATTATGTTATATAATAGTTTTACATTTATTTAAAGTATATTTTCGCACACGTTTTTATTTAAAATTATTTATGTATTAATTATAATTCAATTGAATGTTAATTTTTCATTTAATTACCATTTATATATTTGTAAAAACATTAAGTACGAGTTTTATATGCCATTTTAGAGTCATCCGCTATATCTTCGCTGCATCCCCGCTATGACTTTTTGCACCTCCGCCGTATTGAATCTGTCGAGCGCTTTAACTACACAGCTTCGGCCTTCAGCCAATATTCTCAGTTTAACATCCCTAAATTTATACTTAGCACTTTTCGGTTTTCCCACAAGTCGTCATACATAAGGTTCTTGTTTATTTGCTTTCGGTTCGGCTTCACTTTCTTCGGCATTGTCTCTCGGTATACGTTGGGAACTGTCTTCTGCTCGTTTGACACTGCCGTCGAACCTGTTGATTACTCATTTGTTTAACTAAATCATTTCTAATGTTATTTAGTACTTTCCTAACATGTTTAACACAAATTATGGATCTGGTCCATTGACCACTTATTAAATACTTTATCCAATTAACTAACATTCTAGCTTCAGTAATTTGTCTCTTGGCACCTTTCAAATTTCCTTCGGTTAATAGTGTTTTCCCTCGGAAATTACTTATTTTGTTTCCATAAAATCTTAGAAAATATGAATACGTGTTTTTTTAAATAAAATTTCTCAAACTTCATATTTCTAACCATTTTCTTTAATAAATTGTTCTTAGGTAATTCGTCCTATACGAAAATTTCGTAAATAAAAAACAATCTCTAATAACGTGTTTAACATATATTAAATTTTCGGATCATTAAAATCACAAGTAGTATAAGAAATACCTTGAATTAATGCGGCCTGTGAACAATTATTAAATAAAATGGAATTTAAAGAATATATTACTCACATGGATTTCTTAGTTGAATGATGTTTCTAGTTTCCTTAGCTTGATCCTTTTAATTTCCTCTTTTTCTTGCTTAGGCCGCCACCAGTAAAATGCTTCAAAGCTTATGTTTTATTTTAAAGAGTAGAATTAAGTGAAAAACGGAAAAGTAGTTTATTTTAATCCCATGAGTGGTTGGGTCACCGGCTCATTGTTTCTCTTCCTTATTTAATTCATCTTAGTTAAATTTTATTAAGTGAAAATTATGATAAATGTACATCTAAATACTTGTCAACCTTATTATTTAATTTCATAACTCTAACCATTTAAATATTTATTCTCATAATTAATTCTTTAATTATTTATTTATTAAATTATGGGGCGTCACATGACCACCCTGGCCTCAATTCCAACTATTCTCAACACCCCTTGGCCCCCTATCGGCTTACTGAGCTCCAAACACCCTCCCTTGAGTTCAGTTGCCCATGTGCTGGATGATCTAGTTGCTTTCCCGTCTCTGAAACCAATTGTTGCTTGCATTAATAATTCTTATGGTGTTGCAGTTGCTGATTTGGATGCTGTTATGCTGCCATGGTAAGAAAATTAGCTAAGGCTGAGGTTAAAGCTGCCATTTCAACCACTTCTATTGAGGTTCCTTCATGTATTGTTGTTGTTTTTAATTCCGTTGGGAAGTCATGCTGCTTGGCTGCCGATGTAGATATGTTTATGTTGGTCTCGATTGTGTCAAATCGGTGACAAGCTATGCAGTTAAAGCCCCGTAAAATCCTTGCTATACCGCATAGCGCTCTACGATCGTTACACTATTTTAATATATTAATATTATATTAAACAGTAGATCCGTTTTAAATTCCGTTATTTTCCGCTACACCCGCTAAATCAAGTCTTTTTAGCATCCGCTTTAGCAAAATTAATATATAAGTGTTGATTTTATTAGTTCTATTTCAAACCAATCTACAAAGTTAGGATAAAAACCTAATTTTAAGGTATGAATGCTCAATATAAGTTAGAAATATATTGCAATCACTAAATATAGTGAATGAGTCATGATATTCCTCGGTTTTGTTATGTAAGATTAAACAATATTTCTTTTTCCTATACAAATGATGTGGAAAAGAGAATAAATTAATTTTAAATATTTGGTTTTATATCAAATGAAGTTTCTTGCATCTCCGCTATTTTCCGCTGTATCCTTGCATTATCCCGCTATAACATTTTGTACATCCAACGCTATAGAACCGCTAAACGCTTTAACTGCACATGTGACAAGAGACCTGTTGGTCCTCACTTTTCAAAAACAAATTGAAGAATGCTAGCAAATGTAGTCCTCAAATTTTTAATCTTTTCTACTATGATGAGGATTTGATCCCCTTGCGTAGGTCATGGAAGCAGGTATTGCCTCCTGAAAAAATCGTCTTGTTGGTTTTTTACTCTACGAATCTATTAAATAATAGTAAAGCAGAAGAAATTAAAGCTCTCTCATTAATTCTAGGAATTTCCTCCTCTCTCCTTAATTCTCTCTAGATATTTTATTTTTGCATTCCATAATTTATTATAATTATAATTATTATAATGTTTCTACTTCTCTCTTCTATTATTATAATTTAATACTAATTTTAACAATTATTTACAGATTTCTTTCATATTTTTTTTGTTATTTTACATTTAAGTCCATATATATTAAATTTAGTTCGCTAATCTTAAATTTAAGCTCTTTAAATAAATACAATTAACGAGTGTCCATTAATTGATTTAATAAATTTTAAAAATGACAATTCAATATGTGTACCGCATTCATATTGATAAAAATAGTAAAATTAATTTTTCATTCAACTCCAGATAGTTTTAAATTTCCATAATTATATACAAACTATTACAATGTTCTACTAATATTCTCTCTTATCATTATGCATTTAAATGCCAACATTCAATAATTTTCACAATTATTTATGGATTTCTCCAAACTTTTCTATATTATTTTAAGTCCATATATTTGAATTTATTAATTGATCTTGAATTTAATTTTTTTAACTAAATCCAATTAATAAATATGTATTAATTGATCTATTAAATCATAAAAAATGATAATTTAATGTGTACACCGTATTTGTACTGACATAAATGGTAAAACTATATTTTCATTCAAGTCCATATAATTTAATAGTTTCATAATCATATACAAAATTATCTTTGATACTTTTACATTTTTCTACATTTAAGTTCATAAAATTTCTTTATTTCTAAAATTAGTTATTTAGTACAAAGAAATATATACATAAGTTTTTCTTCTAAAGTTGGTATTTCATTACAAACAAATATATACATAAAATTGGTACATCATTACAAAAATATATAACATTTTTCCTTCATAACATTGGTACGTCAAATGTACTCTTATTATTATTAAATTATATTGTTTGAAGAATAACATTACAATTAATGATAAGTGATGAATGTTTATATTCTGTAATATTGAAAAAAGAATATATTTTTTGAAACAGTACGTTTTTGTATAAAAAATTACATTTTAATTATTTAGATTCGTAATCTGAGTTAATGAATGGACAAAAATTATACCATATTTTGATTAGAAATATTTTTCTTCTATATTTTATTATCTTTTTTACATAAATGTTAAATAATTTTTGAAATATTTTATAATAAAATAATAGTAGAAATGTATGAAATCATGGATTAAAAATCATTTTTTACATAATTATAATGACAATGTGATTTATAACGTTTCAGGTCTTATTTTCACTTGATATATCTTTTAGTAGTTAAATAAATATTTTTTATCACTATGGTAATATCATATAATTATTTTGATAAATATGTGTTGCGAGAACTATAAATGCACACAAATACATTGAGCCTTGGTATTACACTTCTATTTTTAGGTATTTGTCGTCATTCTTTCAAGTAATATTTGAAATTTAATGTATACATCGTATATCTTTTAGTCAAATGTATGAGAACCTAAATGTCAATTTCATAATATATGCACATAAATATTTATTTATGAAATTTTATAAAAATATTAATTTCAAAATTTATTAAGAATACTTATTTTCATTTATTTGATTGATAAATAATGAATCCTAAAAAATAATAAACTGATATATAACTCAATTTTACAACAAAATGATAATTTAATTTTTATTTAAATATAAAAACATACGAATCTCATAAAAAAATGTGCGGTTATAAATATAGTAATTTCAATTTATAACTCATTTATCCTAACAAAATTCATCAAATATTGCATAATAAATTATATTCTTCAAAAATAATTATAATATTATTTTTCTATAATATACCGTGTGCAACGCACGGGTTACACACTAGTGACTCTCGTATTTTGCTGTAACAAGCCATCATCATAGAATTGGAAGCTTAGTGGATCTATGTAGGTTGAGTTCGACAAATTCATGTTCTATTATGAGTTATATGATTTGGCAGATGGGCATTGTATCCTTGAAGTGGACCTGGTCATCATCAAATGCAAAGCCTTTATTATCACTCCTTGGAGTTCCTCGGTAGACTCGGTCATAGAAAATATCTGTTCCATTCCGATATTGGTAAGTTTCTATAACATTCATCAATCTTTAATCGATGTAAACTGATTAGCATGGCGTATTGAAAATTCTATTTGCTTTGATGATTTTACCGGACGTCGGAATGTCTAGATCGATTTGAATATCCCAAGGCTTTGGTTGAAATTTAATCCATGAGACAATTGCCATCTAGGCAAAAGGTCCATGTGGACCAATTTTTTTTAGTTATGCTAAACTTGCCTGTACCTGGAAACCTGCCATCTATGAGATTTGCCACTCCTTTGGTTGCATTGTTTCAAACTGTTTACACATCCTTGTCCCCGACACACTCATAATCAGCCTGCCACCACCTCGCCATCACTCCACGTCGAACCCAACCTCTAAGTTATCCCCTTTAAAGCATCCTCGGCAAAGACCTCCTACGCCCACTGCCCCAATCCTCCCTGCTTCCAAACATGTTCCTAACCATTTTGAGCTTTTAAAGTTGGAAGCAGCGAAGATTAAATAATCTCTAATCGAAATCTCTGCGCCACCATCAGATCCTCCTTTACTCATTCTACCCTTGAAACGCCTGCCCCTATCCACGTTGCCCTCCTCCCTCCAGAAAACATCCTCTACCTTTGACTCTACATTGTTCGTATTAAACAACGTCTATCTTTAGCCTTGTTTAAAAAAATCGTTAAAATTCGAAAAATTGTCCGAGGAATTAGCCGCAACGATTTCACAAGAAATTCCTTTTAACTGGAGTCAGTTGACGGGAACTTGGAACCACTTGGAAAGCAAACTGTGCTACCACGTTAGATGAAATGTTTTTTACCAAGTGGATTTCTGACAATGAAATGGACAAAAGAGAGCTTTTCTGCAGATTGACAGACGACAAGCTGATACTTTGCACCGATGAGAGTTTGGAGCTAACAACAAGGAAGTGCTCGCAGCCAAGGATTGGGTCAAGAAACATATTTTCTCACCAAATACGCCCGACAAATGCCTGAGCTCTTAGGATGGTTCCACGTGTGCATTGGTTTGTAGCATGGTATAAGGTTTCGGCCGAAACCCCGAGTACTCTGCCATCTCGATTCGGTTCCGGTCGAAGGCGGGACGAGATTAGGTTAAAATCCCGTCTCGGTTCTGATAGCAGAAAAAAATAAAAATAAAATCAACCAAATAATCGGACATGCTGTAGTGAGGGAAAAAGAAAGGTAAAATCGAATCAAAATTGTTATAAAATCACCAAATTGAAACCATAACCTACTGGAGAAACCCGAGCATCGTAAACATAATTCGAGCAAAGGAAATCGAGCATTAGAAGCAGAAGAGAGCAGATGAAAGTTGATAAATAGTGTCGTTGATCTCGTCCTTCTTCATTGTCCAACGCAGTTTTTTTTTTGCATAAACGGATGCTTTTGAGAATTAGGGTTTTGGAGTTAGGATATGGGTGGACTGGAGGTAAATGGAGTGGGTTGATAAAATATATGGCTAGTTATTTTGTTAATTAAAATAGTTATTTTAACGGGCTTAATGTTAATGGGCTGGGTTCATCTCTTTATATACACTATAGTTTGTATTTATTTTAAAATATACCGATGTTGAGACTGAAACCGAAACTTCCGAAATTTTCAAAATTGATCGAAACTAAGAAAATTTCAAACGACCGAGACCGAAACCGAGTTCTCGAACCTTGCTTTGTAGCTTGCTCGAGTCTGGTGGTTTTGTTTCGACTAATGCATTATTCCGTTTGTTTGGGTTTGTTTTGACGTGATATGCTAGACTTATTTGTTACTCTTGTTGTGTGCCATATAGTCAAGACATGTTGTCTATTATTTTCTTTCTTGCCGCCATGGACTTATGGCCCTGACCTTTTATGTGCTGCTTAGTATATATTATACAAAAATTCATGTGGTTCTTTGAACCATATGTAATTTTATTTTTTTAAAAAGCCCCTCTTACATCACATGTCATTTGCCAGTCTTCTACATAGATTATGGGACTTCTACATAAACAAAATTTCAATGCCTCTCATGCAAATTGTGTTCACATCCGATAGACTAATTGTCATGAATTATAGAATCAACGAAAATTGTACATCTTTCGACAACAAATATAGCGGAATCATCATCAGGACTCATGATATGTCGATATGTATCGTTATCCCAATCATCATAAAAGATTGGCCGTGTCTAGATGCTTTAACAGTGTCGTGCCTGGTCTCATCATGAAAGTATAAAGTTTTCAATAATAAGTCAAATCGTCCAAGATTAGTCCACGTACATCTTCTAAAAAAACATGCAACTTTTTAACTGTTCTAATATGAAAGAACTTCCTTCCTAAGCATTTCATTCGTCAGCCACAATTGAGTTGATGTGTAACCTTCATCTTCTCCAATTCCTTTAATTTATCCTTTAATTTATCTGGCTTTGAAATTAATGTGGAAAATTTTACGACTGTGGAAAATTGATATTCTTTAGTTGTTCCATCAAGTACTGCTATTTGTCATTTCATCGGGCCATGACAACGAATAATTATCGGCACTGATCTTTAAATCACCGGCCATTAAGATGAATATGTAAGCAAATCCTGAAATTTTCGTACGAACTCAACGATTTAGAAAACACTACAATTGCAAAATTCCTAATAACAATTAATGATCAAAAGCAGTATCCAGAATACAAGTGACACAAGAATTTTATCTAGGTTTGATAAGATTGATCTATATCCTATTCCTACATCCAGCAACTCGTTTTTACTTTATACGTAACTTGAGAGATTACAAGATAATTCACTTATATAAAATAAAATGACGGAGCACCACTAATTTTGTAAAGTTTTTAAATACGTTAATGGAGAAACCTAATTTTCAATTAGGAGACGATTGTTTGATTGAATGATTGATTTTTGATGAAGATTGAATACTATGATATTATTGATCATTGAATCAGTTTTTCACTGCAAGAAGTAAATCATGGAGCAACTAACTATTGAAACAGCCCCGGAAAACAGCTCAAGGTCTCCCCGGACTCCATTGTTGTTGACACATTTCTGTCTCACAAAAGGCAGAGTGTCACCTTGTGTCGACATCACATGTGGTGTTGTTGACACAACGCTTGCTTCTAGCAAGTCTGCAAGTAGCAGTTCCACTGCTCCCTTCGTTTTCTTTTCTTATTTTCACCGCTTCTCCTGCTATGTACTTTAACAGTATTATACATTTGACATAGTGACAATTAAACTCAAATCTTCATTTTAAACTTAATCCATCGAAAGTCCGTCCCAACAAAACTTTTCATCAAAAGTCCTTATAATTATCTTCGGGTGATGGGTCACCTCCCATGTAAAGTTACCTCCTTGTTAATTGAAACATGGTGACGATATCTTTTATTTGAAACATGCGACTGGAATTTTTTTTCACCGTTAAACCACAATTTTTATATTTTTCCCATTAGTATACATATATTATATTTTTCGATGAAATTTTGTATTTTGCAGATATTTGCAAAATATTAACGGTGTGAAGCACAGTTCGCAAACATTTACAATTTACATGCAAAATCAAATATTTGTATTTTTCACAAATTTGAAACATCCAATCAGAATTTTGTTTTCACCATCAAATCACAAATTTTTTTGGTCTTTTCAACAATATTCGTATGTTATATGTCTTGATCAATTTTTTGGTACGTATATTTTACACTTCGAAATAGAAATGTCAAATATTTGCAATTACCGACAAAACTTTAATGGGACATAACATATGAACATTGTTAAAAGATGCATAAAATTTGTGGTATTTTGGTAGAAACAAAATTTCATTTTGACTTTTCTACGAAAATACATTTAAGGATTTTGTATGTTAAAAGAGATGGTGGTGTTTGTATCATAATATGTTAAAAATAAAAAAATAAAGACTTAATTTGTAAGTTGTGATATGAGGGATTTGAACTATATATTGAAAGTTTTCAAGGACTTGAGACAAAAGATCTCTTTGACATATCTGTTAGTCCATCAAGATCTACGTTGTATATTCTATATGAGGAGTTGTGTTTGACAATAGCATTGCAGTTTTTCA
This sequence comes from Allium fistulosum, assembly GCA_030737815.1. Classification (NCBI taxonomy): domain Eukaryota; kingdom Viridiplantae; phylum Streptophyta; class Magnoliopsida; order Asparagales; family Amaryllidaceae; genus Allium; species Allium fistulosum. Next base: position 392,872,230 of record CM060901.1, read on the forward strand.
CTTATTTGACAAATATCAAGTTATAAGGTAACTCGTGTTGTTCACACATGGAGATCTGGTTGGCTACAATAACATTTTTATTTGGCAGTGTAGATCACCTTTAGCAAAATTTCACACCTTATTGTGAAAATTGTGGATTGGTAAAGTATTACACATCAACTTTTTTTTGATAATACCCGTATTAAGACAGCAGCAGAGATTCCCAATTTTGGCATCTGTCATCAATAAAATCTGTTCTGTGAAACAATTTAACAGAGCAAACCTTCATTTGTAATTTCCACAAATGATATGTGTTTTGTAAATAACATTCCTAAAATTCAGAGTATGCAGTGAAACTATCCAGTGATTTTTGACTCAACCAGCTTCACTATTTTTGAATGCCTTGAAGTCTTCTACGTATACAAAGTACATCAACAAATGATATGTAGTTTGTATTCATTAATTAGGTTATAAGAACAGTTCAAGCTGAAGGAATCAGAGGACTTTCAAAGGCCCAAAGAAAATTGTATGCTCCTCCAGCTGGTTCAGGTTTTATCTCAGGCTTCTCATCGGTATCGGGACGATCAATGATTGACAAAATATCTTCAAACCAGTCTTCTGTTTTTGGTCCTAGTTCTTATTTATCTGCTCAAGCTAGAGTAGTTGATGATTATGCAATGTCTCAAATTGTCCTACAAGCAATTTCTGATAGTGGTTCATCAGGCATGCTAATTGTTATCACAGGCGCAAGTCATGTAATATATGGATCAAGAGGAACTGGAATTCCTGCTAGAGTTTCTAAAAAGTTACAAAAGAAAAGTCAATCTGTCATATTGCTAGATCCTGAAAGGCAAGATATCCGTAGAGAAGGAGAAATTCCCGCTGCAGATTTCTTGTGGTATTCTGCAGCTAAACCTTGTAATAGAAACTGCTTTGATAGGGCTGAAATTGCACGAGTTATGAATGCTGCTGGTAGAAGAAGAGATGCATTACCCCAGGTACTTAATTTCTCTGGTTGCTTGATCATGAAATCGTTGTACATTATTTTTTTGCTACATTTATCTCATATGCTTGGTTTCGTTCATGGTTTCCGTGTTAGATTACCCTTCTTAGAGATCTATGCTAGCACCTGGATTGCTACATCGTCACCACTTTATGTTATAAACAAGCTTTACATAAAAAAATTAATAATCTAAAAACAGCCAAACAAATAAACTTAAACAGTATGTAGCGTGTTTCAGTATTTATCATGCTTAGTCGTGGACATGTTGTTCAATATTACCCAAATTTTTCACTGCAAATTTTGTGTTCATCCCATCTTTGCTTTCTATGGAACCGTTGTTGAAGTAATTTTCTCCGTAGATTCCAACTCACAAGGAAGGCTTTAACAATTGTACAATTACAGTTAACGCATACTGAAATAGGACCCATATAATTCTGGAGTTTTGGCCTGGACTTGATGTTTAAATTAATTAAAAGCTTTAGCTTTATATATCAGATCTTGCCTTTTTCACACATATGTTGTTATATGTCTTAGTTGCACGTTTGATATCATTTAGCATACATATAAGTGGAAATCAGGTACACACCCTTCTTTTCAAATTTATTAGGCAGCGGCCACCAAAACTTAGTTTCATCAAACACCCCTCCCTAAGTTTTGGAATTATTATTTTTTCCGTTTTTTTATCTGCTGTATTTTGCTGTTATTTCCAAAAATGTTAAAAAAAAAGTTTGTTGAAAATAATAAGAGGGGTGTTTGGTGGAATGCATGTTTGGGAGTGGACCGCCGTGCATTTTGAAACTTAGGGAATGGTGTTTTAAACATCGTCCCTATAAATAATTTCTCTGCAGTGATTAAGAGTTATTTATTCAAGTATGTCGATTAACAATCTTAGTACTTGATTTTTCTTGCATGGTTTATCGATAGGTAGAGAGATTGAATGGTTTCAATAACACTGTTTAGGGGTTTATCAGCGTGTCAGGTAATCTGGTAACCAAAAATATCAGAAGACGGCTACTAAAATATTTAATGCAAGGCTCACATATGTGTGCATTAAGCAATTACCACAAACATCATGAAGATATTTCTTGTGGCATCAGTGCATATTGATGGATAAACTATATACTATTCCCCTTGCATTGCTTTTTTATCTCTTCATGCATGAACTTATAAAAGATGTAAGGTATCAAATAATTATATACATGTTCCATAGTTTGGTAAACTAAATCATGATTTCTTTGTTGAACAGGACATTCAAAAAGGTCTGGATCTTGGTCTTGTATCACCTGAAACTCTACAAAACTTTTTTGATCTTGAACAGTATCCTCTTATAGCTGAGCTCATACACAGATTTCAGGTATGGTATCAATTCAATAATAGCTTTTACGATTTAATTGTTTGCCCTTTTCCTGATTTGTTAGTTGCATTCTTATGTATTTTTTCATGATAGTTGTGCGTTTAAATTTAGTAAGACTTTTAACCTAACTTGTTTCTTCTTGATTGCTGTAAATTTGAAGGCCTGACAAAGCCTAGATTTGATATTTATATATTCCAATGAAACCAAGAGCAGGTTGTTTGTAAAAGCGTGAAATCAGTGTTATAATGCATGCTTAAACCATTGCTGAATGTTTTTGAGAAAAATGATTTGATAGTGTCGCAAGGTCAGCATCAGATCCATCTTTCCATCAAAATATAATTTAAAGGAGAAAATGCTTTATGACAGTTTTCAGTATTTACTTATTTGCACAAAATGAATAAATAAAAAAAGTAAGGAAATCTGATAGAATAATAGTGTCATATGATAAACATACGTTGGAAACTTAGTTTACACTCCCAACGCATTGACCATTTATAGCACATAATTGGTATATCTGCAATTGCTTAATTTGAAATCCATAATTTTCAGCCTAATTATTGAACTGTTTGGTTTTCCACATTTAGAATAAGCGCTTGGGAACATATATCATATGGGTATTTTTACTTGTAAGCCATCATTTCTAGTGTTACAAGAACAATTATCAAAGCCACACAGGGATTTAGAGAGAGAAGACTTGCATATCCTAAAATTTTAACATGCACACGCATTACGTCTCTTAACTCTCTAATATTACATTATCCTCTTACAGGGATTTAGAGAGAGAATACATGCATATCCTAAAATTTTAACATGCACATATATTACGTGTCTTAACTCTCTAATATTTCATCATCCTCTTACAGGGATTTAGAGAAAGAATACTTGCGGATCCCAAATTTTTACATAGACTGGCTATAGAAGAAAGTTTATCGATAACAACAACTGTACTTGCACAATATGAGAGACGGAAGGGAAGATTTTTTGAAGAAATCGACTATGTTTTAACTGATACAATCAGAGGATCGGTTGTTGATTTTTTTACTGTGTGGCTTCCTGCTCCCACTCTTTCATTTCTTTCTCAAACCGATATGAATAGCTCAGCTCCTGAAAGTCTTGAAGTACTTAAAAGCCTTTTAGGGTATTTTCCTGATAATGCATTTCAAAAAAGTACTGTCGGAAATACGTGGAGTACAAATCAGAGACTTGTGTCGGTTATTATTGGTGGTTTAAAACTCGCTGGTGTGGGATTTGTTTCGAGTATTGGTGCTGGCTCTGTTTCTAGTATATCTTACGCGGTTAGAAAAGCTTTAGGAAATGATGTATCTTTACTTAAAAAGAGAGGAAGACCTCCCATGCTTAAGACAGCAGTCATTTATGGAAGCTATCTGGGTATATCAGCTAATCTTCGGTATCAGGTATTTTTACAACCTTTGTTATTATAACAAGGTGTAATTAAGGAGTCATAACTATTTCTATCAAATTTCAGCTTGTATAATTTGACCTGGAATAACTGGTGCTCAGGGCCTGTGGAGATATCAGTGTTAATAAATATGTTTATCCAATCTGATCAAATATCACTAATATTTAAAACCTTAACAGATGTTTTATTGCAAGTATTTTTGTCATAAATCCACCGCATCTGGTCATTAAACTTCATTCAGGATTACTCACTACATCCCAAGTTCACTAATTTTGAAATATTGTAAGCTTCGATTGTACATAATGTAGATATTCAAACTTGCAGTTTAGGTTCCCCAAGTTTATAACAACTTCATATCAATTCTCTGTACTGAAATTTTACAAATATAAGAATATTGCCATTATTTCCAATTTACAAATAGTTGATTACTATTGTATAATACTTGTTTGCTAACTAATAATATTCATGATCGCAGATTATTGCTGGGATAGTTGAGCAACGCCTGTCAGACTATCTGCTAGCTTACTACAATGAGCCCTTACTAGTGAATGGACTTTCATTCATTGTGCGTACAATAAACTCATACTGGGGGACACAGGTTAGTCACATCAAATTTATGTGCTCATTTGATAATTTCTTAGTTGTTTTCTTTTATTGCCTATCTATGGGACTCACAATTTTCTCATCGGCCATACCTTGTCTATGGTTTTTGTGAAGTTCTCTTGTTCTTTTAAGCACGAACCTTAATTTTTTTTATTAATAATTTTTTTGGTGATCTGGGCGCAACGGTTAGGTCACCCGCATGTTGATCGGAACGTCCAGGTTCGAGTCCGGAAACAGCCTCTTTCCAGAAAGACTGCGTACATTATCGACATTCTTAGAGTCTGCTATCGTGCGGAAGCCTCATGCACTGGGTTCCATCTTTATTAATATTTTTTTAAAAATCAGAACCCATGATGCTTCAGATTATAAAGTCTACGCAATAAGGTTCCAACTAAAAAATAAAATAAAATTTGAGCTGCCAAAATAAACTGCAATACGGAAAAACAGCTCAAGTCATCATTTTCATACAGTACTATATGCATTTTTGGTTAAGTTCCTCAATATTTTCCAAATGATTATGGATCACACTCCAATTTTGTTTTTATTTTATTTTTTTAAATGTTTAATTATAATAAATGCTTAGGAAAATCGAACTCACAGCCTTTTACGACAGAACCAAAATGTTTTACCAATTTTAATAGTTGTCATTGGCTGTGTTACTCTGCAAAACAGGTCATCGGATCCCAAATCCAATAACCCTTTAAATTCCGGTGCATTTTAGCAGATAAAATGCTAAAATGCATAGGAATTTAGTGGGTTATGGGATGATCCAATAAGCCTTGATTTGTAGAGTACCACTGCTTTGCAATTTTGCAGAGCAGGGGATCCAAATCCCACTATATTGCCAAATTTATAATCACTCCTGACTAATATTCTATTGTTATGGCTGAAGTAATTGAAATTGGTAAAATCCAATGTACATATGGTATTAACTTTTTTCTTGTACATGCTGCTGTTATACTACATATGCTAATATGTTGCCTTTAAAAAAAACAGCAATGGATAGATTTAGCACGATCAACAGGATTACAGCCACCGAAAAGTGAAGTAACCCAGGAAGGAATCAACAGTACCGCCGAAGTTCCGCTACTAGAATGCAATGGTACAGAAGTAAATAACACCAATGATAATGCTAATCAATCAGCCGATGACTCTGAACCTTAATTATAAATGATTCTTTACCAAAATTTTGATCATAGAAAGCACATATTTTTACGGAAGAACCACGAGATATGACAAATTTTCTTTGCAATTCAAAGAATACATGATCAAACGTACAGATTATACTGCAGCCAACATCTAGGCTTTAACAGTATTTAAATTCTGATTTATGTATATAATTTTTAAATTGAACATTAGTTGGTTACTGGTATGTCATAATGGAAACTGGAGGGCAAATCGATTTTGCTTTTTTCTTTCTCTACCGTTTGCCAAGTTTCATCAGATGCAAGTATATGGTACATATATTTTATCGTGTACATTGGGAAGTATGTTTACCAATTTAGGCATCATATTTTCTCAGTATTAGCGTTCGTTGTTATGAGATATAAGCTGGTTTTACTATGTTATCACTGTCGGCAAGAAAAGGGATCCTTTCGACATATACATTGCATTTTGTGTTTGGAGGTAAAAGAACATGGTAAGAATTTTTGGACTCTTAATGTACAAAGTTGAATGCATTGGATTCTAATACTGGTTGCTTACAGGTGTTGCTTGCCAGCAGCTGTATACATAAATAATTTTGGATTCAACGTACCTAAGTACCGTATTTTCCGTAAGGAGTAGAGTGAATTAAGCTATGCCAATTGACCGTCTTAAAACAAACAAACAATAGAAGGAAAAAAAATTTAAAAATAAAAAATCTGGCCTCTGAAATGATTGTATAAAATAAGCGGACAAGATGACAGAATGGCGCAGTTTGGAATCCGCCATCATCAGAATATGTGCATCTTGTTGTCTCCCTGTGGCAGTAGTTACCCGTGTTTGGCATGAGAGTGATTTTGTTCACATTTTTTTTCAAAGTGTGAACAAAACACCGACTTCTATTGGAGGAATTCAGAGGGTCTCATATGTGATTCTCCAAATTCCTCCAGTAGGAGGAAAGTGTTTTGTTCACACTTTAAAAAAAAGTGTGAACAAAATTGTATCCGTTTGGCATGTGTTGGAGTTTTCCGATGAAATATCCTTTTCACGATCAAGTTTCAATATTTTCACTCATACATATTTACATTTATTTAGCATTTAAAAAAAAATCAGAAGTTTTTCTTGGAATTCAAAAAAGAAAAATCAGAAAGAAAACCTCCTAGATTTTTAAAAAGCTCAAGACAACGATTTTTCAAATGAAATTGAGCTACTTTATACCATCAAACCTACAGATTTAAGAAAGAGTCGTTTTGATAAGTTACCCCTTCTACAACTTTAAATGAATCAAAAGTTAATGAAGAAATGAATCCCAACTACGAAGCAACTTTGAACAACTATTGATCAAATTTGACCTTTAGACCTCGATCAAAATTGCCTTTGTGTACCACATGAACATGGCATCGAAGATGACACCGGTCTAAATTCAATCCTTATAGTCCGTCGATTTTTCAACCACTTAACCAAATTTTTACCCGATTGAGTTTGATAGAGTTTTGCTCCTATTAGATCGAATTTGATCCGTACTAAATTATAAATCTTAATTCTAACATTTAAGGGATGATTTTGACCGTAGATATTTCTTGTTGAACCCAGCTTGTAAATAGGAGAGTTCGTTAAACTTTCTTTCATACTCGAAGAAAGTCATATTACCCTGCTTGAGGTCCATAAATGATCGATAAAGCTGGGCCTTTCCGGCAGCTGGCATTCACTGAGCCATAAAGGAATCCCTATTTACAAGCGATATAAGATGAGTCAAAATTTGACGAGATAGAAGGAATAAATTTGAATGTAATTCAGATAGATTTCTACCTACACTGAGCCCAGGTGATAGTTTCCTCGTCAGTACGGGAGGTGACTGACTCCCACCAATCCTATGCCGCATCCTGAAGCTGCCAAGCGACCAATTGACGCTTCTGTGCATCCGTAATCTCAAGACCAGTAAAGATCCTTTCCAGGCTCTTCAGCCACTATTGCGCTCCTATGATGCTCTAGGAACCAGAGAATTTGATGCCGCCAAATTGGGTGTATTCCTTGCTAAGAGTAGAAAACCTGACTGCGGGAGCTGGGGCACGTGGTTCGGGAGCATTTCCTCTACCCCCACCTCTAGCGTACCTTCTTGTACTCATCCTGGAATACCAAAAGTGATTTAGAATCAAAGATATGAATTTATAGAACTTAAGGAAATTCTAATCAAATGAATTCAATAAGAAGGGTGGAATCAAAGAATATGGATTCTACAATGATTCTCCTCATTCTAGGGTTTGGTTACCCTATCTCTAATGAGCTTTAAAACTCCACAGGCTAAGGTTTTCGGGAACCAAAGCTCTGATACCAACTGTAACAACCAGTATATTTGTACCATTTAAATTGACAATAATCCACACATGTCAACTTAAATAGTACAAAACACGAATCATTAATGAAGTATATGTATATAAATGAGAATCATCACAGAATCATAAAAAATATAACATACAGAATAGTGCAGCGGAATTACAACATAGTCATAGAGTAGTTCATGAAGCTACCCGATAAATACAACAATGTCTCAAATAAAATAAAATAGAACAACATAGATGTCTAACAATGTCCAAATAGAAAGAACAATACTGAAAAGATAAAATGATGATAGTCTTCGGTCTTTAGTTCCAAATAGAACAGCAACAGCAATCCTCAGTCTAATCCGAGCATAACCACAAACAAACACTCGAATCAGGACATATATTCTTATACAGATAATATGATTCAGAATTGGAAATAACAATAAGTCAAAGATGAATGGAATAAACATCTCTCAGGATCCGTTAAATTATTTATACATCATATGGTACGATAAATAGATAATGTCTAACTGTAAAGTAAAATATTAAGGTAGTGTTAAGGCGTCACCATTATTCCTCTTAACACATTTTATATAGCATTACAGACTATACAGTACTGTAAACTCCACCGTAAACTAGTGGGATATCAGGGAGTACTCCATAGGTATAATACAAAGCAAATTCGTAGTGGTCGCGTATGTGAGAATACAAGTATGACAAGGCACATGAGGCAATACCCAAGGTAGTGAAACTACCGTTTTCCTGATCCGGACTGGTGAGAACGCATCGCCGCAGCGATCGCAACACCGCGAAACAACACTCCCAAATCAAGGGTGCGCACCAATCAATCACAAAGTAATGAGTAGTTTACGAAGAAGTGTGTTCGCTCGAGGTAGCTAACCCCATTTGGCCCGGCACGGCTCCTGTTTTAGTCATTTTCAATTTGACACAAGTGTCAAGGCTATCCATTATCGTTCTCTTTCTTTGATCATCGCATTCATCAATCCAACCACTTCATTCTGGATCATACTCCGCGTAGAGTTATTAAAGTGATTTGCGGTTTAGATAGTGAGTATGTCCCTAACCGATTCTGGTTCCTTTAATAACCTTCGTAATTATTTGAATCGTTAAATAAATTTCAAAATCAAATCAAATCAATTACCATTAAAATTTGTAAATCAACATTCTGATTTTCTTTCTAAACCAATTTCCAAAATTTACGTTTCATACCTTCTAAATTTCATTTCAAACTTTCTATAATTCAGTTTCAAAGTTCAAATTTAAACAATTCAAATATTCATTTAATAAGTTTATTCCATAATCATTTAACTTAATTTAACGTTCAAATCGATTTAACTTAATTATCGATTTCATTCGATATTCATTAATTTATCATTAAAACGATTTCAATTAAATTTCTAATTCATTACATTACTTTCTTAAGTTCAATTTTTTTTATATCAAGCTTGCAAATTGATTTCAAATTAACTTTGCCAAATCCAATTCTTTAAAATACCAAACTTCAATTTGTTTCAATAAAACGCATTCTATTTCTTATTAAAGCAATTCATTTCATTTATTATTTACTTGTTACAAATTTCAAAACTCGATTAAAGAAACTTAGTTTCACTCCTTAAAATTCCATTTCACTTAAAAGAAAATTCAACTTAATTTAATTTAATTATTAAATAATTCAATCTCATCAATTTATCAATAATTTCAAATCTTTATCTTTAACTAATTCCAAAACTTATTTATTAATAATTTAAAACTAAATTTTTTTTCAATTAAATTTAAACAATGCTCTTTCGTCAATTACTACGTTAATATTTGTTTCAAATTTCAAATATTCACAATTTTACATTCATTCGAATTCAAATTTTCACAATTTTACATTCATTCGAATTCAAATTCCAATTTTATTCAAAACCTTATTATTAGTCAAATAAAATTTTATTTTATTTTAATCAAAACATTGACCAATCGTGTTTTAATTAAATTTTCTATCCTAAGTCAAAATTTGTTTGGGTATTTTTATCGTTTCAACCCGATTCCATTTCAATTCAAAAATCAAAGCATAGCAAAAGGAACTTGCAGTGTGATAACTGGGATGGTGTTAAAGTAAATAAACAAGCAATAACATCCATACATAACAATTCCACCATTTATTTAAATAATCCTGAAATAATTGTATTAATTTACATTTGTTATTTATGCAAATCAATATAATTATTTCTAGAATCTACACTATCATTTCATGTAGATTAAAGATTATTTCACTAATAATTTTTACGGTTTTTCACTTGTCGTTCAATTTCAAATTCATTCTACAACAATTAATCCAATATATATTCAATGGTTCAAAGTGTAATTATCACTATTCTACGTATCACTTAATCTTAACAATTAAAAGATGTCATATTTAACTAATCAAATTATATGAAGGGTCAAGTTTAACTAATCAATATTCACATATATGATCCATTTTATATTGTTAACTATCCTATATCAATTCAATTTAACTTTGCAATAGCATCCAATTTCAACATTACATAGCCAACATTCATCAACCAAATTTTATAAGAATATAAGTCGTGAAATTTTTTTCACCTTTCGTGGATAAAAAAATTGACGGTGAAGCGAAAAGAAGTACGAATGAGGTCGGAACAATGCGAACAACGGTCACTGCAATATCGACAAAAGAGAGACGATATCAATTCAATGAACGTCATATATAATTTATAAATTTATATATATGCGCTTACCGACGACGAAGAAAAGAAAAAAAAACTGAGGAATTTTGGTGCTGGTGCAAAAGGAACTTCAACCGGTTGCTTCTGCACAAAACAGGCAAAGAAAAGTTGTTAGTATTTTCAGCAACCAAAGATAGATATTTGGGAACAAATTTCTTCTGCAATATCTAAAAGCAACAGTGTGCTTCTCCAATCGTTTTTTTTATATAAAAAAATAACGAACTATCACTTTGCAGCAACCAGACGCATATACCAAATTCACGTATATGCACCCCTTCAACCCAACTCTTCTTCACAACACAGTTTCATTTTTTATACTCTCCTTTATCATTGCTACACACGCACGCAATACTTATGCATGCACACCACCAACATACACACGTAGCATCGTACACAACGCATGTACTGGCATCGTGAACGACACAAGTCGCATGAACGCGGCGAGGCAGGGGACTGAAGGTGGGAAAGCTTCGGTCTGGCGTGTCGACGAATGTGACTAAGTAGGCGCATGTGTGCGGTGATGGAGTGGAGTGGTGCGAGTGGTTTCCGATGAAGGGAATTCATGGAGTTGTGGGCGGAGGCGGGTGTTGATGCCGAGTGGAGTTGCGACATGGAGATGAGGTCGAGGCGGGTCTCGATTGCGTGCTGGTTTGGTGTGATGGGTTAATGGTCGTAGTCGCCCGGCTTGGCGAGGTCTGGACGTGGTTGGAGAAGGGAATGAGAAGACGGTCGGGGCGCGGTGGCTGTTCAGGTGAAGCTCGGTGCGGTCTGGGTGAAAGGATGGGAGGTAGCGAAGTGGAGTGCGGGTGGCGAAGGAGGTTGCGTGCTTCCTGGTTTCGGCCATACTCTCTCATTTTTTTAGAGAGAAGTATGAAAAAGAAAATAAGAAAAGGAAGAAGAGAAGGATGGAGGAGGCGCATTTACCTGATGCTTGCAAATTGAAGAGAAACATTGAAATGAGAATGAAGAGCTTCCTCAGATTTTTAACTTACAAATTTTTTTTGAGTAACCGTAATAAATTTTTAGAGCTTCCAAATGTCACGCACAATTCCAAAGTTCTCACCGAATTCCCAAACGTCTTCCAACTACCACCATAAATGCTTCAGCTGAGTTTTATTTTCAAATTTTCTTTTGTACACGGGTTAAAGAATTTGGGCTGAAATTTGTTTAACCGGTCCGTCCAAAACGGTTAAATTTATACGACTATTTTTACATCGGACCCCGATTAGCACGAATAAATATACCGTTTTGATCAGTGCGACGGGGCGCTTCCAACGGTACACAGATAATTGTGATACGATAATTTTATAAAAACTCGAATTTACGCCGCTTAAATTATTCGATATGCAAAACAATTTAAACGGAACAGACGGTGACAGTTTTTGACGAAACGAATTACATCATCTTGATCAAAATAATTTTTATAACCGTAAAAAAATATATTTGGATTTGAAAGATAAAATTTACGCAGCTTTTTATGAACTGATATACAGTAAAACGCGAACGAAATTTTCTGTAATATTTTGCGACGAAACTTTTTCTATATTCATATCTAACTGGACGCATCTTATAAATAAAGTTTGGACATTAATTTGAAATCATATATAAATTTCAAATTTTATATTAAAACGATGGATTCTAAAATTTTTAAATTGGGTTGGAAATTCGGAGTCGTTACATACCCGATCGAGTTTGATAGAGTTTTGCTCCTATTATATCGAATTTGATCCGTACTAAATTATAAATCTTAATTCTAACATTTAAGGGATGATTTCGACGTAGATATTTCTTGTTGAACCCAGCAATTTCCACAGAAAATGGATCAAACGATTCATCAATTCATAGAGCATCGACCACCATTTTCCACAAAGCACAAGCAACTAACTTCATCGCTATTATAACAACGAATTGTACATATAAGCACTAAAAGCTATAAAGTGGAAAAAGCATATTACGATGTCGCTGTAAAAGCTCTATGAATTTCGCTGTTATGCACTTTTTGTTTTCCGTTTTGTTGTTTTAGTCTAATTTGCTTAATATTTCTCAATTGTTTAATCTCATATGGTTATTAGAATAAATTAAATTTATTCATAAAACCTTATTTTTGATGATATTTCGGGGTCAAATATCTACATGATCTACAATGATGTTAGCAGTTGAAAGCCCCGCAAAAATATTAGTTCTTTCATTTAGAATGATCATATTATCCATTTTCCATCTTTGAAACTTTTTGAAATGAATAAAATGGTTTGTTCCTTTGATTTCCGATCATGTCCACAAGACAAGGAACTTCAAATGCCGATGCATACAAAAGAGATGTTGAGGAGATCAACAAGACCGTCTTCAGCCTAATGTAGAATAAAACTACACATTGATGACCACAAATTTGTGAAACACGTAAAACTGCAACGGATAGGGTTAAGGGTGGACCGTAAGAACAATTATGTAATTTGATTATATAACTTAATTCTTATAACGAATCTTGTTCGAATAAAATCGGCTTTTGATTTTATGTCTACCGTATATGTTATGTAGTTAAACACATTATGTATATACAAGTATAAAATTATTAGGAACAGTGTTTAGTTGATCGCAGTTGTGAATGTGTTCGTAACCATATGCATTTGATTTGCAAATAAATATACGTCCTTACATGTTCTTAGTCAAGATGTTTTAAGAATATGGTATCAATACATCGATTAAGACTAGTATATGTAACACACTTCATATGATAATAGTGGTTTACTCATGATAGGTGGGGGCATCAAGGATTTATTCACTTGTAGTTATTTGAAACAATTACAAAACAACTCATAGATGATTTTCTATAGATTAATTACATTTAAGTCAAGTAGAAGTAGCGATGTGAAATAGTCTTTTGACTTAAGAGCAGTAGATCTTTAGCATTTAAACTTTGCTTTAATCATTGCCAGTCACATGACATCATTGATTGTGTTACACGCTTAGTTGAGTATTTGTTAAACCGCTTGAAGTGAAAAACTACTCAAAAGAGAATACAACTCATTTGACGTGGAAGGTTAGTATCACTGTAATTGTTAATTAACTTATAATCAAAGTCTTTAACCAAAGTAATCTGGTTAATCAATAAATCTTATCGGATTAAAATTTGGTTCGAATATAATAAACAATAAGAAAATAAATTGCTAATAAAATGACTTGATTTTTAATTACATATTTTTGAATAAATTTATAGGATTTTTCCATAATTTTTAATTTGAAAAATATTTAAATTATTGTTTGACATATTTTTCGACAAACGACGGTACTTTTGAAATTTCATAGAATAAGATAACTGATGTATTTTATTGTTTTTTTTTGGGATCGTGTTGCATTATTGTGCGTGATCGTATTTTATTTTCATCGTTCGCGGTTCGTACGCGAACGAAATGCCGTGTAGTGAAATACTTGAAATTTTAAAATAAATTAGCCCATAACTTGACTTTTCACTCCCTCATCTCTTACTTTTCTTTTCCCCACCCTCATTTTCATTTTCGTCTTCCTCTAAACCAAAAAAATAACCTAGTCTCCATTCAAAAATCAAAATCAAATCACTCCCTTGACGAAAAATTTATAAAATTAGATCTGTGAGATTCGTGAAGTGGAGAGTTCGAATCTTGGTTAGATGAGTGGGTGCAGTCGACATTGGGTTGTTCGACGTGGAGGAGGAGAACTAGTGTTAGCATTTTCCATCGATTGAGGAGGAGGTAGGCTTCGACGTTGGTTGCATTGAGCTTCTCTTGTGAAGGAGCACCGATGGTGATGAAATGGGGAGGTGCGATCATGTATTGGGGGTCGCGGCATTTTTAGGTCGAGGGAGGAGCTGCTACCATCGCGATTTATTAAGGGGTGTCGAGCATCATGTCAGGGGATGGATTTTGGAGATGGAGTTCGTCAAAGTCAATGGGGCATCGTTTCGTCGAGAAACAGAGGAGGAATTGTCGTTAGAAGGTACGACATGGGTGTGTACTTTGTCAACGTATCACAATGCATGATGTTGAAGAGGGAGGGAAGATGGTTTTGAGTTGGTAATTAAATTAATTAAGTAATTAAGTGATTTACTTAAATTATTTAAATTCAAAACTTTATAAAATCTATATCATCTCCATACGAGGTCCAATCGAGACGTGGTTTTTTTATGTTATGATCATAGGAGCGTTATCTACGTACTGGAATTGATTTTGTCAAGTTTGGAGCAAGTGGAATTTTAAGATAAAATCGAACGTCGTTCGATTTTTAATCGAACCAGAACGCTTAAGCGTCAACTGGAATTTCGATGAGTTATCTCACCTTTGGATGAATACTATATGATACATGGTAGTTATAAATTATTATCTTTTGAGCTTGAATGATTTATTGGTTAGGTTGAATTTCCGCTTTGAAAAGCAAATGACATATAAATGAAATACAAGGAATTTTGTAGAGGAAGCCGGATTCTTCACCATTGTTGATTTTAAATTTCAGTTATATACTTGTTCTATAAATTGTTGATTTTAAATTTCACCACACTACTGTCACTATATTCTTCCCAAATCATAAACTGTTCATCACTCTAAAGTGTAATTTGTGTCTAATTAGTAAAACATTATGATTTTTATTTGATTAATCGGAATTTGCAATATATATTTCTCTCTCGATATGATTTTATGATTTTAATCAAAATTCATCATTATTTCAATTACCATTATTTTTTGATGATAACAAAAGGGGGAGAAAGGTTAAGATTTTGGTGGTTGAGTAATGACCTTACCGATATTCAAGAGTTGTTTTTGCAATTACTTTTTCAAATCAATTTTGTATTTTTAATCTGCATGCATCTGCGTAGAGAAAGTTTAATCGTAGGGGGAATCTAGTTGTAGGGGGAGTATACAAATAGGGTGAGCTTGATCAGAACACATCAAACACATTTTTTAGACACAAAATCTTAATATATGTTTGTTATCATTAAAAGAGGAAGATTGTAGAGTATAACGGTTTATGATTTTTATTTGATGGTGATAAACACACACACACACACACACACACACACATATATATATATATATATTTGTTAAATGTATTTGTTATAGTACTATTGCAATATCACAGAATGAAATAAATAAATCAGAATTTCAAATTTTATTCAAACAAAATTTTTATTTCATTACAATTTCAAATAGTACACATTTAGATTCCACTATATTTACACCTTCAAATACAACACTATTTTTCACTCTCGTATACAACAAACTCTCATATGCATTTCACTCACACTCACTCAATCACACTCGATTTTGTTTTTGATATCTTCTTGCTTCAACTATCTTCTTTCCAGTCATCTGCTATACCTGTCAAATAAACAACGCAATAAAATGGAAAAAGAAATAAACCGAAATTGCAAAAATTAAAATATAATTGGATATGATATTGCCTCGGTTTATGGGTTTGTTTTTTTCCATATTTTAGACAGGGACCAAAAATAAATGTGCATGAGCAACTTATGATATGCACAGTATATCATGTGATTATCACAAGGTCGAACATCGATTAAATTGCAGGGAAAAATGCAAGGTCAAGCCCGAAGGCTCAACATAGTGCAAGTAAAAGTGTACACGAGGTCAAGCCCAAACAAGCTCGGACTCAACACAAGTGCGCATACACAACCAAGCAGCAAGATATGTGCAAGTTCAAAGAGTCAAGTGTGCTACAAAAATAAAGCCAGATCAGGGTGGTCAAGTGCACAACCAGGTGCAGTCAAGGTGTGCATCATCAGTTTCAGATACAACCACACACAAGCAAACAAAGGGAAATACATGGTTCAGATACAACAAGAAACATGCATGTGCATACCAGGCTGAAGTGTGGCAAGTAAAAGTGCATGCACACGCACAACAAAAACTCAACCAGAAATTCAACATATCATCAGAGATTAGACTACAACACAACGACAACTGCATCATCCAGTATCACAGGATTACAAAGCATAACCATAAGCTTTATTGACACATCAATATCCATCATTTGACTTAGACATTTCAAGCATCTCATAAGTGAACAACAATGGAGCATCAACACAAAGATGACATACAACCTAGACATCATCACGCAAGGTGCAACACGTGAATCACGCATTCAAGTACCGGGCACAAGTTTATCGATGCTCCAACATATCAACACTAAACTATCATCTCAGTTGAAAACTATAGGACTCAACAACACACACAGGGACATACTCATTAGGCACATGCGAACTACGACTACCAGCAAACAAATGCATATCAGAAACAGACAGTGCGACTGAGCAAGGAACAAAGGACAGTTTAATATCAGTTATGCATATTTCAGTAGGAAGATGAAAAATCAATTTCAGGCCAAAGCTCAGTTTAACATGTCAAGGCCAAGATTAACGTAGTCAATAGCATCAAAATATATTCGAGTATATGTCAGAGAATTCAACGATGAACGAGTCAAGTTTTTCATGAAACGTTCGATCAAAAATCTACGACCGTAGTTTAAATGTAACAACCCGAGTTTTTCTAACACGAAAAACCGGACCATTTAGGTAAAAAGAAGAGGTAGAAGAAGAAGAAATAGAAAACAACATCAGAATCTAACCATCGCAGCGGAACAAAATATAATATATATTAACAGATCTTCACACAAATCAATATTTTATCTGTTTATACAATACATCATCAGAGTACATCAACATCCATAACATACAACTAAATACACAGCGGAAAAATAATAGCAAGTACGAGAGTACGTATCGTCATCCAGCTCGTCTCCTGAGTTCCACATCATCATATCCTGTAACCTATAATACTCGGTCTGACCCGAGCATCATATAAAACAATACCCGAGTCAGTCTGGAAAACCAGCGTGAGAAAATCACACTCAAATTGATTATTAAAGTTTCAAAATCCTTTGAAAACAAAAGCATCTCGTAAGACCACGCCACAAATAAACATGTCGGGTTTTTACCTTACGATAGCTAAACACTTTATATCAAAATCCTCTGATATTATAATAGTGTCTACAGAAAGTAAAATATAATCTAGCTGAAATGCTTGCATCTCACATTTCAACAATAGTTGGGCACAATCAAAACCGTACAAGGCACGTAGGAAGAATGGATTTCCAACGAATGACTAGGCACTGGGGTACCACCTATCACAGTACGTGGCCTAGATCACCGTACCGAGGAGTACGCCCGCTCCCCTGCAACACAAGGCCGGAACCATCCCTTACTGGATGATCCCGAATAAAATCACCCCACGGTTGGGATCAGCAACCGCACCACTAAGCCGAAATAAAAAGGGACATCTAGACAGGGATGACCTTACCCTCCAGTGGGAGCTACCCACGAAGCCTTGCTGCATAACCCCTGATTTTCAGTCATTCCCGGTTGATGAGGTTCGAGGCTAAACGATACCTTTTAGAGAACATATCCCTTAGAATGCCCATCGTCCGCTGATGATGTTTCGCAAGCATTCGTCCATACCAGTCCGTTCTGGGTTTGAACAGAACCGAAGGCACTACTCCTACTACATCCATTTGGAAATATCCTCAGGATTAGTAGCGACTAGCCCTTGCACTTCACAGCTCCATCTTCGACTCTGAACACGTTACACGAAACGTACAAACCGAATCGAAGTGGTATTCGAGTCTCCAGACCTAGAATCCCGGTATACGGAAACCCGATCCCGGTCTCTTCGAAACGATCAGCGCATTGGCCAATATTGATAGTCGGTTATTTAACTATCAATTAACATCCACAAGCAACCATCATACAATAAATAATTTCCCACATTTATTTGCCCAAATATCTTTCCAAGATATAACTCCAAATTTTCAAACTCCTTTTTGAAAACAATTTCAAACAATTTCCGCTTACGGAACACATTTCCAAATATTTATTTCTCTGAAACACCAAGTACAAAACACTTAGATTTTAAAATAATCTTAAAACACTTTACTATAAATATACTTAATAATATTGAAATTTAAAAAAAACTACTTTAATACTTTATTAAAAATATATACTTTAAAATAAACCACTTTATAAATATAAACTAAATTTCTCTTTTTAAAATACAATACCAAATCACTTTTATATAATTACTACAATAATAGATTTTTAAAAATACCTACTTTGAAAAATAACATTTAGAAATAATCAATTTTCTAAAACATGCTTTTAAAAACATACTTAAAACTTTTAACTTATATTTAAAATTGCTTTGAAAACGTACTTGGCTATCCAGAGAAATACACTTCTCATTTCCATTTTTTTTTAAATAAATCAACATTTATTTTAAACCAAACCATATCTTTTTATAAATTCCCACCTTGAATTTATATTCAAATATCCACTGATATTTTATTTTACTTTATAAACCCAGTTTATATCTCCAAAATCTCACTTCTCTTTTAAAATTCCAATTTTAAACAACTAAATCAATTTCCAATTGATTTTCCAATTTACTTTACTTTACTTTGAAATAAATTTTCTTTACTACTTCATTTATTTCAAAATACATTAACTTTTAGATTTATTCCTTTATTTGAGTTAAAACCCTTTTTAACTGAAAATACCAATTTTAAACTTCCAAAATTCCTTCTTTAGCCTTTAATTAAATTTAATCCTTACATTCAAAATAAATCCTTTATTCTTTAAATTTAATATCACTTTAGTTTAAAGTTAATATTTCCCTTGTTATTTCGAAATTCCCTTATTCCAATTCACTTGAATTATTTACTTAAAATTTACTCTTTTATTTCTTTCAAAAATCAATTCAATATATTTTGATAACTCCTTTTATTGAAATATTCAATCCAACCATATCATCCAATATTTCAATCATCAATAAAATCATCACAGGATATCAATATTCATAGAACAGAATATCAAATAATCTAAATAATTTTGAGGAATCCAGTTGGATCCCTCCAACCTGTTTCCCTGCATCCACAAACGTTAGCACAATACCAATTCCACTTCGAGGTGGAATATCGCGGTATATGGGTTTTATAAAATATCATCCGCTATTATGCGGCGCATAGGGTCTCATCCGCTATATAAATGCGGGAATATCAACAAGTCCAATATATACATATGCCAATATGTATATATCGCTATATACTACTATATATATATCATATCAACCAAATCAACCATTCAATCAATTATTTAAATTTAACCATTTAAATTTAAATCTAACTGAGTGAGATTAACTCACCTTTGCTTTTTAATTTGCAGTCCATTCCATCTCGACTTGGTTTCTCGATTTATGACCTTGAATAAACAATTTACGATTTATTACTATTTGAATAAATCAAACAAATAAATTTCCATTTATTTATTTAGTTTCAACTAAAATTCTGATTTGTCTGATTATTAATATCTTGAATGAATTGAACAAATTGTTACTATTTTAATAATTTAACTAACATACGAATTAATTGAACAATTCATTCCCATAAATTTTAAATTAACAAATTATTTAATTTGCAACGAATTACCGAAAAGTAAATAAGTTTATTAACCACATTAATCTCTAATATTCATTATTAAAACAAACTGGTAAATTTCCATTTCTAAACTGTATATAAATTCTTTGCTTCTGAATATATATCCTACTGTAAATAAATCTTGTCCTTAAGAAAACAAATCATTTTTTTTTTTTAACAAGTGAATCACCTCAATTTCCTATTTTAAGATAATCTAGTTAGCCTTACTCACTGACCAACCAAATAAATTAAGGTTAAACTAGCTTAACATTGGATTTCTTCTTTACTAGTAAATCTGAATGTTAATCCTTTGCTTACATTCAAGTTAAACAGTAAGCAAAAGACATAAAAATCTGAACCTATCCTAACTATATTCCTTCTTAAACACCTTCAACTCTGAAAGTGTACAATATTTATTAAGTCACATTAAAATAGATGGTACCTCACCTCACTGTCTAAACCTGGCCTCTTCCTCTACCTCAGCCTTGACAGTCGAGCCTCTCATCATCGCATGCGAGATATAGCCCGAACCAGATCGAAACCCTACGCCCTCAGACGAGCCGCGACTACTTCACGCGCCTCAAGAAGTCGCGACCACGAACCTCGGTACCTCTCTCACAGTTCGAACTCGAACTCGCGTAACCAACTGCAGTCGCCAATCCTCGAAGTTCTGCTCGAAACATCACGTCGCCAGGGTTCGCACTTCACTGCACCGCGATTAACTGGGAAGTCGAGATCGATTGGGATTTGATTGAGGTCGGAATCGACTGCGGTTATGTGGAATCGTCCCCTTGAATTCGAATACGGCTACTAATGATTCTCGAACGAGAATTTATCTGATTAAGAGTATTTTGGGCGTGAATGAATTTGGCCAGAGGAAATCGAAGAGAGATATTCGATTTTAGATTATAAGAGGGCGAACGAAATATAAATTTTGGGAAAAAGGTGAACTGGTGTCGTTCAGCCATTATCTTTTGTTATTTAGAGAAGACGCGTGTTTATTAGGCAAGACACGTGTTATACCAAGAGAAACATGTGTTTTGAACTGCCTTGCGGGTCTGCATAGGCTTGCTACAGGTGTTGAGAAATGAAAGCAAAAAGCACTGATGGGAGATATATTGACCAGTTATAATATTAAATTTTCAATTTAATTTCAACGCGTTTACATTCCATACGATCACACGACAACTCCAAACGCTCCGAAATTTAAAATCCGATAAAAATACAATATTACGGATCCAATGGAACTGGTTTCACTGAATTCCGAGACTGTGCCTCGGACGGCTATTTTTAAATATCGATTCAAACGATATAATTTCAAAACTGAATAAAACTCTTTAAAATTCCATTTTAAAAGTTCTATCATCTTCAGTATTAACAATATAAATTTTCTGAACCTTTGAACTATTTTTAACAGGCTTAAAATCAAGAATCAATATTTTACCCAATCCCGATAATTAAATTTAATAATTAATTATCCAAATAAATACTGTATATTTGAAATTAAAGTTAATAATTATCTTTTGAATATTTAAAATTAATTAAATATTCCTATTTCAAATGCTCAAAAATTCCGGGTCGTCACATTCCTCCCCCCTTAAAAGAATTTCGTCCTCGAAATTACCAGTTAAGAGAAATGATTCGATACCCGTTCTTTTTTCCAATCCAAATAGTTTTAACAACTTTCCATAACAATCTTTTTATTAATGATACACTAATCATCCTTTAACTTCCCAAACTTATTCATAAGTTCAACCCATACCACCTACTTATCCATTCAAATTTAAATTTGAATTCAAATTTTAACTTATCAAAATTTCTCAAAATTTTTCTAACTCCCTAAATTTCCGAAAAATTTCGCCAGCGTCTCCTTTGCGCGGCTAGCTCGGTACTACTACAAAATGGCTCTACGGCCTCCCAATCTCAAAAAGAAAACAAAAAGCCAAGTGGCTGGATCCAAAACCCAATCAAATTTCATATAGAAATTCAAATACATACCTTTTTGTCGGGCCATTAAATTTTATCTTCTAAATCAAAAATCCCAATTTATCCATTGCTTTTATACACCTGTATATCCTACTAAGCAATAATATCCACTCACAATTCCAAAGTCATTTTATCGACTTCTTTACAAATTTCCAATATTTGTTTTACTTAAGCCCGTACGATGCACATATATCATCCGTACGCAATATCACATTCGATCGCTCAATCGATCACACAATTTCACTTCCGAACTAGTATCGTCCACCCGACTTCCTAGTGCGGACTCAGATCTGGTTCCTTGATCAGAAACCGTCATTCTCCTTGCATAGCCACAAACTATGATAGAGAATATCCAGAATCAATCAACAATCCATATCCAGGTTCGCCGTCGAAAATCGAGTGAAAAATCCTGATTCGGATCGATAAAACTATCTCGAAATTCTGTGTTCGACATCTGGACCAAATAGCTATGCGAATAAAATAATATACGTACATCTTACGTATAAATTCCAATTGATTACCAATTATATCAATTCTCTTTTATTCACATTCATTTTGATTGTTATCCCCTTATTCACAACTATCCCATTTCACAACTTCAGTTTTAGTCTTCATTCAACTATTCACTCAGTATATATATTTTATTTTTCCATTCCAAAATTACTAAGTATATTTCCACTACAAATTTTCTTAAGAATTTCATTCTTCACTTCTTAAGTTCATATAAATTTTCTTATATCTATTTACTACTTCACCGCCGAAGTGTATATATTCAAATTGAACTCCCATTTCATATGAATTCCAACTTACTTCAATTTACTACTTCATTTCAAATATAAATACTTATTCCACATTTCATTCAGATTTTCATTTCTAATAATTTTCTTAAATTCAATTCATCTCCAACTTCCAAAAAATGAATTTTATTTAGCTCGAAAACAATCCAAGTTAATTCATTCAATAACTATTTCTCAACTTATTTAAACCACTCCTCTGTTGAGTTCAGTTTCCATTCAACATTCACTTAAGTAAATAACTTAAGTTTATTTTCCATTTAACCAACCCTTTTAAAGTTTTATTTCCATCTTTCATTTGATTCTTATTTAATCAAATTCCATCCATTTATTTATTTAATATAAGTGGTTCATTCACTCAATCATTATGAATTTTATTTTATTAATAACCAGGCCATTTCCAATTTATTTTCACTTATTTGGATTTTATTTAAAAATTAAGATTGCTCATCTTAGTCGTTTCCATTTGATAATTACAATTCCAAATTATAACTCTTAATGGTTCAAAGAAATGAATTCCCATTTATGACTTACAATTTCATTTCTATTCATAAGTTTAACTTACTTGCTTAAGACCTGGGACTATTCATTTAAGTCCATTTTCATCTTTACAATCAAATTTTCAAATTATTACACTTAAGAACTTAAGAATATGAATTTCTTTACACAATTATAAGCATTTTACATTACCTTTATATCCAATTCAATTCAACTTCAACTTATTTACATTTAATTCAATTCCAATTCTCAATTTTATTTAACTTATCTTAAGTTAAATTCAAATATATTTTATTTACCTTCATATATTCGAATTAAATTTTAATTCCAGGATACAATTTTATACAAGTTTTACAATTCATTCACCTTCACGTTCTCTAACTCTTTTATCTACCAGCTTATATTACTCATTGAGTAAATTTTATCTCATAATTATAATCCCAGAATTTAACTTTCATTCCTTTCTTATTTCAATCAACTTCATTCTATACTTTATATTGTTGATTCATTTAAATTTCCACATTTAAATTTTAAATAGAATTCCCAGAATTCAATTGCCCGGTTTTATTTCAAAACCATTTTGAATCCATAAATAATTCATACATATCTGGTATATCACCTCAAATTCCCAATTTCCAAAATAATCTGCTTTTACCAAACAATTTTCCCTTTGAATTTCAAAACCAACCCAATTCACAATCATTTCCAATTTAAAACAGTTTGGTAGCAATTTCTCTTTGGAAACTCGAAAATAGACATCGATGATGCTGCAGTCATCACCGAAATTATTTTCCAGCGACCAAAAGAGAATTTAATGCTTTTATCACTTTAAAACATTTCAAACATTTTAAATCCCAAATCCTACCAGATTTCAATTCAATTCCAAAAATATTCATGAAATAATATCACCATTATTTTCCCAAAACCTTTAAAAACTATTTTTAAATCCAAAGGAATTTAAACCTTTCCCAAAACTTCAAATTCAAAATCCATTAAATTTTATATCCAAACATTACTTGGAATTCTATCACAATTTATTTCAAGTTATAAGTCACTTTTACCATTTACATTTACAAATTTCATTTGTTTATGAATTTATCTCCTTTGATTATAAATCACATTTGTAATTCACATTTGTATATAAAGTTTATCTCAATTTATAAATTTCATTTATAGTCTATATTTCAAATTCCATTTTGTTATATAAATTTATTCTTCAACTTAGGTTATAAGTTCCAATTTCTACTCAATAATGAGACTAACTCATTATTGTCATTTTCTAACAACCAAGCATCCAAATATATAACTATAATAATTTCAAATAATTATTTCTTTTATATACAAAATAATTTGGGCAAAATTATTTCATTCACCCTATTTAAAACAATATTGTGTCGAACTGTTCTATTCAAGTGTTTAGAAACCCCTTCGATACAGTTGTCCAGACTGTGCCGACGAAGGTTCATATGCCACTCAATAAATCAACCAACACAATATAAAACCATTTTATATTCACTAACAAATACGCGCTCATATCTATTAATACTCTCAAAATTCCCACCAGAGCCAAGGTTATCGCTAGCCTAAGCTCTGATACCACTGTAACAACCCGAGTTTTTCTAACACGAAAAACCGGACCATTTAGGTAAAAAGAAGAGGTAGAAGAAGAAGAAATAGAAAACAACATCAGAATCTAACCATCGCAGCGGAACAAAATATAATATATATTAACAGATCTTCACACAAATCAATATTTTATCTGTTTATACAATACATCATCAGAGTACATCAACATCCATAACATACAACTAAATACACAGCGGAAAAATAATAGCAAGTACGAGAGTACGTATCGTCATCCAGCTCGTCTCCTGAGCTCCACATCATCATATCCTGGAACCTATAATACTCGGTCTGACCCGAGCATCATATAAAACAATACCCGAGTCAGTCTGGAAAACCAGCGTGAGAAAATCACACTCAAATTGATTATTAAAGTTTCAAAATCCTTTGAAAACAAAAGCATCTCGTAAGACCACGCCACAAATAAACATGTCGGGTTGTTACATTAAAATTGAAATGAAATTGAAAAATTCAAATCCAAGAATTCAAACAGAAATATAGGGATTCAATCCCTATAAATAACCCATATCATCATCAATATTATTCAAGTTGAGTTCGAACAAAACAAAAAAGAGGAAAAATAAATTATCACGTATCCAGGGCCGACCCCAGGGCAAGGCGGGCAAGACAGCCGCCTAGGGCAACCGACCTGGTGGGGGCAACGACGTGGTGGTGGTGGTGGGTTCAGTCATTTATTTAGATAAAAATGGGTTATATAATAACAAAAATAATTGATAATGTAGTGAGGTGGTTTGGTTATTGTCATTTAAATCAAGCAATCAAAGTTCGAGTATGGAAAGTTGTAAGTTTTTGGGGCAATTTTTTTAAGTTTGGACTAGGGCAACGTGACCGGTTGGACCGGGCCTGCACGTATCAATTTATCAGCATTCAACTCGACGACGAAGCGACCGAGATGACTCAAGCAAGGAAATTGATTGACGAAACAACCAAGACAAATAAATCCCTTCAATCGATTAATCAGAAAAATCGACAGCTTCGAAAGGAAACCCTAAATTGAATCGGACAAAGAAAAAGGACTACGGGCTAAAAGTGAAAAGGGGAAGATATTTCCTCTAATTTTATTTGGGTCCCATTTTTATTTTGGGCTGTATTTTTTTAAGAGTTTCTTATTTTTATTGTATTTTGTTTATTAACTTTGTAAAACTTTAGTTTTTAACTAGGTGCGAACTACGAGGCGTAGATCAAGAATTCGCGACTCGAGGCTGAATTGTGGAAGAGTTTTAAGCGTAGGGTTAGAATAATCAGTTTAGCAAGAGTCGCGAGTTTATAGGGTTTGTAAGCGTTATATTGTTTAATTTTTAGTGAAAAACCTTAAGGGCAGCAATAGATAGGTTTTGCTGAAACTGGATAAACTTGTGTGTCGCTTTTATTTCCACATTTACTCTATTATTATTTGGGCTGCAATTTTTATTATTTTGTAAATTTAATGTTAATTCTATTCACTCCTACGGAGTTAATTCCATCCTACACCGTTTATGATCGTGGCTGTAATTTTTGTCTTTTACCATGCTTAAATCGGCGCTGCTATCGCGCATGGTTATGGGCAATAAACCTCAAATTGCTTTTTTGGTTTTTGTTTTTTTGGGTCCCAGGGGAGATGTCAGATGCTACAGATGAAAACGATTGCCCAGTATATGCTACATGATTAAGTATCAAATAAATATAAAATTAACGTTACAGTGCTGTTGCTTTTTACCAAACCTTCTAATGATAGATAGCTTTATAATCGTCATTTAACGATAATCACACCCATGCCCAAATCGTATACGCTTCAAATTTGTGCGCAGCGGTGGGCCATGCTTTGTATCTGGCATCGTGTTAAAATAAGGGAGAGAATAATACTGTTCTATTGGCTCGTTGTTTCATTATTTTGTATCAAATTTTAATATCAAATATCCATCAACTAGATTAAAGAGAGTAATTTCGAAGACAAAAATAGAAAATAGATTCGAGACGGTGGCGGTAGCTCCTATTGTACGAACTACGAAGCTTCGTATCTCAAAATACACGTATGCCAATCATTATTTGCACAATCTTTTTAATCATGTGCATGCATGTTACAAATCAAAATTAATTCACCAATTTTGTTGCAACTCGACTGCTAAAACATGCATATACACATAAAAGTGGTACCTTATTGAAAAACTAACATATATATACTGATCATATATTTGTGAAATTCAAATTTTATACGTATTGTTTAAACCATACATAGTACTGTATTATTTTAACATGGTATTTTTTGTTTTAAAGAAGGGAAAATTTGCATAGGCCTAGTCAAATCAAATTAACTCCTATACAAAAGCTCAAAAGGAGTGATCAAAATTGAAATGGTTGGTACAAAAGTTCGTATTGATGTATTACTTGATCAAGTAGAGTTTATTTTTACAATCATACAAGCGTCTAGAAATATTGAATCCAAAATTTTGAGTCCTTACTTCAAAAGTTTCACTATTTATCTGATGGTTAGCATTAACCAGTGATTGAACATGTTAAATTAATTTAAACTAGAAGATTCGAATTTTTTTGAAGTTTCTTATACAAATTTAACAAACTTTAGGTTCTTTCGTGGCACACGATAACATTTTCGATGGCAATTTGGTAATGCTAACAAAAAATTTTAATAGCATTTTTGAGATTTTTGGCATCACTGGTAGAATAGAAGATGATTTGTATAACTAATAAAAACAAATGTACGTATTGCAGGATTAGCATTAGCTTTACTCTTCGTGTGTGGGTTCACCATATGTACTTAAAATGCATTTATCTTGCTAATATTTGCTATTAGCGGTGGTATACCAAATCCGTATTACACCAAGAAACTAATCCATAAATAACATTACATTTCTCTTTTATTAACAACACAAAATTTGCATTTTTTAATATTCTTTATAAAAAAACAAATTGAAAAAGCAAAAATAAAAAATCATTAAAATTCAAATGCATATTTATTTGTGTTAAAATTGGGATGCAGTTTATGCATAGGGTCGGCAGAGCTGACAATCATCATCAGAATCAGTAGATTATGAATAATGAATATAATATTCAGATTTAAAGCATATTTTAGCTGAAAAATAATGGGCGATACTTTGAATAATCTCATATGAGTCACATCTATCAATTTCCATGATCATCCACAAGCCTTTTTAATCATAATTAATACACACACTTGTAACAATAGAAAAGCATTTTGAGGTATACAATGAATACATTTGCTTGTTGGGAACTTCATGGCCGCCTAAGCAAACACTTGCTTCATTTACACACTACAAGCTGCAGTAATTTAACGGTTTCTACATCAAAAATTTAAAAAACTCTAAACCACATCATGTAGTATCATCTTCTGACCCATATACAAGAAGATCATTAATGTTTCCTTGTAATATGCTAAAACAGTAAAAAAGAAAAACATTCTTCTTGAACTGTAAAATAAAAAGCAGAGCAAAATGAATCCAAAAAAAAAACTGAGCTAGATGTTAAACAAAACTTGCCCGACTCAAATTAGCCCTATAGCTCAAAAGTAACAAGAGATTCTGAATGTCCTTCCATTGGTACTTAGATAATTGTTAGGCACACGCAACACATCTGTCAATATTCCATTCATAAAATATATTCATTATCTTTCTCATTATATTTAATCCACATTTGTCATTTTGCACCGTAATTTAAAACTCAAATGTTCTATATAACTCACTCACACCATCCTTCGTTTCAAGATAAACTAAAGATTTTGTATTTGGAAAGGAATGGGCAATAGTCTAAGATGCTGTATAGCTTGTGTGTTGCCATGCGGAGCCTTAGATTTGATAAGAGTAGTCCATTTAAATGGGCAAGTCGATGTTTATAGTAGACAGGTGTACGCGAAGGAAATACTGGATGCGAATCCGGGTCATGTTTTGAGCAAACCCTGTTCGCAAGGCGTTTCCAGTAAGATCATGGTTGTGTCTTCCAGTGCAGAGTTGAAGCGTGGTAGCATTTACTTCTTGATTCCCAATAAGGCTTTGCCTGCGAAAAAATGCAGTAATGTGAAAAGAGAGAGTCGTAAAGCAGTGAAGGAGGTAGAAAGAAGAAGACAGGGAGGAAGAAAGAGCGAGGTTTCGCTATGGAGGCCTAATCTTGACAGTATATATGAAGATTAGTTGATTGAGTAGATCTTTCTTCTTTATTTATTTTTTTTAATTTTTTTCTTGAATCTTTAATGCTTTTTTTTTTGGGTCTTAAAGATCTCTTTTATGTACATAGATGTGTATTCCATGGATGTAAATTTGGTTCTTTTGTGAACAAATTGAACTGGATTTGTGGAACTTGTTCAGCACTTTGCAGCAATAATTGCACTTTTGAATCAAATATCAAACGGTTGGTAATTTGAGCACTTAGGAAATTTTACCCGACCTAATGTATCTCAGGCAAGTCTCCATTCTAAATCGGTCGGACTTTGTATGGCTTAAATTATACATTTTAAAATCTAGACCCAACCCAATTCTAGTTTCGGATCGGTATGATCCGATTCCGATCGGATAACAACACTAAAAATTCATATATTTCAATATTTTCTATCTGACATTTCGAGTTGGTTTTAAGTAAGAATGATATTTTTCATCATTTAGATACGAGCTGAGATCTATAAGATTCGGTTTGAATTCAGATATTCTCACGTCGAATTAGATTTACGGTTCTCGATTTTAATTGCTAGGAATTTGCAAAGTTAATTACTGAATATACTGAAATGTATTGACTGAATTAGATAATAGCATCTTTAATCCAAATGTTTGAATATATGGACAATTCACTGTTTTGGTGTTCAGCATCTGTGATTCAACTCTAAAATTGATTGTTACCATTATTTAAGAAGCTTTGTAAAAATTCAACTAAGTTTTATTGTTCCACTTAGTTGTACATATATAAAATCAAGCATGTTTTGTAACTATTTTTCCTTTCGTCCTCAAAATAGCAAAGTGTATGTATTTCAATGCGTGGTGCCTGGATTCATTCATGTACATTATTTTTTTAACTTGGAAATTGACAGTAGACTAACCTGCTAGTACCATTGTCTTAAGCAGTAGTACAAATCCGAGGTTCGAATCATAATACACGAGTTTCGAACTCATTACCTCAGAACATAAGGCTGATCACCTCACCATTGGAACGTGTACCTTGGTCTTAGTTAATTACAGTGCCCTTCAGCTAGGCATAGACATATCTTTATCCCATTTTTTTTTCCTTCTACCGTATAATCAGGCGTGAGTATAAAGTTCCACCTTTTTTCTTGAGTGTAAGACTAGTATAAATAAATTAGAAGAATCAAATGCAACAAATAAAGTTTCAAAATATACGTTAATAATCAATTATTGATTAGAGAAAACAAAACATTCATTTGTCCTCATTGCAGTTTGATTGGATCCGACGCACCGTTCGTTACTTTAGTGAACATATTTAATTTGGTTGACTAGTTTATTTTGGCTCCTCCACATGATTTCCGTAATTTAAGAGACAATCCACGAATAAAGAAAAGTAAGACTGATATATCAGAGAACGTGCAATTTGGTCATTTTGAAATTCCACTCCAACTTCATTTGAGTTGCTGCTCCATGTTATTGAAACACATTGATACAAGTGAAAATGAAGATACCATCAATGTTATTAAACACATTGATAAACATATGAATTAATTGTTTGATGGCTGCAGCATTTATGAACTGGAATGTTTGATGAACTGGAATTCATTAATTACGGTTGGCGTCTGATTCGTCGGGCTTCATTCAATCATTTTTTCTCAATGGAACAAATCGATGAACCCCGCTTATGGCGTGTCGAACGTGATAGCAACTCAATCTGAACAAATATTTTATTGGAAAGGGTACCTTAGGAAGAGTTGTTTGGCTGATATCTACCACTCAAAATACCTTTCGGATGTTATAACAACCTGAGGATTAGTTACTTATCCAACCTGTTAAATGTAGGATAAGTTACACAATATTCAAATGCACGTCTATTGCTCAAATTTCTCGTAAGCATAACAAACTGGTTCGGCACAGCCCAACCCAATCTAAGTCGGTCCGACACATCCAAGCTCACCAGTTCATGCTGGCCCATACACACAATCTGGTCCCAAGTCAGTCCATCTTCTCAGCTACGCTCCATGTCCTTGATCGACCGACTCAACTGAACTCAAGGTGGCTTCAACAACCAATTGTCCAAAGAAGACCTGGCTTAAGTGCGATCCGTCTTTGGTACGGCTTCATCATAGCCCATCGTCAGCTGGTCCCAGATATCCCGTCTCGTCATCCCTTAGCCGACCTGATACATACCTTGCAAATTGGTCCTTAGCATCCATCTTTCCTCGGCAAGCGCTAGTGGCAAGCGACCCACCAACACCTAGAAGAAGATACTCACATGCCTTGTCACATAGACATACAAAAGTAAACGACGATCAATACAGCCAATCGTACTATGACGGTAGAAAATTTTCCAAAAGCATGCATACTCCAGTAGCACACCACCAACGTTAAATGCACATTAAATGCAAAACACGCACTTGGTACAGAGGGATATTTGGCATACTTCTCAACTACACATTCCACATCACCTTTAAAGTTGTCTTCCATCAGCCCATACGACCAAATCGATGACCATACTTGCTTCTGGGCTGTTTGTTACGCAATCTCATCACTCTATCATCCATCTCAGCTAATATTAATAACCCATACCATAAAACATAAAAGAGGTTGAAAGCTGGTTTTTATGCTCGAAACACATATTTCCAGCAAGCAAATCTTCTTAAAACTTTTAAGATTAGCAACTTTTTTAGTTTTAAATGTGTAATAGCTTATTATTCTCTTGTAATATTTTGTAGTTGTAAGAGAGAAATATAGTACGTAATCTTTATAGTGAATGTAGACAGGCTTGGCCGAACCACTCTATATCATCATGTCATTTACTATAATTTGCTTGTCTTCTCCTCATTTTACATAATGTCTACTGTTAACAAGTAACATTTTCCTGCATAGATGCATTAGTCTAATTCTGAGGTTGGCTAATTTATTAGTCACTATTTTGGCATTAGAAGGAGACTTCTAAAATCAATCACATTTCTTCATTTTTTTCTTCTCTACACACTCTTTTCACGTTTCATCGTGTCAAATCCTAATGGTGAGAATGAACTTATTAACTCTAATGACCATGAAACTAATGATAACACGATAGCCAGCACTAACAACCTTATCCCCGAGCTCAGCACTGTATGTGGCGAAGTGTGCTCCAAAGCCTGAATAACGTTGGAACTCTAGCCTGCAAGGTAAATGAACCGAAAACGAGGTTGGATGCCCATACAACTATGAACTTTGTTCCACCTCCCCATCCAGTGGTTGAATTAACTCCACTTCAACCTGTTCTCCTCAATGTTTATGACCTCATGAACACCGTCGAAGTCCAAGGTAGAGTGGTGCCTGAAACTTCGGTCGTTGATGTTCATGCCCATCCAAGAAGACATGTTGTGCATGTGCCAAGTCACGTTTATTAACATTGACCCGGAGATAGCTGTTCACAGGGAACCAAGGCATCATTGCTCTCCTTCAGCAGAACGACAATCAACTTTTGAATGCCTTCAGGTGGCAAACAGAGCTCAAGACCTAAGGTTTGAGCGTCTTAGTTATGGTGCCAATGCCATCGACGGAGAGCCAAAGGTCCCATCGGTGCACTCTCGATCCCATATGGGGAAACAAGGCTTAGGTTGAGTGAGCGACAAGTCAGTTCACCACGGTTTCCCTTTGTGCATACGAAGAGGAGGTCTCCCACTCTAGCTTGCCAAAATCACCATCACCTCACCGTCACCTATCTTCCACTCCATAAAGTCGTCGGTTGAGTCCACAATCGATTATTGTCCAAACCATCCCGCTGTAGGCCGATGTTGGCCTTTGGATGGAAGTGAACATCCTTTGCCAACAGCTTAATAAAATTCAAGCCTAGAATGTCGAGTGTAAAGCTTTTTCAAATAAGGAGAATGGTGAGACATTTTTCAAGGAAATCTTGACACTTACATCCACCACCGATGGTATGCCTTCACTCATGCTAACTAGCTTTTTGGCCCAACTAAGTGCTTACTCTTCCCCTCCACTCTCATAGGACCGACCTCATGCTGGTTCCTGCACTTACAACCGGGCAACATCCATTCTTAGGCACAACTACGTGTAGAGTTCAAGACCATATACTTCACTTAAAAACCCATGGTACGATGGCTAGTTAGCTAGGTAACATCAGACATGGGACGACCGAGAGTCTTTAGTTATATGTGAACCGCTTCAATAAAAAATCCAACTAGGCTAGGGCCATGGACAAGAATAACTCGATTGTAGCCCTCTGTTTGGGGTCAAATATAAGTCGAGAATGTGAAAGTAGCTTCAAAAATAGCCGGCTACCTCCCTAACTATCATCTATCATAGGTGAAAGACATAATAAGGATGGAGGATGCAGATCTTTCCGACAATAATAATTAAACCCAACGTACCACTCAAGCCGGTCCTTGTTATAAACAATGAGGCAATGGTCGAAGCGAGCATAGATTGGCACCTAACATAGGTCTAGGTATGCTAATTATGCTACTCGAATAGGGATATGGAGATAATATATCTCACGATTCAGGTCCGAGTGCAATTTCAAAGACCAAACGCCACCACAAGTGGAAGAAGGGAGGAACCTCGTGGCAACAACAAATATTGCCAATTCTATCAAATCAATGGCCACTCCACCAATAAGTGATTGGTGCTCAAAGATGAAATTGAAAGATTAATCCGAGAAGATATGCTTTTACAGTTTGTTCGGCATCAAGTGGAATAAAGGATACCTCAAAATAACCAACCGGCACCACCCCAACAACCCATAGGAAGTCACTCCTTGGATCCTCTTATAAATTCGAAGCATCCCTTGCCATGAGCAGGAGCAAAAATAAAGGAGATAAACGTGTCACCATGGATAACTGGATGGTGCCCCTTGTCAAATACTTAATAAGCAAGGAACTTCCCATTGATCGAAAGAAAGCCAGAAAGACTCTTTACCGGGCTCCCCACTACATGATTATAGATAAGAAGCTCTAAAAACAGGTGTACTCCATACCACTTTAGTGGTGTGTGACTGAAGGCAAAACCGACTAGATCGTGAAAGAGCTACATGAAGGGTTTTATGAGGATCATACCGAGGGGTAGAGCTTAGCAGAAAAGACTGCCCAAAAAGGCTACTATTGGCCTACTATGATCGTAGATTCTATGGATTACGTCAAGAAAGGAGACCGGTGTTAATGTTTCATCAAGGTCCATAGAGCCTCTCCTAGCTTCCTTACCCCCATGACTTCCCATGCCCGTTCGACACATAAGGAATTGACTTTATAGGAAAGATGCCTAGCGCCAGTGAAGGGTTCAATCACTCCATAGTCACCATCGACTTTCACAAAATAGGTAAAGGCCTACCTCATTACTGAAGTCACCACCCCAAGGTCTTGAACCTCATCATAAAAAACATTGTCTGCTATTTCGGCAATGCCACTCAATTCGAGAGTAGTCTCTTTCAAGACTTCTACGTAAGGAATGGGATTGAGAAATGTTTCACTTTTATTTCTCATCTCCAAGAAAATGGACAAGTCGAGGACACCAACCAAACCATCAAATCAACACTCAAGAAACATTTTGCAAAAGCAAAAGGGAACTAGGATAAAGAACTACCGCTCATTCTTTAGTCCTATTGCACATCCATCAACACTTCAACCATCAAAACTCCTTTCTCGCCTTCCTATAGGTACGAAGCTATGCTATCCATCGAGGTAGATATTCCATTACCTCGACATCTTACCAATGAGCCTGAGCAAAATGATGATACTTAAGCTTGGGCTCGACACAGTTAAAAAAAAAGAACCAAAGCTGAACTTCACACCAAAGCCTACAAGAGGAAGATAACCAAGCACTACAACTCAAGAGTAAAGCTCCGGAAATTTGTTATCGGTGACCTAGTTCTACACCGAATGTTCGCAAATGTAGAGAACCCGACTAAAGGGTTTTTTGACCGGAACTGGGAGAAGCCATATGTTATAAGCGATGTCTTATAAAATGGTGCTTACCGCCTCTCTCACCCAAATGAAACCCACATTTCCCGCATTTGGAACACCGCACACCTCCGAGCTTATCATGTATGAGAGCTAGCCATAATTATAAAGCTATGCAATACATCTTTTGCGAAGAATATATCAAAGGCTTCTAAGCCAACTTTGTTTAACACGATCTCCAAGGCTATCCAACGAGAATGAGTTATTATGTTCTCATTACCATGTTTAGGGATGACCGATCTCTACTACCAAGGACCGTGCAAGCCATTCAATGCTCCTTTTCTTGTCGATCGACTATCCAGTGAGGATGAATTACCATTGTAATGATCTGACCTTAATAGTACTTGGAAACCTAGAACCATAATGCCACCTGATTTAAACAAATACCATTAAGGGAGAACCGTCAGGGTAAGAGTAACAAAACAATGTACATGTAGTGTACATATCTCATACATCAGATGGAATAAAACATAATAAGAAACATTAAAATACTTTACTTGAGGTAGAAATAAATACGAGTTCTAATGAAAAAGGTAAATAAGGCAACATATGTGCCATAAAGTACATGAAAGTTACAACCAAGTTCAAACGTAGAAATATAGATAGATATATACTATTTTGAAATTTCTTCTAGAGTTTTCATAGCGACTCCCTCTAGAATATTCGAACCTTCTCTTATTATCCTCTAGGGTAGGGGAAAGGGAGAGGAGTCGGGCAAAGTTGACTGATACGGTCAATTTCATAATGCATTGCAAAACATATAAATGCATTATAATTGCATTAAAATAAGTAAACATACCTCCCTATTCACCAACTATATGAAATTCTTTAAGATGATAATAAGAAGGTATAAAAGCATGACTAAATTTTATAAAGGCTGATATTAACCCCCTTAAAGGTTAATTAGCAAACGAGTGGCAAATATACCTAGGCGTTACGCCTCGAGATCACAACGGATAAGTGTATTCGCCTACGTAGACAAATTGATACAGTTGTTGCATTGACAAAAGTTTATGCCAACTAGTCACATGAGATCATAAATATATAACACTAAGTGTGTAACATCTCAAAAAATCAGTAAGAATTAAATAAGTAAATTAAATTAAATTAAGTAGGAGTAAAAATAATTTCTTTGTAAAAGTTGGAATTTGGCCACGAAAGTTATTCCCTTTCATTTGTGGAAATTTTTTGATCTGTTTACATATATAATATGATGAAAATAGAGCTCAAACGAAGAAGTTATGAGCATTTGAAGTTTTTAGGTTTAAAATAATCTAATTCGAATTAAAATTCAAATAAATAATTAAATATAAAATTTGAAATTTGTAATTAACTGAGATTAGACGTGAGGTTAAAAAATTGTTAACATTAAAAATTAACGTTAAAAGTATAATAAAGGAATTAAATAAAACAACGGTACAAAAATAATTACGTTCCCAAAATAGGCAGAGCATTCAACCCCGACCCCAATCGGTTGACCACTAGCAGTCGACTAATGTGTATAGGGTGGTCGACCGCTCTTGTTGGTGGTGGTTAGGAGGATTTTCCTATCAACAAACATTCCATATTTATCCGTTTGTAACTTATTTTCATCCCACGGTTATTGTACATTTCAACCTCTATAAATAAGACCCTAGACTCCTCACTTTTATTCACAAATATTTTGGGAATATCTGCAAAGTTCTATCAGTTCATCTCTTCTTAGATTCAAAAAACTCCATTAGGGTTTCAGATAAGAAATCCTGTATACCTATCTTTATTTATTATTTAATTTCTAATACTCTTTTCCTTCAACCTTTTTAAACTGGTATATATACAAATCCCTTGTTGTATATATCAATAAGAAGAGATCCGTAGGAGACTATAATGGGCGTTTTAAATCCAAAGAGAAGCAAAGGTAAGGACCAACTGTCAGTAGAAAACATTTGCATTTTTATTTTAGTAATTGATTAGTGTATTATGGATTTGAATATGCCTTGGGGGTTTTGGGTTTACAAAAATAATACAAAATGAAATCCCCAAAACTCCCATAATTCGAAATATCAATTCTTGTTGGAATTCTCAATTGTGTACGTTAAATTGTTGGAATATGTAGTTTTTGCAGTTTTTGGTGATTTCAATTTTTATTCCACTCCTCTTTAATTCTAATTTGATAATGAAGTTTCAAAAAAAGAATAGGGTGTAAAGTATGAATTTATTTGTAGTTTACACCATTTATTCCATATGAAAATAAAGGAGAAATGTTTAAATTCTTTGTATTAGAGGAGTTGAATAGATATTTAAACTAGAATTTAAATTTCTATTTTTTAGATTATTCCATGATTTGATGTGATAGATTGAGTTGAAAATTTTTATTATGTCAAGTCTGTTTATTACAATTTTTGAATATGAATGTTGAATTCTTTGTTAAGGATAATGAAATTCCTTATTATGGACATTGGAAATATGACACCACTGATAATATGGAAAAAGAACTTGTATTATTGTTGTTAGAAAGGAATTGACATTTAACATTAGTTAGAGCTTGATCTCCGCGCGCATAGAAAATAATATGTGCATATTTATTTATATATTAATTACTATAAATAACGTACAATTATAGCGTATTAATTGTGTAGTTAATTGGTAATAATTGTTTTTAAATCCCCATTAGGAAAGTAATTGATTTGTTAGTGCAAAATAAGAAGAAATTCTTATATAGCCTAATTAATGGACCCGGTGAGATGTGTGATAATATATAGAGTGTTGTAATATATAGCTAAGTTATAAGGGGTGCGAGGTCTGTCAAAAGACCTACGAAAGTCTATCCAGCTTATCTGGCTACCAGTAGTGTTTCTTTGAGGCTGATGTAAGACATCACCTATGATAAGTAACTACGTTGATTAGAGGTTGGTCCCAATTCTTTTTGGTAAATCTGCCCATTTAATATGTCTACCAGTACCTATGAATAATGGGGTAATGTGAGACTTCATCGTGGGTACGGGTCATAAGACGAAAAACCTGCTTTGGGGTTTTAGAGGTATTAAGTGATTGTTTGAGGGCCCACCTTCTTCCCCAAATGAAGTATTAAATGGTCAGGATTGGGTTTAGGCACGGTTAAGGATTTCTCAGAAAGGTCTACTTCAATAAGAAGTATTAAGTGTTCGAAAAGATTTCCATGCAATGTCAGCTGGATAGATGTCTATATGGAGTCCGCCTTGGGATAGGTATTAAATAATGGAGGGCAACCTCAATTGAGGTCTTAAATGGTCAGAGTCTGTCTATTTTTTAGTAAAAGGAACTAAGTAGCTTGGGTTCCATCTCTTGCATTGTTAGACATTTATGACATTGATTATGGGTTATGAGATTTAGAAACCTACTTCGGGAATGGAAGGTATTAAGTGGTTTATTGAGGGCCCACCTCCTTTCCTTATATGAACTATTAAATGGTTTTAAACATGTAAGACGTATTAGTATTTTGACATATATTACCCACGTACTAAAATAATAAGGCTTGAGGTTTTTATTCACCAGACACTTATTGTTCTGACTCCCTCCTCATTACAACATAGGTTAAGGAAGGAGTGATAATGATGATGATACTTGAAGATGGCGTGAGCAAATCTTGTGGCAGATATTGTTATTTATTTATGATGCTTTTGATTGTACCCATGAAATAATACTTCTGAATAAATGATGTAAAAGTTATTGTGGAGACCGTGGTTTATTCTATATTATGACATTTGAATTTATTTTGAAATAAATGGGTATTATTTGCTATTATACTTTGTTCCTTCCACTGTCAATTCTGAAAGAATAGTTATAGTTGTGCATTATTTTTCTTTTTACCAATCGACAGTCGGCTTTGGAATGGATCCAAGTTTTGATGGGTCTTATCTGGGTTGGAATTTAGCCTTTTTCAGGGTGGGTTGTTACATTAGGTATCAAAGCTTAGGTTACCCAATCAATGGGAAGAATATACGTATGAATGGCATGCTTGTTATTTTTGAAAAGGTTTTTCAAAAGGTTTTAATATAAATATATACTCTTATTCTGAACATATGCCTAACTCTATAAATTCCGACTATAGAAGTAGTTGCAAACATATTTCGAAAGAATAGGCAAAGTGACTATGGGTTGAAAAAATAAATAGAGATAAATAAGAAGTGGACTGAGAAGGGCATGGCCACAACATATGGAAGCACTCCAGAAGCTGAATAGTACTTGACTCCTTTGTTGGATCTAGACTTCTGTGACGCCCCACTCCGAGACCCACATTAGCAAAGAGTATTACAAGGTAACACCGTCTGTTAATGCGGAGAATAGAGCTGGTTAGGAGCGACCATCTATATCCTTGCCTTAATTATCTACTGAATACGTCGACAAGGTAGCATATATCTATTTTTCTCAAGTGGATCGACATATCCAATAAATACTTAACACAAAGCCATAGGTGGCTGAAAGATTTATCAGAATAAATATAACAACTCAAATGTAATACACATCACAGAACAGTTAATCATTTCACATATACAGATACATTACAGAGTTTACAAAATGATACATGCCAAGTGGTAAAGCAAACCACAATATACAGATGAGTCAATAGAGTATATATCAAAGTTATAGACAAAAAGGACTACACAAAAAGCTATAACAAAAAGGAGCTAGCGGAGTAGTCCATGCGGAAGCAAAATAGGCTAAGTCCAATGTACCTAACCTGAAACATCTCGGTCTGACCCGAGTATAAAATACATGGGTCAGTCTAGCTGAATAAATCAGTCAGATAAACTAAATGATAATGAACATACAAGATCATAAAGTACCACCAATATCTCCAAAAGAGATAACCAAATCATCTAACATAAGATGAATCAAAACAAGCCTCATATCATCGGCAATTCCAATAAACAAAGGATATCGTATCCCAAAACAAGGAACAATATTACTCCCACTTAAGAGATATTCCAAAACCCCGCCATATCGACAATCATAAGCATTAGTGGAAACATATCCAAAAATCAATGCAACATAGCAAAGAATAGTGCCCACGTAGGCAATATAAATTTCCACGGGGTAGTCGCACTCATATCGTGTGGTTCCATGTAACCATACGCCCAGGGGCGATACACACGAAGGCTCTGCTCCCAGGGGCGATACACACGAAGGCTCTGCTCCCACATAGGAGCAGTTGTCCACATAGACAAAGCCAACATAATACTCCCACATAGGAGTAAATTTCCACATAGACAATCAATGACCCACATAGGTCCAATACTGGCCACCGAAGCTAATGTGTCACAGACTCTTGGAGAGGAACCCGAAAAATGTTAACGTGAGTCCCATACCCCACGTTCGCACTAAATGGTTTACTAACCGTTAGTCAATTTCACACTCAAAGCAGTACAAAGTTCACCTCATCTCATCGGTAAACTAGACCCAAAAGTCAAAACGGTCAAACAAATAGATTAGGAATTAACTGAAAAGATAAACGCACGTGTTCATTGCACGCGTTTTATTTAATCATTTAATTCTCCTTCCTCTTCGCTCGAAGTGCAAAGTTGTGTGTGTTTTGAATAGAAATTATAAATTGGAGAAACGAGACAATTTGAAAAGATCATTTTATAAAAACCCATGTATGAAGAGTCATCAAAGTCAAAGAATGCAATAACAATTAATTGGAGCAACACGAATCAATGAAACAATGGAAATTCCATCAAAAATAGGCAAATAGGCAAAAACAGGCAATTCCAGACGTCTGGGGGTCAATCCAGACATCTTGATTTAGGTTCTGGAAATTCAAAAACCCTACAGATCTCTAGAGGGTGGCTTCAGACGTCTGACAGGGTGGTTCAGACGTCTACCAAGGGGTTTCAGACGTTTGAAAGGGGGTTTCAGACATCTGACTCTGTTTTTTGCCATTTTTATAAAGTTACAACTTCCTTATAATTGTGGACCCTATATGCATATTAAATAATAGGGGTAGAAAACATAGATCAAAAAGTTGTAACTCCAAAATTTAATAGACAATGAATGTGCAATAATCGAGGAGTTACAAGAAATTAAATAGATTAATGAGACCATTAAGGTAAATTTTGGATAAGTAAATAAATGTCTTTAGTAAATGTCCGTTAAGATAATACATACAAAGTGTTATTTACGGAGGCAATGAATAAAAATGTTAGGTATTAATTAAATTTTATAAAGCATAATATTTGCAAACATCCAAAAGTTAGTGTTAGGAAATCAATTCTATGGTTTTGATGATAACAACTATACAATGGAAATCGAATATGCATATATATCTATATTTACAGGTTATTGGTAAAGTAACATCACCAAAGAGACAAGAACAAAGACCCAAAAGAAGTATCAAGAGGCTACAAGTCGAGAGAATTGGAGAAGGAATGATACAGGCACAAGAAAAGCAACATGCACAAATCCAGACGTCTGAGTGCACTTACCAGACATCTGACTGAATTCTCTGGTTCGCATATCAGTCAAAACCAGACGTTTGGTAAATATACTCAGACGTCTGACAAGCAACTTTATACAAAAAATATATGAAGACCAGACGTCTGAAATATTTTCCAAACGTCTGATTTT
This sequence comes from Allium fistulosum, assembly GCA_030737815.1. Classification (NCBI taxonomy): domain Eukaryota; kingdom Viridiplantae; phylum Streptophyta; class Magnoliopsida; order Asparagales; family Amaryllidaceae; genus Allium; species Allium fistulosum. The sequence goes on from CM060901.1 coordinate 392,913,910, forward strand.
GAACTCGGTTGTGTATATTCAAAGTACAACTGTCATATTTGAAAAGACACGATCGCTCCTCTTCACTGCAACTCTTCATCACCATTGGAAGCGACCTTAGAGCACTTGCTAACAGATGCAACTACACAAAGGATCTCTCTACCACTATAAATAACATCAGGAATTCAAGAGAAGATCTCACCTGACTTACTTGCACTTTCTATATATTCTTGATCTCTAGCAATCTATGCTTGTACTCTACTCTTCCAAATATACAGTTCCTCATAGACAACAATCTCTAGATATATATTGGAAGCATTTGCACTAAATAGTCAAAATCCGTGTAATAGAGAACACACAGTTGACAAAGAAACTCTGCTATTGTAAACCTGTTCCTCCGGGTGAAGTGAGGCTTATTCGGTAAAAGGAAATTCCGAAGAGGAGCTTCGGGACTGGACGTAGGACGAGAGGCCCGAACCAGTATAAAATCTCTGGTGTCATTATACTTGCTTACATTCTTTAATATTATTACAATATAGTTTAAATTAGTCACATACTTGTCATTTGCATAATCGATCCATCATACTATAGACTTACATTTGGTATCAAAGCAAGGTTTGATCAAAATACAGTAACACGTTTTTGAATCACTTTAATATGGCAAGTATTTTTAAAGAAGGACAATCCACAGCTCGACCCCCACTTTTTAATGGCTCTAACTATGCATACTGGTCAACACGCATGAGAAATTTTATGGAAGCTAATGGTCTAGAAATTTGGTCAGCAACTCAAGATAAATATGAAGCACCTACTACTGCTAGGAACACATGGACCGATGCACAAAAGACCTTAGCATCAAATAATGCTAAAGCTATGAATATTTTATTTTGTTCTCTAGATAAAAATGAATTTTCACGCGTCATGTTATGTACAACTGCATTTGACATTTGGCGTACCTTGCAAATAACACACGAAGGTACAACAAAGGTCAAACAAACTAAAATTTCAATTTTGCAAAACCAATTTTCGTCATTTAAAATAAAGCAAAATGAAACTATTGTTGATATGTATTCTAGATTTCAAACTATCCAACATGATCTTATGGCATTAGGAGTTAAATTTACCGATTTTGATTTAGTTTCTCGAATACTCAACTCTTTAACATCAGATTGGGAAAGGAAAGTTTTAGCTATTGAAGAAGCTAATGATCTCTCTACTCTCAAAACTGAAGAGTTGATAGGAAATTTAATGTCATATGAAGCTAATTTGCAGGCACGAAAAGAACTAAATTCAGAAAAGAAAAACATAGCATTTCCAGCAATAAAAAATGATGATTCTGATTTAGATGAAGAAGAGATAGTCTTTATTGCCAAGAACTACAACAGATTCAAGAAATTTAGAAAGATGACAAAATTCCAAAAAGAAGGGAAGTCCAACACAATAAACTTATCTCAAATTAAGTGCTATGAATGTGATCAATACAGACATATGAAGAAAGATTGCCCCAAACTCAATAATGATAAAAAGAAGAACAAATTTGAAAAATTCAAGAAGAAGAAGGCTTTCAAAGTCACATGGGAAGACTCGGATTCTTCATCATCTAAAAGTGATAGTGATGGAGAACAAGCTAATGTGTGTTTTATGGCACAAACTGATGAGGTATGTCCGGAACTTAGCTATGGCGAATTATTAGAACTTAGCATGGAATTAGATGATAAATTTAGACAAATTAAAAAATTGAATAAAGAATATATAGCTAAAATAAATAGATTAGAACTTGAAGTAGGAATGTTAAAAGATGAAAAAATTATCTTAGAAGAAGAACTAGAATTATCTCAAGAAAAAATTCAAAATAATTTGATAGAGAGTAAGGATATTATTATTGATTTTGAAAATACTAAAATAGTAAAGGATGATTTACTAAAAGAAAAGGTCAATTTAGAAAGCAATATTGAAATATTGAAAATTGAAAATTTAGGACTAAAAGAAAAATTAGATAAAATCACAAATAATGTTTCAAAATTCAATAAAGGGAAACAAGATTTGGAAAATCTTATCAAAACTTCAAAACCATCTGGAAATAGAAATGGAATAGGATTTAAAAATATTTCTAAACAAAAAGGAAATGAAGAAAAAAATATTTTTTACACAAAAACCAAAAGTTTATCTAAGTCTAAAATGAATACCGAAACTATGAAGATTTGGATTCCTAATACAAATAATAATTTGATTAAACAAAAACATATTGATAATTTCTTAGAGAATGTAGTTTATAATAAAAATTATATTTACAAAGGTACCAAACCATCATGGGTATGGCTACCTTCTCCTAACAATTAGGACCCTAACAAAAATATATGGGTACCAATTAAAACATCTTTTATTTTGCAGGTGCCTAAAATAAAAAATAAGGAGAAATGGATACTAGATAGCGGATGCTCCAAGCATATGACTGGAAATTCAAAAATGTTATCAAATATAACATACATCGATGGTGGAACGGTAACCTTTGGAGATAATTCAAAAGGATATGTCGTTGGCACTGGAGAAGTCATCAATTATGGTATTTCTAACTCTCCTATTATTACAAATGTTTTATTATTAGAAAATCTAAAACACAATCTACTAAGCATTAGTCAATTATGCGACAAAGGCTTTCAAATAAATTTCGAAAAAGATAGATGTAATATTTTAGATAATAACAAACAACTTATATTTGAAGGTTTTAGAAACAAAAATATTTGTGTATTAAACATGAATATTAATAAAAATTCAAATTTATGTTTAACCGCCAAACATAATGATCCATGGTTATGGCATAAACGTTTTTGTCACATCAACTTGAAAAATATTAATAAATTGGCAAAATATGAGTTAGCCAGAGGTTTACCTAAAATAAATTACAAAGTAGAAAATTTATGTGACGGTTGTCAAATTGGAAAACTAAAGAAAACTTCTTTTAAATCTAAAAATAATATGTGTACAAAACAATCATTAGAATTATTACATTTAGATTTATTTGGTCCAACACAAATACTATTTATAAATCACAACAAATATGTTTTTGTCATAGTTGATGATTTTTCAAGGTATACATGGACCCTGTTTTTAAAACATAAAAGCGATACTCTTGAAATGTTTAAAATATTTGCGAAAAGAATTAGAACACAAATGGACTTGAAAATTAAGAATATTCGAAGTGATCACGAAGGAGAATTCGAAAACGATCTTTTTACTTATTTTTGCAATAAGAAAGGAATAAGCCATAATTTTTCTTTTTCTTGAACACCTCAACAAAACGGTGTAGTAGAAAGAAAAAATCGTACGTTACAAGAATGTGCACGAACATTATTAAGTAGTAGCGGTTTACCAAAACATTTTTGGGCAGAAGCTATTGCCACATCTTGTTACGTATTAAATTGAGTAACCATACGCCCGATGACTAAACAAACTTGTTTTGAAATATTTTTTGGAAGAAAACCTAAAGTATCATACTTTAAAACTTTCGGTTCAAAATTCTTTATATTAAATACAAAAGATAACTTAGGAAAATTTGCTCCGAAGGCCGATGAAGGTATTTTTGTCGGATATTCTGATCGTAGCAAAGCATATAGAATTTTCAATAAACGAAATAACACTATTGAAGAAAGTTTACTTGTTTCGTTCGACGAAAATTTATTTAACAATCATACTAATGATGAAGAAGAGACTATTCCAATAACAAATTCAACAAATTCTATTAATAATGAAACAAATGTGCAAAATAACACTTTAATATTGTCCCCTAAGATTCTTAAGAATCATCCAAAAGATAATATCATTGGAGATCTCAATTCTAGAGTAACTAGAAATCAACTTAATCAAATAAGCCATGTAGCATTTGTATCAAATCTTGAACCAAAAAATTATAAAGAAGCTTCAAAAGATAACTTTTGGATAATGGCTATGCAAGAAGAATTAAATCAATTTGAACGTAGTAATGTTTGGGAACTAGTTCCAAGACCTGAAGACCAATCAGTTATAGGAACAAAATGGGTATTTAAAAACAAAGCTGACGAGAATGGAAATATTGTAAGAAATAAAGCATGTTTAGTTGCTCAAGATTATAATCAAGAAGAAGGCATCGACTACGACGAAACTTTTGTACCAGTAGCAAGACTCGAGGCCATACGAACCTTACTTGCTTTTGCAAATCATCACAATTTTAAATTGTTTCAAATGGATGTCAAATGTGCTTTCTTAAATGGTTTTATTAAAGAAAACGTATATGTTGAACAACCTCCTTTATTTACTCATGAAAAATATCCCGATCATGTATTTAAATTACAAAAAGCTTTATATGGTTTAAAACAAGCTCCTCGAGCTTGGTACGAACGACTTGAAAATCACTTAATTTCATCGGGTTTTCAAATAGGTAAAATTGATACAACTTTATTTATTAAACGAGAAGATAACAATATTCTAGTTGTGCAAATTTACGTAGACGATATTATTTTCGGTTCAACTAATGAAAATCTATGTAGTCAATTCTCAACAATTATGACAAATGAATTTGAAATGTCTCACATGGGAGAATTAAATTTCTTTTTAGGTTTACAAATAAAACAACTTGAAAATGGTATTTTTATTCACCAAGAAAAATATTGTAACGACTTATTATGACGCTTTGGAATGGATAAAATTTCAAGCAAACCAACACCGATGAGTACTACTGTTCATTTAGAAAAAGATGAAAACAAAAAAGACTTTGATGAAAAATTATATCGAAGCATGATTGGCTCTTTACTCTATTTAACGGCCAGTCGACCCGATATTATGATGAGCGTATGTCTTTGTGCTCGATTTCAAGCAAAACCAAAAGAATCTCATCTAAGAGCTGTTAAGCGTATTTTACGTTATCTATCTAGTACTAGAGATTATGGTTTGTTTTACCCTAAAGGATCATCATTTGAACTAGTCACATATAGTGATGCAGATTTCGGAGGGTGTAGAACAGATCGTAAGAGTACTAGTGGAACATGTCACTTTATCGGACAATCATTAGTTTCATGGTTTAGCAAAAAACAAAATTGTGTCTCTTTATCTACTTGCGAAGCCGAATATATTTTAGCAGCTTTAGCGTGTGCATAAGTAATATACATGCAACAAACACTTATGGACTTCGGCAAAAGTATCAATAAATCTCCAATATATTGTGATAATTGAAGTGCAATAAATTTATCAAAAAACCTTGTCAATCACTCACGAACTAAGCATATATATATATATACGACATCATTTTTTACGAGACAATGTTGAAAAAGGGAATATCTTATTAGAATACGTAAATACCGAAAATCAGATAGCTGATATCTTTACAAAACCGTTAAATGAACAAACTTTAATTAAACTCTGACATGATTTAGGGATTTGCTCTCTCCATGATCTTATTACTGGATAATTCTTGCTTCATATAGCTTATATTTAGTCAAGTATTTTTCTATCCACAAATTATAATCATTAATTCATACACCCTTTGTTTTTTAGATAGTTAGTTTCTCTAAAAATAAAATTTTAACATATATAAAATGCCATACTTCAAAAGAAAAATATATCAATACAATTCTTATTTTTCATCAAACAAAGTATAGCCATGTCTTCTGATAACTCTTATATCTCCATCTCAATGCCTATGCCAGATAGCTCGGTTGATACACCCCAGCGACTTCCTACACCCACACCAATTCATGAACTAACGCATAGGTGGACTTCATATCATACGGGATTTACTCCTGATAACAAGAAGACCAAAAGATCTCTGTTTATATCTCCCAACACAAAGGAGAAAATTGATGAAATTCATCATTATCAGAAACAACAGATAGATCTTCAAAGAGAACTATATTTTGAGCAAAAAGTCACAGCACGTCGCCTAAGCTTTTGGAACAAGTAGCAATGAAGTTTTGTCCGTCACAAAAGAAAGATTTCCATGATCCACTCCAAAAACCTTGTAGTTCTTTAGATCCCTCGTCTTCATATCGTACTCCTTCGGATCCATCGCCTAGACGATTTTCTAGCTCTCCGAGAACCCACGAACGTGGTAATATATGGTCTCCACTTAAACCATGGAGGGATGACAACTCGGGAGATCGCAAAACTCCATCGCCATCAAAATAAATTATATTTGTATGTATTTATAATTATTTGTTATTTTTATATAACAATAAAATTACTTGTTATAAAGATTCGAGAAATAAGCAAAACCATCAATTTTTAAAGCTATTTTTAGTCACACTGCTTATTTTAGACGTCTGCCTCTTGCATTCAGACGTCTGACACAATGATATACGTCTCAAAATTAAGAACTGTGCATATGTCAGACTTCTGATACACCCCCCGGATGTCTGAAATTTTGCTCTGTCTGCTACAAAGAAAAATCAGAACATTTCAGACGTCTGAACTAAGATCCAGACGTCTGCCATAGTTCTTTGTCTCTACGAATTTTCAAATTTGATCAAACCAGACGTCTACATCAAAAAACCAGACGTCTAATTTTATCTACATCATTCAAATTAGGGCAAACCAGACGTCTGATCTCTAATCTAGACGTCTGATTCCCAATCGACTAATTTGATCAACATAAAGCTTCTCCAAAGGAATCGTAGACTTTAGGAATCATAGACTTTAGGTTTTTAAAATATTGTACAAATCTATGTTTGTAATCACTCTTCAAGTTTAAATGAAATTTCTCTTTTTTGATTATTGGCTTCGATTATATAATTCTTTTTGATAATGTCAAAGGGGGAGAAATATAAGTATAATCATATAAACATTCAAAATAAGCACATATTCAGGGGGAGATTTTTTAATCTATATATAAGTACATTGAATAGTTCTCATCATCAAAAAGGGGGCACTACAAGAAAAATTGCTTTTAACAGCAATGGGGAACAGCGTTTAAAAGTTGATTGCTGTTGTTGAACCTTTTATAGGTAGGAAAAACTAAAAACAACACAGTAAAACGCTGAGATTTTTATTCAGCAATTTGTGAAATATCGTTCCCTCTAAAAATTTCATTACCGCGTAAATTAATTTCCCTCTTCTAGCCAAAATAAGAAACCTAAATCACCTACGCCTCCAAATCTTAATTGCTTCCCTCTTCTAGCCAAAAATAACTCACACAATCCACGTTTACTTCTCAATTCAGGATCAAAGTCAAACCAGGCGATGGTACTAAAATCACAATCACACAATCCACGTTCGCGTCTCAATTCAATGAAATCGCACCTAAGAACCTCACTGCTGAAAATTGCAACTGCGAGAATCGGTCTTTGGAACTTGATGAGGTTGCGGTTGGCTGGGCGGTGCTCGAAGAGGTGGAAATAAAGATTGGTTTTGTTGGCGAAGTTGATCAAGTTGAATAAGTTGAATTGGTGGAGATTGCTGAAGGTTGGTGGGTTCGAATAAGGGGATTTCGGTGAGGCAATTTGTGAAGTTGATGATGATAGTTTGGGGTCTGTTAGGTGGCAAGTTGCGGTGTGTGATTGGAGGAGTTCGCTCGATATTCGTAGGAAATTGATGAATCTGGGATAGTGGTACGTAGGCGAGCAAGCAGTGGTAAGTGGTGCTAATATTCTTTGACAGTAGCATAGATTTGCTCTGATTGGTCAATATTTTCGTTTCCCTGCAAAAAGTGGCAAGGGTATACAATTTTGTATGTAAAGTGTTTCTGATGTTCTGTATTCTTTGGTGATATTATCAGTACCATAGATGAAGTCGGTCCTGTTTCTCCTCTAGCTTCTAGCGTGGCTGCTGGAATATCGGGAGTAGTTGCTGCTGCGTCTTCTCACACCTTTGATACTGCTAGAACTCGATCCCAGTGCATCGTCACACCTAAGGTATATTAAAATTCCTTTCTGGTATGGTGAGTTTCATCCGATAGCTTCATATGATATCAAGCGGTTCAATTAGGTAGTAGCTGTGCATGGTTGATCATGTTTAGCAAATACTGGTTTAGATTATATATCCTTTAATTGAAAATAAAAAACAAGTATGAATAATATCTTAATATTTTGTTTGGGTTCATATGGAGAATCCATTGGAATCAAGTTACTTTTGTCAGGCAACACTGCACTGTGTCCGATGAGCTTTAACATTTCAACAAAATCACCTAGCTAAAATTTTGAAATTTGTTTAGGGCCAGCTCTGACTTGTAAATACTAGCTGCCTTTTCATTAAGACAATCTTAATGGTTTTAGGGCTTTGTTGTATTTGAGTAACCAAGTCATCTTAGTGTAAACTTTAAATACATTTCTGTCCCACATTCATCTTGGCATATATACCTATGGTTTTTATATATATATATATTGCAAGGATTGGCTACAACTTTATTTCCCTCGATTTCAACCCCCCATTCCAATTTAAATAATATAATGAGGTTGCAAAAGAGAGAATATATTATTCAAATTGCAATGTGTTGTTGAAATTAGGGGGAAATAGAGGCGTAGCAAAAATGAGGTAGCCGATCCGTGCCCATATGTATGTATGTATGTGCGCGCGTGCGTGTTCATGTGTGTGGATAATGGGTGCAAACAAGGTGAAGATTCACTCTGGAAATATCAACGTGGATAATGTGTTAAGTAGAAAATTGAAATTTGTTAGTAGTGGTATTTCTCTATATTGATATATGTTCAGTCTAGAGCATAGACATCATGTCCTTTTTTCTGTTGTCAACCAATTTGCATATGTTTTCGTGATTAAATTTCATACGAACATGTTGTGATGGCATTGACTGGCTACTATGAAGAGTGTGATATCAAATTCGGATTGAAACTTAAAAAATGAAGACGATATGTAAATTGTAGTAATTTGTCAACAACATGCAAATATTTTGGTCCATGTTTTCTCACATATATAGTTCATGATTCAAAGTTGGATATTTCACTTCAGGTCTACACTCTAGTTGAAAATATTCAGAAAAGTAATTCCTTGTATCAGACATGATGTGAAATATCCAACTTCGAATCATGAATATGTTTTGAACACTTTTTTCTCTGATAAAAACAGGACAACTTTTCATTTTTTATTCTGGTTAAATTGGGCAGTTTTGAGTACAAAGTTAGGCAAATCTGAATTTTAATTTATTTTGTTTGCACGAACATGTGCTACACTGCTACTTGCCTTCGCTTAAGTCAAGCATGCTTTGTTTTTCAAATGTTAGTTCTAATGATCACATTTGCCTTTAAATTCTCATAATATTTACCTGTAAATTGTGTGATACCCAAACAACTTATACTATTGTAAACAGTTTTTAAGTTATAATTAACACCGCCGCTATTTTCAATTAACAGCTCGATCTCTCTGCCATTACCACTAAACAATATTTCATCCTCAACCTTTAGAAAATAAGGAAGGTTCATGTGATCCAATACCACCTCTAGAATTCATTTTTTAATATCCCCTCGTTGGCTTTAACCAACATTTTGCTTTTGTTAGAAAATTTAAAGCCCTTAGCTGGGCTCTATAAATGCTGTAGCAGGCCCCTAAATATGGTGTTCTATAGTCGTGGTTACATAATATGTTTGTTAACTTTTAGAACTTCACTTGATTTGACCATTATGTTTTTACACTCTGTGTAGTAATTTTAATTTGCATTTATGAACTGTAATCACTACAAGAAAAGTTATTTATAACAGCACCGAAGCTCAGCGTTTGGACGCCTACTGCAGTTGAAAATCCTTTTATAAATGAAAAAAAAACAAAACAATGCATTATAAAAGCGTAGAGATTAACTTGAAATAGACCATGTTGAATACAAATTCATTACTATGCACTGATCAGGAGACATTATTGGGCAGTTATTGTTTATTATTTCTATGCATCAATGTATTAATGTATTTAAATAACATTTTCTAAATATATTCTACATCAAAGTATTTAAATAACATTCATTTTTGTATGGACAAAAATAAATAGTTTATTAACAAGATTATTACATTAGGAGATAGAGAAAGAACACGTTTTAGAAAAGTTTAAGCATTTTAACTGTATAACTAAATAAATTTTATAATATAATATTTGATTTTAGTTCTCTAACTATGGAAACATACATTTAGGAAATGATTTTGTTGCTATCACTACAAGAAAATATATTATTGATTTCCCATTGGAACATCATTGTAACTGAACTTGCTATCTTTTGGTTCGTTATGGTTTGGAAAATCAACTAGTCGCGCTATAATTTGACCTCACCCGCAAAAACATAAGAGAAGCGGCAACTTTTTTTTATCCCTCTCATTTCTCTACCTTGTTTGAATATTTATTTATTGTGTTTAAACTGGAATTCAAACTAGGATGGATGCATTTATGTATTTGTGTTAACTAATACGTGTAAGTTCCTAATATATTTGTGTTAATCTTGTTAAATATTTCTTTATCAATACCAAGTTTCCTATGCAATGATTAGGGTTGTTTTACTCATTTCATCTGTAGCAGAGAAGAAAAATCATTTATTTAGCAGTATGCACTAGTTTGTAGAAGAATGTTGGCATTAGATTGGATCGGTGAGTCCAGTTATGAAGTAATCATTTTGCATGACGCATGGTAAAAGATCAAGTAATTGTTAAAAATATAAATTTGCTTAATATGCATCAATTTTGATAATATTTTGTTCTAAAGTCTGATATTAATATTAATGATTAAAAAATTGAATTTTGATTTCTGTAGGTGGTCACTTGGGGCTATCATGAATGCAGACCCTTTAATAAATTACACTACAGGAAAAACCTGAGGTGGCGTTGATCATAGTGATGTGAAACCTCTTTAAATCATTCAGCCTCAAGGTCACTTTGTTGAATGGCAAAAGGTACTCTTTTGATCTAATAATATCTGTATGTTATCTTATATTAATTTGGTCATTTTCACAAACATGATGTGATACGATAGTAATAGCATGATAGGTGGTGTGCAATTTGCATGCTCAACTCTACTAATATTTTTCTTTGACTTTACATTGTCAAGTAAATTTATCAATTGTGTAATTTTACTCTAATACACTTTTTAGTACACTCGATCATTACAAATATTTTAACACCTTGTTAACAAGGAATCAAGTTTTTAAAGTAAAACAAACACGATTTTGTTATGTTTAATGTTTGAAGACTACTGCAGGGTATTGAAACTAATGGAGTAAAGCATGTTATGCAATTAATATCGTGAGTTAAAATATAAGTCATTCTGATTTGAATTATGTGAAACTAAAGCTTTCGTGAAGTCAGAACATGTCCAAGACCAAAACGAACACGATCAACGAACTGAAATGTATTAAGATCGATGTGTGACATTTACTGCTCTGTTTACTATAAAATTCAAATATTTCACCATTTAAATTCATTACTTTGCAAAGTAAACACGACAAGTGCTCAATAAAGAAGGTTGACACCTCCGTGGATGCATACTGCATCATATTCTTTTGAGATTAGAAAGACTTGTTTTCTATTCAGACATGGAGTAATGTTTGTGTTTAAATAATAAATGTAGGTTATCCTTGAGAAAGTATTGTGAAATTACACGACTCTGTTGATAGGTCATAAGGTTTTGTCAACCAACTCATTTCTCCATGAACAGGCATTTCAAATATTATAAATGTAGACAGATTTTGGTATTTGGAAAGCAACAGAAATGATAAGCGTTCAAACTAACCGTTATTATTTTTTATGCTACAGAAATATCCCATCCTTTAAAAAAACGACCCCAGTTATTTTCATCGGTAGAATAACTTTTAACCAAGTCATTGCTTTACTCAAAATTAATCGGTCAAACTGGTAAATTGTCGAGATAGATAAAGCATAGAGTGCTTTTGGCTCTTCCTGTTATACGTTGTGTTACATGAATTTGCAACTAATTAGCAAAAGCAAAACTCATTTGTTAACATGCTTTACTCCATTTGTTATACGTTGTGTTACATGAATTTGCAACTAATTATGAAGAAATATTAAGAGGTGTACTAAAAGATGAATGCTGAATTATGTGAGCATCACTCATCACTTTTGATTAAATGATATGAAAAATTGCTTTATACAAAGCAAATATTGATTTCATTTTTTAGTTTATTTGTTACAGTAGGTTATGCTTTTAATTTAGTACCATTCACCACTCCCAATCAAATAATCCTCTATCATCACTATCAATCAAACAATCCTTTTATTTATCACACAAATGCTGATATTTTTTATTTTGGTGTTTTGATATTTGATTTTTACCTTCTAATTTTGATTTGATGATTGGCAGTAATATATTTTTTACCTTCTAATTTCTGTTGGCAGGTCTTTGTTAAGGAAATCCAGAGCATTAGCTTGATCTTTGCAACATGAACGCTCACCCTATTATAATGGTTCAGTAAAAGACTCTAGGACAATTTCTGAAGTCGTAGTTTTCTGTCTTTCACTTGAGCACTGAGGTTTCAGCGTGTTGTTTTCCCTTTTCAGAATAGGTATGTCTTTATTCATATGTAAAGCTAATGCCTGTGTCTGTCTCCCCTATTGCTTAATTGGTTGTTGTAGATTCATTTCCTATATATATGTATACGTACATATGTATGTATGTGTGTGTGTATAACACTTCACACATGCAATATATGAGAAAACATAAAAACAGACTCCATGCTTTACTGGATTCAGAGGGCACCTATGTGTATGACCAACAAGGACTTATTTCACAAGCTCTATCTTACTATGCTACATTGTTCAATGGTCAAGCATTGTCCTTTCCTCCTCTCATACATCCAGTTGAACTGATAAATAAATATCAAAAACACACACACACACATGCTATATATATCATGGCTGCAAAAACTGCAAATATGATAATGATGAAAAACATGGCATACAAGTCCTTCCTTCCAGAAAAAAGAGTAAAATTAAATGTTAACTGCATGCAAACGAGTTGCTAATTTACAAATCGGCAATGTTATTTTTTGTTCGAAATAAAAAAAGTGAAGGATGATGCACATTAAATGGTAAAAACACAAACATGAACTGATCATAATAACATTTAGGATCGTAGATTTGTAGGATCTGTGTGTCTAAGCAACTCAGTACCATAGTTGTAATAATTTACATAAACAGGAAATGCTATGCCCAATTTAATTTTGCAATGGTTTGAGCTGGAGTGCCAGAGTATGTATATATATATAAATGGAAGCAACAGTTCCTTGAGGCCATTTCTAATCATTTTGGCAAATTAAAGTTATCAAGTACAATGCCAAATTATCATCTGTCTAGTAAATGATTAGCTAGAAGCATATTGTGATTTTAGCATGGTTTGATCTACAATAAGAATCTATATATCAAACCATGGATTATGATATATTGCAAGTATAAATTTGTTAAATGAAATTTATAGAATCAAATGGTAAGGAAAACCATTTGCAATCAGTTATGATATATGTGCAGTTGGAGGTTGAACAGAGAGGTTTGCTGATGGGGGAGTGAAGTTTTTTGTGGTTTATTGAAGTGATTTGTGGTGGTATATGAGAGATTTGAGAGCAAGGCAGTAAGGGGTTGAAGGGGATGTGCAGCAGTGGGTTGTTTGTTGATGGTGGTCAGAAAAGTTTGGTGATGAGATGTTGACAGTTTATGAAGGAGATGGTTGAGGGGGTTTGAGGAGCAGTAGCACTGCAAGTTATATGTATGCATAGTTGATAATGTAAATGTACAGTTGAGAAAGTAAAAACAAGTGGAGGATGTGGTGGAGGATTGTTCAGTGGTTGACTATGGTATCACTGGTAGGCTTGTTGTAGCAAGGAGATGGTTTGACTGTAATGTTGTGTGTTTGGTTTTGCTGGAGGTTGTGGGTGGAATGTTGAAGGCAGGTTGAGTTTGCTGTTGAAGTGCACTGATGGGTGGAAGTGGTATGGGGTTAGTAATGGTAGCTGTTAGTAGGATGGTCAATGGGTTGAAGTATGTGCAGTTGCAATTGTTGTGGGTGTTGTATGTATGCACAGTTTGGAAGTGCAGTGGTTCAGGGGTTGTTGTGTTGACAGTTCGATATAATGATAGGATGATATGATGATGATGATTAGCAGTGAGGAGGAGTTGTATGTAGAAGTTAGGAGGTGGAGTTTAGCAAGGAGATTGGTCAGTTAAGGTGATGGTGGAGATGGCTGTAATGAGGAAGGCAGTGGTGATGCACAGAGGTGAGGCGATGCACAGAAGTTAGGGGTAATATGATCAGGTGGAGGCAGTTTGGAGATGTAGTTGTGATTTTCAGTGAATTGCTGACAATGAAAAATATTATTGTGAATGTGCAGGGTACTGTTGTGTTGATGGTGGTTGAATGGTGAGGGATGGTAGCAGCAACGCAGTGATGTGAGAAGTAATGCAGTAGTGAATGTTTGTAGAAGGTGTTCACTAGTATGTGAATGTTGCAGTTTTGGTTGAGAGGCAGTGTTCACATCTACTGTCCGCAGAAAAATAATACAAATCGTGCACAGTTTTTAAGTTACGTAAATGACTTCTGCCTGTTTAAATTCCTACCAGTTACAACATACAATCGAAGACAAAAAGTATCGTAAATTGAAACTGAACAGTTTCCTACATTTATTTCATCAGACTACCAAAGGTCACCATCTGTTACATCTACAGTCTTATATAATCTACCATCCATCTATTACTTGCTTAAATCATTATTTCTGTTCCATCTTTTCTAAAAATGGATTTTATCCATTGGATATAAATTTTGGCGTAGTTAAGCATTTTAGCATATAAAACTTCAAATTTTTAGATGGCGTTTACTCACTGATCATTTCAAATTTCTTCATTGCAGGTAATTAAAGATGGCGATGACACATTCTTCTTCCGTAGCAAGTAGCAAGTAGTAAGCATATGAAACTTTTTAGATGCACGTTTTGTTGTTGGCATTTGGTGTGGACTTACTGTATTGATATTATACTTTTACTTAACATATAACGTGTCTTTGTTTAACAGAATTTGTGGCAACTTGGTTTACTTTGTTATTTTTGTTTATGGATATTATTGAAACTTGGTTTATGGATGTCTTTTGTTTTTTAATATTCTCTTAACTAGTTTATGTAACCAATTAATAGTTATTAGAACATGTTATATATACTAGTAGCTTGAATATGTTTAAAATATAGTTTTGGAATATTCAAAAATAGAGTGGAATATTGAAGCTGTTATATAAATATAAGACAGCGTTTGATTAATGCTGTCAATGAAGAAACAACAGCGTTTAATTCGTGCTGTAATTATCTTGAAACTGTCAATAACAGCGTTTATTACATGCTGTCGAAATAGTTGATGATTCAATCACAGCGTTTTTAACATGCTGTCGAAATTGTTGATGATTCAGTAACAGCGTTTAGAAAAAGCTGTTGTAAACAGTTAAAGTAGAATTTGAACATCTTCGACAACTAAATTATAAACGCTGTTGAAACATAATACAGCATGTCTGAAAACGCTGTAAAAAGATTATTGACAGCTTGTAAAAAACGCTGTCAAAGAGATGTTTCAACAGCGTTTATATAAAAGCTGTTGTAAGGTATGTACATACGACAGCATGTCGTTATACAGCGTTTGTAATAACGCTGTTGTATCATATTACAGCGTTTATCAAACGCTGTTAAAAGCCTTTTGTGGTGTAGTGGGGAGATTGTTAGGAAATCAATTCTATGGTTTCGATGATAACAACTATACAATGGAAATCGAATATGCATATATATCTATATTTACAGGTAATTGGTAAAGTAACAGCACCAAAGAGGCAAGAACAAAGACTCAAAAGAAGTATCAAGAGGCTACACGTCGAGAGAATTGGAAAAGGAATGATACAGGCACAGGAAAAGCAACATGCACAAATCCAGACGTCTGAGTGCACTTACCAGATGTCTGACTGAATTCTCTGGTTCGCATATCAGTCAAAACCAGACGTTTGGTAAATATACTCAGACGTCTGACTAGCAACTTTATACAAAAAATATATGAAGACCAGACGTCTGAAATATTTTCCAGACGTCTGATTTTGAACTCGGGTGTGTATATTCAAAGTACAACTGTCATATTTGAAAAGACACGATCGCTCCTCTTCACTGCAACTCTTCATCACCATTGGAAGCGACCTTAGAGCACTTGCTAACAGATGCAACTACATAAAGGATCTCTCTACTACTATAAATAACATCATGAATTCAAGAGAAGATCTCACCTGACTTACTTGCGCTTTCTATATATTCTTGATCTCTAGCAATCTATACTTGTACTCTACTCTTCCAAATATACAGTTCCTCATAGACAACAATCTCTAGACATATATTGGAAGCATTTGCACTACATAGTCAAAATCCGTGTAATAGAGAACACACAATTGACAAAGAAACTCTGCTATTGTAAACCTGTTCCTCCGGGTGAAGTAAGGGTTATTCGGTAAAAGGAAATTCCGAAGAGGAGCTTCGGGACTGGACGTAGAACGGGAGGTCCGAACCAGTATAAAATCTCTGGTGTCATTATTCTTGCTTACATTCTTTAATATTATTACAATATAGTTTAAATTAGTCACATACTTGTCATTTGCATAATCGATCCATCATACCATAGACTTACAGTTAGATGTAAAGGAGGAATGGAATATGCTTCTATAAGAAGGTGCACATTAATCACCAAAAGAAGATAACCAGATTTTTAAGAGGATTGAGTAGGAAAGTTCAAAGGAAAGAACAATCAAAACAAATTTTGAAATCCTACCCCATGAGGAAGAATTTTGATAAAAAGGTTTTTGAAAACTCCTTGAATGTTTTAAAAGAGCTTTTCAAAGTACTATTCTACGAAGATCTTATGTATTATATGATGAATTTTTTTAGAAAGTGATTTTAGATGGCTTTGGAAATATACTATCATTAGTTTTGTGAAAAATTTGGAAAGATGATGCAATTTTTAAAAAGGTGAAACATTTTAAAAACAAAATGGTGGATGATTTTTATTTGTAAATTTGATGACTTGAAAATTTGAAAAAATAAAAAAGAAGTGAGAAGGTTTTCATTTTTTAACTTCTCGCTTTAAAATTTGTTGAATTATAAAGTTTTAAACTTTTGGATTCTTCTATTTTATATGATTACTTCTACTTTATAAATTTGGATGTTCTTTTCCTTAAAATTCTTTTTAAAAGGGTGTATAAATGGAAATGATACCTTATTGGAATAGTGAAATAGAAAATAAAAAGGATGAGGATTTTCGATAAGATAGGTAGTTGGGACATTCCCGTATAAGGAAATATGGAGAATAATTGCTGAAATTTAGGTTATAATAGAATTGATTTTTTTAATCCGATAATAAATAATATAAAAGAGGAGTAATAAGACTAAGATAGAAGTTGTCTTTGTCCACTCCATTTTTCCATCGTTCAAAGTTTTAAAAAGGTATCTTTAACAATTGAATGGATTTGGATGGTAATTAATAAATAAGTTGGATATTTTTGTATATATGGAAAAACATCTATGTAAAGATGAGAATTTTATATATAATTTTTTCCTCTTCGAATTTAGAACTTTTTGAATAAGAATATTATTAGAACTGACATGTAAAGGACTGAGAAGGATTTTAAGAGTTTTTAAACAAAGTTATAAAAAGTATTTGGTTAAATGACATTATATTTTAAGTAATAAAGCAATAGATGTTGATGTGTATTTTAAAATAATATAACTGTCTTGTAAATAGAAAAATCTTTGGAATAATAAATGTCTATTCTATTGTTCTGGAATGATAATTGAGTTTTAAATGTTTTATGTTAAAAATCCTATTTTCAAAAGGAGTAAGTCTTTATTATAGTAAGTCATTAAAAAGGGAAGTTTTTCATAGTCTCTTTTTGAAAACTTAGCAAATTTTGAATACTATGAATTAAAAGTCTAACTTTTAAAGGAATAAGTCTTTAATGAAGAAAGTTTTAAAAAAGAGAAATTATTTTGCACCTTCTTAGAACTAAGCAATTCTGAATTAAAGGTTTCTAAGTTTATATTTTCAAAGAGGAAGATTTTGAATTTGGTACTTCATGTTTGTGAAATTTTAAGTTTTACAAGAAATAGGGTAATAAATGTTGATTTTGAGCTTAATATAATAAGTTTATTTGAAAGAAAATAGTTTATTATTTTGTATGTTGTTGAAATTTTGGTTTTATAAAAAATAGTGAAAACCAAATTTTTATGGAGTAGATAAGGATCACTGTCTAGTTAGGACAGATTAAAGTTACAAGGATATGAATAAAATAGGAATAGAATGTACTACTTGATCTAGAAATTTGAAATCAGTCTCATACCTCTATTGGTATAAGTTGGTAAAGTTGTAAAGATATTCCAGATCTATAATTGGGTTGTAAATTAAGTTGCTCTAGATAGTTTAGAATGTAACCTAACATGTTTAATTTAGTTGGAGCAGTTTTCATGTAATTTCTGTAAATTACCATATTCCAAAGTAGGTATAAAAAAGCGTTGTTTGAATTAACAAAGGATGCACCAAAAAGGGAAAGAGATGTGCAGGATATATATATCCTTTTCATTATTTACACTGTCTCTTTCAATAAAAATAAAGAAATAATTCTTTGTAAATTCAAACAAAGCAAGAATTTTGTTTGTGGCTTTTTTATGCGAGATTATAACAATAGTCCTTTTTAAGGATAGCCCTAATAAATTAAAAATGTGGAAATAAGCATTCTAGTTTAGAAATTAGTATTCATGTATAACCACGCTTAACAACTAAAAATAAGAATGTATATATTAATTAACATAAATCATGACTATATGTGTATAAATTAGTAATTAACAGATTATGGTTTATGGACATTAAGTACAAATTTAACAGGTAATAAATTTGTAATTAATGAGAGGAAAGAGGAATTAAGTGCGGACTGATTAGGGAAACTTAACGTAGCATTTATGGAAGAATAGGATCTAAGTAATGGATAGATATTGGATCCTAAAGAAGGTTAAAGTGATTAAATAAGGATTAATTGGGATGGTCCAATTTTGATAGTAATGATCAACTGTTATGGATATATTGATTGAAGCAAAGGATGAACCACATTTATTAGAAATCAAAAGGAAAATTAAGGAAAATGGGTAATAATGGAATGACATAATAGAAATAATCATCTTAATTTAGTAAGAAGTGTTAGCACCTCAACACCATTTATATTAGTTGATGATAAATGGCATCTTCCATCAAAATTTTCTTTTAGAGTTTTTGGTTGAAATCAATAGTTGTCTCCCTTGGTTATTGGAAAAGTGAATGATGTGGTGCAAGATATATCCCTATTTTATTCCTGTGTTGATTTTATGAATGAGATTAAACCACTTGATAAATGTATACATATTGAGAAGCAATGTACGCAAGGAAATTTTATGGGGACACTTAATTGACAATAAACAATAAGTAAGACTGGATGTTAATGAGGAATTAGATTAGAAACCTAAAGTAAATAAATGTTTCAATCCAAAAACTTTGGAATTTTGAGAAAAATAAAATTTATCTCGTAGAATGTCACCGTTCAACAAAGAAATGAAATATATAGACATTTGAAGAGAATTTTCTATTGGACAAGGATGGAAAAGAAGATAAAAAAATTGTCGTTAGGAGAGAGGGACTCTTTTATTCCCATTTGGGAAATAGGACCGTAGCTTATCTAGCGTAGATTCATATCAAGGAGGACATTCGACTTCTTGGAATTTTAGTTAGCATCATTAGTAATATGGACCCCTTAATTGCTAGAAAATTTTGGAGGAGTTTGCTAGCAGCTTTAGGAACTTCGTTAAATCATAACACCTCTTACCAACTGAAGACCGATGGACAAACTGAATGAGTGAATGGGATGGAGGATTTGTTGAGAGCTTGCATCATGGACTTTGGAGGATATCAGCAGCAACACTTACCTTTAGTAGAATTCACGTATAATAATAGTCACCAATAAATGATTGGTAGGGAATTCTTGAGGCACTTCATGGAAGGCCATACAAATCGCCAAATTATGAGTGGGAAACCATCGACAAAATTCTACTTGGACCAGTTTTGAATTAAGAGACTTCGGAAAGATAGAGTTGGTTAGGCAGCATGTGAAGGTTGTAAGGTTTGGAAAGTTGGCACCAAGATCTATTGAGCCTTTCCCAATACTGGGGAAAATAAGAAAATCTATAATTTAACAAGAGTCCATGACATTTTTTTAGAAAACACCATCATAGCATAAACATTGTACTAGAGCCTAATCAATTAGGAGATATTAAGATAGAGCTAATAGCGACTCGTGCCACTACATGCATTGTGGAGCATATAACTAGGAAGCTCCGCAACAAAGAAATTAGATTGGTCGGAGTAAAATGAGGAGAAAATCTGCTAGAAGTCTTAAGGACTTGTCGTCCTAAGCTTTTCTCTGATAAACTTTTCTCTCCAAAATTAGGATTTTGGTTGCATTGTAGTTGCTAGATTAGATGGTAAGAGATGGTTGATACACTTTTTCACAATCACTTTACACTCATGTAGAAATTTTATGCACGTTTAAGGTATTTGCATACATATTTGCATGACACGATCACACACTCATGCTAGGATTGAGCTCATTTATAGCATGTCCGCAGTACATAATCACATTGCAGTTTGGCTAAATAAATGGTTGTGTAGATAACTTGGTTGTATGGCATGAATGTTATTGCACGTTATAGTGTTCCCTTTTGAAAAGATTTTGGGGATGAAATCCTTTTTAAGGAGGGAGAATGTAATACCCCGTAAAATTAGTAAGAATTAAATAAGTAAATTAAATTAAGTAGAGATAAAGATGGAAATTTTGTAAAACTTGGAATTTGGCCACGAAAGTTTTACTGTAGCGTTCATGATGAAATTCCGATCTGTTTCATATATAACATGCTGAAAACAGATCTCAAACGAAGACGTTATGTGCATTTGAAGTTTTCAAGTTTAAAATAATCTAATTCAAAATCAAATTCAAATAAGTAATTAAATTTGAAAATTTTAAATTAACTTAGATTAGATGTGGGAGTTAAGATACCGTTAACATTAAAACTATAATAAAGGAATTAAATAAAACCAACGGATCAAAAGTAATTATTCCCAAAATAGACGGAGGGGTCGGCCGCTGACCAAGATCGATTGACCGTTAGCAGTCGACCGATGCGTATAAGGCGGTCAACCGCTACTATTGGTGGTAGCTAGGGTTTTCCTATTAACAAATGTTCCAGATTTATCAGTTTTTAACCTATATTCATCCTTTGGTTCTGGTATGTTTCAACCTCTATAAATAAGACCCTAACCCCTCACTGTTATTCACAAATATTTTGAAAACATCGGCGAAGCTCTGTCAGTTCATCTTTTCTTAGATTCAGAAAGCACCATTAGGGTTTCAGGTAAGAAATCCTATATACCTATCTTTTTTAATATTTAATTTCTAACCCTCTTCTCCTCCAACCTTTCTGAACCTAATATACATACATACATACATATATATACACACAAATCTCTTATTGTATATATCAATAAGAAGAGATCCGAAGGAGATTACAATGGACGTTTCAAATCAAAGTGAAGCAAAGCTAAGACCAACTGTGAGTGGAATATCTTATCATTTTTATTTCAGTAATCAATTAGTATATTATGGATTTGAATATGCCTTAGGGGTTTTGGGTTTACAAAATAAAACCCCTCAAAACTCCTATAATTCGAAATGTCAATTCTTGTTGGACTTCTCAATTATTTACATTAAATTGTTGGAATATCTAGTTTTTGGTGAATTCAATTTCTATTCCACTCCTCTTTAATTCTAGTTTTATTATGAAGTTTTAACTAAAGAATAAGATGTAAAGTATGAATTTATTTGTATTTTACACCATTATTCCATTTGAAAATAAAAGAAATGTTTAATTTTTTATAAAAAATGGGTTGAATAGAGATTTAAACTAGAATTGCAATTTCTATTTTTGAGATTATTCTATGATTTGATGTGATAGATTGAGTTGCAATTTTTTTATTATGTACAAATTTGTTTATTACAATTTTTGGATATAAATGTTGAATCTTTTGATAAGGATATTGAAATCTCTTGTTATGGATATTGAAAATATGGAAGGTTTGATAATATGGAAAAAAAACTTGTATAATTGTTGTTAGAAAGGACTTGACATTTAACATTAGTTAGGGCGTAATCACCGCACACATAGAAAATAATAAGTGCATATTTATTTATATATTAATTACCGTAAATAGTGTATAATTATAACATATTAATTGCGTAGTTAATTAGGTAATAACTATCATTAAATCCCCCTTAAGAATGTACTTGATTTGTTACGAAAAAATAAGAAGAAATTCTTACATAGCCAAATTAATGGACACGGTGAGATGTGTGATAATATATAGGGTGTTGTAAAATATGACTAAGTCATAAGTGGTGCGAGGTCAGTCAAAAGATACATAGAAGACTGTCCAGCTAATCTGGCTACTAGCAGTGTGACTTTAGGGCTAATGTGAGACATCACCTATGAAAAGTAATTATGATGATGCAAGGTTAGTCCTAATTCTATAGGGTAAATCTGCCCATTCAATCTGGCTACCAATACCTATGAATAGTCGGGCTATTGTAAGACGTCGCTGTGGGTACGGGTCATAAGACAAAGGACCTGCTTCGGGGTTTTAGAGGTATTAAGTGGTTGTTTGATGGTCCGCCTTCTTCCCCAAATGAAGTATTAAATGTCGAGATTGGGTTTAGACAGGGTTAAGGGTATCTCAGAAAGGTCCACTTCAAAAGGAAGTATTAAGTGTCCAAAGGGATTTTCGTGCAATGTCAACTAGATAGATGCCTATATATGTGGAGTCCGTCTTGGGAATAGGTATTAAATGATGGAGGCCAACCTCAATTGAGGTTTTAAATGGTCAAAGTCTTCCTATTTTTCATTAAAAGGTATTAAGTGGTTTGGATTCTATCTCTCGTGTTGTTAGACATTTATGAAGTTGGTTATGGGTGATGAGATTGGCTAACCTGCTTTGGGAATAGAAGGCATTAAGTGGTTGATTGATGGCCAACCTCCTTTTCTTATATGAAGTATTAAATGGTTTTAAAACATGTAACAGTTATTATTCACCGGACACTTTTTGTTCTGATTCCCTCCTCATTACTACATAGGTTAAGGAAGGAGTGATGACGATGATGATGCTTCTAGACGACGTGAGAAAAGCTTGTGGCAATTATTGTTATTTATTTATGATGCTTTTATTGTAACCATAAAAGAATACTTTTGAACAAATGATGTAACGGTTATTTTGGAGACTCTGTTTCGTATTGTATTATGACATTTGAATTTATTTTGAAATAAATGGATAGAATTTACTATTATACTTTGTTCCTCCTACTATGAGTTCTGAAAGAATAGTTATAGCTCTGTATTGTTTTTCTTTTTACCAACCAACAGCTAGCTTTGGAATGGATCTAAGTTTTGATGGGCCTTTTTCGGGTCGGAATTTAAGCCCATTTCAGGCTGGTTGTTAAAAAGTGTTAACATTTAACAGCACAAAGTCCTTATATGTTCACATACATACATACATACATAAATACATATAGGCATTTAACAACATAAGGAACACCGATTCTTAACTTTTCATTAAATACATACATATTATAAACTAGTAGAGAGTGATATGAAATAATAACCATATGTATAATGGTGGTTAAAGTAAAGTAAATAAATGACAAAGGATGTGGTGCCAACAAAGCTCGCTACAAGAAAATCAGGCTTTCTATGCAAAAATTAGTGGCATTTAATTGTAAGTGCAACTAAAAATATTTCATCCTATATTATAAACGCAACAGAAAATATTTCAGTATCCCGCCTCAACAATTTGGTACCAATCTGGGTTATATTTCTATGGTCGATCATATCTTCTTTTCTTTCCTTGCCGCTTAAAAAGTTCATTAACAAATTTCTCCCGCCATTAGAAAACCCTACTGGAAATCTTTCTGAAGTAAATGGAACTAAACGTTCCCAAATTCCACAAACTAAACCCTTAAACCATAATTCTTCTTCCATCTTCCCCATTTCCCTACAGTTCTAAAACTCGGTTTCCTTTTCACACTCTATCAAAATTAGTTTGCCTCTACACGAACTCACAATTTCGATTCCCACATTCATTTGATTTTGAAAACATCCTTATTCGGGATCGAATGATAAGTCGATTTTGGTTTGGGAGAGGGAAGATAGTGCCAACTACATGGTGATGCCCTTGGGTTTTGAGAGGTCATGGAAAAGCAATAATGAGCATTTGTGCGGTCGGGATCGGCTTGTTGGTCAGTGGAGGGATGGATCAGACGGTGAGGTGTGGACAAAGTGAGGGTTTGGGAAGGGGTATAGTTGTCATTGCGTGTTGGATGGATATTCAAGCGGAGCGAGGTCGGTTGTGGCAGGGAGCGGAGATGATGATGATGGGTTGTAGGTTTGTAGTGAATGTTTGGATGGTGTTGTTCGGGTTTGGCAGGTTTGGGTTGGATCTGATAAGAAACTGTATAGGTAAGTAATTTTTCCTTTATATATACAAAAGTAGCTTATTTCATGGATTGTTGGATTTGAATCGTGCTATCGACTCTATAACATGTTTCACATGTAGAAAATTCTTGGATTGTGGATATTTATTGTCAAACTTTTTGATTTTTGAGATCTATTTATGCTTTCTCATCAAATTTGAGGCTTGTTTGTGGTTGTATTACGTAGACGTTGATAAAAACCATTTCTGTACCAAAGATCTATGATGGTTAATGAAGAATTACTAGGCATGCTCAATCCAGAATGTCTATTTATTTAGTTGTATGTTACTGGATCTATGCATTTGGTACATATAAGCATGTAGTTTCAACTTTGTTTGAATATCAAGACTTATCAAATTGCATACAAATTGTTTCAAGTTTCATAATAATATACCTTGATGGCATATTTTATATTTTATAATGTGAATTTATTAGTATATATTGTAGATGTTAGGGAAACACTAAATTGTTTGAGATTGAAAATAATTACGTGTAACCGTAACTGTATATGTTTCTTTACTGTTGAGGCTTATTTTAATATATGATGGTTTTGTGTAATGTTTTGGCTTTAGATTTGGTAGCTTGGTGAAAATGAGTTAAACTAATCATATTCTTTTTTTCTTATATCCTAAACTAGCATACGAATTCAGAAATTCTCACCATTATAATATATTTTTCTTTAAAATGAAAGATTTTAAATTAGAATCCATAAACATTTAAAAATGTTTGTCTATAATTATTGCAGTACTATAATTGAAGCATTCTTCAGCGTTTGGAAGCAGTTGAAATTGGTAATAGGTCAGTCAAGGGCAGGACCTGAGAAAGGTTAATGTTCTCTCCTTAAACTGTATATTACCCATCTATTTGTAGTTTGTGTGAGTTCATTATTTCATCATGTTTAGTGAAAATTTTAGAGTCATACATCACACCTTTTTTGTTTAGTGAGTACAGAAAATTTTCGTTGTTCGAATAATTAAGTGGTTTCATATTTACAGTCTTTCTAGATTTTTGCTTTATTGTGTACAGTTTTAGAGGTGATAATTATGCCTAGTACCAACTAATAACAACAAAGAATATAAAGTATAGTGGTTCAGCCAAATCTAGAAATCGCAAAGCATACATATTATCATTGCAAGCAACTATATTTTAAGTTAATAGTCTTCTTTTAATCATTTGTATCTCTAGCCAGCATGTGTACATGGATATATATATGTCGTTTTAAAAGATGAAATTGAAGATTGCTTGTTGAAATATGATGGTTGGTTTAGCATGGAATAATTTTAGCCTGGTTAAGTTATGATTCACGGTTTGCATTTGAATTTTGGATTTCAAGTACAGTTTCTATTTGAATTTTGAAAATGAATGTGTGTTTTCTAAATTGGTTTGAAGTAATATATTGGTGATGATCAGGAGTTATCATGATGCACATTATAGATAAGGTGCAATATATTTTGAGAAAGAATAAGAAAACTTAGTGCGTGTAATATGGTAGTTGAAGTTTGTAACGACTAGCCTTTTTGGACGCTTTAAGCAGACACACACGTCGAACTCAAACGATCCAAAAGGGCAGATTGTTATGGGGTAAACAAGAAAAGAGAAGGAAATAAAATAAATACAGAATCTCGCAACGGAATGACAAAATATAAAAATCAAATAACGGTTCATGAAGCTGTTTACAAAAAAAACATTTGATTATATTTATACAACACAGAATCAGAGTTACACATATCAGAGATAAATAAATGACAAAGCAGCGGAATAGTATGATGCAGTGGAATAATATAGTAAATAATAATACAATCTCCATCTTCGTCCTCCAGAAACAAGTCTTCAAATCCTGAAATGCTCAGGCTGACCAGAGCGAATTGAAAAGACAAAACACTTGAGTCAGAACTAAAAGATCTTATGTAAGTTAAATCAACGGTAAATATGAGTGGAACGGCGTCAGAGATGTTTACGGGGTTTGACATCTCCTATCCAGTGTCTAACGTGGGTGTAGTAACTCAAGAGATGTTCGGGATTCACATCTCCTAAGGATCTGTTAAACTATCTACTATGTAGTACAATACACTATTATAATAGTGTCTATAATAAAGTAAAGTATTAAAATAGCGTTAAGGCGTTACCCATATCCCCCTTAACACATTTTATATATTCCCATAGTCTATACAGTACCGTAATCTCCCCGTACTGGGTGTCGTCAGAGGGCACTCCATAGGTATGGTACAAAACAAACTCGTAGAAGGCGCACTAGGGCATGTGAACATGGCACAATTAGGAAATGCAAGGGTAGATATACCAATTACACTTCCGGGCTGGTGGTAACGCATAGCAGCTACTACCGCCCACCTCGGAACACACTCCCAAATAAAAATCAAGGGTGTCCACCAAATAAATCACAAAGTCAGAATATAGTATCAAAGGAATATGCCCGATCGGAGGAATGACCTCACTTGGCTCGTCGATTGCTCCTGTTTTAGTCACATCTAAGCTGACTCACGGGAGTCAGGGTCATGTCATACCTCATACAGAAATCGTCGCCACCATCCTACTTCATTCTGGAATCTCCACCGCGTACACGGTTGTAAAAGTGGTTTTCAGTATTGGCAGAGAGTATGACAATATCCGATCCCGGTCTCTTTAACAATCAATCACTTATTACACACCGGATGGTTCTTTTACATTTCCAAAGTCAATTCACAATTTATATCAAAATATCATATTCTCAAAACTATATCTTTTCCGAAATCATATTCACTTTGAAATCATATCTTCAAACTAGTTTAAAACCCTCATTTCAAACTTCATATTCAAATCAAATATATATAGTAACTCCCAACTTAGGTTATAATATCATGTGACCATATTCAATTTAAACTCGAGGATTTTAAAAGATAAACAAATCTATTTTATTTAGTATGAAATTTAGAAAGATAGTTCAGATAGTTATAAATAGTTTTAAATATTAATAAATAGTTAAATTACTCTAAAATACTTTAAAATAGATTAAAAATAGTTTAACTTGATTTAAGATAGTTGAATAGGTTTAACATAGATTTAGTATAATTAAAATAGATTAAATAACTTTATAATAGATTGATTAGATTTAAAATAAGTTAAAATAGGTTAATTAGTTTTAAAAATAAATTAAATCGTTTAAAATAGGTTAAAATGATTTAATATAGTTGATATAGGTTAAAATAGTTTTATAATTTGAAAATCTTAATAATTAGAAATATTTATGTTATTCAACACTTCTGAACCATTCAAATTTCTAAATCAACAAATCCAATTTCAATTTTTCAATTCAACTCACAATAAAATTTTAAAATTTATATTACTTCCAAACCATGTTGAAATATCAATTTAAACCACTCACATTCCAATATATTTCAAAGTTACACTTTCAAACAATTTCAATAACTCAGTTCCTTTTAAGTCCATTTATACTTCAAAATCCAACTTAAAAATGTAAATTTGATTTCTTTAACCCACTTCAAATTTCAACATAACTTGATTTCAATAATAATTCAATTTATATAAAACAAGTTTATTCCAAAATATCATTCAATTAAATTCAAAATTTAAGGATTTAAAATCATTTAATTTAACCAATCCGGTGTCCGTATATAATTCTCTACCCTAGGGTCAAGTGATACGGATATTTATCATTTCAATCCGCAATTTACACTTTTACGGTTATATATCATTTCAAACCGCAATCCCAAATTAATAATAAAATCCATAAAATCGCTCGAGTCTATCATTTCAACCCATAACGATTTTTCCAAATCTATAGATCATTCGGGTATGTATCATTTCAACCCATAGGGAACTTGCAGTTATGACAATATAAAATACAACACCCATTCATCCAAAACAAACAATCAAACATTCATCACAATAATCATCCAAATCAATCAATAAACATCAATAGATAAAAGGTTATCATTTATAGGTAATTAACTGGCAATTTAAATTCAAAAATAAATTAAATGACAATTTAATTCAAAATAAATTCAAGTTAACTGGAATGATGATTTAACTATACCAAACAGTCATAAATAAATTTCCAATCACATCATAAATTAATTTAACCAACATAAGAAATTTTAGAAGTTGTGAGTGGGTTAAAACACTCACCTTTGAATTTAAATCCAAAATAGGACCCAAATTCAAACGATCTCAGAATTCATCCAAACTAGGGTCAAAATGTCCGGAATTTCAATACGATCCTATTGGAGAAAACCGCGCGTGAAACGGACCTCGTATGTGGAAGTTATGTCGATTAGAACATATGAAATCAAAATTTAAATAAAATAAAAATAAAAAGGAACCCACCCAACCATTTGCAGCCACGTCACCGCTCAGCAAACTCCAGAAGCCCAAGAAGGCAATTGAACCCATCAGAAAATCGCACCGCTCATCTCAAACTTCCACCAAACGGCTGCACCGCACGTGCCTCCGATCAATTTTGCCTCCCAGATGTAGTCTCCCCCACGTCCACGCAGCCACCGCGAGCTTCCATCGCGCGACCACGCTGCAGCATGCACAGCCGCCGCCCAACCAAGATGACATAATCGAATTTTCTGCACCAATCCAGCCGTTGAAATGTTAAACAAACCATACCGATGTAATCCCCTCGGTCCTCTCTACAAAGTTGTACCCTCGATTCATCGATCAGACGAAGTTGATCGCGGCTCAATGAATGGCCGCGATTTGTTCTTCAATTTCTAGACAGATAGTGGTTCAAATTGGAAAACAAATTACAGATCTGAGATGCGCTCGTCAAGAGCTTCAAATCGATATAAAATTTGATATAGTTGGTGGAGTTTGATTTTCAATTTGATTTTGATTTGGACTTGCAATTTGGGAATTAGGGTTTGCAGCCATTGGGAAGAGAGAAGCAAATGGAATTGTACGTACTGAAATCAAAAATAAGAAATGACCTAGGTTTTATAATAATCTATTTATAGGTAGAGCTGAAAATAGAAAGAATGGACAAGATTTGATTTACACGTTGAACGATAAATGGCCCGAAAAGCCCGTTCTGTCTCCGTAACGAAAATGATTTATCTCATATATCAAAATAGATGTTTTCATTATTTTTCTAAATTCAATGAAACATGTTTCAGGTCCTAATTCCATCGTATGAAGAAGTTATATTAAAATCAGCTTATTTCAAATTGATTTCAATTGATTTCAATTAAATTGATTTCAAAGCGTTTCGAGCCCGTACGATCAAACAACTAGTCCGACCGTTATGAAACTTGAAACCTTACAATAACTCACCGTTACAGATCCGATGAAACTGGTTTCGTTGAAATCCAAGACAGTGGAAAAAATGGCTATTTTCACGCTAATTAAATAAATTAATATTAAATTAATTAAATCACTTTTTAATTCAATATTTATTAACTAACAAATTTTATCAATTTTGATTACCTAGACATATATAATAATTTATAGTAAATTTACATATCAATTTCAGTGTTGATTATTTCAATAATTATAGCGTTCAAATTCAACTGCAATTAATCCAATTAATTAAAGTTTATTTCAAATAAATTGATTTTATTTGATTCAAATCTTTATACTCAATCAATTATTATTCTATAAACATAGCTAACATTTGTTTTACACTTCATTACATTGATATACTCAAATTTCCATCTTTATTTGTATTAATTACTATATTTCAATTATAGTGAATTTTGTTAGTTTTACACATTAATTAAAATTTAAAATCCCAATTTATTTATCTTGATTTCATTCTTTTATAAGATCAATTGTTACCTTATGAATAAAATTAGCATTTGTATTCATTTTATTACATTCACATTAATGTAACATTTAATTCCATTCAATTACAATTGATTTTCAATTAAATTTATAAACTAATTACATAGGTAACTTATAATAATTGTTACCATTTACCTTCCATCACACTTATAAATTCATTATTTACAAACAAATGTTACAATTACTTACATAATACAAATTTTTATTCAATTACTATTTATTATATAATATTTCATTAATGAATTGAATATTTACATTTGTTTTCCTATATTCACTGTATAACCAAGTATAACCTTTGCATTATTTCAATTGATTGGAATTTCATTCAAGTTGTTAATAATTTACTTTAATTAACATTACCTTTCATTTTAGTTATTATTTCATTATTAAATTACAAATTTTTATTCCTTTCAATATTTAATCACAGAAACTTATTAAATTAACCATTTTAATTATCGAAAATTTACGGGTCGTTACACTCTCCCACACTCAAAACTTTTCCTCCCCGAAAAGAAAAAATGAGGGAAAAAGAAGGAATTAAGTAATCAATATATCTTATTCAAAATACTAAATTTATAAACAATTAGTTTACATGATTAAAGCATTTTAAATAAAATATATCAATTTATAAACAATTAAATCCTTTTATATTTTAATTAATAAAGTTTGGAAAACATTCAAAAATTTCTAAGTTCAAAATTCATTGAAAATTTCGGCAGAGTCTCCTTTACACTACCGAATTTGCAAGTATTAGAGGCATCAAATTAGATGCAATTTAAGAATTCTGCCCCTATTAATCATTTGTTAGAGGCTAATATACTTTTGGTCCATAATATTAATAACTAAGACCATTATAAATGCCCCTATTCGTCCTCAAAATATTTGCCGTAAGGAGGGAAAATTACCGCGTTATTTTCTTTTGCACTATCTAGATTAGAGGCGTAAAATTAATATATTATTTTATACTTTTCTTCCACCTGTCAAATTCTAATCATTTCTATTCTACATTCACTTTTGAAAAATATAATGAAACTGGGGCTGTGAGGATTAATTCTGCTTGCTCTTAATCTAGATCGCGACAGTCGATTAAGAGTGTATCTTCTTCTGCATGTAAATTTTTCTTATTTCTAGCTGTGTTGATTAACCTCTGCAATTCAATTCTCTTTCCCTTTTCAAGCCAAAATTAGGGCTTAACAAAATTTAATGGAAACTCTTGTAATATGATGAGTTTGTGTGGTCGGAAGGTCAAGGAAATATGAATGATCTATCGATTTGGCTATTGCACCTCCACTTCATCAATTTCATTACATATCTCTGTAAGTTCATTATTTTATTTTATCTTCCTCTTCATTTTGATTAGTTTGAAACCGCGGTATTTAATTACTTTGCAATAATGCATGTACATGAAATGTGATCTTATAATCACATAAAATCGATATTTATCCATAGATTTATTAATATAATTATCATCTAATTCAGTTATTCTGATTGTGGATTTTATGTTTGCATTGTTGTAGCAAAAACCTAAGAGGTGAACGATCTTTTCATTGATGTGCTACTAAGGAGATGTGAGTTTACACTTCCTATTACCATAACTATAAAATACTATCCAAACTCACTTTTGTATTTTTTATACCAAAATAGACGAGCTACTATATTTTAAGCAGACAGAAATCTTCTACTAGAAAATGATTTATTTTCATGTAAGCTTAAGTGCTACGATTGTATGAGTGGTTTATGACTTTTGATCAATTTTAACAGTAGTTTACCGTGGATTGATAGTGTTTTGCTAGGTGAAAAGTAGAGAAAAATGGTATTGAGAAGAACATGTTTTGTACTCAGTTTTACTAAAATTGTATATGGTACTAGTACATGTATACAGAGGCGCTCTAGTATCACTCTCTCAGTAAGCCTTTTGTATTCATATCCAAAAGCTAAGAAGTCTTTCATTTATATACATAAGTTATTTCACGTATAGTAAGCGAAATTTTTTTTCACGTTTGCAATTATTAGATAGAAACATAAAGAATATCCTTAACTTTTAAAATAAAAAACATTAAAAAGTTTTGTCAAAAAGTTTCACAAATAATTTTAATATTTTAACCCATCCATGGAGTGAAATGACATAAATACTTTGTTGTTTTTTTCTATATCGCAAATCATTTTTTATTTTCGATGCAGTCTATTACTATGATATAAATTGGAATCAACTATTCATTTACACCACATTGTTAGAGGGTTTTAAACTGATTAGTAATTTTGTCATTTTCCCCAAAATAATGTAACTTGTTCACTTCTCATAACAAAACATAAAGCTGTAAATTAAATTGTATAGCAGTAGCATTAAACTAACAATTATTTCTATTTTTATTATGGATTATGATGGTTCGGTCGTTATAATTGCAAACCGGTTTAGTGATTCTGTTACATTCTTAATTGCATATTTTAAGTTTTTTTTTGAATAAACGTTTTTTTTTGCAAAGGATCTGGATGATCCATTCTTTTATTATTTTTTGGTCAGGCAAATAATATGAACAGAAATCCATTGGAAAGTCATTAATATTTGTCATTGACAAATACCCTTATACCTGTTTATGACATAGGATTATCAGATGGCTCACACTTCTCCACTTCTTGTACTTGCATTTACATTTTATTTTATGTTAGTTTCTTTTGTATGTATGTTTTATTGATATTGATATTAACACTAAAGAAAAATTATAGTTGAAAATAATACAGTTATAAGTAACAGGATGAAAGCAACGAGTTTTTGTTATAAATTGTAAAGATTATTATAAAAACTAGTACGTTGAAGTTGAACTAGTGTTCTCTTCACAAGTGAAACAATTGTAATATTGTAGGTAATCATAAACATTTTTTCTCACATATGTTTGCTTGATGTAAACTATATTGGTATACATTGTTCACAATGTACGTTGGTTGAGTACATTTGCTAAATGATATTACTGATAGAAACATGATGAATGCTCAATGTTTTTGCATATGCTATAATTACCTCATAATTTGTCCGTGGATATGTGTTTATTGTATAAATTAAATATTTATTATTTTTTGCACCTTTTCCAAAGGTTATCACTGCAAACTTGTAAATATTTACGGTCATGTTGTTGCATCATCTCATCACTTTTTATTTAAGATAAGAGAACCTAAAATGTATTACAAATGTAACTAGAGAAGTGGAGACAGTTTCATGTTGGTTATTCATTTTTCTACAAATAAAATATTGGTAGCATTCAGATAATGGACTTTTGAGCAATATAGAGGAAAGTGTGTCTTTTAATTATTTGGAGTTTAAATATAATATCTTAAAATAACCTTTAACTTTTACTTAAGTCCTTTGGATTTCTAATTTTGGTTATGCAAAAAGCAATCAATGTCTTCCTTTCAAACTCGGTAATATTGTGCAAAGAATTCAGAGTGATTTGCATCCTTCTTTTAGTTTCATTTAATGTGTTTTAATCCTTCCATAAAGTGCTTATAAACCAATAAGAAATTAATACGGTTTTTTGGTTACAATCATAGTTATAGTAACCAATTAAATTTGCTAATGGTAATTAAAATTTTAGTAGCAATTAATGACTAAGTCCTCATATCTGTTTTGTGATAATACGAAGTATACACCTAAAATGAAGAGACAGTTTTTAATATAACTTAATGCATTCTGCTACTATTTAGAAATGTTTGATATAATCATTTTGTTGGTTACAGCATACTAAAATTATGATTTTGTATTTTCATGGGAGAAGAAATAAAAGCATGGTCACTATTATGGTGCTATTGAGGCTTTTGTTTTTGTTCACAAGGGAAAAGATAGACATTGAAGTTGGTTTAATTATATGTCACCATATGGAGGGGTAAGTTTTATATCTTTGGACGCTTTTTTATAATTGTTTATAAGAACTTATTTAAATGCGAAGAAACTCTCTTTCTCTTATGCTTACCTCACTTGCAAAGCGTCAGTTTAAAAATATGATTTTTCTTGTTATATTAGATCTATTATCTTCTATTCAAAAATATTATTTTATTAGTATTGAAGCTATATAAATATAATTTTGGTTGTATTATTGGTAAAATTACCATACCATTCTGCTTGGTGACACATCTATTTTATACATTATGTATAATACTGGTTATTTTACATATTATAATACTAGTAATCTACGTTGTTCGAGGAAGGGCAGAGCGCTACGCAATAAGACTGTCCTTAGAGTCCAGGTGGTGTTCGAGCGGAGCCTAGATGAAAATAAGCGCTCACCACATAATTTGACGCAAACAAATTTTGCATTGAATAACTATAAAAAGAATAAATACATGTTGCAAGAAACTCAATTGGTTTTGATTAGAGTGTCATTATTTTATTAGTTTAATATATGATGATTTATATATACATTTGTGTATGCATACACACACTTTTAGTTTACCAATAAATTTCAAATAAACAAACACTATTCTAGTCTACAATAATATAAAAAAAATTACAAACAAAATTTTTTATGTCATGCTTGTATTAAATATTTGTTTACCATAATCATGAATTCATAATAAAAAGTACAATAGTGGAGAACAACTTGTATTTTTACTTATAATTGAATAATTTAGGTGATATTCCAAAAAAATTTAGAATAAAATTTAAAAATAAATAGAATAAGAAAGTAAAATTATGAAACTATAGAATTTTGAAAAAGCGAGAAGTTAATGAGTAACTTTTCTTGTACATTTTTTTGTTTGCCTAACTGTATGTTTATTTTAAGTTACAAAAAGGAATACTTATTGAATAATTGTCTATTTATTTTGAAATGAAATATACAAAGTGTGGTTTAATTTTGAAACTATATTAGAAGACGATCGTCAATAAATAAGCAAAGTAAATGAGTGTCTTTAGTGTAATTATACTAATTTAGTTAAAGTAAAAAATAGTATACTAAAAACACATATTTTTATAGCGCCTCAATAAAAAATTAGTGTTTGAATTGCGCCTCAGGCATAAGTGTGGATTAAATCGCCAAAGTAAAAAAGCAGGGCCTTAAAATTTCCAAGTAGTGTCTAAATAGCACTATGTGGCACTTAGGCGGTGCCCATAACAACATAGCTAGTAATTTTATACATACGTGCATCTCCACTGTTAATAATGAAACTTCAATCAATAGGATCTCCACCGTATTTTTTTAGTTCCCAAAAATATCCTAAATGTCATCTCCTTTTCAATTATTCATCAACGGAAAGTCATTACCAATTTATAGCATGCACCACCATCCCCTTCTTGACCACCTATCAACGGAATCTCATTATCGATTTACAATCTTCTCCACCAACAAGATTGGTTGAAATAAAAGCATTTATGGTCACCAAAGGTTTTTCATTTATAACACAGATAATAAAACCACATTATTGTAATAAAATTGTTTTTCCACATTAAATATTTCTTATAAAAAGTAAATAACTTTATTACGCACGTAGGTGCGTGCATTTATACTAGTATATCATGTAGTTCTTTTTTGATAATGTCTGCTGCAGCAATTACAAGCCAAATAGCCATTATCGAGAAAACAAGAGCAAAAAGCCGCTACAGCTAGATATTATATTTTACCGTCATCACCATCAAAACTAGATGATTCTCTTATGTTTTTTCATGATTTTTGATTGTTTT
Organism: Allium fistulosum; assembly: GCA_030737815.1. Lineage (NCBI taxonomy): Eukaryota > Viridiplantae > Streptophyta > Magnoliopsida > Asparagales > Amaryllidaceae > Allium > Allium fistulosum. Next base: position 392,949,914 of record CM060901.1, read on the forward strand.
ATGTACTTTTATCAGAGTTTTACATGATAATTTGTATAAACAAGCCCTTACCTCATGTTTGATTTTGTTACAATTTTTTATATGTTTTACAAGATTTATCAATGGCATTTGTATAAACAACCAATCTATAAAATTTTGTGTACCTGTTGTATATGGTTCTCCTTTTCTAAATCCATCTATTAATTTTGAGAATACATTTTTATGGTTTGTAATTTATTTTGTATTATTATGCAATGTTTGGGATGACATACTTTGTATATTTGAGGAACTTGTAGACTAAATTGTTGGGAAACCTTATTTATGTAAAAATGTAATCAAGTATTGTGTTCTTACTGCAGTTCTAAGCATCTAAGGTTTTGTTTTCTGGACTTTTTTTTCCCATCCTTGATAAGTTCAGAAGTAATTTAAGCTTATTGTAATCTAGCAAAAAGTCATGATTCAACTATCAAATACACAAGATTCAAGTGAACTCTATCATGTATGTATAAACATTTTTACTGAAAAAAAAATGGTAAAATTTGATTTTCGTCTTCTGTTTTTTTTTGTTCCCATTTTCTATTACTTGTACCAATTTTATTATGTGCAAAATGTGTGCAAGATTGTCTTCTACATATATCTACACATATATCTACATAATATTTTAGCTCTGCCGAACATGCTTCCTTAGTTTCATTTTTCCTTATCTCAAATTCTAATGGATCCATCGTATCCTCTATTTCATATGAAAATGGATTATGCTTCACCCAGATAATCTTTCCTTTAGGTTGGTCCACCCTTTCGTTCTGAATTTACCCATTCGACTCAGTTTTGTTCATCTTGTATCAATAATGCAAAATATTCAATTGTTTTTTGTTATTACACTTTACATTTAATATTACACAGATGAACAATTCTCTAATATAGTCTCCATTTAGTTAAATGTGTTCTATTGAATTTATGCGACATTAGAAATACAACAGGTTTCTTATTCATCAATTTGATACACTACCACTACTAAAACTGGATGTTGTAGCATATCAACATATGTAGGATATCTACTTTGTTCATCCATAACGTACCACCATATATAACAAAATACACAATACATTATTTTAAGTATTATTAGCCTGTATTTCTAACTTCATTTCCTTTTTTATAGTCACCATTCATATTGTTTGGCTTATAAGCACCTCAATCCTACCTTATCTGGAATATTATGTCGAATTTTGATGATGCGGATTTTCAAAAAGAATGTGTCTCCACATCGGACAAGTAAGCGTTGCGTCGAATTTGGAACATGTCATTTTGGTCTTTGTCAGCTATTTTGATTCTAGTGAAGATGAAGCATATTTCTACAAGGGGAAAGCTTTAACGTACTTCTAGTCTTATTTCATGTATCAATGGAAATGTCACTTTTCTCTTATAGTGCTTTTCTGGATGAAAATGTATAGCATTTTTTTTATGCTGGTTATACTTGACCAACGTTGTCATTTTACATTATTTTGTTCATTATATTGAATGCTACAATATGTTCATTTTGTTGAATAATATGTATGATAATATGTTGTAGCTTGGTTTATTTACAATATGGAAGTCCATACAATTTTACTATATGTTTTGATATATTGTTCTTTGTCATTAGGGGAAGATATTGTTTTCATTCTTTGCATAAGTGGACAGAGCTGTTAAATTAAGTAACAGGGACGTTGGAACCTCGTCATACAATAAGTTTTACAGGCATATAGATTTGCCTCTAATGGGATTACAACTTATTTCTTGCTTGCGTGGCATATGGTGAACTGGAGGCAAATTAAACAAAATATCTGCCCTTATTTTCTTCTAGGGACGACATTTTTTAGGGCAAAAGCTATTCTGCCTCTCATAGTATTAAGGGCAGCTTAACACATTTTTGTGCCTCTATTTAGAACACTAAGGGCATCTATAAATGCCATTAATGCTTTGATTTTCAGTAGTGTTATACGGAGAGGTCTGGAAGAAATAATAATATCAAAATAACAATATATATCATAATTTTCAAAATAATATATCCCAACAGCGGGAAAACAATATAATATCGCTAGGAAACCGTAATCCGAGAACGTACCTATTTGTCGGGCAAATATATTTTATGAAACCAAAAGCAGTAGCAATTGCTTCCATCAACCTGTATTTTACTTATATAATCCAAAGAAGTTATAATTATATAGAAGTGAAATATTTAAAGTTGTTTCAACCACTAACAACAAATCAATATAATACAACAACAATCACTTACAACCAAAAGCATACAATCATTACATGAAATCAATGTAATCAACCATCCATTCATAGCAAGCAAAACAAATGGTTTGTTTGGGTTTAGACACCTTTTTTGTATAGAATGACAAATAACTAATAAGTATACCATATACTCAACAGTCATAGATAAAACTCAACAGATTATTCATACATCCAAACAATTAGAGGTATCCATTTCCAAACAACCCAAAAGTCAAAACAAGCAACACATTCCAAATATTGTTTAAGTTCATTTTTACATTTTCTTACATATGTTATTTATACATAAAATTTTAAACACTTGTAAATCAATTCTTAAAGTACCATATAGATTTCTCTGTAAATAAATCCACATTCATTTATTCAGTACTTATTTTTCATTTATTTTCATTCATTACTTACAAATTCATTTTTCCATTTGTCCATAAAATGCCAATTTCATTTTACTTCATTACATTCATTTCTTACATAAGTTAATTCCATTCAGTTGTTTATAATAATCAATGAATTCCTCATTTAAGTTTACATATATTTATTGCAGCTTAGTTCATATTTATTAATTTATATACTTGATTTCCAATAGATATTTATATTCATTAGTGCATAAGTTCATACTTAAGTCTCTTACTTTTAATTTACATTCATACTTTCTTATATTAAATCCATTTTCTAAATCATTTCAATAATTTCTGAAGTTATAATCATTTAATTCATTATAGTATTCATTTTTCGATTCATTTTAATTATAAATGGATTCCATCATTAACTTAAGTTTGTAACCATCTACTTACAGTTTCCATCCTTTCCACTTATTTTAATTATAAATAACTTCAACATTTACTTAAGTTTATTATCATTTATTTATAATACTCACTTTTCTATTTTATTTAAGTAATAGCATTTCAATTATAACTTAAGCTTATAACAATTATAATATAAAATTCTTATTTATAAAAGCAATTCCATCGAACACTATCATTAATCTAAGTTTTTCTTGTATAATGTTCCATTACATATCCTTATTTAACATTTCAACATTTAATCTTTTGGTAAGTTATTTATATGTTTTTAAGCATGCAATTAAAAGTTACACAAGTTTATCTTAATTATTTTAATTAACTTAATGTTCAATATCATTTCCTTTGTTTTATAGGTTACAAAATTAAATTTTCTTGTAATTTCATTTATAACCTAGCATTTAATTTCTTATTTCATTTTAGAAGTTCCAATTATTAATTTGTTAAATTCCATTTTATGTCAATAATTGAAACTATTAATTAACAGAAACTTAAGAACTAAATATCGGGTTCCATTTCAAATCATTCAAAATAATATATAAAAACTTATCTTTTATATATATATCAAATCATATTTAAAGATTAAAATCAACATTTATTTATCAAACAAAGGTGTAGTTAACTACTACAACAACCTTCCCACTTTGAAACTCAAAAATGAATGTCGATGATGTGTGCACTCATCACCGAAAGTATTTTCCAACGACCGAGAGGGATATAGAACTTATTTCTTTCCAAAATTTCCTTTGAAAACATTTCTTTCAAATCATCTTGAATTATTTACCTCGAAAAATAATTCCAAATACTATTAATATTATATTTCAAAATCATTCGAAAGGAGTTTTCAAAAAATCCAGGAATTTAAGTTCTAAATTTTCCAGTTTATATTTATTTATTTACAAATTTTTATTTTCAACCAATATTTATAAATTTCAGTACCTAACAACCAAATATTACAACCAAATATATCATTTATAAAATTATTATTTTATATACAAGATATATAATAAGCAAAATTATTTCATTTACCTATATATAAAAACAAATATTGTGTTGGTCTGTCCTATTAAGTGTTTAGAAATCCCTATCGATGTCATAGCGTCCTATGCACCAACCAGAATTTATAAATACAAAACGGAACAAATTAACACAATATAAAAACTTTTTATAACACTAACAAATACGCTCTCTCATATATATACACTCAGCGACTCATTCTAGGGTATTACTACCCTATTTCTAAAGAGTCAGACCCCACAAAGCTAAGGTTATCGCTAAACCAAAGCTCTGATACCAACTGTAACGACCTGCCTTTTTGGACGCTTTAAGCAGACACACACATCGAACTCAAACCATTCAAAAGAGCAGATTGTTATGGGGTACATAAGAAAAGAGAAGGAAATAAAATAGATACAGAATCTAGCAGCGGAATGACAAAATATAATAATCAAATAACAGTTCATGAAGCTGTTTACAAAAAAACATTTGATTATATTTATACAACACAGAATCAGAGTTACACATGTCAGAGATAAATAAATGAAAAAGCAGCGGAACAGTATGATGTAGTGGAATAATATAGTAAATAATAATACAATTTTCGTCTTCGTCCTCCAGAAACAAGTCTTCAAATCCTGAAATGCTCAGGCTGACCCGAGCAAATTGAAAAGACGAAACACTCGAGTCAGAAATAAAAGATCTTATGTAAGTTAAATCAATGGTAAATATGAGTGGAACGGCGTCAGAGATGTTTACAGGGTTTGACATATCCTATCCAGTGTCTAACGTGGGTGCAGTAACTCAAGAGATGTTTGGGATTCACATCTCCTAAGGATCCGTTAAACTATCTACTATGTAGTACAATACGCTATTATAATAGTGTCTACAATAAAGTAACGTATTAAAATAGCGTTAAGGCGTTACCCATATCCCACTTAACACATTTTATATATTCCCATAGTCTATACAGTACCGTAATCTCCCCCGTACCAGGCATCGTCAGAGGGCACTCCATAGGTATGGTACAAAACAAACTCGTAGAAGGCGCGCTAGGGCATGTGAACATGGCACAACTAGGAAATGCCAGGGTATATATACCAATTACACTTCCGGGCTGGTGGTAACGCATAACAGCTACTACCGCCCACCTCGGAACACACTCCCAAATCAAAATCAAGGGTGGCTACCAAATAAATCACAAAGTCAGAATATAGTATCGAAGGAATATGCCCGATCGGAGGAATGACCTCACTTGGCCCGTCGATTGCTCCTGTTTTAGTCACATCTAAGCTGACTCATGGGAGTCAGGGTCACGTCATACCTCATACAAAAATCGTCGCCACCATCCTACTTCATTCTGGAATCTCCACCGCGTACACGGTTGTAAAAGTGGTTTTCGGTATTGGCAGAGAGTATGACAATATCCAATCTCGGTCTCTTTAACAACCAATGCATATTAAACACCGGATGGTTCTTTTACCTTTCCAAAGTCAATTCATAATTTATATCAAAATATCATATTCACAAAACTATATCACTTCCGAAATCATATTCACTTTGAAATCATATCTTCAAACTAGTTTAAAACCCTCATTTCAAACTTCATATTCAAATCAAATATATATATAGTAACTCCCAACTTAGGTTATAATATCACATGACCATATTCACTTTAAACTCGAGGATTTTAAAAGATAAACACGTCTATTTTATTTAGTTTGAAATTTAGAAAGATAGTTTAGATAGTTATAAATAGTTATAAATAGTTAAATTACTCTAAAATACTTTAAAATAGATTAAAAATAGTTTAACTTGATTTAAGATAGTTGAATAGGTTTAACATAGATTTAATATAATTAATATATTAAATAGCTTTATAATAGATTGATTAGATTTAAAATAGAGATACTAGATTTAAAATAAGTTAAAATAGGTTAATTAGTTTTGAAAATAAATTAAATGCTTTAAAATAGGTTAAAATGATTTAATATAGTTGATATAGGTTAAAATAGTTTAATAATTTGAAAATCTTAATAATTAGAAATATTTATGTTATTCAACACATCTAAACCATTCAAATTTCTAAATCAACAAATCCAATTTCAATCTTTTAATTCAACTCACAATAAAATTTTAAACTTTATATTACTTCCAAACCATGTTGAAATATCAATTTAAATCACTCACATTCCAATATTTTTCAAAATTACACTTTCAAACAATTTCAATAACTCAGTTTCGTTTAATTCCATTTGTACTTCAAAATCCAACTTAAAACTGTACATCTGATTTCTTTAACCCACTTCAAATTTCAACATAACTTGATTTCAATAATAATTCAATTTATATAAAACAAGTTTATTCCAAAATATCATTCAATTAAATTCAAAATTTAAGGATTTAAAATCATTTAATTTAACCAATCCGGTGTCCATATATAATTCTCTACCCTAGGGTCAAGTGATACGGATATTTATCATTTCAATATGCAATTTACACTTTTACGGTTATATATCATTTCAAACCACAATCCCGAATTAATAATAAAATCCATAAAATCGCTCGAGTCTATCATTTCAACCCATAACGATTTTTCCAAATCTATAGATCATTCGGGTATGTATCATTTTAACCCATAGGGAACTTGCAGTTATGACAATATAAAATACAACACCCATTCATCCAAAACAAAAAATCAAACATTCATCACAATCATCATCAAAATCAATCAATAAACATCAATAGATAATAGGTTATCATTTACAGGTAATTAACTGGCAATTTAAATTCAAAAATAAATTAAATGACAATTTAATTCAAAATAAATTCAAGTTAACTAGAATGATGATTTAACTATACCAAACAGTCATAAATAAATTTCCAATCACATCATAAATTAATTTAACCAACATAAGAAATTTTAGAAATTGTGGGTGGGTTAAAACACTCACGCTTTAATTTAAATCGAATTTAAATTCAAAATAGGGCCCAAATTCAAACGATCTTAGAATTCATCCAAACTAGGGCAAAAATGTCCGGAATTTCGATACGATCCTAGCGGAGAAAACCGCGCGTGAAACAGACCTCGTATGTGGAAGTTATGTCGATTAGAACATATGAAATCAAATTTTAAATAAAATAAAAAGGAACCCACCCAACCATTTGTAGCCATGTCACCGCTCAACAAACTCCAGAAGCCCAAGCACGCAATCGAACCCATCAGAAAATCGCGCCGCTCGTCTCAGAACTGCCACCAAACGGCTGCGCCGCATGCGCCTCCAATCGATTCTGCCGCCCAAACGTAGTCTCCCCCACATCCACGCAGCCACCGCGAGCATCCATCGCACGACCACGCTGCAGCACGCACAGCCGCCGCCCAACCAAGATGACCTAATTGAATTTTCCACGCCATCTGTTGAAATGTCAAACAAATCATACCGATGTAATCCCCTCGGTCCTCTCTACAAAGCTGTACCCTCGATTCGTCGATCAGACGAAGTTGATCATGGCTCGATGAACGGCTGCGATTTTTCTTTCATTTCTGGACAGACAATGGTTCAAATTGGAAAATGAATTACAGATCTGAGATGCGCTCGTCGAGAGCTTCAAATCGATATAAAATTTGATATAGTTGGTGGAGTTTGATTTTCAATTTGATTTTTGATTTGGACTTGCAATTTGGGAATTAGGGTTTGCATCCATTAGGAAGAGAGAAGCAAATGGAATTGTACGTACTGAAATTAGAAATAAGAAATGGCCTAGGATTTATAATGATCTATTTATAGGTAGAGCTGAAAATAGAAAGAATGGACAAGATTTGATTTACACGTTGAACGATAAATGGCCCGGAAAGCCCGTTCTGTCTCCGGAACGAAAATGGGTCATCCCATATATCAAAATAGATGTTTTCATTATTTTTTTAAATTTAATGGAACAGCTTTCAAGTCCTAATTCGATCGTATGAAAAAGTTATATTAAAATCAGCTTATTTCAAATTGATTTCAAGGCGTTTCGAGCCCGTACGATCAAATGACAAGTACAATCGTTACAAAACTTGAAACCTTACAATAACTCACCGTTATCCGATGAAACTGGTTTCGTCGAAATCCGAGACAGTGGCTAAAATGGCTATTTTCACACTAATTAAATAAATTAATATTAAATTAATTAAATCTCTTATTAATTCAATATTTATTAACTAACAAATTTTATCAATTTTGATTACCTAGACATATATAATAATTTATGATAAATTTACATATCAATTTCAGTGTTGATTATTTCAATAATTACAGCGTTCAAATTCAACTGCAATTAATCCAATTAATTAAAGTTTATTTCAAATAAATTGATTTTATTTGATTCAAATCTTTATACTCAATCAATTATTATTCTATAAACAAGCTAACATTTGTTTTACACTTCATTACATTGATATACTCAAATTTCCATCTTTATTTGTATTAATTACTATATTTCAATTCTATTAAATTTTATCAGTTTTACACATTAATTAAAATTTTAAATCCCAATTTATTTGTCTTGATTTCATTCTTTTATTGGATCAATTGTTACCTTATGAATAAAATTAGCATTTCTATTCATTTTATTACATTCACAATGTACAATCATTGTCTTACTCACATTAATGTAACATTTAATTCCATTCAATTACAATTGATTTCCAATTAAATTTATAAACTAATTACATAGGTAACTTATAATAATTGTTACCATTTACCTTTTATCACACTTATAAATTCATTATTTACAAACAAATGTTAAAATTACTTACATAACACAGATTTTTATTCATTTACCATTTATTATATACTATTTCATTAATGAATTGAATATTTGCATTTGTTTTCCTATATTCACTGTATAACCAAGTATAACCTTTACATTATTTCAATTGATTGGAATTCCATTCAAGTTGTTAATAATTTACTTTAATTAACATTGTTACCTTTCATTTTAGTTATTATTTCATTATTAAATTACAATTTTTTATTTCTTTCAATATTTAATCATAGAATCCTTTTAAATTAACCATGTTAATTATCGAAAATTTTTGGGTTGTTACAAAGTTTATCAAATTGATTTCAAGTGTCTAAACCTTTAGTTCTAGGGATATATGTAGGATCATTCAGGGGATGCTGATGCAGTTATCTAAAATAAGAGGTGTTGATGATTGTTTCGGGCTGTTGATTTGTGGGGATGGTGATTTGGTTTTGTTGTTTAATGGTGTGAAGAGGTTGCAGTGATGCATCGTTGTTTCAATAGATTTGAGGAAGAGTTGAAGTGAACTGTAGGATGTGGTGAGGAGATGCAGGGAGGAATGTTGCAGTGATGTGGAGGTGCAGATGGTCGCGGAGGCAGTGAGGTGAATGTTTGGTTCTGGTGAAAGTGCAGGTTGTTGGGCATAAGGAGTTATGAGGTTGGTGATTTTGTTGAACATAAGTGATTGGTTGTTGTGATAGGAGATTGGAACTAGGTGATGGTGATTGTTTATTGAGCTGGAGGAGTTTGCATTGAGCTGGTGGAGTGTTTGTGTAGGTGCTGGAGGTTGATTTGGCAGGTTATGAAGTATGGTGGTGGAGTAGGATAGGTATGTAGGTTTAATATAAAATAACCAACTCTCTAATACATTTCTATCTGATCGTTGGTTAAAATATAAACCGATTCCACATAATGGTTAATACACAGGGGGTAAGTGTGACACCCCGCACCTCTAGGCACCCCGAAAATCGGACATGCCTAGAAGCACGGGTGGTCAGGTGAAATAAAAATCCATAACCTAGCACAGAGACTAAGGTAACATCATAAATGATTAAAACATTACAGTGGAAGAAAACTTTCACTAATTATAAATTAATAGCAAAACAGCTTTATTAAAAACAACATTATCCCAAATTTATTTCTGAAACTAAAAGTACCAAGTGGTCTCCACCAAAACATAAAACATAACAAAGTTCACAATATAGGTCCCCATATATAGAGTAAAGTATGAAAAAGAGAAATGAAGTACATGAAACAAAAGCTGAAGATAACAACTGCTCCAATGACCCTCCAAGCTACAAATAACTGCAACCTAGACCTGTCCTCCTGTGATTTGGGGAAAATAGGAAAACTAGGAATGGGTCAGACATAAAGTCTGTTGAATGAGAAATAAAATGAAGCAGAAAGAATAAAATAGTTTAATCCCAGGTCTTCCCCAGATATCGCAGAGGGTGAATAATATAATGTAGTGAATCCTTATTAGATACAGTTCCTAAGAAGCCAAAGTCCATGGTCACTCTAGGGAAGTCAACCATGCAGTAATACTAAACGTCAATCATCCTGTCGGACCTGCTGTCATTACCTATCCACGTGCTACAACGTGAAAGTCATGATCTTCACCCATGCACTGTGACTAAATGCCTCTTACGTCTGACCGGAGCGGACTCAAACAATCTCGCAGGACCCCAAAGTTGCGCCCAGGCTCCACCAAACTGGACTCCTATCCTCCTGTCTTCTCGGTCACCAATGTGGACTTGCCCCTATCCAAAGTGTCGGTCCTCCAAAAGAGCGCCCGCAGTTGGGTCGGCTATGCGAAATTCTGCAACGATCTGCCTAAAGAAGCCTATGTTGGAGCACACTTGTTATGTTCCGTCCGCGTCGATCTGCCTGAAGAAGCCTATGATTGCGGATGCCATCTATCCTACATACTAGCAACCTACGAAAGGTAAGAAACATCCTTGCGAACCTACTTGCCCGCTCCTAGTACGTACAACCAAAACTATATTTTGGTCTTAACTGCATGAAACACCTATTCAGACCTTTACAAGGTCTTCCTACCAAATCACCTCCAGATTAATTAATTTTACCGTTACAGTTTACATACTGTTTATTTTCATTAATCAGCTTTAGGCATTTTTACATCTGATTTGGTTATTTCAAAATTTCCCTTTTTCTTACATAAATGGTATTTCAATTTCACGTTCGTTCAATCCGTATGGTTTGTCTGTAATTTTTTATACCATTTTTTTTACAGATTTACACTAGCCTTTAGGGTCCATTTAATTTACATTTTTCCACCCTAATTTATGTTCTTCTTTTAGAGATTTAATCTGCACAAAAATTTTATCCAGTAGCCACAAACCATTTAATTACACAAAATTACACTTTTACATTTTTAGGCCACATATGAAACAAACAATTATGCCAATTAGACTTCCCAATTTTGTTCCAAAACCATATTCAAAATTTTGTAATTATATCAATCAAAACCACAATTTTATTCAAGTAATATATTCTGAATTTATTCAACTAACCTGTTCTACCCTTAGAAATTGAATAACAATTCTAATTCAATTTAATTAAACCAATCTTATTTACGCCATGAAACGTGAATAGACAATTTATATGTCCCATATTTTAAACCAAACATGAATTAGATTTGAGAAGTGGAAGAAGAAGTTGCAATAATTTACATATATTCACAATTAATAACAGAAATTAATTCATATTAACGTGCCAGAAAAGAACTGAAATTGAACTACTTTATTTCTCTATTTCATACGCTTTATTATACCCTCCTCAGGAGTTTACCGGCTCGTCGGGTTCTCTTGGGTTTTCAAAAAAAAAAATTAATTCCCACTCACCTGACACTTGAGCTTGTATAAATTTGAAAAAGCTTTGCTTTATTCTTTCTCCCTTTGATTCTTCTAAATTCCCCAAATTGCTTGAATATATATAGATAATTTAATTTGGTAGAGATTTGTTTATTTAGTAGAGAAAAGGAGGAAGAATAATACACACTAATTTTACTGTAGAATTATGGCGACGGCTGAATAAGAGATTAGGTTTAGCTTAGATATTTTATTTATAGATTGTTTGAGTAAATATAATCCATTAGATTATTTTAGATTAAATCTAGTTCTTTCATACACTTAATGGTTATCCATTCTAGCCCATACACATCACTCAACCAATAAAATTTAACCATCTCATCCTATTACATCACTGGAGCGAATGGGAAGCCGCCACATGTCAGAAACAACGTTGAAATATGTAGGAAAATCGCTAGAAACGAACCAGCTAAAAAAACATCGCTCCAGATTCAGTTCAGTTCAAGGTGGTAGGAGTACTGGACCATAGTCAATGGAAGCAAAAATGGTGGATCTGACAAGCCTGCTACTACTGGGTCAACAATTGGAGTTGGTTAGATGATATGCACTCGAAATGGAGATGGGTCATATCATGGCGGTAGTCTTCAACCCATTGCGGCAGCAGCCAATGCAGATCGTGGTCCACAATACTAGTGGTAGGAATGGTATCAATCAATGGGAGAACACGGTCTCATCATTGTCGACTTGGTTGCACTCGTAGGTACTGTATTTTTATAGATATAATTGAAATTTTTCTAGAACGATGTATAGTCAGCATAAGTTATAATTGATTGATTCTGAGAGTAGTGTTGATTGATTTAGGATTATCTTTATTAGCTTATAGTAGATATCTGGTGCAGTTTATGCTACTTTTTAATGGTTTTATTGTAGGAGGAGATGAATTTGGTTACGGAAGAGGCAAAAAGCTTGGTTTACAGGTAATATGCTGAAACATCCATTGACACATATTGGGTATAGAGATATAGGTAGTTATCCACTTACCTTATATCTTTAGTTTTTAGCTATATTGTTTCCCTTTTAAGTCATACAATCAGCGAAGTTTTCATAATTTCTTAGTCTGCTTGCATTAGCATCGGATCATTGGATATGCTTAAGGTAATTTCACATTCTTATTTAATAATATCTCTCCATGTTTTCCTTCCTAACAAAAACTTGTGATATACTATAGTGCTAATACACATGAATAGTATCATGTGTTTCTCTATTTTCAGTTCTTGTGTTCCTTTGGGCATTAAATGTTTCTTTTTCCACTTTGTTTCTCGCTACTCTAAATTCATAATGCGGTTGACACTAAAGTGAAGATGTTGCTTTAGGTAAATTTATAACTATATTTCAAGTTGCTATATTTGAAATACTTAGATGGAGATTAGCAGTGTTAATGCACATCAAATTTTTGAAATTCATTTTTTTTAAATTTGAATGAACATAGTATCAAGGACACTTTCAAATTGATATTTTTTCATAATGGATGGCATTTGATATCAGATTTGAAGTCTTACGAATTAACATAATTATTTGAGTATATGTTGTGCTTGCATTGGACTTTCGAAGAGAGCTAGGTTGGACTTTTATGGCATTGGACTTTCGAAGAGAGCAAGGTTGGACTTTTATGGTGTGAGCTTTCACTTGTGCATGCAGCAAAGAATTATGGGTTCAAGCGTTTTGTTAGCACTAGTTAGGTATAACATTTTATTAGTACTAGATGTGTAAATTTGTATACTAATGGTTATTGTATGTGAGTTTGGTCATTTTGTCGAAAAACTATTGTATCGGAATGGTTATGGATATCTTATTTGATTATATGGTTAATATGTTTTTTAATTGTTTGAATATGATGATTATGTTAGTGATTGTTGATTGATATAGTAGAAAAAAAATAGGCCATTAACAGGGAATAATGGCATGAAAAAATGTTGCAAAATAATCAACAACTTTTAATAGCATTTCAAAAAGGATATAGAAATACATATAGTGGCGTTGAGTAAACGAAATCGTAAAGTAGGGGCAAAGTTGGAAACTCTACTAGTAGCGCCAAAAAGCCTTTTGGGGGCGTTTTTGAAAATGCTACAAAAAGATTTATGGTGGTGTTTGAGAAATGCTACAATAAAAGGATTTATAGTGGCGTTGAAATAAATACAACTAAAAATCATTGATTTTTAGTTGCGGGTTTTATTGGGCGTTTACTAAAACGCTACCGTAAGTTTTGGTAGCGTTTTTTGTGCGCCACCAAAAATACTTTTTCTTGTAGTGGTTGGACATCATAGACACTCCCTTCTTAAGGTCGCCTAATAAAAAAATATGAGAAGGACTTATCCGTAACAACCTTGTTTTCTACGTCATAAAATAAAATTGTTTGAATTCGATAATAGATAATTAATATCTTAAAAATAAATTTATGTTAATCAAATTCTATTTAATAGAAGATTTAGTTGTAATGAATTGAATTAACTAAAATCAGGTAGTTACTGGAATATAATTTGTAACATGGGATGTTGATCAATTCAAATTAATTTGAAGTATTTAATAAATAAAAAGAGTTATGAATATGAAGTGGAAGGTTAACAAGAAAAAAATGTACATAATCATCATCCATATCTGATAGGGCTGTTAACAAAAAATCTTGTCAACACCCCAAAGTTGAATTTGACCCTCTTTCAAAAAGGTTGAAGCAGTTGATATCTCTCAATCAGGTAAAGATATCTATAATCCATTTTATTTTCTCCAGTTTTCCTTTAAGGTAGGTTATAGTAGTTGGAACTTCTTCTTATCTAACCTTTCGACTAAAACGAAACATCTAAAATCCCTCTTATATTGCCTTTCGAACAATTTAATCTTCTTTAATTCTCTTTCGAAACCCCCTATCGAATCAGTTGAGGAGACCCAAAGGCTGGCTTTAATGAATTAAGGATGTGGTTTGGATAGATTGGTTCCGACTTCTTTTGAAGCTTACCTTTCGATAACTTGAGTGTAGGTGCTAAGGCTCTAAGGATATTGGTTAAGCTAAGGGTTTCAACTCACTCTAATGGTGACCCTTCGATTAAGTTGACACAAGAAAATTATAACTGAATCTAACGGAGATATCAAATCAGCGAAATATCTAAAAATTCCATAATCTTGCTTTTAATTAACTCAAATAGTACAAACTGATCAAATTCCCAATCTAATTTGAAAATTAAGGTTTACAACTTTAAGAAAATACAAGAGTGGAGTGAAAGTATTCGGATCCCCAAAATGAGACCCATAGGGTCTTATTTATAGGTGCGGGTTGACACCTTTCAACTCAGTGCTTTCGACCTGGTCGAAAGGCGGCCTTGTAGAACTTTCGTCAGCTTTAACATTTGCGCATCCTTCTGTTTTGCATTTGAATGGATTTTAATGCTTCCATCTTCATCGAAAGAGGTAGGTGCGCCCTTTTGTCTTGTGTTGCTTTGTTGTTGCAAGTAAGAAGAGGCATGAGCTTTCGAGTCTATCAACGGTTAATTCTTTGGGGTTTCGAAGGTGTTGAAATGTTGAGGGTTTCAATGCGGAAGGTAACTTCCAAATACATGCTTGCAAATTGATGCGGTACCTCTCTTGGTTATGAAAGGTTACGTCCGATTTGAAAGGCTTAGTCATGCTTTCGAAAGGGTTGCTCCATCAAAACATCTTTCTGTGTAATTTGAATTAATGCGAAACCTTTGGTTTTGAAAGGTTTGGCGTACATGCGAGTGACTGTTATTTGTTGCCTTCGAAAGGTATTACTCCACTTATTCAAAATGTCTTCATGTATGCGAAAGCAACTGTTTCGAAAGGAAGCAATTGAAGCAAAAGGGTGCTTTCGACCCCTTCGACCCCCTCGAAAACGTATAACACATCCGACTTTTGGCTGTAGCATCCCTTCGACTCCTTCGAAAGTCTTTGTTGGTGCTATCATCTCTTGTATTTCTTTCTCTTCTATTCAACTTGGTTTCGACAAGGTTGAAGTGAGAATTGGTGGTAACACTTGCCCCTCCCCTTTGCGAAGGGATGCCTTTGACTTTTCAAGTCATCTTCCTCGATACCCCTCTTTACTTTAGCGTTGAAATTTCCTGCCTTTTCATATTCTTGCATAAATCCTAGCCATTTATTTAAGTTCGATCATACGGTCTGTCCTCCATGCTGACTTTTCTTATAAATCACGTTCCTTTCTTCCCCTCTTTCATTTATCTGCGATTAAAAGGAACTTCCAGCAAGAATCAAAGCTTTTAATTTCTTAAATAATTCCTATTTCCAATAAACAGAAACTTGAAATCAAAGTAAGTTTTTATTATTTTTGCTTTTCAAACTAACTTTCCATGCTAAATTTCGATTTTAACATTCGCTGGGTTTGAATTTAAATTACTATTCTAATTTCATAAAGATAATTTAAGTCTTTCATTCACGAAAATATCCTTCGATTCATTTCTATGGCTTCTTTCGTTCCATTTCTCACATCAATTTATTCTTTGGATTCATTTGATTTGGGTTTTTTCTTCTTTTCCTTCCCTTTTTTAAGGTTCGAATTTACATTTTGGGGACTTTTATGATTATTGATAGTAAATCCACGCTCAAATAAATTTTGTTTTTAATTTTTTAAAGTATTGGGCTAAAATTGAATTTGGGGGAGGAAGAGTTTTCCATCTACTTCATAGAGAAGTTTAAGTCGTATGAATCGCAATTTGGCGTTGTAATTTTACCTTTCTACCCCTTCGAAAGGGGTTGAGGCGGCTAACTTTGTTTTACTTCTTCAACCTCTTTCGATGGGGTCGAAAACAAGTCCAGCGCATATCTCTTAATTGATCTCGTTGAAAGGTTAATGTAGTTAATATGAAGTGGACTTCTTCGAAAGAATAACTATGCTTTAGTATATTCTGATACCTTTCGAAGAAGTTGCCTAATGTGCTTTACTAAATGATTACCTAGTACATACTTTCGAAAGCATAATTTTTATTTTATAGGTTTCGAAACCTCTAGTACATGCCTACTTCTAATTTATTTGAGGAGATGTTTTGGAGTTAGAGATTCATTATTTTTTTATAAATTGGATTGAGGAAAACATACTTTGTTTAAGTTGTAAATAAAATCAAACCTTTCAACTTGATCAAAACCTACTGTATCAAATCAAGTTTGGTTGTTGATATGCTTTCGAAACCATATATTCCTTTCGACTTTCTCGACTCCCTTTGCAACTAATTGGGATTCGACCATCATTTTGTACAAATATTGTCGAAACGTCCCAAAACCTTTTCAATTATATTAATATTACTCAAACCCAAAATTTTGATTCAGTTAGCATACAGGGTTTCGACAACATTCATATTCTCTTAATAAAACAAAGTTCATGGGTTTCGACAGTGTCGAAAGGTTTATTTGTCTTGTTTATGGAATGTTGTTAGTGCATATTTATATCTGAATTAGTTGTGTAGGCTTTATCCACTCCTTTCAACAATAAAGTTTTCCTTGAGCTTTCGATATTGTTGAAGGTGTTTGTTGGAGGTCCACTTCCATTTTCCCTTTCGACACTATTGAAAGCTCAATAAATTTCATTTTCCTAAACTAGCTCTAACATTCTCTTAAGGATATGAAATTTCATGTTTTGGTTGATATTTGAATTGTTGTAATAGGTTTTCCATATTCTTGAAAAATCTTGATTACATAACAAATTATAACTTCTTACTGAAATGATTTCACCTGGCAGGATCATGGACGTGAAAAAGACTTCTCAAAAACTAGAAAAAGCTACAGTACCGACGATGGAATCTTCATCAAAGAAGATTGAAGCAATTTCTAAACATTCTTTAATATCCTCCCAGGATGAGTTGGATGCAATTCTAAATGACTTCGGGATTACTGGGGTGGAAGCTATTCCCCCAAGTGATAGCGACACCATCCAAAGCCCTCCTGAAGGATACTTTGCCTATACCGCTATCCATATTTGACATGGTATCTTCTTGCCTTTCCCGGATTTCTTATCCAAATTCTTGACCTACCTGGGAATTGCTTCCATCCGGCTATCTCCAAATGTATATACATATCTTCTATCCCTAGAACTTATGGCTCTAGAGTCAGGGATTCCGTCACTAAAGGATGAAGTTCTGAACTATCTAGTTCGATTAGTTAAACTCAGCAACTTGAACAATCAAATTTTTAGAGCCAATCCCTCCAAACAGCTAATTTCTGAGGGGTAAACAAATTCAGAGATTGGAAAACACAATTTTTCTTTGTCAATTGCTTTCCCAATATCAGTGGAGTTTTCCCTTCCCTTCGTAAGTTGATCATGGCCTTTATTTTTATTCAGTTACTTTCTTTTGCTAATCTACGCTTCTTTGTCAGGTCCTTCTGTTAAAAATCTAAATGACGTGGATAAGAGCACTATCAAGCTATTGATTGCTGCTCCAAGTAGCATTGGAAATAGGCTTACTTTGTTGAATCCCTCAAACCTTCAAAAGCATTCCCTCCTACCAGCAGGTCAAAGGGTACTTGGTCAACCTCCTCTAGTTCAACACACTTCTTGGAGAAAACGCTTCCTATCTTTGGACGATCCGAAGAACTTCTCCCCAATGTCTCTAATTTTCCCTGATCACTCTGGTAGGCTTCAACATAGTACTTGTAGTTTTTGTTGTGTTACTTTTTAAATTACTCCACTGACTTGTAATTTTTTTGAATCTTCAGCAACTGCTCCTCAGGTTGAACCAATCATAAGTGATCCGGCTCTCCCAACTTCTACATCCCGTCCATCATCTTTGACTCACGCCATTGCTATGTCAAAGATGGCTGCTAAAAAAAACTGGGTGAAGTGGCCGAGACGAAACCATCCCTCAAGAAATCCAAAATTGTTGAAGTTCCAGATTCTCCACCACTAGAAGAGGGTGAGGCTATTGATATGAGTAAAACTTCAGAGAGTTCAATCGTTGAAGCTTCTATTTATCGACCCAAGATGACTCCATCAAAGGATGATCCTTTATCTCGCATCGTCATTTCCTACTTTCCTCATGTCATTGAGCAGATGCAAAAAGACTTGGGAACTTCAACTCCCACTGGACCCATGTCACTCATATCTACAAGTGATTTTGAAAAGATAGTTCAATCTATCTTGAATTCTTCATCTTTTGCTTCTATTCACCCGCCTTCTTCTATTCCTGATTCGGCGGGTCACTATCGGTCTCTTATAGAACAACAACTCCTAGTACGTTTCACATTATTTATCCTTATTATCATTATTTCTCTCTGAATGCTGACTTGTATCATACTTTTCCTTTTAGATTTCCAAAAGCGGGCTCTCTCTGCAAGAAAATGCATTAAAATCCTCCGCTGAAGCATCCAAGCTTCGAGAGGTAATTTCAAACTTGAACAACCAAGTTATCTCCTTGTCTGTTGGTAAAAATAAAGCTACAATGGAACTGGAGAGATTGAGAGCCTCTCATTCTCAATCAGAGTCTATTATTTCTGAGGAAAGAAAAGCACGTCAACTTTTAGATGACGAAAACCTGGCTTTGAAATGGCTCTGAAAGAGTCTGAAGATGAAAAAGCTCAAATGGCGGCTAAACAATCTTCCCTCATGGAAAAGTTGGGGAAAAAGAAAATTTCTCTAAAGTTGGCTGTCAATGTCATCTCTGATGCTAAGCAACAGGTGTCACAATTCCTAAATACTTCCTCGATGACATCATTCTTAACTCCTACGAGGACGCCCTAATGCCTGCTTATGCCGACAACATAGAAAAATGTCCAGATTTGATCTTTCCTTCTCTTGACCCTGCCCTTATTAATAGATTTATGCATAAAGTCAAAGAAATGGAGCAGGGGGTTGAAGTTCCTGAAAGAGAGGAGATTGATGCCTCCAAAATCTTATCCTTTGAAGTCCCATCCTTTGAAGTAGATTCCAATTCTGAGGATGAAGGTGATAAAGATGAAGCCACCAAGGAAGAAGGCGGTAATGATGATGATAATGATAATGATGATGGTGATGACGATAATGATGATAATGAAGATGGAGGCCAAGGTTCAGGTGGTGATGGGGGTGGTCACTCCGATGTTCAGGAAAACGATGACGACGACAATACTGGGGCTTTAGAAAAGGCCAACTCCGATCCAATCATCCATGAAGCAAGCCAACCTGAACCCCCAGAGCCTTTTGACCTTCCAAAAGAGACTACGAACATCGATGTTGATGAACAAAGAGAGAAAATGCGGGTCTCTCAAACTACAATTCCCGTTTCTCAGGTATGATATTCCTTGTTTAAATGGCTTTCATTTCCAAGATAATAATAGTTTACATCTTTTATTTTAGATAAGGAGGAAATCCTTTCACCCTTATAAACCAAGCTTGAAAGAAAACAAGTAGAAATAAATAGCTTTTATAGAGAGTTAGATAAGTAGTTAAAAGAACACAATATCCTCTCCGATAAATATCATAGGCTTAATACAAGTGTGGCAGTGTTAGCGTCTTTCAAAAAACAAGAAGTTGCCCCACGACTGAGGAGGGCATGCTTTTGATATGATAGCCTTTTGAAAGAGAATCAGGAGTTAATTATGCTCTTTTAGATGTTGGTTGAAGAGAGGAACATCCTTATAGACTTCTTATATAAAGCCTAATGCAGACACCCAACTGTAGATTTTTCATACTTAGGTGGTTTTAGTGGGGGTCTACTTAGGCGTTTACACAAGAGATATTTGGACGAATTTGGATCTGATCCACATTTAGGAGCCTACTAGAACTTACCATGAGTCAAATCGAAGCCCCAAGAGTTGCCTTCTGAAAAACTTAAATACAATAAGGACAAATTTGTTTCAGAGTTATTCAAAATGTCAATTTTGTATGAACCAGATGAACATTCATAATTATGTAATAATATTGGTTGTGAATTTTTTGCTCTAGTTTCCTTTTTTACTTAATTGTATTTTATTACGTTATCAAAGAATGAATGTCCCCCATGCAGCCTTGTTTCTAGAGATTATTTAAGCAAGTAGGTTAAACTGAGAAGAGATTATCTAGAAAAGGCTCACTTTTGAAATCTTCAAAATTAGTGAAATATTGCTTTCTTAGAGATTTGCAAAGATTTTACATGGAACATCATCGCCTTCATTTCGATTTTCTTGGTGAAAAAAAAGAAAAGCTTCTTAAGAAAATCCAGACATATCAAACCAAATTGATATGTGGTCGTGGTAGTCCTCCCGCTGGGGAGTGGGACTATAGCAAATTTCCCCTAGTTATTACCCTGGAAGGATTTAATGCCCCTTTTGATTCGACGGTTACGCTTTCGGCTAATTCCTTGAATAAAGTCAAAAAGGCCATTTCTCAACTTTAAACGTGAAACAAGTCCAATGGAGTCGTACCTTTTGTTTCATTTCTACTTAAGTTGTAATCCTTTATTGTTATAATGAAAGAGATTAATTATTTGAGTCTTGACTTTATTTTCTTTTTATTTGTTTAAATAGGAGTTACAATTATCTACAACGCCACTCTCGCTAGATTCAACATCTCGCTTTATCAGTATTAGAGATAGCTTGTTAGCAGATATTGAAAAGAGGAAGCTTCTTAGTGATCCTTTTTCTGTTCGCTTTCAAAACAATGTCGAAGCTCTAGAATGACACATAAGATATTTGCTTCAAAAGACGATCGTTATAAATCTCAATGATTAGATCGCCATTCTTGAAGCAGATGTTAAGAGCAAGAATGAAATGATTTTCATATTGAAGCGTCAAAATAAATCAAATCCTTCAATTGATTTTGACCATAAGATTACTGAAATTCTCCAGCAAATAAGTGATTTGGAGATTAAGTTAAAATATAGTCAAGCTCAGTGTAAATTGCTAGAATTCATTATGGGGAATAACATTTCAAACATCGATTCACCAGCTTCTTCCATTATTCCATCTGTTGCAAAATCAACAAGGTCTACTTCCCCTGCCATCCAAAAGTTTCCTGCTATGACTAATCCTCCCCATCCTCCTCCTAGCTTAGACGAGAAGGTAGTAGGAGAATGGTGCAGGAAAGTCAAATTTGAGATGATGAAATATTTTGACGAACAACAGAGAGTGAGATACTTGCAGCGCATAAATGAGTATGCAACTAAGATTCAGAAACTTGAACGCGAAAAGTATCTTCTTCAGAAGCGTATTGCTGATTTAGAAAAGAAAATAAAACTCTCAAAGGTGCAAACAAAGCTTTTAATCGTGCTTTAAAGACCCACATTGAATCTATTTATGACGCCGGAAAGATAAGGAAAAAGGAGAAGAAGCTCAAGGAAGTTCTTTGTATTGCAATTCATCACACCGCTGATCCTTTAATTACCGAGAATCTAGATAAGGCTGTTCAAGATTTGTGAAATATATATATATATATATACATATATATTTGTACCGTATACTTGTAAATAATTTTATAAATTATGTAAATTATGAAAATTTTGTAAATATCACCTAGTCTGTAGCCTTTCTTATAATGTTGTTTCTGAATCAACTTTATGATAACTTGGTCTGTGGTTTTTGTATTTGTTGATCCATTCAGTCTTCCTTTGAAGACCCGTCTCTTCGACTCTTGGAAATCGACACTAATACATCCATGGTATTCACGTGCCGTAAATTCAAGTGCCGGGGAGGCAGATTTTCAGGGGTAAAGTAAAGTAAAAGATAGAAACACAAATTCTCACACTACGTTAAAATAGGTAAATAGTACACACAACTTTCAACAATAAGGGTACCTAAGAGTTTTGTATGCACAAACCCAGCCAGGAACAGTTATAACTGCCAGCTCCCACACTTGCTGGCATTACTAACTTATACATAGTGGAAAACAAAAATAGATACATAGATAGATATCCCCATCGGGTGCTCCAGCTTCATACTCCAAAAATCTCCTCCAGCATGGTCCTCCCAAAATAATCTAGACATAATCCTGACTACTCGGCTGCCCAGGAAAATAGGGCACCAAAAGTTTAAAGGGAAAACAAAAAAACTCCGGGTCAATCATGGGATTGGTGTGAGAACTTAAAATACGTGTTTTGAAACCAAAAAGGTATCCCATAAGACTATGCCGCATATAAACACAAAACGAGTTTTTACCTTATGATAACCAAAACATTTTACGTTAAAATAACTGATATTATTTTTAAAGACATATCTTTGAAAAACATTTGCAAATAACTTATTAATCTTAGCCGAAATTGATACCATTATTAAATTTCAGCATACTAGGCTCTACAAACAAAATGCAGGCGCTTATTGGAGAGTGGGTTCCATATAAATGACCAGGTGATGGGACTACCTTCTGGCAATACATCTCTAGAGGAATGTAACGAGGCCCAACAGATGGTCCTCTACCAACACAAGACCAACCTACCTTTCCTTAGATAGTATTGAATATGTCATCACCTCGGTCGTTACCGACCAATCCTAGACGTCGCATAGCATACATCCACAGTAATTTACATCCCGAACGTCATAGCGGGAAGAAATATATCTAGAAGGGAATGATCCTACCCTAATGTTGCGAACCACATAGCCTTGCTGCATCCAACCATGTTTCGGTCATTTCCAGATGTGAGACCTGAGGTAACAATTACCTTTTCACATAGCCAATGATCTTCCTTTGAATGTCACACTACCATTCCACCGATCACTTGTTGACTTCCACAAACACACAGCCTCCAAGCTCATACGTCTTAAAGAAGGCTGTTAAGCAAAGAGAAGTTACGTTCTTCGCCACCAAGCAGATGTACGTTTATAAAAATCAATGATGTAAATCTCAAGAATGTAATGTCAGACATCCATCCATACAAGTTCGTTCTAGGACTGAACGAAACCGAAGGCACTCTCCTACCACATCCTGTCGAGAATTAACCCTAGGATTAGTAGAGAGAAGTCCTTGTAACCCAAAGAATTTTAGAAATTAAAGGACCACTGCTACTTTACTATTTGGGAGCTAACTAGAATTATCAACAAGCAGTCCTTTCATCCCAAAAATCCCTGGTCTTCTTCCTTCATTCTATATCAGGTCTTCATTTTTCAAACGTATACATTCGTTCGAAGTGGTTTCCGGACAGGGATTTCTGCAGATTCGACCCCGGTTCCTTCGACTCCAATCATCGATAAAAATAGGTTTTGTGAATAGGGAATCATTCTTTAATTAATTTAGTTCTTTTTATCAAAAATGTCCCCCGGAGATATATATTTCTAAAAACATTCTTTCCGGTATATACGAAATTATCGAACCTCTCTTATAATTTTTTTAATAACTTTTAAACTCTTTTTACTAGGAATCAACTCGAAGTCGTTTCATTTTTCATTTAGGAAGATATTGATCTGCGTAAAGCAAATTCACCATTCCCTCTATCTGGCCAGTCCGGATAGCCAGGGAGAGCAGGAAACTGATTTTTCAAACTCAAGCCTAGACACTATCTCTCTGACACTCATAAGACAGTCAAGTTATTTGATCGACTCTAAATCTTTAATCATTCCAAAACTTCTTTAAATCATCTTTAGAAAACTTAATAAATCATTTAAAAACATTTAAAAAAGATTTGTAAAAGGATTGTTAAGTTTAAAACTAGTTTTCAAAAGTTAAAAAAAGTGCCGCGAAAAGTGCTTTTTAAGCTATATTGATCAAAACGACTTTTTACTATTTGAAACTTCACTTTTATTTCTCAAATCTCTTTTAAACCATTAAAAAACATTTATAAGATTTATTTCACATTTTAAAACAATTTTAAAACATCATTTTCAAAGAAATTCCGTTTTGGATTCCGAACTGTAATTCAGGATTTTTCCAAAACTTGTTTTACTCATACCTCAAAATTCTTATCTCGAAGAATTCCGAGCTATATTCCACCTTTTACACTAGTTTGATTTTTATAGCGTGAAATCGCGAACTACCGATACGCGACGCGCTTATTTTTGACCAAGTTTTCTATTTCTTTTCAAATTTCACCAAAACACTTCTAAATGTTTATAAAACATTTCAAATACATTATAAACCATTTATAAGAGGTTTAACACTTCCATATACACCATTTCATTAATCTAAGGAAAGTGATTTCCTTTTGCGTTTATCGACTTGTATATTCGTGACTTGGATATATATTCAATATTCATATGAAAACAACCAAACTTGATGATCAAAGCATATTAAACATCCATTTGCAACATCATATCATCATCCAACATATACTATAATAAATTAGGAGTTCTCACCTTAGATTTCCAATGATTCATAAAAAAAATCGCTATAGCTCCGCTATTCAAGTTCCGTAGCTCACTATTCTTCGAATTTTTGCTCCTAAATGCCTCGACCAAGCTTTGTGGAAGCCAAGGAGAGCACGACCTAGGGTGTGGCTTAGGTTAGGCTCGACTTAGTGTGGAATGAAGAGGGGTTGGTGAAGAATAAAGGGAAATGAAGATCTTTTGGATCGTTTTTGAGGTGTTTTACTATATTTGACTATAGTTTATGATTTTAGTTTCTTTTTGAAATAATTTTGGACATTATTTCTTTTAGTTTATAAGCCATTAAAGAGGAAGCAAAATCTTGAGAAATATGAAAAAGAAGATGAATGGAAAAAGAGAGAAGAGGGTATGGCATTTATAGGAAAAAAGAAGTTTGTAAAGGAAGATATGTAAACTCCACTTTTTTAAAGCTTCTCCAACACACCATCCCCTTCCTTATACATGGCCAAAGCCCCCAATGTGCCTATCACTTCCATCCACTCATGTATGCATATGTTGACTTGTTTAAGCTTAAGGAGGAAGCTTTACTTAAAATATCTTATATATTTTATAATATATATATGTTTAAGTGTAAATGTATACATATATATATATGTTTATGTGTATGTTAGGGTATGCATTTATGTGTTATATATGTGTACATAACATATAAACAACGTTGCATTGATTCCGAACAACTTTCGTTCGATAAACCGTTGCCGATCGGAGAATCGATTCTCGGTCACATTTTCACTTATACTTTAACGTACATATATTTGGTTTCAAAATAAATTTCTTATCATTATAAATGAATTAAAAGGTCAAATTTCATTTATAAAATCATATAAATTTATATTAACAATTATTTACAAAAATCGTTATTATATCGATAAAGCAATATCGATTTTCCCTTATATTTTCAAATCAAATATATCTCTTTATAAAACTATTATAAATTATTTATTATCACTTTATAACTATTCAAAATGAATTATAACCTTTTTAAAAGAATAATAATAATAATAATTTAATCATTAAATCTCAATTTAAATTAAATAAATCAATAATCATATTTAAGGGCATTATTAACAATGTTAAAAACATATTTTATTTCCAAAAGCAAATTAATTGATTTTATCTTATATTCTTGTTTAATTATAAAAATAAGTGGTATGTATCCAGCTCTGTGCACAACGTTTTAAGATTATAGAGTTGTTTACCGATAAAACAGTTTTCGGCCATTTTATCGATTTAGATTTTGGGAAAAATATTTTTGTAAATATTTATTCAAAATAAGATTACTATTACTTACTCAAAACAATGTTATTTGTATTATCAACCTTTTATTTAAAAATATATATAATTTACCAAATTGATAAATTTGTGGGTCGTTACAGACTCCCCTCCTTAAAAGAATTTCATCCTCGAAATTAACATAAGAGAGAATAGTTCAAAAGGAAATATATTTGATATGGTGGAACATATACAAAAGTATGAATAAGTGACTACTCCACAGGCGGTGAGTACACTATAATGATACAGTTCATTCTCTAATTCTAAACTTGAGATATGCCTTCTTCATTCTATCCTCTGTTTCCTAAGTGCAATCCTCTACATCCACTCCATTGAACTTTAACTAGCCTTACCACCTTCCTTCTTAATCGTTTCTCATCTCGATCAATGATTTGAATAGGTCGTCTGATAAATGCTAAATTTGGTTCCACCTCCAAGTCTTCCTGAGAAGCTATTTCTATGATTTGCTCTGGGTCATGCACATGTTTCCTTAAATGAGATACATGAAAAACATTGTGCACTTCTGCCAATCCTTCTAGCAATTGCACTAGATAAGCTAGTGGGCCAATTCGTTTAAGAATAAATGGTCCAATATATAGAGGTGCTAACTTCCCCGTCTTTCCAAACCTCACTACTCCTCTCATCGAAGAGACTTTTAAAAAGACTGAATCTCCAACTGAGAATTCTAGGTTTCTACGTCTTTGGTCCGCATAGCTCTTTTGTCTGCTCTGGGCTTCCTTTAGCTTCTTCCTAATCACATCAACCTTTCTAAAGCTTCTGGTATCATATTAGGACCAAACACTAACCGATCTCCGCTTTTGATCCAACATGCTGGCGACCTGCATGAACAACCATATAGAGCTTCGTATAGTGCCATACCGATACTAGCTTGATAACTATTGTTATAAGAGACTCTACTAAATGCAGATGATTTTCCCAGGAGCCTCCAAAGTCTAGAATACATGCCCTAAGAAGATCTTCCAAAAAACGGTTGACTCTCTCCATCTGTCCATCAGTTTGGGGGTGATTGGCAGTGCTTATATTCAGCCTTATTCCTAAAGATGTCTGTAATGCTTTCCAAAACAGACTAGTAAAGATCGAATCTCGATCGCTCACTATACTGCTTGGAACTCCATGCCAATTTTACAATCTCCTTTATATATATCAGCAAGGCTTGCAGTGGTCCTTGTTAGCTTGACTAGAATGAAGTGTGCACTTTTAGTTAATCGATCTATGATAACCCAAATGCCTTCGTTCCCTTTCCTCATTCGAGGTAAGTTATCAATGAAATCCATTGATATTTGATCCCACTTCCAAATCGGAATTTCCAGAGGTTGAAGTAACCCTGCAATTTTCTGTTGGTTGCTTTTGACTTGTTGACAATTGGCGCATCTGCTAACATAAAATGGATATGTCCCTTTCCATGCTTTTCCACCAAAACGCACGCTTCATATATTTGTACATTTTGTTAACTCCCAAATGAATGCTAAATTTGGATTTGTGACATTCAGCTAACAGTTCTTGTCTAAGATTTTCTACATCTGGAACACAAATTCGCCTATTCAACTGTAATACTCCGTTTTTATCCACCTTAAAGCTTGAATTTCGTCCTTCTTCAGTTGCCTTAATGAACTTTTCAATTTGTCTATCTTCTCCTTGTTTACTGACTATTCTTTCCAAAAGAGTTGGATTTACTACCAAACAAGAAATGGTGGCATATTTCCTACTTAACGCATCAGCTACTGCATTGGCTTTCCCTGGTGTGTATAAAATATCTAGATCATAAGATGCGAGAAATTCCAACCAACGTTGCTGTCTCATGTTTAAATCCTTCTGAGTGAAAAGATACTTTAAAGATTTATGATCCGTAAAGAGCTCAAAATTTTCACCTAGTTAAAAGAGAAATTTTATTTACTAAGGTCAATTCAAAGTTTTAATTGAAACAAACTCTAAAAACTTCTTACCCAGCAAATAGTGCCTCTATATTTTTAATGCGAACACCATGGCTTATAATTCTAAGTCATGTGTAGCATAATTCTTCTCATGAACCTTCAGTTGTCTACCCGCATAAGCAATCACCCTCCCTTCCTACATCAGAAATGCACCAACTCCTTCGCCACAAGCAGCAAGATAAACAGTTAATCCATTATTTCCATTTATAATTGCTAAGACTGGAGCGGTTGTTAATCTCTTTTTGAGTTCTGGGAATGCTGCTTCACATTTTGGAGTCCAGATAAATTTACCATCCTTCATGGTCAACTTTGTTAAGTGATAGGCAATCTTCGAGAATTCTTGAATGAATCTTTTGTAATATCCTGCCAACCCTAAGAAGCTATGAACTTCTTTAGGAGTTTGTGGTTGCTTCTATTTTAGAATGGCTGCAAATTTTATAGGATCTACTGAAAACCCGTCCCTTGACACTATATGTCCAAGGAATCTTACCTCTTTCTCCCAGAAATGGCATTTTGAGAATTTGCTTTAAGCACATTATTTCTCAATATCTCCAACACAATTTCTAGACGTCTTTCGTGTTCTTATACTGTCTTAGAATAGATAAGGATATCATCAATAAAGACTAACATGAATTTATTGAGTACATCTCTATATACTCTATTCATAAGGTCTACAAAATAAGCGGGTGCATTAGTTAGCCCAAAAGGCATAACCAACAATTCAAAGAAAGTGTTTGGACCTTTGAATGCAATCAGATGGATGCATTCTTCTGCGATTCTCAACTGATGGAATCTTGTGGCTTGATCCATTTTTGAGAATACCCGATCACCATGTAACTTATCAAACAAGTCATCTATTCGAGGTAGAGGATACTTGTTCTTAATTGTTTGTTTATTCAGATCTCGGTAATCTACGCATAACCTTAGAGATCCATCTGATTTAGCTACAAAAACCACTGTTGATCCCCAACTTAAACGACTCAGCCTTATCAATCCTTTCTTTAATAGCTCTCGGGTTTGGTTATCTAACTCCTCTCTCTCCTTCGGAGCTATCCTTTGGTCTCGTTGTTTAATTGGCATTGCACCGGAAATCAAATCGATACGGAACTCGATTTCCCGATGTGGGGTTAAACTTTTTACTTCCTAAAAAATGTCTGAGAATTCTTTAACAACGGGTATGGTTCCTAATCCTTCCTGGGATGAGTCTAATGCATAAAGATAACTTCCCTTTCTTGGACTAAGATCTTCGCAAGATACCTTTATAAACTTTCCTGACTTTGTTTTCACGAAAACTATCCTTTTCATGCAATCTAGAATAGCTTCATGTTTATTTAACCAATCCATATCGAGTAAAACTTTTAACCTAATAAAATCTAGGACAAATAGGTCAAAAGGAAATTTATGGGAAGAGTGGGAAATTTGGACTTTCTCACAATTCATGCAAAGGTTAGTAGTACGGCCTATAGGATTTGTCACACAAATAGTGGTATCAACTATTTTAGGTTCAAGTTTTAATTCTTCTACAGTTTTCTTAGCAATAAAACTATAAGAAGCTCCTATATCAAACAATACTCTAACTAAAATATCTTCAATAAAAATATTACGTTCCAAAACTCCCTTGCCTTTCACATCCTGAGAGGTTGAAGGCTCATCCTTTATTGCGTAGACTCGGGCTTGCTCTCCCTTCCTCGTGATCGGACAATCCTTGATCATGTGCCCTGGTTGATGATAATTATAGCAGTTTGGTGGTTGTCTATATACCTTGGGGTTCTTGCAATGAGTCGATATGTGGCTTTTTTGTTGGCAATTATAACACGTAGCCTTCTTCAAAGAGTTACCTCGGGCTCCTCCTCCAAATTTTCCTCAACCTTGCTTTTTCCTATTTTGGTTAAACTTCCTTTTCTTCCAGTTGTTGGCGTTGTTGTTGTTGGTCTGAACTACCATATGACTCTTCTTGTCCAATGTTTCGTAATGGAGTCCAATATCCAGCAAATCTATAAATGACCCTTTAACATGGGAAGTCATCCTGCTTTGATACTTCTCATTCATCCCTAAAATAATCTTCTCATTCTTCTTTAAGGGCGTGTCAATTAGTCCCGGCCTAAAACAAAAGAATTCATTGAACTTATTCGCATACTCCTCAATAGTCATTTCTCCTTGCTTAAGATCAATAAAGCTTCGGTAAAGACGAGATTTCTCCGATGCTGGCATGTACTGCTCCTCCAAAACCTCCTTAAACCTTTCATAAGATAAATTATCCTCTGATTCACTTAGGTTAATGGACTCCCACCAAGCCAAAGCCCATTTCTATAACTTCCATGAGGCCAAGAACCTCTTTTGCTCACTACTAATATCCAACGCCTTAAAGTTCCCTTCGGATGATTTAATCCAAACTTGTACTTCAATGATAGCTTCTGTACCCTTGAATGGTTTTCCCCCTAAGCTGGTATAATTCTTGCACAGAGTGGCAAAATTAACCTGGGGTTGTACGGGAGCTATTTCTTCTACAGTGGCGGTTGGAGCTCGACCGTTTGTTATTGTGGTGTTGTTATTCCCTCGTCCTCGCCCTCTACGAGTACTTATTTCTTACTACCTGAATTTAGTAAGCTAACTTTAGAATACAAAGACGAAATCATCTTTGGGAAATATATACACCATTTAGAGATTTCTAAATGCGCACTCTCAAAGATTTAAACTCATTTTAGGGCATTACTAATCATATCTCTAATGAGTTATACCCCACCAAAGCCAAGGTTCTCGCTTGACCTTTAGCTCTGATACCAAATGTGAAGACCCATCTCCTCGACTCTCGAAAATCGACACTAATACATCCATGGTATTCACGTGCCGTAAATCCAAGTGTCGGAGAAGCAGATTTTTAGGGGTAAAGTAAAGTAAAAGAGAGAAACACAAATTCTCACACTACGTAAAATAGGAAAATGGTACACGCAATTTTCAACAATTAGGGTACATCAGAGTTCTGTATGCACAAACCCAACCAGGAATAGTTATAACTGCCTGCTCCCAAACTTGCTGGCACTACTAACTTATACACAGCGGAAAAAAATAGATAGAAAGATAGATATCCTCATCTGGTTCTCCAGCTTCATACTCCAAAAATCTCCTCCAGCATGCTCCTCCCAAAATACTCTAGACATAATCCTGACTACTTGGCTGCCCAGGAAAATAGGGCACCTAGAGTTTAAAGGGAAAACAAAATAACTCCGGATCAGTCATGGGACTGGTGTGAGAATTAAAAATACTTGTTTTGAAAACAAAAAGGTATCTCATAAGACCACACTGCACATAAACACGGAACGAGTTTTTACCTTATGATAACCAAAAAATTGTACGTTAAAATAATTGATATTATTTTTAATGACATATCTTTGAATTTTTTTTGCAAATAACTTATTAATCTTAGCCGAAATTGTTACCATTATTAATTCCAGCATATTAGGCTCTACAAACAAAATGGCAGGCGCTTATTAGAGAGTGGATTTCATACAAATGAATGGGTGAAGGGACTACCTTCCGGTAGTACATCTCTAGAGGAATGTATCGAGGCCCAACAGATGGTCCTCTACCAACCCAAGGTTGGCCTACCCTTCCTTAGAAAGTACCGAATATGTCATCACCCCGGTCGTTACCGACATATCCGAGACGTCAAATAGCATAGATCCACAATAATTTACATCCCGAATATCATAGCGGGAAGAAATATATCTAGAAGGGGATGATCATACCCTAATGGTTGCGAACCACATAGCCTTGCTGCATCCAACCCTATTTTGGTCATTTCCGGGTGTGAGGCCTGAGGTAGCGATTGCCTTTTCACATAGCCCATCATCTTCCTTTGAATTCCACACTACCGTTTCATCGATCACTTGTTGACTTCCATAAACATACAACCTCCGAGCTCATACATCTCAGAGAAGGGTGTTAAGCTAAGTGAAGTTACCTTCTCTGCCACCAAGCAGATGTACGTTTATAAAAATCAATGATGTAAATCTCAAGAATGTAATGTCAGACATCCATCCATACAAGTTTTGGGACTGAACGAAACCGAAGGCACTCTCCTACCACATTATGTCGGGAATTAACCCTAGGATTAGTAGCGAGAAGTCCTTGCAACCCAAAGAATTTTAGAAATTAAAGGACCACTGCTACTTTATTATTTGGGAGCTAACCGAAATTATAAACAAGCAGTCCTTTCATCCTAAAAATCCCTGGTCTTCATCCTTCATTCTTTCTTTTGGGTCTTTATTTTTCGTATGTATACATTGGTTCGAAGTGGTTTTCGGATAGGGATTTCCCCAGATCCGACCCCGGTTCCTTCGAATCCAATCATCCATAAAAAGAGGTTTTGTGAATAGGTAATCATTCTTTAATTAATTTAGTTCTTTTTATCAAAAATCTTCCTCGGGGATATATATTTCTAAAAACATTCTTTCCGGTATGTACGAAATTATCAAACCTCTCTTATAAAATCTTTTAATAACTTTTAAACTCTTTTTAGTAGGAATCAACTTGAAATCATTTCATTTTTCATTTAGGAAGATATTGATCTGAGTAAAGAAAATTCACCATTCCCTCTGTCGGGCCAGTCCGGATAGCCAGACAGAGCAGGAAACTGGTTTTCCAAACTCAAGCCTAGACACTATCTCTCTAACACACATAAGGCGGTCAAGTTATTTGATCGACTCTAAATCTTTAATTCTTCCAAAACTTCTTTAAATCATCTTTCAAAAACTTTATAAATCATTTAAAAACATTTACAAAAGACTTGTAAATGGACTGTTAAGTTTAAAACTAGTTTTCAAAAGTTAAAAAAAGTGCTGCGAAAAGTGCTTTTTAAGCTATATTGATCAAAACGACTTTTTAATATTTGAAACTTCACTTTTATTTCTCAAATCTCTTTTAAACCATTTTAAAACATTCATAAGATTTATTTCATAATTTTAAAAAATTTTAAAACATCATTTTTAAAGAAATCCCATTTTGGATTTCGAAATGCTAATTCAGGATTTTTCCAAAATTTGTTTTACTCATATTTCAAAATCTACTTGTCGAAATCTCGATTTTCTTCCTTCGCTAGAAAACTATGGATATAATAGTTCGAAAAATTCTTATCTCGAAGAATTCTAAGCTATACTCCATCTTTTACACTAGTTTAATTTTTTAAGCGCGAAATCGCGAACTACTGGTACGCGACGCGCTTATTTTTGACCAAATTTTCTATTTCTTTTCAAACTTCACCAAAACACTTTTAAATGTTTATAAACATTTCAAATACATTATAAACCATTTATAAGAGGTTTAACACTTCCATATATACCATTTCATTAATCTAAGGAAAGTGATTTCCTTTTGTGTTTATCGACGTGTATATTCGTTACTTGCATATATACATTCAACATTCATATGAAAACAACCAAACTTGATGATCAAAGCATATTAGACATCCATTTGCAACATCATATCATCATCCAACATATACAATAATAAATTGGGAGTTCTCACCTTAGATTTCAAATAATTCACAAAAAAATTGCTATAGCTCCGCTATTCGAGTTTCGAAGCTCACGATCCTTCGGATTTTAGCTCCTAAATGCCTCGACCAAGCTTTGTGGAAGTCAAGTAGGGCACGACCTAGGGTGTGGCTTGGGTTAGGCTTGGCCTAGGGTGGAATGAAGAGGGGTTGGTGAAGAATAAAGGGAAATGAAGAGCTTTTGGATTGTTTTTGAGGTGTTTTACTATATATGACTATAGTTTATGATTTTAGTTTCTTTTTGAAATAAATTTTGACATTCTTCTTTAGAATCCATTAAAGAGGAAGCAAAAGCTTGAGAAATATTAAGAAGAAGATGAATGGAAAAAGAGAGAAGAGGGTATGGTATTTATAGAAAAAAAGAAGTGTGTAAAGGAAGATATGTAAACTCCACTTTTTTAAAGCTTCTCCAACACACCATCCCTTTCTTTATACATGGCCAAAGCCCCCCATGTGCCCATCACTTCCATCCACTCATGTATGCATATGTTGACTTGTTTAAGCTTAAGGAGGAAGCTTTACTTAAAATATCTTATATATTATATAATATATATATATGTGTGTGTGTGTGTGTGTTTAAGTGTAAATGTATACATGTATATGTTTATGTGTATGTTAGGTTATGTATTTATTTGTTATATATGTGTACATGACATATAAACAACGTTGCATTGATTCCGAACAACTTTCATTCGATAAACCATTGTCGATCGGAGAACCGATTCCCGATCACATTTTCACTTATACTTTAACATACATATATTTGTAAACAAAATTTAAAAATAAATTTCTTATCATTTTAAATGAATTAGAATGATCATGTTTCATTTATAAAACAATATAAATTTATATTAACAATTATTTACAAAAACCGCTATTATACCGATAAAGCGATATCGATATTTCCTTATATTTTCAAATCAAATATATCTCTTTATAAAACTATTATAAATGATTTATTATCACTTTATAACTATTCAAAATGAATTATAATCTTTTTAAAATCATTATTTGAATAATTATAATAATAATTTAATCATAATTCTCAATTTAAATTAAATAAATCAATTATCACATTTAAGGGCATTATTAACAATGTTAAAAACATATTTTATTTCCAAAAGCAAATCAATTGATTTTATCTCATATTCTTGTTTAATTATAAAAATTAGTGTATGTATCCAGCTCTATGCGTGACGTTTTAAGATTATAGAGCTGTTTACTAATAAAACAGTTTTCGACCATTTTATCGATCTAGATTTCGAGGAAAATATTTTTGTAAATATTTATTCAAAATAAGATTACTACTACTTACTCAAAACAAGATTATTTGTATTATCAACCTTTTATGTAAAAATAAATATAATTTTCAAAGTGATAAATTTACGGGTCATTACACTTGCTTTCTGATCTTATTTCCCTGAAAAGTATGAGGTAAACAATAATCTTTATTGTTAATTTGAAATTTATATAGAAGTTTATCTACATTATTAGCGGAGGTTAACGGATCATTATGTAATCAAATGATAATAGGTGAAAATTAATTCTAGAGTTGAATACGGTTGATGTTTTGAAACCCATCTTTGATAATGATGAAAGAAAACCAGGAATTCAACTTCAATTATATTGATAGAATACCAGAAATCCAATGATAGAGAACCAAAAATTCAATTTTGGATTTAATTATTGATGTTTAGAAATTCATCTTATGGAGATAGTCAATAATAATCATGTAATAGAAGTCAAGAAATTATTGTCTAAAGGTTTATAGTAAAAGTCTAGTGACCCAGATTCGGGTATAAATGAAATTTAAAAGTTAGAAAATCCGAAACCCAAATTCGGGAATTAATGAGTGAAGTTCATCAATTAATCATAATAGCCTCGAAACCCAGATTCGGGTATGATGTAGACCATAGATTAAAAGACCCGAAACCATGATTCAGGTATTAATAAGTGAAGTTTCGAACTTAATAATGGAAGACCGAAACCTAGATTCGTGTATTAATAAGTGAAGTCCCAAAATTCTTCTTTGATGACTAGTTGGAGGCTATAGATTCTTATTTAAGCACTCTTCTTTATCGCTCCTTGAATTTTGACTCTTTTGACATGTGTTACCCTTTAGGCTTTGTATGTTGTTGCTGTTTAATTTGCTGCTTCTCGAGCTTGGGCGTGTCTTAGTCCATTATTTGATGCACCACCTCTCGGGCTTGGACATTTTAGTCCGTTGTTTGATATGCCGCTTCTCGGGCTCGGACGTCTTAGTCCGTTGTTTGATATGCCGCTTCTCGGGCTCGGACGTCTTAGTCCATTGTTTGATATGCCGCTTCTCGGGCTTAGACGTCTTAGTCCATTGTTGTCTGGTGTGCTTGGTTAGCTTATCCACAAGCAGGACCCAAGGACTTACCTAACCCCCCTCCAAAAGGCGTCTTGACCTGGCCATAGCATGGTGCGATCAAGAACTTGTTCGGTGCCTTGGCCAGGCCATAGCGTGGCGGGACCAAGAGCTTACTTCGTCCTCCCTCTAGGAGGTGCCTTGACCTGGCTATAGTGTGGCGCGATCAAGGGATTGTTCAGTGCCTTGGCCAGGCCATAGCGTGGCGGGACCAAGGGCTTACTTCGTCCTCGCTTCAGGAGGCGTCTTGACCTGGCCACAGCATGACACGGTCAAGGGCTTGTCGATGCTTTACCCTGGCCACAACATGGCGCGGATAAAGGCTTATTCTAACCTCCCTCTAGGAGGCTCTTTGACCTGGCCAACTCGGCATGGACAAAGGCTTTGACCGTTTAAGGTAATGTCCAAGTGCAATGAAAATTTTACTCTCAACCATGTAGATTTTTCTTAGTAAAGTAGTTCTTTATTGACTTCATCTAGGATCACTTTACAAATTCATTAATTTTGCCTTATCTGAAATTCCTTTCATATTTAGGTTTTTTCTTTTGTGATGGCCAATAGTTGAACTCTTCCTTGGTTAGCAGATAAACGTTTTCGATTGATGTTGTCAAATTGCATTCCTTAGAAAGTCTTGACTTGAAGCTTGTCTTTTGAGGGTGGTTTCTAGATCTTTTATTACTCGATTCTAGAGTTTCGCCCTTAACGACTAGTTTTCTTTTTAAAACCCTTTGAAGTTCCTGTGTTGGTAGTGTCCCACTTGTTGCCTGATGCCATTTGTGTGCGAAGGCGTTGTAATTAACCATCATTCCTTCTTCAAAGATTATGCCTTTGGTGTAATATTGAATTGTTTTCCTCATTTGATCAAACAAGTTATCACTTTCATTTTTCTTTTCTCCTAAGGCAAAGATAGGGTTGGAGCCAATATGAAAATGGTTTAAACTCCATTTATTTGGATCATAGGATTCAACTTTCTTTTTCCTCATGATCCTTAAGGCCTCCATTATTAATAATTTTTCTTCATGTAGATTTGAATCATTAACTGTTCCATGGGAGAATCCAATTGGATGTGGCACCAAGGATCCTTGCTCGGATCTTTTGACTTTGCTGATCATGATGAAGTAAAGTCTAAAGTGGGTAAGCTTGGAATAGGATTGGGTCAGAGGAAAGTGGAGTTGGAAGTTCAACAAATCAGAGGTTCAAAGCCTTTCTTCTAGCACCAAAATGTCAATAAGAAAACTTGTCAACACCCCAAAGTTGAATTCAAAGTGTAAATGACTCTTTCGAGACCCTCTTTCAAAAAGGTTGAAGCAATTGATATATCTCAATCAGGTTAAGATATCTATAATCCATTTTATTTTCTCCAGTTTTCCTTCCAAATAGGTTATAGTAGTTGGAACTTCTTCTTATCTAACCTTTCGACTAAGACGAAACGCCTAAAATTCCTTTTATATTTCCTTTCGAACAAGTTAATCTGCTTTGATTCTCTGTCAAAACCCCCTATCGAATCAGTTGAGATGACGCTAAGGTTGGCTTTAATGAATTAAGGATGTCGGTTGGATAGATTGGTTCCGACTTCTTTGGAAGCTTACCTTTCGACAACTTGAGTGTAATTGCTAAGGCTCTAAGGATATTAGTTAAGCTAAGGGTTTCGACTCACTCTAATGGTGACCCTTCGATCAACTTGACACAAGAAAATTATAACTGAATCTAACAGAGATATCAAATCAGCCAAATATCTGAAAATTCCATAATCTTGCTTTCATTAAACTCAAATAGTACAAACTGATCAAATTCCAATCTAATTTGAAAATTAGGGTTTACAACTTTAAGAAAATACAAAGTTGGAGTGAAAGAATTCGGATCACCAAAACCAGACACCTAGGGTCTTATTTATTGGTGTAGGTTGGCACCTTTCGACTCAGTGCTTTCGACCTGGTCGAAAGGAGGCCTTGTAGACCTTCCGTCACCTTTAACATTTGCGTATCCTTCTGCATTACATTTTGACGCAGCGGATATTACAAAACAGTGTAGATCGTTGAATGTAGTAATCGGTGGATTGGAAGATACTGAAATGCCCAAATTCGTTGATCCGAAGATACCGAATTCTAGCTATCCCGAACTCGTTGATCGCGCACGATACCGGGTTCAAAGATCTTCAATTCTTCAAGCGTTGATCAAGCGCACTTGATTCCGCGAATCGGCTTCTACAATCGTTGAATCGAGCGCACTCGATTATCCGAAAGAGGAGATAGGAGATTACACTCAACTACCAATTTAGATGAAAGCACACAGCAATCAAAAGAGAATTTTATTCAAAAATCAACAACCTTTACAAAATGACCATACACGCCTATTTATAGGCTACAACTCAACACAACAGAAAACTTCAAAATATTACAAGTACTTAGGTCGAAAACGACCTACGACCTAACATGGCGCGACCTAAGAAAGGACACGACTTAGTATAGGTCGGCTGCGACCTAACAACAAACAGTTACAACACACTGACTTGACGACTTAACAATCAACGGCAGAGATCCATGCGGCATAAGAATCAACGACCTCCAGATCTTTGCGACTTAAGAACTTTGCGGTATCCCCACTCAACGACTTAAGGAAATCAATGGCATCCAGAGCTTTGCGACCTAAGAATGAACGGCATCCCTTCGTTTGCGACCTAACAGAAGTGGCTTCAGAAATTCTTCGCGACCTAAGTCTCCACGACCTAAGACTTTGCGACTTAAGCCTTCGCGACCTAACTTAGCTCGTTCCGTTTCCTTGCGACCTAACATAGGTCGTAACTCGTTAGGTCGAATCACCTTTCTCTTCAGGCTGTTAGGTCGTTGGTGCTACTTAGAGGATTCGTTAGGTCGCTCGCGACCTAATACTTCAGTTCCCCGCCAATCTTCACACACTGCTAACTCGTTAGTCTCTTTGTTAGCTCGTAGTACTTCGCTAGGTCGTTGCCGGTCTTCAGTAGGTCGTTGGTACAACCTAAAGGTCTTGTTAGGTCGTTCGCGACCTAGTCCTTTACCAGTTTGTGCTTCAACAACCAGTAACGACTTAGAGGTTTCGTTAGGTCGTATGCGACTTAACTCTTCATCCTTCTGAGCATCCTTCTGAGCTGCATCACATTTGAATGGATTTGAATGCTTCCATCTTCATGGAAAGGGGTAGGTGCGCTTTTTCACCTTGTGTTGCTTTGTTGTTGCAAGTAAGAATAGGCATGAGCTTTCGACTCTGTCAGCGGGTAATTCTTTAGGATTTCGAAGGTGTTGAAATGTTGAGGGTTTCAACGCGGAAGGTAACTTCCGAATACATGCTTGCGAATTGATGCGGTACCCCACCTTGTTGTAAAAGGTTCCATCCGGTTCGAAAGGCTTAGTCATGTTTTCGAAAGGTTGCTCCATCAAAACATCTTTTTGAGTAATTTGAATGAATGCGAAACCTTTTGTTTCGAAAGGTTTGGCATACATGTGAGTAACTGTTATTTGCTGCATTCGAAAGGTATTCCACCACTTATTCGATACGTTTTCATGTAGGCGAAAGCATATGCTTTTAAAGGAAGTAATTAAAGCAAAATGGTGCTTTCGACCCCTTTGACCCCCTCGAAAGCTTATAACACACCTGACTTTTGGCTGTAGCATCCCTTCGACTCCTTCGAAAGGCTTTGTTGGTGCATCTCTTATATTTTCTTCTCTTCTATTCATCTTGGTTTCGAAAAGGTTGAAGTGAGAATTGGTGGTAACCTGTGCAGTTAAAGCGCTCGGTGGATTCAAAGCGGTGGAGGTGCAAAAAGT
Organism: Allium fistulosum; assembly: GCA_030737815.1. NCBI lineage: Eukaryota > Viridiplantae > Streptophyta > Magnoliopsida > Asparagales > Amaryllidaceae > Allium > Allium fistulosum. The sequence goes on from CM060901.1 coordinate 392,989,821, forward strand.
CATAGCGGGGATACAGCGAGGATATAGCGGGATATAGCAGATGACTCTAAAATAGCATATAAAACTCGTACTTGATGTTTTTTCAAATATATAAATGGTAATTAAATGAAAAAATATCATTCAATTGAATTATAATTAATACATAAATAATTTTAAATAAAAACATGTGCGAATATACTTTAAATAAACATAAAACTGTTATATAACATAATTGAATTTAGTAGAATATTAGAGTATTTTCATTTCTAAAAATATATTAAAAATTAAATCAAATAAACTAGTTTCATAATTTTTATAATGTATAAATGCAATTTTTCTATTCATTTTATTAAAGAAGATATAGCGGAAATAGCGGAATATAGCGGGAATAACGGGATATAGCGGAAATAGCAGGGCTTAAAGCGGAAAGGCTATATTTTGGGGCTATATGGAAAAATCGTAGCGGTAGAAATCCGCTATGAGATATAGCAAGGTTATAGCGGGGTAATAGCGGGGCATTAACTACACAGGTGGTAACAAGGGCCAAGCACGTTAACCAATCATTCTTTTTTTCTTTAGAAAGTTTTCTCGAGCTTCAAACATAAGCCCAAAATCCCCCAATTCGAAAAAAAACCCTCACTACAAGAAAAATAGTCTTTTATAGCGGCATATAGCCGCTATTAAACATAACTATAACGGTTTGATAAACGCTGTATATCGACATGTTATAAAAAAGAATTGCACATTTATAACACAAAAAAAACCGCTATAAAAGAGCATGATTTCATGGCATAATATAGCCGCTATAAAATAGTTATTCTATAGCGCCTATTTCACGCTTTATATCAACATGTTCGTAGTACATTCTACATCCATTTACAGCATATATATGCCGCTATAAAATGTATAGATATAATAACGTCTATTTGCTGCTATCCTTTGAAAGTAGCCTCATACATTGCATTATCTTTTTATAGCACTTATGTCATATAGTTATAACGCTTTTTAGGAGCTATGCTTTATTTTACTATATATTTGATGCACCCCACTATTACATTTTAATAATAACAATCAAAATGAATCTTCTTTAAATAGATAACAATATGAACAATGTATGAACGAAAAAATATAATAATCAGCAAATGTAACACATATTCATGATAACAAAATAAAGTATCAACGATCAAAAAATAATTTCAATTCATGATTTACCAAATTCAATACATATTCATGATAACAAAATACAACATAGTTCAAAGTTAACGTCTACAAGTACCAAATGCATCACTAAGAACTTGAACTGCTCAAAGCCTTTCTTCATGCATGTCTTCGGTCATTGGTAGTACTTCCTGAAAATTCAAAACAATTTGAAAATAATTATATAAAAATGTGATGATAATTACAGGTTATTGGTAGTACTCCACAATTAAGTATAATAGAGATCCAAATAAACAACATGCTTGACTGGTTGAAGATGTACTCTTTATTTTGGCAATATAGAGCTCCAAATAAAAAGAATGCTTCAATAATCTTTTACAGTATTCAAATAAAAGTTGAGAAACACACAGATCATCACTTGTGAAACCTAAAACAAACTCAAATACACACTTTCTATTTTACCCCAAGTTATTGAATCATAATCAATATCCCACCTGGAGTACAGATGCTAAACTACACAAATTAAATTGCAGGATCACAGCGTAGCCAATATTCAATAAGAATAGATTCAGATTTATTTTCTAATGGCTAAATATGAACTCTTTAGGGTCTAAATGTGAAACAATGATCCTAAAAAATTTGGCAATCTCGATTTGTAGTTATCCAATTCATTCAAGCCTACCCTTTTCTTTTGAATACGGAATTGAAGTATCTCATAATATAATCGATTATACCATCAAATTCAGTAATTCATTTTTTAAAGACACACCTACAGCACAACTGAAGAAATCACATCAGCATATTTGACCGCGATTCAAACTCATACACCTGGCAGGTGCAAGCGCATAACACTTAATCTTCTCTCTAGAAATTCTACCAAACTGTTGTCTGTGGTTAACTACTATAGTCGTCATCAGAGCTGCCACACCAGATCTAAGTGAATGCCCTATAAAAACCAACTCATAATCATTTCCCTTCTCTTTTTCCTTGTTCAAAAGTTCCCTGATCATCTCTGCTTCCCTGTTCAGTACCCATATGCCTTTAACAACCCATGATGCACGTATCCTCCATCAAACATTTGCATTCCCAGCCTGTTATCAAGAAGCACCCAATAGAAAACATATATAGTTAGTATTTTACTTGCATAAACCTGTGTTGTTAATCTCATTAACATCTAAATATTGGTCACGGACTTTTTGATATTAAGAAAAATATCAAAATAATGATAGACTATCAGTATGTTAGCAAGTTATTGGTTCCCATAATCAAAATTGTACAAACACCATAAAATGTCCACATTTCAAAAGTATGATCCATAGGCCATAAAATTATCACTAAATACTAGATTCCAATATATCAAGTCTGGTAATTTTCCACTGTGTTCTATTGACTAATCTAAGTAATTGATCTTTGTATTGCCACATCTTCAATGTTATATTAATATTCCTCCTCGGCAATAATAACATAATCATAAACAAGTAAATAGATAAAAAGGACAGAGTATAACAGGTTTATTATTACATAAATTTAGTTATTATTATTGTATTATTACATAAATTTTAGTTAATTCTTATAAACTTAGTTAATTTTTGTTATTATATAAATTTAGTTAATTCTTATAAACTTAGTTAATTAATTATATAAATTAAGTTAATTTTTATAAAACTTAGTTAGCATAGTTAATATTTTACAATTTATTGTTATCATTGTTAGTATCATTATTACTATAAACTTAGTTAGTTTTTTAAAACTTATAGTTAATATATTGTTATTTATGGTTGTTATTAGTATTATTATTACAAAATTAGTTAATTTTCATAAACATTAGTAATTTTTATAAAACTTAATTAACTTAGTTAATATTTTATAATTTATTATTATTCTTATTAGTATCATTAATATTATAAGCTAAGTTAGTTTCTATAAAACCTATGGTTAATTTATTATTATTATTTATGATTGTTGTTGTTAGTATTATTATTATAAAATTAGTTAATTTTCATAAACATTAGTAATGATTATTGTATTATTATATAAATAAATTTAGTTATTTTTATAAACTTAGTTAATTATTATTATTTTATTATTATTATTAGTATTATAAACTTAGTTAATTTTTATAAACATTAGTTAAATTATTATTGTTACTATCAACTTAGTTATTTTTATAAGCTTATTTATATTTCATATAACTTAATACACAAAGTTAATTTTTATAATCTTAGTTTATTTATTATTATTATTATATAAATTTAGTTAATTTTTTATAAAACGGTTGGAAAAAGTTCAATCTGAGAAAAAAAAATCATTGATACAAAAAGCCTTGTAAAATACAAAAAATATATGTGAAATAATCAATTTATTTTCCCACTTCAAGTAAATATTAAAATTTACAAGAAAGCATCCTTCTCAAGCAATTTAAGAACATCCTCTTGGTTGTTCGGCTTGGCAACATCAATAGGCGTTTTCCCATCCATATTTTGCAAAGTGCTGAATTAATATGCATAACCATGAACATATGTTTATAATGCAATAACATGTTAACTAAGAATTACGAATGAGCTTCCTTAATATTATACATTAAAAATTGTTTAATTTCATTAGTGAATTTTCCTTAATATTATAAGCCATTATAACTACTAAAGCGTGCTTGTCAAAAAGAAATCTCCTATTATTTTTTCAATTGTGATGTTTTAACTATTAATTTTATATTGTAATAGATGATGTTTTCGAAATTACATTATTGATAGCAGATAAAGAATATATCGAATAGAGATGCATGGTTATTATAAGGTAAAAGTAGTTGCTGCTACTGCTGTTATTATTGAATTTATAAAAAAGTGAAATATTAAATAAATAAATAAATCTCTTTTCTTCTTTCAAGTGTGATGTTTAAACTTTATATTTTATAATAGATGATGTCCTAGGAAATATATGATTGATAGTACTCACGGAATATGTTGTGAAGTGAAATATGTGATTGTTACAAGGTAAAATGTATGATTATTATTTTATTTTTAAGTTCACTAAATTATGAAAAAATGAATATTGAACAAGTTTATATAGTAGAGGAATAGAAGATAGTGTGAATACTATAGAAAAGGCAATATAAATAGACAATTGTAAACTTGTTTCAGTACGGTAGAAAAGGCAATAAAAAAAGAGACACAGTAATAAAATATTGAATATTTTTACTAAGAGCAATATTACAATATAACACCATAAAAGAGAAATATTACAATACAATACTAAGATAATAATCCAGCTTTGGTATGGAAATGATGTATGTATTTAGTACTAAATTTGCTTCATAGGTTGGTGGATTTGATGAAATTTATGTGTTGTTTTGTAATGTACAGTACATATTCGGATATTCTATCAAATTCATGAATTAGAACCTTGTTACGATATCAAGCAACCAAGTCCTCTATGTTTTAGCTGAGATGGTCATTACCTCATATTCTTTGAAAAAGAGTTCACACTAAATATGTCGGTAAATTTACTATAAATTTTCAAAAGAAAATCAGTCACAAAATGCCTTTGTAAAATTCTAATTGAGTCAAGAAAGTGGAACTTTACAATACAGAAAAATAAACCTTTTATCTTTCCAAAATAAACCATGATCAAGCTCAAGAACTTTAAGAGTGATATTTAAGATATAGGCAACAACCACAGTGTCTGTAATCCATTCTACATATATACCAAAAGATGGAAAAATAACAATATAGAACCTTTTGATTGAATCCAATTCCATGAAAAATCAATTTGGTATATTACTTGATATCTGAAAGAGCAATCATTTTGACATAGAGTAGCTAAAAGAGCTATAAGTTTATTATTACTCTATATAGCTAAAAGAAGCAAGCAATTAAGACAAGCACTGACAGAAAACGACTTCCACTAGAGCAATTTATGAAATATTTCCGTAATAATCTCATACATTATATATATATATATATATATATATATATATATATATCATCCTTAGGCATGAAGGAAACGCTATAAAATACAAAAGAGTTATGATCAATAAATGTAAATTCGATCCCAATGATCTCCATGTAATAGCAATGAGCCCACTTTTTATGATATAGCAACAAGGAGGTCACTGCTCAAAAGATGCCAACAAAAACATAACAACATACATGTAATGCTTTAACTCTATAACATCATCCATTTGATACGCGTTCTCACTATTTTTTTAATTAAATGCATTGTCAAGATTTGGAGACATACATTTCAACAACAGATCTTTTGGAAAAAGCATTTTAATCTTTTTTTTAATTCATCCTTATCGTAACGGTGGTTTTGATCCGATTGTTATTGCAAAGACGAAATATCACAAAAAACTTCGGTAATAATCGTGCTTTATTACTTTATTAACAAAGACAACCACCTTTACATGTTGATCAAAGTGCTGGAAAATGATCTCTATGAAAATGATAGTTAAGGACAAAATAATATTGAAAGTAAAAGACAAAAACTCGGGTAACTTTTATAATAAACTTGTAGCTCTTCTCTATAACAACAAAAGATCTACGTATGTTTTTCACTTAGAATGGTGCTTTATTTTGTATAGTAGAACATTAAAACACTTGTTACAACAAGTAGTTTAAGGGGTATATTATAACTGACAAGTATTAAAGTTTATTTTATGCTTTACCAAGGTTCTTGATACTTATGACTTTATAGAGCCACTAACACAAATTTTGAATGCAATCAAGCTCTATAAAAAGTGATCAGTTATCAGCATTTATTTTTAACTATTCGGTTTACAATTATTAACGTATCAGCGTTTGCTCAATTAAAATCGAGGCTAAGCTCAGTTAAAAACTGAGTGGTTGCTCTGTTTATAAAATGAGCATAAGCTCAGTTTATAAACTGAGCAAACTACTTGGTTTTTGCATTTATTTTTCAGCGTAAATTCTGGATGAAACATTCAAGTTAGAGGTTTGGATCTATTTATTTTTCAGCATAAATTTGGACTTCCATATTTTTCTGTTCACAATTCGTAAATTATACATTACTATAAAATTACATATACAATTATTAACATTAACTATGAAGTAGTTTTCCCAACTAGCTGGAATCACTTCATCAGCACAGCGGTCCGTTCCTTATCATCATAAATCATTAAAAGCATACGCTTTAGTTTTTGTTTTAACCGAAGCATACGCTTCAATTAAAATATATACATACGAGCTTTGCTCATAAATCTAAGAATTTACTTGATATATACCATAAACAGATAAGGTCATTTCCTATAAGCCGTTGCATACCTTATTGTCCACATCAAGCACAACAGTTTGACTAATATTGTACACATCTAATGCTTAGGAATCCAGACTATGTCCATATCCTTATCATATCAGTTTTACCAAATGACGCATGTGCTAGTGGTTAGAATAAATAAATATCCTTACCTATTTCAATATATGCAGGACATGGGGAATTATAATTCTTACCTTGGCATTTATCTGGCAAATGTACCCCTCCGGATACTGGTACAACTACACAAATCGGTATCCGATACTCGTTACAGCAGATATCTCCAGCTTGCTACTTCAGTTTTTGGTATTCCCACTACACCTATTTCCGCTCGATATACAAAAACCAAGCAACAAATGAATAATCGGTTCATAATAATAAATAACAAACAATATATTTTCAGGCACAAAACTCAGAAATTTCCTTGCTTTCTTCCCAACCATGTACTTATCGGTAGGAATTTCATTGAATGATACAAAAAACTTTACAGTAATATAGAAGTATAAATGAAAATTGGAGAATGGTGAAACGTTTGTACTTGATTTTTTTCTAATGCTTGTGGGTTGTCTTCATAATGAATCTGATCATCTACTTGATTGTCTTCAAACTGCTTCTTTCTTGCACATTTCTTTTTTTGTTCGTCGATTTCTTTTTTCATGTGAGCTCTCGTTTTCACATTCCCACTCTTACTCATTTTCTGTAAAAATAAGTGCAAAAAAATACATATATTCAATACTTTCTTATGAATATTGCTGGTTCTTTTACTCTTTGCTATTTAACTACTGGTATGTTTTCACTTCTATTAAGAAAAAAAAGGTCTGCTTATAACACTGCCTTTTGTTGTCCGAATGTTTAGATAGAAAGTAATGCACGTTATGTATTATTCACAAGCACACAAAATCTGGAAAAAAATAAAATCAGTCTTATAAATTGTGGAAGGCGAACAATCTATAAACAGTTGCAAATTCGACATTGAGGTTATAAGAATCTTTCAAATGGAACCAACATGGCTTTTGGGATCAGAGCTTGTTGCAAACCCAAATTATTATGAAATCAAAACTTCTTCAGTCCAAATCTGAACTAGGGCATTCTTGAAATATATGAGCAGACTACCCCATTTAGTGAACAAGGATAGTTGAAATCCAAATAACAAACCCTCAATGATTTTAAATTTATGAAAATAAATTCTATGGCCTAAATTATAGAACTTCTAGTTTGGTTCACAAAATAAAACAATATAAGCAACTTATGAGGTGCCTGCTTTATTGGTTTTACCATTTTTTTTAAATAACATAAATATTGACATATGTCACATATCAATTGCTAATAAGATTATGACGTGCTCAAGGTAAAACTCTAAAGCAAAAAATTAAGGAATGTTCAGATCACCATAATAAAAATACGAAATAATTTCCAAAATGAAACAAAATAATCTTATAGCGGGAATGAGCTTTGACAATCCAGAATCCACTTATCATGATCATAACCAATTCAACCATAACACGACTAATTATCAATAAGTTGATGTTGGTAAACATCTCAAAGAATTTCAAACAATATTTCACCTTATATTGTAAAAAGTGGTTATTCTTGTTCTTACAAAAATCAGTAATATGACTAAGTGTACATTGCGAAATCCCTAAATTATGCTCTACCATCCCAAGCACATAAACATCACAAGTAATAATACCCAATCTCTCAAAGAATTGCTATACTTTCCCATTAAGAATATAACAATAAGAAGTAAATTACCATAAAAGCTAAGCTTCTGCTTTCTCCTCTTCTACCAAAACAACCTCAACAGTAGCAACATTCTCTTCCTTGGACTCCCCCTTTTCCTTCTCTGCTTTCTCCAACGCTTCTTCTTCGGTGACGACGAAATTGAAGATCGACGATTAGGGTTCCAAACGCCTTCGAGTTGACTACTGAGGAGCAAACTATTGAAGTGGAGGAGAATGGCTGCGAAGATCCGAGATGGAGCGAACAGTTTCGATTAGGGTTATTTCGTTGGAGACGAAAATTGACAGTGTTATTTTTGGGAGGGATATGAAAATGGTTAAGTGTTTTTGGGAGGGAGATGAAACTGATTAATTATATTTTTGGAGGGCAGACGAAAATTTTGGAGCCAAGAGCGTTACACAGCACGGTACCAAACAAAATGAGTTAAAAAACAAATGATTAAGTGTAAACAATAACGCTTTAGAATAATGCGTTATTAAATGACGTTATTAATAACATATTTTTTTGTAGTGCCTCAAGAAAAAAATTGCGACATCTGCGGAAAAAATAATATCGCGAGCCCTAGGAATCATGCACATCGGACATCGCGTGAGGGGGACTCGCGATGGAGCCTGGAAGGCGATGCTATTTGGAGTTGCGATGGGTTCTGGTAGCTTGACGAGGGTGCGGTGATATAGGGCAAGCTTCAAGGTGCGTTTTAGGTGGTGGCAATCGACGTGGGTGATGGCGAATTTAGCAGGGTGAAGGCGCGATTAGGAATGAATCGACGTTGTGCCTTGGGTAACACGAAGTAAAAATTTGGAACAGAGCAGAGGCATGTGAGCTTCAAGATACAGCGGAGGCTTGCTACAATATCGACTGAAGGAGAAGCATATGCGCAATTTTTTGGGAGATAACGATCTGAAGTAGAGATAATAAACTTCAAGGCAGTAATTGATGATTCCTAATCGTCATTCGAGGTGAGCTTTCTAACTCACAATATATATCTAAAATCTATTATCCGTTGCATATATCTGCATAATCCCAATACTGATTGATTTGCCTTGTTCAAACGTTTGTTCGGAAATCGATTGATTGTTAATTTATTTCATAGATTACTTAAAATAGATTGGTTGATTTGTTTGATTGAAATGATCGCTTGGGATATTAGTTTGATTGTTGTGATAGTGGTATGATTTGGATTTGGTAGTGAAGTTTTATGTATGCTGAATCATCCAAAATGCAAATGAGATGCCGTCCTTTTGCATTACAATTTGTGTAATTTATTTCATATTGTGTATGCATGGTATGGATGGCCCGAACTCGATGTAAATCGACTCGGGTCATACAATATAGTTTATATTGTTAATCGATGACTTTTGGAGACTTTTACTCCATTATTTATATTTTTAAATGTTCAATGGATTTTTATTTTATTTTTAAAAGATGTTTGAAAAGCTATGAAACATTATTTAAAGGATTTAAAATCTTATTAAAGGTATTTTATGAATATTTTAATTAAATTATAAATAATCTGGATACATTTATTTGTAAATATTTTAATTAAAATTATAAATATAGATTTCTTTTTGTTATAAATCCCTTCAAATCAATATTATAATAAGTTATGAGTTTGAATTTGTTATAAAAGAAAAATGTAATATATAGCTATTTTATAAAATGTATTATGAAAATAATAATATTGTTTTAAGTGATTTTTATTATAAAAGATATCTGATTTATAAATTGATTTGAATCTTTTATAGAAATATTTGATTTAAATTTTTAATGAAAATATTTTATTGAAATTTATTATTATTTCATTTCTTAATTGAAATGAGATTTAAGTATGGTGTGTGTGTATATATATATATATATTTATCTACCATTTTCCAATATTGGTTTTGATATCATGAATGAGTTACCATTGATGTAGTTTTGATTCGTTTTATATTGTAAAGATGATACGGTGATGACAATCTTCTTTTTGATTTGTGAGATTCTATTTCTGTGTGACGAGAAAATTGAACAAACGGTTTAGTGATACCATCTGGTATGAGACTTTCGGCAACACTTTTCCGGTTATTCATTGGACTTGTCATATAGTGATATATAGTGTGGATCGAGTGTAGTTTATGAGCTTTGAATAATTATTTGAATAACATGCGGTGGTATGAGACGCCGTTATGTTATTAGTTTGATTCTTCGTTGTCAGTAAATGTCACTCAAATGGGGATTACACTCATGGGTACATGTGATACTTGGTGAGGGGTACTTATTGATAGATATTTATACGAGAGCTGCGTGTCGGCTTACTATTAGAGATATGAATAGCGATAGGATAGGAATACTGTATGACTATCCACATTGTGTCCAACTTCCTATATTTTTCGGGAGTGAACCAGATTGGTCAGTAACCACCCTAGCGGCCTGATCGTGGAGTCGCTCCCCAGATCTGCAACACCGTAGTTATATTTTTCTTGATGCGCATCACAGTATTAGTAGTAGTAGATGGGTTGTTACCCATAGTCCCTTGTGTTGCTCAGACCAACAGTCTGTTACCATTAGGGGCAAAGCAGGGTCGTGACTAGAGCTATATATGCGTAGACGAGCCACTGGTGGATGAAGTCACGATGCCCGTTGAGGTAACTAAAGACTGTAGGAATAGACGACACTCTACGGTAGGCGAGTAGACCCGGGTTACTAGAGCAGCCTTGCGGTAGGTGGCTGTTAGTCTCCCTATTTGGTTCAGGGTATGTCTGTAGTGGATTGACATATATGTCTCTTTCCTATAATGAGTTGACTAGAGTAAAGACCGGTTGAGTCTAAACTGTAGTCAGTCCCCGTTATATCCATACTGTTTGGTGATTTGATATTTTGAGATTGCCTTTTTATTGATTTGGATTGTATTGAATTTATCTTTGTGATTTTTATGGTATTGGATATCGTTTGAATGGTTCGATGGGCTATCTCACATTATCCATTGCTTATAGGGTTTTATGATATTGTATTAGAGCATTGCTATGTGTTTGCCTGATTCACTTGATGATTTCATTTTTTACGACGATGTTTTATTGTATGGATGATTCACCCGTTGAAAATAGCATTCTTGATTTATATTGAATTGTTTATATGGGTGATGACATTTTATATTGGGTTTTGTGATGTTTTAGGTTATATGATATCTGTGTTTGTATGAGATAACATTATTATGTTATTACCTAGTATATATTGATTACCATATATTCACTAACATTGGATTTAGATATAGTTTGACCCGTTTATTATTTATATAATATTCGGATTAGTCCAAGACATTTTAGGTACATGGATTACATGACCGGCTTCTGTATAATTGGGCTTAGAGGAGTACAATATTAGGATTGTATATGATATCAAATTCATTATATGTATATATAATTGACATTGAGTTGTATTGTAATATAACCTTAATGTATTTTATATATTATGTTATCGCTGTGATTGACTCTGTGTTCTCTGTTATTTTACTATATATTGTTCTTTCTCGAAGGCACGCGTGTCTATTGCTTTGTGCTGATACTGTATACATATAGCTTAGTTATTTATCAGATGTTTTTAAAACGTACCAGTATTAGTCTAAGAGAATATTCATGTGTGTACCACATATAGCATTATTCTCCGTATTATCTCATAGCATTACTCTATAATACTCTTGGATAATATGTGTATAGAGGTGGATTGTTACAGTTGGTATCAGAGCAAGGTTTAGAACAATACATCATATATAGGAGACACAAGTCTTAACCTTAGATCGGACTTAGAGTCTCTGTCCCCATGAGTGTGTGATAGATTTTTATTTATACTTAAATAATAGTTGGAATATACGATGATTATTGGGTAATTGTCTGGGGACGTACTTGTTATTTTTCCTATTATATATATATATATATATATATATATATATATATTATTTTTATTATTATTATTTTATCACTATCTCTTTGGTGTGTTTGTCTCTAACTGGAATTTAAGTTATCGATGAAGTAGACAGTAAAGTAAGTTGTGGTTAGCCAGACCAGCAGTGTCGGCATTGGTGAAGGTGAAGGAACCTCTGTGTGGTTTTTAATAGAGTTATTTGATCTAGTAGTGACTGGAGAATGCAGCGGATGCTGAAAAATGGATTTCTACTGAAGGCATTTGTTTGATTGTTTGAAAATGTGTGTATTGTTGTTTTAATGCTTATTTGATTTTATGAATGATGTGTGGTAATTTTTATTATTGTCCATGGTTGATAAATTGGATGTGTATACGGATTTTTGACTATAAATATTTTATTCGAACAAGCAAATAATTTGGTAAAAATACGGATTTGATTTAATAAAGCGATTGAAGATTGTTTAGTAGTTTATTTTGAGGTTAATTTGCCCGTTTAGTGCTTTAAGAATTCTAATCGATGCGTCTGGCCAACATTATTGATAAAGATTCCTAAATACTAGGACGCGACATTTCGACGCAATGGTTTGAAAAGAATAAAATGTAAAAAAAAAATCTATATGTGAAGAAGTTACCAGAATGGTTAAAATTTTACTTTTGAAGTGGAAATATAATATATTTGATAGTGTAAAACTATATACAACTAGTGTAAAAGTGCACACATGAGTTTACCATGCACATTCTATGCAATGATTAGCTAAAGGAGCAAATTTATTACGTGTCTGTACAGTATAGAGCAAACTTAACTAACTTCTATCTGATGCAAAATGGATTATTATTTTTATGGTGTTTCAAACTGATGACTTATTGAAAACTGAAATGCATCATCAGATTTGTTGTATATACAGAAAATAATATTATTACTATTAACTTTCTCATCCAAAAACATGTTTTATAATAAGAATTTTATTGTACTTTGTGAATAACTATCTCCTACAACTATTGATTACTTGTTTGTTTTTCAGTGTCCTAAAACTTGTCAATCTGTTAGTGCCCCTGTAGTTTGTTAACTTCCAAAGAGCAAATTTCATGTTAGATGTCCTGTAACTGTTTGACAACTTGAGAAATGTTCATCAAGTCTTGTGAACAAGACTATTAGTTTGTGAACAAGAGTTATTAGGTTTTGATATTAAAAAGTTCATTGTGAATAGGAATTAAGACCAGAACGAAAATTCATGTTAACTGTTTATCTTTTTGAAACATGCATGTGATCCCTTTGTTTGTATTTAGTTTTTCTTTAAATTAAAAAATATATTTTAATTAACAGGCTTGGACAGATCATTTATAATTTGCTGAACATCTTATAATGTTTTCTATCTCCTTTAGTTTGCTCAGTCGTATGCTTATTACTATCGTGTTTCTACGTGCTTTGTTCTATTGACATTGTTTGGTGAAGTTTATTAATTATCATAAGAGCAGTTGAGCAAGCTATCTGTTGACAGTGCTTGGTGAAGTTATATGAACGGTTGTTAGATTGACGTGATTTATCTGACCATAATTTCAGTGGTTTTCTTTTAAATTTAGTATTCTTAAATTAAATAGTTGAATTTGAAAGAGGTTAGATGATACAATTACCTCGGTAAGGACTTTCAAAAAGTTGAAATTAGGAGCACTGTTATTTTTATATTTCATTTCGTTTTGTCTTCTTATAAAGTCGTCTATATAACCATTTTCAGTTATTGCATCAATGATTGCTAGAGGATTTCTGGGTGATAGCATTGCACACAAGATTTACTTATTTTCTTAATCGTCATTTAGAATTATAGATTTTATTTCACTGCTGTGTCCTTTTGGAGTTGTAGTTGTAGCTTTTTCTCAATTCTTGTTCTAGTCTAATGCACATTTTATTTGCATGATAGCACGCATGTTTATGTGCTCATGACTTCTAAGAAAATATAGAGACATTTCATTTAGGGTATATATACATTACATAGTATGTTATTCATTTCTTAATTTATTTGGTTACTTGTAGTATGAGACATCTGCTTTCATTTGTGCAGTATCAAAACTACAAGTAATGCTTTCTTTTAAAAAAAATGATTAGGATGATATAACTTTTGGTTCAGATGTTTTCAATTTTGAAACTATAACTTCTTTCCTTTAGCATTTGTTAAATTTTGTTTCATGTATGCATTGCTTTTGGAACCAAAGATAGAGGACTAAAACCAGTACTACAATACAGTGCAAGTCATGGGCATGATTGTCATGGGTAACATATGTTAATTTGTATTTTGGTTTGAATCAAAAGGACCTAAATAATATCTGACTGATTTTTTTTAGAATATCTATATCAGTGGAAATCTATATATAAGTCTGTACAGGACTAAAAGTCAATGTATTTATATGTTTAATATTGTATATTCATAGTTCATGAATATCATAACTTTCAAATGTATGGTTAAAAAATAAAATAAAATAATAATAAATAATAATAAAATAAAGTAGGCTGCTGCTTGGAAATTCCAATTCCACCCAGTGGCGTAGCCAGGATTGGAAGCTGGCCGAGGCACAATCATTGAGGAAAAAAAACAAAGAGCAATGAAAATAGTGCTAGACATGCTAACCTCAAACATAGGAGCTGCAGTGGGGCTGCAGCCTGCAGTCGACAAATATAGCGACTTTACCTTTGTCGGGATGAAGAGAGCTCGGTCTTCCAAGTTCAGCCTGAATTTGAAGATAAAATTAAAAGAGTTAAATATTAACAAATGCAAATACTTGATCCTTGTAAACTTACATTAATGAAAATGATAGATAATCTTTAAAATATGTTAATTACCTTCGGAGGAATTTGCAATAAACTGGTAACTGGTTACTGAACAATGAACATTGTTCATGATTAACAGTAAAAACCATTCTCAAGCTAAAAAAATGAAGTATAACTAAAGCAAACTAAAAATGACTGCACAATCAGAAATCATATTTCCAAACAAATCAATAATAGTCGAAATAACAAAGATCGAAACTTTGAACAAAATTAGAAAATATTCAGAAATAAAAATCACTCACCACCCATTTCGACTTTGATGCGAAGGAGGCTGGAGGCGATTGGTGGAGGAGACGACAGCGACGTGGAGGAGTTGCGAACTTGCGCCTGTTGCAGTCGGTCGGTGGGTTGCGGAGGAGCGACGAATTGCGATTTGATGCCGATTAGGGTTTTCGCGAGTTCTGTTGGGTTTTTTTTTCTGTTTTTTTTTCGTTTTAGACTTTCCTGGGAGGGTCACGTGCCCAGGCCAGGATTAAAGTGGCTCCGCCACTGATTCCACCAAACAGCGCATATGGTCACACCTTTCAAATGGTTTGTCCAAATTCGACAATTTTGTACATTCCGAAAGAGTGAGAACCTAAGCAACAACTGTTGTGTTTTGCGTTGCTCCAATTTTGTCGTTTTCTATACCAAAATCAAGGTTTGGTTAAGTGGACCTGCATTTATAAATTTAATTTCAGTTTTTACTTCTTAAAGAAAAACAGTCATGACTCAGCTATTGCTTGACCTTTTATGGCCCGAAAATTATTTTGGAAAGCTATAACACTATGTAACAATTTACTTTTAAGAACCATGGTTTGATTTCATATTTTTGACCTTAGAAAATTTGTTGTAATCATAATTTGCAGACTATTGATTTTTTTTCTATGATTCCAAAATACAGTGAAAGCTATATTATTAGAGAACAAATTTTGTTTGCAATATTATGAAAAGTTTTGAGCTTAACCATGTGGAAACATGAGTTATAAACAACGTTTGTCACTGTCTAGAAAAAGCAAACACCATATAACAACACTGTATTCAAATCATCGTAACTTTCTAACGGTTCGTCCGATTTTGACACTTTTGCCCATTTTGAAAAGCTAAAAGGGTAAGCTACAATTTTTATTTTAAGTGTTTCGCAAAATTTCATCGTTTTCTAGCATAAAAGTACAACTTTCAGTGGTAGGTTTGTGTAAATTTAGTGAAAATCTGGGTTAGGTGTTTTAGTAAAACCTTCTTAATTTGAGTTCTAATTCATATTTTGTAATCCAAAAGATGTTTTTGAAAGTTAACGCACTATGTAACAATTTACTTTTAGAAACCATAACTTGATTTAGTCGTTTAGCCATTTAAAAACTTATCGGAAAGCGGTTAAGATATGAAGTTGAATTCTTTTACATATTTAAGTGTTTACTTATTATATTTCTATGTATGAAGCTAATATTGGAATTTGAGTTGAGATAGGTACTGAAGATGCTTATTTGTATTACTAGTGAAGATGTTGCTTGCTTTTGCTGGCTTAATAATAATCAACTTGCTTAAAATGGTAATTAAAATGTACGTTTTAAAGTATAAAGATATAAACTGTGATATTATCTTGTTTCTCCATGTTTCGGGATGTCCCGTATTGGGATACCTCTTCGGAGATGTATATTATGTAATTATATTGTGTTTTGACTTTTCGGAATGCTCTTCATACAAAGGAGACTCAGCCAAAATTTTCTGGATATTAGTAGAGATATGAATAACGATAAGATATGAGTACTATATGACCATCCACATTGTGTCCAACTTTCTTTATTTTTCGAGAGTGAACCAGATTGGCCAGTATCCACCTTGGCGGCCTGATCGTGGGGTCGCGCCCTAGATCCACGACACCGTAGTTATATTTTCCTTGATGCGCATCACAGTATTAGTAGTAGTAGATGGATTATTACCCATATCCCCTCGTGTCGCTTAAGCCAACAGTTTGTTACCATTAGAGGCAAAGCAGGGTCATGACTAGAGCTACGCATAGACGAGCCACTGGTGGATGCACTACTAGAAATACAGTATATAGCCACGAAAGGTTTCCAACGGCCGCCAACGGTATTTTCCAACGGCTCGTTAATTTTTAATTTGCCGTTGGTAGTCGTTGGTAACCGTTGGAAAAAGAGCCATTTGCAACCGTTGGAAGCCGTTGGAAATATTCGTGTAAACCTGCAGCGTGGCCGAGAGCTGAATCATTATTCTCTTCCTCCCCAAAAACACCAAAACCCTCCTCCACTCCTCCTCTTCTCTTGCTTCCAGCTTCCCCACGCAATCGGCAGCCACTCCGACGCCATCAATCACCGCCTGCAGCCTCTCTCCATCCCCGTACATCTCCAAAATTAGGTTTGCCTAAAACCCTAAAATTTTAAGTTTTTTTAATTTTATGTTAATTTGTTGTTATAGTTGTATCTAATAGCCTATTAATTGTTTATTATACCAAACTAAGTGCTAATTACAATTATTACCATCCAAATGTCAAAATTGTTTGTGTATATATATTATGCACATATATACATATGATGATAATTTAGTGTAAATGCGCATTTGAGTTAGCATTAGATTAGTTAGGATTGATTTAAATTATTTTGTGTATGTTTTGTAAAATATTAGGCAAACATGAATTAGTCGAATATTTTATGAACATGAATTATATCTTTTACAAAATATATTAGCATTAGATAAGTATATAATTTAGTATATATATATATATACACATGAATTATATATTTTGTGAAATAGTAAAAATCATATAAATTACTATCTATTTAGTAAAATAGTAGAATATAAATAAAAAAATGCATAATATGTTTTATTTTATATATTTAATAAAACGGTAACATATAAACAAAATTTAAATCCCTTAGTGAATTTTTGGCCCCGGCTGACAAGTGTTGTATATGATCGTTGTATGAATATTTATTTTTATTGCAAAACGGATATTCATATTCATCTGATACAATATTTGTTGGATTTGTCCATGTATTGGACAAGTTACAAACACTATAAAGTAATTACGTTTCGTAAATCATATCGTTATAAACGGTTCACAAAATTTCAACGGCATTTCCTTTTTGTTCCTTGTGTACATGCATTGTGTACGATACAAGGAACACGGAGGAAGTGCTGCCGAAATTTTGGGAAATCGTTTATAATGATATGATTTAAGAAATGTAATTACTATTGTGTTTGTAATGGAAAGTAGGATAACCGACCATCACAAAAGGTACAAAAATGTAAACAAAATAGCAAGAAATATAACTTTGTATATAAACGAATATTGATTATAAAAAACAATAAAATCTAAAATGTGTTTATCGAATTTGATTAATAGTTTTTTTACTATTGATCATAGGTTTTACAGTAGGAAAAATGGTCAATTATTTTATTGATCGGAGCTGGATGTATCAAAGAAGAGAAATGGGAGGCTCAATAAGTACACATTTTCTTAACGGGGTAAATGTGTTTGTCGAATTTGCTTTAAGTAATATTGGAAACGACGTAGAAATTCGTTGTCCATGTAGTAGGTGCAAATTGTTGAAGCATTTAGTACCGAATATGGTTAGGATTCATTTGCGCCAATATGGTTTCGTAACCAATTATTTGGTGTGGGATCGTCAAGGAGAAATTATAACACGTAACGAAGAACAGTCAATAGAGGTCATTAGTGATGAAGTTAGTACGACGAATCTCATAGAACATATGGTTGAAGATGCAGCACGATCAATGTTCCCTACTGTTGAATTTAATAACGAAGATGTTAACGTCGAAGAGGAACCAAATGTTGGAGCGAAAAAAAATATGATTTATTGGATGCTGCTAAGAAACCTCTTTGGAATGGATGTACTAGCGGCACTCAATTATCGGCAACTGCAGAGTACATTGCGATGAAATCAAAGTACAACTTCACAGAAGCCGGATTTACGGCTGTTGTACAAGCTGCTAAACGCCATATGCCATCAGATAATTTAATGTGCGAAAATTATTATGAAGTGAAAAAACTAATGTCATCTTTCGGTTTGCTGTATCAAAATATATAAATTAAAATATATAAATTATTTATTGCAGGAAAGATCGGTTGGACGTCGCGTGTCTATGATGGAGGTATTTACCCGCACCCACGCATCAAGACAAGCAGACAATGCTGGCAATATTACATATCAGTGGGATGGTGATGATAAGGCGACGGTTGCATATGTATGCATATTTTAAAACTTATTTTATTAATATCGATATGTTTAAATCCTATTCTACTCATTTTAACCTGTAATTGTTTTTTATTTTAGGCAAAGTTTCAGGAGGCACGGGCAGAGCTGCTTTCAGAATCGGATCGCGATGAGTTGACGGTAGAGGAGGAAGATAATATTTTCGACGTTATTATGGATCCAACGCGGCGGAATAGGCGCTATGGCTATGGAAACCAAGCGGTAATCTTATAAACATTGCAATATTATATTTAATAAATTAACCTATAGATACACCTATATATTGTATTAAAAATATGCATTTATTTGTGGTATATGCATTGCTTAAGATCACGTCATTTACGTTTCTATATTTTAAAATATACATTGCTTAAGAAAATGATTATAATACAAATGTAAACATCTCATATTCTATTTGCAGGTTCGGGCAGCTCAAAAGGCGTGTGACAAAGCTGAAATAAAAGAGCTTAAAACCATGGTTGAGCAGCTGCAAGAGCAGGACCGTCTTCGCGCTATACAAATGGAGCATCTGAATCAACGTTTAGCGGAGTACGCGCAGAGGCATGGTTCCTTCCCTTCGTTGTCTGGTGCTTCCGGAGGTGATGATGAAGCTTGAGAGGTATGACGATTATTGTCTTTGTGGTTGGTTATTGTATATATTGACTTTGAGGTGGTGAGGTTTAAGTGTTTGCATTGTATATATTGACTTGAATATGGAGTTGGAGTTGGTGTTGGTGAGGGTTTGGTTGTAATGTTTGAATATGAAGTTGGACTTGAATATGTAATGTTTGAATATGGAGTTGGACTTGAATATGTAAAGTTTGATATTGATTTTTGGTTGTTTATATTGTTTGTGCTATAATGTGTTGAATATGTGATATATATGTGAAATGGAGTGGAAATGGAATGGAAATTGATATATATTGATTGTGTGTGGCTGGAAGGTGAATGGCTTGCTGGTATAAAAAAAAATTCACCCAGATTAGCAACGGCTACCAACGGCTTATTGGTCAGTTTATTGCAACGGCTTCCAACGGCTTCCATCGGTTAATTGTCGTTGGTAGCCGTTGGAAATGCCGTTGGAATACCCCCGTTGCTTCCGTTGAAAGCCGTTGGAAAGCGTGAACGCTATTCCAACGGCATTTCCAACGGCTCCCAACGGCCGCCAACGTCTTGGAGCCGTTGGAATAGCATATTCCCCTTGTAGTGATGGAGTCACGATGCCCATCGAGGTAACTGAAGACTGTAGGAATAGACGGTACTCTGTGGTAGGTGAATAGACCTGGGTTCCTAGAGCAGGTTTGCGGTAGGCGGCTGTCAGTCACCCTATTTGGTTTAGGGTATGTCTGTAGTGGATTGATATATATGTATCTTTCCTATAATGAGTTGACTAGACTAAAGACTGGTTGAGTCTAAAGTGAGTCATTCCCCGTTATATCTATACTATTTGGTGGTTTGATATTCTGAGATAGCCTTTCTTATTGACTAGTGTGAAACCGTGCTATGCACACGGTTCGTTTTAAAAATCTTGTCAAAAATCAATAAAATAAAATGATAGCTATATACTCATTATTGTTAAGTATGTTCCAAAAAGAACAGCGTTAACACATTTGTACTATGGGTGGACGCGGGTCGGTTTGGTGCGGTTTGAAGTCCAAACCGCTTCCGCACCGCATCAAACGGTTAATCAAAAATACAAACCATTATACTAATCTTTTATACGGTTCGGTTTCGGTTCGGTTTGAATGTAACATGGTTCGATTTCGGTCCGGTCCAGTTTGAACCCACATTAACTATTAAATAAGAGAATTACTTTCATCAACAATCAATTTACGAAGGCAACTGTGTGAAGCTTTTATACTTAAAGGTTAAAACACACAATGTTATACTGAAATGAAAGGTTAGTTCTTAACTGTATGAATATTTCAATTTGACATTTAGCTATAAGTGAGATTTTTGGTAGATTATTCAAACATCAACATTAATCAATGCATAATCATCAAGGAAAATGACTAAAATAAGATTATAATTAGCATTTATCCAAAAAAACGAGATGAAAAATATTATACCAAAACTATAACTTCTTCCTTTATGACAGCAAATATTATTAATATAACAACATACGCTAAAAATAGAATATACATCGTTAGAATCTAAAATAAAATAGGAGTTGCTTATATTTTTATCATAAGATTACTAGTTAAAATATTCGGTTCGGTCCGGTTTAATACGGTTGGTTCAATCGTCCAAACCGCAACCGAAATGTATCGATGCGGGTCGGTTCGGTTTGAGGTATTTTCTTTGGTTAGAAGATTCGGTGTGGGTTTCCGCACCGTTTTTGCGTTTTGGTGCGGGCGGTTTTCGTATAGCGGTGCGGTTTATGCCCATCCCTAATTTGTATGCATGCATAAAGTGTCAGACATTAAAAAAATTGTGTACACCATTATATCTACTATTATAGGAAGCTGATAGAAAACAAATACTACGAATTAGATATTTTGTTCTATACATAAATATTTTATTCCATTATATGACAATTTCTTTATATCTTTATTTACAGTTGTAAATCAGATAAGCAGATGGTCACAAATATCCCAAATTATGCTTTCACGGTGAGCCTCATAGAATTGCAGAATGTAGATGAACAGATCATGCAATGTGCTACTTCTTTTGAAGAATGATACATTCTGGCCCTAGTGGAAAAGCTTTGATGCTAAGTCATTGTATTCCTGCACCCTTTACTTTTGAAATAGAGTAGTTGTTACTATGTTGATGCATTTGTTTAGGAAAGTAATCCAAGCATATAACATAATTAACAACTCAACCATACTAAGACGCGGCTAGTTGATAGTAATTAGAGGACGAATATAAAATAAGTAATTTAGCGATTACTAATTGCTTTCACCTAATAGTGTCCCAACTATTTTTTCTCAGTATCAATAAGCTAACTTAAAATTGGGCTATCAACGATTGATACAACATAGTAAATTGCTTATTATACATATCACTATTATTTCTCATTACATCACCATGGATTACATAGTGGAGCTATTACTCCAAGTAGTGGTATTACTCAATATGACTACTTGGATTGCTTATTGATACAATTGGGATTTTAAAAGGGAAATAATACCAAGGAGGATATGAGTAGTTGTTAAATATTGACATACACCAATATTTTAATTTTGACTTTTGTTTATAGCTCAATTAATATGTGCAAATATATTAATGTAAGATAAATACCTTAATTTCAAGAATGACCGCTTAATAGGCTGCATTTATCCAAAGTTGTGATATTTACAATGCTTTTTAAGAGAACTTGACCTCCATTCTATTGCCATTAAAAGGAAGAAATTAAAAGCTAATATCAGTACATCACTATAAATTTTGAAACTACAAACATGAAATATAGCTTTTGAAAAAAAAAGCTAGTATTCTTCTAATGTAAGAACATGTATTTATGTATCGCGTATTCATGTGGAATACAAAATTTATGTAATAACTAAACAACTCATCTAGCCAAACTTGCATTTATGTGTAGAAAATATTTATGCGAGTTATTACCATTCATAAGATGGTTTATATGCATGTATAAGCTGAATAAAGAATGGAAAAACTTATAAAAATATGCCTTAGTGATGGTTGGCAGGAAAGTATCAGAATTTTAGTTTTTACCAAGAAAGTGAAAACACAAAATTTGCACCTATGCACCAAGGTGCACATTAATAAATACCATTACTAAATTCCGGTATTAACATCTCCCTACTTATTTCAATTTTGATATTGAAATTAATCGCTACAGATGAAGAATAATTGAATATAAATCAAGCTACACTTATTTAGTTTCAAAATCAGTAATCTCCTACAACCTAATAAAGGAGTGAGAATGTACAATCTTGAATCATGAATGTTTGAGAATCAAGCCAATGACTAAAGAAGTAAAAATAAAAGGCAACAAATGGTGAGGTAGAGGAACCAAGAAACATGAGAAAGGAGTTATGGAAAGACGAAACAACCAAACATATCTTAAAAAAAAGAACATGTAGCAACAGAGAATCACAAAGAGAAATGCGGCACAACATTAGAAAGTAGGAAGCAAGACGAAACTGTATTATATAAAAGAAGCATTATGACATCACCAACAAATGATTTAATATAAGACATTAGTACCAATCCATTTTTAGAAAGAATCAGACTACAAATTTTGTCGAAAAATAGAATATAACCTCAAAAACTACCCAAATCTCCATAAGAAATGTGATGTCCAAACATGCAAAAAAAATACATCAATTGCAAGTCAAATATAATTTTTCCACCTTTAGTATCTATTTCAAGAGTTCAAACATACTAGATAAAAAATTGAAATAAGTCAAAGAGTAGTAAGAAATAAAATTTTGTGGTGTATTCTGCCAAGTCATAGATTGGTAGTCATTATTATGAATATTAACAAAGTTGAACTCATAAAATCACAGTTTAATCCATAATGCTACTATATAGCGTAGTGGATAACATAAAAAAAGATCAAATGTGTAAACTAAGAAATTAACTTTAGCTAAGTTATATTTCAAAGAAATATCAAATTAATATATAATACATGAGATGCACTAAATAGAAAAGTCATCTTGACAAATATTTTGAAAAAATCATCCAAAGTGGCATGTCCTTAAATGTAAGATATCTAGCATTAATAAATAAGAAAAGTCAAATGGCAAAAAAATACCCGATCTCCAAATTAGGGGATGAAAGTGACCGATCACTATGGGCGAGAAAAATAAAACCTAAGCAAATAACTATGTTGAAATTCAAAGAAATATTATTTGAATCAAGTGAAAACTGATTCCAAACAATTCCATCTAACAATATATAGAAATGTTACTTATGGAAATGATGAATTCTACTATAGCTTCAATCTTTAAACTTTACCCTTTTTTAAAATTAAATCTAATAGCTAAATATAAAAAATATATTATGTATTAACGTACGAAACTAAATATAGACATGCCTTACTATTGTAATAGAATAAAAAAACCAGAGCTAATCAAACTTTGGACACGTCAAAAAGGACATTGTCTTTTTTTTTTTGCTATAAATCAAAATAGAACATTAAATTAGTAAAAATAATTATCCAATTTTTACATGTTTAGATGAATGAACAAAGATTCAAGAAAATTAATTGCTACCACCATGTAAACGGATGCATGCACTTTTCTCCATTTTAACCATTTTAAGGAAGAAATAAAAATTTAAATTAATGTCTTAAATAAGATATGTTGGTATTGTTAATTTGAGATTGATGATATACCTGGCACCAAGGTAAATAAAAACGTCATTAGATATTAGATCAATTAACTAATTTAACACATAAATTTATTTGGAAAGTATGTAAATTTTCAAATCGCCATTATAGATATTAGATTAATTAACTATATGTTTAGAATAAATTCAGAAAGGCGTGGAAGAAAATAATCATAAAATGTTTAATCAATGGCTAAAAATAGATAAAGAACCAAGCTTAGTAATGCATAACAAATCGAATGGTATAAATAAACAAAAGCTTGGATTGTTACCTGAAATAGGGTAGGTGAAGGCAGATCATTGTCGGATCGATGATTAAATCGTGATCCTATCTTGCATCCCTAGATCTCCATTGCACCTCAAATTCCAGCACCGACAAAATGGCAAATTAAATTGTTATGAAAATGAAAGCTCCATTTACAGTTTGATGCGAACTAAACATGTAATCGCACTATAAGAACATGTGTTCAAACTATGTCATTGACAGTGTAAAAACATATAAGGAGTTAGAATACAAACACAATAAGTCGATGAATATTTCTACACATAAGAAGTTAGAATCTGAACACAATAACTCAATAAATCTTTCTTTAACTTGAAAAATAGTGATGCTGAATTAAAAGCAAGTTGGTTAATTAAGTTAGAAGCTCATCTAATGAAGCAATATTCTTGCTATAAAATTTTTGATTCTTTAGAATACCCTTTGTACCCTGAATATTTAGCCATCAAAGAACAACCAACTAACTTTTAATCCACTTGGTAATGTGTTGCCTGCCAAGAATTACCATTTTGTTATTTACTTCATAAATTTTTTTGTATTTTAGAGTAAAATTTAGTTGATTATTACTATTGTTATTTGAAACTGAATGTGGCCTAACTTGCCATAGCATTGCTATAAATTAGATAGTGCCAGTATAAGGTCGTTATTCATTCTACTTGATAGCAAAATATGTGATACATTTTCGTCTTTTTGACCACTTGGATCTCTATCTCAAATCGTTTGGCTTCCAGTAGTTTTTTTTGGAAATAAGGGTCTAGGTGGGAGACATAAATTAATCATTTTGAAGTGTTGCTGACGATTGAATGGAATTTAAAGATATCAAACTATATTATTAGGATGCATTACAAATTTATAGCATGTATGGGTCCATTTTGTTATTCCGTGGCAGACCATTTTCTAAACTGAACTACCATCAGCTACTTGATTCTCACTAACTTATCGATTAAACAATTGTCATGAACAATCAGACTAGAATCATTTTTTAGTGCATCCACAAGAAAATAACTTTTAGTAACTGGATAAACAAACATCCACTATATACCCTATTATTATATATTAAGAAGTGTACATGCTATTTAAGTGAAATAAGCTTAAAATTTGTGTATATTATACACACATTTTGTAAGCTAACCTTGTATGTGAAATCATGAAAAAAGGGAGATTAAGAGATAACTCTGTCAATTTTTAAATTATTGCTTTAAGGAAATTATGCTGTAAAAGATCAAACAGCTAAAAAGAAATCATAAGTATTCTCTAAATGTTGACAACATCCAAGCTATTGAATCAAAAAAATAACCCTAGATCCAAAGCTTGGATTGTTACCTGAAATACGTAGACGATGGAAAATGGTTGTCAGATCGACGATTAAATCACGATCCTATCTTGCATCCCTAGATCTCCATCGCACCTCAAATTCCAGCACCGAGCTCCACTGCATCACCGATTTCTGACATATTTCAATAAGATTCAACCCGAAGATCCCTCCACTCCTCCATCTTGCGTCTTGAAGAAACGATGAAAAAAAAAGAAAGCTGATTCGGGCTTAAATTAGGGGGGAATGGATATTCAGGGATCGATTAGAAGGAAGAAACGTCAGAAATGATGACAGAATTATCTTAAACAAATAAGTGAAGCTCGGTACGAATGGAAAGGAATAGAAAACACGACTGTTCATTTCAAAAATTACACATGGGGCTTGTGCGCTCTTCAAACCAAACTCAGTAATCATAGTATAATATAGATTTAGATTATATTGGATTATCTTTGTGATTTTATAATATTGGAGATCGTTTGAATGGTTCGATAGGCTAACTTACATTATCCATTACTTATAGGATTTTATGATATCGTATTAGAGCATTGCTATGTGTTTGCCCAATCTACTTGAAGATTTCATTTTCTACGATGATGTTTTGTTGTATGGATGGTTCACCCATTAAATATAGTATTCTTGATTTATATTGAATTGTTTATGTGGGTGATGACATTTTATACTAGCTAGGTTTTGTGATGTTTTACGTTATATGATATTTGAGTTTGTATGAGATAACATTATTATGTTATTACCCAGTATATACTGAATACCATATGTTCATGAACATTGGATTTAGATATAGTTTAACCCGTTTACTATTTATATAATATTCGGGTTAGTCCAAGACATTTCAGGTATATGGATGACATGACTAGCTTTTGTTTTACTGGGCTTAGAGGAGTACACTATTAGGATTGTATATGATATAAGAATCATTGTATGTATATATAATTGACATTGAGTTGTATATATTATAACTTTAATGTATTTTATATATTATATGTTATCGCTGCGATTGACTCTGTATTCTCTGTTATTTTACTGTATATTATGTATTGTTTTTTCCTAGAGGCACACGTGTCTATTGCTTTGTATTGATACTGTGTGCGTATAGATTAGTTATTTACCATACGTTTTTAAAATATACCAGTATTAGTCCAAGTGAATATTCACATGTGTAATATAGCCTTATTCTCCATATTATCTGACAGTATTACTTTGTAATACTCTTGGATAGTATGGATATAGAGGTGGGGTGTTACATTATGTATACACGCACTCTCTTAACTCAAATTTTAATAATAAAATTAAACCTTCTCCTTCGTTAAGGATCACTATTTGTAATACAGATGAATTAGGAAGAATGACAAACCTTAAAGAAAAAAAATTAGGCTTCAGGGCATCAAGTTTTATTTTTTATGCTGGAGGATAGATGTTAGTTATAAGTAGCATTATATTCAAATTTTACACTATATACAATGCTTGTTATAGCTAACATTATATTCAATTTTACATAATACAAAGTGTTAGTTATAATTAACATTTTTCTTCGGTCCAATTTTTTTATAGTCCTTCATCTTAAATTTTTTCCAAAGATTTTCCCCGTTCATATTTTTCTCTTATTATGTTTTATGTTTGGTTTGATTAAAGGGATTTCTATAGCCAAAGGCCAAAAAGTTTTTTAAAATAAGCAAGGTTAAACATAATGTATATGACATTCATTGGTTATAAATAGGTATAATGGCAATCCAAAAGGGGAATATATATAATAATTATACTAAACCATTTAATTGGTTGGTTTACACCCATAAGGGATTTAAGATTTACCTCTACACTTATAAAGCAAACATCAACCTACAATGGTAGAGTTATTTGAAAAGTGGTCCAATAACTAATTAATTAAAAAGTGCATATTAATTGATCACCTCTGACCTTCGAGCTCAGCACTTTATGGGATGACTCTTTAATAAAAGGTGTTTTGCTGGAAACATGTCTTGTTTTAACACCTTTTCAATATAGGCGTTTGGACAAATATCCACTACACATTTACGTTAAGTCCAATATTTAATCATCACATTTATTATTAAGGGTTCATGTTATATTTATATAATTTATTTTAGTTAAAACTGAAGATGAAATGTTACTTTTTTTCTTTTTTTTGGAGACATTGGTAACATTAATTAAACTTTCTTTTATTCTTTTTTTAGAAGGGAAAATAAATAAACAAATGGAGAAAAAACGCCTTTCTCCGGTGGCTCACAACAAAAAGGCGAACCATATGAAGGACATATGCCTTCCAAACTCGAAGAGCACAGAATAATAGCGGAAAAGACAAAAAATAAAGGCCACAACATGCAGATACAAGACAACCAGCTCAGAAATACAGAAATAGAAAGAACCACCAATAGCCACCAACCCGTCTTAACCAGAAGGTAAAGGCCAGACCACCAAGCCAAACCACATAGAAAGCAAACCGAGCTGCAGTAATGGCAGCTAAACCAGGGAAAGCAGACTCCTAGGGAAGGAGCTAGCGCCGACTGATATGTAGAGCCAGCCCAGAAGAACCAAGAAGGGTCCCACAGAAGAATCAGAGCAGCACGGTATATATGGATGAGGACCGGAAAATCCACCGCCCATCGAACAACCTCATCGAGCTCCGGCAAAGCCACCGCCCAATGAAGATGTCCACAGAAGCTCGTGCAGAGCAAGACACGGGGAGAAGAAAGCCCAAACGGCAACCCTACCACGACCGAAAAGGTCTAGGCCAGTCCACCAAAGATGCTACCATCGTAGACTTAGCCAAAGAGAACTGGGGCTAGAAACAAAGTCCAACCATAGTAGTAGAGCAACCACACTATCACCACCACAAAACCAGAGAAAGACATAAGCTTGGACAACGAAACACCAGTCTTTGCCAACCAAAGCTCTCACCGGTCCAGGGAAGAAACCAAAGATACCTGGATCAGGAAAACTAGCAACCACATTAAACAAAACGGGAGGGGGAGGGGAAAGTGAGCGCTGGATGAAGGCCAACATCCGCTCGAGAGGATTCAACCAACTCCCAGTCTAGCATAAGTCAGAGCACACGTAATAGAGAGAAGACCCGCTAGCTGCTCAGCACGGGGGCTCAAAGGACCCCTGAAAGGTCTACCATGGAACGCCAGGAAGACGTCATTCCTCACACGCCGAATAATGGACGGAGGATCCATAGGAGAACTCTCGAAGGTTGCCTTGTTCCGCGCGCACCAGAGGTGCCAGTAGATGAGATAGGGAATCAAGCGGAACACGATTGAACGAAGTGATTTTCCAAAGATCCCAGCCCACCAGGTACTCCGGAGATCAATAGGAGATCTGGCAATATGTCGAACACCAACAAGGTTGCCGAAGTAATTCCAGCACGATCTGGCCGAGAAACCATCAAAAAACAAGTGGTTCAAGGATTCCGATTCCCCGTTGCCACATCATCTACAACGGGAGACGGAGGGGATGCCGATGTTTTGGAGATTCTCGTCAAGTTGCAATCCATCATGCAGGATTCGCCACACCAAAATAGAGACCTTGGAGGGGATACGAGAATCCAATATGAACGAAAACACAGGGCGAATGGGGCTGGAATTCTAATCGAAGTCCAATCTTTCAGAATGGAAAATGAAGCGCCATCCCATCCTGTTGATCCACCATGAGAGTCAGAAAACGGCTTCACCGACTGCATGTGTTTCCAGGTCTCACTAGAATAGGACGGAGAGCCCGTGAAATTAGAGCCCGCAAGCCTACGGTACTTTGCATGGAGGAACGAAGCCCATAAAGAGTTGTTAGCTCCAAACCTGTACCACAATTTACAGGCAAAAGCTGCACAATGGTCCTTAGGATTATGCAGACCCAAGCCACCTTCGTTTTTGGGACGACACACCACGTCCCACGACACCCAACGGTGCCGACGGGCGTTGTCCTTGTTGCCCCAGAAGAAGAACGAGGCCAAAGACCGATATAACCGGAAGAAGGAAGAGGTAGGGGTCATAGCCGCGAATACATGAGTTCCCATCGAGTCTAAAACTGATTTGATAAGAATCAGTCTACCAGCCTGAGAAAGAAGAGACGCATTCCAGCGTAAGATCTTACCCCTCACTTTTTCCAAGGGGTCGAAGAAAGCATTGAGCTTTCTACCTCGGTACAGGACAATACCCAAGTAAGGTAGAGGAAGGGTTGCTTCCTTAAAACCCGAGACAGTCTCGATCCAGGTAGCACGAGAGGGAGACAAGTCGTTCGCATGGACGAAGCAACTTTTGGAAGGGTTAATGAGTTGGCCCGATGACCTCTCGTATTGATGAAGGAAACTAAGGAGCCACCGGACAGAGGAACGGCTGCCATTAGAGAAAATGACAATGTCATCTGCAAAGGATAAGGAAGAGATAAGGGGGCAACCCCTCGGAATCCCGAAGCGCTGGACCTGACCGAAGATTGTTAAGGTTTGGAGACCGCGAATGAAAGCCTCTGTCGCAATCACAAACAGAGATGGCGAGAGTGGGTCTCCTTGACGCAAACCCCTGCCCGCCTTGAAATAACCATTAGCCGAACCATTAATGAGCACAGAGAACCAACAGTTGGAGATGAGCCTCCACACCAAGTCAATTAGGGGTTTCGGAAACCCAAAAGCCCTTAAGACCTTGATGACGAAAAACCAGGACATGCGATCGTAGGCCTTAGCCATGTCCAGTTTGAAGACAACATTAGAACCCCAGACTTTCCGATCAATCTGGGAGATCAGTTCCTGGGCGAGTAGGACGTTATCAGAAATCAAACACCCCTTTACAAAGCTCGCTTGAGAAGGAGAAATAATACGCTCAAGGAAGGGAGCCAACCGATTGGCCAGGATCTTAGAGATAACTTTATTCGAAAAGTTGCACAGACTGATTGGCCAAAAATCCAAACAAGACCTAGGGTTTCGCATTTAGGAATGAGAATAAGGTTGGTGGAAGTCCATCCGGATGGAAGAGATCCCTCAGAGAAGAAGGATTGAACAGCAAGACAAAAATCAGCCTGAATAATAGACCAGGAGCTCCTGTAAAAAACACCATTGTAGCCATCCGGACCACTGGCACTATCCTTGCTCAGAGCAAAGACACAAGCACGGATCTCCTCAGTGGATGGGAGATCCGCGAGAAGGTCACTTTCCGGAGAAAGAACCACACGAGGAATGAAGGCTAGCAGAGCCGGATCAGAAACCGAGACAGACGGCGAGCCCAGAAAGGATTGAAAGTGGGACAGGATGGTATCTTTGACTTCCTCAGGCAAAGAAGCCGTAGATAGATCAGGCCGCAAAATCTCACGGATCGTGAGAAGGTTATTCTTCTTACGAATAGAAGAATGGAAGAATTTGGAGTTCGTATCACCGTCGACTACCCACTTAACCCTAGCCTTTTGACGAAGGTAGTCATTCTCGATACGAAGTTCTGATGAGAAGATGGATTGAGCAATAGCCCATGCCTCCTTGTTAGCCGTGGTCGGATCCTCGTCTAGCAAGGATTCGGCTACGATTAGAGACTCTTTGGCCATTCGAACGCGATCGAAAATGTTCTTAAAACCTGAACGTTCCAAACCTTAAGGCAATCCTTGAGACGCTTAAGCTTACGACCGAAAACAGCACACAGGAAGAGGCAACAATAGGATCGCTCCAAGAGTTAGCTACCACTTAAAGAGAAGAGTGGTGAGATCTCCACATGCTCTGGAACCGAAAGGAAGATGTCCCCGATATTGAGAAAGGAGAGCAGCGAACAATCAGGGGAGCATGGTCAGAGAAGGACCGATGAAGATGAGCGATCGAGAAAGAAAAAGGGAGGCGAAACCAATCCTCCGACCCGAAAACACGGTCAAGTCTAGAGAGGATACGGTTTGGTCCCTCTTGGTTGTTTGACCAGGTGAAAGCAGAGCCAACAAAGGGAAGCTCAGATAGGCCAGAGCTGACAATGAACGAGTTGAAATCCGCCATCGCTACACGGTTGATGGCGGCTCCTCCCCGTTTTTCCGCTTGGCAGGCGACGATATTAAAATCGCCGCCAATCACAGAAGAAGAGAGACCCAACGAACCGAGGGCTAAAATGTCGGACCAAAGAGCTAATCTCTCCGTACGATCGCATCTGGCGTAAACCGCCGAGAAAAGAAAGGGAGAAGTAAAAGAAGGAGACGAACAAGCCACTGAAAAAAGCTAAGAGGAATCGAAAGCGGAGTGAACCGTAAGGGATTTGGACCATAAGATCCAAATTTTTCCCGAGACGTTGGCAGAGCCACCGCCAAAACCTAAGGATAAGACGATTTTGGATATACCTTCCGGGGCTAGAAAAGGTTCCAAAATAGCGACCAAACCAACAGAGTGCTTCCTGACAATGCGTTTTAGCCTAGCCAAAGATGCATCGTTACCAATACCACGGACATTCCAGAAAAGCAAGTTTAGCATTAAGAGCGAGAAAAGAGAATGAAGAGAAAAGGAACTAAAATAGGACACCAAACTAGGGGAGACAGAAAAAGGCTCAGACAAGATACAGCGAATAACGAGTAGATCGATCGATCTGCTCGGACGTCGCTATAGAGCGTGTGCGGATGGTGCGGGGGGTAGTCGGGACTCTACGCGATCTGCGACGGGACGCCCGGGGAGGAGGGTCGGAAGGCTAGGGAGGTGTCACAAAAGACACCTCATCACCGGTCCCCATTGTAGTAGACAGCGAGGCACCAAGCAGCAAAGACGAAGGCGAGGAATTCCTAGATATGCAATCAAGGCGCTCCTTAAGGAGCGCAATTTCTGCCTTACTCATAAGAGGAATGGAAATGGACAGAGAGCACGATGAAGAGGGGAGGGAGCAAGCCGAGGAGCAATGAGAGGAAGTGGGACCCAAGTGATCCGAAGGATCATAGGGAAATCGATAAAAAGAGGGGAGGCGGACCAAGCGCATTCCAATCTTCTTTAAAAACCAAGTAGGATAAGAATGAGCCGATGAAAGGGAGGATACGAAGGGGAAGGAGCAACTAGAAACCGATAACACCGACGCAACCGATGATGGGGAAGTAGAGAGTGGCGAATGGACGGGAAGAGCGACGAAGGGAAGAACTGAGGGGGAACAAAATGTGCAAGGGCGCAAACAAGTTGCAGCCCATGTTGCTGTGGGAGTCTCACCAAAGCCGGACTGTCACTAATAAAACAGCCCCGCGATACGGGTAAGAGTCGCGAGTCGGACCAAACAGAGGGAATAGCAGAGCAGAACAATGAAGGCTGGAAATTACTCAGTCTGTCCGTATAGTGGTCAGAGATGGCCACTATAAGACCAGAACTGGGAGATCGCCCGAACCAATCGCTCCAGGCCCGGTGTAACCTCCGAAGGAACCAATGGTAGCCTGACAAAAAAGGTCTACAACAACAAGACAAAGTCGCTGACGACACAGAATAGGCCTCGTCATGACTCAACACAAGAATCCAGCTATGGGGTTCCATCAGATCGAACCATACTAGCAGCCTGGTATAGACACAACCGATGCGGCAGTAGAAAATCTGCAAAAGAAACAGAGGCCGAAGATTCTGATGCAGGCAGCAAGACCAAAGGGCCCAGGCAGACGATTCGAAAGCAGTAGAAAAAACGGGACCTAACACACCACAGGTCTCGGACGAGACGGCAGTGTCAGGGAGCACACACGAAAGTGTGTCAAGGCTCAAGCAAACAAGGCCGACCACATCGGCCGACAACCAGAAAACAACAGGCATTCCACGAATATCTACGGAAATATAACAACAAGGAGAAAAA
Organism: Allium fistulosum; assembly: GCA_030737815.1. NCBI lineage: Eukaryota > Viridiplantae > Streptophyta > Magnoliopsida > Asparagales > Amaryllidaceae > Allium > Allium fistulosum. Next base: position 393,023,575 of record CM060901.1, read on the forward strand.
CTCACCTGCCTGCATAAGTCATCACATACCTGCATGGGCGGTGGAAGAGCCAACAAAAGCAGCGAACAGGGCAGAGAGGAATGCACCATGTCGTCGTTGGCCAAAACAGAAGGCGTGCCAACGCCTTCAAACAACGACACAACAGGAGATTCAGCCGAAGTCAGAAAAAAACTGCCAGGCAACACAGAATCAAGACCAAGCACAGCAACCAATTGCCGGTCTGCTTGAGGAGATAAGGTGGTCAACTCCTTATCCCCTTGAGCACAGGCATTGCCTAAAATGCAAACAGACCCAAAGGCGATAGTAGCCTCAAGCGGACTGCCAACAGCTGCATCTCCTAAAACCGACAGACGAGGAACAAACCGAGCGATGAATTCTCGTTTGTTACTCATGTTGGAGCCACAACCTGCCAAAGTGCCAGAGAAATTGCGCTCGGAAACATCAAAAAGCGAGCCAAAGCATAAATCAGACTGGCTCAAAGCCATACCATTCACATACCCAAAGATAAGGCTCGGTACAAATCGGGTGGTGAAATCCCGATTACCAAAAGGCGCAGCCAATCTCGGGCAAGAAGCCCTAATCTCAGGTGATGCAGCAGACTCGGGCCTCGACCCAGCGATGAACGAGCCGCGCGATGAATTCGAGAAGCACGCACTGATATCGGGAGTGAGCTCCATGAAAAACCCATCAACAACAACAAATTTGAATCGAGCAAGAGCCGAAAATGCCCTAACAGAGAAGACGCAAATCTCAATCGAGCATTTACTAGAGATGCAGACCAACAGTGGAGGAGCCACCACCTCCAATAGGGCTGCAGCAATGCTAGCGAAAGAGGGGCAAGACTTCACGAAATCACCACGGAAGTAAAAAACCCCCAATTTCATGGACAAAGCCCTAGAAAAAAAACAAAGACAAAAACCGAGAGAGCAGAAATTGTAAAGGAGCGCAACCAGAAAAGAGAACACTAGAGCGCTCAAGCGGTGAAGCAGAGACAGGCGAAGTAACCAGAGAATCGCGGAGAAGATAAGATTTAGGAGGCCATTATTTTATTTTTCGACCGTTGAGTTTTTAAACTTTCTTTTATTCAAGGCACAAAGTTTCATTATGAAATGTTACTTTATTATGAAGGCGAGCTAACATAAATATGATACTAATTCTAGCTAGCAAACACGACAAACTTGGCATATGTACATTCATACATAAACAACAAGCAAACAGAAAATAGTAAATAGTATAATATTACATGGTATAAAATACATCATGTTGCATGAATATTGTTAAACTAATTAATAGTTTACATACATTCTAACATAGGCAACAATAGACAAATAACTAAGCAGAACAATAACATTAGAAGAAACTAATATAATGGAGTATTTATAGGTCCGATTCATTTGTGAATTAAGTTAATTAATTAATCACCTTCACAAATTTAATCAAGTCCATATTTATTATCCAATAATAATGAATAAAAATATTTTGGCATAAATATGAAATATCATACTCTACTCACCTCGACATTGCGAAGTAGCAAATATGACTTCCAAATGTGTTCTTCTTCCTAAATAGTCCTTATTTGATAGTACAATACATATTATTTGTTTCAAAGATACAGTATTCTCCTTTCTCCATTTCCTTGTTGTAAGAATTATTCTTTATTTAAAAAGGTAAACTTTTAATTAATGCTATGTATTCTTTCATATGTAAATGACAATTAACTGTATTGATAACCATTACCTGAATGTAATGGATTTGTATTAATTGTAATTATTTTGCAATAAGTATTAGATTCATTACCTTATTTAAATTATTATTTGTTTAATTATTTGATTTTTTTATATTCCATATTTGCATCTCAAATTGATTCAGCAATACTCCAGGGGTCAAAGACCTATTTTTCTTTAGAATATCTAAATAACATCATGCGTTTATGGAATCAAATACTATAATACTTTGTTAGTTGAGATAGTTATAATTCGTTATTTTGTCCAAAATTTGAATATACTATATTCCTGTTTAATGTGCATTAATGTCATTACTATTACATGTCATATTTAATGTAACTTTTCAAATTCCACAGTTATGCGTATTAATTGATACTAATTGCATATGAATAGACTTTTATACATAAAATAACAAATAAAGTGTACCTTGTACGTAACTGATTTACATAGAGCTTAACTCCATGCGAAAACATAAAAGTAAAATGAAAATCACATAATTCGAACAGCTAGCCAATTCATATTGATTATGAACAGCTTTGCCTTTCAAACGTATGTTTTTATGAAGTTAATTTGAAGCATTAGAGAAATCAACAATGGTATATACATATATACGAAATTAGATTTTCAATACATGTATACCTAAAATAAATTATCGTAAATCATATTTATTGATTACAATACATAATTTCATAATATAATTCAAATCTATGCCTATATGTGAATGCAGTTATAAGGATGTGATTTTTAACATATATTCATATCAAATATTAAAATTCATACAAAACTTGATACAAATTCGATTTATGAATAATGTGTATAAACTTGCATAAATCAAACTGATATACACATAAATTGGTTTCTATCTTACTTATGCAACGTGTATACATATACAATTCAACAAGTTATATATTTAAACTTGACTAATACCAAATAATCCATTATATTCAAATCTCAGTACTATTAAATACCCAACACTTAAATCTTTCAATATGAATATTCATGATTCATACTCAATTCCAATACTATTTTCACATTCAACTAAATCTACAATTTCAACGAAAAAATATTAATTTCAATCAAATAAATCCACAAATTCAATATAAATATGAATAAAAATATAACGTAATCATTCAATCTCAACGTTATAATAAGAATTTAAGTTTTAAGGATTTGGATAATTAGGAGAACGAGTATAATTATTAAACTAGAAAATGGTGTGGATTCATACCTGAAATCCTTTAATTAACTAGAAACTTGTGTATAAATTAATATATATTGATATTATAGTTTAAATATGTTTCTAATTTGAGAAAATGGTCGAAGAATGGAGAATGGTGGCTAGGAACATTAGGGTTTTGAAATTGCGTGAATCGATAAGGAGATGCTATGTTTATAAAGACACCAGAAAATCGAATAGGAGCTTACTGGTCTCTAGGTTCAATCCCACTGCTTTTTATTATAAAATTTGTTTAATAAACTCATTGAATTATTTTTGAATGTTTTTAGTATTTCCTTAATAACATTTTCATACTGGCTCGGAATGAGATGATCCAAAAATGAAAATTGACCAAAACGACGTAATGGATGCAGTGGTATATGTTTCATCTTCAAATTCTACTATTTGTCAATATTCCTTTCTTGCTTGTTATAAAAATTTCAAATTTATTCCAAAAATTGTTGTAACAACCCAGACTTTTATTGTTTGAATAATTAATTAATTTTAAATATTAAAATATTAGTTTTAAATGTTAAATAACCCGAATTACAAATATAGGAATGATTGAGTATATTTGAATATGTGAATTGTGAATTTAATATTGGAATAGTGGTTTAAATATATGAATTATTTAAATATTTGAATCTTGGATTTAATTTAAAATAAAGTAATTTTTAAAGCTTATTTAAATTCTTTTTAAATAATAAATGGTTAGTGTGAACTTTAATTTATAATTAAAGCGATTGAATTTGTTTTAAAAATAATTCGTTTTAATCAACGTGTGAAATTATCATTTCGGGGCACTGTCTCGGATTTTGACGAAACTAGTACCGTTAGATCCGGAATAATGAATTGTTGTACACCGACAAGTTTCATAGCGATCATACGTACTGTGTGGTATGAGCTCGAAAACGTGTAGTGATTAATTTCAGGAATTAATATATAATATGCAACGAACCGGGATTTTTGACCCTCAAAAATCGACACTAATACGTCCACTGTATCACTTGCCGAACATTCAAGTGCCAGAAATACCGATTTTTTACGGTGAAAGAAGAAGGTAGAAGATAGAAGAAAAGTAAACAACATAGAATCTCACAACGTAGCGAATAATATATAATACAACAATGATCTTTACAAATCTTTATTCATATATACAACATCAGAGTACACTAGACTTATCCTAAATTTGGAGAGTTATAGAAACCTATCCTTATATTGACAAATATACAAACTCTATAATACAGTGGAAGAAAATATACGTGAATACGTCTTGACCATCCAGCTCCCCTCCAACTCCAAAGTATCTAGCTAAACTTAGAAAAACATATTCGTTCTGACCCGAGCATTACATGGAATAACGCCCGGGTCAGTCTGATAAACCAGCGTGAGTAAAACTCGAAAAATGTAACAACCAAACTGATTCTCTACTTTTGAAAAACCTTTCAAACAAAGGGTATCTCGTAAGGCCACATCGTACATAAAAACGGACGGGTTTTTACCTTACGATAACCAAAACATTTTATATCAAAATCCAGTGATATTATCATAGTGTCTAGGTTTAAAGTAAATAGATAAAATAGCTGAAATGCTTGCATCTCACATTCCAACATACTAGGTTTTACAATCGAAAAATGTAAGGTACGTATTGGAAATTGGATTCCATACTATGACAAGGTAAGGGACTACCGTCTGAAGGTACATCTCTAGATAAATGCACTGCGGTCTGATAAGAACATTTTGTACTCCTGCCACATAGGACTGGCCTACCACTTGACTAGTAGTACGAAATATGGTCACCCCACTTAGGCCCCAAAGCATACAAGAATAGATAATAACCGATCTTGATTTGGAATGACCATACCCTACTTGGGAGCTACCCACTTGGCCCTGTTGCTTGCCGGATTTTTTTCGTTCCCGGTTGATAAGGTTTGAGGCTATGATTTACCCTTCTGAATAACAATCCATCTTGGAATGCTAACACTGGCCTCCAGGCGTCAATGCAATGCCAACATTCATCCATACAAGTTAGTTCTGGGTCTGAACAAAACCGAGCGCACTAACTCTACCGCATCCATTTTGGAATCACCCTCAGGATTAGTAGTAGTAGCCCTTGCACTTCCACCATCTTCAATCATTATCAAGACGTCTTCCACTCGAACGTACATGTTGGTTTGGAGTGGTTTTTGGATATATAAAGTCAATCCCGGTCTCTCCATACCAACAACCGACAATTTCCGGTTAACTCATTCCCGGTTCTTTTGGAAGTAAGTATTCGAGACCTTATCAGGGAACTCGAATTTTACATTCATACTTCCTAAGTCAAATTGGGTTAAACTTGATAGTCGGTTATTTAACTATTAATAAACAAACATCCAATCATGATTTAATTCCCAAATGGGATCCACTAAGCCTTTTTATAATTCTCTTTAATTAAAAAGATACTTTATAAAACTTGATCAAAAGATCTTTTCAAAACAATATTTCTAAACCCCTAACGTTCCCTTTAAACTTGGAAACAATTCACATTATTTATCAAACATTTTGAAAATTCCCTCTTCAAAATTCCATTTTAAATGGCCAACAATACCCTTTTAAGAACTTCACCCACAATTAAATCCATTTACTTCACATTCTAAATCTCTTTTTTAATTTTCAAACTAGATTTAAACTTCCTTTGAAATCTCTAAAATGATTTATAAATCTCTTTCTAATTTAAAACTCTTTGTAAAACTTCTTTATAAAACCTTCATAAAAGTTCCTTTATAAAATATCATTTACAAATTATCTTCTGTAATACATTTTAAGTAAACCTACAGTAAAATCCCTTTATAAACAAGTTATTACTTATAAATGACTTTACAACATAATAGCACAACTTGGAAATCATTTATAAAATTTAAACTCTAAAATTTATTTAAGAATTGAAGTTAATTCAAAAACATACTTTATAATTTCAAAAGCATACTTTATAAATTCAAAAGGAGGCTTTACAATTCCAATGGTACTAATTTAAGTTACCATTCACTTTCAGTTCCAATTCACTTAATAGTTATTAACATAAGCAACAAGTATGTAAATACAAACTATCATATACATGTCCAAATAACATAATAACAGGAGGATGATTTGTCCTGCTAAACAGATGTCCAAACAATTCAATCAATTAATAGTAGAATGAGGATTTATTCTGCTAACACATGTCCAAACAACCCAATAATCTACATTATAACTCATCACAATTATATGGTTTCTTAATGGTATCAACACTTGAATCACTTTTGTTCAAAACCATCTTGAAAAAGAAGTACCTTTAAACAATTTTACTTTTAAAAACCAAAGAATTTAAAACTATAAAACCCTTTTTAAAATAATTAATTATAAGTTAAATCCATGTTTAAATCATAATTAATTTTAATTAAATCTTAAATTTATTTAATTAAATAGTTAAATAGTAATTAACTATTAATTAAATCCAAAATTAATCATTTATTAATCATTAAATAATTAATTAAACCTTCATTAATAATTAAATATTAATTAATCTCAATTAATTAATTAAGTAATCTTTAATCAAACTTAAATAGTAAATTAAACCTTTTATAAATAATTTATTATAAATTAAAACCTTTAATAATTTATAATTAAAAATAATTAACAATTAATTAATAATTAATAATTAACCATATACATAATTAGTTATAAATTAAATATAAATCATTTATTTAACTCATAATTGATTTCAAAATTAATTAACTTAATTAAATATTAATTAAAATAAATCTTCACTTTAAAAGATAATTAATTAATAACTAATCATCACTTAATTATAATTACTAACCATGTTTTGTAACGACCCAGAATTTTGAACGAATTAAATTGAAAATATTTAAATAATTTTAAAATATTTGAACGATGATTTAATTTGTATTCCGGATATAATTTTAAAATCCGCGATTAAACTTTAAAATTTAATCGATTGAAGTTGAATAAAAAGTTGAATCTTCAATTTAAAGCTAAAGAAAAATATTTCAAAAGCTTTTAAAATTTATATTGATAACACTGAAGATAATAAAAGCTTCAGAATTGAAATTTAAACTGTTTCGTTCAGTTTTGAAATTATATTGTTCAAATCAATATTTAAAAATAGTCATTTTTCACACAGTCTCAGAATTCGACGAAACCAGTTCCATTGGGTTCGTAATATTGAATTATTGTTGGATTTTAAATTTCGTATCGATCTGAGTTGTAGTGTGACCATACGGTGGGTAAACGCATTGAAGTTAAATCGAATTTGATTTAAATTTTAAATTTAAAAATTGGGTCGACATCAACACGTCGTCTCCTTTAATCACGTCTGGAATCACGAAAGAAATCATGCAAAGGCATGGCCGAAGTCTCGTTCAAAAGAAAATCACGCACTCTTGTCTCCTCTTCGTTTCTTTTTAAAAGACCGCATCTCCCTCTTCAATTCGCAGAACAAACTTAAGATAAAAATGGCCACTGCCTTTAAAATTTAAACCCCTTTTTTCTTCGATCAAATGAAAGAAAACACTGCGCCCCTTTTTCTTCCTCTCGTCAGTTCGAGCGAAAAAGTATGGGAGGGAATTCGAAATCGAAAATCGCGATCGATAATAGGGGGGTGGCGATGTCGAGCAGCTCGCGACTGATGGCGGTCGAGCTCGTAGGTGATGCTCGAGAACTCGGCGGCGCGTTGTCTGGTGATTCGCGAACGACTTCGATGGCGACCTGGGAGGCGTTGGAAGGAAGCGGCGTCGCGATAAGGAGGGTGGTGGTGGCTCGCTGGGATGTCGCGAATTGGGATCGTGGGATTTTTTCGTGAATTCAAGGACGGGGCAACTCGCGTGGGAGGGAGCAGTTCGGAAACAAAATCGCGATCTCGTGGGAAAGCAGGCGGCGGGCTATCGATGTTCGATGCTGGGGTGGTTGTGGAGTTCGTCGAGGCAACAGCGAGGCATTCGCGTACTCGCGTGGAGCGGCAGGTGGTGGATTCGCGTGCGAACATGAGGGAGATGTCGACAGAAATTGGTGGTTTCGTGATGTCGCAAATTTGAACGAAGGGTGTGCGTGCTCAGATTTGATTTCAGTGAGGTATTTCTTCTTTAAATTTTACAAGTCAAATTTTAATTTAACCAAATACATATATACATTTAATTTCTGTTGGAATTTAAAATGTATACATAAATATATATATAGACAGTGAACGAAATGTTGAAAATAAATACAGGAGTTGTTTAAAACCCGATTCTACAAAAATATATATATATATACAGTTTAAAGAAAGTATATATGGATAAATAAATATGGAATGATCAGTAAAGTTTAAAAAAATAGGATTTTTAAGTAATCAAAAGAAATATGCAGATTTTTATATAGACAGGGAATATATTACAGTAAATGTATATATAGATATATAGATAAGCAGGTGAATTGATTACGGCAAAGATTTATAAATAAATATATAGATTTGAAAAACAAAATGAATGAAATGGATGATAACAGTAAAAGAAATTTTTGTTTTGTATTTACAATAAGAAAATATATATATATACATATGTATTTGATTTTATAGATAAAGTTATAAATCTTGTTGTTAATTTTAGTTTCAAATGGAAGATATTTGGTTAAAAGAATTTTTCTATTTGAATTTAATGTGTAAGTTAAGACCAGAAAATTTATTTACTAGAAACTATATAGGGTTGAAACAGGAATTTAAAAATGAAACAATTATAAATCGTGAAGATATGAAATTTATCTAAAGGAAATTAAATCAAAGTAGTCAAATAAAAATTTATTATTCGATCTGTTCGAATATTAATAAATTGTATAATTTCTTATACAAGGTCAAAACTGTGACATCAAGTCAGAAATGGAAAATGGATTGCACAATAAAAGCTAAGGTGAGATCTTCTCACTCAAATGAAAAGTGGAATTTTCAGTTATTGATTGATTGATTTCTATTGGATGTGATATTAGATATAGTAGGATATATCTATATATATAGCAATATATACATATTGGCATATGTATATATTGGATTGATTGATTTCCCGCCTCGTATAGCGGATGAGACCCTATTGCGCCGTTAGTAAGCGGATTATTTTTATAAAACCCATATACCGCGATATTCCACCTCGAAGTGGAATTGGTATTGTGCTAACGTCTTTGGATGCAGGGAAACAGGTTGGAGGGATCCAACTGGATTCCTCACCAGTATTTATTTATTTACAGATATTGATGTATATTCTGTTATCATGTTGATATATGATATTGAATGTTGTGATTGACTAATTGGTGCTGTTGCATCATCGGATTCAAAATTTTAAAGTTTAAAAATAAACGATTTTTACTTTAAAAGGGATTTTGAAGTGATTTTTGGAAAGTATACGATTTATTAAATTTTTGAATTTATTTATCTTAAATAAATAAATGCTATAGATTTAAAGTTATGAAAATTTTAAATTGTGAAATATAACTGAAAGGTGATTTTTGAAATAAATAGTCAAGTAATTTATAAAATAGTTTAAGTTTGGATTTCTTTTGAATTATTAAAAATGATGTATATAAAAGATGTACAGAATTGATATTTATCAATTAAAAGTATTGGAATTTTAAAACGAGTTTTTATAAATTGTGAAGACATGAGATTTATAGAATTATAAATTGTGAAAATATGAAGTTTATAGATTTATAAAGTATGAAGTTATAAAATGAATGAAATTGTATAATAAAAGATTTATAAGAGATTCACTTATAAATTGGATTTTTGCCTTTAAGTGGAATATTGACCGAATTGTTAATAAAGAAGATCTATAAGTCAAAGTTGTTATAAAAGAGAAATAGAATTTATGAACGTGTTGGTAAATTCGAAATCAATTGAATTTGATAAATTAAATATAGAAGGTTATTAAAGAAGATATATTCGCGATTTTGGATAGCGAATTATCTTTGAAATAAATGTGTAGAAAAGATTGAAATTTGGTTAAGTGCGGTATATTCACGATTTTGGACAGTGAATATATTATTGAATAAAATGGATTCATTTTTTGAAGAAGTGATATTAAAAATGAAGTTAAACATTTTAAAGATGTTTTAAAATGTATTGTGAATTGAAAGCATAGGTTTCAACATTCATTGTTGAAATAGACGTTTTCGAGAAATAAGGAAATGATGGACTATAACACTGTTGTTATAGTAAATGATTTCCGAAAGGAAATGTTTTGATGTAGTATTGGGATTTATATATCTATCAAAATCCGAATCCTTATACTAGTGATTTTGAGTCGTCGTAACGATGTTTTACGTAACATTCGTTTTGACTCAAATAAATGTTGTTATAGTAAATGTTTTCCTTAAAGAATGAATGTATACTTAATATTGATTTAAGTATATCGAATATTTTCCAAGTGTTGAAAATAAATGATTTGTGAAATACTTATTATTAAATAAGTATGGAAATGCTTTTCCAAAATGAAATGAAACGTTTTGAGATTTTATCTTCTTAAAGATAAAATGAAATTGAATATTTGAAATCGATTTGAGAATCGTATATCAGTAGATATTTTGAAAATATAAATTCAATATGGAATTTATAAAGGAAAGGGGAACTGTTTAGAAAAATAAATGTTGATTTATTTTTGAAGTGTGGAAATTTTATATCTAGTAAAGATATTTTGGAAAAGAAATAATTTGGAAAATTATTTGGAATCTGATGATGTTGCGCATCTTTATTGATAGTTAAATAACCGACTATCAATAATTACCTTTAGATAGGTATTTGTTGTGAATAGGATGAATTTGAATGCCACACTTATTTTTGAATAATCGCTCACTATTCGGGTTAGCCGGGAAAGGACCATGGGGTCGTATAACCCATTCCGAATATGTGATACGTCGTTATGAATTGCATTCGAAGACCGGTGTTGAAGACCGGATATTTTTGAAAACGGAAGGATTACCGTCGAGTTACTCTATATCGGCTGATCTCCGATTTAGAGGTTTTATCACCCTTAGTGACGGGAAGTCCGGACGTGATTAGAAAATTTATTCGGATATGCAAGGGCTTCGTGAGAAGTGCCTTCCGTTCTGTTCGATCCCGGAACAGACTTGTATGGATTGTATGTCTGACGTTACAATTTGAGATATAAAGCTGATTTCTTTCAAATACATTTCTGTTGGTGGCGGAGAATTTATTCTCTTAGCTTAACACCATTCTCTGAGACGTACGAGCTCAGAGGTTATGTAGTTGAAATTTATCAGCGATATACTCCCAATTTGGTAATGTGGCATACTGAGTGTTGCTGTGAAATGATCAGTGTTTGATCATTTGCGATATGATCATTTGTTTGATCTTATATCTTTGTGATCATAGGTTGATCATTTTGTTTGACCCGAAGCATGGCTTTGTAGAAAGCGTAGCTTTGTGGACGAGACTTCGTCGAGCCTCACACCCCGGAAATGGTCGAAACAGGAAGGATGCGGCAAGGTTCTAGGGAGTAGCGCCCCTTAGTGTATGTCATTCCTTCTGGATAGAGGTGGTATCATGGTATGGAGCCCAGATACTTAACCTATGTGGTTGCTGCATTTTTACTATGTGGTTTGTTGGAAATCGGGGATCCTCGGGAAGATCGGTTACGATCGGGGGATGACATACGCGTGTCAGTAGTTACCTATTTTTGCAGAGGTAACCCGGCCTTGTGTTGGCAGAGATCTAACCGTAATGTTAGGTTATTTCTCGGGTCGTCTATTCCAGGGACGTACCCATCGTGGATAGGAAGTTCCTTAGCCTGACCATTTGTTGGAAATCCAAAGAAACAATACGCGACGTGTACGGTTTTAGTTGTATTACCTGCTATGGAATGTGGCGGTAACCTGCTATTGAACATAGTAGCTATAGTAGGCATAAGTGCGGAATGCCTATGCTGGCTAAGATTAATATTATACTTTCGAAATGTTTCTACACTATGCACTAATAATAATATCAAAAGGGATTTGATTTTTGCGTAGTAAGCATCTTTGACTATCATAAGAAGAAATCTCCTCCAATTCTGCGTTTGCATTGTGTGTGTGGTGGGAGGTCTTATGGTAGTTTCACTTTCCAAAAGCATTGCGAATTTGTTTTATTTTCTTTGTGAAAAATAACTGTTTTACGATCTCACACCAGTCACCATGACTGACTCGGAGTTTATTGTTCCCTTCTAAACTCTGGGTGCCCACTAATTTCCACACGGGCAGCCTAGAGTTATATTATCAGGATATTCTGGATATTCTAGAGCTTTGGAAGCAAGCTAGATGGCGAGACGTAGTATTTATATCTGATATTATTTATTCCGCTTTGTATTCTGTATGAGGACAAGTTTATATAACTGTCCATTGTTGTATATTGACTCTGATGATTGATGTATGTATAAAATGATATAGTTCTTTGTTTTAAAGATTATTCATTTATCTATTATATATTGTTCCGCTGCGATATGTGAGATTCTGAGATTGTTTTCTGTTTCTGTTCTGATGTTGTTCTTCTCTATTTTCTTCTTCCTTCTTCTTCTGTGTTTCTTCTTCTTCTTTCTTCTCTTTTCCTTCTATCTTCTTCTTCTACCTTTTTCTTCTTTTTAAAACTATAACTTTTCGGGTTTCCGGCATTCGATGGCTCGGCAGTCGATAAAGTGAGTATCGATGTCGAATTTTCGAAAGTCGAAAATTTCGGGATGTTACATTTGGTATCAGAGCATATGGTTAAGCGACAACCCTGCTCTATTGGGTGTTACTCATTAGAGATAGAGTCAGTAGTGCTCTAGAATGAGTTGAGTGTAATAATAGATATGAGCGCGTATTTGTTATTGAATATAAAAAAAAATTGTTTTATATTGTGATGATTGATTTGTTGAGTGGTACATGGATTCTGGTCAATACGAGTAATTAACGATCATTGATAGGGATCTCTAAACACTTGAATAGAACAATTCGGCACAGTATTGTTTTAAATAGGGTAAATGAGATAATTTTGCCCAAAACTATTTTTGTATCGAAAAGAAATGTTTTTCTATAAAGTACTATAGTATATGGTTGCATGGATGTTAGGAAGTAATAATAGTGAATTATCATCACTGAAATTGAATAAGAAATTGGAATTATAACTCCAAAGTTAAGAAATGAATTCACATATAAATGAAATGTGAGGATGTAAATTATAAAAGTGATTTGTAATTTAAAATGGAATTCCAGAGAAGTTTTTGGAAATGTTTTGAAAAGAATTTGAAAATTTTGGAGATTTGGAAAGTTAAATCATTTTTGATTTGAAAATAAATTTCGAAGGTTTTGAAAAGTATTTTGGAGAGGCGAAAGCTCTAAACTCTTTTAGGTCGCTGGAAAATAATCCTGATGATGATGGCCACATCATTAGAATTCATTTTCGGGTTTCCAAAAGAGGAATTGCTGCCAAATTGTTTTAAATAAAAGTTGTTTGAAATTTTGGGTTTTGTTTTGGAAATTAAAAGGGTAATTTGACATGTTTTCAAAAATGGTTTTGAAAAAGTTGAAAAGACTCTGGAATCCTATTTAAAATATTTATGGGAACAAGGATGAGTTGGTAACTTATACAATTTGAATTTTGATAGAATAAATTTAACTTAAAGAATGGAGTTAAATTAAAGTAAGTATAAGTGAATCAATTAAATGAAAATGAAATTGAAAGTTGAAATTCATTTCGAATTCGTAAGCAAATGAATTGAATTGAATAATTGTAAATGGAAGATGAATTAAAATTCATATGGAAATTGGAAATCCAGTTTAAATGTAAGTAGATTTAATCGAAGTAGAATTAAAATAAACTGAATTGATATCAATTTGAATTAGTAATTGGAACTAATTTAAGATAGTGCAGTTGTAAATGACAGATAATTGATAAAATTCAATATTTCAGAATTGAAAGTAAATTGAATCCAAATTTAGTTGAAATGGTAAACTAAATACAAATGAATGGGAAATGTAAAATTGAATGAGAATAGATATATAACTTCAACAGTAAAGTAAAAAATGTATAAGCAGTTTATATTGAAAAGTTTGTAATAGAATTTGCAAAATGGTTTGAATATATGTAACTAGATATTATGGCTAGTAGGATATACAGGTGTTATAAAGGAATTGGGATTTTGATTTCAAAGATAAATTTGAATTGCTCGACAAAAGGTAAGTATTTGAATTATAATATGAGATTTGCTGATTTCTTGTCTAGTCGCTTGGCCTTTTTCTTTTTCTTTTTGAAATCTGAGAGTCCGTAGGGACGTTTTGTAGTTGTACCGTATTAGCCGCGCAAAGGAGACGCTGGCGAAATTTTTCGAAAATCTCGAGTGTTAGAAAATTTTTGAGAAAATTTGGAAGTTTAAATTTGAATTTAAACTTAAAATTGAATTGTTAAGAAAACAATGTTGTTTGAAATCGGTAATTGAAGTTGAAAATTTAGTTGAATTAGTAACGAATCTTTAGTAGAAAGATTTGTTTTGAAAATTCGATAAAACTATTGAATTGTGAAAAATAGTAGACGGGTTAAGGACATTTTTTCCTAACTTGTAATTTCGGGACGAAATTCTTTTAAGGTGGGAAGTTTGTAACGACCCAGAATTTTGAACAAATTAAATTGAAAATATTTAAATAATTTTAAAATATTTGAACGATGATTTAATTTGTATTCCGGATATAATTTTGAAATCTGCGATTAAACTTTAAAATTTAATCGATTGAAGTTGAATAAAAAGTTGAATCTTGAATTTAAAGCTAAAGAAAAATATTTCAAAAGCTTTTAAAATTTATATTGATAACACTGAAGATAATAAAAGCTTCAGAATTGAAATTTAAACTGTTTCGTTCAGTTTTGAAATTATATTGTTCAAATCAATATTTAAAAATAGTCATTTTTCACACAGTCTCAGAATTCGACGAAACCAGTTCCATTGGGTTCGTAATATTGAATTATTGTTGGATTTTAAATTTCGTATCGATCTGAGTTGTAGTGTGACCATACGGTGGGTAAACGCATTGAAGTTAAATCGAATTTGATTTAAATTTTAAATTTAAAAATTGGGTCGACATCAACACGTCGTCTCCTTTAATCACGTCTGGAATCACGAAAGAAATCATGCAAAGGCATGGCCGAAGTCTCGTTCAAAAGAAAATCACGCACTCTTGTCTCCTCTTCGTTTCTTTTTAAAAGACCGCATCTCCTTCTTCAATTCGCAGAACAAACTTAAGATAAAAATGGCCACTGCCTTTAAAATTTAAACCCCTTTTTTCTTCGATCAAATGAAAGAAAACACTGCGCCCCTTTTTCTTCCTCTCGTCAGTTCGAGCGAAAAAGTATGGGAGGGAATTCGAAATCGAAAATCGCGATCGATAATAGGGGGGTGGCGATGTCGAGCAGCTCGCGACTGATGGCGGTCGAGCTCGTAGGTGATGCTCGAGAACTCGGCGGCGCGTTGTCTGGTGATTCGCGAACGACTTCGATGGCGACCTGGGAGGCGTTGGAAGGAAGCGGCGTCGCGATAAGGAGGGTGGTGGTGGCTCGCTGGGATGTCGCGAATTGGGATCGTGGGATTTTTTCGTGAATTCAAGGACGGGGCAACTCGCGTGGGAGGGAGCAGTTCGGAAACAAAATCGCGATCTCGTGGGAAAGCAGGCGGCGGGCTATCGATGTTCGATGCTGGGGTGGTTGTGGAGTTCGTCGAGGCAACAGCGAGGCATTCGCGTACTCGCGTGGAGCGGCAGGTGGTGGATTCGCGTGCGAACATGAGGGAGATGTCGACAGAAATTGGTGGTTTCGTGATGTCGCAAATTTGAACGAAGGGTGTGCGTGCTCAGATTTGATTTCAGTGAGGTATTTCTTCTTTAAATTTTACAAGTCAAATTTTAATTTAACCAAATACATATATACATTTAATTTCTGTTGGAATTTAAAATGTATACATAAATATATATATAGACAGTGAACGAAATGTTGAAAATAAATACAGGAGTTGTTTAAAACCCGATTCTGCAAAAATATATATATATATATACAGTTTAAAGAAAGTATATATGGATAAATAAATATGGAATGATCAGTAAAGTTTAAAAAAATAGGATTTTTAAGTAATCAAAAGAAATATGCAGATTTTTATATAGACAGGGAATATATTACAGTAAATGTATATATAGATATATAGATAAGCAGGTGAATTGATTACGGCAAAGATTTATAAATAAATATATAGATTTGAAAAACAAAATGAATGAAATGGATGATGACAGTAAAAGAAATTTTTGTTTTGTATTTACAATAAGAAAATATATATATACATATGTATTTGATTTTATAGATAAAGTTATAAATCTTGTTGTTAATTTTAGTTTCAAATGGAAGATATTTGGTTAAAAGAATTTTTCTATTTGAATTTAATGTGTAAGTTAAGACCAGAAAATTTATTTACTAGAAACTATATAGGGTTGAAACAGGAATTTAAAAATGAAACAATTATAAATCGTGAAGATATGAAATTTATCTAAAGGAAATTAAATCAAAGTAGTCAAATAAAAATTTATTATTCGATCTGTTCGAATATTAATAAATTGTATAATTTCTTATACAAGGTCAAAACTGTGACATCAAGTCAGAAATGGAAAATGGATTGCACAATAAAAGCTAAGGTGAGATCTTCTCACTCAAATGAAAAGTGGAATTTTCAGTTATTGATTGATTGATTTCTATTGGATGTGATATTAGATATAGTAGGATATATCTATATATATAGCAATATATACATATTGGCATATGTATATATTGGATTGATTGATTTCCCGCCTCGTATAGCGGATGAGACCCTATTGCGCCGTTAGTAAGCGGATTATTTTTATAAAACCCATATACCGCGATATTCCACCTCGAAGTGGAATTGGTATTGTGCTAACGTCTTTGGATGCAGGGAAACAGGTTGGAGGGATCCAACTGGATTCCTCACCAGTATTTATTTATTTACAGATATTGATGTATATTCTGTTATCATGTTGATATATGATATTGAATGTTGTGATTGACTAATTGGTGCTGTTGCATCATCGGATTCAAAATTTTAAAGTTTAAAAATAAACGATTTTTACTTTAAAAGGGATTTTGAAGTGATTTTTGGAAAGTATACGATTTATTAAATTTTTGAATTTATTTATCTTAAATAAATAAATGCTATAGATTTAAAGTTATGAAAATTTTAAATTGTGAAATATAACTGAAAGGTGATTTTTGAAATAAATAGTCAAGTAATTTATAAAATAGTTTAAGTTTGGATTTCTTTTGAATTATTAAAAATGATGTATATAAAAGATGTACAGAATTGATATTTATCAATTAAAAGTATTGGAATTTTAAAACGAGTTTTTATAAATTGTGAAGACATGAGATTTATAGAATTATAAATTGTGAAAATATGAAGTTTATAGATTTATAAAGTATGAAGTTATAAAATGAATGAAATTGTATAATAAAAGATTTATAAGAGATTCACTTATAAATTGGATTTTTGCCTTTAAGTGGAATATTGACCGAATTGTTAATAAAGAAGATCTATAAGTCAAAGTTGTTATAAAAGAGAAATAGAATTTATGAACGTGTTGGTAAATTCGAAATCAATTGAATTTGATAAATTAAATATAGAAGGTTATTAAAGAAGATATATTCGCGATTTTGGATAGCGAATTATCTTTGAAATAAATGTGTAGAAAAGATTGAAATTTGGTTAAGTGCGGTATATTCACGATTTTGGACAGTGAATATATTATTGAATAAAATGGATTCATTTTTTGAAGAAGTGATATTAAAAATGAAGTTAAACATTTTAAAGATGTTTTAAAATGTATTGTGAATTGAAAGCATAGGTTTCAACATTCATTGTTGAAATAGACGTTTTCGAGAAATAAGAAAATGATGGACTATAACACTGTTGTTATAGTAAATGATTTCCGAAAGGAAATGTTTTGATGTAGTATTGGGATTTATATATCTATCAAAATCCGAATCCTTATACTAGTGATTTTGAGTCGTCGTAACGATGTTTTACGTAACATTCGTTTTGACTCAAATAAATGTTGTTATAGTAAATGTTTTCCTTAAAGAATGAATGTATACTTAATATTGATTTAAGTATATCGAATATTTTCCAAGTGTTGAAAATAAATGATTTGTGAAATACTTATTATTAAATAAGTATGGAAATGCTTTTCCAAAATGAAATGAAACGTTTTGAGATTTTATCTTCTTAAAGATAAAATGAAATTGAATATTTGAAATCGATTTGAGAATCGTATATCAGTAGATATTTTGAAAATATAAATTCAATATGGAATTTATAAAGGAAAGGGGAACTGTTTAGAAAAATAAATGTTGATTTATTTTTGAAGTGTGGAAATTTTATATCTAGTAAAGATATTTTGGAAAAGAAATAATTTGGAAAATTATTTGGAATCTGATGATGTTGCGCATCTTTATTGATAGTTAAATAACCGACTATCAATAATTACCTTTAGATAGGTATTTGTTGTGAATATGATGAATTTGAATGCCACACTTATTTTTGAATAATCGCTCACTATTCGGGTTAGCCGGGAAAGGACCATGGGGTCGTATAACCCATTCCGAATATGTGATACGTCGTTATGAATTGCATTCGAAGACCGGTGTTGAAGACCGGATATTTTTGAAAACGGAAGGATTACCGTCGAGTTACTCTATATCGGCTGATCTCCGATTTAGAGGTTTTATCACCCTTAGTGACGGGAAGTCCGGACGTGATTAGAAAATTTATCCGGATATGCAAGGGCTTCGTGAGAAGTGCCTTCCGTTCTGTTCGATCCCGGAACAGACTTGTATGGATTGTATGTCTGACGTTACAATTTGAGATATAAAGCTGATTTCTTTCAAATACATTTCTGTTGGTGGCGGAGAATTTATTCTCTTAGCTTAACACCCTTCTCTGAGACGTACGAGCTCAGAGGTTATGTAGTTGAAATTTATCAGCGATATACTCCCAATTTGGTAACGTGGCATACTGAGTGTTGCTGTGAAATGATCAGTGTTTGATCATTTGCGATATGATCATTTGTTTGATCTTATATCTTTGTGATCATAGGTTGATCATTTTGTTTGACCCGAAGCATGGCTTTGTAGAAAGCGTAGCTTTGTGGACGAGACTTCGTCGAGCCTCACACCCCGGAAATGGTCGAAACAGGAAGGATGCGGCAAGGTTCTAGGGAGTAGCGCCCCTTAGTGTATGTCATTCCTTCTGGATAGAGGTGGTATCATGGTATGGAGCCCAGATACTTAACCTATGTGGTTGCTGCATTTTTACTATGTGGTTTGTTGGAAATCGGGGATCCTCGGGAAGATCGGTTACGATCGGGGGATGACATACGCGTGTCAGTAGTTACCTATTTTTGCAGAGGTAACCCGGCCTTGTGTTGGCAGAGATCTAACCGTAATGTTAAGTTATTTCTCGGGTCGTCTATTCCAGGGACGTACCCATCGTGGATAGGAAGTTCCTTAGCCTGACCATTTGTTGGAAATCCAAAGAAACAATACGCGACGTGTACGGTTTTAGTTGTATTACGTGCTATGGAATGTGGCGGTAACCTGCTATTGAACATAGTAGCTATAGTAGGCATAAGTGCGGAATGCCTATGCTGGCTAAGATTAATATTATACTTTCGAAATGTTTCTACACTATGCACTAATAATAATATCAAAAGGGATTTGATTTTTGCGTAGTAAGCATCTTTGACTATCATAAAAAGAAATATCCTCCAATTCTGCGTTTGCATTGTGTGTGTGGTGGGAGGTCTTATGGTAGTTTTACTTTCCAAAAGCATTGCGAATTTGTTTTATTTTCTTTGTGAAAAATAACTGTTTTACGATCTCACACCAGTCACCATGACTGACTCGGAGTTTATTGTTCCCTTCTAAACTCTGGGTGCCCACTAATTTCCACACGGGCAGCCTAGAGTTATATTATCAGGATATTCTGGATATTCTGGAGCTTTGGAAGCAAGCTAGATGGCGAGACGTAGTATTTATATCTGATATTATTTATTCCGCTGTGTATTCTGTATGAGGACAAGTTTATATAACTGTCCATTGTTGTATATTGACTCTGATGATTGATGTATGTATAAAATGATATAGTTCTTTGTTTTAAAGATTATTCATTTATCTATTATATATTGTTCCGCTGCGATATGTGAGATTCTGAGATTGTTTTCTGTTTCTGTTCTGATGTTGTTCTTCTCTATTTTCTTCTTCCTTCTTCTTCTGTGTTTCTTCTTCTTCTTTCTTCTCTTTTCCTTCTATCTTCTTCTTCTACCTTTTTCTTCTTTTTAAAACTATAACTTTTCGGGTTTCCGGCATTCGATGGCTCGGCAGTCGATAAAGTGAGTATCGATGTCGAATTTTCGAAAGTCGAAAATTTCGGGATGTTACATGTTTAATCCTTAATTAATTATTGATTATTACAAACTTAATTAATTAAAAATTAATTGTTAATAACTTAATTAATTTTTTAAAAGATCGTTATTTAGTTTATAAAACATATAAAAGACATTTTGAAGTATAAAAACCAAACTTTGCAAAAATCGAATTTTTTAAACGAACTACATCCATAACGACTATCGCTATGGATACCCATAATTTCCATCTTGTTTTTAAATCCCTTTTGATACTTAATACCTAAAGGTTTGCTAACTCTTTAAAACATAAGTTTCAAATTAAACAAAGTTAACAAAGTTGAAATCAACACAAAAGTTAAACTTGAAATTCCTTTACTAAACCAACTAGCAAACCCCATTTGATTTTCTTAAGTCTTTCATGCATAAAAATTACTAACTTCCATAACCATTCAACCATATACTCAAGGTTCCATATACCACAACATATCATCACCAAAATACCACAAGATCATCACTTTATATCCAAACTCATTAATTTAACCAACAATTCAAAGTTAAATGCTAACCACAAGTTCCCACATACATATAAATCCAAACCATACGAAATCAAACCAACTAACCACATACATATAAAAAATTAGAAAAAATATATTTAAAGATAGAATCTTTCCAAAATTTAGAAGTTTACTCACCTTAAAGTTCGACAAAATTTCACTTGAACCCAAGAAACCGAGCTCGAAAATAGGTCACATTCCCATGGATTTTTGGACCCCTTACTCTCGGATATTTAAAAAGTGCATGATCAAAAGGAAAGATTTGAATATTCATTCCTCTATCATTTAAAAAACATATTTACTTAAAAAGGTTAAATTTTGAGGGAGTTATGACCAAAACAGTGAGTAGTATTTTCGAACATCAAAATCTAGGTCCAAAAATACTCTTGCAAAAAATGAATATTTGGAGTATCTAAGCTCGAAATCAGAAAAAGTGGTGAACTACAAAGTTGTAGCCACTGAAAATATACATGGTTTGAAAATAAAATAAAATATTGATTTGGTGAAGTTAATGGATGCTATGGCCGAATAAAGTGGGGTAAAAATGGAGGAGTTTAAAACCATTTTGGAACATTTAAAACAATTCAAGATTTTGGATTTTAAAAATTTTGATAAAACTTGGAAGCCATTAATAGGTTTCAAATACTTTAAGAAGGAAGAGGAAAGACTTTAGGAAGATTTTAAAGTAAAAAGAAAATGAGAAAAATGAGAAAACCTATGATTATTTATAAGCAAAAAATCTCACATCACATCAACTTATATATATATATAATAATTTATAATAATCTTGTCTAGTCACATCACTCCTTTTATAAATATATATTTTTATATAATTATTATATGTTGACACATCAGTCTCTTTATAAATATATATATATATATATAATTAATATGTCTAGTCACATCAATCTCTTTATATATATATAAAATTATTATGTGTTGTCACATCAGTCTCTTTATATATATATAAAATATATATATATATAATTATTATGTGTTGTCACATCACTTGTTAAATTAAAATTAGTAATAAGATAATATTCTTAAGTATATTATTATCTAGTTAATTGACTCTTATATATATATATATGTGTGTGTGTGTGTGTGTGTGTGTATAGTGCACAAAGACGAACAACGTTTTCGACAACTTTTTGGTGTCGAAAAGTCAAAATTCTGGAAAACGTTCTTCGGTCACATTTTCTATTTTTCTACAAACTATTTAATTTGGTAAACAATTTTTGAAAACGACTTTACCATTATTATTAATTGATTAAAACGAGTTTATTTATCTATAAAAATTCATTTATTGACTATATAAAATATAAAATTACTTAGTTTAAGTGACCAAAACCCTGGGTCGCTACATAATATAATTTTCTTTTAAAATCTAACTTTTGTATATGTTGGAAATAGGTCCCAAAAATAGTTCCATTAAGTTCAGAATAAGGATATTTAGTTTGGATCTCCAGTGAGCATGCTATCGATTAGAGTTTGTGAATTTTAGCGTGTAAATATTGTTAAAGAGAAGTTAATATAAGGACCCCTACCCATTTTCATTGGCCAAAACCTTAATTTATTAATCCTAGCCGCTATTTTATTCTCCCTTATCCTATGGCCCAGATTTTTCAAACCAATAGAGGCTGTTTCAGGCGATGACATCAACTACAAACTTGTTCGTCTTGATTAGATGAGGAAGATAACTGGTTGGATCATCGTTTGGAGGCGTTAGGTGACGCAGTTTTGAGTTAGACGGTGAGGCAATTTTTGGGAAAATTCGTGCTGGCGGTGGTGAGGTAGAGGGCAGCGCTGGTGGCATAGGGGTGCTGGGGGTCAATGCTTCCATCTGCGGCAATGCGGCGGTGGCCGAAGCTCTGAGGCGGCGTCAACAAAGTCTTGAATCAGTTTCCTAGGTTCATTTACAAATGAGATTAGGGTTAAGCTTGGGTAATTATGGAATCAATACTGTAATTAAAGGATTAATTAATTCAATATCTTGTTTAACTCATAACTTGTTCATACAAGGTCCAAATCGGACGCGGTCAGTCGCATTGGATTAGTAATGATGTTAATTGCATCTTGGATTTGGATTAGTGGAGCTTGGAGCTTTAAAAATTTAAAGCTAATGGAATAAAAATGCTTCAGTGCTACTTTGAATTTTGGTGAGTTAAACTCGCCTTTCTGGTTAATCAGTAAGTTATATAGTGGATAAAAATTATTTATTGCTTGCTTGGATGTTATATTTGCTGGTTGTTTGGTTTGGATAAATTAGCATTTTTTAAATGGATAATGTATAAAGTGATAAAATAATATTGCTTTAATATAATTACGTTGTTTAAATAATAACATAGTTAATTTAAGAATACTTATTTGGTGTTATTATTTGGCCAAATAAACACCCTCTAACAATAAACGAAAGAGTTTATTTTGAATGTCATTTGTTTAGCAGAATAAATCCCCATTCGGCTATTATATTAATTTGGATTTTCATTTAAGTGTTAGTTGGTTTATACTGGATAAGTGATGTGTTAAAAATTGATTATTAATTATGGTTTTGGTTTACATATATGCCTGCTTCTGTAAATACCTGTAATTTAACTTGGGAAGTTTAATTGAATTTGATGGTAGCTTTTTTATGTACCATTGTGCCATTAAGCCTCTTTGTGGATTTGTAAAGTTAAGGATTTAAATTAACTTCAAATTTTATAATTTAAAGTAAAATATTTTATTTAATTATTACTTGAAGTAAAGTGATTATTTAATTATTATTTTAACAAAGTGCTTTGTTAAATTCTTATTTTACAAAATGTTTTGTAAAATTATTTCTTTAGTAAAGTTAATTATTATATTTATAATGTTTTAATATCAATTATTTTATTAATAAGCAGGATCCTCCCCTAAAGTATGGTTAGTCCTCCTTGTTCAAGACTCTGTCCAAAAATGCAGGGCCATACACCCCGAGTACCTTTTGCATTGATGTGATCAATGGGATAAGTGTGCTTTCTTCTAATGTGTTCAAGGTGATATAAGCTACCAGGCTGACCAATTAGTTGGTTTTTCCTTGGATAAATCTCCACCATACAAAGAGGTTCGCAAGCAATGCCAACGGTTTTGGAAATTGAAAGGTGGACTTCATGTACAATATTTCAATACTTTATTCTACTTTAAATTTTCAAATAAGAAAGGTAGGCTTAGGGATCTAGAGACCAGCCCTCTCATCATTGAGGGGAAACCTTTGATTGTCACCCCTTGGAGTTTAGGAGTGGACAAAGCTCGAGAAAAATTTCTCTCTATTCCAGTTTGGGCTACTTTTACACATATTCCGCCAGGCCCTTGATTGGTGTGAACTAGTTAGCAAGCCTAATTAGAGATTCTGTAACAACCCGGAGTTTAGAACAATTAATTATTGTCCAATGATGATTAAATTAGTTGTTAATTTCTTTTGGGAATTTTAAACCGGTTGAAATTCTTTCGTAAATTCATCGTTTGTTTTACAGGCTTTAAAATTTGTTTTGGCCCACTTCTTTTGTTGCCGTGATAAGTGATAACCCGGTTTCCCTTTATTTTTATTTGCATTCTTTCGACCCGTTCCCCATTTGGAATTCATTCGAAAACCCTAAACTAAACGAGAGAGAAAAAAAGAATGGAGGCTTGGTGTCTCGTTCGATTCCTCTTTAATCAATTAGGGCTTTGTATAAAAATCGAAGATGCCACTTTCAATAGTTCAATCGAATATGGATTTCGTCCTTTGCTTTGTCAAACGGCTGCCTCTGTTGCTCGAGTTTTGCGGTGGTTCGAGCCGCGCTTTGGAAATCTGGGGGGCGGAAAGGAACTGCAACGTTGAATTCGCGCTCTTCGAATGAGGTGAGTGTTCCACTCACATCTAATTCCATCTCGAGCTTATTACTGTTCGAATCCTATGATTTTCGTTCGTATTTGATTGTTGATTTCGTTATTTGTTTTGTCGGTCATTCGACTATGTGGGAAGTTGATGTTTTTCTGACTTGGTTACCTTCCGTGTCTTGATGAGTTGCCGTGATGACTTTGAGTTGTTTCGAGCATTTGAGTATTGAATTCGGCCAGTGTTTGAACTATTGTGACTTCGGAATTTACTTGACTTTTGAACTGTTCGTTATTCTTGGTAATTTCGTTTTGATGTTGCTGTTTTCTTGTTTCTGGTTATCACGGCATTGCTTTATCTCGTGACCACCACTAACTTCTGTCACTTGATTGTGTGAATGCAATTTCATGACTTTGTATTATAGTCAGCCGTCACCATTGCTTTGATAGTGTTTCTGATCATTTCAATTTGAACTGAATGCTTCTGTTTATCGAATGTGGATTTTGATATTGAGCCTCTGTCTTGTTTGTTATGAAATTCTGGACTTGCACTGGAATTTGTATTATATAGATATATATGTATATACAAACATTCTTGTATGTATATATATATTATACAGCGGTTGTATGCATTTTTGATCATCCTACTTTATATATATTAGTGTGATCACTAGCTGGCTGTTGCCTCTGTTATCATTGCCAGGTTTGCATGGTTACTTTTGAAATTCCCGGTACTTGTATTCGTGATGCAGTGCATTTGATTGGATATTGAAGGTGCTATGCACTGTGTATATACACGTGCGAATTTATTTTCTGCTTTGAACTGGTTCACTGGATAGCATTGGTGCAAACATTGTTGTTTCACTGGTTGTTATCCTGTCGCACTATAACCTTGACTTAACTTGAACTATATAGTCTTATTTTTATGGAGTTTGATTATCCATTGTAGCTTGTCTGCATTGTGGCATAGCTGCATGTCTTGTTTGCATATCTGTGCATTGCTGCTATACTTGACTTGAAACTACTTCGAGTCAGGATGCATGTTCACTATGATGTGTTTCTCCTGCTGGTTTGTGATGTGGTTCCACTTTATTGCATCTTTGGCCTTGTTTATTTTTACTGAGATTAGGGTATTCTTCTTCATATTTAAATTGAGTGGTACTATGGCCTTTGGCCATGATTCACTAATGTGCTTATGCATGCTGTTGTTCCAGTTTTGCCTGTATATGTTTTGATTTTGGTTGCTCTTGAGCTCCTGTGCATGAATTGGACTGCACTTGTATTTATACACTTGTATATGTCTTTTGTCAAACTTTGTGTTTCAGTTTTACCTTGCTACATGTTTGTGATTAGTTTGGGCACTTGGTTTTGTGTACTGCACTTTTGTATTGGTGCACTTGGGTTGCATACAGGTTCACTGTGCAACCTTATCCACTGCTGCACTTGTTTTAATGATTGCATCTGAGATTTTGTTGCAGTCTCGCCCTTGTGATCTTGTGGTGGCTGCAGTTTTGTTGCAGTTTGCCCTTGTATTCATTTATGACTGCAGTTTCGTTTTATATGCAGTTTTGCCCTTGTTGGTTTGCATTGCATTGATGCAATTGGATTGTTTTTTTAATTACACTTGAGTTGAATCCAGCTTAAACGCTCGGGTTTGACCTTGTGTTCGTTTGTGATTTTCATTGAGCTTTCGTGTATTTCGTCGCGGTAGTGGCGAGGCAGTGCACGCGTGCGTGAACTGCAGCCACATCGAAATTTGATTTGGATTTGATGATTGTTATTTAACACTGTTTAGTGTTATATCTGCTGTTATCCGATTCTCTTATCGAGGAGTTGGATATATGAGATTTCTGTGACTGTCGTCTGTTGGCTATTTGTTTATTATTGCTTCTGTGCATTAATAATTGAGTTTGAATTAGACTGACCCGTGTATTATTTTCTTTTGAATTTAATACTCGGGTCAGACCCGAGTTATTTCAGGTTGTAGATTTCCTGCTTTGGGTTGCTGTTTCAGCTTTGAAGACTTTTCATATCTTTTGGAGTAGTCGTGTCATAGTATAGGTTGATATGTATTCATGTATATTAGTTGATAATGTACTTGTATATATAACTTCCAGAGTTGACAGTTGTAGTTGTATCATATGTATTGTGTCAAATGTATTGTAACTGACATCAGTTATATATATATATATATATGAGACTTTGTTTATCTATGTTCCGCATCTTTTTGTATCTGTGTTAGTATTATATATATTGTCCTAAACTATTATGAACCATCGTAGTTCGTTTTATACTGGAATTGGGTATGTCGATGGGAGTAAATAAATAAGAGATGAAAAATGAAAAATATATACCACTCCTATCGAGGTAATCAATACTAGTGTAAAGCCAACTACGGATGGCCGCTCCTATCCAGCCTTATTCTTCGTAATAACAGACAGTATTTCTTTTAATACTCTTTGTTATTGTGAGCATAGAGGTGGGGCGTCACAGATTCCAAGTGTTTTGATGCTAGTACAAAGGCCCTAAACGTTTACTATATGCTAGAGCGTTGATTGAAATTACCCCTACCAAGCTTTTAGCATCGAAGCTGAAGGTTAGAATAAAGGAAGGACACAATGTAGAAGTTGACATACAATACAAATGTAAACCTAAAATCTGCATATCTTATCAGTCTTTTTGACACTCTTCAACCACATGTTCGGGTGGAATAGCTTCTCAGCCTCTTCCAGCCAAAATCCCTCTTCCTAGGCCTGTTCTAAAATGGATTCCTAAGATTAGGGACCCGTTACCCTCCCATCTTGTTATACTAGAGGAGTCCACTCCTGTTGTGGTTACCGCTGCATTTGCTTTGGTTGTCCCCCACACCTGTGGACCTGATTATTTACTAGGAGCTTGAAGAGAGTGCATGGGTTCACTCTACCATTGAAATGAGGTATGATCCTGCAATCGATAACTATCATATGTTTATATGTGAGATTAGGGAATCTCGGAGGCTTACATATCATGTTGAGGGAGAAGGTCTTTCTTTGACGGCAGCTGGAAGTGAAAGTCAGCGCAATTGGCAACTATTTTTACAGGCTACATGAGATGTGACGACAAACCTTTTTGGACGGTTTAAATCGACAATAAACCACACATGTCTAACTCAAACCATTAGAAAGGGACGATTGTTAATGAGGTAAATAAGAAAATAAGAGAAAAGAAGGAAAAACAAAAACATAGAATCTCACAGCGGAATGACAAAATATAATAATCAAATAAATAGTTCATGAAGCTGTTTTACAAATAACATTTGATTACACTTTTATAGTACAATCAGAGTTATACATACAACAAGTATAATAGGATAATGTAGCGGAACAACATGATGCAGTGGAATAATACTAATAATATAATACTGAACTCCGTCTTCGTCCTCCAGAAATAATGTCTTCAAACACTGAAATGCTCAGGCTGGCCCGAGCATAATGAAAAGACAAAACACTCAGATCAGAACTAAAATATTCTCATGTAAGTCAAATCAATATCACGTGGAAACTGAGTGTAATGGCGTCAAAGATGTTACGGGGTTTTCATCTCCTATCCGGTGTATAACGTGAGTACAATAACTTAAGAGATGTAAAGGGATTTTTCCATCTCTTAAGGATCCGTCAAACTATCTATATGTAGTAGTATACGCTATATATGTAGTGTCTATCAATAAAGTATAATATTGAAAATAGCGTTAAGGCGTTACCCATATCCTCCTTAACACATTTTATATAAGCATCATAGTCTATACAGCACTGTAAACTCCACCAAGCCGGTGGGCTATCAAGGAGCACTACATAGGTACGACTCAAACCAAAATCGTAGTAGGCTCGATAAGGCATATGACAAGGCACGCGAGGCAATGCCCATGGTAGGATTCTACCGTTTTGCATGCCCGAACTGGTCGTAATGCATAGCAGCTACTAACGCCCACCTCGGAACACACTCACATAATTAAATCGAAGGTGGCCACCAAATAAATCATAAAGTAACAAATATGGTATCGAGGAAGCGTGTCCAATCGGAGGAGCGACCTCACTTGGCCTGGGATAGCTCCTGTTTTAGTCATATCAAGCTGACCCTAGGGTTAGGGCTACGTTCTTACCTCAAGTAGCATTCGCCAACCATCCTACTTCGTTTTGGATTCTCCACCACGTGCACAGTTATTAAAGTGGTTTCGAAATTGGCATAGAATATGACAATATCCGACCCCGGTCTCTTTAACAACCAATCGTTATATTTTTCACACCAAGGTCATTTAAAAACATTTTTAAGAATAAATCTAGAAACAGTTTATACCTTCATATCAAGATATCCATATACTTGTTCCAAAAGTATAAATATATTCATAAATACCGAGGAAGATTTCTTTCAACCAATTTCAAAAATAATTTACAAATCTCTCTTAAACCATTTATTAACTATTTATATGCTTTAAAACCATTTATAAAGCTATTTATAAATTCCAAAATAGTTTACAACTCTTCCCTTTTTTATAAACTTCTACGCAAATTCCTTTGAAACGTTTCCAAATCCCTTTATACAAGTTCTTTTATAAAACCCTTTATAAAATCCTTTAAAACCTTTATAAAACCATTATAAATCCTTTATAAATTGTTTTTATAATTTTTTTATATAAAATCCATTATAAAATCTCTTACAAAACTTTTATAAATTTCTTACAAAACCTTGTACAAAATTCTAAAATCTTTTACAAAAATCTAAAATCTTTTATTCATTAAAGTTATTATAAAAGTCTATATTTATTATCTTAAATCAAAACTATATTTATTATATTAAATTAAATTTAATATATATATATATATATTAAAACTATATTAAAGATTTTATTAAATTACATTTTAAACTATTTAAAATATATTTTTAAAACTAAAAAAAATTATAAGTTAAAATCTTAAAGTTACATTTAAAACCATATATTAACTTATAATTTGAAGCTTTAAAACATATAAAATAAATTATTTTCCAAATATAAATTTTAAATAAAATCATTAATTAAAATTTAAAAATAAAATTTATTACTTTTCCAAATACAAAAAAAAACAAGAACACCGGGTTTATAGTGGTTCGGCGTAGCTGCCTACGTCCACTTTGAATATGATCTTTATTACTTTTTCAAACACTTGAGTACAGATACAATCCGTAAACAAACAACTCAAACAAAAGTTTGAATTGAAAGGAGTGAGTACAGAACATGGTAGAGTATCCCCGGACTTGTCCCAAAAAAGGTTCCCTCAGCTATACCCTTGCCCCTCTATTTATAGACGAAGATAGGCTAGTCCCCCTATGCAGGCCCATGACCAAGACACTTCGGCCCACAGTAGGCAATTCGTGTTCACCGACCAATGTATATCGACCCCCTATGACCGAACCAGTAGCCACCGAGCCAGTTTGTCCGAACCATGAGTTCCTCGTGCATGACTCAAAGCGAAATCTCCTATGACTCGGAGCAACTAGGGATGTAGCCCGAAGTGAAGAAAGGCTGACCGCATTTCCCTATTGGTAATCTGCTAACTTCCTTGACTGAACGATGAATGGCCAACCCACCCTAGCCTTCTCTCCATGACCGAGTGATATACAATTAGCAACCCGGTCCGGGCCAATGAGACTAGAACCAAGCTGCCGAACCATACGCGTCGAACCACTTAGACCGAACCACCTTGGCCGAGCCACCTTGGCCGAGCCACCTTGGCTTATCTATCTTGGTCGATCCACCATGTCTACACTCCAACACCGATCCACCTTGGCCGAGCCACCTTGGCTTATATATCTTCGCTGATCCACCATGTCTACACTTCAACACCGATCCACCTTGGCCGAGCCACCTTGGCTTATCTATCTTGGCCGATCCAAACTTAAGTTACACCGATCTCTTATACTTCCAATCCTCTCTTAGCTTGAGTCCCGTCTAGGTTCAACCATAGGCTCTACGACTATCGCCATGTAGCTGGGCCAAAGTGTCGGGTAACATTTGACCCCCAAAGTGCGTCGTGTGAATCAACATGACACGCTTTGAATCAGCAATCAGTCCTTGCTTTTAGAAGCTATCTCATTCAGAATGATAATCATCTGTCGTTTAAATCCCATTTTTAACTTTTCAAAAGCTGGGTGTATGCAACCTCTCGAAGGTCGAATCATGGTGGATTTTCCTAACAGTATATGTGCATATGTATATATACATACACACACACACACATAGATATATATATATTTATACTCTTTTATTTCTTCTTTTTTTTACAGTGGATAGTTCGGCGTACGAACACCGAACCACACGTTCGGTCTACCCAGTGCCGTTCGACCTGTTCGCTCACCGACCCACTGCAATGTTCTGACCGGTTCCACAGGGTAAGCCCCGTTCATCTCCCCTTCTTCACATATAAAAGCCCAGCCTTCGTTCCTTCTCCTTTTCCTCACTTTTACCTTACTTTCTTTCTTCTTCAAAACAGCCCTAAGTTTTACCTTCCCCAACCCATCGAGTTACCTTGATAACGCCGCTCCACCATTCTCCATCTTTACTACCATCATACCCCTCGACTCCAAGCCCTGAGAACTTCTTTTCCCAACTTTGAATTAACACCTTGGTAAGGTTTCATGTTGCCACATAGGATTTATCATACGCATATGGGATTTTCACGAAGAGTGGGAAAGGATAGAATTAAGGCTAGTAAGCGTATTAAGATGGAGGAAGCAGAGGGCATTGCGACTCAGATTTGTGCTATTTGGAGAGGGGTCGCCCTTGATGGGTTTAGGGAGGTTTGCCATTCATAGAAAGAGAGGGTTTGTTGTACCGAGAGAGGAAAGTTAGGTGTTTGGGAGGTGGAAAAACTCGATCGGCAATCCTTGTGTGGGTCGGTAGGAAACTGGTAGATGGTATGGGTCGGTAGCTCACTAGGATAGTGTTGGATCGGTGGGCGTCTAGAAGAGTGGGTCGGTGTTCTGAGCAGGAGCATTGTTCGGCGTTGAGGGAGAGAGTGTGGGTCGATAGGAACCCAGAAGAGCGGTTCGGTATAGGTCTAGAGAGGCGGTTGGAGGTTTAGGTTTTGAAGGACGATTGGTGAGAGAGAGAAGAGTGAGTGGATCGGTGTAGATTTATAGAGTCGTTCGGTGATTAGGAAGTGAGAGAGAAGAGAGTGGGTCGGTACCGAATCAGTGTGGCTCGGTATACAGGCTTAGCTCTCAATGCCCTCATCTTGAATATAGAATATAATATGACCACTTATTTTCATGCATAATCATATACCAATGAATCAATGATAGAAACCTAAGTTCAAGAGCTAATAACTTCAAAATTCGAACAATTGTAAATGTGAACTTAAGCTTTTAGAGATGACAGATTAAAGCTTGTCATGCTATACTTTACTCTTTAGAACTCCAATTTATCTATACTCTTTGCTTGAATCATCACACTAGCTCACACACCACACGGGGGGAATATTTTGTTGTTATATCTGATGTCTATTATCTTTCAAATATAGCTTAAACAGGTATCTATTCACATCGATCGTTCTTTGGAGATGTCCAAAAAATCAAGCTCCGCTACAGTTTCTGACAAGCCTGAGCCAAGTTCTCGGCAGGAGGCAGTGGGAACCTTGAATCCACCGTCAACCTCCACACCTGGCATTCTGGATCCACCTGCCGAAGTTATAGGCCCGGCCCCTAATGTTGTAGATGGAGCCGTTGTTCTGGATAACCCTATTGATTCACAAGCCTAAAAATTGGAGAAACCGCTCTTCGTCGGTTGTGCTCAATCAATAGAATCCCCTTTGACGACGTTTTGGTTCTGTCAGGACAAGATCGCCCTCACCTGCCCCCAGCCGGATATACAGCGTGCAACAAATTTATGTGCTTGGTCGAAAGTGTGCTACCTTTCAATTCATTTCTCCGTTAAGTGTTGTGGTATATCGGGATTGCTCCGGCACAGCTACGCCCTAATAGCCATGCGTTTTTTCATGGTTCCTACGTCCTCTTTATGAGAACCTTATTCATACTTCCTACTCCCGAGGATGTCCGTTATATTTATCGCTTCAAGAGATGTTTCGACAGTCCATCCTTCTTATTTCTCGAGCCACACTCCAAATGCCAAATCCTGACGGATGCGTGGAGTACATTTTTCTAGTATAAACAAGAGTGGTTTTACATACGCTGTCCTCTCGGGTTTGCGAGAAGATGGTTAGAAGGGAGTAAGTCTCATTTTTATTTCAATCTTCATCTTAAGGCTTGAAGTGCACCTTTTCTAAACTTCTTCAACTCTTATTGATATCCGCCCATGACCTAAAGGCGCTGGATATTCTGAGGCCGTCGAGGCCATTCGAGCTATTCCTGTGAAAGACCGGGACATCAAATCCGTTATCTCCAATGAGCTGCTTTCGAAGTTCGGATTACTGGAGGAGGGCCGTCGAACTAGCCTTCCAATTGGTGCCACTACAATCGGACCCGCTGCGGAAAAAGGCAAAGAACAAGCCGGACCTTCGGTGCCCCCTACAGGAGGGGCCCCCGATACAACTGAGGAAGGTGAAATCAAAGAAACTGAGGTGCCAGAGGCGATCGATGAAAACATAAGTTCCGGCCAAGTGCCAGGGTCTGATGCACCCGGTGCCGACGAACCACTGCCTCCTTTGAAGAGGAAGAAGAGTCTAGCTTATAAGCTGAAAAAGAAAAAGGTTGGCAGAACTTCAAAGGTTACGATAACTCTGATCGAAAAGAAGTCGTCTTCCCAAAACTTAGAAGGCTCACTAAAAGGACTATCTGGCTTGACCATTCCTAACGACATATTGAATTACGGTTTCAATAACCCTGAGGCTATGAGATTCAATTCGCTCGTGAGAAGCGATGAAGGCGTTCAGACTCACCCTTAAGGAGAGAAAACTCCAATAAGTAAAGCAAAAAACACTGGTCCATCGGGGGGAACACAAGGATACACACAAACACTTACACTCCACCACACATTCGAATTTCACTCATCGCGTGATTCCTACTAACTCGTTCTCGTTTGGCTTTCTGTGCAGGTGACATGGGGCGTACACATGGCATTGACCGCCTTCGTGGATCTTCTGTCCTTTATCATTCCAGTTGGAATTCCGGACTAGGGAAACAACGAGACAGGGACGACATCGGCAATAGAGATTATCATCCCAGAGAGTCGTCGTCTTCTAGAAGGAGAACTTATAGCCATTCTTCATATCCAAGCGATCCTACCCCTCACCCAGAGCATAGTAGGGAGAAGACTGCTCAGAAGGGATCTCATTTTGAAGTTCCTTGCGACCAACATTCTGGTTCTTCGAGTACTAAGCAATCCCGCGATCCCTATAAGAAATCTTTGACTCCGGTTTGGCAGACTCCCCCAGCCTCCGCACACGATCCATCAACAACAAAAAATTAGCTAGCTCAAGGCTACTTTCCCGAAGATATGTTTCGATGGATTGAAATTTCTCCCTACGATTCATCCTATCCCCGGACATGACAAACAAAGCGTCATCGCCTGCAACAACGATGTTTATGTTCAGCATGATGCGTTCGTACACTTGGCAGAGAAAGTTTCAGAGGTTTCCATGGAACGTCAACATGAAATCGATCGCCTGAAACTCGAAGCTATTCATGACAAAGATATCATTAAAGCCCAGGCTGAAGAGCTATCCTCATACAAATCTCAACTTGAGGCCGCCTAGAAAAATGCCAAGGAAACGGCCGAGGAAGTTAGTCGCTTGGAGGCCACTCACAAGAAAGAAATCGATGAGGCAATCCAACGCAGCGGTGCTCTAGCTTTAGAGAAAGACTCTATCTTGAAAGAAAAGGATACTCTCGCCCGACAAGTTAAAGAGCTAGAGGAGCTGCTCTCTAAAGAGAAAGAAGAGAAAATTGCTGCGCAGGAAGAGTCACAATGACATTGCGATGAAATTGTCGCAACATGACTTCTAAAGACGAAGCTCGATGAGGAGCTTTCCAAGGTTGAAGCGCTAAAGGAGGCATGTGACGACCCGGCTTTTCTCCACAAAAAGTCGTATCATCTTGAAGAAAGAAAGAGATAGAAAAGAGAAAAGATAGAGAAGAAAGAAAGAAACACATCAGAATCTAAACAGCGGAACGAATAAATTACATTAATCAAATAAGATATTACATTGTATCATATACATCAGAGATACACAGCTTATACAACACATACTAGACAGTTATAAATACCTGTCTAGTTATTACAACTCAAATACAACTCAACAAATGACTCAGAGAAACTAACACAGCGGAACACTATATCTACGAACGCTGAAGCCTCCTGCTCCATTGCTCCTCCAGATAACTCGTCAAAGCTAACCTGAATCCCTTGGCTACTCGTAAAAATTTGAGTACCCAAGAGTTTATAAAACAGAAATAAACACTTGGGTCAGACATGGGTCTGGTGTGAGTAAACGGGTTAAAGTTGTTTAACTTCAAAGCCTTTTGAAAACAAAGGTATCACGTAAGACTTCCCACACATAAACATGGAAAAGTTTTTACCTTACGCTAACCAAAACTTGATAGGAAATCGAGTTATAT
Organism: Allium fistulosum; assembly: GCA_030737815.1. Lineage (NCBI taxonomy): Eukaryota > Viridiplantae > Streptophyta > Magnoliopsida > Asparagales > Amaryllidaceae > Allium > Allium fistulosum. The sequence goes on from CM060901.1 coordinate 393,058,968, forward strand.
TATAATAGGGTCTAGGGTTTTCAAGTAAAATACAGAAATAGCTGGAATGCTTACATCTCACATTCCAACATAGTTGGGCACAACTAAATCGTACGGCACTTATTGGATTTTGGATTCCATACAATGGCAGGGCTACCGGGGTACCGCCCGTCACAGTACGTGGCCTAGATCAACGTACCGAGGATCACTCCCAATCCCCTGCAACACAAGGCCGGAACATCCCTTACTGGATAATTCCCGCATAAGAAACCCCAGCGGTTGTAGCTATTCAACCGCCCACACAGCCGAATAAAAAGAAGGGACCTCTAGACAGAGGAATCTCATACTACTTGGGTGCTACCCACTAACCTTGCTGCACCTCCCCTGTTTTAGCCATTCCCGGTTTGATGAGGCTTGAGGCTATGATTACCTTTAATCAGAATACATCACTTAGAATGCTCATCGTCCACCTGACGATGTGCTGAAAGCATTCAATCCATACAAGTTCGTTCCGGGTTCGAACGAAACCGAAGGTATTATCTCGTTACACTCGTTTTGGAATCACCCTCAGAGTTAACAACAATAACCCTTGCACTCTGAATCTTCATCTTCACTTGATTCACGACCTATCGTTAATTTGGATCGATGTGGTATTCGGGTCTCCAGACCTGGAATACCGGTATACGGAAACCCGATCCCGGTCTCATCGAAATCCAAAACGTATCTTTTAAGGCCAAGTTGTTTAAAGGTTTAAACAATTTAATTTAATTCAATACTTGAATTTATACAGCATTTAACACAGATAAATATCACACATTTATCACAGATATATCCAATATCATATCACAGAATATCATAGCATATCATTTAATAGATATCAACCAAATCAGACATTCTACTCAACCATCATTCATAAGCAACCATTTATTAATCTCTATTATAATTAATTTAATCAACTTAAATTAAATTAATTACTTAAGAATTAATTCCTATTCTTTGCTTAATCAACATTAATTAATTACAATCCATTTAATTAATTAATCATTAAATATTAATCACTCTTGATTAATTATTTATTACATAAAGTAATTATCCTTAATTAATTTCACAAATTAATTATTCTTAACCATTAACAGTAATTAACCATTAATTACTTTTATTAATTGCATTGATTAATTATCCTTAATTAATTATTTCCATTAATTAATTAATTATCCTTAATTAATTACTTTAATTTATTAAACTTTAATTAATCCTTTCTATTAATCCACCTTAATTAATCATATACAGTAATTATCATCCTATGATTACTTACCTTAATTAATTAACTTCTTAATTAATTTCTTTAATCCTTTAATTAATTACCAAATAATTAATCCTTAATTACTTTTTGTAAAGTAATTATACTTCCAATACTTCCCATTAAGTAATTTCCTTTAATTAATTACATCCTGTAATTATACATTAATTACCTACACTATGTAATTATACTTATCAATCTTATTAAGTATTCATACTTAATGTCTTTATCAAGTGATTATCTTTAATTAATTTACAAATTAATTAACTTAAATCAATCACATTCATATCATTAATTATACTTGAGTAATTCATCCTTAATTACTCTTAAACCATTTAATTAATTATTAATTACAGATTAATTATTTTTTTAATTATTAATTAATAAACCTTAATTATCAATTAATAAAACTTAATTAAGTATTTCTTAATTACAAATTAATTAACCTCTAATTACTTAATTAATTAAATACAAATTAATTATTCTTTAGTCATTAATTAAATCAACCTTCATCATTGAGTTAATTAATTATGCTTAATCAATTCCTTAACTAATCCTTAATCATTATTAATTAAATTAATTAATTATACCTAATTTCTTAATTAACTTAATTAATATCAAGACATTAAAACTTTAATTATCTTAAGATTAAACCATCTTATCTTAATAACTAACTTTTCTCAATTCACTCATTAATTAAGGTTTTAAAATAAATAATCATTTAATTTGATAAATTAAAGTTAATAAAACATAACCTCCCTTAAATGCCTTAAACATCTACAAGTAATGGTTTAAACTAGTTTTCAATTTAAACTTTAAAACTTGTTTTTATAAAACCTTTAAAATTGCATTTTTAACTTAAGTTTAAAATAACTTTAAATTTTACTTAATAAAATTTAATTTAAACAAATTTCAAACTTCTTAATCAAATGTTAAGGAGAACATTTATTTATGAATTTATCTAAGGAACTTTAAACTAAATTTGTTTCTAAATTTCAAAAATTAAATTTACTTTATAAAAACTTTTAACATGCTTATCATTCCTTAACTAATCTTGCTTCGGGTAAAACCTTTACCCTGCTCGAGTCCAACCCGAGTTTTTCTCCACCTTCTTCTTAAAAAAAAAACAGTATTTAGTTTAAATCTTAAAACTGTTAAAAACCAAAATAGTAACACTCACGAACACGATGCCAGACTCGAGTTTATCTCCCAAATTCCCGAGTCTCCCTTCGAGTCGCCACGAACCCATCCTCCCAGACATCACAACGTCGCTGTGCACGTGCACGCTAGCTCGCCAGAACTCCGACCAACCCCACTACCCTCGACAAGTCATAAATGGTCCATCACTTCGATTCTGACCACCCATAGATCACCACAGACACAAAATCGAAATCGAGACAATGGAGAGAACTGGAACCAGAACCTCAATCACGAATCCCCCTCATCCTAGTGACTCCGACAACCAGAGATCACGCCACCACAGTCACACTACCTTCGATCATCCACGAAGCCATTACGCTTGCTCCCATCGAACTCGATTACCTTGAGACACTGCCACGATCCATTTTCCAGACCACACAAAATCTAGGGTTTAAACCCAATTCGATCGATCATCAATACCTCAGTGATAAATAAAATCACTTAGCATTTTTCCCAAACTCTCTGATAATCAAGCTATCTCCAGACGAAACCACGATCACCAAAAATGTTCTGATCGCCAGAAAATGCTCAGAAAACAATTTCCCGATATTCCCAAAATGCATCTTCATTTTAATACTAAAAATTCTGATTTTCTTTTTAAAATTCATATTTTATAAAGACAATACAATTTGTATAATTGATTCATCAAATTACATCATTTGATTTTAACATTTATGTTGGAATGGTTACTAAATTTCTAAGTTTCCAGAGGATTTCCAACATCAGATACCTGAATCTATTTTTTAGTACATAGATTATTAATATACTAAACCATTTTATTTCTAACCCAAAGTTTAACAATAACAGGTAAAGAGATTTGAGCTTAATTCTAGTATTTGAAACCTGTAATATGAAACAGAGGAGAACAGGGATTCAAACAGACATGCACACCTGAATAAAATCATACACACAAAATTCTATACTAATTTATACACATATATTCATATTCACATCAACATGCATACATATATTCAACATGCATCATACTTCTACTTCAAATATCTATCATATGAATTTAATTAAAACTGTTTAAGTTAAATCTACTCACATTAAAATAACAGAGAAGTATATGTGTATACCTACTAATTTTTAGAACATGCATTTTATTTTACCAGTATACATTCAGAGGTAAATCATATGCAAACCAAACTACTATAACATTCATCACAACATTTAAGTTTATTCTCAGATTTTAAAACTGTTTTAAAAATAAAGGTTTACTCACCTTTTTAATGAATTGCAGAGACTTGAAAACTGAGATTTGAAAACTGAATCTCTTGACAATTTGAAAACTTGAATGCTTTGATTTGAACTGGAAAGAATTTGCTTGATTTCCTTAAAACTGCAAAGCTTTGGAAACTTTTGCTTTGGCTTCAGATATACTTGCATGCATACTTGAAGGATGGTTACAGGCTTGAGAAAAATGTTTTGAGTTGATCTGGTGATTGCTTTACAGGTTTCGATTTTGAGTTTTGGAAATAAATTTCAGGCTTGTATTTGTGGAAGTGATTACAGGCTTTTATAATTCTCTGGTTTGCATTTGGTTTTGAGGAGATTTTAGGCTTGAGAATAAAACAGTTTACAAGTTGAAGAAGAAGCTTTACAGGATTTAGATTTTGAGTTTTGGAAATAAATTTCAGTTTTTGGGTTGTGGAGATCATTTCGGGATTGATAACTTTTCTGTTTTTGGGTTTTTGGTCTTTGAACTGAAATTAGAGAAAAAGAATGAAGGGGAAAGGTAGAAGTTTATATAAGTAGATTTTGATTTTATTAAAATTTAAAGAAAAATAAAATAAAGGAGACACTTGTCTCATACCTTATTCAATTACTTAACACATGTACTTAACATGGTTAAGAAGCTAACACTTGTAATTATTTATATTCATATTATTTTTAAAGCTTTTTATTATTAATTTCCTAATTGATTAATACATTTCTTAATTCATAAATACTTTTCTAAACCTTATGTAAATACAATCTTTAAAAGGAAATAGAATATAAACCAATTATATTCTAATAAAATCATATATATTATATTTAATCCATTTTTAAATGAATATTCAAAAGCTTTTGTATTTATTCCTATTAAATAAATACATATCCAAATTTCTATAGATAAATTTCTATAAAAATAATAATATAAAACAAATCTATTTTTAAATAAAAACTTATTCATATGATTTAAATCCAAACTATATTATTATTTTCATTTTCAAGATATATATATATATATTTCTTTAAATTCAATCCTTAAATTCAAATTCAAAGTCAATTTAAAGTCCAATTTAAATAAATATAGATATCCATTTCAAACAAACATATTATTAATTATCAATAATTATCCTATTTAAAATCAATATACATATATATATATTTTTGAACAACACTTATTAAATTAGAAAAATAACAAGTCTATTTAAAATCTGTTTATAACTATATTTAAAAACAACTCATTATAAATTTGTTTGAAAATAACAATTTTACCAATTTTAAATAATTAATTTACAAGATTATCACATTTTAAATTCCCTGAAATTCCCGGGATATCACATTCCTCCCCCCTTAAAATAATTTCGTCCCCGAAATTTAAAACAGAAGATAATCCCAAGTTTTTATTTTATTTCAACCAATCTAAGCATACCTATCAGCCAATACAAATAAACAACCAATTTTATCCAAACAAACAATTCAAATCTAACAATCAATATTAGTTATCCGGACACAGATCCGGATAAGCTTCCTAAATTTCCACGAGTTTCCCCAAGTATATATATATACCGGAATACTCGTTCTACAGACAATCTAAATTACGAAGCTATAGAGCTCCTACTCATCTAGATCTACAAAACTAAATAGGATATCGGACTATAGACAAGTCTGACTCAACAACCAAATCTTTCTGAACTACTAGTTCCAAAACCAGAGATAGATCAAACACGTACTTCCTCAAAGATACGCGATATACTCCGAATCCCAGTTATCCAAACTGGCAATTCAATCCTGTAGATCAAACACTTATCCAAATCAGAATACAGAAGAGATCCAAAACAACTCGGAGCTGACTTCACAGACTTACCCAATCTTGTAGCTCCTTTTACCAGAGAAAATTTCAACAATAACGAAGTCTCCAACTTTGAATTCCAAATTCCTCCATCTCTAATCTTCAGAACTCTTCTGACAATTCCGGACTGCCTATATCTATTCCGATCAGCTCAACCTTTGCTGATGTTTATAAAAACAAACTAGATCGAAACAATCCAACAAACGGATCCTTTCAAGATTTACAGAAATCCAGTACACAAACTCTACTTCACAAACCTCAGTAGACTAAATCTACTTCTCCTATCCGGAAAAGACAAAACAGATGCACTCACCAATCTGGACTCAAATCTAGAAATATTTCCTAAAGAAATCCTCCAATCCAAACACTGCAACTTCCAGGCTCTTCCAGCTGACACCTTGCTTCCGCTGCACCACTCTGATCTAGAGAAGATGAGAATGCCGTCGATGAACTCAAGCACAGACTAGACAACACATTCTGGAGATAAGGTTCAACAGATCCATAAAAATAAAACTCAGAAGTTCTATGAAATACCGGGCTGTTTCACCAAATCCTTTCTCTAGGAGACATTCTTCGACCTAGCTGAACTTCCGGTAGCAATCCTGAAATCAAGTCGATACAGAACTCAATCTCAAATGCAGACAAACTTCTGACTTCGCTGAAGACATCCAGAAAAACTCTGATAACTCAAGAGAATACTCAGCAATCGCAAGTCACTTTTGCGATCAACCCAGCCTAATATCCAAGAAACTGCTCTCTCTTTACCAATCAGAACAGCTTATGCTTTTTAACCAATCCATCGAAGAAATGGATCCTCTCTACTGCTTCTGAATTCTACCACTAGAAAATTGCTTAGCCAGAAGACTTCCTGCCGGCACACGCAACACTCCGAGCTGCACTGCTGACACAAATGCCAAGACTCCCTATCCAAAGCTCTTCGAGAACTCGGACTCCAAACCAAACAGAATCATCATGCTGAACTCAGCCACAACACTGAAGTAGACACACTTCCTTAACTTGTTCCAAAAGAAAACATCTTCAGAAACATCCAGTCACTGCGTCTCATCACACAACTACTCCTTCCTGAGTTACTCAGATACCATCACTCACTTCTGCTCTTCCAACAGATCCAAATTCCACTCATCCAACTTCAAGGATGGACTCCGAACTTTAACAGGTTTCCTTCAGAGATTTATGATATCCTTACATCAAGCAAAACTCACTCGAGACGGTATTAGGTCTACAGTCTCGACATATACATTTCCAACTTCAACATTCAAACTCCAACCATTGGTAGTCGTGTTACACACACCACTACCATATCTACCTTTATATCTTATATTGGAAAACCCGAACAGGTAACCCAACAAATAGGTAGAAAAAAAATATATATAGTTAAAAATTACAAATACGCTCTCTCAAGAAAGAATTCACTCCAAAGCCTAGGTATTCACTCAACCTAGCGCTCTGATACCAACTGTGACGACCCGGCTTTTCTCCACAAAAAGTCGTATCATCTTGAAGAAAGAAAGAGATAGAAAAGAGAAAAGATAGAGAAGAAAGAAAGAAACACATTAGAATCTAAACAGCGGAACGAATAAATTACATTAATCAAATAAGATATTACATTGTATCATATACATCAGAGATACACAGCTTATACAACACATACTAGACAGTTATAAATACCTGTCTAGTTATTACAACTCAAATACAACTCAACAAATGACTCAGAGAAACTAACACAGCGGAACACTATATCTACGAACGCTGAAGCCTCCTGCTCCATTGCTCCTCCAGATAACTCGTCAAAGCTAACCTGAATCCCTTGGCTACTCGTAAAAATTTGAGTACCCAAGAGTTTATAAAACAGAAATAAACACTTGGGTCAGACATGGGTCTGGTGTGAGTAAACGGGTTAAAGTTGTTTAACTTCAAAGCCTTTTGAAAACAAAGGTATCACGTAAGACTTCCCACACATAAACATGGAAAAGTTTTTACCTTACGCTAACCAAAACTTGATAGGAAATCGAGTTATATTATAATAGGGTCTAGGGTTTTCAAGTAAAATACAGAAATAGCTGGAATGCTTACATCTCACATTCCAACATAGTTGGGCACAACTAAATCGTACGGCACTTATTGGATTTTGGATTCCATACAATGGCAGGGCTACCGGGGTACCGCCCGTCACAGTACGTGGCCTAGATCAACGTACCGAGGATCACTCCCAATCCCCTGCAACACAAGGCCGGAACATCCCTTACTGGATAATTCCCGCATAAGAAACCCCAGCGGTTGTAGCTATTCAACCGCCCACACAGCCGAATAAAAAGAAGGGACCTCTAGACAGAGGAATCTCATACTACTTGGGTGCTACCCACTAACCTTGCTGCACCTCCCCTGTTTTAGCCATTCCCGGTTTGATGAGGCTTGAGGCTATGATTACCTTTAATCAGAATACATCACTTAGAATGCTCATCGTCCACCTGACGATGTGCTGAAAGCATTCAATCCATACAAGTTCGTTCCGGGTTCGAACGAAACCGAAGGTATTATCTCGTTACACTCGTTTTGGAATCACCCTCAGAGTTAACAACAATAACCCTTGCACTCTGAATCTTCATCTTCACTTGATTCACGACCTATCGTTAATTTGGATCGATGTGGTATTCGGGTCTCCAGACCTGGAATACCGGTATACGGAAACCCGATCCCGGTCTCATCGAAATCCAAAACGTATCTTTTAAGGCCAAGTTGTTTAAAGGTTTAAACAATTTAATTTAATTCAATACTTGAATTTATACAGCATTTAACACAGATAAATATCACACATTTATCACAGATATATCCAATATCATATCACAGAATATCATAGCATATCATTTAATAGATATCAACCAAATCAGACATTCTACTCAACCATCATTCATAAGCAACCATTTATTAATCTCTATTATAATTAATTTAATCAACTTAAATTAAATTAATTACTTAAGAATTAATTCCTATTCTTTGCTTAATCAACATTAATTAATTACAATCCATTTAATTAATTAATCATTAAATATTAATCACTCTTGATTAATTATTTATTACATAAAGTAATTATCCTTAATTAATTTCACAAATTAATTATTCTTAACCATTAACAGTAATTAACCATTAATTACTTTTATTAATTGCATTGATTAATTATCCTTAATTAATTATTTCCATTAATTAATTAATTATCCTTAATTAATTACTTTAATTTATTAAACTTTAATTAATCCTTTCTATTAATCCACCTTAATTAATCATATACAGTAATTATCATCCTATGATTACTTACCTTAATTAATTAACTTCTTAATTAATTTCTTTAATCCTTTAATTAATTACCAAATAATTAATCCTTAATTACTTTTTGTAAAGTAATTATACTTCCATTACTTCCCATTAAGTAATTTCCTTTAATTAATTACATCCTGTAATTATACATTAATTACCCACACTATGTAATTATACTTATCAATCTTATTAAGTATTCATACTTAATGTCTTTATCAAGTGATTATCTTTAATTAATTTACAAATTAATTAACTTAAATCAATCACATTCATATCATTAATTATACTTGAGTAATTCATCCTTAATTACTCTTAAACCATTTAATTAATTATTAATTACAGATTAATTATTTTTTTAATTATTAATTAATAAACCTTAATTATCAATTAATAAAACTTAATTAAGTATTTCTTAATTACAAATTAATTAACCTCTAATTACTTAATTAATTAAATACAAATTAATTATTCTTTAGTCATTAATTAAATCAACCTTCATCATTGAGTTAATTAATTATGCTTAATCAATTCCTTAACTAATCCTTAATCATTATTAATTAAATTAATTAATTATACCTAATTTCTTAATTAACTTAATTAATATCAAGACATTAAAACTTTAATTATCTTAAGATTAAACCATCTTATCTTAATAACTAACTTTTCTCAATTCACTCATTAATTAAGGTTTTAAAATAAATAATCATTTAATTTGATAAATTAAAGTTAATAAAACATAACCTCCCTTAAATGCCTTAAACATCTACAAGTAATGGTTTAAACTAGTTTTCAATTTAAACTTTAAAACTTGTTTTTATAAAACCTTTAAAATTGCATTTTTAACTTAAGTTTAAAATAACTTTAAATTTTACTTAATAAAATTTAATTTAAACAAATTTCAAACTTCTTAATCAAATGTTAAGGAGAACATTTATTTATGAATTTATCTAAGGAACTTTAAACTAAATTTGTTTCTAAATTTCAAAAATTAAATTTACTTTATAAAAACTTTTAACATGCTTATCATTCCTTAACTAATCTTGCTTCGGGTAAAACCTTTACCCTGCTCGAGTCCAACCCGAGTTTTTCTCCACCTTCTTCTTAAAAAAAAAAAACAGTATTTAGTTTAAATCTTAAAACTGTTAAAAACCAAAATAGTAACACTCACGAACACGATGCCAGACTCGAGTTTATCTCCCAAATTCCCGAGTCTCCCTTCGAGTCGCCACGAACCCATCCTCCCAGACATCACAACGTCGCTGTGCACGTGCACGCTAGCTCGCCAGAACTCCGACCAACCCCACTACCCTCGACAAGTCATAAATGGTCCATCACTTCGATTCTGACCACCCATAGATCACCACAGACACAAAATCGAAATCGAGACAATGGAGAGAACTGGAACCAGAACCTCAATCACGAATCCCCCTCATCCTAGTGACTCCGACAACCAGAGATCACGCCACCACAGTCACACTACCTTCGATCATCCACGAAGCCATTACGCTTGCTCCCATCGAACTCGATTACCTTGAGACACTGCCACGATCCATTTTCCAGACCACACAAAATCTAGGGTTTAAACCCAATTCGATCGATCATCAATACCTCAGTGATAAATAAAATCACTTAGCATTTTTCCCAAACTCTCTGATAATCAAGCTATCTCCAGACGAAACCACGATCACCAAAAATGTTCTGATCGCCAGAAAATGCTCAGAAAACAATTTCCCGATATTCCCAAAATGCATCTTCATTTTAATACTAAAAATTCTGATTTTCTTTTTAAAATTCATATTTTATAAAGACAATACAATTTGTATAATTGATTCATCAAATTACATCATTTGATTTTAACATTTATGTTGGAATGGTTACTAAATTTCTAAGTTTCCAGAGGATTTCCAACATCAGATACCTGAATCTATTTTTTAGTACATAGATTATTAATATACTAAACCATTTTATTTCTAACCCAAAGTTTAACAATAACAGGTAAAGAGATTTGAGCTTAATTCTAGTATTTGAAACCTGTAATATGAAACAGAGGAGAACAGGGATTCAAACAGACATGCACACCTGAATAAAATCATACACACAAAATTCTATACTAATTTATACACATATATTCATATTCACATCAACATGCATACATATATTCAACATGCATCATACTTCTACTTCAAATATCTATCATATGAATTTAATTAAAACTGTTTAAGTTAAATCTACTCACATTAAAATAACAGAGAAGTATATGTGTATACCTACTAATTTTTAGAACATGCATTTTATTTTACCAGTATACATTCACAGGTAAATCATATGCAAACCAAACTACTATAACATTCATCACAACATTTAAGTTTATTCTCAGATTTTAAAACTGTTTTAAAAATAAAGGTTTACTCACCTTTTTAATGAATTGCAGAGACTTGAAAACTGAGATTTGAAAACTGAATCTCTTGACAATTTGAAAACTTGAATGCTTTGATTTGAACTGGAAAGAATTTGCTTGATTTCCTTAAAACTGCAAAGCTTTGGAAACTTTTGCTTTGGCTTCAGATATACTTGCATGCATACTTGAAGGATGGTTACAGGCTTGAGAAAAATGTTTTGAGTTGATCTGGTGATTGCTTTACAGGTTTCGATTTTGAGTTTTGGAAATAAATTTCAGGCTTGTATTTGTGGAAGTGATTACAGGCTTTTATAATTCTCTGGTTTGCATTTGGTTTTGAGGAGATTTTAGGCTTGAGAATAAAACAGTTTACAAGTTGAAGAAGAAGCTTTACAGGATTTAGATTTTGAGTTTTGGAAATAAATTTCAGTTTTTGGGTTGTGGAGATCATTTCGGGATTGATAACTTTTCTGTTTTTGGGTTTTTGGTCTTTGAACTGAAATTAGAGAAAAAGAATGAAGGGGAAAGGTAGAAGTTTATATAAGTAGATTTTGATTTTATTAAAATTTAAAGAAAAATAAAATAAAGGAGACACTTGTCTCATACCTTATTCAATTACTTAACACATGTACTTAACATGGTTAAGAAGCTAACACTTGTAATTATTTATATTCATATTATTTTTAAAGCTTTTTATTATTAATTTCCTAATTGATTAATACATTTCTTAATTCATAAATACTTTTCTAAACCTTATGTAAATACAATCTTTAAAAGGAAATAGAATATAAACCAATTATATTCTAATAAAATCATATATATTATATTTAATCCATTTTTAAATGAATATTCAAAAGCTTTTGTATTTATTCCTATTAAATAAATACATATCCAAATTTCTATAGATAAATTTCTATAAAAATAATAATATAAAACAAATCTATTTTTAAATAAAAACTTATTCATATGATTTAAATCCAAACTATATTATTATTTTCATTTTCAAGATATATATATATATTTCTTTAAATTCAATCCTTAAATTCAAATTCAAAGTCAATTTAAAGTCCAATTTAAATAAATATAGATATCCATTTCAAACAAACATATTATTAATTATCAATAATTATCCTATTTAAAATCAATATACATATATATATATTTTTGAACAACACTTATTAAATTAGAAAAATAACAAGTCTATTTAAAATCTGTTTATAACTATATTTAAAAACAACTCATTATAAATTTGTTTGAAAATAACAATTTTACCAATTTTAAATAATTAATTTACAAGATTATCACATTTTAAATTCCCTGAAATTCCCGGGATATCACAAGGCAGCTCGCGAAGAGGGTAAGAACATGGCGCTCACATAAGTCGACTCTCGTCTTAAGGTAGCTACTGAGGCTGGCAGAGAAGAATTTAAGTGCTTATTCGATCCGCTCATTGCCGAGTACAATGCACGAGTTCTCATACACCGCGACCTATCTTTTATAGGCGATGGTTACCTCGAATCATTGGCCGAAGCATGGGACACTTTAATAAAGATTAAAAAAGTTGAGCTGGGCGTCGAAGAGGTTGATGAAGAAGCTTTTGTGAGGGAAGTGCTTCAAGGAGACGAGCCTTCAGACTTATCTGCGGCAAAAGCCCTCTTTGGAAAAGACTCCTCGTCATCAAAGGATAAGGACGATATTGCTGGCCCGTCCGGCACTGAGCCTCCAGTTCCTCCTCTCGTTCAACCAGCCGATAGCTCGTCACTTGGGACTCCCGAGCAGCATGTTGGTTATGACCCGGAGAAGCCCAGGCTTGGGGTTCACGTTCTATCCCCTATTCTGGAGGGTGATACTCCTAAGGAGGCTGAGAGTCAACTGGAAGCCGGTATGTAGTTTTTCCTTCTAGAGTTCAGGAAACCATCTCTTTTGGCGAGTAATAAATATATTCTAACATTTTCCTTTTATGACCTCATGTAGGCCATTCCGATCCCGAACCAATTCCAAGGAGCGATGTTGCTACGGAGCGGGAAGAGAAAGTGGCTGAGGCACTTCACACTGGGGATACCCCTGGTCCTGATGCTCAAGTGATCGGGGCGCTAGATAAGGATAAACTTGTGAATCCCTAGCCTGTAGATGAACACGACGAGGTCGAATCACAGGTGCTTCCGAGCATACTTCCAAGCTTAGCATGAAGGAGAAAATCAAGGAAGAGGAGAAAAAGAAAACCAAAGTTAAGATAGAACCCCAGGTGGTGGAAATCAATGACCCCCTAAATAGGCCCTTGAAGGTCATTCTACCTGGTGGGATCACACCTCAGGAAGTTCCCTTTCCTCCCTCAGATACCTCGTCGCTTGGAAGCAAGGGGTCTAGGAGAAGACGTTTAGTTGAGGAGGCTTCGGACAAGCCGAAGAAGAACAAAAAGCCGAAGAAGTAGCTGTCATCCGGTCATGTCTCATTTAGCTTAAATAAGCCAAAACCATGTAGTTGTTTCCTTTCTTTTTATAGTTGTCGTAGATAGATTTTGGCTCCGCACTTCGGAGAAGTTGTAATAGAACTTAATTTTTGACTATTAAATAAAATTTTGCCTCTTTGTATTCCTAGACTCTCATCGTTTAGCTTATCACCTAAATTGTAATTGAAATTCAGAGTCTTGTAGGTTATGTAAGCTCCAGTCCGCTTTCATATGACTTGGAGATTTTCAATTTATTTATACTCTAGTCCGCACTCCGGGAATTCAGAGTACTATGGTCCACGCTCCAGAGACTTAGAGATTTTGGAATCGTTTATATTCTAGTCTGCATTCCTGGGACTCAGAGTACTCTAGTCCACGCTCCGAGGACTTAGAGGTTTTCGAATCGTTTATACTCTAGTCCACACTCTGGGGACTCAGAGTACTCTAGTCCGCGCTCCGGGGACGTAGAGGTTTTCGAATCGTTTATACTTTAGTCCGTACTCCGGGGACTCAGAGTACTCTAGCCGCGCTCTGGGGACTTAGAGGTTTTTAAATCGTTTATACTCTAGTCCGCACTCCAGGGACTCAGAGTACTCTAGTCCGCGCTCTGGGGACTTAGAGATTTTCGAATCGTTTATACTCTAGTCCGCACTCCGGGGACTCAGAGTACTCTAGTCTGTGCTATGGGGACTTAGAGATTTTTGAATCGTTTATACTCTAGTCCGTACTCCGGGGACTCAGAGTACTCTAGCCCGCGCTCCGGGGACTTAGAGATTTTCGAATCATTTATACTCTAGTCCACACTTTGGGGACTCAGAGTACTCTAGTCCGCGCTCCGGGGACTTAGAGATTTTTGAATCATTTATACTCTAGTTTGCACTTCGGGGACTCAGAGTACTCTAGTCCACGCTATAGGGACTTAGAGGTTTTCAAATCGTTTATACTCTAGTCTGCACTTCGGGGACTCAGAGTACTCTAGTCCGCGCTCCGGGGACTTAAAGATTTTCGAGTCGTTAGACGATCGACTTTTAGTTTTGTGCATACATTCATACGCCAGATAGATTAATGCAATTTTATTTTGCCATGAAATTACAAAATACAAAACACTAATAGTTCATAGGAAAACAGCTTCAAGCCTTTATTGATAGTAAAAAACAATGACAAACTGAATTGTCTTATTACATGTCGGAAACCGAGAACAACAATAAAAGAAACATTTACTGAAACAATTGCCATAAAAATGCAAAAGAAATGGACTAAGTATAATAACAACGCAAATGCTCGCTATTCCATGCTCTAGGGAGTGTCATGCCATCAACAGTTGCTAGCCTAAATGTTCCTTCTCCAAGCTTCCGTTCGATGACATAAGGACCTTCCCATGTGGGATTCATATATGATGGGACCAGAAAAACACGCTTCAAAACTAGGTCGCCCACATCTATGGTTCTCGGTCGAACTTTTTCATTATAATATCGAGTGACTCGGTGCCAATATGCGACCGCCCTTAAATCAACTTCTTCACATTTCTCGTCGACAAAGTCTAATGATTCCAGCAAAAGATCCCAATTCGTCCTAGGATCATAATGAATCACGTGGTGAGAGGGACTTGATTATCTTATTTATCCACCCACTTACCTCTAGCCTTCTCCAAACTATTTTTTAATATGGACTTGATTATCTTATTTATGGCTTCAACTTGTCCATTTGCTTTGGGATGAGCGACTGCTGCAAACCTTTTCTCAATGCAATATTTTTGGCAGAACTCTTTGAACTCTCTACTTTCAAATTGAGTTCCATTATCAGTAATGATAGTTCGTGGGAGGCCAAAGCGGCATATAATGTTTCACACAACAAAATTAATGACCTTCTTGGTGGTGATCGTAGCTAAGGGCTCCGCTTCTGCCCACTTGGTGAAGTAATCGACTGCGACAATTGCATATTTCGCACCACCTTTGGAGATTGGCAGGGAGCCGATTATATCGATCCCCATATTGCAAATGGCCATGGACTAACCATTTGCGTGAGTTCTGTCGGTGGTGCACTTAGGATTTTTGATTACTTTTGACATCTGTCGCACTTTCTTACATAGTCTGCGGTGTCTCGATTCATGGTCGGCCAATAGTATCCATAGCGGAGGATCTTTTTGGCTAACGTCTGCACCCTAGTATGGTCGCTGCATTCTCCTTTGTGAACTTCTTTCAACACCCGCTTTATTTTGTCGTGGGCGATGCACCTGAGTAACAGAACCGAGAATCCCTTCTGATACATTATTCCATCCTGCATTATACCGTGAGGCCTTTGTGAATGACTTGTCTCCTCTCATTCTTTCTCTCGGGCAAGGTTCCATGTAGCATGTATTCTTTGAACGGGGTCATCCATGACTCCCTTTCAGTTTTCGTCCCTAGCACAAAATCTACTTCCATTTCATTAATACTCAGGGCATGTAAGGTTTTGACGGGAACCAAGCCCATATGTTGTGCATCACCAGTACTTGCGAATTTCACCAATGAGTCAGCTTCTCGATTTTGTTCACGCGGGATATGCGAAATATCGTAATACTCAAGGTCCGCCAACAGTTCTTGAACCCAAGCGAGGTATGGGGCAAGCCTTTGCCCCTTTTCCTGATAGTCTCCCCATACTTGGTACACCACCAACTGTGAACCACAAATGATTTCCATCGATTTCACTCTAAGTTCTTCGGTAAGTTTCAAGCCTGCAATCAACGCTTCATATTCAGCCTCATTGTTTGTAGCGGGGAAATCAAGTTTCAAAGCATAACAAATCGAACGGTTCTCGGGAGTTACAAGAATAACACCAGCCCCAGAACAATGTTCGTTTGATGCTCCATCTGTATATAACTTCCATCGAACAGTGGGAATTACATCACTACCACTTGGCTCGTATGATATGGTGAACTCTGCAATGAAGTCTGCTAGCGCTTCTCCTTAGATTGCCCTCCGTGGAGGTAAGTGATATCGAATTGACTCAGCTCAATGTTCCATTTGAGTAGCCTTCCAGAGGTTTCTGGTCGTTGGAGCACCTACCGTAGAGGTTGATCGGTATAAATGCTGACCGGGTGTGCTTGAAAATACGAACGGAGCTTGCGTGATGTGATCACTAAGTAGTAGGCTAGCTTCTCAATCTTAGGATAATTTCTCTGTACTCCCGTTAAATGCTTACTAACATAGTACACTGTCTTTTGGATTCGGTCCTCTTCACGAATCAAAGCTGCACTGATGGCATGTTGAGATACGGCCAAATAAACATATAACTCCTCATGGTCTACAGGCTTTGACAGAACCGGGGGCCTCTCCAAGTGTCTCACCAGAGCTCGAAATGCATCCTCACAGTCCAGCGTCCATTCAAAATTTCTCTTCCCTTTCCTTATCACAACAAAGAAAGGAATACACTTGTTGGTCGCTCTGGTTATGAATCGACTTAACGCGGCGACTTTTCCATTCGGGCTTTGTACTTGCTTTATAGTTCTGGGTGCTTGTATGTCTCGAATAACCTGAATCTTTTCTAGGTTGGCTTCGATTCCCCGCGCATTGACAATAAAACTCAAAAACTTTCCTGACACAACACCAAAGGAACATTTTAGTGGATTGATTTTTCATTTCGTAATACCTGAGTATATCAAACATCTCCGCTAAGTCTCGAATGTGGTCATTTGACTGTCGTGACTTCACGAGCATGTCATCAACATAGACTTCCATCGTTCTACCAATCTGGTCTTTAAACATTCAATTCACCAAACGTTGATAAGTTGCTCCTGCGTTCTTCAACTCGAAAGGCATCACTACATAACAGTACAGTCCAACGTCTGTGACGAAACTGGTGTGCTCCTGATCCGAAATGTGCATCGGGATCTGATTGTATCCTGAATATGCATCCATGAATGACAATAATTCGTGTCCTGCTATCGAGTCAACCAGCTGATCAATTCTGGGCAATGGAAAACTATCCTTAGGGCATGCCTTGTTCAGGTCTGAGTAATCAACACAGGTCCTCCACTTCCCGTTTGCCTTCCTCACCAGTACGGGATTAGATACCCATTCAGGATAGAAGGCGTCGTTGATGAACCATTAGCTTTAAGTTTATCCACTTCCTCTCTTAGAGCAGCAGACCTCTCCAGGTCCATGCCTCTCCTCTTTTGTTTCACCGGCACATACTTCGGGTCAATGTTCAACATATGACATGCGATGGCGGGAGAAATCCCGCACATATCAGAGTGGGTCGAAGTGAAAACATCCAGATTCGCTCAGAGGAAATCGGTGAGATCCTCAATCACCAAGGGGTTGAGTTGTGATCCAATCTTAAGCACTCGTGATTGGTCATCATGGCTGATTGGAATGTCAATCGTCAGTTTATCCGGTGCTACTTTAGCCTCCTTGGGTTCTTCATCATCGTCTCTCGGATCTATGTCTCTATAGATCCGACCCTATTGCCCGAGCCAAGGTTTGGGCATTACTTGTCAATTTTCAGCAACACGGATGTAGACAGAGTTGTCCACACCCTTTCCCTTCTCTCTTCGCTGGGCCTCTCTCAGCTCAGCCACATAACATGCACGACCAGTCGCTTGATCGCCATGCACTACACCAACTTCTCTATCCGTTGGAAATTTCAAGGTTAAACACCACGGGGCCAAAGCTGCCCTAAACTCCGCCAGGGCCGGTCGGCCCAAAAAAACATTATACGGGGAATCAACATCCAAAACAATGAACAGTAGGATCTGTACCCTCCTATGTTTACCTTCTCCTAACTCAACTGGCAATTCAACAAAACCTATCGCATTAGTGGATGCACCATTAAAGCCGTGAATGCGGGCTTTAGATGGTTTCAGATCCTTCGCCTCCATCTTCATTTGGCCATATGCCTTTTTGAAGATAATATTAACAGAACTCCCACAATCAATCAGTATCCTTCTCACAAAAGTCGACCCAATCGTGGCTGAGATGACAATCAGATCAATGGTAAGTGCCTCCACCTGATCATCATCCCTGCTCCTGAATACTATATCATCCGTCATCATTTGCTGCTATTTCGCTGGAGTCCCATCTTCTGTGTTCAAGCAGCATTCAAAATCCGCATGCTTTAGGGAATTAGCATAGCGTTCCATTTCTTGCCAACCCTTGTCTGCTGGGTGAGGCCCACCGACTATCGTGTTTATGATCAGCCTACCTCCAGTCCGAGTGGGTTCCTTAGGTCGATGTAGAGCCTACCCATGAATTGGGGTCGGATCTCCCTTGTCCGCCTTCCTGTGGATTCTTAACAAACTGCTGTAACTTCTTCTACCGAATCTGTTTTTCTATAGCATCATGGAGGTGCCTACATTCCTCAGTGTTGTGCCCGTAGGTCTCATGAAACCGACAGTACTTTCCAGTCTGTTTTTGTTCCTCGGTGGATTCCTGGGGCATGGCTTTCGGTATTGGAATGTATTACAAGTTGATAAACAAATATTCTCTAGAGATGTGTTCAGAGGAGTGTATTCGCGATAGGTTGGTGTAACGACCTGGGATTTTCGTCGTTTAATTTCGAATATTTAAAAGGTTTTAAATATGGAGTTTGAATTGTAGATTTATTTTGAATATAGAAAATTTGGGTTTTTATTTATAAAATAAATTCATAATTTAAATATAGCGATTTATTGGATAATTTAATTATTGAATTTTATAATTGGATATTAGATGAATTGTGGTATCTTGAATTTAAGTTCGATAAAAATAATTTAAAGGCTTGTAAAATTTATATTAATAATAATGAAGATAATAAAAGTTTTAAAATTGAATTTAAAAGTGATTTGTTCGATTTTAAAAATAGCTTGTATAAATTGGCATTTAAAAATAACCTTCCGAGGGACAGTCTCGGAATTCGACGAAACTAGTTCCCTTGGATCCGTAATATTGTATTATTATCGGATTTCAAATTTCGTAGAGTTTGGAGTTATCATTTGGTCGTACGGAATACAAACACCAAGAAATAATTTAATCGAATAAAATTTAATAGTCAATCCAAAAGGCAATCTTCTCCATACAATCGAATTAGGACTCGAAACCTTTTCCATTACGTTCGAAATAGGGGTATAACATTATAAACGCCTAGTGGCACGCCTCCATTGGGGTTCAAAATTTCGGGATACGTAATGTAAGATAGTTGAATTATAAAATAAAAATATATATGGTCAAATCAGTCACACTGCCTTCTGGAATACGCTAACCATTAACCATTAAATCACGTAATTCCCTTTTCTCCTCCATCAGTTCAAATAGAACGAGAATAAAAAAAGAACAAAAATCTCATTCGGTATAGAAAAAAAAACTCGAAATTGAATGAAGAGGGAATCGTGCTGTCTTCATTTTACGCCGAGAGTCTTCTTCCTTCATCCCGCTTTCAGTCGAAATAGACCTTCGAGAGAAAAAATATATAATCGCTCGACGAATTGTGGGTTAAATGGCGAGCGACTGGAGAAGGTGGGAGGCTTGGCACATGCGGGCGAAGGAGGAAGAGGGCCATCACGAGAAGCAGGGCGCGCGCACACTCGAAGGCAGGGAAGTCGAGAACTGTAGGGGAAGCACGCGTATGATTTAGGGTTCTCGGCAGGGGAAGTCGCGGGCTTGCTTGCGTGGGATGAAGGGGATTCGACAGTTGGGTTGGGGAAAAGTAGGGTTTGCGGTTGAGATGGAGAAGGGTTCGATTTTGGTTGTGATGGACGTAGAGGGGTGGCAGCGGTGCGATGGAGCTGGCTTGTCGGGTGTTTGTTAGAGCTTGGGTGGTTGGTTGGAGAAGACGTGCCGAAGATGGTCGGCGATTTAGGGCTTGGGCTCGAACGATTAGCAGAGGGGACGCGAGGGAAAAAGTGGCAGTGAGGTACGTGCAGTTTTTTTTAATTTAATTTAATAAATAAATATATATGGATTAGAGAAAAAAAATTTTATACACACATATTTTAAACTTACTGGTTAATTTTAAAATAGGTATTATGGTGATTAGGATATATAAATCATATTATAAATCAGATATTTACAAATCCGTAAATTGTTTATGCAAGGTAAAAAATCATGAAAATCAAGTCGAGATTGGAGTTGATTGCAAACAAAAGTAAAGGTGAGAATTTCTCACTCATTTGGATACCTTATTTAAATTAAATGTTTTAAATTTAAATTATTGATTGCTGGATTGATTGATAAATTTATAATTATCTGTGGATGACCATATATATATATTATAGTATATATATTAGTATTTGGAGTGATATTTCCCGCACATTATAACGGATGAGACCCTATGCACCCCGCATAATAGCGAATGACCCTTTATATCTCAATATCCCCTCGAAGTAGGATTGTTATTTATTTTATGTTGTATTAACATCTGTGGATGCAAGGAAACTGGTTGGAGGGATCCAACTGGATTCCTCAAATATATCGTTATTTTTCATATATGGTGATATATAAATTGTGTAGTATAATCTAGTATAGATTATTGCAGTGATTGAAATTAGTGGATGCTATTGTAGCATTGGCCTGAATTTTGATAAATTTTAAAACTATAAATATATTTTAAAATTTATGGAATTGAAGAGAATTTGATAATAAATATATATATTGGAATTGGAGTTATTTTAAAGAAAATGAATTAGAGAAGAATATAATTTATTTTGCTATACTTAACTATTTCAGATAAATAAATGGAGACTTTTAAAATGAATTATATTAGAGAATTTATAAATGATATTCTGGAAATATATAAAAAGGAGTCAAAATCAATATTGAAAAATAGATTGGAAGTATTAATGGAATTTATAAGAAATAAATTTATATAATGGATTTTTATAAATAAGATTGGTTTCTATAAACAAGTAAAACCAAAGGGTTATAGAATTGATAACGATATTTATAAATATAGAAATTCGATATCATGTGATAATTGGAATATAAATTCATAGAGTGAGTTTATATTGGAATATGGAAACAGGGTTGAGGAAAATAGTAGATTCTATTTTTGAAATGAGAATGGTTAGGAAATCGACAAGGACTCGATATGTTGTGAAATCGAGAGGAAGCTATAAAGTAAACTGGTTATCGAAATTTTAAAAGTATATTACAAATTTTAAGAAGTGAATTTGTTTTAAAAGGAAAATTTTATTATTTTAAAACTATAGGATTTTAAACTAGTTGAGATTGAAATACTTATAAGTCGATTTTTAAATATGAAGTATTTCTTTTTTTTGTAGTAAATTCTAACTTTTGAAATCAGCTTTGAAAATTTATTTATTTAACTAAAAATGAGTTACCGATGTTTATAAAAGTGTTTTTTTCGATATTTTAAATAATTATTCGAACATGTGTTAACAATAAATTATTTTTCTTTAAAATACTTATTATATATATATATTAGAGTTTGAAGTGATTGAAAATTTTATTTTGAAAATTTTCTCGAGATTCGAAAAAGGGGTTTATAAAGCATATGTTTTGAGGAGAGGAAAATTTAAATCGGAATTCCAAAATTTTTTAGAATAAGTCACGGGATAATTCACTAGAAAAGTTATTATTGAAAGGATTTGGAAAATAAGACTGGTAATATTTTCCTAAGTATAGAAAATAGAAATTTGGAAATATTTCTAAGTGTTGAAATGTTGGGAGTATCCTATTACGGATTTGAGTATTTGAAAATTGTTTTCAAATGTTGGGTGGAATTATTATATCTTTTAAAGATATTTTGGAAGTAAATATCTTGGAAAAATTTATATTAAGGCCAGATGATTGCTTATGGATGTTTAATTTGATAGATAAATAACTAACTATCAATATTGGCCCATTTCGTTAATCTTTTTGAAGAGACCGGGATCAGATTTAATTATCCGTAAACCACTTCGATCCAGTTTGAACGTAACGAATGAATACTGTGAAGATGATGAAGACGGTGATTCGGTTTGTCCAGACCCAGGACAACTTGTATGGATGAATGCTATCAGCACATTGTCATTGGAGGACAATGAGCATTCTAAGTAAAGTCGTTCTTGAAAAGGTAACGCTTAGCCTCAAGCCTCATCAACCGGGAATGACTGAAAATCAGGGGAGATGCAGCAAGGCTAAGCGGGTCGCATCCAAGTAGGGTAAGGTTACCCCTATCTAGAGAACTAGAGTCCCTTTTTATTCGGCTGTGTGGTGCGGTTGCTAATCCCAACCACGGGGTAATCTTATTCGGACTATCCAGGTTAGGGGTAGTCCGGTCTTGTGTAGCAAGGGATCCCGGAGTGGTCCTCGGTACATTGTTCTAGAAGTGTACTGTGACAGGTGGTACCCCAGTGCATAGTCAATCAGTTGGAATCCATTCTCCAATACGAGCTTATGGTTTTGTTTATAGAGCCTAGTATGCTGGAATTTAATTAATGTAACAATTTCGGCTATTTGAATAAGTATTTGTATTTATACAGTATTATAATAACACTGGATTTTCTATAAAAATGTTTTTGTTATCGTAAGGTAAAAACCCATCGTGTTTATATGTGATGCAGTCTTAAGAGATACCTTTATTTTTCAAAGGATTTTGATAAATCTAATAATTCAAATTGAGTGTGTTTTCTCACATTGGTTTTCCAGACCGAATCGGGTGTTATTTTATTATAATGCTCGGGTCAGACCGAATATTACAGATTGAGGAAAAAGCTATGGAGCTCAGGAGACAAGCTGGAGGATTTCAGACGTATTTCTGTACTTGACTTATATTCCGCTGTGTAAGGACAAGTTATATAACTGTCTTGTTTGATGTATTGATTGTTGTACTCTGATGATTGTAAGTATTAAACAGTTACAGATTCTTTTGTATAAAAATCTGTGGTTATATATTATATTTTGTTCCGCTGTGATGGTGAGATTCTGTGTTGTTGTGTTCTATTTCTTCTTCTACCTTTCTTTTTCTTACCCTAAAGATTCGTATTTTCGTCTACTTTGATTTGAGCTGAGGTGAAATATTGTCGACTCAAAGGGGTATGGATTTGCGGGTCTTGACATTTGGTATCAGAGCAGAAGGTTAAGCGAGAACCTTGGCTTTGTTGGGGATTACTCATTAGAGATAGAGTCAATAGTACTCTAGAATGAGTTGAGCGTATTAATAGATATGAGTGCGTATTTGTTAGTGAATATAAATTGTTTTATATTGTTTTAATTTATCTGTTGAGTGGTATATAAATTCTGTTCGAGTAGTGGGATGCCACTAAATCGATAGGAGTTTGTAAACACTTGAATGCGGTAAACTGACACGGTATGGTTTTGAAGCAGGTAAATGAAATAATTTTACCCAAATTATAATTTTATATAAAGGAAATAATTTTCTAGAAATTATTATAGCATATTGGAGTGTTGGTTGATAATATTATAATCGAAATAGGATTATAAGAATTGAAATAGTTATATATTTATAACCAAATAAAATTGTATAAGTATGGATTATACAATTGAATTAGAAAACTAAGATTTGATTAAAATCAGAGTTTGAAAATATGTAACAACCAGCAAAATTTGAAAATATTTTAAATGAAAATTTATTTGAAACTTTGAATGTAATTATTTAAATTTTGATAAATTTGGAAATTTAATGTAATATTTTGGGATTTGATGTGAAATATTTTTCCAAATTTAATAGAATAAAGATTTTTCTTAAAATGCAAATTTTGGTCAACTTTGGTCAAAGTTTTACTTTCTGTGAAAATCTTAAAATTTGAATTGTGAACTTTTACTTTTTTTATATGAAGATGGATTTAATTCTAACATTTTCTTTGTTTTTCGTTTTGTAAAATTTTGATTTCTACTTCTCAAAATTTACAAATTTTGGCGTATTACATGAAGTTATTTTCCTATAACATTTATCTTATTTACATTTTGATTTTGGGCTTGTACTATTGGGCTCGGGATTTCTTTAGTAGATGAGAAGCGAGATGACTATATAATATCCTAGGGTTTTGCTAGACTCTTCATTTTCATTTGTGCCTCCGTAGAAAGAAATTAATGTAAATTTTTCTTCTTTCTCTTCCTCCTCAAAACCACTTCTCGTCCTTCCTTTTTCCCTTCCTCTTCAACAAATTTCGGCCTCCACTCCTCTTCTTCCCACCACAAACCCTATAGCCGAACCATCACCTCACCCTTCCCCTTTCTTTGCCTTGGCCATAACCACCTTCTCCACAACCAAACCCTAACCCTAGCCTGGACCGAACCCAAACCCTAACCCTAGCCGAACCAAACCCCACCCAAATTTAGCCTAGACTGAACCCAAACAAACCCTAGACCAAACATATGTGTCCCCTAGACAAGCCCTCTTCACATGTTTACAAATATATAATTTTTCTACTTTTATTTTTCTATGCTAATTATTTGTTTACATATGAATTTTTTTTTATTTTTTTTCAAAGCTTTGGATTTGGATTCTCCTCCCACTCAAGCTTGTCCGTAATTGTCGTGCTTGTTGTAGACGTTGTGTTGTGTTTGGAATCACTTCTCTAACCAAAGAAGGTGAGTAATCACTCTTGACAACATACTTATATTTTGGTGAATTAACGACAATTTAATTGTATGTATATGCAAGTTAGAAATTTCACCTATGTTTTATTATGTTATTTCCTATGATATTAAACCTGTTGTGATCATATGCCATGATATGTTATTTATTGTTCTGTATATTTCATATTTTGTTCTCACACTGCAAGTTCCTTCACTATGGGTTGAAATGATACATACCCGAATGATCTTTAGATTAAGGAAAATTGTTATGGGCTGAAATGATAGGCTTGAGCAATTTTATTTGACTTAGGATTGCGGGTTTGAAATGATATAAAACCCGAAAAATTAATAAATTGCGGATTGAAATGATACATGTCTGTATTTAATTAACCCAAGGGTGGAGAATTTTATACAGACTCCGTGGTTGATTTAAAATGATTTTCTAAAAATTATTAAGTATTTTGGATTTCTATATATGAATCTCAACTAAAATTTAATGTAATAATTTCTGTGAATTTGTTTACATGAGTTAAAATTTTTATAAGAAATAAATAGTTGGAAATGTAAATTTTGGAATCTAATTTACAGAATGAAGGTTAATTGAAATTTAATAATCCGATTTGACTTAATAATGGTATTTTATTCTAACCTATAAATTATAAGTTTTAATTCATGTAATAGTGATTAAAATGATAAATGGCTTTTTTTTTGTGGAAAAAAAATGTAAGTTAAAACATACATTTGACATGTAAGTTTTAACTAATGTAAATGGTATAACTTGGGTAATAAAAATGATAAATATTATTTACTGAAAAGAAAAGAAAGCGTAAGTTAATAACATACTTTTAACTTGGCATAAGGATTTCAACTTTAAATTTTGACATTATAGTAACAAAGTTATTTAACTAAAGGTGTGGTTTCTTTAATGACCAAATAGCTAAAATTAGAGTAATATAATAGGAATGATATAATGACTATGATAAAAACTGTAAATATATATATATATATATATATTATTTGATTTTATAAACTATTGTAGTAGGAAGTATTACAGTAACATTTCTGCACTGCTGCGAATTCTTACAGTAACAATTCTGCACTTCTGCGATTCTTACATTAATAATTTTGCACTGCTGCGATTTCTTACAGTAACAATTCTGCACTGCTACGAATGCTTACAGTAATATTTCTGTGCTGCTGCGTTTTCCTAAAAGTGACATTTCCAGAATGCTACAAAATTTTCTAAAGGGTTATAGTTCCGAATGTTATGGTTCTAAAGGTTACATTTTTAAAGTGCTATGATCTTTAAATTTTTACGTTTTCAAGGGGTTATAATTAAAGGAAATTTGGAAGTGTTACAACTTTGGAAAAATGAATAATATTTTAAAGAATAATGATATTGGATTTATGAGGTTTTGAAATGAATATGTTTGATATGAAATATAAACCATTTGAAATTGAAATAACCATAGGTTATAATAATGTTTGGTTGTTAAAGAGACCGGGATCAGATATGGGCATACTCTTTGTCGATACCGAAAACCACTTTAACAACTGTGTACGCGGTGGAGATTCCAAAATGAAGTAGGACGGTGGCGACGATCCTAAAGGTATACATACGTGGACCTAACTCCCGTGAGTTAGCATTAGGTGACTAAAATAGGAGCAATTGACGAGCCAAGTGAGGTAGCTCCTCCGATCGGACACACTTCATCGTCAGCCATTCTATTACATTGTGATTGATTTGGTGCACACCTTTGATTCGGGAGTGTGGATCGAGTTGGGCAGTAGTTGCAACTTGTGATATCCCGGGTTTTTGGGTAATATAAATTTAATAATCTGTATTGATAATTTAATAGGATTGATAATTATCCTATGTAATTAAATTTAAATTGGTTAATTTAATCTTTTAAAGGTAAATAATAAATACTTAATTTGGCAATATTAATAAGATTTGTTTGTTAAAGCTAATAAAATCTTATTCTATTTATAATATATATATTTGATATATATTGTGAATGGAAATATCTTTTGTTTTGTTTTAAAGATGAATTTTCAAATTTGTAATATATATGTATGAATTGTGATTTAAAGCTTTGTTTTAAAATTAATATTTTTCAAAAGATAATTTAAGTTTAATTCAATTGTTTTCAAAATATAAGATAATTGTTTATTTTAAATATGATAGTTTAAAAAAAAAAGGGTTTAATCAAAGTTTTATTCTAGTTTTCTTTAAAGTGTTAAATTTTAAATGGTTATATAAATGTTCTAGATTTTAAAATACATGTATAAGGAATTTATTTATATTTATAATTAGTTTTAACATATATTCTTTTAAAGGTAAACTAACATTTATTAATTAAGTAACTTAAAAAGTAAGTTTATATTTACATTTAAATTAAATAAAATTTATTTAAAAACACTTAAGTAATATGTGTAAACATATTAACATGATTAAAGACACTTGTAAGCTAAATGGATGTACATGGACATTTGTCCAATTTATAAAATAAACAAGTGGCAAGATTTTATTTTCTTTAATATTGAATTAAATTAATTTAATGATACAAAATATCATGTGTTAGAGAAAACCTGGTTATTTCTTTCCAGTTCAAAAATTCTCAGTTCGAAATCTTCTTCCTCCATCTTCTATTTCTCTCCATCTATTCTAAAATCTAAAAGAAAACTAAAAACAAATCAAATCTGCAACCTGCAAGTCAGATCTGTTCAACATTTTAAATCAACAAATCTGTAAGCATGCAAGGATTCTGTTTCTTCAGCAAAACAAAATGCAAGTTTCAGTTCAAATATAAGACATCTCTACAACAAGTTTCCAGATTCAACAATTCAAGTTTTTTTTAAATCAAAAGCAGTTGCCAGATCAAAAATTTAAAGGCCTGGGAAAACTGTTCTCTGCTTTAAAAATGGTGAGTAAACCTTTATTTTTAAAACAGTTTTAAAATCTGAGAATAAACTTAAATGTTGTGATGAATGTTTATAGTAATATGGTTTGCATATGATTTTATCCGTGAATGCATGCTTGTATAAATAAAATGCCTGTGTATTGTCTGAATATATATATACATAGATATGCTCTGTTATTTAATGTGAGTAAACTAAGCCTAAAATAGTTTTAAATTATATATATATATGATAAATGTTCGAAGTGAAATTGTGATGCATGTTTGAAAATGTGTATGCATGTTTGTTTAGATCTGAATGCATGTTTATATGAATGAAGATACTGTGTGTCTGTCTGAATATATCAGTGATCACCTCTGTTTTAATTTTCACAGTTTAAAATTTAGATTTAAATTCAATTCTTCTCATCTAATCTCTGTTAGGCTTAGGGATTCAAACAAATTATGTTTGTTTAAACCTAAGCTAAGGTTTAGAATTATTTTTAAGTAAAATAAGTTTGCATGTTTCTGAAATTTGAAATTTTACAGTAAAAACTCAAAGATTGTAAAAATTTGATTTCAACAATTAAATGTTTCGAGTATATAATCTGAATCACCATTAAAATCTAGGATTTTTAATAATAAAAACACGAATTTTAATTGTGTAATTTAAGAGAAATGGTGAGTTGATCGGTTTTGGAGTTTTGAGCTTTCTCTAGTGATCGTTGAATCTTTGATGGTCGAGGTCTTGGATGAAGCAAGCCTGGTGTTCGAAGAGGTCGGGAAAAATGGTTGGAGGGATGTCAGTTGCCTGTAGTGGCGAAGCGACATCGATTTAGGGTTTTAGTCCTGCTTTTGGTTCGTGGTTTTCGCGTGACAATTTCATCATCATTACTCCAATTCAATCGATCGCACTAGGGGGAATAGGCGCGTGGTTGGTCGGTGAAGCTATGGTTGGGATCGCGAAGGCTCTGGTGATCGGGGACGTTGGGTTCGAGGCGTTTTCTGGCGAAGAGTTTTGGTTCCAGTTGCTCGACTTTGTTCGATTTTGATTTCTGATTGAATCAAGTAATCTGGGGATCGTGTGGGGTTGCCGAGGTCGAAGCTGAGATGTCGGAGGGTGGAACGTTGATCATCGACAATAGGGGTCGATGTACACGTGCACGTGTATGTTAGTGCATCTGGAAGCTTTGGGGAAGAAGCATGGACTCGGAAATGATCTCGAGTAGGGTTCGCGTATGACTCGAAGAAAATGAGGAACGAGGTTTCTCGCGTGTTGGCTCGGGGTTTTTAGCATTTGACTCGGGTTTGGCCTGAGGTGATTTTATAATCTAATTTAAAGCAAAAAGTTTTGTTAAAGAAATCAAGTTTTAAATTTTTAAAACAAGGTACGTCAAACTTTTTAAGTTATGGATATTATTCTAGTTTCAAAAGAAATGTTTAACTAGTTTTAAAATGAATATTAAAATGGATAAATTAAAGATACGATAATTAAGAAGATTAATAAAGATAAATAATTTATCATTTAATCAATTAACTGGTTGATAATTAAAGATTAATTAATAGGTAATTAATGAAGAGTAATTAATTAGTTTAATTAATTAATGATTAAGGATTAATTTATAATTAAAGGTTAAGTTAATTAATTAGAGATAAATTAATTGATAATTAAGTAGTAATTAATTAAGTAATTAAGATTTATTAATTTAGTAATTAGAGGTAAACTAATTGGTAATTAAGTTTTATTAATTAATAATTAGGTCTTATTAATTATTAATTAAGGGGTGATTAATTTGCAATTAAAGATTAATTAAGGATTAATCAAAATGGTAATTAAGGATTAATTAACTGATAATTAAGAAGTATTTAATTTGTTATTAAGTTTTATTAATTGAAAATTAAGGTTTATTAATTAATAATTAAAAGAATAATTAATCTGTAATTAAAGATTAATTAATTTGTTTAAAGGTAATTAAAGGATGAATTAATCAAGTGTAATTAACAAATAAATGTGATTAATTTAAGTTAATTAATTTGTAAATTAATTAAAGATAATCACTTGATAAAGGATTAAGTATGAATTCTTAATAAGATTGATAAGTGTAATTACTTAGTAAAGTAATTAATGTATAATTACAAGATGTAATTAATTTAGGGAATTACTTAATGGGAGGTAATTAAAGTATAATTACTTGTAAAAGTAATTAAGGATTAATTATTTGGTATAATTAATTAAAGGATTAATATAATTAATTAAGGAGTTAATTAATTAAGGTAAGTAATTATAGGATGATAATTACTGTTTATGATTAATAGAAATGATTAATTTAAGTATTAATTAATTAATGTAATTAATTATGAGTCAATGTAATTAATTATAGTCTATTAATTAATAGAAGTAATTAATTAAGGATTATTAATTAATGTAATTAATGAAAGTAATTAAAGGTTAATTACTGTTAATGGTTAAGAATAATTAATTTGTAAAATTAATTAAAGAATAATTACTTTATGTAATTAATGAATAATTAATCAAGGATGATTAATATTTAATGAGTAATTAATTAATTAAAGATTGTAATTAATTAATGATTGATTGAGCAAGGTTAGATGATTAATTCTTAAGTAATTAATTTAATTTAAGTTAATTAAATTAATTATAACATAGGGTTAATAATTGTTGCTTATATATGATTGTTGTGTAGAATATATGATTGGTTGATATCTATTGGATGATATGTTGTGATATTCTGTGATATGATATTGGATATATCTGTGATAAATGTGTGATATTTATCTATGTTAAATGTTGTGTGAATTCAAGTATTGAATTGAATTGAATTGTTTAAACCTTTAAACAACTTGGCCTTTAAAATACGTTTGGATTTCGATGAGACCGGGATCGGGTTTCCAGATTTGGATATCCGAATACCACATCGATCCAAGTTAAACGTTAGGTCGTGAATCTCAAGTGAAGATGAAGATTCAGAGTGCAAGGGTTATTGTCGTTAACTCTGAGGGTGATTCCAAAACGAGTGTAACGAGATAATGCCTTCGGTTTCGTTCGAACCCGGAACGAACTTGTATGGATTGAATGCTTTCAGCACATCGTCAGGCGGACGATGAGCATTCTAAGTGATATGTTCTGATTAAAGGTAATCGTAACCTCAAGCCTCATCAACCGGGAATGGCTAAAACAGGGGAGGTGCAGTAAGGTTTCGTGGGTAGCACCCACTGAGAGCAAGATAGATCCCTATCTAGAGGTCCCTTTTCTTTTATTCGGCTTAGTGTGTGGTTGGTCGTGCCAACTACGGGGTTATCTTGTTCGGAATTATCCAGTAAGGGATGGTTCCGGCTTTGTGTTGCAGAGGAGCGGGCGTACTCCTCGGTACGGTGATCTAGGCCACGTACTGTGACGGGCGGTACCCCAGTAGCCCTGCCATTGTATGGAATCCAAACTCCAATAAGTGCCGTACGTATTAGTTGTGCCCAACTATGTTGGAATGTGAGATGTAAGCATTTCAGCTATTTCTGTATTTTACTTGAAAACCCTAGACCCTATTATAATATAACTGGATTTCCTATCAAATGTTTTAGTTAGCGTAAGGTAAAAACTTACCCATGTTTATTTGTGGGGAGTCTTACGTGATACTTTGTTTTCAAAGGTTTTCAAAGTTAAGCAATTTAACCGTTTACTCACACCAGACCCATGTCTGACCCAAGTGTTTATTTTCTGTTTTATTAAACTCTTGGGTACTCAAATTTGTATGAGTAGTCAAGGGAATTCAGGTTAGTCTTGACGAATTCTGGAGGAGCTGTGGAGCAGGAGGCAACTTGATTCATAATCCTCTGGGTAGAGATACTTGATTTCCCGGGCAACAAGTTCACCCAATTGATTTCCTAGGCTACAATCACACCTTTTCTCACTTGATTGATTTCCAAGGCTACAATCACACCTTTTCTCACTTGATTGATTACAAAGAAGCCTATAACTCCAAATAGCACTAGGATCTTGTTGAGATAGTGATAGAGAATCAAACCAGAAATGATCTAGTTAAATTCAATGGTGATTTCGGCAGAGTAATGGTAAGAATATATATAAAGAAATGTGAAAGAAGAAGAGGAGTGAAAACCAGAAAAATATTGTTAAAAATTCGTTGAAAACATCCCCTATTTATAGAAGAACAACAGCCATGTCCATTCGTGAAAGGTTATGGCAAATAGCCACTTCTTTTGAAATTCAAATTTTTGAAACCAATTGCCACTATGTCGACATGGGTATCTTGGGTATGTCGACATCCCAAAGGAAATTTTGGTGATTTGTTTTTCTTTGAAAATTACTTCTATCTTATATTAAAACTATTTTAAACTTTATAAATATACTTAACTATAGTTAAAATACATAAGTAAATATAGTGAATAATATATATAAAATTTTACTATAATTTTGTATTTAAATCTAAGTATAAATATATTATAATTAAAAGATAGTTTAAAACAAACGAAGTTTAAAACAAGAGTTTATTTTAAAAACAAAATCAAAGAATATTTTAAGGCTAAAACATCATGTGAGAAATGCGGATTACAGATCTTAAGGCTAGTATAAACACTAGAGGGGGGTGAATAGTGTTTTAAGGAATTATTAATTATTTTTGAGTTTATATTAATTTGAACACAAATGTATGCAATATTCAGACACAGATATGATCATAGATTCAAACACAGATGCTAATATATTAAAAGCAGTAAAGGAAAGAACACACCGAATTTTATACTGGTTCGGAGTTACCCTACATCCGGTCCCGCACACAAGTACGGATTTCCTTTCAAAAACAATCTTTACAATTAGAACCCTCGATTTCAAGGCCACGAGGTACACCACTCCAGATTCACAATCCTCTGGGTAGAAATACTTGATTTCTCGGGCAACAAGTTCACCCAATTGATTTCCTAGGCTACAATCACACCTTTTCTCACTTGATTGATTTCCAAGGCTACAATCACACCTTTTCTCACTTGATTGATTACAAAGAAGCCAATAACTCTGAATAGCACTAGGATCTTGTTGAGATAGTGATAGAGAATCAAATCAGAAATGATCTAGTTAAATTCAATGGTGATTTTGGCATAGTAATGGTAAGAATATATATAAAGAAATGTGGAAGAAGAAGAGGAGTGAAAAACAGAAAAAAATCGTTAAAAATTCGTTGAAAACATCCCTTAGTTATAGAAGAACAACAACCATGTCTATTCGTGAAAGGTTATGGGGAATAGACACTTCTTTTGAAATTCAAATTTTTGAAACCAACTGCCACTATGTCGACATGGGTATCTTGGGTATGTCGACATCCCAAAGGAAATTTTGGTGATTTGTTTTTCTTTGAAAATTACTTCTATCTTATATTAAAACTATTTTAAACTTTATAAATATACTTAACTATAGTTAAAATACATAAGTAAATATAGAGAATAATATATATATAAAATTTTACTATAATTTTATATTTAAATCTAAGTATAAATATATTATAATTAAAAGATAGTTTAAAACAAACGAAGTTTAAAACAAGAGTTTATTTTAAAAACAAAATCAAATAATATTTTAAGGCTAAAACATCTTTTTGAAATTCATTTGAAAAGATAATTTTTAAGGCTAAAACATTTTGAAAAGCAGTTTTGAAAATCATTTTGAAGTAGTTTTGCAAGCTTCTTCCTGCAGAATATCTCATCACATCAGGACTCAAGAACTTGTACAAAACCAGGATGCTCGTGGGTTTGTAAGCCACTTGTCGTAGGTTTGTAAGCTATTTGTCGTGGGTTTGTAAGCCACTAAAAAGGTAGAAATGGGTTCCATCCCAAATGAAATATGGAGTGAAGATTTCAGTGCTATTATGAAGTTTTAACATAATTCTAGACTCAATACTTATCTTGTACTATTTGATAATCTTGCTATTCTTGCTATTCTTGATACTCATGAGTCTTCAATCTTTATATCTTGAATCTCTATACTGTACGATCTTCATTCTTGATACCTGCATGGTTAAATCCTGCATATACATATATATCTAAACTATAATGTTAGTATTTATATTTTATAATCTTATTCTAAGGTTGTTGTTATCAAAACCATCATCTCAAGGACTAACAATCTCCCCCTTTTTGATGATGACAACCTTTGTTTATAAAATATTATTTCTATCCTAATGACTCCCCCTAAAACTAATAACTCCCCCTTAATCTATGCCTAACTATCCTATATTTTATACTTCTCCCCCTTTGTCATCAACAAAAACTAACTCCAAACTATATAACTCCCCCTTAGTCTAATATTAAATGATTATAATGATAGTGTTATCATAAATAATCAACACTTAAATCTAAAACTAAAACTTTAGTCCTAAATTACAAACTCTCCTAACTAAGAATCTATATATGATAATATTTGTAATATAAGAACACAAATCATTAATATTGTTATATTTACATGAGCGTAGAGAACGTAAGTAAAAACATACAACAATAGGAAAGAGGAAAGAGAACCTAATGCGTGTCCTTAAAAATGGGAGATCTATGAACCGAACAATTCGAATAGTGGAAACAGAAATTTCCATGTTGTTCGACAAGATTTCCATCTTTGTCAAAGAACACTTCGCCAATGCAAATGACTTTGTCGTTATCTTCAACGTGCTCTTCTTCCATAGGGGCTTCTTCTTCTTCTTCCTCGTTGTCCTCTTGCACTTGATCTCTTGAAGACTCTTCATCAATCAAGATCGGATTAGCATGATTGTCCATTAGAAATTTTTGCAAATTTCTAAGAATTTTGCCTTGCTGTTCTTGTTCTTTGGCCAGTCTAAGTTGCACCACTTGAATTTCAGTCATTGTTACAGTGCATCCTTCAAAGAATCCTCCATTTTCGTCACTCGTGCAAGTGTAGTTTGTTGAAACGGTCCAGAAGTAGGAGAAGGGAACGAAAAGAATGAATTTTTGTTTGATTTGGAAGAGGAGGCCATTGTTTAAATGTTTTCAGAAGATAGAACAGAGAAAGAACAGAAAGAATGATCCAAATTTTGAAATAAGAAAAATATATAACCACTTATTTGAATTTTGGTGGGAAAAATTCAAAAATAAAAAATCGTTATATGTCGACATGGGTAGGAGGGGGATGTCGACATGATGCTTGATATTTTTACTATTTGATTTTTAATTTAATTTTTAATTATACTTTGTTATTTATATTTTATATTTCAGTTATTGAAAAAATATCTAATTCTCTTCTTAATTTAGTAAATATAGTTTCATTTAAGGGTTTTGTTAATATATCAGCAATTTGATTCTCAGAATTGATATAATCGAGAGTAATTACTTCCTTACTTATATTATCTTTGAGAAAATGATGTTTGATATCAATATGTTTAGTTCGAGCATGGTGAGTAGTATTTTTTGATAAATTTATTGCACTAGTATTATCACAATAAATTGGTGATCTTGAGATATTTAAACCAAAATCTTTTAAAGTTTGTTGCATATATATTACTTGAGAACAAACTAAAATAGCAGAAATATACTCTACTTCAGTTGTTGATAAAGAAACTGTGTTTTGCTTTTTACTAAACCAGGAAATCAGAGAATGCCCCAAAAAGTGACAAGTTCCACTTGTACTTTTTCGGTCTGACTTACAACCAGCATAGTCAGCATCACAGTAAGATATTAATTCAAAAGAATCATTTTTAGGATAAAATAAGCCATAGTCAATGGTGTGTTTAATATATCTTATGATACGTTTTACTGCTTTTAAGTGGGTCTCTTTAGGTTGGGATTGATATCTTGCACACAGGCAAACGCTATGCATGATATCAGGTCTACTAGCAGTGATATAGAGTAGTGATCCAATCATTCCTCTATATAACTTTTGATCTACATCTTTTGAGAGATCTTCTTTACTTAGGTACTCATTGGTTGCCATGGGAGTGGGTTTTCCACTTGCAGTAGTCAAACCAAATTTACTAACTAGGTCTTTAGCATATTTTTTTTGACTAATAAAGATACCATTATCTAATTGTTTTATTTGTAATCCTAGAAAGAAGTTTAATTCACCCATATGACTCATCTCAAACTCTTTTGTCATTATTACAGAAAATTCTTTATTCATTTCAAAATTAGTTGATCCGAAAATGATATCATCTACATAAACTTGTACTAGTTGAATATCATTTTTATTTCTTTTAATAAAAAGAGTATTATCTACTTTACCAATTTCAAAGTTTGATTGAAGTAAGTAAGATCTTAGTTTATCATACCAGGCTCTAGGAACTTGTTTTAGACCATATAGAGCTTTCTTAAGTTTGTAAACATGATTTGGAAATTTTTCATTTTCAAAAAGTGGTGGTTGTTCAACATATACTTCTTCTTTTACAAATCCATTTAAAAAGGCACTTTTAACATCCATTTGAAATAATTTGAAATTATTATAATTTGCAAAAGCAAGTAGAATCCTAATGCCTTCTAATCTTGCTATGGGAGCAAAGGTTTCATCAAAATCTATTCCTTCTTCTTGACAATAACCTTGAGCGACTAACCGGGCTTTATTTCTAACGACCTCACTTTGTTCATTCTTTTTATTTTTATAAACCCATTTTGTTCCAATTATAGTTTTATTTTCAGGTCTAGGAAGAAGTTCCCAAACATCATTTCTAGTGAATTGATTTAATTCTTCTTGCATAGCCAAAATCCATGAATCATCAGTTGATGCTTCTTTTGGATTTTTGGGTTCAATAGTTGATATAAAAGCTACATTGCTCATTTTACTTAGTTGATTTCTAGTTGTAACAACAGATTGCATATCTCCTAGAATATTTTCTATAGGATGATCTTTTAAAAGTTTAATCCTTTTATTAGGATGATTAAATTCATTATTAGTTTCAATTGACTCTTGATTTTGAGTAATTAAATCCTCTTCATCATTTGTCTCTACAAAAATTTTGGGATTTTCATCGAATGAAACATGCATTGTTTCTTCAATGGTGTTAGTTCTTAAATTAAACACTCTATATGCTTTGCTTCTATTAAAATATCCGATAAAGATACCTTTGTCAGATTTAGGATCAAATTTATCTAAGTCATCTTTTGTATTTAAAATAAAACATTTACTTCCAAAAATTCTAAAATAAAATACCTTAGGTTTCTTTCCGTGAAGAAGTTCATACGATGTCTTATCAGTTAATGGTCTTATTAAGATTCTATTTAAAATATAACAGGCGGTAGCAACTGCTTCTGCCCAAAAATGTTTTGGTAAATTACTATCTGAAAGCATAGTTCTCGCACACTCTTGAATCGTCCTATTTTTACGATTTACTACTCCGTTTTATTGTGGAGTTCTTGGAAATGAAAAATTGTGAGTTATTCCCTTTTTATTGCAGAATTCCTCAAACTTTTCATTTTCAAATTCACCACCGTGATCACTACGGATGGTTATAATTTTTAGAGAAAGTTGATTTTGAATCCTTTTTGTAAAGTTCTTAAAACATTCAAAAGTATCACGTTTATGTTTCAAAAATACTGTCCATGTAAATCTAGAATAATCATCTACAATTACAAAAACATATTTACTGTGATTTATTGACTGAATTTGAGATGGACCAAATAAATCAAGATGAAGTAATTCAAGAGGTTTTGAAGTTGAAATCATATCTTTTAATTTAAAGGAACTTTTTCTAAGTTTTCCTAATTGACATGCATCACATAAACTATCTACTTTAAAATTCATTTTAGGGAGACCTCTTACTAGTGTTAGTCCGTGAGATGATGGTTTTGATGACAACAACCTTAGAATAAGATTATAAAATATAAATACTAACAATATAGTTTAGATATATATGTATATGCAGGATTTAACCATGCAGGTACCAAGAATGAAGACTGTACAGTATAGAGATTTAAGATATCAAGATTGAAGACTCATGAGTTTCAAGGTTATTAAGAGTTCAAGATTTCAAGATAAGTATCGAGTCTAGAATTTTGTTAAAACTTCATAATAGCACTGAAATCTTCACTCCATTTTTCTTTTGGGATGGAACCCATTTCTACCTTTTTGGTGGCTTACAAACCCACGACAAGTAGCTTACAAACCTACGACAAGTGACTTACAAACCCACGATAAGTAGCTTACAAACCTACGACAAGTGGCTTACAAACCCACGAACATCCTGGCTTTGTACAAGTTCTCGAGTCCTGACATGATGAGATATTCTGCAGGAAGAAGCTTGCAAAACTACTTTAAAATGATTTTCAAAACTACTTCAGAATGATTTTCAAAACTTATTTTCAAAATGTTTTAGCCTTAAAAATTATCTTTTCAAATGATTTTCAAAAAGTTGTTTTAGCCTTAAATATTCTTGTTTTTAAACTTCGTTTATTTTAAACTATCTTTTAAATATAATATATTTATACTCAGATTTAAAAATAAAATTATAGTAAAATTATATATATATATTATTCTCTATATTTATCTATGTATTTTATCTATAGTCAAGTATATTTATAAAGTTTAAAATAATTTTAATATAAGATAAAGGTTATTTTCAAAGAAAATCAAAACATCAAAAATTGCTTTGGGATGTCGACATGCCTATGGTGACCATGTCGACATGGTGACAGTTGAGTTCAAAATTTGAATTTCAAAAGAAGTGTCTATTCGCCATAACTCTTCACGAATGGACATGACTGTTGTTCTTCTATAAATAGGGGTTAGTTTCAACGAATTTTAATTAGTTTTTCTGGGTTTTCACTCCTCTTCTTCTTCCACATTTTCTTATTCAAAATCCTATCATCACTTTGCCGAAATCAACATCGAATCTAACTAGATCATCTCTGGTTTGATTCTCTATCACTATCTCAACAAGATCTAAGTGCTATTCAGAGTTATAGGCTTCTTTGTAATCTATCTAGCGAGAAAAGGTGTGATTGTAGCCTTGAAAATCAATCAAGCGAGAAAAGGTGTGATTGTAGCCTTGGAAATCAATTGGGTGAACTTGTCGCCCGGAAATCAAGTGTCTCTACCCAGAGGATTGTGATTCTGGAGGGTGTACCTCGTAGCCTTGAAACCGAGGGTTGTAATTGTTGAATTGCTTTTGAAAGGAAATCCGTACTTAGTTGTGCAGGACTGGATGTAGGGTAACTCCGAACCAGTATAAAATCCGGTGTGTTCTTTCCTTTACTGCATTTACTTTATTTCTGCATCTGTGTTTGTTTCTGTGATTATATCTGTGTCTGAATTTTGTATACATTTGTATTCAAATTAACATAAACTTAAAAAGACTTAGTAATTTCTTAAAAACACTATTCACCCCCCCTCTAGTGTTATTCCTAGCCTTAAGATCCATATTCCGCATTTCTCTCAACTATATCATGTTTTGACAGTCTAGATAAGAGT
Source organism: Allium fistulosum (assembly GCA_030737815.1). Classification (NCBI taxonomy): domain Eukaryota; kingdom Viridiplantae; phylum Streptophyta; class Magnoliopsida; order Asparagales; family Amaryllidaceae; genus Allium; species Allium fistulosum. The sequence continues at coordinate 393,098,511 of CM060901.1, forward strand.
TTGAAATTCAAATGCCCAAATCTCTTATGCCAAATCCAAGGGTCACTTGTATTTGCCAAAAGACAAAAGTTATCATTTGAAAATTTCATACTAAGAATACAAATATTATTTTACCTAATTCCCTCAAATATTATGGTTGAATTATTATCTTCAATGTGACACTTATCTTTTTCAAATTTAATTTTATATCATTTATTGCAAAGTTGACTTATACTTAGCAAATTATGTTTCAGATTCTTAACTAGCAAAACGTTAGTAATAATAGGAGTTTTAGAGTTACTGACATTGCCGATGCCAATCACATATCCTTTTGAGTTGTCTCCAAAGTTAACCAGTCCTCCGTCTTTGTATATTATATCATTCAGCATATCTGGATTTCCAGTCATGTGTCTAGAACATCCCTTATCGAGTATCCATTTATTCCATTTGATCTGCACATTTGTCCGTTGTGGATTGATTCCTCAACTCCCATAAAGCATGTTTCCTGCACATCAAACAATCTTAGTAGACAACTTGTATTTGAATATTGATTATATGAAACTCTTAAGACAATGATGATCTGAATATTTCTAAACTAGTATTAACAAATTTCTTAAACATAGCCATTTTAAAAAAAAATTCAAAAATCAGATATGAGAAATGCGGATTACGGATCTTAAGGCTAGTATAAACACTAGAGGGGGGGGGGGGTGAATAGTGTTTTAAGGAATTATTAATTCTTTTTGAGTTTATATTAATTTGAACACAAATGTATGCAATATTCAGACACAGATGTGATCACAGATTCAAACACAGATGCAAATATAAAGTAAAACCAGTAAAGGAAAGAACACACCGGATTTTATACTGGTTCGGAGTTACCCTACATCCAGTCCCGCGCACAAGTACGGATTTCCTTTCAAAAATAATCTTTACAATTACAACCCTCGATTTCAAGGCCACGAGGTACACCACTCCAGATTCATAATCCTCTGGGTAGAGATACTTGATTTCCCGGGCAACAAGTTCACCCAATTGATTTCCTAGGCTACAATCACACCTTTTCTCACTTGATTGATTTCCAAGGCTACAATCACACCTTTTCTCACTTGATTGATTACAAAGAAGCCTATAACTCCAAATAGCACTAGGATCTTGTTGAGATAGTGATAGAGAATCAAACCAGAAATGATCTAGTTAAATTCAATGGTGATTTCGGCAGAGTAATGGTAAGAATATACATAATGAAATGTGGAAGAAGAAGAGGAGTGAAAACAAGAAAAATATTGTTAAAAATTCGTTGAAAACATCCCCTATTTATAGAAGAACAACAACCATGTCCATTCGTTAAAGGTTATGGTGAATAGACACTTCTTTTGAAATTCAAATTTTTGAAACCAACTGCCACTATGTCGACATGGGTATCTTGGGTATGTCGACATCCCAAAGGAAATTTAGGTGACTTGTTTTTCTTTGAAAATTACTTCTATCTTATATTAAAACTATTTTAAACTTTATAAATATACTTAACTATAGTTAAAATACATAAGTAAATATAGAGAATAATATATATAAAATTTTACTATAATTTTGTTTTTAAATCTAAGTATAAATATATTATAATTAAAAGATAGTTTAAAACAAACGAAGTTTAAAACAAGAGTTTATTTTAAAAACAAAATCAAAGAATATTTTAAGGCTAAAACATCCTTTTGAAAATCATTTGAAAAGATAATTTTTAAGGCTAAAACATTTTGAAAAACAGTTTTGAAAATCATTTTGAAGTAGTTTTGCAAGCTTCTTCCTGCAGAATATCTCATCACATCAGGTCTCGAGAACTTGTACAAAACCAGGATGTTCGTGGGTTTGTAAGCCACTTGTCGTAGGTTTGTAAGCTACTTGTCGTGGGTTTGTAAGCCACTAAAAAGGTAGAAATGGGTTCCATTCCAAATGAAATATGGAGTGAAGATTTTAGTGCTATTATGAAGTTTAAACATAATTCTAGACTCAATACTTATCTTGTACTATTTGATAATCTTGCTATTCTTGATATTCTTGATACTCATGGGTCTTCAATCTTGATATCTTGAATCTCTATACTATACAGTCTTCATTCTTGATACCTGCATGGTTAAATCCTGCATATACATATATATATATATCTAAACTATAATGTACGTATTTATATTTTATAATCTTATTCTAAGGTAGTTGTCATCAAAACCATCATCTCAAGGACTAACAGTAGATAACTTATGTATCTAAACTTTCCATTGTATTTGTGTTCAGACTTGGGTATTATGTATTAGTTTGAGACTATGTATCTAGGAGCTTCATGAACTCCTATGTTTATTTTATTCCGCTGTGAGTTATTCTGATATTCTGTGTTTGTGATTCTGTGATTGATTTTATTTGCCCCAAATTTTATTAACAATCTGTTGTTTTGAATTATTCAAGTCTGACATGTGTGGATTTATTGTCGATTTGAATGGTCCAAAATGGTGGGATGTTACAAAATATTTAAATTTCGGAGATTTTTGAAATTATTTTCCAAAGTGTTTGAAAAGGGTAATAGTTATATTAATTTTGGAAGGGATTTTGAGAGAAAATGGGTTTAAATGGATTTTAGGGATGTTATAGCACTGAAATCACTTCGGTCGCTGGAAAATAATTCTGATGATGATCGCGACATCATCGGCGTTCATTTTCGAGTTTCTAAAGTGATGAATTGCTGCCATAGTCGTCGTTTTTGGATTGTTTTGAGGAAAAATAAGTTTGATTTGAAAATTCCGAAGGGAATTTGTTTTAGATAAAATCAGGTTTGGTTTAAATTTAATTTTTTTTGTAGAATCCTGATTTAAAGAATTTAGAGATAATCAGGAAATAGGTTATAAACTTATATTTTGAGAATGATTCTAAATAAGGAAGGAAAATATGGAATTGAATTTTTGGGAATGAAATTCTTAGTTGATTAAATTCAGATGAATTGTGCGAAATTGAATTTAGAGTAAGTTAAGTTAAATAAAAATTGAATTTAGAGTAAGTTAAGTTAAATAAAAATTGAATTTAGAGTAAGTTAAGTTAAATAAAAATTGAACTGGAATAAATAAATTTCGATAGCTTATAAAAAAATTGATGTTTATGGAATAAAAATATGCTTGGGCTATAAATAAGTGTAAATCTCGAGCTAAAATAAAATGTGAATATATTTGAGTATAAAATTGATGGAAAGGTGAAAAAATAGGTTGCGTGACTTATAAAAGGTTAAAAAAAAGTTGAAATAGAAAACCCAAAATAAAATTGTTTGATATTTTGGTGAAGGAAATAAAAATCCAGACTTGAGTTATAAAATAAAATTGAACTCAAGTAAAATAGTTGAAGTGATTTTTAAAATAAAAATCAAATATTGATTCAAATAAATTTTTTTTGAAGTAAGCTAATTAGCTAAATAAATTAGTTGATTGAATTTGTTAATGAAATTTAACTCTGTTAAATAAAATTGGATTTTTAGTTAAAAATGGATTTTTGAAATGAAACTCGAGTTATAAATAAAATTTGACTTAGATTGTAAGTGAATTAAATATAATGGAAAACGGGTCGATTAAAATGAAATTGAATGGAAATAAAAATGGTTTGAGTTGCAAATAAATCCAATTTGAATATTAGTAGATTAGTAATTGATACGGAGTTTGATTAAATAAAAATCAAATCGAGAGTTTGAGATGGAATTTGTTACAAGAGAAATGAACTTAAGTGGTTGGTTAAAATGATTGAGGTAAATAACATAAGATTAATATTTAATAGAAGCTTGACTTCTAGTAAAATTGTGAAATGGTCATTAAATAAAAGCAGCATGAAATGGTTCCGAGTTTAAATAAAAATAGATTTGTATGTGATAAATGTGAAAATGAAAAGGGAATTAAATATAAATTGAGGTGGAATCGATTTAAAAATAGTTATAGATCAAGTGGATATTTTATTAAGCGAATACTACCGAATTTGCATAGAAAATTTGGTGTTTGGCGTAAATGGAGGTAAATAAAATTCCATAAATTAATAGAAGCGAATAAATTGATTTTTAAATCAATTTGGTATGGGATATGAGTTGTTTGGTATAAAAATAGAGTGAATGCGTGAAAAGTGAGTATAAATCACTTAAATTGAATGAAATGGTGCGTAGATTGTTTGAAAGTAATTAAATTAGCATCAGAACCCTGTTATTGCTTATAAATAAATGTTTAGCATGTATTGCTTATAAAGTTTAGATGTTTTAACCACTTAAATAAGTGAAATGCTAGTGAATTTCACATTTTGGAACTTATGTGTTTAAATTGAGTAAGTACAGGTACCTGGAGGCTGTCGAGCTAGATTCGGGTTGCATAGTTGCTTATGAAATAAATTTGCTTGCTAAATAATGCTTAAAAATGCTAAAGAAGGTACGTTTTCGGATTAAATACTGCGAAAAATATAAATATTGTTATATATTTTGTTTTCCGACCGTGTGGATCGATGTATATATATTTATCTCTCTTGGAATATTGCAAAAGATCCTCCGTACAAATGGGACTTTGCCAAAAAAAATCGGAAATTTAGGGAGTTGGAAAATTTTTGGAAATTTTTTGATAACGACAAATAGATTTCAAATTGAAATTGAAATAAGAGATTTTGGAAATAGAGTTGGAAACTAATTGTTTTGGTCGAAACCAAAAGGTTAGAAAAGTGAAATATCCGATTTTCACTAAGTGGGTTTTTTTGATAAATTAATGGGTTTGGAGCATTCTTCTGCCTTAGCAATTTCAGGGACGAAATTCTTTTAAGGGGGGAGGAATGTAACGACCCGGCTTTTTCGTCGTTTAATTTGAAATATTTAAAAGGTTTTAAATATGGAGTTTGAATTATAGATTTATTTTGAATATAGAAATTTGGGTTTTTATTTATAAAATAAATTCAGAATTTAAATATAGCAATTTATTGGATAATTTAATTATTGAATTTTATAATTGGATATAGGATGAACTGTTGTATCCTGAATTTTTAGTTCGATAAAAATTATCTAAAGGCTTGTAAGATTTATATTAATAATAATGAAGAAAATAAAAGTTTTAAAATTGAATTTAAAAGTGATTTGTTCGATTTTAAAAATAGCTTGTTTAAATTAGCATTTAAAAATAGCCTTTCGAGGGACAGTCTCGGAATTCGATGAAATTAGTTCCCTTGGACCCGTAATATTGTATTATTATCGGATTTCAAATTTCGTAAAGTTTGGAGTTATCGTTTGGTCGTGTGGAATACAAACGCCTAGAAATAATTTAATCGAATAATATTTAATAGTCAATCCAAAAGGCTATCTTCTCCATACGATCGAATTAGGACTCGAAACCTTTTCCATTGCGTTCGAAATAGGGGTATAACATTATAAACGCCTAGCGGCACGCCTCCATTGGGGTTCAAAAATTTCGGGATACGTAATGTAAGATAGTTGAATTATAAAATAAAAATATATGGGGTCAAATCAGTCAAACTGCCTTCTGGAATATGCTAACCATTTACCTTTAAATCACATCATTCCCTTTTCTCCTCCATCAGTTCAAATCGAACAAGAATAAAATAAAGAACGAAAATCTCGTTCGGTATATAAAAAAAACTCGAAATTGAATGAAGAGGGAATCGCGCTGTCTTCATTTTACGCTGCAAGTCTTCTTCCTTCATCCCACTTTTAGTCGAAATCGACCTTCGAAAAAAAGAAAAAAAAATCGCTCGACGAATCGCGGGTTAAATGGTGAGCGACTGGAGAAGGTGGGAGGCTTGGCACGTGCGGGCGAAGGGGGAAGAGGGCCATCGCGAGAAGCAGGGCACGCGTGCGCTCGAAGGCAGGGAAGTCGAGAACTGTAGGGGAAGCACGCACGTGATTTAAGGTTCTCGACAGGGGAAGTCGCGGGCTTTCTCGCGTGGGATGAAGGGGATTCGACAGTCGGGTTGGGGAAAAGTGGGGTTTGCTGTTGAGATGGAGAAAGGTTCGATTTCGGTTGTGATGGACATAGAGGGGTGGCAGTTGTGCGATGGAGCTGGCTTGTCGGGTGTTTGTCAGAGCTTGGGTGGTTGGTTGGAGAAGATGTGCCGAAGATGGTCGGTGATTTAGGGCTTCGGCTTGAACGATTAGCAGAGGGGACGCGAGGGAAGAAGGGGCAGTGAGGTATATGCAATTTTGTCTTAATTTAATTTAATAATAAATATATATCGATTAGAGAAAATATATATATATACACATATTTTATACTTACTGGTTAATTTTAAAATAGGTATTATGGTGATTAGGATATATAAATCATATTATAAATCGGATATTTACAAATCAGAAATTGTTTATGCGAGGTCAAAAATCGTGAAAATCAAGTCGAGATTGGAGGGGATTGCAAACAAAAATAAAGGTGAGAATTTCTCACTCATTTGGATACCTTATTTAAATTAAATGTTTTAAATTTAAATTATTGATTGCTAGATTGTTTGATAAATTTATAATTATCTATGGATGACCATATATATATTATAGTATATATTAGTATTTGGAGTGATATTTCCTGCACATTATAGCGGATGAGACCGTATGCGCCCCGCATAATAGCGAATGACCCTTTATATCGCGATATCCCCCTCGAAGTGGGATTAGTATTTATTTTATACTGTATTAACATCTGTGGATGCAGGGAAACATGTTGGAGGGATCCAACTGGATTCCTCAAATATGTCGTTATTTTTCATATATGGTGTATGAATTATGCAGAATAATCTAGTATAGATTATTGCAGTGATTGAAATTATTGGATGCTATTGTAGCACTGGCCTGAATTTTGATAAATTTTAAAACTATAAATATATTTTAAAATTTATGGAATTGAAGAGAATTTGATAATAAAATATATATATTGGAATTGGAGTTATTTTAAAGAAAATGAATTAGAAAAGAATATACTTGATTTTGCTATACTTAACTATTTCGGATACATAAATGGAGACTTTAAAATGAATTATATTAGAGAATTTATAAATGATATTCTAGAAATATATAAAAAGGAGTCAAAATCAGTATTGAAAAATAGATTGGAAGTATTAATGGAATTTATAAGAATTAAATTTATATAATGGATTTTTATAAATAAGATTGGTTTTTATAAACAAGTTTAACCAAAGGGGTTATAGAATTGATAACGATATTTATAAATAAATTCGATATCAGGTGATAATTAGAATATAAATTCATATGGTGAATTTATATTGGAATATGGAAACAGGGTTGAGGAAAATAGTAGATTCTATTTTTGAAATGAGAATGGTTAGGAAATCGACAAGGACTCGATATGTTGTGAAATCGAGAGGAAGCTATAAAGTAAATTGGTTATCGAAATTTTAAAAGTATATTACAAATTTTAAGAAGTGAATTTGTTTTAAAAGGAAAATTTTATTATTTTAAAACTATGGGATTTTAAACTAGTTGAGATTGAAATACCCGTAAGTCGATTTTTAAATATGAAGTATTTCTTTTTTTGTAGTAGATTCTAACTTTTGAAATCAGCTTTGAAAATTTATTTATTTAACTAAAAATGAGTTACTGATGTTTATAAAAGTGTTTTTTTCGATATTTTAAATAATTATTCGAACATGTGTTAACAATAAATTATTTTTCTTTAAAATACTTATTTTATATATGTTAGAGTTTGAGTGATTGAAAATTTTATTTTATAAATTTTCTCGAGGTTCAAAAAAGGGGTTTATAAGGCATATGTTTTGAGGAGAGGAAAATTTAAATCGGAATTCCGGAAATTTTAGAATAAGTCACGGGATAATTCTGAAAACGTTAATATTGAAAGGATTTGGAAAATAAGACTGGTAATATTTTCCTAAGTGTAGAAAATAGAAATTTGGAAATATTTCTAAGTGTTGAGTTGTTGGGAGTATCCTGTTACGGATTTGAGTATTTGAAAAATTGTTTTCAAATGTTGGGAGGAATTTTTATATCTTTTAAAGAAATTTTGGAAGTAAATATCGTGGAAAAATTTATATTAAGGCCAGATGATTGCTTATGGATGTTTAATTTGATAGTTAAATAACCGACTATCAATATTGGCCCATTTCGTTAATCGATTCGAAGAGACCAGGATCAGATTTAATTATCCGGAAACCACTTCGATCTGGTTTGAACGTAATGAATGAATACCATGAAGATGATGAAGACGGTGATTCGGTTTGTCCAGACCCAGGATAACTTGTATGGATGAATGCTATCAGCACACTGTCATTAGAGGACGATGAGCATTCTAAGTAAAATCGTTCTTGAAAAGGTAACGCTTAGCCTCGAGCCTCATCAACCGGGAATGACTGAAAATCAGGGGAGATGCAGCAAGGCTAAGTGGGTCACACCCAAGTAGGGTAAGGTTACCCCTATCTAGAGATCTAGAGTCCCTTTTTATTCGGCTGTGTGGTGTGGTTGCTGATCCTAACCACGGGGTAATCTTATTTGGACTATCCAGGTTAAGGGTAGTCCAGTCTTTTGTAGCAGGGGATCCCGGAGTGGTCCTCGGTACATTTTTCTAGAGGTGTACTGTGACAGGTGGTACCCCAGTGCCTAGTCATTCAGTTGGAATCCATTCTCCAATACGAGCTTACGGTTTTTTTTGTAGAGCCTGGTATGCTGGAATTTAATTAATGTAACAATTTCGGCTATTTGAATAAGTATTTGTATTTAGACACTATTATAATATCACTGGATTTTCTATAAAAATATTTTGGTAAGGTAAAAACCCATCGTGTTTATGTGTGACACGGTCTTACGAGATACCATTGGTTTTCAAAGGATTTTGATAACTCTAATAATTCAAATTGAGTGTGTTTTCTCATGCTGGTTTTCCAGACTGACTCGGATGTTATTTTATTATAATGCTCAGGTCAGGCCGAGTACTATAGATTTAGGAAAAAGCTATGGAGCTTAGGAGACGAGCTGAAGGATTTCAGATGTATTTCCGTACTTGACTTATATTCCGCTGTGTAAGGACAAGTTATATAACTGTTCGGTTTGATGTATTGATTGTTGTACTCTGCTGATTGTAAGTATTAAACAGTTACAAATTCTTTTGTGTATAAATCTGTGATTATATATTATATTTTGTTCCGCTGCGATGATGAGATTCTATGTTGTTATGTTCTATTTCTTCTTCTACCTTTCTTTTTCTTACCCTAAAGGTTCGTATTTTTGTCTACTTTGAGTTGAGCTGAGGTGAAATATTGTCGATCAAAGGGGTACGGATTTGCGGGTCTAGACAGTTGGGATTCTTGGTTTCCACTTTCCTGCTTCCCTCTTTCTTCCGAAATTTCCTCCTCCGGATCCTTTAGACTGCTCCAGCTTATTTTGAACATTGACCTGGACCTTGCTAGAGTTGTCGCCAGATTGCTTTACTGCAATGTTGCTTTGCACCACTTCCTTACTGGGCCCTAGCGCACTGCTTCGCCTTATCCACTTGGCCTCTTCCCTTCTCATGAATTGTTTCCCCTTTGAATAAAAGCGCTCCAGAGTAGTCGGAGGTTTTCCTGCCAGCCAATCACCAAACTCTGAGTTCGGATCTACTCCTCTCATCACGACCATAAGAATAGCATGGTCATTCGGATTGCTAACTTCGGTAGCAGCAACGTGAAATCTTTGCAAATAATACTTTAACGACTCCCCGGGAGCCTGGATCACACTGGATAGAGACATCACATCCTTTGGGCGAGTGGCATGGATCCTAAACTGCTCCACAAATTTCACCGCTAACTCATCAAACCTGGAGATCGATCGCGGGGGATGTCTGGTGAACCACATGGTAGCGATCCCGGACAAGGTTATTGGGAAGCATCTGCATTTGGTCGCATCATTGGCCCGTGCCGAATCCATCATCCACTCATATCCCATTATTACTGTCGGGGATCAGTTTTCCCTTCATAAGCTGGAATAGTAGGCATACTGAACCTCCGGGGGTACTCAGCCAGTAGGATAGCATCTGTGAACGGAGTATGGCTCCTAGATGCGCCCCAATCATCGTTAGACAAGCCTTGATTCTTCCTCATCAGTTGTCTGACCATAGCTGATAAATCTGGAGTCTGGATGGGAGGTGGCAAGTTGGTATCCGTCCTGCATGATCGTTCCGACTGGTGCCTCCTCGGCAGGCGATCATCTAAGTGCACATCCCAAGGATCCGCTTCACTATAACCCCGGCGAGGCGGTGGGCCAGCTCCCAAGCACGCTCCAGATCCTAAGTTTCCTCCTCCAGGTTGGGAGTGACTCCCCAGGTGTAGATGAGGAGCTATGGTTCCACGTAGGGAATCTGGATCATTCTGGTTGGTTTGCTCTTGGCGAGTCATCACCAATTGCTCCGTTGCACCAGTTCGTGTCGTTTCGATCCTACGGCGTCTATGCCTGTGGTGTTCATCTGACGAAGCGGAGCTGTCGGATGATGAGTAGGAAGCTGGGCTTCCACCAGCGTTCTGACGCTGTTGCTGAGCGATCTGGGTCATCAGGTTGGCATTCGTTTGAATCTACTCGTTAAGCTGTTTCCTGCTTTCCACGAGCTCCCTCATCAGCTCATTGAACTCTGCCCTTGTGACGGCTTCTGGTTGGTTTGGGATGGTGGTGGGCTCTGCACCTGCATTAGCTTGCTGATTACTAGGTCTCACTTGCTGGACGCTGGCGGTTTCATTAACATCTGCGTTGTGAGAGGCGGATTTGGTTACGTGTCTTGCCATCTTAGAGTTATCTGTGGGAACTCTGAGTAGTATCTATGGACTCTTGAGAACGAACTTGGATCTCCTTCAGGGGATTTCCTCAATCCAGTAGCAACAAAGCAGATCCTAACAGCCTAAGAATGGACGTTCTCAGTGAAGGCACCAAAATGTTAGCACCAAAATTGGTCACTAACACCCTTATATAGAATTGTGTAGAGAGATTAATGAAGAAAAAAAATTAAAATAGAGGAGTAACACAGTAGAATGCAAAAACAACAATAGAAACAAGAATACTAGGTTTATAGTGGTTTGGCGTAACTGCCTACATCCACTTTGAATGTGATCTTTATTACTTTTCCAAACACTTGAGTACAGATACAATTCGTAAACAAACAACTCAAACAAAAGTTTGAACTGAAAGGAGCGAGTACAGAAATTGGCAGAGTATCCCTAAAGTTCTCCCAAAAAAGGTCCCCTTAACTGTACCCCTACCCCTTTATTTATAGACGAAGATAGGCTAGTCCCCCTATGCAGGCCCAAAACCAAGACACTTCGGCCCACAGTAGGAAATTCGTGTTCACCGACCCATGTATATCGACCCCCTATGACTGAACCAGTAGCCACTGAGCCAGTCTATCCGAACCATGAGTTCCTCGTGCATGACTTGAAGCAAAATCTCCTATGACTCGGAGCAGCTAGGGATGTAGCCCGAAGTGAAGAAAGGCCGACTGCGTTGCCCTACTGGTAATCTGCTAACTTCCTTGATCGAACGATGAATGGCCAACCCACCCTAGCCTTCTCTCCATGACCGAGCAATATACAATGAGCAACCCGGTCCAAGACAACGAGATTAGATCCAAGCTGCCGAGCCGTACGCGTCGAACCACTTAGGCCGAACCACCTTGGCCGAGCCACCTTGGCTTATCTATCTTGGTCGATCCACCATGTCTACACTCCAACACCGATCCACCTTGGCCGAGCCACCTTGGCCAACTTTCTGTTACTCTATCCAGTGTGATCTAGGCTCTGGGGGAGTCGTTAAAGGACTATTTGCAAAGATTTCACGTTGTTGCTACAGAAGTTAACAATCCGAATGACCATGCTATTCTTATGGTTATGATGTGAGGAGTAGATCTGGACACAGAATTTGGTGATTGGCTAGCAGGAAAACCTCCGACTACCTTGGAACGCTTTTATTCAAAGGCGAACCCATAACGATTTTCTCTAATCTATAAGATTATTCGGGTATGTATCATTTCAACCCATAGTGATTTTCCTAACAACAAACTAAGGGAACTTGCAGTGTGATAACAACATATATAATAACATAACATCCAATCATCCAAAATGTCAACAAATAAACATCCATCACAATCAACATCCAAATCAGTCAATAAATCACAACCATTAACTGGTTATCAATATCAGGTATCTAACTATCAATTTAATCTCAATATTAATTTAAATTGCAATTTAATTCAAATTAAATTTAAATTACCAAATGACAATAAAAAAATTCTTGTCAATTCATAAATTTAATTCAACTAACAAAAGAAGGTTTAGTATTTGCGAGTGGATTAAATCACTCACATTTGATTTATCTTCGATTTAAAATCCAATAAAAGCCCAAAAATATAACAGTCTCCAAATGTAACCAAACCAATTTCATATCGTTCGAAATTCCTATACAAACCCAACGCAAGAAACCGCGTCCAAATTGGAGCTCGTATGCAAAAGTTATTATGGTTAGAAGTTTGAAATTATAAATTTAAATAAATATAACAGAAGGATAAATTAGTAAATTTAATAACCTTGCAAACCCTAACTGTATGCGCTCTACCCTTGTTCAACACCATCAACCGCCATCTAAAACCCACCGCCGCACGCAGCCAAACGCCTCTTTACCTCGATCAGACAACGCCGCCGCCAAGGCCACCTCCGGCCGACTCCATAACCTACGCGCGTGATCCTCATGTTCACCAGACCCGGAGCACCGCCGCTCGCCTTCATCCTCGTTTTCTGGCGAACTCCAAAGACTAGGCAACGAATGACCACCATGGATTGATTCCATTCATCAAGCTCTACACCGTTGTTTGCGCCAAAAATGGTCACAAACCCCAAATATCGTGAAAGCACCAATGTGTGAACACAAATTAGCAGTATATAATCACAGATCAAAGATCTAAGTAATGTAGAGGATAAAAAGTGAAGCATAATGAACTTAAAACGGAAAGAAATAGACAGAGACACAAGATTTATAGAGGTTCGGCTATCACCGGCCTACGTTCACTCCAAAAGTTAATCTTTTATTGATGTTCTTTGCTGATTACAACGGATTACAGCAGTAATTTTCGAGTATAAACAGTAAAGTTGAGTTCAATCTTGATTTTGGCAGAGTCTAGACATTGAAAAGCCAAAAGATCCCCTTTCTGTAGGCTCTGGAGTGCTATTTATAGATGTAGGAGGCTGATATCTCGCTAAAACTCCGGGAGACTTCTTCTGGCATGTGAGTGGGCCCACGCGACTGATCCCATGAAGTTTCGGCCCGATCCGTGATCGATACGAACATAACTCATATCGATCAAGATTTTTTCCAATGGAGTCGAAACTTGCTATGAACATTCTTTGGCTTGTACGTAAGCTCCTGTGAAAATTTCATAGCATTTGGACTTGTGGATCTCCAGTTATGATCAATACGAAATGGAGACTTTCGGCGGTTCATTTACTTCGAATCGATCTATTAGACTCGATCCATTCGAATCGATCAATGCACGTGCCTAGGTGATGACTTGGCCCTATCTTCAAGGTTCGATCCACTTTCCATGCCATGTTGAACGCTTCCTCCTTCGAATCATGCACATTCTTCGTTCATTTTAGTCATATTCGTGTCCATCAATCTGCTAATGCCCTTGGTCTTCTTCGAACCGATGCACGAGTGTGTCCTTCGTATCGATTGAAATCGATCGATACGAAATGCTTGTCCAAATCTCCACGACCAATGCTCCATCCTTCATATTGATTCCAGCCCCGATCGATACGAAATGCATCGTCATGCCTCATCATCTCATCAATGCGAACAACATCGATACGAAAACCGTAGCCTGAATCCATTCGATCGATGCAAACGTGTCGACCCAAAATAAGCGACTGAATCCATCTTCATCGATACGAACCGTATCGATACGAAATACATCGAGGTGAAACCTTCGAGTCGAACAAACCATCTTGCGCCCCTCTACTCAACCCGGGTTCACTGCTATCGAGTCAAAACCCATCTGGCCTTCCTACTGATCGATACGAAGGCGCTGTTCGTATCCATGCTGATCGATACGAATGCATTGTTCGAATCAATCAATTGTCTTGAGCAAATGAACTCCTTTTGACCTGGAATCTGAAACGTGGTTTCTCCTAGCCTTGATCACCATTCCCAATTGATCCCGCCTTGATTGGAGCTCGGTCAAATTTTGACGACATCGATCAAAGCCTTGTTTCCAATCGATTTCCAATCCGGATATCCATCCTTTCTTGCTAATTTGTTGATATTCCAGCCTTGACCAAAAGGTGGGATAACATTTGCCCCCCAAAACATGCCTTGTGATAAGAAGGGGTGTTTTGAATAGTTCAGAATCCAATATCTGAAGTCCGTAGCCATATCATCCAAGTGCACCATTCTTGACTGCTCCGAGTCGATGTCTGATTCCAAATCCAGTAACCACGGCTTCAGCCAATTCCATATCCATCCGAACTCGTCAGCCGAGTTCTAATACATCCTCATCTAATGACTAATAATCGAATCCGGGACCTCTCCGGGTCGATATCCAAATCCGTAACCTCTCCGGGTTCTTGCCAAGCGCAATCCACACTTGACGACCGTGGCCTAGTGTCCCTGGGCATTAAATAATTGCCATGGCTTAAGTCCTAAGCCGAATCTTGGTCGCTCTAGACCCTTGTCGAGCATAGTCCATACTCGACGATCATTTATAAAAAACCAGATAAAAATTCAATCAAAATCCAATCCAAAATCCAAATCAAATCAGAAAACCAAAAATCCATATCAGAAATCCAAATCAATATCCAAAACAGAAAACAATCATCCAAACGAATGTCCAAACCATAAAACAAACAAAACCAGGAGTTCAAACGGAATTCCAAAACCGAACCAAAAAAAGCAATTGTCCAAACCAAAAGAAGAAACGGATTTCACAAACCATAGCATCGTGGTTTATCGTCAGTCGGAGCATGCCTAGGGGCCATCTCCGTCCCCGTACATGAGTAAATGACTTGGCCGTTTGCCAATAATTCGCTACTTATTTCATATCATCCCGGTCAATTGATAACCAATTGACCATCATTCCTGGGCCTCGTGCCATCATTGTTTGAGGTAGACGGTGGTTGCTCCTGTTCCACCGCCGCATTCCGAGCCCCGACATATTGTCGTAACTGCCCATTCCTTACATGCTCCTCAATAATGTCCTTCAGATGCCTGCAACTGTTGGTATCATGTCCGTCTAAATCGTGAAAAAGACAGTGCCTTCCTGATGCCCTTTCTCGTTCTGAGGGCTCTCTCCTAGCCGGCCTTCGATAGGGAAGGCGATTCCGAGTTTCCATGAATATCCGTTCCAATGTTTCGTTTAATCCTGTGTAAGTGGAAAACCTTGGTTCCCTCCATCGCCTCCTAGCTTTTCCCGATTCGTCATCCAGCTTCCTTTTTGCTTTATCTTTATCCGAGCCTCCATTGGATGGCCCACCATCCTCAGCTGCGTTCACCTCCTTTAACTTCATATCCGAACATGCATCTTCCTACTGAAGGAATCTCTCAGCTTCGTGAAAGAATTCCTCGAGATCCATTGGTGGATCCCGTGTTAGAGATACTTTGAAATCTGAATCCTCTCTAACTCCTCATACTGCTGCCATTAAAACCATCGATGGATCCGGCCGATCTACCGAAGCAACTGCTGCATTGAACCGAGTTAAGAAAGCTCTGAGTGATTCATCCGCCCTTTTCTTTACTGACGTTAGCGTCATCACGTTCTTCGGCCTTTTGATATGAACCCGAAATTGCTTCAGAAATCATTCCACCAATTCTGTCCATGTCCTGATAGATCCTTCCTCCAACTGTTTGAACCACATCGCGGCTATATCCGTTAAGTATAGAGGGAAACATCTGTCCATAACTTCCTCAGATGCCCCCAGCACTTCCATATGTCTTATGTACCTCATCAAGTGATCAGTCGGATCAGCCTTGCCACTGTACATTTCCAAAGTAGGTAGCTTGAACTCTGGTGGATTCCGAGCAATTCTGATGTCCCGAGTAAACGGACACCTATTTACTCCTTCCAGATCTCTGTTTGTCAAGCCTGCACGCATAGTTCGTCTGATAATCTCAGCTAGTCCAGCGTCGTCCGTCAAGGGTTGCCCCCCGAGTCTCCGAGGGAATTCTAGTACATACTCTTCATCCCGCGCTCCTACATTCCTGCCAACATCTTGTTGTGTGGTGTCACCTGGAATTCCTCCATGGATTGGTCCATTGTTGCCGAATGGCGTGCCCCCATGTCTGGATCCATCCAGATTTGCAGTTGCGTGCTGATCGGGGGTCGTGCCTTGTTGAGCTGCTCCATTCGATTGTTTGTTTGGTCCTTCTACTTCAGCTCCGTGGATCCGAACTCCTGAAGCTCCAGCTGTTCCTACTTGCCCAAACTGCCTGAGGAGGTTCTGCATCATCTCCTCCTGCCTTTTCAGAAACTCTTCATGCATAGCTCCCATCATCACCTCCATCTCGTCTCTGGTGATGAAAGCTGAAATCTGATTAGCCCCTGATGATGCCTCCTGGCTTCCTTCAGGCTGACTTCTCTTGGCTCTTTGTCTTCTACTTGATTGCCTTGTCATGGCTCTTAATCTGAATCCTTAAACCTTCATCTGAACTCCAAATCTGGTATAGCGGTCTTGAGTTCAACTCTCAGTGAAAGCACCAAAATGTTTGCGCCAAAAATGGTCACAAACCCCAAATATCGTGAAAGCACCAGTGTATGAACATAAATCAGCAGTATATAATCACAGACCACAGATCTAAGTAATGTAAAGGATAAAAAGTGAAGAATAATAAACTTAAAACGGAAAGAAATAGACAGAGACATAAGATTTATAGTGGTTCGGCTATCACTGGCCTACGTCCACTCCAAAAGTTAATCTTTTATTGATGTTCTTTGCTGATTACAGCGGATTACAGCAGTAATTTTTGAGTATAAACAATAAAGTTGAGTTCAATCTTGATTTTGGCAGAGTCTGGACGTTGAAAAGCCAAAAGATCCCC
Organism: Allium fistulosum; assembly: GCA_030737815.1. Lineage (NCBI taxonomy): Eukaryota > Viridiplantae > Streptophyta > Magnoliopsida > Asparagales > Amaryllidaceae > Allium > Allium fistulosum. Next base: position 393,115,549 of record CM060901.1, read on the forward strand.
TTTTTGTAGGCTTTGGGGTGCTATTTATAGATGTAGGAGGCTGATATCTCGCTAAAACTCCGGGAGACTTCTTCTGGCACGTGAGTGGGCCCATGCGACTGATCCCATGAAGTTTCGGCCCGATCCGTGATTGATACGAACGTAATTCGTATCGATCAAGATTTTGTCCAATGTAGTCGAAACTTGGTGTGAACATTCTTTGGCTTGTACGTAAGCTCCTGTGAAAATTTCATAGCATTTGGACTTGTGGATCTCCAGTTATGATCGATACGAAATGGAGACTTTCGGCAGTTCGTTTACTTCGAATCGATCTATTCGACTCGATCCATTCGAATCGATTAATGCACGTGCCTAGGTGATGACGTGGCCCTATCTTCAAGGTTCGATCCACTTTCCATGTCATGTTGAATGCTTCCTCCTTCGAATCGTGCACATTCTTCGTTCATGTCAGTCATATTCGTGTCCATCAATCTGCTAATGCCCTTGGTCTTCTTTGAACCGATGCGCGAGTGTGTCCTTCGTATCGATTGAAATCGATCGATACGAAATGCTTGTCCAAATCTCCACGACGAATGCTCCATCCTTCATATTGATTCCAGCCCCGATCAATACGAAATGCACCGACATGACTCATCATCTCATCGATGCGAACAACATCGATACGAAAACCGTAGCCTGAATCCATCCGATCGATGCAAACGTGTCGACCCAAAATAAGCGACTGAATCCATCTTCATCGATACGAACCGTATCGATACGAAATACATCGAGGTGAAACCTTCGAGTCGAACAAACCATCTTGCGCCCCTCTACTCAACCCGGGTTCACTGCTATCGAGTCGAAACCGATCTGGCCTTCCTACTGATCGATACGAAGGTGCTATTCATATCCATGCTGATCGATACGAACGCCTTGTTCGAATCGATCAATTATCTTGAGCAAATGAACTCCTTTTGACCTGGAATCTGAAACGTGGTCTCTCCTAGCCTTGATCATCATTCCCAATCGATCCCGCCTTGATTGGAGCTCGGTCAAATTTTGACGACATCGATCAAAGCCTTGTTTCCAATCGATTTCCAATCCAGATATCCATCCTTTCTTGCCAATTTGTTGATATTCCAGCCTTGACCAAAAGGTGGGATAACAGCCGTGGTACCCTCCGATCGTCTTATAGATAAAGATCCACTGTTGAATCCCAAGCCCTAAAACAAACTGCTGAAACTTCTTCAATGATTTCTTGTCACAGCACACCCCAAATCAAAAAATGAATCTCAGATCTAGAATACGTTCGTCGAGGGCTTTTCGACGATATATAATTTGCTATGGTTTGAGTTGTTTGAATTTTTGAGTTTGATTTGAAAATTGAAATTAAGGTTTTGATGTTTTGACACTTGAGAAGGAGGAACAGATGAGAAGAGAAATAGAGGTACGTACATAAATAAAATGAAAGGCTGCTAGGGTTTGAGTGTATATATATATATATAGATGGATAAGAACGAATGGACAGATCAGATTGGGTCAAAACGATAGAACGACCAAAAAAGCCTGTTTCGTTCCCGAAACGAAAATAGGTCATCAGATATATCGAAATATAGGTTTTCGATATTTTTAAACTCAATGGAACTAGTTTCAAACCCCAATTCCATTGTATATAGAAGTTAGCTTTTAAAATCAAATTATATTCATTTAAATTCTTTTAAATGATTTCTACGCATTTCGAGCTCGCACGATCAAACGATATGTCCGATCGCTACGAAACTTGAAATCCTACAATAATTCACTGTTATAGATCCGATGAAACTAGTTTCGTCGAAATCCGAGGCAGTGTCCAAAATGGCTAATATTCTCGTGAATAAAATAAATTATTAATAAAAAATCGATTTAATCACTATTAAATTAAAATTTAAAAGTTAACAATTTTATCATTCTTGATTACATAGAAATTAATAATCTTTTAAATTTAAATATTCCATGTTAATCTCAAGATTTAGACATTACATTAATTTCAGCTTCAAATTACAACTATAATAAAATCCTAGTTAATTATATTTTAATTTCAATCAAATTCTTTTATTTCGATTTACACTCTTATTATTGAATCAACTATTACCTTATGAATTAATTTAACATAAGTTTACATTTTATTACATTCATATTCTACAGTTATCATCTTAACTCATATTAACTGCAGTATTTAATTTATTCCTTATTTAAAATTATAACCAAATTAACTTTATCATTATTTCAATTGATTGAAATTACACTAAAATAGTTGTCAATAACATTCAAACAACATTATCAAATCAAATTCTAATTATTTTTCTCATTAATAAATCATAAATTTTAATTTCTCACAAGTAAATTTCAGAATCTTATTTAATTTAATAGTTTTAATTATAAAAAATACGAGTCGTTACACTCTCACCCACTCAAAACTTTTTATCCTCAAAAAGGAACAAGAAGGAATTAAGAACTTTGATATATATTTTTTATTCAAAATAATCAATTTATAAACAATTAATTTATAGAATTTGGTTTAATAATAATTTGAAAATAACTCAACTTTCACAAAATTTCCAAGTCCTAAATTTACGAAAAATTTCGGCAGAGTTCCTTTGCACGGTTAGGTCCAGAAAAATAATAATATCAATAATTTCAATATATATAATATTTCAATAAAAAACATCCCAAACCATGGGAAAAACTATAAAATATCGTTCCAAAACCCGTAATTCGAAAACATACCTATTTGTCGGGCAAACAACTTTATTTATGAAATCAAAATCAGTAGCTATTACTTCCATAAACCTATATTTCACTTATAAAATCCAAAAGGGTGAGAATTATGTAAAAGAGAAAATATTTTAGTTGTTTCAATTAATAGCACAAACAACATATAATATAAAATAGACATATGCAAACAAAAGCAGTACAACCATCATATGCACCCAAAGAATCCATCACTCATCCATAGCAACCAAACTAATGGTTTGTCCAGGTTCAGAAACTTTTCATTGTACAAGAATGATAAATAAACTAACAAGTGTACCTTACGCTCAACAACCTTAGATAATTACTTAATAGATTATACATACAACCTTGAACAATTTGAAGTATCATTTCCCAAACTTCCCATCAGCTAAAACAACAAAGAATTTAAGTATTATTTAAATTTGCACGATGTACATAAATCTTTTATACACAATATCAATTCTAATCGCTTGCTTGAATACACACATTCCACTGTTGAACTAGTATTGTTAACCCGACCACTCTAGTGCGGACTCTGATCGGATTTCTTGATTCAAAATTTCTGTTTTACTTGCATAGCCATAAACAATGATAGAAAACTTCAAATTCATATCAAAAATTCGTATCAATTGTTCGTCGTCAAGAATCGAGTGAAAAAACGTAATTCGAACTGATGCGAATTACTACAAATCATGTAGTCAAATCTGAATCAGAACTGTTATGCGAATAAAATGATTTACGCACAATTTACAAATTTTATTCTATTAGTTTCTTTTCACATCACTATTTACCTTTCATTTGTTTTAATTCATTCATACAATAATTATCCTTTTTTATTTTTCTTCATTACTTACACAATTTATTTCCCATTTAATATTTGAAATCATCAATGAATCCATTATTAAAGTATTAATTACATTCCATTGCTGTTTATTTCACATTTATTATTTACTTATACCCTTGATATACATTTTAATATTAGTATTCATCAATGAATCATTTCATTCATTTTCTTGAGTTTATAATCATTTACTTAAAAAGTATTCACTTTTTCCTATTTAATTTAATCACTAGCATTTAAAAATATTAACTTATGTTTAAAATATTTCTTGTACATCATAATTCTTATTTGGAGACATGACTCCATTACTTAAATTTTACTTGTATAAAATTCTATTACATATTCATATTAACATTTCAACTTTTTAAACACTTCTGCTAAGTTTTATATATGATTTTAGAATGTAATTGAGTGTTATAAAAATTATCATATTACTTTTAGTTAGCCAAAAATATTTAATAATTTACATCTTCTAAATTTCATTACCTTTAATTTATAAGTGACAAATCTCCAATTTCTTTACAGTTTCATTAATCACTTAGCTTCTAATTCCTTATTTTTTAGTTTCCAACAATTAAATAGTTAAGATTTCATTCATTATAATTATTAAAATTTCTAATTTACAGAAACTTAATAACTAAATACCGGGTTCCATTTTCAACTCATCTTGAAATGATATATATACTCATACCTTTTATATATATCAAATCATATTTAAGAAAATAAAATTAAAATTTGTTTATCAAGACAAATATGTAGCGAAGCTACTATAGTGATCTTCCCACTTTGAAACTCAAAAATGAACGTCGATGATGTCGCGATCATCACCGAAATTATTTTCCAGCGACAGAAGAGGGGATTATAGAACTTATTTCCTTTTAAAATTCTTTTAAAACATTTCTTTAAAATCACATTGAAAATATTTATAACCAAAAATACTTCGAAATAATACTAATATTATCTTTCCAAAATCTTCTGAAAACCAATTTCAAAACTCTGGAACTTAAGTTCTCAAATTTCCAATTCATATTCACTTTATTTGTAAATTCTATTTTGCCACCAATATTTATAAAATTTCACTTCCTAACAAACAAACATATCTATTTATAAAAATTATTCTTTTATATGCAAAATATAATACTAGGTAAAGTTATTTCATTTACCTATATTTCAAAAACAATATTGTGTCAGTCTACCCTATTAAGTGTTTAGAAATCCCTATTGATGCCATAACGTCCTATGTACTGACCAGAATTCATAAATACTCAACAGAACAAATTAACACAATACAAAACATTTTTTATATCACTAACAAATACGCTCTCTCATATATATACTCTCAAACTCATTCTAGGGTATTAGTAACCCTATCTCTAATGAGTTAACCCCGAATAGGCTAAGGTATCTATAAACCAAAGCTCTGATACCAACTGTGACGAACCACCTTTTTGGATGGTTTAAATCGACAATAAATAAAACATGTCTAACTCAAACCATTCAAAATGGAGGATTGTCAATGGGATAAATAAGAAAATAAGAGAAAAAAAGGAAAAACAAAAATACAGAATCTCGCAATGGAATGACAAAATATAATAATCAAATAAACAGTTTATAAAGTTGTTTTACAAATAACATTTGATTACTCTTTTACAATACAATCAGAGTTATTCATATAGTAGGTATAATAGGAAAATGCAGTGGAACAACATGATGTAGTGGAATAACACTAATAATATAATACTAAACTCCGTCTTCATCCTCCAGGAATAATGTCTTCAAACACGGAAATGCTCAGGTTGACCCGAGCATAATGAAAAAACAAAACACTCGGATTAGAACTAAAATATTCTCATGTAAGTCAAATCAATATCGCGTGGAAAATGAGTGTAATGGCATCAAAGATGTTATGGGATTTCCATCTCCTATCAGGTGTATAATGTGAGTACAATAACTTAAGAGATGTTACGACATTTTTCCATCTCTTAAGGATCCATTAAACTATCTATATATATTAGTATACACTATATATGTAGTGTCCATCAGTAAAGTATAATATTAAAAATAGCGTTAAGGCGTTACCTATATCCTCCTTAACACATTTTATATAAGAATCATAGTCTATACAGTACTGTAAACTCCACCAAATCGGTGGGCTATCAGGGTGCACTTCATAGGTACGACACAAACCAAAATTATAGTGGGCTCGACAAGGCATATAACAAGGCACGCGAGGCAATGCCCATGGTAGGATTCTACCGTTTTGCATGCGTGGACTGGTCGTAACGCATAGCAGCTACTATCGCCCACCTTGGAACACACTCCCATAATCAAATAGAAGGTGGCTATCAAATCAATCACAAAGTAATAGATATGGTATCGAAGAAGCGTGTACGATCGAAGGAGCGACCTCACTTGGCATGGGATAGCTCCCGTTTTAGTCATATCAAGTTGACCCTAGGGTCAGGGCTACGTTCTTACCTCATACCAGTAGCGTTCGCCAACCATCCAACTTCGTTCTGGATTCTTCACCACATGCACAGTTGTTAAAGTGGTTTCGGAATTGGCAGAGAGTATGACAATATCCGACCCCAGTCTCTTTAACAACCAATCGTTATATTTTTCACACAGCGGTCATTTAAATTTTTTTTCAGAATAAATCCAGAAATAGTTTATACCTTCATATCAAGATTTCATATACTTGTTCCAAAAGTATAAATATATTCATAAATGCCGAGGAAGATTTCTTTCAATCAATTTCGAAAATAATTTATAAATCTCTCTTAAACCATTTATAAACTATTTATATGCTTTAAAACCATTTATAAAGCTATTTATAAATTCCAAAACAGTTTACAACTCTTCCCTTTTTGATAAATTTCTATGCAAATTCCTTTGAAATGTTTTCTAATCCCTTTACACAAGTTCTTTTATAAAACCCTTTATAAAATCCTTTAAAACCTTTATAAAACCATTATAAAATCCTTTATAAATTTGTTTTATAATTTTTTTTATAAAATATATTATAAATTCTCTGACAAAACTTTTATAAATTCCTTACAAAATTCTAAAATCTTTTACAGAAATCTTTTATTTATTAAAATTATTATAAAAGTCTATATTTATTATCTTAAATCAAAAACTATATTTATAATATTAAATTAAATTTAATATATATATATATAAACTATATTAAACATTTTATTAGATTAAATTTTAAACTATTTAAGATATATTTTTAAAACTAAATAAAATTATAAGTTAAAATCTTAAATTTACATTTAAAACCATATATTAACTTATAATTTGAAGCTTTAAAACATATAAATAAATTATTTTTCAAATATAAATTTTAAATCAATTCATTAAATAAAATTAAAAAATCATATTTATAAATCAAACATACTTTACTATTTAGAAAATAATTTAAAACCGACCAACTGTGTTTGTATATAATTTTCTACCCTATGGTCAAGTGATAGGGTATGTATCATTTCAACCACAAAATAGTTAAATTTTCCGAGTATATATCATTTCAACCCGTATCTCGAATCAATCATTTCCAAATTAATAAAATCGCACGGGTTTATCATTTCAACCCATAACGATTTTCCCTAATTTATAAGATCATTCGGGTATGTATAATTTCAACCCATAGTGACTTTCCTAACATCAAACTAAGGGAACTTGTAGTGTGATAACAACATATATAATAAACATAACATCCAATCATCTAAAATGTCAACAAATAAACATATATCACAATCAACATTTAAATCAGTCAATAAATCACAACCATTAACTGGTTATCAATATCAGGTATTAAACTATCAATTTAATCTCAATATTAATTTGAATGGCAATTTAATTCAAATTAAATTTAAATGACACTTTAAATTACCAAACAACAATAAAAAAATTCTTATCAATTCATAAATTTAATTCAACCAATATAAGAAGGTTTAATATTTGTGAGTGGGTTAATTCACTCACCTTTGATTTATCTTCGATTTAAAATCCAAATAAAAGCCCAAAAATCTAACAGTCTCCAAATGCAGCCAAACTAGTTTCATATCGTCCGAAATTCTGATACGAACCCAACGTAAGAAACTGCATTCAAATCCGAGCTCGTATGCAAAAGTTATTAAGGTTAGAAGTTTGAAATTAAAAATTTAAATAAAAATAATAGAAGGGTAAATTAGTAAATTTTATAACCTTGCAAACCCTAACAATACGCACTCGACCCTCGTTCAACACCATCAACCGCCATCTAAAACCCACTGTCGCACACAGCCACATGCCCCTTCACCTCGATCAGACAACGCCGCCGCCGAGGCCATCTCCGGCCGACCCCATAACCTATGCGCGCGAGCCCAACGTTCCCCAGAGGCGGAGCGCCGCCACTCACCTTCATCCTTGTTTTCTGGTGAACTCCAGCGACTAGGCAATGAATGGCCACCATGGATCGACTCCATTCGTCAAGCTCTATGCCGTGGTACCCTCCGATCGTCTATCGATGATGATCCACTGTTGAATCCCAAGCCCTAAAACGAACGGCCGAAACTTCTTCAACGATTTTTGATCACAGCACACCCCAAATCAAAAATGAATCTCAGATCTAGATTACATTCGTCGAAGGCTTTTCGATGATATATAATTTTCTATGGTTTGAGAAGTTTGAATTTTTGAGTTTGATTTGAAAATTGAAATTTGGGTTTCGATGTTTTGACAATTGAGAAGGAGGAACATATGAGAAATAGAAGTACGCATAGAAATAAAATGAAAGGCTGCTAGGGTTAGAGAAAAAAATCTATTTATATAGACAGATGGATAAGAACGAATGGACATATCGAATTGGGTCGAAACGATAATAACGACCTAAAAAGCCCGTTTCGTTCCCAAAACGAAAATAGGTCATCCAATATATCGAAATATAGGTTTTTGATATTTTTAAACTCAATGGAACTAGTTTCAAACCCTAATTCCATTATATATAGAAGTTAGCTTTTAAAATCAAATTATATTCATTAAAAAAAAATTAATTGATATCTACGTATTTCGAGCTCGCACGATCAAATAATAAGTCCGATCGCAACGAAACTTGAAATCCTACAATAATTTACTATTACGGATCTGATAAAACTAGTTTCATCGAAATCGGAGACAGTGGCCGAAATGGCTAATATTTTCGTTAATTAAATAAATTATTAATAAAAAATCAATTTAATCACTTTTAAATTCAAATTTAAAAGTTAACAATTTTATCACTCCTAATTACATAGAAATTAATAATTTTTTTAAAATTAAATATTCCTTGTTAATCTCAAGATTTAGACATTACATTAATTTCAGTGTCAAATTACAACTGTAATAAAATCCCAGTTAATTATATTTTAATTTCAATCAAATTCTTTTATTTCAATTTACACTGTTATTATTGAATCAACTATTACCTTATGAATTAATTTAACATAAGTTTATATTTTGTTACAGTCATATTCTACCGTTATCATCTTAAGTCATATTAGCTGCAATATTTAATTTATTCCTTATTTACAATTATAACCAAATTAACTTTACCATTATTTCAATTGATTGAAATTACATTAAAATAGTTGTCAATAACATTCAAACAACATTATCAAATCATATTCTAATTATTTTTCTCATTAATAAATCATAAATTTTAATTTCTCACAATATTAAATTTTGAAATCTTATTTAATTTAAAAGTTTTAGTTATCAAAAATACGGGTTGTTACATGAGACATGAAATATTTATATACCATGCTCTCTAGGTCATATGACCTTAGACTTGCAACCTATTCCTCTACCGTCTGGCATGTCATTGGCCCTGGTACTGATGCTGATATCAGTAATGACATGGGGGACTAGTTGTCTCTCATAGGATAGTAGCTTAGACATGTCTGTCTAACTCCTGTACTTTTTCTTTAGCTTCTGTATTAAGTGGTCTGGCCACTTCAAAACTAGTATTAGTTGTTTTGTGCCTATGCAGAACATCTGTTTTTTTATACGTTATTCAAGTGGTACGGTTGCTATAAAACCAACTGGCTTTGCCAAAAAAAATTCAATTATTTTATTAATGATGTTTAAAGACAATTAGTTGCTTATTAAGGTTGTTTAAAGAAAATAATTATTTATTATTGATTATTTAAAGCTAGTTAATTATTTTATCAGTAATGTTGCTTGAAAGTTAAATAATTATATTTTGAAAGTTGTTCAAAAGTTATTTTATTTTATTTGTTTAAAATATTTTAAAATTAATTATGATATTATTTAAAATGTTTTTAAAATTTATTATTATATTAGTTAAAATGTTTAAAATTTATCTTTATGACATTATATTTTTACTTATTATAACTAAATAATATTTTTTTTATAAAAGGATTTCTTTTATAAAAAGGATTTATTTAAAGAAGTTCATAAATTTGAAAGAGGTTTGGAATTTGAAAAGAAGTTGGGTTTGGAATGCTTTTAGAAAAGAAGTTTATGAATGGTTTAGCGATTTGAAAGAGGAAGTTTTATAAATGGGTTTTTGAGATTTATAAAAGAGTATTTCTATAAATAGATTGGAGATTCGTAAAGATGCTTTATAAATAGATTCGGAGGTTTATAAAGGAAATATTTATAATATAATAGAAATTTATGGAAAGGAATAGTATTTCGGGTTATTTATATCTCTATTCTAATGACAATTAAGTTTAATCATTTTAATCTGATTTTGAAATAAAAAATCTCTCTAAATGTTTGATGAATATACTTATACCATGTTATAAGTATGTGGAAAAGGTTTTTCAAGATTTGAAAGGAATGGTTTGTGAATATACTTATCCCGATGATAAAGTATATGAATATATTGATAAACATTTTGAAAAGAGAATTAATGAAAGATTAATTTAAGAGGCTTGGTGGTTTCCATGGAAAATGTAAATCTCTATTTTGAATGTTTGTTTTTTTGATAGTTAAATAACCGACTATCAAATCTTGGCCAAAATATGCAATCCTTTTTAATTTTGGTGATACGTAAATATTCCCTACTTAACACAAGGTTTTTAACTTTGGAAATATCAAGGAGAAACACGAAGATTATATGGTACAGTTACCATCAATGGTGCTATACTATATGTATAAACTCATTTTGTTCTTCTAGAACAAATGATGAGAAAATCCATCCACTTAAACGGTTAGGAGGTGATCTCCGCTCTTATATATTGTTTTATTATTTCCAAAAGAATTGGTATTGAGCATTGCAGAAATCGATCGATTGGTTTTGGAACAATCGGTAAGCAGGGGAGTGTACTTATAGAAGATGACTCAAAAATGTAACCACTCCAAAACCATATATGAATTCTATGCTTGGAGGAGATTCGAGTGAGGTTCGAGATGTTGAAATCCATGTGTGATTCTGAGACCCGTAGAGGTTTGGGAATCCATGTGTGATTCCGCGATCTGTTTTTAGATGTGGGAATCCATGTGTGATTCCGAGACCCATTGGGGTATGGGAACCCATATGTTATTTCTTGATTTGTTTTGAGATGTGGGAATATATGTATGATTCCGAGACCTATTAGGGTATGGGAATCCATGTGTGATTCCATAATCTATTTTGAGATATGGAAATCCATGTGTGATTCCCGAGACCCATCGGGGTATGGGAATCCATGTGTTATTTCATGATCTATTTTGAGATGTGGGAATCTATGTATGATTCCGCGATATATTGGGGTATGGGAATCTATGTGTGATTCCATAATCTATTTTGAGATATGGACATCCATGTGTGGTTCCAAAACCCATTGGGGTATGAGAATCTACGTGTGATTCCATGATCTATACGAGTAGCGAATCGTGTGTTGGAATGCCGAACTTAGCCTCACCTGCGAAATAACTAAAACCAGAGATAAGATGCATAGGTAGTGGTTTAGCTAACCCATTAGGGCATAGTCATCTCTTTCCTAGAGTTACCTACTGTTATCCGGCCTTTTGGGCTGGCTATATTTAGAATGACTGGATAGGTTAGACTAGAGGATCATCGAGGAAGACAGCCCGGAGAGATGATTATTAGGCTCAGAGATCAAGCGCAGGCAATGATATGAAGCGACAATCAACCGAGGCCAACGGATACTCTCCATAATATTCTAAGCATGGAATAATTCCTTCCCTAGACGGGGGTTCAGGGCCTATCCCTTTCCTTAGGGGATCAGTACATATCCTCAATTAATGTCCCAAGCTTGGTAAGATTGATACAGAGTGACAATGTAACAACCCGCATATTTATCGATTTTATATTTAAATATTATATCGTTAATCGGAATTTAGTCCGAAAAGTTACTTTTTGCAAACAGTCGAATTGGGACTCGAGACCACCTCCATTGAGTTCAAAATGACGTTTGCGATCTTTTTGAGTATGAACTTTGATATGTTTGGAGTTAGTGAAATTTTGATACTTTTTCATTTTGGGCTTAGGTTTGGGTTTCAACCCTATATTCTAACTCAAGCCCTTAGCTCCACCCCCACTTATCTTCATTCACTTCATTTTCCTAACACTTTTAAGCTCTAGATAAAAATGGTGGAGGAGAAAAAGAATTTGAATTCCTAAGCCCTAGTTTCCATTTGCAAATCAAGTTCTAGCTCCAAATTAATAGAAGAAGCTTTGGTAAGCCTCCTCCTCTTCTTCTCCAACTCATTCTTTTATCAATTTCAGAAATTCCTAAACCTAACTTTGGGAATGTTCTTCTTTTTGAGCATAGATTCAAGCTCATTTGGGTTGTGTTGAAGAGTGGTTGATTCTCCCTTTGCTTTCAAGCTCTTTCTTCATTGTTTTTGTGAAAAGGTGAGATTTTTATCTCACATCTATGACTATAACCATGTTTGATGTTGGGTATGAATTCCTAACACTATTTCATGTTCAATTGCTTTTGGTTTGAATTGCTTTGGCGAATATTTCAATTTTTGATGTTTTGAAGCCAAAACTTTGAAACTCCTTGCTTTGAATTGTGAACATGTTTTTGGTTGTGAATCGGAGAGCCTATAGGGCCATATTATCGATTGACAAAAGCCCCGAATTCCATTGCTCGATCGAGTGAAAGTGTGGGAGATTTCTCTCCCACTAGACTGAAAAACAATTTCAGCTCGTCACCAGACGTCTACAGGTAAGCTCAGACGTCTAGGGTCTATTTCAAGAAGTTCCCGAAACTTCCTGCAGACGTCTGAGTATTTACCTCAGACGTCTGGAGCATGTGACCTACTCTATTTCGCCAGTTTTTGCCTATTTATCTCGAGATTTCAATTTCCATCGATTCGTTGTTATCCGATTTGTCGTTATCATTTATTTTCTTCATTGATGACTTCTTTTCGGGATTTTGAGAATGTCCATTTTAATGGAATAGGTATTGATTTCTTTGGATTTGATTCACGTCTTCGAACGTGGATTTTGGCGATTGATTGTTTCCACAATCAATTTTGTGATTTGTCACTTTAAAATATAAAGGTTTTCTATACTAGTAGTAAATATTCAAACTCCTTTACAAAAACAATTTCAACTCTATTTTAAATATTAAAGCTCGTTTTCTCAAACCGTTTTTCTAATCTACTAGTATACACAAGCCTTTACTTCACTCGGATGAGAAATCGAATTAAACGACTTAGTAAAACGAGTGGTATGAAACGCTTGCATTCACTTCATCGGTTAGCTCTTGGACTTGTTCGATTGAACCCTTTTGTGACAATTTTCTAGTGAAGATCTACAGTTTGTTCGTAAATATTTAAGTTAAGCTAGTGGTTATGGGACATGAAGCTAAACTCATATATTTACTGGCTTAGTGTAATTGACACTTCTTGATGATCATGACGATCATTTTTGTGATTTAGACTAGCGATTGAGCGATGTCTCTTTGTCTGCAAGGGAGACTAGACCCCGCTTGTGTGATGTTTCACCATCACATATATGGGGTAGCACCCCATGGTCTTCGGGCCATTCGTGTGTCAAAGGCCTTCGGGTCATTCGTGTGTTCGAAAAATTAAATGGATAACTTCCATGAGATAGCTTCTCGTCCATGTGTTCGGACTTCCCCCTTTTTGTGATTTCTGGATTTCGTGTGTTGATTTCTGGAATTTGTTCTGGATTTCGTATGTTGATTTCTGGAATTTGTGCTTCACCAATTTTCGTGATTTTCATTGATATGTTTTATCAATTTTTGTGCATTGGTGAATTCGTGTGTTATTACCCCTTTTGAGGATTTGGATCTTTGAGAAGATTCTTATGATATTGATTAATCTCTTGTTGATTATCATTTACATACTTATAGTAGTATGCCATTTCAGTTATTATATTTTTATGCCATATCTCTTATTCTATATCATGTCATCTGATATTTATAACTAGACTGATCCATTTATTATTTTCTTATGAAATAATACTCGGGTCAGACCGAGATGTTACAGGTGTTTTCTGCTTGACTTCTCTCCAGGGATCTATTACTCTGACTTTTGGCTAACTACTTAGATTAGTAGTTTTTTTGTTGTATACATTGAGATATAGACTCCGTGATGTATACTTATTCTTTTGTATAGCTTGTAGCTATTATTTTGTATTATGTGGATCTTGTTAGACCACTACTCTAATGTACACTTTCATGTGTTATATATTCATATCTTCTTCCGCCTTTGTGATATGGATGTCTGTGACTGGTTTGGGTTATGTTTATTTCTATATTTGTTTTCGAAGATTATATATAGCCATTGTGTGATAGCTTTGAGTTTGTATCGGTATGTCGGATTTCCTCCTTAAATAAAATGCATGCTATACTATCTGACATATCGGTGCTCGCACAAAGAAGTTACATGGTTGGTCGCTCCTCAGCAGCCTTATTCTCCGTGCTAGTTGACAGCATTACTCCGTAGTGTTCTTGGCTAGCGTGGGTATAGAGGTGGGGCGTCACAGCTTGGTATCAGAGCCAAACTTCGGAACAAAGTAGAACAAAGTAGAATAACTTAACAAGATCATCGTCCTAAGTCCAACTTAGGAGTCGTGCCTTAGGATTTAATTCGAGTCTTCGTACCGATTCATCCTATTTCCTTTTAAGTATCCTTGTTTTATCAATCAAGATTTGCTTGATATTTATTTGGAGAATAACTTTTCTTCTTTTCTCTTTCTAAAAGAAGAGAATGTCTAGACCAGGTCGTCCTAGAGCTGGACCGTCTACTATCACTCCCCCGGATGGAGTTTTTATGACTGCCCAACAACTTCTGGATTTAGTAAAGAATGCTCAAGCAGTTGGTCCTAATCAGGAACCTACCCATCCTAAGTCTGGATTTGCACGCTTGTGCAACGATTATACCAACTTGGGTGGGAAACCATTCAAAGGTTCCAAAACTATTATTGAAGTCCAGGCTTGGTTAAGAACATGCGATCGAATCTTTTCTCGCATGAATCTTATCGATCTTCACCGTGTTCAGGTGGCCTCCAGTATGCTCCAAGAGAGAGCATTGGATTGGTACGAACTTCTTATTTCTGAAATTAATGAAGCAGATCTCTCCTGGGAGCAATTCCGGGAACGCTTCGAATTAAAATTCGTACCAGAAGCAGAGAAAGTGACTTTGGCTCGTCGTTTCATAGACCTTGTTCAAGGTGAATCCTCTGTGACAGATTATGTCGCATCCTTCGAGTCACTGTCTAAATATGGGATTGAATACATCAACACCCCATTGAAGAAGAATCAAAGATTTGTTTATAGCTTAAACAAGAATCTCAAGAAGCCATTACTTCTAAAATTAGAAGTTTCTTTCGATCAACTCATAGATATCGCTCTTCGTCTTGAAGAGGCTGATAAAGACAGTGATGTTGAAGTGGTGGCTGCTAAACCAAACTTCAACAACAAGAAAAGGCCTAACAAGTTCAAAGGCCCTTATCCCAGCAAAAAGGGTAAACAAGCAACTCCTGTCGCAAAGACACTTTCCCCCAGTGATGGGAAATGCTTCAACTGTGGCGCTAGCGGCCATTTTGCGAACAAGTGTTCAAAGCCCCGTTCTTGTCGCTATTGCAAAAGTCCGGATCATTATATGCATCTATGCCCTAAGCTTCCAAGCAAGCAGGAGGGAAAGTTAAACGTTGCTCAAGCCCCTGGAAACACATCTCGCGGTCAAGGTATGTCTCATTCTGTCCTTGATGGCATTATTATATTCCATGATCAACCTATTAGAGTTCTCTTTGATACGGGTGCATCCCATTCTTTTATATCAAAGGAACTTGTCGATACTTTTTCTTTAAGTGTTGTTGCTTTAATGACTTCTTTAAGAATTGCGAATCCGGTTGGTGGATCCGCAACTCTTAGTTTGCTTTGTAAAGATGTGGAGATTATTTTGTGTGATTTTCCTTTCCTAGCTGATTTGCATGTCATGCGTTATCTAGGCTTTGGAATGATTTTGGGTATGGATTGGCTTAACCGTTATGAAGCTTATATCCTATGTCCCGAGCGGACTATTTATCTCCGACATCCACTATCTGTTAAGCAGATTTCTATTATTCTTGAAGATTCGGATTCCACTTTGGTTGCATCTTTATATTCTTTAAATCCTCGTGATGATGATAATGATGATGAGGAAGATGTCATTTCTAGTATTCACGTCGTTCGTGAATTTTCCGACATACTTGAGCCCGTTTTAGGATTACCACCTAAGCGAGCAATTGAGTTCAAAATTAATCTTATACCTAGAGCTCAACCTGTTACTCGTCCTCCTTATCGCATGTCCAATAAAGAAAATGAGGAGATGCGCAAACAATTATCCGAATTGGAAGCGAAGCAATTTATTCAATCTAGTTCCTCTCCATGGGGAGCTTTGGCTATTTTTGTGAAGAAATCTGATGGTACACTTAGGCTTTGCGTTGACTACCGCAAACTTAATGATCTCACCATTAAGAATAAATATACCTTGCCTCGGATTGACGATTTGTTCGATCAACTTAGTGGTGCAAAAGTCTTTTCACAATTGGACTTAGCAACTGGTTTTCATCAGCTTCGTATTGCAGAGGATAGTAATCCTTTGACTTCGTTCCGTACTCGTTATGGATCTTATGAATGGCTTGTTATGCCATTTGGTTTGACGAATGCTCCAGCTTATTTTGTTGACCTTATGAATCGAGTTTTCAAAGATTTCCTCGATCGATTTGTTCTCATCTTTATTGATGATATTCTTGTGTATTCAAAGACCGTGGAAGAACATGAAGAGCATCTTCGGATTGTGTTGGAAACTCTTAGGAGTAATCAATCTAGTGTGAAGTTTCTCGGTCATATTATTTCTGAATCTGGAATATCAGTGGATCCTTCAAAAATTGAAGCGATTCAAAATTGGAAGAGACTGGAGAACGTGACTGAAATCCGTAGCTTTCTCGAATTGGCAGGATATTACCGCCGTTTCATAAAAGACTTTTCTAAAATTGTCGTGCCCCTTACTGGCTTAACAAAGAAAGGTGTTAAATACATTTGGTCGGACAAATGTGAAACTTCTTTTCAGAAATTAAAAGAACTCCTTTCTGATGCTCCTATTCTTGTTATTCCCGAAGGGAATCAAGATTTTGTTGTTTATACCGATGCTAGTCGCGTTGGTTTGGGTGCCGTTCTTATGCAAAAAGAACGTGTTATTGCTTATGCTTCTAGGCAATTGAAGCCGGCTGAGACTAGATATGCCACACATGATTTAGAACTCGCGGCTATCGTTTTCGCCCTTCGAATTTGGCGACATTATCTTATGGGAGAGAAATTTATACTTTATACTGATCATAAGTCTTTGAAATATTTATTTTCGCAAAAGGAACTTAATTTGCATCAACAGCGTTGGCTCGAATTCCTTGCCTCTTATGATCTTGATATTCTTTATACTCCCGGAAAGGGAAATCAAGTTGCCGATGCTCTTAGTCACAAGCAACAAGCGGTTGTCTCAATGATGCTATCCGAATGGAATGATCTCGAGGTTTTATCCACTTGTGAAATTCGAGATAGTGTTTTTGAGTTATGTTCATCTCTTGTTTTATGTAGCCTTGAGGCTCATCCTTCTCTTTTAGACCGCATTCTTGAAGCTCAAAGGCTAGATCTCGAATTAGCTCTTCTTGGCCGAAATATTAAGGATAAAGTTGATATTGAAAGTTTGAAAGACTTTGATATTGATTCTCGTGGCGGCTTTCGAAAATTTGGTAGACTTATTATGCCAAATATTTGTGATCTTCGTAAAGATATTCTAGAAGATTCTCATCGTTCCAAATATTCCATTCATCCCGGTAGCAGTAAAATGTACGCGGATATGAAGCAACTTTATTATTGGGAGGGAATGAAATCTGATATCGCTAACTTCGTTAAGTGTTGCATGACTTGCCAACTTGTCAAGGCCGAACATCAAAGGCCCGGTGGGTTATTGCAACCATTGGAAATTCCAATTTGGAAGTTGGATCAGATTTCCATGGACTTTATTGATGGCCTTCCCCGTTCTCGTTCGGGTCATGATAGCTTATTGGTGATCGTTGATAGACTTACTAAATCCGCCCATTTTATTCCGAACCGAACTGTTCCTCTTCTGGCCAAACTCTTTATTAAAGAAATTGTTAAATTGCATGGTGTCCCTACTTCCATTATTAGTGATCGTGATCCATTGTTTACTAGTGGATTTTGGAAGAGTCTTCAAAAAGCTTTGGGAACGAAGCTTAATTTTAGCACCGCTTATCATCCGCAGTCCGATGGACAAACCGAGCGAGTGAATCAAACTCTTGAAGATCTTCTTCGTGCTTGTGTTCTTGACTTTGGTGGAAGTTGGGAAGATCATATTTCTCTTGTTGAGTTTTCCTATAATAATAGCTTCCAATCTAGTATTGGTATGGCGCCTTTCGAGGCACTCTATGGAAGGCCATGCCGATCTCCTTCTTGTTGGCTTGAGGCCGGTGAGAAGCTGGTTTTAGGTCCAGATTTTATTCGGGATTCCACAGAGAAGATTGACCTTATTCGACATAGGATGAAAGAAGCCCAAAGTAGACAAAAATCCTATGCCGATAACCGAAGGAGAAAATTAGAATTTTCTGTTGGAGATCTTGTATTTGTTCGTGTATCACCTATGAAGGGTGTTGTACGCTTCAGTCGATCGGGAAAATTAGCGCCTCGATATATTGGGCCATTTCCTATCACTGAACGTATTGGTTCCGTGGCTTATCGCCTTTTGTTACCGGCTTAATTTTATGCTATTCATGACGTGTTTCACGTTTCTCAATTACGGAAATGCCTTCGAGATTCCGACACTATTCTTGAGCCCGGTGTTGTTGAAGAAATTGAAGTTTCGCCTAATTTAACATATGAGCAACATCCTATTCGTGTAATTGCTTCGGAGGTCAAACGACTTCGAAATAAAGATGTTCCGCTTGTTAAAGTTCAGTGGTCCTCAAATCCTAAGGACTGCTCTTGGGAATCTAGAGAATTTATCGAGCGTACACATCCGGAATTACTTTCTCGTGCTCTTTGAGGTGAACTTCTTATTTCAAATTTCTTTTGTGTTAATATGCTTTTACGGTTGTTACTTTTTATTTTCCATCTTATATATTGCGAGGACGCAATTTCTTTAAGGAGGGGAGTTTGTAACAACCCGCATATTTATCGATTTTATATTTAAATATTATATCGTTAATCGGATTTTAGTCCGAAAAGTTACTTTTTGCAAACAGTCGAATTGGGACTCAAGACCACCTCCATTGAGTTCAAAATGACGTTTGCGATCTTTTTGAGTATAAACTTTGATATGTTTGGAGTTAGTGAAATTTTGATACTTTTTCATTTTGGGCTTAGGTTTGGGTTTCAGCCATATATCCTAACTCAAGCCCTTAGCTCCACCCCCACTTATCTTCATTCACTTCATTTTCCTAACACTTTTAAGCTCTAGATAAAAATGGTGGAGGAGAAAAAGAATTTGAATTCCTAAGCCCTAGTTTCCATTTGCAAATCAAGTTCTAGCTCCAAATCAATAGAAGAAGCTTTGGTAAGCCTCCTCCTCTTCTTCTCCAACTCATTCTTTTATCAATTTCAGAAATTCCTAAACCTAACTTTGGGAATGTTCTTCTTTTTTAGCATAGATTCAAGCTCATTTGGGTTGTGTTGAAGAGTGGTTGATTCTCCCTTTGCTTTCAAGCTCCTTCTTCATTGTTTTTGTGAAAAGGTGAGATTTTTATCTCACATCTATGACTATAACCATGTTTGATGTTGGGTATGAATTCCTAACACTATTTCATGTTCAATTGCTTTTGGTTTGAATTGCTTTGGCGAACATTTCAATTTTTGATGTTTTGAAGCCAAAACTTTGAAACTCCTTGCTTTGAATTGTGAACATGTTTTTGGTTGTGAATCGGAGAGCCTATAGGGCCGTATTATCGATTGACAAAAGCCCCGAATTCCATTGCTCGATCGGGTGAAAGTGTGGGAGATTTCTCTCCCACTAGGCTGAAAAACAATTTCAGCTCGTCACCAGACGTCTACAGGTAAGCTCAGACGTCTGGGGTCAGTTTCAGGAAGTTCCCAAAACTTCCTGCAGACGTCTGAGTATTTACCTCAGACGTCTGGAGCATGTGACCTACTCTATTTCGCCAGTTTTTGCCTATTTATCTCGAGATTTCAATTTCCATCGATTCGTGGTTATCCGATTTGTCGTTATCATTTATTTTCTTCATTGATCACTTCTTTTCGGGATTTTTGAGAATGTCCATTTTAATGGAATAGGTATTGATTTCTTTGGATTTAATTCACGTCTTTGAATGTCGCTTTTGGCGATTGATTGTTTCCACAATCAATTTTGTGATTTGTCACTTTAAAATATAAAGGTTTTCTATACTAGTAGTAAATATTCAAACTCCCTTACAAAAACAATTTCAACTCTATTTTAAATATTAAAGCTCGTTTTCTAAAACCGTTTTTCTAATCTACTAGTATACATAAGCCTTTACTTCACTCGGATGAGAAATCAAATTAAACGACTTAGTAAAACGAGTGGTATGAAACGCTTGCGTTCACTTCGTCGGTTAGCTCTTGAACTTGTTCGATTGAACCCTTTTGTGACAATTTTCTAGTGAAGATCTACAGTTTGTTCGTAAATATTTAAGTTAAGCTATTGGTTATGGGACATGAAGCTAAACTCATATATTTACTGGCTTAGTGTAATTGACACTTCTTGATGATCATGACGATCATTTTTGTGATTTAGACTAGCGATTGAGCGATGTCTCTTTGTCTGTGAGGGAGACTAGACCCCGCTTGTGTGATGTTTCGCCATCACATATATGGGTAGCGCCCTATGGTCTTCGGGCCATTCGTGTGTCAAAGGCCTTCGGGTCATTCGTGTGTTCGAAAAATTAAATGGATAACTTCCATGAGATAGCTTCTCGTCCGTGTGTTCGGACTTCCCCCTTTTTGTGATTTCTGGATTTCGTGTGTTGATTTCTGGAATTTGTTTTGGATTTCGTATGTTGATTTCTGGAATTTGTGCTTCACCAATTTTCATGATTTTCATTGATATGTTTTATCAATTTTTGTGCATTGGTGAATTCATGTGTCATTACCCCTTTTGAGGATTTGGATCTTTGAGAAGATTCTTGTTATATTGATTAATCTCTTGTTGATTATCATTTACATACTTATAGTAGTATGCCATTTCAGTTATTATATGTTTCTGCCATATCTCTTATTCTATATCATGTAATCTGATATTTATAACTAGACTGATCCGTTTATTAGTTTCTTATGAAATAATACTCGGGTCAGACCGAGATGTTACATGTGCTTCTGCTTGACTTCTCTCCAGGGATCTATTACTCTGACTTTTGGCTAACTACTTAGATTAGTAGTTTTTTTGTTGTATACATTGAGATATAGACTCCGTGATGTATACTTATTCTTTTGTATAGCTTGTAGCTATTATTTTGTATTATGTGGATCTTGTTAGACCACTACTCTGATGTACACTTTCATGTGTTATATATTCATATCTTCTTCCGCCTTTGTGATATGGATGTCTGTGACTGGTTAGGGTTATGTTTATTTCTATATTTGTTTTCGAAGATTATATATAGCCACTGTGTGATAGCTTTGAGTTTGTATCGGTATGTCGGATTTCCTCCTTAAATAAAATGCATGCTATACTATCTGACATATCGGTGCTCGCACAAAGAAGTTACATGGATGGTCGCTCCTCAACAGCCTTATTCTCCGTGCTAGTTGACAGCATTACTCCGTAGTGTTCTTGGCTAGCGTGGGTATAGAGGTGGGGCGTCACAGACAAGGAAGGCCCCATGAGGCTACATTTCAAGTTTCAAGTTATTTGGAGTTCGTATGCTCAAGTTATGGGCAAATTACTTCACCTATCAAAAGGGATTGGTATAAAAGGGATCAGTATAAAAAGGGATCAGTATAAAAGGGATCGTCCATATTCAGCTTTCACTACATATTGCAACAATGATCGGTTAATAACTCAAAATCTACAGATGCTATTAACATGAAACTTGGAGTATAAGCTAATTGGGACATGTGGGACACCCCATAAGGATCGCATGACATTTGGAGCAAGTTGGAGGGATCGATACCTATCCCTCTAGAGGGATCGACAGAAATCAAAATCCAAGCAACACTACTTCATGGAAAATGCGATATCTCACGAACCGTACGTCGGAATAGCACGAAATTTGGGGAGCAAGTAGCTAACATCATGGGGAATCCCTCATAGGGATCACGGCCCATTTGGATGCATTTATAGGGGTCGGTACTGACCACTATTGTAGGCCCCAATGGGCCTGCAAATTTTTGGGTTGCCTCGTCTTGGTCTCCTGAACCTTCTTCCAAAATTTCGATCTGATCCGTGCACGTCTTCCCCTATAAATACAGTAGGCACGGTGTCAGAATGGGGGACTGCTTTCTCTGCCGAAGCTCTGCCATTTTTTTCTTCACTTTTGTACTAATGGATTCCAGCTAATCCAAACACTCTTGTAATGATAATCGAGTGGAAAATCAATAAAAATATGAATTGGATGTAGGCCAAAATTGCCGAACCACTATAAAAATCCGTGTGTCCATTTACTTCTTCTGCTTTTTTTTCAATTCCATTCTTTGCTTAATCTCCATGAGATTCTATGGGTGTTGATGCCCATTTTTGGCGCCAACACTTACAGTTGTTATGCATGCATGGAGCGATGCATTCGGCCTTGTATGGCCAGCTATATATTTCCTATTGTACATCGCTGGGGATGTATTGTTGCTTCGGAAGGATAACTCTAATCCTTTTGCAGGAGGACCATTCTCGAAGTATCGAGGGCACCTCCGTAGAATCCTACACAATTAGCGAACGTGCTTTAGTGATTTTTAATTAGATACCTATTATTGTTCTCACGAGCATCACAGCTACTTACTTATTGATATTTTCGCCCTTAGACATTATTATAATATCATTTGATTTTCTAACATAAATGGTTCTATTATCGTAAGGTAAAAACTTGTCCGTGTTTATGTGCGGTGCGGTCTTACGAGATACCTTTTATTTTAAAAGGTTTCTACAACATTAAAAATTCATTTAAGGTGTGTTTCTCATGCTGGTTTACTAGGCTGATCCTGGCATTATTTTTCTCATAATGCTCGGGACGGACCGAGCATATTTTCAGATTTAGTTTGGATACTTGAGCTTTAGGAGATGAGCCAGATGCCTCCAAGTCGTATTCATATATTTTATTTCTGCCACATTAGTTGTTTTATTTAATAGCATTTGTAAGGACAGGTAGTTATAACTTTCTACGCTGATGATTTGTTTAATGTACTTTAATTGAGGATTATATATTAAAGTTTCTTTTGTAAAGTGACTGTGTATATTATAGATTACTCGTTATGATGTAAGATTATATTCCATCTTTTATTTTTTCACTCCAACAATCTTTCTTTTAGGCACTTGGACGCTCGACACATGATTATCATGGATGTATTAGTGTCGACTTTATAGGGTCAAAAAGGTGGGTCGTTATAATCATCAAATTTTCAAAAATTTTGGACTGTTACATTCCCCCTTTAAAGAAATTTCATTTCCGAAATCATATTTAAGCTATAAGTATAAAAATTTAAGATTGGAAAACCATTCTTTCAATATATTATGGATATATCCTAATAATGGTATAAAAACCAAGTGTGAACACTCATAAGTATGGATATATTAGTGTGCAACATCCAAGCAAACAAAACAATGTGTCAACTAGTCTACACAAAAATAAATAGATATCATTACAGGAAGACTAAAATATAAATAGGTATATGCATACATGAACATCGATATCTATGAAATCTAGTGACCTAAGAAGTAAATATAAGCATATCGCCAAGGAGCTCCGAATGAGAAGTGCGAATCTTCTCTTTGGGTTCCCAAGTAGGATTATTTAAATTATCGTTCTACTAAACTCGAACAGGTTTTACTATTTTATTTCAAAGCTTCTTGATACGAGATTCAAGGATACACTTCGATCCTCTTTGCGTAGCTATAGTTGGTTCAACATCTACTTTATCTAAATGACTCAACTGACGGTGTTCGGATCATGCATACATTTGCGGAGATGAGATACATGGAATACGTTGTGAATACTAGCCATCCTTTTGGAAAGAGCTACTCTATAAACTTGCTTTCCTACACCATGGGCAATAGAAAAAGATTCAACAATTTGGGAGCCAAGTTTTCCTGACGTGGCAAATCGCATAACATTCTTTAAAGGAGAAACTTAAGGCAAACCATGTTGCTTACAATGGATTCTAAGTCGTAATGCCTTTTATCGGCCTAAGATTTTTGCTGAGCTTGGGAAGGTTTTCATCGCTTATGGATAAGCTCAACTTTCTTAGAGGTTTCTCTAATAATCTTTGGTCCAAGAATAATTTTGTCAGTTGTTTCCCACCAACAAGAGAGAGATTTACATAGTGTTTCATACAACGCTTTATATAGAGCCATCCCAATACTTGCTTGATAATTATTATTGTATGTGAATTCTACTAGAGGTAAATGATCTTCCCATGAACCACCAAAATCTAAAATACATGCATGAAGTAAACCCACAAGAATATGATTAACCCTTTCGGTTTGACCATCGGTTTGCGGGTGAAAAGACAAGCTTACATTTAATTTGATACTAAGCGCAAGTTGCAAGCTACCCTAGAATTGACTATTGAAGTGAGGGTCTCTATCACTAACTACGTATATCATATAGCATAACAATTTCTTTCACATAAAATGTCCCAAAAAACATAGCAATCCATGCATCTTTGATTGGTACAAAGTATGCACTTTTTGTCAATCTATCAACAATTACCCATATGCTTTAATTTCTTCTTTGACTTTTAAGCAAGCCATCAATAAAGTCCATTGAAATATGTTCCTACTTCCAAATTAGCATTTCCAATCATTGTAAAAGTCCATAAGGTTTCTTTTGCTCGAATTTAACTTTTTGATAAGTAAGACACTTTTCAATAAATTTGGCTATATGCTTCTTCATACCTTTCTAATCGGAAGTCCGTTTAATATCTCTACACATTTTACTACCACCTTGATGAATAGTTATCCTAAAATGATGGCATTCTCGCGGTACATCATCTGTTACTTCATGAATTTCTGTTACACAAAGTCTCTCATTTCTTCTTAGCCATCCTTGGTATCAATAGTGTATTGGTCCAAAATGCAAGACCTTTTGCCACTTTGGAGTTGGGCTAAAATCTTTACTAGATTGCTATCATATTTTTGACTTCCTCTAATGCGATTAATAAGAATAGGTTGAACTTCAAGGGTAGATGACCACCTTATAGCAATGTCGCAATTGGGACAGATATAGAGATAAATTCCATATTCTTCCACTCGACGTGCATTGATCCTAAGATTGCTTGCTTTCTGGTTAATGCATCAGCTACAATATTTCTTGTACTTGGTGTATAAACGATATTGAAATCATATAAAGTGAGAAATTGTATCAATCGATGTTGCCTCAAATTAATAGCCTTCTACGATAATAATTATTTCAGAGATTTATGGTCGGTGAATAACTCAAACTACTCACCAAAGAAATAATGCCTCCACATTTTTAGTGCAAACAAAGTAGCCGCTATGTGAATGGGGTAATTTCTTTCATGCATCTTTAATTGTTTACTTGCACAAGCTACAACCTTATACTCTTGCATCAAAATAGCTGCAAGACCCATACCACATGCATCAGTGTAAACAGTAAAGGACTTGGTTCCGTCAACGCTAACAATAATTGATATGCTAGTGCTAGTAAAAAGACTTTCACATTTAGCATCCCATATAAAAGGTTGGTTTTACTTAGCGATTCATGCTAAAGGAGCAGTGATTTTAGAGAAGTCATTTATAAACTTTCAATTATAACTTATTAAACCTAGAAAACTTCTAACTTCAGTAACTGTTTTTAGTGCTTTCCAATCTTGCATTGCTATAACTTTGATGGGGTCTAGTGCAATACCTTTTGCTAAAACAACATGACTAAGAAAATTCACTTCTTTTCTCCAAAAATAGCATCTAGAAATTTCTGCTTTTAGCTGGTTTTTTCTCAATACATCTAATATAATTTCAAGATGAAGTTTGCGTTCTTCCTTACTATGAGAATAAATAAGTGTATCATGAAAAAAAACTGGCACAAACTTATTATTTATTCCTATAATCCTTTGCTCATTAAATCAAAAAATATGCTCATGCATTAATTAAACTGAAAGACAAAACTCACCGCTCATAAGAAGCATCTGGAATCCAGGAAGCTTTTTTAGTAATACTATCTTCTACCACTCTAAGTTTGATGCAACTCGGTAGCTAAAATAAGTTAAGAAATTACCTTAGCACCACTGAGGTGATCAAGTAAGTCATCGATATGGGGTAGAGGATACTTATCGTTTTGAGTTAGCTTATTTAATTTGTGGTAATCAATACATAATCTTAGGGAACCATCTGCTTTAGCAAAAAATGCAGTAGATGCTTCCCAATTAGATGTGCTACGTTAAATAATTTTTCTAATAGCAAATCAACAACTTGAATATCTAATTCCCTTCTTGCATTTAGGTCCATTCTTTTAATATGTAGTACAACTGGCCTTACACCTTCTACTAAATTAATACAGAAATTGATATCCCTATAAGAGGGAGACCTTTAACTTCCTCAAATACATCAAGATAATTTCATAATATGAGGACTTGTGAGAGCTCTTCACTATAGAGGTCAAGCAAGTAAAGATAACTAAGCATGGTTGTTAGCCTCAACTCACAGTGAATAAGCAAGTGCATCTCGCCAAATCTAAGGTTAATAATTCATGTTTCACAATTAAGTAACACACCATATATGATCATCTAGTCCACACCAAGAGTAACCCCATCACCTGAAAAACCCAGTATAGAAGCATCATAAGTAAGATGGAAATTACCATATGAAAGTTGGATGTTTTTACAAATCGTAGATAAATAAGTCGATCCATATATGGGATTTTATGTTACGAGTGGGTCAATAACAATGTGAGGTGTAAGGAGTAATAAATCAACTAGATTACAGGCAATAAAGGAGTGAGATGCCCAATATCAAATAAAGCATGAATAGGTAAATTATGGATGGAGATCAAATCATTCATTATAATGCTCTTCCCATTGTCAAGTTGTGGTGATGAAGGAATATAGGAGGCATGGGTAGCGTTGATCACATATGCTTGCACAATCTGCTTATTTTTGTTTTCATTGGGGAAAAGTAGGTGGTATGGCCCATCTTTCCATAGACACTACACTTCATCTTCTCCAAATTGATTTTGCATTCTTTAACTAAATGGCCAGAGTAGCAACATCTTGTATAAGTAGGTATATTGTTGTTGTGCTTCTTTTAAAACTTGTTATCGTTCTTTGTCCCAAAATTCTTTTTCTTCTTGTTGTCAACTTTGGGCTTGGAATTTTTCCTTTTGCTTTCCCTAAGATGATTCTTGAATCAAAGCGATTTCAAAAATCATATCGAAGAAAGCTCCCTCGGAAATGTAACTAACAAAAAATTCTTTTAATGATTTATTAAGGCCTTTATCGAACTTCATGCATTTAGCCTTCTCATAAAAATTAATAAGATTAATATCATATTCGACAAGACGGTTGAACTCAATAGCGTATTCCTCAATGGACACGCTTCCCTACTTAAGGTTTATAGATTTCTCAAACCTTTCTTCTCTTTATGTTTCGGAGATAAATTTGGCTTCAAATTTCAACTTAAAGTCATCCTAGGTCATAGTATCTTTATTTTCAGTTAAAGTAAGTTCCCACCATGGTAAAGCTTCATTCACAAGACTCCAAGAAGCTAGTTAATGCTTCTTATAAGTGTCTATCTCCATAACATTGTACCCGTTTACAAATCCTTAGCCAATTTCCAGTTTCAATATAGTTATTTGTACCAACAAAGGGTTTTCCACCAAGGGTTTGTAAGTCATTGCAGAGTTTGGTAAAACTTACGGTTCGAGGGTTTAGGAGATTTATTGTATTAATAAGAGGAGGAGGAAGTTTGGCATTCCTAATTGAGGTTTGGGTAATAGGTTGAGTATTTGTGGTAGTGGTAGTATCAAGGACCATATATCAATTTGCTTGACACCACACAACAACCTCATAAGGGGCTACCGCATGCGCAAGATGGGTAGGATTTAGTGTAGTAATTTTTAGTGTCTCATTATTAGCAGGGAGTTCTTCATTCTGAACATTTTCTTGAGAATTGCAAGCATCAGAGGTAGATAATGAACATCTTCTATCCATTAATTGCGAAGTGGATTAATTAACTACTAGAATGCAATAATCTGCTTTAGCTACTAACATGTGCGAAGGATATTTATAAAAATATTCCTATAACAATAACAGGTACAACAAAAGCATTGATACCAATTGTAACAACTCGCCCCTAATAGTACTTGGAAACCTAGAACCACAATGTCATCTGATTTCAAAAAATACCAATAAGGGAGATCTATCGGGGTAAGACTAATGAAAGAAAAATAAAATAAAATAATATATATATATATATATATGTAGTATACATATCTCACACAGCGAATGGAATAAAATATATTAGAAAACTTCAAAATACCTTATATGTAATGGAAATAAATACGAGTTCTAATGAAAAAGGGAAACAATGCAACACTTGTGCCATAAAGTACATGAAAATTACAACAAAGTTCAAGTATACAAAGTTCAAACTTCAAAATTTCCTATAGAGTTTTCGCAACGACTCTCTCTAGAATATCTGGCTTGCTCTTATTATCCTATAAGTAAGGAAAAGGAGTGGAAGCAGCCAAAGCTAAGTGATAAGAGTCAATTTCATAATGTACGACAAAATATATAAATGCATGCTAATTGCATTAAAACAAGGAAATACATATTACCATGTTCACCTACTATATGTAACACATTAAGATTATAATAAGAAGGTACAAAAGCATGATTAAATTTGACAAAGGATGATATTAACCACCTTAATTGTTAATCTACAAATAAGAGGCAAATATACTTAGACTTTATGCCTTAAGATCGTAAAGGATAAGTGTATTCACCTACGTAAATAAACTGACACAATTGTTGCATTGACAAAAGTCCATATAATTTGGTCTCATAAGATCGTAAGTAGACAATACCAAGTGTTAGCATTTAACGTTACATAGTCCATATATATATATATACACACACACATCTGTGTGTGTGTGTATATGTATCTGCGTTGGCATTTAGCACCATAAAAAATATCGATTCTTATCTTTTTGTTAAATAAATATATATTCTAAAATAATAGCAAGTGATATGGAATAATAAACCATACATATAATGGTGGTTAAAGTAAAGTAATTAAATGACAAAAGATATGGAGCCAACGAAGTTGGAGGTCATAGACACTCGCCCACTAAGGTCACATAATAAAAAATATGAGAAGGACTTACGCCTACGACGTAAACTCTTAACTTGAAGTTTTATAATAAAAATAAATGTTATTCTTCGTTAGGATCACCATTTGTACTATTTTGTGTTTCTTTGGTAAAAAGGATTTTTATAGCCAAAGGCCAAAAGGTTTACTAAAAGAGCAAAGTTATACATAAGCATAAAACATTAATTGGTTAAAATAGATATCATTGCAATCCAAAAGGAAAATATATATAATAATTGAACAGTCCATTAAATTGTTTAGTTTACACTCACAATGGTTTTAAGGTTTTTCTCTACACATATAAAGAAAATATTGATCTACAAAGGTAGAGTTATTTGAAATAAGGAATGGCTACCAACTCCCTAGAATTGAAAGATGATGGAAGAAAAGTCCCTCCCGAAAAAGTTATGAAAATTAGGTCCCTATTTTTAGTTTTTGCCTAATTTATGCTACTTTTGCCCCTAGTTTCAATGCTGGACCGATTTTCTAAGAGAGGACAGTTTGGTAAAAAATAACAAAACAGGGACCTAATTTACATAGATTTATGAGTAGGGACATTTTGTGCATGGGCTTTGAGAATAGGGACCTTTGGTCCAAAACCCCTATTTGAAAAGTGGTCAAACAACTAATTAATTAAGAAGGACATCTTTATTGATTACCTTTGGTCTATCAACTCAGTATTTTATGGGACAACTCTTTAATAAGAGGTATCTTGCTAAGGAAACTCATCTTATTTTAACACCTTTTCACTATAGGAGTTTAGACAAATATCCACTACATATTTGTGTTAACTCCAATATTTAATTACCAAGGGTTCATGTTGTACTCATATAATTTATTTTAGTTAAATTTGAAGATGAAATGTTAATTTATTATGAAAGGAAGTTAACATAAATATGGTACTAATTATAACTAATAAACATGGCATACATGCATTAATACATAAATAACAATTAAACATATAAGAGTAAATAATAAATTATCACATGGCATAAACTACATCATGATGCATGAATATAGTTAGACTAAGTAATATTTTACGCGCATTCTAACATGAGCAAAAATATACAAATAACTAATCATGCATAAAAATAACATCATAAGAAACATAATATAATTGAGTATTTATAGGTTTGGTTGTGGATTAAGTTAATTAATTAACCATCTTCTCAAATTTAATAAAGTCCCAATTTATTATCCAAACATAATGAATAAATATATTTTGACATAAATATGAAATATCTTACTTCACTTACCTCGACAATGCGAAGTAGAAAATAGGACTTACATATGGGTTCTTGTTTGCTAAATAAACTTTACTTGAAAATACAATGCATATCATTTATTTCAAAGATACAGTATACTCCTTTTTTCCATTTTCTTTTTATAAAAATTGTTCCTTATTTAAAAAGTTAAACTTTTAATTAATGCTATATATTCTTCCATTTTTAGTTATTCTTTCATATGTAAATGACAATTAACTAGAAAGAGGGAAGTTAGAACTTCACTGCATTAAACGTATCGATAACCATTACTTAAATGTAATGAATTTGTATTAACTGTAATTATTTTTCAATAAGTATAAGATTCATTACCTTATTTAAAGTATTATTTATTTAATTATTTGATTTTTTATTCTATATTTGCATCTCCAATTGATTCGACAGTAGTCCAGTCACTGGGGTCAAAGACCAACTTTTCCGTAAAGTATCAAAACAACCTTATGCGTTTATGGAATCAAAAATTCAAACAATTAATCAATTGAGTTAATTATAATGCTTTATTTTGTTTGAATTTGAATATACTGTACTCCTATTTAATGTGCATGAATGTCATTAAATGACGTTAAATGTCATATTTAATATTACTTTTCAAATTTAGCAGTTACATGTACTAATTTTTATATAACACCAGAATTGTCATTTTGTAACGGTTATAACCGTTGGTAATCAAATTCCCAACAGTTATAACCGTTGGTAGCAAGTATATTATAATTTTTTTTACATATTTTGTAACGGTTATAACCGTTGGGAAAATGTTCTTTTCCAACGGTTATAACCATTGAGAATTTTTCTTTTCCAACGGTTATAACCGTTGGGAATTCCTCGCACACGTTGGTAAATAGCAAAATTACCAACACTTATAAGTGTTGCAAATTTGGTATAGTTGAACCATATCTTATTCAGCATCTAATAGTATTTCATTCAACTATATCTATACAAATTTATAACAATAGAAAACATGAAACTAAATTTCAAAACTAACATATCATCAAATTATAAAAAAACATCAAACGTACAAAATAGTACATATCAAATTCTACAAAGTTCATTGTGACAACTTCAAATTTCACTACTACAACAAATCTAGAAGCTTACAAACAACGAATACAACACTCCGGCAAAACTACAAAACCAAACTATTCATCCTCTAAGTTCTTCATGTATTCCTTGGAGAGTTTTGAATTCAATATGAACCCCAGTTTTTTCACAAGAGAATGCCCAGCTTCAAGCAAAGCCTCAGCGGTTTGCTGTAATATGAAATAATCAATCACTAGATCTAAAATATGACAGGTTTCAAATTTAATTTACCACTGTATGAATTGGGCATTTTACATTGGACAAGAAGTAATGGATTGTTATATGGTCGAAGAGATGGCATCAGAGTAAAATTGCATTAAAATAATTATACTTGTACAACGTCTAGACAAGTCAAGCAGTAGTTTCAGCACTTTTATAGAATCAAAGTGGACAATGTAACTTACTGGATCAAACATAAATTTATACCTTTGGAGGAATTATGAAACTGATAGTATGGTATTGTTTCCTGGGGATTTGACCAGGCAACTAGTGCTCGGCATCAGAGAGTGTCCGGCATCCAGGAATGTTCGGCGAAGCAACCATCATCCATGAGTACTCGGCGTAGTACTCGGCGTCCTTAGTATCCGGTGTCCAGGAGTGTTCGGCATAATACTCAGCAGTGTTCGGCATCGAGACTACTCGGCGTAGTACTCGGCAGCAAGGGTACTCGGCACCAAGTAGTGTTCGACAACAACCTATGCTCAGCGTCGACTGGTGTTCGGCATCCCATAAGTGCTTGGCATCAAGACTGCTCGGCGTACCAGAGTACTCGGCATCAAGACTGCTCGGCATGCAAGACTGCTCGGCATACCAGAGTACTCGGCATCGAGGCTGTTCGGCATACAAGGTCGCTCGGAATCAGGGCTGTTCGGCATCAAGACTGCTCGGCATGCAAGACTGCTCGGCATACCAGAGTACTTGGCATCAAGGCTGTTCGGCATACAAGGTCGCTCGGAATCAGGGCTGTTCGGCATCAAGACTGCTCGGCATGCAAGACTGCTCGGCATACCAGAGTACTTGGCATCAAGGCTGTTCGGCATACAAGGTCGCTCGGAATCAGGGCTGTTCGGCATCAAGACTGCTCGGCATGCAAGACTGCTCGGCATACCAGAGTACTTGGCATCAAGGCTGTTCGGCATACAAGGTCGCTCGGAATCAAGGCTGCTCGGCATACAGGAGTACTCGGCATCCTATGGTGTTCGGCGTAATACTCGTCATCCAGAAGACGTTCAACACGACTAACCAGCACACCGTTCGGCATAGAAGGAATGGTTCGGCGGAACTCGTTCGGCGAACCTTGCTCGGCATACGGCGACCACTGTACTCGGGCTGGAACGTTCGGCAATCAGCCCACTTGGGAAGTCCAGCCCATCTTTGCCTATAAATAGAGGGGCAGGGTCACAGTGAAAGGGATCCTTTTTTTTGGAGAGCAAATACGGGGAGACTCTGCCATTTTCAAGACTCATCTTCTCTACTCAAACACCTTCATTCAAGCATTTGATTCACGAATTGTATTTGTAATCAATCAATCATAAAGGAAATCAATAAAGTTGAGCAAACTGGACGTAGGCAATTACGCCGAACCACTATAAATTTGGTGTTCTTACTTTCTGCACTTGAATTAAGTTTGTCTTCTCTGTTTAATTGCTTTCATCACTTATATCTCTACACAATCTTTCTGAACGAGGTTAGTGACCAATTTTGGTGCTAACACTTTGGTGCTTTCACTGAGAATCGAATTCTCAGACCTCAAGGATCTGCTTTGAAGCTACTGGATTGAACAAATCCCCCAAAGAAGATCCGACTTACTGATAGGACATCCGTTGATTCTACTCAGAGTTCATACCAATAACTCTACAATGGCAAGACCACGTACCAGGTCAGCTTCCCTTAATGCGGATGCCCGAGAGACTGCTAGCGTGCAACAAGCAGGACCTAGCAATCAACCAGCAATCCCGAGTGCAGGGATTGCCGCTCAAGAACAGACTCCAGTTGTCACCAGAGTGGAGTTCAACGACTTGATGAGAGAACTTAGGGAAAGCAGGAGACAACTGGGAGAACAGATGCAAGCTAATGCCAACCTGATGGCACAACTCACTCAACAGCAGCAACAGAATGCTGGGGGCAATCAAGCTGCTTATTCCTCTTCTGATAGCTCAACTTCTTCTGATGAGCCACCCAGGCGCAGACGCCGTAAGACTGAAACCGCAAGGGCAGATGCTGCTGTTCGAACAACAGGAGACCGCGACCAAGCCAGAACTGGAAACT
Source organism: Allium fistulosum (assembly GCA_030737815.1). Lineage (NCBI taxonomy): Eukaryota > Viridiplantae > Streptophyta > Magnoliopsida > Asparagales > Amaryllidaceae > Allium > Allium fistulosum. The sequence goes on from CM060901.1 coordinate 393,149,743, forward strand.
TCCGAACTGGAGTACAGGTGGAGGAGGGAGCTCCAGATCATCAAGATGTTAACAATGTTGAACCTCATGACGCACGATTGGCAGATCGCCAGGAAAGGAGGCATCAGCATGGACAGGCACGTAGAACTGACTCCAACCTCCCAGCTTCCATACAGACACCCGATTTGACAGCCATGATCAGGCAACTGATGAAAGAAAATCAGGGCTTGTCAAATGACGATTGGGGAGTGTCAAGAAGTCATACTCCGTTCACGGATGTTGTGCTACAAGCGTCCTACCCCAAGAAGTTTAGCATGCCAACCATTCCTGCATACGAAGGAAAGACTGACCCCAGACAACATGTAATGAGGTATGAATGGATGATGGATTCAGCCAGAGCAAATGATGCCACCAAATGTAGGTGCTTTCCGATTACTCTATCTGGGATCGCTACTATGTGGTTCACCCGACTTCCTCCGCGATCCGTATCAAATTTCGAGGAGTTGGCAAAGAAGTTTATTGAGCAGTTCAGGATACACACTACACGCCCGAAGGACGTGATGTCTCTGTCGAGTGTAATCCAAAATCCCGGAGAGTCGCTGAAGGAGTACTTACAAAGATTCCACGTTGCGGCAACTGAAGTCAGTAATCCCAACGACCACGCAATTCTAATGGCTGTGATGAGAGGTGTAGATCCGGATTCTGAATTCGGGGATTGGCTGGCAGGAAAACCTCCGACTACGCTAGAGCGTTTCTACTCCAAGGCGCACCAGTTCATAAGAAGAGAGGAAGCTAGGTGGGTACGACGAGACAAGGCACCGGGACCCGCCCAAGAGTCAATTAAGAGCAACATTGCTGTGAAGCAATCTGGAGACAATTCAGGAAAGGTCCAAGTCAACGTCCAGAATAAGCCTGTGCAGCCCAAAGAGTCCGGAGGAAGGAGTCAAGGAAAGAGGAAAGAAGCGGGAAAGTGGAAGTCGAGAATTCCAAGCTACAACGAGTACACTCCGCTAAACGCCCCACTTGAGAACATTTACCTATCCACATGCAATACTTTTCAGTACAGAAAACCACGTCCGAAAGAATCGACTGAAGAACAGAAACGGACTGGGAAATATTGCCGCTTCCATGAAACCTATGGACACAACACGGAAGAATGCAGACACCTACATGACGCTATCGAGAAATTGATCAGACAAAAGAAGTTGCAAGAATTTGTGAAGGATCCGCAGGAAGGAGGACAGGGAACGTCCGACCCAGGTCGTGCACCAGCTCCACGTCATCCAGAGGAACCTGCCCGAACTGTTGGGAGACTGGTTATAAATACAATTATCGGCGGACCTCATCCCGCAGATAAGAACTGGCAAGAGATGGAGCGATATGCGGGCTCCTTGAAGCATGCGGATTTCGAGTGCTGTTCAAACGTAGAGGACGGGGCCCCTGCTAAGCAGCAGCGCGTGATGACAGACGATATTGTGTTCAGAAACAGAGACGCTGATCAGATAGAGGCTCCGACCATCGATCCCATGGTCATATCTGCAACAATCGGACCAGCGTATGTAAAAAGAATCTTGATTGATTGTGGAAGTTCAGTCAACATCATCTTCAAGAAGGCATATGATCAGATGAAGCTAGAGACAAAAGACTTGAAACCATCCAAAGCTCGTATCCACGGTTTTAACGGCGCTGCGACTGATGCAGTGGGATATGTCGAGTTACCAGTTGAACTGGGACAAGGCGAGCGTCGGAGGGTACGAATTCTACCCTTTGTAGTTTTGGATGTGGACTCTCCATACAATGTTTTCTTGGGTCGGCCGGCCCTGGCTGAATTTAGGGCGGCACTAGCCCCGTGGTGCTTGACTTTGAAGTTCCCAACTGACAAAGGAGTAGGCATTGTTCATGGAGACCAAGCAGCTGGTCGTTCTTGTTATGTGGCCGAGCTCCGTGAAGCCCACCGGAGGGAAAAAGGAAAGGGTACGGACAATCCTGTCCGCATCCTCAACACGAATAATTGACAAGTAGTGCCCGAGCCCTGGCTCGGGCATAGTTCTCGGATCTACGGAGATATAGATCCGAGAGACGACGATGAGAAACCCAGGGAAGAGAAGGCGGCACCGGCTGAATTAACAATCGACATTTCAGTTAGCCGTGACGACCCTTCGCGAATACTGAAAATCGGATCACAGTTAAGCCCCGCAATGACAGAAGACCTTAGCGACTTCCTCCGAGCAAACCTCGATGTTTTTGCCTGGACGCATTCTGATATGTGTGGGATTTCTCCCGCCATCACAAGTCATATGTTGAACATAGACCCGAAATACGTCCCAGTCAAGCAAAAGAGGAGAGGAATGGATCCAGAGAGATCCGCCGCTCTTGGAGAGGAGGTGGACAAACTCAAAGCAAATGGGTTCGTCCGCGACGCCCTCTACCCGGAGTGGGTCTCCAACCCTGTGCTAGTAAAAAAGGCAAATGGGAAATGGAGGACTTGCGTAGATTATTCCGACTTGAACAAAGCATGCCCTAAGGACAGTTTCCCGTTGCCTAGGATCGATCAGTTGGTCGATTCCACAGCAGGACACGAATTATTGTCATTCATGGATGCGTACTCAGGATACAACCAAATCCCAATGCATATTCCGGACCAAGAACACACCAGCTTCGTTACAAATGTCGGGCTGTATTGCTATGTAGTGATGCCCTTTGGATTAAAGAATGCTGGAGCAACTTACCAACGTCTGGTGAATCGAATGTTCAAGACCAGCTGGGCAAAACCATGGAAGTCTATGTGGATGACATGCTCGTGAAGTCACGGCAGTCAAACGACCACATCCAAGACTTAGCTGAAATGTTTAACATACTCAGGTCCTATGGAATGAAGATCAACCCGCTGAAGTGTTCTTTCGGCGTTGCATCAGGGAAGTTTTTAGGATTCATCGTCAACGCTAGGGGAATCGAAGCCAACCCAGAAAAGATCCAAGCCATTCGAGACGTACAAGCACCCAGGACTATAAAGCAGGTACAGAGCTTGAACGGGAAAGTGGCTGCGCTAAGTCGGTTTATATCCAAGGCAACTGACAAGTGCATCCCATTCTTCGACATAATAAAGAAAGGAAAGAGGAATTTTGAATGGACGTCTAGCTGCGAGGAAGCTTTCCAGAACCTGGTAAGGCATCTGGAGAGCCCACCGATGCTATCTAAACCAGTTGACCATGAGATGCTGTATGTTTACTTGGCTATATCCCCTCATGCGATAAGCGCAGCTTTGGTCCGTGAGGAGGATCGAGTCCAGAAGCCGGTATATTATGTTAGCAAGCGTTTAACGGGGGCAGAGAAGAATTACCCTAAAATTGAGAAATTGGCTTATTGCTTGGTGATTGCATCACGCAAGCTACGCCCATACTTTCAAGCGCATTCAATCGGCGTTTATACCGATCAACCCCTGAGGCAGGTACTTCAGCGACCAGAAACTTCTGGAAGATTACTAAAATGGAACATCGAGTTGAGCCAATTCGATATCGCGTACTTACCACGGAGAGCTATCCGAGGGCAAGCGTTAGCAGACTTCATCGCTGAATTTACCATACCCATCAAACCGGACGATCACGACATCATTCCCCCCATACGATGGAAGTTATACACTGACGGTGCATCAAATGACCGTTGCTCCGGCGTGGGCGTAGTTCTTATGACTCCGGAAAACCGATCAATCTGTTATGCCCTGAAGCTCGATTTTCCGGCTACAAACAACGAAGCTGAATATGAAGCATTGATCGCTGGCTTGAAGCTTATCAAAGAACTCGGAATCAAATCAATCGAAATCTTTTGTGACTCGCAGTTAGTGGTATACCAAGTGCGAGGAGACTACCAAGCAAAAGGACGAAAGCTTGCTCCGTACCTCGTTCAGGTCCAGGAACTACTATCAAATCTTGAGCGTTATGACATTTCGCACATCCCTCGAGAACAAAACAAAGAAGCCGACTTGTTGGCTAAGTTCGCAAGTACCGACGATGTCCAGCAAATGGGATTGTATCCCGTGGAAGTCTTGCATGCCCCGAGTACGGGCGAGATGAAAATCGATCTTGTGTTGGAAACAGAGATCGAGAAGGACTCGTGGATAACCCCATTCAAACTGTACCTGACAACTGGGGCTTTACCAGAAAGAAGAAGCGAAAGACGACAGGTCCTTCGAAAGGCTGCGCGGTACGTAATGCAGGATGGATCCATGTACCGGAAAGGATTCTCAATCCCATTACTACGATGCATCGCTCATGATGAAACAAAGCGAGTCTTGAGGGAAGTCCATGAAGGGGAATGCGGCGACCATACTGGGGGGCAAACGCTAGCGAAAAAGATCCTCCGCTATGGGTATTACTGGCCTACCGTAAACCGGGATGCCGCGGACTACGCAAGAAAATGCGACAAGTGTCAAAGATATGCAAAAATCCCGAGGGCTCCGTCAACGGAACTCACACAAATGATCAGCCCTTGGCCATTCGCGATCTGGGGAATCGACATAATCGGCTCTTTGCCTCTATCCAAAGGTGGTGCGAAATACGCGATAGTTGCGGTCGACTATTTCACGAAATGGGCCGAGGCAGAACCTTTGGCCACTATCACCTCTAAGAAAGTCATTAATTTCGTTGTACGAAACATCATATGCCGCTTTGGTCTTCCACGCACCATCATTACAGATAACGGAACGCAATTCGAAAGTAGAGAGTTCAAAGAGTTCTGTCTAAAGTACGGCATCGAGAAAAAGTTCGCTGCCGTTGCACACCCAAAAGCTAACGGACAAGTCGAGGCCGTTAACAAGGTAATCAAGTCCATACTAAAGAAGCGTCTGGAGAAGGTTGGAGGCAAGTGGGTAGATGAACTCCCGACGGCATTATGGGCATATAGGACTACCCACAAGTCCGCGACCGGCCACACTCCGTTCGCCTTGGCATACGGTTCTGAAGCCGTGATACCCGTGGAACTTGAAGTTCCATCGCACCGAGTGACATACTATGACCCCAAAACGAACCAAAACCTCTTGCTGGAATCACTGGACTGCATCGACGAAAAGCGTGAAGAAGCTGAGTTAAGGGCGGCGGCGCACAGACATCGAGTCAAGCGCTACTACGATGGCAGAGTCCGCCCAAGAATCTTTGATGTGGGTGATCTCGTTCTGAAACGAGTCTTCCCAGTACCATCACGCATGAATCCCAGCTGGGAAGGCCCATATGCCATTGAACGGAAGCTTGGAGAAGGAACATTCAAGCTAGCGACCGTTGATGGCACGACACTCCCCCGAGCATGGAACAGTGAACATTTGCGGCACTATTACATTTAGCATGTTTCCCTTTCTTGTTATAGGCATTATTGTTTTCCGCATGTTTCCATTCAATAATGACTTAGTTTCCTTTTGAAGTTGTAATCGAACAATTTAGTTGATTTTCATTAATAAAGGCTTGAAGCCACATTTTCTATGAAGTTTCTGTATCTCTTAATCGAATGATAAATTACATTATTCTGTGCGGCGTACAGACTCATACAAACGATTTCCAATCTCCGAATCCCCAGAGTGCGGAGCGGAGTACTCTAAGTCCCCAGAGCGCGGACTAGAGTATAAACGATTTTACAATCTCCGAATCCCCAGAGTGCGGAGCGGAGTACTCTAAGTCCCCAGAGCGCGGACTAGAGTATAAACGATTTTCCAATCTCCGAATCCCCAGAGTGCGGAGCGGAGTACTCTGAGTCCCCAGAGCGCGGACTAGAGTATAAACGGTTTCCAATCTCCGAATCCCCAGAGTGCGGAGCGGAGTACTCTGAGTCCCCAGAGCGCGGACTAGAGTATAAACGGTTTCCAATCTCCGAATCCCCAGAGTGCGGAGCGGAGTACTCTAAGTCCCCAGAGCGCGGACTAGAGTATAAACGATTTTCCAATCTCCGAATCCCCAGAGTGCGGAGCGGAGTACTCTAAGTCCCTAGAGCGCGGACCAGAGTATAAACGATTTACAATCTCCGAATCCCCGGAGTGCGGAGCGGAGTACTCTGAGTCCCCAGAGCGCGGACTAGAGTATAAACGATTTTCCAATCTCCGAATCCCCAGAGTGCGGAGCGGAGTACTCTAAGTCCCCAGAGCGCGGACTAGAGTATAAACGATTTACAATCTCCGAATCCCCAGAGTGCGGAGCGGAGTACTCTAAGTCCCCAGAGCGCGGACTAGAGTATAAACGATTTCCAATCTCCGAGTCCCCGGAGTACGGAGCGGAGTACTCTAAGCCCCCAGAGCGCGGACTAGAGTATGAACAGTCTTAAGTCTCCAAGTCCCCGGAGCACAGTGTCAGCAAACCAAATAAAGACAAGAGAATCATCCAAACAAGAAGAAACTGAAATTTTATTCGATAAGTCCAAAATAGGGATACAAGATCACTCCTACAAAATTCGGGTCTGTACAAACTACAAGTTATGAAAGGTAGAAACTATTACAAACTTAAGCAAAAGACTTGTTGAACAAGTGCATCGATCATTTCTTCGACTTCTTCTTCTTGTCCGCCTTCGGTGTCTCCGACGACTCCTCTCCCTCACGTTTCTTCTTGGACTTTTTGCTTGCTAAAGAGACGGAGTCAGGAGTAGGAGACGGAACATCTAATGGTTTGGACCTGCCCGGGAGAATGATTTTCAAAGGTCTATTCCGCGGGTCAGTAAGTTCCAGGACTTCGGATTCAACCTTGACTTTGACCTTTCTCTTCTCCTCGTCGGCGAGACGATCCTTCATGCTCATCTCCGAAGTATGCTCAGAGGCGCCAGTAATTTTAACTTCGTCGCTTCCTTCGGCCGGAGACGAGGTGTCAAGTTTGTCATCATCGAGCGCCCCGATCACTTGAGCGTCTGGGCCGGGAGTCACCTCTGCGTGAGCAGCGTCGCTTGTTTTCCCCGCTTCCTCCTTGGCGTCGTCGCTCCTCGGAGTTGGCTCAGTGTCAGAACAACCTGTGAGAAATATAAGAAGTGGGCATTAGAACAAATAACCACTGTTGAAAAATGACGGGATCACTTCGATTTCTAGAGAAAGAAGAATATCCTACCAGGATCAGGTTGACTGTCGGTGGCGCGCGGGGTTTCACCCTCCAGGATAGGTGACAGCACATGAACGCCAAGCCCGGGATCTTCGGGATCATAACTGGCGTGTTGCTCGAATGGATCAAGCGTCGACCGACCGGCCGATTGAGCAGCATAAGGAGCGGCAATGTGAGGAGTAGTAGTGTCGGCCTCTGACGGGCCAGCCTCGTTGTTCTTCTCTTTCGAAGGGGAAGAGCCTTTGCCATAGAGAGCCAATGCTACGGATAAATCCGATGGCTCATTCCCCCTCAGGAACTCCTTCACCAGTGCATCCTCGTCGATTTCTTCGGAGCCTGATTCGACTTTCTTGATCTTTATCAGAGTCTCCCATGCCTCAGCCAGGGATTCATGGTAGCCGTCGCCCAAGAATGTTAGGTCGCGATGCATAAGGATGCGGGCTCCATACTCGGCAATCAACGGGTCAAACATACTTTTGACCTCTTCCCTGCCAGCCTCTGCGGCCGCCTCAAGGCGAGAATCAAGCTCCTCCTCAGCCATTCTTTTACCCTCCTCACGGGCTTCATCCTTCATTCTCTCGACCCCGGCAAGTTCACCGTCGAGCTTTGCCTTGAGGAGCCGGGTAGCAACAATCTCATCGCAATACCGCTGTGATTCTTCCTGAGCGGCTATTTTGTCTTCTTTCTCCTTGGAGAGTTGTTCTTTCAGCTCTTTGACTTGAATAGCGAGCACATCCCTTTCTTTTTGAACAGAGTCTTTTTCTAGGGCAAGGGCGCCGCTGCGCTGAACTGCTTCATCAAGCTCCTTTTTGTGAGCCACCTCTAAGCGAGTAACTGCCTCGGCAGTATCTTTTGCGCCTTGTTCAGCGGCTTCTAGCTTTAACTTATAAGAGGCGAGCTCTTCGTCTTGGAGTTTGATGATTTTCTTATCGCTGTCAGCCTCCAGAGTCAGACGGTCAATCTCGTGTTGACGCTCAACAGATACTTCTGATATCTTCTCCACCAAGTGCACGAATGCGTCATGTTGAACATAGACGTCATTGTTGCATGCAATGGCACTTTGCTTCACGTGCCCAGGAATGTGATGGATGGCCGGGAGGAATTTCAAACCGTCAAAACAAATCTTCGGAAACTTGGCCTTAAGGTCGACCATCTTTTCCGCAACGGTTGGGTCCACGGCAGGAGCAGGAGGAGGAGGCTTAGAGAATTCCGTTCTTTTACGCGGCTCCCGAACTTGCCTCGTACTCGATGAACTGGAATGTTGTTCGCGAGCAGCATCTGACTGATAGCCCTTCTGCAGAGACTTCTCTTTATCCGGCTCAGTTGCAGGAGGAAGATCACGGGACTGAGAAGATTGATAGTGCGCTTTCTTGCGATGAGACGATTCGCGCGGACGATTGTCCCTATCCTCATAATCACCTCGGTCCCGGCGTCTGCCCGAACCGGAGTCCCGTCCGGAGTGATGAAATATTGAAGACCCTTGAAGGCGATCAAGTCCGTGGGAGCGGCCCATATCACCTGCAAAGAAGGAAGATAACAACGAATTAAGGAGAATTCACGAATTAAAAAGACTTGAAGTATGCTATGGAATGCGCGTGTGCGTGTGTGTCCTAAGTGTTCCCCCCGACGGACCCGTTCGTTTGTCTTTGCTAATCGGGGTATTGTCTCTGTGAGCCGGGAGTTGAACTCCTACATTGCCTCTAGCGGGCGACGAGAATTTGAGAGCTTCAGGATCATCGAACCCATAATTAAGTATGTCTTCGGGGATAGAGAGGTTCGAGAGACCCCTTAGAGAACTCTCCAGACGCTGTGAAGAAGCCTCTTTTTCAGGAGGGATAGGCGTAGGTTTTGAGGTGTCGCCGACTTTCTCTTTCTGAACCGTATATTTCAGCTTTTTCTTTCCCTTCGAAGGGGAGGATGACGTCTCAATATCCTGGATTTCGATTGCCGGATTCCAAGCAGGACCCACGTTCTCGCCCTGAGTGTCGGGTGCATCACCCTCTCTACGCTCGCCTTCTTCGTGCGCGACGGGAGCGCGACGTGACGACGGGCCGGCAAGTTTTTTCCCTTTACCGGATGGAGGTTTGGGAATTGTAACGCCTTCTGGAAGGCTGACCCGACGATCAGGAGCTAGCAAGCCGAACCCCGACAGCGATTCATTTGAAATGATAGCTCGAATATCTCGGTCCTCGGCCGGGAGAGCTCTAATCGCGTCAACAGCATCAGAATATCCTCGGCCTTCCGGACGCGGGTTAATACCTGAAAAGATGAGATGAAGAGTTAGGAAAAAACATGACTCCCATTAAGTACAAGTAACGGTTCAGCAGAGAGACTTACTGCCTTTAACCCATCTCCTAGCGAAACCAGACGGGCATCGCACATAGAACCATTCCTGTTTGTATAGGGCGAACTTGCTGCAGGCCCCTGTCAGGATCTGGCACTTGTGATACGGCTCGAGGAAGATGAAGGAGGGGCTATCTTTCCGTCTCTTGAACATGTAAATGTATCGAATGTCACCGGGGGTTGGAGGTCTGGAGAAGACAGCCATGAAGAGTAAATAAGTCCCATATAGGAACGCATGACCATTCGGGTGCAGCTGCGACGGAGCGATATCTATATACTGCAGCACATCCCGGAGAAATAGGTTAAACGGAGGCACGCTGCCCATCCAGCACATGAACTTGTTGCAGGCCGTGTACCCGACCGGGGGCAAGTGAGGACGGTCGTATCTCGAAGGAACTAACACGTCGGTAAAGGGAATTCCGTGAATGGAACATATCCGTCGCAGAGCGGCCTCGTTGATCCTCGAGGCTTGAGAATCGACCGGATTGTCCAATAAGATGGTTGACTCTAGAGCATCGGGCGCCAGATTATGAGCGGGAGAGATTGACGGATTGGAAGCATCTGCGGCTCCTTGCTTTGCTGACGGCCCAGGCCTGTCAGATACGGTGGCCGAACTAGATTTTCCTGACATCCCGAATAAATAATGAACCTGGCTAAATGCTTGAGAAAGCTATACTTGAAAAACGTTGAGCGTTAGAATCAGCATCACGAATTTTCCCCCCACGTGGTGTGTGAACTAGTGCAAGCAATTGTGTAAAGACAGCAATAAAGATATAATAATTAGCTGCGGATCATCGCTTTCGAAGACCGTCATCGCTGACCGTCTCAAAGGCCCGCCTTGAGGTAATTACAGTTTCAGGTTCAAAAGACATATGATTTCTAGAGTGACCGGCCTAAGTGTAGTTTAACATTTATACTGATCGGCATTTTAGTAATGTTCATCGTCCTAAGTAAAGTGTTCGGCAATTGTATTGTTCGGCATATAAGGTGTTCGGCAATTACATTGTTCGGCATGAAAGGTGTTCGGCAATTGTATTGTTCGGCATATAACGTGTTCGGCAATTATATTGTTCGGCATGAAAGGTGTTCGGCAATTGTATTGTTCGGCATATAACGTGTTCGGCAATTATATTGTTCGGCATGAAAGGTGTTCGGCAATTATATTGTTCGGCATGTCAAGTGTTCGGCAATTGTATTGTTCGGCATGAAAGGTGTTCGGCAATTATATTGTTCGGCATGTCAAGTGTTCGGCAATTGCATTGTTCGGCATGTGAAATGTTCGGCGTTTGGGCATTGATTGGCTTTGTTTCGTTCGGCTCAATTATAGTTCGACTTGTTAGTGAGCGTTCGGCCTGGCCTTGCCCGGCTGAGGTACCGTTCGGCAACTAACCGTTACACCGACCGGCACATGACCACATGCGCCGGAGCAGCGAACGGCGCCATTACCCTCTCCAACACCTCTCATTCTTTTTCTTCCTTTTGACCTCGATCCAACACGAGGGGACTAAGGCAATAAGCGGACATACTCCTAACCCCTCCACGCTATGTCGTTCGGCAATACAGACAAGCTATACAAAAACCCTCTACACGACTTCGTTCGAACATCTCGTTTGAGTTTACGATGAAAAATACCTAAGTGTGCAGATCGAAGATTGAGATGAAGTAGTTAAGTCTCAAATTCGGACGATTGAACGGAATTGTGAGAGCGGAGGAAATAAGAAGTAAAAGGAGAAAAGGAAGAGAAGGGACTGGTTTTATAGAGGGAAATGGAGGAAGTCGAAGGGGCTATTCCCGGTAGAACCGGTCAATACCGGAGTACTCGGCGTTAGGGTGGAATGATGTTCGGCACGTTGGGAACGTTCGGCTCAGAACGTGTCGTTCGGCATCCCAGGCTTGTTCATCTCGCACCTCCCTTTGCTAGCATTCTCGAGAGGGTACCTCCGAGGTAGATTGTACCAGATTCAAAGCGCATCACGTTCGGCCACGCAATACACTTTGGGGGGCAAGTGTTTCCTGGGGATTTGACCAGGCAACTAGTGCTCGGCATCAGAGAGTGTCCGGCATCCAGGAATGTTCGGCGAAGCAACCATCATCCATGAGTACTCGGCGTAGTACTCGGCGTCCTTAGTATCCGGTGTCCAGGAGTGTTCGGCATAATACTCAGCAGTGTTCGGCATCGAGACTACTCGGCGTAGTACTCGGCAGCAAGGGTACTCAGCACCAAGTAGTGTTCGGCAACAACCTATGCTCAGCGTCGACTGGTGTTCGGCATCCCATAAGTGCTTGGCATCAAGACTGCTCGGCGTACCAGAGTACTCGGCATCAAGACTGCTCGGCATGCAAGACTGCTCGGCATACCAGAGTACTCGGCATCGAGGCTGTTCGGCATACAAGGTCGCTCGGAATCAGGGCTGTTCGGCATCAAGACTGCTCGGCATGCAAGACTGCTCGGCATACCAGAGTACTTGGCATCAAGGCTGTTCGGCATACAAGGTCGCTCGAAATCAGGGCTGTTCGGCATCAAGACTGCTCGGCATGCAAGACTGCTCGGCATACCAGAGTACTTGGCATCAAGGCTGTTCGGCATACAAGGTCGCTCGGAATCAGGGCTGTTCGGCATCAAGACTGCTCGGCATGCAAGACTGCTCGGCATACCAGAGTACTTGGCATCAAGGCTGTTCGGCATACAAGGTCGCTCGGAATCAAGGCTGCTCGGCATACAGGAGTACTCGGCATCCTATGGTGTTCGGCGTAATACTCGTCATCCAGAAGACGTTCAACACGACTAACCAGCACACCGTTCGGCATAGAAGGAATGGTTCGGCGGAACTCGTTCGGCGAACCTTGCTCGGCATACGGCGACCACTGTACTCGGGCTGGAACGTTCGGCAATCAGCCCACTTGGGAAGTCCAGCCCATCTTTGCCTATAAATAGAGGGGCAGGGTCACAGTGAAAGGGATCCTTTTTTTTGGAGAGCAAATACGGGGAGACTCTGCCATTTTCAAGACTCATCTTCTCTACTCAAACACCTTCATTCAAGCATTTGATTCACGAATTGTATTTGTAATCAATCAATCATAAAGGAAATCAATAAAGTTGAGCAAAGTGGACGTAGGCAATTACGCCGAACCACTATAAATTTGGTGTTCTTACTTTCTGCACTTGAATTAAGTTTGTCTTCTCTGTTTAATTGCTTTCATCACTTATATCTCTACACAATCTTTCTGAACGAGGTTAGTGACCAATTTTGGTGCTAACAGGTATATTGTATATTTGGTACTGCCTTTCATAACTTATTATGTGTTTTTTAAGATAATGGAATCATAGGTATACTATATATTTAATAGGTATACTGGCTTGAAAACATCTGCTCTTTTTCTGTTGGCGGTACATAACAAATCCTTTTCTCACTTGCAAAGTAGACCCCTGTGTGTAATAAACATAAATGATGCCCTAATATTTTTGACCCAGTTAGTGATGGGGATTAATATTGTCTGTTTGTTTTCTATAAGTTGCATCAGTACTATTGATCCACCTATCCATTGGTAGAAGTAGTATAACATTTTAGTCATTCTCGAGGTTTATTTGCCTAATATAATTTGCTAATATGTTCTAACAGCTTACATACATAAATTTGTATTGTTATTTACTTCATTGAAAATCAACAAATATTGTTCATAAACTTAGATGATAGATTTAATTTTTTTATTAAATGTAGAAGTGTTTGAGTTGTTCATGGTTTTCCACAGATGAGGCGTTCATATATTTCTATGATGTAAATAAACTCAGTAATAATACTGCCAACAATACATACTAATATTAGTTGAATAATGTCTTTGTGTGGTTAAGTTGGCTTCTCCATTTGTTGAATATCACCACATGTTTTGAATAGGACTAAAACATACACGGAAGTAATTCTGGTTATTGTAAACACTATTAAGAGTAAAATTGCTTGTCTCTTATGGCTTTCATTTTTACATTAAATCCTAGCTAATATTATTGTAGAAATATTCATGAACCAAGCCTAAGTCTGATCGGCTTATTAGTGATTTTTTGATTATATAGCCCATTTGTCTTTTAGGTTTTTATTCCTTGCTATAAGCATGATTAACATGTACCTTAGCTCATTTGTAAGTGGTTAAATCAAATGTGCAATGACCTCAAAGTGGAGACCATCGGATTTATGTGTCCCTATAAGCTTTTCCAAGTGCGGAAATATCCAAATGCGATAAATACGTATATCTCAAACACATGGCGTATGTTGCAATCTAAAAGCCTACTCTTATCCCCGCACTATGAAAGGTACAAATATTAAACTTTTAGTGACTACTTCACAAATTTTTTGTTGATTTTAACTTTCTATAAATTTTATAATGCAGAAAACATGGTCTACTATTTGTTTTTCATATAGAAAAGAATGAGGTTTAAGTTTTTGATCCACAGGCCGAACAAATGTAAATTTGCAATTAGATCGCAAGTGAACATGTAAGTTGTTTTTTTGGTTGAACGCTAATCTCACCTACACTATTATGAACATTTTCCCTTATATGTAAGGCCTTTAAAACTTATAAGGCATACGGTGGAAAATCTCAAAGAACTACATTGAAATGGAAGAATATAAAGGTGATTAGTTTTCTAAAAAAAGAAAAAAAAACTTGTAAAAGATGGTTCTTATAGCCAACAAGAGATGGATGAGGTTTGGGATAATTTAGCCAATTCTATCATGCATAACGAGATGTAGTTGTCACTTTGGTCCTATGGGTACGTTTCCTCCCTCTCCCAAATTAGATAATCAATTTATTTATACATGCACGTATTGCAAAACTATTTCATCCACAACTTAGTTTTAAAGAAAAACTATTTCATCCGAACGAAAATACATTATATTACTATAATATATTGTAAAAATAATTGGAACTTAAATGGTTGAGATCTCTTATGTTAAAAATTGCGTCATTCATTCATACCCAAACATATTTTAAAAGAAAGAACTCAATACCATTTAACAAAATGGTTGAGGTCTCTTATGTCAATTTTTGATGCTTAAATGGTTGAGATCTCTTACATCAACGAATGCGTGTTCGTAAGGCAGAAAATAGGAAAGTGTATAGCTAAAGAAAAAGTAGTAAACATGTGTATGTAAGGAAAATAGGAAAGTGTATTATGTCTTGTGATTAAGATAAGGAAGTGAGCAAAGTACATCATGCTTAAACATTATTTGAAGAGGGGATCATATCTAAAGAAAAGCAAGATGGTGAGAAAGTAGAGTTTGCTATGGAGATTTCTTGAAATACAGAACATGGGTACCTTGCAGCATTCAATCTGCGTGATTGGTTATATGTGAGTTTAAAAGTGACTACAGTGATGCGAGAGTTTAAGGTGGAAATCTAACAATTTAATATTTGTAAGTGACAGTCATTTAGTATATGTGAGTTTAAAAGTGACAGTCATTTAATATAAGTGATTTTAAAAGTGACAGTCATTTATTATAATATTTGAAAGTGTCAGGAGATGTACTTTTATATATACACATAGATCATAGATGTGAGGGAATTTATGTGCTTATATATTTATATATATCTCTGGGTAAGAGTATTTATTCATATCTATGAATAAAAAATCCGCTTTTCATATAAGAGAGGAGAAAGTGATAGTTATGTGAGAGTTAAGGTGGAAAACTAACAATTTAATTGTAACGACCCGATACTTTCAACCATTCGCATCCGCACATGTCGGACTTGAATTGCTCAAAATACCGCGTTGTAAATAAAATTTGGCAAACTCATCATATACAGTAAATAAATAATCACAGATCACAGACACAGAGTAATATAATCCAGCGGAAACAAAGAAATAGTAGTTCATGAAGCTACTATATAAATACATCAGAGTTAAGTAAGATATAATAGGAATACCAAGATACAATAGGAGTAGCTGTATGATAATTAGGTACAACTCATAATATAACGGGAATCAACTAGATAACAAAATAAATATCTGGATCTTCAAAGCAAAACTCCAGCTCCAAAGGTGAGCCTCAAATGCTGTATCACTCAGCCTGACCCGAGTGTAAAGCAAAACACAAAACACTCGAGTCAGGACATACATACTTATACAATGTAAACCAACTCAAGTGAACTGTAATAAAGATACAAGTAACTTAAAGAATGCTTGGGATCGCCCATTCTTTAAGGATCCGTTAAACTATCTACTATGTAGTAATATTCGCTATTATAATAATGTCTAATAATAAAATAAACATACTTTAAAATAGCATTAGGGCTTTACATTTAATCTGAACTCACCCGAACACGTAATAGTGCCAATAGTCCATACAGTATCTGCATACCTCGAAAGGCTATGAGAAGATACTCCATGGGTACGACACAAATAGAAACTCGTAATAAAGCTCGCTATGGTAGGTGACACGGCACAACTAGGCAATGCCAGGTAGATATACCAATTACGCATCCAGACTTGTGGTGACGCATAGCAGCCACTACCATCCACCTCGAACAACACTCCCAAATCAAGGGGTGCACCCAATCAATCACAAAAGTAATAGAATGGTATCGAAGAAGTGTGTCCGATCAGAGGTGCTACCTCATTGGTCCGTCAATCACTCCTATTTTAGCCACCTTATGCCAACTCACGTGAGTTGGGTCCACGCATATACCTTAGGATCGTCGCCACCATCCTACTTCATTCTGGAATCTCCACCGCGTACACAGTTGTTAAAGTGGTTTTCGGTATCGACAGAGAGTATGTCCATATCCGATCCCGGTCTCTTTAACAACCCATCGTTATTATAACCCGTGGTTATAATTTTAAAATAACATTTTATACTTCAAAATAGAATATCATTTCAAATCCAAATCTTCATCAAAATAAAGATTAAATCAATTCCAAACCATTCCAATATATTTAAAATATCATATCATTTCAAAACTTCATTTCAAATCATTTCAATATATCAAAATATCATATCTTTCCAAAACTTCATTATCAAATCATCATTCGAGTTCCAAATATTCAACTTTAAATACCTTTTAAATTCAAAGATATCATTCATTTATTATCATTTCAAGTCACCTTTTAAATAGTTTATATTTCAATCAAAATAATTCATCTAAACCATTTAAAAGTGTGATTATTATACTT
Organism: Allium fistulosum; assembly: GCA_030737815.1. Classification (NCBI taxonomy): domain Eukaryota; kingdom Viridiplantae; phylum Streptophyta; class Magnoliopsida; order Asparagales; family Amaryllidaceae; genus Allium; species Allium fistulosum. The sequence goes on from CM060901.1 coordinate 393,166,285, forward strand.
CCAAATCAAGTATTCAATTTCCAAAGTTTTAAACTATTCTGAGTTCATTTACTAAGTTAAAAACCATAAACATTGAAAATTTCAGCCTTTCACAACTTCAGAAAAAGCTGTTATAAGTTATTCTTGAAAACATTTTTATTCAGCAAAAACAGCATTTTAAAAATGCTGTTAAATCTTAGTTTAGTTGAAATTTAGTTTAAAACAGCAAAGACAGCATTTCCAGAAATGCTGTAATAGTTCAGGTTTCAAATTAAAGGTTTTAATTAAATTAAGCAAAGACAGCAGACCACTACAGCATTTACAGAACTGCTGTAATAGGCCTTTATTAAGTTTTTAGCCTTTTAATTTACTACAGCAACTACAGCATTTCAGAACTGTTGTAATAGCCTCTTTATAAAGCTTTTAGTTTATTTACAGAAACCATAGCATTTCTGAATGCCATTAAAAGTATTTCCAGATTTTTGTGTATTTCCAGCAAATAATAAACTTCAATTTAAACCATTTAAACGTTATAAAAATCATATTTTAACATTCAAAAATGTTCATTAAAAATACTCTTTTAACTTATGATTTTTATAAAGTAATTTTTACAATAAAATCCAACTTCCAATAAATCACTCATTAAATTCAAGTGTATAATTTTCCAAATTTTGCATTTGACAATTTATTAACACTTACATTCAAATTACCATTTCACACATTAAACTAAATTTCCAATTTATTTATTTAATTTAAACCTTTAATTAAAACCAAATTTCACATTTCCAAGTCAAGTTAAAATTAAAATTTCACATTTAAGCATTCGTTCATTTAACCATTTTAGTTCATAGAAAAATCAATAATACTTTATCAAGTCATTTAAATTCAAATTTAAATCTAATTATCATATTTCCCATTTTCCAAATAAAATTAAATTTCCATTTTATTCATAACTTAAATTCATTTTTAAACCAAAATCCAAATTTCCAAACTTAAGTTATATTTCAAAATTTCAATTTAACCATTTATTTATTTACATTTTTAACTTATCGAAAAATCATAATTTTTTTATTTAAACAATTTAAACATCTATTTAAATCAAATTTCCATAAAATTTTCACTTTTTTTTAATACTTAAAAATAATCCAAACACTTTAAAAATTAACCACGGGTCTGTATATAGTTTTCTAACCTAGGTCAAGTGATACGGATATGTATAATTTCAATCCGCAGTTTACAAAGAAAAATCCGAGTTCTATCATTTCAAACCTGCAACCCAAGTCAAAATAAATTAAATAAAAACCGTTCAGGCCTATCATTTTAGCCCATAATGATTTTTTCCTATTCTAAAGTCCGTTCGGGTATGTATCATTTCAACCCATAGTGATTCTGTACTAACAGGGAACTTGCAGTGTGATAAACAGATATAAATGAACAGTTAACCATATATAGCAGTAACAGATGATATGACAGATAAATAAACAAGTTTAACATCATATAATATATAACATAAGCAGGTATAACATAATATAATAATTCTACACTTTCACTTGCTATCAATTTATAGTGGTATAAGTACAAATGTCAGACGTGATTACTCACCTTTTTACGCTGGAGTTAGCAATCAAAACACACAGAATAGATTCCAGAAAGCACGACAAATACGATACAGCATGACTTTTGATTTGAATGAATAGAGAGCCTTGATATTTATCTTGTAAACAATAACCAAAACAAGACAATATACACATAAATATTCAACACAAACAATGTTGAAACAATGAAGATAAGAAGCAACAAAGGAATAGATTACTTGACCATGCTTTAACCATTCAAATGCTTGGCCTAAGAGATTCTTGGGCTCAGCCATGATCAGGTCTAGACCTGAAATGCTCGGCCATGGTCAGGTTAGTGGAAGACAAAGCAAGCGTAGGTGAAAAGGTAGGAGTTTGTGAAGGCAAAAAGGCATGGAAATGAGTTTGGTTCACCATCTAGGCTCGGCCTAGTCATTGTTTGGGCTCGGCCATGCTTGCTCCAGATCTGGACAGAGGTCAAGTGATGGCCAGAGATCAGGTTATGGCGGTGGTGGAGCAAGGGAAGGTGGCCAAAGTGAAATATGAAGGGGTTGGTGACATATGTGTTCTGCTAGTATAGTTTTGGTGGAGTTTTGCATTGATTTTGTGGCGATGCTTCAACATGAAGGCATGACCTGAATTTTGGTCAGAGGAGGGGCTGATGGCTGCTGTAGATGAAGGAGGTGGTGGTCGGTGGTGATTGTGGAGAAGCAAGGCCGAGCAAAGCTAGAAGAGGAGCAAACAAAAATCATTGAAATTGTGAAGAAGAGAAGAGATAAATGAAGCCATTAGCATTTTCTTTCATTCTTTGAAGTCGTGAGTTTTAGGGGAGATATGATAAACATTTTCACGTGAATTTGCAAAGGAAAGTCACGGGTGAAGCAAGGAGATGTGTACGGCTACAAGGAAGAATGAAAAGGCAATTGGAAAATGGAAAGTCAAGTATATGAAAAGTCAATGGAAAATGAAAGGTTTAAGTCTCTTTGTATTTCTATTTTCTTTTAAACAAAATAAAGCAAATAAGTTTCAGTAAAATAAAAATAAAAGCTGAAAAAAATAAAATGAAAAAGAAAATAAAAATATAATTTAAGGAAAAATAGAAAATAATTAAGAAAATAGCTAATATATTGAAACTAGCATTTAAAAATTGTAAACAAAATAAAATGAACATTGGAAAATTATAACAACACTTTAAAATATTTTTAAAAATAAAATATATATATATACCATGTCATATTACACATATTAGAACATGGTTTGAAAAACAAAAATATTATTTATATAAATTAAAATAAACAATTTTGTTAAATAAATCAATTTACACACAATATTGTAAAAAGCATAACTTTCACAATATAAATCAGATTTCAACGAAACGAAAAGCAGTATTCTTGAAATTTAATTTATTTTCATAATAAAAGATAAAATTAAAAAATTCAAATATTTAAATTTTAAATTTAAAAGTCAAAGTTTGACCAAATTGACCAAATTCACATTTTTGGAAAATATTCTATTTAGTCATGTTTGGAATTCTAATTTACATCAAAATCAAAATTTATGTTTAAATAACAAAAGTTTATTCATTTAATAAATAGAATAAATTTTTTAAATCAGGAATTTAATTAAATAATTAAAATAAAAAAATAAAAATAATCACAAAATACAGGGTTGTTACATTAATATTTGTATGTGACAATCATTTAATATATGTGAGTTTAAAAGTGAAAGTCATTTAGTATATGTGAGTTTAAAAGTGACAATCATTTAATATAAGCGAGTTTAAAAGTGATTGGTTCAGAACAGTAGGTTATATGCGTTACACACTCTGAGATGACAGAAAAGCATAATGAAGATTTTAAAGTCTGGGTTTTAGGCTTTTAGCAACTCTTAAAATCAGTATCAAAACAGAACATTATGTAACTCTGAGTTCATGCATGGCCACTGTTTATTTACATGTTCACCTTACCATGTATTGACCAGGGAAAATATATTTTATATATGTAATTTTCTGCTTTGTATGGGGGATGGTTACAAATTTGTTTTTTGGTCATTTAGTTAAGGATTCATCTAATGGGAAGTGCAGTTCACATCACTAAAAGCTTTTGTTGCATGTATTGCTTTGGTCGCAAGTTTTTAGATTAAAATGTTCTAATTAAAAATATATAGATGTTTGACCATAACAAGTGTAGTTGACACTGCAAATATGAAGTTGATGAGTTACAGCCAAAAAGAGTGAACGTTGGAGTCTTTGGTTTTCAACTATGACCTAAAAGTAGTACAATCCAGACATAAATGCTGATATTAAGTTATTAATACGTAATTTGGTAAAGACGCCAAAATCCAGAATAATGCTTTAATAAATCAAATGATACCATTTTGAGAATGTATACCTCCTACCGTTATGTGCAAGGAACCAAATCTAGCCAGCTTCATCTGCTGCTGCATTAAACAAAAAATACAAATTCCTACAAGATAGAATATTAGATGGAAATATGACTAATTTTAGCAGAAAAAACACTTGGGTTTGCTCCGATTTGTAGTTAAAGAGAAATTTGACATCTATTCTTGAATTCAGACAGACAACTAGCAAACAACGTGTGCACATCTGTGTGTGCATATTAAAATCTTCTTTAATCCAAGAAATCCCTAAAATAATTTGAAACAAGAATGTTTTATACTCTAGTCAGATCAAGTTGGGCTAGATATTTCAACAAAAATACAAAATAGTTATTCATTTTCAACTTTATTTGTAGAAAGCTGCAACAAAGTAAATTATTTTAGCACTTACCAAGTAAGCAAACCAATATGTGTTTGGAACGTCCTCGATCTCATAGTTCCAAAAAAGTCTAGTGCTGTATGGAATAAGAAGCAAGCTGCGTCAGCACGTGTAAGTTCAGCCTCCTAAAACTGAAACAGATCAAGATATTACTCTATAATAGGGAGGAAGATCAATATGTTACAAATCAAGTTCCCAATGGAAAATAAACATGTGGAAATCAGCCCATTTCCCAGATTCCAAATTTGATGCACTACAAATCCTCGACATCTCTCATTTAAAACACCTGATCATTTTCACCATTAAATCAAAAATTTATATTCTTCCCAACAAAATTCATATATTATATATTTCTATAAAGTTTTGTTATTGCAAAGACTGCAAAGATATTTATAATTCAAAGTAGTTATTGCAAACAATTGCATCTATTGCAAACAACTGCATCTACAAGAGCTTTGAAACGACGAAGCAAACATTTGTGCTTATCTCAAATTTAAAGATGCATAGGCTGGCACGAACACTCGTTAGATATAAAGATGACTAATCAAAAGAGTATTTTTTACCCTTAAATTATTCCATTACCCTTTAATTTTATTCAACAAATGACTAATCAAAAGATTAGTGCTTAATTGCAATTCTACAATCAAATTGAGTGAACCCAAATATTATTTTGCGGCTAAGTATTGCAATAAATATAAACTAAAATCTACAGAAGATAATGCATAAAGCTTCATCTGGTGAAAATGAGATCCTAAGACTGCTTGTTTTCACATTGGTAGCTCAGATGTTGATAAATATTCAAATTGTAACATGGAAGAGTGGGAAGAATTCATGCTTTTTTTTCTCTCTTCCTCTTCCTCTAAAAAGTAACCATTATCCTATATATGATTTTATATAATGATAAGGAAATTTCACCTTCCCCTATCTCATGCCTTTTTAGGTATTTACTTAGAACACAAAACATTAATTTTAAAGCCAAACAATCGATAAACTTACACGAGTATGCGTTAAAAACAGGAGAGAAATTTTTACATAGTCAAAATAATGACTTAAGACTAAATTAAATTTGGTCCCATTATGCTTAAATTTTAATAATCAAGATACTAACGTCAAATAGAAGGAGCACTAACATACTTCTTTTACCATAATACATGGTAGCCAAAAATGAGTCTGGTAGCATTTTTAAAAGGATGAAACAACTCCAAAAGGTTAACAATACACAGAACATGCATTAGAATAAAATCAAGTTTCTAACATGAATGATTAGCCGTACGTAAAAACCTAAAATGGTCCACACCAAATTTTATTCTTTCAATAACTGAATGTAAAATTATCAGTTCATCACTGATGTATGAGTAAAAAATCATTTTAAAAACTTAAGTGGGCATTCCACTAATATAGCATTAAATAAAATTGAAATAATTAAAATAAGCATTTCAAGGATGTCGACGATCATCTGGCTAAAGCACTGAAAAAAATACCCGAGACTGTGACTGCCACAAGAAGCAACAAACAACAGCTCATCTAGCTAAAGCACTAAAAAAATCAAATAATGGTCTAAAATTCATTTTGAGTAACCTAAACCATATGTTGAGTGATCAATACATACTTTAATTTTAATTCGTTGGCTAAAAATGTTTAATTTACAGCTATTGCAGCATAACATGAATAAATTAGTGATGCTATAGAAGTACTATCTACATGCATTGGTAAAAACAACTTTCATAAATGTAAAGGTCTTACCAGAAGCTGGAATTATCGCACATGGATTATTAATATCTAATTCTTCGTCGTGACTGTTGATGGTTAGAAACAAAATTCTACAGTAGTACTTGGATTGTTTGGTAGAGTGCTTCATGCCTCTCTATAATGTACAAAGCTCTCCTCTTTCCAATACCCTGAAATGTCAAAGGCGTTTCTCATTTAATCGAGAAATAATAATAATAACATGTTTACATGGAGCTATAGAGATCAAAGACTTATAGGTGAGCTTTTAAACTTTAGCTTTATAAGCTCCTCGCTGCATTAAAAAAAAGAGAAAACAATAAGAGTACTTTAGAAACTTATGCTACAGACAAACTAACTCATCAATATGCAATAAAAAAAGAAAAAAAAGAGTACTTTAGAAATTTATGCTACAGACAAACTAACTCATCAACATGCAGTAAAAAGAAGAAAATAAGAGTACTTCAAAAACTTATGCTGCATACAAACTTACTTATCAATATACCGAACGATTCATATTACTTACTCACTTGCACTATTTATGAAATTTAAGCATTCTTGAATTAGTGATTTCTGAAAAATACAATAGCATTCAAGTTATATGCTATCATGGCATGCTTTTAAGCTATTAGTTATGTATATGTTACAACTAAAGAAAAATTTAATATGAGTTTAAATATATAAAATAAAAATCTTTAATTAAGTGCTGTGAACTTTGAGAATGTCCTGGGGGTGTACCGATTTCTTCAAACTTCATATGAGGAGTTTTAGGAGTTTTTGGCGGTGGTAGAACGGCGTAGGCGGTGGCCGAAACGACAATGGTCTACTTGAACAAAATAATATTGAAACGTGTTCCAAAAATGTCATTGTAAATTTCCATTAGTTCATTGTATCTTTAATTCAATCATCCTAGCTTAACCTTACGACCATAAACATACCATAACAGGTTAAAAAACATTAAATACTAATAAAGGAAACTCCAATTTCATGTTTAAGAAAGACTAAAATATAGTCTGTATCAGAACCAAATTTGGACATATCATCTTACCTTAGCTATAGAAATGATTTTAACAGCCACAACCTCTCCTTTCATCTCCCCATTCTTGACCTTGGTCTCGCAAGTATGACCAAAATGTTCTAACTTCTTTAATTACCTCATACTTAGCTCCAAAATTCTTCCCGTATCCAAACCTCTTGTCCAAGTTTGTAACTTCTCCATCTCCATTTCCAGCATCATTATTCTCTCCATCCTCCAAAATTGTCCCTTCTTTAGGCTTTTTAGCGTCGTGCCTTCTCGCCAGTGCCGCCTTGATGTGCTTAGTTGGGGACGGAGGAGGAAACGGCCGCCAAAAAAGCCGACTTGGGGTCTTCGTTCTCCCTGAAGAAGGGGAATGAGCTACACCGTGAGGATAAGGGCTTGGCTATGCTGATGAGGCAGCTGAAGGAGTTGTCAGAATGGTGGCTGTGGCGGTTGCGCCTGCGGAATCATCACTAGTGACTGGGCTTGCCTTGTCGTAGCATTGACCCATTGATTTGAGAGCTTGATTAGGGTTTTAGAATTTGATTTTGATCTTAATTTTAGATAGAGCGAGAAAGTGAGAAAGATCTAAAGTGAGAAGGAACTAAAATTTTAGAATCAGAGGCGCGATAACCTAGTTAGAAAGAGGAAATAAAAATAAACGATGAATTGTTGTCCGTGAGAAATGGAATAAGTAATAAGGAAATAAAATTACAGTCCTATCCATGTTACTTTTAACTATTTACAAAATTACCAGATTTTATAATGGTAATAACCGTGACAAACGTTTGTAATGGTTATATCTGTTAGAAATTTATAACAGTTATTACCGTTACAAATTAAAAGCGGAAAAGTGTTACAAAATAGGCTGTTTGGTGTAGTTATACTAATTGCATAGAGTAGACTTTTATATATAAAATAACAAATGAAGTGTAGCTTGTATGTAATTGATTTACACAAAGCGTAATTCCATGTGAAAACATAAAAGTGAAATGAAACTACATAATTCGAACTAGCTAGCTAATTCATATTGATTATGAATAGCTTTGCCTTTAAAACATATGTTTGTATGATGTTAATATGAAACATTTTATAAATCAACAATGGTATATACATGTATACAAAATTAAATTTTCAATACATATTTACCTAAATATATTATTGTAAATCATATGTATTGATTACAATACATAATTTCATAATATAATTCAAATCTATGGCTTGTGAACACAATTATAAGGATGTGATTTTTAACTTGTATACATATCTGTTAGGAACTGAGATGTTGGTTTTAATGACTGAAACCTTTTTAACTTATCTTATTATAAAATATATACTAACACTATTGTCTAGATAGATATGTATATGCAAGAACTGTTCAGGATATATATATATATATATATATATATATATATGCAGGTATTGATTACTGAAGACCGATCAGTATAAAGACTCAAGACTCAAGATTCAGAATGGAGATATCAAGATTGAAGACTCTAGAGTATCAAGATCAAGATTTCAAGATAAGTGTCTAGTTTTTGTTAAAACTTCATAATAGCACGGAAATCTTCATTCCAAATTTCATTTGGGATGGAACCCATTTCTACCTTCTTAGTGGCTTACAAACCCACGACAAGTAGCTTACAAACCTACGACAAGTGGCTTACATACCCACGAACATCCTGGTTTTGTACAAGTTCTCGAGTCCTGATGTGATGAGGTATTCTGAAGAAAGAAACTTGCAAAACTACTTCAAAATGGTTTTTCAAAATGATTTTCAAAACTGCTTTTCAAAATGTTTTAGCCTTAAAAATTATCTTTTCAAATGATTTTCAAAAAGATGTTTTAGCCTTAAAATATTCTTTGCTTTTGTTTCTAAATAAACTCTTGTTTTAAACTTCGTTTGTTTCTAAAACTATCTTCTGATTTTTAAATATTTTTTTATAATATATATACTTGAGATTTAAAATCAAATTTATATATGCATTCTAAAAATATATTTTTCTACTCTTCTTTATTTTAAAACATAGGAAAATTAGTTTATTTTACTCCAGAATCATTTCATCTTGTTTTCCTTTCAATACCATTTTCAAAACGAATTTTACATTGTTTTTAACTAAGGGATGTCGACATCATGGGATACCTCATGTCAACATGGTGGCCGTTAAATTCAAAAGTTTCAATTTTCAAAAGAAGTGTCTATTCGTTTAAATCTCTTCACGAATGGTTATGACCGTTACTGGTCTATAAATAGCCTTCATAAACGAATTTTTTAACTAACTATTTTTTTCACTTCTTCTTCTCCACAAATCCATATTCTAAAATTTTCATATTTTTAAGATCGTGCCGAAATTATGCCGAATTCTCAAAGTGAATCAAATTAGAATCTCATTCTTGTTTGATTCTCTGCCCTCTCTCGAAGATCAAAGTGCTATTCAGAGTTATAGGATCAATTTGTAATCAAAAGTTTATCGAGTCTCTCTATAAGGTGTGGTTGTGCCTGGAAATCAATTGGGTGATCTTGTGTCTGGTAAATCAAGAGAGTTTGCCCTGGACTCGAAGACAGGAGGGTACCTCAAGGCCTTTAGAAATTGAGGATTGTAATCTCGACATTGGTATAATAAAAATCTGTACGAGGTGTTTGCCTTGGTGCAGGACTGGACATAGGGTAACTCTGAACCGGTATAAAATCATGTGTGTTCTTTCCTTTTACTGCTTTTTATTTACTTTCTGCATCTGTTTTGATTCTGTGATTGTTCTGTGATAAAGTTCTGCATTTGTTTGTGTCATAATTTTAATTTAGTCCATATAAGTCTTAGAATCCATTAAACACTATTCACCCCCACTCTAGTGTTAAATTAGCCTTAAGATCCTTAATCTGCACTCCCTTTCAATTGGTATCAGAGCATTGGTTTTCATAGTTTTCATAATCTAAAACTTGAAAATTGTTTTAATGGCTACCAACACTGGTAATGTCAACTCTGGCACTAGTTCTATTAACACTAACACTAGTTCATTTGTAGAAGGCCAGTCTACTGTCAGACCACCATTTTTCAATGGCAATAATTATGCATATTGGGCTTGTAGAATGAAAATTTATTTACAATCAGTAGGATTAGACACTTGGAATATCACAAAAACTGAGTATGTAGAACCAACTACCGATTTTGCCCAATGGACTGCTGAGCAAAAGGGTGTTGCACAAAATAACTCAAAGGCCATGAATATATTATTCTGTTCACTAGATAAGAATGAGTTTAATAGAGTGTCTGTTTGTAAGTCTGCATTTGAAATCTGGAAAACTTTGCAAGTTACTCATCAAGGAACAAGCAAACTTAAACAGACTAAAATTTCCATATTAACTAATCAGTTTCAATTGTTTAAAATGCATGCAAATGAGTCCATTTCCGACATGTTTTTTCGATTTCAAGATATTGTTCATTCACTAATTGCACTAGGAAAAAGCTTTTCGGAGGAAGACCAAGTCTGAAAAATTCTAAATACACTCACTCCAGAATGGGATCAAAAGACACTTGCAATCGAAGAAGCAAATGATATCAGTCTAATGAAAATAGAAGAATTGATTGGGAATATGATGTCTTATGAAGTTCAACTGCAAGGAAGAAGAGAAAACAAGGCTATAGAAAAGAAGTCATTAGCATTCAATGCAACAACTGAAGATTCGGAACCAGACAGTGATAAGGAGATTGCTTTCATGACAAGAAACTTTCGGAAATTCCTAAAATATAGAAAAATAAATAATTACAAAAGAAATGATCGAAAGAATTCCAGAAATAATACGGAGAACGTCAATAATGATAGATGCTACAATTGCAATAAAGTCGGGCATCATAGGAAAGATTGTCAATATCCAGATAAACAGTTGTTCCCTCCAAACAATGATTCATCAAGGAAAAGAAAGAAAGCATACACAACAACTCTTGATGACTCAGACTCATCATCCAGTGATGTTGAAAAGAAGACGGATAATTCAAATCTGTGTTTCACTGCTATTCATGAATCAAACGACGATGGGAGTATGGATCTAAAAATAGGTACGCATTTACATTATTTTTAATTTTTCTTGTTTGAATGGATGCTTGTTTGTTTGCTTGATTTTTTAAATTCCTTGAATTTTAAATTCAAATTTATCCCTTGAAATTTGAATTTTAAATTCAAAAATAATATTATTTTAATAATATTTTAAATATTAAATTATTAATATTTAAGTATTATTATATTTAATGTTATTACAGGAATTATATAAGTAGAATATATGATATAATATATACATTTATTAGAAATTAGGAATAGACACTTGTCCTTTGATTCAATAGGCACATGTCGACATACCTGGATACCCCATGTCGACATGCCCCTCAGAAATTTGATTTCAAAATTTGAATTCAGACTTTTGAATTTCCCTCCACCTTTTCACCAACTTCAATGCTCTAGAAAGATGCCTCTTGACCAGAGAACATGTCTATAGAATCTCTATTTAATTCACTCTCCTTATCATCACTTTTCACTTTTATTTCAAATTTCAAATTTATCTTCATTACCTTCAACTCCTCTCAAACTTCTTCAATGGCCTCTTCAAGCACTCCTAACACCATTAGGCTTCCAAAAGCTATCAAAAACTTTCTTTTTAATGACCCGGAAGCTATCAAAGCTTACATAAACTATGTAAACTTTGGTAAAATTCATATGGGGAAATTTGCTATTTTTGAAGATTTTCCTTCTTATGAAATTGAAAATCTTTTTAAACAATGTTCTATTCTTAGTTTAGTAGATAACAAACAAAATGATTTTGTATGTTATCCAAATCTTGTTAAGATGTTTTATACAAATTTGAATCGTGGTTTTTATGATGGGCAAGATGGACAAATTTGGAGTAGTGTTAAAGGAACACAAATAGTTTTGGATTGTGAAATTTTAGGAAATATTTTGGGATGCAAGTATACCGGAATGAATCTCTCGGAATTTCAAATAAATGAAAATGATCGAGAGACATTTCATCACATCTTTGAAGGGGATGACAATTTTGAATTAAAAAATCGTTATTTTCGTCCAAAAGCAAGAATTTTTAACCTTCTTATTCAACACACCCTTATACCAAGATCGGGAAACTACAACAACCCAACTTTGAAAGTTTGCAAAGCAATTTTTGCAATTTTTGGAAATTATGATATCAATTGGGATCAAGTTATTTTGGATAAGCTAAGGCCCAAGAATTTTACTATAGGTGAAAACACATTATATCATGGAGTTTATCTCACTCCGATTTTTAATTACTTTGGAGTTGATTTCAAAAGGGAAGAATTTATAAATAGAAAAGTGTTCAACCATGGAAACATTTCCCTTATGCAAATTCCATTAGTGTTTCAACCGTATGAAACATTTACGGAAAAGGAAGAAAGGCTTGCTCACGAAGAGATGGAAGAAATGAAGGAAGAAGAAGAGGAAGAGGAAGGAATGGAAATTGAAGAGGAGGAAGAGGAAGATCAAGAAACTTCCTTAGAGAGTATTGAATATCCTACTAATCCCGCTAATCCATCCAATAAGACCATTCTCAATAATCAAAGAATTACAGTGAAAATCAAAAGACACTCAAAAGATCAATAAGTAAGAAAATGGATAAGATTTGCACTAAAATCAACATGTTCTTCGGGAAAGTTAGTAAAAAGCTTGGACTATCATCTTCTTCATCTTCGTCTAATTAGTTTTAGTTCATGTTATCTTGTTTGCTTCAAGTTCTATCCATGTATTTTCCTTTATTTTAGTTAATATTATATTATTTTATGTAATGTTGACTAGAATCATTAATGAAATCTTTTATTTCTTGTTATTCAACTTCACTTGTCTCTATAATTGCTTGTTTTTATATTATACAAATTTTTAGTTGCATAGATTTGTTCATAATATTCAAAACAAAGCAAATTGTCACTTTAGGCAGAGGCATGTCAACATCCCCCATCCCCCCATTTCGACATGCAACAGGCAGAAAGTAGTTACACTTTCAAATTTTAATTTCATGTAACTAACTTGTGTCTATTCATTTTAAACGACTTTATACCCCTATTTATACCTGTTTCTTCTAGAATAAATTATAAAACTTCATTTCTAATCACTCCCTTTCATATTTCTTCCTATTTCTTGAATTATAGCTTCTCCGATTAAGAATCTAAGTGATAATCTTGAGGAAACTCTCACTTCCTTCAAGAATATCCTTACATTCATACTTCGTAATCAGCGCCACTTAGAATTGAGTCAAATATAGATGATCAAGGAGCAAGAGAGACATTTCGACGCCCTTTGTTGGATGATCTCGGCCCTTAATAAGGACGATCTTGAAGGAAATCCACCAGTCACTCTCGACAAAGATAAAGAAGAATAGGATGCCATTAAAGCAGACCCTATCTTCGGAGAAGATGGAGGGTGGAAGTACCAAGGAATGTCTAGTCATTCTGTATGTTATTTGTTTTATTTGATTGGTGTGTTTTAAACTTGATTGACTTGACTTATTTAAAACATTTGGTGTGGTTTGTATATATGATTGGATTGAATAATTACTATAAATATGATTGGATGATGATTAATTTACTTCTGGATTACACTTATGATCACACTCATGATCACATTTCACATTTATGATCACGTTTCATACTTATGATCACACTTAGCACTTATTACACTTATATATGGATTACTCTATTGTATTATGGTTGATTATCTTATATCAAGTTCAGGGAATTTATTAGTAAGAAGTTTTTGTTGATGACCAAGAGGGAGAAGTTATAAAATAGTAGTTGGCTTGGAGTAAAGGGGAGTCATGGAGTAAGGGGGAGTTATGATAGTAGTTATGGTATGGTAAGTATATTTTATAAATACAGGTTGTCATCATCAAAAAGGGGAAGATTGTTAGGAACTGAGATGTTGGTTTTGATGACAACAACCTTTTTAACTTACCTTATTATAAAATATATACTAACACTATTGTCTAAATAGATATGTATATGCAAGAACTGTGCAGGATATATATATATATATATATATATATATATATATATATATATATATGTGTGTGTGTGTGTGTGTAAGTATTGATTACTGAAGACTGATCAGTATAAAGACTCAAGACTCAAGATACAGAATGGAGATATCAAGATTGAAGACTTTAGAGTATCAAGATTAAGATTTCAAGATAAGTGTCTAGTTTTTGTTAAAACTTCATAATAGCACAGAAATATTCATTCCAAATTTCATTCGGATGGAACCCATTTCTATCTTCTTAGTGGCTTACAAACCCACGACAAGTAGCTTACAAACCTACGACAAGTGGCTTACAAACCCACGAACATCCTGGTTTTGTACAAGTTCTCGAGTCCTGATGTGATGAGATATTCTGCAGGAAGAAGCTTGCAAAACTACTTCAAAATGGTTTTTCAAAATGATTTTCAAAACTGCTTTTCAAAATGTTTTAGCCTTAAAAATTATCTTTTCAAATATTTTCAAAAAGATGTTTTAGCCTTAAAATATTCTATTCTTTTGTTTCTAAATAAACTCTTGTTTTAAACTTCGTTTGTTTCTAAAACTATCTCCTGATTTTTAAATATTCTTTTATAATATATATATACATGAGATTTAAAATCAAATTTATATATGCATTCTAAAAAATATTTTTCTACTCTTATTTATTTTAAAACATAGGAAAATTAGTTTATTTTACTCCAGAATCATTTCATCTTGTTTTCCTTTCAATACCATTTTCAAAACAAATTTTATATTGTTTTTAACTAAGGGATGTCGACATCATGGGATACCCCATGTCGACATGGTGGTCGTTAAATTCAAAAGTTTCAATTTCAAAAGAAGTGTCTATTCGTTTAAATCTCTTCACGAATGATTATGACCGTTACTGGTCTATAATAGCCTTCACAAACGAATTTTTTAACTAACTATTTTCTTATTTTCTTCACTCCTTCTTCTCCATATATCCATATTCTAAAATTTTCATATTTTTAAGATCGTGCCGAAATTCTGCCGAATTCTCAAAGTGAATCAAATTAGAATCTCATTCTTGTTTGATTCTCTGCCCTCTCTCGAAGATCAAAGTGCTATTCAGAGTTATAGGATCAATTTGTAATCAAAAGTTTATCGAGTCTCTCTATAAGGTGTGGTTGTGCCTAGAAATCAATTGGGTGATCTTGTGTCCAGTAAATCAAGAGAGTTTGCCCCGGACTCGAAGACAGGAGGGTACCTCAAGGCCTTTAGAAATTGAGGATTGTAATCTCGACATGGTATAATAAAAATCTATACGAGGTGTTTGCCTTGGTGCAGGACTGGACGTAGGGTAACTCCGAACCAGTATAAAATCCGGTGTGTTCTTTCCTTTTACTGCTTTTTATTTACTTTCTGCATCTGTGTTTGATTCTGTGATTAAGTTCTGCATTTGTTTGTGTCATAATTTTAATTTAGTCTATATAAGTCTTCAAATCCATTAAACAATATTCATCCCCATTCTAGTGTTAAATTAGCCTTAAGATCCTTAATCCGCACTCCCTTTCAATATCAAGTAAAAAAAATTCGTATAAAACTTGAAACAAATTCGATTTTTAAGTAATATGTATTAACTTGCATGAATTAAATAAAGATACACATAAATTTGTTTATGTCTAACTTATGCAACTCATATATGTATATAATTCAACCAATTATACATTTAAACTTGATTGATAGCAAATAAATCCATTGTATTCAAACCTCAATAATATTAAATACCCAACGCTCAAAAAATTAAATCTAAATGTTCGTGATTCAAACTCAATTCCAATACTAATTTCACAATTAACCAAATCTACAATTTCAATAAACAATATTAATTCCAATCAAACAAGTTCGCAAATTCAATATGAATATGAATAAAAAATTGTAACTTAATCATTCAATTTCAATATCATAATAAGAATTTAAGTTTAAGGGATTTAAAGAATTAGGAGAATAAATATAATTATTAAATTAGAAATTGGTGTAGATTCACACTTGAAATCCTTCAACTAGGTAGATACTTGTCTATAATCTATATATATTAACATAATAGTTTAAAGATGTTTTTAGTTTGAGAAATTGGTAAAAGAATGAAAAATAGTGGCTAGGAATATTATGGTTTTGAAATTGTGTGAATTGGCAAGGGGATGGGGTGTTTATATAGGCATCATAAGCTCGAATTTGGGATTTCTAGTTCGACGTTCAATCTCACTGCTTTTTATTATAAACTTCGTTTAATAAATTCAGTGAGTTGTTTTTGAATGTTTTTAGTATTTCCTTGATAACTTTTCATACGGACTCAGATTGAGATGAACCAAAATTGAAATTGACCATAATGATGAAATGGACGTAATGGTGTAAATTTCATCATCAAATTATGCAATTTGCGAAAATTCCATTTTAGCCTGTTATAAAATTTTCAAAATTTTTCCAAAAATTCTAATTTTCAAATTTTCAAAAATTTTGAGTTGTTAAAACCTTACTTTCACTTCCTTGTTTGGGAACTGCCAAACTGGTGGCATGCAATCGAGAGAACCTTCGAGCCCATACTCAGGCTCATGCCAAGACCTCCCACTGCCTCTATAGGCTATCTAACGAGGATGGGTAATTATGTACTTAGTACCTTGATTGAGGACGGCCGACCTACGTTGCCAATAGCTGCACAAGCCTCAGCACTCTTCCTAGTCGATTGGCTATCCACGAGGGTGAATTACCATGCATTCACTTCCTTTTTTAGGGAGTGCCATGTTATCCATAAGATCGAATCATTATGCATTCATTTCCTTGCTTGGGGACTTCCTACTCGCCTTGTGAGTTCGGGTGGGATGTCTCTCCCTTTCGTGCCAGGTGCACCGACCAGATGAGACACGACCTCAACGGTCTTGTGTCTCTCACCTATGATGTTACCCGTCCATTTTAGTATATACTTTTATGCATATTAATAATATATAGACAGACTCATACAAAATTTATTAAATATATATTTACATTTTACATATATTTTATAGTTATCTATATAAATATTGTAAAAGTTAGAATTTATATTTAAAATAATATATATATGTGTGTGGTTTATAGGTTTTTTTGAAAATTATTAGGTATATATATGTTGCTAAAATTTATATGTATATTTTATATGTAATATATACATGTATTTTATATCAAACTAGTTTTAAACATTATAAAATGTTTTAAATTATTTTCAAAAATTAAAATATAAAAAAATATATTTATAAATGCTATATATATAATTATATGTATATAATTTTTTTTAACAGGCATATATACAAACATATTCATCCAATGTTAATGCCACAAACATATATGAATCGTGATAATACACACATAAATAATTGTAGCTTAATGATATGATAAATAATATATAAATATAATAAATATTATAATTTGGATTAATACCTTGCCTAAAGCCTTTGGGGAACATATTGAGATATTGAATTTGTTCACTCTTTGAATCAGTATCCAAACCTTCAGAAAAAACTACTAATCTTAATGCAGCAACCACTGATCTTCGATTTGTATTTAATTGTGTTTTAATGGCTTGAAAAATTGGAGGAAAAGGATAATAAGGTGGCTAGCATGATGTAGAGAAGGGGAAGGAAAAAATAATTAGTGAAAATGAAGGGGTTACGGTTGTTTAAATAATAAAAGAGGATGGGAGCTAAAAGTAGATCAGGATCCACTTTTCTCTCTTGTTATTTCAAATTCATTTTAAAAAACTCTTTTCTACCCTAGTGTGATCGGCCATGCTTGCCCCTATGCGGGCCTCCAAATTGTTTCATGCCTAATCAAATAAAAGTGCATTTAAATCCATTTTAATCATGCACCGATACCATATATCGATACTGTAACGACCCGAAATTTTTAACGTTTTGAATGGGAATATTTAATCTATTAAGTATTCAAATTTGATTCAATAATAATAAAATCAATTGTTTATAAAACGACTTGATACTTTACGTATTTTTAAATTAATTTATAAGATTTTTCTATAATTTTTAATTTGGAATTTTTTTAATAATCGTTTGATGTATTTTTGGGCAAACGTTGATATGTTTGAAATTTCATAAAATAAGATAAGTAGTGTATTTTATTGTTGTTTTGTGATCGTGTTGCATTATTGTGTGCTATAATATTTTCATTTCTATCGTTCGCGGTTAGTACGCGAACATGATATTGTGTGGTGAAGTGTTGGAAAATTTAAAATTAAATAACCCTTACCCGTCTTTCTCTTTCTCAATATTCTTTTTCCCACTTTTTCTCTTTCAATTCATTTTCATTTTCCAATAAACACTTTAACCTAGCCTCTCCTTCTAAAATCAAAATCAAAAGCCTTGACCCATGAAATTAAAACCTTTTAATCCATTGAACTTGTTTGATGAGGAGCTTCAAATTTATGTGGGGATTGAGGGGTGCGACTGTCGTTGATGGTGGTCGACGTGTGGTTAACTAATCTAGGGTTAGTAATCGTGGGAGATTTAGGAAGAGTTAGGCTAAGGCATTGGTGGATTTTGGTTTATCGGATGAAGGAGCATGGTCGGTGACAAAATAGGGTGGTGTAGCCAACAAGGTGATGTGCGACATTTGTTCAAGGGACACATGACTTCAAGGTTGCATGCAGGAGGAGGGGATTGAGCTCGATGATATTGGGTCAGCAGTGGAGCACTCGTGAAGAAAAGATCGACGGCGAAGTCCGTTCATCGAATGGTGGACCGTAGAGCGAGGTAGGGGAGGGACGTGCACGGTGGAGGGTCGGTTTATATTGAGGATATGATTTTGGTTTGGGGAAGAAAGGATTAGAGAGGGTAATTTATTTGTTGAAGTGATTAAGTAATTAATTATATTATTTAATTCAAAATCTTATAAAATCAATATCTTCTCCATACGGGGTACAATTGAGATGCAGTCTTTTGTGTTGCGCTCGTAGTAGCGTTATCTACACATAAGAATTGATTTTTGTCAAACTTGACATAAGTGAAATTTTGAGCTAAAATCGAAAGTTCGATTTTAGATTGAATAGGAATTCTTAAGCGTCAGCTGGAATTTCGATGAGTTAACTCACCTTTGGATAAACACTATATGATATATAGTGGATATAAATTATTATTTGAATGCTTGAATGTATTTGTTTATATTGGTTAAATTCCCGTTCTGGAAAGCGGATGACATATAAAATGAAATACAGGGAATTTTGTAGGGGAATCTGAATCCCTCGCCATTGTTGATTTTAAATTTCAGATATATACTTCTTGTATAAATTGTTGATTGCTCAAACTTGGTGGCTTGGCTATATTGGATGTGACATTGGTATATATTGAAAGTTGAACCTTTTAGGTGATAAAGGTAGTAGTAGCATCAGTCAAATATTATGGTAGCTATTGGTATCATTATAGTATTTTGGAAATACAATTATTTTCTATTTGATTTGAAAATGGTTTTAATTCGAAGAATGATTTTAAACACGACTTTTGGATATCTTTGTGATATTTTATTTAGAAAGGATTTTTGAACTTCACCATTTTACTCCAACCTTTTTGGAAATGTTTTAAATATATTTCAAGATGTATTTATTTTAAAAAAAATTGACATAATAACGAATGTTTATTTTAAATAAAAAGGGATTTATCTTTTAAAATAAAGCGATTCTTTTTTAAAAGAAGATATAAATCTTTTTAAATAAATATTTGTGAAACGCTTTATATAAAATGTTGTATGGAAAGAGAGATTTATAAATGGTATTTTATAGACAAAAAATAGATTTATAAATAAATTTTTTAGAAAGGAAATGACATCATATTGATAAATTGGAATAATAAATCACATTTGTGAATTGATAGTTGCATATGAAATGATCATTTTATGGAAAGTATTTAGTTCGATTTTGGAATCAAAGATTTGTATTAAGTATATGAGATTTAAAATCAAGAGATTCATAAAAGGAATTTGATATATAAAGGATATTCATAAAAGGAGTTTTATAATTATAAATGAGATTTATAAAAGGAACAATGTTTTATTTCCATAAATGATCTGTCTAACTTACGGTGGTATGGAAGTTATTCTTTTCATACTTAACGCCAAATTCCGAGGTATGGAGACTCGTCTCTATCTGTGAAATTAAGAATGTACGTCGAGGCAGGGATAGTTTTCTTACTTGTCCGACTTCATTGTTAATCGACGGATAGTACAAGTTTGAAATCGGAAAGTGGTGGTAAGTATATTTGGTCTAAATTTTATACGACCCTGTTACTTTCTACAAAAGTGTTTTTTGTTATTGTTGTCAACATTTCTAAGTGAAATTTGTGTTAACTCAAATAAATATGGTTCTGGAAGTGAAATATTTCCTAAGATTTCATCAATATACTTGTACCGTTGAGATAAGTATATAGTACATTTTCTAAGTATTGAAAGTGTAGTGTTTTGTGAATATACTTATACCAATGAGGTAAGTATATAAAAAGTTTTCTATGTATTGAAAGTGAAATGGTTTGTGAATATACTTATACCATCAAGAGAAGTATACGAATATTTTTCAAGTATTGGAAAGAGTAAAGAGGGTTATGAATATATCTTTTGAAAATGGTATTTTATATGAATATTTGAAAAGAGATTTTAGTTAATGAAAGGATTTATTAAAGAGGCTTAGTGGTTACAGATATGCTTAACCATGGTTAAATAATGGACTATCAAACCTTGGCCGGTTTTAAAACTATTATTTGTTGGTTCGGAGACAACGGGATAGGATAAGCATGAGTTATCCGAAAACCACTTTGAACCGACATGAGCGTTCGAATTTGTGACATCTTGAAGATGATGGAATCAAAGATAGATTTCTTTGAAGTGCAAGGGCTGCTTGCTATTAATCCTAAGGATGTAGTAGAAGTAGTGTCTTCGGTTTTTTCATATCCTGAACAATTTTTATGGATGAATGCTTGCATTGCATTGTTGCTTGGAGGAGAGCGTTAGCATTCCAAGTGGGATTTGCTAAAAAGGTAAAACGTAACCTCAAGCCTCACACCCGGTAATCACTAAAACATGGGATATTCTTTAGGGCTATGTGGTTCTCTACCATTAGAGTTTGGTTATCACCCAATCTAGATTGATATTTAAGGATGTATGCATAGGACTCAGTGCGGTTGTTGGCCGCAACCGCGGTGATGACATATTTGGTACTATCCAGGAAGGGTTGACCGGTCCTAGTTTGCAAGGAGCAACTAAGGCTTTCGGTACAAATTTTTTAAAGGTGTACTATGCCAGGTGGTACCTCTATAGTCTTGTCATTATAAGTAATCCATTTTCCATTATGTATTTTATGAACTTAGTTGTATAACAAATATGTTGGAACGTGATATGCAAACATTTTAGCTATGTTATATATTTATTTTAAATCCTAGAAATTATTATAATATCAGCATATTTTCAAATAAAAATGGTTTGGTTATCGTAGGGTAAAACTCGTCCATGTGTATGTGCGGCGTGGTCTTACGAGATACCTTTATTTTTGAAAACCTTTATAACATTAAATATCCATATGACTGTGTTTCTCACGCTAGTTACCAGGCTAATCCGGGCGTTATTTTCTTATGGTGCTAGGGTCGGCTTGAGCATATTTTAGATTTAGTTATGGATACTTTGGAGCTTCAAGAGAAGAGCAAGATGCTTTTAAGGTGTATTCACGTATCTTTTATTTCCACTGCATTTCCTATTTGTGTTTATCGGCATTTGTGAGGATAGGTTGTTATAATTGTCCAGGCTAACGATAGGTTAGTTTACTTTGATTGAAGTATGTATACTACAGTTTTATTTTGTAGGGGATCTTATCTGAAAAACATTCATCAGAATTTCTACTATGATGGTTTTGGGAATTGATTTCTTTGAACTTTACTCACGTCTTCGAATGTGAATTTTTATGATTGATTGTTTCTACAATCACTTCTATGATGTCACTTCAAAATATAAAGGTTTTCTATACTAGTATTAAATATCAAAACTCTTTCATCAAAGTGATTTCAACACTATTTTAAATATCAAAAGTTCGTTTTCTCAAACCGATTTCCAATCTACTAGTATATACAAGCCTTTACTTCACTCGGATGAGAAATCGACTTAAACGACTTAGTAAAACGAGTGGTATGAAACGCTTGCGTTCACTTCGTCGGTTAGCTCTTGGACTTGTTCGATTGAACCCTTTTTGTGACAATTTTCTAGTGCAGATCTACAATCTGTTCGTAAATATTTGAGTTAAGCAAGTGGTTATGGGACATGAAGCTAAACTCTTATATTTACTAGCTTAGTGTAATCGACACTTCCTTATGATCGATAATGATCATTTTATGGTTTAGACTAGCAATGTGCGATGTCTCTTTGTCCATGTGAAGGACTGTACTTCATTTTATTGAGCTCCGTCTCATTTCTTTGTGGGCTGGAAACCCAAGTACTTTTAATGTGTTTCGATTCATCTGATGTACCGTTTGCACAACATCGATGTCTCAGCCTTCCGATTCATTGGACGTACCGTTTGCACTGCGTCAATGTTCTGAATTGTATTGTCTTTTCGATTCATTGGACGTACCGTTTGCACTACGTCAATGTTCAATTCATTGGACGTACCGTTTGCACTGCGTCAATATTCGATTCATCTGATGTACCGTTTGTACTACATCGATGTCTCGGCTTTCCAGATCATTGGACGTACCGTTTGCACTACGTCAATGTTCAATTCATTGGACGTACCGTTTTCACTGCGTCAATGTTTGATTCATCTGATGTACCGTTTGTACTACATCGATGTCTCGGCTTTCCGGTTCATTGGATGTACCGTTTGCACTGCATCAATGTTGCGGCTTTCATGCTCCTGTTTGGGATTGGCCATCCTTTTATTGTGATTTCTGGATTTCTAATTGATGATTTCTGGAATTTTGTTTCACCACCTTTTTCAGTTGGTATTGATATGTATGTCATTTATTGTGGCTTGGTTAATTAAATAAAGAATATGATATTCTTTTTGATGCTATGAGATTCTTGAGATTTTGTATGCCTTTAGTTGATTTTCTAATGTATACTTATCATAGTATGACATCTTTTTGTTATCATATGTTTTATTATCATATCTCATATTCTATCTCATTTTATCTGATAATTATAGCTAGACTGATCCGTTTATTATTTTCTTCTTAATAATACTCGGGTCAGACTAAGATTTTACAGGTGCTTCCTCTTGACTTCCTATATGAAACCATCATCTGAGTTTTGGCTAACTACTCTAGTTTAGTAGTTTTTGTTGTATACTTTTGAGATTAGACTCCTTGATGTATACATATTATATTGTCTTGCACTTGTACCTATTCTTTGGTGTTATTGTGGATCTTATTTGACCACTACTCTGATGTACACTTTCATGTGTTATATTCATATCTATTTCCGCCTTTGTGATATGAATTATCTGTGACTGATTTGTGTTATGTTTATTTCTATATTTGTTTCCGAAGTCGATATAGCCACTGTGTAGTAGATTTGAGTTTGTATCGGTATGTCGGATTTCCTCTTGAGATGAAAAGTTATATTTTTATCTGGCATATCGGTACTCGCACAAAGCAATTATACAGATGGTCGCTCCTCAACAGCCTTATTCTCCGAGCTAGTTGACAGCACTACCTAGTAGTGTTCTTGGTTAGCGTGGGTATAGAGGTGGGGCGTCACATTTCTATCCGAATGAATGTCCTTTTGAGTTAGTATCATACAGTGATGCTAACTTTGGAGGATGTTGGGCGGATCGAATAAGTACGAGTGGGACTTTTCACTTCATTGGAAAATCCTTAGTCTCCTGGTTTAACAAGAAACAAAATTGTGTTTCACTATCGACGTGTGAAGCAGAATATATTTCTACTGCTTTAGCATGTGTACAAGTCATTTACATGCAACAAACACTTCAAGATTTTGGTATAAATTTATCTAAATCAACTATTTTTTGTGATAACACAAGTGCTATAAACTTATCTAAAAATCCTGTAAATCATTCATGAACAAAACATATTGACATTCGTCATCATTTTCTTCATGATAATATTGAAAAGGATATTATCAGATTAGAATTTGTATCCTTAGAAAACCAGTTGGAAAATATATTTACAAAACCCTTAAATGAAAATATATTTATAAAACTAAGAAGAGAATTGATAATTTTATCTTTAAAAGATTTATAATTTTATAATTTGTTTTTCAAAAATAATTTTTTTTACACAAATTGAAGTTTCTAGGATTCGAACTCTGGTCTCTTGCTTGTAAGTTTGATGCACTACCACTTCACTACAACATATTTCACAACAGAACCATAATCTAATTTTTTTTCTTATCAAATTTTTCTTACCACACTTTTTTAACCACACAATTTTTAACCAGACAACGTTTCTCTGGTTAACATTCTTTTAACTTGTAAAAATCCCCTTAAAGTCCAGTTCAACCTTCTTTCGATTCTTTCGAGCCTAAGTTTCCTTTTCTTTGCATAGTATGGCTGATTGGTTCCGTAGAGCTACGGTACCAGAGGTCCAAGGGAAAGCGCCCAATACAACACCGGTATTTTGAAATCCCTTTAATCCACCTACACTAGCTGATTTTTCTAAGCTATGCAAGGACTTCACTAGCATAGGGGGTGGAACATTTTCTGGCACAAAGGATTTCAAGGAGACACTAGCTAGGTTGGAAGATATGGAGTGAAAGTTTAGGCGGTTAGGCTTGGAGGACCGACAACGAATTCAACCTACTTATTGGAAGTTGAAGGGAGAACTTAAGGAGGTTCCTACAAGCTCTAAGAAACAGTGGTGGAAGGACAAGAAGGATAAGAGGAAAGAAAGGGGACCTCAGAAGCGAATCAAGAAAAATGGGAAGTGTAAGCGCTGTAGAATGAATGGTCATTACGCTAAAGACTGTAAGAAGGCAGGAATAGAGGGAAGGTGTTTCAATTGTGGACAGCTTGGTCACTTTAGTAAAGTATGTTCTCAGAAAGCGGGGCAGGTAGCAAGCGTACCTGCAGCACAGATTCAGACTTTGGATACAGCACCTTCCAGTAGTAGACCAAACCAAGGTAGGAAAGTTAGATTTCTATTTCTGATTTTTTCCCAATCAGACTCTACTCTATTCTAGAGCATCGCACCCTTTTCATCTCTAGTTCTTGAGTAGATTGTTTGTACTTAGACATTTCTTTAGTAGACACCATTGTTGTTTCAAACCCCATAGGAGGATCGACATACTTATCTATGGTTTGTAGAGGTTTGAAGATTTTTTATCCTAGGCGTAGAATTTGACTACGACGCCTATATATTGGATTTTCGGGGTATGGGATGATTTTGGGAATGGATTGGCTATCCACATATGGAGCTATATTAGACTGTGAGAGGAGAGTCGTTAGATTAGAGACTTGTGGTGGTAGGACTCTCGAGGTATCTTGCGACCCGCAAGGGTCAGTCATGTCGAGTTTTCTCTATTCCCTCGATTCATCTTCATCAGAGTTGCATTCGGTTCCTGTCATCAGAGATTTTGCAGACGTCTTTAAGGAGGTTAGGGGACTACTCCCTAGGAGAGAGATTGACTTCAGGATTTATTTGACCGAGAATGCTAAGCCAGTATCGTTACCTATGAGGCACATGGCACCTAGGGAGAGGAAAGAATTGAGCAAGCAGATCCATGAGCCTTTGGGAGAAGGGATTCATAAGAAGAAGCATATCAGAGTGGAGAGCGCCAATCGACTTCGCCGCTAAGGCGGATGGTTCCCTCTAACTTTACGAGGACTATAGAGAGTTAGTAAGCTCCCAAAGAAGAACCAATATCCACTCCCTAGGATAGATGATCTTTTTGACGAGTTAGTTGGTTCTTGGGTATTCTCCCACTTTGATTCAGCCACTGGATTTCATTAGCTTAGGGTCGCAGATGACACCATTAATAAGACCGCATTTAGGACACCCGATGGACTTTTTGAGTGGTTCGTTATGACTTTTGGACTAACCAATGCCCTAGCCTATTTTGTAGATTTGATTAGCCATGTTTTTAGAGATGTCCTAAGTAAGTTCGCAGTGGTATTCATGGACAACATTTTGGTGTTTTCCAAGAAGTATGGAGGAGCATGTTATTATCTTAAGGAGGTTTCTTCGTACAGTTGAAGATAGAACTCTTGAAGTGACACCTTAGGCATAAGGAAGTGTGTTTTTGGGGCATAAAGAAGGTCTACACATGGTAGGAATGATTTTGTACACTTAGGATTCAGATATTGGAAATCCAAAGAAAGGTAGTCTAAGGTTAGAGATGTACAATAAAATTCAGTAGATAAGAAAGCCCATGTGTAGATAATTGCAGAAATTATAATTGTCTTGGACTAGTGGATTTGACAGTAATGCTTTAGAATAAATATGAGTATACAAGAGGAATATGAGTAAAAGCCTTTAGTTTAGAAGAAATATTCCAAGGATAGTAAGTAGGAAAATCCACTTTATATATAACCCAATAAAATGAAATTATTAGAATAAAAAAATTGTCAATATTTTGAGAGTAAATATTGGGTTTTTGGAAATATGGTAAGAAATTTAAATTTGTTTTTATATGATGAAAATTTCATTAAAAAGAAATTCTTTTAGGAAAAAAAACACATGTTACAACAGTTATTGTTGTAATAGATGTTTTCGTGAAAAATAAAAGAGCATAGACTATAACCGTATTGTTATAGTAAGTAACTCCTAAGAGAAATGTTTTTATATAGTATATGAGATTTATTAGTATTTATTAAATTCATACACTAGTACTTTGGGTTGTGGTAATGGTGTTTTACGCAACATCTGTTTTAAACCCAAATAAAAATGTATTTTTAAAGATAATTTCTAAGAATAGAAATTAAAGTGATTTATGAATATACCTATTATTTAAATAAGTATAAGAAAATGTTTTCTGGTTATGGATACATTAAAACAGTTTTGAAGATGAGTTTTTCTGAAAAGAAAATGTGTAAGTTAGATATTAGAAAAAATTTATCATGGAAGAATATAAATTAAACATACTTTAATCTATTGGAATGAAAAGAATATTGGTATAATTCTCCATGAAACCAATAAAAATGTTTTGTGTAAGTCACAAGGAATATATGAAAGAGATGTACAAGATATGGGAAGCACTATATTTTGCATAGCCTATTTCGAAAATATAGAATAAATTCCTTGTAACTTCACAAAAACATGAAGTCCGCTTTTAAATGGTTCATAGAAGATTTTAGCGTTAATAACTTCTCATAAGAGAAAGTAGTTCCAAAACATTAAGATATGAGACTATTATGTGTAATAAGAAGCTGTTTTGAAAACACATAAATGATATTTTAAAGAAATTTTAAAAGAAAATGGTTTGGTGAAAAAGTAAATAAGTTTTTGAAATGAAAAAATTAATAAAAATAAAATTTGAAAATTCAAATTTTTATAGAAAACTGTAAAAGTCTTTAAAAGAAAGAAAGATATAAGTTTTAGACTTAAAAATTTGGAAGTTTTTCCCCTCTAGGTTTGGGAAATAATATTAAGTGACCAAGTATTTTAGAAATTAATAGAAATTGAAAAGATAACACTTTTAAAGACAAAGATTTTGGGATTTGATGTTTTAAAATTTTTAGAAACCTTAGTTTTTAAAACAAGGTGATAAATACCAAACCAAACTCTTGAATGTGGAGTAGATAAGAATCATTTTCTAGGAGTAACGAAAAAGGTGTAAGGAGATAGCAGTAATTACTTTTAGAAGTAATAATGGAAGTTTTTGTAAAGTGTATAGGACACTAGTAAGAACGTAGGAATGTTGATTCATAAAGAACAGCAAAATGAATTTAGTAGGATAGTAAGACAAGCATGGTTGAGAATGAGTATTCTTGATTTTGGAAGAACTTGGGTAAAGCATCTTTCTTTAGTGAAATTCATATGGTAGTAGTTTTCAAGCTAGCATTGGAATGACACCTTTTGAAGCTCTTTTTGGGAAGGCCGTGTAAGACGTCTTCATGTTGGTTGGAGTCTATGGAAAGGTTGCTTCTTGGTTTCGACATGGTTAGAGAGATTTCAAAGAAGACTAATTTGATTAGGAGAAAATTCATATCTTATATCCATGTCTCTTTGATAATAGATTTTAGGATTTCCTTTTTCCATCTTTAGTTTTGAATAGGTTCTTTCTTTTATTATCCTTTGGGAGGGTAGAACTTAGGATTTAACCTATGGATGGTAGGTTTTGATGCAAACATGTTAATAGAACATGTTATGAATGATGTATGCAAGTGATTGCAAGTGTTTGCTAGTGGATGCTAATGGACGCATATAGGTACACTAGGCACTATTATTCTTTAGGGATCGGCCTAATTAGGACACTAGAGCATGTGCATATGGATGTATGTGCATTTTTACTTTATTTCCATGGTTGCTATAAATGGATGTTTATCGCATGATTATTGCATTTGTATGATGGTTGTAGCACGCATATAGAACTATTAGTTATCATTAGGAAATTTTTTCATTCATTTGGATACATGGCATGGACATGATTACATAGAAGGAGGTCAACTGAATCAGTGGACCACCAAATCTTTTGCATTAGTTAGGGTCATTTACACTACACTAATTGCATAAGTATTATAAACTGTATTAGAAAAACTTAAGGACAATGGATGAATGGTTGATGATTGAGTAGTAGATTGTCAAATTGGATGAAAACATTTAGTACATTCTTTTATCCTTAGAGATTTCGGGGACGAAATTCCTTAAACAGGGGAGAATGTAACAACCTGAAATTTAACCCATAATAATTAATTCGTTAGTTAATTAAATAATAAAATAACTTTGTGAAATTATCCGAATTGAGCCACGGAAATTGCACCATTGTGTCCGTGGTAATTTTTTGGTCAATTTCCATATATAGAACGTCAGAAACCGAGCTAATATGACCAAGATACAAAATAAGTAGAAAAAAAATTATGGCAGGTCGACCGCCCGGTCGACCAGCCTGCTGTTTTGGGGGCAAATGAACAATCGTTCATTCGTTCGAATGATGGCACGATTTTTTAACCGACTATGACGTGTTTTGCATTCTTCTGACCAATCCGGTCCATCTATTTTTGCATTCGATGGCTCCTATTCAGCCTATGACGTGGTTGCATCCTATTCAATCTCCAAATCCAATGGTACGAGATCCACTTCTACCCCTATAAATAGACCCCTAGACCTAACACTTTTTCTCATTCTAGATTTTCTCAAATTGGGTTCACCTTTCTAGGAGGGGCCCTAAATGGAATAATTTTTCCAAGGAGAAAATCATTTTAAATTTAATTATTTTACAACTCCAAGTGGATCCAGGAAGAGCAAAGGAAAAGCTTAGGAACAGAGGTGGGTGATTGTAATTATTTTAAGATTTCTTTAAGTAATTTAAAATAATAGGGTTTCCAATAGTTGTAGTTTTACTACGATTTTGGAATAGCCTTTTTATTAGTTTTAGATCTATTTTCCAGTCTATCCTTAGTTATTCTTTTCAGTTAATTATAATTTATTACTGTTAAGCATTGCTTTTTATTTATTTACAGTTTATTTACAGTATTTAAGTTTATTTACTGTTATTTATTTCTTATTTACATCTTTTTCTACGTTTTGGATTTTATGCAAGCGTCGATTCTCTTCTTCCTCCTTTTCTTCGCGTATGGATTAGAATAAGTTAAACACGAATATGGATTATATAAGTGAGAATATTGAATGAAGAAAATAAGATGTAAATTATAAAGACTATAATAAATAATGGAATTGGACTGAAATAAATAACGGAATTGGACTGTAATATAAATGGAATTGGACTGAAATTATGCCTAATTATGATTAGAATTGGACTAATTAATTGGCTTAGTTATAACGTAGGATTATACCTAAAAAAAAGTAAAAGATGAAAGAAGCTTATTTTCACACTTAGACCTTGGGTTAAGTAATAAGCATGATTATAATGTAGGTTATAATAAGAAAAAGAATAGAATGAGGCTTATTTTAAGACTTGGGATAAATTAATAAGTGTAGAAAGTAAAGAAGATAATAAAGGCTTATTTAAATAATTTATCCAAGTTAATAAGAAAAGATGAAAGTAGAACCTACTATATAGCATTCCCTATTAGACAAAACGGTGTCTCACATTAGCCTGAAGTGAGACGAGGGCATGCTTATGCTAAAAATGGTAGTAATTGGTCAAATAGAAGTCCAAATCACGGGGGATTTGGATAAGGGGTGCAACTAGATATTGTTTGGATGACGGGCCAGTACCAACAGCATTTCCCCTATTTTCTATGGACACACGGTGATCTCACATTAGCCTGAAGTGAGATGAGGGGCACGCTTATGTTGGAGTTCGAGGTAATAAGAAGACCCAATAGGTGGAGAAAAAGGTAGAATGGGTATGGTGGCAGTTACACGTGCGACTTCCATTCGGGTGCTCAGTAATCGCTATGAGTTCTAAGCGCTTAGTAGGGGTGTCTTTCGTAGACACCATTGCCTTCTATGTAGGGAGCTAATTATGTCATCCGGATCCACAGTGGGTGCTCTGTGCATCTTTCGTAGATACCATTGGCTGCTGTATAGGGAGTTATATAGCGTCTGGTCCGCAGTAAGGTCTATAGAGTAGCAGGCCTATCAAAAAGGGTAGAATTAGGGTTACATCCTAATTATAGGATTAGGAATTCAGCCTAATCAAAGCAGAAATCAAAGACAAGTGCAAGCAATCAAAGTTAACCTATCATATAAATTGAGCAATATTTAATTGTGCTTATTTCCAGTTTATTTCTTTCCTATTTCCTTTGTTATTCTTATTTATGCTAGAACTGTTGTAGAGTCTATTACTTTTATCTTACTTAAAGACTCTAGTAATTACTATCATTCACCAGACTTTTAGTCTAATCCACTCCTCTATTTTTCCCTTTTTCCCCCATAGGCAATCAAGGGAGAAGTCAGTAGATTGCTGTTGCTTGGAGTTTTCTTAGTGGAGATTTCTACTATTTATTTCTTTTATCTTCAGCTTTTGTTCTTTTTATGTACTGGCTTATTATGATGGATATTATGTACTCTGATTTTGAGACTATGAGTTTTTATTTCATAAGGCATGATGGGTTTTGAGGTATGGATGTTGTATTTGGTATTTGACTTATTTATGAAGTTTTACTTTAAATAAGTTATTATTATATTAGTTTCCGCTGTTTTTACCTATTCTTGTCTTGTGAATCTTAGTCTCTATGAGTTTCAGTTATACCTACAATGCACCACACCTTTTAATGTGTCCTTTTGGGTATATTAAGGGGGTGTGGGGGTGTTTCACTACCTCAAATCCAGTACCTATTTCTGACCTCTTATGCCTTATAAATATCTCTTCAACCAAGTCTTTTTTACATCATCTTTTCAACAATTTATTTGTACAAGTTTTTCCTCCAAGCTTTAGTCATCAAAATGTCTTCACAACACAACTCTAAATCCTCCTCACTTTCATATACTTCTCCAAGTTCAGACTCTGTTAATTTACCTACACCCACACCAATTTACGAACTAGTTCCGATCGTACCACCTTCAACTCACACCGGCTACACTCCTCCTGGCAAAAGAGCTAAACACTCTTTATTCTTCAGGTCGCCATCTACAAAAGAAAAGATAGACAACACCCACCACTATCAACGGGAAACATTGGAGTTACAGCGTGAACTGTATTACGAACAGAAGGTTAACACAAAGCATTTAAGTGTAACATCCCGATATTTTCAACCATTCGCACCCACACATGTCAGACTTGAATTGCTCAAAATATTATGTTGTTAATTTATATTTGGAAAAACTCAGCATATACAATAAATAAAGCAATCATAGAATCACAAACACAGAGTAATATAAAAATAAGCAGCGGAAACAAATGAATAGTAGTTCATGAAGCTACTATATATATATAATCAGGTTTAAATAAGATACAACAGAAGTCTCGAATACATAGAAGTCTCAATACAATAATCAAATACAATATAAGAATATATCACAGAAGTCAACTGAATAACTAAAAGCTGAATAGATAGATGAATCTCCAAGCGAAGCTCCATCTCCAAAGGTGAGTCTCAAGGGCTGTAACACTCAGTCTAACCCGAGCATAAAGCAAAACACAAAACACTCGAGTCCGGATTAACATTCTTATATCAATAAATCCAACTCAAGTGAAATATCAACTAAAATACAAGTAACTCAAAGGATGTTTGGGATAACCATCCTCTAAGGATCCGTTAAACTATCTACTATGTAGTAATATATGCTATTATAATAATGTCTATAGTAAAGTAAACTATTAAAATAGCGTTAAGGTGTTACATTTTTCCCCTTAACACATTTTATAGTGCCAATAGTCTATACAGTAGCGTAATAACCCGTTAACTGGAGCTACTAGAGGGTACTCCATAGGTATGACACAAATCAAACTAGTAAAAGGCGCACTAGGGTAGGTGACACGGCACAACTAGGCAATGCTAGGGTAGATATACCAACTACACTTTCGGGTTGTTGGTAACGCAGAGCCGCAGCAATCGTCCAACTCGAGCCACACTCTCGAATCAAAAGTGCGCACCAAATCAATCACAAAGTAATAGAATGGCATATGATGGAGTGTGTCCGATCAGAGGAGCTACCTCACTTAGCCCGTCAATTGCTCCTGCTTTAGCCACCTTATGCTAACTCACGGGAGTTAGGTCCATGTATATACCTCGTATAGGATCGTCGCCACCATCCTACTTCATTTTGGAATCTCCACCGCGTACACAGTTGTTAAAGTGGTTTTCGGTATTGGCAGAGAGTATAACAATATTCGATCCCGGTCTCTTTAACAACCAAACGTTATTATAACACCGCGGTCATTTCAAAATAGTTTATACTTCAGAACCAAAATATCATTTCCATTTCAAAAACCATATCAACACGATATCATTTCCATTCCAAAACCATATCAATACGATATCATTTCCATTTCAAAACCATATCAATACGATATCATTTTTCACTTCAATATATTCATTTCCAAAATCATAGTACTTTCAAAGTTATAACACTTTCGAAACCAAAACACTTGAAATTATAACACTTTGTAAATCACAACATTTTGAAATCATAGCACTTTGGAAATCATAACACTTTGAAATCATAACACTTTCCTTTAAACAGTTTAGATATTAATAATAGTATATATATAATAAAATAAAATAGTTTATATAAAATAGTTATAAGTTAAAATAGTTTATATTTAAAATAATTAGTATATTAAAATAGTTTATATTAAAATAATTTATATAAAAAATATATAAATAGTTTTAAATATAATTTAAAAATACTTTATATAATAAAATAGTTTCCTCAAATTTCACAAATCGATTCAAATCAACTCGAATTCCAAAGTTCAAATTTAATCCAATCTGAAATCATCAATTTCAATTCAATTCCATTTCTCATAAACCATGTGAAATTATATCGATTTCAAAACAGATTTGAACCACAAAATAAACCGTTTTAATTTCGATATATTTCAAAGCTTTAAATACTCCACAATTTCAAAACTAAATTTGATAATTTCATATATATCTTAATTTAACTTCATTATTATTTAGTTTTGAGATATTCACTTAATAAACCCAATATCATTTAAATAAAACCCCAAAATTCAAATCACTAAATATTTCCTTCAATTTATTTAAACTTGAAATATTCATTTAATCACCTTAAACCAAAATCAAGTTATAAAATCATATCCTTTAAAAATATCAAATTCCATAAGTTTCAAATCGATTTAATTAAATAAATTCTTAATTAAATACCATTTCCAATCAATTTCAAATCTATCTTCCTAACCTTAATTTATTAAAAATTATTATAAACTCTATATTTAAAATAAAATTTTAAATAAATACTTAAACATATTATATATAATTGAATCAAACTTTATTAGATTAAATCTTATTATCAAACTTATTTTATAATAAAACTAATTCATACATATTTTAAAATAGTAAAATTATATGTAAATTCTTAAAATTTATAATTTCAAAACTAACTTAAAATTTTCAAAACATATAAATTTAAAATCAAGAATTTAAAATTTATAAAATACATTTATATATCTTGAAATTAATATTTATTAAACCATATATTTCTTTCCAAAACCATAGAAATCATTTTCAAAATATTTATATATAGACCAACGGTGTCTGTATATAATTTTCTATCCTATGGTCAAGTGATACAGATATTTATCATTTCAATCGGAAATATAATTATATATACGGGTATATATCATTTCAACCCGCAATCCCAAATTTCAATTCAATAAAAATCGTTTGGGTTTATCATTTCAACCCATAATGATTTTCTCCTATTCCTCATATCGTTCGGGTATGTATCATTTCAACCCATAAGGAATTTTATACTGACATGGAGCTTGTAGAGTGATAACAAATATGATAATAATATAACATGCATATATCATCAATATAAATAACAGATTATGGTGTCAGATGTCATAGGTGAACAGATACAGATAATGGCATATATATAACAAGGTAAATAACTAACAGCAGCATATTTCAATTGTCGTTTCAATTGAAATCAAATTTAA
The DNA here is from genome assembly GCA_030737815.1 of Allium fistulosum. Lineage (NCBI taxonomy): Eukaryota > Viridiplantae > Streptophyta > Magnoliopsida > Asparagales > Amaryllidaceae > Allium > Allium fistulosum. The sequence goes on from CM060901.1 coordinate 393,201,074, forward strand.
TAAATATAAGAAAGTTAATCGTGAGTGATTGCTCACCTTTCGAGGCTAGATAGATTTGACAAAGAAATGAGCTACGAATTCCAAAGCAACGCTAGATGGACACGATTCGACGATTAAAGCTGATAAATAGGAATTGATGAGAACGAATCAAAACTGGAACGATAATGATAAATGGTATAAGTGAACTTATATATAACTATATATAACTATATATATATAAAATCATATTCTAAATTCAAACATATAGTCAATTAAATATATTTTGAAATAATACTAATAACAATATATAATAAAATATACGCATATTTAAAAACGCAAGATACTTATATATATATATATATACAAATAAGAACTTGTACATTATACAGCTTTATATATACATACAATTTAAAACCAATATTATTATAACATATATACCTATATACTTTAAAAATCAATATTTAATTTAAACCTATATCTTTATAAACTAACATAAAATTCAAATATAAACTATATATATATATATTAGAAAACCCAATCCACATATACTTATCTATATGAACTAACATATAAACATACATATATATGCAGACTTACAAAACATACACCTATTTATATATATATATATATAACATTTTATATACAGTCCGGTACAAACAACACATATAACTTACACTATATATAATAAATACTTCACTTTTTCCGAAATACACCATATGTATATTTCGAAATAACATAATGATACATATTCGAACTGAATATATATGTAAATTTATAAACTAGCTTACATAACATTATATATATATAAACTTTAATATGTACTATGGTAACTTTATATAATATTTACCAGCAAACACATCTTATGTATAAAGTAAACTAATATAATATAAACTCTACATATGTGGCTGACATGCCTATACATATAAACAGTAGCTCGTAAAATACTATTATATGCAAACCTTATATTTTAATTTAAATTAATACTTTATATAGACTAACACAACACATGACATCAATTTATATATGTATGTAATATAAAATAAATACTAATATATAACTTACTTTTCTATGAGAAGGTTCGACCATGGGTGCTTTGTGGTCACGGCAAGGCAATGGAAGGTCATGGCATGGCCAGGTGGAGGTGGAAGGTCATGTGAAGGCACGGCCTTGGTGATGTTGAGGTTAGGCAAGTAAAGAAGTGGTCAAGTGTTCGGCCATTGGCTGTTGGTGATGGTGATTCAGCTATGGCAAGTGGTGATGGCCAAGCATGGTGAAGGAGGCTTCGGTCTGGTTTGATTTGGGGTAGGGATAAGGTGATGGTGGCTGACTATGGAGAGGAGGAAGTGAGGCAAAGGTTGGTTATGGTGGAAGAGCAGCAAGAATTGATGGTGGCGGAACTAAAGAGAAGCAAGGAGAATCATTTGAGAAAATAAAATAGCAAAGAGGAAGAAGAACAAAAACTTATTGCATAAATTGTTTCTATAGAGAAGAAGGTGAGGACAAAAAAGAGAAGGGAAGAATGAGAAGTCAGGCAAAGAAAAAAATGAACGTGCACTAAATAATGAACATGCACTTCTCAACCAAATGGCTCTTCATTTTCTAACATCTTTTTGGTGTGACTTTTAGAATGCCAAGCCTATTAGCCTACCCATAAAATAAATAAGCTAAATGCAAAATAAATCCAAACCCAAAATCAAAAATAAAATATGAAAATATAAATACTAAAAATAACTGCGTGAAATACGCTGAAAAATTACAGTTATCAATTGTAGGATATTCTGATTAAAAATCGATATTGGTACCAAAATGCTGTTAATTTTTCGAAAATAAGATAAACGGAGCAATAGCAGTCCAAATTTGGAGAAACGAAATATGACGACTCACTCAGAAGATGATTTACAAATTTATTGTATAAAAGTATTCAGGTTTGGAAAACATTTTATTATCATCGATTTTTAACTGATTTGAGTTGAAATAAAATTTCACAAGAAAATAAACTTCCATATTATCAGATGAAAATTTACCATTTGCTATGTTTAAATAGACATATTCCAAATATCAAATTTTTATTTCAAAATTCAATTATTTAAAAATTTCACAAAATTCAGTTAATTATGTTATAAAATTAATGAAAATTTATGGGTTGTTACACTCTCCCCCACTCAAAACTTTTCGTCCTCGAAAAGAAACGAGATAGGAGAATAGAAACAACCAGAAAGAAAACAGATTTGAAAAATAAAATAAAACAATTAATTTAAACCCATATAAATTTCAATGAAAATTAATTAATATTCAACAATTGATTTTAAATTCAAGGTATTTCATTAAGTTGATTTAATTTCAATTTATTAATTCCTTTCAAAACAAAATTTATTTTTATTTATCTCATTTACTCATTATCTTAGTATTAAATTTTATCTCAATTAACATTTTCTATTATCAAAAATTTAATGGTATAAACATTTATTATAATCACTCAAATTTATTTATAAATTCCTTTAACATCATTTTATAATGTATAATATTCAATTACATATTCAACTTCTGAAAAATTTAGGTAAGTTATATTGGAATGCAACTGAGTATTATACAAGTAAAATTTTCTAATTCAATTATTTCAAGTTTAAATATTCATTCAAAAATTTTTGGCTTCATCTTTTTATTGAAATCACCTTTAACATAAAATTTAAGAATTAAATTTCCGATTAACTTCAAATAATTTAGAGATAAATATATATATACACACACATTCAATATATCACATCAAATCTATCTCATATACCAATATATATATAAATCAAGTCATATTTTAGAAATTCAAATCAATTTAATTTCCAAAACAAAACTGTAGCAAAGCTATAGAATGGTCTCTCCACTCTGAAACTTGAAAATGAATGTCGACGATGCGGCCATCATCACCGAAATTATTTCCCAGCGACAAAAGAGGAGAGCACTGATTTAAAACTTTCAAAATTCTTTGGAAACGATTTCTATTAGAAAATACTTTAAACAAGATACACTTTAAAACTTTAAAACCAAAGTTTGGAATCATCGAAAATTTAAATTCTCAAATCCTTAATTTAAATTCATTTCAATTTCAAATCAATTTATAAACCATGTTTTATAATTTCCATTTATTAATATCATTTGGCAATAGTCAAAGGTTTACAAATAATAAACCAAATATTATCATTTATGACAACCAATTCAGTTAACAATTCAATTTCAGAAAAAATTATACTTATATATATAATATAATCATATAAAATTATTTCATTTTGAAACAATTTGTGTCAGTTTGCTCTGCTCAAGTGTTTTGGAGTTCCTATCGATAACGTTGATCAGACGAATCAATCGAAACCCCAAATCAACATTAACAACTCAAACAACACACTATAAAACATAATTTATTATTAATTAAAAATACACTCCCTCACTCGATTATTCCAGAATAAATTCTAGAACAAGGATAGAGATTCAAATACAAGAGGACTCTAATCAAAAGAATTCTAATTAGAAGATAGGCCCGAAACGAATATGAGATAATTAAATAGCAAAAGAGAAAAGATGGATAGACTCATATAAATCACGGGCAACCTTAACCGGGTTAACCGTGACTTCAAGAATACGATCGATGTAAAATTCTAAAGCAAATCGACATCAGATCATAAGAGATAGAATTCGGGTAAAGCAAGAGATAGCAGCATCTAAACCGAGGATATATAAATCTCTGGTGAATCAATGCCTATTGTAAAGGAGTTTCACCTCTTTACAAATCATATAGTGAAGCTATGGGATAATCCAAAATCAAGAAAATACGAATAAGGAGAGGAAGGAATGGATTTTGGAACCGAGGGGAACGTTCCAAAGTTCGAAGGAAACCCGAGTCAAAGAGGAAGAGATTCAAGTTCGAACGAAAGTGATTCCGTAATTTAATTTACTACATATGCTAAGTTTTGCCTAAAACCAAAGCTCTGATACCAACTGTAACATCCCGATATTTTCAACTATTCGCATCCACACATGTCAGACTTGAATTGCTCAAAATATCAGGTTGTTAATTTATATTTGGCAAAACTCAGCATATACAGTAGATAAAGCAACCACAGAATCACAGACACAGAGTAATATAAAAATAAGCAGTGGAAACAAATGAATAGTAGTTCATGAAGCTGCTATTTATATATAATCAGAGTTGAACAAGATACAACAGAAGTCTCGAATACATAGAAGTCTCAATACAATAGTCAAATATAATATAAGAATATATCACAGAAGTCAAATGAATAACTGAAAGCTGAATAGATAGATAAATCTCCAAGCGAAGCTCCATCTCCAAAGGTGAGTCTCAAAGGCTGTGACACTCGTTCTGACCCGAACGTAAAGCAAAACAAAAAACACTCGAGTCAGGATTAACATTCTTATATCAATAAATCCAACTCAAGTGAAATATCAACTGAAACACAAGTAACTCAAAGGATGTTTGGGATAACCATCCTCTAAAAATCCGTTAAACTATCTACTATGTAGTAATATACGCTATTATAATAATGTCTATAGTAAAGTAAACTATTAAAATAGCGATAAGGCATTACATTTTCCCCCTTAACACATTTTATAGTGCCAATAGTCTATACAATACTGTAATACCCCATAAACTGGAGCTACTAGAGGGTACTCCATAGGTACGGCACAAATCAAACCCGTAAAAGGCGCGCTAGGGTAGGTGACACGACACAACTAGGCAATGCCAGGGTAGATATACCGATTACACTTTCGGGCTGTTGGTAAAGTAGAGCCGCAACAATCGCCCAACTCGGGCCACACTCCCGAATCAAAGGTGTGCACCAAATCAATCACAAAGTAATAGAATGGCATACGATGGAGTGTGTCCGATCGAAGGAGCTACCTCACTTGGCCCATCAATTGCTCCTATTTTAGCCACCTTATGCTAACTCACGGGAGTTAGGTCCACGTATATACCTCATATAGGATCGTCGCCACCATCCTACTTCATTCTGGAATCTCCACCGTGTACACAGTTGTTAAAGTGGTTTTCGGTATTTGCAGAGAGTATGAAAATATCCGATTCCGGTCTATTTAACAACCAAACGTTATTATAACACCGCGGTCATTTCAAAATAGTTTATACTTCAGAACCAAAATATCATTTCCATTTCAAAAACCATATCAACACGATATCATTTCCATTCCAAAACCATATCAATACGATATCATTTCCATTTCAAAACCACATCAATTCAATATCATTTTTCACTTCAATATATTCATTTCCAAAATCATAGTACTTTCAAAGTTATAACACATTCGAAACCAAAACACTTGAAATTATAACACTTTGGAAATCACAACATTTTGAAATCATAGCACGTTGGAAATCATAACACTTTGAATTCATAAAACTTTCCTTTAAACAGTTTAGATATTAATAATAGTATATATATAATAAAATAAAATAGTTTATATAAAATAGTTATAAGTTAAAATAGTTTATATTTAAAACAAATAGTATATTAAAATAGTTTATATTAAAAATAGTTTATATTAAAATAATTTATATAAAAAAATATAAATAGTTTTAAATATAATTTAAAAATACTTTATATAATAAAATAGTTTCCTCAAATTTCACAAATCGATTCAAATCAACTCGAATTCCAAAGTTAAAATTTAATCCAATCTCAAATCATCAATTTTAATTCAATTCTGTTTCTCAATAAACCATGTCAAATTATATCGATTTCAAAACAGATTTGAACCACAAAATAAACCGTTTTAATTTCGATATATTTCAAAGCTTTAAATATTCCACAATTTCAAAACTAAATTTGATAATTTCATATATATCTTAATTTAACTTCATTATTATTTAGTTTTGAAATATTCACTTAATAAACCCAATATCATTTAAATAAAACCCCAAATTTCAAAATACTAAATATTTCCTTCAATTTATTTAAACTTGAAATATTGATTTAATCACCTTAAACCAAAATCAAGTTATAAAATCATATCCTTTAAAAATCTCAAATTCCATAAGTTTCAAATCGATTTAATTAAATAAATTCTTAATTAAATACCATTTCCAATCAATTTCAAATCTATCTTCCCAACCTTAATTATTAAAAATTATTATAAACTCTATATTTAAAATAAAATTTTAAATAAATACTTAAACATATTATATATAAATTGAATCAAACTTTATTAGATTAAATCTTATTATCAAACTTATTTTATAATAAAACTAATTCATACATATTTTAAAATAGTAAAATTGTAAGTAAATTCTAAAAATTTATAATTTTAAAACTAACTTAAAATTTTCAAAACATATAAATTTAAAATCAAGAATTTAAACTTTATAAAATACATTTATATATCTTGAAATCAATATTTATTAAACCATATATTTCTTTCCAAAACCATAGAAATCATTTTCAAAATATTTATTTATAGACCAGCGGTGTCTGTATATAATTTTCTATCCTACTGTCAAGTGATACGGATACTTATCATTTCAATCCGCAATTTAAATATGTATACGGGTATATATCATTTCAACCCGCAATCCCAAATTTCAATTCAATGAAAATCGCTTGGGTTTATCATTTCAACCCATAACAATTTTCTCCTATTCTACACACCGTTCGGGTATGTATCATTTCAACCCATAGGGAATTCTATACTGACATGGAACTTGCAGAGTGATAACAGATATGATAATAATATAACATGCATATATCATCAATATAAATAACATATTATGGTGTCAGATGTCACAGGCGAACATATACAGATAATGGCATATATATAACAAGGTAAATAACTAACAGCAGCATATTTCAATTGTCGTTTCAATTGAATTCAAATTTAATAAATATAAGAACGTTAATCGTGAGTGATTGCTCACCTTTCGAGGCTAGATATATTTGACAAAGTAATGAGCTACGAATTCCAAAGCAACGCTAGATGGACACGATTCGACGATCAAAGCTGATAAATAGGAATTGATGAGAACGAATCAAAACTGGATTGATAATGATAAATAGTATAAGTGAACTTATATATAACTATAAATATAAAATCGTATTCTAAATTCAAACATATATTCAATTAAATATATTTTGAAACAATACTCATAACAATATATATAATAAAATATATGCATATTTAAAAATGTAAGATACTTATATATATATATATATATTTACACATATAAGAACTTATACATTATACAGCTTTATATATACATACAATTTAAAACCAATATTATTATAACATATATACCTATATACTTTAAAAATCAATATTTAATTTAAACCTATATCTTTATAAACTAACATAAAATTCAAATATAAATTATGTATATATTAGAAAACCCAATCCGCATATACTTATCTATATGAACTAACATATAAACATACATATATATGCAGACTTACAAAACATATAACTATTTATATATATAACATTTTATATACAGTCCGGTACAAACAACACATATAACTTACACTATATATAATAAATACTTCACTTTTTCCGAAATACACCATATGTATATTTCGAAATAACATAATGATACATATTCGAACTGAATATATATGTAAATTTATAAACTAGCTTACATAACATTATATATATATAAACTTTAATATGTACTATGGTAACTTTATATAATATTTACCAGCAAACAAATCTTATGTATAAAGTAAACTAATATAATATAAACTCTACATATGTGGCTGACATGCCTATACATATAAACAGTAGCTCGTAAAATACTATTATATGCAAACCTTATATTTTAATTTAAATTAATACTTTATATAGACTAACACAACACATGACATCAATTTATATATGTATGTAATATAAAATAAATACTAATATATAACTTACTTTTCTATGAGAAGGTTCGACCATGGGTGCTTTGTGGTCACGGCAAGGCAATGGAAGGTCATGGCATGGCCAGGTGGAGGTGGAAGGTCATGTGAAGGCACGGCCTTGGTGATGTTGAGGTTAGGCAAGTAAAGAAGTGGTCAAGTGTTCGGCCATTGGCTGTTGGTGATGGTGATTCGGCTATGGCAAATGGTGATGGCCAAGCATGGTGAAGGAGGCTTCGGTCTGGTTTGATTTGGGGTAGGGATAAGGTGATGGTGGCTGACTATGGAGAGGAGGAAGTGAGGCAAAGGTTGGTTATGGTGGAAGAGCAGCAAGAATTGATGGTGGCGGAACTAAAGAGAAGCAAGGAGAATCATTTGAGAAAATAAAATAGCAAAGAGGAAGAAGAACAAAAACTTATTGCATAAATTGTTTCTATAGAGAAGAAGGTGAGGACAAAAAAGAGAAGGGAAGAATGAGAAGTCAGGCAAAGAAAAAAATGAACGTGCACTTCTCAACCGAATGGCTCTTCATTTTCTAACATCTTTTTGGTGTGACTTTTAGAATGCCAAGCCTATTAGCCTACCCATAAAATAAATAAGCTAAATGCAAAATAAATCCAAACCCAAAATCAAAAATAAAATATGAAAATATAAATACTAAAAATAACTGCGTGAAATACGCTGAAAAATTACAGTTATCAGTGGTACGATTATCCTATTAAAAATTGATATCGGTCCCAAAATGATGTTAATTTTCCGAAAATAAGATAAATGGAGCAATAGCAGTCCAAATTTGGAAAAATGAAATATGACGTCTCACTCAGAAGATGATTTACAAATTTATTGTATAAAAGTATTCAGGTTTGGAAAACATTTTATTATCATCGATTTCTAACTGATTTGAATTGAAATAAAATTTCACAAGAAAATAAACTTCCATATTATCAGATGAAAATTTACCATTTGCTATGTTTAAATAGACGTATTCCAAATATCAAATTTTTATTTCAAAATTCAATTATTTAAAAATTTCACAAAATTCAGTTAATTACGTTATAAAATTAATGAAAATTTATGGGTCGTTACAGTAAGCTTCTTGGAACAGGTCGCCCTAAACTTCTATGGATCCTCATCCTAGAGCATGGTTCATCAACCGTCTCCTGTCCATTCTTCGTCCCAACGTAATCCTTGGGAACCGTCACCGCATCGTCCACTAGTATCCCCGACCTTGTGGGAACGCGGCAATGGATGGTCGCCACTCAGACCAGTACAAGAGAACACAAAAATAGAGCCGGATGAATATCACACTCCAAGCTCCTCATCCAAATCTATTTAAATTTTTTATAATATAAGATCTCTTGTATTCTTTTTTTGGATTCATATACATATGTATATGTTGTTCTGTTTATAATAATATTAGTTATTAAAAAAAGGAAGGCAGTCACACTGTTATAGGCAACTCAGCCGACTGACCCCCTCAGATCAGACGGTTGAATATTGTCCAGGCAACAAAATATTTCTAGATTCAGACGGCTGAATCGTTGTGAACAGCCGGCTGAATCAGTTCAAATTTGAACTGTTTTCCTGCGGGAAGGAATTCAGACGGCTGTTTACAGTCAAACAGCCAACTGATTCCCTCTTGAAGCATTTTTTTAACTCGGCCCTACAACTCAAATACCAATTTTAACTTTACTTTTCACCTACCTATAAATTCATCTTTTCACCTTTTACCACTTTATTTCTAAACCCTGGCTCAATTTTCTTAAATTCTCACCTTTCAATCTAAATTATTCAATCAAAATGGCTCAAACATCAAAACGTTCAAGGGAATCTGCCTCCGATCCTTCCAAAGACCAAATTCGTCAATGGCTTTGGAATGATATTGCTGTCTCTCGATACAACACCAAGAAGAATTCCAACATTTTTGAAGGGGCTTTCATGAAGTTCCCGGATTTCGCAGCATATCGAATTAGAGAAATGGCCGAGCAATTCCACTTTGAAAATCTCATAGGGTATGCTCCCAATAATATTAAATTGAATCATCTTTTTATTAAACTTTTTCTTGCAAATTTGAATCTTGACCATCATAACCCACAAAACCGTGAAGATTGTGTTTGGTCATTAGTTTGCGGTATCAAAATTTTCTTGCCTTTGCAAATATTAGGCAATATTTTGAATTGTTCCTAACAAGGAGTCGATATAGACGATATACAAGTTGATATGCTTCGTCGAGATGAAGTTTCACATCATTTTTTGTCCGATCACCTGGTCAACTTAAATGAGCTAAAGTCTAGTGCTTTAAGGCCACAAGCACATCTTATCCACCGAGCTTTGATTCGATCCTTGCAACCCCGTACAGGAAGCTATGAAAAAGTTTACATAAGAGATTTTCAAGCTCTCTATGCCATCTACTCTAATCAACAAGTAAATTGGGGTAAAATAATTTTAGATGAATTTCAAGATGTCACAATCCGAAGGAAATATAAGACCATTCATTATGGCGTCTATATTAAGCACATCCTACTCAATTTTGGTGTTCCAATGCCTGATTCTGAGTATTCAACTATTAGCGAGTTAGGTGCAAAAACCTTGGGATTGATGAGTCTTCCTTAACGACCTCCTCCTCAACAAATTATCTCCTTTCAAGAATGGGCTCATAATGTTGAACAAGGTGTTTCACAACCTCGTGACACTAATATTGTCTCCTCTTCACAAACCAGTCATGAAGAAGAAGAAGAGGAAGATGACTCCATTCAAATTATTAGCCTTGACACCTCCTCTAGACATGCTACCATCACCCTCTCCCAAAATCAATCAAAACTTCATCGGGAAATTAAAAGTCTTGAAAAGAAGATGGAGAAGAAATTCAATTCAATAAAAGGGTTTCTTAATAGGATTTGGGATAAGATCTTTTGCTCGGGTTCAACATCTACCGAAGCTTACAACCCATCTCCTTTCCAATGGTCGTTTTCAAGTTCAAAAAACGATGACGATGGTAGCGATGACCCCTCTCCTTCTGCCTAGCGTTATCTTCTATGATCTATGAACTTTAGCATTTTGGTTTGTAATATTGTTTCTAAACTTCTATGTTCCTATTTTTTTTAATGTAATGTGGTATGGATGTTCTAACTTTATTTCGTAATGTTATCTCTAGTATGTATTTGCTTTTAAAATGTTCCAATTTATATCTACATGTTTTTATCTTCATTATTATTTTTTGAATATCCTTCTTTTTGGTCGATGACAAATGGGGAGAAAGCTTAGTATAAATTTGTTTAAATTATTGTGCATATTGATATGGGGAGAATTCATGTAAGTTTCATAGTAATATATTATTTATACTTATATAGTTGTTATCATCAAAAAGGGGGAGAATGTTTGTAACGACCCGACTTTCCAGACCCGGAAAATCGAACCATTTTAGTTAAGAAGAAGAGGTAGAAGAAGAAAAATAGAAAACAACATCAGAATCTAACCATCGCAGCAGAATAAAATATAATATATATTAACAGATCTTTACACAAATCAAAACTATATCAGTATTATATAATATAGCATCAGAGTATACACCAGAGAACACATAACATACAACTGGACAATAACCATATCATGTCCCCAATACAACAGAGTACAACAATTAACACAGCGGAATATATATATATAAACAAGTACGGGAGATACGTCTCGCCATCCAGCTCCTCTCCTGAGCTCCACAGCATCATATCTTGTAACCTATAATACTCGGTCTGACCCGAGCATCATATAAAACAACACTTCAGTCTGGAAAACCAGCGTGAGAAAATCACATTCAAATTTATTATTAAAGTTTCAAAAATCTTTTGAAAACAAAAGCATCTCGTAAGACCACGCCACAAATAAACATGTCGGGTTTTTACCTTACGATAGCTAAAACACTTTATATCAAAATCCGTCTGATATTATAATAGTGTCTACTGAAAGTAAAATAGAATCTAGCTGAAATGCTTGCATCTCACATTTCAACTATAGTTGGGCACAATCAAAACCGTACAAGCACGTAGGGAGAATGGATTTCCAACGAATGACTAGGCACTGGGGTACCACCTGTCACAGTACGTGGCCTAGATCACAGTACCGAGGAGTACGCCCGCTCCCCTGCAACACAAGGCCGGAATCATCCCTTACTGGATAATTCCAAATAAGATCACCCCACGGTTGGGATCAGCAACCGCAACACTAAGCCGAAATAAAAGGGACATCTAGACAGGGATGACCTTACTCTCAAGTGGGGGCTACCCACGAAGCCTTGCTGCATAACCCCTGATTTTCAGTCATTCCCTGTTGATGAGGCTCGAGGCTAAGCGATACCTTTAGAGAACATATCCCTTAGAATGCCCATCGTCCACCTGACGATGTCACGAAAGCATTCGTCCATACAAGTCCGTCGCGGGTCCGAACGGAACCGAAGGCACTACCCCTACTACATCCATTTTGGAAATATCCTCAGGATTAGTAGCGACTAGCCCTTGCAGTTCACTGCTCCATCTTCGACTCCGAAATCGTTTTCGCGAAACGTACAAACCGGATCGAAGTGGTATTCGAGTCTCCAGACCTAGAATCCCGGTATACGGAAACCCGATCCCGGTCTCTTCGAAACAATCAACGCATTGGCCAATATTGATAGTCGGTTCTTTAACTATCAATTAACATTCACAATCATCCATCAAACCATAAATAATTCTCCCAAATTATTTATTTATCTCAAAATATCTTCGCAAGATATTATTTCTATTTTCAAACCCCTTATGAAACAATTTCAAACAGTTTCCTCTCATGGAATGCATTTCCCAAATATTTATTTCCACTGAAACACCAAGTACAAAATACTTTTAGATTTTAAAATAATTTAAAAACACTTTACTATAAATATACTTTATAACATTGAAATTATAAAACTACTTTAATACTTTATTAAAATATATACTTTAAGAATGTTTAAAATAAAACCGCTTTATAAATATAAACTAAATTTCTCTTCTAACATAATACGAAGTCACTTTTATAAAATTACTACAATAATAGATTTTTGAAAATACTTACTTTGGAAATTAACATTTAGGAAAACAAATTTTCTAAAACATGCTTTTTAAAAACATACTTAAAATCTTTAACTTATATTTCAAATTTCTTTGAAAACGTACTTGGCTATCCAAGGAAATACACTTCTCTTCACATCTTTAAAAATAAATCAACATTTATTTTTAAACCAATTCATATCCCTTTATAAATTCCCACCTTGAATTTATATTTTCAAATATCCACTGATATTTTATTTTACTTTATAAACCCAGTTTATAAATTCCAAAATCTCACTTCTCTTTAAAATTTCAATTTTAAACAACTAAATCAATTTCCAATTGATTTTCCAATTTACTTTACTTTACTTTGAAATAAATTTCCTTTGCTACTTCATTTATTTCAAATTACATTAACTTTTAGATTTATTTCCTTGTTGTGAGTTAAAACCCTCTTAACTGAAAATACCAATTTCAAACTTCCAAAATGCTTTCTTTATCCTTTAATTAAATTTAATCCTTACATTCAAGAATATATTCTTTATTCTTCACAATAATATCACTTTAGTTTAAAGTTTATATTTTCCCTGTTAATTCAAAATTCCCTTATTCCAATTCACTTGAATTATTTACTTAAAATTTACTCTTTTATTTCTTTCAAAATCCAATTCTATAGAATTTAATAATTCATTTTACTTAGATATTCAATCCAACAATATCTTCCAATATTTCAATCATCAATAAAATCATCACAGGATATCAATATTCATAATACAGAATATCAAATAACCTAAATAATTTTGAGGAATCCAGTTGGATCCCTCCAACTTGTTTCCCTGCATCCACAGATGTTAGCACAATACCAATTCCACTTCAAGGTGGAATATCGCGGTATATGGGTTTATAAAATATCATCCGCTATTATGCGGCGCATAGGGTCTCATCCGCTATATAATGCGGGAATAACAACTCCAATATATACATATGCCAATATATATATTGGTATATACTACTATATATGATATAGCACATCCAAATCAATTCAACCATTCAATCAATTATTTAAATTTAACCATTTAAATTTAAAATAAAATTCAGCTGAGTGAGATTAACTCACCTTTTATTTTTGTTTTGCAATCCATCCAACCCGACTTGATTTTCCTTGATTTCAGACCTTGTATAAATAATTTATATGATTTATTAATATTAGAACTAATCGAAAATAAATTAACATTTATTAATTTAATTAACCACACATTTTATTACCGTTAACACAACTTAATTTAAACCAATTTTAAATGAAAATTTGACTAACCTAGTTTACACATTTTATTTTATTTTCAATTAACAGTAAGCATCTAAATATATATATCTGAACCTACCCTATTTTTTCTCTATATTTTTATATTCTTTCCTAATATATATATATATATATATATTAAATTAAAACATAACTATCTTGTATCTTACTGTTAAACCAAAACCCTATCTGTTTACACATTTAAATTAAACAGGTACGAGTATTTAAACATGTATATATCTATGCTTATTACTTTTCTCTGTATAAATCTTGTATGTATATATGTATATATATTTATAAACAGAAAATACCTCACTGCCTATCTGCCTACTCACGACCTCCCAGTCCACGAGCCCGCAACCCACAGCCATAGTGCCTCCTCACTTGCTCGAACCCACGTCACCCATCACTCGAACCACCCCAATCCCACTGACCCTAAGCCTAAACGAGATCGCGACAACGTCTCATCTCCACGTGCGAACGCGGCGTTCTCCGATACCATGACCCACATCGCGACCTTCATCCTTGCGAGTCGCCTAAAAGCCTGCCTCCAGCCCATGCTGTGATGAAAGTCGAAATCGACTTCTCTCACAAATATGCCGCGACGTCCTGGCCTCAACGAGCTCGTCGAACTCGACTCGATCGATAGTAGGAAGGAACACTTCGTCGCCGGCGCGCCTGCTATGCCACTTTGAACTTCGTTCGAACAATTGAAGGATAGGGGTTCGCGATTTCAATTTAATGGAGGATGCGACCATTTTCGAATGAGATCTGGAGTGAGGATGGAAGGGAAGGTTTGATTTTATTTTCGAAATTAGATTTGTGAATTAAACTGAAGGGGAGAATTCAATTTGAATAGGCTTCGGCCATTTATGTTTTCTTTCTGCAAAAATGTGAATATACGGAAAGGAAGTGTACTAAATGGAGACAGTGAGGCGTGTAAAGAAAGCTTTGCTTGGAAAATATCTAGCTATAGTAAATTGAAATGAAACGAAAAATATTGACGGGATACAATTACGGCTGAAAGAAAATTTGGGTTGACCGATATTATTTAAATTCGATTTGTCTCTATAAAAAAAATTTCAACGCGTTTATATATCGTGTGCTCACACAACAACTCCAAACGCTACGAAATTTAAAATCCGATTGTTAAATTCAATAATTAATCGTCCAATAAATACTGTAAATTTGAAATTAAAGTTAAAAATTTAACCTTCGAATATTTGAAATAAATTAAATATTCCCATTTCAAATATACAAAAATTCCGAGTCGTCACATTCCTCCCCCCTTAAAAGAATTTCGTCCCCGAAATTACCAGTTAAGAAGAATGTTCCATATCCCGTTAGCTATTTCCCAAATTCAAACAGTTTTAACAATACCCAGACAATCTTTTATTAATAATACACTAATCATCTTTTAACTTCCCAAACTTATTCATAATTTCAACCCTTATCACCTACTTATCAATTCAAATTTAAATTTGAATTCAAATTTTTAACTTGTCAAAATTTCCCAAAATTTTTCTAACTCCCTAAATTTCCGAAAATTTTTGCCAGCGTCTCCTTTGCGCGGCTAGCTCGGTACAACTATAAAATGGCTCTACGGCCTCCCAATCTCAAAAATAAAACAAAAAGCCAAGTGGCAGGATCAAAAATCCAATCAAATTTCATATAGAAATTCAAATACATACCTTTTGTCGGGCCATTAATTTTGTCTTCTAAAATCAAAAATCCCAATTTATCCATTGCTTTTATACACCTGTATATCCTACTAAGCAATAATATTCAATCACAATTCCAAAGTCATTTTATACTTTTCTTTACAAATTTTCAATATTTGTTTTACTTATGCCCGTACGATGCACATATATCATCTGTACGCAATATCACATTCGATCGCTCACTCGATCACACAATTTCACTTCCGAACTAGTATTGTCCACCCGACTTCCTAGTGCGGACTCAGATCTGGTTTCTCGATCAGAAACCATTATTCTCCTTGCATAGCCACAAACTATGATAGAGAATAGCCAGAATCAATCAAAATCCATATCCAGGTTCGCCGTCGAAAATCAAGTGAAAAATCCTAACTCGGATCGGTATAATTACCTCGAAATTCTGTGCTCGAATCCGGATCAAATCACTATGCGAATAAAATAATATACGTACATCCTACGTATTAATTTCAATTGATTATACGCTATATCAATTCTCTTTTATTTCGCATTCCTTTGATTGTTATCCACTTATTCACAACTTTCCCATCTCACAATTTACAGTTTCAACCATAATTCAATATTCACTTAGCATACTTTCAGTACCAAATTTTCTTAAAAATTCACTACTCATTTCTTAAGTTCAAGATAAACATTTTATATACTTCTTGGATTTGTTTCACTTCATTCTTGAAGTTTATATTAAATTTTTATTCACTTTTGTCCCTACAATCCCATTAGAATTCAATTTGGTTTCAAACCCTGAATACTGAATTTTATTCATCTTATCTCAATCAATATTTAATTGACCATTTTCTTTAGTAGTTTCACTTGCTAATTTGTTTTCATATCTCAAATAAAAGTTTGTTTGCAAACCCTTTTTTTTATTTCTTTGATTTCACCTTACTTTATATACACACTTCAATTATATTTCCATATTCAGTTCAATTCTATTTGCTTACTATTTTTAAATCGTTTATCGTTACTGAAAATTTTCTAACTCCCAAAATTTACGGAAAATTTTGGCAGAGTCTCCTTTGCACGGAGGGACTTCTGCGATATCGCAGGATGCACAAATATATATACGTCGGCTCACCCGGCCGGAAAACAAAAAAACAGTTCATATTTCCTATTTTTATTGCGTAGGCGTACCTTATTTAGCATTTTTAAGCAAGCGGTTATTTATTTAAGCAATTAGCGCAGTCAAATCCAGCCAAACGGTTTTCCCGAACCTGTACTAACTCAACTTAAACAGGTTAGTGACAAATATCCAAAGTTTGTTATCATTTCAATTAATTTCATTAGCTAACACATACAACATAAGCAATATTCACTAAACACTTCCATAAGTGAATTTATTAGGCCCAACACAAATTAAATGCTTCCATTTAAATGGTTTACACTTCATTACTTACATTCTATTCATTTTAATCCAAATGAATACGTATTTATTACGATTGATTTAAAAATCAATTATATTGCTTATATTAACTCACATTTACTACAATTGATTCCAAAATCAATTTTATTTCCTTTCTATCAATTCATAGAATTTTATTTAACCTCATTTTACCTCAAACGATCCATTTTCTAATACAATTCGACAATATCAATGTGAATAAATGATTACTTCTGCTTTAGAACCATTTAGGTTAAATCCAACTAAATTTACATTTAACCTATTCCATTTTAAATTTATTCACAACTTTCATTGTATTTCTTCCATATCCAAAGAGTTTGATTCCAAACCATTTTATTAAACTCAGCCACCAATATATCAAATAACCATCACAAAATTTTACTCAAGTTATTTATTTTCTTCAAACAATTCCACCCAATAACTTAAGTTTATTTTATTCAACAACTTCCGTTCAAATCCTTGATTTCATTTTCTTTTAATCAAATCCCATATTTGATTTTCCTTTCATTTAACTTGAAATCCATTCTATTTGATTTCCTTGAGTTCAATCTTATTTTATATCCCAAGTTTGGATTTTCACATTTATTTGTTTGAGTAGAATTTTATTTCATTAAATATTATCTATACTCGGCTGAATTTATTTCTATCCAATTTAATTCAATTTAAATTTCAATTTATATAACTTATTTCAAGTTAAATTCAAATATATTTCCTTCACTTTCATTTACTTAAGTTAAATTTTAATTCCCGGATTACAATTTCCCAATTTCTTCTTATTAATATCAACTTCACTTTATAAGTACAATAGCTGATCCATTTATTCATTCACCAATTCTTTATTTAACCAATGAATTTTAATTCCAAACATTAATTATTTTTAGTCCATCTTGACTACTTTTTCGCAATCACATTTTACCCTTTACTCCAGATTATACATTAAATTTTAGTCAAGTATATATTTTTCATTATTATTATTCTATAAATATTCCAAAATAAGATTCCAGAGTATACACAAATTTTCAAAATTTCAAAATCCATTTTTGAAATCAACTATATCCAAACTCCTTTGGTAAATTCCATTATCTTTTTGAATTCTAAAATCAAACCCAGTTCGCAACAAATTCAATTTGAAACAATTTGGTAGCAATTTCTTTTCGGAAACTCGAAAATGAACACCGATGATGTCGCGATCATCATCGGAATTATTTTCCAGCGACCCAAGAGAGTTTAGTGCTTTTATCACTTTAAATCATTTCAAATATTTTTGAATACCCAATCTCATCAGACTTCGAATCCAATTTAAAATATTTCCCAAAATAGTATCACTACTATTTCTCCCACACCCTTGAAAACCGTTTTCAAATCCAAAGGAATTTTAAGTCCTTTCTCAAAAATTCCAAATTTCCAACCCATCCAATTAAATTTAAACCTTTCTCTGGAATTCTATTTTAAATTACTATCTCATTTGGATATGGAGTTTATTCCAATTTATAAATTACATTTATAATCTATATTTCAAATTTTATTTTATTATAAAATTTGATTCTTTACTTTGGTTATAAATTTCAATTTCTAGTTAAGTTTCCATATAATAATGATAATAATCCAATATTATCACATCTAACATCCAAACAACCATATATATATATTAACTAGAATAGTTTACAAAACTTTCCTTTTTATACAAAAATAATTTGGGTAAAATTATTTCATTTACCCTTCTTTAAAACAATACTGTGTCGGTTTGTCTTGTTTAAGAGTTTAGAAACCCCTATCGATATTGTGGCGTCCCACACATTGACCAGAATCCATAAACACTCAACCGATAAGTCAACACAATATAAAACCATTTTATATTCACTAACAAATACGCGCTCATATCTATTAATACTCTCAAAATTCCCACCAGAGCCAAGGTTATCGCTAGCCTAAGCTCTGATACCACTGTAACGACCCGACTTTCCAGACCCGGAAAATCGAACCATTTTAGTTAAGAAGAAGAGGTAGAAGAAGAAAAATAGAAAACAACATCAGAATCTAACCATCGCAGCGGAATAAAATATAATATATATTAACAGATCTTTACACAAATCAAAACTATATCAGTTTTATATAATATAACATCAGAGTATACACCAGAGAACACATAACATACAACTGGACAATAACCATATCATGTCCCCAATACAACAGAGTACACCAATTAACACAGCGGAATATATATATATATATAAACAAGTACGGGAGATACGTCTCGCCATCCAGCTCCTCTCCTGAGCTCCACAGCATCATATCTTGTAACCTATAATACTCGGTCTGACCCGAGCATCATATAAAACAACACCCGAGTCAGTCTGGAATACCAGCGTGAGAAAATCACACTCAAATTTATTATTAAAGTTTCAAAAATCTTTTGAAAACAAAAGCATCTCGTAAGACCACGCCACAAATAAACATGTCGGGTTTTTACCTTACGATAGCTAAAACACTTTATATCAAAATCCGTCTGATATTATAATAGTGTCTACTGAAAGTAAAATAGAATCTAGCTGAAATGCTTGCATCTCACATTTCAACAATAGTTGGGCACAATCAAAACCGTACAAGCACGTAGGGAGAATGAATTTCCAACGAATGACTAGGAACTGGGGTACCACCTGTCACAGTACGTGGCCTAGATCACAGTACCGAGGAGTACGCCTGCTCCCCTGCAACACAAGGCCGGAATCATCCCTTACTGGATAATTCCAAATAAGATCACCCCACGGTTGGGATCAGCAACCGCAACACTAAGCCGAAATAAAAGGGACATCTAGACAGGGATGACCTTACTCTCAAGTGGGGGCTACCCACGAAGCCTTGCTGCATAACCCCTGATTTTCAGTCATTCCCGGTTGATGAGGCTCGAGGCTAAGCGATACCTTTAGAGAACATATCCCTTAGAATGCCCATCGTCCACCTGACGATGTCACGAAAGCATTCGTCCATACAAGTCCGTCCCGGGTCCGAACGGAACCGAAGGCACTACCCCTACTACATCCATTTTGGAAATATCCTCAGGATTAGTAGCGACTAGCCCTTGCACTTCACTGCTCCATCTTCGACTCCGAAATCGTTTTCGCGAAACGTACAAACCGGATCGAAGTGGTATTCGAGTCTCCAGACCTAGAATCCCGGTATATGGAAACCCGATCCCGGTCTCTTCGAAACGATCAACGCATTGGCCAATATTGATAGTCGGTTCTTTAACTATCAATTAACATTCACAATCATCCATCAAACCATAAATAATTCTCCCAAATTATTTATTTATCTCAAAATATCTTCGCAAGATATTATTTCTATTTTCAACCCCTTATGAAACAATTTCAAACAGTTTCCTCTCATGGAATGCATTTCCCAAATATTTATTTCCACTGAAACACCAAGTACAAAATACTTTTAGATTTTAAAATAATTTAAAAACACTTTACTATAAATATACTTTATAACATTGAAATTATAAAACTACTTTAATACTTTATTAAAATATATACTTTAAGAATGTTTAAAATAAAACCGCTTTATAAATATAAACTAAATTTCTCTTCTAACATAATACGAAGTCACTTTTATAAAATTACTACAATAATAGATTTTTGAAAATACTTACTTTGGAAATTAACATTTAGGAAAACAAATTTTCTAAAACATGCTTTTTAAAAACATACTTAAAATCTTTAACTTATATTTCAAATTTCTTTGAAAACGTACTTGGCTATCCAAGGAAATACACTTCTCTTCACATCTTTAAAAATAAATCAACATTTATTTTTAAACCAATTCATATCCCTTTATAAATTCCCACCTTGAATTTATATTTTCAAATATCCACTGATATTTTATTTTACTTTATAAACCCAGTTTATAAATTCCAAAATCTCACTTCTCTTTAAAATTTCAATTTTAAACAACTAAATCAATTTCCAATTGATTTTCCAATTTACTTTACTTTACTTTGAAATAAATTTCCTTTGCTACTTCATTTATTTCAAATTACATTAACTTTTAGATTTATTTCCTTGTTGTGAGTTAAAACCCTCTTAACTGAAAATACCAATTTCAAACTTCCAAAATGCTTTCTTTATCCTTTAATTAAATTTAATCCTTACATTCAAGAATATATTCTTTATTCTTCATAATAATATCACTTTAGTTTAAAGTTTATATTTTCCCTGTTAATTCAAAATTCCCTTATTCCAATTCACTTGAATTATTTACTTAAAATTTATTCTTTTATTTCTTTCAAAATCCAATTATATAGAATTTAATAATTCATTTTACTTAGATATTCAATCCAACAATATCTTCCAATATTTCAATCATCAATAAAATCATCACAGGATATCAATATTCATAACACAGAATATCAAATAACCTAAATAATTTTGAGGAATCCAGTTGGATCCCTCCAACCTGTTTCCCTGCATCCACAGATGTTAGCACAATACCAATTCCACTTCAAGGTGGAATATCGCGGTATATGGGTTTATAAAATATCATCCGCTATTATGCGGCGCATAGGGTCTCATCCGCTATATAATGCGGGAATAACAACTCCAATATATACATATGCCAATATATATATATTGGTATATACTACTATCTATGATATAGCACATCCAAATCAATTCAACCATTCAATCAATTATTTAAATTTAACCATTTAAATTTAAAATAAAATTCAGCTGAGTGAGATTAACTCACCTTTTATTTTTGTTTTGCAATCCATCCAACCCGACTTGATTTTCTTTGATTTCAGACCTTATATAAATAATTTATATGATTTATTAATATTAGAACTAATCGAAAATAAATTAACATTTATTAATTTAATTAACCACACATTTTATTACCGTTAACACAACTTAATTTAAACCAATTTTAAATGAAAAGTTGACTAACCTAGTTTACACATTTTATTTTATTTTCAATTAACAGTAAGCATCTAAATATATATATCTGAACCTACCCTATTTTTTCTCTATATTTTTATATTCTTTCCTAATATATATATATATTTATTAAATTAAAACATAACTATCTTGTATCTTACTGTTAAACCAAAACCCTATTTGTTTACACATTTAAATTAAACAGGTATGAGTATTTAAACATGTATATATCTATGCTTATTACTTTTCTCTGT
Organism: Allium fistulosum; assembly: GCA_030737815.1. Classification (NCBI taxonomy): domain Eukaryota; kingdom Viridiplantae; phylum Streptophyta; class Magnoliopsida; order Asparagales; family Amaryllidaceae; genus Allium; species Allium fistulosum. Next base: position 393,223,637 of record CM060901.1, read on the forward strand.
ATAAATCTTGTATGTATATATATATATATATATATATATATATATATATATTTATAAACAGAAAATACCTCACTTCCTATCTGCCTACTCACGACCTCCCAGTCCACGAGCCCGCAACCCACAGCCATAGTGCCTCCTCACTTGCTCGAACCCACGTCACCCATCACTCGAACCACCCCAATCCCACTGACCCTAAGCCTGAACGAGATCACGACAACGTCTCATCTCCACGTGCGAACGCGGCGTTCTCCGATACCATGACCCACATCGCGACCTTCATCCTTGCGAGTCGCCTGAAAGCCTGCCTCCAGCCCATGCTGTGATGAAAGTCGAAATCGACTTCTCTCACAAATATGTCGCGACGTCCTGGCCTCAACGAGCTCGTCGAACTCGACTCGATCGATAGTAGGAAGGAATACTTCGTCGCCGGCCCACCTGCTATGCCACTTTGAACTTCGTTCGAACAATTGAAGGACAGGGGTTCGCGATTTCAATTTAAGGGAGGATGCGACCATTTTCGAATGAGATCTGGAGTGAGGATGGAAGGGAAGGTTTGATTTTATTTTCGAAATTAGATTTGTGAATTAAACTGAAGGGGAGAATTCAATTTGAATAGGCTTCGGCCATTTATGTTTTCTCTTCTGCAAAAATGTGAATATACGGAAAGGAAGTGTACTAAATGGAGACAGTGAGGCGTGTAAAGAAAGCTTTGCTTGGAAAATATCTAGCTATAGTAAATTGAAATGAAACGAAAAATATTGACGGGATACAATTACGGCTGAAAGAAAATTTGGGTTGACCGATATTATTTAAATTCGATTTGTCTCTATAAAAAAAATTTCAACGCGTTTATATATCGTGTGCTCACACAACAACTCCAAACGCTACGAAATTTAAAATCCGATTGTTAAATTCAATAATTAATCGTCCAATAAATACTGTAAATTTGAAATTAAAGTTAAAAATTTAACCTTCGAATATTTAAAATAAATTAAATATTCCCATTTCAAATATACAAAAATTCCAGGTCGTCACAATGTTAGAATCTCGATTTTCATCATTTTGATTATGACAACTATATAAATCAATATTTCTATATACTAATCATTTATGCAGGAGATTCGTTGCAAATTCAGATTCATTCAGCCGGCTGAATGGACTCATACAGCCGTCTGTTTGCTAAAACATTTTTAATGTTCCACAATATTCAGCCGGCTGAATGTGTTCATTCAGCCGTCTGAATTGGGCCAATTTTTGCCTTTTTCCTTGCTGATTATGAATTTAACAAATTCTGAAGGCTGAATTATTATTTGAGCTGGCTGAATTTTTATAACGGCTATTTTTTATGAAAAGACACTTCTCTTCATCGAAGAGAAACATCTTCAAATCAACAGTTGCACCTGTTTCTTTTCAATGTTATCTTTCATGAATGATTGCAACTTTTAAATCTCTATACATAGATTTCAGAATTCAAAAACAATTTATCTAACTGATTTTAGTATTCTTGAATTCTTATCTCTTATTCTCTATTTTCAATTTGCACTTAAACTGTATAAAATCTCTGATCGTTGATCACTCTATCTTCCACATTTGTCAAGCACATTACACTTTATATCATAAAGGAGAAGATTATATGAATTGTACTCAATTGACTTATCAGTGCTATTTAAAGAGCAAACTATAGCCAGATACTTTTGTCTAGTAATAAAGAAGTCATGTTCGATTGCTCAGGCGGTAGAAGTCTTATTCGTTTGCTTAGGCGGTAGAAGTCCTGTTCAGTTGCTCAGGTGGTGTAAACCTATTCCTCTGGGTTAAGTGAGGGTTGCTAGTTTAATTTCAGAAGGAGTCTGGGATTGGACGTTGAATGGGATTTCGAACCAGTATAAAAATCTCTAGCATCATTTACTTTACTGCTTTAATTATTTACTTACTTAGTTATTATTCCGCACAAGTAGTTTATCCATATTACACGATCCTATAGCACAGTCACTTTCAAGTTTATCTCTTCTTAGATTTAGAAAACTCCATTTGGGTTTCAGGTAAGAAGTCTTAATCTATCTTTTTTATTATTTAATTTTTAAACCTCTTCTCCTCCAACCTTTCTGTAACGACCTGGAGTTTCACTACTTTATTTAGTGAATATTTAATTGGTTTTAAATATTCAATACATAAGTTTTATAATGGAAATAAACTCATTTTAATTAATTAATAATGATGGTGAAATTGTTTTCAAACTTTGTTTACCAAATTAAATAGTTCATAGAAAAACAAAAAATGCAACTGAAGTTTTTCGGAATTTCGACCTTTCGACATCGGAATATTATTGGGAATGTTGTTCGTCTTTGTGCACTATATATACATATATATAAGAGTTAATTAACTAGATAATAATACACTTAGAAATAAATTACCTTATATTAATTTGGATTAGCAAGTGATGTGACAAGACACAGTTTTAAAAATAATAAACATTTTATATATATATATATATGTATGTATATATTAAATATTGTCACATCTTAGATTTGTAATCATTAATAATAATTATCTCTTGTCACATCTTAGAATTAATAATTAAACTTATATATAGGTAAAGGAAAGTGATGTGACTATACATAATAAATATATATATATATGTATATATAAAAGAAAGTGATGTGACTATATATAATAATTAAATATATATAAAAGAAAGCGATATGACTATACATAATAATTATATATCTATAAAAGAAAGTGATATGACTATACATATTAATTATATATATATAAAAGAAAGTGATGTGACTATACATAATAATTATATATATATAAAAGTAAGTGATGTGACCAAACATAATAATTATATATATATATAAAAGAAAGTGATGTGATGTGAAGGAAGTGATGTAGGATATTTGGCAAAATTTTGGCTATAAATAACACCACCTTCTTTCCATTCTTTTACACTTCATTCCTTACTTTCTTCTTCACTTTCTTCATCTTCTTTACCTCTATTTCCATGGCTTCCTACCTCTCTAATTTCTAGAAAAAAAATAGAAAAACAAAAGTAGAGGAAAAATAAAGTATTCCATCTCAAAACCAGTGAAAACCACCACCTTTCCACCTCTTAAACCCACGACCCAACCACCTACCACCCTAGGCCGTGAGCCCCTAAGCCCTCCCAAGTCCAAGCCGAGCCCAAAAGGAAGAAAGGAGCATGTTCAGGAACTCCGAAGCAAGAGAAAGAGAAGTAAGTGCCTCATATTTGATTCCAAGGAGCTAGGAGCAAATTCAAGGTTCCGCGGAAGCTCTGCCAAAATTTTGGGAGTTTGAAAGAAGAGGTCGATAGCATAAAGCCAAAGGAATGGAGTAGAAGTTAGTTAGTTGAAGTTTAAGTGAAGTGTTATTAGTAAGAATATTAGTAGGAAGTTAATCGATTTGGTTAAAGGTGAGTACTCAATATTAAATTTACTAATTAATCTCTCAAGTTTAATGATATGAAAGTTTAATGTATTGAATGATTAAGTGTTTAATTACTTGGATGATTACTTGGTTGATTAGATGATTGTTAAGATGGTTGATAACTTGGTTGATAAATGATAATGGAAATGGTTAGTAAATTAACCATTAACCATAATAAATAATGAAAATAAAATCCATAATGAATATATGTATATGAAGTTATTTAGCCTCTTAATGGTTCTAGAAATATAAAAAGGTTGAAAATGAATATTATAATAATATAATATTACGAAATGATTTAAAAGTGAAAAAGAGATTTAATATGAAGAAATATTGGTTTAAATGTTTGAAAATGATTTATAAATTTTTATAAACATATGAAAGAGTTTTGGTAAGGTTTGAAAGGTAATTGGAAATTTAGTCAAAAATAGGCGTGTCGCGTAACAGTAGTTCGCGATTTCGTGACATAAAAGTTAAATCCTTCTATAGTATGGAATCAGAGTTGGATTTCTTTGCATTAAGAATTTTCCAGACACTTATGACTATAGTTTTCAAGCAAAAGAATATGATCGAGATTTTATTTAATAGATTTTGAAATATGAGCAAATAAAGTTTTCAAGAAAATCGTGCTTTGGTAGTTCGGTAGCCAAAGTCGCAAATGTTTTAGATACCTATTTTTAAAATGTTTATAAATATGAAATAAATCTTGTAAATCTTTTAAAATGTTTTAAAAGCGATTTGAGTAATAAAAACAAATTTCCAAGTGATAGAAAGTCGTTTTGATCAATATAGCTTAAAAAGCACTTTCTACGGCACTTTTCCGCAGCACCTTTCTATAACTTTTGAAATACTGTTTTAAACACAACCACTCTTTTCCAAATTTTTTGTAAATGTTTTCAAATAATTAATAAAGTATTTTAAAGGTAATTTTAAAAATATTTATGGAATGATTAAAGGTTTAATGATTTAGAGTCGATCAAATAACTTGACCGCCTTATGGGTATCCGAGAGATAGTGTCTAGGCTTGAGTTTGGAAAACCAGTTTCCTGCTCTTCCTGGCTATCCGGACTGGCCCGATGGAGGGGATAGTAAATTTGATTTACTCGGATCAAAATTTTACAAAGTATAAAGGGTATAATTTTCCAAATATACATAACTTGGATTTTATGAAGATAATCTTCTTGTACTCGGTGTGTCACGTACCGAAATTTTCGACTTTCGAAAATTCGACATCGATACTCACTTTATCGACTGCCGAGAAATCGAGTGCCGGAAACTCCAATAGTGAGGGTTTTAAGAAAAAGAAAAAGTAGAAGAAGAAGATAGAAGAAAAAGAGAAGAAAGAAGAAAGCAGAAGAAGAAAGAAGAACAACAACAGAACAACATCAGAACAGAAAACAATATCAGAATCTCACATTCGCAGCGGAACAATATATAATAGATAAATGAATAATCTTTAAAACAAAGAACTATATCATTTTATACATACATCAATCATCAGAGTCAATATACAACAAATGGACAGTTATATAAACCTGTCCTCATACAGAATACACAGCGGAATAATACATAGTATAGATCATACGTCTCGTCATCCAGCTCGTCACTTGAGCTCCATAGCACTCCAATCCAAAATGACCTGATAACTAAACTCTAGACTGCCCGTGTAGAAATTGGTGGGCACCCAGAGTTTAGGAAGGGAACAATAAACTCCGAGTCAGTCATGGTGACTGGTGTGAGATCGTAAAACAGTTTATCTTTAAAATAAACAGAGGAATATTTTTAAAGTCAATTCGCAATGCTTTTGGAAAATGAAACTACCATAAGACCTCCCGCCACACACACAATGCAAACGCAGACTTGGAGGAGATTTCTTCTTATGATAGTCAAAGATGCTTACTACGCAAAATCAATTCTTTTTGATATTATTATTAGTGCATAGTGTAGAAAACATTTCGAAAGTAGAATATAAATCTTAGCCAGCATAGGTACCATTATAGTATGCTTGCTATAGCTGCCATATTAGATGGCAGGTTCTACAACTAAAACCGTACAAGGCTCGTATTGTTTCTTTGGATTTCCAACAAATGGTCAGGCTAAGGAACTTCCTTTTCCACGATGGGTACGTCCCTGGAATAGACGACCCGAGAACCTAACCGGATCTCTGCCAACACAAGGCCGGGTTACCTCTACAAAAATAGGTAACTACTGACACGCGTATGCCATCCCCCGATCGTCACCGATCTTCCCGAGGATCCCCGATTCGCAACAACCACAAAGTAATAAATTTGCAGCAACCACAGAGGTTAAGTATCTGGGCTCCATACCATGATACCACCTTTATCCAGAAGGAATGACATACACTAAGGGGCGCTACTCCCTAAAACCTTGCTGCATCCTTCCTGTTTCGACCATTTCCGGGGTGTGAGGCTCGACGAAGTCTCGTCCACAAAGCTACGCTTTCTACAAAGCCATGCTTCGGGTCAAACAAAATGATCAACCTATGATCACAAAGATATAAGATCAAACAAATGATCATATCGCAAATGATCAAACACTGATCATTTCACAGCAACACTCAGTATGCCACGTTACCAAATTGGGATATATCGCTGATGAATTTCAACTACATAACCTCTGAGCTCGTACATCTCAGAGAAGGGTGTTAAGCTAAGAGAATAAATTCTCCGCCACCAACAGAAATGTATTTGAAAGAAATCATCTTTATATCTCAAATTGTAACGTCAGACACACAATCCATACAAGTCTGTTCCGGGATCGAACAGAACCGAAGGCACTTCTCACGAAGCCCTTGCATTTCCGGATAAATTTCTAATCACGTCCGGACTTCCCGTCACTAAGGGTGATAAAACCTCTAAATCGAAGATCAGTCGATGTAGAGTAACTCGACGGTAATCCTTCCGTTTTCAAAAATATCCGGTCTTCAACACCGGTCTTCGAATGCAATTCATAACGACGTATCACATATTCGGAATGGGTTATACGACCCCATGGTCCTTTCCCGGCTAACCTGAATAGTGAGCGCTTATTCAAAAATAAGTGTGGCATTCAAATTCATCCAATTCACAACAAATACCATATCTAAAGGTAATTATTGATAGTCGGTTATTTAACTATAAATAAAGATGCGCAACATCATCAGATTCCAAATAATTTTCCAAAATTATTTATTTTCCAAAAATATCTTTACTAGATATATAGTTTCCACACTTCAAAAATAAATCAACGTTTATTTTTCTAAACAGTTTCCCTTCCCTTTATAAATTCCATAGTGAATTCATATTTTCAAAATATCTACTAATATTCGATTTTCAAATCGATTTCAATATTCATTTTCAATTTATCTTTACAAAGATAAATTCTAAAACGTTTCATTTCATTTTGGAAAAGCATTTCCATACTTATTTAATAATAAGTATTTCACAAATCTATTTATTTTCACCATTTGAAAATATTCGATATACTTAAATCAAATTAAGTATATATTTCATTCTTTAAGGAAATCTATTTTCTATAACAACATCAATTTGAGTCAAAACGAATGTTACGTAAAACATCGTTACGACGACTCAAAAATCACTAGTATAGGGATTCGAAATTAAGATAGATATGTAAATCCCAATACTATATAAAAAAACATTTCCTTTCGGAAATCATTTACTATAACAACGGTGTTATAGTCCACCATTTCCTTATTTCTCGAAAACGTCTATTTCAACAATGAATGTTGAAATATATGATTTCGATTCATAATACATTTTAAAACATCTTTAAAACGTTTAACTTTATTTTTAATATCCCTTCTTCAAAAATAAATCCATTTTATTTAATAATATATTCACTGTCCAAAATCGTGAATATAATTCACTTAACCCAATTTCAATCTTTTCTACACATTTATTTCAATAGAAATCCGCAATCCAAAATTGTGAATATATCTTCTTTAATAATCTTCTATATTTAATTTCTCAAATTCAACTGATTTCAAATTCATAAACACGTTTATAAATTCTATTTCTATTTTAATAACAACTTCGACTTATAAATTTCCTTTTATTTACTTCTATAATTTACTTATCAAAATAAGTGATTTCGGATTTATAAACAACGTTTATAAATCGCATTTATACTTTATAACAATTTCAACTTATAAAATCATTTCATTTAGCAATTTCTATTCATATCTCATCTAAGTGCAAAAGTCAAATTTATAAGTAAATTTCTTATAAATCCTTTATTCTACAGTATCTATTCACTTTATAACTTCACGTTACAAATCTATTTATTTCATTCACTTATACTTCTTTTTAACACTTATAGAAAATTCGTTTTATAAGTCCAATATTTTGATTTATAAATATCAATTTTTATAAACCTTTTTATACAAATCGTTTATAGTTATTCAAAAATCCCAACTTAAACCATTTTATAAATAAATCGACTTTTATTTCAAAAATCACACTTTGGTTATATTTCACCAAAAATCTTAACTTTTATAACTTTAAAGTTTTAGCGTTTATAAATCAATTCAAAAATTCCATAAAACGTATATTTTCAAAAATCACTTAAAAATCCTTTTAAAGTAAAAGTCGTTATTTTTAAACTTCAAAACTGAATCCGATGATGCAACAGCACCAATTAGTCAATCACAGCAACAACATCATATATCAACATATGATAACAGAATATACATCAATATCTGTAAATAAATAAATACTGGTGAGGAATCCAGTTGGATCCCTCCAACCTGTTTCCCTGCATCCACAGACGTTAGCACAATACCAATTCCACTTCGAGGTGGAATATCGCGGTATATGGGTTTTATAAAAATATCCGCTTACTAACGGCGCAATAGGGTCTCATCCGCTATACGAGGCGGGAAATCATCAATCCAATATATACATATGCCAATATGTATATACTGCTATATATATATAGATATATCCTACTATATCTAATATCACATCCAAACAATCAAACAATCAATAACTGCAAAATAAATTTTTCCTTCGAGTGAGAAAATCTCACCTTTGCTTTTAATTTGCCATCCATTTCCATTGCAGTTTTGTTTTCTCGATTTATAAACCTTGTATAGACAAATTTATACAATCGATTAATATTCGAATTAAATCGAACTCAATTTCTAACTTGATAAGTTTCAATTATACAATGATTTTAAATTTTAAAAATTGAAATTTGACTTTTAAACTAATTTCTTTTAACCTTTAAATTAATCTTTAATCAATCATTAATTAATTACGTTTTTAAATTATTAATTTCTTTGATAAATTAATCTTTAAGTAATTACGTAATTAATCCTTTTAATTACATTAGGTCATTATCCTTTTAATTAGTCACTTAAATTAATTAACCAATTAACTTTAAATCTTTAAGTTAATTAAGGATTAAAACACTTTACTTCCTTAATTACATTATCATATATTTCAAAATCACTTGTAAGCCCGGCCCGAGAATATTCCCAGTTTACTCGAGTAAACACTCGAGTGCTCTCACTAATTTTCCCGAGACACTCTTCTCTCCCTCTCGTCCCAGTTTAAATACCTAAACCAAGATAGCCCAAAAGTATACTCGCGTACGCGAGTTCCTTCCCGAAGCCAACGTACAAAATCTCGAGCTCGAACTCGAGTCGTTTCCCCTGTTTCCCCGAGTAAATCACGAGATAACTCGAGCTCCCGTTCCTCATCTTCCCCAACTCATCTCACTGACACACGAACCATCATTGTGCACGTGCACGTCACCGTGGCGACGTTCTGGCGAACACCACCCACCTCGGCCAGTCACAAACCACTGCCTAACTCGAGATCGAACTTCAGGTTGACATAAAAAGACTCGAGATCGAAATAAGCCTATTTGCTCGACACTTCAGTTCGAACTCACCGAACTAAATCACCTCGCCCTCATCGTTCTGACCATCGGAGCATCTCGTACTCCGTCACCGCCACGACAATACCCAGTTCTACCATCCTCTGGAGTTCCATGCGACTCGATGCATCGGTGGTGACGAGATCACGGTTCTTCCATCTCGGTGCCACTTCATTCCTTAAACCCTACATCCATCTCGTATTCAAATTTTACGCATTGAAAAATTTCTTTGATAATTTTCTCGAATTCTCTGATGTTCAAGCTTGCTACAAACCAGATTTTAGCATTTAAAATTGAATCGATTGTTACAAATTCATAAAAGTTCAATTTTTATTCAATTACAGACTACTCTCCAAATAACTAACTAAAAATTCTCATTTTATTTTTAAAAATCATAAATTGAAGTAAGAATTCAAGCTATATATTCGAATCATTAAATTAAAATTTTTGAATTCCTTATAAAATCTATTGTTACTGTAAGCCGAGTGTTCCAGAGTCAGGTTCTTTATTTTCGAGCTTGATTTATGTTTAAACAACATATTTTGTTTTAAACTCAAACCTATAAAGTAGGTAGAAGAAAACATTTTGGGGGAATATGTTCACTCACCATTGTTTTTAGGAGAAGAACAGAGGCATTTATCACAGCCTGGCACAAGCATACACCTCTATACAAAGGTTCATATTCATCATTCATTCACAGATCATCAGCTGCCAACCCCAAGAAATAAACAAATGAGCTCAAATGTTAGCTCACTTGAAAACCAGTTTGAACAGAGCACAGGAACCAAAGAAGTAAGGCCTGGAAATGTATTGGAGGCTGATATAAATGAGGTTTACTCAGATTTATAAAATGATTGAACTGATGATGAGGAGTTGGTATATAGGAGAGAAGTTGACAGGGTATGGCTGAGATGATCTTGCTCGTACATGATGAAGAGTAATGGCATTTATTATGTTGTCGTGGCTGAACATCTTGTATTGTGGCTGAGATGATTTGCCATACTTCATTCCATACCTACTTATTCTATTCTTTTTAGTACATAAACACCTTTGCAGGCTTTGATCCCTTTTCTTTTTGTTTTTGATACTTAGACGACATTTTGTTATTCCTTGCTCCTTCGTTTTGCAAGCATACATATTTAACTTGCCTTTGTTTTATTTCTATCTGGTTTCATTTTATTATTCACATATATCCTGATTTGTTTACACTTGAATTACATAGTTCTTTTTATTTCCCTTTTTCTTTGTCTTTATAATATTACTTTATAAGATAAATGAGTTTCTAATTTAGTTTGTTGTTAGATTTTATTTAGGTGTATTTACTTTTGTTATTATTTTATCACAAAGATTTCATTTGTATGTTTACTTTGTTTTGTTGGTACATAATTTATTGTCGTTGTTTAACACATTATTTTAATTACTTAATAATTTCTATTTTATATAACTAAAATTTGTTTCAAATATTTGTTCGAAACAAACACTTACTACGATCGGGGAAACTCGTATCTAATTATAACTAATTTTACAATCTTTTTTTTTCTCAAAAATCCATTTAATTATTAATTTAAATAAATTAAAATCTAGGGTCGTTACACGGTGTTAAAACCCGAAGAGAGAACCCATACTATTCGTGGAATTTAAAAGGCGATTTAGTCGTTATTCCGCCCATAGTACTGGTTGAATATGGGAATTGATATTGAGTAGAATTAGATGAAATCTATAGATTCTGCTCACTTAATATTTACTGGTTTTGGATTAGCATCCTAGATAACATAGTTTTAACTCAATCAAAGTTTTAAGTTTTGAATTAACTCAATTAATTGTTTTGGATTTGAAGCAAACTATGTCTTAAATAACATCGTTTTTGACCCATTTAAAAGTTATGTTCTGAAAATAAGAAATCTTTGATTAAGATTTAATAAATTATTTGGAAATATTTTCCTAAGTAAAAGGTGAATTGATTTGGAATTATTTCAAGATTAAAATGGTTTAAATTTACTAAATGATTTGAAAAATGAGGCTTAATGATTCCATATACTTTTAATAAGATAAAGGAATAATTAAATGAATATATCTCTAAGAGATATTTATGAATGAATAAAAAGATGAATTAAATTGGTTAATGATTGATAATCACATATGAACATAACATCTTTTTAATCGGTGATTGGTTTGGAGGAACTGGGATCAGATTTGGGTAACTCCTATCTGAAAACCACTTCAAAACAATGTATATGTTCGAAAGTGAAGACATGTTGAAGATGATGATTATTAAAGACCGATGATCTTCATAGCAAAAAGACTACTTGTTGACATTCTCTGGGTCACTCGCAATATAGAGACATTTATTATAGCAGTGGCCTATCGTTTTTTGAAATCTTCGGATAGTAAGGACTACTCGCTACTAGTGGTAGTAGGAGGAGTGCCTTCGGTTTCGTTCAGTCCCAGAACGAACTTATGACATTGCATTTCTACGATCATAACGTTGACTTTTACAAATGTACATCTTCTTGGTGGCGGAGAATGCAACTTCTCTTAGTTTAATTCCCTTCTCTGAGATGTACGAGCTCAGAGGTTGTATGTTCGTGGAAGTGAATAGTGATCAAAGGAATGGCAATGTGGCATTCTAAGTGGAATGTGCTTTGTGGAAGAATAAAGAGTGGCTTTGTGAAAAGCAAAGCATGGCTTTGTTAAAATTGAACGTAGCCTAACGAGCCTCACATCCTGGAGATGATACGGGTAATTATGTGGTCTGCAGGGTATATATTCCAGGCTATTGGTTTTATCAGTATGGGGGATTCCAATGGAATCTGGATCCTCGAGCCATTTATTTGAATATAGTAGCTAGCTTGGGAAAAGTGATAAGGCTACTAGATATTGGTAGTGTAGCAAGTGCAATTTCAAGTGACTTGCTTATGAAAAGAAATAAAGGCACCGTGGGAACTAGGTTTGCTATGCATAGATCGACGAAAAAGGCCACTGTTCCCTATTATGTTGGAAATCCAATTCCAATACGAGCTCTACAGTTTTGATTGTATTCCCAAAATAGCTGTAATGCCTTGCGAACATTTCAGCCATCCCTTTAGTATCATATATTCCATCCGGTGTATTCCGTTGACCTAGTCTGGATATATTACCATAGACTTAGTCTAGATATTGATACTTTATTTTGATATATTACTTGAAAAGTGTTTTCAAATGTCATTAAAGATAATATCAAAGTATTTTCAGTACAAAGTATTTTTGTTATCATAAGATAAAAACCCGTCCGTGTTTATGTGTGGGCGTGGTCTTATGAGATACCCTTCTTTTCAAAGGTTTTGCTTTACATAAACATTTAAATTTTGTGTATATCACACTAGTTTATTAAGCCTGATCTAGGTATTTTTAATACTCGGGTCAGATCCGAGTAGTTTCAAGTTTAGCTGAAGACGCTTGAAGTATCCAAAGGAGAGTTGGAGATCTTCATCTACGTATGAACGTATTCTATTATCCACTACATCTATTGCGTTTGTTTTGTTTGGTTTCAGCATTTGTAAGGATAGGGGTTTATAACTGTCTAGGCTGAATCTAGGTTAGACTCTGATATTGGATTCAAAAAATTTCCACCGTAAAATTTTACATTGAAATAATATTTGTTATTCCATTCGTGTGAGATTCTGTTCTATCTTTATTTTCTTTTTCCCCTAATAATCGGGCTTTTCGGCACTTGGATTTACAGCATGAGGATGTATTAGTGTAGATTTTTGAGGGTTGAAAACCTCGATCGTTACATTTGGTATCAGAGCTTAGGTTGAGCGAACACCTAGGCTTTGATTGGGTACAACTCATAATAGATAGTGTTATTAATACCCTAGAATGAGTGACTCATTAGAGATAGGGTTAGTAACGCCCTAGAATGAGTTTGAGAGTACTATATATATATGTATGTGTGTATATATATATAAGCATGTATTTGTTAATTAATATAAAAATGAAGACATGGAACTTTCAAGCTAACAACCGTCGATGGAATCCAAATTCCAAGGGCATGGAATAGCGAATCTCTCCGCCGTTACTTCATTTGGAAACTACCTTATGTGCACTCTATTTTTCAGCCAATAAGCCATCCCGGGATTCCGGGGGCATTGTAAATAGGAAAAAGCCTTCCCTGCTTTTCCTTAATAAAATTTGATTCACTTTTTGAACCAATTAAGCTGTGTTCATAATAACTACTCGTCGGGTCGACGGAAGCAAATCAACCCAAACCATTGAATTAGCGGAACCCGATCTTTGCCTTCTAAAAACCGGTATTGCTCCGGCAACATCCGGAAGGCTAAAACAAACACTCCTCATGTTGCTGAAGATAGGAAACACCAAGGAGTATGAAAAGCCGCGCATTCCATAAGCCACGCACTAACTCTTAAAAATTGCACTCATCACGTTGCTCGCAGATAGGCAACACCGTGGAGTATGAAAAGCCGGGCATTACATAAGCTGTGCACTAATCCTTAAAAATTACACTTCTTACGTTGCGCGAAGATAGGCAACACCAAGGAGTATGAAAAGCCGTGCACTTCATAAGCCGCACACTAACTTTTAAAACACAAACTTCTCACGTTGGCCGAAGATAGGCAACATCGAGGGGTACTAAAACCGATCCGGACCGACGGGTTGTATCGGTCCCAAAATTCGCACATTAACTCTTGGAGCCGTGAAATCACGCCCCTTAAATGCAAACTCCTCATGTTACCCGAAGAAAAGCAACACCAAGGAGCGCCAGAAACGTCCCGGATCGGCGGGACATTTGATTTATCTATTGAGCATTTTATCGATTTTGGTCAGTATATGGGACGCGACGATATCAATAAGGGTTTCTAAACACTTAAACAAGGCAAATCGACAAACCATTTTAAAAGGAGTATGTTTTATATATATACAAAAGTATAAAAATTTATGTGATATGGAAAATTTATAAGATGTTATCCCTTTGGAAAGTTCAAGAATAAAGTCTTGATATGTGTAGTGATGGTTGAAATAATCTTCTAAGTATCGATCATATGTTGGCTTGGGCGAATGGTATCGAACACTTGGTATATTATTCTTCTTATCATTGTACATTCAAGGCAAGTTCAAAGCCGAACAAGTTAAATCAAGTAATTTGGATTAACGGTATGAAACCTCTGATAATGACTTAGTATATCATTTAGTTAAAGGATGTCTTATTATATGCCGAGTGATGAGTTATAGGCTAATCCAAAGCAAGCACGGAGAGTTCGTGCACAAGAAGGAGCTAAAGAAAGAGAAAAACTAGGACCTTATGCTGACATCGACTGTTACTATTGCAGTAAGAAAGGACATTATGTAGTTATGTGTAAAATTAAGCAAAGGAAGAAGTAGAGGGGGGAAACAAAAATTATGATCGAGATGATATAGTCTGTTTCAAATGTAAAGAGAGAGGACATTTTCTACATAAATATCCTAAAACGAAGAAGAAACCGAGGATTAAAAAGAAGAAAATAGACTGCTACCGATGCAAGAACCTAAGGCAAGAAGTCAAAGATTGTCCTAAACGAACTTGCATTTGTTGCTTCCAAGGGAACACTTAATGAAGGACCATCCAAAAATGAAAATGGTTAACTCAGGCCTCCAAGATAAAACACCGTCTACCTTAAAGGAACCCAAAAATAGTATATGTGGCAGTTCAAGTATTTATATAATGGCAGTGTGTGAAAAGTTGTATTCCCTAGGGAGTTATCTCTAAAAGTTTGTACATCGTTTAGGGATTGTAATGAATGTATTAAAATAATGTTAATTAATGAATCTCTTTTAATCATTCTCCCTGTGCATTTCTTCTATCTTCCATCAAATCAATTTAGTAAGATATTTAGAAATAAAAAGTTTAAAGGAATATTAGAAATGGCTTTTGAAAAAAAGAGGATTTGATTATTTAAGAATATATTTTATAGAATAAAGTGTAAAAATAAAAGATGTTTGAGAAAGATGGATTCATATCCTAATGTTTTGAAAAAGTATAAAAGAGAAAGTTATGCAAAATATAAAATAAGTTTGGAATTAAATTTATAATGAGATTTATTAACAAAGAAATTTCAAAGGAATTTCGAAATAAGAATTATAATGGTATTATTCCAAACAAAGGATAACTGATTTCTTTTGGAAAAGAGATAGAAATATTTTTGGAAATAAGTATTTTTAAAGAATAAAGAGTTTGTATAAGTATTTAAAGTAAAAGATAAAAAATTTATGAAAATTTTTCATAAAGAATTTTGAATGAGTACATATGAGGTATGTAGATCATTTCGATACAAAATTTTGATCTAAGATTCGAGTACGGAACATTGTGGTGTTTACACCATTCCAAAAGAGAATTTATCATTCGATTCTTGATGGCGAACATTGATGAGGGTTTGTGATTGGGATACTTCCTTTTCTATCATAGTTGAGAGCTATGTAAGGAAAACTAAAAGTTCTAATTGTAAAGCCTGATCATAGTCCGCACTAGAGGATCGGGAGATCAATACTAGTTCGGAAGTAAAGTTGTGGATTCGAATAGTAGATCGAATCAGATATGGCATACGAATGATCTATATACATTATAAGAATGTAAGTTTAAAAATATATATTTTGGGCAAATACCCTTGGGATCTGTTTTGGTGTAATTTCGGAAATGAAATTCATTTAAGGGGGGAAGAATGTAGCGACCTAGAATTTCACTACTTTGTTTAGTGAATATTTAATTAATTTTATATATTCAATATATAAGTTTTATAATGAAAATAAACTCATTTTAATTAATTAATAATGATGGTGAAATTGTTTTCAAAATTTGTTTACCAAATTAAATAGTTCATAGAAAAACAAAAAATGTGGCCGAAGAATGTTTTTCGAAATTTCAACCTTTCGACACCAAAAATTATCGAAAACATTGTTCGTCTTTGTGCACTATATATATATATAAATGTTAATTAACTAAATAGTAATACACTTAGAAATAAATTATCTTATATTAATTTGGATTAGTAAGCGATGTGATAAGACATAGTTTTAAAAATAATAAACATTATATATATATACATATATTAAGCATTGTCACATATTAGATTTGTAACCAATAATCATAATTATCTCTTATCACATCTTAGAATTAATAATTAAACTTATATATATATATATAAGAAGTGATGTGACTATACATAATAATTATATATATATATAAAAGAAAGTGATGTGACTATACATATTAATTATATATATATATGAAAGAAGGTGAGGTGACTATACATAATAATTATATATATAAAAGAAAGTGATTTGATACTTCATTATCTCATGGCAGAGCCTTCCTTTCTCCCATCCCTTCCCTCTGACACTTCCTTATCATCGAGCCCACCCCCCATCCCTCCCGTCACTTCTCCTCCATGTTCGGTCCCCCCCACCCCACCTGACCCTCCTCCTATCAACCCTGTACCTCCTCTGGCTTCCGTGTCTCCGCCTCCATCTTTGGATCCTGTTCCTCCTTCTCAGGTCAGTTTATCTCCATCCCAACGTCAACCGGTATGGACTTCCCTCTTTAAGAGCAAGCCGCGAATGTGGGAAGTACATACCGGTTGATATGACTCCATCTTTCAATGGAGATGCATTGCTTCACTCTGAGGTATTAGTACAGGCCGGTTCACTGGTTTGGAAGGATTGCCTAGTTGGCTTCTTTTTGGACTCTCCTTTATCCTACACTATTGTGATTCAGCGTCTCGAAACAAGTTGGAAACTGAAGGGCTCAATCCAAGTCAGATCTGATGGTATAATATTTTTGTTCCACCTCTCATGTCCTGAAGATAGAAATCGTATTCTTCATAGTGACCCTATTATCAAAAGGAATAAACTATTTATTGTTAAGCCATACGATCCTACAGTTAGCAATGTCTGTGGCGTTGTTTCCTCTGTTCCAGGTTGGGTTCAGTTCCACAGTATCCCCATTTTTGCTTGTTCACCCCTCTGTATTAATTGGTAGCTAACAGACTGGGTACGCTTCTCTGTCTTGATGATATGACAGAAAGGATGGAAAGATTGGAATATGCTAATTGTTTAATTGAAGTAAAACCAGACAAAGAACTTGTTGATAACTTCTTAGTTCAATTGGTCGAAGAAGGAACACAGAAGATTTTGTTAAGTATTTGCGGAGACCTGATATATGATGCTCTTGCAAATCATTTGGTCATACTACTGGTAAGTGTGATAAAAAAAGATAGGGAAGCAATTCTTGTAGAACCCACTAAAAGAATAAATTTGAACGAAACAAAGGGAAATGATACTGGAAAAGCAACAAAAGAAACAGTGAGAACTAAAAAGATACATAAATGGAAATTTGTCAGTAGAGGAAAAAAAAGAAACCACAGTTCAGGATCTAAACACAATATTAAAAGTCTGACTGCAGCAACTATACAAGGAAGTAGTAAAGAACTCAACAGTGAAAGTTCATTATCTGGAGATCAAATAAATGCAAATTTAAAAAAAAAGTTGTTGTGGTTGCTTCTAATGTGACTGTCATAGAACGACAAGGAAAAAGAATAGAGGAAAGTGAGAGGTGTAATTCACTGAAAGCTAAAACTGGTAATCAAGTTTCTATGCCTATACAAATTGAAGATAGAGGAAAAGTAGCTCAAGTTGATAATGAATCTGAGAATGTTGTAGCTCAAGGTAACTTGATCCTATCCAAAAATCCATTTAGCTCCCTTTTGAGCATGCATGAGAATGATGTTGATGTGCTTACTTCCAATATCACTAATGTTAACGATGTAGTCCCTATACATAAATCATCGATTCAGAGATCTTTGTCTGATCTAGTTGTTGCTCGAAGCAAGCACCGTGACACTTCCGGGTTGGCCCTCAAAAAACCCAAAGTTAACTCACTGTCTAATATGACTCAAAGAAAGGAACAAAGAACTCCGGTGAAAATCAAAGGAAAGCACGGAGCAATAATTGATCAGACACATTGTAACGCAATAACTCAAGAGATGGGGACCTTTGATAATCTTCTTGTATATACTGACCCTACCAAAACACAATCATCAAATCAAATTTCAACGGTCATAGCCAATGCTTAGGTTGTAACTTTTAATGCTCCTCATAATAACGTAGAACCCCTTATTGCCAAAGCCATGCACATGCACATGCACGGTCCTCTGTGCAACCCCTCCAATACCCATTCATCCTCTCTACCAGTTAATCCCATCCAACCACCTATTTTCGTCTCCGATTCTGTTCATAACTCTAAATCCCCTTCTTCTAGTGAGAATGTTCCTACTCCTTCCTTTGTGCATGTTCCCACTTCTTCCAGTGTGCATGTTTCCACCACTTCTTTGCCGAAGTCTGTACATGACCTTCCTTATGTTAAATTTTGTGACACTATATGATGGAGAATTGAAGGGGAGGAATGTAGCTTGGTGTCGGAGAAAACGGTTCGCAAATCAGAGTCCGGAGGAAGAAGATAGGAGGGAAATACTAATGCTGGTTTGCTGTTAGAGGTCAGATGTCTGGCTGAGAGGGCCAGACGTCTGACGAGGTTCAGGCTGTTTTCCGAAAGTTCCTGCAGATGTCTGGTCCCTCTGGCCAGACGTCTGGGCCTGTCTGGTTTTGTCCTGCTGAACCTGGCTCAGACGTCTGAGGCCAGAGGTCAGACGTCTGAGGCGGTGTTAACCTGTTTTTTCCTGGGCTGGGTTTTTTGAGCTGTTTTGTGATTTGTGAAGGGCAAAGTGGTCTTTCGCCAGGGTTTTCTCTATTAGCATATATACTCTCTTCAGGTTTGAAAGGGTAGACAATTCATCATCTCTAATCAAGGGTTTAGTCCTCCATTAATTAGGGTTTTAGGAAAAACTCTATTTCTTCAATTCTAATCTCCTCAAACATATATTCTTATTGAATAGATCATTGTAATCAATCTCTTGTACTCTTCTCATTTGGTGATAATAAAAGATCTCTCTCAAAGTGGATGTACACTAACGCGACGTTAGTGGAACCACTATAAATCGGTGTGTGATTTATTGTTTCGTTATTGCTTATTATTCTCTATTGCTTGTGGTGTTATTGTGATCGTGTTTGGATTTGGATATATTGAATTCAAGTGTTGTTTGGTTGTTTTGCACTATCTATCACGATCTAGCTTTTCCGCGTGCGTTTGGGGATTTGAGTTTGAGCGGTCTCGATCGAAATCCACCATAACACCTTATTCCCACCTCACTCCTTCTAAAGCTTGGAAACCCAACCCTATTCTCTCTCCAGAATTACCTTTCCCCATCTCTCCCTCCCAATCTTCCATGTCAAGCCTAATTAACTCCTCCAATAATTCCATCCCTGCTGTTTCTTCCACTGAAGTTAAAGAAATGGATAGCATATCCACTCTTAATTTCAAAGCTTATAGCTCTAGAAACCATGAATCTTCTTTGTTTTTCTCTG
The DNA here is from genome assembly GCA_030737815.1 of Allium fistulosum. NCBI lineage: Eukaryota > Viridiplantae > Streptophyta > Magnoliopsida > Asparagales > Amaryllidaceae > Allium > Allium fistulosum. Next base: position 393,243,434 of record CM060901.1, read on the forward strand.
ATTCTCCTCTTTCTACAACAGTTCCTAGATATAAGGAACTCTCCAAAACCTTAATAAGGAGTAGGAAAGAAGAGTTACTCAATGCAACAAAGTTTACCCAATGATACAAAACATAGGGTTCTGCAACATTAGAGGTGTGCATGGCCATCTAAAGCTTGACCAGTACAAGTTACTCATCCAACAACACAATCTCTCTGTGTTAGCATTACCTGAAACAAAGCTTAGCATAGATCTCTCACTCCAAGCCTCGAAATATATAAACCCGAGCTGGAAAATAATCCACATACTCAATTGAATTATGGGAGGATTATGATCCTTTATGACCCTACCATTTTGAACCTCACCACCATTGATTCATCCAAACAAATGATCCACTATCATGCTCACCTCAAACACTCCTCTTCCTATATTTATCTTACTTTTGTATACATTGAAAGCACTGCTTGTGCTAGAGCTTCCCTCCTGTAGTACATTCCCTGCCTTTGCCAAGAAACACATCCCTGGTTGATTGAAGGAGACTTCAACTGTTCTTTAAGACTTTGTGGTAGAGTTGGAGGCAACTCGTTGTCCCTAAATGAAATTAAACCTCTAAACTTGGCTATCCAACACTCTAACCTTCTTGAAATAAAAACCACCGGAGCCTCTTACTCATGGAATAATAAACGTAGAGAAGGCCGTCGAACCTTCTCTAAGATCGACTTCGTCTTCTACAACCAAATCTCTCTATTCAAGTGGCCTTCCATGTTCAACCATCTTCCATGTCCTTTGATATCCGACTATTCTTCACAAATTCTAAGCCTGGATGACCGTGCCATGAAAAGAAAACCAAATTTTAAATGTTTCAACTCTTGGGCTCTTGAACCTTATTTTCTACAATTCGTAGAAAATGTTTGGACTAAACCAAACTTTGGTAATCCTATGTTTGTCATGCAGAAAAAACTTTAGGAAATAAAAGAAGTCTTGAAGTTGTGGGTTAGAAACAAATTTGGTCATGGTTCGAAACAATCTGATAAGTGCAAGGAACAACTTAAAGCAATTTAGGAAAGAATGCAAAGCAATATGTAAGATGATTCCTTGGCATCTCAGGAAACTGCATTAAACCGACAGTACTATGAAGCCCTTGTAAAAGAAAATGACATGCTCAAATAGAAAGCTAAGCTAAAGTGGAATGATGATGGTGACCACTACACTGCTTTCTTCCATGCTTCATTAAAAGCTAGGCAAACTCAGGAAAATCACCATTCCATTACTGATGAAAATGGTACTCTACACCATGGCTTTGACAATGTTGCTAATGCTTTCATTAACTACTTTTCTAATTTATTTGGCAATGTTGAAAATCATCTCCCTGGTATTGAGGCTATTGACCCACGCCTCCTTCCTTCTCTATGCCAAAATGATATCAACTTTCTAAGTGAAGTAGTTTCTATTTTGAAATTAAGCAGGCTATGTTTAATCTAAATAAAGACTCTGGTGGAGGACTTGATGGCTTTAACGATTGCTTTTTCACATCCTGTTGGCATATTGTTCAGTATGATGTTTTAAAAGCAATTAAAAACTTTTAAAAAAAAGGTGCAATGCCTAACTCTTTCAATAATACTTACATAGCTTTGATCCTTAAATCAAGAAATGCAGACAATGTTTAGTCCTTCAGCCCCATCTCTTGCTGTAACATAATCTATAAATGCATAACTAAGGTCATATCTACTCGCATGAAGACTGTCCTACCTAATATTATAACATATAATCAGGCCGCTTTTCTTCCAGGCAGGAATATACTTGATAATGTTCTAATGACTCATGAGCTCCTCCATGGTTATAAGATGGCGAATGTATCTTTTAGAGGCTTACTGAAAATTGACATAAGAAAAGCATTCGACACTCTGCATTGGGATGCGACTATACGTATTATGGGTTTCATGAACTTCCCCAAACACTTCATATCATGGATATATGCTTGCATATCTACAGCTAATTTCTCTATCAAAATTAATGGCTCTACAGTTGGTTCTTTCGACAGCAGACGTGGCATCAGACAGGGAAACCCCATGTCTGCATACATCTTCATAATTGTTATGGAGCTTCTCACTCGAATTCTTGAGAAGCTTGTCAATCAAAAACTGTTCCAACTTCACCCCCGCTGTAAAGATCCTCAGATAACTTCTCTCATGTTTGTAGATGATCTTGTCATCTTCTACAAACCAACTCTTAGAGCCATAAAGGCCATTTTGGGAGGCTTGAACTTCTTTTACAATATTACCGGACTTAATGTCAACTTAGAGAAATCTGCCATAATGTTGGTTGGTCTAGACAATCAGCAAAAGGATGATATTTACAACTCTACTGGGCTTAAACTATCTTAGGACACAGTTTCCTACCTTGGAGTGCCTCTTACTACCTCTCGAATCACTACAAATCAGTGCTTGCCTCTATATGATAGGATCACTGCTCGCCTGGAATGCTGGTTTATTAGACATTTGAGTCAGGCTAGGAGGTAAACTCTAATCAAATCGGTAATATTTTCTATGATAGTATACTGGGCTAGGACAGTTATATTACCTCAAAAACTCATTTCGATGATCAAAAGTGTTGTGATGAAGTTCTTTTGGAAGGGGAGTACTCAAGGTAGTTACATGGCCCCAATATCATTCTCTCAAGTTGAAAAACCTCTGACCAAAGGTGACCTTGGCATTCTAAACATGGCACTATGGAATAAAGCTGCGATTTCTAAATATATAGATAATTTCTTGAATAAAAAAGGGAATATATGGGTTAGGTGGTTTTATTCTTATGTTACTAAGGGAAGAAATTTATGGGCTTTCCATCCCCCCCAAAGTATCAGTTGGACTTGGCGTAATATTAGCAAGATAAGAAATCAGGTTTTGCCTCTTATTAAATATGTTCTCTCACCGCAGAGTGAGGTGAGCTTTTGGTTTGATCCATGGTTTTCTCCAGGTTGTATTCTTAGCAGATTAGCTACTCATTAAGAAAGAACTCAAACCAATATATGAGATAATGCTCTTATCAACTCTTTTATTCCCAATGGTTTCCTCATTCTTCCACACAACTTAAACCAGAATATTTCCTCTCTATGGGACTCCCTGAAGAATATGGTTTTAGATCCTCCTTCTGAAGCATCTATAACTTGGGGTCAGAATAATTCTAAATTTAGCAATAAATTTGTCTACAATTATCTGTCTAGTGCCAACTTTCTTGTTCATAGCAAATGGCACTCCACTATTTGGTGAAAAGAAAGCTCGGACAAAGAGAACCTTCTATTATGGAAGGTTTTAAACAATGCATTAGTAACTAGAGTTAAACTAGTTAGCAGAGGTTTGAATGTTAGTGTTAAATGCATCTTCTGTAATGACCTGCGTGAAACCATTAAACACATATTTCGACTGCACCATCACTTGAGGCCTCTGGCTCAAAATTATCACTAGAGTTGGTCTCAAGCTAGAGGGTATGTGTGGCCTTGAAGAGTGGGAGAAGCTGTTGAAGGTTATGGCCAGTAAAGAGGAAAGAGCAATTAAGTATGGAGTTGTCTTCAAAAAATTTGTTAGAATGGTATGGTTGGAGCGAAATACGAGAATTTTTAATCCAGCAAAAAGCATGAATATGAACCAGTTAACTGAATTCATCCTTTTTGAGGTGAGGAAGGGAATTCGAGAGGTAAATGTCCCTTATGACCCAGGGGATTGTGATATCTTGCACTGATTTGGTGAATCTCTGGTAGTTTTGCTTCCATGTGTTTTTGGTCACTTTGTTTCTTTCTTTTCTCCCTTTTTTCCTGTGCTTCTTTGTTTGTTCCCCCATCCTTTTTTCTCTTTGTTTTTGTATTATGCTTATGTTTATGTTGTGGGTTTGTATTTTTCTTTTTCCCATGGTGGTTCAATAAAATGGTAGGGGTCCATTCAACCCCGTAGGCTTTTCTAAAAAAAGAAAGTGATGTGACTATACATAATAATTATATATATAAAACAAAGTGATGTGACTAAATAATATATATATATATATAAGAAAGTGATGTGATGGGAAGGAAGTGATGTAGGATATTTTGCAAAATTTTGGCTATAAATAACACCACCTTCTTTCCATTCTTTTACACCTCATTACTTACTTTCTTCTTCACTTTCTTCATCTTCTTTACCTCCATTTCCATGGCTTCCTACCTCTCCATTTTCTAGAAAAAAAAATAAGAAAATAAAAGTAAAGGAAAAATAAAGTATTCCACCTCAAAACCAGTGAAAACCACCACCTTTCCACCTCTTAAACCCATGGACCAACCTCCTACCACCCTAGGCCGTGAGCCCTTAAGCCCTCCCAAGTCCAAGCCAAGCCCAAAAGGAAGAAAGGAGCATGTTCGGTAACTCCGGAGCAAGAGAAAGAGAAGGATGTGCTGCCTATTTCATTCCAAGGAGCTAGGAGCAAATTCAAGGTTCTGCAAAAGCTCTACCAGATTTTTAGGAGTTTGGAAGAAGAGGTCGATAGCATAAAGCAAAAGGAATGGAGTAGAAGTTGATTAGTTGAAGTTTAAGTGAAGTGTTGTTAGTAAGAATGTTGGTAGGAAGTTAATCGATTTGGGTAAAGCTGAGTACTCAATATTTGAATTTACTAATTAATCTCTCAAGTTTAATGATATGAAAGTTTAATGTATTGAATGATTAAGTGTTTAATTACTTGGATGATTACTTGGTTGATTAAATGATTGTTAAGATGGTTGATAACTTGGTTGATAAATGATAATGAAAATGGTTAGCAAATTAACCATAATAAATAATGGAAATAAAATCCATAATATATATGTGTATATGAAGTTATTTAGCATGTTAATGGTTTTGAAAATATAAAAAGGTTGAAAATGAATATTATAATAATATAATATTACAAAATGATTTAAAAGTGAAAAAGAGATTTAATATGGAAAAATATTGGTTTAAATGTTTGAAAATGATTTATAAATGTTTTATAAACATATGAAAGTGTTTTGGTGAAGTTTGAAAGGCAATTGGAAATTTAGTCAAAAATAGGCGTGTCGCGTAACGGTAGTTCGCGATTTCACGACATAAAAGTTAAATCCTTCTATAGGATGGAATCGGAATTGGATTTCTTTGCAAAAAGAATTTTCTGAACTCTTACGACTATAGTTTTCTAACAAAAGAAGATGATCGAGATTTCATTTAATAGATTTTGAAATATGAGCAAATAAAGTTTTCAAGAAAATCGCGCTTTGGTAGTTCGCTGTCCAAAGTCGCAAATGTTTTAGATAACTATTTTTAAAATGTTTAAAAATATGAAATAAATCTTGTAAATCTTTTAAAATGTTTTAAAAGCGATTTGAGTAATAAAAAAAATTTCCAAGTGATAAAAAGTCGTTTTGATCAATATAGCTTAAAAAGCACTTTCTGCAGCACTTTTCCTCAACACCTTTCTATAACTTTTGAAATACAGTTTTAAACGCAACTGTTTTTTCCAAATCTTTTGTAAATGTTTTCAAATGATTAATAAAGTATTTAAAGGTAATTTTAAAAGGATTTATGGAATGATTAAAGGTTTAGTGATTTAGAGTCGATCAAATAACTTGACTGCCTTATGGGTGTCAGAGAGATAGTGTCTAGGCTTGAGTTTGGAAAACTAGTTTCCTGCTTTGCCTGGCTATTTGGATTGGCCCGACGAAGGGGATAGTAAATTTGATTTACTCAGATCAAAATTTTCCAAAGTATAAAGGATATAATTTTCCAAATATACATAACTTGGATTTTATGAAGATAATCTTCTTGTACTCGGTGTTAAAGCCCGAAGAGGGAACCCGTACTATTCATGGAATTTAAAAGGCATTTCGTCGTTATTCCACCCAGAGTACAGGTTGAATACGGGAATTGATATTGAGTAGAATTTGATGATTTCTATAGATTATGCTCACTTAATATTTACTGGTTTTGGATTAACATCCTGGATAACAAGGTTTTAACTCAATTAATGTTTTGAGTTTTGCATTAAGAAATATTTGTAAAGTATTAAATAAATGATTTGGAATTATTTTAATTTCTATACTTGAATTAATTTTTTTGGGTTTGCAGTAAACTATGTCTTAAATAACATCGTTTTTGACCCATTTAAAAGTTATGCTCTGGAAATAAGAAATCTTTGATTAAGATTTAATAAATTATTTGGAAATATTTTCCTAAGTAAAAGGTGAATTGATTTGGAAGTCAATAGTGATCAAAGAATGGCAATGCGGCATTCTAAGTGGAATGTGCTTTGTGGAAGAATAAAGCGTGGCTTTGTTAAAATAGAACGTAGCCTCACGAGCCTCACATGCCGGAGATGATACAGGTAATTATGTGGTCTGCAGGGTACATATTTCAGGCTATTAGTTTTATGAGTATGGGGGAGTCAAGTGGAATCTGGATCCTCGAGCCATTTATTTAAATATAGTAGCTAGCTTGCGAAAAGTGATAAGGCTACTGGATATTGGTAGTGTAGCAAGTGCAGTTCCAAGTGACTTGCTTGTGAAAAGCGATAAAGGCAGCATGAGAACTATGTTTGCTATGCATGGATCGAAGAAAAAGGCCACTAGTTCCTTGTTATGTTGGAAATACAATTCTAATACGAGCTTTACAGTTTTGATTGTATTCCCAAAATAGTTGTAAAGCCTTGTAAACATTTCAGCTACCTCTTTGGTATCATATATTCCGTCCGGTGTATTCCGTTGACCTAGTTCGGATATATGACCACAGACTTAGTCCGGATATTGATACTTTATTTTGATATATTACTTGAAAAGTGTTTTCAAACGAATGTCATTAAAGATAATATCAAAGTATTTTCAGCATAAAGTATTTTGGTTATCATAAGATAAAAACTCGTCCGTGTTTATGTGTGGGCATGGTCTTATGAGATACTCTTCTTTTCAAAGGTTTTGATTTACATCAGCATTTAAATTTTGTGTATCTCACGCTGGTTTATCAAGCCCGATCCAGGTATTTTTAATACTAGAGTCAGATCGAGTGGTTTCAGGTTTAGCTGAAGACGCTTGGAGTATCCAGAGGAGAGCTGGAGATCTTCATCTACGTATGGACGTATTCTATTATCTGCTGCATCTATTGCATTTGTTTTGTTTGGTTTTCAGCATTTGTAAGGATGGGGGTTTATAACTGTCCAGGCTGAATCTAGGATAGACTTTGATATTGTATTCAAAAAATTTCCACTGCAAAGATTTTATATTGAAATAATATATGTTATTCCATTCGTGTGAGATTCTGTTCTATCTTTATTTTCTTTTTTCCCTAACAATTAGGCTTTTCGGCACTTGGATTTACGGCACGAGGATGTATTAGTGTCGATTTTCGAGGGTTGAAAACCTTGGTCGTTACACTTTCTAAATCTAACATATATATACACAAATCCTTTGTTGTATGTACTAAAAAGAAGAGATCTGAAGAAGATTATAATGGTTGCAAATCCAATGTGAAGCTAAGCTAAGGACTAACTATGAGTGGAAACCTTAGTATTTTTATTTCAATAATTGATTAGTATATATCTATGGATTTGAATATGCTTTAGAGATTTTCAGATTGCAAAAACATAATAGATAACATCCCCCAAAAATTCCTTTTTTATTTCAAAATGTCAATTCTAGATGGAGATTCTCAATTATTTATGTTAATTTTTTGTGGAATTTATATTATTTCGCAATTTATTATAATTTCATAGTTTATTCCACCTCTCCTCCTTCTTTTATTCAAATTATGAGTTTTCAATAATGAAATAAGGGTGTAGAGCACGAATCCTGTTCGTAGTTTACACCACTTAGTCCACACAAAATTCCTTTGTTTCTTCCATTGTAAAGGAGGAGTTGAATAGAATATGAAATTAGATTGTAATTCCTATTATTTAGGATATTCAATTTAACAGATGTAATAAATTGGGTTTCTATTTCTATTTACAATTCTATTTATTGTAGTTTTGGTTATGGATATTTCATTCTTGTTATGAATATTAGAATCCATTGTTATGTTTATTGAAATCTAGGGAATTTGAAGGAAAAGGACTTGTATTAGTATTATGGTTAAAAGAATTGACATCTAATGCTAGTTTAGGAAGTATAAACCGCATGCTTAGAATTTATTAGACGTGAATATATATTATTTCTATTAGCGTAATAAACAAATAATAATGGCATATAATTGCATAGTTAATTAGGTAGTAATTGTCATCAATTTCCCCTTTTAGGAAGGTAATTGTATTTTAAGGCGTAATAAGGAAGATTCCTTATAAGGCTTGAAACAGTGAGATAAATATTATATGTATGGAGGGTACTAAATTATGGCTAAGTCATAGGGATACGGGGTCAGTAAGTTGCATGACATAAGTCTGCCCTTCTTTTTGAGGCCCCGACAGTTGTGTACACTTCTTATTGATGTGAGACATCTCTTATGATAATATACTACCCAAGTACTGAAATGGTAAGACTTGTGATTTTTATTCACTAGACCCTTGTTGTTCTGACTCCCTTCACATTACAACACAAGTTAGAGAAGGAGTTAATGAAGCTTGAAGATGGCGGGAGTGAAGCTTGTGGCAGTTACTATCTATCGTTTTATATTATTTTCTATTGTACCCATGAAATGTATTTTTGAACAAAATGTTGTAACGGTTGTTGTTATGTATTATGATATTTGAAATGATTTGAAATAAATGGATACTACTATTATTATATTTTATTCCTTCCATTGTGAGTTCTTAAAGAATAGGTAGATAGCTCTATATAGTTTTTCTTTTTATCAACCAACAACTAGCTTTGAAATGGGCCTAAGTTCCAATGGGCCTTTTTTGAGTCGGAATTTAGGTCTGTTTTGGAGCGGGTTGTTAAATTTGTTATCAGAGCTTATGTTACTTGATCAACAGGGAAAAGTATACAAATGAGTGGTGTATGTGTTATTTTTGAAATTATTTTTCAAAAATCCTACTATATATATATATATATATATATATATGTATGTACTTATTTTGAATTTACACTTAACTCTATAAATTCCGACTATAGAAGTAATTGGTTCCATATTCTGAAAGGGTGGGTGAAGCAACTATGAGTTCGAAAAAAAATAGAGTTGAATTTATACTTCTTTATTAGACCTAGACTTCCTTATCATTATGGAGTGTGATGACTCGCCATTTTGGATAATTTAAGTCGACAATAAACCACACATGCCTAACTCAAACAGTCCAAAAGACAGATAATAAATGAGGTTAATAAAGAAAATAAGAAGAAGAAAAACAATAATAAGAATCTCACAGCGGAATGACAAAATATAAGAATCACATAAACAATTCATTAAGCTGTTTTATAGTATTAACTTAACTTTCATTTTACAAGATAATCAGAGTACAATAAACAAACATACCAAATAGTGCAGCGGAATAATACTAATAAAACAAACATACCAAATAGTGCAGCAGAATAATACTAATAAATACGACCACCAATCTCCATCTTCATCTTCAAGGAATAACGTCTTCAAACACTGAAATACTCAGGCTGACCCGAGCGTAATGAAATACAAAATACTTGAGTCAGAACTAATTTTTTTATGTATGTTAAATCAATATCATGAGAAATAAGGGTACAAGTAACTTGAGAGATGTTATGAGGTTTTTTTACTTCATAAGGATCCATGGAGCTATTTATATAAAGTAAGATATGCTATATATACAGTGTCTAGCAGTAAAGTAAAGTATTAAGATAGCGTTAAGGCTTTACATTTATCCCCATTAACACATTTTTAAGCAAGTAGTCTATACAGGTCCTGTAACACAATCAGTAATGTCAGTAGTCAATGAGTCCCCTAAAGGTACCATACTAAAACTAAATCTTAGTGGGCTTACATAAGGATAATCGTATGACATGGCACGAGAGGCAATGTCCTAGGTAGGATTATACTAGTTTACCTTTTCTAGCTGGTCGTAACACATCGCTGTAATGCCTGACGACCGAGACCATCACCCCCAAAATCAAATCAAGGTGCACCGATCAAGTCAAAATGAATATAGTAATACGAAAGGGTGATGGCTCCTAAAGGTAGCTAACCCCTTGACTGGACATATGCTCTTGTTTTAGTCATTTCAAATTGAAAAAAGTGTTGGGATCATCCATCATCATTCTCTTACTTTAATCCAGCAAACGTACACCAATCCAACCACTTCATTCTGGAACATCCTCCGCGTACACAGTTGTTAAGTGGTCCCGTGTTGACAGTGAGTATGCCAATATTCGGCCCCGGTTTCTTTAACAACCAAATGTCAGTTTGTACACTGGTTAGTTCTTTTATATTTCAAGAACGAATCATAAATATCAGATTCACTTCAAAAGCATTTCGAATTCAAAAATAGGTTACACTTTCGAATCAAAACATTCTATTTAAATCAGTGATTTAAATCTAAATAGTTCTCAATTTTAAAACATTTTGAATATTGAGAATACTTTTGAATAACTAAAATAGTTTGAATAATTAAATAGTTTGAATATTCAAAATAGTTTGAAAAAATAGAATAGTTTTGAAGATTGAAAATAGTTTGAATATGTGAAATAGTTTATATATTAAAATAATTTAATTATTAAAGTAATTTTTCGAAAGTTTAAAATAGTTTATATTTAAAAATAAGTTTGAATCAAAACTGTTTCTTCCTTTCCTCAAGAAAATTGAACTCAGGTCCAAATTTCAAATCAAAGCAAATTCAATTTTCACCTTTTAGTTCAATTGACTTCAAATCCTAAAATTAAAAATACCAATTTAAACCATTTTAATTAAAAATAAATTCAAAGTTAAAATTTCAATATTTAAACCCTTAAAACAATTCATTTCAGATAAATTTATTTTATATTTCAAGTTCAACTTTAAGATTTAAAGTTAATAACTTCGTATTAAATTCTTTAACACAATTCCATTTAAGCAGTTTCCATCTCGAAATTCCAAAGTTCGAATTTAAAAATGATTCTTCATATAAATCCAATTTTATTTTCTATAAAACAATATCATTTCAGCCAATTCAAATTCAAGATTTTTAAAACCATTTAATTTAACCAAATCTGGTGTCCGTATATAATTTTCTACCCTATGGCCTAGTGATCAGTTTATTTTAAATTTCAGTTATATGGGTATATATAATTTCAACCTATATTAAAATGCCATAGGTGTATACAATTTCAACCTATTTCTTAGTTCATTTCAAATAATCCAACTGACAATTTATATGATGTCAATAATATATTGGGCGATAACCAGGGATATGTCAAAATAAATAAACAATCATACATCCAACATATCAATCAATAGAAATCCAATTGCAATCAACATCCAAGTCAACCAATATATCAGAACAGTTACTAGTTAAAAAATTTGGGTGTTTAACTAGCAATTCAATTTCAATATTAACTTAAATGTCAATTCAATTCGATATCAAATTCAATTGAAATGTCAATTTAAATTACCAAACAACAATCAATACAATTTATTGCATCATGATTTTTAATTTAACTTTCCGAAGAAATTTTAGTATTTCGTGAGTGGATTTAAACACTTACCTTTGATTTTAGCACAATTGAAAATTCAAACAAAGGCGATTTTCCCAACAGTCTTCAAACTCAGCCAAACCAGTTTCATGTTACCTTGAATTTCTATACGAGTCCAACGAAGAAACCCCGTGTGAATCGGAGTTCGTGTGCAAAAGTTATTCAAGTTATAATAAATATTATTAAAATACTCATTGGTACACATTTAATATTATAATGATCAAACATGATAACTTACAGATCCGCACGTAATGGCACCATGTAACAGCACCAACGGCCCACAAACTTTGACCATCCTTTACTCTTAGCTTAGACCACCTGAAGCCGTGTAACCACTTGCAATAGGAAGCACATCTTCTCCTACACATATGCTAACCAGCGATGCTACCTAGATCGCGGTCGTTGTCCTTAATTTTTCTGGAAAAGCTTATGCAACCGTGAACTTTCGGGTTCAATCATGACCACCTCGCTGCTCTGTTCAACAAATCGAAACTAGATCTGGACTCCACTCGTTGAGCACTACTGTTTTGCACCATTGATTGCATCATTTGCTCATCGAATCAGACACCCCCAAATGCATGCATTAAGGTGTCGAAATTTTGGACTTTCACCGTAATTTCTGGTTGACTTGGGCCTCTATTCCAAAAATGAACACTAGATGCTGACTCCATTCATTGAGAGCACGCAACGATATATAGTTTGATATATTTTGAACATTTTCAATTTTTGAATTAATTTTGAAATCAGTAATTAGGGATTTGGATTAATTTTTAATTAGGGAAGAAGATGCTAGGTTTGTAGAGAAAAACTAGGTCAGAGTGCAAATACAGAAGAACAGGAATGAGATGAGGCGGCTCGGGTTTTAGTAAAAATCTATTTATAGCCAAGAAGAAAAACTATTAGCTCAAAGTGGTCACAAAGGCCCGAAAACTCGTTCTGTTTCCGAAATGAAAATAGGTCATCCTATGTATCAAAATATACGATTTCGATATTTTTAAACTCAATGGAACAATCAAAAATCCCAATACACAATTCTGCTCTTATTTTCCTTTTTGTCATCAAACTAACTATTTTAAATAACTATTTAAAATTTATAATTAATGTGACACAATTTTAGGTTATTACACTGGCTATTTTAAGACGGATAAACAAGATTGTTTCAAAATTTACATTTTTCTTTTTCCACATAATTAAACTTAGTATCAAAATGAAAACATTTGTACAACCCGTATATTTTACGAATTGTATATTTAAATGTTTTATTTAAATATAGAATCGTTAATCAGATTGTAGTTCGAAAAGCTACCTTTTGTAAACAGTCGAATTAGGACTCAAGACCACCTCCATTGAGTCCAAAATGGCGTTTACAATTTTTTTGAGTATAAACATCGATATGTTTGGAGTTAAGTGAATTTTGCTATTTTTCACTTAGGGCTTTGGGTTTGGGTTTCAGCCCACTAACCCATCTTAATACCCTAACTCAGCCCCTCCCCTCTTCATTCATCCTCATTTCCTAATACATTCAAGCTTAAGTTAAAATGGGGAGAGGAATGGGAAATTAGAAATTCCTAAGCCCTAGTTTCTTTTACAAATCCAAGTGTTAGCTCCAAAATCAAAGAGAAGCTTTGGTAAGCATCCTCTTCATCTTCTCCAACTCATTCTCTCTTTAATTTCAGAAAAATTCCTAAACCTAACTTAGGAAATGTTCTTCTTTTGAGCTTAGATTCAAGCTTCTAGTTGAGATTGAAGAGTAGTTGATCTTCCTTTGCTTTCAAGCTTCTCCTTCATCGTTTTTGGGTTTAAAGGTTAGATTTTTATCTCACATCTATGTCTATAACTATCCTTGATTCTAGGTATGAATTCTTAACATCTTTACATGATCATTTGATTTTGATTTGGATTGATTTGGTGAACATTTAATTTTTTGGTGTTTTGAAGTCTAAAACTCTAAAAGTCTTAGCTTTGATGTTTGATCATGCTTTTGGTGGTGTATCGAAGAGCCTATAGGGCTGGGTTGTCGATTGGCATAAACCCCTAGCACCCATTGCTCACCCGATCGCAATTTGGAAGAGTTTGCTCTTCATTTGGATAGGTTGAAAAACATTCCCAGTGCCAGTCAATCGACTGACCTCTGAAGTCAGTCGACTGGCTGTAGAAACCAGGCGAATCTGGGACTATCTGCAGAAACAGAGAGTCTCTGTTTTCTACAGTCAGTCGACTGGCCTCTGCAGTCAGTCGACTGACTACAAGGTCTGAAAACTCTCGGGTTCTGGATCAGTCGACTGACTGTAGAAGGCCAGTCGACTGACCTGGTTGTTTTTGCCTATTTTTACATATTTTGATTGAGGTTCCAATTTTAATCGATCCGTGATTATCCGATTTATTGTTATCATTTATTGTTGACTTTGATGACTTCTTTTTGGGACTTTTGAGAATACCCATTTTTATGGATTCGGTATCGATTTCTTTGGATTTGATTCACGTCTTTGGATGTGGATTTTGGTGATTGATTGTTTCTACAATCATTTCTGTGATTTGTCACTTTATAATATAAAGGTTTTCTATACTAGTAGTAAATATTCAAACTCTTTTTCAATGACGATTTCAAATCTATTTTTAAATATAAAGCTTGTTTTCAAAACCGTTTTCCAATCTATTAGTATATACAAACCTTTACCTCATTCGTATGAGAAATCTAATTAAACGACTTAGTAAAACAAGTGGTATGAAACGCTTGCGTTCACTTCGTCGGTTAATTCTTGGACTTGTTCGATTGAACTCTTGTGACAATTTTCGAGTGGAAATCTACAATTTGTTCGTAAATGTTTAAGTTAAGCTAGTGGTTATGGGACATGAAGCTAAACTCATATATTTACTAGCTTAGTGTAAATCACACTTTTTATTTATCGATGATGATCATTTTGTGATTTAGACTAGCGATGTGCGATGTCTATTTGTCTGCGAGGGAGACTAAACCCCGTTTCTGTGGAACTTCGGTTCAATTTGGCGGGGTAGCGACCCGTGGTCTTCGGGCCGTTTGTGGAGCTTCGGCTCAATATTTATGGTTAGCGACCATGGAATAGCGTTCCGTTTATGATACACGTGTTGGTGAGTTTTCATGCTCCCGTTTGTGATAGGCCTCCCCCTTTGTGATTTCTGGATTTCTAATTGTTGATTTCTAGAATTTGTGTTTCACCTTTTTTTGTGGTTGGCAATTATATGTTGTCAATATTTGGTGTTTGGTGAATAAAATAAAGAATATAACATTCATTTTGGTGCTTTGAGATTCTTGAGATATTGTATGATTTTGTTGATGTTTAAAGTATACTTGTCACTATATGACATTTTTGTTATCATACGTTTTTGGACATATCTCTTATCCTATCTCATTTTATCTGATATTTATAGCTAGACTGATCTGTCTATTATTTTTTATTAAATAATACTCGGGTCAGACCGAGATGTTACAGGTGCTTCTGCTTGACTCCTTATCTGGGATCATCTTCTGACTTTTGTCTAACTACATTAGATTGGTAGTTTTTGTTGTTATACATTTGTGATATAGACTCCATGACGTATACATATTCTTTTGTCTAGCACTTGTATCTATTCTTTTGTGATATTGTGGATCTTATTTGACCACCACTCTGATGTACTCCTTTTTGTGTTATATATTCATATCTATTTCCTCCTTTGTGATATGAATGTCTATGACTGATTTGTGTTATGTTTATTTCTATATTTGTTTCCGAAGGTCCACTTAGCCACTGTGTGGTAGCTTTGCGTTTGTATTTGATATGTCGGATTTCCTCTTGAAATGAAATGTAAGTTATATTATCTAACATATCGGTACTCGCACAAAGCAACTACACAGATGGTCGCTCCTCAACAGCCTTATTCTTCGTGCTAGTTGATGACATTACCCCGTAGTGTCCTTGGCTAGCGTGAGTATAGAGGTGGGGCATCACAACATTCATTTTATTTCATTTTCCAAAGCATTCTTTTAATTTGATTAAAAATATTCTTTTTCTTAAATCAAATTTTTCTTTCTATTTTCTTTGAAATATATTTCTTTTTAATACACATTAATTTACAATTATTACCTCCCCCTTTAAAACCAACTTATATTTAAAGATTATCCCATTAAAGAGTTATGGAAATAATACATCGAACTATCACATCGTTTCCTTATCAATTGATTTCCTATTATCATTACATTTGAAACAAATTTGAGTACTTACGATTTAAATGTAATATTTCTCATTGAAATACTTACTATACTTTTAACATAAAACGTAAGTCGCACATATCACTAATTAATTACAATTCACTTCTATTTCTTATTAATGGAAAGATTTAATTCCTATTAATTCCAATAATTAAATCTCAAAACATACCCTAATTGTGACGACCCACATTTCGAAAGGTTTAAATTGACAATAATCCACACATGACCAACTTAAACAATCTGGAATATAGATTATCAATGGAGTTAATTAAGAAAAATAAGAAAAGACGAGGAAATCGAACATAGAATCTCACAGCAGAACAATAAAATATAATAATCAAATAAACATTTCATGAAGCTATTTATATTATACATTTGATTATAATCTATACAACAGTTATCAGAATTATATATACATCAGGGATAAATAAATAATGCATCAGACAACATGATGCAGGAATACTAATAGTAATAATACACCAAATCTTCGTCTTCGTCCTCCAGAATAAATCGTCAATAAGCTGAAAAACTCAAGGCTGACCCGAGCGTAATGAAAAGACAAAACACTCGAGTCAGGACTAAAATATTCATATGTGAGTCAAACCGATATCGCATATAACATGAGTGCCATGGCATAAGAGATGTTTACGGGGTTTCACATCTCCTATCCAGTGTATAACGTGCGTGCAATAACTCAAGAGATGTTACGGGATTCTCCATCTCTTAAGGATCCGTCAAAATATTTATATGTAGTAGAATATGCTACATATATAATGTCTAATCAATAAAATAAATATCAAAATAGCGTTAAGGCTTTACATTGATCCCCCATAATGGGTTTTTAAGCACTGTCGTACAATTTGCATATAAAACACCAGTAAACCATCGATGGATAGGGAAGCGCCGTGATACAACAACACTAAACCAAAATCGTAGTGGTCTCGAATAAGGATAAAAGTATGACAAGGCATGTGAGGCAATACCCAAGGTAGAATACAACCAGTTTACCCTTCCCGACTGGTGGTAACCCCTAACGGCCCACCGCGTCCAACTATCCCAAAATCCGAGGGTGTGCACCAATCAATCACAATGTAAATGATGGTAATACAAAGAACTGCATCCGCTAGATGTAGCTAGCCTCATTGGCATGTACGGCTCCTGTTTTAGTCATTTCAAATTGACACAAGTGTCAATCCAATCCATCATCGTTCTCTTTCTTCAAATCCAGCAAACGACGCCTAATCCAACCACTTCATTCTGGAGTCCCCTCCGCATACACAGTTGTTAAAGTGGTTCCAATATTGATAGACAGTATGCTAATAAGAGGCCCTGGTTCCTTTAACAACCAAATGTCGTTTTACACACCGGTTGGTTCTTTTACATGAAGCTAAACTCATATATTTACTAGCTTAGTGTAATTCACACTTTTTATTGATCGATGATGATCATTTTATGATTTAGACTAGCGATGTGCGATGTTTATTTGTCTACGAGGGAGACTAAACCCCATTTCTGTGGAACTTCGGTTCAATTTGGCGGGGTAGCGACTCGTGGTCTTTGGGCCGTTTGTGGAGCTTCGGCTCAATATTTATGGTTAGCGACCATGGAATAACGTTCCGTTTGTGATACACGTGTTGGTGAGTTTTCATGCTCCCGTTTGTGATAGGCCTCCCATTTTGTGATTTCTGGATTTCTAATTGTTGATTTCTAGAATTTGTGTTTCACCTCATTTTGTGGTTGGCAATTATATGTTGTCAATATTTGGTGTTTGGTCAATAAAATAAAGAATATGACATTCTTTTTGGTGCTTTGAGATTCTTGAGATATTGTATGATTTTGTTGATGTTTACAATATACTTGTCACTGTATGACATTTTTGTTATCATATGTTTTTGGACATATCTCTTATCCTATCTCATTTTATCTTATATTTATAGCTAGACTGATCCGTTTATTATTTTCTTATTAAATAATACTCGGGTCAGACCGAGATGTTACAGGTGCTTCACTTGACTCCTTATTTGGGATCATCTTCTGACTTTTGTCTAACTACATTAGATTGGTAGTTTTTGTTGTTATACATTTGTGATATAGACTCCATGATGTATACATATTCTTTTGTCTAGCACTTATATCTATTCTTTTGTGATATTGTGGATCTTATTTGACCACCACTCTGATGTACTCCTTTTTGTGTTATATATTCATATCTATTTCCGCCTTTGTGATATGAATGTCTGTGACTGATTTGTGTTATGTTTATTTCTATATTTGTTTCCGAAGGCCCACTAAGCCACTATGTGGTTGCTTTGCGTTTGTATTTGATATGTCGGATTTCCTCTTAAAACGAAATGTAAGTTATATTATCTGACATATCGGTACTCGCACAAAGCAACTACACAGATGGTCGCTCCTCAACAGCCTTATTCTTCGCGCTAGTTGACGGCATTACCCCGTAGTGTCCTTGGCTAGCTTGAGTATAAAGGTGGGGCGTCACAGCATGGTATCAGAGCCAAACTTCGGAACAATGTAGAATAATCTAGCAAGGATCATTGTCCTAAGTCTCCCTTAGGAATCATGCCATAAGATTTAATTCGAGTCTTCGTACCGTTCTATCCTATATTCTTTATGATGCCTTGTTTTATCAATCAAAATTTGTTTGATATTCATTTTGAGAATAACCTTTTTTCCTTTTTTCTTTCTTTCTTAAAGAAGAGAAATGGTTAGACCTGGCCATCCTAGCGCCGGTCAATCTAGTGCTACTCCCCAGGATGGAGTATTTATGTCTGTCCAGTAACTTCTAGACCTTGTGAGAAATGCTCAAGCTGCCGGACCTATTCCTGAGCCCACACATCCTAAATCTGGGTTTGCACGCTTGTGCAGTGATTACACCAATTTGGGTGGAAAATCGTTCAAGGGTTCCGAGAGCGTTATAGAAGTCCAAGCTTAGCTTCGAACATGGGACCGCATCTTTTCTCGCATGAATCTTATTGGTCTCCATCGAGTCCAAGTGGCTTCTAGCATGCTCCAAGAAAAAGCATTAGACTGGTACGAGCTTTTGATCTCTGAAATTAGTGAAGCGGATCTTACTTGGGAGCAATTCTGGGAAAGATTCGAATTGAAATTTGTGCCGGAGGCTGAAAACGTAACTTTAGCTCGGCGCTTTATCGACCTTGTTCAAGGTGAATCTTCCGTGACCGACTACGTCGCATCTTTTGAATCTCTCTCTAAATATGGGGTTGAATACATTAATACCCCATTGAAGAAAAATCAGAGATTTGTGTATGGCTTGAACAAGAGCCTCAAAAAGCCATTACTTCTGAAATTAGAAGTTTCGTTTGACCAACTTGTTGATATTGCTCTTCGACTCGAAGAGGCTGATAAAGATAGTGATGCTGAGGTCAAACAAAACATCAACAAGAAGAGACCTTTTAAATTCAAGCCTAATCCCAACAAGAAGGGAAAGCAAGCAACACCGGTAGCAAATACTCCTAACTCTCGTCGTGGAGAATGCTACAATTGTGGTTCTAAGGACCACTATGCAAACAAGTGCCCGAAGTCTCTTTCTTGCCGCTATTGCAAGAGTCCGGGTCATACTATATCTTTGTGTCCCAAACTTCAAGGCAAGAAGGAGGGCAAGCTAAATGTTGTACAAGTTCCTGCTAACACTTCTCGTGGTCAAGGTATTTCTCATTCTATCCTTGATGGCAATATTATATTTTGTGATCTTCCTATGCGAGTTCTTTTTGATACGGGTGCATCTCACTCTTTTATATCAAAAGAACTTGTTGATGCTTTGTCTTTGAATGTTATTGGTTTGATGACACCTTTGAGAATTGCGAATCCGGTTGGTGGATCCGCAACACTCAGTTTATTGTGTAAAGATGTCGAAATTATTTTATGTGATTACTCTTTCCGTGTCGATTTGCATGTTCTGCGTTACCTAGGTTTCGGAATGATTTTGGGAATGAATTGGCTTAACCGTTATGAAGCCCATATCCTATGTCCTGAGCGGACTATATATCTTCGACATCCTCAATCTGTTAAGCAGATTTCTCTTGTTCTGAAAGATTCAGATTCCAATTCGAAAGCATCCTGGTATTCTCTAAATCCCATATGATGACGATAACGATGATGAGGAAGATGTCATTTCTCTTATTCACATTGTTCGTGAATTTCCAAACATATTTGAGCCCATTTTAGGATTACCACCTAAGTGAGCAATTGAGTTCAGAATTAATCTAATCCCCGGAGCTCTACCTATTACTCGTCCTCCTTATCGTATGTCTAATAAAGAAAATGAGGAGATGTGCAAACAATTATTCGAATTGGAAGCGAAGCAATTTATTCAATCTAGTTCCTCTCCATGGGGAGCTTCGGCTATTTTTGTGAAGAAATCTGATGGTACACTTAGGATTTGCGTTGACTACCGCAAACTTAATGATCTCACCATCAAGAATAAATATCCCTTGCCTCGGATTGATGATTTATTCGATCAACTTAGTGGTGCTAAAGTCTTTTCATAGTTAGACTTAGCAACCGGTTTTCATCAGCTCCGTATTGCAGAGGATAACATTCCTTTGACATCGTTCCGTACCCGTTATGGATCTTATGAATGGATTGTTATTCCATTTGGTTTGACGAATGCTCCAGCTTATTATGTTAACCTTATGAATCGAGTTTTCAAAGACTTCCTCGATCGATTTGTTCTCATCTTTATAGATGATATTCTTATTTATTCTAAAATCGAGGAAGAGCATGAAAATCATCTTCGGATTTTGTGGGAAACTCTTAGGAGCAACCAATTGAAAGCAAAATTTTATAAATGCCTCTTTTGGCAATCTCGTGTGAAATTTTTGGGGCATATTATTTGTGAATCCGGTCCGTGGATCCTTCAAAGATTGAAGCGATTCCAAATTGGAAGAGACCGGAGAGTGTGACGGAAATTCGTAGCTTCCTTGAATTGGCGAGCTATTACCGTCGGTTCATAAAAGACTTTCTAAAATTTCCGTACCTCTTACTAATTTGATAAAGAAGGGAGTTAAAATACATTTGGTCAAACAAATGTGAAGCTGCTTTTCAGAAATTAAAAGAACTCATTTCCAATGCTCCTATTCTTGTGATTCCCGAAGGGAACCAAGATTTTATTGTTTACATCGATGCTAGTCGTGTTGGTTTGGGTGTCGTTCTCATGCAAAGGGAATATGTTATTGCTTATGCTTCTAGGCAATTAAAGCCTGCCGAGACTAGATATACCACTCATGATTTAGAGCTCGCGGCTATTGTATTCGCCCTTAGAATTTGGCGTCATTATCATTTGGGAGAGAAATTCGTTCTCTACACCGATCATAAATCTTTGAAGTATTTATTTTCTCAAAAGGAACTTAATTTGCATCAACAACGTTGGCTCGTGTTCCTTGCATCTTATGATCTTGATATTCTTTATACTCCCGGAAAAGGAAATCATGTTACCGATGCCCTTAGCCGTAGGCAACAAGCGGTTGTTTCCATGATGATATCTGAATGGAATGATCTCGATACTTTATCCACTTGTGAGATTCGAGATCGTGAATCCAATTCATGTTCATCTCTTATTTTGTGTAGTCTTGAGGCTCATCCTTCTCTTTTAGACTGCATTCTTGAAGCTCAAAAGCATGATCCCGAATTGGTTCTTCTTAGCCAAAGTTGTAGGGATAAAATTGATATTGAAGGTTTGAAAGGCTTTGATATTGATGCTCGTGGCGGTATTCGAAAATTTGGTAGACTTATCGTGCCAAATATTTGTGATCTTCGTAAAGATATATTAGAAGATTCTCATCGTTCTAAATTTACCATTCATCCCGGTAGTAGTAAAATGTACGCGGATATGAAGCGACTTTATTATTGGGATGGGATGAAATCTAATATTGCTAACTTTGTTAAGCATTGCATGACTTGCCAACTCGTTAAGGCCGAGCATCAAAGGCCCGGTGGGTTATTGCAACCATAGGAAATTCCAATATGGAAGTGGAATTAAATTTCCATGGACTTTATTGACGGTCTTCCCCGTTCTCGTTCGGGTCATGATAGCCTATGGGTAATAGTAGATAGACTTACAAAATCCGCCCATTTTATTCCCGTTCGGTCCAATCGGACCGTACCTATTTTGGCTAAACTTTTTGTCAAGGAAATTGTTAAATTGCATAGAGTTCCTACTTCTATTGTTAGCGATCGTGATCCATTGTTTACTAGTGGATTATGGAAAGGTCTTCAAAAAGCTTTGGGAACGAAGCTTAATTTTAGCACCGCTTATCATCCTCAGTCCGATGGACAAACCGAGCGTGTGAATCAAACTCTTGAAGATCTTCTTCGTGCATGTGTTCTTGATTTTGGTGGAAGTTGGGAAGACCATATTTCTCTTGTTGAGTTTTCCTATAATAATAGCTTCCAATCTAGTATTGGAATGGCACCTTTCGAGGCACTTTACGGAAGGCCATGCCGATCTCCTTCACGTTGGCTTGAAGCCGGTAAGAAGCTGGTTTTAGGTCCAGATTTTATTCGTGATGCCACAGAAAAGATTGACCTTATTCGTCATAGGATGAAAGAAGCTCAAAGTAGACAAAAATCATATGCCGATAATCGAAGAAGGAAATTAGAATTTTCTGTGGGAGATTTCGTGTTTAATCGTGTTTCACCTATGAAGGGTGTTGTGCGTTTCAGTCGATCGGGAAAATTAGCACCTCGATATATTGGCCCATTTCCCATCACCGAACGTATTGGTTCCGTGGCTTATCGCCTTTTATTACCGGCTCAATTTTCTGCTATTCATGACGTGTTTCACGTCTCTCAACTACGGAAATGCCTTCGAGATTCTGATTCTATTCTTGAGCCCGGTGTTATTGAAGAAATTGAAGTTTCGCCTAATTTGACTTATGAGCAACATCATATCCGTATCATTGCTTCGGAGGTTAAACGCCTTCGAAATAATGATGTTCCTCTTGTGAAAGTTCAATGGTCCTCAAATCCTAAGGATTGCTCTTAGGAATCTAGAGAATTCATCGAGCAAACACATCCGGAATTACTTTCTCGTGCTCTTTAAGGTAAACTTCTTATTTCAAATTTCTTCTTTTTGTGTTGATATGTTTTTATTGTTGTTACTTCTTATTTATTTCTTAAAGATTGCACGGACGCAATTTCTTTAAGGAGGGGAGTCTGTAACAACCCGCATATTTTACGAATTGTATATTTAAATGTTTTATTTAAATATAGAATCGTTAATCGGATTGTAGTCCGAAAAGCTACTTTTTGTAAACAGTCGAATTGGGACTCGAGACCACCTCCATTGCGTCCAAAATGGCGTTTACAATTTTTTTAAGTATAAACATCGATATGTTTGGAGTTAAGTGACTTTTGCTATTTTTCACTTAGGGCTTTGGGTTTGGGTTTCAGCCCACTAACCCATCTTAATACCCTAACTCGGCCCCTCCCCTCTTCATTCATCCTCATTTCCTAATACATTCAAGCTTAAGTTAAAATGGGGAGAGGAATAGGAAATTAGAAATTCCTAAGCCCTAGTTTATTTTAGAAATCCAAGTGTTAGCTCCAAAATCAAAGAGAAGCTTTGGTAAGCATCCTCTTCATCTTCTCCAACTCATTCTCTCTTTAATTTCAGAAAAATTCCTAAACCTAACTTAGGAAATGTTCTTATTTTGAGCTTAGATTCAAGCTTCTATATTTAAGGTTGAAGAGTAGTTGATCTTCCTTTGCTTTCAAGCTTCTTCTTCATCGTTTTTGGGTTTAAAGGTGAGATTTTTATCTCACATCAATGTCTATAACTATCCTTGATTGTTAGCAATATTGTATTTGGTTAATAGGTTAATAGCAAAATTTATCAATATGCATGGTAATATATTTTGTGATATGAATACTGTTTATAAAGATGGGCTTGTTGTTGTCCTAGAGAACCCAGCTTTCGTGGTGGAGTTGCTTTGGACTACTACTCATACAAGGTATATTTAGAACTAATCCTCCAGTACTGTTTTTAATATAGAATATCGATGTTATTCGGCTTGTGATATGAACTGAAAATTATGAAAAGTGCATCGCTGGAGTAATTCTCACTTCTCTCTATATCCATATTAATAAAAAAATAAAAAGGATCAAATCATCTACTATTGGAAATGTATGTGGAATTTTAATCCTAAAATAAATCTGTTTACATCTGTAGATCCAAGGAGATTTCTATTTCATAATACAGTAGGGTGGTTTCAAAGCGAGGAGGTGATGATTATCCGTAGGGAGATTTATATGTCATATTAATAGTTCACTACAATGCTTGGCTAATTTTATATCTGTTCCTTATCGTTGTTGGCGAGGTGGAGCCTTGGCGCAACGGTTAAGTCACCCGCATGGTGATCTAAGCGTCTAGGTTCGAGTCGGGAAACAGCCTTTTTGCAATGTGATGGAAAGGCTACGTAAAATACCGACCTCCTTGGAGCCCGCTATCGTGCGGGAGCCTCGTGCACTGGGTTCCACCCTTTTTTTCTTAATAATGTTGGCATCGGTTATAAGTTTTTTGTCCTAATTAATACTTTTAATGATAAATTTATGCTTTTGTTTATAAAGGGGAAATTTAATTTGCTGCAATTTTCTTTAATTTTTTATATTTACTTTTATCATATATAATGTTTTCAAAATGATAAAATAATTCATCTTTTATATTTTAGTTTCTATTTTTATGTTTAATCATTTATCATTTTAAATATAAATATATCACATATATAATCATTATATTGCAAAAGTAATTTATCTTTTACCTTTTGGTTTTTAAGTTTATCATTTATCATTTTTAATAAAAGAAGTTCATGTGTATGCTTTTGTAACATTAAAAGTTTTTTTTTCTTTTACATTTTTTTATTTTATCTTTCATCTTTTATCGTTCTAAATAAAAAAATATTACTTATAAGATTAACATTGTTATTAACATCTGAAACATAAATATAAAAAATTAGTGTTACAAATGTGGAATGAAAAAACTAATTTATCTTTTTACATTGAGTTTTACCACTTTTATCATTTTTTAATATAATGATCTAATATTTAAAATTGTAAAGTAGCAAATAGAAAATTAATTCTTTTAACACTTTTAAAATAGCAAAATTATTTATCTTTAATCTTTCAATTACAATTTTTATCTTTTGCCTTTATTATTTTAAACCAATACACATGTACGTGCTATGCACGTGAGTTAAAGAACATTAAAGTTAGAAAATTTTGCCCCTAAATATATATCCTCGTGCATTCTTATCAGCATAAAGTAGACACCTTTAGTAGCACAAGTAGATATTTGGTCAACATAAAGAGCAATAGCAGACTTCTTTGTTTGGAATCAGTCACGGTATCTCATTCTCTTACTTTAATTCCTAGTGATCCACCATTAACAATTGTAGAATGTTTTGTAGTGATTCAAATTGTGATATATAATTTTGTTGGTAGCATGGATTGAAAGTCAAGTTTTTTGTAGTGGTGCCTTCAAATGTTATTGTTGCTGAAAATAAACATATTTTCTTCCAGTCTCTCTTAGAAGCGTTGTGTATAGGAAATTTTATGTCGCGTTAATATGAATGAAAATGTTACTTTTGACTCAAAGGAGAATATTGGATTCTAATTCTAATGACTTTTTTCATAATGGAATTATAACGTGATTACATAAACAAAAATCACATCGAATAACAAATAAAAATTTACAACAAAATGAAACAGACCACTTGAGACCCAGATTAACTTTAACCAATAACTCAATATCGTGAGATTCACTTGATTTGAGTTTCTGCACACAAATAGATCTCTAAATTTCCAATTCTAGCAGCCACACCAATTGATAATAGATGGAATGGCTTGATGTGTATATGATAATTGATGAGACTTGAATTTAGAGCAAAAATTCTATTTAAAATTAATATCCAATCTCTTAAATTAATAATATCAACACTTGTATCCATGTTTCTGAAGCAACCAAGAAGTAGTATTAGCATTTATATAATAACTCGTATCACATATAGTTTCCCAAGTAGTTACACTTTCTTCTGTTTTCTCATTTCCATTTTGTATGGTAATTTTTGCGTGACATTCAATTATAAAGTTCCCTATATTATAGATAGATGTTACTAACCCAAAATATCCAATTCTAGAGTGTTACAATTGAAACAATTTTGCATATCTAACTATTGATTTGTGACTGCAAAACATACAATTTAAAATGAAATCATGGTACCATGAACTCTATTGAATTATGCACTGTAGTAATCGGGTAGAATAGTACCATATAGCATTGTAGTAATTACATGGAATATCACTGATGGTATCATGATATCATTTTGAATTGTAATTATGCATTGTAGCACATTTTCACATGCATTGGAATAACATAATATACAATTAGCAAAACTTCACAATATATAATCATAGCCCTATAATTTTCAATTTAGTTTCCCATTTGGCATTGTAGTTGTCACGAAAATGAAACTACTATATACTTATATGTCAGATAACTTAGTTTTTACTATTTTATTATTTGTTGAACAGCTCCTCCCACATATTATAGCAGGTGTGTAACTGCAATATCTATATCTTATTAATTTGTTTTCACGTAAATGCATGGATAATGAAAATTTTCATCAACGCAACTGTACCATTTATTTGCAATGATCCTAATCATAAACATCAGCCCTCAAGAAAATCAAATATTTAGGAAAAAATTTCTATCCAGTATAATGTGTTCTAAACTCTTAAAACAAATGTGTGGCCAGTGAAAAGAAATATGAAATGATATTAATCGAAGATGACATGGAAATCGGCTCTACCCGAATCCACACTAAACAAACTTTTAACCCCTGGTTCCCCAAGTTCTTGCTCAACCAATTTACTCTGCAAATAAAACCAAACTTCAACTTGATTAGATTATAGTAACCAAAAAATAAAATATTTTAGTAACATAACATATTTCTTTAATGGATTTCATTTATGAAATTAAAAGCTGAATAACAGAGCATGATCCTAATATGAGTTTTCTAACCAAAAAAGAAATACTTTAGTTACAGAACATAATTTTTTGACAAACTCCTTTCATCAATCAGAACTTGAATAATAAGGCATACCTCTATGGGCACTCTATAGTCATTCTTGTTGCATAATGTTTATTGAAATTTTCAATTTGAAAGTAAATAGAACTAACGCCAAAAAGTGCATATTTCATATTTTGGAGCTAAGTTATGTTTCAATAGTTATATCCATAAAATTTCTCGATTATTTTTATGACCAAAGAAAAAATAATTATTATACGTAATCTCAATATATACGGGCATAAATGTCTAGTTCAGATGAGCCTGTGGTTTTTCATCCATGCCATACATCATTCTAGCCTAACAAATATACAGAAATTGCTGTAGTTGAAACAATAGTATTGAATTTTTCTTATTGAATTCCAAACAAACCTCACATGCCAATCAATGAAACTATTTGCAATTGTTATAGATGAGCTTTTATACAATATATATGCTAAATTTCACATACGAAAACATGTATAAAAAGATTTGGAGACTAAGAAAATTACCATACAAATCATTGATTAAGGTAACCCTAAATTACTGAATTCTTCTCCAATATACTCACCCTTCATTTCAATCAACTCCATTAATTTTCGTTTAACTTTTGCATCCCTTCTATCTTCATTGAAAAAGTCTCAATTTCTTGATTTTCTCAATCTATCCATCACCAATATGTTATTACAATTAAAAGATTATATCAAATTATATAACATTTATAGTTTAAGCTCAATCTAGTTGAAAATTATAACACTCTTAAACGAATGTGGTAAGTAAACACATCAAATGCATATGGCAATGGGAAAGAATCATCATAGAAGAAGCGAAATTCAACATACCCATAATTACACAAACTCTTCATATTCAGATAACCGACAATACCCAATTGCAAATAAATAGACCCTTTACATTCAGATAATTAGAAAAACTTACGATTCATCGTTGTACTTTTCAGGTTTTGTAAAATTCTTATTAAATGAATGAAATGTCTGATAGGAAAAATAAGGCGAAAATGATAAGCTAAAGCGGAAACATGCATAGTGGAGAAAGAGGTGGGTACATTGGGTATTATGATAATGGAAGTCACTATACCATTGTTGTTAACCAAATTGACATTGAATAGACATTTTCTTTAGTAGATAAGTATTTAAATGCACTTGGGTTATTTTGGGTATTGAATATAAGGCTTCAAGTTCGAGTCATTCGCATGGTGATCTGGGTGCCCAGGTTCAAGTCCGGAAACAGCCTATTCGCAATGCGAGGGAAAGACTGTGTACATTACCGACCTCCCAGAGCCTACTATCGTGTGGGAGCCTCGTGCACTAGGTTCCACCTTTTTTTGAATATAAGGATTCACTTACAATGAAATGATAATGGCATTGATGCGCTTTATGAATTCTTTATTAGATATTGATGATAAACTAACATCAAAGTGTGGTATTTACTTGTTTACAGCTTAACCTCAAACTTATGGCATGTAGCGATCGATTCAAAGTAAATTTTAGATTTGGGTATCTTTTCATGATCACTATTCATGCATATGTGATTCTTTTCAACATAACTTCATGGAAAGACCTAGACTAATTTATCCTCTCTACGGAAACAATTAGCCGAAATTTTTGGACATATAAATAATTAACAAATAGCAGCATAAGTGGATTATTAGTAACAAAGATAAGTGATGGTTAGTTGATAAACCTATCAAAACCTTATGATGTATCAAAGCAATAACAAATAGAATGTCGCAGTTTAAATAGGCTATTAAGTCGCCAAAGAAAAACGAATATCATAGTTTAAACAGGCAACTAATTCGCCAAAGGACGGTATAATCAAAACCTTTAGAAACAATATATATACTTGATAATAAAAGCAATCATGAATGAACTGTGATTGCTTTCTAAGAGAAATTATATTGTTTTAAATATTAAAAAACAAAGAACATGGATCCATTATGAAACTCATACAAAGAAATGGATTATTAGTCATTTCTTCAAACAGTTTGACTGTAAAAACTAAATGTTACTAGTCATAACTTGAGGCATGCACAATAAAGCTGATTGGTGGTCACCTTAAAAATATAATAATAGCAAAATTCAATAAAGAACTCACATTACTCAAATCATTTCAAATCTCGAATCTCTATCCGAACATCCTTGTCCATGTCTTCTTTGCCAAAGCAGTTGTTGGATCCTGATCTCAATATATTTTTTTCCTGTAGAATTACAAAAAGTTAAAACTATTAACTAAAATAAGCAAACAAAGAATTGACGCCAATAATTTAAGGATTTTTTGTGTATTAAACATGTAGGCGAATGAAGAAAAAACTGCATTGCCTTTTCTGTTGAAAGAAACGTGGGTAGGAGATAGAAGAAGTGGATAAGAAAATGACAAAAATGTCCTCCGTCTAGCCAATTAATCAATTAGCGGTATGACCACTTTCGGAAGTTTGAAAAAGGTTTCACTTTGACCATATTGACCATATATAAGATATAAAATATCACATATATAAATATAACCTTGCAATAAAATTAACCTTATGTCTTTTAGTTTATCTTCCATCTTTCGCTTTATTTTCTAAATTTTTATCTTTTATCATTTATCATTTATTCTTGGTTATCTTTTACGCTTTTATTCTTTTGTTGTAAATCATCATTTATTTTAAACATAAATATAAAAACAGTATCAAAATAATTTATCTTTAAACTTTAATATTTTATACTTTTACACAAGTTTTGATATAATTATTTCCATTTATCTAAACTTAGGTAATTAAATTATAAGTTCATTAATTTTAAATATAGTTATTAATAAAACAAATTTGAAGCAAGTAGAACTTATGTAATTGCATAAAAACAACTTAACCTTTATCTTTTATCTTTTGCCTTCTATTTTTTTTAAATATAAAAAACAAATCAACTCTTATTATATCAACTCTTATAATTCCTAGCTATGCTCAAGGGAAACCATCATAGATAGAAAATTACTACTAGAACAATGAGCATGAAACTGCTAGAAGATAAAAAAACAAATGGGTAATTTAAATATTTTATTTTTTATTTTTTATCATTATAAATAATTTTCTTTTATCTTTTTACTTTATTTCTTTATTTTTTGTGTTCAATCATTTTAAATATGTAAATGTTACATACAAAATTAAGATTGAAAACATAAAAATGAGCGGTGTAATTTCTATGAAATAAGAAAATTATTATCTTTTATTTTATTTTTATCCTTTTATCATTACAAGTACAAGGTTTTTTTATTAGTATCATTATTTTAAATATAAGTGGTTTACTTATAAAATTGTAAAGCTACCAACAAAATTGATTTTTTTTTCAACATTTGATAATTATAAAATAATTTATCATTTATATTTTATATTTTATTATTTTTTATATTGGTATAATTTACTGTAAGAAAAGGCACCAAATAACTTATTGATAACTTAACTATTCTCTACTAAATGTTGAATGCAATTTCATCTTATCAAAAATATAAAAATAGTCTTTGGTTAAAGATAAAAGAATTTAGCTTTTGTTAAAAAAATAAATTATCAAGCCTTATGTTAAATAGATGAAATCAATGGAATTTTGTTAAAATAAAAACATTCAGTTTGGTGTTAAATAATAAACATTTTAGTTTTTCTGTTGATTTACTATTGCCATTAAAATTTGAAAAAAGGTTATAAGTTTCAGCCAAAACACTGAGATTTCGATTGTTATATTTCAGTTTTAGTGAGGACAGAAATGAAACCGAACTGAAATTCTGATCTAATAAAAAACATAATTAGTTTGATTTTTAAACATATGAATATTCAAAATTTGAAAACTTAACTTTGAAAACAGACAAAATTAGAAAATACATGAATAATACAACTAAAAAAATTCAAAATTAAATAATGAATATATATTGCTGTGTTATAAACATTTATAACTGATCAATATTTTTTGTTTATATCTAATTTACTACTAAAGATAAAATATGGATTATGGTTTAATCATTCTACTATATATATATATATCTGTATGTGCGCGCGCGCTGTGCATGTGGAAGGTATGGATATATGAAAAATAAGTAATGAAATTTCTGAAATTTGTGAACTGGATTAAATTCCTAAAGTTACAATTAAATTCCTGAAGTTACAAAAGACCAAACCAAAATCAAAACCGAGATCTCAAACCTTTGCTTGAGTTACTTGTCTTTTCTTCATGCTTTAGTTATTTTTCTTTTGGTCAAAGCTTATCATGCTTGTCTTTTTTTCTTAAAGTAAGATGCAAATAAATGAATCAAATGTATTTGACTATCAAATATTGAATTTGATAAAAATATAAATTTATTTAACTTCTTTTTTTAACTTAAAAATTCTAACTTTTATTTAAAAGCTAAATTTGTTTATTTATCATTTTGTTAACGTTTTGTTATTTATATTTTGTTCAAAGCTTATTTCAATTGTGTTTTGCCTTAAAAATCCAATCTGAGACAAAATGATTAACTTTATATATTTTACAAAGATAAATCCAAAAATGATCTATATATTTTTTTAAATTGTTATAGTCTAAGCATAGTGTAGAAAAAGGATAAATTTACTTATATATTTATTCATAAGAATTTTTTTAGTCCTTTGTATGAGCTATTAGTTTATAAGATGTAGAAAAATGGACTGTATGAACATTAAGGAAATGCAAACACGGTAATCTTTTATTTCTGTTAAGAAGATGATCATATTTTTCCTTTTGACTAAAAGATAATTGCACTACTCATTTCTAAAAAGATTACCGTTTTATATAAAATAGTAAGATTAAGTCTTTCGAATAACATATTTATGTGACATTGATCTGCTAGTTTTGTATTTGCTAGCAATTTCCATATTTTCACTTGTTCCTTGTCAGCCTTGGATGCATGCTTTTGCACTTTCTTCACTTGTTATGCCTCATTTATAAACGGTTCAGCAGACTTTTCTTTGTATCAATGTTGCAATAGTTTATATATCATATTTTTTCCACACATGATGTTTCTTAGTCTACCTCTTGCTTAAGGTTACACTCCAACAACTTTGTTTTTATGCTGGTTGGATATAATTTATTTTTATCCTACAACTTTGATTTTAAAATAGTATGTATAAAAAAATAGTATGCACAAAAGATAAATTTAATTTTCTTTTTGTTTAAAACTAATTTTTAAAAGCTTGATTTATTTATTCTTTGTTCAAAGTTCAATTTTTATATCTTTTTTGCAGAACGTTAGTGCAAACAAAAGTATCAATTACACAAATATAAGGAAAAGTAAATGCAAATGCATAGTTTTGTCAGAATGATAAATTTTTATATAAGTTAACTTCATCTTTTGTTCGACGTTTAGTTAAAACAATATGCAAATAAAAGAATCAAATACACGTCTAGTAAAATAAACATAAATGCTAAATAAAAAACAAAATATATTATTTTTCTTTTAACTTAAATGCTAAATAAAAAAACAAAAATATATTTAATTTCTTTTAATTTATATGATAAATTTATATATGGGGTTTTTTAATAGATGGGCTTCTCCACGTGATTGAATATGTTTGAAGGACCACGAATTTTTAAGTTTTAAGAACATCGACGCTAAATTTACGTTTTTAACCTCCATGAGGAGAAACTAAAGGTCATTCTTCCCAACTCGTTTTTTCGTCACATAAATTTGGTAACCCTGAGTTATGAAAAACTTGTCGTGGCACATAAATTTGTTTGTGGGTTAACCACTCTTCTCTTAAAGAATAATGGACTAAGTAAAGAACAGTTATATGTTTTGCAAGTTAAACATAATATAGTAATTAGTTTTATAGCAATAGACTCGTAAAATTTGTTACATTTGTATATTACAGCCTAGTAGTTTAACTGGGTACTGCAGAAATGACTATATAATATTACTAATTATTCTTGATAATTTTTCATCTATGTAGTCTTTTTCTTTACTCCAATTTCATTTTGGTACAAGTTGGTAAAATTATTTCATAACTAGTAGTTATGGTTTAATAGAAAAATATTTGTTTCTAAATGTTTGTATACTGTTAGAGTAAATGCACCGACATAAGGGAAAAAATTATTCATTAATAACAAAATCAAACATTGCTTAAGGATGTTTAAACAGTGTATAAAATTAATAAATATTAACCAGAAAGGTGTTTAAATTTTTTTTAACCATTCTATTGAAATTGTAATTAGAAAAATTAACTAAATCATTTTTGTAGAATTATCATTTTAAATAAGTAAATTTTTACATAAGCAAACTAAATAAGTAAATTATCATACAAGGTAAGTCGAGGACCACTAGCTCAACTAGTTAGTGGTATGCTATTTATCTTTTAAACTTTCTTTTTCATGTTCTATTTTTAATCATTATTTATAAAAATGATTTCAAATGAAAAATAAAAATAAAATTTTAAATTTGGTATTTATGATTTTAGATAAAAAGATAAACATATTTATGATTTCATTAAATGATGAACTGTTGTGCAAAAATTGCAAAGATGCAAAAAACAATAAACAAGATCTAGATTTACCAATTTGAACATCACTCAATCTAACAGCAATTATTCTATTACTCCAAATAAATAGTAAATAACTATAAAGAAGAAAAAAAGACGCACAATATTTATATTGGTTCCACTATCATCAAGATAGTGTACGTCTAGTCCAAAGGAGAGATATTTGATTACGCATGAGAGAGAGTTACAAAAGATTACAGATAAGAGTTTACATACCAAAGCTCTAAATTAGGGTTAACAAGAAGAGACGCTCCATTTGGGATTGTTGGCTGAATCTCAGGATGAGTTTACAATGAAGTCTACCCTCAATATATAGTCAATACAAATCTACAAGAGTCGTCGATTAAATTTCCAAGATATGGTAAGAAGATAATGAAAGGAATCTACAATGGTAACAAATGGTACAAATATAGCAAGTAATTCACTCATTCTTTTAATTAGCAAAGATGGAAGAAAATAATCTCAAAGCAATGTGATTACCGAGAAAGAAATAATATGCATATCCTTTTGCATATATATTATTTCATAATGTGAGCATGCATTTATTTCTTTGCCATCAAATGTAAATGCGATCCAATAGTTTATGCATTTTCATAATAAACACACGTGATTACTTTCCTTTTTGCATATTTGTTTTCTTTTATTTATGATTTTGTATCACCAAAATTTAGCACTCCACCTTGATGCAAAATCACATTTCTCCAACACCCCACCTCGACTCAAATTCTCTTTTCAACATTAAACTCTTCAAAAAAATGAACTACACCTTCAACCAAAATCTCCTAACGAGATAGAAACAAAAAATGAATACTTACCTAATGGATTTCGGCAAAGCCACCTCCCACCACACCTTGTTAACGAGCTCGAACTATGTCCCCGCCTGCGAATAAAATATTGTGAATACCCAAAATCAAAAGAAGGTAGATACCAAAATAATCTCAATGCTACCAAGGCCAGAAAAATCCTCTTAATCACCAATCCAAATACAGAGCCAAAAGAAAAAGAAAAGCCAATGGACATAAAAAGGCAAATCCAAATCTTTGTATGCAAAACAAATCTGTATCCTTCCACATACCATCATGGGGCACCACATGTCGCTGAGAAAAAAACGAACCAAGTTTGAGACACACTCGAACACACCAATATGCAAATCAACAAATCCAAAGCTAGCTAGCAATTCCACGATGTCTCCAAAGTCTACACATGATTTGCATAACTCCTTTAAGACGACATCTACCTCAACGACACCAAATCCGCCAAAAATTAGCTCTAAAAACTAAACTCTCCAAGACAGCATCACAAGTCGACAAGCCTCATCGGCGCCAAATCCGTTACCAAAATCAGCTACATCAGCTGAACTCTTCAGTATTAGGAGCACCACCCTCAATACTCGAAGAACCAAGTGGACTACAAATATGGTCACTAAACCATACTGTTCATTTTGCAACACCCCATGGTGAAAATTTGCCATGGTTCTGAGCCGTGGCAATTTTACCATGGTTTTTGTAAACTGACAACAATCTTGAGCCGTGGCTATTTTGCAATGGCTCCGGGCCTTTGCAAAGTTAACGTGTTTTTCTTACACCCTTACCTGTACACTGTACCCAAATATAATGTGCCGCCCTCCAGTACATTAGGCTTTATACTACACCCGTTCCACTCAACAACCCTAATTTCGTTCAAATCAAATTTCATATCACTCCACCCATTAACGCCGCTCCACCCCCATTTGACGCCACTCGGCCCCGTTCAATGTCTCTCCATTGCCGCTCCGCCCCCATTTGACGCCGCTCAGCCCTATTCAACGTCTCGTCGTCGCCGCTCCACCCCATTCAACTCCGCTCGCAATCGCCCGATTAAGTAAGCATTTTCTGCATTTTCATATTTGACATAAATTTAGATTTGTGATTTAGTGTCAATTTGTGTTGTAAAATTTTCAAATAACTTTGGGGTTTGGGTTTTGATTTGGAAGAGAAGAAGTAAAGAGAGAAGAAGAAACCTATTAGTCCCACATGGTAGAAAGTTATACAATATATTTGTATAAATATAGTTTTCTCATGTGGATGTTGGGGCCCCCACATGTTTGCTTTGTTGTGAGGAGAGAAGTCATGCAACGCCACACGCGCGCCGCCGCCGTCCGTCCGACCGAACCGGGTCGGGTCGGGTACGGGTACCGGTACCGAGTTCGGATCCGAAAATATTTTTGGATCATATGTAAACAGTAACGGGTCAGATTTCAGCCGGTTAAGGACCCAAAACCGAAATTTCTAAATTTGAATTAATGGCAGGAAATTGTAACATTTTTAAACGTTACAAAATGAATAGACGCGACCGTTTGTAATAGTTTTGAATAAATAGACGCGACCGTTGCAAACGGTTGTGACACTTGGCGAATAGGCACATCTCTACCACTATAAATAGTGACGCCCAGAAATCGTTGAAAATAGTTTTGATCGTTCTGATTCTTCTTCTTCTTCACAGAGCAGTTTTGCGATGCCAGAACTCCGTCACCATTACTCTGTTTTGTGATGCCTCCAAGGTGTTGCAAACTCATAAAACGTCACAGAATTGCTCTCTTCTTCCTCTTCTTTCTATTCTATACAAATTGCATCATCAGAAACCATTACTAGAGTGTTCTTGGTCGGATCAAAGGCGTACAAACTTTGAATCCGATTTCGCTGTTATAGGGCTTCATTGAATCCTGAAAGTCGATAGTTCGATAACCATTTGTACCTGGTGGGTTGAACTATTGTTTGAAAGAATCTATCCATAGATCCTTGATGTCGGAAGTACAGCATTATCTTCTTCACAATCGCCGTCAAATTTGTCTCGAACCGCAAAATCCCCAACAAATTTTAGACAATAGTTTTCAACCATGGAAGGTTCGAGCGCTCTACAAGTTATGAATCAGCATCTAACTCGATTAGAGCATTTTGATGGCGACAATTTCACTCGTTGGCAAGAGACGATGAAATTTTTCTTGGTCACCGTCAAGTTGTTCTACATTTTGGAAAATGACTTGGAAGAAATCCCGGAGGAAACTGATAAGGATGATGCTGCTCTAAAGGCTAGATGTGCGAAGCACAAAGAGGATGATTTTCTATGCGGAGGCTATATTCTGAATGCGCTATCTACCCCAGTCTACAATGCTCATAGGACCTTGGAAACAGCGAAGGCACTCTGGACTGCACTGGAGAATAAGTATCGCATATCCGAGGCAAGTAATAAAAAGTGTCTTATTTCCAATTTTATGGATTTCAAAATGGTTACCAATAAGTCCATAATTGGACAAGTAAGCAAAATCTTACTGTTAGTGAATCAACTTAAAGATGCTGGAATTGATCTCCCTGAATCTTTTGTTGTTAGAGTTATAATTTCTAGACTTCTTCTGCATAGTTGGAATGATTATAAGAAAAAGATGAAGCATGCGGAAACGGGTTATAATTTAGACAGTTTACAGCGTCATATTCGTATTGAAGAAGACTCTCGCAAACGCGATCTAGATGATAATCCGCAAACTGAGTCCCATTCTAAGGCAAATAATGTTGAAATTACTGATAAGTTAAAGCCAAAGAATGAGACACGGTTTAAGAAGAAAAATCATTCCAAAACCAACAACAAAAAGAAAGGTGCTTGTTATTTTTGTAACAAGCCCGGCCACTATGCCCGAGACTGCCATCTGCGGAAGAAACAACA
The DNA here is from genome assembly GCA_030737815.1 of Allium fistulosum. NCBI lineage: Eukaryota > Viridiplantae > Streptophyta > Magnoliopsida > Asparagales > Amaryllidaceae > Allium > Allium fistulosum. The sequence goes on from CM060901.1 coordinate 393,280,537, forward strand.
AAAAGTGAATATGGTTGAAGACTCACTTGTGGCTGTAGTGCAAGAGGCGAACTCCGTTAGCGGCAATGATAATGATTGGTGGTTCGATACTGGAGCAACCTTTCATATTTGCAAAGACCGTAATCTGTTCAAGAGTTACGAAGAAAATAAAGGAGAAGTCGACGAAGTTACTGGAGCAAATAAGGTTCCAAGCAAAGTTCTGGGAAAAGGCACTATAGGACTTACTTTCACCTTTGGAAAAGTTTTTACACTAGTAAATGTATTTTATGTACCTGATATGTGTAAGAATCTGGTATCTGGATACCTTCTTAACAAAGGAGGATTCAAGATGGTGTATGAGTCTGATAAGCTAGTGTTGTCTAAGAATGGTAGATTCATTGGACATGGATACTCTTGTAACGGCATGATTAAGTTGAATCTTGTAACGACCCAGAATTTATATTAATTAAAATTTGGATATTTAATTTATTTTAAATATTAATAAGTGAAATTTATGAGTCGAATAATTTATTTTTCGAATATTGGATTTAATTTGACAATTAAATCGATAATTTAATAGTTAAATTCCAGAAATAATTGAAATCTAGATTAAATGTGATTAAAAATGATTTGTAAAATTTTATTTAATCATACTGGAGTTATAGAGATGTTACAGGATTTTTAAAACTGAATTTAAAGTTAATCTGTGAAAATGGAATATTTTAATATTTAATTATCGATTGAAAATTAGCCATTTTTCGAACAGTCTCAGAATTGAACGAGACCAGTTCCATTGGATCCGTAATAGTTAGTTATTATCGGATTTCAAATTTCGTAGCAATTGGAGTTGTCGTTTGACCGTGGCAGTTCGAAACGCATCGAATTGTTTTTAATATTAATTTGGCGAGTTAAAATAGTCATTTTTCAAAAAGTCTCGGATTTCGACGAAACTAGTTTCATCGGATCCGTAATGTGATATTATTGTAAGATTTCAAATTTCAAGTCAATCGGATTTACCATTTGTCCGGGGCAAGCCAAAACGCCTCGAAATCGATTTAAATCGGTTTAATTTAAATTGATCGTTAAAATTCATAACTCGCACAGATGACCGAATTAGCTCCCGAAACACGTTCCATTGCGTTCGGAACGCGGGGTAAAACTTAGAAACGTCAGCCGGCACGCTCGATTTGGAGTTCGAAAATTTTCAGATGAATAGTGTTTTGAAATATTTTCTATAAAAACCCCTCTATCATTCTATTTTTCACAAAACAAACCTAGCTAGGGTTTTAAACGAGCAGCCGCCACTTGATGAATGAATGGCCGAAATTGTCTTCCCTTCTTCCTCAAAATTCTTCAAATCCACACATCAAATAGAAAAAGTTCCAACTACAAACTTGTAAAGGGGAGTGAGATCTATGATCTCAACGGTTAAGATCTGAAATGGCGAAGTATGGAGGCTGTAATTCGCTCGCGTGCGTGAGTCGTTTGCACACGTCGTTCGAGATTTAGTGATGACCGAGCGGCGTCGATCGCTGGCCATTGGCGCGTGGGGGAAGGAGCTTCGTTGTGGCGTGGTCTGATCGACTTCAAAGTGATCGTAGAGGCACGTCGATCTAGGGTTTTAAGGCGGCTTCTATGGGTTTGTTCACGTTCAAATTTCTGGGGAGGGAAGAAGATAGATCACGGCCAGGATCTTGAGTCTGAAAATCCAACGGCCCAGAAAATAGTAGGGTTTAAAAACAAAAAATTGTATAATAATGTATATATTAATTCGTTAAATCTTTAAACTGCGATAACTTTGTCATACATTATCAGAAAATTATGAAACAAAGTGCGTTGGAATCGTCTCGACAAGCTCTACACAGTGCAACAGGATTGGAGACGTTTGGAGTCAGTGAAAATTTTAGGTACAATTAAAAGCGTGTTTAATTTTATTTGAAATAAAACGCTGCAACCGTTTTAAAAGCAAAGGTGAGAAATTCTCACTCAATCGAAATTGTTCGATGTTAATTTTAAATAGTTAGATTTAAAATTGTTGATTGTATGCCTGGATGATATATTATTATCTGTTGTTGATTGAAATAGACATTATACGCCGTTATTAAGCGGAGGTTAATTATTAAAAACATATACCGCGAATATTTCACCGTAAGTGAAATTGGTATTATATATGTATATAGCAATATATATATATTGGCATATATATATATATTGGAGTTGTTGATTTTCCCGCCTTGTGTAGCGGATGAGACCCTATTGCGCCGCATAATAGCGAATAATATTTATTAAACCCATATACCGCGATATTCCATACTGGAGCGGAATTGGTATTGTGCTAACATCTTTGGATGCAGGGGGACAGGTTGGAGGGATCCAACTGGATTCCTCAACTGTATTGATTTATTTACAGATATTGTGATATATTCTGTTATCATATGCTGATATGTGATGTTTTGTTGTCATGATTGACAAATTGATGTTGTTGCATCATCGGATTCATTTTGAAGTTTAAAAATAACGATTTTGATTTTAAAGGGATTTTTAAAGTGATTTCGGAAATGTATGTTTTATTTAATTTTGGAAATTGATTTAGTTTAAATAGATAAAAGTTATAATTTTTATTGTTATAAAAATATGATCTTTGAAAAAATACAGTTGAAATATGATTTTTGAAAATATGGAGTTAATGATTTTTATTACATAGTTAAATAGAGATTTTTGACTTTGCTATAAAAGCGTTATATAAAAAATTTATAAAAATTTGATTTTTATAAATCAAAGTGATGGGATTTTAGGGGAGTCTGAAAGACATTTTAAAATGATGTTAAAATGGGTTTTATAAAGGATAGAATAAACGATTTGTGAAGTCCTAAAAGAACGATTTTGTAAATAAACGAATTATAAGTGTTTAACTTATAGGATGGACTTTTGGTATTAAATTGAGTTATAAATTGAATTGGATAATAAAAGGAATTTATAAGTTGAAGTAGTTATAAAATAATAAATGGAATTTATAAACGTTGTTTATAAATCCGAAATCACTTGATTTGATAAGTGAATTATAGAAGTTAATAAAAGGAATTATATCCACGATTTTAGACAGTGGATGATCCTTTAAATAAAATGTGCAGAAACGTTAACTTTGTTAACGAATTATATTCACGATTTTGGACAGTGAATATATTATTAAATAAAACGGAGATGTTTTGGAGAAGTGATATTACGAAATGAAGTAATTATTTTAAAAGATGTTTTAAAACGTGTTAAGTATCGAAAACATAGATTTCAACATTTATTGTTGAAATAGACGTTTCGAGAAATAAGGAAATGATGGACTATAACACTGTTGTTATAGTAAATGGTTTCCGAAAGGAAATATTTTATATAGTATTAGGATTTATATATCTATCTAAATTTCGAATCCCTATACTAGTGGTTTTGAGTCGTCGTAACGATGTTTTACGTAACATTCGTTTTGACTCAAATAAAATTTGTGAAAAAGAATGATTTCCTTAAAGAATGAAATATATACTTAATTATGATTTAAGTATATCAAATATTTTCCAAGTGTTGAAAATAAATGATTTGTGAATTACTTATTATTAAATAAGTATGGAATGCTTTTCCAATATGAAATGAAAGGTTTGAGATTTTATCTTTTAAAGATAAATTGAAAAGTGAATATTTGAAATTTGTTTCAAATGGTTAAGTGTGGAAAATTTTATATCTTGTAAAGATATTTTTGGAAATTAAATAATTTGGAAAATTATTTAGAATCTGATGATATTGCGCATCTTTATTGATAGTTAAATAGCCGACTATCAATATTTACCTTTAAATAGGTATTTGTTGTGAATTGGATGAATTTGAATGCCACACTTATTTTTGAATAAGCGCTCACTATTCGGGTTAGCTGGGAAAGGACCATGGGGTCGTGTAACCCATTCCGAATATGTGATATGTCGTTATGAATTGCATTTGATGACCGGTGTTGAAGACCGGATATTTTTGAAAACGGAAGGATTACCGTCGAGTTATTCTACATCAGCTGATCTCCGATTTAGAGGTTTTATCACCCTTAGTGATGGGAAGTCCGGACGTGATTTGAAAATTATCCGGAATGGCAAGGGCTTCGTGAGAAGTGCCTTCGGTTCTGTTCGATCCCGAAACAGACTTGTATGGATTGTATGTCTGACATTACAAATTGAGATATAAAGCTGATTTCTTTCAAATACATTTCTGTTGGTGGCGGAGAATTTATTCTCTTAGCTTAACACCCTTCTCTGAGACGTACGAGCTCAGAGGTTATGTAGTTGAAATTTATCAGCGATATATTCCCAATTTGGTAATGTGACATGCTGAGTGTTGCTGTGTGATGATCAGTGTTTGATCATTTGTGATATGATCATTTGTTTGATCATTTATCTTTGTGATCATAGGTTGATCATTTGTTGACCCAAGGCATGGCTTTGTGAACAAAGCGTAGCTTTGTGGACGAGACTTCGTCGAGCCTCACACCCCGGAAATGGTCAAAACAGGAAGGATGCGACAAGGTTCTAGGGAGTAGCGCCCCTTAGTGTATGTCATTCCTTCTGGATAAAGGTGGTATCATGGTATGGAGCCCAGATACTTAACCTATGTAGATGCTGCGAGTTTATTACTTTGTGGTAGTTGGAAATCGAGGATCCTCGGGAAGATCGGTGACGATCGGGGGATGGCATACGCGTGTCAGTAGTTACCTATTTTTGTAGAGGTAACCCGACCTTGTGTTGGCAGAGATCCGGTTAGGTTCTCGGGACGTCATTCCAGAGGCGTTCCTTCGTGGCATAGGAAGTTCCTTAGCCTGACCATTTGTTGGAAATCCAAAGAAACAATACGAGACTTGTACAGTTTTAGTTGTAGAACCTATCATTCACTTATGGTGGCGCCCCACTGTTTGGATGGTAGCTATAGTAGGCATAACGTGAAATGCCTATGCTGGCTAAGATTTATATTATACTTTCGAAATGATTTTTCTACACTATGCACTAGTAATAATATCAAATGTTTCTTTTTAATGCGTATCAAGCATCTTTGACTATCATAAGGACAAATCTCCTCCGATTCTGCGTTTGCATTGTGTGTGTGTGCGGGAGGCCTTATGGTAGTCTCATTTTCCAAAAGCATTGCGAAATTGACTTTAAAATTCTCTGCTATTTGTTTTAAAGATAAACTGTTTTAGTTCTCACACCAGTCACCATGACTGACCTGGAGTTTATTGTTTCCTTCCTAAACTCTAGGTGCCCACCAATTTCCACACGGGCAGTCTAGAGTCAGGTTATCAGGTCATTCTGGATTCGGGATGCTATGGAGCTTAGTGGCAAGCTGGATGGCGAGACGTACCACTTGTATATGATATTATTTATTCCGCTGTGTATTCTTTATGAGGAAAAGTTTATATAACTGTCCATTATTGTATTGTTGTTGTAAACTCTGATGATGATGTAACGTATAAAATGATATAGTTCTTCGATTTAAAGATTATTCATTTATCTATTATATGTTGTTCCGCTGCGAATGTGAGATTCTAATATTGTTTCTATTTCTGATGTTGTTTTGTTGTTCTTCTTTCTCTTCTATCTTTTCTTCTACCTCTTCTTTCTTAAACCCTAAGAATTCGGTTTTCCGGCATTCGATTGCTTGGCAGTCGATACAGTGGACGTATTAATGTCGATATTCGGAAGTCGAAGAATCGGGTCCTTACAAATCTAATAAAGAAATCTTCTGTTTATATTGTTGATTCTATTAATTTATGGCATGGTAGATTAGGACGTGTTAATTATAATTCCATTAGAAATATACATAAATTAGGATTAATTTTTTATTGTGATTTCAATACCATCTCTAAATGTGAAATATGTGTTCAAGCAAAAATACACCGAAAATCCTTTAAATCCGTAGAAAGGAAAACTGGTTTGCTTGATTTGGTATATAGTGATGTGGGTGACTTAAAAAGTCATATCACCTATGGTGGTAACCAATACTATATAACATTCATTGATGATTATACTAGATATGCATATATATATATATATATATATATATATCTAATGAAAACTAAAGATGAGGCTTTTGATAAATTCAAAATTTACAAAGCAGAGGTCGAAACACAATTAGGAGTTAAAATTAAAATATTACATTCAGATCGTGGTGGTGAATATTTCTCAAATGAATTCACCTAGTTTTGTAAACAACAATGTATAGTTCACCAATGTACTGCCCCATATACACCACAACAAAATGGTGTTGCTGAAAGGAAGAATAAAACTTTAGTAGAAATGGTTAATGCCATGCTCATAAGTTCTAATTTACCTAATAACCTATGGGGTGATGTTATGTTATCTGCATGTTATATTTTAAATAGAGTACCACTTAAAAAGAATAATATTTCCCCTTATGAATTATGGTTTAATAGAAAACCTAACCTAACTAAACTTAAAGTTTGGGGTTGCTTAGCATATGTTAGAAAACCAGACCATAAACGACCAAAGTTAGGAAATAGAGCATTTAAATGTGTTTTCATAGGATATTCACTTAAAGTATAACTTATAGATTCCTTATTCTTGACACCCTAGAAGTTATAGAATCTGTAGATGTAGAATTTTTTGAAAATCAAACTGTTGAGATCCCATTGAGATCATCTAGTCCAAAACCTAGTATGGCCAATGATATCAATGACGATGATTATGCTCCTGCTCAAAACAGCAAGGAAGTATCAGTACCAGATAATAGTACTGAACAACGGAGAAGTAAAAGAGCGAGAATAGAGAAGGACTGTGGTCCTGACTTCATTACATATCTTGTAGAAGGCAGTAAGGACGAAGTCCTTAATGTGACTAAATATGTAATGAACGTCGATGACGATCCTAAAACTTATTCTGAGGCTATGAGTTCCAGAGATTCCAATTTCTGGAAAGAAGCTATCAATGATGAAATGAATTCTATACTGTTAAACCAAACTTGGGTTTTAACTGATTTACCTCCTGGTGCTAAACCTATAGGATGTAAATGGATATTCAAGAAAAAGTTGAATACAAATGGATCCATTGATAAGTTTAAAGCCAGATTAGTTGCTAAGGTATATAAGCAAAGACATGGAGTAGATTACTTTGATACATATGCTCCAGTTGCTCGCATATCTTCTATACGCTATTTAATTGCACTTGCATCAATTCATAAATTAGTCATACATCAAATGGATGTAAAGAATGCTTTTCTAAATGGATATTTAGAAGAAGAGATATATATGGAACAACCTGAAGGTTTCAAAACCCCAGGCCAAGAAAAGAAAGTTTGCAAATTAGTGAAATCTCTTTATGGCCTGAAGCAAGCTCCCATGCAATGGCATGAGAAATTTGATAAAGTTGCACTGTTATATGGATTCATTGTTAATGATGCTGATAAATGTATTTATAGCAAATTGGATAACAACGGTAGTGTTATAATATGTTTATACGTTGATGACATGCTAATATTTGGTTCCAATATATATCATGTGTGAGTGAAACAAAAAAGTTTCTGTCTTCTAAATTCGATATGAAAGATCTAGGAGAGGTTGATGTAATTTTGGGAATTAAAATTATTAGGAAAGAGGGGGAGTTATTACTAACTCAATCTCAGTACATAGAGAAATTCCTACAAAAGTATGGTCATTACGATGACAAACCAACACCAACTCCTTTAGATCCTAGTATTAAATTAGAAAAGAACACTGGACGTACTATCTCTCAACTAGAGTATTCCAGTGTTATTGGGAGTCTTATGTATGTTATGCATTGCACTAGACCAGACATCGCACATGCTATAAGTGTATTATGTTGATTTACAAGCAATCCAGGTTTCGAACATTGGAAAGCTATTTCCAGAGTTTTAGCTTATTTGAAAGGAACCATTGAATATGGTTTATCTTATAAAGGATATCCTGCTGTAATAGAAGGATATGGTGATGCAACCTGGAACAATGTAGAATCCAAATCCAAGTCTACTACTGGATGGATCTTTACATTAGGAGGCGCTGTTATGTCTTGGGCTTCCAAGAAGCAGACCTGTATTTCTGACTCAACAATGTTGTCGGAATTGATTGCATTAGCAGATGCATGTAAAGAAGCGGAATGGCTTAGGAATTTATTAATGGAAATCCCTTTATGGAAGAAGCCATCTCCAGCAGTCTTGATTAACTGTGGCAATCAAGCAACGATATACAATGTGTCTAATAACACATATAATGGAAAGTCTAGACATGTGAGTCTAAGACATCAAATGGTGAGACAGTTACTCAAACGAGGAGTTATAACTGTTGACTACATAGAAACGAAGAAAAACTTGGCTGATCCACTTACAAAGAGTCTTCCAAAGGCAATGGTTTCTATGAAGTCACAAGAAATGGGACTAAGGTCTGTGAATGAAGGTTGATCATCCTTAACAGAAACCTAACTTATGTCTTGAAAAGGATAGACAAAGTTCAATGGGTACCAATAAGTTAAGAGAATGGTTATGGAACACTAAATCGATAATCTCATATTATTTAGTGTTGGATTCTGCAAGAACAAAGGATGGATATATATCCTTAATAAGTCTAGAAACCTTAAAAGGTGAATCGCAGAAACACCTTAAGAGACTTACCTATATGAGTATGGAAATCAGGCCGTTTCCTATGAAAGTAAGACCGCTTTCTAAGTAGACTCGTGAACCAGGATTTAAGCACATGGCCATTAACATGCTGAGCAATACAGAACACTTTACCTAAGGAAATCAACATGTGTGATTGTTCCGGTTTTATCATTAGGGATACTTGATTCAAGATTCGTTCACCATAGAATCTCGATAAGGCTTTGAATGGTTTACACTAAGTAAAGGTTCAAATCCAAAAGATACCTTTTATTTATGTATTGGTTTTCACGATGATGCAAAACTTGATCTTAGAACTACATAGGCTTGATCCCACTTGGGTATGTAGAAAGTCACTCTAGTGATGCAGCCATCCTATTTATTAATTTTTCTTATTTTGAAAATTGGGGGAGATTGTTGTAAAATTTTCAAATAACTTTGGGGTTTGGGTTTTGATTTGGAAGAGAAGAAGAAACCTATTAGTCCCACATGGTAGAAAGTTATACAATATATTTGTATAAATATAGTTTTCTCATGTGGATGTTGGGACCTTGGGGCTCCCACATGTTTGCTTTGTTGTGAGGAGAGAAGTCATGCAACACCACGCGCGCCGCCGCCGTCCGACCGAATCGAACCGGGCCGGGTCGGGTTCAGATTCGAAAATATTTTTGGATCATATGTAAACAGTAACGGGTCGGATTTCAGCCCATCCGTTAAGGACCCAAAACCGAAATTTCTAAATTTGAATTAATGGCGGGAAATTGTAACGTTTTTAAACGTTACAAAATGAATAGACACGACCGTTTGTAATAGTTTTGAATGAATAGACGTGACCGTTGCAAACGGTTGTGACGCTTGGCAAATAGGCACCTCTCTACCACTATAAATAGTAACGCCCAGAAATCGTTGAAAATAGTTTTGATCGTTCTGATTCTTCTTCTTCTTCACAAAGCAGTTTTGCGACGCCAGAACTCCGTCACCATTACTCTGTTTTGTGACGCCTCCAAGGTGTTGCAAACTCAGAAAACGTCACAGAATTGCTCTCTTCTTCCTCTTCTTTCTATTCTATACAAATTGCATAATCAGAAACCATTACTAGAGTGTTCTTGGTTGGATCAAAGGCGTACAAACTTTGAATCCGATTTCGCTGTTATAGGGCTTCATTGAATCCTGAAAGTCGATAGTTCGATAACCCATTTGTACCTGGTGGGTTGAACTATTGTCTGAAAGAATCTATCCATAGATCCTTGAAGTCGGAAGTACAACATTATCTTCTTCACAATCGCCATCAAATTTATCTCGAACCGCAAAATCCCCAACAATTTGCAACTCTAGGACGCATTATTGATTGAATCTTAGATCTAATGATTTAGAATTTTATCATGCAAAAACTAAATTTTCTTTACATTTTTTATGTCAATTATCTTTTTAATTTGAATATATCATATTTCTGTTTGATTGTTGATTTTTCAGTTCATGTAACAAACACTTCCAGCTATCCTTTAGCTTATAGTTAAATGCTTTTACCTTTTTGAATTTATCATTTGTCTTTCAAAACACATTTACACTTCATAAAAAATATACGCATATTTGTCATTCTGATGATTTTGTATTAGATTGGTTTAACAAATCACGTTAGCTTAGTGGATAGTAACCCATTTATAAATTACTGCAAACTGAAATTGAACTGGGAAACAGAATTTTAAGCTTTCAGAAAATCTTATTTGAAAATCTATCCAAACTAAAGTATATTTAATCTGGAACAAGTTCAATATGGAACAAGAGTGATTTGGAAATCTAATATGAGAATAAATGGTATTGCAACATGTAATTTGAAGAATATTGACATAATAATACTAACTTATATGCACCATACTGAAGAATTGAAATTGTGGATCAAGAAAAGCACATTGAATATATAAGTATTGACTGAATGATTTTTATCAAATATGATTTTAATTGAGTTTGAATCGAAACATAAATCGAATCGAAAGGAGAAAGATCCATTTTAAAATGGAACTTCTTATTCTAAGGTTTTCGATATCAATGACGAGGACAAATGGAAAAGTAGAAAAAATATATATAAAAAGTATATTTAAAATGTATATTAGATTTTAGTTGATATCTAAAAAACTGAAAGGATTGTCTTGTGTATTTCAAAAGGAGATATTAGACTACAATTTTTATTCTAGATGAATGTTGGTTGCTTTGAATCCTTTATAAATGATTCTAAACATAGGAACTTCTTCCCATGTCTGATTGCAAACTGAAATTGCCAGTCATACTTTGTGTAAGATATGTTAGATGACAGATGAAGTTTTACCTTATTGGAGTAAACATCAATTCATTCATCATCATTTCAAGTGCTCAACACAAGCAAACACAATCATCATCTTACTATGACCTTTGGTGAAGTTGAAATTGGTGGTTATGTGTGCCATCCAAAGAGTAATATTCGATATCTGTAGACGCATAAGCAGGTATGTATGTAGTATTATACTTTGGTAGTTTTAATGTTACATTGCATAGGTTAGTGTCACAGTCAATTATAGTCAACTGTCAATTATAGTCAACTGAAAGTCAAAATCTTTAGCTAAAATAGAATGATTGATAATAAATATTATTATTGAACTAAGAACCCTGTTTATAGACTAATCAAATTAAATGTGAATAATATTGGATTTTTAATTAGTACCAATATCCATATGTCGTTTTTGAAAGACGTAGCTTTCGTACATAAATACAGACAACTCATAATCAAGTAAATCAGATTGTTTCAGACTAACTTGGAAGACTTAACGTAGGATAATGCTTGGTAATATGACGTTTTTGAAACCACTAACATAATATCTATCTACAAACATTCTTTCATTCATCTATTATTGTCTTTGGATCAGAAATGCTTACAGTTGCGCTAGTGCTTTACGGGTAGAAAATGAAATTGAATAGAAATTACACTGTAAACAATATAACAACTAAAGGAATCTTAGTATAGACAATTTTCTTACTAATGCAATGTTCATGTTATACGACTGATGGACCAATCGTTAATTGTAGTAGCCGCACAAAATTATAACCATTGTTTAAAACATTTTACATATTGAGTTGTAATTTTTTCGGATTAAAGTATTATAAATATATCACATAATGTCCGTACACGGCAAAAAAATTACAACATGAGATAACAAAATAAATACCACTTCCACTATATTGCATTTGACGAAGAAAGCAACAATTCAATTTGTTTACAAATGTAATAATTGCTTCTTAGCATTATTAACCTTACTGACATATGAAAAGATACGACTAAGACAAAAGCAATAAAGTGAGAGCTTAACTTTGCCTCTATCATGATGCAATTAATAGCTTCCTTGCAAATTCCATTTACTGTTACTTTAGAATCAAAATCTTCGATTAAGAAAGAAGGGACATGAGACATAGTTACAATCTGATCCAAATTAAATATTGCATGCTACATAACTAAGAATAATAGTTTTGTCCAAGTTTAGTCTTCTGGTCCAAGCTATTAAATATTCCAATATCTACTGGTTTTGTTTTCTTTGCTGCATTACACAATCATTCCTTTTTAACTGCATTATTATTAAATATTCCAATATGTAGGAGTCGAACGCCGACTTGTTGCCTACCTTATGAAAATATTTTTGCAATACATATGTTAATAAGTTGGGAACACAATATTTTAATAATAGCAGTATAAAGGTCCTTAATTGATATTTGTCTTACTTGTTTGCAGGTGATCGTTGAGTGAATCCTGCTATGCTGGTTGTCCTTGCATCCCATCCCTAGAATCTTCATGGTTTTGAACTGATTATCCTAAAGCATGCGATCCCTCACCCCTTATGTGATTAGCTGCATCTGTTTCCATATAGTGCTTTAAATTCTTTTCAGAAAACGAATTGTTATTTAAATTCGAACTATTGTAATTTTTCGACGCACGTTGTTGTTGATTTGTCTCATTTTGTGTCTGTTCTGATACATTCCGGCTTGCACCGTCCAAACTACATATTGCTTGCAAACATATTAGTTCATCATCTATCAAATTATTGCCATCATCTATTGCTTAGTTACATTGAGAGCTGTGTCTCTGTCTAATTGTCATATTAGCCTGTTCTGATGTGTTACTGGAAATGATTTGAGTTAGCTTTCGAAAGTTTTTTAACTGGGCACCTTGGTTAGTATTGTTTGATTCTGGGTTTACATGATGCACCTACTTCGAAATTGAGTTTACATATAGCACCTGCTCCGAATTTGAGTTTACATGCTGCTCCTGCTCTGAATTATTTGGAGAATGCTGAACACAAACTTGCCATGACCCAAAGTCGTGGCAAATGTGCACACAGCCACGGCTTAGGGCCGTGGCTAAATATATATTTGCCATGGCTCCAAGCCATGGATGAACGCACACTTGCCACGGCCCAAAGCGTGGCAAATGTGTACACAGCCACGGCTTAGGGCCTGGCTAAATATTTTCCACTGGGCATTTCGTCTTGGCTTCGGGCCGTGGGTAAATCACTTTGCTACATTTCTGAGCCGTGGCTAAATGGAATTTCTGGTGTAGTGGTGTACCAAAAGAAAAATGGATCTCCTTTTACAATCTCTTAAATTTCTCATGGAAATCAACATAAGACTCATACATCAGCGTTGAGCAGTGAAGCAGATATAGGTTTTCAAATCCATGTCCCTTCAGCACACTAAACCCTTCTCACCAAAGTTTCAAGACTTGAACACTCTTCTCTCTCAACATAATCTCCTCCATCTTTATCTTTCATATTGCACAAAATCTCATTTTCCATCAAAATGAGTAATAGCATAATTACCTCCGGATCTACCGCTCTTTCTAGAAGCCATTGATGCACAAATTTAAATAAATCGCTTGCTTTGATACCAATCTGTTGTGCAAAAATTGCACAGATGCGGAAAAACAATAAACAAGATCTAGATTTACCAATTTGAACATCACTCAATCTAACAGCAATTATTCTACTACTCCCACTACTAAAAAAGGCTATTATTCCAACAGAGCCTAGCAACGGCTTCCAACGGTACTTTTTCGACGGTTTTCAACGGGCCGTCGGCGGCCGTCGGAAGCCATCGGAAATTCGCGAATATTGTTTCAGGCCAAAGCCTTTCTTCCTCATTTCCTGCTCGATTTTCTTCCTTCATTAATCCCCAAATCTCCCCTCCAAGCTTCCAATCAGCAATTTTGAGCTTCCGGATCCTCCCCGGCTGCGTAATCAACGTCTATTGCTCTCTAAATCAAGTATAATCTCTTATTTTCGCCATAAATCTAATTTTTATCATAAATCTAGATTTGCATAAGTTGATAAATTAAGGCTAATTAGTGATTGCAATTGTTTCCACTAGCGTAATAATGATTTATAGCATCTCATGGTATACCTACTTCATATGTTATCGTGAAATTGTAAATAGTATGTATAATTTGTGATTGTGTGTGAATATGTAAACCATTGTATATGCATTGTTTCTGCCATTGTATTGTGTTAATTGGAATAAGACATGAGTCGTATAACATCTTGACTTGTGCAACAATAATGAATGCACGAGTCTAAAAGAAATTTGACTGTATTAGAAAATGACAATAATACTAAAGCAGTCGTATTCGATGAAATACGCGGAACAAATGTGGTAAATTAAATTTTTTTTGAAATGTATAAAATTATTAAATATATATTCTTTTTTATCAAATACTTTTTTTACATCCCTTAGAGAGCTTTTGACTCCGTCCGACGGGTGTTGTACATGATCGTTATATAAATAGTCATTTTTGTCACAAAACGACATTTTATATTCATCTGATACAATGCTTGTTGGATTTGTCTATGTATTGGACAAGTTATAAACACAGTAAACAATTACATTTCGCACATTATTTCGTTTCAAACGATTCACAAAATTTCGCCGTCACTTTTTTTTGTTTCCTGCGTACACGCATTTGTGTACAATGCGGGAAACAAATGGGAAGTGCTGCCGAAATTTTGTTGAATCGTTTAAAATGAAATAATGTACGAAATGTAAGTGTTTACTGTGTTTGTAATGGAAAGTAGGACGACTGACCAGGAAAAAAGATAACCATAAATCAACACTTCTATATTGTATTCTTAAGTGGGATAAAATTGACGCGTATAAGTTTTTGTATCGATACGTTGACAAATAAAATGTGAATTCGTAATCTGACCAATATTTATTTTTGAATTTGTGACATATTTTTTCAAATAGGAAAAATGATCGATTATTTTGTTGATCGGAGGAGATGGATGTATCAAAGAAGAGGGTTGAGAGGCTCAATAAAAAAGATTTTTATAATGGTATAAGCGTATTTGTTGAATTTGCTTTAAGTAATAATGGAAACGATGCAGAAATTCGTTGTCCGTATAGTAGGTACATACATTTGAAGTATTTGTTACTCGATATTGTGAAAGTCCATTTGTGCAAAAACGGTTTCATGCCGGAGTATTATGTTTGGCATCGTCATGGAGAAGTTGCAGCAATAACTTCTGCAGAGTCTAAATTAGACATTGTTGGTAATAAAATTGTTACGACGAACTGTATAGAAAATATGGTCGAAGATGCAGCACGATCAATGTTCCCTACGGTTGAAGTTGACGACGACGATGAAAATGCTGAAGAACCAATATTGAAGCAAAAAAAAATTATGATTTACTGAATGCTGCTAAAAAACCTCTTTGGGATGGTTGTAAAAGCGGCACCTAGCTTTCAGTAACCGATTAAGTCAAAATACAACATCACTGAAGCCGGATTTATAGCCGTTGTACAAGCTGCAAAAAGACATATGCCGCCCGATAATTTAATGTGTGAAAATTACTATGAAGTTAAAAAACTTATGGCGGCTTTTGGTTTACCTTATCAGAAAATAGATACATGTTTAAATGGCTGCATGTTGTTTTGGAAAGAAGACATAAATCTTATGAATTGTAAAATATGTAATCAGGAAAGATACAAACCAAGAAAAAAGAAGGGAAATGAAGTTTCATACAAGCGTATGCATTACTTACCCATCACTCCTAGGCTTCAAAGATTATACGCATCTTCTGTAACTGCATCTCATATGAGATGGCATAGTGTGAGAACGGAGAAAGAGTGTATGTTAACACATCCAACCGATGGAGAAGCATGGAAGCATTTCGACAAAACTTATCCTAATTTTGCAACGGAGAGTCGTAATGTTAGACTTGGATTATGTACGGATGGTTTTTCGTCATTTTCTTAATTTGGTGCTAAATATTCATCTTGGCCCATCATAATCACACCTTACAATTTACCTCCGTGGATATATATGAAAACACAATATATGTTTTTTACTGTTGTCGTTCCTGGCTCCGACGATCCGACAAAAGGAATCGATGTTTATTTACAACCGTTGATTGGGGAGTTAAAAACACTGTGGAATGAAGGAGTAGAAGCATACGACGTTTCAAAGAAAAAAAATTTGTATGTTTGTTTTTGTTGTTGTGGACTATAAGTGATTTTCCTATCTATGCAATGCTTTCAGGATGACGTACATCCGGTCGTCTAGCATGTCCATATTGAATGGAAGAAACACGGACGTTTTCTTTACCGAATGGTAAGAAAATTTCATGGTTTGACTGCCATCGATGTTTTTTCCATGTCAATCATCCCTTCAGAGGAGACAAGAAAAACTTTTTAGCTAATAGAGTAGAAACCAAAAAACCACCAACGATATGGTCAAGCGAAGACATATACGAACTTGTAAGAGACTGTCCAAAGATATATGAAACTAGAGTGCAAACAGAGATTGAAGGCAAATCGACTATTCATAATTGGTGCAAACATAGTATTTTGGGAGTTGTCGTATTGGAAGCATCTTCTACTTCATCATAATATTAATGCGATGCACAACGAGAAAAATGTCTTTGATAATGTTTTTAACACAATTTTGAATGTCAAGGGGAAGACTAAGGACGGTTTGAAATCAAGACGCGATATACAAGAATTATGCAAACGTCCTAAGCTTTATATGAAACCAAGCGACAGTAAAAAACCTAAAGCATGTTACGAGTTAGATAATAATCAAGTTAAAGTTGTGTTAAAATGGGTGGAAGGGTTAAGATTTCCTGATGGGATTTCATCAAATCTTCGTAGATGTGTTGATTTTAAAAACGGTAGATTGAGTGGAATGAAATGCCACTACTGTCGCATAATGATGGAAAATTTATTATCTGTTCTATTCAAATAACTATTGCCGCTAAAAGTTTGGAAGGTAGTAACGGAGCTTAGTCTGTTTTACAAAGAGCTTTGTTCGACTACTTTAAAAGTGCAACGTTTACGTAAACTTAAAGTAGATATTCCTATATTGCTCTACAAATTGGAAAAAATATTTCCGTCAGGTTTTTTCAATGTGATGGAACATTTACATGTTCATCTCTCATCTAAAGCACGACTTCGAGGTCCTGTGCAATATGGATGGATGTATCCATTTGAGAGGTATGTAATATATTACCTATTAATTTAATTACATTCGGAAGTTAAATTTAATGTAAATTAATTTTACATAGATACTTGAATCATCTGAAGAAAAAATTGAGGCAAAAAGCACGAGTTGAAGGTTCGATATGTAAATCTTACATCAAAGAAGAAGCTTCGTTCTTTTTCTCTCACTATTTCAATGACCATGTGAACATATCATTTGAAAGTATTCCTCGTAATGACGAAGGCGACGAACAAGAGTCCTCTCAAACAATGTTATCTATTTTGAGACAACATGGTCGACCTTCTGGGAAATGTGTAGAAGTATGGCTAGACGATAGAGATCTTTATGTAGCACACACTTATATTCTTCTAAATTGTGCCGAGGTTGCACCATTTGTTAGGTAATCTGAAATAATAATTTATGATTTATTCATTTCCATAATGCATGCGCGTGTAGAATTTAATGCAATATTTTATTCATGTATGCAGTATTTATGAAAGTGAACATCCGCACGGAGATCTCAGTAAAGAATTTTCTTATTGGTTTTCAAAGTACGTTTATGAACTGACAAATTGTGTGGTTAACGAAGGTTTGAAACATCTTGCGTTGCGACCAAAAAGAAATGTCAACACATATCCAATATATTTCGCCAATGGATATAAATTTAACACCAAAGAATACGATGCAAAAAAATTAACTAACAATACAGGTGTATTTGTTAAAGGTAGTGATGATCCAGAAAATCACATAAATAATTTTTATGACGTTTTAACACAAATTTTGCAACTGACATATTTCACACGACCCACAGATGAGGTATTTCTGTTTAAATGCAATTGGTTTAGCAATTTTCCATGTTCTGGAATTAATGTGCACAAGGATTATAATCTTATTGAAATAAAGCACACATCGCATTATCACAAGTACAAGAGTAGGATGTCGGCTTGTTGGTCATAGTGGGATAACATTCCTCCCCATATCCTCGAGTGTATTTGGCAGGATTTCATTGTAAGCGTATTCTTCTATTTTCCATTCTTAATTTGTTTTTGTCGCTTATTTATTGTTCACCTTTTATTGTTTAATTTTTGGTTGCTTGTTTACCAGGAAACACAGACCGCCGTTGAGATACAGTCAGATGACCTGCAGCTAGTACGACATTACTGGATGTAGAAGATGAGGAAGAACCACAGGGATTCCATGTCGACAGTGAGCATAAAGGGCAGAAGCCAAATTGGATGGGGAGGAGTGTATGGGAAGGGTGGCTGAACACTGAGATAGTGACGAGACGAAGGTAAGTGTACTAAACTTTTATTAATTATTTGATTGATACGTAAATATCAAAAAATATTTGGTCGGTAAATAATGTATTAAATTTAAATGTACAGGCGGAGTCGGAAAGAAACTTTGCAAATAGGAACAAAAATCCCGTCACTCACTGGGTCGAAGTCGTTTCAGCGGTATCGTCAGGAGTTGGTAAATTTAATAAATGCGAATTGTAAATAGTTATTGTGTTATATAATTTTGAATATATAATAAAAATATATAATAATCAATTTCAGGAAGCTGAGGCGCAACCTGTGTCGTATATGGATGTGTTTACCCGTACGCATGCCGTCGAGCATGTAAATCCGGACGGGACGGTTTCATATACATGGCACGATGATAAATCTAGCAAGAGCCATGTAAGCATATTTTAGTTTATGTACTATTAGTGATTGTTTTAATTGTTAAATTATAATGAAATAAGATATCATGATATTAATTTTAACTGCATTTTTATTTGTTCATGCAGGCAAGATTTATGGAACAACACCAGAAACTCCTGGAGGATACCGATCAAGAGCAGCTCACGACGGATGAGAAGTACATTATTTTTAAGGTAGTCATGGATCCATCGTCACGGAATAAGCGCTACGGCTTTGGCAATCAAGTGGTAATGAATAATATATTAAGATATAACAATTTAATAACCTTTTAATTTTTGGTGCATCGCTTTAGTTTCAATCATAAGTTTATAGATATAACAATTTACACATTATGTTGTAACTTTGATAGTAAGATTATAGACTAAATTAAATAAGTGTTACAGGCTAGCAGACAAAGGCGAGCCAACCAACCGACCAGAGCTGATATCAATTTAGCAGAGATCGAAGAGTTGAGAGTTGGGGTGGTGCAACTGAAAGATCAGAACCGTCGCCAGACCATCGAGATGACACAGCTGCTGAATCAGCGTATTGCTGAGTACATACAGCAATATGGTGGCTGCTTTCCATCTTCTGTTGGTTCGGGAGGTTCTGGAGCTGATTGACCGAATTGATAGGTATGCTTTTTTTGTTTTGTGTCATTCTTTTGTAAGTTTGGATGATACATTGAGTTCGTGGATTTGAATTTGAACTGTTATGTATATTGTTTGATTATACACTTGGTGATAGTGATTTTGACATTTGGGAGTTGATTGTGAGGGGTTGGTGAAGCATTGATGTATATATTGTACAATTAGATGTATGAGAATTATGGTAATGAAGTTTGGTTTGATTTTTTATGATTTGGGTTGGATTTTATATGAATTGGTTTTGATTTATGTTTTTTTGATATTTGGTTATCTTTCTATGGTTTGATTTCATATTGGATATCTGAGTTGGATATATTGATTTGGTTGAAAGATATTGTATTTATGAATTGTGGATAGAAGACCAAATTGCAATTGAAATGCAGAATTTTTTTTATAGGTTTTCCGACGGCCTGTAGATCAAATTTTACCAACTAGTTCTGATGGCTACCGACGGCTAAATTCCAACAATATCTGATGGCTCCCGACTGCTTTCGGTAACAAACATAACCGTCCACGTGTCTTTCGACAGCCGTCGGAAGCCGTCGGTAGCGGTCGGAAATACAGTCGACGACTGTTGTCGGGAGCCGTCGGAATATCTATTCACTGACGACTTAATTTGCGGCGGCATTTTCCAACGGCTCCCAACGGCTTTCGAAGGCCGCCGACGGTCGGGATCTGTCGAAAAAAGCTCTGTTTCTTGTAATGTCCAAATAAATAGTAAATAACTATAAAAAAGAAAAAATAAGCACAATAATTATACTGGTTACACTATCATCAAGATAGTGTACTTCCAGTCCAAAGAAGAGAGATTTTATTACACATGAGAGAGTTACAAGAGATTACATATAAGAGTTTATATACCAAAGCCCTAAATTAGGGTTGATAAGAAGAGACGCTTCATTTGAGGATTGCTGGCTGAATGCCAGGATATGTTTACAATGAAGTCCACCTTCAATATATAGCCAGTGCAAATCCACGATAGTCATCGATTAAATTACCAAATATGGTAAGAAGATAACGGTGGCAATTTACAATGGTAACAAATGGTACAAACATAACAAATAATTCACTCATTCCTTTAGTTAGCAAAGATGGAAAAAAATAATTTCAAAGCAATGTGATTAATTACTGAGAAAGAAATAATATGCATATCAATTTGCATATAAATTATTCCATAACTTGAGCATGCATTTATTTCATTGTCATCTAATGGAAATGTGATCCAATAGTTTATGCATTTCCATAATAAATACACATGATTACTTTTATTTTTGCATATTTGTTTCCTTCTATTTGTAATTTTGTATCATCTAAATTTAGCATAAACTTTTACTATTTTTAGCATAACTTAACCTTTGTGGAAGATAAATGTTTTCATCATTTACATTTGTTTGTAATATTCAGTCAATGGAAAATATTTTGATTTATGATTCAATACAAACGAGTCATAATATTATCTTTTATCTTTTGTCTTTCATGTTTTACCTTTTATCATTTCTTCAAAAATAATTTCAAATATATACCATATTTGGAGTTATAAGGTTAAATTTTTATGCTTTTTAAAAGATAGTTATTTTTATCATTTCATTGAATTAATTTTTTTCCATGGTCTATGGCATAACATACCTCCATAAAGATAAATATTTTTATCTTTTCATCTTTTTGTAATATAATGATTGTACTAAACAAGTAATTTTTTTATTGTTTCTACATATTAACTATTTAAAATAATAAATATATTTTTTATTTTTGATGATATAAACAGAAAAAATTTCATCTTTTATCCTTTATATAAAAATAACATGAGTTATAATGTTTATTTATTTATTATTTGTCTATTATCTTTTGACTTGTCTTTCATATATTAAAATTTTCATTTTATATATAACTAACTTAAAATGAACAACAAAATTAAAGTTATACGTATTGTCTTATTGATTTTAAGTGTAATTCACGCCCATCATTTCATTAATTCATCAGCCTTTACTATTTTTAACATAAATTGACCTATGCAAAGATACACATTTTTATCCTTTTCGTTTGTTTATAATATTCTATTACTAGAAACAGGTAATTATTTTTTGTAAAAGAATTGATATTAATTTGCATCTTTTGTTTTTGCTAATTGAAAAAGAATAAAGATATTAAGTGTAACTATTATTAATTTTCATATATATTATTATGTCAAAATGATAAACCAGTTATGTATGAGTTATATTATCATCTGTTATCATTTCACTTTTATCTTTCATGTTTTAACTTTGTATCTTGTAATTTTGGTCTTTTGCCTTTTAAATTTTATCTTTCATGTCTTTCATTGTTTAAATGATACAAGAATTTATCTTCTTGTATAATAAAATGATGCATGTGGTTATCCTTTTAAATTAGATCTTCTAAATTTGGTTCCTTTTTTCCCTCTTGTGATTTCTTTTTAACTTGTGTGATTTTTTTCTTAAATTTTTTGGCTGAAATATATAGATGGCTTATTGCCAAAGGTGAACCCTAAAACTCACAAACTTATAACAACTACCCAAAGTATGTGTTTGGCACACATTTTCCTAAAGTTTACGAGTGAAGTTTGGTTCTATAGGTAATTCAATAAAAGTTAATTTGCACTTTTTTAGAAAAAGAAAACGGAAAAGGTAAACAATTAAAATGTTCGATAAAGAGAAACTTAATGCAAAATAGATGGTTAATAAAAACATAATTGATAATATTATTGTATTTGAAATATAAATCAAGTATTTATGTAAAAATATAAAGTTTCAAATTTCTCTAATTCAATATCCTTATGAAATTAAACATAAAGAAACTGACATTTGGATGCATATTCTTCTAATAATTGAACTTAAAAAATGGCATTCGAATGTATATGCTTCTGGTTCTTCTAATAGCCTTAGGAAATTAATAAATAGAAATATGTGCTTATGAGCATTATGAAAAATAATGATACGTTTATGAGGTAAAAAGGCACCAGGAAGCCATGCTCAGTCCAATTACTTTGCTAAAAGGTCATATGTATCTGCTCCAACCATGATTAGTTACTGTTTTGGACTTGGTGTCATTATTATGAAAACAATTAACCTCAAAAATTGGCCTGCTTGGTTTTATTTTGTGTTTTCAATTTTCAACATTCATAACAAAATATGAGAAAGATGGAAGAAAAAATTCAAATTTTAGGTCATTACGACAATGATGGAAGGACGGCAAAGAGGATTATTGTTTTTCATTCTTTTGTTATTTCACAAAACACGAAAAACAAAATATATTGATTTTCTATTTTATATGTTAGTATTATTTTCCAAATCGGTTGTTTTTCAAAAAATTCATAAGCCTAGTACTCATTTTTTGGTCGAAAACACAAAACTAAAAATGACAAACCAAACGAGCCTTTAAGGTCTAGTTGGTATCATTTTGTATTTTGCATTTTCAACGTGCACTACAAAATACGAAGAGAGTGGAGAAGAAAAATATATAATTCTTAGCTATTGCGACGATGGACAAACGATGGAGGTGATAGATCGTTTTAGTGCTTTTGTTTTTCCCTGAAAAGTGGAAAACAATGTAAATTTGTTTTCAACATGACACAAGAACGGAGAACGATCCACCCCTCTGTTGTCTGTTCATCGACGTTATGCCTAAGAATTTTATATTAGTTCTTTTGTTCTCATATTTTGTAATACATATCGAAAACTCAAAACACAAAACTAAAATGAAAACAAAAGATCCTTAATTTTTTACTTTTTGCTCTATCAGCTAATACAACTTTTGGGTAACTCTTGTCTTTGCGGTTCTCCTTGCTAGCTGTATCTACATGTTTACTTAGTTCATAGGAAAGGTGCTTATATAGTTGTTTCCACATGCATTTTTTGGTTGTCTATGAAGTATATTGCTTCGTAGATCCTTTATTAATGTTTTTCCATTTTTCTTTAATTACCAAACAGATGGAGATTCTTTTATTCTATACCTTCTTGAAAACTTATAAATTATATATAAACTTTTCCAGGGTATATGACACTTAACTACAAAAATAAAGATTAATAGAGACTCTTTTATTTAGTAACTAATCAAGAGATTTTGTCTCTAATTTGTAGTTGAGACCTACTTGAGATAAATATTGTTGTCTTTAAATTCAGGTCTTAAAAAAATTACTGACCAAAAGCATAGGTCTCAAAAATATTAAAGACCTAAATGATGGTTTCAAATAAGTTTCTAAGTTGGGATCTCATTTGAGACAATTTTGGGTCCCTACGCTAATAATAAAGGCGTATTAGGAGTCTCAAATCAGTTTAGAATAGCGGTTATTTTAAATGCTACAATATAATTTCATTATACAAAATATTTGAAGTGCAAATCAATCCATCATGCAATCCATACTATCAGTTCACTATACAATTCATATCTAAACTGCAGTACATAGTCCATATACTATCATTTGTTGAAAAGAAACAGAACAAACAAACCATACTAGGATTTGTTGAAAAGAAAACATTATCCAGTGAATAGAAATATGTCAAAGCCAAGAGCATCTTAGGTTATACAAATGCAAATCAAACTAAACCTAAACTTAAAGCTATGAATACAAATCCTACTAAAACAAAATCTTGATTAGAAGTTTGGAAAGGAAAGTCGTGCTGCAAGTATTTTCCAAGATAACATACTTGAGATACTTGAAATTTGAGAAGCTAACATAGATGAAACTCGCATATAGCTCATGTGTCATCTTCATTTTAAGATAGATGGTTTCTACAATGTGTTGATGCTTGATGGTTTCCAAGTTGATTTAGATCAAGTCTATCTTGAGTTGTAGGTTTGAGTAGTTGCATAAGTGAAACTCACACTTTCGTCTTCTTGTAGTTTAGCCTTTTTTACAAGCATGTTTCCTAGAGAAAAATGTTGAATATTATAACAGACATACAACACAGTGAAATCATATTGGTTATTATTTCACTTATGGCATCACAATAAGAAAAATCCTCTTTGTAAATGAAATTCACTATGGAATCAAGATGGAGCCATGACTTTTAACTAAAACTAGGGTGAGTTTGATGGATTAATTGAATTAATTCTTACTATAATGGAAAAATGCATTTTGTTATCCATTTTTAAACACGTGTGCTTTCTTTTTAACTTAGCTTGGAAAATTATGAAAGTAACTTTGGAAACTACATTATTGTTTATATGAAAAAAATAATTTGTTAAAGTATCATAATATTCTTCATATTACTTTGCAAACAATACTATTGCTCACTCTAGCTTTGTAAATTATGTAATATAACAAATATTTTCATCCTCCAACTCCTCTTTTGTCAAAATGAAAAAGTAAAGAGTCCCATATCGTTATTTTTTATGCAGATGTAGCGAAATTGGTTTTAGTTCAAAAAAGAGCATTATCAAATGGATTCATAAATTACAACACTTCAAGCATAAAAGCTAATCAAACTAACAAAAACAACAATGATAACTTTACATTTTAACTCAAGAAGTAGCTAGCAAAGTTCAGCTAGCATGAAATCCAATGTAAAACCATAGCACTTTAGTGAATTTTTTTTATAAAATCATAAAGTTTAAAATTTAAAGTTCATTAGCTTTTTTTGGAAATTCAGTAAAGAAAGCACTGGGATCAAGCAACAACAAACAATATTATAACACGACAAATGCACTTGTGTGGCTCGCTCTTCTACCGAAACTAAATATGGAATTGTTGCTACCATAGAGCTTGTAATGTGTGAAATATGTTCTTAACTCGCTAAGTCACAAGTTAGTCTACCTAACATGCGGCTCTCTAGTATGACAATGTTGACACACAAATATATGCTCAAATCCGAAGTTCCCTTCTCACGTAAAACATGTTCCACTTAATTGTCACTTAATCCAAACAAGTTCAACAGGTTATCTTAAAGTCGATTATGTCTCATATATTAATCAGCTAGATGCGCTGATCAATATCGCCCCCTCCCCCTCACGTTTCCAACAGTTGACAAATAGACCGAAATAACCTCAAGGTTCTTCATCATGAGGAGTTATGATAAAATGAGTTAATCGTTATTGATTCCATTTAATTTGAATTAAAACTAATTAGAGTTAATTCTCTTTAACTAAAATTCAATTTAATAAGAAAATCAATTACATGGTAATTATCTTCAATGATAATCAATACATAATTAATCGTAAATCGAATACATTTAAGTTCTCTTCGGTACCAATTAATTAGAGAATTAATTATAAATCAACCACATATTAATTCTCATTAACGTCGATTAATTTGAAAATTAATTGTAATTATATGTCATTTTGAATTTCAAATCATTACCAAAAATGTGTATAAATAAGAATGTAAATCCAATGACGTAAAATATATCATTCTTCAATATTACCCTTCTCTTTTATTTTCTATACTCTTCATAATCTCTCTTAACTCCCAAAATATGCGTCATTGTGTCCCATGGTATATTTTTAAGTCATAAATAACTAGTGCCAGCATGCAATAGCGGCAACCGACTCCCATAACGAAATTTTAGCTTATGTAAAAACAAGAATTTGAAAATCTTAGGGCCCGTTTGGCTTGTCGTTTTTAGTTTTGTGTTTTCGTCAATACAAAAGCGCGTCTGTTGTATGTATTGTTGAAAAACAAACAATTTTGAAAAATGAAATTAACATGTAAAATAGAAAACAAGTTTATTTTGTTTTTCGTGTTTCGAGAGAAAACAAAGCAGAAACAATCCAACTCCTTCGTTGTCCCTTGGTGGTCGCAATGATTAAGAATTATAAATCTTCTTCTTTTATTTCTTGTTATTTCTTAGTGCAAGTTGAAAACACAAAACTCAAAATACAAAATGAAACCAAACGGGTCCTTACATTTTTAAGAGTTATTTATACTTTTCTTATCTGGAAACAACCTCTTCGCAATGCGAGGGAAAGGCTTCGTACATTATCGGCCTCCCCAGTGCCCGCTATCGTACGGGAGCTTCGTGCATTGGGTTCCACCATCCACCACCATTTATACTTTTCTTAAGTGACTGTTTTAGGAGTTTTTTTTGGAAAAATGTTTATTTTTTTATATATTTGACTTTCCTAATTTTTTTTTCAAAATCAAACTGAACCATAAATATTTAAAGTCAAAATAACATAGAAAAATTTGTTTGAGTATTTGAAGCGAGAATAGAGGAGGTAGTTGATGAGATAAATATCGAAAATACACATTTAAAAACAGACTTGTTTAATATATATATATATATATATATATATTACTTATGAGCTTTTTTTATTTTATAAGAATAAAACATACCACAGGGGTTGGTTTGATTAAATAAGATAATCCTAAATACAATGGAATGAAACATAGAGGACACATGTTATTGGGGTAAAATTAAAGTATTGGCCTACTCTAAAAGTATTGTAGACCAAATGATACATATGGCTAATAATTTTAGTGATAATATCCAAGAATACAAACCTCTTTGTGCATGTGAGAACAGGTATCTTCAAGTTTTTAAGAATTAGGAAAATAACTTCAAGAAAGGCCTGCCACGATATATAAAATAGGGACAATAAGCTTATATCATGCTTCTTCTCGCTCTTTTAAAGGAGAAATTATAGAAGATATAGCTAAATCATTTACAGCTAAGAATTTAAATGTTTAGAAAATCAAAATTTACTGAAGTGATCATATAAACAATGGATATTCCGTTACAAAAGTAAGATATATCGATATCATATTTAGAAGGAAGCACACACGACAGCTACTTTGCTTCAGTTTACTAAGCTTGATTTCAATACAATACAAACTATACATAAAAAGAACTGGCTAAGGTCACAATTTATTTCAACATCAATAATTCAAGCTAAAATAAAGTTACTAACTCATCATGACCTATTTTGTCATATTTAGCCTAGTCAAATGCATAAGTTCAATAATGTTTCAGAAAACCATGACTTGCACAATCATTTCATATGTTTGAGTTGCGAGAAATATAAATAAGGTCTAGTGCTATTATACAAAGAGATAATAAAACTGTACCGTCAAATGTTTTAGTACAAAAAAATGCAGTGAGTTATGATATTTCATCTAAAAAAAAGTGATATGCATAAACAGGCTGAAATAAACTTTAACTTTTTTAAAATCAGTATTGAAAAGGAGAAGATGATGAAACTAATCTGATTACCATACAAGTATAGAATCATATATCAAGACATGCAATACTAAATTCAAACCAAGAAGATAAATTACCTAAGTTTAGCAGAGCTAACATTGCACCTGCAACTGTAGTAGAACTTCTCATGTAACTTGTCTTTATTTCAGAGCCTGCAATCTTATACAACAAAAGTTTAGCTTAACTGCATATAGATATAGATCATCCAGCAATCCAAAACATGTTTTATGTTCAAATACCATCACATGCCCAGATGGTTGAAAAAGTTTTACCACTTTGAAAACATAAATCTACAAATGTAAAATTGACATGTCCAAGTACTAACCTTCAAGTTTAAGACTTTATATCAAGACGAGTGGTGGTAATTATTCCAAGGATATGCAAATTAGCGACCTCTTGAAATCCACTGTAAGAAATTTCACAAACATGAATTGTATATTCTTCAAATTGGGCCATTATCAAAAGTAATAATAAACATTTTACATCACTGGATGAACAGAGACATAGCACTGCACTAACACTATGAAACATATACTAATATTGTTTCCTAATGATATTGAATTTTTCTTATACTACAAATCATTGTTAAAAGAATAAATTCAAATAAAAGTATAAGAGGTAGGTTAATATCCCTGACTTTCATGAATGTGATGTGGATTTATTCTTTATTATGGGTATATCACTGAATTAAATCAAATTTTTTTCTTTTTCTAATCGTCGCTTTCTGTCTGCCCTTTATTCTTAAACTTTTCTTTTGCAAATTTCTATTTTAAATTTAATTTAGATTACCTCAATCTTGTAGCTCAAATCCTAATTAAAAGAATGCTACTTAAATGATTTTAAAATTTATTTCAACTGGTGGTATACTGTTTAGAACAGTTATTTTCAGAAATCAAAATAACACTTATATTAGTTTATTTTATAACTTTCTAATGGAAATTGAATAACTAGTTTCTATGAGAAAATGTTTTGATAAAACATCAGAGCTGACAGTAGCGATATACCTATAAACAAAATTGTGATTCGAATTGTTGATACAAGCGAGAGATGTGTATAGACTTTAGTTGATAATACATAAGTGGTCAAAATGGTTTTAAAAATAAAATAAAAGGTAAGCATAAATTTTTTTTATCACAGATTCATATTATACTTTGCAACACACTGTTGTAATTGTTTTCCAGCATAACTAAAACAAAATGTCAATTATTATGAAAGACTGAAAAATCAAATCATCATCAACATAAGAAAAAAACATTATTAACATAACCACCAATTTATAATCGAATATACATGCTCAAATCAGATTAATCAGTGCAATACAGCTGGAAGAACTAATTATGCCTAAAAATTCTTATAGACTTATAAGTAGATTGAGGAAAACTTACTGATAATTTCTTCAACTAAACTCCTTCTGTATAACTCAATTGCTTAAAGCATGGATTGCACTTTTTTCTTTCGCCTTTGTTTTCAGTTTTTTGTTTTTATTTCGATAAATGGAAGAGGATCTAGGGTTTGTGTTTTTTGGGGCATCGTGACTAATGATGTGGAGGGACTAATGGATCTGAATATCTAACGGTGGATACTTTTACATGGGCTATGTTGATTGAGACCCACTAAAGACTATGATTTGGTCTTTCTAAAAATTAGTTGAGGGAATTAGGCACAAGGACAAACTTTAAAAAAAAATTAGGTTGAAGGACACAAAGTTTAATTTTTGGGTTGAAGGACAAACTTTAAAAGAAAATTAGGCTGAAGGACAATGTTAAATATAGTTAGCATTTTGTACAGTGCAAACATTGTACAAAATGTTAATTATAACTAGCATTATATCCAGTTTTACATTGTACAAAATGCTAGTTGTATTAGCATTGTCCTTCAGTCTAATTATCTTTCAAAGTTTGTCCTTCAGCCTAAAAATGAAACCTGTTGTTCTTCGGTCAAAATTTTTATGAAAATTTGTCCTTGTGCCTATTTTCCACATTATTTTGTTTCTAGTTAGACCTTAATTAAAGACAAAAATAATTTGGGTAGTAACACACAATTATTTTGTTTTAAGTTTACCTTTTTGTTGTAGTATATCTATCTAATATCACAGGACATTTTTGGATATCCTTTAGAAATAGAACCCCTATCTCGTGTGGATTAAAGATGCGTTTCAGATTGCTGTGGGCTTTTGAATCCTAAAAATTAGGTGATTCACTTAAAGCGGAGCTACAGGAAAAAGCAAGGCAAAAAGGTGGTGATCATCGCTATAATATATCTGGATGTGGATACGTACTGTTAGGTATGAGCTCTTATGCTTTGAAGAGTTGAAACCATGTGAAGTGGCAACTTCTTATCAGGCACCTTCAATGGTTGAGATGGTTTAAACACCCTAAAAATTCAGGGCACAACCAAAGCAAAATATACCTCAACAGATGCTGAAGTGACAACTTCTTATCAGGCACCTTCAATGGTTGAGATGCTTTAAACATCCTAAAAATTCAGCGCACAACCAAAACAAAATATACCTCAGCAGATGCGGGTAGCTACATCATTCATTTTAAGTTAGTAATTGGGAAATTTATCTACAGCCATCGGTTCACTGTGTTAAGCCATTGTGTTTTGTTGCATTCTGGTTTTATACGTGCTACTTAACTACAAAGGCGTATAAAATGAAAGAAAACAACATGACATATATTGATTCAAAGTCCAGTTGAAAGATGTTATATGTTTGAGGCCTCTAACATCTTCACTTGGAAAGGTGATATTGTGGTTTTGAGGGAACCGAGTATTGCTGGAGAGAAAGAACAAACATCTGAAATAGTTGCTAATTCTCCCAACTGTATGAGGGTGAACTGAAAGATTTAATTTTGTTTAATAATGTTGAATAGATGATGGATTTTTTTTTTCTCTAGGTTTATTGACATTCGTCTATCATTTAATTCTTTATGTAAGTGATAACTGTTTTTGCTATATCCGTTTGATCTGTACTGTATTGGTTTGTGGAATCTAAAATTACATGCATTACTAGCTATATGAACAGTCTATTTCTACTCCCATGTCCCATGAACTGTATGCCTAAACTAGTGTGTACAATGCAGTAGTTCTGTTGTTTCTTTTCATAATTAATCTCTTTTTTAGTGGAGATGGTTGATGCAATGCATATGTATCACATAAGTTGCGCATCATTAATCAAGTAGCAATTTAACCTGCTTTAATCCTGATGAAATCTGTAGGATTATAGCTATACCAACTTACTTTGTATCTCTGTGTGGTCCCAATATTTTACTGTGTACAAATTTTGGATAAAAAATATGGAATGCCCCTTGTAAAAGCTGTTATGTTGAGAAAGTGACAGTTCAAATAGCAAACAACAAAAAATTTGAATAATGTATTGCATAAGAAAAGCCAATGTTGCAAATTCTAAAGCTGATATAACATGAGCCAAATGAGTTTTGCTTCAATCTAGCATCAATTAGAGTTTTTATTTTCAAAATCGATAAAAGCACAAATAATTGTTTCTAGAAAAACTACATATCAATTATAGGAAAATCATAAATTCGTTACGATAGGAGTTTTTTTTCTTCTCATTATAGCCTTTTGATCTTATGAAAAAATAAATATAAAAGAAGTTACCATTATAGAAAATACATAAAATTTTAATTTGAATGATACTATTTTTTTGTTTACCTACAAAATAAAATAATTTTTTTATCACTTTTGAACTTATAGTAATCCTTCATCTTTTCTTTCATAATATATGTGTGTGTATAATTCTCTAGAAAAAACAAGCTTTCATTTTGACAAAAAGTAGTATTTTGTTTTTTCTGACTTTATAATACATAGGAATCATTATTCTCTAGAAAACAACCTTCCAATTTCACAAAAATCTCTAATATTAAATAACATGTTTGTGTAATATTTTGTGGACATTACATGAAAATTTTAAATCGCTTTATATTTTTGTTGAAAATGTATTAATTTTTTTTGAATAAAAATAATACATTTGCCATTTTCCTAAAATGAGTATAAAACAACCATTTGGTCGAAAATATTTTGTGGACATTATACGAACATATGTTTTCTTGTTAAAAGTTAAGAACGAGTTTCGTAAAAATATAAAAACATTTCTCTTTTTATGAGAAAGATAAAAGCTTTTGTATTTTCTCATAAAGAAAAATGAAAGCACTACTTTTATAATAAGATAAAAATATGGTTATCTTTTTTTCTTTTTTGAAAAGATAAACACGAATTTCGTTTTATTCACTACTAGAATACTTTAAAATGAGGACGGAGCCTGGAGTCGGCTCCGTCTCCATTATGGAGTCGGCTCCATCTCCATTATGGAGTCGACTGGGGACGGCGCGAAATTCTATTAAAGTTTGTGTCGGCTCGGGATGGCCTGTAACGCCCCGAGTCGGCTAGCGTCGGCTATTTAATTATTTTCCCAATCTAATTCTTATATACACCTATTTCATTTGAAAAAAATAAAAAACACTACTAAAATGGCCAAAAAAATAAAATTGACATGTATGATTATTAATATTCACTCAATGATGGATCGTGATAGGTTAAATTGGTATTTTCGATGATATATGTTCGTGTAATTCGAAAAGTTATCGTTGTTAAAAATCTAACTCGCACGACAATTCGATGCAACTTTTAGTCGATCCGTTATACAAATTCGATAAAGGTGGTTATATGTAACATTTTAAAGAATTAAAATAATTTTTTAAACCGTTGGGTAATCAATTATAAATTTTTAAATGTATTTGGTATAATAAAATTATATAAAATAAAATATGCGGCGTAAAAATAAATTCTTTGGATCTTATGTCGATCTAAAGTATTTTGGACATGTTTTTAGAATATGGTTTAAAAATACACGAATCTGGGTATCGATCTTGAATTTCAAATTTATGAACGTTCGTGGACTTTCGAACAAAAAACCCTTCGTTCGAAGGTCGAACGATCTTCAAACGAGGCCAAATTTTAACCAGTGATGCTTTGTAGTGTTTTAATCGAATCCGTACGGTTGGATTCGTAAAAAAATCATCGCCTACAAAATTATCCAAGAAATATGTCATTGTCTAGGAGTTAGCTATAACACTTATAATATAAGTGTTATAGCTAACTCCTACAAAATGACATATTTCTTGGATAATTTTATTTTCGATGATTTTTTTGCGAATCCAACCGTACGGATTCGATTAGAACATTACAAATCATCACTGGTTCAAATTTGGCCTCGTTTGAAGGTCGTTCGGAGGCCGAACGAAGGGTTTTTTGTCCGAAAGTCCACAAACGGCCATAAATTTGAAATTCAAGATCGACACCCCAAATTCGTTTATTTTTAAACCATATTCTGGAAACATGTCTAAAATACCTTAGATCGACATAAGATCCAAAGAATTTATTTTTACGCTGCATATTTTATTTTATATAATTTTATTATACCAAATACATTTAAAAATTCATAATTGATTACCCAACGGTTTAAAAAATTATTTTAATTCTTTAAAATGTTACATATAACCACCTTTATCGAATTTGTATAACGAATCGACTAAAAATTGCATCGATTAGTCGTGCGAGTTAGATTTTCAACAACGAAAATTTTCGAATTAGACGAACAAATATTATCGAAAATACCAATTTAACCTATCATGACCCGTCATTGGGTCAATAATAATAATAATAAATGTCAATTTTTTTTTATATATTGTAGTAGTGTTTTTTATACGAAATAGGTGTAAAAAAAGAATTTAAAAAAATATATATACGGGCCGATGCTAGCCGACGCCAGCCGACTACATATCGCGTATATAGGTTTCAGCCGAGACCTTCTTCTTCGCTTTCTTTGCTTAATAAAAAACGATTTTTTTTCTTCCCCATCACCAATTCCGACCCTCTCCAGCCGTCACCCTCCGTCGTTGTCGCCGTAGAAGCCTAGAACTCACCGGAATCTCTTCTTCTTGAGTTTGGTAATTTTCTAAACCCTAATTTCGAATTAAATTGTTTAATTAGGTTTAAATGTACATTATTGTGATGATAATTGGGTGTAGGTATTACCAATTTAGTGTATTAGGTTATTTTTAGTATGAAATCGTTGAATTTGAAAGTGTGAATTGGGAATAATTGGGTGTAGGTATTTAGAATTTGAAAGCGTGAAAGTGTGAATTGAGAATTGGGAATTTGAAAGTGTGAAAGTGTGAATTTGAAAGTGTGAAAATGTTGTTTGACTGGCCCGTGCGCCTTGTATTTGGATTGAGTGAGGATGACTTGGTCGTCGAGTGTTGTTTGACTAGCCTGTGCGCCATGTGTTTGGTATTTATACTTGAAAAGTCTCAGTAGCCGGTCCATTCGGGCTGTGCCGATATTATCCGAAAGGCGTATCGCCTCGATACGCCACCGTTTATTTCTGGCGCCTAAGTGAAGCGACTATTTGAATGTTTATTGCTTTATATGCAATAAACATCTTAATATAAATGATTTAAAGGAAATAATTTATAAATAAACTTCTTACTTATTTTAGTCTATCTCTGATTAATATAAATAATTTAAACGAAAATAAGACAGCAACAAAGCATTTAGTCTCAAAAGGCTTTGGTAGATTAGAAAATACGATAATAATCACATAAAACTTCAGATGCAAAGTCTATATGCGTATAGGAATAGAAAAGAAATGCTGTCGAAATTTCTAATATATATATGTTTTTTAATTAGGAAAAATGTTCAACTATCTTCTCGACCGTACCTGAATGTATGAAAGTCGAACAGGAACGAAAGGTTCAACACAGGCGGTAGCATCGAGGAACTCCGCAAATAGGCTTAGGAATCCTACAACACACCGCGGTGGATCCAAGTCTTTTCAGCAATATAGAGAATAAATGGTAAATATAAAAATTGTTATTTGTAATTTACTTATAACATTGTTTAGTTATATATACGTGTATATGTGTATATATATACATTCTTTAATCATATCTAATTTCGGACGAGGGAGAGAGGTGGTGTTGCACCGTCTCATTTGGACGTCTTCACCCGAACACACGTCGTCGAGCATACAGATGAAGATGATGCGGTAACATATGAATGGTCAGATGTCAAATCAGCGAATATCCGGGTATAAAGACTATAAATTTTTTCTCTTATTTAACAATACATTAAATTGAATATTCATCTTCTCAAAATTATATTTCTAAACACAGGAGAGATGCGATCATGAGATTGCTCGCGTGCTTGCAGAGTTTGATAGGGAGCAGTTGACTGTTAAGGAGACGGATAGAATATTCGCTCGTATTACCGACCCGCTGACCAGAAATAGACAGTATGGATATGGCAATCAAGTGGTAATATTTATTGAATTTAATTAATTCATTAACCAGTTTATAAATTTTATTGAATATTACGTATAAACTATAACTATGAATTTATTAATTTACAGGCCGCGACGCAAGCCGCTTACAATAAATAACAGGCTGAAGAAACAATAGCGGCCCTACAAGCACAAGTCGCCGAGTTGAATGATTGAAGGAAGACTGGATTGAAGCAGTAACTAGACAAGACGATTGTTGCTTACTTGACAGAGCACGGGACGAATATGCCGCCATTACAGGGATCTGGCGCTGTTGATGATTGGGGTGAGTGGTAGTATGTTTTTATATATGTTTTCTGATGAACTTTGAATGTCTTGTATATTTGATGAACTTTTGGTTGAATTTTGTAAATATTATGGATATTTGTGATGATGGACGTTTAGAGATGTATATTGATGTTTTGTGGTTCTTAGTTGGGCATATATGTAATGTATATTGTTGTTTGGTGAAGTATATTTGAGGAATATATATGATTGTGTGGATGGAAGGTAGAAATGACTGCTGGAAATGCAGAAAAACCTACCCAGATTAGCGTCGGCTGGAGTCGGCTCGGGTCAATGAAATGACCCTCCTAATTTCCACCCTAATTTCATAAGGATTTTTTTTTTTTGCTAAGAGATGATATACAGATATATCATTCTTTACAAATATATTTCCCAGGGTCATTTTCTTTTTCTAATAAACAAAATATATTTGTAAAGAATGATATATCTGTATATCATCTCTTAGCAAAATATATTTTGCTTTCTAAGTTGGGACACCTGAGTTTGATAATATTCAGACTTTAAGATAATCATCCATATTATAAGCTTGCTTTCTACTGATTATTGCTTGGTTATTTCTTAATTATAATAACAAGTCTAAGGAACATATTTCCAGAGGACACTATAGTCAAAAATCAGGATACATTAAGTTTTAATTTAAAAGGGAATTTATCACATTTTTGCAAATTTAAAAAGGATTTCTACTTATTATCATGCTCTGATACCAACTGAAATGACCCTCCTAATTTCCACCCTAATTTCATAAGGATTTTTTTTTTTTTTGCTAAGAGATGATATACAGATATATCATTCTTTACAAATATATTTCCCAGGGTCATTTTCTTTTTCTAATAAACAAAATATATCCAGGATCAAAATAACTTACCAATATAAATATATCAGTGTATATCTAATAACATACACATACATATGAAGATGTATGTGTTCTTCTTGTTTAAATTCAGAGTATATCCTTTATCTTTATTTTTGTACAAGAACATCCTGTTTGATTTTGGTTTTTTAGCACTTCAGATTAATTATTGCACCCCGATTTTTGGTCCTAAAATCCACTGGAAACATGTATTTTAGACTGTCATTATAATTTAGAAATGATCAAGTAATAATCAGTGGTAAACAAGCTTTCAATATAGATGATTGTGTTACAGTCTGGATAGTATCAAATTCAGTATAAAAGAAAGTGGATCCTAAGTGAACACAAGCAACATCTAGGCGTAATGGAAACGCGCCTAACTTATACACAAGAGGTCACTGGTTCGAGTACTATACAGGTCGGTTCAAACACAATTTTTGTTTTTCTTTTTTTTTGTATGGTTTGTAATCTGATATCTACCTATCTTTGTACATATATTTTTAATGTTTGCCTATAACCTAACATACAAAACAATTCTTCTTACTTTACTATTTTTGAATCCCATTCCTATAGCTGTTCTAGGAATTATAATTATATTTTTGCTCAAATATCAACATGTACACAGATATACATGTACATGTCAATATCTCTGCTTATTTTCCAGAAAACTGGGTGAAACAATTACTAAAGGTACTAAGCTTTGAAATGCACTTTTATTCTCAGAATACAATCTATCATGATCAACCAATACTTCATTCATTTGGAGCTGGTTAACTCATGGATCCTGTATCTACCACATTAGTTCAAAGCAATGGAGATACCTTTCTTTACATTCTGTCTGAAGTTTTTAGAAAAATATTTTACTTTTCTCAATACAACTCAGAAATGAATTCAAAAGCATTTCAGTAAAAAGAAAATAAAATCCTTTAAGTTTTCTTCTTGCTAAATCCAGATTTTGTTCTAAAACTCAGTGCTCTGTTATGTCTCAAGGTTAACTAATACATAATGTAAATTATACAAAACAGTAGCTCAACTACATGTGCATATTTCTCTTCCAAACATTCATATCAATAATTAAAATCATTTCATTGTTTCCCAGTCAGATTTTTCCTTTGAGATTTTAGACTTTAGTGCATAACAATATATTTAACATGATACAACTAGTTCATCTAACCATAATAGAATTCATTACATGACTGGAAGTCTTAGAAACATAATATTTTTCCTGAATACATGCAGATATAATCAATTTAAACTCTTATTGAGACTAGCTAGCATGTTCATTCACTCCTCCATAAAAGCCATAACTTCATTTTTACTTAGAGCCTGGGTTACCTGAAAGAACATAAGTGGCTGCCTCATTTTAAAATGAGACACCCCAGATGCCATGAGCAAACAAGGGTCAGATCTATGATCTGGTATGAATAACATCAATTCATTCATGATATTAAGCAATAGAGAATATAAGGGTACTAACTTGTTATTTAAGCAAATTTCTGCAATCAAATATTTTAACATAGTATAATTAAGTTGATTCAGGTATGATATATTCACTTATCATTCCTTCACTTGCATACATAATCATACAAACATAATTATCTACTGGCAACAATTTCATTCACTGGAATCATCTTGGTTCCATACCATTCAACCTAAGAAATATCCACATTCCTATTTCTTCATTTACAGGTTGTAATATTCAATTTAAATCCCTGCCTCATCTGCTATTAAGGAATCACTGGGACACATTGCAATGAACTAATTCACATCATTGCACAAAGATCTCAGGGCTTAAACAAACCATGTGCCAACTTGCATACTTCAAATATGACAAGCATTCCAGCAGTCATCTTGGCCTTCCCTTCCCTAGTTTATTTACTAGTGTATTGTCTTAAATCCTAACATCAAATATGCTAAGTGAACATGTCACTGCAAACATGGAAACATCCATAATTTCTTCTAGCATAATTTCCCCTCAGAAATAATCAGACAGTCATTTCCTAAATGGGGTCAATATGTCTTGATCTTAGTAAATATAAGAACATTTTCAACTGTAAAAGAGGCATGGCATGTTATACTGATCTGCAAGCCTTTATGATTGATTCAGATTCAAGATCTGGTTCAATCATAATTTTAGCTTGTGGGTTTTTTTTTTTTTTTGATTAAGGGCTCAGCACTTAGAAAATTTCTATTGCACCCTTAACATTTTTCTTTTCAAGCCTCAACACTTATACCAAGTATAATGCAGCTCCAATCATTTTTATAAGGTTTCCATGCCATAGATCTATAACAGTTGAGAGTATTCTCTATATAATTTTTAAGATCCTAAACTTTAACATTTATGAGTATAAATAAAACAGTATGATACTCATCCAAAGACAAATGTCTCAACCAATCAAAGATCATCAAAATCATCCATATTAAATCATATCAGATTTAAAATAAAACATCCAAAAAGCATTGATGAAATCATATACATCAAAACCAGAAATACATAAATGGCAATATAAAAAGTGGCTGCCTCAACTCAGGTCTTAATGCCATGAACTCAGTGAGATTACTCACCTAAATGTTTCTTCTTATTAATCCAGAAAATTCTTGTTTGAGTGTTTTCTCCTTCCTTCCAATATTTTCTTCTTCTTTTTTTTTTCCTTTTCTTATTTTTGTGCAGCCCGGGGTAAAGACAATTCTACTGTCTATTTATATACATTTTTTCCTCTAGGGTTTTGTTGAAACAGAATTCCATTTCTGTCCTGGCTAGCATCATGCATTTTTCATTCATAATGCCCCGGCCATATTAACCAATTTAAAGGCTGCATTTTCTTTCTTTTACTTTTCAGAAAATGGCCACTCACTTAGTCATGTTAAAAGTGTGACTATTTTATTTTATTTTTCAATTATCCCTGAGAATTCTCCTTTGCTATTTTTGCCTATACAAGCTTATTAACTTGTATCACATTTCATGTCATTTTAATGTTATAGTTTTACTTGCTTATATATATATATATGTATACTTTTCAGTACTTAAAATATATATATATATATATACACATATCTTATTTAGGCTTATTTAATTTCTCTTTAATTTCAGAAGCATATGCACCTATATGTATACAGGTTAATATACATAATTTTCTCTTCTGGGTTTTAAATAAAATTTGTTTACTGATTTAAAGTAAAGCCTACTTTTTCTTATTTTCTAAGTTGATCCATATAATTCCAGAAATCAAATATCCCTGTTGCCAAAAATCATGTTTGTATTATTTTTCAATTCTTGTTTTAAATCCAAGAAATCTGGAGTTCTTCCTTGTGCCATTTCAGTGTGCACGTGCACACATATACTTGCACACTATTTATTCCAGAAATTTCACCATATTTAAATCTAAATATTTCAAAATTAAATCATTTTTCAAAAATGATTTTTCACAAAATTTTGGGGTATTACATTCACCCCTCCTTTTAGGAATTGTGTCCTCACAATTTTCCTAACATTTATAGTGAGCATCTTTTCTTTTCTGAAAACTTATCAAACATATGCATAAGCAAACAAATTCAACCATATCAACCATGCATAACAAAATTTTCCAGAAAAAAAAAATTACCTTTTAATTTGCAAAAAGCTTAGGATAATCCATTCTAATCTTATCCTCTAACTCCCATGTGCAGTCATTAGGATCACTACTCCACTGGATCTTAACTAGTTTCAAGGTTTTGCTCCTTAATTTCTTTTCTTCCTTGGCTATAATCCCCACTGGTTCTTTTTCATAAACCAAGTCAGGGTTTATTTGAATTTTGGTAGGCTCTTCCAAAATGTCTTCCTTATCATGTACCCATTTTCTAAGTTGGGACACATGAAAAACAAATGCAGGAACAAGACCTAAACATGGTGGAAAAGAAAATGCTCATATCAAAAGGGGAGGAAGTAATAAATTATCAAGTTGATAAAAATGGGTATTTGAGGAATAAAAACAGGATATGTGTTCCAGAAAATATAGAATTGAAAGAGGAAATATTAAATGAGTACCATAGGAGTAAGTACTCCATACACCCAGGTAGCACCAAGATGTATCAAAATTTGAAAAGAAATCTTTGGTGGAAGGGGATGAAGTCAGATGTGGCCAGATATGTTGCAAGGTGCATGACTTGCCAACAAGTCAAGGCAGAGACACAAAGGCCATCAGGACTATTGCAACCCCTTAGCATACCACAGTGGAAGTGGGAGGATATATCTATGGATTTCATAGATGGTCTGCCTAGATCTAAGAAGGGAAACACAAGTATATGGGTAATTGTGGATAGGCTAACTAAGGTAGCACATTTTATCCCAGTTAGAGCAGAAAGAAATGCTCCAAAATTGGCTCAAATATTCATGAAAGAGGTAGTAAGGTTGCATGGCATACCTAAAACCATTGTGAGTGATAGGGATACCATCTTCACCTCAAGGTTTTGGAAAAGTTTTCAAGAGGCTATGGGGAGTGAATTGTGCTTAAGCACTGCCTACCATCCACAATCAGATGGTCAAACTGAGGTGGTGAACAAAGTCTTAGAGGATTTGTTGAGAGCATGTACACTGGACTTTGGAGGCAACTGGGAAGACCACCTCCATCTAGCTGAATTCACATACAATAACAGTTACCAAAGCACCATAGGGATGGCACCATTTGAAGCCTTATATGGCAAGCCATGTTTATCACCTATATGCTGGGTAGAGGCTGGAGAAAGGGCTGTTCTTGGACCTGAATATGTTAAAGAAACTACAGAGAGAATTGGGTTAATAAGAAAAAGAATAGCAGCAGCTCAAGATAGGCAAAAGAAATTTGCAGATAGGAAGAGAAAGCAAGTGGAATATGAAGTGGGAGACTTTGTTTTCATCAAGATTTCACCTATGAAGAAAGTCATGAGATTTGGCAAGCAAGGTAAGCTTACACCAAGGTATGTTGGACCCTATAAAATTCTGGAAAGAATTGGTTCATTGGCTTACAAATTAGAACTACCAGAGGAGATGAAAGCAATGCATAATGTTTTTCATGTGTCCCAACTTAGAAAATGGGTACATGATAAGGAAGACATTTTGGAAGAGCCTACCAAAATTCAAATAAATCCTGACTTGGTTTATGAAAAAGAACCAGTGGGGATTGTAGCCAAGGAAGAAAAGAAATTAAGGAGCAAAACCTTGAAACTAGTTAAGATCCAGTGGAGTAGTGATCCTAATGACTGCACATGGGAGTTAGAGGATAAGATTAGAATGGATTATCCTAAGCTTTTTGCAAATTAAAAGGTAATTTTTTTTTTCTTTCTGGAAAAATTATTTGTTATGCATGGTTGATATGGTTGAATTTGTTTGCTTATGCATATGTTTGATAAGTTTTCAGAAAAGAAAAAGATGCTCACTATAAATGTTAGAAAAATTGTGAGGACACAATTCCTAAAAGGAGGGGTGAATGTAATACCCCAAAATTTTGTGAAAAATCATTTTTGAAAAATGATTTAATTTTGAAATATTTAGATTTAAATATGGTGAAGTCTCAGGAATAAATAGTGTGCAGGTATATGTGTGCACGTGCACACTGAAATGGCACAAGGAAGAACTCCAGATTTCTTGGATTTAAAACAAGAATTAAAGGGCAATACAAACATGATTTGGCAACATGGTTGTTTGATTTCTGAAATTATATGGATCATCTTAGAAAGTAAGAAAAAGTAGGCTTTACTTTAAATCAGTAAACAAATTTTATTTAAAACCCAGAAGAGAAAATTATGTATATTAACCTGTATACATATAGGTGCATATGCTTCTGAAATTAAAGAGAAATTAAAATAAGCTTAGATAAGATATGTGTACAAATATATATATTTTTAAACACTGAAAAGTATATATATATATATATATAAGCAAGTAAAACTATAACATTAAAATGACATGAAATGTGATACAAGTTAATAAGCTTGTATAGGCAAAAATAGCAAAGGAGAATTCTCAGGGATAATTGAAAAATAAAATAAAATAGTCACACTTTTAACATGACTAAGTGAGTGGCCATTTTCTGAAAAGTAAAAGAAAGAAAATGCAGCCTTTAAATTGGTTAATATGGCCGGGGCATTATGAATGAAAAATGCATGATGCTAGCCAGGACAGAAATGGAATTCTGTTTCAACAAAACCCTAGAGGAAAAAATGTATATAAATAGACAGTAGAATTGTCTTTACCCCGGGCTGCACAAAAATAAGAAAAGGAAAAAAAAAAGAAGAAGAAAATATTGGAAGGAAGGAGAAAACACTCAAACAAGAATTTTCTGGATTAATAAGAAGAAACATTTAGGTGAGTAATCTCACTAAGTTCATGGCATTAAGACCTGAGATGAGGCAGCCACTTTTTATTTCCATTTATATATATTTCTGGTTTTGATGTATATGATTTCATCAATGCTTTCTGGATGTTTTATTTTAAATCTGATATGATTTAATATGGATGATTTTGGATGACCTTTGATTGGTTGAGACATTTGTCTTTGGATGAGTATCATACTGATTTATTTATACTCACAAATGTTAAAGTTTAGGATCTCAAAAATCATATAGAGAATACTCTCAGCTGTTATAGATCTATGGCATGGAAACTTTATAAAAATGATTAGAGCTGCATTATACTTGGTATAAGTGCTGAGGCTTGAAAAGAAAAATGTTAAGGGTGCAATAGAAATTTTCTAAGTGCTGAGCCCTTAATCAAATCAAAAAAAAAAAGAGAAACCCACAAGCTAAAATTATGATTGAACCAGATCTTGAATCTGAATCAATCATAAAGGCTTGCAGATCAATATAACATGCCATGCCTCTTTTACAGTTGAAAATATTCTCATATTTTACTAAGATCAAGACATATTGACCCCATTTAGGAAATAACTGTCTGATTATTTCTGAGGAGAATTATGCTAGAAGAAATTATGGATGTTTCCATGTTTGCAGTGATATGTTCACTTAGCATATTTGATGATAGGATTTAAGACTATACACTAGTAAATAAACTAGGGAAGGGAAGGCCAAGAAAGCTGCTGGAATGCTTGTCATATTTGAAGTATGCAAGTTGGCACATGGTTTGTTTAAGCCCTGAGATCTTT
Organism: Allium fistulosum; assembly: GCA_030737815.1. Lineage (NCBI taxonomy): Eukaryota > Viridiplantae > Streptophyta > Magnoliopsida > Asparagales > Amaryllidaceae > Allium > Allium fistulosum. Next base: position 393,323,748 of record CM060901.1, read on the forward strand.
GTGCAATGATGTGAATTAGTTCATTGTAATGTGTCCCAGTGATTCCTTAATAGCAGATGAGGCAGGAATTTAAATTGAATATTACAACCTGTAAATGAAGAAATAGGAATATGGATATTTCTTAGGTTGAATGGTATGGAACCAAGATGATTCCAGTAAGTGAAATTGTTGCAAATAGATAATTATGTTTGCATGATTATGTATGCAAGTGAAAGAATGATAAATGAATATATCATACCTGAATCAACATAATTATACTATGTTAAAATAATTGATTGCAGAAATTTGCTTAAACAACTGAATTGCATATTAGTTGAATCAACAAGTTAGTACCCTTATATTCTCTATTGCTTAATATCATGAATGAATTGATGTTACTCATACCAGATCATAGATCTGACCCTTGTTTGCTCATGGCATCTGGGGTGTCTCATTTTAAAATGAGGCAGCCACTTATGTTCTTTCAGGTAACCCAGGCACTAAGTAAAAATGAAGTTATGGCTTTTATGGAGGAGTGAATGAACATGCTAGCTAGTTTCAATAAGAGTTTAAATCGATTATATCTGCATGTATTCAGGAAAAATTTTATGTTCTAAGATTTCCAGTTATGTAATGAATTCTATTATGGTTAGATGAACTAGTTGTATCATGTTAAATATATTGTTATGCACTAAAGTCTAAAATCTCAAAGGAAAAATCTGACTGGGAAACAATGAAATGATTTTAATTATTGATATGAATGTTTGGAAGAGAAATATGCACATGTAGTTGAGCTACTGTTTTGTATAATTTATATTATGTATTAGTTAACCTTGAGACATAACAGAGCACTGAGTTTTAGAACAAAATCTGGATTTAGCAAGAAGAAAACTTAAAGGATTTTATTTTCTTTTTACTGAAATGCTTTTGAATTCATTTCTGAGTTGTATTGAGAAAAGTAAAATATTTTTCTAAAAACTTCAGACAGAATGTAAAGAAAGGTATCTCCATTGCTTTGAACTAATGTGGTAGATACAGGATTCATGAGTTAACCAGCTTCAATTAAATGAAGTATTGGTTGATCATGATAGATTGTATTCTGAAAATAAAAATGCATTTCAAAGCTTAGTACATTTAGCAATTGATTCACCCAGTTTTCTGGAAAATGAGCAGAAATATTGACATGTACATGTACATCTGTGTACATGTTGATATTTGAGCAAAAATATGATCATAAATTCTTAAAACAGTTGTAGGAATGGGATACAAAAATAGTAAGTAAGAAGGATTGTTTTGTATGTTGGGTTATAGGCAAAAATTAAACATATATGTACAATTATAGATAGGTATCAGATTTCTAACCTTTCAGAAAAAGAAAAAAAGAAGAAAACCAAAAATTGTGTTTGAACCGACCTGCATGGTACTCGAACTCGTGACCTCTTGTGTATAAGTTAGGCGCGTTTCCATTACGCCTAGATGTTACTTGTGTTCACTTAGGATCCACTTTCTTTTATACTGAATTTGATACTATCCAGACTGTAACACAATCATCTATATTGAAAGCTTGTTTACCACTGATTATTACTTGATCATTTCTAAATTATAATGACAGTCTAAAATACATGTTTCCAGTGGATTTTAGGACCAAAAATCAGGGTGCAATAATTAATCTGAAGTGCTAAAAAACCAAAATCAAACAGGATGTTCTTGTACAAAAATAAAGATAAAGGATATACTCTGAATTTAAACAAGAAGAACACATACATCTTCATATGTATGTGTATGTTATTAGATATACACTGATATATTTATATTGGTAAGTTATTTTGATCCTGAATATATTTTGTTTATTAGAAAAAGAAAATGACCCTGGGAAATATATTTGTAAAGAATGATATATCTGTATATCATCTCTTAGCAAAAAAAAAAATCCTTATGAAATTAGGGTGGAAATTAGGAGGGTCATTTCAGTCAACCTATGGATCATTTATTATTTTACACGTGGACTGAGTTTAGCGTCAGTCGGAGTCGGCTAGCCGACTCTAGCCGAAGCTAAACTAGGGGATGGACCCGTCCCCATTCCCGTTACCATTTCACTTGGCGACGAGCTATTTAGCGTCGGCTCGAGTCGGCCGGAGTCGGCTATATGCCAACGCTAAACAGAATTATCCTTGTAGTGATTTGTACTTTAAAAGATAAAGGAACTTAATATTACTAAATGCAAAATGCATGGAAACAATAAAAAGAAAAGGGCTTGCACATCAGGTTTCTATTTCTGATGTTGTTAAAAAAAAGGCCCTATAGCAATGAGTTTGAAATTAGGCCTCTGTTTTTCTAAATCAGAAAGTGCAAAATATCTTGCAATTACCGGATAGAAAATGCAAGTCAACTTGCGCTTTTCAAACATTAAAAAATCAAATTTCTTCATTCGTAAATAATAATAATTGTTATTTAAGTACAATTTTAATAAATAACTACAATTTTTCATAATTATAGAATTTTATAAAATTATATTTTTTTTCTTCCAAAAAACCAGTATAAATGAGCAATTAATGTGTTACAACACACAGTAAATGTTAAATAGTGAAAGCAATGACATTTTACTGTAATGAAGGTAACCAAATATTGATTATCAATATAAGTGGATTCAATACGGTCCAAAGAAGGGTGCAAAATCAAAATTTCACCCTAGTCAAGTTGCATTAAATTTTGGGACTTTGTACAGCAGATCTCTATTTCTGATTTGTTATAAGAAATGTCCATGTAGTAATGAGTAAGTTTGTAAATTAGGTTTCTATTTTTTCTAAATCATAAAATGAAAACTGACTTGCAGTATCTTGGTAGAAATTGCAAATTAACTTATGTTTTTCAAAAATTTCGAAAATTTAAAAAAAATAACTTTTTTTCAAACTATCAGAAAACTGCAAGTTACTTTGCATTTTCTGTCAGAAAAATGCAAGGCATCCAGCGTTTTCTATTTTTCAAAAATAAATATCAAATTTACATATTCATTTCTGTATGGACTTTTCTTATAACAACATAAAAAACATGGACTTGTTGTCTTCAGACATCAAAAGCAATAAATTCTAAAAACTTATTTCAATGGTAGGACACCATGTCATACTCGATCATCTCATAACAAGACCTCAAAACTACCAGACTCGCTCACAAACCTTGTTCAGCGCCATACCAACATACAAAAATAGCTGCAAATCTGCTCAAATAACAACTCGATATAGAACACTCATAAAACACTTATGACAAGAGTACAAAAGCATTAAACATGCTCCAAAAAATTAAATAAAACTCTGATCATGATATTCAGTTGCACTTTTACCGGTAGAAGAACAATGAGAAATACATGATACTATCAATCATAGAAGACCCAAGTCACACAACCATATTCACCATCTACACTTTTGGTAGTCATCTTCACATATATAAACCAAGTTGGATATATTTTTCTAGAAAAGACCATCCAAAGTCCATACACTAGCATAAAGCAGAAATAGCATTAGTTGACAATATTTTCTTTAGCCAAAAAACCCATTAGCAACCAATTTTGAAAGCTCAATCCACCATAAATTTATAGTTAGAATGCAGTGATTTGAGCAACTGAAATGTCGACCACTATGATTTCAAGACTTTTGGGCTTTGTTTGACTGCATTTGTCTCTTCGGCTTTCATTGATCTCAAACGAGCCCAACTTCACAACTCAGGCATCCTATCACCATGCAACTCATCGCTGCTTTAGTTTCCTACATCCGGAATAAACCAATTTTGCAAAAAAGACAGAAACAGTCAAGTTAAACAGTCAATCAAAATGCATAAAGTGCGACATGCCGCGATCATTGTCTACAAACATGAGAGGAACCAGAAAATTACTGTGGTGTCATAAGACTTACTCCATATTCCACTATACCTATGTCCCTCAATTGTCCAGGTACATTTTACCAAAGAAATTATATAATTTCATGGTGACATGGTTACCGAAGCTTCGATATTTAGGTATGTTTATGGTATAATTGTTTTTATTCTATAGTACAACTACGATTGATGTCTTGATTGTATGATTGATGTCTTGTAATTCTGTAAACTAAAAACATGTTTTGAAAATCTTAAAAATAAATGGAGACATTTTGAGCTTACATACCAGCTTTTTGTGTGTCACTATTTATGTAATGAAGTTGCTTTACAATATGACCGACTAGCAAGCAAGACAACTAATTGTACTCAATTCACTTCAAAAAACTAACCACCTAAAAATAAAAGTAATTTATAAAATATACCACCTTTTGCATCCAGGTTTTTTCCTTTCGGCTACCATAACTAAATGCCACCTCAATAATTTCCGTTTCATGATTCTTAACATTAGACATTATTTTTTCATCAACCAAACATTCAAACATTTCAAATTCTTCCTCCTAAACCTTAAATCAAACCAAAACGCGTCTCTCTCTCTGATGATCATCAAGATGAACTTTGGTCGTTCATCTCAACCAAACCACAGCCACCCATGTAAAGTAAACCAACGTATTTGTGATCAGGGACGTAACTATGTTGAGGGTAGGGTGGGCAACTGCCCAACCCAAAAAAGTAAAAATATAATAACAAAAGCATTATCTCTTCATCTTAGTATGTAAAACCAATGTTTTCAAAGCGGGATTTAAATCGTAAACCGTAAAGTTCAAACTTTAAATCGAAACGAGATTCAAATCGTAAATCGTAGATTCAAAAGATTCGTATTTGAAGGTTTGCATACAATTTGAAATTGATTTTGATGTTTGAACTTCTACAATTAAACATAAAACTCAATTTCCTCTCTTATTATATTTTTATTTTATTTTGAAAACATTGTATTTTGAATTTTGAATCCAAATAAACATATTAAGTATGTTAGTATATAAATATAATATTTTTTTATTTGCGGTTTTGACTAAGTTTGGATCGGAATGTAAATCGAATCGTTAAGGGAGAGATCCGATTCGAATCGGGATTTAAATCGTAGGATTTTTGACAACAATGTGTAAAACCCTAATTCCACTCATGTATGTTCTCTATTTATGCAATGAGTATTTTTAAATTTGCTTATGATTCCTAGTTAGTTACTACTACATAGAAATTGCACCCATTAAATGACTTATTGATGAATGATTAAGGTATTGCTATTTAAATTCGCTACATTATCCCCAATTTGTTACTAAATTTCTCTTTGATTTATTGTTAAAATTTATTGTATGAATTCAAATTTGTTGTTTATTATAGGTTTGTTGTGATTGCTAAGTGTAACAATTCAATGTTTAAACTTATTCAACAATGAAACAGTTAGATTAAATTAGCAATTATACTTGATTGTTTAACTGAAATAAGTGTAATATTTGTTGCTCATCCCAAACCAAATTCCTAGTTACGTCACTGATTGTGACCATCACAGTTAGGATTATCCACTAAATCTTTGTGACCATCACAGTTAGGATTATTATCCACTAAATATTCACCCTCTTCCATTAATTAGGCAAAAAACGAAGTTTTTTTTAAGTTCTAGAGTTCGGAATTTTTGAGATAAATTATGTTAGATTTTTCCAAAAAAGATAAAAAAAAGTACAGTTGTTTAGTACTGAATAAAATAACAGAATAGGATGGCCAGAAGTATATAAAAAATAATGATGTTTAATAAAATTATAATGATGGCGGGAAGAGAAAAAAAATGGTTGTCAATAGCTGCTCACTTAATCAACAAATAATAACTGTTTCTCATAGAGCAGAGCATATCCTTACTGCAATCATCCATAACAGTGTCCATATATGATACTCTGTCTATTATTCAAGCTGATTAGAAATCAATTCATGCAATGGGAAAATAGCCATATTATGTTACAAACAAAACACCCAGAAAATGTTTCCTGTAACAACTAATTTAATCAAACTAAATTAATCATGTCAGGTTAACTACCCATTGAACTCAATCAAGCTCAGCATATTTACAACAATCAATCGATATAATATCAAGCATCGTCAAATAAAATCGAAAACAACAATATCGGGAACTTACAGTTGATGTTAATCAATTGAGAGCAACACTGACTGAGTCCTACAAACGTTGAGGATCTGTAGGTAGAATTATAAATTAAGCGAGTGAGAGAGAGAAAAAGAAAACTGGGAAAATCTTCTCGTAGACAATTAAAAGCATGAATGGATTCTCGTATTTGAAGGCGGATTAGATGGTAAATTAAAGGACGGCCAAAGTCGCTTTGGATTAGGTTAAAATAAGGTTGAAATTACCTTTTACACATGATAAGGGAATCGCGGTGCTGATGGAATTCGTGGTGGTGATTTCAGATCTGCATGATTTGGTAACCGTGAAGAAGAAGGCAGCAACATGACGAAGGCGACGACGTGATAGGCCCATAGCCTTTTGCTTACTTTCTGTTGGTGGTCATTGTTGTTTACAAGTAGAAATGTTGCAGTTTGGTTACTGTGGTTGAATGGTTGATAATAAGGAAACAATATAAAAAACAAATGAACACAGGATGAATATTATCAATATACTTATGTGGACAAAGACAAGAAATAAGCAGTTAACAGAGAGAAGGAAAATGCAAGATGATGAAGAAGAAATATGCGCAGAAATTCAAAATGAAATTTTATTCGTATAATCAATCATCATACACTATGAATGACATATGGACTATTTATACAATAGAAATACAACGGCTATATTGACTTAATCAACTCAACTCTTATGCCACTGCAAATTGCATTTGAATGAGTCTGTACATGTGTGCATGTGCACAACGTGCACAGCTTCATGTACACTCATCCTTCCTTCCCAAAGCCAGATTTTATAATATTTCCACTCCCTTCCACATGAGCTGCCATGGCCTCCTCACTGAGCACTTCCAGTGCATTCTTCGATGATCTTTGACCGGAATCAAGCACTGTAGTATCTCTGGTCTCGTTGGAAACTGATGATGGGTTTGGAGCATAACAACTCCCCTTCCCATGAAAAATGGACCTTGTCCAAAGTGGGAAATTTCTTGATCACCTCCCAATACTCTTCCCATGTAGCTTCCTCATCAGGCAACTCCTTCCATTTTATCAAGATTTGTACTACTGGCTGATTATTAATGAGGACAATCCTTCTATCTAGAATCCTTTCAGGCTCCCTGGCCATCTCTTCTACATAACTAAGCATGTCTTCTTGAATTATAATCCCAGATCCCAATTTCTTTTTCAACTGTGACACATGAAATACATGATGGATTTTAACTTCAGGTGGTAGTCTTAATTGGTAAGCCATGTTTCCAATCTTCTTCCCCACTTCATAAGGGCCATAGAACTTAGGGGAGAGCTTGTGTGTCTTCAGTGTTCTAGCAGTTAACTGCATGTATTGCTGTAATCTTAAGAAAACCCAATCTCCAACCTTAAAACTCCTTTCTGTCCTCTTAAGATCTACATATTTTTTCATTCGCTCTCTGGCCATTGTCAAGCTGTCCTTTAAAAATTGCAAAACAATGTCTCCGGAGAATAATATTTCTTTTACCTGATGAACCTTTGTCGTGTTTGGGATATATGTTAATAGGGTAGGAGGAGTAATTCCATATACTGCTTGGAAAGGTGTCATCTTTGTGGCAGTTTTCCATGTAGTGTTATATCAAAACTCTGCAAGTGTTAGCCACTTAGACCACTCAGAAGGTTTATGGCATACAAAGCACCTCAAGTAGCCTTCCAATATTCTATTTGTAACTTCTGATTGGCCATCAGTTTGGGGATGGTAGGATGTGCTTAATTTCAGGGTGCTGTCTTGCAATTTGAAGAGTTCTCTCCAGAAAGTGCTGGTAAAGAGTGAATCCCTGTCACTGATGATGGAGGTTGGCATTCCATGAAGTTTAAATACGCCATCAAAAAAGACTTGCGCTACATCTCTTGCAGCGTATGGATGTGACAAAGGAAAGAAATGAGCATATTTCGATAGCCTATCAACCACCACATATACAACAGTGTATTTCTATCTTCTTGGGAGGCAAGTTATGAAGTCCATGGCGATGTCAGTCCATATTTTTTCTGGAAGTGGCAAAGGCTGAAGCAATCCTGGTATATGTATGTTCTCTCCTTTATTTCTTTGGCACACATCACATTCCTTTACATATTAATCCACATATCTTTTTACCTTTTTCCAGTAGAACATAGATCTAATTCTTTTTACAGTTCCTTTGATGCCAGAGTGCCCCCCAAGTAGGGTGGAATGAGACTCATTGATAAGAATTTTGAGCAAGTCTGAGTTGTGATGATCAATGAGTATTTTTTCCTTTATAAAAGAGTAACCCATCAACTAACTTGTATTTACTCTTTGATTTCTGCATACATAGGGGAGTTAACCAAGGTATTTTTCAACTCTTGCAACCATGTGGCATGTACTTGAGCGAGAGCCATGCAATGACCATTTTCTTCATCTCTTCTTGACAAGGAATCTGCCACTGTATTTTCTATGCCACACTTATATTCAACTACATAATCATAGCCATGTAATTTAGCAAGCCACTTTCCTTGAATTCCAGTGTGTAGCCTTTGTGCCAGCAAGTACCTAAGACTTTGATGGCCGGTCCTTATAATAAATTGTCTCCCTAGTAGATACTGTGACCACTTCCTAGTTGCCAGTATTAATGCAAGTAACTCCTTTTCATAGGTTGAAAGATTGAGATTCCTGCCTTGCAATGGCTTTCTCAAAAATGCAATGAGTTTATTATCTTGTGGGAGTACTGCCCCTATGCCAACACCACTAGCATCACATTCAACCACAAAAGGCTTACTAAAATATGGCATGGAGAAGACTGGTGGGGACATAAGGCATTGCTTTAACCTTTCAAATGCTTGGGTTGCATTTTCACTCCATTGGAAAGAATCTTTCTTTAAGAGGTCAGTGAGTGGTTTGGCAATAGTCCCATAGTGTCTGATAAATTTTTTATAATATCCAGTTGTGCCTAGGAACCCTCTTAATGCTTTCAGAGTAGTTGGTGTGGGCCATTCTTTAATAGCCTGTATTTTACCATTGTTCATAGCTACCGCCTTTGTAGAGATTACATGGCCAGGGTACTCTATGCTTTCTTTAGCAAAAGAGAATTTAGAGAGTTTAATTACTAACTGATTTTCCTAAAGTACCTGCAAAGCAATCCTGATATACCCCAAATGCTCGAGCATAGCTTGGTTGTAAATTAGTATATCATCAAAGAAAACTAAAATGAATTTCCTTAAAAGGGTCTGAAAATGGTGTTCGTCAATGACTGGAAGGTAGAAGGAGCATTCACAAGATCGAGAAGGCATAACCATGAACTCATAATGGCCATCATGGGTTTTAAAAGCAGTCTTATGAATGTCCTCTTCATTTATTTTGATTTGATGATATCCTGATCTTAAATCTAATTTAGAAAAATATTCTGCACCATGTAGCTCATCAAATAAATCATCAACTAGAGGTATGAGGAATTTATCTTTGATAGTAATATTATTAAGTGCTCGATAATCTATGCACAATCTCCATGTTCCATCTTTTTTTCTAACCATTACAACTGGCGAAGAATAGGCACTACAACTAGGCCTTATGATTCCAGTACTCAACATTTCTTGAATAATTTTTTTCAAATCATTCTTAATTTGATGTGAGTGTCTATAGGGTTTTAAACATACAGGCGTAGACCCTTATAACAGTGGTATCCTATGATCATGGGATCTATTAGGAGTGTGTTCAAGGGACAAAGTACTTTTGGAAATTCATCCAATATACCTTTAATTGATTCAGGAATAGCAGTGTTAGTTTCAGTGACAAGTTGTGAACATAGCATCATGGCTACTTGTCCTTGTGTACAGTCCTTTTTTTTATTGTTTTTTAATCCACTAGAATTTATTAATTTGAATTTAGTGACTAATTTTAATTTTTGAAAATTTAATTTGAAAAGTTTCAAAAGAAATAAAATATAAACAAATATACTTACAAAATAAAAAAATATATCTATATATATATATATCAACACTATAAATTATGAAATTTACGCAAGTAAATAAATATATAAGTTAGAAATGGAAATTAATATATACATAAGACAAATTATAAAAATAAAATAAATACATACATAAATTCAAACAATATGTATACAAGGAGGTAATAGGAAAAAAAATGTATGCAAGAAAGAAAATATCTCTACAAACAAAAATAAAAATAAAAAGTACATACCAAAAATTCAAATAGCATGAGTATGTAAACGAGAAAGGAAGCATAGGCATTAAATGAAAATCATATCAGCCTCTATATGGAAGAAAAAAAATCTCTGAAAAATGTACAAATAATTTAAAAAGGTACAACTAATATCTTGTCTCAGTTTGGTGCTAAAGCCTGCACATTTCTTTTATCTATACATCCTCTATACCAGTTCGTTTATCAACTTAGTAAGCCTAGAAAAAAAACAAACAAACATCACTATTTGTTTCACAAATTCAAATTCAGTTATACAACAAAAACAGGATTTAGAGGAATCAAACTGCAGGCTGAGTAAACACAAGAGTGCTCTCTGTTTCAACTATATTTGGGTGAGTAAACATTTAACCTTAAAATTCAAAGTAATGAATGCTGGAATATGAGAGTTCTAAATGATATTGTGTTATATGAATATATCTATTTATGTCTTTTGTCATCTCTGTTTTTTCCCAGTCCAGAGTTCAATCAAGGAAAAATTTAAACTTTACTGCCCAAATCTCTGATAGATTTCAAATCTTCAACAAATAGGTTGGTTTAAACATCATCTATGAGCTAAATTTTGTTTTAGGCTTGATCATGAAAAGTGCAACCCTGTAAACTTGGTTTTACAGTGAAAACAAAATCATATGATAAATTCGAGTATTTTAAATTATCAACTTGATTGCATAACTTGAATCTTCACTGCAAATGATGATTTTTAAGACGAAAATGGAAAATTTTGATTGCTTAGGTTACGTGCAGTTCATTATTGAACGAGACTTGCATTTTGATCGATTTCCGATCATCGAACAAATTTTAGATGTTAAGATTTTTCTTGAAGCTTGCTTGGCCATAGACGATCTCAGGAAAATTGCAAGAAAAATTTTCTAGTGTATAGATTGGTGAGACGAGGTGAATATAGGGTTTGTATTCAAGTTTTTGATGCTCCTGGAAACAAGGTGATTTCACCACCTCGGATGCACCGAGTTGCACGCACTCCAGGGAAACGTTAGAGTAGGGGTTTGAGGTGATGTGGCCGAAATCGTGGTGTCGCTGGTGGTCTGAGCAACCGCGGCGAGGTGTTTTGCTGAGGGTAGTTCGAGTTACAATGTTGAGAAAAATGCTCAATTTCGATTTCGAAACTCTGGCGTTAAATCGAGTTTGGTTTGCAAATGGAGGGTGATATCACGACTTGTTGGAGGTGCGGAAGTTCGCCAGAACGTTGGCGAGGGGTTGTGCACGTGTACGGTGCAGGGGGGGTTGTGTTGTTGGAGAGTTACTCGAGTCGTTACTCGAGTTAAGAGGTCGATTGCTTCGGGTTTGTGATCGAGTGCGTGAGAGGGTTTCCTGATGCTTAAATCTATACTTAAGTTTAAACTAACTTACTGAAAAAAAAGGGAAGAAGAAGAAGGAGTACGAGAGGTGACTCGGGGAAAGTTAGTGGGAAACTCGAAGTGTTACTCGAGTTAAATCAGAGGAAGTTCTCGGGTTGTGTTTTTCAACTACAACATTATAAAAGTAAAATTAAGTAGATTGTTTCTCAACAAATTTTAAGCACTGTAAACTTAATAAAGGTTTAACAATTTAAGTTAAGATTTTATTTCAAGTTTTAATTAATTAACATTAAAGTCTATTTTTGTAATAGTAATAAATTGACTTCGAAATAATCAAAGGAATTTTTAAATGTTAAATTAGATAAATAACAAATTGTTTGGAAAGCAATAAAAAAATGATTAGATTAATAATTATAATTAACTAAGTAATTAAGAATTTATATTGTAATTAGGGATTGGTTAATTAATAATTTAGTATCTAATTAATTGAAATTTTTTTAATAAATAAGGTGGATTAAGATTTAATTTATCGTTAAGGATAATTGATCATTGATTAAAATAATGATGTGGTTAATTCACTTAAACCACATTGGAAAATAATTAACTATTGTTGTGCACTGGATAGATATTCTTGTTGTGATTATGATACTATGTGATATGAATTGCTTTGTGCTAAACTGTGATTTGTGATTTGTTCCTGTATTTATGTGAAAAACCTTTTGCCCGTAAACAGCATTTAAATTTCGATGCGACAGGGAGTCGGATTTCAGTTAGTTATCCGAAACCCACATCGAATCCTGAATGTGAATCTTTGTGATTGATACATCCGTGTTTTAAAATTAAGCGCTCACTATTCGGATTAGCCGGGAGAGGACTTTGTGTCATATAACCCATTCCGAATAGTGATACGACGTAAATGGATAGCATTCGAAGACCGGCGTTGAAGACCGGGTGTTTGCGAGAACGATAGGATAACCTATCGATTGTCTCTACACTGAGTAGCTACGGTATAGAGATTTCCTAAGTGATGGGAAGTCCGATCGGGATTGTGAATACCCGGATTGCAAGGGCTTCTTTGGAAGTGCCTTCGGTTCTGTTCGAACCCGGAACAGACTTGTATGGTTGTATGTCTGACATTACACTTTGAGATATAAAGCTGATTTCTTTGAAATACATCTCTGTTTGGTGGCGGAGAATTTATTCTCTTAGCTTAACACCCTTCTCTTGGACGTACGAGCTCAGAGGTTATGTAGTTGAAGGTTATCGGTGATATACTCCCAATTTGGTAGTATTACATGCTAAGTGTTGCTGTGTGTTGCTGATCATTTGTCAATCAAAGCAAGGCTTTGTGAAAAGCGTAGCTTTGTGGGCGAGACCTCATCGAGCCTCACAAACCGGAAATGGTCGGAATAGGAAAGATGCGGCAAGGTTATGAGGGTCGCACCCTTTAGGGTATGTCATTTCCTTCTGGAAAAAGTTGGTATCATGGTATGGAGTCCATATGCTTTACCTGTGTGGTTGCATCAATCTCATTTACTGTGTGATTGTTGTTTTCTAATCGAGGATCCTCGGATAAAGGTCGCAAACGACCGGGGGGTGGCATACTCGTGTAGTAGTTACCTAGTAAGAGGTAACCCGGTCTTGTGTTGGCAGAGAACTAGTTAGTTCTCGGGACGTCCCTCCAGAGGCGTACCCATGTGGCAGTAGGAATTTCCTTAGCCTGACCATTTGTTGGAAATCCAAAGAAACAATACGAGCCCTTTACGATTGCAATTTGTATAACCTGTCACCTCAGGTGGCAGCTATAGTAGGCATAATTTAATGGTACCTATGCTGGCTAAGATTAATATTATATTTTCGAAAGGATTTTCACACTATGCACTAGTAACAATATTAAAAGAATTTTTCTCGTATTAAGCATATTTGACTATCATAAGAAGAAATCTCCTCCAAGTCTGCGATTGCATTGTGTGTGTGGCGGGAGGTCTTATAGTAGTTTCATTTTTCAAAAGCATATCGGATTTCTCTTTTGAACTGTTTTATTTCAAACAACTGTTTTGTTTACTCATACCAGTCTCATGACTGACCCGGAGTTTATTGTTTCTTTTCTAAACTCTGGGTGCCCATCATTTCCACACGGGAAGCCTAGTAGAAGGTTTCCGTATTCTGGTGTTAGCGGTATTTTGGAGACTTTTACCTTGGAGATATTTTGGAAGCTTTTTGGATCACCAGGTGCTTAGTTATGGATATTCACTCTCGCTTCATTCTCTTGAAGACTTTTGCATGTGATCACTGTTGTACTATTATGATGTTTTCCTTGGAGTTGTGGCATATGTATTATGATACTCTGATGTAGTAGTGGACATTATAATGATGTTGTATTTATGATGTAATGTATGATATTCCGTTTATTTCCGCTATTTATATTCATCTGATGTTGTTATAAGCTCCGTCGAACTGAAGTTTGACGTTTGAATATCTGACAGTCGAATACAAGTAAGGTATTTGATGTTGATTTTCGAATGCTGGATTTCAGGATCGTGACATTTGGTATCAGAGCTGAAGGTTGAGTAACAACTTTAGCTATGGAGTTTAACACATTAGATGGCTCATTAGAGATTGGGTGAAGTATACCCTAGAATGAGTATAACTAGGGACCGAAACCTTGAATTTTCCTAGTCTATTTCTTTTAACTGTTGATATTCCTTGAGGTATTTTGTCCGTGGATCTAAATCCAGTTTTTTTACTAATTACAGATAGTAAGAATGAGCGGACGAAGAGGAAGAGCTAGGGGTCCAGGAAATGCCACAACAGCTAATCAAATTCCCCTAACAGCAGAAGCAGCAATACCTGCTCAGAATCAGCCAAATCTGGCTGATTTGTATAAGAGCTTCTTGAGGCTTGGTGGTAAGCCATTCACCGGCAAGGAGTCTATTGTTGAGGCCCAAGCTTGGATCAGATCGAGTGAAAGAATTTTTAAAGGGCTAAAGTTGGAAGATGATCAAATGTGACTAATAGCTTCTTGGCAACTTCAAGAAGAAGCCTTAGCATGGTGGGAGACAGTCATTATAGATAAGCCAGAAGCGAGTTTACTTGGGAGAGATTTAAAGAAGTATTTGAGAAGTGCTATATGCCATCGGCTGGTATTTCTCGAATGTACCAGGAATTTATGGACTTGAAGCAAGGAAGTTTGTCATTTGAGGAGTATCTAAACAAATTCAATGAATTGTCTCGTTTCGGTCCAGAATTGGTGAACACGCCTCTAAAGAAAAATAAAAGGTTCATTCGTGGGATGAATAAGAAGTTCCACGAAAGGATGACTGGCCACGTAAAAGAGTCTTTTTCTGATCTTATCGATATGGGGTATAGGTATGCTACTTTGGATATGCAAGAGGTCCCGAAGGAGGGAGGAAATACGAGCAATCCAAATTGGAAAAAGAGGAAGTTTGGAGGCAAGAAACCATGGCAGGGTAAGGAGAAAAAGAAGAGTAATCAAGGAAGCTCGGCAGAGAATGTTACTTGCTTTAATTGTTCGGAAAAAGGGCATTACTCAACTAATTGTACGAAGCCTATGAAACAAGTGAATCAACCTGTACAAGCAAAACCCAGGAAATGCTATTACTATCAGAGGCTGGGACATGAAATCAAAGACTGCCCAACAATGAAGCAAGCTCAGACAGCAAAGGTGTACACAGTCAAAGATAAACCTACAACTTCTAAAGCAGGAAAGGGGAAGGGAGTTCTGGAAGGTAACCTTACTATTTATGATAGATTTGTTAGAATTTTGTTTGATACTGGTGCTACATATAGTTTTATCTCTCAACAAGCTGTAAATGAATTAAACCTTGAACCTGATTTTGTCGACGAGCCAATTTGCGTAAAGAATCCAGTAGGAGGCCCCGCGAACCTTTGTCTTCAATGTAGAGATGTTCCTATCTCATATTCTTGTTACCAATTCCCTATCGGTCTCTTTGTCCTTGATTTTAATGAGTTTGAAGTCTTACTCGGAATGGATTGGCTAACAAAATACGAAGCTAAATTGGATTGTAACAATCGATTGATTTCAATCAAAACCAAATTTGGAGATTCCATTGAGATTTCTTGTGAGGACCCTAGTCCTAAAAGAGATGGGTTGATGTATAACTTGGGTATCCCGAACCCAGTTTGGAGTCCATACCCATTGTTAAAGATTTTCCAGACGTGTTCGAAGAAGTGAAATCCTTACCTCCACATCGAGAAATATAATTCAGAATTGACCTAGTACCCAATGCTCGTCCTGTCGTTCACGCAAGTCGCAAGATGGCACCCAGAGAAAGAATTGAACTAGTCAAGCAAACTGATGATTTGCTAAGCAAAGGATTAATTCGTCCTAGTGTTTCTGAATGGGGTTCAGCCGTCGTGTTTGTTGCTAAATCGGACGGATCTTTGAGATTGTGTGTAGACTACCGCGATCTCAATAAGCAGACTCTCAAGAATAAATTTCCTCTTCCTAGAATTGATGATCTGTTTGATCAATTGCACGGCGCTCGTTTCATTTCGAAGATGGATCTAGCCCAGGGATTCCATCAATTACGAATTGCCGAAGATTGTGTTCATTTGACCGCCTTCAGGGGTCCTAATATGTTCTACGAATGGTTAGTCATGCCTTTCGGGCTAACCAATGCTCCAGCATACTTCGTAGATCTTATGACCCGTGTGTTCCGGGAGTATTGAATGAATTTGTACTTGTATTTATTGATGATATCCTGATTTATTCCAAAACCGAAGAGGAGCATGCTGAACATCTCAGGATTGTTTTGGAGATATTAAGAAGAAATATCATATTCGCCAAATTTTCTAAATGCCATTTTTGGGTCAAAGAGGTTAAATTTCTTAGCCATATTGTTAATGAAGAAGGAATTTCTGTTGACCCTAGCAAGATTTCATCTATTCTAGACCAGAAGCGACCCACAACTCCGAAAGAAGTTCGAAGCTTTTTGGGTTTAGCAGGTTATTACCGGAAGTTTGTTCAGGACTTTTCTAAGATAGCTAGTCCGTTGACTAAGCTAACAATGAAGAATGCAAAATTTAATTGGACTCCGAAATGCGACGAAGCTTTCAGGAGTTGAAGAAGAAATTAACCACCGCTCCTGTTCTCGCTATTATTAACGGGAATCAGGGTTTATCTGTTTATACTGACGCTTGTGGTGATGGGGTAGGTGCAGTATTAATGCAGAAAGGGAAGGTGATTGCCTACGCAAGTAGACAATTACGACCGCACGAGAGAAACTATCCAACACATGATTTGGAGCTTTTAGCTGTTATTTTCGCCTTAAAGATCTGGCGACATTATCTTCTGGGTAAGAATCCTCTTCAGCTTTTTTAAAAGAAAATTTCAAAATTCAATTTAACTTAATATATACTAAATAAATCCTTCTTGTTTAGGTGAAAAATTCGAATTATTCACCGACCACAAATCTTTGAAATACCTCTTCACCGAGAAATATTTAAATCTGCGACAATAACGTTGGTTAGAATTTCTGGCATCTTATGATCTGGATATTCTGTATACACCCGGGAAGGCCAATGTAGTTGCCGGCGCCTTGAGTAGGAAGCATGCTATTCTTGCTCACCTTGTCATTGCTCCTACTCTTCTTGAGAAGATCACCAGCAAACAAAAAGAAGATGAGTTTCTTCATCAAATTTATGAGAAAACGCATCGTGGTGAAAATACTAGTTTTGAAGTCGACGACAATAAGGTTATAAGATTGAAAGGAAGAATTTGTGTCCCAAATATTCTGGAGCTGAAACGTGAAGTTTTGGACGAAAGTCACAAGTCTAAACTTAGCATCCATCCAGGAGTCAATAAGATGTATAGAGATATCAAAAAAACTTTCTAGTGGAAGATAATGAAAAGGGACATATCTATATATGTGAGTCGCTGTGCTACTTGCCAACAAATTAAAAGCGATCAAAAGAAAATGGCGGGTTTACTTCAGCCTTTAGAAGTACCGAAGTGGAAATGAGACCAAGTATCGATGGATTTCATCGATGGGTTGCCTCGTTCTCGGAGAGGCAATGAAGCAATTTGGGTCATTGTGGACCGTTTGACTAAGACAACCCACTTCTTGCCAGTAAAATCTACCCGCACGGCAGCAAGCTTAGCCGCGTTATATGTGAAAGAAATTGTCCGTCTCCACGGTATTCCTAGCAGTATAGTGAGTGATCGTGACCCGATCTTCACTAGTAGATTTTGGGAGGCATTTCAAGACGCATTAGGAACAAAACTGAATTTCAGCACTGCTTATCACCCACAGTCTGATGGGCAGACCGAAAGGGTTAACCGAATTTTTGAAGACCTATTGCGTGCTTGTATACTTGATTTTGGTGGTTCTTGGGAGGACCATTTACATCTGGTCGAGTTCTCTTATAACAACAGCTATCAGGCCAGTATAAAAATGGCTCCTTTTGAAGCTTTATATGGTCGTCCATGTCGATCACCCGCATGCTGGATCGAGGCAGGTAATAGACTCGTTCTTGGACCAGATATGATTAAAGAAGCCACTGAAAAAGTTGATTTTATACGAAAGAAGTTAATAACTGCTCAAAGCCGCCAAAAGAGCTATTATGATCGCAGAAGAAGAGATTTGGAATTTCAAGTTGGAGATTCTGTTTTTCTCAAAGTATCTCCAATGCGAGGTGTATTGAGATTCGGAAAAACCGGTAAGCTGGCACCACGGTATATTGGTCCTTTTCCTATTCCGGAGAGGATCGGTTCTTTAGCTTATCGAGTATAGCTGCCCAGCTGGTTGTCTGGTGTCCATGATGTGTTTCACATTTCTTGTCTTTGGAAGTATGTACACGATCCAGCCTGTATTGTTGAAGAAGCTGCTCAACAGGATCTCGAAATCACTCCAAATTTAACAGTCAGAAGAGAACCAATCAAGATTGTCGATTGTGATGAAAAGCACTTGAGAAACAAAGTTGTAAAACTGGTTAAAGTGTAGTGGAGTGGCGATCCAAAGGACTGCACTTGGGAAACTGAAGATGGTATGAAGAAATCATATCCCAATTACAGAGTGGATATCTCGGCTTAAACTGGTAAGCCATTTCTCTATCTTTTTCTGAATTCGTATATTCTTTGTTATTTTTCTCTCTTTTTCAAATTTCGAGGACGAAATTTTCTTAAGGAGGGGATATTGTAACATCCCAGAATTTATTAATTTGAATTTAGTGACTTATTTGAATTTTTTGAAATTTAATTTGAAAAGTTTCAGAAGAAATGAAATATAAACAAATATACTTACAATATAATATATATATATATATCAACACTATAAATTATGAAATTTACACAAGTAAATAAATATATAAGTTAGAAATGGAAATTAATATATACATAAGACAAATTATAAAAATAAAATAAATACATACATAAATTCAAACAATATGTATACAAGGAGGTAATAGGAAAAAAAATGTATGCAAGAAAGAAAATATCTCTACAAACAAAAATAAAAAGTACATACCAAAAATTCAAATAGCATGAGTATGTAAACGAGAAAGGAAGCATAGGCATTAAATGAAAATCATATCAGCCTCTATATGGAAGAAAAAAAATCTCTGAAAAATGTACAAATAATTTAAAAAGGTACAACTAATATCTTGTCTCAGTTTGGTGCTAAAGCCTGCACATTTCTTTTATCTATACATCCTCTATACCAGTTCGTTTATCAACTTAGTAAGCCTAGAAAAAAAACAAAAAAACATCACTATTTGTTTCACAAATTCAAATTCAGTTATACAACAAAAACAGAATTTAGAGGAATCAAACTGCAGGCTGAGTAAACACAAGAGTGCTCTCTGTTTCAACTATATTTGGGTGAGTAAACATTTAACCTTAAAATTCAAAGTAATGAATGCTGGAATATGAGAGTTCTAAATGATATTGTGTTATATGAATATATCAATGTATGTTTTATGTCATCTCTGTTTTTTCCCAGTCCAGAGTTCAATCAAGGAAAAATTTAAACTTTACTGCCCAAATCTCTGATAGATTTCAAATCTTCAACAAATAGGTTGGTTTAAACATCATCTATGAGCTAAATTTTGTTTTAGGCTTGATCATGAAAAGTTCAACCCTGTAAACTTGGTTTTACAGTGAAAACAAAATCATATGATAAATTCGAGTATTTTAAATTATCAACTTGATTGCATAACTTGAATCTTCACTGCAAATGATGATTTTTAAGACGAAAATGGAAAATTTTAATTGCTTAGGTTGCATGCAGTTCATTGTTGAACGAGACTTGCATTTTGATCGATTTCCGATCATCGAACAAATTTTAGATGTTAAGATTTTTCTTGAAGCTTGATTGGCCATAGACGATCTCAGGAAAATTACTAGAAAATTTTTCTAGTGTATAGATTGGTGGGACGAGGTGAATATAGGGTTTGTATTCAAGTTTTTGATGCTCCTGGAAACAAGGTGATTTCACTACCTCGGATGCACCGAGTTGCACGCACTCCAGGGAAACGTTAGAGTAGGGGTTTGAGGTGATGTGGCCGAAGTCGTGGCGTCGCTGGTGGTCTGAGCAACCGCGGCGAGGTGTTTTGCTGAGGGTAGTTCGAGTTATAGTGTTGAGAAAAATGCTCAATTTCGATTTCGAAACTCTGGCGTTAAATCGAGTTTGGTTTGCAAATGAAGGGTGATATCACGACTTGTTGGAGGTGCGGAAGTTCGCCAGAACGTTGGCGAGGGGTTGTGCACGTGTACGGTGCAGGGGGGGTTGTGTTGTTGGAGAGTTACTCGAGTCGTTACTCGAGTTAAGAGGTCGATTGCTTCGGGTTTGTGATCGAGTGCGTGAGAGGGTTTCCTGATGCTTAAATCTATACTTAAGTTTAAACTAAATTACTGAAAAAAAAGGGAAGAAGAAGAAGGAGTACGAGAGGTGACTCGGGGAAAGTTAGTGGGAAACTCGAAGTGTTACTCGAGTTAAATCAGAGGAAGTTCTCGGGTTGTGTTTTTCAACTACAACATTATAAAAGTAAAATTAAGTAGATTGTTTCTCAACAAATTTTAAGCACTGTAAACTTAATAAAGGTTTAACAGTTTAAGTTAAGATTTTATTTCAAGTTTTAATTAATTAACATTAAAGTCTTTTTTTGTAATAGTAATAAATTGACTTCAAAATAATTAAAGGAATTTTTAAATGTTAAATTAGATAAATAACAAATTGTTTGGAAAGCAATAAAAAAATGATTAGATTAATAATTATAATTAACTAAGTAATTAAGAATTTATATTCTAATTAGGGATTGGTTAATTAATAATTTAGTATCTAATTAATTGAAATTTTTTAATAAATAAGGTGGATTAAGATTTAATTTATCGTTAAAGATAATTGATCATTGATTAAAATAATGATGTGGTTAATTCACTTAAACCACATTGGGAAATAATTAACTATTGTTGTGCACTGGATAGATATTCCTGTTGTGATTGTGATACTATGTGATATGAATTGCTTTGTGTTGAACTGTGATTTGTGATTTGTTCCTGTATTTATGTGAAAAACCTTTTGCCCGTAAACGGCATTTAAATTTCGATGCGACAAGGAGTCGGATTTCAGTTAGTTATCCGAAACCCACATCGAACCCTGAATGTGAATCTTTGTGATTGATACATCCACGTGTTTTAAAATTAAGCGCTCACTATTCGGATTAGCCGGGAGAGGACTTTGTGTCATATAACCCATTCCGAATAGTGATACGACGTAAATGGATAGCATTCGAAGACCGGCGTTGAAGACCGGGTGTTTGCGAGAACGATAGGACAACCTATCGATTGTCTCGACACTGAGTAGCTACGGTATAGAGATTTCCTAAGTGATGGGAAGTCCGATCGGGATTGTGAATACCCGGATTGCAAGGGCTTCTTTGGAAGTGCCTTCGGTTCTGTTCGAACCCGGAACAGACTTGTATGGTTGTATGTCTGACATTACACTTTGAAATGTAAAGCTGATTTCTTTCAAATACATTTCTATTTGGTGGCGGAGAATTTATTCTCTTAGCTTAACACCCTTCTCTGGGACGTACGAGCTCAGAGGTTATGTAGTTGAAGGTTATCAGTGATATACTTCCAATTTGGTAGTGTGACATGCTAAGTATTGCTGTGTGTTGCTGATCATTTGTTGATCAAAGCATGGTTTTGTGAAAAGCGTAGCTTTGTGGACGAGACCTCATTGAGCCTCACAAACAGGAAATGGTCGAAACAGTAAAGATGCGGCAAGGTTATGAGGGTCGCACCCTTTAGGGCATGTCATTTCCTTCTGGAAAAAGGTGGTGTCATGGTATGGAGCCCATACCTGTGTGGTTGCATCAATCTCATTTACTGTGTGATTGTTGTTTTGTAATCGAGGATCCTCGGATAAAGGTCGCAAACGACCGGAGGGGGTGGCATACTCGTGTAGTAGTTACCTAGTAAGAGGTAACCCGGCCTTGTGTTGGCAGAGAGCTAGTTAGTTTTCGGGACGTCCCTCCAGAGGCGTACCCATGTGGCAGTAGGAAGTTCCTTAGCCTGACTATTTGTTGGAAATCCAAAGAAACAATACGAACCGTTTACGATTACAATTTGTATAACATGTCACCTCAGGTGGAAGCTATAGTAGGCATAATATAATGGTACATATGCTGGCTAAGATTAATATTATATTTTCGAAAGGATTTTCACACTATGCACTAGTAACAATATTAAAAGAATTTTTCTCGTATTAAGCATATTTGACTATCATAACAAGAAATCTCCTCCAAATCTGCGATTGCATTGTGTGTGTGGCGGGAGGTCTTATGGTAGTTTCATTTTTTAAAAGCATATCGGATTTCTCTTTTGAACTGTTTTATTTCAAACAACTGTTTTGTTTACTCATACCAGTCCCATGACTGACTGACCCGGATCGAGTTTATTGTTTCTTTTCTAAACTCTGGGTGCCCATCATTTCCACACGGGCAGCCTAGTAGCAGGTTTCCGTATTCTGGTGTTAACGGTATTTTGAGGACTTTTACCTTGGAGATATTTTGGAAGCTTTTTAGATCACTAGGTGCTTAGTTATGGATATTCACTATCGCTTCATTCTCTTGAAGACTTTTGCATGTGATCACTGTTGTACTATTATGATGTTTTCCTTGGAGTTGTGGCATATGTATTATGATACTCTGATGTTGTAGTGGATATTATAATGATGTTGTATCTATGATGTAATGTATGATATTCAGTTTATTTCCACTGTTTATATTTATCTGATGTTGTTATAAGCTCCGCCGAACTAAAGTTTGATGTTTGAATATTTGGCAGTCGGATACAAGTAAGGTATTTGACTTTTGCAAGACCGGAATCAAGCACTGTAGTATCTCTGGCCTCACTGAAAACTGATGATGGGCTTGGAGCATAACATGACGACAGAAAGAGTTGCAAAGGAAATAAACAAAGCAAAAAACAGGGTTAATTTGGTCAGAAAAAATAATGATTTTGTCCTCAAAATTTAATCGAAGTTGGTAATAATGCCTTAATAACAAGGATGCACGCAAAAATGTCCTGCAAACTTAATTATGCGAAGCTGTAACCTAGAAACTCATTCCAACCTGTGCATTGTCACTGGGACCTAATTTCCAGTTTTAAATATACATTGTAACCGAGACAAAGGTAAAACTCAAAGTTAAGACTAACGGAACCACAATATTTTTTTTTGACTTATTCATGAATTTCGCATAATAATCGGTGAGCTCGGTCAAACCTTGCTTTAACGTTTTTTCTTTAAACAATTAAAATAGGAAAGTAGTTGTGAAATAGCTTGACCTTTTCGTATGTATTTGCATTGACGTGTTTCTTTTTTCGCTTACAGTTTTGGCATTGCAATTCCTTTTTGCATTCCGTTTTCTCCATCACTCCATGCATCATCCGCTTTTAGACTTTACTATAATACATGCTCTCATATTCTCAGTAGCTTTTTTACTTATCCCATCTTCTCACGGGCATCCTAGTTGTGGAGAGACGGGCTTAGCTTCACATGGTCTGGATCGATGTTCAAAGGTTAGTTGGGGTTGTCGTGATCATGGTTAGGTGGAGGTTTGTGCTTCATTGCCAAGAGTTTGTCTATCCATCTCAACTGCTTTGGCTGTCCTTTTCAATCATCATTTATTTGTAATCCTGGAGTACAAATTCCATAATTCCTAGCATCAATGTACAAAACAAATAAAATCAGAATTAGCAATAATATTTTCCACAATACAATTACGGATTCAAACCCAACCGATAATAAACAAAGAAGGTTCAATATATTTTATTTAACGTCTACAATTTCAACTCTTCCTTTCATTTTCATCCAAATCATTCAAAGTTGGACCAAGTTCCTCACCCCTGTATCATTTTCAATCGAAATCATTTACTCTGATAAAACTGCATAAGTCGTCCATCTTTTAAATTATTATTATTATAAAACTGAAATGTCCAACTTGAAAAGAACGTGATAATAAATAGGTGGAATAAATACATTTGTCCCTTTTCAATATCGCTTATTTACCAATCTATCTATACAAACTCCACAACCCCTTGTATCAATGTACAAACCCAATGAACTTCAACAATAAAACATCACCTTAACACATAAAATCATGAATCTCAACCTAACTAAAATTAAACAAACGAGTACATCATCCGTATATTCAATGTGTAAAACTTCAACTCTTCCTTCCATTTTCATTCAAATCAATCAAACTAGGACTAGGTGCCCTCATCACTTGCCCATTCCCAATCTCAACTGAGACAAACTCATCTCCGGAACTACCACCGCGGTCCATCTCACCTCTAGCCGTCCCTTCCCTATCCAACGGCTCAACCGCTCTCCTCCTATCCGCCCTCAAATTCATCATAAACGAACCATCCTCGTCTTCCTCCCCTTCATAAAAATTCCCAGTCCTCACCTCCTGCGCCAACGAACACGACCAACAAAACAGCCACTGGAAACAGTCCGTTACAGTCGGATATCCACAACAGAACCTGTTGCCCGGTAGCTTAAACTTCTTCCTCATCTGAATCCTCCAGTACCCTCCATACAAAAAGCAACAAAAGCACAACACACATCCACTAATGCCCACCACATACTTCAACGTGTAGTCGCTTATCTTCAGCACCGAAACACTGAAAACAACAATAGGTCCTACACAGAACAGCACGAAGGTCGCTATATGGACATACATATTGCCAAAGCCCAACCTTTCCATATTCCATCCAAAAACACAAAAATTGCAGAAGAACGACAAATACGCGACTGTAACATCGTCCCAGCAGTCAAAAAGGCCACCTACCCATTCGGGCTCAGTCAAAACCACGCTAACCTGCCTTCTGGTTTGAGCTTCTCCTAGCGTTACAGACTCAGCCGCACTTACTTCTTCAATTTCAGATTTCTTACCAAGTGGACTGAACACTGTCCATAAAAACGCTGTAATGGGAGCAGCAATACCGACTCCAATGAAGGTGTTGGTAGCCCAATCGGGCCTGTTATCGCTCGTCCAACCCCAGTACAAAGCGCAGAGAGCGTACTGTGACAAGCATGTGATGTGAAGAAGGATTATGACTAGTCCTATGTGGAAACGATCATGTGGCTTTATAGATGGGACTTTGCAGTAGGTCATTCTTAGTTCTACGGCGTTTTTAGGCAGCCATTTGCACAGAAGAACGAGGTGGTGAAAAAGATTTGGATGTTGGTACAAGCACATGATTGTGAAGAGGGCGTTCACTATTTGGTTAGCTATTTCGGTCCATTTTGTTCTTGTGTCTTTGTTTTTAATGGCGGAGTCCAGGAAGCCGAGCATTAGTAGGCCGAGGATGACTATACCAACTGCTACGAAGATGAACCATATGAAAAGGGCTACGTTCATGGGGTTTCTTAGCCAATTTTTTGAGTAGGCAAGCATGGCTTGCCATTTGAACTTCCGTACGAAAGGAACTCTGAATCTTCGACGTCGGGTAGTTTCTTGATCAGAAGAGTCTGCTTCGGTTGGTGCTGAGTTTTGCTTTCTTCTGAATTTTAGGAACCAGTTTTTGGCTGGTTTGGCTTTGAGGAAATCAAGAAATCTTTGCTTACGGTTTCTTTTGCTGATCAATCCTCTTTCCACACCGGGAATGTAAATTGGAATGAAGTCCTGGAGCTTGGTACTGGTTTCTTCTTTTCTCTCTTCTGAGCTGGAGTTGTCCATTTTTTATGTCAACTAAAGTATTTCTGCTAAAACCAACTGAAAATATTAAGATATGTGTTTAATGCTTTAATATTTACTTTCTGTTATAGCATAGCCGTATTCCTGATCAATTATGTATACATATATTTGGTTCATCTTCTCGGTACTCAAATCTAATTATTAGTTAAAGTGCCATAATATTTTGGCAAGATGATATCCTATGTGAATAAAATATATATCTTATATTCACTAACTAAGCTAAAATGAACATTAGGATCTCAATTCAATTCTCAAGTGAAATTCAAATAATCAAAACCAAGAAAAAAGCAAGTTCATGAACATATCAATGGAATCAAAAAGAGAAAATGAAAATAATATTAGTACCTCTTGTTAGCAAGAATGAATCCTTCAAGCCGCCACAATTATCTTTTTAGTTACAAAACCATGTGTATGTATATATATTATGAGATTCCAAAGCTAGATAATTCATTATAAGAAAAGTAGTAATAGATTGTGAAGACTAATACATTTGAATATTGAACGGGTCAGAAAAGAGGGTTGTCCTGGGAAAATAGTACATTTGTTCATGTGAGCTATTTCGTATAGATAATGCAATGATAATGTGTTCACATTTCTTTGTTTTGACATTTGCACGTAGAAGGTACTCAGTAGCTAGTATTAGTTGACCAGTCTCACATTGTAGACTAATAATTACAGCTTTGCCACATTGCTGACTTTTGTTTAATAATAGATCAGCTGAGTTTTTAAGCATTCAGGCAGAAATGAATAAACCATTGATTGGTGTTTCCATGGCAACCCAGCAGTAAAATATAGACTTTAGTTATATAATATATAGATAGACTTTACCGATAAAACAAATTTTTTTCCTCGATGTTAACAAAAATCTCCAATTGAAAATCAATTGATAATTAACGAATTAATAACTCTCAAAACTTGTTAACAATTTCCATCTACTACAAGTGAACTTAAAAGTTACTCCTATCATAAATGGTCATCTAAATTAGTCAATTCATTTTTCAGACATGGTGCTTTCACTAAAATTATATAATGCTATTTTCATATACCTCTTGGTAAACAAATGGTAGCGGCTAGCTACGTATGTATTGGTTTAAGTTCGATACGATTATAAGATTATAAATGGTGGACGATGCGGTAAAATGTCTATCCCGGATCCAATCACGAATTGCGGAAATAATGAATCGATGAAACAAGATAAACTGATGAATTGATGATACCCAAGTGCCCAAATCCGTTGATCTCTCGAGATACCGGATTCTAGCTATCTTCAACACGTTGATCGCGCACGATACCGCGTTAGAAGATCTACGATTCTTCGACGTTGATCTCGCGTACGAGATTCCGTGAATCGGTTTCAAACTCGTTGATTCGAGTGCACTCGAATATCCGAAGTTGGAGAAAGGAGATCACACTCAACTTCCAATTTTGATGGAGACACAAAGCTCTCAACAAATTTTATTCAAAATTCAACTCACTTTTACAAATGACAACACACCCCTATTTATAGGGAAAGTACAACACCACACGACTCAACACAATTACAACACGACTTAACAAACAAACAAACGACTCAAGAAAATACAAACATTCAATGACTCAACAATACACAGCGACTTAAGAAAATAAAATACAAACGACTTAACGACATACGACTTATCAAACAATGTGACGTAAGCAAGTAACGACCTAAACAAGCACGGCAGCGACCTAAAAACAGTAATTCACGACTTAAGATCTCAACAGCAAGAAATCAGCGACATAAAGAAGCTCGTTCGCGACCTAGGCTAGAGCGACATAAGAAGGAGTGACCTAGGGTTTCGCCGCGACTTAAGGAGGAGCGACATAAGGATCTCGCGACATAAGGCTGGAGCGACCTAGGGTTTCGCCGCGACTTAAGGAAGCTTCGCGACTTAAGGAGATGAGCGA
The DNA here is from genome assembly GCA_030737815.1 of Allium fistulosum. NCBI lineage: Eukaryota > Viridiplantae > Streptophyta > Magnoliopsida > Asparagales > Amaryllidaceae > Allium > Allium fistulosum. Next base: position 393,351,465 of record CM060901.1, read on the forward strand.
CCCACGACTTAAGGTAGCTTCGCAACCTACTGGAAGCATCCCGGAGCGACGTATGATGGATCGGAGTGACGCGACTTAGGGTTTGGTTGATTTCGCGACTTACGATTTCGCGACTTAAGATATGCGCTGCATCATCCTCCCCTGGTTGAAAAGAATTCGACCCGAATTCACACTTTGTCCTTCTTCGAGACGCTGTCTTCCATTCATTATCTGGTCTGATGCGGCTCTGGTGATAACCACTCTTGAGATTGATCTTGTCTTTGACCTTTTGAAGATGCGGCTCGACATAAGGAACGCATGGCATAAAGCAGACGTGACATTAGGTAGGCGACATAAGGAAGTGATCTTAGGGAGATGACATCATGATGCTTGTGCCAATAGGAAGGTGTGATATAGAACCAAAACGTGACGAAAATGCGAGACGATATAAGGACGTTTAAAATCGCGGAGCGACTTAGGAAGTTACGACCGAAGAAGTGTGATGACTCATGCCCAGATTCTTGTCTTTCCTTATCTCGTTCAGGTGTATCATCATTTAGAACCTTCCCTTGATGTGTTGCAACAATTTCCCCTATTTGAAATGAATTCCCACTCGCTTCTTCTTTGACATGTTTATTTTCATGAAACGGTTTCAAGCAGTTGACGTTGACAACGTCAGCAGTGCGGACATGATCAGGCAACTCCAACTGACAATCATTCTCTTCCTCCTGTCTTTTCATCTCTTCCTGTTCTTTCAGATTTACAAGATCATACGATCCCCGCAGTAAAATAGCATCTGGTACTAGTTCAGTTTGATGCTGAATGTCCTGTAGTGGTGGTAACTCTTCGGGTAATTCCTCAGGATATTCGACTTCAGACTCATCGAATTATGATCCAACTTCCTCAAAAACCTCAAGATCCTTATTTGTTCCTTGTCCGGTCAACACAAACAATTCATTACTATTTTTCACCTTTTCAACAGACTCTTCCAAAAATACAAGACTAGTTTCTTCAAGCAGTTCCTCAGAAATCTCATCTTCAAACTCTTCAAATACTTCAACCTCTTCAGGATTCTCAAAATCAGAACTTTCTCCATCTTCGGATATTCGAGTGCGCTCGAATCAACGAGTTTGAAGCCGATTCACGGAATCTCGTGCGCGAGATCAACGTCGAAGAATCGTAGATCTTTTAACGCGGTATCGTGCGCGTTCAACGTGTTGAAGATAGCTAGAATCTGGTATCTCGAGAGATCAACGGATTTGGGCACTTGGGTATCATCAATTCATCAGTTTATCTTGTTTCATCGATTCATTGTTTCCGCAATTCGTGATTGGATCCAGGATAGATTTGACCGCTGGTTCAGATCTACTTCCGTGCTGCGTCAGTTCGATACGATTATAAATGGTGGACGATGCGGTAAAATGTCGTGGTATTGGTGTTACATCTACGACCATACTTAGCGGGTCTTGGCCCTACCGGGATACCCGAGACACACTAGCGTCGTGTGTGACCGTTAAGTCGTGTTCGGTTGACATGTTGATTAGTAGTTGATAGACTTATCACGTGCTACGTAGCACTATAGTAGAAATATGCTAACTTGTTGGATGTAGGTGGAGATGCAGGATGAGGTATAGTTTCATTAGCTCGTAATATACAATTTTATATTGTACATGATATATTAGCGTATTGGTACTCATTGAATGCGAAGGCTAATGAGAAAGAAGGGGGAAAGGAGAAGCAACAACAAGGTAGTGGTGGTAACGAAGAGACTGAGACGAGAACACAAGAGGAAGGTTCGACCCATTCAGGAACAAGGAGATGGCATCGTGATTTAAATCTCCAAGAAACATTTTTGGCAAATTCATAAAATTGATGTGCTAAACTAAATTTAGTTTATACCTTTAGTGATTGATTGAATGACATTTGATTTCCGATCGTGATTTAAAAATTAAAAAAACAGATCCTGATGTTAGAAAAGGATGACCAATATGGAAGAGATATTGTTGGGCCTTGCTTGAAGGTAAGAAAATTGCAGAACTAAAAAGTGCGGATACAAACAGGAATATCAGCTTGAATTCGGGATCACAGATGCTTATTCCTGTTTCACACAAATTGTCAAGTTTTTATTAGAGGCTTTCTTGACACAGAAAAGTCTTCGTTGTAACAAATTTCAATTCGGCTCATTAAATGCTAACATGACAGCAAGGGAGTTGCTATGGCCCGCTAACAGTAAAAGTTTTGAATACAAAGGTCAGCAACAATACACTCAAACTTACAAAAATCGATCGTCCCCGAGCTAAGATGGCTTAAAATCATCTTCCCTTTGTATCTCCATAGGAAAGGGTGCTTTCACCGAACCATCTTCACTTTTTATAGAAGACTCTTCTTCAATAACAGTAGTCAAATTTGCCTGAGGAGAGTACCCACCTTGAGATTTTTTAGGAGTTGACCCACTTAAAGTACTTGATTTATCCAGATATGATGAATTAGGACTACGTGCAGGAGATAGTATGCCTTGATCACCATCGCTTACTTTCAAACACAGTTTACCGTCTACTACATCATAGTAGTCTGCAGTTCTCACCTCTTGTGCAAGAGAACACCCACAGCAAAACAGCCACAAGAAGCAATCTGAAACCGAAGAATTACCACAAAATGTATATCCTGGTAGGTTAAATCTCTTCCTCAGTTGTATTCTCCAAAAACCACCATACAACAAACCAAAAACGCACAGGAAAAAACCTGTTATTCCCAACGCCTCTCGAACACCTTCATTGTTGATATTAACCGCTGCCAAGTTAAAAATGAAGAAGGGGGCGATACAAAATAGAAGAAAGGTCGCTATATGTACATACATGTTACCAAATCCTAGCCTCTGCATATTCCATCCAAATACACAGCATGTGCAGAAAAACGAAAGATATGCAACAGATATATCATCCCATATATCAAATATTCCACCAATCCATTTGGGTGCAGTATCCGCTACTCTTTGATCATCTCTTGCTACGAAAGAATATTTCTTTTCAAGAGACTTCGTTCTTATATCTGTAGCTTCCCCTTGTGCTTCTTGATCGACGTCTGTTTCGTATTCTTTTCCAAGAGGACTAAGAATATTGTATACACTGGCAAATGCTGGTGCACCAATAGCTACTGAAATGCATATACCAACTCCAATGGGAGGCCGTTTAGATCTTGTATATCCTAAATTTAGGCCACATAATGCATATTGTGCAAAGCAATTTAAATGGAGGAGGACTATGACAACCATCATATGGACCCATTCATTAGGTTTGTAAGTACCATTTTTGCAGTAAACCTTTCTCAGCTTCAGAATATCGTCATTTCTCCACCTACATAAAAGCACAAGATGATAGAATCTTTTTGGATGTTGATAAAGGCACATGAGAGTGAATAATGCATTTAATATTTGGTTATTGACTTCAAACCAAGTATCTCTTTGTGATTTCTTTGGTATAGCATTGTTTAACATTCCAGTCATTACCAGAAATAATATAGCTCCAGAAACAGTTACGCAAAGAACCCAGACTAACAGAGCCATGTTCATAGGATTTCTTGCCCACTGCTTGCAAAGTTCTCTCAGGGAGACCCAGTCAATTTTTTTCATTAAATATCTTATAGATCGTTGTTCCAGAGACGGAACTGTTTGTGAAAATTCATCTCTTTCCTTGGCAATTCTACGAAATTTGGCTGATGGAGAAGGATCAAATTTTTTCTGTTTAGTATTACTTGATAACTTTTCTACAGTGTTTGAGTATGAATCTTTGTGCTTTTTGTCTACAAGATCGCTTTGATGTGATATGATCTGAACGGAAATTTGATCGTTGTTCTCACGGTTTGCTGTAGTGCTCACGTCAAAGTCTTCTTGAATTTCATTAGCATGTTTTTCTTCGCTAACTGATACCATTGACCCTTTGTGGTTGGACAAAAATGTAATATTCTCCAAATACTTGCCTTTATTCTATAGACATAGATGTGATTGTGAACTCGAACTCATTCTGAAAGCATAACATCCTACTGGAGAAGTAGTACTGCAGCTCCTAAAAAATAACCAGATAAATTATTCAGGCACAATTATTTTGAGTCATAAGAATTACTAAAGATAATTCTGTAATGATGATGATCACAGGGCCGACCTGAAATTTAGGGGGGTATAAGCGGAAGAAAATACGAGGTCCTGAACTTAGTCGTACTCTGCATTGGAATTTCAAAAATGACCTACTGAATATTATTTGTCAAGGTTAGTAAATTTTGCAATGAAGTTAATGTAATAATTGATATTTACAAATGCATATACAAGTGTAGAAAAGATTGGGACCAACTGAATAAGAGCACTGAGCCCATGTTTTTTAGGCTTTATTTATGGGCTGTTTCAGATGATAAGTTATAGTCATATTGAATGTGGCAGGCTCACATCCATGATGGGTTTGAGCTCATCTTAAATTAAGAAATGTATACCTACACCTAATACACATCCAAACAAATCAAGAGGAATTATGGTACCATCAGGATTTAAGATATTAGCTTCTTATCTCAATATTTTATACCACTCAGCTACCTTCTGAGGGTTAAGCATGTATATGGAAAGTCTATTGAGACAAAGCACACATAAGATTTGACACGGTTAATCTCAACTGTTAGATCAACCCTTGATTTCAACGTCAAATGTAAACACAATGAGATCCATCAGTCAAGATAAACACAATGAAATCAAACGACTTCCATTTATAAGGTATAAGGAAGAAAATACGCGCACACACAAAATAATGATATCTAAAACACTGGACTAAACTCCATCGTATTGTCTTTGTCTTCCAAATGTTATGCGATTAGGTCCTCCCTTATCAGTCCAAGAGTACTAAAACATCTAATTCCATTAAAAACATTCATTCTTTGGATTGGTAAGTATGTTTACTTTGAAAAAAGAAAAAAGAAAAAAAATCAAAGCCGATTTTATCGTTCGAACATAACATCTTGAATAGGATTGCTTGAAACAAACAATATAGCACCATCCTCTTTATGTACAATATCTTCCATCTAAAGATAGTAAAGAAGATTCGTAGCATCTATTTTGAAACATAAATGCAATCCATCTGTTCGGAAACATAATTGTAATTTGGTTATTCAGTAAGTTTTAATCTGAAAATATAGCAAAGGACAATATTTTTTTATGACCACAATCTTTTTCTTTATGACCTAAAAGTTTAGGTTAATCTATTAACTTGGCACTTGTTCAATTCATCTCTACAAAAAATATATAATCATTTTGACATATGCCTTGGACAGAAATCCCTGGGAGTCTGGGACATCATCAGCAGACCCGGCCCTAGGGGTAGGCGGGCTAGGCAGCCGCCTAGGGCAACGGACGGGTAGGGGACAACGACGAAGGTGGTAACGAATATGATTCTCTAAAATTAGTTAAAATTAAATAAAATCATTGTTATACTTAGATAATAATTGTGTTATGTCTCTAGTGGTTTGCATATTGCTTAATGTGACAAGTGATCGGAGTTCAATTCCTATTGCATTAACTACTTTTAAATATATATTTTTTTAATCGGCTAGGGCAACATTCTTGTTCGGGCCGGTCCTGATCATCAGCAATGGGCATAAAAAAAACTTAAAACTAGAGTCTTTTAGCCTTCAATCCACAATATGACTTTAGTTGATGCACATTATAAACGCTAAGGTATCAATGAGTATACTTGCATGGGCTAATTATATGCGATGAAGGAAAAAAATTAGTCGTAGAGAATCCATGCATAATTCAGCACAACAACTTGCAAAACCAATGGTGAATACAACTAAAAGAAGCAAAATTGAATCCAAGTAGTTATACTCTAGCATGTTGGTAAATTTTTACAGTTTAAAGTAAGGAATTTAAAATATCAAACATTTATTGTTATCACAATATTTCAAATACTTTGTCTAGTGACTTTTAAAAAATTATTGGAAGAGTTGCACTTACAGTTATGTGTCATGCAAAGATATTTAGGGAACCAAATTAACAAACAAAATTGAAATGTTTTATAATTATATTTACTACAATTATCCAAATTATAAGTAGTTTATTCTATCTTTATTTCTACTATTTCATTTATCTTGATACCGAAATCAACAAAGCATATACCTCCACGTTAAAACAAATTAACAATTAATAAACAAATTGATAGCTCACAACTAAAAAGTAAAACAGAAAATTACCAATCAAGTATTATTAAGAAGCCAGACATCAAACAGCTTATTTGCATGAGCAATATGAGTTATATTTGTGATTCCAATCCACAGGAATACAAATCAATAAATTAATATTTACATCAGAAAAACGATACTACCAATCATGCTTCAACAAGTTCGATGAAACAGAAAGAAAAAACGAACCTAATCAGCCAATAAGATTGCTGGCAATGATAAATGAAGGGAAAAGGGCGAAGTCATCTGTATAGCTCTTCATGTTCGATCAATTCAATATTGGAAATTTTAGGTGAGAAGAAAAATTAGATGATTTCTTGTATGTATAAAAAGTTCGAGGAGGCAGCTTAAGAAGATCAATTTCTAACCGGCGACGATTTGACGTAAAAATGAAATACATTGCAACAGGGCCCGAATTGCAAGGTGCGGAATGGTGAGGAGCGTTGGACTTAAGTAATGCTACGGAGCCCGAAGTGGAAGAGTGCGGTACTACGGGCTTAGGAAGAAAATTTACAAAAGTTACCTGAGATAAAATTATCGTTGGGTGTTGCTAGAAGCCCCGAAATAAAAGGTATGGTTTTCGGTCCGAAATCTTAATAACCATCGGATCAAATACCTGAATTCAGAGGGATGATCGATATTATTTTCGCACAAATTTTTGTCTCATTTTTCGAGCCTCAAAGCATTTTTTATTATTTTTTCATCTGGGACCTTTGATTTTCCTTCGAGCTTAAAATCGCATTCAAAATTCAGGTCTTTTAGAACAAATTGTTGGTTTAGTTTTTTATTCGAACCATACTACAACTACCATCAAGACGACATTTGAATTTCATAGTCTACGATTTCTTTCTTACTTAAATCCCATTCCAACTAGTTGAGGTAGCATCACTCATTTTGTTTAGCATTTCAAACCTTTTAGGTTTGTCGAAAAATTAACAAGAGACTATCTGTGTGTTATTTGGGCTAGCCTTTGCCATTAGTAGATTTCTCAAAGGTTACTACGGGTGGGTATTTAACCAAGTTAACATATTTAACCAACTTCATGGACCTTAACTGAACCATTTTAACCTACAACATTGGTTAATCGAAAGTTTCGATCAATCGACCGAAGTCGACCGATTAAAGTTAGATCGGTTAACGGTTAATGATGTCACGTAGTTCGGTTAACCATTAACCGAAACTTTTTTCTTACCCAATAACCTAAACTTGGCCCACACTAAGCCATAGATGGCCTACTGCAACGAAATTACATGGTGTTGCTAGCTATAATGTAACGATAGGTATGCTGATTTTTGTCTATTACAACACTCGCTTCAAGGTGTTAGCATAGGTATCAACAAGATGTTGCAGTAGCTATAGATGTATACAAATTAAAAAATTAATAAAATTAGCAATCCGCGTGAATACGATCCAACGGTCTACATTTAATCCAACTGTTAAAATGGATCACCGCTGCACTTTTTACCAAATTTTCGTTTTCCCGCTTATGTTGGTGTAGATCCCCTTTCAGTTTACCATATTCACGAAATCCCCAAATTCATACTTCCAGCAAATTCACGAAATCCCCAAATCAAAAAGCAAATTCACGAAATCCAGCAAATTCATACTTCCAATTCGCGATTAGAATCAATTCATAATTCTCAAATCAATCCTTCTATTTATGGGATGTGGGTCTGCCTTCATCGACCAGAAGCATAACATAACAATACTAGGCATTGCATTTGCTTGGAGTATAACTATAATGGCAATGATATACACTTTGGGTCACATTTCAGGAGCTCATTTTAATCCTGCAGTGACTGTTGCTTTCGCCATTGTTGGCCGATTTCCTTTGAAGCAGGTAAAAATATAAAAAGCAAACTGGAGAGAAAAAGTTCATATAAGTGATCACTTGATTTTAATCAGCCAGCTTTTTTTTTACATATGCGTCCATCCAATTAGGTGCTGTTTTATTTGCTGGCTCAAGTTGGAGGAGCAAGTCTTGGATGCCTAGCCTTGAGATGGCTTTTTAAAGGCGAAAGATTGACTGTGATGTTAACACTTCCTGCAGTTGATACTGATGATTTCACAGTTATCGGTTGGGAAATTATGACGTCCTTTGTACTAATGTGGGTCATTTGTGGGGCTGCATCTGATCATAGAGCAGTAAGTTCAAATAATAAACATAAGTAGATTGAATGAAATGGTTTACAGTTATCTTCATAGAACAAACTTTTGGGTTAATACTTACAGGTGAAGGAATTGTCTGGAGCAGCAATTGGGGCAGCCCTGTTTCTTGATGTACTCATCAGTGGGTAATTAAGCTCAAATCAGAAATTTTGATTTTATTTATACGGTTAACAAAGGGCGAGAACTAACATAAAGAATTCTATTTGTATAGTAAAATAACAGGAGCGTCAATGAACCCTGCTAGGAGTATAGGACTAGCTATAGTAACAAATAACTACAATAAGATATGGATATATATTGTAGCTCCATTCATCGGAACAGTTATCGCTTCTTCGCTGTATAATTTCCTTCGTGTGCGTGTTGAGGATAAAAGGTTAAAACTGAAAAATAAAGCAAGCAGGGTGAAAAGCAATATCAACCCAGCTTATAATTCAGGTTTCCTTCAGTTTCCTTTCATTACAACTTCGCGATTCATCTTCTTTGGGGATCCGCAAGTCTGATTGATGAAGTCGCCTGCTGCTTCATGTTGTGTTCAGTGCTTGGAAAGTTTGATGAAGATTGCCGAGATAGAGGCTTGGATACTACTGAGATTACGATGCCACGTTCAGTGCTTGGAAAGTTTGCTGAAGATTGCCGAGATAGAGGCTTGGATACTGCTTCATGTTGCGTTCAATTCATAATTTGGTATTCACGCTCAACTTATATATTTAGTTTGTTAGATATATATCTAACCTTAAGTTTGTTAACATGAACTGGTGCTCCAAGTCATGCTAACCTTATATATTTGGTCTGGACTGAACTGGTACCATGCTAACCTTGTTCTTTAACATGAACTGATGCTCCAAGTCCTTTGTATATCATATTATTGCCTATGTTTCTCTTGTACATGCCTGATGCATTCACTGTTTTTGCTTGATAGGCTGCCTATGTGTTGATGATGTAATTTGATGAGGCAGTGAGTGGGTGTTTTGTGAAAGAGGTTGGGAGTGTGGTCAGTGTTTGGTAGATGGTCAGTGTTTCAGGCAATTGTGTTTCAGGTAAGTGGTAGATGGGCAGTAGTTCCGATGGGTGATGAAGTTGCTGAGGATGGGGTTTGCTAAGTTCAGTCTTCATTTGTGCATCATTTTACGTCATTTCAAAGAAGGCTCGATCTTCCGAAATCGGATGAATCGGGCGGTGCCCGCCGGGACTGCAGTGCCCTGGACCCCCGCCGGCGCTGTGCTCGGATCCGCTTCTCGGCTCGCCTTCGGCTCGGCACTCGGCTCGCCTTCGGCTCGGCTCGTCATATATTTGTCAGTGTCGGTGTCTGTATAAATTGAAACTGCATATGTAATGAGTGAACTGAGTGATGTAGTGAGGATATCTGTATATGTGAATATCAGTGTTATATATCATTGAATTGTAAAATAGCGGAGTCAGGAATTTGTACTATTTTAAATGTTGAAATAAAATATTTATTTAAATAAATTACTGTTTGAATATCAAATTCTGTGCGATAGCATTTTATTAAATAAATATTTATTTCTATTAAAAAATCAAATATGCTCTACATTGTGGGCCCCACAAATTCAGAAAGTTAATATCTATAGCAACATTTTGGAATGTTGGTACAGACACCTATGGATGTTGCTATAGACCCAAATAGGGTTCTATTGCAACAATATTTCTTATGTTGCCTTAGATAGTCAAAATGTTGCCTTTGAGGTCTGCGGCAACGCGGCAAAATGCATCACCGAGAAAGTGTTGCCTTTGCCCTTTTTTAGCCTACAGCAACATTTTTTGGCACTTCCTGCATCACTTCTTTGGTGTTGCAGTATGCAATCTATGGCGTAGTGCCACCAATATCCCAAATCCCTAAACACCGTGCCGCTTTCAATTCTGCTCATTAATTTGTCGTCTAGATCTACAAATATATAAATTTCACAAATCCTTAAACTTAACAAATTCAAATCGATTAATAAATTTACAGTGTCGTTGCCTTCGTCTTGCTTTTGTGCTGCCCGATTCATTAATTTGAGCTATAGTGAATACTAGCAGGAAAAGGACCAACGTGAGTTTGATTAATTAATTGTTATACTTGTTTTACCTATTTTATTTGATTAATTGATTAAAATGATACAAATTTTTATTAGTTTTTATTGACTGTATAATTCCTATACTAGAATGAGATTATAATGATTTCATACAAGTTTAGTTGTTATGAGAGGTTAGTTCCATACAAATTTTTTATTGAGTGTAATTAATTCCAAATTTAACAGATGTTTATTTGACGTATGAGAGCTTAGTTCCATAGTAGTTATCATATGTTAGTATGTCGATTATAATAGTTTCATACCTGTTTCACATTGACATTCATAATGGTTGCATAACTTTTGCATATATATTCGGTTTGCATATTCAATATGAATATATATATATATATATTCGGTAATTATTAACTAAATATATTCAACTTGCATATATATATTAAGTTTGAATACATTCGATGTAACGACTCTGAATTTCGGCCACTTCGTGTTTAAATATCTGAATTATTTAAATATTTGAATCTTGAATTTAATGTGATTAAATTGATTTAATAATATTGTTAACACCTTTTTTTGATAATAACTACGGATAAGAAATTTGTTTACAAAAAAATATATAGTTCGAATAAATATCGATAGTGTGACCGAAAATCGTTTTATCGATTAACAATCTCGAAACGTGTGAAATTATCATTTCGAGGCACTGTCTCAGATTTTGACGAAACTAATGCCATCGAAACTGGAATAATAAGACGATGGACGTCAACGAGTTTCGTGGTGATCAGATGTACGGTGTAGTCGTGCGAGTTCGAAACGCGTTACAATTTTATTTGAGAATTAAATATAATATATATTTTACCATATAAAAACCTTTCCACCGAGATATTTTATATCCAAACCTCTTTCTTCATTACCTTCCTCCTCCTTTAGTAAACGGAAAATAAGAGAACCTTCTTCCTCGAGTTGTTTCAGGAGCTACGAGTGACGTTAGAGATCGGCGTTGGATTCGTTGGGATCGTGGTGAGGAAGGCTTCGTATTAGTGTGTTTGATGTTAGGTGGGGCGAAGTTTGGTCATGCTCGGCTATGGTGGCCGGACTAGGGTTAACGTTGGTTGAAGATTGAGATGACGATAAGCGAATCGGTGAGCACTATTGCTCTTCTTGTGTGAAGGCGAGTCTGTGGTGGCTTGATGATAGGGTGCAAACATCCAGTGTGGGTCACGACTTTGTACTGTAGCACGAAGAAGTTCCATGTCATGGAAGAGGAGAGGGCAAAAAATGAATTCGAAGGCACGGTTGGACTCGGGGTGGCATGAGAAGTTAATTGGTGATGGTCGGAGAAGCTGGAAATGGATGAGGTGAAGTGCGACACTTGTACAGTGGTCATTGGGCTATAGGTCAGAAATGGGTAGGGGCAGCCGAGCTTCAGGTGGTTGGGTTGGGAATGTAGCACCCGCGAAATGGAATTCGTCGGTGGTGGACGTTTGTCGTTTAGTGGTCCATAGCTCCGACGAGGGATGTGCATGCATGGTTGGAGATGGGTGTGTTTCTGGGTATCATCGTGCATGATATAGAATTTGGGAAGAAATGGGAGAGGTTTAATTAAGGTAATCATGGTGATTAGTAATTTAATTAAGCTAACTTTTGCATACGAGATCCTGTTGAGACGCCGTTTTCGCCATTGCACTCGTAGTGAGGTTTTCTACGTCTTGGTTTGGCTTGGGCTTGGGTGAGTTTACTCACCATCGAATTTGTATATTTTGTGTATATAATGTTGTTGTGTTAAATATAAGTTAAAATTGATAACAATGCATGTTATTACTTTTGGACCCCTTCTTGTTTTGTAAAGTAAGTGACAACATTATATATAGTATAATCTCTCTTATAACCCTCTATCACATGTATTGTGGCTGAGACTTGTTGCTTGCATGTTTGATAATGCATTGTGAATGATTGGAGCAAAATAGTCACTATAAACATACTTTGAAATCCCTGGTATTTAACATATGTTAAATTTGTTAAAAATGTGAATTATTATATAATATATTTGGTTATTCTCTACACATTATTTGGTGTATGGACAACGGGGAATTGGTTTGGGAAGTTATAAAATTATGAACGGAAGTTGTGATATTTAGAAGTGAAAATGTCGCTATGGATGCACTTTGAAATCGCTATGTGTTCGGCGATTTTAAAGTTAACTTTGAAAGACATCCTGGGACTTTGTTTGTATTTTTAATAAGTACTGTAAGTGTACTTATTATCGAAGAAGATATCAAAGTTTAAATATATTTTAATAATTAATTATCGATTTTTAAAGTAACGGGTTTTAAATAATAAAACATGCTTTTAATTGTTTTTAGTAAATTATAAAGTAGTTATTTTTATGTTATATTTTACATAGATATTTAAACCTATTTATAAGTATTTTTAAAGTGTGTATATATATAAGTTTGGAAAAGTATGTTAATTATTTTATAAAAGGATAAGAGATGGTTTTGAATTATAACACTTAGTTATAATAAGTGGTTTTGAAAAGTTAATTGAAAGTATATTACCTTGTTTAATAAGTGTAGATATACTTAGAGCTTTAAATGAATGTTTAGAAGATAATAACAAGCGTGGAATGGTTTTGGATTTTTTGTGACAATGGGTTAATTACATTTGTCTTTAACCCTCTTAGGTTATACTTAATATTATATTTAGATCTTTAAAGGAAATTTTTAAAGATAATTATAAGAGAAGCAGTTTTAGGTTTGTAGTAAACAATGCTTTAGTGAAATTTGTTTTTAAATCCTTAAATTATATTTTAAGGTGGAAAAATATTTTTTAAACGATTTTGAATATATTTAGATCTTTAATAATGGGATTTAAAAGATAATAACAAGTATTGAATCTTTTGGAATAAAGATAAAAAAGTAAAAGCTTAATTTATAAAAAATAAGGGGTTTGTAGTAAACAATGTTTTAATAACATTTAACATCTTTAATTATATTTCAAGGTAAGTAAACTTTATAAGTGATCTGTGAATATACTTATACCATCGAGATAAGTATATGAATACTTTTTGAAGTATTGAAAGAGTATAAATGAATAGACGAAGTTTTAATTAATAAAGGAATATCATTTAAATAAGTGAAGTTTTAGTTAATGAAAGAAGTTTATTAGATAAAAGGGAGTTTTACTAATAAAAAGATATTTTAAATAATAAAAGATTAATTAAATTAATAGGGGATTAAAAGTCGTTTACGTGACTTGATTGTGCTTTGTGTGTGTTAATCGTGCCTCGTGTGTTTACTTGTGTGGGGAAAGTAATTAGTCGTGTACTTAGTATGAAAAGCCGGTGAAGTAAAATTGTTCTATCTGTGAGAGTTAAGATTGATGATTCGAGTAGGATGTAGAAGCAATAATGTTCTAACCTACCCGCTTCACTCTTGAACGAGGGATAGTGTGAGTTTAAAAGATTGAAAATGTGATAAGTATACGAGACTTGGTTTCCATTTACGATCGTCTATCTTATACTTAATAGTCGATTAGTCGGCTATCGAAATTGATCAAAAATTAACTTAGGAAATGTCTAGAATAAACACGAGGGTTATATGATACAGTTATCTTTAGAGATGCTATACCGTATGTATAAACTAGTCTCTCTCTTCTAGGACAAATGATAAGGAAATCTGTCCAGATAGGAGAGGATCTCCACCCTTATGTATTGTTTGTTTGTTTATGAAAGAACCGGGATTGAGTTAACCAAAAATCTATCAATTGGTTTTGGAGAGGTCGGTAAGCAGGAGAGTGTAGAGATGACTCGAACCCATAACCACTTCAAAACCATATACGTGTTCTATGCTTTGGAAGAGGTTCACGATCTGTTCGAGATGCTAGAATCTATGTGGAGATTCAAGATCTGTTTGAGATACTCAAACCCATGTAAAGGTTCGGCGTATATTCAGGATGTGGGAATCCATGTATGGTTTCGAGATCGGTTAAAATATGGAAATCCATGTGTGGTTGCGAGATCTATTAAGATATGGAAATCCATGTGTGGTTCCGAGATCAGTTCGAGTTAGGGCTCGTGTGTTGAGATCTATTCGAGTTGTAGCTTATGTGTTTGAGATGCTGAACGTAACTTCACTATCGGAATGACAAAAAACCAAAGTAGGGGTACATAGTTGAAGGGTTTGAAAGAAAGCCCATGGATACATGCGACTCCATATCCAGTGATACTTTCGGTTATGCATGCGGGAGCGATGTATTCGGTGTTCGCAGCTTGCAAGCATGAAACCAGTTATGTTAACTTGAGGTATATTTTATCTAGAGATATATGCTACTTCAGAAGGATATCTCTGATCCTTGTGCAGGAGATCCGCCTTGATGTACTGAGGTGTCTCCATGGAAATCCTACATTATGCAAACACGCCTTAGCGATTTTGATTGTATAACTATTATTGTTGTGTTGTACACATACGCAGCACAACTACTTCTTATTTATGTTTTCACCCTAAACATTATCTATTATATCACCTTTTGTACTTATTTGATAATGGTTCTTTTGAGGGGATAATCGTTATGGCATTCCATGCGGTCTTAAAAGTACTGTTACATGTTGGCTGCATATTCCTTGAGTTTCTCATATCATACTTATGTCTAACGTGTGGTTTTTCTTTTCCCTAAATTCCTCATGTGCTCTTTTGAGTAGTCTGAGAAAGGCATGTTTTCGTTGATGTACATCGAAGCTCGAGGAGACGAGCTGGATGTTTCACCTACCATAGTATTCTTATTTCCACTATATTACTATATTGTGTGTGTGTGTGTGTGTGTATATATATACATATATATCAGCATTTGTGAGGACATGTTGTTATAATTGTCCAGGTTAATGACAGATATATAGAATTGTAGCCCTGAAATGCTATATATCTTAGAGTGACGGTTTGTACTATCTTTTGATATTATATGTTATCGTTCTACTATGAGATTCTAATATTGTGTTCCTTCTTTCTTGTTTTGTTTCTTTTTCTTCTTTTATTTTACCCTAACTTTATGTCTTTTCGGCACTTGGGTGCTCTGCACGTAAATACCTAGATGTATTAGTGTCGATCGGGAGTCGAAAAGGCAGATCGTTACATTCGGTTTGCAAATACACACACATATTCATATATGTATATATATATATATATATGTGTGTGTGTGTATGGTAAGGATCGGCTACCTCATTTTTGCTACACCTCAAATCCTCCTGATTTCAACAACATGTTCTGAACTAAATAATATACATTCTCTAAAGCGATCTAGAAATCCAAACACTTCATCTTCGAATATTAAAATGTTTTAAAATATAATTAAGTGTTATAACTAGGATTTAATAACCATACTAAAAAATTTTAATTAATGAATAATAACAAGAAACTTGTGTTTGAAAATTGTTTAAAAAATATAATCTTTGAAGAAAAATCGATAATGTGACCGAAAATCAGTTTATCAGTAAATAGCTTTTCAATTGATATAAGTTGTACGAACTCTTGTGCACTTATCCAATGATCAAAGGAATACATTAACAACTAATTAACACTTCTCTTCACAAAGCAAGTAGTACATTATAGAAGCTTCCAAATGGATAAGAGATATTTTAAATGTTAAGGGTATAAGAGTATTTTACTATTGGAAGCGATGTAAAGGAGAAGTGATGGAGCATGTTAGGAGGTAAGCGTTGAATGACATGAAAGGAGGGCGAGAACAAGCATAGGAAACACCATGAGCCTATATAAGGAGAGGCATATCCTTGATAATAATTTACAAAGCAAAGTGAGCTCTCTTTTAATGTCTTTCTCTACTCATAATTCCTAAACAAAATAATTGAAAATCTCATCCAAATCAACTCAAATTTGAACTACAGCCTTACTACAATATTACAACACCTTCTACCAAGTTAGATTTTGAAAAAGTGAAGCCAAGCTCCACCTCCATCATAGGTCATGAGCTTTTAGTGGCCTTTTGAGCTAAATGGAAGTGTGCAAAGCTAGAAAGGAAGGAGGGAGAGGTGGTTGCAAGGGTAAGGTTGGACTTGGTTGCTTGGATATCACTTGTCGTTCATTAAAAGGTGAGCTAACTCACCGCTTTGAATGGAAATATAACCCATATATGTTTAAGTTGTTTGAATTGATATTGACATAAGTTAAAATATTGGTTTTGATTCTTGCTTTGAAAGCAAATGGCATATGTAATCCATATGAACGGACTTGAACAGACTTGAATGGACTTGTATAACCTATAGCAAGGCCTTGAAACAAAGAACATAGGTTGTAGTTAAACTTTGGGTTATAATGAACTCGGACTTGAAAGTGCACTTATAGCTATAATCGCTATGGATGCACTTAGGAATTACCTTGTTTTTGACGATTTCTATGGAACTTTAAAGATTTCTATGCACTTAGGAATTACCTTTAGAGAGATCCTTATGGGTTTCTTGCCATATTTATAATGCTTCATTTGTATTCTTGCTTCCATAAAAAGATTGGATAGTAAAAGCTTAAGTAATATTTCGAAAAGTGGCCAAAACTTCACTTGTGCAAAACTGCCCCATTTGCCTTGATTTTTGGACTTAAAGGTTTGAAAAGATATTTAATATAAGTATTTTATTTCATTCTTGTTAACCATAAAGCTCACTTAAGAATAATGGCATGAAAGAAGGCTCATAAAAAGTGCTTGGCCCTAAAGAACTCAAGGCAAGGGTTTTGCCATAATCCAAAAGCAGTGTTTCGAAGATAATGAAATGGCTTTCGAAGCGGATAGGATGGAGTCGCAAGCAATTGATGCACCTACAAGTGTCTAGAGATAAGGGCTTTCGAAGGAGTGGAAAGGAAGGCAAAGCTACCCTTCTGCCTCAACTGGACCTTTCGATGCAGATAGGTCATATATATGAAAAATCCTTGCATGGGTTCGAAACCCCTTTCGAATGTATTGGACAACGGGATCACACACGAGAGCCAAACCCTACAAAATTGTTGGTTTCGACAGTGTCGATCTTCCATTTGAAGACATTTGTCAATGGGCACCTTTCGGCAGCAAGAATAAGCCTTTTGAAATGATTGGAACCTTTTAAAAGCATAAAGAAGACTCTACATGAAGCCAAGTAACCTTTTGCAATGATCCAGTCGTCACCCACTAATCCTTTTGAAACTATACAAAAGCTCAACTCATCTCTTACATGCAACAACATAGCAACACCCAATGGAGAGCACACCCACCCCCCTTTCGATGAAGTCAAAAGCAATCAAGTTCTTTTTAAAGCAAAGTAAAAAGGCGCTCAAACTGTAGCGAGAGCGAAAGGTTGTTAAGGAAATCCTTTCGACTTGGTTGAAAGGTCTGATTCGAAAGGGAGAAAGAAAAAGAATGAATGAGAAAGGTTAGGAAGAAGGCCTTTCGACCGCATCAAAAGGATGCGCGCAGAATGTAGAAGGAAGGTTTTTCGATTGAAGCGAAAGAATGGGCGCGAAAGTGGGTCAACCTGCATCTATAAATACGACCCTAGGGATTCGAGTTTGGGGATGGAATTTTGGAATTCTGAATTCTCTCTCATTTCATAGCAAATCAAATCTTTGGAACCCTAAATCATTTTGAGGGAAAAACTCTCTAACTTGTAACTCAATTTGTATAAATGTAAAAAAAGAGGAAGCGTATGTATTCGATATGGATTTTGAATATGAGAAAAATCATTTCAGCTATTAGCTTGACTAATAGCCAATTGCACATGATGCTTACTTATTTTCTTAACTCCTATTTGACTTATGCAATGCAATGGGTTTAACTCTGACAATGTGTATTCAAACCATATTATCATCATGTTTCATGACATCAAATGTTAAATTAAGACGATGATAATGTTTCGATATCAATAAGTTTATGGAACTTATATTGTCTGAGATGTTATTCCATTGTATATTGAACATAAAACTTGTATATTGTACATCGAGTCTACTTTGAAAAAGTAAACTCCCTTTCGACCTGATCAAAAGGGACGTTTTGAAAGGGACTCGAAGTATGAATACCTAGTTATATTAGCTGGATGGATATCTTCGAAAGGGGTACTAATATTTCGAAACATACAACCCTTTTAAAGGGGTTCTTTCCATAATAGTAGAAATAATATTGTCGAAAGTAAACTCTTCTTTTAGGGGTAGAATGGTCCTTTTGACATGATCGAAAGGGATAAATGACTGTTTCCTTTCTTCCCACTTAAAAGGAGATGAAAATGACCCTTTCGATTTACTCGAAAGAGGTCTAGAAGGAGATGTTCTTTCCTTAACCTTCACTCCAAAGGGTTGATTGGGCTTCTTACTATAATTAACATTTTTATAAAGCCACCCTGCAAAGATAATCCTTCCTAATCAACTCTTTCGAAAGGAGTTTCGAAAAGATTGGTCACTTCTAAAAACTTTCTTTTGAGGAATTAACAACATTTCTTGCTAACAACGTAGCTTTGATATGTTGACAAGTTTTCTTGTTAAAATTATTTGGCGCTAGAAGGAGGGCTTGAATCTCTGACCTTGTGGTTACCTTATAGACTAATTATGGATTGTTTAACTTGGTGTAGGAAAATGAAATCTAAAAGGCTTAGTCGAATGGACAAAGAAGCCGTACACACCACGACTTTAGAAGAAAACATAATGCCAACTTTCAACTTGGAGGGTGTTATGCAAGGGCAACCGTCAACCCCAGCTCAACAAGACGACAATACAATCAAATTAAAGCACCTAGAACAATAATTGTTGGAGATGCAAGAACTTCTCAAAGTAGCACTATCTCAAAAGTCTTCTAAAATAGCAAAACCAACGACTGGAGATGAAGTGGTCTCTCCTAAAGGAAACCTAAAGGCTTATACCAATGAGGGCAAGAACAAAGTAGATCTGACATCATCAAAGAAAAAAGAGTGTCATCCGATTAAAGTCGATCATCAAGGAAGGGTACATGATAAATATCTCGAGCAATCTGGAAGCTCGACATCAAAAGAATATAGCCCAAACTGAAAAGGCTACCATGACACCGAAGCTTATTTGAAAGACGTAACAGAAAAGGCAATCAAAGACATGCTAAATGCTAAGGGGAAGAGGAGTTTGGATGAGCGAGCAAACGATAATGAATGAGTAGCTCCGTTCATAGATGAGATCATGTCAATGGTTATCCCATCTTATGTCAAGATCCTAACCCTAAAGTTCCACGTAACTACTGATCCTGATGATCACTTGATGGCTTTTGATAGTCAGATGGATCTGTATAATGCTTCTGGAGTTGTTCGATGCAGACTGTTTCCGGTAACGCTTCAAGGGGCAGCCACTAAATGGTATCGACAATATCGTAAGAAGATGATCTATTCATGGAAACAGTTTTCTTGTGAATTCTCTGCCCAATTATGTATATGCAAGGATCCAATCATCGATTACACTGTTTTAGCCAACATTAAGCAAAGACGGGGAGAATCACTAGGTGATTACCTTAAGAGGTTCAATACAGAAGCACTAAAAGCTAAAGATATGAATGACAGCGATAAGCTCATTGTAGTACACTCTAGATTGATAGAGAATACACCATTTTGGAAGGAACTCTTTTTTCATGGGTGTAAGGATTTGCAGGACTACCATTTCCAAGCTGATAAATTCATTCGGATGGATGAATTATATTACACTAAAAAGAAAGCTAATCCTAGGAAGGAAAGCAGAAGGTTTGGTTCAGATCAAGGACATAAAAGAACAAGGTGGGAGGAGTCCAATACTAATTCAATCGCTTTAAACAAGCCATTATCTTATATATATATATATGCAACAACCAAGGAAAAGGTTAACTTCCCGACTCCGTTTAAGGCCAAAACTTACTCTGAACAGAGAAAGGGGGATGACTATTGTGCTTATTACAAAGCAAATGGTCATAAAACTGATGAATGTTGGGTGTTGGCTGGAATCATTCAGAAACTAATCCGTAAAGGGCATTTAAAGGAATTCATCCAACAAAAGCAAAATACACCATGGACTGGTGAAGGTCCGCAAAAATTTCCTAGTAATGCTGTCAACATCTTCGAAGAAGAAGATCCATTTAGCTTGAGTCCACCATTGAATAGGATTGATGTAATCCATGGGGGCCACACCTAACAGGGAGTAGCAAGGGGGTCAGAATCAGATACATTAAAGAAGCTAGAGAGGGAGTGTTCTCCATTCAAGAAGAGCCCCCGCTTAAAAGTCCACGACTCAATGTACCAATGCCAAATCTTGTTGTTACTCCCCAGGAGCTGCAGAAAGGAATCCATCACCCTCATAACGACCCCCTCATGATCACGGGTCAAATTGGATTGTCTATAGTGTCCAAGATTCTTGTAGACACTAGTAGCGCAGTCAATGTTATTTTCAAACATGCCTTTGATCAAATGGGCATCCCAGAAGACAAGCTAGAACACAGCCTTGAACCTATCTTTGGGTTCAACAATAAGGGATCGACTCCAGTAGGACAGGTGAAGTTGCTAGTGCAGATGGGAGTACCGCCATGCTGCCGGAATTTTGAAACTCTCTTCGTAATCATCAACCAACCGTCATACTACAATGCTTTCTTTGGCCGACCCGCACTTGATGAGGTGGATGCTCTTGTCTCACCAAAATATCCAATGTTAAAATTCTTAACTAAGAGGGGTTGGGGCACTATCTGCGGAGAACAATTCAGCTCCCGCGAGATGTATTTCGCAATGCTTGATCAATATAAGAGGGAGTATTCTGCTTACTTTGATTGTTCTACTGTTTTCAGCCTTTGGATGATGGATTTTTACATCCAACATTCGAAGCAAAAGTAAGATCTAATAAAACTAATAAACGTATGCTTGAAAGGTACATTTCCCCTGGAAGTAAGAGAAAGAGGACATATGCTAATTCCATAGAAGAAGGAGAAATCAGCACAGAATTTGATTGCCGTGAGGAAGTAGAAAGGATAAAACCCATAGAAGACCTTGAGGAGACATGTATAGACCTAAATGATTCAACCAAAATAGTCAAAGTGGGAAAGGAGTTGGAAAGCATCTTGAAGAAAGACTTGATTCAGTTTCTTAAATCCAATAAAGACGTGTTTGCATGGTCTCATTCAGATATGGTTGGGATTGATCCATCAGCTATGTGCCATGCACTAAAAATTAATCCAGAAGCGACCCTCATTTGATAGAAGAAGAGACAATTGGATAAAGTGCGATCTGACACCCTAAAAGAAGAAGTTAAAAGGCTACTCGAAAATGGATTCATTTGGGAAGTCTTTTACCCAAAGTGGCTAGCGAACCCATATTGGTAAAGAATTCAAATGGCAAGTGGAGAACTTGCGTCGATTGTACTGACTTGAACAAAGCCTGTCCAAAAGATTGTTACCCATTTCCTAGGATATATCAGTTGGTAGATGCAACTAGCAGACATAGATTGTTATCCCTTATGGATGCTTACTCGGGATATAATCAGATACCTATGTTTAAACTAGATGAGGAACATACAAGTTTCATTACCAATTGGGGAATTTTCTGCTGCAAAGCAATGCCTTTCGGTTAAAGAATGCAGGTGCTACCTATCAAAGATTAGTCAATAGAACGTTCAAAGAACAGATCGGTCGAAATATGGAAGTTTATGTTGACGATATGCTAGTAAAATCTTATGAAGCTAAGAGTCACCTTGATGACCTAAAAGAGATGTTCGAAGTATTATGGAAATATCAAATGAAACTGAATCCCTAGAAATGCTCTTTCAGGGTTCATTCCAGGAAGTTTTTAGGCTATATTGTGAGTGTTCAAGGAATTGAGGCCAGTCTAGACTAGATTTAAGTTATCAAGGACATGGCTGAGCCCAAAACTAGCAAAGATGTAATGAGTTTAAACGGTAGGGTAGCCGCCCTAAGAAGGTTCATTTCCAAGGCGACTGATAAGTACATTCCCTTTTTCAACGTGATCAAGAAGAAGAAAAACTTTGAATGGGGAGAAGAATGTAAAAAATCTTTTCAAGAGTTGAAAAATCATTTGGAAAAACCACCAATACTATCCAGTCCCGAGAAAGGTGAAGTCTTGTACTTATACATGGCTATTTCGGAACATGCGGTTAGTTCAGTTTTGATCAGAGAGAAAAATGGAACTCAACTTCCTGTTTATTATGTGAGCAGACACTTAAAAGATGCAGAGGTTCGGTACCCGGTAATAGAAAAATTAACTTACTGCTTGATACTTACAGCACGAAAACTTAGAGCATACTTTCAAGCGCATCCAATCAGAGTATTGACTGACTTTCCACTCAAACAAGTCTTTAGTAAGCATGAATCTTCGGGTAGACTAGAAAAATAGGGAATTGAACTTCGCCGGTATAACATTGAATTTCAACCACGAGCAACTATCAAAGTACAAGCATTGGCGGACTTTATTAACGAGTGTAGAAACTTCATTAAAGAACAATCAGGGAAAGAAAAGGAATACAAACCCATATGGCAGTTATTTGTGGATGGCGCATCGAATGAGCAAGGAGTTGGAGCAGGATATGTCATAATAATACTAGATGGACACCGCCTACACTATGCAATGAAGTTAGGGTTTCTCGCAACAGATAATGTAGCCGAATACGCATCAATGGTGGTAGGATTGACTCTAGCTTTAGAGGTCAAAAATCCTACGAATTCAAGTCTTTAGTGATTCTCAACTAACGGTAAACCAGATAATGCAAGTATATCAGACTAAAGATGCCAAACTGTCTTTATATGTAAATAAAGTATTGAAAATGCTCGCCTTATTTTAAGTTTTTTCTATACATCAAGTTCTAAGGAAAGAAAACTCTCAAGTAGATTCGTTAGCGAAGTTAGCTAGTTCAAGAGGAACTCCAGAAATTCAAATCGTGCTAGTAGGGTACCAAGCAAACCAAAGTATTGAAGAGGGAACACTCGAACAAGGGAAGGAATTGTTAGTCCTAACTAGATCCCAAGCCATGGCACATGAGAGAGAAGAAATGGAAATTAATGAAGAAATCCCAAATGAGCGGATTAATCATCCAAGGACAGGTGACTGTTATAGTGACACTTGGATGTCGCCTATTGTCAAATATCTTTCTTAGGAAAATCAGGCGACAGGCTTCGACTTTCACAATGGTGGATGGAGTTCTTTAATAGAATGGATATGCCTTACCTTACTTAAGATGTGTGAGTATAGAAGATGGATGAAATTGTTGGTGGAAGCACATGAAGGATTTTGCAAAGACCACTCCAACGGGGCAAAGTTGGCAAAGAAAATAACAAGATAGGTTTTTATTGGCCTCGAATGGCAAGTTAGGCTATTGAATATGTAAAGACATGTGAAAGATGTACAAAACTACATATACTGATATGGAGATTTTTTGAAGCATCTTCTCATGATTCTAGCTCATTGGCGATTGAGTGAATAGATTACTAATGCATTCAATATTACTTCTAAAATCAGAGAGGAAGATGAATTTAGTTTATTCAACTGTTTGTTTAAGAAATATTGATAAATATTTAAATAATATATACATGTAATTGTGGTCCAAAGAGCACCATTAATGGTATTATGAAGTATAATAAATATTTTTGTTGGGACTTTTTTGACATAATATTAATAAGAGAAAATCAAAGTGTGTTTCAGTAGCATCTTTAATTATGAACTAACAATTTTGTACAATCTAGTACTCATCGTACACCTTTATTATGTTAGGTTTCCAAAGAAAATTGACTCTTAGACCATGTTGGACAATCTCGTCTCATGTGCCCGAATTGATTGCAGTTGTAACACTTGATCTTCAGGATGTCTGTATTCCAATCCCTCCCAAAATGACCTTACCACATCTCTTACACTACATCTCCTGCTTCATAATCTTCCCTTTGGTACCCATTCTGCCCTTGCCCTGATTTTATTATGGTGTCTTTCCTCTCGTCTTCTTGGGCTCACTCTTCACTTCCTCCTTAGAAACGGTATTCAGGAAGGCCATCTCCACCAAACCCTTGAAATTCACACCCATGGGAATATGATTAAAGGCCAAATCTTAAAAAGGTTGATTCAGCACCTTCGAAAACTTTAGAGTTTTCTTGTGAGGGATATTTGTCACCTCCTAACTAAACCTAGTCAACTTATTGAACTGATTCACATAGTCCTTCGCTGACATCTCTCCTTTGTGCAAGTGTATAAACTTCTCTAACTATACTTCCTTCTCTGCCCTAGAAAGAAATTTCACCTCAAAGTGCCTCCTAAACTCTCTCCAAGTAATCTCTCCCTCGTTAGTCTCTACCACTACGATGTCCCACCAATTCAATGCCTCTCTCTGTAAGTGCCAGGTGATAAGCTATCTCTTTACATCATCTCTAAGACCTATTAATCCAAAAATTCTCTCACAGGTATGGATCCATGCCTTCGAGTCAACATACGACTTAGTCCCCACATACAGCTTCCCTCATAGACTTGCAAAGTCCTTACATAGCTTGGAAAAATAAGTAACTAGTGGATGGGCTTGGACTACACCTGGCACCTGTTCTATAGGTCCCTTAGTAGGGTTAATCTTGGCTTGCATGCATATATCGACAGAACCAAATTGGGACGTTCACGCATAGAATCTCAACTGCATCATTTGAGCCACAACCAACAAGATCACTCATCCCTACCATCCATGATTTAGGAATTTATTAGCATCTTTTCCACAAATAGTATTGGCAAGAATAAAGGAAAGCATTTCCATATTATATTTATATATAAATCCTTTGAATTATATATACACACACACACTTTTAGAAATCCATTTTGAAAACTATTTGAAAACCTTTCTGGATTTTTTTTTTAAAAAGCTTCAAGTACATTCTCTCAATACGCACCTAAATCTATAAAGAATTTTAAACCTAAGCTCTGATATCAAGTGTGATAACTCACAATTCCCGACACACCGATTCAAAGCCTAAGGTGACTTTCGGACCCACCTCGGTGTCAAGAAGTACGAGCTATCTAGTTATTAAACATTATAGAGACTAGAAATAAAAGGATAAAATCTAAGGCATTTTACACTTTCAGATCTCACAGTAGAAGGAAATAAAGTATAAATACAAAAAATAACCATATCATAAAACACGGTCTTAAAACGGTATCTGGAGTATACATAAATACAACATATAATCTAATAATAATAAGAATGGTAAATAGTTACATAGAGAGTAAAGGAAAATAAAAAGCAACTCCAATGCCAAGCTTGCCTCTCCACATATTTATGGGCGTATCACCTGTTGCCATATCCTCCTATGATGGGGGGTAAGAAAGGAAAGGAGCGGGTCGGACAAAAGTCTGGTGAATGAGTTACATTATTAATATATGGTGATCACATACAATTGACTTCGTTTATAACATATGTACTTAGGTTGTTCACTTTTGTTTGTGTATCACTAGTTTCATCATATAAAGGGTATGGTTTCATTCATCTAAGGGGTATGGTTTTATACACACCTACGTTCACATCTTATGACGGCTTACACTAGGGTCGAAAAACTAATTGAACTTCAAAATGAACCATGGATCGGCTAATAGCTATTGAAACTATTCTGACATAGGATCACCTACAATATCAATATTGGGATCACATTCCCAAATTTTGACTACACATATCATATTTACACATTGATAGGCAGTCTGCAATGCCGACTTTTGTCGAAGATGTCTCAAGGCGCTGCATCCATGTCCATCTCTTAATGGTAATGTCACACCTCTTATCGCACCGTACCAGGATCCATCAACAATGTAGTACCATGTCTGCATCGGCGTGCATACAAAGGAACTCCCGTTAGTGTCAGGCCACACACTTCTCTAGGCATCATCGTCACTGTGTGCGTACACTGTAGAACCTCATGTGAGTGCAATTTACGATAAAATTGCCCCATTCAAAAATTGACTCTACTGAATAAGTAGTGCCCAGGCCTAGTTGCCCGCGCACGCATCTATCCAATCCCATAACGTCGAACGGTTGCAAAAATAGGGAACTAATTTCCCTACTTATATTAACATCCATAAATGCATATAATATATATATATATATAATTAAATTAATAACCTAGGCCTTAGACCAAGGCTCATATTACGCTATTCGTTAATTGGTCAACCACTGGTCACTGGAGCGGTCGAGGGCTTGCTGTCGTCCAGCTCTAATGAGCAGTCAACAAATCCAAGTCTGTTTATTATATATTTTTAGTTATCGTCTTTGTTTGTTAATCATTGTTCCAAGTTTTCAATTATAGTAAACTTCAATTATAGTAAAGCCAATTTTAGTAAATCTACAGTTTGTAATCGCCCCAAATGTAACACCCATTAATTTGGCGTTAGTTATTTAATTAGTTAGTTAGTTAATTAATTAGGCTTTGAAAATAGAACTTGTGCAAATAATGGAATTTGACCACAAAACTTGCACCATTGCGTTTGTGGTGAAATTCTGAGCAACTTTCATATTTGGAGTTTGCAATTGAAGTCCAAACGAAAAAGTTACGGACGAAAAACAAATTCAAAATGCAAATAATTAAATAAAAAGTAATTAATGTTTCTATTTTAATTACCTAGGCCAACATGCCAACCCATCATTGGGGATGGTCAACCCCTAGTAGTCAACCGGTCACCCAAGGGCGGTCGATTGGTGGCCACCTGGCGGCACCATTAAACCTAGGCCGCAACGACCCGGATTTAATATTTTTCGATCATATAATTCAGGTTGATTCTAGTGCCTATAAATTCAGGCCTAACCCTCCCTTCTATTCTCATATTTTTGTGGAGGTAGTACCGAAGCTTTTCCATTTCTTCTACTCCACTTTCTGTCTAACTTATAAAAGATAAGATATTGTTTCTATATTCATACAAATCGAAGAAGAGTAGAAATCTAATAAAAAGGAGAACAGAAGAGAATCAACCATATGCGTATTTGAGGTAATTTATATATATATATATATATATATTTGTATCTATTTTCTCTCCCAATCCCAAATCTCATCTCAGATCTATAATTCTAATGTATACATATACCATTTTATACATATCTCTTGGATCAAAAAGGATTTGGAGATGAATGAAAGGTTCTGCTTTAGATCTGGAGATTTGGATCGCTTTTAAAAGGTGAGTGGGAAATTTTATAAAATTTTATAATATGAAAATTATCCTATTGGTGTTTATTTGGTTTTATGCCTAACTGAATAATTGTATATGAGTTGTAGGCAACGAATTGAATATGATTTGAATATAATAAATATCGCATGCATATTCTTGTTTATGAAATATTTTTTTGAAAGTTGGCAAATACGGTCCAAGGCCTAGTATAAATCGGGTATATGTACCTGCATTACAACCAAATCAAATGCGGCTTTCATATAACAAACGATAAACATAGCCACTTCAAACATTCTCTAAGTCTAAAACAGAAACCGCTAACCCTAGAAATTAGGGCATATCAAACATGTAGCAATTTAAATGATTTCTCGAATTCCAGCTTTAGCTTAGCTCATAGAGGTTTCTAACACCTCTCCTTGTTGTATTTACTTCTTTCAATTTGCGAATCTGATGAGCTTTTTCCAGAGTTGATCGATAGCTCGTGTTCTTTTACATTTTGCTTCACTTGATCTCAAAGCTTGTTACTTTTAACTTTGATTTGAAGATTAATTGGCTTTGAAACGCTTTATGCATATGAAACCTTAGCCGAGAGGACATTCAAAGCTTCTTTTATTAAAAGTTGGATTTTGAAGATTGCTTCTTTTGTAACTGTCTCTAATAGGTAAGTATAAACTTCGATTGCATAAATTTCTTCTGTAAAGATTATTACTTAATCTCTGACAATTGGTGCCTTGCTGCATTATATTTCCTTGTTGAAGGGGACAATTTTTTTTTAGGCATTAAGCAGCGCGCGCGGTAGTTCCAGCTCAAATCTGGTAAGAGGGGAGGTAGATTAGAACTTTTATTTATATTATTAATCAAGTTGCAATTATTAAAAGCACGTTTTACTTCCCTTATAGAGATTGTTAAAGATTTGAGCCTGAGAATGGCCGCCTCCTGTGAAAGTGCTTCCGAGATTGGTAGCATCCCAATTTCTTAACTCAGTCCCACATTTGTTTATTTTATTCTGATGACTGCTCTCTCCTTGACTCCATACAGATAAGTGGTACACTTTATTGTTAAGTCTGCTTCGATAGTAGCTTCCATTTGAGTTGGGAATAATATCTAACATTTTTCGGAGCTTTGATTTTAAGCAAAGAATGGTTCGCAGTTGGCTGTGCTTTGTCAAAGTGGTAGATTCCAGTCGTATAAGGTGAGATATTTGATTTGCCTTTATCTTTGCTTTCATATTTTGAACTAATTTTATTTATCTTGCAGATATGATATTGGAATTGGCCACCTCTTTGCACAACCCTGTTGTCTTCTTTGTCGCCTCCGCTTATTCTACTACGATGAATATCAAAGTTGTATTTCCCTCCTTGTAAGTACAACTCCAAAACTACCTCATAATTATCTGGCTCATATTGCTTTTGCATCTGATTGTTTTTATGCGATTGTTGTTTACTTGATTTCTGAAGTATGATTTGACAATCTAATTCAATTTCTTTCCAAAGTTGCAAGCTGCTCTTTTCTTTTTCGTTGTGCAGCCTTGTATTTCTTTCTTTCCATATATGATAGGCAGTAGTTGAGAGTATGATACTTCCCCAATTAAATTCCTTAGTTTTGTGTTTGAATTTTTCCTTAATGCTACTCCTTATATTTTGTATTGCCTGATTTTGATTGAGATTGAGCTTTCCTTTAGTTATAGCCCAGATATGCATATCGTATGTGCACTCAAAGAATAAATGCTCCATGCTTTCTGAATCACCTTTACAAAGCAAGCGTTTAATTTCATCCTTTGTATTCCATTTATTACATCTATCTCTGGCAGGCAATCTGTTTAAAATTGCAAAATAGGCACAAGTTTCCATTTTTGGACAATTTTTCTTATTCCAAATGACAGAATGCCAATCCACTTCTGTTTCAACACATTTATATTTTCCCATGTGTTTATGAATGATAATTTCCTTTTGAGCTTAATTTCCATTGTCGTTTGTCTTTTGAGATGCCGGGAATGATTTCTATTTTTTCTATTGCTGTTTTGAATATTGATGCTGTTGATTTTGAATTTATATTCCATTTATGGTTTTGAATAATGCAGTCTACCTTGGCATTCACATCTCCAAACTGGTAAATGTTAATCCATCCTAATAAATTCACTAGAGATTTTCCATAAATCCATGGATCAAACCAGAAACTGGTTTGCTTCCCATCTTTAAATTGCCTTACAAGATACCTAAGTCCAATTTCTCTACAGTTTAAGATAGTTTTCCAAGTAAAAGAGTAATGATTTTGCACTGCATAGTCCAAAAATTCTTGTTTTTGAGATATTTTCATTTCGTCCATTTGGCCCATAAAGATTTTCCCTCTAAATATTTCCAGAATAGTTTCAGATTGCAGGCAGCACTTAAATCATTGAAGTTTCTCAAACCCATGCCTCCTGATTTCTTTGGTTTGCAGACTATTTTCCAATTGATTATATGAAATTTTCCTTTCCATACGAAGTTAGCATACATTTTCTCTATTTTTTGAATTGCTTTTTTTGGAATATTATGAGTTTGCAGCTAATACATGTCGATAGCAGTAATGACTGAGTGGGTTAATTCAAGTCTGTCAGCAAGTGAGAGTAGTTTGCTAGACCAGCCCTCTAATTTTCCTTGTATTAAATCCTGTACTCCGGCACAATCCCTGTCATTGATTTGGTTCATACTTAATGGCGGCCCTAAGTATTTGACTGGCAGTTGTCCCTCTTGAAAATTTAAGATATTCATAACTTCTTATTTCCTATTGCATGCTTTGTTGAAAAATACTTTACTTTTGCATTCATTAATTTGCAAGCCTGCATACTCCTTCATTTTTCCAAATATTTTCATCAAAGTATTAGCACTGCCCATATCTGCATTTAAAAATAAAAGCAAGTCATCAACATATAATAAATGAGTAATACTTGGTTTTGTCCTATTAATTGTTTTTAAATTTCCTTTAATCTGTTCAATTTCCAATTGTATAGAGATATCCATGGCTATTGTGAATAAATAAGGTGAAAGAGGACCACCTTGCCTTATACCTCTATTACTATGAATAAAACCGCTTAGAGAACCATTTATTAGAATAGAATAAGTAATGCTATTGATACATTCATCTATTAAATGACAAAATTTTTCATAAAACCCTAGTTGCTTCATCATATATATTTTAAAATGTCTGTTTACTTTATCAAAAACCTTATGCAAATCTACTTTTAAACACATTTTGTTCTTGCTTCCTTGGTTAAAATTTCTTATCATTTCGTGTGCTAATAAATCATTTTCTGAAATTAGTCTTCCTAGAATAAATGCGGATTGATTTTCAGCAGTAATATGTTTTAAAAATATTTTTAATCTATTACAAAGTATTTTAGCTACAATTTTATATATAAAATTGCAACATGAGATTGGTCTATAGTCTCCAAGGTTGTTAGGAACTTTGATTTTTGGAACTAAAGTAATATGAGTATGATTTATACTTTTCAAAATTTTCCCATTAACCAAAAACTCATTTACTGCTTCTACAGTTGTTCTTTAATATCCTCCCAGTGTACATAAAATTTTGCCCCAAACCCATCCGGTCCCAGATTTTTATCATTATTTGCATTAAAGATGATTTTCTTAATCTCTCCCATACTCGCAGGTGCAAGTAAAATTTCCTGACTATTTGTATGTAAAACAAATTTTGTGTTTATATTTCGAAAGTTTTTTAAAAAATTATCAGCATTATATATGGAAGTATAATAACTAATAACTTCTGATTTAATCTTAGAAGCATCATTTATTATATTGCCATTAACATCAAATAATTTTTCAATGTTGTTTTTATGTTTCCTAATAGACATTTTCGCATAAAATTTTTTGCTGGCCTCATCCCTATTAGATAGCCAATCAACTTTAGCTTTCTACTGCATGTTGATGGCTTGCATGTGAAGAGTATTAACCAGCTTATTCTGAGTTTGGAAAATTTTATTAATTAAGAAATTATCTGAGCTATCATTGTCTATAAGATTCTGCAAACTCTCACATTCCTCTCTAATTTTCTTAATTTTTTATTTAGATTTATTTTTGTTCCAAGATTTTAAATTGCTTTTAGTTTGTTGTAATAACTTTCTGAATTTGTACTAGGCAGTGCCTTGAACAGAAATAGCAAGGCTGTTTTGGACCACTTCTTTATATGAGCTTTCTAATGTCCATCTGTAACAACCCGCATATTACGATTGAATATTTTATTTAAATATAGAATCGTTAATCGAATTAAAGTCCAAAAAGCTACTTTTTGCAAACAGTCGAATTGGGACTCGAGACCACTTCCATTGAGTCCAAAACGGCGTTTGCGACTTTTTGAAGTATAAACATTGATATGTTTGGAGCTAACTAGAATTTCGAACTTTTCACTTAGGGTTTTGGGTTTGGGATTCAACCCATTTACCCAACATATCAACTCAACTCCACTCCACTCCTCTTCCTTACTTCATAATATTTCCTACAACTTAAGCTTTAGCAAAAATGGTGGTGGAGATGGGAAATTAAAATCCTAAACCCTAGTTTCTTTAGCAAATACAAATTCTTGCTCCAAATTCAAAGAGAAGCTTTGGTAAGTATCTCCATCTTCTTATCCAACTCAATCTCTCTTTAACTTCAGAAATTTCCTAAACCTAACTTTGGAAATGTTCTTCCTTTGAGCTTAGATTCAAGCTTCTAGGGTTGGAGTTGAAGTGTAGTTGATCTCCCTTTGCTTTCGAGCTTCTCCTTCATCGTTTTGGGTTTAAAGGTGAGTTTTTGAACTCACGTCTATTTCTATAGATATTGTTGTTGTTGGGTATGAATTCCTAACACTAATTCTTGTTCATTTGCTCTTGATTTGGATTGAATTGGTGAATTGTTAAATTTTTGGTTTTTGGAATCCAATTTGCTAAAAATCCAACCTTTGATGTTTGAACACGGTAGTGGAGCGTTTCGGAGGGCCATACAAGGATGGGTTGTCGAGTGGCGTAAATCCTCAGTCGAAGTTGCTCAATTCGTCGCTTCCGTCGTGTATCGAACTTGCCCCAGAGGGGGCTAGACTGAACCAGAACATGAAAAATGTTCGTCACCAGACGTCTGCAGGAAAGCTCAGACGTCTGAAGTTTGTTTCAGAGAATTTCCTGAAACTTACTGCAGACGTCTGAGTATATACTCCAGACGTCTGGAGTAGGTTATTTTGACTGACCTGAATATCTCAGCCTACTTGATTACTTTGTTTTGATTTCCAGTTATTATCGATTCGTGATTTTCCGATTTGTTGTTTTCTTTTATTATTTACTCCGATGACTTCTTTTCGGGATTTTTGTGGATATCCATTTTGATGGATTCGGCATCGATTTCTCTGGATTTGATTCACGTCTTCGTATGTGAATTTTTGATGGTTGATTGTTTCTACAATCATTTCTGTGACTTGTCACTTTAAATTACAAAGGTTTCTATACTAGTAGTAAATATTCAAACTCTTTTACTAAAATGATTTCAACTCTATTTTTAATACAAAGCTCGTTTATAAAACCG
Source organism: Allium fistulosum (assembly GCA_030737815.1). Classification (NCBI taxonomy): domain Eukaryota; kingdom Viridiplantae; phylum Streptophyta; class Magnoliopsida; order Asparagales; family Amaryllidaceae; genus Allium; species Allium fistulosum. The sequence goes on from CM060901.1 coordinate 393,384,521, forward strand.
TTTTCTAATCTATTAGTATATACAAACCTTTACCCCATTCATATGAGAAAATCTAATTAAATGGCTTAGCAAAACAAGTGGTATGAAACACTTTCGTTTACTTCGTCGGTTAATTTATGGACTTGTTCGATTGAAAATCCTGTGACAATTTTCGAGTGGAAATCTACAATTTGTTCGTAAATATTTAAGTTAAGCTAGTGGTTATGGGATATGAAGCTAAACTCTTATATTTACTGGCTTAGTGTAATTCACACTTTTTATTGATCGATGATGATCATTTTGTGATTTAGACTAGCGATGTGCGATGTCTATTTGTCTGCAAGGGAGACTAAACCCCGTTTTGTGGAACTTCGGTTCAATTTGGCGGGGTAGTGACCCGTGGTCTTCAGACCGTTTGTGGAGCTTTGGCTCAAAATTTATGGTTAGCGACCATGGAATAGCGTTCCATTTGTGACACACGTGTTGGTGAGTTTTCATGCTCCCATTTGTGATAGGCCTCCCCCTTTGTGATTTCTGGATTTCTATATGATGATTTCTAGAATTTGTGTTTCACCTCTTTATGTGATTGGCAACGATATGTCTGTCAATATTTGTGGTTTGGTGAATAAAATTAAGATTATGATATTCTTTTTGGTGCTTTGAGATTTATGAGATGTTGTATGATTTTGTCGCTATTTATATCATATTTATTCTAGTGTGACATTATTGTATCATACGTTCTTATTATATCACTGCTTATATCTCATTCCTTTATCTGATATTTATAGCTAGACTGATCCGTTTATTATTTTCTTATTAAATAATACTCGGGTCAGACCGAGATGTTACAGGTGCTTCTGCTTGACTCCTTATCTGGGATCACCTTCTGACTTTTGTCTAACTACATTACATTTGTAGATTTTGTTGTTATACATTCGAGAGATAGACTTCATGATGTATACTTATTCTTTTGTCTAGCACTTGTATCTATTCTTTTGTGATATTGTGGATCTTATTTGACCACTACTCTGATGTACACCTTTTTGGTGTTATATATTCATATCTGTTTCCGCCTTTGTGATATGAATGCCTGTGACTGATTTATGTTATGTTTATTTCTATATTTGTTTCCGAGGTCCACTTAGCCACTGTGTGGTAGCTTTGAGTTTGCATCGGTATGTCAGATTTCCTCTTGAAACGAAATGCATGTTATACTATCTGACATATCAGTACTCGCACAAGGCAATTACACAGATGGTCACTCCTCAACAGCCTTATCCTTCGCGCTAGTCGACGCCATTACCCAGTGGTGTCCTTGGCTAGCGTGAGCATAGAGGTGGGGCGTCACAGCATGGTATCAGAGCGAAACTTCGGAACAATATAGAATAATCTAGCAAGGATTATTGTCCTAAGTCCTTTTTAGGAATCGTGCCATAGGATTTAATTCGAGTCTTCGTACCGTTCTATCCTATTTCTTTTTATGATACCTTGTTTTACCAATCAAGTTTGTTTGATATTCATTCTGAGATTAACCTTATAATCTTTTCTTTCTTTCTTAAAGAAAAGAAATGGTTAGACCTGGCCGTCCCAGCGCCGGTCAATTTAGTGCTACTCACCAGGATGGAGTATTTATGTCTGCTCAGCAACTTCTAGACCTTGTGAGAAATGCTCAAGCTGTCGGACCTATTCCTGAGCCCACACATCCTAAATCTGGGTTTGCACGCTTGTGCAGTGATTACACCAATTTGGGTGGAAAGCCATTCAAAGGTTCCGAGAGCGTTATAGAAGTCTAGGCTTGGCTTCGAACATGCGAACGCATTTTTTCTCGCATGAATCTTATTGATCTCCATCGAGTCCAAGTAGCCTCTAGCATGCTCCAAGAAAGAGCATTAGACTGGTACGAGCTTCTGATCTGCGAAATTATTGAAGCGGACCTTACTTGGGAGCAATTCCGGGAAAGGTTCGAATTAAAATTTGTCCCAGAAGCTGAAAAAGTATCTCTAGCTCGATGCTTCATTGACCTTTTCCAAGGTGAATCTTCCGTGACCGACTACGTCGCATCTTTCAAATCTCTCTCAAAATATGGGGTCGAGTACATTAATACCCCATTGAAGAAAAACCAGAGATTTGTTTATGGCTTGAACAAGAGTCTCAAAAAGCCATTACTCCTGAAATTAGAAGTTTCTTTTGATCAACTTGTTGATATTGCCCTTCAACTCGAAGAGGCTGATAAAGATAGTGATGCTGAGGTCAAACAAAATATCAACAAGAAGAGACCTTTTAAATTCAAACCTAATCCCAACAAGAAGGGAAAGCAAGCAACACCGGTAGCAAATACTCCTAACACTCATCATGGAGAATGTTACAATTGTGGTTCTAAGGACCATTATGCAAACAAGTGCCCGAAGACTCTTTTCTGCCGCTATTGCAAGAGTTCGGGCCATACTTTATCTTTGTGTCCCAAACTTCAAGGCAAGAAGGAGGACAAGCTAAATGTTGTACAAGCCCCTGCTAACACTTCTCATGGTCAAGGTATTTATCATTCTATCCTTGAAGGCATTATTATATTTCGTGATTTTCCTATTCGAGTTCTTTTTTATACGGGTGCATCTCACTCTTTTATATCAAAAGAACTTGTTGATGCTTTGTCTTTGGATGTTATTGGCTTGATGACTTCTTTGAGGATTGCGAATCCAGTTGGTGGGTCCGCAACACTCAGTTTATTGTGTAAAGATGTCGAAATTATTTTGTGTGATTACTCTTTCCGTGCCGATTTGCATGTCATGCGTTATTTAGGTTTCAGAATGATTTTGGGAATGGATTGGCTTAACCGTTATGAAGCCCATATCCTATGTCCTGAGCGGACTATATATCTTCGGCATCCTCAATCTGTTAAGCAGATTTCTCTCGTTCTGAAAGATTCTGATTCCAATTTGAAAGCATCCTTGTATTCTCTAAATCCTCATGATGACGATAATGATGATGAGGAAGATGTCATTTCTCTCATTCACATTGTTCGTGAATTTCCCGACATATTTGAGCCCGTTTTAGGATTACCACCTAAGCGAGCAATTGAGTTCAGAATTAATCTAATCCCTGGAGCTCAACCTATTACTCGTCCTCCTTATCGTATGTCCAATAAAGAAAATGAGGAGATGCACAAACAATTATCCGAATTGGAAGCGAAGCAATTTATTCAATCTAGTTCCTCTCCATGGGGAGCTTCGGCTATTTTTGTGAAGAAATCTGATGGTACACTTAGGCTTTGCGTTGACTACCGCAAGCTTAACAATCTCACCATCAAGAATAAATATCCCTTACCGCGGATTGATGATTTATTCGATTAGCTTAGTGGTGCTAAAGTCTTTTCACAGTTAGACTTAGCAATCGGTTTTCATCAGCTCCGTATTGCAGAGGATAGCATTCTTTTGACATCGTTCCGTACTCGTTATGGATCTTATGAATGGCTTGTTATGCCATTTGGTTTGACGAACGCTCCAGCTTATTTCGTCGACCTTATGAATCGAGTTTTCAAAGACTTCCTCGATCGATTTGTTCTCATCTTTATAGATGACATTCTTATTTATTCTAAAACCGAGGAAGAGCATGAAAATCATCTTTGGATTGTGTTGGAAACTCTTAGGAGAAACCAATTAAAAGCAAAATTTTCTAAATGCCACTTTTGGCAATCTCGTGTGAAATTTTTAGGACATATCATTTCTGAATCCGGAATTTCCGTGGATCCTTCAAAGATTGAAGCGATTCAAAATTGGAAGACACCGGAGAGTGTGATGGAAATTTGTAGCTTTCTCTGATTGGCGGGCTATTACCGTCGGTTCATAAAAACCTTTTCTAAGATTTTCGTACCTCTTACTAATTTGACAAAGAAGGGAGTTAAATACATTTGGTCAGACAAATGTGAAGCTGCTTTTCAAAAATTAAAAGAACTCCTTTCCGATGCTCCTATTCTTGTGATTCCCGATGGGAACCAAGATTTTATTGTTTATACCGATGCTAGTCGTGTTGGTTTAGGTGCCGTTCTCATGCAGCGGGAACGTGTTATCGCTTATGCTTCTAGGCAATTAAAGCCTGCCGAGACTAGATATGCCACTCATGATTTGGAGCTCGCGGCTATCGTTTTCGCCCTTAGAATTTGGTGTCATTATCTTTTGGGAGAGAAATTTGTTCTATATACCGATCATAAATATCTGAAGTATTTATTTTCTCAAAAGGAACTTAATTTGCGTCAACAACGTTGGCTCGAGTTCCTTGCATCTTATGATCTTGATATTCTTTATACTCCCGAAAAAGGAAATCTTGTTGCCGATGCCCTTAGTCATAAGCAACAAGCGATTGTTTCTTTGATGATATCCGAGTGGAATGATCTCGCGACTTTATCCACTTGTGAGATTCGAGATCGTGAATTCGATTTATGTTCATATCTTGTTTTGTGTAGTCTTGCAGCTCATCCTTCTCTTTTAGACCGCATTCTTGAAGCTCAAAAGGATGATCCCGAATTGGTTCTTCTTAGCCAAAGTTGTAGGGATAAAATTGATATTGAAGGTTTGAAAGACTTTGATATTAATGCTCGTGGCGGTATTCGAAAATTTGGTAGACTTATTGTGCCAAATATTATTGATCTTCGTAAAGATATTTTAGAAGATTCTCACCGATCTAAATTTACCATTCATCCCGGTAGTAGTAAAATGTATGCGGATATGAAGCGACTTTATTACTGGGAGGGAATGAAATCCGATATTGCTAACTTTGTTAAGCGTTGCATGACTTGCCAACTCGTTAAGGCCGAGCATCGAAAGCCCGGTGGGTTATTGCAACCATTGGAAATTCCAATATGGAAGTGGGATCAAATTTCCATGGATTTTGTTGACGGTCTTCCCCGTTCTCGTTCGGGCCATGATAGCCTATGGGTGATAGTAGATAGACTTACGAAATCCACCCATTTTATTCCCGTTCGGTCCAATCGGACTGTACCTATTTTGGCCAAACTCTTGGTCAAGGAAATTGTTAAATTGCATGGAGTTCCAACTTCTATTGTTAGCGATCGTGATCCATTGTTTACTAGTGGATTTTGGAAAGGTCTTCAAAAAGCTTTGGGAACGAAGCTTAATTTTAGCACCGCTTATCATCCTCAGTCCGATGGACAAACCGAGCGTGTGAATCAAACTCTTGAAGATCTTCTTCGTGCATGTGTTCTTGATTTTGGTGGAAGTTGGGAAGATCATATTTCTCTTGTTGAATTTTCCTATAATAATAGCTTCCATTCTAGTATTGGTATGGCACCTTTCGAGGCACTATACGGAAGGCCATGCCGATCTCCTTCGTGTTGGCTTGAAGCCGGTGAGAAGCTGGTTTTAGGTCCAGATTTTATTCGTGATGCCACAGAAAAGATTGACCTTATTCGTCATAGGATGAAAGAAGCTCAAAGTAGACAAAAATCCTATGCCGATAATCGAAGAAGGAAATTAGAATTTTCTGTGGGAGATTTTGTGTTTATTCGTGTTTCACCTATGAAGGGTGTTGTGCGTTTCAGTCGATCGGGAAAATTAGAACCTCGATATATTGGCCCATTTCCCATCACCGAACGCATTGGTTCCGTGGCTTATCGCCTTTCATTACCGGCTCAATTCTCTGCTATTCATGATGTATTCCACGTCTCTCAACTACGGAAATGCCTTCGAGATTCCGATTCTACTCTTGAGCCCGGTGTTATTGAAGAATTGAAGTCTCGCCTAATTTGACTTATGAGCAACATCCCATTCGAATTATTGCTTCGGAGGTCAAACGCCTTCGAAATAAAGATGTTTCTCTTGTGAAAGTTCAATGGTCCTCAAATCCTAAGGACTGCTCTTGGGAATCCAGAGAATTCATTGAGCGAACACAACCAGACTTGCTCTCTCATGCACCTTAAGGTGAACTTTTTATTTCAATTTTTCCTTTTGTGTTGATATGCTTTTAGTGTTGTTACTTCTTATTTATTTCGTAAAGATTGCGAGGATGCAATTTCTTTAAGGAGGGGATGTAACAACCCGCATATTACGATTGAATATTTGAATATTTTATTTAAATATAGAATCGTTAATCGGATTAAAGTCCGAAAAGCTACTTTTTGCAAAACAGTCGAATTGGGACTCGAGACCACTTCCATTGAGTCCAAAACGGCGTTTGCAACTTTTTTAAGTATAAACATTGATATGTTTGGAGCTAGCTAGAATTTCGACCTTTTCACTTAGGGTTTTGGGTTTGGGGTTCAGCCCATTTACCCAACATATCAACTCAACTCCACTCCACTCCTCTTCCTTACTTCATAATATTTCCTACAACTTAAGCTTTAGCAAAAATGGTGGTTGAGATGGGAAATTAAAATCCTAAACCCTAGTTTCTTTAGCAAATACAAATTCTTGCTCCAAATTCAAAGAGAAGCTTTGGTAAGTATCTCCATCTTCTTCTCCAACTCAATATCTCTTTAACTTCAGAAATTTCCTAAACCTAACTTTGGAAATGTTCTTCCTTTGAGCTTAGATTCAAGCTTCTAGGGTTGGAGTTGAAGTGTAGTCGATCTCCCTTTGCTTTCGAGCTTCTCCTTCATCGTTTTGGGTTTAAAGGTGAGTTTTTGAACTCACATCTATTTCTATAGATATTGTTATTGTTGGGTATGAATTCCTAACACTAATTCATGTTCATTTGCTCTTGATTTGGATTGAATTGGTGAATTGTTAAATTTTTGGTTTTTGGAATCCAATTTGCTAAAATCCAACCTTTGATGTTTTAACACGGTAGTGGAGCGTTTCGGAGGGCCATACAAGGCTGTGTTGTCGAGTGGCGTAAATCCTCAGTCGAAGTTGCTCAATTCGTCGCTTCCGTCGTGTATCGAACTTGCCCCAAAGGGGGCTAGACTGAACCAGAACATGAAAAATGTTCGTCACCAGACGTCTGCAGGAAAGCTTAGACGTCTGGAGTTTGTTTCAGAGAATTTCCTAAAACTTACTGCAGACGTCTGAGTATATACTGCAGACGTATGGAGTAGGTTATTTCGAATGACTTGAATATCTCAGCTTACTTGATTACTTTGTTTTGATTTTCAGTTTTTATCGATTTGTGATTTTCCGATTTGTTGTTATCTTTTATTATTTACTCTGATGACTTCTTTTCGGGATTTTTGTGGATATCCATTTTGATGGATTTGGCATCGATTTCTCTGGATTTGATTCACGTCTTCGTATGTGAATTTTTGATGGTTGATTGTTTCTACAATCATTTCTGTGACTTGTCACTTTAAATTACAAAGGTTTCTATACTAGTAGTAAATATTCAAACTCTTTTACTAAAATGATTTCAACTCTATTTTTAATACAAAGCTCGTTTATAAAACCGTTTTCTAATCTATTAGTATATACAAACCTTTACCTCATTCGTATGAGAAAATCTAATTAAACGGCTTAGCAAAACAAGTGGTATGAAACACTTGCGTTTACCTCATCGGTTAATTTATGGACTTGTTCGATTGAAAATCCTATGACAATTTTTGAATGGAAATCTACAATTTGTTCGTAAATATTTAAGTTAAGCTAGTGGTTATGGGACATGAAGATAAACTCTTATATTTACTGGCTTAGTGTAATTCACACTTTTTATTGATCGATGATGATCATTTTGTGATTTAGACTAGCGATGTGCGATGTCTATTTGTCTGCGAGGGAGACTAAACCCCGTTTTGTGGAACTTCGGTTCAATTTGGCGGGGTAGCGACCCGTGGTCTTCGGACCGTTTGTGGAGCTTCGGCTCAAAATTTATGGTTAGCGACCATGGAATAGCGTTCCATTTGTGATACACGTGTTGGTGAGTTTTCATGCTCCCGTTTGTGATAGGCCTCCCCCTTTGATTTTTGGATTTCTATATGATGATTTCTAGAATTTGTGTTTCACCTCTTTATGTGATTGGCAACGATATGTTTGTCAATATTTGTGGTTTGGTGAATAAAATAAGAATATGATATTCTTTTTGGTGCTTTGAGATTTATGAGATGTTGTATGATTTTGTCGTTGTTTATATCATATTTATTCTAGTGTGACATTATTGTATCATACGTTCTTATTATATCACTGCTTATATCTCATTCCTTTATCTGATATTTATAGCTAGACTAATCCGTTTATTATTTTATTATTAAATAATACTCGGGTCAGACCGAGATGTTACAGGTGCTTCTGCTTGACTCCTTATCTGGGATCACCTTCTGACTTTTGTCTAACTACATTACATTTGTAGATTTTGTTGTTATACATTCGAGAGATAGACTCCATGATGTATACTTATTCTTTTGTCTAGCACTTGTATCTATTCTTTTGTGATATTGTGGATCTTATTTGACCACTACTCTGATGTACACCTTTTTGGTGTGATATATTCATATCTGTTTCCGATTTTGTGATATGAATGCCTGTTACTGATTTATGTTATGTTTATTTCTATATTTGTTTTCGAGGTCCACTTAGCCACTGTGTGGTAGCTTTGAGTTTGCATCGGTATGTCGGATTTCCTCTTGAAACGAAATGCATGTTATACTATCTGACATATCGGTACTCGCACAAGGCAATTACACAGATGGTCGCTTCTTAACAGCCTTATCCTTCACGCTAGTTGACGACATTACCCAGTGGTGTCCTTGGTTAGCGTGAGCATAGAGGTGGGGCGTCACACCATCCATTCACAAATCTGAATGGAACTTTTACTTTATTTAAATTATTTTTTTTAAAAAAAATTTGAATTGTGGTATGATCGCTAGATGCTTGAGGAAGAGTATTACAACTGAAATTTGAAAAAAGATTTATGAATTCTTGGTTTAATGAAATTCTATCTAATTTACAGTGCATATTTCTATAAAGACCAGATTTCCATGTAAATTTATTTCCAAAAATAACAGGCTCAGTTAGACCTGTTCTTAGTAAAAATTTATTAACTTTCTCTAATTTTTTATAAGGAATAGGAATTCCCTCTCTTTTTTCAAAAGCATGCAAGACAGTTTTGAAATCCCTTAATAAAATCCATGGGTTTTTAATGTTTTTATTTAATAATTCAATATGATTCCAAAGTAAGTTTCTTTCATTTTCAATATTAGAAGCATAAATAAAAGTAATTTCCATAAGTAAACCCCCTCTATTTGCACATATACAATGAATATATTATAGATCTATAAAGTATTGTTTAACTTGCCAAATTTTGGGTCCCATAATACTAAAATTCTGCAATAACCCCCCATTTTATTATTATGTATCATACTCCAGTTACTTAATATTGTTACTGCATATTCCTCAATTTTCCTATCCCCCAATTTATGTTCCAAAATACCTATTATACCAGGTTTAAAGCTACCCAGTAAGCTAGTTAAGTCTAGCATTCTTCAGGAGAGTTTAAACTTCTTATATTCCAAGCTATAATAGAAGTTGCATATAAGTAAACAAATTATTATTTAATGGATACAATAGAGGATATTTTAAGTTTAGTCCTTTGCAGCCTTTTTCCCCCTCTTTTTTCATGCATTTTTGTCTTAGGCTTTAATCTGCTCATCCCATTTTGGATTTCTCATGATATATTTATTTCTGATTCTTCTTCTTCTCTACTATCCCCTTCATTAGCTGCAATTATTTTGCTTATGCTCTTTATTCTAATCTTTTTTCTTTTGCTTTTTTTCTCAACACATATTGGATCTACCAACAGTCCTTACTCGGTTGTGTTTGTCTCAGTTGGAAATAAAGGAGATGCTTCAGTATTGTCTACTATAATATCTTCTTTATTATTATCTACGAATGCTGAATTAATTTGCTCTGTGTCAATGCATAAGCTTGAGTATTCCTTTTGGGGGGAGACTCAATGACATAATCCCCATTTGCATTAGCTTGATTTTTTTTGCTTGCGAGTCTTGTGTACTATTTTAAGAGTTCTCTTGTAGTAGTTGTAACATCTCCTATCTAGAGGCCCAAAGGTAAGCGCTATAGATGCTGAAGTCATCCATAGTATTAACTTTCGGCGACTAAATACAACTATGTAAATGGTATCCATAATATCAGAAGCACTTGAATATGAAACAAAATCACAGATTTCAAAAAAACAACATTTTACTGATTACATTTCCAATCACTTGTTTCACATTCAAATTACATAATCCCATAATCGTTTCCCAGGCTCAAGTAAAATATAATTATTACATAAAACACCAAGAGTGACATATGATGATGCCCCCTTGGTTGACCAGAGTACTATATAGACATAACTATCTTAAATACAATACAACGGAATAAAAAAAACAAAACAACAACTCCTAAATAGCTATCCGCCAGCCACTTGCTCGTCCCTGGAAGCTTTATTCGCCAACCTACTAAAACCTCAACTCTCAGCCTACTCAAATCAATTTTGAGAACCCGAGAGTTTAAGGGGGAAAACATAAACTTCGAGTTAGACAAAAAGCCTGGTGTGAATAATACTATACATCTCAGTTATTTGATATTAAGTGAAACCACGCTGCTTAGCGAAACGGGTTTCCCCTCACTAATATCCTTTTAAAACATATCTTTTGCAAACCTTTATCCTGCAACCAAAACTTGTTAAACTATAAAGCATTATTATGTAAACATACATATCAGGTAACAGATGAACTATCTGTCTTAACACTATAGTTTTGTTTGGCTAACTACTAACCTTTGCTGACTCGGTCTTACAAGACAATATAATCAAAATAATCTAACAACTGCTAAACACTCATCTTCATGACAGTCTGTCCTTAACTATATATTAAATACTCCTCTTCAGGACGGTCTGTCCTTAACTTAACATCTCCGAGGGCCACCTGATCCTAATGGTTTTGCGGGCTCACCAATAACCTATCTGTGTACAAATATATATTCCCTTTTGTGTGTAATCATAATTTTAGCCTTACCCGTGACAAAGCCCAACACACTGGACTTTTGGACTAAATTAGCTGCGGCTAATAGCTAATGTATAGGGCGCGACCCTATACCAGTCCCATTTGGTATTCTAATATCTGAGTCATTTTACTTGGGGTAATCTTCCCTTAAATTTTCCTTGAAAACCTTTTCATCTCAAATTGATTTAAAACCGTTAAACCAAACTTAAACAAGGAAAATATGTACTCTATGCTTTACTCAAAATCACCTTGCCATGTTATATATACTTTACTTAAATCATTGTTGATGAAAACTTTTAAACCTTTGAAAGTACCCCTTTTGAAATCAAGTAGAACCCTTCTTTCACCTAAGCCGAAAGGCCAAAACATTCCTTTTGAAACCATTCATAATCTTCCTTTTGAAATGTTGAAAAACCATTCCTTCGAAAGCATTAAAAACCTTAGACATCCTATCTTTACACATTTAAACTTTACCATTCGAAAACATTAGAAAACCTTTCCTTTCAAACCTTTCGAAACCATCGGGGAACCACCCCTTCGAAACCATTCTTTAAAACCTTTCAAAAGCAATAAAACATCAAACCTTTCGAAAGCCTTTGGGTTCAAGTAAAATATGAGGAAACACCTTTCGAAAACATTAAAAATTAACTCCTTCAAAACCATTTGGGTTCTACCTTCAACAGAGCAAAAGGGTCATAAAACATTTAAGTTGAAAGCACTCTTTCAGAAGCATTTCCTAAGCAAAGAAGTGATGGTGTCGAAACCAACCTCCCGAAAGCATTAGAGAAGCGACCAAGTTTTAAAAGCAAAGTATACCTTCCGAAACCATTGGCGTCGAAAGGAAGAAAAGCGGCAGCTAAGGGGTTTCGACCCCGACGAAAGCATTTACTTAAAACAAGAGGCACAACCCATTCGAAACCTTTTCTTTAAAACATTTGACACAGCCGAAAGCCAACAAAGTTGAAAGCATACCCTTCGAAACCAAAGCAGGCATGTTTTCATTTAAAAGCAAAGACACGCTTCGACCCCTACGAAACTTTTGGTCTCGACCTAGTGCCTTCCGCCTTAGTCCAAATCACTCTGTACCAAGTTATTGATACTTTGTGCATTGGTTACGATGGCATGGAGGCGGCAGTACTTGGTCGGAACCCCTGTGCCGAAAGTGGCGAAACATGCTAAAAGCATGTAAAAACTAATTTTTACTTTAAAAAGAGTTTCTTTTCAACTAACCTGTCTTGTTTGTAAAAATATTATTGGTTGTTAATTTTCATTTCTAAACCTACTGCCAATATTTCAGAAATAAACAATTTAAATTATTTATAAAATACCCCTTCTCCTTTTATAAATATATAAAACATTTAAGTCCCATACCTTAAATAATTTTATATACCTATCAAAACACTTAGGAAAATTCTACAAAAATTCTAGAAAATCATTTTTAATATGTTTTCTAACATATATTAATTCCAGACCCAAATTATTAATTATTTAACCGTAAATAATTTAAAACCCATATAATCATTTTCTACACTAGAAAATTAATATAAAATCTATATTAATTCAAAAAATTATGAAAATTGAAACCCATCTCTAAAATATCATTTCTGATCAATATCTAAAATCGCAAGGAATTTGGATATCATTAAATAGTGTTTTCACATTAAAACATATCATAGAACCTATATGATTAAGCATAAATCATCAACAAACATATATAAACAATTAATCATTCAAAAACATGGCATAATCATGCAATATACTTCAGATTCATCTTAAGACCGAAAACAATTAGATAAATGAGATGTAGTCATTATTCACCTTAGCTTTTGAGATTAAGGATTTGAGATTTGATCTTGACTGAGTTGCTTAAGCTTTTCCTCTTGAAGTCTCCTCTTTGTTTTTCCTAATGGTGGCCGGCCTTAGTTTATATTTTTGTTTGTCAATTATGAATGAACGTGAGAATGAGAGCTTAAGGGGTTTAGGGTATAAGAATGTATCTATTCCTATATTGCCCCTTATCTATTATACTTAACCATTTTATTTTAGTTCATTTGTTATCAAGGCACGGCTACCCCTAGTTAATTACAAATCTCAATCCCCTAATCATCACATTATTTTATTTAATTTAGCTAATTAAATATCCTAAATAATGTTACTAAAAATATGCGGTGTGACAATCTCCCCTCCTTAAAGAATTTCGTCCTCGAAATTACGATAAGGTACACAAAAAATCAAACACAAAGGTAAAACATACCATTACACAAATCAGGATAAGCGTCTCTAATCTTGCTCTCAGTCTCTCTCATCGTCGCTCCACTGGACTTTCACTAATCTAACTGTCTTGTTCCTTAGCCTCTTATCATCTCTCGCTACTATACGAATCAGCTTTTTAACTATAGTCAAGTCTGATTCTGCTACTAAGTCATCTAACACAGTCGGTGCTATAGTAGACTCTGGATCTCTAACATACTTCCTTAGCTGAGAAACATGAAAAATGTCATGGACTCCTGTCAAACTGCTTGGTAACCCTACTCTATATGCTAGTTTCTCGATCCTCTCTATAATAGGGAATGGTCCTACGAATCTCGGTGCCAACTTCCCTGATTTCCCGAATTAATCACACCCTTCATCGGTGATACCTTAATAAAAACATGATCTCCAACAGAGAACTCTAAGTCTTTCCATCTTCTATCTGCATAACTCTTCTGCCTAAACTGAGCTTCCTTCATCCTAGCTCGAATAAACTCAATCTTCTCTGCAGCTTCTTTCACTAAATCCGGACCAAGAACTAACCTATCACTGGTCTTTAACCAACAAACTGATGATTTGCATGGCCTTCCATACAAAGCTTCAAACGGTGCCATCCATATACTAGTCTGATAACTATTATTATACGAAAAATCGACTAAGTGTAGATGGTCTTCCTATGATCCTCCAAAATCTAACACACAAGCTCTTAACAAATCCTTTAAGACTTTGTTAACCCTTTCCGTTTGTCCATCGGTCTGTGGATGGTAAGCGGTACTCACCTTGAGCTTGATTCCTAAAATCTCCTGTAGACTCTTCTAGAACTCGCTAGTGAATAAGGAATCTCTATCACTTATAGACTACTAGGAATTCCATGAAGTCTAACTATATTCTTCATAAATAGCTTAGCCAAAACAGGTGCCGTTCTAGTTGACTTAACTAGAATGAAATCGGCACTCTTGGTCAATCTATCCACTACGACCCGTATACTTTCATTTCCTCTAATAGATCTTGGCAACCTGTCTATAAAATCCATAGAAATAGAATCCCACTTCCACACTGGAATATCTAATGGCTATACCAACCCACTTGGCTTCTGATGTTCGGCTTTTACTTGTTGACTGTTCAGACACTGCTTTACCCATAAGCCTACATCCCTCTTCATACCTTCCCAGAAGAAACTCCACTTCATATCCTGATACATCTTAGTTCCTCCTAGATGAATAGTGAACTTTGAACGATGGCATTCCTCCAAAGCTTCCTTCCTAATGTCTCCCACATTCGGAACACACAACCTTCCTTTCTTTCTCAACTACCCATTCTGGTTAAGACTAAAATCCTTAAAGTCATCGCTCTCCGTTCCTTCAACTTCTTGATCCGTTTAGCCAACACTGGATCCTCCTCCTATTTAGAAGCAATCCTTTTAATCATTACTTGTCGAACTTCTAAACAAGATAAGACAACTGATCCTTCACTAGATCTGGCCCATGATCTCCATTGAACTCTATAAGTCGACAACGCTTCCAAATCTTTCCACTCTGCTATCATTGCCAACACTGCATTCTGATGCTTTCTGCTAAGTGCGTCTGCAACTTTGTTGCCCTTTCCTGGTGTGTACTCAATACCAAAGTCATAAGCGGCTAAAAACTCTAACCACCTCTGCTGTCTCATATTCAGCTCCTTCTGAGAGAACAAATACTTCAAGACTTATGATCCGTGTAAAGCTCAAACCTCTCTCCCAAAAGGTAATGTCTCCACACCTTCAATGCAAAAATCACTGCAGCCAACTCCAAATAAGGCGTTGGATATCTAACCTCATGCGTTCTAAGCTGTCGAGAAGCATAGGCAATCACTTTACCTCTCTACATTAACAGAGCTCCTAATCCAGCTCCACACGCATCCGTATATACTACCAAATCCTGATTTCCTTCCAGAATAACTAATACAGGTGCATGGGTCAATAAGTGTTCAAGCTCTGGAATGCTTCCTCACACTTATCGGTCCACACAAACTTCACATCCTTTCGCATCAGCTTGGTCATCGGTGCTGCCATCCGCAAAAAATCCTTAATTAACCTTCGATAATATCCAGCCAATCGAAGAAAACTTCTAATCTCAGTCACTGTCTCGGGTCTCTTCCAATTATTAACAACTTCGATCTTATCTGGATCGACTGACAACCCCTTCTCCGAAACCACGTGACCAAGAAACATCACTTCCTTCTTCTAGAAATGACACTTCGAAAACTTCAACTTCAGCTGATGCTGCCTCAGCGTCTCAAGCGCAATTCTAAGATGAACTTCATGCTCCTTTTCATCTTTAGAGTATATCAAAATATCATCTATAAAAACCAATACAAACCTATCCAAGTACTCTCGGAAAATTCGGTTCATCAAATCCACAAAGAATGCTGGTGCATTAGTTAGTCCGAACGACATCACTAACCATTCGTACGATCCATATCTAGTTCTAAACGCCATCAAAGGAATACTATCCTCTGTTACTCTAAGCTGATGAAAACCTATTGCTAAATCCAACTGAGAAAATACCCTGGCTCCACTTAATTGATCGAACAAATCATCAATTCTAGGCAATGGATATCGATTCTTTATCGTCTTCTCATTCAACTTACGATAATTGATACATAACCTCAACAATCTATCTGGCTTCTTAGCAAACACCGCGGTTGCTCCCCAAGGTGAACTACTTGGCCTAATAAAACTCTTGCTTTCCAAATCTACCAACTGCACCTTCAGCTCCCTAATCTCTGTAGGTGTCATCCTACTTGGCGGTCTACTCACGGGTTCTGCTCCAAGCACCAAATCTATCAGAAAATGGATCATTTTGGTGGCAATCATACTACAGGCTCGGAGACATCCACGAGATCTCTAACCACGAAAACGCGATTCAACTCATCTTCCAACTCCACTACACCCAAAAAAGCATTCACCTCACAATTAGGCTTTCTACGGTATATACAATCTGATCACTATAGTCAGCGTGTCTAAGTAATATCTTCCTATCATGGAAAAATATCTTAGCATCATACTTACTTAACCAATCCATACCCAATATAATTTTGAATCCTACAAAGTCAAACACATGCAAACTGCAAACAAAGGTATGACCTTGCAAATCAAACTTTAAGTGGTCACACTTCATCCCAAGTGTCGCATAACCTCCTATCAAATTTTCAAACCTTAAGGAAGTAACTAAGTATGTGGGTTCTAGGTTAAGCTTATCTACCAAACAATGAGATATAAAAGAATGCGATGCACCGGTATCAAATAGAACGCTAATTGACATACCATGAATCTAAAGCGTACCTCCCAACACTGCCTTTCCTTTCTCATGCGCTATTGGTCCTGATGTAGCAGGCTCCAATACAAATACCTTGCCTCTTCCATCCTTAGCGGGCTCTTTGCATTGATTCTTATAGTGGCCAATCTGATCGCAGTTAAAACATCTGATATTCTTCTTCCCGATTACTTCCTTCGCCTTTCCAGTACGACACTCATTAGCAAAATGCACCTTCTTGTTGCACTTGAAGCACACAACCTCAGACTTTCCATTCTTTTCTACTCCACCTTTCTGAGCACCCTTCTTATGAAAGAACTTCCTTTTCTGACTTTTCCCCACCTGGACCTCCTTCGTCCTACTCTTCTCTAGACAAGCAAGCATCTCCTCGTGTCTCAAGGCCATCTCTACAACCACATCACAAGGGTCTCTGGTATGAGGTAATGTAGCCCTCGCCAACTCAGGCTTCAACCACCTTATGAACTTCTCATTCCTCTTCAACACAGTATCCATGGTATTATACCCATACCTAGCTCCTCAAATCTTCTAGCATACTCCAAAACAGACATCTCCCCCTGCTCCAACTAAGTAAACTTTCAGAGCAAAGCAGACTGCGCTATCACATACATGAACCTCTCCTGAAACCTTCTAAAATTAGCCCATGTCATATCCTCTTCATTTACTCCATCCTTACACTATTCCACCAAAATAAAGCTGCCCCCTGAAGTTGTCTCGAAGCAAGCCTCCTCTTCTGCTCATCATTGAACCCCATGTCTGTAAAGATCTTCTCACAATGCAACAACCAGCTCTCCACTTCGATAGCATCCTCAATTCCAGTAAAGGGCTTCCTTCCAAGCCTAGCATAATCTCTGCTCAAGATAGCATAATGGTTGACCGCCGGAGCTTCCTGAACTCCTACTCTAGCACTTCCTCCAACCATTCTAGCAGCAACACCAACCTACATCATATTCACGAAAACCTGATACATAGCTCCCACAACCACTTGTCGGACTCGAGCACCAACATTTCCTGCTTGTGCCTGACCTTGGTGTCTCCAGGTATTCGGTCTGGCATCTCCATTTATGGTGGTGCTTCCTCCAAGATTCACTCTTCCACTTCTAGCATCCATATTTGTATTCAAGCCTCGTGAAATAGAGAAGAATAGCCTAAGAGAGATAGGAAACTAAAGATATAGCGTATACTTATATATAGTAAATACAAGTACATTACTATAGCGTTATCACATACCCCAATCTTACTCTAATTCTTTAGGATTATGGTTTCAAAAATCATTTTTAGTTAAAGTTTTTCATAAACCTATGCTTTGATACCAAGTTGTAACATCCCCTATCTAGAGGTCCAAAGCTAAGCGCTACCAAGGTTTTAAATCTCGGATTTCGGTCACGTCTCGAAGAATTTAGAGAGCTTATCCCGTATCGGATGAGATCTCGAACGGGATGAGTGCATCTTTGACGTCCATCTTGGATTTACATCTCGGTTTCTAAAATTCATTACGGAGTTATCTCGGAGTATATGTCATGTCGAAAATTAGTTTTCATACACCTAAATTTATAATACTAGTCACTACCTTAAGGAAAACACTATGCACTTACCTTAAATATATCACATGCTTATCATTAGTAATTTAGTATGGAAAAATATCACTTGTATCATGTAAAATAAACAAATAACTAGATTTCATGAATAATGTTCAATATAATATCATATGAGATAAAGTAGACAAGAAACAAACCATAACATATGCACCTTTACTTTGTTTGATCATTCACTTAACTTTCCTACACAATATAATGTCTCATTTCTACCTTTTATGATTTATAGTGTTGCAAGGGAAATCTTAATTTTGTAACTTCAAATACAAAAGTCTACAAGTATGCAGGATATATATGTATATGCAGGATTTAACCATGCAGGTACCAAGAATGAAGACTGTACAGTATAGAGATTCAAAATATCAAGATTGAAGACTCATGAGTATCAAGAATATCAAGATTATCAAGAGTTCAAGATTTCAAGGTAAGTATTGAGTCTAGAATTATGTTAAAACTTCACAATAGCACTGAAATCTTCACTCCATTTTTCTTTTGGGATGGAACCCATTTCTACCTTTTTAGTGGCTTACAAACCCACGACAAGTAGCTTACAAACCTACGACAAGTGGCTTACAAACCCACGAACATCCTGGTTTTGTACAAGTTCTCGAGTCCTGTCATGATGAGATATTCTGCAGGAAGAAGCTTACAAAACTACTTCAAAATGATTTTCAAAAACTACTTCGGAATGATTTTCAAAATTGTTTTTCAAAATATTTTAGCCTTAAAAATTATCTTTTTAAATGATTTTCAAAAAGATGTTTTAGCCTTAAATATTCTTGTTTTTAAACTTCGGTTATTTTAAACTATCTTTTAATTATAATATATTTATACTTTGATTTAAATATAAATTATAGTAAAAAATTATATATATTATTCTTTATATTTATCTATGTATTTTATCTATAATCAAGTATATTTATAAAGTTTAAAATAGTTTTAATATAAGATAAAGGTTATTTTCAAAGAAAATCAAAACATCAAAAATTGCTTTGGGATGTCGACATGCCTATGGTGACCATGTCGACATGGTGACAGTTGAGTTTAAAATTTAAATTTGAAAAGAAGTGTCTATTCGCCATAACTCTTCACGAATGGACAGGACTGTTGTTCTTCTATAAATAGGGGTTAGTTTCAACGAATTTTTAATTTGTTTTTCTGGTTTTTCACTTCTCTTCTTCTTCCACATTTTCTTAATCAAAATTTTATCATTACTCTGCCGAAATCAACATTGAATCTAACTAGATTATCTCTGGTTTGATTCTCTATCACTATCTCAACAAGATCTAAGTGCTATTCAGAGTTATATGCTTCTTTGTAATCTATCTAGCGAGAAAAGGTGTGATTGTAGCCTTGGAAATCAATCAAGCGAGAAAAGGTGTGATTGTAGCCTTGGAAATCAATTGGGTGAACTTGTTGCCCCGGAAATCAAGTATCTCTACCCAGAGGATTGTTATTCTGGAGGGTGTACCTCGTAGCCTTGAAACCGAGGGTTGTAATTGTTGAATTGCTTTTGAAAGGAAATCCGTACTTGATTGTGCGGGACTGGATGTAGGGTAACCCCGAACCAGTATAAAATCCGGTGTGTTCTTTCCTTTACTGCATTTACTTTATTTCTGCATCTGTGTTTGTTTTTGTGATTATACCTGTGTGTGAATATTGCATACATTTGTGTTCAAATTAACATAAACTCAAAAAGATTTAGTAATTTCTTAAAAACTCTATTCACCCCCCCTCTAGTGTTATTCCTAGCCTTAAGATCCGTAATCCGCATTCCTCACATTTGGTATCAGAGCAAGGTTTTCAAAAGTTTCATAATCTGATTTTTGAAATTTTTTCAAAATGGCTACCAAGACTGGTAATGTTTTTAACACTAGTATTCCTGTCACTAGTTCATTTGTAGAAGGTCAGTCTACTGCCAGACCACCACTTTTTAATGGTAGTAACTATACATATTGGGCATGTAGGATTAGATACTTGGAATATCACACAAACTGAATATTCTGAACCCACAACTAATTTTGCACAGTGGACTACTGAGCAAAAGACTGTTGCACAAAATAATTCTAAAGCAATGAATATTCTGTTTTGTTCACTTGAAAGAAATGGATTTAATAGAGTGTCAGTTTGTAAGTCTACATATGAAATCTGAAAACTTTACAAGTGACTCACGACAAACAAGCAAAGTTAAACATACCAAAATTTCCATGCTCACAAATCATTTCAGTTATTTAAAATGAATACTAATGAGTCTATTTCAGATATGTATAGTCGATTTCAAGATATTGTGCATTCTTTAATATCCTTGGGAAAGGAATTTTCAGAAGAAGACCAATTCAGAAAAATTTTAAATTCTCTCACTCCAGAATGGGATCAAAAGACACTTACAATTGAAGAGGCAAATGACATCAGTACCTTAAAGATAGAAGAATTGATTGGAAATCTAATGTCGTTTGAAGTTCAAATGATCGGGAGAAGAGAAAGCAAAGCATTTGAAAAGAAATCAATGGCATTCAATGCATTAACCGACGGATTAGACTCAAACAGTGATAATGATGAAGAGATAGCATTTATGACCAGGAATTTTCGAAAATTTCTGAAATACAGAAAGATTAATAATCTTAAGAGAAACAACTATAAGAATTATGGAAATCAGAATGCAGTGCCAAACAATGTCAAATGTTTCAACTGTGATGAGCCAGGTCATATCAAAAGAGACTGTCCGTATCCAGAAAGCCAGAATCCTCCTATAAACAATTATTCAGTAAAGAAACGGAAGCGTGCATTTACTGCTACTCTAGATGACTCAGACTCGTCCTCAAGCGATGATGATCAGAAGACAGATAACTCAAATTTGTGTTTTACGGCAATTCATGACTTCAACAAATTCAAGGAAACGGACTCAGAAAAGGTACACATTTACAATACAATTGATTGAGATTGCATGCTTAGAATTAGATGATTGATTTCTTGATTAATTGATTTTGAATTGGTGTGTTGATTGAATTTTAAATTTATTTTTTATTTTTTTATTATAATTTTATTATAATTTTTATTATTTTTAATATAATAATATTTTTTGGAATTTACTATAAGAATACTCCAGATATATATATATATATATAGACATTAAAATAATAAGTATATATATATTAGAATACTAGGAAAAATAAATCATAGAAATTCACAGGTACATGTCGACATGGTCCCTACCATGATGTCGACATGGGTACAAATTTTGAAATTCAAAATTTGAATTCAAATGGTTGAATTTCCCTCCATCTTTTCACTTCATTCAATACTCTGAAAAAGCATCTTTTGACCAGAGAACATGTCTTTCAGAAATCTATTTAGTCACTATCTTTTATCACAACTTTTCACTTTCATTTTTAAATTCAAACTCTCTCTTCAAAACTCCAAGCTCTTTATTCTCTACCTTAATGGCTTCTTCAAGCAACCCCTCCACCATGAGACTCTCCAGAAACTTGAAAGAGCAACTCCTCAATAATCCGGAGGCAATAAAAGCATACATCAATTATGCTAACTATGGAAAAGTCAATCCCGGAAAGTTTGCTATTTTTCAAGATTTTTCTTCTTATGAAATTGATACACTTTTTGCAAACAATCAAATTCTTAGTCTTGTTGATTCTTCTCAAAATGATTTTGTTTGTTACCCAAATCTTGTTAAAATTTTCTATGCAAATCTCAATCGAGAATTTTTTGAAGGAAATGTTAATGAAATTTGGAGTAGTGTCAAAGGCACTAGAATTGTTTTAAATTGTGATCTTTGGGTACTATTCTCAATTGCAAAAGCACGGGAATGGATCTTTCTAGTTTTCAAATCAATGAACATGATCGTGAGACATTTCATCATATTTTTGAAGGAGATGAAAACTTTGAATTTAAAAACCGAAACTTTCATCCTAAAGCAAGAATTGTCAATCTTCTCTTACAACATACTTTGACCCCAAGATCGGGAAATTTTAACAATCCTACTTCAAAAGTGTGCAAAGCACTTTTTGCTATTTTCGGAAATTATGATATCAATTGGGCGCAAGTTATTTTGGATGAACTTCGTCCTAAAAATTTTGAAATGGGAGAAAACACTTTATATCATGGAATTTACCTTACTCGGATTTTCAACTATTTTGGAGTATATTTCAAAGGAGAAGAATTTATTTCAAGAAAAGTTTTTAATATCTCAAACATTTCTCTCATGAAAATCCCATATGTTTTTCAACCTTATGAGACTTTTGCCGAAAAGGAAGAGCGTTTGGCTCATGAAGATATGGAAGAGGAAGAAGAAGAAGAAAGGGATGAAATGGAAATAGAAGAAGAAGAAGAAGAAGGTGAAACATCCCTAGAAAGTATTGAATATCCCTCCAATCCTTCCAACAAAACCCTTCTCAAAAACCAAAAGGTTATTGTTGAGAATCAACGGGTTCTTAAAAGAACCGTTAGTAAGAAATTGGACAAAATGTCATCCAAGATGAACAAGTTTTTCTCTAAAGTCAGCAAGAAACTTGGATTATCTTCATCTTCATCATCCTCTAACTAGTTCTATATCTTTATATCATATCGAATTAGTTTAAGTTTGTTTTAATTTGAGTGTTTATGTAGTTCTTTATGTTTAATCATTGTATTATCCTATTATGCAATGAAATTGAATTTCCTTTCTGTTATCTAGCTTATCTTATCTCCTGAATAAATGTTAGTATATTATATAAATTTATATATATACACAATTATTCACAAAATCAATATTACCATCAAATTTCACTATAATATGTCGACATCCCGCCTTTGACCATGTCGACATGTACTGATCAGAAATGACATTTCATTTCAAATTTGAAATTTGAATAACTACCATATGTCTATTCATTTCAAACGAATTCCTACACCTATAAATACCTATTTCTTCCATAATTTATCACTCAATATTATTTTCTATCTTCTTTATCTCTTATTCTCTTCATAAATTCAAAAATGGAAAATCCTATTCATAATTTAACCGAGAATCTTGAAGAGACTCTTAATTCGTTCAAGAACATTCTCTCTTTCATTCTTCGTAACTAGCGACACTTAGAGTTGAGTCAAATGCAGATGATCAAGGAGCAAGAAAGGCATTTCGATGCAATTCGATGGATGATTTCTTCTCTGCACAAGGATGATAACGAAGCACATCCTCCTGTCTCTCTCACAAATGACAATGAAAATTGGGATGCCATCAAAGCAGACCCTATTTTCGGAGAAGAAGGATGGGTGGAAGTTCCCCGTAACGTTTAATTTGTTTGCTTTATTTAATTACTCTATTTGAATTGATTGTTTTTGATTGAAATTGGTTGTTTTGATTGACTTGATTTATACATTGGTGTGGTTTGATGGTTGTATAAAATATACATTAATATATTTATAATCGTTTGTTGAATATCATAGTTATTTCTTATATATACTATATTATATAGTTTATTAATGCAGGTACTTGAGTACAAGAATGAGGGGGAGTTATAGTTTGTAGTTAGATTTTTTTTATTGATGACAAAGGGGGAGAAATATAAAATAGGAGAGTTAGGCATAGATTAAGGGGGAGTTACTAGATTTAGGGGGAGTCAATAGGATAGAAGTAATATTTTATAAACAAAGGTTGTCATCATCAAAAAGGGGGAGATTGTTAGTCCATGAGTTGATGGTTTTGATGACAACAATCTTAGAATAAGATTATAAAATATAAATACTAACATTATAGTTTAGATATATATGTATATGCAGGATTTAACCATGCAGGTACCAAGAATGAAGACTGTACAGTATAGAGATTCAAGATATCAAGATTGAAGACTAATGAGTATCAAGAATATCAAGATTATCAAGAGTTCAAGATTTCAAGATAAGTATTGAGTCTAGAATTATGTTAAAACTTCACAATAACACTGAAATCTTCACTCCATTTTTTTTGGGATGGAACCCATTTCTACCTTTTTAGTGGCTTACAAACCCACGACAAGTAGCTTACAAACCTACGACAAGTGGCTTACAAACCCACGAACATCCTGGTTTTGTACAAGTTCTCGAGTCCTGTCATGATGAGATATTCTGTAGGAAGAAGCTTGCAAAACTACTTCAAAATGATTTTCAAAAACTACTTCGGAATGATTTTCAAAATTGTTTTTCAAAATGTTTTAGCCTTAAATATTATCTTTTTAAATGATTTTCAAAAAGATGCTTTAGCCTTAAATATTATTGTTTTTAAACTTCGGTTATTTTAAACTATCTTTTAATTATAATATATTTATACTTTGATTTAAGTATAAAATTATAGTAAAATATTATATATATTATTCTTTATATTCATCTATGTATTTTATCTATAATCAAGTATATTTATAAAGTTTAAAATAGTTTTAATATAAGATAAAGGTTATTTTCAAAGAAAATCAAAACATCAAAAATTGCTTTGGGATGTCGACATGCCTATGGTGATCATGTCGACATGGTGACAGTTGAGTTCAAAATTTAAATTTGAAAAGAAGTGTCTATTCACCATAACTCTTCACGAATGGACATGACTGTTGTTCTTCTATAAATATGGGTTAGTTTCAACGAATTTTTAATTAGTTTTTCTGGTTTTTCACTTCTCTTCTTCTTCCACATTTTCTTAATCAAAATTTTATCATTACTCTACCGAAATCAACATTGAATCTAACTAGATTATCTCTGGTTTGATTCTCTATCGCTATCTCAACAAGATCTAAGTGCTATTCAGAGTTATAGGCTTCTTTGTAATCTATCTAGCGAGAAAAGGTGTGATTGTAGCCTTGGAAATCAATCAAGTGAGAAAATGTGTGATTGTAGCCTTGGAAATCAATTGAGTGAACTTGTTGCCCCGGAAATCAAGTATCTCTACCCAGAGGATTGTTATTCTGGAGGGTGTACTTCGTAGCCTTGAAACCGAGGGTTGTAATTGTTGAATTGCTTTTGAAAGGAAATCCGTACTTGATTGTGCGGGACTGGATGTAGGGTAACCCCGAACCAGTATAAAATCCGGTGTGTTCTTTCCTTTACTGCATTTACTTTATTTCTACATCTGTGTTTGTTTCTGTGATTATACCTGTGTCTGAATATTGCATACATTTGTGTTCAAATTAACATAAACTCAAAAAGATTTAGTAATTTCTTAAAAACACTATTCACCCCCCCTAGTGTTATTTCTAGCCTTAAGATCCGTAATCCGCATTCCTCACACTTTTGGCTATCCAACGTCCAGCCTTTGCCCGATTCAACTTTGCTCTCCATTACTGGTGTGGTACTCAGATTTTATCATAGTTATCTGCTGTAATCAATTGTAACCAGCGAGGAAAGTCAATAAAAGATTAACTTTTGGAGTGTATGTAGGCCGGAGATAGCCGAACCACTATAAATCTTGTGTCTCTGTCTATTTCTTTCTGTTTTAAGTTCATTATTCTTCACTTTTTATCCTCTACACTACTTAGATCTATGATC
This sequence comes from Allium fistulosum, assembly GCA_030737815.1. NCBI lineage: Eukaryota > Viridiplantae > Streptophyta > Magnoliopsida > Asparagales > Amaryllidaceae > Allium > Allium fistulosum. The sequence continues at coordinate 393,410,098 of CM060901.1, forward strand.
TGTGATTATACACTGCTGATTTGTGTTCATACACTGGTGCTTTCACGACATTCGAGGTTTGTGACCAATTTTGGCGCAAACAGTTTCGATGGCATGGAGGCGGCAGTACTTGGTCGGAACCCCTATGCCGAAAGTGGCGAAACATGCTACAAGCACGAAAAACTGATTTTTACTATAAAAAGAATTTCTTTTCAACTAACCTGCCTTGTTTGTCAAAATATTATTGGTTGTTAATTTTCTTTTCTAAAAGTGTTACCAATATTTCAGAAATAAACAATTTGATTTATTTATAAAATACCCTTTCTCCTTTTATAAATATATAAAACATTTAAGTCTCATACCTTAAATAATTTTATATACCAATCAAAACACTTAGGAAAATTCTACAAAAATTCCAGAAAATCATTTATAATATGTTTTCTAACATATATCAATTCCAGACCCAAAATATTAATTATTTAGTCGTAAATAATTTAAAATCCAAATAATCAGTTTATACACTAGAAAATTAATATAAAATCCACATTAATTCAGAAAATTATGAAAATTGAAATCCATCTCTAAAATATCATTTCTGACTATATCTAAAATCGCAAGGCATTTGGATGTCATTAAGTAGGGTTTTCACATTAAAACATATCATAAAACGTATATGATTAAGCATAAATCATCAACAAGCATCTATAAACAATTAATCATTCAAAAACATGGCATAATCATGCAAAATACTTCAGATTCATCTTAAGACCGAATTTTTTTAGAAAAATGAGATGTAGTATTATTCACCTTAGCTTTTGAGATTAAGGATTTGAGATTTGATCTTGACTGAGTTGCTTAAGCTTTTCCTCTTGAAGTCTTCTCTTTGCTTTTCATAATGGTGGTCGACCTTAGTTTATATTTTTGTTTGTGAATTATGAATGAACATGAGAATGATGGCTTATGGAGTTTAGGGTATAAGAATGTATATGCTCCTATATTGCCCCTTATCTATTACACTTTACCATTTTATTTTAGTTCATTTGTTATCAAGGCACGACTACCCCTTGTTAATTAAAAATCTCAATCCCCTAATCATCACATTATTTTATTTAATTTAGCTAATTAAATATCCTAAATAATATTACTAAAAATATGGGGCGTTGCAGTGGTGTAGTAGGAACTTGCATGCTATTAGTAATCTCTTCTAAAACTACTCTTGTCTCAACTGTTGTTACTTAATCTATACCTGATGTTTCATAGTTTTTCAAATAATTTATTTTTGGATCTGTTTGAACTGCTATTACCGAATTTTCAAATGTACCTTTTCCTTTTTCCAAAACAGCAGTGGCTTCCAAATTTGCATTGTATTCAGAACTTGTTTTCTTATCTACAGCAGTAGGCCTTTCTAAACCAACATCACTTTCCAAATTTTTATTTTCAACTTCTTTTGGAAATTGCTTATTTTCTATATTCACTTCAGGAGATTTATTTTCAGAACATATTTCCCTGTCTGCAACAGTAGATAATCTTAAACCTATATCACTTTCCAAGTTTTCATTTTCAACTTCTTTTGGCAATTGCATATTTTCTCTATCCACTTCAAGAGATTTTTCAATGTCTACATCACATGCCTTATTTTCTTTACTGATTTCATCAATACTTTTTCCATGCAAGATTTTTCCTTCCACACTTTTACAGAATTACTTTTCTTGATCATGCCCAAAACATATACATGTGTAACGTTTCGGGGGAATCCATTCATATTCAATTCTTTATACTAGATTTCACCATCATGCATAGTTGTATAAACTTCTTTTGGTTATTCATCATCTGCTTTTATTTCAATAAGAACTCTAGCATAATTAAGCCAAGTTTCCTTAGCAGTTTTCTCATCTAGTTTCATTGGAATACCTACTGCACTAGCGATTGCATTAAATGCTTCCCTATCCGATAGTCTCAGATTTAAATTAGGAAGTCCGATCCATATAGGTAGTGTTGACAACAGATCTTTATCAAGATTTACTTTCTTTGTCCATTTTTTAAGAATTGGAAGTTTTCTAAAAAGAAAGTAAGGGCCACCATTTATGGCTTTTCGACAGTCTGCATGGTTTGCAAATTGTATAATGAAAAATCCATTATTTCTAGCATAAATCTCAAAGTTATCTGAAGGATTCCATGTTCTTGTCACAAATGCTTTGAAATGATGATATGGTGAGCGATTGCCAAAGACATAAGTGAAAATTGAACTTTCCCATTTAGTTTCAGTCCTCCTACTAACCTCCTCATTCACAGCTATAACTTTTTTTTACCATTAATGGTAATTGGAGCAACATAATCGAGATCCAATTCTGAGGTAATGCCGCCATTATTCAATATATCTGCCCATGACGATGGTGTTTTGTCTTTGGCCTGTAAGTGAACCGTGCCCTGCAATCTTGAAGCAGGAGCTACCATTCTCAGATTCCCATTCTGATACCCAAATCTTGCATCAGGAACTATGTTTCCTGATCTCAACACATTTTGTAATTTGGGCCTTGGAATAATTCTTTTCTTGAAATGGAATGGTTGAGTTCTTGCCTTATTTGTGAATTTTGCTTGCCGTTGATTCCTGCGGTGGCTCACTAACTGATAGCCGTCTTCATCAATTATTGGTTTGATGGCTCTAGGGTTTGGTTGTGAGTGAGGATTGGGATTGAGAGGAGGATGGAGATTATGAGGAATTTGGCCCTTAATCTGACCAAAGGCAGCCATAAATTATTTTTCTTGTTTTTTCTTGTTTATGAATTGATTTAGCATTGTATACAACTTGATCTAGGAACCAGTCCCAAAAGTATGATTTAGAATATTGATTTGAATGAAATTTATTCCAGATCTGAAATAGGTTGTATAATAATGTTATAAATTTGGATTATTACCCTAATCTTGTTAGAATATAAACTTTTCTATATTTGGAATTGTTGGAATTTAGATCCGTTTAATATTTATAAATTAGTTTGATTTCTTTCCCTTTTAGAAAGATACAATGTTTGATCTAACAAGGAATAGATACAAATAGAAAGACAAAGAGATGTGTAAAGTATGAATTCATTGTAGTTTACACTGCCTATATCAGTAATAGAAAGGAATGATTATTCCTTGTAATTTCAAACAATGCAATCTTTTATATCTTAAAGTTAAATCTTTTGTTTTGAACTAATTTATGGAAATTATAGCTGATAATCTTTTTAGATATGATTTCAAAAATTTAACATGGAAAGGCATATTATAGTAAAGATATAACTAAAACATATTTGATAAAAGTAAATATTTATACGTAATTATTGTGCTTATAATAATTAAATAAAAAGCTAAAAAGGACGCATATGTTATCCCACCTTTTGGCAAAGCTGAGATACCCAAAAATTAACTGAAATCGATAATAACTAGCCATGAATATTAAATATGCATTGCACGATAATCATGGATATCGATGAATTTTGTCCGAGTCCGGATCGGGCTGCAATTGACAAGACATGACAAGCAAAGCCATGAAAGCTAACGTTCCAAATTTCAGGTTAATCGGAGTTCATATGAATGAGATATGATCGATACAAGTTAGAGAAAGTACACTGTTCGTATCCATGGAGGGAGGTTGGATTTCGAATCGATCTAGCTCGACTCGATCAGCATGACGATCTGTTCGAATCGATATAGTTCAAAGTCAAACATCGGTCGGCCTATTCGAATCCATTAGGTTCGTATCCATCAGAATGACACCGCCTCAGCATGTACGAATCCATTAAGTTTTGCACAGTTCGAATCCATCGGGTTCGAGTCGATCAGATTTACACATGCTTGGTTGTTCGTATCCATCGTGCTTCTCAGTAAACAGGCCGTTTGGAGCTATGCTATTCGTATCGATATCAAAGGGCCTAATTCGTATCGACCGAATCACGAAGTGGTCGACACGAATTCGACTCCGATGTTGGATGCGAATAAGACTCCTTCAACGCGGCACAAAAGGTGGAGCGATCCAAGAATCTCGTGCCGTGTCACTGCGCGCTCACGTGTCCAGGTCGATTCGAAATGGTGGATACGAAAGCATGGATTCGAACTCAGCAGCAAACGAAAATCATAAACTTGCATCGATCATATCTCCTAAACCACAGATCCAAATGTAATGAAATTTTCACAGTAGCTTGCGTGCAAGGTAAAGAATGTCCCTGCCAAGTTTCAGCTCGATTGGAGCATTTTTTGATTGATACGAAGTTATTTCAAATCGATCCCAGATGGAGTCGAAACTTGGTGGGACCGGGCGCGTGGGCCCACTCACGTGCCTAAAAAAGTCTCCCGAAGTTTGAGCGTGATCTCAGCCTCCTACGCCTATAAATAGCCCCCTGAAACCTATAGAAAAGAGGATCTTTTGGCCATTCAACGTCCAGACTCTGCCGGATTCAATTCTACTTCTTTCTATTGCCGTTGTATTCGAAATCAATCATTGTAGCAGCTGTAATCATCTGTAACCAGTAAGGATAATCAATAAAAGATAAAACTTTGAAGTGGACGTAGGTCGGAGATAGCCGAACCACTATAAATTGTGTGTCACTGTCCTTTATTTCTGGATTGCCGTTTATTGCTTGCTTAGATCTGAGATTTGTGTTTGAATATTGCTAACTTGTATTCATACACTGGTGCTTTCACAATACTTGGGGTTTGTGACCATTTTTGGCGCAAACACTTTGGTGCTTTCATTGAGAGGCAACTAGCACCCGCTACGAAAGATTTGAAGTTCATATTTGAAAGCTTGAAGATTTGAAAGACAATGACTCGACAAACAAGACAAAGAGCTGAGAGAAGCCATCAAGGAGGAAGTCAAGAGGCATCCTCTGGTGCTGGAGAAGAACCAGCTTCAATCTACATCACTAGAGATGAACTGGAGACCATGACCAATCTGATGCACGAAAGAATAATGAGGAGCCAACAGGAGATGCTGCAGAATTTCTTTGAACAGATGAGAACTACGGGAATACAAAACTTAGGACTGGCTACAACGGCTGTTAATGTGGAACAAGGAGCTAGGGTTGCAGAACCCAACGGAGGACAGAATGCAGATCCGGAAGGCAATCAACAAGGACTTGGGGGCAGACCCTCAGGATCTGATGCTGGACGGCCTACAGATGGAGCTCAACAAGCTGGAGCCAACACTGATGCTAACGGGCCACACGAAGAGTACGTACCAGAATGCCCTTCAAGACCAATAGGGCAACCCCAGGATGGAGATGAAAAGATGGCTGGATTAGTGCGACGACTCATGAGAGGAGAATTGTCTAGCGGAGGGTTGGAAGAAGTCAGTCGGAGTCCGTTCACTCCGAATATCAGGAATGCAAGGAACCCTCCAAAGTTCAAACTACCAACGCTGGATCCGTATGATGGGAAGTCGGATCTGACCATGCATATTACCAGATACATTAGACACATGGAAGTACTGGGAGCATCTGAGGAAGTGATGGCACGATGTTTCCCTTTATTTTTGTCAGACTTGGCTGCACTTTGGTTCAGGCAATTAAAGACTGGATCGATCAGGACATGTGGCGGGCTTGTAGATTGCTTCATGGAACAATTTAGGGTCCATGTAACAAGACCCAAGAGTGTGATGACTTTAGCTTCGATAAAGCAAAGGACCGGGGAGTCCATAAAAAGCTTTCTGCCGCGATTCAATGCAACGATGGCTTCTGTAGATCGCCTGGATCCATCGATGATTTTGATAGCGGCGGTGGCAGGAGTTGGAGAAGGCACCGAATTCAAAGATTCATTGACAAGAGATCCACCACAAGATCTTGGAGAGTTTTACCATGAAGCTGAGAAATTCATTCGATTAGAAGAATCACGAGCCGAGAGGCAGGAAGTAAATGCTGCAAAAGGCGAAGGAACCGCCAGGGAACAGTCCAGGGCAGACAAAGGAAAGAGAAAGCAGGATGACGCACATGATGGTCCAGATAAACGGAAGAAATTCCGAGAGCCTAGATTCAGGCAATACACAGGTTTGACGGCAAGCCTAGAAAGGATTTACACTGAAACTCGGGGGCAACTCCCTATCGAAAACCACCTAGGAGAGATCCCATGGAGCGGGAACGCAGGACTGGAAAATACTGCCTATTCCATGAGCTGGATGGGCACACAACCGATGAATGCCGCCACCTAAGGGATGAGGTGGAAGAACATGCCAGGAGTGGTAGATTGCCACAATATACCAGAGAACGGGCAGCGACAGTAAGACCTGAACAACCACCGCCTCCACCTAACAGGAATGATCCTGGATCGGGATCATGACTCGTCATCAACTGATTGTGATGGCAAGGGCCAAGTTCAAGATTTGGACTCTGGTCGATTAGTTTTCTTAGATTTGATTTCCAAAATAAAACGGCTATCCCACTTACTCATGTACGGGAACCGGAGAGATCCCTAGGCATGCTCTAAGATGGAAATAGACCGCTCCGCCCGGAGAGGCATTGTCTTGTTTTTCCTGGTGTTTGAGATTGAACATCTAGGATTTGAATTTAATAAAGAAACATTTATTGAAGCAAATCTTTGACCGGAGAGTTAAAGGATAAACATTAAATATCAATATAAAGATGATCGCTTTATGATCCTACCCGGAGAGGTAGGGTCCGGAGTGCAAGAAGTGAGTTGCTTCGCCGGAGAGCGACAGGATCGACTCACTTAAGCATCGTTTCCTATTCACCGGAGAGTGATTGGATCGGGATTCGATAAGAGCCCGGAGAGGCTGTGATCGGCCGACGATTCAGGTCATGACATCGCTTAATGTTCAGATACACTGAACCGGAGTGCAAGAAGTGGGTCGCTTCACCGGAGAGCGACAGGATCGACCCACTTAACGTTGTTTCCTCTTCACCGGAGAGTGACAGGATGGGATCCAGCATGAGCCCGGAGAGGCTAGGATCGGTCCAGAACGACCAAGACATCGCTTTACGCCCTAACTAGGGCCAGAGTGCAAGGAATAAAAAGCAACGCCGGAGTGCAATAGGATCTTTCTATTCGATCGCTAAGTCTGGAATGGGCTTGACAAGGGTCCGGAGTGACCATCGATAGTACGGAGAGACTATAGAATTTCATTCTTAACTTCCACTGGAAGAAATTGATAACGATTCGGCTTCGAACAGCCATGAACTCGATTGAAAATATCACAAGATTCGAGTAAAACATGAGCTCACTACATTCAACTTGAAACTGATCAAAACACACCTTTTACCAAAAGGCATGTTTTGGGGGGCAAAGTGTTATCCCACCTTTTGGCAAAGCTGAGATACCCAAAAATTAACTGAAATCGATAATAACTAGCCATGAATATTAAATATGCATTACAGGATAATCATGGATATCGATGAATTTTGTCCGAGTCCGGATCAGGCTGCAATTGACAAGACATGACAAGCAAAGCCATGAAAGCCAACATTCCAAATTTCAGGTTAATCGGAGTTCATATGAATGAGATATGATCGATACAAGTTAGAGAAAGTACACTGTTCGTATCCATTGAGGGAGGTTGGATTTCGAATCGATCTAGCTCGACTCGATCAGCATGACGATTTGTTCGAATCGATATAGTTCAAAGTCGAACCTCGGTCGGCCTATTCGAATCCATTAGGTTCGTATCCATCAGAATGACACCGCCTCAGCATGTACGAATCCATCAAGTTTTGCACTGTTCGAATCCATCGGGTTCGAGTCGATCAGATTTACACATGCTTGGTTGTTCGTATCCATCGTGTTTCTCAGTAAATAGGCTGTTTGGAGCTATGCTATTCGTATCGATATCAAAGGGCCTAATTCGTATCGACCGAATCACGAAGTGGTCGACACGAATTCGACTCCGATGTTGGATGCGAATAAGACTCCTTCAACGCGGCACAAAAGGTGGAGCGATCCAAGAATCTTGTGCCGCGTCACTGCACGCTCACGTGTCCAGGTCGATTCGAAATGGTGGATACGAAAGCATGGATTCGAACTCAGGAGCAAACGAAAATCATAAACTTGCATCGATCATATCTCCTAAACCACAGATCCAAATGCAACGAAATTTTCACAGTAGCTTGCGTGCAAGGTAAAGAATGTCCTTGCCAAGTTTCAGCTCGATTGGAGCATTTTTTGATCGATACGAAGTTATTTCGAATCGATCCCAGATGGAGTCAAAACTTGGTAGGACTGGGCGCGTGGGCCCACTCACATGCTTGAAAAAGTCTCCCGAAGTTTGAGCATGAGCTCAGCCTCCTACGCCTATAAATAGCCCCCTGAAACCTACAGAAAAGAGGATCTTTTGGCCATTCAACGTCCAGACTCTGCCGGATTCAATTCTACTTCTTTCTATTGCCGTTGTATTCAAAATCAATCATTGTAGCAGCTGTAATCATCTGTAACCAGTAAGGATAATCAATAAAAGATAAAACTTTGAAGTGGACGTAGGCCGGAGATAGCCGAACCACTATAAATTGTGTGTCACTGTCCTTTATTTCTGGATTGCCGTTTGTTGCTTGCTTAGATCTGAGATTTGTGTTTGAATATTGCTGACTTGTATTCATACACTGGTGCTTTCACAATACTTGGGGTTTGTGACCATTTTTGGCGCAAACAACATACACGTAATATTCACGTTTATGATAATTAACCAATGAGAAAAGAATTTAAAAGGTTGTAACTCCAATAAATGAGAATAAATGTAGGAGTTGCAATAAACTAATATGGTAAATGGATTAATGGGACTGATAAAATTGGAATAGATATAAAAGATAACTAATTTGAAACTAGTACTCATGATAAATGTCTTAGGAAATGTCCGTTAAGATTTTATGGACAAACTAACATTTATGAGCATTAAATGAGGATTTATGGTAGATCTTATTTCCTTAAATAAAAAGGGAATTAGTAAGCTAAGTCCAATGTCTACCTAAGAAAATATAAATAAAGACTTAAAATGGTTAATTGTACTTAGTGGGCTAGTGATGTGAGGTCAGTAGAGTCATTCGACGGAAGACTGCCCTTCACTTTGAGGCTACCAACAGTCGAATATACTTACTACTGATGTGAGATATAACTAATCCAACGACCCTTAACGACATGAGAGATTGGGTTTGCTTTCTTAACTAGAAAGTATTAAATGGTCCAAATTTGGAATTAGGAGCGGTGAGGGATTTCTCCATAGGGGTTCGCTTCTGGTTTGAGGTCTTAAGTGGCTGAAGGGTTTGCCTCCCTACCGAAAGAAGTAACCTAATAAGATGCCATATTTATATTTAAAGAGTGAGAGTGGATATCTTGGGAAGGGTTCGCTTCAGGTTTGGGTCTTAAGTGACTATAAAGTCCTCATCTTTCCTATAAAAGAAGTATTAAGTAGTCCAATGAGATTTCTAAGCAATGACAACTAGATAATACCATTGAGGAGAACGCTTCTGGAAGTAGGCCTTAAATGACGTGGTCTGCCTATTTTCCACTAGGGAGTATTAAGTGGCTTGGGTACAGTCTCTTACATTGCTAAAGCTGTAATAATAATAATACCATTTAGGAGCATGTCTTGGGGATAGGTCTCAAATGATGGAGTCTACCTTTGTTAAGGTCTTAAATGACCAGAGCTTTCCTATTTTCAAATAAAAGATATTAAGTGGCTTGGTACTGTTTATTACATGACTACAATTTTATCGATGATAGATGCGGTAATAGTTGGACATTAACTGTCAAAAGCCTTAAATAGTGGTTAGAGGTCTTGTAGCTAGGACCCATTGACCATTGACAACATTGTTAGGAAACCACTTTGGGAATAGGTCTTAAATGACGGAGTCTACCTCAATTATGGTCATAAATGATAGAGACTGCCTATTTCTCTTTTAAATGTATTAAGAAGCTCGCTTCATATTTAGAAGTATTAAGTGGCTAATGAGTTTGGAGTATTGGTTGGTTGATATGGTTTCATTAGTATTTCGTACCTTGAGAATGGGTAAGTACGTAATCGTGTGTGCAAGGCAAGGTTAGATTAGAATTTCTAACCTTAATGGACATAATAATTGAATGGAAACCTATCGGTATAAGATTATGTTATGAATAATTTATATTTTTCCAGTCACCAAAACGTTATTCTGACTCCCCCTCTTCATTACAACCCACATGATAGAATTTAAAGGAACATGTCACTAGAGTTGGATGTGCTTTTTTGTTGGCGAGTCTTCCTTTCTCTCATGCCTGATGTTGATGTAACAATCTACTATCCAAGGAATACCATTAATTCTAATGTAGTAGTCATAGTCAGTATTCTTATCCTGTTATTTTTTCTACTATGAGTTTAGATTTCTATCAATCTCTGATAATGCTCATGCTTATTTTCAGGTACCAATCCAATGATCTGTGCTTTGATGGACTTGGGTTTCGATTTTTGTTGAAATTTGGGCCTATTAAGCTACGAATTGTTACATTTGGTATCAGAGCACTAGGTTAGTATATCAGAAGGATTGGGATAAATTAAGAGAACGTATTAGTACTTTCCTATCTAGTAATATTATATTTTTACGTTAGATTCTAAGAGTTCCAACTATAGATGTAGTTGTAGTTCCACTCCGAAAGAATAGGCAAAGTGTAATGACCTTAATTTTTAGTAACATTATTTAGGATATTTAATTAGGTAAATAAAATAAAATAATGTGATGATTAGGGGATTGAGATTTGTGATTAAACTAAAGGGTAGCCGTGCCTAAGAGAATAAATGAACAAAAATGAACTAAAATAAAATGGGTAAAGGAAATAGGTGAGAGGCAGAGTTGGAATAAGATTATTCTAATACCCTAAACCCTTAGGAATTCAATTCATACGTTCATTTCATAATACAAAATTTAAAATAGAGGCCGGCCACCATTAGTAAGAACAAGAGGAAGAAAAGCTAAAGGAAGAAGATTAATCAATTCAAATCCATTCAAATCTCAACTCCTTAATCTCAAAACTAAGGTGAATAATGACTACATCTCATATTTTCTATTGTTTCGCTTTTAAGGTTAAACTCGATTTATTTTGCAAGGTTATGACATGTTTTTGAATGATTAAATGTTCATATATACTTGTTGATAATTTATGCTTATTTATACAGGTTTTATGATATGTTTTAATGTTAAAACTCTATTAAATGACATCCAAATGCCTTGCGATTTTAGATTTAGATCAGAAATGATATTTTAGAGATGGGTTTCAATTTTCATAATTTTCTGAATTTATGTGGATTTAATATTAATTTTCTAGTGAAGAAAATAATTGTTTGAGTTTAAAATGATTTACGGCTAAATTATTTATTTGGGTCTGAAATTATTATATGTTAGAAAACATATTAAAAATGATTTTCTGGAATTTTTGTAGAATTTTCCTAAGTGTTTTAATAGATATATAAAATTATTTAAGGTATGAGACTTAAATGTTTTATATATTTATAAAAGGAGAAGGGGTATTTTGTAAATTATTTAAATTGTTTAATTCTAAAATTTTGGCAGTTCTTTTAGAAAAGAAAATTAGCAACCTATGATATTTTAATAAACAAGGTAGGTTAGTTGAAAATATTACTTTAAAAAGATAAAATTCAGTTTAAACGGGCTTTTTATCTGTTTCGCCACATTCGGCACCTAGGGTTCCAACTTAGTAGTTCTGCTTCCATAACCATCGAAACCAATGCACATGGTATCAAGTATTCGAACGTAGAGAATTGGGTAAAGGCGGAAGGTATGAAGTCGAAACAATGGGTTCCGAAGGAGGTCGAAACCTGACTTAACTTTCAAATGAAAAACGCGCCTGCTTTGCTTTCGAAAGGGATGCTTTCGACTTGGTTAGCTTACGATTGGGTCAAATGGTTTTAGAGGAATGGTTTCTAAGAGGTTGCGCCTTTGTTTTAAGTAAATGCTTTCGTCGGGGTCGAAAACCCTTGGCTACCGCTTTCAACCTTTCGAAGCGATGCCTTCGAAAGGTCTATTTTATTTTATAAAACCCAAGCTACTTCTCCATTTCTTTTGGAAGGTTGGTTTCGACACCATCACTTCTCTGCTTAGGAAATAGCCTTTGAAAGTGTTGCTTTCGACCCGGTTCTTTTATGACCCTTTGAGATTTTTTAAGATAAACCCAAAAGGTTTCGAAGGAGATAGTTTTAAATGGTTTCGAAAGGTTATTCCACATGTTTTATTTGAACACTAAGGCTTTCGAAAGGTTTGATGTTTTAATGTTTTTGAAAGTTTTTAATGAAGGTTTTGAAGGTGTGGTTCCCGAATGGTTTGCGAGAAAGGTTTTCCAATGTTTATGAAGGGCAATGTTTAAGTGTTTTAAAGATAGGACATCTAAGGTTTTAAAACTTTCGAAGGGAAGATTTTTCAATGGTTTTGAAAGGTTTATATGAATAGTTTTGAAAGGAATGTTTTGGCCTTTCGGCCTAGGTTATGAAAAGGGTTTACTAGGTTTCGAAAAGGGTTCTTTCAATGGTTTCGAAAGGGGTACTTTCAAAGGTTTAAATGTTTTCATCAACAAAGATTTGTGTAAAGTATATATAACATGGCAAGGTGATTTTGAGTAAGGCATAGAGTATATTTTATCCTTGTTAAAGTAAAATCTAAAGGTTTAAACTATTTGAGAAGAAAAGGTTTTCAAGGAAAATTCAAGGGAAGATTACCCTATGTAAAACGACTCAGATATTTGTATACCAGATGGAACTAGTATAGGGTCGCGCCCTATACATTAGCTATTAGCCCCTAGCTAATTTTGTCAAAAATTCCAGTGTGTAAGGATTTGTCACAGGTAAGACAAATGATGTTACACACAGAAGGGAATATATTTATACAGAGGTAGGTTATTGGTGAGCCCACAAAACCATTAGGATCAGTTGACCTGGAGAAAGTAAGTTAGGGACATACCATTCAGAAGAGGAGTATCTAACAAATGTTAGATTATTTGTTTATATTGTCTGGTAGGCCCGAGTCAGCCAAAGGTTAGTAGTTAGCCCAACAAAACTATGGTGTTCGGATAGATAGTTCATTTGTTACCTGATATGTATGTTTACAAAATATTGCTTTTACAGTTTTAACCAGTTTTGGTTGTAAGATTATGATTTGCAAAAGATATGTTTTAAAAGGATATTTGTGAGGGGAAACCCGCTCCGCTAAGCGGCATGGTCTCACTTAATATCAAATAACCGAGATGTATTGTATTATTCGCAGCAGGCTTTATGTTTGACTCAAAGTTTATGTTTTTCCCCTTAAACTCTCGGGTGCTCAAAATTGATTTTAGTTGGCCGAGAGTTGAGGATTTACAAGTTTTAGTAAGTGGACGAATAAAGCTTCTAAAGATGAGCAGGAGGCTAATGGCTAGCTATTTAGGAGTGTGTTGTGGTTTTATTCCGCTATGCTGTATTAAGTCAGTTATGACTATATAGTACTCTGGTCAACCAAGGGGGCATCTTCATATGTCGCTCTTGGCGTATTTTGTAATAATTATATTTGATCTGAACCTATGAAATGTTTGAGATTATGTAACTTGGATATAAAAAGTTGTTTTGGAATGTAATTAGAAAAATGTTTTAATCTATGATGATATTATTCAAGTGCTTCTGATATATGGATACCTTTAGCATTACTGTATTTGGTCAATGGAGGTTAATACTATGGATGACTGCAGCATCTGTAACGCTTAGCTTCGGGCCTCCAGATAGGGGATGTTACAACTTGATATCGGAGCATAGGTTTATGAAAAACTTTAAACTAAATTATTTTTGAAAACATAATCCTAAGGAATTAGAGATAAGATCAGGGTATGGGATAACACTATAGCAACGTACTTGTATTTGCTCTATATAAGTATACGTTATATCTCTATTCTCCTATCTCTCTTAGGCTATTCTTCTGTATCTCACGAGGCTTGAATACAAATATGGATGCTACAAATATGGATGATAGAATACAAGTACTGGTGCATCGCATTCTTTTATATCTCATTGTTTGGTAGATAAGCTTAACCTAGAACCCTCATACTTAGTTGCTTCTTTAAGGGTTGCAAAACCGATAAGAGGGTATGCGACACTTGGGATGAAGTGTGACCACTTAGAGTTCGATTTTTTAGTTCATACCTTTGTTTGCAGTTTGCATGTGTTTGATTTCGGAAGGTCCAAAATTATTTTGGGCATGGATTGGTTAAGTAAATACGATGCTAGGATATTTTTCCATGAAAGGAAAATATCACTTAGACACCCTAACAGTAGTTATCGGATAGTATACACCATAGAAAACCCTGGTTGTGAGGTGAATGCCTTGTTGGGTGTTGTGGAGGTAGAATTCGAGTTGAATCGAGCTTTCGTGGCTAGAGAATTCGCGGATGACTTCACGTCGGTAGTAGGACTGCCACCGAAACGAGCCATTGAGTTTTGGATAGATTTGGTGCCTGGAGCAGAACCAGTGAGTAGGCCACCAAGTAGGATGACACCTATAGAGATGAGATAGCTGATGATGCAGTTGGTGGATCTGGAAGGCAAGTGTAACATCCCGCTGCTATTTTAAAATATAATACTAAATTTAGTATAAAAAAAGTAATAAATAAAAAAAATAAAAAAAATAAAATATAAATAAGTTTTCATTCGACCTATGCTCTGCAAACTTATCTCTTTCATAATTATGCACCCTTCTTCTTATCTCTTTTATGATTATAATTTAACTTATGCATTTAACGTTTTCCTTCTAATGAATCTAGTGGCTGCCTATATAAACTCTGCAAATCACAATCTCTAAAAAAATGCAAACATAAATTCTTTCACTGCCATCCATCTTCATTTACATTAAGCCAGCAAAGTGAGTATTTTTCTCTTTTTCTTCTATGTACGTTCTTTAGTTCCACTTCCTACCCATTAGATTTTGATTTATATTTACACGTACATATGTAAATTATCATGCATCCACTATTTAAGTTTGGAGCAAAGCATTATTGTGAACAAAAGTTATAACTATGTGTCCACTTATATGTAAATTATCATGCATCCACTAGACTTATGATTCAAAATGAAGTGAGTAATGAGTATAATAAATATTAAGGGCATACGTGAGTTGCAAAACATTTGTATGAAATATATACACATTTGATTTTGAGTAAAATCTAGTGTACGTAACTTTGAATCCAATCTTGCATCTTTATATACTTACATTTAACATTAAATTGTAATTTATGTCAAAAACTATAAAAGACATGCATGCTTTAAAATAAAATGAACATGCTTGCTTTAGTCTGTAGTATAATGAACGTGCATGTTTGTTTTGATATATATTGAATACTATCCATGAAAACTCATAAAACAAATTTTGTTTCAAAACTTTAAATATTAATAACTCAAAATCTATGATGATTTTTAGCATGCAACCAAAAGGAAAAATGTAAAGGAAAGTGAGACGAACAAATCGACTAACTTTCGCCTGACCGACGGACTCCGTGGTGATCAGAAATGACACCGTTAAGTCCACAACCGTATGATGAACGGAAGCGTTGCGGCCAAAACGGAAGGTACCACCAGGACCGTATTGCTTAGCGCATCACGACGATGGTCTCGGTTCGCTCATCGGAGGTGTGTAGAGGGGTGAACAAAACCAAAAAGTTTTAGAGTACAACGCTACGCAATATTCCGTTCGCGTACGGACCGCAAACAACTGAAATAAAAATACGATCGCGCACGACAACGTTATGCGATCACAAAACAGCAATAAAATAAACCGGTTAACTTATTTTGTAAAACTTCAAAAGAACCGGCGTTTGACGCAAAAACGCATCAACTAAAAATATTTTATTTTCTAAATTAAAAATTATGGAAAAATTCTATAAATTAAATTAAAATGACGTCATCAAAAATCAAGTCTAAATTTGAAACGTATATTTTATTATAATTTAAATTCAAATCCGATGAAGTTCTTCCAAATTGTGTTTACATGTTATGTTTATGAATGTTCATGATGTCATATACTGCAAGTTAATGCTATGTTGCACGAACACGACATTTATATGTGATATAAAATAGAAAACGATACCATTTTGGGGATAAATGGTATATTGGGAAGTTATATACAAAAGAATTTGAATGAATTTAACCGATGAAGTAAACAAGACGAGGTGAGACTACTAGACGCTAGAATCCATCCTAGCGGACAGATTCGGGGTCACTCCCTAAATCGTGACGACCTGGTCCCTCGTCACTTATTGTCCAAACGATCTGTTGCACGGACACAACCACGGTGACAGGCATAGTGCAAACGGGAAATGAGGAAGAATCGAGAGTAATCTCATTGATGGATATGTGGTAAAACAAAAATGAAGATTACAACACAACGGGGTGAGCGCCAACGGTGAACAGGAGAAGATAGTGCAACTAATAGATCGTGTGGGGGCACCCACAATTTCTGATCGAAAGATATACGGATGAATAGGGCTGTAATATCGGTTCGATACAGAGTCTAGTAAGAGTGAATAATGAATAGGATTCACTAATAATTCCATACCTCGTAAATGAATGACTTGACAGTGGTATGTCTATTGAATAATGAATGCAACTTATAAATGAATAGGATGTGATATCCCGGTTGATTAGAGTTGCAGCTGTGATTCACTTTAAATAGTGCCACGACACGTGTATTTGAACTAAAATAATTTAATGGGATGTGGGCGTGTTTAGATTATGGAGTGTGTGACATATTTCTTTTAATATCACATATATAACCTGACTCCACACATTTATATGAATCATTGTTACACTATTATACTCACAGCTAGATTTATAGCCTGACTCGAGGTTTTGTTTTGTGACAACTCCTCGGGTCAGACCGAGGCTTTTCAGGATGATTACCTTTTCACGTTTTGAGGTGATTTCATACGACATTGAGATGGACGACAACTGGCATACAGTGTATAAATTTAAGGTAGTTGTAGATTTAGAGCTTCATGGACGCACGCTTGCTACCTGCCTCAAAGGAACTATTAGAGTTATCTGGAGGAGAAATGTTAGAGAGATACATTTAGAGTCCGTTGAACTATGCTAAATTGATTTTGTGTAGTCATGTCATATGTCTTTTGTATATATTTGTCCGTGTATGTATTAGGACGTCATTTTTGGGACAGTTATGTATAGTATGCATGATGAATTAGTTGTAGACATATGGTGATAGTCTGACGTCTGTTTGTACCTATGTATATGTATATATATATATCTATCTTTTTGGTCCGCTGTTTTGTGAAACCATTATATATATTGTGTTCTGCTATGTCATTTAAACACAAATTCTCTGAACTCGTGTATACTACATTGTATCGAGATGAGATACGTGTCATTTCAGAAATGTTGAGGTGTTTTACACGTATCCATGTTGATCCTAAGTAGTGTTGACGAGAGATCGCTCCTTTAGTGCTCATTGATCCGAGCTATCAGACGGTAAACTCCCTCTGATATTTCGATCACTGGAGCCGGGGCGTCACAGCGTGGTATCAGAGCGAGGATTCAAAAGAATTTGTATAAATCAGTAATTAGAACACATTTGACCATAAGGGAGTCAGACTTAGTTTGTTACCCAGTAAGTAAAACCCACGAGAATTGGGATTAACTTGTATAGGTGATAGACGAGTTCTAATAAATGTTTTAAAGGGAAAACATTGGGATAATACTTGATACGTATTTGTATTACATACGTAATTGTTAGTGAAATTTTATTATATAATAAAATGGCATTTGTTCTTTATCAGAAAATGGTAGGACCAGGTAGACCCAGAACGGGCTCGACAGTTGAGTCACCAAATGGTCAATTAAGCAATCCAAATGTACTTTTAACTATGGATCAATGGGTCGAAGTCATGAAGCGTGTTTAAGATATGGGCATGCTCAGAGACAATAATCAAAATCCCGGATCAGAGTTTACCAAGCTCTGCAAAGATTACTCAAGTCTAGGTGGTAAACCATTCTTGGGAAATGAGGGCATAATGGGAGTTCATACATGGCTGAGAACATGCGAAAGAATCTTCGGAGATCTGAATCTCTCTGATCAGGACAAGAGAAGGTTAGCATCTCGATAGTTACAAGGAGGTGCCTTAGATTGGTATGAAGCCATAACTGCTGCAACTCTAGAGGAAGACATATCTTGGCAAGAATTCAAAGATATTTTCAAAGCCCATTTTCTGCCTGAAGCAGAGAAAGCAGCACTGCTTCGAAAATTTATTAACCTTACTCAGAAAAATTTATCTGTAACTGAGTATGTCAATGAGTTTAATGCACTATCAAAGTATGGGTCATAGTGGACGGTAGACCAAGAGTGCCCATTTTATTCCAGTTAAGTCAACCAGGACGACACCTGTTTTAGCTAAGTTATTTATGAAGAATATAGTTAGACTGCACGGAATTCCTAGTAGTATAGTAAGCGATAAATATTCCTTATTCAATAGCGACTTCTGGAAGAGTCTAAAGGAGATTTTAGTAACCAAACTCAAGATGAGTACCGCTTACCATCCACAGACCGATGGGCAAATGTAAAGAGTCAACAAAGTCTGAGAGGATTTGTTAAGAGCTTGTGTGTTAGAGTTTGGGGGATCATGGGAAGACCATCTACACTTAGTCGAGTTTTTGTATAACAACAGTTATCAAACTAGTATAGGGATGACATTGTTTGATACTTTGTATGGAAGACCATGCAAATCTCCAGTTTTTGGTTAGAGACTGGGGATGGTTGGTTCTTGGTCCGGATTTGGTTAGAGAAGCTGCAGAGAAGATTGAGTTGATTCGAACTAGAATGAAGGATGCTCAATCTAGATAAAAGAGTTATGTAGACAGAAGACGGAAAGACTTAGAGTTCTCAGTTGGAGATCATGTGTTTGTTAAGGTATCACCGATGAAGGGTGTGCTTAGATTTAGGGAAATCAGTAAAGTTGGCACCGAGATTCATAGGACCATTTCCTATTGTAGAGAGGATCGAGAAACTCACATATAGAGTAGAGTTACCGAACAGCTTAGCAGGAGCCCACGATGTTTTCGATGTTTCTCATCTAAGGATATGTGTTAGAGATCCGGATTCTACTACACCGACTGTGTTAGAGGACTTGGCAGTAGAACTAGATTTGAGAAGAGGCTTTGGAATAAGACATTCAGATTAGGCAAAGTCCAGTGGAGTGACGATGAGAGAGACCGTACTTGGGAGACAGAGAGCAGGACTAGAGACGCTTATCCTGATTGTTTGATGGTATGTTATACCTTTTTGATTGATTTGTTGGGTACCTTATCGTAATTTCGAGGATGAAATTCTTTAAGGAGAGGAGTCTGTAAAAACCCTAATTTTTAGTAACATTATTTAGGATATTTAATTAGCTAAACTAAATAAAATAATGTGATGATTAGGGGATTGAGATTACTGATTAAACTAAGGGGTAGCCGTGCCTAAGAGAATAAATGAACAAAAATGAACTAAAATAAAATGGGTAAAGAAAATAGGTGAGGGGCAAAGTTGGAATAAGAGTATTCTAATACCCTAAACCTTTAGGAATTCAATTCGTACGTTCATTTAATAATATAAGATTTAAAATAGAGGCCGACCACCATTAGCAAGAATAAGAGAAAGAAAAGCTAAAGGAAGAAGATTAATCAATTCAAATCCATTCAAATCTCAACTCCTTAATCTCAAAGCTAAGGTGAATAATGACTACATCTCATATTTTATATTGTTTCGGTTTTAAGGTTAAACCTGATTTATTTTGCAAGGTTATGCCATGTTTCTGAATGATTAAATGTTCATATATACTTGTTGATAATTTATGCTTATTCATACAGGTTTTATGATATGTTGTAATGTGAAAACTCTATTAAATGACATCCAAATGCCTTGCGATTTTAGATATAGTCAAAAATGATATTTTAGAGATGGGTTTCAATTTTCATAATTTATGTGGATTTAATATTAATTTTATAGTAAAGAAAATGATTATTACATATGTAATTGTTAGTGAAATTTTATTATATAATAAAATGACATTTGTTCTTTATCAGAAAATGGTAGGACCAGGTAGATCCAGAACATGCTCGACAGTTGAGTCACCAAATGGTCAATTAAGCAATCCAAATGTACTTTTAACTATGGATCAATGGGTCGAAGTCATGAAGCGTGTTTAAGATATGGGCATGCTCAGAGACAATAATCAAAATCCCGGATCAGAGTTTACCAAGCTCTGCAAAGATTACTCAAGTCTAGGTGGTAAACCATTCTTGGGAAATGAGGGCATAATGGGAGTTCATACATGGCTGAGAACATGCGAAAGAATCTTCAGAGATCTGAATCTCTCTGATCAGGACAAGAGAAGGTTAGCATCTCGATAGTTACAAGGAGGTGCCTTAGATTGGTATGAAGCCATAACTGCTGCAACTCTAGAGGAAGACATATCTTGGCAAGAATTCAAAGATATTTTCAAAGCCCATTTTCTGCCCGAAGCAGAGAAAGCAGCACTGCTTCGAAAATTTATTGACCTTACTCAGAAAAATTTATCTGTAACTGAGTATGTCAATGAGTTTAATGCACTATCAAAGTATAGGTCATAATGGACGGTTATAATGGACGGTTGACCAAGAGTGCCCATTTTATTCCGGTTAAGTCAACCAGGACGACACCTGTTTTAGCTAAGTTATTTATGAAGAATATAGTTAGACTGCACGGAATTCCTAGTAGTATAGTAAGCGATAAATATTCCTTATTCAATAGCGACTTCTGGAAGAGTCTAAAGGAGATTTTAGTAACCAAACTCAAGATGAGTACCGCTTACCATCCACAGACCGATGGGCAAATGTAAAGAGTCAACAAAGTCTGGGAGGATTTGTTAAGAGCTTGTGTGTTAGAGTTTGGGGGATCATGGGAAGACCATCTACACTTAGTCGAGTTTTTGTATAACAACAGTTATCAAACTAGTATAGGGATGACATTGTTTGATACTTTGTATGGAAGACCATGCAAATCTCCAGTTTTTGGTTAGAGACTGGGGATGGTTGGTTCTTGGTCCGGATTTGATTAGAGAAGCTGCAGAGAAGATTGAGTTGATTCGAACTAGAATGAAGGATGCTCAATCTAGATAAAAGAGTTATGTAGACAAAAGACGGAAAGACTTAGAGTTCTCAGTTGGAGATCATGTGTTTGTTAAGGTATCACCGATGAAGGGTGTGCTTAGATTTAGGGAAATCAGTAAAGTTGGCACCAAGATTCATAGAACCATTTCCTATTGTAGAGAGGATCGAGAAACTCACATATAGAGTAGAGTTACCGAACAGCTTAGCAGGAGCCCACGATGTTTTCCATGTTTCTCATCTAAGGATATGTGTTAGAGATCCGGATTCTACTATAACACCGATTGTGTTAGAGGACTTGGTGTAGAACTAGATTTGAGAAGAGGCTTTGGAACAAGACATTCAGATTAGTCAAAGTCCAATGGAGTGACGATGAGAGAGACTGTACTTGGGAGACAGAGAGCAGGACTAGAGACGCTTATCCTGATTGTTTGATGGTATGTTTTACCTTTTTGATTGATTTGTTGGGTACCTTATCGTAATTTCGAGGACGAAATTCTTTAAGGAGGGGAGTCTGTAACAACCCTAATTTTTAGTAACATTATTTAGGATATTTAATTAGCTAAACTAAATAAAATAATGTGATGATTAGGGGATTGAGATTATTGATTAAACTAAGGGGTAGCCGTGCCTAAGAGAATAAACAAACAAAAATGAACTAAAATAAAATGGGTAAAGAAAATAGGTGAGGGGCAAAGTTGGAATAAGAGTATTCTAATACCCTAAACCTTTAGGAATTCAATTCGTACGTTAATTTCATAATATAAGATTTAAAATAGAGGCCGACCACCATTAGCAAGAATAAGAGAAAGAAAAGCTAAAGGAAGAAGATTAATCAATTCAAATCCATTCAAATCTCAACTCCTTAATCTCAAAGCTAAGCTGAATAATGACTACATCTCATATTTTATATTGCTTCGGTTTTAAGGTTAAACCTAATTTATTTTGCAAGGTTATGCCATGTTTCTGAATGATTAAATGTTCATATATACTTGTTGATAATTTATGCTTATTCATACAGGTTTTATGATATGTTTTAATGTGAAAACTCTATTAAATGACATCCAAATGCCTTGCAATTTTAGATATAGTTAGAAATGATATTTTAGAGATGGGTTTCAATTTTCATAATTTATGTGGATTTAATATTAATTTTCTAGTAAAGAAAATGATTATTTGGGTTTAAAATAATTTACGGCTAAATTATTTAAGTTTTCGGTCTGAAATTATTATATGTTAGAAAACATATTAAAAATGGTTTTTTGGAATTTTTGTAGAATTTTCCTAAGTGTTTTAATAGACATATAAAATTATTAAGGTGTGACGACCCGCCTTTCTATACGCAGAAGGTCGCATCGACAGTAAGAAAGAAAGGGGTGAGAAGTAGAAAAGAAAAGAAGAGAAAAGAAACAACAACAGATACTCACAGCGGAAACGAAACAAAATATAATATATCACATAAATATTACATAGTATCATATACATCAGAGTTACACAGATTATTCATCACATACTAGACAGTTATAAACATCTGTCTAGTTATTACAACTCAATACAATACAGATCCATACAAGATCAACACAGCGGAACTACTATCTATATCTACAACGCTGAAGCCTCCTGCTCCATTGCTCCTCCACAATTCGTCAAAGCTAACCTGAATCCCTTGGCTACTCGTAAAAATTTGAGTACCCAAGAGTTTATAAACAGAAATAAACGCTTGGGTTAGACATGGGTCTGGTGTGAGTAACAGGTTAAACTTGCTTAACTTCAAAACCTTTTGAAAGAAAAGGTATCACGTAAGACTCCCCACAAATAAACATGGGTAAGTTTTTACCTTACGCTAACCAAAACATTTGATAGGAAATTCAGTTATATTATAATAGGTCTAGGGTTTTCAAATAAATATGAAATAGCCGAAATTGTTACGTTCATTAAATTCCAGCATACATAGGTATACAATCAAGTCCGTTATCACTTATTGGATTTTGGATTCCATACAATGGCAGGGCTACCGGGGTACCGCCCATCACAGTACGTGGCCTAGATCACCGTACCGAGGATCACGCCCAATCCCCTGCAACACAAGGTCGGAACATCCCTTACTAGATAATTCCCGCACAAGATACCCCACGGTTGTCATGACCAACCGCACACACTAAGCCGAAATAATAAGGGACATCTAGACAGAGGTAATCTTGTCCTACTTGGGTGCTACCCACTAACCTTGCTGCACCTCCCCTGCTTTAGCCATTCCCGGTTGATGAGGCTTGAGGCTACGATTACCTTTAAATAGAACACATCTATCTTAGAATGCTCATCGTCCACCTGACGATGTGCTGAAAGCATTCAATCCATACAAGTTTGTTCCGGGTTCGAACGAAACCGAAGGCATTATCTCGTTACACTCATTTTGGAATCACCCTCAGAGTTAACGACAATAACCCTTGCACTCTGAATCTTCATCTCGAATCTGAAAGTACTATCTCCGTCAAACTCATTACGGAATCACCCACAGAGTTATACTGACAAAGAATAGTTCTTACACCTCGAGTCTTCACTTGCTCCACTTGGATTAACGACCAACGTTTAATTTGGATCGATGTGGTTTTCGGATATCCAAATCTAGAAACCCGATCCCGGTCTCATCGAAATCCAAAACGTATCTTTTAAGGCCAAGTTGTTTTAAAGTTAAAACAATTCAATTCAATTATCTTTATACACATAGAAAGATAATTCACAACATCACAATAGATAATCAACATTATCAATATAAACAGATAAACCATATTATCATCACAATTCAACTAAAACATCCATATCACGGATCAACACATATCTCATCAGAGATATCAAACAATGCAAAGCATTCCATATTATCATCCATCCATAAGTAATGATTTATACTATCTCTAATTAATTTAAAATGAATTAAACTAATTACTTCATTTTATAAATCCTGCTTACTTAACCATTAATTAATTTCAATTCAATTAATTATCCTCTAATTACCCTTTAATTACATTTAGGTAATTTATCCTTTAATTAATTACTCAAATTAATTATCCTTAACCATTTATAGTAATTAACCTTTAATTACTTCATTAATTAACTATAATTAATTAAATTAATGACATTATAATTAATTACATTAATTCTTAATTAATTACATTAATTAATTACTTCATTTATTAATTATTTCTTAATTAATCAATTCTTAATTACATCATTAATTATATTACTTAATGATCTTTAATTACAAATTAATTATTAATTACTCTAATTAAATTAATTACATTAAGTAATTAACCTTTAATTAAAACACATTTATTAATCACTTTTGATTAATCTCATTCAGTAATTAACTACCCTTAATTACTTCTTATTAACTAAATTAATTACTCCTTAATTAATTTCTTTTAATTAATCCTTTGATTAATTCACAAGTAACTAAACTCAAATTACTTCCATTAATTCATCACCATCCAATTAATTACTTCCAGTAATTATCTATTATTTACTTCCCTAAATAATCATGCTCATTAATTACAATTAAGTAATTTATTTATCAAATCATCCATTGATTTTTCTAAATTAATTAAACTTAATTAATTAACTTAACTAATCAAATTAACTTAATTAATTACAATGAGTAATTAATTCCTTAATTACTTTCATTTAGTAATTACACTTAAATAATTTCATAAATGATTATCCTTAATTAATTAATCTAATTAATTATCAAAATTAATCACATTATTTAATTATTAAATAATCTCAAATTAATGACCTTCATTAACGATTATTTAGTTACTTTTCTTAAGTAATTTACTTAGATTAACCATTATTAATTTCAAATTAATAAATCTTAATAACCAATTAATTAATCTATAATTATTTAAATAATTAAGTGTTAACCATAACTTAATTAATCTTTAATTACTTTGTTAATTAATTCTTAATCATTAATTAATATTCTAATTTGTAATCCTTAATTACAAATTAATTATTCTATTAAATTAATCTTAAACCTTAATTAAGTTAATTTAAATCCTTAATTACAAATTAATTAATCCAAATCATTAATTAATTAGATTATTTAAAACCATTTTAATTACCCTAAAGTTTTGATGATTTTAACTTTAAGATAAAACATTTTCTTATCCATGGTTACATTATCATTCACAAATACATTTGAAAACATCCATTTTCAAATTTACTTTTAAATTTCATTTTAAATTCTGGATTTAAAATGAATACCAATTTATCTTTAACAAAGTTTAAACCAATTTTAAAAAACCTTTATATGTTAAAGAATTCCTATATCTTATAAAAGAACTTAAAGAATTTAAATCAATTTACTTTTAAATTCTAACCATTTAATATACATTTAAACAATTAAAGTTATTAAACAATTTAATTTAAAAACTTTCTTTTATTTCAAATCTGAGATACAGATTTAAATTTGATTCCAGATTAAACTTAGATTTAAAATTCTGTTTAAATATTGCTTTAGAAATTTAAATTCAGTTTAAAACTTAAACTGACAGGTTTTAAAACCTGGCAACATCTACTGTACTCGAGCCTACCCTAGATTACTTCGAGTCGCAACCCTAAGTACTTCTAGTCTCCCTCGAAACAATTCGAACAAACGCGAGTATTCTTCTTTCCCAAATAGCTGACACACCAACTTCCTCGTGCACCTGCACCAACGCTGCAACCATCTCCAGCCTATCGCGACCACCCACTCAAGTCAGCGACCACCTTCCAACTAATTTCCGACCAACACATCGATAGGAGAAACCCCAAATCAAAATCGAGCATCGCGCTCGAAACTGGAAGCAAATGTCGAACTGGAATTTGCTTCAAACACCACGTTCCGATCACCTGAGAAGCTTCTCCTCCGGCCTCGAACTCCCCTATACTCCATCTATCACCAGCTTGAAACACGAGGAACTCGATTGCCTCA
This sequence comes from Allium fistulosum, assembly GCA_030737815.1. NCBI lineage: Eukaryota > Viridiplantae > Streptophyta > Magnoliopsida > Asparagales > Amaryllidaceae > Allium > Allium fistulosum. The sequence continues at coordinate 393,436,152 of CM060901.1, forward strand.
AGGAACTTCGGCGATCAAATTTACTGATGAACAGAAAACTAGGTTTATAATATTTGATTCAAAAACACAATCGCCCCAAAGCTTTAATCCACCTACTACCATTTTTCCCTTCAACTTCGATCAACTCTCTATCACCAGAAAAGATTCTGGCCACCCAAACTTCCTAGATCGACAGTTCTAACCCAAAATCCAATTTTAGTTAAAACCAGAACTGCACCTTCATTACTAAACTAAAAATTATGATTTTAATGCTTAAAATCATGTTATAGTTTAGATATTCAATTTATAATCCTGGATTTATGAATTACCAAGTTTGAATTTTCACTTTTATATACATGCACTGATTGTTTTTGGTTTACAGAGACACTCGGCTAGAAGTTTGACTTAATTAAGATTTTTAAACATTAGTCTATGATAAATCAAACAACTCTTGTTGTAAATTAAGTTCTAACAAAAACTAGATCAAGTGGTAAAAGATTTTAAATGGAATTTTGAGTCTGGGCAAACAAAACAAGAACAGAGTACAATCACATATGCACACAATACATCCACATATACATACAGGAAAATGCATTTGTATATTCATACATCAATACATATATATGCAGAACTACTTATAAATATTCACATGCAACCATCTTTCATTCAAAACTTAACATGAAATCCAAAATCAACTTAAGTTTATTTTTAAAAAATGTTACTCACCTGATTTAAACAGAGGCAGCCTCTTTAATTTTGGAAAGCTTTTGAAACTCTAAAATCTGAATGCCTTTTTGATCTTTAAAACTTGAATACTTGCTAAAGAAACTTGCATGCAGGCTAGATCCCATATTTCATTTGAAAGCTTTAAATTTTGAATGCTGCTTTACAACTCAGGTTGAAAAATGAATGCAGACTGGTTGCTTTGTCTTGAAAAAGAATTACAGTTTTGATTTGAAGAAGAATGTTGGCTGGAGTTCCAGATTTGAAAAGAATGAACTACAGATTGATTATTTGAGTTGCAAGCTTGATTACAGGTTGGCCTTTTTGATTTGGAAGATGAATTATAGATTGTTGAATTTGGTTTTTGGTTTGAGGCATTTAGATTACTGATTTCAGATTTTTAGATTAGAGAATTTGTTTGAGAAATGGTTACTAATCTGATTTTTTTCAGATTTGTATTTGAGAAAGGAGTTTGAGTTTATCTTGGTTTAAAAAAAAAATGAAGTGAAGGAATGCATATGTGTATATAAGTAAATTTATGATTTTATAAAAATAAAAGAAAAAGAAAAATAAATAAAGACACTTGTCACATAGATTAATCCATTTCTTAACACATGTTAAAACAAAGCTTTAGATAAAGACACATGTCTTTTAAGTAATTAAATATATATTTTTATTTAGTTTAAAAGTATATAAAATGCCTTTTCTTATTTATTAAATACTTATCTATATATATAAATCACTTTTTTTTAAAGAAACAACCTAATTATATTTAAAAAGTTTATACAAATATTCTAAAATCCAAAACAATTTAAATATTTATTCTTTTGAATTTCAAAACTTAAATTCAAATTCAAATTAAATTAAATCCTAAGATTCAATTTAATAATTAAGTTATATATATACATATACAATTACTCATTCAATTTAAAAATAACAATTTTCATAGTCTTTAAAAATCCATTCATATTTATAAAAATAATACATTATACTTATTATTTAAAAATAACATATTTGATACTTAAAATAATTTATATAAGAGATTATATTATCAAGTAATATTTTAAAAGAAATGAAACAAACCTTTTTGTTAAATCTTATTTATTTAAACTTAAGTTAAAATATATCTTTAACAATTTAAACATTACCTAAAGTATTTTAAAACTATAAGGTTATTTATTTAAACAACTTTGAAAAGTTCATATTAAATTAAATCTAAATTCCCAATTTACCAAAGCTTTTCTATTTACAATATATACAAATAAATATATATTACAAATAGAAAATATCTTATTAGATTTTAAAAGATAAAATTCACCAATTAAATACTTATTTAATCAGATTATTAAATTAAATTCAAATTTTATTGTCAAAGATTATCAATATCAATTTAATTATTTAACAGAGTATTAAATTGATATTGCTAAAATTTCCGGGATATCACATAAGGTATGGGACTTAAATGTTTTATATATTTATAAAAGGAGAAGGGGTATTTTGTAAATTATTTAAATTGTTTAATTCTAAAATTTTGGCAGTTCTTTTAGAAAAGAAAACTAGCAACCTATCATATTTTAACAAACAAGGCAGGTTAGTTAAAAAGATTACTTTAAAAAGATAAAATTCAGTTTAAACAGGCTTTTTACCTTTTTCACCATTTTCGGCACCTGGGGTTCCGACTTAGTAGTTCCGCTTCCATCACCATCGAAACCAATGCGCGTGGTATCAAGTCTTCGTACGTAGTGAATTGGGTAAAGGCGGAAGGTATGAAGTCGAAACAATGGGTTCCGAAGGAGGTCGAAACCTTACTTAACTTTCAAATAATAAACGCGCCTGCTTTGCTTTCAAAAGGGATGCTTTCGACTTGGTTGGCTTTCGACTGGGTCAAATGGTTTTAGAGGAATGGTTTCTAAGAGGTTGCACCTTTGTTTTAAGTAAATGCTTTCATCGGGGTCGAAACCCCTTTGCTACCGCTTTCTACCTTTCGAAGCGATGCCTTCGAAAGGGCTATATTGTTTTATAAAACCCAAGCTACTTCTCCATTGCTTTCAAAAGGTTGGTTTCGACATTATCACTTCTCTACTTAGGAAATAGCCTTCGAAAGTGTTGCTTTCGACTCGGTTGTTTTATGACCCTTTGAGATTTTTAAATATATACCGAAAAGGTTTCGAAGGTGATAGTTTTAAATGGTTTCAAAAGGTTATTCCACATGATTTACTTGAACCCAAAGGCTTTCGAAAGGTTTCATGTTTTAATGCTTTTGAAAGGTTTTAATGAAGGTTTCGAAGGGGTGGTTCCCCAATGATTTCGAAAGGTTTGAGAGGAAAGGTTTTCCAATGTTTTTGAAAGGCAATGTTTAAGTGTTTTAAAGATAGGATATCTAAGGTTTTAAAGCTTTCGAAGGGAAGGTTTTTCAATGGTTTCGAAAGGTTTATATGAATAGTTTCGAAAGGAATGTTTTGGCTTTCGGCCTAGGTTATAAAAAGGGTTTACTAGGTTTCGAAAGAGGTACTTTCAATGGTTTCAAAAGGGGTACTTTCAAAGGTTTAAATGTTTTCATCAATAAAGATTTGTGTAAAGTATATATAACATGGCAAGGTGATTTTGAGTAAAGTATAGAGTATATATTTCCTTGTTAAAGTACGATTTAAAGGTTTAAATCAATTTGAGAAGAAAACGTTTTCAAGGAAAATTTAAGGGAAGATTACCCTAAGTAAAATTACTCAGATATTTGTTTACCAAATGGGACTGGTATAGGGTCGCGCCCTATACATTAGCTATTAGCCCCTAGCTAATTTAGTCCAAAATTCCAGTGTGTAGGGCTTTGTCACAGGTAAGACTAAAATGACGTTACACATAGAAGGGAATATATTTGTACAGAGGTAGGTTATTGGTGAGCCCGCAAAACCATTAGGATCAATTGACCTAGAGAAAGTAAGTTAAGGACAGAACATCCAGAAGAGGAGTATCTAACAGATGTTAGATTATTTGCTTATATTGTCTAGTAGGTCCGAGTCAGCCTAAGGTTAGTAGTTAACTAAACAAAACTATAGTGTTTGGACATATAGTTCATTTGTTACCTGATATGTATGTTTACAAAATAATGCTTTACAGTTTTAACCAGTTTTTGTTGCAGGATTATGATTTTTAAAAGATATGTTTTAAAAGGTTATTTGTGAGGGGAAACCCGTTCCGCTAAGTGGCGTGGTCTCACTTAATATCAAATAAACGAGATGTATAGTATTATTCACACCAGGCTTTATGTCTGACTCGAAGTTTATGTTTTTCCTCTTAAACTCTCGGGTGCTCAAAATTGATTGATTAGGCCGAGGATTTAGGATTTAAAGGTTTTAATAGGTGGACGAATAAAGCTTCCGAAGACGAGCAGGAGACTGATGGTTAGCTATTTAGGAGTGTTTTATTGTTTTATTCCGTTGCGTTGTATTAAGTCAGTTATGACTATATAGTACTCTGGTCAACCAATGGGGCATCTTCATATGTTGCTCCTGGCGTATTTTTTAATAATTATATTTGATCTGAACCTGGGAAACGTTTGGGATTATGCAACTTGGATATGAAAATTTGTTTTGGAATGTAATTAGAAAAATGTTTTAATCTGTGATGATTTTATTTCATATTCAAGTGCTTCTGATATATGGATACTATTAGCATTACCGTATTTGGTCACCGAAAGTTAATACTATGGATGACTGTAGCTTCTGTAGCGCTTAGCTTCGGGCCTCTGGATAGGGGATGTTACACAAAGCAACTATGAGTTGGAAATATCTTAGATGTAAGATTTTAACGCCGACTTCAAAGTACCCCACGGAGTGTTGGCAATGCGTAAAGCGCTATTGATGAAGAGCATGAGTGCCACATATGGTTGAATCTCAAAGACTGGACGTGTTTGACTTGATGGTTGATATTCTAGCTACCTTGTGATTTTGGATTTTGAGTTCCAATCGGAGACATACAATTTTTCTATATGAATGGGAAATTAGATTCTGTATGTCGCAATTGTCCAGAAGCAAGTCTTTGCTATGGTGCATTCATCGATCATCTCTTTGATGGCAAACTGGATTTTAATTTGAATAATTAATGTCAATTCCCTAATCTAAAACCTATGAGAGAATTTTTATAAACTATATTTTGGAATGCCTTAGATTTTTGAAAAAAGGTTTTTCAAAAGATTCCTTTTCCCAAGGATTTATTTTAGAAACTTTTTTTTGGGAAATTTTTGAAATTTTAATTTCAAAGAAACGTGTATACCACTATGTTGGTTGTGCTAAGAATTTCTTAATTTATAAAAGATTAATTCTTTAAATCTTTAAATATTTATATGTACATATCAATAAAGGCTTAATATTGATTTTTGGCAAAAAGATAGTTTTCCAGTTTGGGAAATTTGTGTTTTAAAAAGGTTTTTAGAAACTCAAAAATATTTATAGATATAAGTTTGATTTTAAAGGGAAGTTTTGGTATGAAATAGTTTCTGTTATTTAGAAACAAGTATAAAGGAGCATATATTTAGCTCGGAGATTTTTCGATTTATAAAATCGAGGGTTTTTATATTTTCTCTCTTTAAGGTACAGACAAAATAGGAATGACATCAGATTTATTAGGATATGTAGTTTGAAGTGCTGTTAAACCCACCAGCTATTGGAAATATTTCTGTGCGAAGTAGGCACGAAATAATAGCTGGAATATTTTTGGGTTTTTGGAAGTGTTGTTGGTCGCAACAGTTTTGCTGAGGCTATTGCAAACTTGCCAAGGAATGGTTTACAAGGTAAGGTGGATACCGTCATATGGAAGGTAGGATTTTTCTAGATGGATTAAGTTGAAGATGGTGTGCGAAATGGTCATAAGAATATTAATTAATTTAACTAGCCCTATTAGGTCTAGGTTCAGGCCGTGCCCAAATTTGGGCTAGCGGTCGACCAAGAGGTCGACCGTAGCGATCGACAGGTTAACCTAATAGCGATCGATCGCTAGGTGGATTCGAGCCGAACCTTAACCTAGAACGCGACTATAAGTAGCGTCCAAACCTTCAACTGCCGTACCCCCCTCACTCTCTTCCTCCTCTTTAATTTTTTAGCTCACACCCATTCAGCTCCTCCTTCCTCCGCTTAACCAAAGCCTCTCTCCTTCATTCCTCCACCAACCGATGCCAAAATTCTTACACGTTAGATCTTGTCCCACCACCATTCTAGATCTAAACCTTTTTTTCTCTTTTCCAACCGCCATTCAGCCCATAGCACCGCTACGTACCGACGACTCTTCCTCTCGTCATCCCGGCCTTACTCCGTAAGAAACCACATGGCTTGACCGAAGCGAGTGGAAGATCGCCACCTATCTCAGAACGATGGACTTTGATTTCCTTCATGGATGACCAGTGAAGTTCGGAGATTTCGCCGCTTTCGGGCTTGAAGAGCTTTTCATCATGGTGGGACTTACATCGATCCTCCGCTTTGAGACTTGTGAGCGAGAATATTACCCGTGCTATGTCCGTCTTTTCAATGCATAGATGGCGTAGAATTTTTATAATGGTAACAGCCACATTGAGTCCGAGATGAAGGGAGATTGGATTGAGATGTCAGATGATGATCTTGCTGGGATTTTGGAGATATCTGCAGTAGGCGTGGATTTGGATGACATAGAGATGACCGATCCTGAGATTATACAACGGATCTTTCTTGGGAATTTCGATGATTTGAGGACCGATAATTTGCGATCGGTGGCCCATCTCGTCATGCGCACCATTCAGTACAACATTATTCCGAAGACGGGGAGCCTTGACCAAAACAATACCTCAGTGTGGAAGGCCGCCTATGCTATAATTCTCGGTGTAGCCATTAATTAGGCTTGTGTCTTGATGCTCCATATGGTCGATCAGAGAGTTGGCACCTCGAGGACCCACTTTCTGTATTGCCACTTGCTCACTTGAGTGTTTAAGCATTACATGGTAAATTTGAGTGGAGAGCCAGTAGTGAGGAAGGTCCCTGCCACCATCGACCGGGGCACCATTAAGAGGATGAATATCCCTTTGTCACCTGTCGCACCACTTGTACCGCTACCAAAGCCACAGCACCAGCAAAGGGGATAGCGCAGGGCGCAAAGGGATATATGAGTCCTGAGCTTGCTGTTATCCGTCGGGTTTAGGTAGAGCTCCAAGAGATTGGGACGGAGTATCAGCGCCAAGGGCGTAGATTGGGAGCATAGCCACGATGCTAAGACCATTCCGTGGTCACAACAACGGCTCGAGCTCCAGCCGTGGAGCAAGACCTTCTCATAGTTCTTAGGCAGTGTTTTATTTCGGGATTATTGTTGTAACGACCCGTAATTTAATCGCTTTGTATTTGAATATTTAAATCATTTTTAAATATTTAAATAATATATTTTAATAACCAAATAAAATGTATTTTGAATGTTAATTAATGATATTAAAATCATTTTCGAACTTTGTTTACAAAATAATTAGTTCAAATAAAAATAGAAAATGTGACGAAAAAATGTTTTTCGAAATTTCGACTTTTCGGTATCGGAAAGTCATTGAAAATATTATGCACATTTGTTTTAACATGCACACACTTATTTAAACTAGTTTTTGTAACATATACACATACTTATACATGTATACATACATAATAACTTAGTAAACTTATTTATATACACTTATGTTCATGATTTGACCTTTTATGTACATATACATATTTTATAACCTAAAAACCCAAGCCTAAGTACACCCTCATCATACTTGATCCCTAGAAAAAGTACTTACAAGCATGGTGGAGGGGTGTACATGTTGAGGACGTGGGTTACAAGGATTGGGGGAGGTATGGAGCTTCTTTAATTTCATGAGAACTATATTGTATTTTAATGCCAAGGTCATTTTAGTAATCAACTTATTCTACATGCCTACAAATACCACCACACATACTCTTTTCTCTCTTTGCATCTTCATTTTCTAAGTTCATTTCCATAACTTCATGTTCATGAAATGATCCATGGCTTCCATACAATCAAAATCCTAAAACTAGTTTGAAAAGCTAGCCTTTCTTCATTTCTAAGCTCACTACATCTACTCCTCTTCAAACAAGCACAAAAAAAAAGCCATTTCCACCTCAAAAACTCCAAGGTCGAGCCCCATACTACCCAGGCCATACCCATAAGACAGCCCACTAAGGGCCCAAAAGAGTGAGCTAATGCGTAGTGAAGTTCGTTCGTAAGTTCGCCGACTTGTTATGGTGATCCTGTTATGTTAGAAGTGTTTTTGGTAAATAAAGCTTCCACCTTTGAACCACAAAGTTTAAACTATATACATGCTCATATTTGTAGCTATTGAAAGCTTATTTTATAGTTGTAATAATGGTTTGGTTGTTAGATTGGTTTTGTTGCGTTGAAAATTAGTCGCTTTGGAAAGTTAATAAGCGAATCTTAAGTTATATGGAAATCTAGTAGTTAAACTAATTCTATTGATAATAAATACTTGTTACATGTTGAATTATTGTAAACTACCATGTATGTATGTTCATATCCTTGCTTTATGATGGTTGGTTGTATTTAAAATGTCATATATTTGAATTCCGAACTGCCCGTATAGCGATTGTCGCTATATCGGCACTTTTGGAAAATAACCTTTTATCGAAACCGTTTGGTTTCATTATCGTACTTGGAATTATTTTACAAGTTAAGCAAGTTTTTGATTAATGATGTTTTCAAAATAATTAATTATTTTAATAACGCTTATTTTTTAATTACTTATTTAATTAATAAGGATTAAAGTTAACTAATTAACTTATTAATGATGTGTTTAAAATTAACTAAACACTTGGTTAATGATGTTTCGAAATTAATTAATCATTTTATCTAAAGATATTTAAGGTTAATTAATCTTTTAATAATGATGGATCAAAGTTAAATAATCAATTTACTAATGATGTTTTTAAAATTAATTAATATTTTTAGGTAACGACTTTTAAAAAATTAATAAATCCATTTAACCTTAATTAATCTTTCCTTAAACAAAGTTTTAAATTAATTAATAACTTTTAAATAATGATATTTAATTATTATTAAATTAAATTAATTAATTATATTATTAATTAATTTAATTAATTATATTATTAATTAATTGAATCAATAATGTTTTAAAGGTGATTTACCCTTTTTAATTAAAGGTTATTGAAGTTAATTAATCAACTTAGTTAACAAAGTTTTAAAAGTTAATTAATTAATATTATAAGGATGTTTTAAGTTGTTGCATCCTTTTTAATGATTTTTCAAAGCTAGTAAACTCTTTAACAAAGTGTTTTAAAGTTAATACTTGTAATATGAAGCCAATTACGAAATTGAGTTTTAAAAAGAAAAGTTTGAAATGTTTATGGAAATGGATTAATTTTCCTAAAGTGATTCACTTGTATGGAAATGATTTATTTGTATAATTATCACTAAACATCGAAGAAGTAGGCGTGTCACTATATTGAAAGTTAAGAATAATCGTGCGGCATAAGTTTGAGGTAACACTACCTTGACCTGTCAAATATTATTATTAACCAAGAAATAATATAAGTTTGAATTTGATGAGTTGTGGTGAGTATATAAGACTTAATTTCCATATACGATCGTTTTATATCCTCGATAGTTGGTTTCTCAGCTATCGGTTACTTCAGCTTGCTCCATTGAGCTTTGTTATCCTTTGTCGGTCAATGACTGAACCAAAAGCATGAAAGGACGTCCAACTATGTGGGGGTAGTTCTCATTAGGGTATTTTCACGTCTTATCTAGATCAGATACTTTTGTGCATTTAGATGTGAAATATTCGGATTCTTGGTAAGGTTTGGAGGGTCCGACTGGTACATTTTTGAGAAGTGTCATGGAGTATATGGGCTTCTCAAAAGTATATTACTAGAGATATACTTTAAGGGTGGTGCACCTTCCTAGTCATTTGTTGGTGATTTTCTTTTTCTTATTTGATTTGAACCTTCAAATTTATTTCTTATTTGCATCCAGAAGAGTCAACCACTCTTCATGGTGTTTAATTATTTATCATTCTTTACGTTTGGATGTTGATTTATATGGGAGTAAAACCATTCCATGTTCAGTGAAGTGGTCTCACATGTTTGTGTTTAATTTCATACCTATTGTTTTAAAAGTTTTACTCATACCAGACATATCATCTGACCTGAGTTATTTGTTTTCCTAAACTCTCGGGTACTCATTTTATTTGAGTAGTTTGAGAGTAGCAGGTCTTTGTTGGGATCTTTTGAAGATGGCGTTCGAGTAGGAGGCTTTTATCTACTTAGCTATCTATTCCGCTGTTTATCTAGTTTGTGTAAGTGTATTTTTTTTGGCATTTGTAAAGGCAGGATGTCATAACTGCCTAAGACGATTTGTAGTGCTTTTGTGTAACTCTGATAACACCATGTTAAGGAGTAACCTAATGTACTATTTACTATTATGTTTATTTAGCAATTTCGTTGTGAGGTTTTCTATTTCGTTCTTTATTCCCCCCCCCCCACGATGATTCACCTTTTCGATGCTTAGGCAATGGCACACGAACACCGAGGATGTGTTAAGTGTCGTTCGTAGGGGTTAGAAAGGTGGGTCGTCGCAATTGGTATTAGAGCTTCGGTTATGCGAACACCATAGCCTGATTTTGGGTACAACTCATTAGAGATAAGGTGAGTCGAGCCCTGGAATGAGTTAATCTTAAGAGAGTGTGTCATTTTCTCCCCTAAAAGTCTGGTTTTAGATCCTTTATTGCAGTTTCCCTTTTTCATCTTTGACCCTATCGTTGTATTATGATAATACCTGTCACTTATCCAGGTTATTGAAAATGAGTACAAGAGGAAGAAGAGGGATGGGATTTGGAACCAACATGGCTACAAATAGCAGAGCTCCAAGAAATGAGCCAGTTGTAGAGCCAATAGATAAAGCGGCGATGAAAGTTTAACCGCCTTAGAACTTTACGACCTTGTGAAAGAATTACATGCTTTAGGTGGTAAACCTTTTTATGGAACTAAAGATATTTTGGGAGTTCATATATGGCTCCACTCTTATGAAAGGATATTCAGAGATCTTCATTTGGGAGATGCTAGAAGGAGATTGTTGGCACCGCGTCAGCTCTGAAAAAAAAAGGATTGGTGGGATTCAGTCACAATGAATACACCAGAAGAAGATTTCTCTTGTGATCAGTTTAAGGAGGTTTTTGATGCTCAGTTTATCCCAAAGGTGGGGAGGACTCAGTTGTTCAGAAGTTTTATGGATTTGACAAAAGGTGAGATGACAGCGTCGCAGTATGTGCATAAGTTCAATGCGTTGTCTCGCTTTGGACTAGGATTGATTGATATGCCACTCAAAAAGAATGAAATGTTCATGAAAGGAATGCAACAAGAATTTCATCAGGAAATGACCAATCATCTCAATGGTACCTTTACCAATATGATCAGTATGGCTTTGAGGTTTGAAGCTCTTGATATTGAGCAAGGAGTGCAGAAGAGAGTATTGCCAGTAGTTAATACCCAACCTTTATTAGTGATAGCAGTGGCTAATAAGCCGTTTTTCAAGCGCAAAGGGAAGAAGAAGTGGTTAGGAAAGAAACCTGAAGGGTGAGCTCCAGCGCCGAAGAAGCAGATCGACTTCTCCAAGATCTCTGTTATAAGTGCGATAAGATGGGACACTTTGCAAATAGTTTCCCGAAAACTAATCTACCGTTATGCTACAATTGTCACAAACATGGACATATGAAGAACGAGTGCCCATTTTCAAAGAAGGGGGCTCAGAGGAAAACTTTTACTATTGAAGAGATACCTTCTACTTCTACGGATCCCAAAGGAAAGCATGTGTTGCAAGGTACATTTTCTATTTCCAATATTCCTATTAGATTATTATTCAACGCTGGTGCATACCATAGTTTCATTTCAGTAGATCTTGTTGATTAGTTTAACCTCAAACCCATTTTTCAGACAATTCTCTTTGTGTGTCAATTGGGGGTCCGACCAATCTTGATACCATATGTTTGAATGTGCCTATTTCTTATCAAGATTGGCCTTTCTTTTCTGACTTGTTTGTTCCCGGGTTCATGGGTTTTGGGGTACTTTTTTGGTTGGATTGGTTTCTAAGTTCAATGTCATCCTAGATTGTAGTAGAATAATCGTCATGATAAAAGATGCAGTAGGCAGAAGCATTGTTATCGGTTGCGGAGAGCCTAATAGGTTGATGAGTAGTTTTCTTTATTCCTTCGAAGTACCCAAAGAGGAGATAAAGAATATATCAATTGTTCAAGATTTCAAGGATATTTTTGAAGAAGTGCAAGGTTTACCTCCTCACCGGGAAATAGAGTTCCATATTGATTTGATTCCAGGAACCAGACCGATTGTTCAACCTCCTTGAAGGTTGGCTCCAAAGGAAAGAAGAGAGTTAGAGAAGCAAACATTTGATTTATTATAGAAGGGTTTGATCAGATGCAGCACATCGAGTTGGGGATCGGAAGTAGTGTTCGTTACCAAGATGGATGGTTTTCCTAAATTATGTGTGGATTATCGAGAATTATATAAGAGGACTATCAAGAATAAGTATCCTCTACCTAGGATTGATGACATGTTTGACCAGCTCCATGGAGCTCGGATATTTTCTCGGTTGGATCTTGCCACTAGTTTTCACCAATTAAGGGTAGTAGAGGAGAGTGTACCCTTAACGGCTTTTGGAACCCCTGATAGTATTTACGAGTGGTTAGTCATGCCGATCGGATTGACTAGCGCACCCGCTTATTTTGTGGATTTTCGGAATAGAGTGTTTCGAGTTTTTCTTAACAAGTTTGTCGTAGTCTTTATTGATGACGTTCTCGTTTATTCTAAGTCGAAGGAAGAGCACAAGTACAATTTTCATGTTGTTTTAAGTACTTTAAGAAGTCATGTTTTAAAGGCACAATTTTCTAAGTGCCATTTTTGGAAATCCGAAGTTAGATTTTCGGGGCATGTAGTTTCGGGAGAAGGTATATCAGTGGACCTCGCTAAAGTAGTTGCGGTTCAAGATTGGAAGAAACCTGAAAATGCGACTAAGGTTAGAAGTTTCTTGGGATTGGTTGTTTTCTATAGAAGGTTCATTAAATATTTCTAGAAGATTGCTTCTCATCTAACAAAGCTGATGAAGAAAGTTGCTAAGTTTTCTTAGACACCCAAATGCGATCAAGCACTCGATGAGTTAAAGGAGAAATTGACTAGCACTTCTATCTTGACTACTCCAGATGGCAGCGAAGGATTGACAGTTTACACGGATGCTTATAGGACCAGATTGGGAACAGTTTTGATGCAGAATGGTAAAGTAATAGCATATGCAAGCTGACAGTTGAAACCTCATGAGAAGAATTATGCTACGCACAATTTGGAGCTATTGGCGGTTGTCTTCGCATTGAAGGTGTAGGGGCACTATCTTTTGGGTGGAAAGTTTGAGTTATATACAGATCAAAAGTCATTAAAGTATCTCTTTACCCAAAAGGACTTGAATTTAAGGAAGCAAAGACGGCTAGAATTTCTCGCGTCTTATGACCTAAACATTCTTTATACCCCAGGGAAAGTAAACGCTATTGCAGATGAGTTGAGTAGGTATGTGGCGACAATTGCAAATTTGGAAGTTAAGCCAAAACTAATGGAGAGAATTTCTTTCCAAGAAGAAGACCATATTCTAGCTCGTCTTAAGAAGGATGTTGAAGATGGAACTAACTTTAGTTTTCAGATTTACTCCTGAGGCATTTTAAGAATGAATGGACAGATTGATGTGCCTGGTGGTAATGGAATTAGACAGGATGTGCTGAGAGAGTGCCATCGGTCAAGGTTATCTATCCACACAGGAGCAACTAAAATGTTTTAAAATATGAAGAAAACCTTTTGTGAAAAGGGATGAAGAGAGACATTTCAATCTTCATTAGATGGTGTGCAAATTGTCAATAGCTCAAGAGTGACCAACAGAAGACTGTTGAGTTACTCTAACCATTGGAGACACTGAATTGGAAGTGGGAGCAAGTATCCATGGACTTTAATGATGGGTTGGCCAGAATGAGAAGAGGTAATGAAGGCATTTGGGTAATTGTATATCAATTAACAAAGAGCACCCACTTTATTCCGGTGAAGTCATTAAGAACTGTAGCTTCTTTGACAAGGATTTATTTAGGGGAGATCGTTCGATTGAATGGAATTCCAGTAAGTACAGTCAGTGATCGAGATCCCATCTTCACCAGTCGATTTTAGGGAGCATTGAAAGCCGCTTTAGGAATATAGTTGAATTTGAGCACAACCCATCACCCGTAGATAGACGGACAAACCGAAAGGGTAAATTGGATTTTGGAGGATCTCTTGAGAGCACGCATTTTGGATTTTGGAGGTTTTTGGGAAGATCATCTACATTTAGTATGGTTCTCTTACAACAACAGTTACCAAGCCAATATTGGCATAGCGCCTTATAAAGCTTTGTATGGATGGCCATGTAAATCACTTTCATGTTGGGTTGAGACTGAAGATCGATTAGTTCTTGGACTAGAGATAATTCGAGAAGCATCAGAGAAAGTGGCTATGATCGAGGAAAGGATGAAAGAAGCCCAGGATTGACAGAAAAGTTATGTCGATCAAAGGAGAAGGGACTTAGAGTTTGTGGTCGAAGATTTGGTATTTGTGAAAGTTTCCCCGATTAAAGGAGTTGTAAGATTCAGAAAAAATGGAAAGCTAGCACCCTGATTCATTGGACCATTTAGAATCCTGGAGAGAATTGGATCGTTGGCCTATAAAGTTGATTTGCCTGAGAGATTGTTTTTCATGTATCTCATTTGAGAAAGCATGTTCATGATCCATCTTTGATTGTTGAGACATCTATTCAGGAAGATTTGGAGATAGAACCAAACTTGACAGTAGTCAAACCTCCAGTTCATATTGTACATTGAGATGAAAGGAGATTGAGGAACAAGGTGGTGAAGTTTGTGAAGGTTCGATAGAGTGATGATCCCCACGATTGTACTTGGGAGACTGAGGATCATATTAGAGAAACTTATCATGATGTAATGTCAAGTTAGTTGTTTGAATGCATTATGTATGTTCATTTATGGCATAGTTGCTTCGCATTGTTATAGAAATTTCTTGGTATAATATATACCTTTTGGATAGTCTTTTTGTGTAGAAATTTCGGGGACGAAATTCTCCTAAGGGGGTAGAGTGTAACGACCTGTAAATTAATTGCTTTTTATTTGAATATTGAAATCATTTTTAAATATTTAAATAATAGATTTTAATAACCTAATAAAAAATATTTTTAATATTATTTAATGATATTAAAATAATTTTTGAATTTTTTTTATCAAAATAATTAGTTCAAATAAAAATAGAAAATGTGACCGAAAAACTTTTTCCGAAATTTTGACTTTTCGGTATCGGAAAGTCGTTGGAAATATCGTGCACATTTGTTTCAACATGTACACACTTACTTAAACTAGGTTTAGTAACATACACACATACTTATACATTTATACATTCATAATAACTTAGAAAATACATTTATATACACTTATGTTCATGATTTGACCTTTTATGTACACATACATATTTCATAACGTAAAAACCCTAGCCTAAGTACACCGTCATCATCCTAGATCCCTAGGAAAAGTACTTACAAGCATGGTAGAGGGGTGTCTATGTTGAGGACATGGGTTACAAGGATGGGGGAGGTATGGAACTTCTTTAACTTCATGAGAACTATATTGTATTTTAATGCCAATGTCATTTTAGTAATATACTTATTTTACACGCCTACAAATATCACCACACATACTCTTTTCTCACTTTGCATCTTCATTTACGAAGTTCATTTCCATAACTTCATGTTCATGAAATGATCTGTGGCTTCCATACAATCAAAATCCTAAATCTAGTTTGAAAAGCTAACCTTTCTTCATTTTTAAGCTCACTACATCCACTCCTCTTCAAACAAGAACAAAAAAAGCCATTTCCATCCCAAAAATTCCAAGGCCAAGCCCTGTACTACCCAGGCTAAACCCATAAGACAGCCCACTAAGGGCCCAAAAGAGTGAGCTAAGGCGTAGTAGTGAAGTTCGTTCGTAAGTTCGGCGACTTGTTATGATGATCTGGTTAAGTTAGAAGCGTTTTTGGTGAGTAAAGCTTTCACCTTTGAACCAAAAATTTTAAACTATATTCATGCCCATATTTGTAGCTATTGAACTCTTATTTTATAGCTGTAATAATGGTTTGGTTGTTGGATTAGTTTGTTGCTTTGAAAATTAGTCGCTTTGGAAAGTTAGCAAGCGAATCTTAAGTTATATGAGAATCTAGTAGTTAAACTAATTCCGTTGATAAAAAGTGATTGTTACATGTTGAATGATTGTAAACTACCATGTATGTATGTTCATCCCCTTGCTTTTTGACGATTGGTTGTATTGAAAATGTCATATACTCAAATTCTGAACTGCCCGTATAGCGATAGTCTCTATATCGGCACTTTCGGAAAATCACCTTTTATTAAAACCGTTTGGTTTCATTATCGTGCTTGGAATTACTTTACAAGTTAAACAAGTTTTTGATTAATGATGTTTTAAAAAATAATTAATTATTTTAATAATGATTAGTTAATTTAGTTAATTATTTAATTAATAAGGATTAAAGTTAACTAATTAACTTATTAACGATGTGTTTAAAATTAACTAATCACTTGGTTAATGTTGTTTTGAAATTAATTAATCATTTTATCTAATGATGTTAAGGTTAATTAATCTTTTAATATGGATGGATTAAAGTTAAATAATCAATTTACTAATGATGTTTTTAAATTGATTAATCTTTTTAAGTAATGACTTTTAAAAAGTTAATAAATCAGTTTAACCTTAATTAATCTTTCCTTAAATAAAGTTTTAAATTAATTAATCAGTTTTAAATCATGATATTTTATTGTTATTAAATTAATTTAATTAATTGAATCAATGATGTTTTAAAGGCGATTTACTCTTTTTAATTAATGGTTATTGAAGTTAATTAATCAACTTAGTTAACAAGGTTTTAAAAGTTAATTAATCAATGCAATAAGATGTTTAAAGTTGTTGAATTTTTTTTAATGATGTTTCAAAGTTAGTAAACTCTTTAACAAAGTGTTTTAAAGCTAATACTTGTAATGTTAATCCAATTACGAATTCGGGTTTTTAAAAGAAAAGTTTGAATTGTTATGGAAATGAATTAATTTCCATAAAGCGATTCACTTGTATGGAAATGATTTATTTGTATAATTAGCACTAAACATCGAAGAAGTAGACTTGTCGCTATTTCATAGTTTATAATAATCATGGGACATGACTTCGAGGTCACACTACATTGGCTTGTCTGGTATTATTGTTAACCAAGAAATAGTACAAGTTCAAATTGATGAGTGGTGGTGAGTATACAAGACTTAATTTCCATATATGATCATTTTATATCCTCGATGGTTGGTTTCTCAGTTTTCGGTTACTTCAACTTCTTTATTAACGTCATTCTAAGACGATTTGTTGCTCCATTGAGCTTTGTTATCCTTTGTCGGTAAATGACTGAACCAAAAGCGCGAAAAGATGTCCAGCTATGTGGGGTTGCTCCCATTAGGGTATTTTCACATCTCATCTAGCTCGGATTCATTTGCGCATTTAGATGTGAAATATTCGGATTCTCGGTAAGGTTTGGCGGGGTCCGGTTAGTATATTTCCAAAGTGTCACGGAGTATATGAGCTTCTTAGAAGTATATTACTAGAGGTATAATTCAAGGGTGGTGCACCTTCCTTGTCATTTGTTGGAGATTTTCCTTTTCTTATTTATTTGAACCTTCAAATTTATTTCCTTATTTGCATTGGGAAGGGTCAATCACTCATCGTGGTGTTTAATTATTTATCCATACTTTACGTTTTAAAGTTGATTTATGTGGGAGTAAACTTGTTCCGTGTTCAGTGGTGTGGTCTCACATGTTTGCATTTAATTTCACACCATTGTTTTAAAAGTTTACTCATACCAGACATATCATCTGACCCGAGTTGTTGGTTTTCCTAAACTCTCTGGTACTCATTTTATTTGAGTGGTCCGAGAGTAACAGGTCTTTGTTGGGCTCTTTTGAAGATAGCGTTCGAGCAGGAGGCTTTTATCTACTTAGCTATCTATTCCGCAGTTTATCTAGTTTGCGTAAGTGTATTTTGTTTCGGCATTTGTAAAGGCGAGATGTTATAACTGCCTAAGCCGAGTTGTAGTACTTTTGCGCAACTCTGATAACTCCCTATTAAGGAGTAACCGTATGTACTATGACTATTATGTTTATTTAGCAGTTTCATTGTGAGTTTTTCTATTATATTCTTTATTTCCCACCACGATATTTCATCTTTCCGATGCTTGGACAACGACACACGAACACCAACGATGTGTTAAGTGCCGTTCCTACGGGTCAGAAAGGTGGGTCGTCACATTTGTATTTTTCTAGTTCTAGCATTTTTTTCTTTTCTTTTGGGTTGTTGGATTGTAAAATTGTTAGTTGCCTCTTATAAAGGCACGCACATTATTACGAGTTTCTATTCATTTTCTATTTTATTGTTTCTGGATATGAGAACCGCTCTTATATATATGCATAGTAGAGAAATAATTAAAATGGGAATCTCATAATGACACTTAACTAACAGTAAATCCAATGTAAGACTGGAAGTTTAGAATAGTTGGAAATTTTACCGAAGGACATGATAAAGTTGTTTCGATGGTACGGGTCACTGCTCATGTTCCTTAAAAGCTAATTTTTTTGGATAATAGACGTGTTGGCATTTTTAAATAAAGTTTAGTCATAGAATTTTGGAATTCGGTTTATGCGTTCAGCGCATAACCGACTTTTGACTACGCTGAAAGTGTGGCTTGATTTATCAATGTTTTTGAGAAGAAAAATATTATGAAAAATTTCCCCTTTATTTGAAAAGTTCCATTTTAAAAAAAAGTAAGAGAAAAAAGAAGAAAGTTTTTTATTTTAGTTATTTTTGACTCTTAAATTATTTTTAGAGTTTTGTTCAAAATTTTATTTCAAGGGAAAATATGCGTCTAAATATTTTGGGATTTTATTTTTCAAATAACGTAAAATTTGAAAAGTGAGAAAGATTTTTGTGAAAACTTTGAATTTGACGGCCACATGTTAGGCGTAGGGAAGGAAAACAGAGTTAGAATTTGCGAATTTAGCCATGCATTAGGGTCAACGATGCGATAAATGCAAGCGATAACAAAGGAAATGTTGTTTTAGCCTTGGAATTTCTATTTCCATACATTGTCGGCGACGCGCGCAAGTCTATTTTTATACTTAATTTCGTTTTAGAGCTTGAAAATAAGCCTCCTTATGTGTTTTGCACGTGGAAAATTTGGAGTAAATCCGGGCCAGCGAAGAAATTTCCACTGTACTACGGAAGTTGGAAGATTATAGTGTGGTAAGAATGTTAAATTCTACGCCTAAATTCCTTTTACCGGCATATGAGTAAAGTTTAGGAAGCGATTTTTTGATGCGTTGGATTATTGGATGATTGGAAGCAGATGCAAAATTCCTTGCTTCATACTTCTATTTGTAGGAGTCTAGGGATTTTGGTTGAAAAGATCTTTTAAAAAGTTGCATGCATATAGAACTGCCAGTATATATGTAGGTTATTTGCATCATATTTTTCAAAAATGTTTTCAAAAGAAATGCATTCATATAAGAGGGTCCGATTTAGAATTATTTTGCATACATATTTTTTGTGTGGTGATACAGCTATACACTATGCAGTTATGCACGTTTGGTTGCAAAATTTGTTGTACACTCATTGGTTGTGTAGTTTAGGATAACTAGGAGCCAAAGCCTCAACTTAGTCATTAGTGAAATTTGAAGGATGAAATTCTTTTTAAGGGGGGAAGAATGCGACACCCCGTAATTTGACGTTAGTTATTTAATTAGTTAGTTAGTTAATTCATTAGGCTCCGAAAATATAATTTTTGCAAATAATGGAATTCGACCATGAAACTTGCACCATTTCTTTCATGGCGAAATTCTGAGCGACTTTTATTTTTGGAGTTTTGCGATCAGAGTCCAAACGAAGAAGTTACGGACGAAAAATGAATTCGAAACGAAAATAAATACGTTTTTATATTAATTACCTGGGCCCATAGGCCGACCCATTATTGGGGACGGTCAACCCTAGCGGTTGACCAGTCACCCAAGGGCGGTCGACCGATGGTGGCCTAGCGGCTCGAATAAACCTAGGCCGCAACATTCCGGATTTAATATATTTCTATCGAACGACTCTGGTTGATTCTAGCGCCTACAAATTCAGGCCTAGCTCTCCTTTCTCTTCTCATATTTTTATGGAGGCAGTAGTAAATCACTGCCATTTCTTCTTCTCCATTTTCTTTCTAAATTATAAAAGATAAGATATTTGTATCTATATTCATACAAATCGAAGAAGAGCATAAATCTAATAAAAAGGAAAAGAGTAGAGAAACAACCATATGTGTATTTGAGGTAATTTATATATTTATATATATTTGTATCTATT
Source organism: Allium fistulosum (assembly GCA_030737815.1). Taxonomy (NCBI): domain Eukaryota; kingdom Viridiplantae; phylum Streptophyta; class Magnoliopsida; order Asparagales; family Amaryllidaceae; genus Allium; species Allium fistulosum. Next base: position 393,456,409 of record CM060901.1, read on the forward strand.
TTCTCTCCCAATCCCAAATATCTTCTCAGATCTATAATTCTAATGTATGTATATACCCTTTTATATACATCTCTTGGATTAAAAAGGATATGGAGATGAATCAAAGATTTTGCTTTAGATCTGAAGATTTGGATTGCTTTTAAAAGGTGAGTGAGAAATTTTATAGATTGTTATAATATGAAAATTATCTTATTGGTGCTTATTTGATTTTGATGCCTAATTGGACAATTGTATATGAGTTGTAGGCAATGAATTTAATAAGATCTGAATATAATAAATATCGCCTACATATTCTTGTTTATGAATTGATTTAGTATTGTATACAACCTGATGTAGGAATCAGTCCCAAAAGTATGAATTTAAAATTTTAATTTGAATGAAATTTATTCCAGATCCGAAATAGGTTGTATAATAATGTTATAAATTTGGATTATTACCCTAATCTTTTTAGAATAAAAACTTTTCTATATTTGGAATTATTGGAATTTAGATCCATTTGATATTTGTAAATTAGTTTGATTTCTTTCCCTTTTAGAAAGAAACAGCGTTTGATCTAGCAAGAAATATATACAAATAAAAAGAGATGTGTAAAATATGAATTCATTGTAGTTTACCCTGTCTACTTCAGTGATAAAAAGAAATGATTATTCCTTGTAATTTCAAACAATGCAATCTTTATATTTTAAAGTCGAATCTTTTGTTTTAAACTAATTTATGGAAATTATCGTGGATAATCTTTTTAGACATGATTCCAACAATTTAACATGGAAAAGCATATTCTAGTAAAGATATTATTATAACATATTTGATAAAAGCAAATATTTATACTTAATTACTACGCTTATAATAATTAAATAAAATGCTAATAATGACACTTGCACGTAATATTCACGTTTAGGATAATTAACTAATGAGAAAAGAATTTAAAAGGTTGTATCTCCAATAAATGGTAATAAATGTGGGAGCTGCAATAAATTAAAAGGGTAAATGGATTAATGAGACTGATAAAAATGGAATAGATATAAAAGGTTACTAATTTGAAATTAGTATTCATGCATAAATGTCTTAGGAAATGTCCGTTAGGATTTTATGGACAAACTGACATTTATGAGCATTAAACGGGGATTTATGGGTAGATAAATATTTAAGGTAATTCTTATTTTCTTAAATAAAAAGGGAATTAGCAAGCTAAGTCCAATGTTAATCTAAGATAATATAAATAAAGACTTAGGATGGTTAATTGGACTTAGTAGGTTAGTGATGCGAGGTCGGTAGAGTCGCTCGACGGAAGACTGCCCTTCATTTTAAGGCTGTCAGCAGTAGGGTGTACTTACTACTGATGTGAGATATCATTAATCCAACAATCTGTGATGACGTGAAAGATTGGGCTTGCTTACTTAATTAGAAAGTAATAAACAGTCAAATTTGGAATTAGGAGCGGTGAGGGATATCTCCATAGGGGTTCGGCTTTGGTTTGAAGTCTCAAGTGACTGAAGGATCTGCCTCTCTCCTAAATGGAAGTATTATGTAACCTAGTGAGATTCCAAATGAATAAACAAGAATGTCCTTCAAAAGGGTTTACTTTAGTGAGGTCTTAAGTGGCTGAAGGGTCTGCCTCCCTACTGAAAGAAGTAACCTAATGAGATGGCATATTTATAAATAAAGAGTGAGAGTGGATATCTCTAGATGGGTTCGCTTTAGGTTTAGGGTCTTAACTGACTATAAAGTCCTCATCTTTCCAATAAAAGAATTATTAAGTAGCTCAATGAGATTTCCAAGCAATGACAGCTAGATGGTACCATTGAGGAGCACACTTAGGGAAGTAGGCCTTAAATGACGGGATCTGCTTATTTTCCACTGGGAAGTATTAAGTGGCTTGGGTACAGTCTCTCTTACAATGCTAAATTCGTAATAATAATAGTACCATTTAGGAGCATACCTTGGAGATAGGTCATAAATGACGGGTCTGCCTTAGTTAAGGTCTTAAATGACCAAAGTTTGCCTATTTTCTAATAAAAGGTATTAAGTGGCTTGGGTACTGTTTATTACATGACTATAATTTTATTGGCGATAGATGCAGTAATAGTTGGACATTAAATGTCGGAAGCCTTAAATAGTGGTTAGAGGTCTTGTAGCTAGGACGCTCTGACCATTGACAACACTGTTAGGAAATCACATTGGGAATAGGTCTTAAATGATGGGGTCTACCTCAATAAGGTCGTAAATGACAGCATCTGCCTATTTCTCTTTAAAAAGTATTATAGAAGCCCGCTTCATATTTAGAAGTATTAAGTGGCTGATGGGTTTGGAAGTATTGGATGGTTGATATGGCTTCATCAGTATTTCGTACCTTGGGAAAGAGTAAGTATGTAATCGTGTGTGCAAGGTAAGTTTAGATTAAAATTGCTAGCCTTGATGGACATAACAATTAAATGGGAACTTATTGGTATAAGTTTATGTTATGAACAGTTTATATTTTTTTAGTCACCAGAACGTTGTTTTGATCACCCTCTTCATTACAACCCACAAGATAGAATTTACAGGAACATGTCACTGAATCTGGATGTGCATTGTTGTTGGAGAGTCTTCCTTTCTCTCATGCTCGATGCTGATGTGATAATCTACTATCCAAGGAATATTATTAATTCGAAGGTAGTAGTCATGGTCAGTATTCTTATCCTATTATCTTTTCCTGTGAGGTTAGATTTCCATCAATCTCTGAAAATGCTCATGCTCATTTGCAGGTACCAAATCCAATGATCTGTGCTTTGATGGACTTGGGTTCGATTATTGTCGAAATTTGGGCCTATTAAGGAACAGGTTGTTACGCCAAAATCCACATTCGATTTCATATATTAAAATAAGTCAATTTAACTTAGGTTTAGGATTAACCGGTTATATCTATTCATATTTGTGTAATCAACCTAATTAATTCTTATTCAACAGATTTACTTTCACCAAAATTTGATTTGAAAGAAAGGGATCAAATTCATACGTGTCAAACTATTATCAAATTCCCAATCCACTATAACTATTAGGTAAACATCAATTTATACAACTTTAGATCAAATAGGGTATAACTAAATCAATTACGTGTAAATCCTTAAACTAATTATAAACCCACTCACCTCTAAAAAGCTATTCCGTTTTTATTTGTGTTGAATCGCTCTCCTTCTAATTGTTATTCCCTCCCTATTGCTTGATTTCTTCTTTAACTTGTTTTTAATTTTTATTTGAGAATTTTTTTTATAAGAGATAGAGATTTGATAGAGTTCGGATGTATTGCTTGTTGATTAATGTATTAGGTTTTAGCATTAGGTTCCTATTTATAGCAAAGCGAACCAATATCGAGCATTGATTTCATTTTAATTAAATCCGGGCTGTTCGGCCAGCACAAACCCTTGCCAAGAAGCTTCTACCAATTGACTGCTTGACCTGGAGCAGTTGATCATTGAGGGTCGACAGTCAGGATTGAGGTATCAATAGGTGGAGCTTCTACATTTAATTTATTTTTTTCTTATTTATTTTTTTAATTATTTTCGATTTTGTATCTTCAAACGTTAATAACTTTTCATTTTAGCTCCGATTTCAGACCATTATATATGAAAATTTTCTAGAAAATTGCTATAAATGCAACGGTGGAAGTTTCATAGCTATATTCTAAAATTTGTAAATATTCCATTTTTAGCCTTGTTATATTTAAATATAATTCTTTTATTAAATTTTCGATTAAATTTTTCAGGATTTTACATTGATTATCAATCAAATGCAGAGTAAGAATGTGCTTGTAAGAAATAATACTAAAAGGTACTGAAATATTTCTAAAACTATAAGTAAGGATTTTGGGATTGTCTCGAACGATATATATACAAAGATGATATTGAAATGTTTGATGTAGAATATATGAGATGGATTCCTTATGATCTGCAATATAAATTATCATATGTGCTATGCTATCTACTATATCACAGTTTTCTTATATAATTGGCACATTAAGTTAGTATTAAATCCAAAATAAAATTGCAAAATGGCGGTTATGAGTATTCTCGAGTATTATGAAATCCTAGAGAATTGTTAATAGAAACAATAAACTTCTTATGAAGGGAATTTCATATTCGAACTTCATAAGTGAGATCGAATATAGTATGTCAATCAAAAATTCATGTTTCAACTTCAGTTAAGGAGTTATGAGTTAGAAACGTTCCAAATAAGATGTGATTGCTAATTCAACCAAAATGCTAAGTACATCGCCTTGAATAGCGCTGTTGTTAACCCAAAAGATGGATCAACACCCTGGTTTGAGCATGAAAGCACCAGCCCTGTTCTCACAAAGCAATAATGTAGATAATAGATATAGAAAAACAGTAAGAGAAAGAAGACAAGAAGATTTTTATAGTGGTTCGGTTGTTAACGAAGCCTACGTCCACTTTATAGTTTTTATTATAGACTGATTGCTGTTACAAGAGGTATTTGATTACAAAGCTCTCTGTTATCCTTAGCTAGATTGAATCTCTAAGGTTGGAATCCATTGGAGAATCACAGTGAATTCCTTTAAAGACTGTTGTGAGGGAGGTGAGGAGTGAAAAAAGCTTCCAGTAGAGTTTTAGCAACCAGTCCGAAGAAGATCTCCTTTACGTTACAAATAGGATGGTATTTATAGAGATCAGAGTGCTATTGGGCCAAGTCTGTTCACCAGCTATTTGCAGATGGTCACAAGAAGATGCAGTGGAGCTTGGCTCACGACTCGAGCCAAAATCATGGATCACTAGCGATCCATGGTCTATGGATCGCTAGCGATCCATAGCATTGGCTCGAATGCGAGCTAAGTGTTATCCCACTTTTTAGCAAAAACCGAGATATCAAGAAATTGACTGAAAATCGATGATTATTCATCCCAGATATCGATTATTCATCACAGGTTCACTATGGATGTCGACGAATTTTGTCCGAGTTTGAAATGAGCCACAACTGACATGACATGACAAGAAAAGCCATGAAAGATAACGTTCCAAATTTCAGGTCAATCGGAGTTCGTATGATCGAGATATGATCGATTCAAGAGGAGGGAAACACGCCGTTCGAATCGATCCGTACGCCCTGTTCGTATCCATCAAGGAACATCTGATTTCGAATCCATCCTGTTCGAATCGATCCAGGGAGTCCTGTTCGTATCGGTTCAGTTCAAATCGATCCAAAGAGTCGTCGCACCGGTTCTGTTCGCATCGGTCCTGTTCACACTCCTCCAAGAACTACACTGTTCGTGTCGATCTATTTGAACCGATCGAACATTCACTGTTCGTATCAATCTGTTCGAATCGATCGAACATTCACTATTCGTATCAATCTACAACCACTAGTTCGTATCGATCAGTAATAGTTGATGGATATGAACAGAGCCAAGATCAATCGATACAAACAGTGCGTCATTCCCCTATAAGTGGCCGATGTGAATAACGCCATGATGATCGATGCGAACGGGACGAATTCCCTCGATACGAACAAGAAGACTGCACCAATCACTGCGAGCAAGGCGAAAGCTTCGGGACAACTCGACCACTTCGACACAAAAAGTGGATCGATCCGAGAATCTCGATCCACGTCATCCCGCCTGCACGTGCTCAAGATCGAGTCGAACAGATCAATACAAAATGTATCGATACGAACAGGAGCGACGCGGAGAGGATTGAGTCGAATGAAACAGCCGAAAGAAAACATGAACTTGTATTGATCATATCTCGCAAACCATAAGTCCAAATGCTATGAAATTTTCACAGGAGCTTACGTTCAAGATGAAGAATGTCCACACCAAATTTCGACCACATTGGATGAAATCTTGATCGATATGAATTACGTTCGTATCGATCACGGATCGAGTCGAAACTTCATGGGCTCGGTCGCGTGGGCCCACTCACGTGCCAGAAGAAGTCTCCCGAAGTTTGAGCGAGATATTTGCATGGAACGCCTATAAATAGCATCCAAATGCTTATAGAAAAAGGACTTTTGGATCCAGCAACGTCTAGACTCTGTCAAAATCAAGATTGAACTCAACTTTATTGTTTGTACTCGAAAATTACTGCTGTAATCCGCTGCAATCAGTGAAGAACATGAATAAAAGATTAACTTTTGGAGTAGACGTAGGCCGGAGATAGCCGAACCACTATAAATCTTGTGTCTCTGTCTATTTCTTTCCGTTTTAAGTTCATTATTCTTCACTTTTTATCCTCTACATTACTTAGATCTGTGAATTGTTATTATATACTGCTGATTTGTGTTCATACACTGGGCTTTCACGACATTCGGGGTTTGTGACCAATTTTGGCGCAAACACTAATTACTTAGCCTTTTCCTCTGCTTCACTTTGTTTGGGTCGCACCTATTCTATGATCCAATATGGATCGCTGGCGATCCATACGCTGGCGATCCATACGCTAGCGATCCATACACTTAGCATATTTTTGGACTTTGGTTTCTGAACTGTCTTCGTTGTCTTGTGTCGACGTTGTTTGTGTAGTCTCATTGCACATCGCTTTGTTTTGATGACAGTTTGCTTGCTAGTTGTATTTAGCTGCTAATCGGACTAGATAGATGCTTGTCCCTTGATTTAACTAACCCCGAATCTCGTCAAACTCAGTTGCTATTTTTGTAATATGCATTAGGTCATGACGCAAGAAAACAGGTTGAATCCTGAGTTATCCCCATGAATCGCTAGCGATCCATAGGCCATGGATCGCTAGCGATCCATGCCTTTAGGGGAATTCCTCATCCTTTTTCCTTGGCTCTCTTTAACTTGTTGCTTTAGTCCTTCTGGTTAACTTCTGAGCTATTCTGACTCCACCAAGTTGTTCTGACTTCTCTTGGATCCTGCTGGGTTAAAAACTCGTATAACATTTTCCCCCAAGAGCACGTCTTTGTTGAAAACAAGGCGTGCTCTGGAAGTAATCGCTTTTAGTCTCTGCTTGTTGACTTTCAAGTAATCGTGTTAGAGTTTCGCGAATGTGAACTAGGTTATGCTGCTGCTTGCTTAGTTTTGGTTTCGACCGCTATTGCTCATCATAATATATCAAAATTTTCTCTATAGCTTCTCAATATGTCTTGAAATGGTAGGTAAATGTCGCTAGGCAAATTGGAGACAAATTGCGTGCAACTACATGGATCGCTAGCGATCCATAGATGATGGATCGCTAGCGACCCGATGACTTAGAAGTTTTTTTGGCATGTTTTCATTCCTTATATAAGCACCCTTGAGTCGGTTCATTTACTTTTACCATTTGAGCCGAGCTTCTTCCTGCGATTCAACCTTTAACCTGCGATTCAAGCCATCCTCATATCGATCTGATCCATTGTCTCTGGCGATCCAACCTTGTCTAAATCCTCGCCATGATTCCTTCTACGCCGCCAACTCCCAAGCACTACCGCCGCCGTTTCGCCATTGCTTTTAGCTTGCCTTTGTCGCTGTCAACCAAACCCTAAGCTAGCCGTTGCCTTGGATCACCGCTGATCCACTCTTTGACTCACTAACTTCAAAGCTTCAACTAATTTTGTGTTCAAATTGCTAATCTAAGGCGTGATTGTTGGTCAAGATGTTCGTTTATTGACTTGGCGGTGGAGTTTCATTCGTGATGTTTGTCGTGAGGAGTCCGAGTCGATTGCGGCTTAATGGAGGAAGATAGTAAATCGAGTCTTGAGTTCCTCCCGAAATGACATTCGGGCCTTACCTCGGTGCTTGACATGTTTTGCTGTCTTCGTCCATTGAGCCAGAATCGATTTTGCACAGAGTTTCATTGTCGAAATAATACAACACATTATGGATTGGCCATGGCTCTTCCTGAGAGTTTGGATTAATTTTACTTGCCTTTGCGCACTTGGTGTCCCTATACTGAGGAGAACTTTCCGCGTCGCTTTAGACAACGGATCTGTCATTGATCGTTGATCGATAACGGGTAAGTGTGAAAGAAGTAAAAACAAAAGAAAACGATACAGGAAGTCCCTTTCCTTTTCTACTGTGAGCGAACTATCTACACAAGATAGAGCGTTTGTAGTGTTTCAGACACCAAGCTCACCCCCTATAGACAATAAACTGCACTTTCCCCAGTACAGACTTGAAATCCGGTGTGTCAGCATGAATCAAAGCCTCTTCGGAACTCAAGTGTTGTGGGGGAATTATTAGTTTAGGATAGAATTACCTGACCGTTTTCGACGCGAGTTCTTCTTATTTAGAATGAAGTATCCATATTCTCACCGTAAGTCTGGTGGAGGAAGTCCGACAATTTTGGAAGCCGAGTCGTCGTCCATTGCTCTTTCTCCTTCCACTTCACAGGTTGAGTATGGCCAATTAGTACCAGTCGGTCCGGTCTTGGATCGAACTCCTCCTAATTTTAGAGTTCTTCTCAACCCGCCAGAGAGAGCTTCTTCTGTGATTTCTACTAAGGTCCTGCATAATATATGGATGCAACATGACATACTGGAGGAAGACGTGGACCTTTCAGAGAAGAATGAGTTCACTCACATGCCACCTCCGGGATATATCGCTTGTCATCAGTATATGTGCCTGAATGGAGCCGTGCCCCCTTTAACGAATTTTTGCGCAAGACCCTCTCGAATTTAGGATCGCTCCATTCTAGATTCATCCCAACGGATACGCCATCTTAACGTGCTTGGACATCCTTTTCATGCATACATTCAATTGTGCTTCGAGCTTTGACGAGTTGTGATACCTTCTCTAATTCAAGAGAAAAGATGAGTGTCCGCCTTTGATTGTAATCGAAGCTCAGAGGAATCGTAAGATTGTATTGCAACTATAAAGCAACCTATCGAAATTCAAGACCCAATACTTCTTCGTCAAATGCCCTAAGAGGTTTAACTGTCTTTGGACAATGCGGGGTAAGTTCTCTTTCTTACTTATTGAGTTCCGACGTGTCGCTATGGAGTTTCTAACAAGTCGGATACTTCTTGCAGTTATTCCAAGGCCGAACAGGGACTTGTATATCGATGAAACTTTCCGAACCCTGAAAGCTATTGGTGGTGGGGAGAGATCCGTTAGAGTCTTATTGACCGACGAGAGCTTGCTCTGATATGGATTATTGCATCTGGGGAGATCTGCTGTTCCAGTTGAGGTCCCCTCTCCTTCTCGATCCAGGGTACACACGCGATCCACCTCCTCGTCTCAAGGTTCCGAAGAAGGCGCTTTTCAAGAAAGAGAAGACTTCTCCGGAGAATCAGCTGAAGAGACTCGCAAGGGAAGAGATGTTGTTGCGACCGGAGTTAGTTGCCCAGCCAGAATGCCTCCGATTCCGGAAGAAGGAGAGGAGGAGTTCAAACAGAGAGAAGGAAAAACTGCACTAGAAGCAGAAAAGGAGGAGGGCGAGATCGATGAGAGTAGTGATGGGTCCTCTTCCAGTGATGATTATGACTTCGATGCAGATTCGGATGATGGAGGCACTGAATCATGCTATGAGACCCCGGGGATGAGCCCCATCATCCCGCGTTCTCCTCCCCCAAAGATAGTCGAAAAAGATGATGCTCCAGAAGCCGGACAACGTCGGGATTCCTCGATCAAAGGTGCCGGTGTAGATTTCGGAGACTTGAGCGACGTGTACATCGATTTTGACGCATTTATGGGGAAGATCCCAAGTTTGGAGAGATGCCTCCTCGTTCGGGCGATATTGCACCCGAAGTTAGTCCAATTCCTCCCACAACGGCTACCCGATCCGGTTCGTGACGTCGCTTTAGGCCTTCCCCCGAAACACATTACACGTTTTACTAGGGTTACACTCACTTTCACACATACTGTTCATGCCTATTCTCCATTACTAAGACCTTTTATTTATTCTTAGTGTTAGGTATGACGAGAGGACGCGGCCTTTTTGATGATCTTGAAGATTTTACCGACTCTCAGCGCTGGTCGAAGCAATCTTCCAACCATCACCAACTTCGCGAGATGGAGGAGTAGTACCGAAGAAGAAAAGATTTAAAAGCTGAAGCTCATCGCCGAGACGAGAGGGAACGGAGTTGAATATACAAAGGTGGGTATGAAAAGATGAAGAATTTCAACGAGAGAGAGAGGATCCGTCGAAAAGGTCTAAATTTGATCGTGGTTCCCATTCTTCAAAATAGTAAGCTTTTGCTTCGACACTCTTTTCAGCAGGTCAGGAAATCCCAGTTACTTCTGTCCCTGTTCTGTCTTCAACTCAAATTCCATCATCTTCTGTTGCTCTTGCCCCCGGTGCTTCATATCCCTACCGGCGATCCGTCTATATTCTACCATCTGGTCCTCCCAGACTTGAGGCGGTGCTCCCCGGGTGGTTCTTAAGGGGGGTTAAGTTTGATCGTGATCTCCATCCAGTTCGTGGAGATTCATATATGCCGCATCTTCAAACTATTTAGAATGATTTAGAGTAGACTGAAAGGTGGGAGAAATTACGGAAGCAGCTGGTGGACACGAACCATAACAATTATCAGGAAATTCTCTCCTTTGAATCGGAGAAGGATGATTTCGAGAGAATGCTGGCGGAACGTGATGTCAAAGTTAAACAACTGGAAGAGGAAAAGGAAGTGGTGCTTCGAGAAAGAAAAAATAATGCTGGTTTGTTGAAGGAAATAAAAGAGGCGCAAGTGAAAATCGGGATCGTCCTTAGAGACGAAATTAAAAAGGCGCATGCTGAAGAAGTTAAACTGAAAGTGGAACATGAAGCCCACGATGCAATCATTGAAGCCCAGAGGAATACTATCTCTGATCACAACAAGATCGTTGAAGGTCACAATAAGACGATCGTTGAATATGGAGAAGTTGTGAAGTTGCGCGATAAAACAATTTCCGACCAGGCTGAAATGATTGCCACGCTCCAGGACCGAGTTACGCAGCTTAGCATCGATAAAACTCGTGTCAAAGTTGAGTAGGCCGCCATTACGACGGATTATTTGGAACTTCAAGATACTTTCGAAAGAAATATGGAGAAGATGGATCAGACCATCTTGAATTTCTATGTCAACTCTCTGTTGCACCAGTGGAGTCTTAGCAACTTAGGCCCTAAATTCCCATGCACTTTAGCTGTGGTTTGGGAGGAGATCTTGACCCGCTTTCGTGATAGCAACGATGCTTATTCCGAGCGAGAGATAGAGAACGCCTACCTCAATGAAGAATCACAGATGGCATTGCTGAAGACCCGGAAGATCTTGAGGATTGAGAGAGAAAACGAGGCTACCGATGCAACCACGATAGCAACTACCGAAGCACTTCCGAAGCCTTTTATTTCAGGTGCCGACGAACCATCGAGGCAGCCCCGTGATCCGTCAGCAAGTTCTGGACTTGAAACTTCCCCTCAAATCGTGGAACCGTCGAAGGAGGGTAAAGGCGGTGAGTTCAAGGTTGACATTCTCGGTCAATTTTCTGGCGCAGGTAATCTATTTGCTTCTCCCGAGTTTGAGAATTTTCCTCTCACGCCGTAAGAGCAGGATGAGTTTAACGCTTTCATTTTTGATCTTATAGGTCCATCCTCATTATCTGATGTTCCGCTAACCTCCTCGATGCCTAGACCAATTGCTATCTCTACCACTTCCATGCTCGTTTCTGTACCTGCTCCGATGGCCGTGTCCGTGTCTGGTTCGCAACCGGGGCCGATATCCGAAAAGATCACCGCACTGCATGGTTTGAATGGCCCGTTTGTATCTTCAGAGGGTGATTTCATGGGGAGCGAAGCTCGGGAGCAAGAAATTCAGACTGAGTAGCCGCGCAGATCTCAAGAACAGTTGGTTGCCGTTAAAAAAGAAAAGGTTGAAGAAATCAAGGCCTCTAAGAACTCCCGTAGGTCTCGAAAGCTTAAAACGAAGGGCGGATCTTCTGAAAAAGTTATAGAGCGGGTGGAGGACATTAGCACCGAGGAGATTGTTGACATTACTAGCAGCGACACCACTCCCAAGGCGAAGCAAAAACTTCAAACAAAAGGCGGGAAGGGGAGTGATGGAAAGAAGCACCAAGAAGCTTGGGTGGTAGCTGGTCTGGTTTTGATTCATTTTGTGTTGTTTTGTTCAAGTGTAGAGTCTGCGGTTAGTGTTTTTGTTGTATTGTCTATATTTTTCTTTTGTTGGCCGGCATTGTGTGGGTACGGCTCCCATGTTTTGACCTTGTATAAAAGAAAGTTATAAATAATACATTGTTGATACTTTGGCCACAGCTTTATTTATCTGCTCATATGTGTTTTGTGCACTTATGGTTATTTTGTTTATACTTATTTGCTTGTGTGCGTTCTGTGCACTTGTGGTTACTCTGTGTGCTTCCATTTCACTTTATTTAGTCTTGTGATTACTGCCAAAATTCTTTGTTTGGAGTAACATAACTTGTGAAATTTTGTTTTTAAATATTTTTATTTAAGTGCAGGTGTATGCCCCCAAGTTCACAGGGCTGTTTTCTTCGAACAATTGACAAACGATTGGTAACTTAGGGTTTGAATAATTTGCATACTAAAAATTGGAATTTGACTAAGTCATAATTTGATTTTTTTACAAGTTTTGCAACTTATGTTTTTATGCGATTCTGGAAAGTATGTAACATATGCATGTTTAAAGTGCGCACAAAATTGTAAACTTGGTGCAGAACATACAGTTGTGAGACTAACTATTAGAGAATCATGAGCATGCAGTTACGAGATAAACTTGATGAATAATCTTTGCAAACTTTTGGAAGTTAAACCATTTATTACTTCTCAAGATCATGGGTGGACACTTATGAGTATCATTTCTTAGGATTTTTGCAACCTTCAGACATGCTCTTCGCTGCTTAGAGCATGCACATTGTATGAGTTGACTATGGACAGTTACACGTTATCCACGTTAAATGTTAGAGCTAATCGTTGACTGTCAATAATTGGAGTCTCTTGCTGGTTTGTAGCGCTCCAATTTTGTTGGAGTCACGCCCGTTACTCCCGGTAGTGGGAGTGTTTTGATCTTTGCAATTCCTACGATAAATGAGTTTCCTGGTATTGCCAGGGCAACACTGGTACTTAAAATACTTCTCAATGTTGCCAATCTTCGGGCAACGTGAGGAGTTTATGTTTTAAGAGCGTTACCTATCTTCGGACAACGCCGAGGAGTTTATGTTTTTGTCCTCGATATTTCTTATTTCGGGCAATATGAGGGGTTTGTGTTTTCAGAGTTGGTGCGCGGCTTATGAAGTGCGCGGTTTTTGATACTTCTCAGCGTTGCCTATCTTCGGGAAACATCGAGGAGTTTATGTTTGAGCCTTCCCGATGTTGCTGGGACAACATCGGTTCTTAAAGTGCGGGGATCGGGTTTCGTCGATCCAACGGTTTGAGTGGATTGGCTCCATCGACCCGGCGGGTAATTATTATGAACACAGTTTTGTCGGTTCAAAAAGCGAATCAATTTAATTAAGAAAATTTGGGCAAGTTTTTGTGAAGTGACCCACTTTTCTCTATATCTATTTTAGTGATTTTCAGTTGAAATTTTTTTTTCTTTATATAAAACAATGGATCACTTCTCTTTATTAATTTCCCAAGATCCAGAATTTTACCAATATAAAAATATTAGTACATAAATCTAATCATGCCATTTATATATATGAAGATATATAAATGTTTCCTTGCTTATCAGAGTAATTAAATTAGCAAAGAAATTCAATCACACAGTATTTCTCACATTTGAGAGATTTTGTGTCACATGGCCATTTCTATTTTTTTAATCTTCTTCTTTTGAACTCAAGCTTGATTGATATTTAGTTCAAATATCACCACTTATTATTTTCTTGTTTTACTTCTCAAATTAATTGATTCCTGGATTTACAAGCCATACATTTGATTTCTGGAATTTTTGTAATTTTGATACTTATTTTTTTTGATTAAATAAAGGGTGTTTACAACATCTCATGCATATTTGTTTAGCCCTGGGTTCTTATTTCAAACACAAACAATTTTTATGTCAAGTAAAATACTCATATTTTGGTTTATAAAGTATGCAATGATCATATGAATAATAAGGTAGTAAACTAGTTTAAAGGCCAAGCAGAGGAAAACAATACAATCAAACCAGAATGCTAACTCAAACTAACATGCCAAATGGAGACTTAGCATATGCATGAAGACAGTATGATTAAGTCAATGTCAACAATCAAACCAATGCAAAACTTTTAGTTGAACCTATAATGAAGACAACTGATGTTCTCTAAGTAAATAACAAATGATAGTGATCAATAAACAGTGGAATAATGGACATGCTTATTACAAACATGACCACATGATACCACAAACTACAACAGGTTTGACTATAACCAAATGCAACCAGACTTGAATTAAGTATCTAGATAATAGGATTTAGTTAAGTATAGTTGCAATGAAGCCTACAGGTACCAAGCATACATATGAACTTATTACACAAAGCAATACAAGTTTTTACTGGAAAATCAAATGCCCAGATAAGATTACAGGCTATGTCTTCAAGCTTTTGCATGTACTTATATCAATTACAAGTCATGATTAGGCTCTACTGGTTAACCAAGACTTTATCCTACCCATTCATTTCAAACTTTGGCACATATTTATTCAAGAACAACTTCAATATTGTAACTGAAGTCAAACAAATATGTCAAGGAGAACATATCCACATATCAGATTATATGGCATGTTCTTATGCATCTTAATCCATCAGATTACTTCAGAATCTATTACTTAGATTCATAACTCACAAGCACATCTGTTACTTAAATCAATATTCCACAAGCACATAAAATACTTCAGTTTTTACATGTTCTTTTCAAAAACCCAGTAAGCATCAATTTCTGAGAAATACATAAAACATAAAAAAGTTTGCCTAACTTATTTATTACAATAATACTGCTACTATTCTCAAGCATTTTAAATTCATCAAGATCTTCAAACATCCATGCAAGCAAGCTACTCATCCATCTTTCCCTGCAGCAATACTTTGAACCGCCTCAATAAACCGAGACACCCTAAATATTGCAAAGGCAACAAATAGGGTCAGAAATAAATTCTGGTGTGAGTGAAATCAAGGAATAAAAATAACTTGTAAATTACTATGTCTGGGTAGAAAGCTCATATATTTGATGCTATTCATTTTCATATTAAAACCAGAGTATATGTATATTTAAACTTTATCTAACAATCATACATCCAAGCATTCATCCATCCCACTACACTCAGTTGTACATGCACAAGCTCCTATGGAATAACATCCTAAATTCCATAGCATAATTTCTCAACCTCATTTTAATTTTATTTGGTCTGAAACTCTTGCCATTGAACACCATGTGTGCATTACAAAGGGGCTCAGTTCTGTTAACCCTTTACACAGAGGCCTACAGGACTTAAGCAAGTCATGCACATACCCATCATCCACCTGATGATAAATAGATCAAGGCAATACTCCTAAATTAGCTTGTAATTTAGAGACCATGCTTATTTTTCTTTCTGAAAAAATGTTATTAATTAAAGAAATGCTTTATTTTCTTTTCTTCCTTCCATATATCCAAGAAAATATACTCAGTGGTTTCAGCCAGACATACAAAGTATGTTTGCAAAGCATCACATCCCATTTTAGGTCATTCTTATTCAATCATATTTTCTAAACCTTGCATAAATATTTACTTCTAGAAATATTCTCATGCCTTACATAAATCTGGTGAAATCATACAAAATTTTACACTTAGTTTTACTGTGAACATAGGGCATAGTTTTTGAGAAAAACCCATAAAAACATATTGGCTTGTGATCTGAACAAATCAGCACATATCTATGATATTGCATTGTTCATATCACTTTTAGAATGAATTAGACATAAGCATGAATCTCATTATTCATACTGCCTACTTCATTTTCTTTTCATTGATACCCTATTTCTCAGTAAATTATTTAGTTCATCTTCATATAAAGCTGGATTATAAAATCCATTTCTGAGATCAGAGTATTTGATTAATTATTTATATTTCAAATCAAAAATTGAAACAATCATAACACACCAAAACAGCCATCAAATACTCAACCAAAGTATCAACCATATTCAACATTCATTTATTCAGAGAATAAAAATTAAACAAAAGCATATTAAGATTTTTATAAAAATGATATGGCTGCCCTTAACATGGGTCTTAATGCCTTAAATCTCATAGGTGATTAATCACTCACCTTCCTCTTCTCTTCCCCGAGAATGCTTAAGTTTGAAAACAGTGTGAGTTCTTCCTTTCCCTTTTTTTTTGAAATATGTTTCTGTTTTTATTTCTTCCCAGAGTAAACTACTGCTTCTCCCCTTGATTTAAATCATTTGACTAGGGTTTTAATGGAGGAAAAACCCATTTTATTCTCACAAAAATAAGAGAAGTTTGTATGCATGTTTATGGCTAATTATGCCATTTTCTTTTTAATTTCCATTTCAGGTAAAAGTAGTTGCTTTACTGTTTTTCTGTGTACATGCCATTTGCATGTTTCTTATTCACATTATTTTTATGTGACTTAGCTTCATTGTGTATCTCCTTAAATCTAAATTGTCCACTCATATCTCTCTTCATAAATTCAATTCCTAGCTATTATTTTTAACCATTTGTTTTTTCTCATGATTTATTTTAAAAATGTATTTATGCATAAATAATACTAAACTGGTTTTATGCACTTTAATTATTAGAAGAATTTATTTTATCACTTGATATTCCTCTGGCTACTCATATTTAATATATATATATATGAGATATGTGTATGTAAAACTCACTCATACTTGATCATTTTCTTCTCATTATTATTCATTGAAAAATCACTATTCTCTTATTTAATTATTTCACTTACTCTTAGTATTCATTTTCAAACTATTCTATCCTTCGAATATTTCCTATTAACTGATTTTCATTTTTTTTTTCAAAATTATTTTTCATCTCAATAATTTGGGTCTTCACATACTCTCCTCCTAAAAGAAATTGTGTCCCACAATTATTATATTTTTTTTTTCATACATTTCCATTCAGTTGCATACAAAGCATAATTTCATTTCAGAAATTTCATAAACTCATGCATTCAAAACCAATCAAATACACATAAGTAATATTTAAATTTATTATAATTTTAGGCATACCTTTAAGCAGAAAATAGATTAGGATATTTATCCTTCATCCTATCTTCAGCCTTCCATGTACAATCATTCTTATCTAAGCTCCACTGGATTTTAACCAATTTAATTATTTTATTTCTCAATTTCTTTTCTTCTCTAGCCACAATGCCCACTGGTTCCTTCTTATAAACCAGATTTTCTTGAATTTCAACATGTGTAGGAGATTCAAGAATGGTCTCCTTATCATGCACCCATTTTCTCAATTGAGATACATGAAATACATCATGTATTTTACTCAATTCCTCTGGCAATTTTAGCTTATAAGCCAAAGTTCCTACTCTTTGAATAATTTCATATGGACCTATATATCTTGGTGTTAATTTTTCTGCTTGCCAAATCTTAGTATTTTTCTCATTGGTGAAACTTTGAGGAATACATAATTTCCTACCTCAAACTCCACTGGCCTTCTTCCTTTATATGCATATGCTTTTTGTCATTCTTGTGCTGCTCTCATTCTCTGCCTCACTAATTCAATTCTTGCAGAAGTTTCCTTCACATGTTCTGGTCCAAGCAATACTCTTTCACCTACCTCCATCCAACATGCAGGAGATAAACAAGGCTTTCCATACAAGGCCTCAAATGGAGCCATACCTATAGTGGATTGGTAGCTATTGTTATAAGAAAATTCAGCTAAGTAGAGATGATCTTCCCAGCTGCCTCCAAAGTCAAGTATACATGCTCTAAGTAAATCCTCTAAAATCTTGTTAACAATCTCAGTTTGCCCATCTGTTTGTGGGTGGTAGGCTATGCTTAAGCTTAATTCTATCCCCATGGCTTCTTGAAAGCTACCCCAGAACCTTGAAGTAAACAAGGTGTCTCTATCACTAATGATAGTTTTGGGGATGCCATGTAATCTTACTATCTCTTTCACAAATAATTGAGTTAACTTGTGAGCATTTCTGTTTGAATTCACTGGAATAAAATGTGCTGTTTTTGTGAGCCTATCAACCACTACCCAAATACTATCATTGCCTCTTCTTGTTCTTGGCAAGCCATCCACAAAATCCATTGAAATGCTTTCCCATTTCCAAGTAGGCACTTCTAAAGGTTGCAGTAGGCCTGAGGGTCTTTGGTAATCTGCCTTGACTTGTTGGCAGGTTAAACACTTTGCTACATATTTTGCCACTGCTCCTTTCATTCCTGGCCACCAATAATTCCTTTTAAGATCATGGTACATTTTTGTACCTCCTGGATGTATGGTGTATTTGGTCTTGTGGTGCTCATCCATAACCTCTTGCTTCAGTTCTTCCACATTGGGTATGCAGAGCTTTCCTTTCTTCCTTAAGTAGCCTTTATCATCAACTTCATAATTTTCCACTGATATACCTTATGATATCATGTCCTTCTTTTCCTTTAAATTAGTATCTTGATTTTGTATTTTTCTTATTTTATCAACCAGGGTTGATCTTAAGGAGATGAGACTTAATTTCCCATATTCAATCATGTCACTGTGTGCCTTATATGATGCACCAATCTCTTCTCTTATGTCTACTTCATTGAGGATTGTTAAATCCTTGAATTCAGTCATTATTAGTCTTGCCAATCTTGCTTGATGCCTACTCAGTGCATCTGCTAGAAATTCTACCCACCTATGTTGCCTCATGTTCAAGTCTTTTTGGGAAAACAAATACTTAAGTGATTTATGGTTTGTAAACAATTCAAATTTAGTACCTAATAAGTAATGTCTCCATAGCTTCAATGCATACACTACAGCAGCAAGCTCCAAGTCATGTGTGGCATACCTGGTTTCATTTGGCTTGAGTTGCCTTGATGCATATGCTATGACTCTACCATGTTGCATGAGTACTACCCTAACCCAGACCCACTAGCATCTGTGTAAACCACTAATCCTTCATTTCCCTCTGGGACTTGCAAGACTGGAGCTTCCATCAATGCTTTCTTTAATGATTCAAAAGCTTGTTCACACTTTTCTATCCACACATATGGTTGCTCCTTTTTGGTTAGTTTGGTCAGTGGAATGGCTATCCTTGCAAAGTCTTTTATAAACCTTCTATAGTATCCTGCCATTCCTAAAAATTATCTCACCTCAGTCACTGATTTGGGTCTACTCCATGATTGCACTGCCATGACTTTGTTTGGGTCTACACTAACCCCCTGTTGAGATATAATGTGTCCCAAAAATTTAACTTCATTTTGCCAAAATGTGCACTTAGTAAATTTTTCCTTTAAATTATATGCTCTTAGTCTTGACAAAACCAGATGCAAGTGCTTTGCATGTTCCTCTTCTGATTTTGAATATACCAGTATATCATCAATAAAGATAACTACAAATTTATCTAGAAAATCTCTAAATGTCCTATTCATTAAATCTACAAAATAGGATGGTGCATTTGTCAATCCAAAAGGCATTACTAAAAATTCATATAGCCCATACCTTGTGTTGAATGCAGTGTACTTAATACTTTCTTCCTCTACCTTCATTTGATGAAAACCAGAGGCTAAGTCTAGCCTTGAAAAGATTTTTGCTCCATTTAATTGGTCAAATAAATCATCAATTCTGGGGAGTGGGTATTTGTTCTTGATGGTGACTTTATTTAATTCCCTATAATCAATACACATTCTCATTGTACCATCATGCTTCTTCACAAATACCACTGGAGAACCCCAGTTTGAACTGCTAGGCCTTATGAAGCCTTTCTGCTCCAATTCCTCCAATTGCTGTTTTAATTCCACTAATTCCTTTTGACCCATTCTGGTAGGCTTCTTGATGATAGGGCTTGCTCCTGGAATTAATCTTATTTGAAATTCAACTTGCCTATTTTCTGGAACTCCTATGACCTCTCCAAATACATCTGGGTATTCATTTATTACTTTTATATCTCCTAGAGTTAATTCTTTTTCAATCATGCTCCATATTTGATTAAGGCAATTTATTTTGGCCATTTCACTCATGACTGTAATGTTTTTACCATTTTCAGTTTTCAAAGAAATGGTAAAATTTTCTAAATTCAAAATTGCTTTGAATTTATTCAACCAATCTACTCCTAGAATAATTCCTATTCCAGGATATTTCAACACCAATAAGTCAGATTTAAATACATTTCCACCTATGTTTAATTCTACTCCCAAACATCTTAATTCTAGCAGACAAGAGCTACCTAGAGTACTTTGAATAAACAAGGGTTTTTCAACTAAATTGCATGTGAGTGCCAATTTATCCACTATGTCTTGTGATATTAGAGAATGTGTAGCCCCAGTGTCATATATAACTGAGATTGGATAATTTTTAATTAGAAGTATACCTTCCAATTGTCCAGAATTTCCCACTGCACTTGCCTTTGCTTTGCCTTCCAATGCTCCTACCTTTGCTCCTTTCTTGAACTCTGGGCAATTCCTTTTGATATGGCCTTCTTTCCCACAATTATAGAAACTGAATGGGGTCTTCTTAGCTGCTTGACACCTATTGCTCATGTGTCCTTCTTTGCCACAGTTGTAGCAAGTAACTTTCTTCTTAATTTCCCCAGTGGCTGCTCCTTCAACTTTCTTATCTACATTCTTCTTGTCATAAGGATGTGCTCTATTTTCCCCTTTCTTATGATTATTAGCCCTCATGTTCCTGAATTTCTCTCTTGCATTATCATGTTGTTCAAAAGAAAGAGTGAGATCTATGACTTGATCAAATGTTTTGTCATTGTATGGTAGCATTTCTATACTTAAACCAGCATTAAGTCCTTGAATAAATTTTGAATTCTTTGATTCCTCATCCCCTATGAGCATGGTTCCATACTTGGACAAGCTCTCAAATTTTTGAGTGTATTCAGTCACACTCATTGGCCCTTGTCTCAATTTTATAAATTCCTCAAGCAGTGTTGCCTTAGCTGTTGCTGGAACAAATCTAGCCTCAAGCATATCCTTAAATTGATCCCATGTTATCTCATTTTCTGGTCTTCCTGTGACGATTACCTCCCACCAATCTAGTGCTGCTCCCTTGAGCCTTCTGGAAGCTATTTGTCTCTTCCTTTGATCATTTATTTGCATGTCTGCAAATATTCTTTCTAAAGTCCTCAGCCATGTTTGTACACCCATGACTCCTTCAGTGCCTTCAAAATCCATGCCTCCTAAATTTGAAAATGTTTTCAATAGCTTAGCTAACTCCTCATGAGGATTTCCTTCCCTCTGCACTGCTCCTTCCCTAAATGCCCTCACTAAATCTTGCAAATTGACCATTGGTGTTGCATTAGAGGATCCTGCTCCAGTGCTTGGTGGTCTTCCTACCATGATTCACTATTCAATTACATAGCTAGTTAGTCTTGTTTCTAATTTAATTATTTCAGCAATTTATTCCACTGAGAATATTATATTTATTATTTTAATTTTTTTATTTATTTTTTATTTTTTATGCTATATTCTTGTTAACATAGCTCTGATACCAACTGAAGTGACCCACTTTTCTCTATATCTATTTTAGTGATTTTCAGTTGAGTTTTTTTTTCTTTATATAAAACAATGGATCACTTCTCTTTATTAACTTCCCAAGGTCCAGAATTTTACCAATATAAAAATATTAGTACATAAATCTAATCATGCCATTTATATATATGAAGATATATAAATGTTTCCTTGCTTATCAGAGTAATTAAATTAGCAAAGAAATTCAATCACACAGTATTTCTCACATTTGAGAGATTTTGTGTCACATAGCCATTTCTATTTTTTTAATCTTCTTCTTTTGAACTCAAGCTTGATTGATATTTAGTTCAAATATCACCACTTATTATTTTCTTGTTTTACTTCTCAAATTAATTGATTCCTGGATTTACAAGCCATACATTTGATTTCTGGAATTTTTGTAATTTTGATACTTATTGTTTTTGATTAATTAAAGGGTGTTTACAATATCTCATGCATATTTGTTTAGCCCGGGGTTCTTATTTCAAACACAAACAATTTTTATGTCAGGTAAAATACTCATATTTTGGTTTATAAAGTATGCAATGATCATATGAATAATAAGGTAGTAAACTAGTTTGAAGGCCAAGCAGAGGAAAACAATACAATCAAACCAGAATGCTAACTCAAACTAACATGCCAAATGGAGACTTAGCATATGCATGAAGACAGTATGATTAAGGCAATGTCAACAATCAAACCAATGCAAAACTTTCAGTTGAACCTATAATGATGACAACTGATGTTCTCTAAGTAAATAACAAATGATAGTGATCAATAAACAGTGGAATAATGGACATGCTTATTACAAACATGACCACATGATACCACAAACTACAACAGGTTTGACTATAACCAAATGCAACCAGACTTGAATTAAGTATCTAGATAATAGGATTTAGTTAAGTATAGTTGCAATGAAGCCTACAAGTACCAAGCATACATATGAACTTATTACACAAAGCAATACAAGTTTTTACTGGAAAATCAAATGCCCAGATAGGATTACAGGCTATGTCTTCAAGCTTTTGCATGTACTTATATCAATTACAAGTCATGAATAGGCTCTACTGGTTAACCAAGACTTTATCCTACCCATTCACTTCAAACTTTGGCACATATTTATTCAAGAACAACTTCAATATTGTAACTAAAGTCAAACAAATATGTCAAGGAGAACATATCCACATATCAGATTATATGGCATGTTCTTATGCATCTTAATCCATTAGATTACTTCAGAATCTATTACTTAGATTCATAACTCACAAGCACATCTGTTACTTAAATCAATATTCCACAAGCACATAAAATACTTCAGTTTTTACATGTTCTTTTCAAAAACCCAGTAAGCATCAATTTCTGAGAAATACATAAAACATAAAAGAGTTTGCCTAACTTATTTATTACAATAATACTGCTACTATTCTCAAGCATTTTAAATTCATCAAGATCTTCAAACATCCATGCAAGCAAGCTACTCATGCATCTTTCCCTGCAGCAATACTTTGAACTTCCTTAATAAAACGAGACACCCCAAATATTGCGAAGGCAACAAATAGGGTCAGAAATAAATTCTGGGGTGAGTGAAATCAAGGATTAAAAATAAATTGTAAATTACTATGTCTGGGTACAAAGCTCATATATTTGATGCTATTCATTTTCATATTAAAACCAGAGTATATGTATATTTAAACTTTATCTAACAATCATACATCCAAGCATTCATCCATCACACTACACTCAGTTGTACATGCACAAGCTCCTATGGAATAACATCCTAAATTCCATAGCATAATTTCTCAACCTCATTTTCATTTTATTTGGTCTGAAACTCTTGCCATTGAACACCATGTGTGCATTTTAAAGGGGCTCAATTTTGTTAACCCTTTACACAGAGGCCTACATGACTTAAGCAAGTCATGCACATACCCATCATCCACCTGATGATAAATAGATCAAGGAAATACTCCTAAATTAGCTTGTAATTTAGAGACCATGCTTATTTTTCTTTCTGGAAAAATGTTATTAATTAAAGAAATGCTTTATTTTCTTTTCTTCCTTCCATATATCCAAGAAAATATACTCAGTGGTTTCAGCCAGACATACAAAGTATTTTTGCAAAGCATCACATCCCATTTTAGGTCATTCTTATTCAATCATATTTTCTAAACCTTGCATAAATATTTACTTCCAGAAATATTCTCATGCCTTACATAAATCTGGTGAAATCATACAAAATTTTACACTTAGTTTTACTGTGAACATAGGGCATAGTTTTTGAGAAAAACCCATAAAAACATATTGGCTTGTGATCTGAACAAATCAGCACAGATCTATGATATTGCATTGTTCATATCACTTTTAGAATGAATTAGACATAAGCATGAATCTCATTATTCATACTGCCTACTTCATTTTCTTTTCATTGATACCCTATTTCTCAGTAAATTATTTAGTTCATCTTCATATAAAGCTGGATTATAAAATCCATTTCTGAGATCAGAGTATTTGATTAATTATTTATATTTCAAAGCAAAATTTGAAACAATCATAACACACCAAAACAGCCATCAAATACTCAACCAAAGTATCAACCATATTCAACATTCATTTATTCAGAGAATAAAAATTAAACAAAAGCATATTAAGATTTTTATAAAAATGATATGGCTGCCCTTAACATGGGTCTTAATGCCTTAAATCTCATAGGTGATTAATCACTCACCTTCCTCTTCTCTTCCCCGAGAATGCTTAAGTTTGAAAACAGTGTGAGTTCTTCCTTTCCCTTTTTTTTTGAAATATGTTTCTGTTTTTATTTCTTCCCAGAGTAAACTACTACTTCTCCCCTTGATTTAAATCATTTTACTATGGTTTTAATAGAGGAAAAACCCATTTTATCCTCACAAAAATAAGAGAAGTTTGTATGCATGTTTATGGCTAATTTTGCCATTTTCTCTTTAATTTCCATTTCAGGTAAAAGCAGTTGCTTTACTGTTTTTCTGTGTACATGCCATTTGCATGTTTCTTATGCACATTATTTTTATGTGACTTAGCTTCATTGTGTATCTCCTTAAATCTGAATTGTTCACTCATCTCTCTTCATAAATTCAATTCCTAGCTATTATTTTTAACCATTTGTTTTTTCTCGTGATTTATTTTAAAAATGTATTTATGCATAAATAATACTAAACTGGTTTTATGCACTTTAATTATTAGAAGAATTTATTTTATCACTTGATATTCCTCTGGCTACTCATATTTAATATATATATATATATGAGATATGTGTATGTAAAACTCACTCATACTTGATCATTTTCTTCTCATTGTTATTCATTGAAAAATCACTATTCTCTTATTTAATTATTTCACTTACTCTTAATATTCATTTTCAAACTATTCTATCCTTCAAATATTTCCTATTAACTGATTTTCATTTTTTTTTTCAAAATTATTTTTCATCTCAATAATTTGGGTCTTCACATTTTGCCTATTTACAATGTCCCTGACATCCCGGGATGGCATATTTGCTGAAAAACAGAAGTTACATTAGGTAATTTTCAAGTGAAGTAGCGGCGTAGTGATTCACTGTTCCATGCTCTGGGAATTTGGACTCTATTGACGGTTGTCAATTTGAAAGTTTCGTCCCTTAGCTTTTGGTTGATTACATATGGCCCATCCCAGTTTGGTTCGAAGGTCCTTGGCACCGGATAGATTCGTTTAAGGATGAGGTCTCCCACTTTGAAGGTTTGGTTGTGAACCTTAGAGTTGAAGTATCGCGTGATCCTTTTTTGGTGGGCGATGGTTCTTAGCTCGGTTACTTCCCTCCTTTGGTCAATCATATCCAGTGATTCGAGTAGGAGCTGCTCGTTTTGCTCCTGATTAAAATTTTGCCTTTGGTAAGAGGGGACTTCTAGTTCGATGGGAATCATTGCTTCTGAGCCATATGCCAAGGCGAATGGAGTGTGTCCAGTTTCCGCTTTGTGAGTTGTCCTATAAGCCCATAGTGCGAGTGGAAGTTCATCAACCCAGTTTCCTTCTGCTTTAGTTCTTCGCTTTTTGATAGTGGACTTGATGATCTTGTTTATTGCTTCCACTTTCCCGTTTGCTTACGGATGAGCAACTACAGAAAAGCTTTTCTCAATTCGGAAGCGTTTGCAGAAGTCTTTGAACTCAGCGCTTTCGAACCGGGTCCCGTTATCAGTGATAATTTTTGTGGCACACCAAATCTGCAAATAATGTTTTTAGTAACAAAATTATCGACTTTCTTTGTAGTAATGGTGGCCAGCGGCTCTGCTTCAGCCCATTTCATGAAATAGTCAACATCAACTATAGCGTATTTGGATCCTCCTTTAGCTATTGGCAGTACGCCAATCAAGTCGATTCCCCATATTGCAAATGGAAACGGGCTGACCATCTATGTTAATTCTGTTGAGGGAGTTCTTTTAATTTTGCCGAATCTTTGGCAACGATCATATCTTCTGGAATAGTCTGCAGCATCGTGATTTATTGTTGGCCAGAAGTACCCGTACCGGAGAACTTTCTTTTGCGAGGCCGGTATGGTCTCCGCATTCGCCTTCATGCACTTCCTTCAGGATTTGCCAAGCTTCGTCCTCGATCACACATCTAAGAAGGGAGGGTTGAGAATCCTCTTTGGTAAAGTATCCCATCCTATATTACAAATCGTGGTGCTTTCTAGAGGAGCTTTTTCCATTGATTCCGTTCAGTTGGAAGGGTCCCTCTAAGTAAATAGTCCTTGATTGGCGTCATCCATGTTTCTGGTTCATCAATGGTCTTGGGGATCCAGTCGATGTCCATTTCCTCTATGCTTGGGGCAGTCAGAGTCTCAATCGGGACTAGTCCCAACAATTGAGCCTCTCCGGAGCTGCCAGTTTAGCTAAGTAGTCGACCTTGTTGTTCTACTCCCACAGAATATGAGTTATGGTATAATGTTCGATGTTGCTCAGCAACTCTTATGCTTTAGACAGATATGGTGCAAGGTTCTCCCCTCGAGCCTGGTACTTGCCCTTTACCTGGCAGACGACTAGCTAGGAGTCGCTGTAGATGTGGATGGATTTTATTCCAAGTTCCTTTACAACTTTCAGCCCTACTATTAATGATTCGTATTCTTCTTCATTATTTGTTGCAGGAAATTCCAAGCGTAAGGCGTAGCAAATGGCTCGTCCTTTGGAGGTTTCAAGCACTATTCCCGCTCCCGAACAGAGGTGGTTAGATGTGCCATTAACAAAGAGTTTCCATTGCGTCTCCACTTCTGATGTTGTTTCTTCTTCATCATCTCGTGTAGTAAACTAAGCGATGAAATCTGCCAGCGCTTGCCCATTGATCGCTTTTCTCGGATGGTAAGTAATATCATATTGGCTTAGTTCGATGTTCCACTTGAGAAGTCATCCGGAAGTTTCGGGTTGGTACAGTACTTGTTTCATAGGTTGATCAATCAGTACTTTGATTGGATGCGCTTGGAAATATGGTCGTAACTTCCTAGACGCGATCAAGAGGCAATGTGCTAGCTTTTCGAGCTTCGGGTAATTTTTCACAGCTCTGGTAAATCGCTTGCTAATGTAATACATGGGTCGCTAGACCTTTGCTTCTTCATGCACAAGGGCGGCGCTTAATGCATGAGGGGTAACCGCTAAGTAAATGAACGGGTCCTCCCCATCCACTAGCTTTGATAGGATTGACGAAGCTTCCATGGGCCGCAGCAGTTCTTCGAATGCTATTTGACAAGCTTCACTCCATTCAAAGTATTTCTTTCCTTTCTTCAACGCATCAAAGAACGGTATGCACTTGTCGGTGGCTTTCGAGATAAATCAACTTAAAGCTGCGACCTTCCCATTCAGGCTTAGCAATTCTCTCTTATTCTTCGGGGCTTTGACCTCTCGCAAGGACGTTATCTACTCTGGGTTTGTTTTAATGCCCTTAGCACTTACGATGATTCCTAGGAATTTTCCGGAGGCTAATCCGAAGTGACATTTAAGTGGATTAAGTTTCATTCTATACTTTCGGAGTATTTTGAACATTTCAGTAAGATTATCCAGGTGGTTGGCAGCTACTCGTGATTTGACCAACATGTCATCCACGTAAACCTCCATGGTTTTCCCGATTTGGCGCTTGAACATGGTATTTTCCAACCTTTAACAAGTTTCCCCGGTGTTCTTTAAACCGAATGGCATTACCCTGTAGCAGTATTGTCCTAGATCAGTGATGAAGCTGGTGTTCTCTTGATCAGGTTCGTGCATCAGGATCTGGTTGTACCTGGAGTATGCATCCATGAATGATAGCAGTTCGTATCCTGCCGTTCCATCCACAAGCTAGTCTATTTTGAGGAGAGGGAATCTGTCTTTCGGGCAAGCTTTATTGAGGTCCGAGTAATTGATACAGGTTCGTCACTTCCCATTAGACTTTTTGACTAAGACCGGGTCAGATACCCATTTGGGGTAAGTTGCATCACAGATAAAACCGTTAGCCATTAACTTGTCCACCTCTTTTCTTAATGCCTTGGACCGTTCAGGACCCATGTCATGCCTCTTTTTCTTTACTAGTGTGAACTTGGGGTCAATGTTGAGCGCGTGGCATGCGATTTCTGGTGACACCCTATACATATCGGAACGCATCCATGCAAACACATCCAAGTTGGTGCGAAGAAATTTAATAAGTTCCAGTCGCATCTTGTTTCCAAGGTGTGATCCAATTTTCAAGACTTTAGTTGGGTCGTCCATATCGACTGGGACAGACACCGTCAATTCTGCCGGTGCTGCCTGTTCCTCTCCTAAACTCTTCTTTCTAGGGTCCAAAGCCTTGTCGAATCGGCTACTGTCCCCAAGCCAAGGACGGCTCTGTAGTTGCTATTTAGAAGGTTTACGGATGTGGAGAGTTCTCCCCACATCCTTCCCTTTTTCCCTTCTTTTGGATTCACATAACTCTGCAATATGACATTCTCTGGTGGCGCACTGATCTCCTTTGACCACCCTGATTCCATCTGCAGTCGGGACTTCATTGTAAGGCACCATTGGGCCAGAGAAAATCTGAAATCAGCTAAGGCAGGTCGTCCCAAGAAGGCGTTATATGCAGAAGTTTCGTCCATAATTACGAAGGTCTGAACGAATGTTACTCTTCGATCACCTTCTCCAAGCTCTACTGGCAAGTTAATTGTCCCTACGGGTTGTTTGGGTTCGCCAGTGAACCCTTGGATTTTTGTTTGGCATGCAGACATGCTTTTCATGCCAATCTTCATTTGGTCAAAGGTACGTTTGAAAAGTATATTGACAGAACTACCGCTATCGACCAATACTCGTGGGACCATGGCGGGTCCACTTCCTACCGTTACCACCATCGGGTCGAGAGTCGGAGCTTCGATCCCTTTAGTATCTCGGTTTTTGAATACAATATCATCATTAAAAAATTTCTACTGCTTGGTTGGAGCCCCATCTTCTATCGTGGGACATGATTCCTTCAGAGCGTGCTTTAATGAACTTGCATATCGCTCCATCTCTCCCCAACTTCTCTGTGCAGGATGCGGCCTCCAAATATCATTCCAGTAATGAGTCTCTGGTTAGTTCGCTTTGATCCCTCTTCACTAGTTTTGGATTAGTTTCTCTGGTTCCTAGGGGCCTGAGGAGCCGCAGGCTGGTGAGGATTCTGTGGTTTTCTTACGTATTGCTGGAGCTTGTTCTCCCGAATCAGCTCTTCGATCAAGTTCTTCAAGTGGTGGCATTCGTTTGTATTGTGACCGTGCATTTCGTGGAAATGGCAGAACTTCCCCGAGTGCTTCTATTGCTTGGTTGCTTCCTTCTTAGGGTTTTTTTTATATATTCCTCAGTCCCCTGTGTTGCAAGATATATATTATCCGGAGTTTCGTTGAGAGGGGTGTAATCTTCAGGCCTAAAGCCTTTAAGGCATTTATTGTTTCCATTTTTCTTATTGGAATTCTGATTCTTCCTTTTCCGATTTCCATCATTCCCTGTGATTACTTCGGTAGTCCTGAAAGCGTTCGTATTCTGGTTCATTGCCTCGTCACTTTGTCCAATGTTCAATGGTTGCATGCCAGTTGACTTCCTTTCTAACTCCCGTGCTTCCTTTCATCTTGATCCATTTTCCTAACTCAGTTTCGGAATGAATGGCTCGGACCAGAGCAATTAAAACCATGTCTTCATTTGGATTGCTGACCTCTATCACTGTGGTATTGAACCGGTTCATGAAAGACTTCAACGATTCGTTTCTTTCCCGGAATAACCCGGACAGGAACATCACATCTTTAGATTGCACGGAATGGAGCCTAAATTGATCGAGGAATCTTGTGGCCAGTCGATCGAAAGTGGAGATGGATTTCGGCGGAAGCCTAATGAACCACATGGAAGTGACCCCTTCTAAGAAAATGGGAAAGCATCTACACCGAATAGCTTCTGAAGCGTTTGCTCCATCCATGTACCAGCTATACTTGTATAAATAGGGTTTCGGGTCCTTCATCCCGTCATAGGATGGGATAGCTGGAATCGTGAACTTTTCCAAATATCGCTCATTCAAGATCTCATCAGTGAAGGGAGTCCGACTTGGTGCAGATCCCCACTCATCATCTCTTTTATTTTTATTTTCGTCCATCAATCGCTTAACCATATCCACGATGAATGCCTCTGATGTCCGGTAATCCTGGGGATGGCTATTAGTCACTACACCAAATGTTTGACTTTGCAAACGGTCTTGGCGAGCGGGCTGAATCCTAGGCTCTCCTGTCTTTGGGAGAATCACTTCCTCGGGATCCCATTGGCTTGCGGTTGTTTTGACTGGGGCAGTTTTAACATTTTCAGCATTGGCAAAGCATCAACATTCTCATTAAATTGTTCTTCATCCTCTGAATCGGAAAGGTCCATGGCTATATCCTCTCGCGTGATCTTTGCCCCTTGATTCAAGTTCAGGATTGTTTGCCTTGCGGTAAGCGGGGTACTTTTATTCCCTTCTGCATTAATTCCCATAGTTCTTGTTGTCCCTATTTTCTACGCCCGCTTCCCGTTTTTCCTGTTTAAGCCAGAAACGGAAGAATTTTCTTGCTCTATGGCAGCAGCGGGTTCAACCATAGTTCTTGGAGCAGGGTTTGATTGTAAGGTTAGGAGAGCGTTGAACTTTTCCATAAGAGCCTTCTGACTGTTCTCCATTTTCTGGTTCATCTCATCGACCATTTTGTTCAACTCATCCTTAGTAACGACTTCGTGCTGACTGGAGAATGCTGGCGCCTGATTTCCTAAGTTAGCACCATTTACTTCAGTTTGTAGAGGATTCACATCCTCTCCCGCTACTACTGCCCCTATAGACCTCCCAGAGGCAATTCTCCTTCTTTCAGGAGTCATCGATTCCAAGTGGTAGATTTTTAAAGCAAAGATTGAGGATCTAACTTCTGCACCTGTCGGATCCAAAGTAGATAGCTAGATCTGGATCTTGGGTTGGTTTCTTCGTGAAAGCACCAAAATGTTAACCCAAAAGATGGATCAACACCCTAGTTTGAGCATGAAAACACCAGCCATGTTCTCACAGAACAATAATGTAGATAATAGATATAGAAAAAAGCAGTAAGAGAAAGAAGACAAGAAGATTTTTATAGTGGTTCGACTGTTATAATTTTTATTGTAGACTAATTGCTATTACAAGATGTATTTGATTACAAAGCTCTTGATTAGCCTTAGTTAGATTGAATATCCAAGGTTGGAATCCACTGGAGAATCATAGTGAATTCCTTTGAAGACCGTTGTGAGGGAGGTGAGGAGTGAAGAAAGCTTCTAGTAGAGTTTCAACAACTAGTCTGGAGAAGATCCCCTTTATGTTGCAAATAATATTGTATTTATAGAGATCAGGGAGTTATTGGTCGCCAGCTATTTGCAGATGGTCACAAGAAGATGTAGTGGATCTTAGCTCGCGACCCGAGCCTAAATCATGGATCGCTAGTGATCCATGGTCTATGGATCGCTAGCAATCCATAGCATTGGCTCAAATGCGACCTAATTACTAAGCCTTTTCCTCTGTTTCACTTTGTTTGGGTTGCACCTATTCTATGATCCAGTATGGATCGTTGGTGATCCATAGTGTATGGATCGCTAGCGATTCATACACTTAGAATATTTTTGGACTTTGGTTTCTGAACTGTCTTCGTTGTCTTGTGTCGACGTTGTTCATGTAGTCTCATTGCACATCGCTTCGTTTTGATGACAGATTACTTGCTAGTTGCATTTAGGCGCTAATCGGACTAGACGGTAGCTAGTCTCTTCATTTAACTAACCCCGAATCTCGTCAAACTTAGTCTCTATTTTTGTAATATACATTTGATCACGACGCAAGAAAACAGGTTGAACCCTGAGTTATCCCCATTGATTGCTTGCGTACCATAGGCCATGTATCGCTAGCGATCCATGCCCTTAGAGGATTTCCTCATCCTTTTTCCTTAGCTCTCTTTAACTTGTTGCTTTAGTCCTTCTGGTTAACTTTTGAGCTATTCTGACTCCACCAAGTTGTTCTGACTTCTCTTGGATCCTGTTGGGTTAAAAACCTGGATAACAACTGTAATAAAAGCAATATAAATATAAATGTGTAAATTTATAAGCTAAAGATGATTCCAAATGTTGAGAATCCCAAAACATTGTTTTGTGAAAACAATGCCGCGATATAGTTCGTCAAAGAAACTAGGGCACACAAGATGTCTAGTTGCATACTCCAGAAGTTCCACATAATAAAGGCATTTTATTAATAATGGAGCGATATTGGCTAAAAAATAGATAGGAATACAATATAGCAAATATAGCAAATCTATTCACTAAAGGACTAGCTCAATCGGTTCTGAACTGTTTGGAGGAATAGGAATAAGATTCCATGATTGGCCCCAAATGCAAGTGGGAGACTGAAAAATTTAGCAGTTTGCATGCCTTTGGGAAAATTGTGTAATATGTTACATATATCTAACTCCATATTCAATCTTGTTCATAGTAATGCTATTATTTTCACTTTATATACTTTATTATATTGTGATATAATTAATTAAGTAATTTGAAGTATATAATAAGAAAATCCTTTTATAAAATGTTATATGATTGTGGTTGCAAATAGTTTCCCTACTCTCATAGATAAATCCGCCAGCATTGTGAGGGTGGGAGTTTTTGTGTCGGATGTCCTTGCTAGCCAAGAGGGTTGAACCTGCTCCTTCTGCATCTTTATAAGCTCCTTTGTTATATCTGGGCTGGCTAAGGAAAATGATCCCCATCGAATGTGCTATCTCAGCCCTTGGAATGAACGAAGCATTGGGTTGCTATCGCATTCTCTAAGGGGCGACGGTTGGCGTGGATGCTTCAATTTCAATGCCTAAAGCAGTCCCGACAAGAACGAGAGAAATCAAGAGTAATTAGTCACAATATAAAATGACATTTCGTTATAAATATTCTGGTCCAAGATGTTTCAAGAAAAAGATATCAATTCATCTGTTAAGACTATGGTGCATAACGCTCCCCAAAAGTTAGGTAATGTATTACAAGGGTTGGGAACATATAGTTATAGGATGATTCGTCCAACATCTTCCTCTTGGTTAATAACAACTAGGTCAAACAAATAATCTTAGGGTAGCAATTTTACATAGTTCCCTTGACTTAAGAATACCGTGGAACTTCAATGAATAATCCACTTTGATTATAGTTAAATCAGGGCTTGGTAATCCATCGTGCGGTTGTAAGTGGGTCTGAGTTGATGCATTGGAAGTGAAGCACTATTCAATAGAGAATTTGTCTCCTTAGTTGTATGAGGTTAGTATCATGGTCAATATCTCTAACCAGAGAAGACGGTTAATAATAAATGTTATTATTAAACCGAGGATTTTTTTTGGACTAATAGAGTTGAGTATGGATAATATTAGAATTTTGATTAATATAGAATTCCATATATCTTAAAGTGATATAGTTTTCAATGAAGAGAATGTGTATAAATTATCATTACTAAAGGTACCGCTTAAGGAAATGTGAAATTGGATTTTATCGAGAACCATCTATAAGCGATGAATTTGTCCAAGCTGTGACACAATTAATTAAGACGAAGTGTGAACATTAATATTTAACTTGTTTAGTATTAATCGCTGAATTAATTCCCACCTCTAGGTCTCACAACCATATGTGTAAATTCTCCAAAAAACCATAAAATATAATTAGTTTATAAAATGTTATAAATTGATTAAATTGGGTAATTTTTAAGAAATATTAATTATTATTAATTTATTTGATTATTTGGTTATTATTATTAATTATTTGAATGCATATATAAATGTTATAATGGCACATGTCGATATACGGTATCAGTATACTTCTAAACGAGGTTTAAATAAGAGATAATTACCTGAAGAGTTTTTCAAAATTCTGCACCATACATTTGAATTTTAGTGCCAACCATATGTAGGGAATGAAGAGGGTGGAGTAATTGAATATAAAAGAAGGACTAATAAGTAAAATTTTAATAAAAAGAATTGGAAAGTTTCCATTCTTCACATTAAAAATATCCCTTGGTTTGATTTTTCTTTTAAAATTTTTCGTTCTCTCCTTTTCTCCTATCCATGGCCAAAATTTTCTTCTTCATTTTCTTAAAAATATCAAATCCAAAACAAATCAAAACATTAAACAAACATAAAGGCTACGTTGTTTATTTAATTACCGCAATGTTGGCGTCAATTCAAGAATCGTATGAGAGATTTCCAATTCAAAGTGTCAATAATTGGCCAGATCTGTTATGTATAATATAATTTAATTTATTTTCTTCGATGTAATATACTTATCGCAATTTTATATATACATATTATTTCCTCACCTTGATTTAGAATTAGTAGTACAATATTAACATGTTAAATGATAAATCTATTTTAACTTGATAAATTAAACTAAAATTTATATATGAATAAAACAATGTTTTTATATTATGAAATGTTTTAAAATTATCTATAATAATATTCTAAACATATTATACAATTTAATGATTTAAATGTTTTTGCTTGACATTTTTCCATCAATCCAAAAATATAGAGATTGTTGATATTTTATTTTATTTGATGTATGCAATTTTGGTTTTGTAATTGTTAACCCACCTTTTGGCAAGGCAGCATATAGGCAGATTTAACCCAATAGACTTCACGGTTATCGAGGCTGGAATATTCTGGATTTGGTTCAAATGGATGGATGGATAATCAATTACGGATATGAAGCCAGTATTAAGAATAGTCGATGGATAAACGATGCCGGACTTGGAGAAAGGCGTAGCTCGGATTTACTTTGGGTTCTACTTTGGGTCGGTATAGGGTTTACTTCGGGTTCTACTTCGGGTCGGCATGGTGTTTACTTCGGGTTCTACTTAGGGTCGGCATGGTACTACTTCGGGTCGGAATTTGTTGAGTCACCTGGGGTCGGCATATGACTTGCTTAGGGTTGGCATACATTTCACTTTGGATCGGCATGGTATTTACTTCGGGTTCTACTTGGGGTCGGCATGGTACCACTTCGGGTCGGCATTGGTTGAGTCTCTTGGGGTCGGCGTATGACTTTCTTGGGGTCGGCATTGGTATTGCTTCGGGTTCAACTTGGGGTCGGCATGGTACTACTTCGGGTCAACATTGGTTGACTCACTTGGGGTCGGCATATGACTTGCTTGGGGTCGGTATTAGTATTGCTTCGGGTTCTACTTCGGGTCGGCACGGGCTTGACTTCGGGTCGGTGCATGGAAATGGCATCGGGTCGGCAGAGATGGTTTCACTTTGGATCGGCATTGCTTCACTTGGGGTCGGCATCGGTTTAACATTGGGTCGACATGACTTCACTTGGGGTCGGCATTGGTATCAACTTCGGGTCGGCAAGAGATGAGTCTCTTGGGGTCGGCATTGGTTCAACTTCGGGTCGGCAAGAGATGAGTCGCTTGGGGTCGGCATACATTTCACTTCGCGTCGGCATATGACTTGCTTGGGGTCGGCATTGGTATTACTCTAGGTCGACAAAGAAGGAATCGACTTCAGGTCAGCATGTTGATCTACTTCAGGTCATCATAGGAATTACTTTGGGTCAGCACAAGGTTTGCTTCGGGTCAGCATACGAACTACCTCAGGTCGGCATAGATGGACGAGTTAGGCTCGACGGTCGCTATGGTGGGCCCATGGAGGTGAGGAGGCCTTGTAGCCGGAGTTTCGCCTATAAATACAGTAGGCTTGGCTTCAAAAAAGGGAGATCTTCATTCTGTTTCTCTTCATCTTCCACCTAGAGGCTACTCTGGCATTTTTGTTTCAAAAATTCCGGATTGTAACTGTAATCAATTCAGTATAATAAAAAGGAAACTTCTAGAGTGGACGTAGGTCGGAGTTAGCCAAACCACTATAAATCATGTCTTTTTACCTACTTTCATTTTGAATTTTGATTATTCTTCATATTATACACTCTACATATACTCTATCTGTGATCTGTGACTGGATATTGGTGCTTTCACTTGTAATTGGGTGTTGGTGATCAATTTTGGCACCAACATTTTGGCGCTTTCACTGAGAATTGAACATAGGGATTTGGAACTTTGGAGCTTGGATTTGAAAGCTTATGAACTTGAATTTAGGAAGCTATGGCTAGGCAATCAACAAGGAGACAGAGGACAGAGAGGAGTCATTAAGAAGGAAGTCAGGAGGCTTCCTCAGTAGCTAATCAAACTTCAATCTTCATCACCAGAGACGAGATGGAAATGATGATGGGTGCTATGTAGGAAAGGATGCTAAAGAGACAGGAGAATATGATGCAGAACTTATTCCGGCAGATTAGACAAGCTGGGACGCAAAACCAAGGGAATAGAGTTGCAGGGGATGCTGGAAATATGGATCATGAAGTTAGAGCAGCAGGAATAGAGGAAGTCCAGAATCAGAACTAAGGAAACGAAGCAAACAGGATGCAGGATAGAGCGGAACCATCGGGAGCTACACCTGATCGTTCCACACTCGGGGGCATGCCCCCAGATCATATAGGCTCGATTCCAAGCAGGATACCAGGCAGTGCTATGCTGTTTGGCATTGATAGGAATATGGATGCTCGTCTAGAAGGAAATATTTCAGGACTCCCTCGCGGACTCGGGGGCAGGATGAAAATGATGATCGAAGACCGTTTATAGATCTGGAATAGCTAGAAATTGGAAGCCAAGACTTGGAGCGGGAAATAGCAGGCTTAGGTATGGACTGGATCAGCCAGGGGCAAACCCTGACCAAGGAGAATGGATCAGCACAATTCCCCATGGAACTAGGGGCATGGATTTGGATGGCTTTCTTTGGAAATAGATAGCGGTGATGGATTAGGAGCAGCTATCATCCGCCACAAATCGGAGCTTGCCCGGCTTAAGGGCATAGGTCGTCATCTCTTGATGGCATGGAATAAGTAATAGACCGCATAGTAATGCAGCTAAGTCACTTACATATGTACGAGATCGAGGACGGTCCCTAGGCATGCTTTGAGATGACGATGAACCGTGGTGCTCGGGTTTATGAAATCTTGTATTTTCTATTTACTACAAACTTTGGTTTATCAGGTCACGGTTACGGTCCCAACCGAAGAGACGGGGCAATAACAGCGAGTTACGAGTCCCTTCGCTGGAGAGCGACAGGATGGACTCGAACACGGATTAAGTCCTCGACTGGGGATCGAGTTCGGAGTAGGATACCCCACAGATTAAGTTCTCGACCGAAGAGTCAAGGCCGAAGAAGGATATTCACAGATTAAGTCCTCAACTAGGGATCGAGGCCGAAGTAGGATACCCCACGGATTAAGTCCTCGACTGGGGATCGAGGCCGGAGTAAGATACTCCATGGATTAAGTCCTCGATTGGGGATCGAGGTTGGAGTAGGATACCCTACGGATTAAGTCCTCGACTGGGGATCGAGGTTGGAGTAGGATACCCCATGGATTAAGTCATCGACTGGGGATCGAGGCCGGAGTAGGATACCCCACAGATTAAGTCCTCGCCGGAGAGTCGAGGTCGGAGAACGATATTCGTGAATTAAGTCATCTACTGGGGATCGAAGCCGCAGTAGGATACCCTACGGATTAAGTCCTCGACCAGAGAGTCGAGGCCGAAGAAGGAAAACCATGTATAAGTCCCCGACCGGAGAGTCGAGGCCGGAGTAGGATAAAATAACCCGGAGAGGTCTAAGGATTCGAATATGGACCCGGAGAGGTCCGGGATTTGGATATGGACCCGGAGAGGTCCCGGATTTGGATATGGACCCGGTGAGCTCCCGGATTTGGATATGGACCCGGTGAGGTCCCGGATTTGGATTACAGGACCCGAAGAGGTCCCGGACTTGGATAAAATGATCCAGAGAGATCGTGGATTTGGCAAATGGATTTGGAATGTATTCGGAATTGGATATCAACTCAGAACAGTCATGGATTTCGCTAACGATCCGGAGAGATCAAGGAACCGAATTGGCAACAGATTGGACTCTAGGTTGGATAATATGATGATCAATGGATTATGGACTTCAGATTTTGGACTTATGACAATTCAAAACATGCCTTCCTATCACAAGCATGTTTTGGGGGGCAAAGTGTTAACCCACCTTTGGCAAGGCAACATACAGGCAGATTTAACCCAATAGACTTCACGGTTATCGAGGCTGGAATATTGTGGATTTGGTTCAATTGGATGGATGGATTATCAATTACGGAAGCCAGGATTAAGAATAGTCAATGGATAAACGATGCAGGACTTGGAGAAAGGCGTAGCTCGGGTTTACTTTGGGTTCTACTTCGGTTCGGTATAGGGTTTACTTCGGGTTCTACTTCGGGTCGGCATGGTGTTTACTTCGGGTTCTACTTGGGGTCGGCAAGGTACTACTTCAGGTCGGCATTGGTTGAGTCACCTAGGGTCAGCATATGACTTGCTTGGGGTCGGCATGCATTTAACTTTAGGTCGGCATGGTATTTACTTCGGTTTCTACTTGGGGTCGGCATGGTACTACTTCTGGTCGGCATTGGTTGAGTCACTTGGGGTCGGCATATGACTTGCTTGGGGTCAGCATTGGTATTGCTTCGGGTTCAACTTGGGGTCGGCATGGTACTACTTCGAGCCGGCATTGGTTGAGTCACTTGGAGTCAGCATATGACTTGCTTGGGGTCGACATTAGTATTGCTTCGGGTTCTACTTCGGGTCGGCACAGGCTTGACTTCAGGTCGGTGCATGGAAATGGCATCGGGTCATCAGAGATTGTTTCACTTTGGATCGGTATTGCTTCACTTGGGGTCGGCATTGGTTTCACTTTGGGTCGGCATGACTTCACTTGGGGTCGCCATTGGTATTAACTTCGGGTCGGCAAGAGATGAGTCGCTTGGGGTTGGTGTATATTTCACTTCGGGTCGACCTATGACTTGCTTGGGGTCGGCATTGGTTCAACTTTGGGTCGGCAAGAGATGAGTCGCTTGGGGTCGGCATACATTTCACTTCGGGTCGGCATATGACTTGCTTGGGGTCGGCATTGGTACTACTCTGGGTCGGCATGTGGATCTACTTCGGGTCATCATAGGAATTACTTCGGGTCAGCACAGGGTTTGCTTCGGGTCAGCATACGAACTACTTCAGGTCGGCATAGATGGACGAGTTAGGCTCGATGGTCGCTATGGTAGCCCATGTAGGTGAGGAGGCCATGTAGCCGGAGTTTCGCCTATAAATACAGTAGGCTTGGCTTCAAAAAAGGGGGATCTTCATTTTGTTTCTCTGCATCTTCCACCTAGAGGCTACTCTGGCATTTTTGTTTTAGAAATTCCGGATTGTAACTGTAATCAATTCAGTATAATAAAAAGGAAATTTTTGGAGTGGACGTAGGTCGGAGTTAGCCGAACCACTATAAATCTTGTCTTTTTACCTTCTTTCATTTTGAATTTTGATTATTCTTCATATTATACTCTCTACATATACTCTATCTATGATCTATGACTGGATATTGGTGCTTTACTTCTAATTGGGTGTTGGTGGTCAATTTTGACGCCAACAGTAATTTTTTTGATTGTTTATAAAAACAAACTTTTATTATTTGAGCTACAATTTTATTTATATACATATACATACACAAACACACATATATATATATATATATATATGCATATATATATATATGGATATGTATACGTATATATATGTATATGCATGCAAATATATCAGAAAAGTTTAATGTAATATGGAAGTATGTTTTGATTCAATTGGTAACTATTTTTGGGTTAATCATTATGTGTGTCTGTATTTATATTTTATATTATTGAGATATGTATTTTAGAAACTATTTTATCCACAAATTTAATTTTACATCGAACAATTTAAAATTGAGTTAATAATACATACACACACACACATGGAAGATGTAGACCTCAAGATCTACACCCCACACACGCGCGCGCGCGTGTGTATGTATGTGTGTATATATATGTATATATATGTATGTGTATATATATATTAATCATGTTATTGTTTGTTGTTATATTTCATATCATATATATTATTATCACACATTATTGTATATAAAGATTAGGTGTAGTATCAATTGAATATTTGCAAAAGAGAGATAAAATCAATTGATGATACTACATTTATCTTTTTCCTTTAGATCTTGATGTGATTAAGACCAAATTTTATATTTCTTTCCATCTTTAAACGCCAAGCAATTATGTTCATTATATGTTTCATATGTATGTCACATCGTTTAGAAATGTAAATATATTTGATATATTCATGTTTATTCAAATGTCATACTTAATCAACACAGATTTAGTCAACAAAGAATAAGCCAATCTTAATAAAATATGATTTATTAAGACAACTAAATCAGATCTGATAGTAACCATAGGCCCACCACAAATCCAAATAGGTATTCTTTTAAAAATTTACCCATTTCACCCGCAGCGAAGCAGACCAGGTTCGTACAAAGTAGACCTAAGATGTGAAGAAAAGTATGTTATAGCAACTTCTTTCAAATCTTACATTGGAAACTAAAAAATAATTACTTTTGAATTAAATTTGTTGGTATAACAAAAACTGCAACATTCTAATGTCATTCATTTCAACTTCTTATCCTAATATAAATAATCAAAATTTATCCTTATATAGTGTTCAATCTCAGTTTACAACAATTAAAAAGTTCTAAATATGAAAATTTATATATTTATATTTCTTTAACATTATTTTAAACATAACCAATGGTGGTTACAATCTTATATGGCTACCTCAAATTAGATTGGCAATCAATATTAACTTATGGATGCATCCAAAAGCACTAGTAACTTGGAAACATAAAGATGATATACATGTGTCTTTTCATATGCTAAAATAATCTAATGAAAATTATACATTATTTTTTTAGTTGGCTCGTTATCCCAAATGCATATCATAAAGCTATAAATGGTGAAAATTAGTTAATTCAGTTTGATAGTTACCCTGAATCAACAATGGTTCATATTTACTACTTACGTAAAAGAGGCTAATTGGATTCATATATGGATTTCAACCAATTTTTTTATCGATGAAATACATTTTATACAAACAATCATTGATGATTGTAAGAGCTGTACATAGCTACACCTGTATTTGAAGCAAGTGTTCGCACTAGTTACTTTATTATTTATCATTTATATATGTACATATGCATACATTAGTTGCAAATTCTAGCAATTATATGTACGTATACAATTTCCATATGCTTTAAATTTATTGTTATATCATTATTTATTTATGTATATGTATATCAGAGTTGTTATTTTATCACGCCACTTATACCAATATGACTTTTCACATATCTAAAATAATTGGATGAAAAACTCATTATGACTATTAATTGTAGAAGTTTCACATGTGGAATGTGAAATGTTTGAATTTATATGTATATATATTATCGACATGTCATGTTATTATTGTTTCATATTACCATGTTATATATATATATATCGCATTTTGCAGTATACGCCTTATGACTAATTATTGTAGATATAATGTAAACATGTTTAAATTAAAATAAAACATTAACTTAAACCATAAACTACATCTGAATGCTAACTAGTTATTCATATATACTCATTAAGATCCATTTATGGAATTTATTTGTAAAATTTAGCCCCATCACATCCACAGCTAAACGGACCTGAACCAACACTCTCAAGTTCTATTTCTTTTGTGCTCTTGTATTAAGCCTCTATTAAAATAAGCTTCCCCTGAGATCGGGTATAAATTGATATTACATAAAAAATTTCCATAACAATTGGTATTAGAGTTGTAAGGTTTCAACTGTAAAAAAGGTATTTGGTAGAATGGCAGGTCCAGAGGATGAGAATACATTGGAGTTTAATTAGGCTCTAATAGTTGCACCTTATTTTAGGGGTTCCTATGCATTGTCCGACTCCTAATTGGAAATTGTTAAGTGGAAAGGAAATAATGATTTTGAAAAGGGGTAATGTAAGATGAAGGTGGTGTTAAGAAGAAATTGTGTTCATCATGTGGTGTTTGTGATTGATAAGTTTCCCGTAGACATTTTAGTTATTAAATTGGAGGAGATGGAAGTATAAGATTTTACTACCCTCCTCTATGGAAAAATCGTTATCTCCAAAATTAGTGATGCAACTACCGCTAGGGTTTTTGGAAGAAATTTGAAGATCTCTATATGAATAAGTCCCTTACCAATAGTCTAATAATTATTGGGGACCTTTTTCCCCTATAGGATGAAAACGGGTGCTTCAATCACACCTGAGTGTGCAAGACAATTTGCTGATGAAGATGAAGTTTGTTGATTAGAAGATTGACGAGGATCAAAAGTTCATGGTTCTATTATGTTCACTTCCACGACGATGCACCTACTTTTCCAATGGTCTTTTTTATGTCTGGGATACCCTAACATTGGATAATGTGTAGACTGGTCTACTCAGTGAAGATTTGCATGATCAA
Source organism: Allium fistulosum (assembly GCA_030737815.1). Lineage (NCBI taxonomy): Eukaryota > Viridiplantae > Streptophyta > Magnoliopsida > Asparagales > Amaryllidaceae > Allium > Allium fistulosum. The sequence goes on from CM060901.1 coordinate 393,498,901, forward strand.
ATGAAGGAGTTGGGTTTAGGTGGCAGTAGTGGAAAAGGTGGTAGTCAAGGCATGTTTGTTGAGAAAGATAAAAATGAGAAGAAAGCAAAGAACTTTAGTGGATGTTTCAATTTTAGAAAGCCTACTAGTGTAGTAAGTCTAGAGACGGTATGTTTCATCATCGTAAGAAAGCAGACCAATGGAGGAGAGACTATCGAAACTTAAAGAAGAGTCCTTATGGTCAATGATGCTAAATGCAAGTCTTTAAGGTTGGTTCGGTGCAAATTGGATGTATGATGGTATAATCCATACATTAACCAACATTCGCTGTGTTATAGTCGTCGAAAATCTTTGATCTCTTTAGGTAAGTTGGCATCATGGGATGCAAGATTGCTATCGAAAATGATAGTCTCAGTGTTTCTATGGAGACAGCTGTAATTATGAAGCATACTATGGTTTGAAATTTGTATTTGCTTAAGTGTAGCGCTATGCTTGGAAAGTCATGTGTTGGAGTTGATAGTTCTAAAGTTGGATGCTAGCAGACTTTGGCATTAGAGATTATGTAAAACTTCAGAGAAGAATTTGGAGTTGCATTGAAGAAGGAAGACGATTAAAGGAGAAAAATCAACAAATTTGATTTCTATCAGGAATGAGACTGGCTAAGAGGACCATAGTATCATTTGGTGTTGGTAAGCACAATTCTTGTAAGGCACTCAATTAACTTCATTCAGACGTTTGGGAACTAGTTTCTACAACTTCCATTGGGGAGCCTTACATTTTGTATCCTTCATTGATGACTACTCATGAAAAGTTTAGGTGTATGTATTGAAAGCCAAGTTTGAAGTGACTAGAAAATTTAAAGTTTTGTTGGATCTTATTGAAAACCAAATTAGGAAGAAATTAATGATTTTAAGGTCCGACAACGACATTGAATATGTTTCAAATGAGTTCTTTGTTTACTACAGATAGCATGGAATTAGGAAACATTTTACTACATAAGGGGATCCATATCCAAAGGGGTTGCGCAAAGGATGAATATTAATCTACTTGAAATTTTCATTTGCTTGAGATTGTCCATGGGTTTGTCTAAAGGCTTTTGTGCTGAAGCTATTTCAACTTCTGCTCATATTTTAAATTAGGTTTCATGCTCAAGCATTAATAGGAAGATGCAAGAGAAAAATGGAATGGCAAACCTTTAAATTTGAGCTATTTATGTATTTTTGTTTGTCCTATATATGTTAATAACATTGGAGATGATAGTTTGGAACCTAGAGTTTCCACATGTATTTTGCTTGGTTATGCAGACAATATCAAAGAGTATTGTATTTGAAATTCTAAGACGAAGAAAAATATTCACTTTGTTACCTCTGTTGAGTTAACTATGTTTAAGCCTTTACAAGACTTATCTGACGGTCTAGCTTATATGGAGAGAAGCCTAAGGATATGGAGGTTGTTCCCATTTTCAACCTAGAAGTAGAGTTGTCACCCTGGGTGATAAGTAGAAAGCAGTTGATGAGACATCACATGATATTCCACACAGATATTTTAGTAGTAGGTGATGTTAATAACACTAGAGAGGACTCGATTCATGATGGAACTGATGGTGATATAGGTGATGTTGGAGCCATTCTAACCAATTGGCTTATTAGGAAGGCAACAGGGAGATATGGAGAGTGGCACTATGCAAACCTTAGTCCTGGTGATTAATTCGACCATGCATTGCATGTGGTCCAGTAGGAACTCTTAGATTTTGATGATACTTTGAGGTCAAGTGATAGTTATAAGTAGATTTTCACTATGGAAGAGGAGATGCAGTCTTTGTAGAAAACAAGACCTAGGAATTGGTTCCATTACCTTAGGGAGACTGAGCCATAGGATGCAAGTGGGTATTTAAGGTGAATGACGGTGGAAGATATAAGCTAGATTAGTAGCAAAATGGTTTCATAGAGAAAAAGGAAAGAGTATGATGAGATATTTGTCTTGTAGCCCACCATATCTCTATTTATATTTTGTTGGCTATCGTTGGTATTCAAGACTAGGAGTTGAAACAGCTTGACGTGAAGATAACTTTTCTACATGGAGACTTTGAAGAGATCTTCTATATGAATTAGCCAGATGGTTTCATTGTAGATGGAACATCTGATTGGGTTTGCATGTTGATGAAGTTACGTTATAGTTTGAAGCAATCGTTTAAACAATGGTATAAGAGGTTTGGTTCTTTTATGCTTAGTATTGGTTTTGGTAGAAGTATAAAAAATGATTGAGTTTATTACAAGCATCTGAATAAGGAAATTGGGTGTACTTACTTTTATATGTGGATGACATCCTTATTGTGTCGAAAGATAGGAATGAAATCAACCAATTAAGATTGAATTTTAAAAGGGGATTCAAAATAAAAGGTCTTGGTGAATCAAAGAAAACTTTGGGCTAGAGATTTATAGATATAGAAATCATGGAGTTCTAATATTTCTAAGAAATATATATAAGCTAGGTGCTTGCTTAGTCTTGCATGGAGAAGGCAAAGACCATTAGTACACCAATGCCTTTGCATATAAAGCTTTCTTAAAAGGACCATTTGATCCCTAATGAAGACAAGACTTATTTTGAGAAGGTGTCCTATTCTAGTGCGTTTAAAAGTTTGATGTTTGCTATGGTTTGTACCAGGCTTGATATTGCACATACCATTGGATTGGTTAGTCGCTACATGGCTAATCCTAGAAAATCTCATCGGGAAGCTATCAAGGTGATTTTAAGATATCTTAAAGGGACTGTAACGATCCAGAATTTTGGACACTTCGTATTTAAATATCTGAATTATTTAAATATTTGAATCTTGAATTAAATGTTATTAAAATGATTTAATAAGCATTTTAACTCCCTTTTAAATCATAACTAATGATGGTAAACTTGTTTCGGAAAAATGTTTACAAAAATATATACCTTCGAAAAATATCGATAATATGACCGAAAATCGTTTTATCGATAAACAGCTCTTTCTCAATGGAAGTTGTTCAAATTTTTTACACATGTCTAATTAATCACTAAGGAGTTAATTAGAAACAAAAAATATTTTCATGTTTATGGCTAACTAAATAGGAAAATTAGCAAATAAGGAAAATGAGCAAAAATGGAAATAATTAACTCTTAAGCTAATACCTAATAAACACATTAGCCACTAATTAAGCACTCTCCTCTTCATAAAGCATGGAAGGTTCTAGAAAGTTCTATTAGGATAAGAGATGATATTATGGTAAGGGTATAATAGTAATTAGACTAAAGGAGAAGTGACATAAAGTAAAAGTAAGCATAAATGGAAATGCTTAAGTGTTAAACAAATGATAAAGTAGATGTGATGGGAGGTAAGCCTTCCGAAGAGGTGAGAGTAAGCTTATGCTTCACCATTTGAAACCTATAAATAGAGAGGTTTTATGATTAAGATGAAGTAGGAGGGTTGAAAATGGTGTAAGTGCTTAAGCAATAATCCATTAGTTACTATCTAACTTTTTCAAAATTTAACCAAATCTTTTCTAATCTCTTTTAAACTTTGGCTTCTGGCCTAAGACATCATGGGAAGCATGATTAGCAAGTAATAAGTGGGAGGAGGTAAGAGGAAGAGGGGGATCCATGATGGGCTGTGAGCATGGAGGAGGAAGAAGAAGGTGGTGGCTTTGGTTAGGAAGTGCTAAAGGTTGCACCTTTAGGCTTGTATTGATGGAAGAAGGTGGTTCTTTGGTTCTTATAGCTTTATTCTTGGGTTAGGCATGGATCTAAGTGAGTTATCTCACTATCTTGGTTTTATATATTGTGTATGTAACATCCCGTATTTTTAAGCCATTGAATTTGAACATTTAATTCATTTTAAATGTTTAATATGGGTTTAAGATTCATTTTTGAACTAAAAGGAATTGGTTTAAACTAAAACAACAAGTGATAATTTCTAATGTGGAGGTTTAATTTGAGATTGGATAATAATAATTAAATATTCGAAATTGGGATAAAAGGTGAATTTGGGATAAATGATTATAAAAATGGTGTTTAAATGTATTTTTAAGCTCAATTGGTTATAAATAATATTGTTGTATTTTTAGATAAATTTAAAAGTCGACAAGTTATTATTTGGAATTTTATATTAATTTAAAAATGAATTTAATATTATTAAAATGCAATTTAATCAAGTTTTGGTCCGGATTGAGCCAGAATGATTTTTAATGTGTTTATAAATTTTATATGATTTATTGTTAAGTTAAGAAAATTTTAAAAGTGAAATTTGAAGCGTTTTCGACGATTTTTAGAAATCGCCCGAATTAATAGACGAGTTAAAATAGCCTTCCGGGGCACAGTCTCGGAATTCGACGAAACCAGTTTCATTGGATCCGTAATAGTTAGTTATTATCGAATTTCAATTTTCGTAGCAATCAGAGTTTTCGTGTGACCGTGGCAGCTCGAAACGCATCGAAATCGATTTAACCGATTTAATTTTAAATTGATCGTTTAATTCCATAACTCGCGCATACAATCAAATTAGCTTACGAAACCTGTTCCATTGTGTCTGGAATGCGGGAAAACCCCAGGATAGCCTGTCGGAACGTGAGAATTGGAGGTCGTTTGCATTAACGGTTAAATTGAGATATTTTATTAATTAAATAATATTAAATTTATATATATATTAACGTTTTATCTCAAACCCTAGTCAATTGAACCGGCCGCCGTTCCTTTGCGTTTAATGGCTGAAACGCGCCCCTCTTCTCCTCTAAATCTCTCCTTATCCACTCACTTATAGCTTTAAATTCCAACTGAAAGATCGAAGATCGTGATGTGAGCTTCACATCTGTACGGTGGGATGGCTCGGAACTCGCTGTGGATGTCAGAATCGGCTCGAGTAGGTCTTACGTTTGGGCGCGTTTTTCGAGAAAAGCCCATAGCCGAGCTCGCGCGCGCATAAGACGTAGGTTGAGGCGGAGTTGAGCTTCTCCGTGGTGGTATTGGATCGGGTTCTCGGCAAGGGTGCAAGGTGCGGCATTTAACCCTAAATTCGTGATGTTGGGTTCATCGGTCTGGGAAGTATTGCGCGTGAGAGAGATGAGGTAGCGGGTTGGGCTGAAGCGTGGGCCACGATTTGTTTTGGTAAAATGTTAAAAAGGAAATTTACTTTTAAATCGTTATTCAAAAACATTGTAATATCATAACGAATTCATACGTTATCAGATTCGAACGATTTTGGATGCGTTGGAATCGCAGGAACGCGTACTGCGCAGTGGAACAATTCTGGAATCATTCCGGGCAAGTAGAAATTTGGGTTAAATTGGACGTCGTCCGGTTTAATTTAAATTTCGAACGCTCGCCGAACTCAAGGTGAGTTTTTCTCACTCACATCTGGATGCTAGGCATTTTAAATAGTTAATATTTAAATATCTGTATGGATGGCTGAATATAATTGTTATTATCAGTCTGGATTGATATTTATATTGTGATGTGCTAATATCTGTGATGCAGGGAGAAACAGGTTGGAGGGATCCAACTGGATTCCTCACAATGTAGCAATTATTTTATAATTGATAGTGATACCTGATTATATGCTGTGATTGATAAATCTGGAAATTTAATTGTGTTGTGAAATTGTTGTATAAATCATAATTACAGAATTTAATTTATAAATGGACAAAATTGGGTTTTTACGAAATAAGTAAATTGTTAAATTAAGAATTTTTGAACAATAGAATCTGAAATCTGGTTTGGAATGGGAAATGAAAAAAATTGGTAAAATTGGGATTTAATATTGTGGGAAAATTTATCAATCGATAAATATGAAATATAAATTTTCTGGAGATTACATTTATGAAATTATAAATTGTTTAAAATAACGGTGTTTATTTTAATAATGACTAATGTTATCCGGAAATTAAAAATATGTTAAAATGGAGTTTCCGACTATAAATTATCAAGTTCAAATGAAAAATAGAATGTTTTGAAATGCCGTATTTCATTGGAATTTAATTAAGTGAATTGGAAATTTGGCTTCCATTGAAAATTTACCAAAATGTTTAAACTATATTTAAGAATGAATTTCCGGAAATGAAAAATTGTGATTTAACTTCGGAGGAAGTTATAGTTAAGTATGGAATTGGAAATTTATGTTGAAATCATAAATTGACTTGAAATAAATCAGTGGATTTATATGAAAGAGTGCTTTGGAATGTTTAGAAACGGGAAAGTGTTTCCCTGGGAAAAACCAAGTAAATGTTTTACAAAAGATTTTATTTAACTAAGGTTAAGTTTTAAATCGTTTTAAAAGTATTTTTAAGAAATCGTTATTTTTAAAGAAATAAATTAATAATTTTAATACCGTAATAATTTTGGGAGTATATTAGCAATTATTTTTACAAATGGATTTATTTAAAAGTTGGTTTTAACTTAAATTATTGAAATTAGCATTTTTCTTCTTATAACGCTATTTTGAATTAGTTAAACAAAAACTCTTATTTTAAATCAAGTTTCTATCTTAATAATAGTTTTTCTTCACCTATTCTAAATTATATTTTGAGTAAATAAATAGAAGTAATTTTCATATTTTAAAGTATATTTCAGTATAAAGTATTTTTAACTGTTTTAAAATGCAAATTGTTTTATATTTGGTTATTCCCGATGGGAATAAAGGGTAAAAGATTTACCTTGTAAAGGAAGAGTGGAAAATTGTTTTCAAATGAGTTTTGAAAATGTGAAAATATATCTTTGAAAGATATTAGAAGCAAATAAATAATATGGAGATTATTTATTGTGTGATGGATGTGTATGGATGTTTGTGAACATTAATTGATAGTTAAATCACCGACTATCAATATTGGCCAAATGCGCTGATCGTTTCGAAGAGACCGGGATCGGGTTTCCGTATACCGGGATTCTAGGTCTGGAGACTCGAAAACCACTTCGATCCGGTTTGTACGTTTCGCGAAAACGATTTCGGAGTCGATGATGGAGCAGTGAAGTGCAAGGGCTAGTCGCTACTAATCTTGAGGATATTTCCAAAATGGATGTAGTAGGAATAGTGCCTTCGGTTCCGTTCGGACCCGAGACGGACTTGTATGGACGAATGCTTTCGTGACATCGTCAGGTGGACGATGGGCATTCTAAGGGATATGTGCTATAAAGGTATCGTTTAGCCTCAAGCCTCATCAACCGGGAATGACTGAAAATCAGGGGTTATGCAGCAAGGCTTCGTGGGTAGCCCCCACTTGAGAGTAAGGTCATCCCTGTCTAGATGTCCCTTTTATTTCGGCTTAGTGGTGCGGTTGCTGATCACAACCGTGGGGTGATTTTACTTGGAATTATCCAGTAAGGGATGATTCCGGCTTTGTGTTGCAGGGGAGCGGGCGTACTCCTCGGTACTGTGATCTAGGCCACGTACTGTGACAGGTGGTACCCCAGTGCCTAGTCATTCGTTGGAAATCCATTCTCCCTACGTGCCTTGTACGGTATTTGTTTGTATACCTAGTATGCTGGAATTTAATCATGTAACAATTTCAGCTATTTTAATAAGTATTTGTATCTAGACACTATTATAATATCAGAGGATTGCTATAAAAAGTGTTTTAGCTATCGTAAGGTAAAAACCCGACATGTTTATTTGTGGCGTGGTCTTACGAGATGCTTTTGTTTCAAAGGATTTTTGAACTTTAATAATCAGTTTGGATGTATTTATGATGCGCTGGTATTCCAGACTGACTCGGGTGTTATTTTATTATAATGCTCGGGTCAGACCGAGTATATTTCAGGATAGGTTGCTATGGAGCTCAGGAGAGGAGCTGGAGTCCGAGAGGTATTTCTCGTACTTGTATTATTCCGCTGCTGTGATTGTTGAGATTGTTTGACTGGTTATGGTTGGCTGTATTGATATACTCTGATGATGATGTATTGTATATAAACAGATATAGTTTTGATTTGTGTAAAGTTCTGTTCTATATATTATATTTTATTCCGCTGCGACTGTGAGGTTTTGATGTTGTTTAGTTCATTCTTCTTCTTCTTCTACCTTCTTTCTTTTCCTACAATCTGTCTTTTCCGGCGTTCGATCGTCGGCATATTTTACTGTTGAGTATTTTGTGTCGATTTTCGAGGGTCGAGAAGGGCGGGTCGTGACAGTGGTATCAGAGCTTAGGTTGGCGACAACCTAGGCTTTGGTGGGAAAATTACTCATTTTTAAATAGAGTCAGAAGTACTCTATAATGAGTTGAGTGTATTAATAGCTATGAGAGCGTACTTGTTAGTGGATATAAAATTGTTTTTGTACTGTGTTGACTTATCGGTTGAGTGTTTATGAATTCTGGTCGGTGCGGGAAGTACAACCGTATCGATAGGGGTTTCTAAACTCTTAAACAAGATAAACCGACATAGTATTGTTTTTAAAGTGGGTAAATGAAATAATTTTACCCAAAATTTGTATTTTGATATAAAAAGAAATAATTTTCTAAATTATTATATGTATTGGATGGATGTTTGGTTGTTTCTTCTATAATCAAATAAGAAATTAAAACCTGATCTAAAATTTGAAATGATATATATAAGAAAATAAGAAGTTAAAATATTAAAATGGTTTATAACCAAATGGAATTGACTGGATATGTTTTAAATAAGAAAAGTAAAAATTAAAATTTGATTTAAACCAAAATTTTGACCCCGGAAATTTTGAAAGGGATTTCAAATGGAATTAAACAAAGTTTTGGGAATTAAACTTTGTGGAAACGTTGGAAATGTTTTCAAAAGCATTTGGAAGTTTGGGGTATTCATTTGGAAAAATATTTTGAGATGGGAATTGCTTTGAGAAGAATTTCAGAAGTAAAGAGCATTGAACTCACTTCAGTCGCTGGAAAATAGTCCTGATGATGCTGGCCACATCATTAGAATTCATTTTCGAGTTTCTAAAGTGATGGATTGCTTCCGTGGTGATTGGTTAAGATATTTGGTTATACTTGTTTATATACAAGTTGTTTTCACAATTTCAAAGAGAAAAATTGTTTGGTAAAAGCAGATTGTTTTGGAATTTAGGATTTGATTTGGATATCAAAAGAGAAATGTGTTGATTTTTATTTCAAATTGGCTTTGAAATAAATCCGGGTAAATTGAATTCTGGGAATTCTATTTTAAAATAAAAATGTGAAAGTTAAAATGATTCAACTATATAACTTATAAAGGAAAGTTGATTTAAAGAAGAATTGAGTATATATGGAATGTAAATTTACTTTGAATAAATGAAGGTGAATGGAATATATCTGGATTTAACTTATGATAAGTTAAATAAAATTAAGAATTTGAAATTGAATTAAATCTAAATGAATTAGAATTAAAGGGAAGTTGATATAAAGGTGAAATGTAAATGCTTATGATTGTGCAAATGAATTCATATTCTTAAGCTATTAAGTGTTAAAATTTGACATTGTGATTATAAAAATGTGGATTGGTTTGAAATGAGAAATATAAACTTACAAGTAAATAAGTTGGAGAACTTGAGAATGGAAGATTTGATTTTAACTCAAGTAAAATGGAGTTATAATCACAAATGGAAATAATAAGTGGAATGGTGAATTCGAACTTAATTTTAAATGGAATGCAAAGTAAGGTGAAACAATTATAAAATATAAAAGAGGTAAGTGAACTGAAGTTAGTAAATAAGTTGAACTTGGATATGGAGAATTAAGATTAAATTGAATTGGGTTTAACTTCGACTAAAATAGAAGTAAGCTGAATATTAAAATTTCTGTTGTGTTATGAATAAGAATGAATGTAATTAAATTCTTATTTAAAGTAGTAAAGGAAATGGTTTAAATTCAGGTGGGCTAAATAAAATTTAGATGAACTTGAATTAATTCTGGAAAGGAATTAAATTGAAAATGCATATATAATCTAGTTAACCTTGAATTAAATTTGGATAAGAATTTAATTAAATGGAAATTTAATTTAGTTGAAGTGATGTTGAATGAAGTAAATGCTTACTCAATTAAATCCAAAATGATTGTTTTGAAATAAATCTTGTGTAAGCTAAATTAAATGGAATTTGTATTGCAATAAATAGAATTTTGATAGTTTGGTCAAAATTTAGAAAGTAAGGAAAAAGAAATCCAGTTGTTGAATGAAATTTAAGTTTGGCAATAAATGTTGGAAGTGAGAATGTATAATGGGATTAGATTATAATTGTGATGGTTTGAATTGTAAGTAAATTCAAATGAGAGAAATAATTTAAATGGTCTCTTTGTTGATAAAATAAATCTAAAATGGATTGGATAAATAAACAAAGAGCATTAAAGTCGTAAATAAATTGAAATTTGATTGAGTGAGGATCAATTGGAAATCAAATAAAATTGATATAGAAGATAATGAAACTATTGTGAAAGAACTTAAGCAACTTAAAAGAAAAACAAAATGAGTGTGAATGGGCTTTATTAAGTAATCTTGAATGCAATTTGTTAAATAATAAAATGGAAATGCATGTGTAATTGTATTAATTAATTATTGTGGTAAATTAAGAATGTATGAGTTGAATATAACCCAGGATCGAATGATATTAATATAAACTTGAATTTGGTTAATGGAAATAAAGATGTAAGGAAAATGTAATTTAACAATTACATTGGAAAGAGAAAATATTTGGTTTGTGAACCTTGTAATGGAATAAAATTTATATGAATCCAAGTTGGAAATAATTTTAAATGGTTATAAGCTTAAGTGGCAATTGTTTTGCTTGAATGACATGGAAATTTGCATGTATTTGCAATTGAGTGTTTAAAAGAAATTGGAATTGAATTGTGAATAAATTGATATGAATGGGAACCAAATTCAAAGAGTTTTGTATATGAATGCAAGTGAATTGGTTAAGAATAGCAAATGAAATTGATTTTGAATCAATAGGAATGAATTGACCTCTTAATGAGTAATGTTTGCATATGAATGGAAATGGATCATAACTGAAATGCAAATGTTTCAAGTTTAAAATGAAATTTGATTGTAAATCAAATGTGGAATGTAAGTAAAATTAAAAGGTAAGAAAGGCATATGTAATCATATTGAAGTGGAAATGAATTGGTAGAGATAAATATGAATTGTATGTAGTGAACTTGAATTTAAAACATTCAAATGAAATAAAATGAAGTAGACTTGAATAAGTGATTCGAAAGTGATTGAAATCTTTGGATTGTTGAAAATATAGTGACATTGTTAAACTATGAAATTTGAGTTTGTAAAGCGAGTTAAAATGATGTCAGCATTGTGAAATTGGTTTATAAAGATGGTTAGCTTGCATTTATATTGGAAATGCTAATGAAATGTTCTTATCTTTGAAATTTGATGAGTTTGTTGAGTATAGTACAGGTGCGGGAGGCGTTCGAGAGAGTTGGAGCGCGGATATGCGAGGTATTAGCCGCTTGCTTTTAAAAATTTGCTAAGAGGTACGCCTACGTAAATATAATTGGGAAAATGATATATATATTGTGATATATTTTGGTTTCCGGCCATGTGAGCCGATGTATATATATTTGTGTATCCTGCGATATCGCAGAAGCTCCTCCGTGCAAAGGAGACTCTGCCAAAAATTTTCAAAATTTTTGGGAGTTAGAAAATTTTTGGGGTTTTGGGAAAATTTTTAATAACTAGTAAAGTTATTTTGAAATAAAGTTAAAATAAAGGATTTAGAGTAAAATGAAGCAAATGAATTTGGGGTTGGGCTAAAGGTTTGGAAAATGAATATAAGTTTTTAACTAAGCAAATTGAGTAAGTAAATGGGTTGGGAAGTATGTTCCTACCTTAGCAAATTTCGGGGACGAAATTTTTATAAGGGGGAAGGAATGTAACATCCCGTATTTTTAAGCCATTGAATTTGAACATTTAATTCATTTTAAATGTTTAATATGGGTTTAAGATTCATTTTTGAACTAAAAGGAATTGGTTTAAACTAAAACAACAAGTGATAATTTCTAATGTGGAGGTTTAATTTGAGATTGGATAATAATAATTAAATATTCGAAATTGGGATAAAAGGTGAATTTGGGATAAATGATTATAAAAATGGTGTTTAAATGTATTTTTAAGCTCAATTGGTTATAAATAATATTGTTGTATTTTTAGATAAATTTAAAAGTCGACAAGTTATTATTTGGAATTTTATATTAATTTAAAAATGAATTTAATATTATTAAAATGCAATTTAATCAAGTTTTGGTCCGGATTGAGCCAGAATGATTTTTAATGTGTTTATAAATTTTATATGATTTATTGTTAAGTTAAGAAAATTTTAAAAGTGAAATTTGAAGCGTTTTCGACGATTTTTAGAAATCGCCCGAATTAATAGACGAGTTAAAATAGCCTTCCGGGGCACAGTCTCGGAATTCGACGAAACTAGTTTCATTGGATCCGTAATAGTTAGTTATTATCGGATTTCAATTTTCGTAGCAATCGGAGTTGTCGTGTGACCGTGGCAGCTCGAAACGCATCGAAATCGATTTAACCGATTTAATTTTAAATTGATCGTTTAATTCCATAACTCGCGCATACAATCAAATTAGCTTACGAAACCTGTTCCATTGTGTCTGGAACGCGGGAAAACCCCAGGATAGCCTGTCGGAACGTGAGAATTGGAGGTCGTTTGCATTAACGGTTAAATTGAGATATTTTATTAATTAAATAATATTAAATTTATATATATATTAACGTTTTATCTCAAACCCTAGTCAATTGAACCGGCCGCCGTTCCTTTGCGTTTAATGGCTGAAACGCGCCCCTCTTCTCCTCTAAATCTCTCCTTATCCACTCACTTATAGCTTTAAATTCCAACTGAAAGATCGAAGATCGTGATGTGAGCTTCACATCTGTACGGTGGGATGGCTCGGAACTCGCTGTGGATGTCAGAATCGGCTCGAGTAGGTCTTACATTTGGGCGCGTTTTTCGAGAAAAGCCCATAGCCGAGCTCGCGCGCGCATAAGACGTAGGTTGAGGCGGAGTTGAGCTTCTCCGTGGTGGTATTGGATCGGGTTCTCGGCAAGGGTGCAAGGTGCGGCATTTAACCCTAAATTCGTGATGTTGGGTTCATCGGTCTGGGAAGTATTTCGCGTGAGAGAGATGAGGTAGCGGGTCGGGCTGAAGCGTGGGCCACGATTTGTTTTGGTAAAATGTTAAAAAGGAAATTTACTTTTAAATCGTTATTCAAAAACTTTGTAATATCATAACGAATTCATACGTTATCAGATTCGAACGATTTTGGATGCGTTGGAATCGCAGGAACGCGTACTGCGCAGTGGAACAATTCTGGAATCATTCCGGGCAAGTAGAAATTTGGGTTAAATTGGACGTCGTCCGGTTTAATTTAAATTTCGAACGCTCGCCGAACTCAAGGTGAGTTTTTCTCACTCACATCTGGATGCTAGGCATTTTAAATAGTTAATATTTAAATATCTGTATGGATGGCTGAATATAATTGTTATTATCAGTCTGGATTGATATTTATATTGTGATGTGCTAATATCTGTGATGCAGGGAGAAACAGGTTGGAGGGATCCAACTGGATTCCTCACAATGTAGCAATTATTTTATAATTGATAGTGATACCTGATTATATGCTGTGATTGATAAATCTGGAAATTTAATTGTGTTGTGAAATTGTTGTATAAATCATAATTACAGAATTTAATTTATAAATGGACAAAATTGGGTTTTTACGAAATAAGTAAATTGTTAAATTAAGAATTTTTGAACAATAGAATCTGAAATCTGGTTTGGAATGGGAAATGAAAAAAATTGGTAAAATTGGGATTTAATATTGTGGGAAAATTTATCAATCGATAAATATGAAATATAAATTTTCTGGAGATTACATTTATGAAATTATAAATTGTTTAAAATAACGGTGTTTATTTTAATAATGACTAATGTTATCCAGAAATTAAAAATATGTTAAAATGGAGTTTCCGACTATAAATTAACAAGTTCAAATGAAAAATAGAATGTTTTGAAATGCCGTATTTCATTGGAATTTAATTAAGTGAATTGGAAATTTGGCTTCCATTGAAAATTTACCAAAATGTTTAAACTATATTTAAGAATGAATTTCCGGAAATGAAAAATTGTGATTTAACTTCGGAGGAAGTTATAGTTAAGTATGGAATTGGAAATTTATGTTGAAATCATAAATTGACTTGAAATAAATCAGTGGATTTATATGAAAGAGTACTTTGGAATGTTTAGAAACGGGAAAGTGTTTCCCTGGGAAAAACCAAGTAAATGTTTTACAAAAGATTTTATTTAACTAAGGTTAAGTTTTAAATCGTTTTAAAAGTATTTTTAAGAAATCGTTATTTTTAAAGAAATAAATTAATAATTTTAATACCGTAATAATTTTGGGAGTATATTAGCAATTATTTTTACAAATGGATTTATTTAAAAGTTGGTTTTAACTTAAATTATTGAAATTAGCATTTTTCTTCTTATAACGCTATTTTGAATTAGTTAAACAAAAACTCTTATTTTAAATCAAGTTTCTATCTTAATAATAGTTTTTCTTCACCTATTCTAAATTATATTTTGAGTAAATAAATAGAAGTAATTTTCATATTTTAAAGTATATTTCAGTATAAAGTATTTTTAACTGTTTTAAAATGCAAATTGTTTTATACTTGGTTATTCCCGATGGGAATAAAGGGTAAAAGATTTACCTTGTAAAGGAAGAGTGGAAAATTGTTTTCAAATGAGTTTTGAAAATGTGAAAATATATCTTTGAAAGATATTAGAAGCAAATAAATAATATGGAGATTATTTATTGTGTGATGGATGTGTATGGATGTTTGTGAACATTAATTGATAGTTAAATCACCGACTATCAATATTGGCCAAATGCGCTGATCGTTTCGAAGAGACCGGGATCGGGTTTCCGTATACCGGGATTCTAGGTCTGGAGACTCGAAAACCACTTCGATCCGGTTTGTACGTTTCGCGAAAACGATTTCGGAGTCGATGATGGAGCAGTGAAGTGCAAGGGCTAGTCGCTACTAATCTTGAGGATATTTCCAAAATGGATGTAGTAGGAATAGTGCCTTCGGTTCCGTTCGGACCCGGGACGGACTTGTATGGACGAATGCTTTCGTGACATCGTCAGGTGGACGATGGGCATTCTAAGGGATATGTGCTATAAAGGTATCATTTAGCTTCAAGCCTCATCAACCGGGAATGACTGAAAATCAGGGGTCATGCAGCAAGGCTTCGTGGGTAGCCCCCACTTGAGAGTAAGGTCATCCCTGTCTAGATGTCCCTTTTATTTCGGCTTAGTGGTGCGGTTGCTGATCACAACCGTGGGGTGATTTTACTTGGAATTATCCAGTAAGGGATGATTCCGGCTTTGTGTTGCAGGGGAGCGGGCGTACTCCTCGGTACTGTGATCTAGGCCACGTACTGTGACAGGTGGTACCCCAGTGCCTAGTCATTCGTTGGAAATCCATTCTCCCTACGTGCCTTGTACGGTATTTGTTTGTATACCTAGTATGCTGGAATTTAATCATGTAACAATTTCAGCTATTTTAATAAGTATTTGTATCTAGACACTATTATAATATCAGAGGATTGCTATAAAAAGTGTTTTAGCTATCGTAAGGTAAAAACCCGACATGTTTATTTGTGGCGTGGTCTTACGAGATGCTTTTGTTTCAAAGGATTTTTGAACTTTAATAATCAGTTTGGATGTATTTATGATGCGCTGGTATTCCAGACTGACTCGGGTGTTATTTTATTATAATGCTCGGGTCAGACCGAGTATATTTCAGGATAGGTTGCTATGGAGCTCAGGAGAGGAGCTGGAGTCCGAGACGTATTTCTCGTACTCGTATTATTCCGCTGCTGTGATTGTTGAGATTGTTTGACTGGTTATGGTTGGCTGTATTGATATACTCTGATGATGATGTATTGTATATAAACAGATATAGTTTTGATTTGTGTAAAGTTCTGTTCTATATATTATATTTTATTCCGCTGCGACTGTGAGGTTTTGATGTTGTTTAGTTCATTCTTCTTCTTCTTCTACCTTCTTTCTTTTCCTACAATCTGTCTTTTCCGGCGTTCGATCGTCGGCATATTTTACTGTTGAGTATTTTGTGTCGATTTTCGAGGGTCGAGAAGGGCGGGTCGTGACAGTGTATATATGTTGTGTACAAATTATAAAGTTAAACTGACACTAATTAAGTAAAGTTATAAACTTTGGACCCTCTTTCTTATGAAAGCAAATGATAACTTTATATTGTATAACCTCATTTCTATTACCCTCTTAAACATGTGGCGTAGCCTTGACTTGATGTTTAAATTGTTGTTTAACTTGTATGTTAAATTGAAGTAAGTTTGAAAGTGTTTGAAACGAGAATGGTCTTTATAAGTGCACTTTGGAATCTTTGTTTTCGGGAATTTTTATAAATAAATGGAAAGATATTATTAATGATTTCTTTCCATGATTTTTAATTACCCTAATGGTAGTACATACTATAGAAATTTCAAGTCTTAAATCATTTTTTTAAGTGGTTAAAACTAGTCGCAAAGATTGTGCTTTTAATGTTGTTTTAACAAGGACTTTTAATAGCATTTATAAATGTTGTAGTAAGTCGCTTATTGTTTTAAGTGTTTAAAATGCAATTTTTAGCTAGTTTTTTGTGATTTAAATGCTTTCTAAATTCTTTTATTTATAAGTTCTTTTGATGGAAGTTCTTATAAAATGCATTTGAGTATGAAAAAAAGAATGGAAGTTTAAATATAGCCTTAATGATTATCAATGAATTTTGAAAGTAAAGTGCTGCAAAATGTAAAACATGTTTTTAATCAAACTTCTAAATTAGTTATTTTCATGTAATATTTTACATAGATATTTAAGACCTATTTTTAAGTATTTCAACAAGATTATTTTATATATATATATATAAGTTTTGACAAAGGTGATTGACTAGGCTTAACACTAATAAGCCGACGATTAATCTTGTCTGTTTCTGAGATCCAAGAATAAGGTGTCTAGGCAAGGCTTAGAGCAACTATTTCTCAAAATTACCTAGCTTCACTCTTGAACGAGGAACAATGTAAGTTGAAATGTCGGAAACATGTTAATCCTGTTGTTTACTTACTTGTTTAAAAAAAGGTAATTAACTTTGCTTAACTCTAAAAGCCGACGAAGTAAGTTTATCTATTTATGAGACTTATAGATTGATGTCGAGTAGGGACAGAGCATTAGAGCTCTAACCTACCGGGCTTCCCTCTTGAATGAGGAATGGTTAATTCGGGAATGTCGGAAATGAGTTAAGTATACAAACATTTATTGGTATAAGCAACTGTTTTAACTAGATAATCGATTAATTGACTATCAAACTTAACTTATTATTAAACTTAGATCTTTAAAAGGGTGTTTTAAAGATAGTAAAAAGTAGGAAAATGATTTGGGTTTGTGGTGACAATGTGTTAATCACATTCATCTTTAACCCTTTTTGATTATACTTATAAATGTAACTAGATCTTTAAAAGAATGTTTTAAAGATAAGCATAAGTGAAATGGTTTTGGGTTTGTTGTGACAATGAGTTAATCACATTCATCTTTAACCCTTTTTATTATACTTACGAATGTAAATAGATCTTTAAAGGAATGTTTTAAAGATAAGAAAAAGTGAAATGATTTTGGGTTTGTAGTGACAATGTTTGAGTAACATTAGTCTTAAACCTTGTGAATGGGTTTGTGAAAGTATTTATATCCTTCAAATGGATATTTTGAAGGAAATTATAAGTAAGGAATGTTTTTGAAAAAGATAGAAAAAGTAAAGGTTTAAATAAGAAATCTTTTTAATGATTTGTGAATATACTTATACCAACTAGGATAAGTATATGAATACTTTTTGTGGTATAAAAAAGTAAAGTTTTAAAGTAAGAAATCATGTTGATAATATTTGAATATACTTATACCATTTGAGATAAGTATATGAATACTTTTTGAAGTATTGAAAGAGTAAAAATGAATAGTAGGAATTGATGAATGAAGTTTTATAAGATAAAAGTAGTTCTGCTAATAAAAGAGGTTTTAATTAATAAAAGATTAATTAAATAAGAAAGGATTAGAAGTCGCTTATGAGACTTGATCGTGCTTTATGTGACTTGATCGTGCTTTGCTTGCTTCCTCGTTTATGGAAACATTTATTCGTATACTTAGCACTAAAAGTCGATGAAGTAGGCTTGTCTATCTTTGAGAATTAAGACCAATGTTTGTGTAGGTATATGAGCAATAGAGCTCTAACCTACCAGCTTCAATCTTGATTGAGGGATAGTGTGAGAGGAAAATATCAAAAATGTGATAAGTATACGAGACTTGGTTTCCATTTGCGATCATTCTCATTTACATTGAATGACCAAATTCGTCGATTCGGTCTTATGGAGACCGGGATCGGTAAGTGTTTTTCTTACCGAAAACCACTTCAAGGCTGAGATATGTGTTCTATCTCTTGGAAGTGGATCTGTTTGGAATGTTGGAATCTATGAGGAGATTCAAGATCTGTTTAAGATGCTCGAACACATGTAGTTGTTCTTGATCTATTCAGGATGTGGGAATCCATGTGTGATTCCGAGATCTATTGAGATATAGGAATCCATGTGTGGTTTCGTGATCTGTTCGAGATGTGGGGATCCAATTAGGGATTCGTGTTCTGTTCGAGTAATGAAGACTTATATGGAAGATGTCGAATGTAACCTCGTCATTGGAATTGGCTAAAGATAGAGTAGGCTGTACAATCTGGGGTTTTGCTAACCCACGATAGGATACTGTCAACTCCAGACCTAGAGTATGCTTATCGATGTTGCGCGCGGGAGCTGATGGGTGCGGGTCTTTGTGTTTTCCTTATGGTATATTTTATCTAGAGATATACAATGCTCGGAAGGTAACTTCTGATCCTTATGCATGGAGTTCGGATTCGGCTTCACCAAAGAGATCTTCTGGAAAATCCAATATGCGAACGTTCCTTATCTGGTTTTGATTGTACTCATAATATGTTGTTAAATGTAACCAATGTAACCATTACAGCTACGTTATAATATTTATATTCTACACCCTAGACATTATCTATTATATCACCTTATGTACCAATTAGGTGGTGGTTCTTTTGAGGGGATAATCGTTATGGCATTCCATGCAGTCTCAAAAGTACCCTTATATGTTGATCACATATTTCTTGAGTTTCTCATAACAGACTTATGTCTGACGCTTGGTTTTTGTTTTCCCTAAATTCCTCGCGTGCTCTTTCGAGTAGCTTGAGAAAGGCAGGTTTTCATTGATGGTGATTGGAGCTCAAGAAGACGAGCTAGATGTTTCACCTACCGTGGTATTCTTATTTCTGCTACATTACTATATTGTACATATCAACATTTGTGAGGACATGTTGTTATAATTGTCCAAGCTGATGATTGTACTTAGGTTTTATAACTCCGAAATTTCTATATCGGAGTAACCCTTTGTACTATTCCTTTGATATTATATATATTGTTCCATTGTGAGATTCTGATATTGGGTTCTCTTCTTCCTTGTTTGTTTTCTTTTTCTTTTTATTTCACCCTAATAATTCGTCCTTTCGGCACTTGGATGCTCGAACACACGAATACCGTGGATGTACTAGTGTCGACATTCGGGGGTCGAAAGGGCGGGTCGGTACAGCTTGTTATCAAAGCTGAAGTTTAAGCAAAAGCCTTGACTTTGGTGGGTATGACTCATTAAGAGGTAGGTAATGGAATGTCCTAGCATGAGTTGAGTGTATTATACATACGAGAGCGTATTTGTATTTGTTATAAACGTATACCTTAATTGTAATTATAACTGCAAAAATTAAAGTTCTTGTATAAGGTATCTTATATAAGTGAATTGTTAAATTATAGTTTAATTAATGCAAGGGCTAATGATGTTTATCTATTATCCCTCGTTAATTAGTTTAGTTATGCTCGGCCAGTTTATGGGCATTAACTATCATTTGTTAATTATTGATTTGTTCTCCACCAGTTTATGGGCACTTTTCCCTTCTATTATATGGGTTGGGTACATAGTATTTGCAGACTGAAATGAATACCTTGTGAATTAAGTTTCACAATTTGACTATAGGCGTTCGATGATAATGTTGGGTTAAATGTTTAATTTAGTAAAAGATGTTTATTTTAATATGAGTAAAGATAAGATATTTTAGAAATAAACATTTGTGAAAGGATTTTATATAAGAAAGTGATTTTTATATAAGTATGGTTTAGAAAAAAAAACATAATTATAAACAAGAAGGATTTAATTGATATTTTGAGAACTCAAATCCTGGTGTCCTTGAAAATGTTTATCAAGATTTTAGAAAAATAATAGTAGTATTATTTAATATGTATTTGGGAAATTGGGTTATAAAATCGGGATCATGGTACTTAGTAATATTTACGAAGTATTCGATACCATTTCAAAATAGTTTTGGTTAAGTCCGAAAGGCATGAATTAGATGTACTGAACTCACTCCTGTCGCTTGAAAATAATTCTAGTGACGAAACTAATATCGACGGCGTTCATTTTCGTGTTTCTAAGTGTGGGATGCTACAGGATTGGTTTAGTAAAACAGATTTTGATTTAAATTTCAAAAGTATGATTTGATAT
The DNA here is from genome assembly GCA_030737815.1 of Allium fistulosum. NCBI lineage: Eukaryota > Viridiplantae > Streptophyta > Magnoliopsida > Asparagales > Amaryllidaceae > Allium > Allium fistulosum. Next base: position 393,519,528 of record CM060901.1, read on the forward strand.
ACAAAAGATATATGTATGTATTATTACTTCAAAATGATTTGAAATAAAACTTGGGTGTTTAGTTCTAAAGTTTTCTTTGGAAAGATATTTGATATGAACTTTTTAATGTAGAAAAGTTTTTTAGGGTGCCCAAGTGGTAATGGCATGGCCCGAAATAAATGTTCGAACTTTTCATGTTTTCCATTTTTGGATAAAGTGTGTTTAATAAATTATTGAAATTTGTTAAAATATTTTATGGACACATGTATCCTATGCATTAGGATTGTATGGTGTATGCATCTTGTTATGAAATGGTGTTTGGTAGTTTTAAATTGTCAAAATGAAATGGGATTTTCGATGATTTTGGATAGTCGGGAACTTCCTAATTGTTATGGAATTTAAAACCAAGTGTTTGTGAAAATATAAAGATGAGTTTATATAACACTTGAATTGAGAATTTAGTAAGTTAAAACAAGTGTAATTAGTTAAAAATACTTGTTAAGTAAAATGAATTTAACATTTCGTATATACTTTCAGGATGTCATGGAGTATTATATGAATATGAACTTAAGTTGTATAACTATGTATAAACTTGAAGTTATGTTTTATGAAATTATTCATAAAAGATTTTAGTATTGAATAACATACTATTTGGATAAAAGAATGTGATAAAAGGAATTGATGTAATTAAGAAACCAATAGGATAACTACGTAAGTTGTACGTAGACCATTTTATTCACATGACTATTCTTGATCCATTATTCGAGTACATGATTTTGAGGTGATTTACACCGGTTCTAACAAGGATTTTTCACTCGATTCTAGACGGCGAACATTGATATGGATTCTTGATATGATGCTTAAGTTTTCTATCATAGTATATGGCTATGTAAGGAGAATGGAGGTTTCTAATCAAGGAACCAAATCAGAGTCCGCACTAGAGAGATCTAGTGATCTATACTAGTTGGGAAGTGAAATATATTTGATCGAGCAAGTGTTCAGAATTGATATTGCATATGGATGGTCCATGTGCATCATACAGGTTTTATTATTTGCATACTATGTTTTGTTGGCTTATGGAATTGTTTCCTGGAGATTTGACCAGGCAACTAGTGCTCGGCATCAGGTAGCACTCGGCATCTCATAGTACTCGGCGTAGTACTCGGCATCCATGGTACTCGGCATCAAGGAGTACTCAGCATCTCATAGTACTCGGCGTAATACTCGGCATCCATGGTACTCGGCATCAAGGAGTACTCGGCATCTCATAGTACTCGGCGTAGTACTCGGCATCTAGAAGTACTCGGCGTAGCGCTCGGCATCAGGTAGTACTCGGCATCTAGAAGTACTCGGCGTAGCGCTCGGCATCCAGTGGAACTCGGCATCTTGGAGTACTCGGCGTAGTACTCGGCATCCAGTGGAACTCGGCAACAGGAGTACTCGAAGTAGTACTCGGCATCCAGTGGAACTCGGCAACAGGAGTACTCGGCATCCAGTGGTGTTCGGCATTAGAAGGCGTTCGACATATATGACTGCTCGACATGGCAGTATCGTTCAGTCGGAAGGCACATTAGGCCAAGGAGGATCGTTCGGCCAGAGGGATCGTTCGGCTAGAGAGCATTATTCGGCCAAGCACATCAGACATACCGTTCGGCTTTGACTAACAACCATTCCATCCCACACACCAAACATACCGTTCGGCATAGAAAGGGTGGTTCGGCATCATTGTGTTCGGCCTACCTGGTTCGACATACAGCGACCACTATACTTGGGCTAGAGTGTTTGGCCACCAAGCCCACCTGGGAAGTCCAGCCCATCTTTGTCTATAAATAGAGGGGCAGGGTCACAGTGAAAAGGGATCTTTTTTGGAGAACACGTGGGAGACTCTGCCATTTTTGAGACTCATCTTCTCTACTTAACAACTTCATTCAAGCATTTGATTCACAAATTGTATTTGTAATCAACCATTAAGAAGATCAATAAAGTTTAACCTCAAAGTGGACCTAGGCAATTACGCTGAACCACTATAAATTTGGTGTTCTTACTTTCTGTATTTAAATTAGCATTCTCTTCCTTGTTTAATTTATCTTCATCACTTATATCTCTACACAATCTTTCTCTACGAGGTTAGTGACCAATTTTGGTGCTAACACTTTGGTGCTTTCACTGAGAATTGAATTCTCAGACCTCAAGGATTTGCTTTGAAGCTACTGGATTGAACAAATCCCCCAAAGAAGATCCGACTCATTGATAGGACATCTGCTGATTCTACTCAGAGTTCCTACCAATAACTCTACAATGGCAAGACCACGTACCAGGTCAGCTTCTCATAATGCGGATGCCCATGAGACTGCTAGCGTGCAACAAGCAGGACCTAGCAATCAGCCAGCAATTCCGGGTGTAGGAATTGCCGCCCAAGACCAGACTCCAGTTGTCACCAGAATAGAGTTCAACGACTTGATGAGAGAACTCAGGGAAAGTAGGAGACAACTAGGAGAGCAGATGCAATCTAACGCCAACCTGATGGCACAACTCACTCAATAGCAGCAACAGAATGCTGGGGGCAATCCCGCTCCCTATTCCTCATCCGACAGCTCAACTTCTTCTGATGAACCTCCCAGGCGCAGACGCCGAAAGACTGAAGCTGCACGGACGGGTGCTGCTGCTCAAACAGTTGGAAACTTAGGAACTGGAGTACAGACGGAGGCTGGAGGCCCAGACCATCAAAACGCTAATGATGTCGAACCTCAAGACGCACGATTGGTAGATCGCCAGGGGAGGAGGCATCAACATGGACAGTCACGTAGAACGGACTCTAACCTCCCACCTTCCATACAGACACCAGACCTGACAGCCATGGTCAGGCAATTGATGAAAGAAAATCAGGGCTTGTCGAATGACGATTGGGGAGTATCAAGGAGTCACACTCCATTCACAGATGTTGTGTTACAGGCGGCGTACCCCAGAAAGTTTAGTATGCCAACTATCCCTGCGTACGAGGGAAAGACTGATCCCAGACAGCATGTTATGAGGTACGAATGGATGATGGATTCAGCTAGAGCAAATTACGCCACCAAGTGTAGATGCTTTCCAATTACTCTATCTGGGATCGCTACTATGTGGTTTACCCGACTTCCTCCGCGGTCTGTATCCAATTTCGAGGATTTGGCAAAGAAGTTTATTGAGCAGTTCAGGATACACACTACTCGTCCAAAGGACGTAATGTCTCTGTCAAGTGTAATCCAAAGTCCCGGGGAGTCATTGAAGGAATATTTACAAAGATTCCATGTTGCGGCAACTGAAGTCAGTAATCCCAATGATCATGCAATTCTAATGGCTGTAATGAGAGGTGTGGATCCGGAGTCTGAATTTGGAGACTGGTTGGCAGGGAAACCTCCGACCACACTAGAACGTTTTTACTCAAAGGCACATCAGTTCATAAGAAGAGAGGAAGCTAGGTGGGTAAGGAGAGATAAGGCACCAGGACCTGTCCAAGAGTCCATGAAAAGCAACATTGCTGTGAAGCAGTCCGAAGACAACATAGGAAAGGTTCAAGTCAATGTCCAGAACAAGTCTAGGCAGCCTAAGGAGTCCGGAGGAAGAAATCAAGGAAAAAAGAGAGAGGCGGGGAAGTGGAAGTCGAGAATTCCAAGCTACAACGAGTATACCCCGCTGAATGCGTCTCTCGAGAATATTTACCTCTCAACCTGCAATACCTTTCAATACAGAAAGCCACGTCCAAAAGAGTCAACCGAGGAACAGAAACGGACTGGAAAATATTGCCGCTTCCATGAGACTTATGGGCACAATACGGAAGAATGCAGACACCTACACGACGCAATAGAGAAGTTGATCAGGCAGAAAAAGCTGCAGGAATTTGTGAAGGATCCTCAGGAAGGAGGGCAAGAAACATCCAACCCAGGTCGTGCTCCACCTCCGCGTCATCCCGATGAACCTACCCGGTCTGTGGGTAGGCTAGTCATAAACATGATCATCGGCGGGCCTCACCCCGCGGATAAGAATTGGCAGGAGATGGAGCAGTATGCTAGTGCCCTGAAGCATGCAGATTTCGAATGTTGTTCGAACACGGAGGATGGGACCCCTGCTAAGCAACAGCGCATAATGATAGACGATATAGTGTTCAGAAACAGAGATGCTGACCAAGTGGAGGCTCCAACCGTCGACCCGATGGTCATATCTGCAACGATCGGACCAGCATATGTGAAAAGAATTTTGATTGATTGTGGAAGTTCTGTCAACATCATCTTCAAGAAGGCTTATGACCAGATGAAAATGGAAACAAAGGACTTGAAACCGTCCAAAGCTCGCATACACGGCTTTAATGGCGCAGCGAACGATGCAGTGGGCTATGTTGAGTTACCAGTTGAACTGGGACAAGGCGAACGTCGGAGGGTGCGAATCCTACCCTTCGTAGTCTTGGATGTGGATTCTCCATATAATGTTTTCTTGGGCCGACCGGCCCTGGCTGAGTTTAGGGCAGCGTTAGCCCCGTAGTGTTTAACTTTGAAGTTCCCAACTGACAAAGGAGTAGGTGTTGTTCATGGCGACCAAGCGGCTGGTCGTGCCTGTTATGTGGCTGAGCTCCGAGAGGCTCACCGGAGGGAGAAGGGAAAGGGTGCGGACAATCCAGTCCACATCCTTAATACGGATAATTGACAAGTAGTGTCCGAGCCCTGGCTCGGGCATAATTCTCGGATCCTCAGAGACATAGATCCGAGATACGACGATGAGAAACCCAGGGAAGAAAAGGCGGCGCCGGCTGAGCTAACGGTTGACATTTCAGTTAGCCAAAACGACCCTTCGCGAATACTGAAGATCGGATCACAGCTTGGCCCCGCAATGACTGAAGACCTTAGTGACTTCCTCCGGGCGAAACATGATGTTTTCGCCTGGACGCATTCTGATATGTGTGGGATTTCTCCCGCCATCACGAGTCATATGTTGAACATAGACCCGAAATACGTTCCCGTTAAACAAAAGAGGAGAGAAATGGACCCGGAGAGGTCCGCTGCTCTCAGAGAGGAGGTGGACAAACTCAAAGCCAATGGGTTCGTCCGCGACGCCCTCTATCCTGAATGGGTATCGAACCCCGTACTGGTGAAAAAGGCAAATGGGAAATGGAGAACTTGCGTAGACTATTCCGATTTGAACAAAGCGTGCCCCAAGGACAGTTTCCCGTTACCAAGGATCGATCAGTTGTTAGACTCCACCGCAGGACATGAGCTGTTATAATTCATGGATGCATACTCGGGATACAACCAAATCCCGATGCATATTCCGAACCAAGAACACACCAGCTTCGTTACAGATATCGGGCTATATTGCTATGTAGTAATGCCCTTCGGACTGAAGAACGCAGGAGCGACTTATCAGCGTTTGGTGAATCGAATGTTCAAGGACCAGCTTGGTAGGACAATGGAAGTCTATGTGGATGACATGCTCATGAAGTCACGACAGTCAAACGACCACATTCGAGACTTGGCTGAAATGTTCGACATACTCAGGTATTATGGGATGAAGATCAACCCTCTGAAGTGTTCCTTCGGCGTTGCGTCGGGGAAGTTTTTGGGATTCATCGTCAATGCTAGGGGAATTGAAGCTAACCCCGAAAAGATCCAAGTTATTCGAGATGTGCAAGTACCCAGGACTATAAAACAGGTACAGAGCTTGAATGGAAAAGTAGCTGCGCTAAGTCGATTCATATCCAGGGCAACTGACAAGTGCATCCCTTTCTTTGATATAATAAAGAAAGGGAAGAGGAACTTCGAATGGACTTCTAGTTGTGAAGAAGCATTCCGGGATCTGGTGAGGCATCTGCAGAGTCCACCAGTGCTGTCAAAACCAGTAGACCATGAGATGTTGTACGTATACTTGGCTGTATCCCCGCATGCGATAAGTGCGGCTTTAGTCCGCGAGGAGGACCGGATCCAGAAGCCGGTGTATTATGTTAGCAAGCGCTTAACGGGGGAAGAAAGAAATTACCCTAAAATCGAGAAGTTGGCATATTGCTTGGTGATTGCATCACGTAAGCTACGCCCATATTTTCATGCGCACTCAATCAGTGTTTATACCGATCAGTCCCTGCGGCAGGTACTCCAACGACCAGAAACTTCCGGAAGACTGCTAAAATGGAACATTGAGTTGAGCCAGTTCGATATCGTCTACTTGCCACGAAGGGCCATACAAGGACAAGCACTAGCAGATTTCATCGCTGAGTTTACCATACCCATAGAACCAGATAATCATGACGTCACTACCCCCGTTCGTTGGAGATTATACACTGATGGGGCATCAAACGACCGTTGCTCTAGCGCGGGTGTAGTTCTTATAACTCCGGAAAATCGATCAATCTGTTATGCTTTGAAGCTTGATTTCCCAGCTACAAATAATGAAGCAGAATATAAAGCACTGATTGCTGGCTTGAAGCTCATCAGAGAACTCGGAATCAAATCAGTTGAGATCTTTTGTGACTCACAGTTGGTGGTTTACCAAGTGCGGGGAGATTACCAAGCAAAGGGACAAAAACTTGCTCCGTACCTAGTTCAGGTTCAAGAACTACTGTCAAATCTTGAGCGTTATGACGTTTCGCATGTCCCGCGCGAACAGAATAAAGAAGCCGACTTGTTGGCTAAGTTTGCAAGCACAGACGACGCGCAGTAAATGGGATTGTATCCCGTTGAGGCCTTGCACGCCCCGAGCATAGATGAGATGAAAGTTGATTGTGTATTGGAAACGGAAATCGAGAAGGAATCGTGGATAACCCCGTTCAAACTGTACCTGACAACCGGGGCTTTACCAGAAAAAAGGAGCGAAAGACGTCAGATCCTTCGAAAGGCCGCGCGATACGTGATGCAGGATGGATTAATATATCGAAAAGGGTTCTCAGTCCCCTTATTACAGTGCATCGCTCATGACGAGACAAAGCGAGTCCTGAAAGAGGTTCACGAAGGGGAATGTGGCGACCAAACCGGGGGAAAACGCTAGCAAAAAAGATCCTCCGCTATGGATACTACTGGCCGACCGTGAATCGGGACGCTGCAGACTATGCAAGGAAATGTGACAAGTGTCAAAGATATGCGAAAATCCCGAGGATCCATCGACGGAACTCACGCAAATGGTTAGTCCCTGGCCATTTGCAATCTGGGGAATCGACATAATCGGCTCTTTGCCTATAACCAAAGGTGGTGCGAAATACGCGATAGTTGCAGTCGACTATTTCACAAAATGGGCTGAGGCAGAACCCTTGGCCACAATCACCTCTAAAAAGGTCATTAACTTCGTTGTACGAAGCATTATATGCCGCTTTGTCTTCCTCGCACCATCATTACAAACAACGGGACGCAATTTGAAAGCAGAGAGTTCAAAGAGTTATGTTTAAAGTATGGCATCAAGAAGAAGTTCGCCGCCGTTGCACACCCAAAAGCTAACAGACAAGTCGAGGCCGTTAATAAAATAATCAAGTCAATACTGAAGAAGCGTCTGGAGAAAGTCGGAGGCAAGTGGGTAGATGAACTCTCGACGGCATTATGGGCTTATAGAACTACCCACAAGTCCGCGACCGGCCACACTCCATTTGCCTTGGCATACGTCTCTGAAGCCGTTATAACCGTGGAACTTGAAGTTCCATCGCACCGGGTGACATATTATGATCCCAAGACGAATCAGGACCTCTTGTTGGAATCACTAGATTGTATCGATGAAAAACGCGAAGAGGCCGAATTAAGGGCCACAGCACATAGGCACCGAGTCAAGCGTTACTACGACGGAAGAGTCCGCCCAAGGATATTTGATGTGGGTGATCTCGTTTTGAAACGAGTTTTCCCAGTACCTTCGCGTATGAATCCCAGCTGGGAAGGTCCGTACGTCATTGAACGGAAGCTTGGAGAGGGAACGTTCAAGCTAGCGACCGTTGATGGCATGACACTCCCCCAAGCGTGGAATAGTGAAATTTTGCGGCATTATTACATTTAGCATGTTTTCTTTCTTGTTTTAGGCACTGGTATTTCCTATATGTTTTCGTTCAGTCGCAACTTAGTTTCTTTTTAACTATGTAATCAAGCAGTTTAGTTGTTTTTCATTAATAAAGGCTTGACGCAGTATTTTCCTCGAATTACTAATGTTTCTATATTTCGTAGTCGGGTGATGAATTACTAGAACTACATTATCCTGTACGGTGCACAAACTAGTATAAACGATTTCAAATCTCCGAATCCCCAGAGCGCGGATCGGAGTACTCTAAGTCCCTAGAGCGCGGACTAGAGTATAAACGATTTCAAATCTCCGAATCCCCAGAGCACGGACTGGAGTACTCTAAGTCCCTAGAGCACGGACTAGAGTATAAACGATTTCAAATCTCCGAATCCCCAGAGCACGGACCGGAGTACTCTAAGTCCCCAGACCGCGGAATAGAGTATAAACGATTTCAAATCTCCGAATCCCCAGAGCGCGGACCGGAGTACTCTAAGTCCCCAGAGCGCGGACTAGAGTATAAATGATTTCAAATCTCCGAATCCCCAGAGCGCGGATCGGAGTACTCTAAGTCCCCAGAGCGCGGACTAGAGTATAAATGATTTCAAATCTCCGAATCCACAAAGCGCGGACCAGAGTACTCTAAGTCCCTAGAGCGCGGAATAGAGTATAAACGATTTCAAATCTCCAAATCCTCAGAGCGCGGACCGGAGTACTCTAAGTCCCCAGAGCGCGGACTAGAGTATAAACGATTTCAAATCTCTGAATCCCCAGAGCGCGGACCGGAGTACTCTAAGTCCCCAGAGCGCGGACGAGAGTATAAACGATTTCAAACCTCCAAATCCCCAGAGCGCGGACCGGAGTACTCTAAGTCCCCAGAGCGCGAACTAGAGAATAAACGATCTCAAATCTCCGAATCCTCTGAACGCGGATCAACTTACTCTAAATCCATGGAGCGCAGATTTGGAAGAAAGTCCAAGTACTCGAGAGATGTGGAACAAGAAGTATGCCACGTCTGGAAATGTTTGAACAAACACGAGAGTGGACTGGGAGATAATGCAACTCATAAGAACTTGAGTTATGATTACAGTTAGTCAGCGAACCAAAGAAAAGCAAGAGAGTCATTCAAACGAAAAAGAAACTAAACTTCATTCAATAGTTCAAAATGGGGTTACACGGTTACTCCTACAAAACTCAGAGTTAAGAACCTACCTATACAAACTACAAGCTACAAAAGATAAAAGCAACTACAAGACTTAAGCAAGAAGCTCGTTGAACGAGTGTATCGATCATTTCTTCGGTTTCTTCTTCTTGTCTTCCTTTGTTTTTTCCGACGACTCCTCTCCCTCGCGCTTTTTCTTGGATTTCTTGCTCACTAAAGAAGCGGAGTCAGGAGTAGGAGACGGAACATCCAGTGGTTTAAACCTACCCAGGAGAATGATTTTCAAAGGTCTGTTCCGCGGGTCGGTAAGTTCCAGTATCTCAGTTTCGACTTTGACCTCGACCTTTTCTTCTCCTCTTCGGCGAGGCGTTCCTTCGTGCTCATCTTTGAGGTATTCTCAGAGGCGCCAGTGATTTCGATTTCATCACTTCCTTCGGCAGGAGACGAAGTGTCAAGCTTGTCATCATCTAGCGCCCCGATCACTTGAGCGTCAGGGCCAGGAGTTACTCCCGCGTGAGCAACATCGCTTGTTTTCTCTGCCTCCTCCTTGGCGTCATCGCTCCTCGGAGTTGGCTCGGGATCAGAGCAGCCTGCACGAAAGCATAAAAAATGGACATTAGAATGAATAAATGCTGGAAAATAACAAGATCTTTTGACTTCTAGAAAAGAAGAGTTTCTTACCGGGTTCTGGTTGGCTATCGGTTGCGCGTGGGGTTTCACCCTCCAGGATAAGAGATAGCACGTGAATGCCAAGCCCGGGATCTTCAGGATCATAGCCGGCATGCTGCTCGAACAAGTCAAGTGTCGGCCGACCGGCCGGTTGAGCAGCGGGAGGAGCAGCAATATGAGGAGCCGTAGTCTCAGCCCCAGACGGGCCAGCTTCATCACTTTTCTCTTTTGGAAGGGGAGAGCCTTTGTTGTAAAGCGCCAAAGCTGCGGATAAATCCGCTGGCTCATTCCCCTTAAGAAACTCCTTCACCAAGGCATCCTCATCGACCTCTTCAGAGCCCGACTCGATTTTCCTAATCTTCACTAAAGTCTCCCAGGCCTCAGCTAGGGATTCGAGATAGCCCTCGCCCAAGGATTTTAAGTCACGATGCATAAGGACGCGGGCTCCATACTCAGCGATCAACGGGTCAAACATGCATTTGACCTCTTCCCTGCCGGCTTCTGCGGCCGCCTCGAGGCGAGAATCAATCTCCTCCGCAGCTTTTCTTTTGCCCTCCTCACGGGCTTCATCCTTCATTTTTTCAACCCCAGCAAGTTCATCATCGAGCTTCGTTTTCAGGAGCCGAGTAGCAACGATTTCATCGCAGTATCATTGTGACTCTTCTTGAGCAGCTACTTTGTCCTCTTTCTCCTTGGAAAGTAATTCCTTCAACTCTTTGACTTGTAAAGCGAGCGCGTCCCTTTCTTTTTGAATGGAATCTTTTTCTAGCGCAAGGGCACCGCTACGCTGGACTGCTTCATCAAGTTCCTTCTTGTGAGCCACCTCTAAACGAGCGACTGCCTCAGCAGTATCTTTTGCGCTTTGCTCAGCGGCTTCCAGCTTCGACTTGTACGAAGCGAGCTCCTTGTCTTGGTGCTTGATGATGTTCTTGTCACAACCAGCTTCCAATTTTAGACGATCAATCTCATATTGTCGCTCAATAGACACCTCCAAGATCTTTTCAACCAAGTGAACAAACGCGTCATGTTGAACATAGACGTCGTTGTTACAGGCAATGGCACTCTGCATCACGTGCCCAGGGATATGGTGAATAGCCAGGAGGAATTTCAGACCATCAAAACAAATTTTTGGAAATTTGGCCTTAAGATCGACCATCTTTTCCGCTACAGTCGGGTCAACCGCGGGAGTAGGGGGAGGAAGCTTTGGAAGTTCTGCTCTTTTTCGTTGCTCCCGAATTTGCCTTGTGCTCGACGAACCAGAGTGTTGTTCTCGAGGAGCATCGGGTTGGTACCCCTTCTGTGAAGACTTCTCTCTATCCGGCTCAGATGGAGGAAGAGGATCACGGGACTGTGAAGATTGGGAGTATGCCTTCTTACGATAAGGCGAAGCGCGGGGACGGTTGTCTCTATCTTCATAATCTTCTCTGTCCCTACGTCTGCCTGAACCTGAATCCCGTCCGTGATGATGAAATATCGAAGAACCATGAAGGCGATCGAATCCGTGAGAGCGCCCCATGTCACCTACAAAGAATAGAGATAACAACGAGTTAAGAAAGATCCGGGAAACAAGAAAAAACTTGAAGTGTATGATGGAATGCGTATGTGCGTGTGTGTCCTAGTGTTCCCCCCGACGGACCAGTTCTTTTATCTTTCCTAATCGGAGTATTGTCTCCCTGGACTGGGAGTTGAACTCCCGCATTGCCTCTAGCGGGCGAAGAAAACTTGAGGGCTTCAAAATCGTCAAACCCATAATTAAGTATATCGTCGGGGATGGAAAAATTCGACAAACCCCTTAGAGAACTCTCCAGGTGCTGTGAGGAAGCCTCTTTCTCTGGCGGGATAGGCATATCTTTTGAAGTGCCGCCGACTTTATCCTTCCGAATATTGTATTTTAACCTCTTCTTTCCCTTCGAAGGGGAGGATGACGTTTCAATGTCATGAACTTCGACCACCGGATTCCAAGCGGGGCCCACATTCTCGCCTTGGGTCTCAGGAGCTTCGTCCTCTTTGCGCTCACCTCCTTCGTGCGTATCGGGAGTGCGGCGTGATGACGATCTGGCTTGTTTTTTCCCTTTACCGGATGCTGGCTTGGGAATGGAGACGCCCTCCGGGAGGCTAATCCGACGACCTGGGGCTAGCAAGCCGAACCTTGACAATGATTCATTCGAAATGATGGTTCAGATGTCGCGTTCCTCGGCAGGAAGAGCTCTAATGGCCTCAACGGCCTCAGAATATCCTCGGCCCTCCGGACGCGGGTTGATACCTGAAAAGACGGAACGAGAAGTTAGAAAAAAAAAAGCACGACTCCAATTAAACGCGAACGATGGCTCAGCAAAGAGACTTACTGCCTTCAACCCATCTCCTCGCAAAACCAGGGGGGCAACGCACGTAGAACCATTCCTGTTTGTACAGGGCGAATTTACTGCATGCTCCTGTCAGGATTTGGCATTTGTGGTACGGCTCGAGGAACATGAAGGAAGGGCTATCTTTCCGTTTCTTGATCATATAGATGTATCTGATGTCGCCAGAGGTTGGAGGTCTAGAGAAGACGGCCATGAAGAGTAGATAGGTCCCATATAGAAACGCGTGACCGTTCGGATGCAGCTGCGACGGATTAATGTCGATGTACTGCAACACGTCCTGGAGGAATAAATTAAACGGAGGCACGCTGCCCATCCAACACATGAACTTGTTGCAGGTGGTATATCTGACTGGGGGCAGGTGAGGACGATCGTGTCGCGAAGGGACCAACACATCGGCGAAAGGAATCCCGTGAATGGAGCATATCCGTCGAAGTGACTCTTCATTAATCTTCGAAGCTTGTGAATCGATCGGATTGTCTAAAAGAATTGTTGCCTCCAAGGCATCGGGTGCTAAGTTATGGGTAGGGGAAGTCGATGGATTTGAAATATCAGCGGCTCCTTGCCTTGATGACGGCCCAGGCCTGTCAGATATGGTGGCGGAGCAAGACTTCATAGACATCCCCAATAAATAATGAATCTGTTTAAGTGCCTGCGAGAACTATACTTGAAAAACGTTGAACGTTAGAGTTAACAACACGAATATTCCCCCCACGTGATGTGTGAACTAGTGCAAGCAATCGTGTACAAGCAATAAGAATCTAGAGATTTCAAAGATATAAAAATGAGCTTCGAATCGTCGCCTTCAAAGACCGTCATCGCTGACCGTCTCAAAAAGCCCGCCTTGTGGTGATTACAGTTTCAAATTCAGAAAACGAATGTTAATCTAAGTTCAGATTTATGTCTACTAAAGCTAGGGAGTTAATGATCCGGGTCAGTTTCATGTGATAGTGTGCTTAGGTCCAAGTCCTTGTTTTGCTATATGAATAGGCAAGGTTAATGAGTGTTCGGCCTAGTTCCTGCTCGGCTAAAGGTATTGTTCGGCATGTTCGGTTAAGTTTTGTCCGACCAAGACAGGTTTCAGCATTCACAAACGTTCGGCATTCATGTGGTTCGGCATCTGTGTTGTTCGGCATTTGTATTGATCGGCATTTATATATTGTTCGGCATTTATGGTGTTCGGCGTTTGTGTTGTTCGGCATTTATGATGTTCGGCGTTTGTATTGTTCGGCATTTATATTGTTAGGCATTTATGTTGTTTGGCATTTATACTGTTCGGCACCCATGGTGACTCGGCATTTGTGACTGTTCGAAAAAGCATCATTCGGCCAAAATCTTGTTCGGCCGGGACCACATTCGACATCCTATTTGGCTCATACTCCCTCCACATCCTTCCATTGCACTACCCGGCATATGACGAATCGTGTCGAGCTAAGGTTGCGCCGAGCGCCAACGCTCGAACACACCGTCCTCTACAGCGACCTCATTCCTCCTTTTTCTTCCTCCATCCACACCGAACCACGAGGACGAATCGTTTGGTGAGTCACACCAAACCATCCTGTTCGGCATTCTAACCAACTCCTACCTTCCTCCACATCATCTGGCCCTAAAAATCCACACAACACCTATCAATTTACGAACTCGAGTTTCGTGTTGAAACCCCTTTGTGGATTTAGTTAGAGGGATTGTTACCTAGTTAATAGATCACGACTTGGAGAAGTTTGGAGTTGAGGCCGCGGTTTTGATTAGCGCCGAATAGGTTAGGAAGAGTTGTTAAGTCTTTGAAGGTTGTTAACAGGCGAGTTTCTCGAAAACAAGATAGGAGAAGTGAGTGTGAAAAGAGAAGGAGGAAGAAGGCCTCGACTTTTATAGGACAGAAGGAGAAGTCGAAAAGGCTATACCCGGTGGAACCAGTCAAAGCCACAGTGTTCGGCATCGGAATACATAGTCGTTCGGCATGAGGAGCGTTCGGTTTCGACTGCTTCGTTCGGCATCTATACCACGCTCGTCATACAGCTCCACCACTGATATTCTCAAGAAAGCGTCTCCAAGGAGAGTTAACCTAGATTCGAAGCGAAGTACGGGGGATATGCAATTCAAAGCGTATCACGATTCATCCACGTAATACACTTTGGGGGGCAAGTGTTTCCTGGAGATTTGACCAGGCAACTAGTGCTCGGCATCAGGTAGCACTCGGCATCTCATAGTACTCGGCGTAGTACTCGGCATCCATGGTACTCGACATCAAGGAGTACTCGGCATCTCATAGTACTCGGCATCCATGGTACTCGGCATCAAGGAGTACTCGGCATCTCATAGTACTCGGCGTAGTACTCGGCATCTTGAAGTACTCGGCGTAGCGCTCGGCATCAGGTAGTACTCGACATCTAGAAGTACTCGGCATAGCGCTCGACATCCAGTGGAACTCGGCATCTAGGAGTACTCGGCGTAGTACTCAGCATCCAGTGGAACTCGGCAACAGGAGTACTCGGCATAGTACTCGGCATCCAGTGGAACTTGGCAACATGAGTACTCGTCGTAGTACTCCGCATCCAGTGGTGTTCGGCATTGGAAGGCGTTCGGCATATATTACTGCTCGACATGGCAGTATCGTTCGGCCGGAAGGCACATTAGGCCAAGGAGGATCATTCGGCCAGAGGGATCGTTCGGCCAGAGAGCATTGTTCGGCCAAGCACATCAGACATACCGTTCGGCTTCGACTAACAACCATTCCATCCCACACACCAAACATACCGTTCGACATAGAAAGGGTGGTTCAGCATCATTGTGTTCGGCCTACCTGGTTCGGCATACAGCGACCACTATACTTGGGCTAGAGTGTTCGGCCCCCAAGCCCACTTGGGAAGTCAAGCACATCTTTGTCTATAAATAGAGGGGCAGGGTCACAGTGAAAAGGGATCTTTTTTGGAGAACACGGGGAGACTCTGCCATTTTTGAGACTCATCTTCTCTACTTAACAACTTCATTCAAGCATTTGATTCACGAATTGTATTTGTAATCAACCATTAAGAAGATCAATAAAGTTTAACCTCAAAGTGGACGTAGGAAATTACGCTGAACCACTATAAATTTGGTGTTCTTACTTTCTGCATTTAAATTAGCATTCTCTTCCTTGTTTAATTTATCGACATCACTTATATCTCTACACAATCTTTCTCTACGAGGTTAGTGACCAATTTTGGTGCTAACAGGAATTTAGGCGATGAATCTTCAATTTGTTATGAGGTAGCATGAATTATCGACTTAGTAATAACCTGAGGCTATTAAGTGTAAGGCACACTTAGTAGGTCGTTTGTCATCCTTATGCGATTAAAAGATTCTGAACTTGAGCAAACCATGAGTATTTTTGCTAGTTATTGAATACTGTTAAGTATTGCTATGCGATTGTTTCTTTTATTGCTCGTGTTGGAATTTCGTGGACGAAATATTCTAAGTGGGAGAGAATGTAACGACTCAGAATTTTGGACACTTCATATTTAAATATTTGAATCTTCGATCAAATGTTATTAAAATGATTTAATAAGCATTTTAACCCCCTTTTAAGTCATAACTAATGATGGTAAACTTGTTTTAGAAAAATGTTAACAAAAATATACACTTTCGAAAAATATCGATAATATGATCGAAAATCGTTTTATTGATAAACAGCTATTTTATCAACGGAATTTGTTAAATTTTTTACACATGTCTAATTAATCACTAAGGAGTTAATTAGAAACTAAAAATATTTTTATGTTTATGGCCAACTAAATAGGAAAATGAGCAAAAATGGAAATAATTAACTCTTAAGCTAATATCTAATAAACACATTAGCCACTAATTAAACACTATCCTCTTCATAAAGCATGGAAGGTTCTAGAAAGTTCTATTAGGATAAGAGATGATATTATGGTAAGGGTATAATACTAATTAGCCTAAATGAGAAGTGACATAAAGTAAAAGTAAGCATAAATGGAAATGCTTAAGTATTAAGCAAATGATAAAGTAGATGTGATGGGAGGTAAGCCTTCCAAGGGAGGTGAGAGTAAGCTTATGCTTCACCATTTAAAAGCTATAAATAGAGGGTAGTCGTTCATTTAATAATCACAAATAAATTTCTAAGCTTGAAATGAAGTAGGAGGATTGAAAATGGCAGAAGTGCTTAAGCACTAATCCACTAATTACTCTCTAACTTTTTCAAAAGTTAACCAAATCTTCTCTAATCTCTTTTAAACTTGGCTTTGGGCTTATGACATCATGGGAAGTATTATTAGCAAGTAATAAGTGTGAGGAGGTAAGAGGAAGAGAGGGATCCACGATGGGCCGTGAGCATGGAGAAGGAAGAAGAAGGTGGTGGCTTTGGTTAGGAAGTGCTAAAGGTTGGACCTTTATGCTTGTGTTGATGGAAGGAGGTGGTTCTTTGGTTGGCTTGGGTTAGGCATGGATCTAAGTGAGTTAAATCACTATCTTGTTTGTATATATTATGTATATATATGTTGTGTGCAAATTATAAAGTTAAAGTAACAATAACTAAGTAAAGTTATAAACTTTGGACTCTCTTGCTTATGAGCAAATGATAACTTTATATTTTATAACCTCACTTCTATTACCCTCTTAAATGTGTGGTGTGGCGTTGACTTGATGTTTAAATGGTTATTTAACTTGTATGTTAAATTGAAGTAAGTTTGAAAGTGTTTGAAACGAGAATGGTCGTTATAAGTGTACTTCAGAATCCTTTGTTTTCGCGAATTTTTATAAATAAATGGAAAGATATTCTTAAGTATTTCTTTCCATGGTTTTAAGTACCCTAATGGTATTACTTACTATAGAAATTACAAGTCTTAAATCATTTTTTTAAGTGGTTAAAACTAGACGCAAAGATTGTGCTTTTAATGTTATTTTAACAAGAACTTTTAATAGCACTTATAAATGCTGTGGTAAGTCACTTATGGTTTTAAGTGTTTAAAATGCGATGTTTTGGCTAGTTTTTCGTGATTTAAATGGTTTCTAAATTCTTTTATGTATAAATTCTTTTGATGGAATTTCTTATAATATGTATTTGAATATGAAAAAAAGATGGAAGTTTAAATACAGTCTTAATGATTATTTATGAATTTTGGAAGTAAAGTGCTGCAAAATGTAAAGCATGTTTTTAATCAAACTTCTAAATTAGTTATTTTCAAGTAACATTTTACATAGACATTTAAAACCTATTTATAGTATATCAAAAGGATTATTCTATACAATATATATATATATATATATATATATATAAGTTTTGACAAAGGTGATTGACTAGGCTTAACACTAATAAGCCGACGAGTAAACTTGTCAGTTTGTGAGACCCAATAATGAGGTGTCTAGGCAACACTTGGAGCAACCAGTGCCTAAACTTACCCGGCTTCACTCTTGAATGAGGAACAGTGTAAGTTGAAATGTCGAAAACGTATTAACCTTGTTGTTCACTTACTTGTTTAAGAAAAGGTAATTAACTTTGCTTAACTCTAAAAGCCGACAAGGTAGGTTTATCTATTACTGAGAGTTAATGATTGATGTCAAGTAGGGACAAAGCAATAGAGCTACTACTATTCCGAATGACTGCATGGCTTTAGGGAACTTTGTGGCTCCAATATAACAATAATACTACTAACTTATAGGCACTTTAGGAATTACACATCAATTAGTAGAATACTATCCTTTGAAAAACGAGAATTCTCATTACTCTTCAAGGTATAAGTTTTTAAATCTCTGGCATAGTATTTTAGGAAATGACTTTAGAATTAAAGCTAGATAGGCTTAGGGATCTTTTGCTAAAGCCTACTAATCTACCATTACCAGATAGTTCTTTGACTTTGTACTTATACTGAATGAAATTTTGAGTAGTCTATTCATTAGATGAGATCCAGACAAGATTTTGATTGTATTCTTGATTTGATGGATTTTGAATTTCCTTGTTTCTTTTCTTAATGATTTCTTAAATGATTTTTTTAATTTCTATGAGTTCTTGAATTCTTTGTTTCTTTACTAAATTTCCATGATGATCTGTAGAATCTTCATTGAATTTCTGACTTTGTACTTGTATTAAAAAAAAAATTGAGCAGTTTGTTTGACAGATGGGATCCCAGTAAATTTCTAATTACATTCCTGAATTCATGAATTCTCGTTTTCTTCTAATAATGATTTCTTAATAAATTTCTGGTTGATTCTTATGATGATTTATGGATCTCATATTCTTGGTTTCCTACTGAGATTATTTGTGATGATTCCTTATTGGACTTTTGGTTTTGTGAATCCTAAATTTTCTTATTGATTTTTATGATGATTGATGAATTCCATATTTTTGGCTTCTTAATTCAATTTTTACGATAATCTCTTATTGAATTTCTGGTTTCATGAATTCTAAAATTTCCTCATTGACTTTTATGATGATTTGTGAATTTCATACACTTGGTTTCCCCATTAGATTTTCATGATGATTTCTTATTGATCTCCTATTTTTATGAATTCTTGATTTCTTTATTGAATTCTCATGATGAGTTATGGATTTCCCATTGAATTTTTGAATTTATAAATTTTCTGGATAAGTTTTGAGATTTTGTACCCAGGTTTATTTGAAAATTTAACGTTTTAATAGCAATATAAGATAGGAATTCCTGGAAAACTGTTTCTTATCAAGTAGACTTTATTTAGAAGATGATGGTAAAAGGGAACAAGAGCCCTCTAATTTTCATACAACATCAATGTTTAATTATTTGTCAATATGTTAATGAATACAGTGCAGGGATAAAAATAAAATCATAACAAGGAAGCTGGGTAAAACTACCAAGAGTAAGATATTAATCCCCAATGGCTAAAGAAAACATAACCCAAGAGCAAAGGATTGGGAGTATGTGATGGCCTTTTGAGAAGGTTTATTTACTTAAAATTAACGATGGTAGACCAGGTGATATCGTTTCGTATTTTAATTATTGGTATAGAAAAGATCTGGTCATGTAATTATTTGAATGCTCTACCCAATAAAATTACTATATAATGTCTTGAATTATAAAGTTACGCTTCAAGGTCTCATAATAAGGTTATGACCCTAATAGGAGTTATTTTGCAGGAGCCAAAGAAAGAAATTCTTTAGAGTATTTTTCCTAAAGAACAAAAGCTTCTTTCATACCGGGAAGGGGGGGAGGGGGCTAAATGTTATCCATAAAATATTCTCAAGAGTGAAAGTATGAAAGAAGGAGCAAGAACATTAGTAAGGGTCATAAGGCATTAAAATGGTCTCCGAAAATATTAAATAAAACTTTCAACAAGAAGAAGATAACATCCGCAAAGCCTTTTGAAGAGGCCAAAAGGATGCTCCAGTACTATTTTGTACAAGCAAAGAGCTTTCGAAGAGGTCAAAAGGTACCTTTCGAAGAAAATGGATAACATGTTTTCAGCTTACGAAGAGGTTGGAAGGTACCTTTCAAAGGCAATAAATAGTATGTTTTCCACATAAGTGCTGAGCCATTCAAAACGATTGGTTTCGTCTTCTTCTACCTTCATTAGAAGAACATATGGCCAAAACAACCCTTTTGTAAGCATATATTAGCCTTTCGTATTGGTTAAAGCCATCCTCGCTTATGAAGAAAGAATTATATGAGTTCAACATAACGTCCTCCAGCATACTAAACATAAGGTTCCGCACCAGTAAGATAGAGCGCTTTCGAATGATGTCCTGCAGCTAATTTCTTAACAGTGTTTTGACTCATTCGGAACTCACAAAGCGTATGTTTCGACAGCAACAAAAGCCCACACCCATTTCAATTTATAGGACATATTTTAGCTAAGCAAGGAACGCATCTATACACCTTTCGACAATGTCGAAAGTAATCAAGCAATACATTTCGATGAAGTCAAAAGCGACCAAACAATATACTTTCCGACGAAGTCAAAAGGAATGAAGCAAGATAGAAGGAAGCCCAATCTTCAGCGGCGGTGGAAGGTCAGCCACATAGCCCTCTCGACCAAGTCAAAAGCAATGATTCAAGTGAGGCGCACAAAAGAGGGGAAGCAAACCTCCGACCGTGTCGAAAGCAAGGGGTCGAAAGGTACTGACTCACACCTATAAATAAGACCCTAAGGGTATGTATTAGGGGATCTGATTTCTTTCACTTCTCACTTGTATTTTTCTAAAAGTTGGTAAACCCTAATTTAAAATTCAAATTGGGGATTTAGTCAGTCTGTATATTTTTAGTTTAATAAAGAAAAGATAACGATGAATTTGATTATATATCGGTTTGAGTTTCCTATTGCATTTAATTATGACCATCTGATGTTGACCTAGTCGAAAGATTACCCATCGAGTGAGATAAAACCCTTAACATTCATATATCCGTTGAGTATTAACTCAAGACCACAAGATAATAGGAGCTCATTCTTTCGACGAAGTCGAAACCCGATCAATTCAACCTATTTCCCTTAATAGCTAAGTCCAAATCTTTTTCCACCTTAATTACTTCGAAAGAGGGTTCCGACATAGTCATAAACCAAACCATTCGAAAGGAATATCCGAATAGAAGCTAGCCATTCGACCATGTCGAAAGGTATTGAAGAGGTGTTTTTAACTATCTTTACATACTCGAAGAGTGTAAGCTACTCTCACTTGTTCGAAAGGAGGTTTCGAAGGAATCACTTAAACTTCAAACTCCACATTGAGGTGTTGACAAGTTTTCTTGTTAACAGATGGATAGCCCCAACACTTGTGTCGATTTGAAATGACTAAAGCAGGATGGCTTGACAAGGCCAATGAGGAAGCTACCTCTAGCGGACATCTGTTCTTCGATTTTCTTTTTGGACTTGGTCCATACTATTACTTTTGATGTTGATTTCGATTAGTGCACCTTGATTTGGGATAACCTCCCTTTGACTCGATATGGGATGGATGGACACGGTGGGCGGTCGTGGCTACGATGTGTTACCACCAGCCCTGCAACCCAAACTGGTAGTATCCTACCTTGGGCATTGCCTCACATGAATTGTCATACTTTTATCCTTATACGAGACCACTATGAGTTTGGTTTAATGTTGTTGTATCACGGTGCATCCCCTACCTTCGACGTGCTACTGGGGCATTATATGCAAATTGTATGACAAAGCTTAGAAATGCGTTAAAGGGGATTAATGTAAAAGACTTAACGCTAGAAAAAATATTTATTTTATGATTAGATATTACATATATAATGTATTCTACTATATATAGATATTTTAACGGATCCTTAAGAGATGGAAAATCCCGTAACATCTCTAGAGTTATTGCACGCACGTTGTACACTGGATAAGAGATGTAAAACCCCGCAAACATCTTTGATGCTATTACACTTATGTTATACGTGATATTGATTTGACTCACATAAGAATATTTAGTTCTGACTCGAGTGTATTGTTTTACTTTATGCTCGGGTCAGTCCTGAGTTTTCAGTGCATTGAAGATCATTTATTTTGGAGGACGAAGACGAAGATTTAGTATATTCTTAGGGGGAATTAATTTAAAGGACAAAATTTTGTATATTTTTAGCCTCAAGGACACGACCTCAATATTTTAACCACAAGGACAAACATTCTCCTAAAAATTATTCATAAGGACAAACATTCTTTTAAAATTATTCATAAGGACAAGCATTCTTTCAAAACTGCTACCGAACTGAAAACTGATACCTAAAAAATGCTTCCGATAACTACAAACCGATACCTAAAAACTGTAAAAACTGATACCTAAAGAAAGTTGTCCTTCAGGCTAAAATACTAAAGATCTGTCCTTAAGGCTAAAATGTTGAGAAATTTTGTCCTTGACAATAATTTCCTGTTATTATTACTAGTATTATTGCGCATCATGTTGTTCTGCTGCATTATTCTATTATTCTGTTGTATATATAACTCTGTTAAATGTTGTATAAATTATAATCAAGTGTATAGTACAAACAGCTTCATGAACTGTTTATTTGATTATTATATTTTGTCATTCCGCTGCAAGATTTTGTGTTTATTTTCTTCTTTTCTTATTCTTCTTAATTAACCACATTGATTATCTGTGTTTCGGGTTGTTTTAAGTGGACATGTGTGGTTTATTGTCGATTTAAACCTCTCGAAATGCGGGTCGTCATAAAATCAATTATGTCATTCTCTCAAAATCACTTATGAAATATAACACATTATACTTTAGTTATCTACTATGTCAATCAACTCTCTCTAATGCTGATAAACTATTTTATCACATGGATCATTTCAGAGTATGTCTCTCGACTTGTAGTGAGCTCTAAGTTCTGTTACAAATTATATCATGACATTGTTATCATATAACAATTTTATGGGATTCTCAAAATTTGGAATCACCCTCAGCTCAGTTATATATTTGTACATTTATATTTATATACACTGCTTTTATTATGGTGCTATTCAAGACGTTGTACTTAGCCATTTTCATTGAATCAGCCACATTCTTTCATTTGGAACATTTCCAACTTAAAGATTTTTAACTTGAATTTTATTGTTATCATGTTATACTCAATATCATTTATGAAGTTTGAGTCTGAACACTACTTCATAATGAGTTCGTTGTTTCTGTAAACAATTCTGTATTATTTATAAATACTCGGACATCTGAAACCACCGTTTAGCGATATCTATTTGGATTTGATATTTGCTTCATGTATCAAATTCATAAACAAATTACAATGTCATAAACAACATAACATGTTGGATAATTCCTATTGCCAATGCATAAGGAATCCATCTTCCAAGTTCCGTATTAAACATTGTAATAAGGTGTCCATGCATATCGTTTTGGGACATTCCCAATATCTTTTATACTTATTATAAAAGAATCATTTACAAATCCAACGTCGAGTATTAAAACAACTAAGGCTGATTTTAACATAGTACATCGTTAAAATCAGCAATGTGTTGTTTACTTACAGTTTAGAAATATCTATGTACCTTTTAATATTCTTTCTTATGAATACAAGCTTCCTCTACATCTTGACTGATAATCAAACTATTTGATACATCTATCAAAACAGTTGTTCAATTTTGATGCATTTTAGAATAATACTTACATATCCATTCTCAGATCGTATCCGCAAACTCACAAACTAAATATCGCTCCCATTGACTTTAAGACACTTTGATTGTTATGTGCAAAAAGAATATTCTAAATCTATATTCGATACTTCATGTTTCAACATATATATACCAAACATAAAATCATACCGGACGATAATTTTATGAGTAAAATCCAAACCAATTTGAGCACATTGAATGGTGAATCTGTTATGTTAATTTCATTAATTGAAATTCACGGTAATATTCTTATCAATTTAGCTCACTATATTCCAGCTGCATTTTTCTTTCTCATTCATACACATTTGCAGCCAATGGATCATATCTATTCAGATACAACTATCAAAATTATGTTTTGATAATGTATTTGGAATGTACTTCGAATTTTCTCATCGTACCATATCATAGAGTCAATACACTTGATGGTTTAATTAAATAATAGAGGATTATTTATTATAGACATTGACAATAAACTCATAGTTTCTCTTTAGTACACAAGAATACTCATTAGACGTTCTAATGTATTTGTGTTCATTTAGGTTCCATCAATTTTATTTCATTCCTTGTAATCAGTTTTATCATTGGATCGTATCCAAATTCATTTTATACTAATAATTTATTAAGGAAATTCCTTCTCTACCAAGTTGGTATTCCTTGAAAAAACATTTGTTTCTTACTTCAACGGAATGGGCATTCATAAACATTTTATGAATTTCCTTATAAAATTGACTTTTCATTAGTTCACAATATATTTATGTTCACAACATAAATTAGTCATCCAATGAATATCGTTCCTAAAATTATCTTGGGACAATTCATACAAGATCCCTTACATACAATTATTACGTGTAGCCTTTCGACTTGCACAAGCTACAAACTACTTTGCTTAGGATATGTAGGGGTTTCTCATAAACCCTTATCTCATATTGTTTTGTAAATTATTCTTTGGATGATATTAATTTTAATCCTATGTAGTACTCTTACGTACACACTTTATAGAAAGAATTTTAACTCAACTTCACTTATCATTAATCGTACTTTGTGTGACGGCCCACCACCTCGATCCCTAGTATTCGACACTAATACATCCTCGGTATTCACATGCCGCAAATTCAAGTACCGGAGAGGGAGATTATCATGGGGTAAAATATAATAAAGACAGAAGACAGAAGAATAATAGAATCTCACATCGTATTTAACAACCTGTAATTATTTAGATAGTATATACAATCACTCTCAAAACGAGATATCAGAGTCATAATAAGTACTAACCCAGCTAGGATAGTTTTAACGGTCTATCCCTACAGGTGCTGGTAGATATGTAATAAAAATAAACTGGAAATTGATGGTAATATCAAAAAGGACCAAAGTGCTTCATGCTCTAAAATGCTGCAAATCGGTCAACTACTTAGCTGCCCGGGGAAATCAGGGCACCCAAAGTTTAAGGGAAAAACAAAATAAACTCTGGGTCAATCATGGGACTAGTGTGAGAAACTCAAAATATGCATTTGAAAAAGAAAAAATATCTCATAGGACCACGCCGCACATAAACCGGAATGATTTTTTACCTTATGATAACCAAAACATTTGCTACGCAAAAAATCATTTGATTTTATTTTTAATTAAATTCCTTTGAAAATATTTGCAAGTAAACTTATTAATCTTAGCCGAAATTGTTACCATTATTAAATTTCGGATATGCTAGGCTCTACAAACAAAACTCTTACAAGGCTCATTCGGAGAATGGATTTCATACAACGGAAGGTAAGGGACTACCTTTCGTACAATACATCTGTAGAGGAATGTACCAATGATACATAAACAATACTTCGCATCCAGCAAGACCGGTCTATCCCTATTTGGAACTCATACGTGGCTTGGGTAGAAACCGAATATGACATCAACCCGGTCGTAACCGACTTATCTGGGATCCCATAGC
Organism: Allium fistulosum; assembly: GCA_030737815.1. Classification (NCBI taxonomy): domain Eukaryota; kingdom Viridiplantae; phylum Streptophyta; class Magnoliopsida; order Asparagales; family Amaryllidaceae; genus Allium; species Allium fistulosum. Next base: position 393,544,717 of record CM060901.1, read on the forward strand.
ATACACCATATACTCGACATATATAGAGTAATATAGAAAGGTGATGACCATACCCTAATAGGTTCGACCCACTTAGCCTTGCAGCATAACTTGTTTAAGCTATTACCTAGTGATGAGGCCCGAGGTAGCGATTACCTTTCACATAGCACATTCCACATTGAATGCCACATTGCCATTCCATGACCACATAACTGATTTCTACAAACATATAACTCCTGAGCTCGTATGTCTCAGGAAAGGGTGTTAAGCTAAGAGAAGTTGTCTTCTCTGCCACCAAACAGATGATACGTTCATAGAGATCAATTTATGTAATTAGGAATGCAACATCAGACATTCGTCCATACACATTGTCTAGGAACAGGACAAACCAAAGGCACTCTCCTACCACATCCTGTCGGGAGTTACCCCTAGGATTAACAGTGAGAAGTCCTTGCATCGAAGATCTTAAATGAAGAACTACTGCCACATAATATAATATGGGAAATTTATCCCCGAGGGTCAGTGACAACTAGCCCTACATTCCATCTTCCAAATCATTTCCATGTCTTCACTTCGATTACGTAAACTAGTTCAAAGTGGACTTTGGATAGGAATCACCCAAATCCGACCACGGTTTCTTCAAACCAATCATCGATAAAACAATGTTAAGTGAATATGGAATTATTCTTTGATTGATTAATTTCTTTATCAAAATATCTTCTGGAGATATATATTTTTAAAACATTCTTTCCGGTATATATAGAATCATTAAACCTCTCTTATTAAATCCTTTGATTACTTAAAACCTTTTTAAAACTTAGAATAATTCGAAATCATTTCATCTCTTTCTTAGGAAAATATTTTCGAATCATTTCATTTAAGTCTTAACAATGATTTCTTAATTCAAACCCAAACTTTTGATTGAGTTATAACCACGTTATCTAGGATGTTAATCCAAAACCAACAAATATTAAGTGAGCAGAATCTATAGAAATCATCTAATCCTACTCAATATCAATCCCCGTATTCAATAAGTACTATGGGCGAAATTACGGTGAAATCACCATTTAAATTCCATGAATAGTACGAGTTCCCTCTTCGGGTTTTAACACTGAGTACCAGAAGATTATCTCCATAAAATTCAAGTTATTTATATTTGGAAAATCATATCCTTTATACTTTTGGAAATTTTGATCTGAGTAAATCAAAATTACTATCACCTCCGTTGAGCCAATCTGGATAGCTAGGGAGAGCAGGAAACTGGTTTTCCAAACCCAAGCCTAGACACTATCTCTCTGTCACCCATAAGGCGATCAAGTTTATTCATCGATTCTAAATTATTTAACTTTTAACCATTCAATAAATCCTTCAAAGCACCTTTAAAATACTTTATTAATCATTTAAAAACATTTATAAAAGATTTGGAAAAGAATGGTTGCATTTAAAACTATATTTTAAAAGTTATAGAAAAGTGCCGCGGAAAGTGCTTTTTAAGCTATATTGACCAAAATGACTTTTTATCATTTGGAAATTCATTTTTATAACTCAAATTACTTTTAAAACATTTTGAAATACTTTTAGAATTTATTTCATATTTTTAAACAATTTTTCAAAGAAATCATTTTATGGATTCTGAACTTCAAAACGGTGAATTTTCCAAAAACTTGTTTTACTTATATTTCAAAATCTACTCATCGAAATCTCGATTTTATTTCTTTGTTTGAAAACTATGGATATAATAGTTTGTAAAATCCTTATGTCGAAGAATTCTGAGCTATATTCCATTATATATACTCGTTTGATTTTTATGGCGTGAAATTGCGAACTGCCGTTACGAGACGTACCTATTTTTGATTCAATTTTCAATACCTTTCAAACTTCACCAAAACATTTTCATATGTTTATAAAACATTTCAAGCTCATTTTTATACTTTTGTAAAGAGGTTAAACATTCTATATATACACCAATTCATTCAATAAAGGAAAGTGATTTCCTTTGTGCTTATCGACGTGTATTACCATGACTTGCATACATATTCAACATTCATATTGAATAACCATCAACAACAATCATATTGTTAGCACCAAAATTGGTCACTGACCTCGTTGAGAAAGATTGTGTAGAGAGATAAATGAGGAAAGTAAATTTAAATAGAGAGCAATATGCTAAATTAAATGCAAAGACGAGAACACCAGATTTATAGTGGTTCGGCGTAACTGCCTACGTCCACTTTGAGGTTAATCTTTATTGCTTTACTTGATAATTGATTACAGATACAACCCGTACACCAATTACTTGAATGCAATGGCTAAGTAAAAAGGGTGAGTCTTGAAAGCGACAGAGTCTCCCCAGTGTTCTCGAAAAAATGGTCCATTTCACTGTGCCTCTGCCCCTCTATTTATAGACGAAGATGGGTTGGACTACCCTCTTGGGACTACAAGTGAGATACCTCGGCCCATGGTCTGTAAATGCCGAACGGCAAAGGCCGAGCCACATGTTCAAGCCGGTCGAGGCTCCTATGCCGAACGAAGCAGTGCGTTGCGCTAAGTGTGTAGGCCGAACAAGGCTAGAATGCCGAACGAGGTTGTATGCCGGTCGAGGCTTCCGATGCCGGTCGAGACTACTACCGAGCGATAATGAATGCCGAGCGAGGTTCATGCCGAACGAGGAGAGATGCCGAGCGACGCTTGGATGCCGATCGAGGACAGATGCCGAGCGACGGATGGATGCCGATGGAGGACAGATGTCGAGCGACGCTTGGATGCCGATCGAGGACAGATGCCGAGCGACGCTTGGATGCCGATCGAGGACAGATGCCGAGCGACGCTTGGATGCCGATCGAGGACAGATGCCGAGCGACGCTTGGATGACGATCGAGGACAGATGCCGAACGGCGCTTGGATGCCGACCGAGGACAAATGCCGAGCAATGCTTGGATGCCGATCAAAGACAGATGCCTAACGGCGCTTGGATGTCGATCGATGACAGATGCCGAGCGAGGTTTGGATGACGAACGAGGACAGATGTCGAGCGACGCTTGAATGCCGAACGAGGTTGGATGCCGAACGAAACTTGGATGCCGAACGGTATTGGACGCCGAACAAGGCCTGGATGCCGAACGACATTGGATGTCGAATGACACTTGGATGCCGAACGACCTTGACTTGAGCGGTTCTACTGGTTGATGCCTGTTTAGCTTCCTTCCTCTATAAAAGCTGATACTTCTTCTCCTTCTCCCTTTTACTCTTATTTCCACACCATCGTACTTACAAACTCGAGCCTTTCCAATCCCTCGCCAACACCTTTCCAACTCCTTTAATCCCCGAGTCTCCTTGGTTACGTCTCGATTGCCTTCCACAGCGAGCCCGAACAGATCTCTGCTTCCAATTCAAGTATCTCGCCAGATTCCTTTTCCTTCTTTTAGGTATGGAAACTTCGCATACCCGAATCTCTTTGATTAGAGACTTTGGATGAGACTCGGGTTATAATTTTCCCTCAAACTATAAGTAACGGAAGTCTCGTAGATTAAGAAGTTGGGTTTGAAGTTTAAACAGGCCCTAGGATTAAACGGAGTGGAAGTCGGAGGAAGGTGCTAGCCCGGTGAGATCCGATTAGGTTTGAGATGTCCGGATGCTGGTGGCATGTGAATTGAAGTGTGGGAGTAAAGGTGTAAGGTCGAGGTTGGGCTCAAACGCCGAGCGATGCGGCTCGATATGATCACGGGTCGGCATGACTCGTTCATGCCGACCGATGAAGAGGAAATACCAGAGTGAAGTCAGGGAGGTTGGAAGTAAGCGATTCGGTGTATCTGACTCATATGTTGGCCCAGAGAATGCCGAAAGGTGGACTTGGGCCGGACGACATTTCGACCGAGCGGGGTTGATGCCAAGCGACATTTAGGCCGGACAACATTTAGTTCGAGCAGGGTTGATGCCGAGCGACATTTAGACCGAACAACATTTAGGCCGAACGACATTTAGGCCGAGCGGCATTTAGGCCATGTGTTTCAAGTGTCGCTTGGTCTTGGCCTTTGATGAATAGACAACGACAGTCGAAATCATTCCAACTTGAACATAACCCTTGTTGAACTCACTTATTCCCCATGCCTATTCATATGACAAAAAACAAGGACAAGGACTTAAAAAAACCAGCATATCGAACTAATCCGGACTGATGACTCCCCAGTTTCAACAATTATAAGTCTGAATTCAAATCGATAAAAACAGATAATAGCCTCTAACATATAGTGCCAAGGTCCGAGTCCAAAACTGAAAAACATGATAGGGTAGGTTTTCGGAGATGGTCAGCGATGACGGTCTTCGAAGATGACAGTTCAAAGCTTAACTTTATATCATCAATTCTGCGACTTTTAATTTCTCAGCACTTATATTTGGATGTCCACACTAGTTCACACACCACACGGGGGAATACTTACGTTGTTAAGTCTAATGTTAATTGTTTTTCAAGTATAGTTCAAACAGGTGCTTTGTTGGATTTGATCTTCATTAGAGATGTCTAGAAAATCTAGCTCTGCTACGATCTCAGACGGACCTGGGCCATCCTCTTGACGAGAAGTGGTAGATACTTCGAATCCATCAACTACCCTGCTCAAAACTTACCGAGCGCTGCGATAGCATCCGTCGACTTAGCTACTGGCGCTCTGGAGGCAGCTATTTTCTTAGACGACCCAGCCGATTCACAGGCCTCAAGGATTAACGAGACTACACTCCGTCGGATATGCTCTATCCACGGAATCCCTTTCGATGATGTGTTAGTTCCTTTGGGGAGTGATTGTCCACATTTTCCCCCAGTCGGGTATACAGCTTGCAATAAGTTTATGTGCTTGGTCGGCAGCGTTCCACCCTTCAACTCCTTCCTTCGCGACTTATTGCAATATATCGAGATCGCTCCTTCACAACTGCCTCCGAACAGTCATGCTTTCTTATATGGGACTTGCATCCTCTTTATGAGTGTCTTCTCTAGGCTTCCGACTCCAGGCGATATCCGTTATATTTATCGCTTCAAGAGACGGTCAGATAGCCCGTCTTTCATATTTTTTGAGCCATATAGTAAATGCCAAATCCTGACTGGGGCATGGAGCAAATTCGCCCAGTACAAACAAGAGTGGTTCTATGTTCGTTGCCCTTCCAGTTTCGCTAGGAGATGGGTGGAAGGGAGTAAGTTCGTTTTCTAGATCAACACTTGAATTTGGCGGAATCTGCATCTTTTCTGACTCTTTTTCCACTTTTTTAGGTATCACTCCACGTCTCGAAGCTCCGGATACTCTGAAGTAGTGGCAACTATCCGAGCTCTCCTCGCAGAAGATCAGGACATCAAATCCCTCATTTCAAATGAGTCACTTACACAGTTTGGGCTGTTGGCAGAAGGTCGCCGGATAAGTCTTCCTCAGGGTGTTACCATACCCAGTCCTGCTGCTGGCAAAGGGAAAAGGCAGGCCGAGTCTTCAGTCGAGAACGCCCCTGACACACTAGAGGAGGGGGAGATTAAAGAAGCAGAAATGCCCGAAGTACAGAGCGAGAATATTAGTCCATCTCGGGGCCCGATAGTTGAAGTTCATGACATTGAAACGTCGTCTTCCCCTTCGAAGAGGAAGAAGAAACTGACGTGCAAGCTAAGGAAGGAAACTGTGGGCGGAACTTCTAAAGTTACCCTTATTCCAACGAAAAAAGAAACTTCCTCGCAGCACTTAGAAAGTTCTCTGAAGGTCCTGTCGAACCTTACCATCCCTGACGATTTACTCAACTACGGTTTTGACGATCCAGAGGCCCTCAAGCTTCATTCGCCCGCTAGAGGCGATACGGGAGTTCAAGCCCAAGTCCAGGGAGATAAAACTCCAATTAGTAAAGAAACTGGTCCGTCGGGGGGAAACACTAGGACACACACGGACACGCGCACTTCACTTCAATCTTAGCCGTCACCCTGATATTTTATAACTTGTCGTTATTCTCATTCTATGCAGGTGACATGGGACGCTCCCACGGATTCGATCGTCTTCACGGCTCATCCATCTTTCACCATTCTGGCCGGGATTCGGGCTCCGGCAAGCGCCACGATAAAGACGACTCCGGAGACCGAGACAACCGTCCCCGAGAGTGTACGTATCAAAAGAAATCTCACAGCCATTCTTCATACTCTTGCGATCCTCCTCCTCAAACAGAGCAAGGCAGAGAAAAGTCTTCGCAGAAGGGGTCTCAACCCGATGTTTCCCGAGATCAACATTCTGGTTCATCAAGCACATGGCAATCTCGGGAACATTGTAAGAGAACAGAACTTTCAAAACCTCCTCCCCCCGTTCCTGCAATAGACCCAACGATATCAGAGAAGCTGGCCGAGCTTAAAGCTAAATTTCCCAAAATCTGCTTTGACGGTCTGATGTTCCTTCCAGCAATTCATCACATTCTAGGGCATGTCAAGCAGAGTGACATCGCTTGCAACAACGACGTCTATGTTCAACATGACGCGTTTGTTCATTTAGTCGAAAAAGTCTCGGAAATCTCCGTTGAGCGTCAACAGGAAATTTACCGCTTGAAGCTTGAAGCTATCTTCGATAAAGACATTATCAAAAATCAGGATGAAGAGCTCGCTTCGTACAAGTCCAAGCTCGAGGCTGCAGAACAAAGTGCTAAGGAGACTGCGGAGGCCGTCACTCGTCTAGAGACGACTCATAAGAAGGAACTTGACGACGCGGTCCAACGCTGTGGGGCCCTGGCTTTAGAAAAAGATTCTATTCAAAAAGAAAGGGATGCACTCGCCCTGCGGGTTAAAGAGTTGAAGGAGCTACTCTCTAAGGAGAGGGAAGAGAAGATAGCTGCTCAAGAGGAGTCTCAACGATACTGCAACGAGATTGTCGATACTCGTCACTTGAAGGCAAAGCTCAACGATGAGCTTGCTATGGTCGGGACAATGAAGGATGAAGCCCATCAGGAGGGCAAGAGAATAGCTTCCGCGGAGATTGACTCTCGCCTTGAAGCGTCTGCAGAGGCCGATAGAGAGGAGATCAAGTGCATGTTCGACCCGCTGATAGCTGAATATAATGCTCGAGTTCTCATGCATTGGGACTTAACCTTTCTTGGCGAGGGCTACCTCGAATCTTTAGCCGAGGCATGGGAAACTCTAATAAACATTAGAAAGGTGGAATCGGGTGTCGAGGAGGTCGATGAAGATGCTTTAGTGAAAGAATTTCTCAAGGGGAACGAGCCTTTAGACTTGTCTGCAGCAATGGCCCTCTTTGGCAAAGGCTCTTCTCCACCAAAAGAGAAAAATGACATAGCTAGTTCATCTGGAATCGAAGCTGCGGCTCCTCCTTCTACTCAATCGGTCGATCGGTCAGCACTTGATCCATTCGAGCAACACGTTGGATATGATCCGAAAGACCCTAGCCTTGGAATTCACGTGCTATCCCCCATTCTAGAAGGCGAGACTCCTCGGACGGCTGAAAGCCAACAAGAAACCGGTACATAACTCTTCTTCTTAAAGTTCAAAGAACTGTAGTTTTCGGCGAGAGGCTATTGTGTCCTAACATTTATCTCTTGTGATTTTGCGCAGGCCGTTCTGACCCTGATCCGTCTCCAAGGAGCGATGACGCCAAGGAGAAGATGGGGAAAACAAGCGAAGCTACTCATGCGGGAGTAACCCCCGGTCTTGATGCTCAGGTGACTGGGGCGCTTGACGAGGATAAGTCTAGAACCTCGTCTCCCATTGAAGAGAGTTATGAAATTGAAATCACGGGCGCTTCTGAACATACCTCTAAATCGAGCATGAAGGAACAACTTGAGGAAGAGAAAAAGAAGAAAGTTGAGGTCAAGATCGAGTCTCAAGTAGTAGAACTTGACGATCCGTTGAACAGGCCTCTAAAAGTCATTCTTCCTGGCAGATCCAAACCACTGGATGTTCCTCCTCCCACTCCTGATACTATTTCCCTGGCGAGCAAAACGTCCAAGAGAAAGCGCGTGGGGGAGGAGTCGTCCGAACAAACGAAGGAAGACAAGAAACTAAAGAAACCAAAGAAGTAGCTACTACACCCGTTCAATGAGGGTTAGCTTAGATCATGTAACTACATTTTACTTATTTATTTTTGTAGTCAACGTAGACAGATTTTTGACTCCGGGTTTTGGAGGAGTAGTTGTATAACCCAATTTTGGATTAGTGAATAAAGTTTAGTTTCTTTGCCTTTCAAATGATTTCTGCTTTTTAGCTTTCTGTATAACTGTGGACGAAACTCAAGTTCTCGTGAGTTACAAAAATTCCCAATCCACTTTCACATTGCTTGGATATTCTTTGGAATTAGACATCTCTTGTTTCACATTTTTGGTACTTAGAATATCTTTTAATCCGCGTTCTGGGGACCAAGAGTAATCCGGTCCGCATTCAGGGGACTCGGAGTTTCAAGTCGTTTATACTCTAGTCTGCGCTCCGGGGACTTAGAGTACTCCAGTCTGCATTCAGGGGGCTCAGAGATTCAAGTCGTTTATACTCTAGTCCTCACTCTGGGGACTTAGAGTACTCCAGTCCGCATTCAGGGGGCTCGGAGATTCAAGTCGTTTATACTCTAGTCCGCACTCCAGGGACTTAGAGTACTCCAGTCCGCATTCATGGGACTGGGAGATTCAATTCGTTTATACTCTAGTCCGCGCTCCGGGGACTTAGAGTACTCCCGTCCGCATTCAGGGGACTCGAAGATTCAAGTCGTTTATACTCTAGTCCGCACTCCGGGGACTTAGAGTATTCCAGTCCACGTTCAGGGGACTTGGAGATTTAAGTCATTTATGCGAGTTCGTACGTCAGAAAAAATAATGTAACTCCAGTTGTTTATCACTAGACTATAAGGTTCAGAAACATCAATAATTCATAGAAAGGATGGCTTCAAGCCTTTATTAATGAAAACAAACTAAGTCTTCTGATTACATGCTTAAAAGGAAACTAAGAATCAATGGAATAAAAACATACGGGAAACAATTGCACCTAAAACAGGAAAGGAACAGGCTAAATATAATAACGTCGCAAATGTTCACTGTTTCACGCTCGGGGGAGTGTCATGCCATCAACGGTCGCTAGCTTGAAAGTTCCCTCTCCAAGCTTCTGTTCAACGACATATGGACCTTCCCAGTTGGGATTCATACGTGATGGTACGGAGAAAACTCGTTTCAAAATGAGATCACCCACATCAAAGATTCTTGGGTGGACCTTTTCGTTGTAATATCGCTTAACTCGGTGCATGTATGCTGCCGCCCTTAACTCGGCTTCTTCGCGTTTTTCATCAACGAAGTCCAGTTATTCCAACAAGAGATCATGATTCGTCCTTGGATCATAATGTGTTACCCGATGCGATGGAACTTCAAGCTCCACGGGTATAACAGCTTCTGAGCCGTATGCCAATGCGAATGGAGTGTGGCCAGTCGCGGACTTGTGGGTAGTTCTGTAAGCCCATAGCGATGTTGGAAGTTCATCTACCCACTTGCCTCCAGCCTTTTCCAAACGCTTCTTCAATATGGACTTGATTATTTTGTTCACGGCCTCAACTTGTCCATTAGCCTTCGGATGAGCAACGGCGGTGAACTTTTTCTCAATGTCATACTTTAAACAGAAATCTTTGAATTCTCTACTTTCAAATTGAGTTCCGTTGTCTGTAATGATGGTTCGCGGGAGGCCAAAGCGGCATATAATGTTTCATACAACGAAATTATTGACCTTCTTGGAGGTGATTGTGGCTAAAGGCTCTGCCTCGGCCCATTTTGTGAAGTAGTCGACTGCAACTATCGCATATTTTGCACCACCTTTGGATATAGGCAAAGAACCGATTATGTCGATTCCCCAGATTGCAAACGGCCAGGGACTAACCATTTGCGTGAGTTTCGTTGGTGGAGTTCTCGGGATTTTTGCGTATCTTTGACACTTGTCACATTTTATTACATAGTCTGCAGCATCCCGATTCACAGTTGGCCAATAGTACCCGTAGCGGAGGATCTTTTTTGCTAGTGTCTGCCCCCTAGTATGGTCACCACATTCTCCTTCGTGAACCTCCTCCAAGATCCGCTTTGTCTCATCATGGGCAATGCACCGCAGTAAGGGGACCGAGGACCCCCTTCGATACATTACTCCTCCCTGCATCACATATCGCGCGGCTTTGCGAATGACATGTCGTCTTTCGCTTCTTCTTTCGGGCAAAGTCCCGTTTAGCAGGTATTGTTTGAATGGGGTTATCCACGACTCCTTCTCGATTTCCGTTCCCAACACAAAATCGACTTCCATCACTTCTATGCTTGGAGCATGTAAGGTTTCGATGGGAACCAATCCCATTTGTTGTGCATCGCCAGTGCTTGCGAATTTGGCCAACGAGTCGGCTTCCTTGTTTTGTTCACGCGGGACATGCGAAATGTCATAATGTTCGAAGTTCGCCAATAGTTCCTGAACCAGAGCAAGGTACGGAGCAAGCTTTTGTCCCCTTGCTTGGTAGTCTCTTCACACTTGGTACACCACCAGCTGCGAGTCACAAAATATTTCAACTGATTGTAACCCGAGTTCACCAACGAGCTTTAAACCAGCAATCAATGCTTCATATTCTGCTTCATTATTCGTAGCCTGGAAATTGAGCTTCAAAGCATAACAAATCGATCTATTTTTTGGAGTCACAAGGACTACACCAGCCCCGGAGCAACGGTCGTTTGATGCCCCATCGGTGTACAATTTCCATTGAATGAGAGGAATGACACTGTGACCATCTGGTTCGTCTGATACAGTAAACTCAGCGATGAAATCTGCTAATGATTTCCCTTGTATGGCTCTTCGTGGCAGGTAGGTAATATTGAACTGACTCAATTCGATATTCCATTTTAACATCCTTCCAGAAGTTTCTGGTCGTTGGAGAACCTGTCGCAAGGGCTGATCGGTATAAATACTGACTGAGTGTGCTTGAAAGTATGGACGCAGCTTGCGTGATGCAATTACCAAGCAATAGGCCAATTTCTCAATTTTAGGATAATTTCTTTCTGTCCCCGTTAAACGTTTACTAACGTAATACACCGGCTTTTGAACTCGGTCCTCCTCGCAGACCAAAGCCGCACTTATAGCATGCGGGGATATAGCCAAGTATACATACAGCATTTCGTGGTCTATTGGTTGCGACAGCACTGAAGGACTCTCCAAATGCCTCACCAGATCTCGGAACGCTTTCTCACAGTTGGATGTCCATTTGAAATTCCTCCTTCCTTTCTTTATTATATCGAAGAAGGGAATGCACTTGTCTGTGGCTCTGGATATAAATCGACTCAGCGCAACCACTTTTCCATTCAAGCTTTGTACCTATTTTATAGTTCTGGGCACTTGTACATCTCGAATAGCTTGAATCTTTTCCGGGTTAGCTTCAATTCCCCGGGCATTAACAATGAATCCCAAAAACTTCCCCGATGCAACGCCGAAGGAACACTTCAGAGGGTTGATCTTCATCCCATAGTATCTGAGTATGCCGAACATCTCTGCTAAGTCTCGAATGTGGTTGTGACTGTCGGGACTTCACAAGCATGTCATCCACATAGACTTCCATCGTTCTACCAATCTGATCTTTGAACATTTGATTCACCAAACGCTGATAGGTCGCTCCCGCGTTTTTCAATCCAAAAGGCATTACTACATAACAATATAGCCCAACATCTATGACGAAACTGGTGTGCTCCTGGTCCGGAATGTGCATCGGGATCTGATTGTATCCCGAGTACGCATCCATGAATGACAACAACTCGTGTCCTGCAGTGGAGTCGACCAACTGATCAATTCTAGGTAATGGAAAACTGTCTTTAGGGCACGCTTTGTTTAAATCGGAATAATCCACGCAAGTTCTCCACTTCCCATTTTCCTTTTTCACCAGCACGGGGTTTGATACCCATTCAGGGTAGAGGGTGTCGCGGACGAACCCATTGGCTTTGAGTTTGTCCACCTCCTCTCTAAGAGCAGCGGACCTCTCTGGGTCCATTCCTCTCCTCTTTTGCTTAACTGGGACGTACTTCGGGTCTATGTTCAACATGACTCGTAATAGCGAAAGAGATCCCGCACATGTCGGAATGTGTCCAAGCGAAAACATCGAGATTCGCTCGGAGGAAATCACTAAGGTCTTCGGTCATCGAGGGGCTGAGTTGTGATCCAATCTTCAGCATTCGCGATGGATCGTCTCGGCTGACTGAAATGTCAATCGTCAGTTCAGCCGGTGCTGCTTTTTCTTCCCTGGGTTCCTCATCGTCGTCTCTCGGATCTATGTCTCTGAAGATCCAAGAATCATGCCCGAGCCAGGGCTCGAGCATTACTTGTCAATTGTCAGTATGCTGAATGCGGACGGAATTGTCCACAACCTTTCCTTTCTCCCGCCGTTGGGCCTCTCGGAGCTCAGCCACATAACATGCACGACCGGTCGCCTGGTCACCATGAACAACACCTACTCCTTTGTCAATCGGAAATTTTAAAGTCAAACACCACGGGGCCAATGCTGCCCTAAACTCAGCTAGAGCCGGTTGGCCCAAAAACACATTGTACGGAGAATCCACATCCTAAACTACAAAAGGTAGGATTCGCACCCTCCTACGCTCACCTTGTCCCAGTTCAACTGGCAACTTAACATATCCCACTGCATCGGTCGTTGCGCCATTAAAGCCATGTATACGAGCTTTAGATGGCTTCAAATCCTTCGTCTCCATCTTCATCTGGTCATAAGCCTTCTTGAAGATGATATTGACAGAACTTCCACAATCAATCAAAATTCTTTTCACAAAAGTCGGCCCGATTGTCGCAGATATGACCATCGGGTCAGTGGTAGGAGCCTCCACCGGGTCAGCAACTCTGCTCCTGAATACTATATCGTCTGTCATCATGCGCAGCTGTTTAGCAAGGGTCCCATCCTCTACGTTGGAACAACACTCAAAGTCTGCATGCCTCAGGGAATTAGCATACCGCTCCATTTCCTGCCAGTTCTTATTTGCAGGGTGAGGTCCGCCGATGATCGTGTTTATGACTAGTCTGCCCACGGTCCGAGCAGGCTCCTCGGTGTGACATGGAGCTGGTGCACGACCGGGATTGGACGTTCCATGTCCACCTTCTTGCGGATTCTTTACAAACTCCTGTAAATTTTTTTGCCTAATCAACTTCTCTATAGCGTCGTGTAGGTGTCTGCACTCTTCAGTATTGTGCCCATAAGTCTCATGAAAGCGGCAATACTTCCCGGTCCGCTTTTGTTCTTCAGTTGACTCCTTTGGGCATGGCTTTCTGTACTGAAAGGTATTGCAAGTTGATAGGTAAATATTTTCAAGAGATGCATTCAGTGGGGTGTACTCGATGTAGGTTGGAATTCTCGGCTTCCATTTCCCCGCTTCTCTCTTTCTCCCCTGATTTCTTCCTGCGGATTCCTTAGATTGCCCGGGCTTGTTCTGGACATTGACCTGAACTTTCCCCAAGTTGTCTCCGGATTGCTTCACAGCAATGTTGCTTTTCACGGACTCCTGAACAGGCCCTGGTGCCTCATCTCGCCTTATCCACATGGCTTCCTCTCTTCTTATGAACTGATGTGCCTTTGAGTAAAAACGCTCTGGCGTAGTTGGTGGTTTTCCTGCCAGCCAATCTCCAAACTCTGAATCCGGATCCACATCTCGCATCACTGCCATAAGAATTGCGTGATCGTTGGGATTACTGACTTCAGTAGCCAAAACATGGAATCTCGGAAAATACTCCTTCAATGACTCCCCAGGGGCTTGGATTACACTTGATAGAGACATCACGTCCTTTGGACGAGTAGTATGTATTCTGAACTGTTCTATAAATTTCTTCGCCAACTCCTCGAAACTGGATACGGACCGCGGAGGAAGTCGGGTGAACCACATGGTAGCGATCCCAGATAGAGTTATTGGAAAGCACCTGCACTTGGTTGCATCATTTGCTCTAGCTGAATTCATCATCCATTCGTACCTCATCACATGCTACCTACGATCAGTCTTTCCTTCGTAAGCCGGGATAGTTGGCATGCTAAACTTCCTGGGGTACTCAGCCCGTAGGACAGTGTCTGTGAACGGAGTATGACTCCTGGATACCCCCCAATCATCATTCGACAAGCCTTGATTCTCTTTCATCAACTGTTTGATCATAGCTGTTAGGTCTGGGGTTTATGTGGAAGATGGAAGGTTGGAGTCTATTCTACGGGATTGATCAGGCTGATGCCTCCTCTGCTGGCGATCTACCAAACGTGCATTTTGAGGTTCGGCATCATTGGCATCTTGGTGACCCGGCGTCCAGCCTCCACCTGCACTCCAGCCCTTAAGTTTCCCGTTCCAGCTCGGTTGTGGTCTCCGAGGTGTAACTGGTCCCCAGTTGTCTGATCGTCAGCGCCTGACTGCGTATTTTCGGTCTTGCGGCGTCTACGCCTAGGGGGTTCATCAGATGAAGTTGACCTGTCAGATGAAGAGTAAGGAGCTGGACTGCCCCCAGCATTCTGATGCTGTTGTTGAGTGAGTTGTGCCATAAGGTTGGCGTTGGCCTGCATCTGCTCTCCAAGCTGTCTCCTGTTTTCCATGAGCTCTCTCATCAAGTCGTTGAACTTTGTTCGGGTGACAACTTGCATTTGGTCTTGGGTGGCAGTCCCTGCACCCAGATTTGCTTGCTGATTGCTAGGTCCTACTTGTTGTACGCTAGCGGTCTCATGGGCATCCACGTTATGAGAGGCTGATCTGGTGCGTGGTCTTCCCATTGTAGAGTTATTGCTAGGAACTCTGAGTAGAATCAACGGACGTCTTATGAATGGCTCGGATCTCCTTCGGAAGATTTATTCAATCCAGTAACTTCAAAGCAGATCCTTGTGTCCTGAGAATTCGATTCTCAGTGGAAGCACCAAAGTGTTAGCACCAAAATTGGTCACTAACCTCGTTGAGAAAGATTGTGTAGAGAGATAAATGAGGAAAGTAAATTTAAATAGAGAGCAATATGCTAAATTAAATGCAAAGACGAGAACACCAGATTTATAGTGGTTTGGCGTAACTGCCTACGTCCACTTTGAGGTTAATCTTTATTGCTTTACTTGATAATTGATTACAGATACAACCCGTACACCAATTACTTGAATGCAATGGCTAAGTAAAAAGGGTGAGTCTTGAAAGCGGCAGAGTCTCCCCAGTGTTCTCGAAAAAAGGTCCATTTCACTGTGCCCTTGCCCCTCTATTTATAGACGAAGATGGGTTGGACTACCCTCTTGGGCCTATAAGTGAGATACCTCGGTCCATGGTCTGTAAATGCCGAACGGCAAAGGCCGAGCCACATGTTCAAGCCGGTCGAGGCTCCTATGCCGAACGAAGCAGTGCGTTGCGCTAAGTGTGTAGACCGAACAAGGCTAGAATGCCGAACGAGGTTGTATGCCGGTCGAGGCTTCCGATGTCGGTCGAGACTACTGCCGAGCAATAATGAATGCCGAGCGACAATGAATGCCGAGCGAGGTTCATGCCGAATGAGGACAGATGTCGAGCGACGCTTGGATGCCGATCGAGGACAGATGCCGAACGACGCTTGGATGCCGATCGAGGACAGATGCCGAGCGACGCTTGGATGCCGATCGAGGACAGATGCCGAACGACGCTTGGATGCCGACCGAGGACAGATGCCGAGTGACGCTTGGATGCCGATCGAGGACTGATGCCGAACGGCGCTTGGATGCCGATCGATGATAGATGCCGAGCAAGGTTTGGATGTCGAACGAGGACAGATACCGAGCGATGCTTGAATGCCGAACGAGGACAGATGCCGAACGATCCAGCTATGTCGAATGACCTAGTTGCCTGGTCAAACCTCCAGGTAACACATATAGACCTGTATATATCATCCAATATCATATATTACTATAGTTTTAGGAGTTTCTCACCTCAGGTTTAAACGAATAACTAAAATTTTGGTATTTTTGATTTTAAAGCTCACGATCCTTTGGACTTAAGTTCCTAGGTTGCTCGACCTAGGCTTGGGATGGCTTGGGGAGTTCACAGCCTATGGTAGAGGAAGAGGAAGGCTTGGTCTTTGATGGAGGAGGTGGATCCATGGATGGTAGAGAGGAGAAGGTTGAGTTTGGAGTAGTTTGAGGTGCTTAAGTGTATATAAGTATATATTATAATTTAAATTATTTTTTAAGAAATATTTTGGCATTATTTCTTTTAGGTTGGATGACATGAAAGTATGGAGAGAGAGCTTAGGAAATGAAGAGGAAGATGAATGAAAATGAAGAGGAGAGTGTATGGTATTTATAAGGATGGAAGTGGAGGAAAATATCTTGGATATTTTGTGTAATGCATCATCAATTGCATCACCACCCACTCCTCCCTACCTCACCTAGGTTCGGCCAAAAGTACACCCCCCATGTGCTTGCAACGATGCCTGTACTATGGTGGACTTTTGGTTAGCTTAGGAAGTAAGGAAAAGAGAAATAACTTGGATATTTTATATATATATGTATATGTATATACATATATATATATATATATGAGTATATATATATATATATATATCTATGTGTGTGTGTTTATATTTATATGTATATGTGTGCATATATGAATGATCATGTGCATGGTAATATATCTTTGTGTATGCACATGTATGTGTGCATATGTATCTCCACAATGTTGTACAACTTCTATGCGTTGTATCATTACGAATCCTGATTTTGATTCTCGGTAATATTTTCACTTTCTAGTTAATATACACATATTTTAAACAAAATTTAAAAATAAATTTCTTATTATTTTTAATTGATTAAAATGATGTCCTTTGTATGATAAAACCATACAAATTAATAATTATTATTATTTATAAAAATTGTTATTATATCGATAAAGCGAAACGAATTTTTCTTATGATTTCAAATCAAGTTTATTTCTTTATAAAATTAATGATAAATTATTACTCTATAAATATTTAAAATTAGTTATCATTATATAAAAAATAATTATTTTAAATAATTATAATAATTTTAAATCTCAAATTAATTTAAATAAATAAATTTATAAAAGTGATATGTTTGTGGGTCGTTACAGATTTCCCCACTTAAAAGAATTTCATCCTCATAATTAAGGATAAGAAGAAGATAACTCGAAAAATAATAATATATATAACGAGGTGATACATATGTTTAAGATATTGCAAGTGACCTCACCGTAGGTTGGTGAGTGCACTGTTCTAATACAACATACAACTATGTATTCATTCAAAACTCAAGATAGGCTTTGCGCATTCTATCTTTTGTCTTCCATGTGCAGTCTGGTGCATCACCACTCCATTGGACTTTGACTAATCTTACAATTTTCCCCCTTAATCGCTTCTCATCACGATCCACGATTCATATAGGTTGCCTGATAACTGCCAAATTAGGTTCAACTTCTAAATATTCTTAGGCAGTTGTTTCCATAATTTGCTCTGGATCATGCACATATTTTCGTAGGTGAGATACGTGGAAGACATTGTACACACCCGACAACCTTTCGGGCAATTCTACACGATAAGCCAATGGGCAAATCCATTGGAGAATAGGAAAAGGTCCAATATATCGAGGTGCCATTTTTCCAATTCTCGCAAATCTCACCACTGCTCTCATTGGGGAAAGCTTTAGGAATACAAAATCTCCAACTGAGAATTCCCAATTTCTACAACTTCTATCTGCATAACTCTGTTCAAAAGTTTTTTAACTTTGAAAAGTTGAATAATAAAGCTTTGAAATATATGGCTCCCTCCGAGCACCAAGCAGTACCCCCGATCTCCTTCGTCCCTAGCAAATACAACTCCGTCCTGACCAACCCATCCCCCACTCCCTCCTCCTCGGCCGCCCCTGACCAGCATGTGACCACATCCCGAGCCCCTCCACCCCCATCCGGACCCAACCAGCCCCTCTGTATCGAGATTCCCGCCCTCATGACGTATGCCCAGGTAGTGGGTTATGCACCTCGTTCCCCCCTCCTACCCAATCCTCCGGCCAAGCGGCGCCACCCCCTGCCTCTTTTCAGAAACGTTCGCCAAACGGTGGAATTTCTAAAGAAGGAAAACCGTTGCCTGCGTTGTGCTGGCCTTAGACACGTGGCGCAAGTTTGTAGGGATGCAAAGATATGCTATAAGTGCGGATTTTTTGGACATCCTGAAACGCACTGTCCCGATAAAACCCCTAATCAGTCTCTGGCTCGTAAAACGAGTAAAGTCCCCTCCTCTTCCACTAAAGACAAACTCCCCTCTGCCCGATGGGTCCCAACGTCGCATCCCCACCCAGCTCATACGAAACCTTTCAGCTCCCCCATGCAAGTCATATCCCCTGTTGCTCCACATAATCCACTCCAATCCCCAAAGCATCATCATAACACACCCCTGATCCCTAAAACTTTCTCAATGGCGGACACATCACTGCTCCTCATCGCAAACATTATCTCCGGCACATGGTCCATTGACTCTCTACACCATGCCCTATCCTCCACATTCCAACACAGAGAATGGCCACTTTGGCTTCAATCTGAAAACAGCTTCATCTTTTACTGCCCCACTTTCTCAATCAGAGACCAAATTCTCCAGAGATCGACCATCTCTACGGTCGGAGGAACCGTGCAATTCCAACCCTGGTCTGAGCTCGACCGCCCGGCGCCATCTCTAGACCCACCTTCATGGGCGCGAATCTCAGGCTTCCCAGAGCTCCTTCGCTTCAACACAGAAGCCATCACCGAAGCAGTTAAACCAGTGGGTAGGTTCCTGGCCCAGGACGACTGCGAATGGACTGAACTAGACCACCGTTTTTTATACATTCAAATTCAGTTCTACAGTGGCATCACTTCCCCATCATCCTTTGTCTCCGTCCTCAACAACACAGAATACCTCCTGCGCATAGAAAGATGGGAGCACGAACACCCTAACAGGCGCCCGGGAAATCACCTACTGGGATTTGACTACGAAAGACACTTCCCCCTTTTTGAGAAACACATCATGATCGAAAATTTAGAATCAGAAGACAGATTCGACGTCATGAACTACTCCCCAATCTACTCCGGCTCCCCACCGGCGCCTGGCCAACCTTATGATCAATCATTCGAAGTGGTGGGTCCAAGGGGCTGGGACCCATGGCCAGCCCAAGAACACAGGTGGGACCCTTTCTCTGACCTAGACCTCTCATCCCCGCTCTTCCAGCAGATCCCAACCCCCCCAGCTTCCGCTGCCCCTCCCAATCCTCACCCTATTCCTATCCCTCAAACTGATACCCAATCTCTCCCGGTGCAGATCCATAATTCCACCCCCCAAGCTGACCCTCCCTCTCCCGCTCATCAATTCCCCGTCCCTAGCCCAGAAGAATTCAGCCAAGCGGCCCTCCCGAGGACTGGTCAAGAGCCTCTTCCAACCACTCCAGCGGCTACTCAGTGGTCCCAGGCAATCACTCCAACAGCTGTGCGCTGTAGCTCCAGACTGGACAGAGCAGCATCTCATCCTGGTAGTTTTTTTAAACATGTTGTCTTTTCTTCTCATAATAAAAGCTTAAATAAGAAAATGGCACGTTGCATGGGAGTAAACTTGCATGGAGAGCATTACTCATCAATGCAGGCACTAGAATCGGAGCGCTTATCATTCTCCCAATGAAGCTAATATCCTGGAACACACGGGGGTTGGGGGACCCCAGCAAAAGACATTCTGTTAGCCTTGTCATATCCCCACATAAAGTAGACATCCTTTTCTTGCAAGAAACCAAACTGTCAGACCCAAACCCCAACATGCTCAGACAAATCGGTGGGCCATTCCTAACTGGGTGGGCCCACATAAATGCTGTCGGTTCGAGCGGCGGTATAATGACAGCTTGGAATGAATCCGTGTGGTCCCACTGCCAAACCTTCTATCACACTTCAGCCTTACATGTAGCCCTTCGCCACTCACAAACTGGAACAATCTTCTTCTTCTCCAATATCTATGGCCCACAAAACCCTCGAGATCAAAACGAACTCTGGACGAACTGTCTCACCTTCTCCGCTCATATCAATGGCCCTTGGATTGTCGGAGGAGATTTCAATACCACCAAATCCCCAATAGAAAGGAACTCTGGCAATCTATCCCAAGACTCTGAAGCCTTCAACCAGTTTATCAATCTTTGCTCCCTAATCGACCCACCCATCAGCAACCGCCTTTACACCTGGTCCAATCGCAGATCAGATCCCTCACTAGCTAAATTAGACCGCTACCTCTTCAACCCGGCCTGGGAGGATTTGCACCCCCTCTCCATTGTCTCGGGTCTAGCCACAGTTATCTCCGACCACTGCCCGCTCCTCTTAGACACGGGATCCCTCACTTGTCACAGCAGACCCTTCCGGTTCGAACGCCTCTGGCTCCTCGAGCCATCATTTGATAATTTCATCAAAGAAATCTGGTCTCAGCCTTCCCCCATCCAATCAGCCACTGTCAGGGTCGTCTCCAAGCTCCGTTCCCTTCGAAAAATCATCAAACCTTGGGCCAAATCAGTTTGGGGCTCCATTCGCTCGCGCATCTCCGCCATCCAAGATGAGATTTTGGACCTAAATATCCTGGAAGAATCCTCTCCTCTCTCCGAATTAGACAGATCTCGTCTGAGAGAACTGGAAGCTGTCCTAGACAGATTGTCACTTCAAGAAGAAATAGGTTGGAAGCAACGCTCCAAAGCGAAATGGATTGAAGATGGCGATAAGAACACTGCTTACTTCCACCGTCTCGCCAATGGCAGATGAAGATCAACTTTTATTCCTGAAATCACCAAAGACAACAACACCACCTCTGATCAGTCAGTCATCCTTAAACTCTTCACTGACTATTACCGAACTATTCTAGGCAACCATCACCCCCCTCTTCCCCTAATTGATTGGAATCTGCTCTACCCGGAGAATCACCCCATCCCCATTGACCATCCCTTCACTGAAACAGAAATTTGGGCAGCGCTTAAAAGCATGTCCGATGACAAGGCTCCTGGCCCAAATGGCTTCGGGCCCCTATTCTTCAAACACTACTGGGATACAGTAAAATTCGACATCATCGAAATGTGCTCCGAATTTCATGCCGACCCATCATCCGTGGCCCGCATCAACTACGCAAATATCATCCTACTCCCAAAATCCCCCGGCGCCACCTCCCTCCCGTCCTTTCGTCCCATTAGTCTCCTTAACACAACCTTTAAGATCATAACCAAGGTCCTGGCCAACCGCCTTCAAGCCTTCATAGCCCCTCTAATTGGAATTGAGCAATCCGCATTCATCTTGGGCCGTAACATCATGGACTGCGTAGCAATGACCCAGGAGGTCATATCCTTCTGCCACTCTACTTCAACACCAGGAATGCTTCTCAAACTAGACTACTCAAAAGCTTTTGACTCAGTTAACTGGCAATTCATCTTGGAGCTAATGGAACATAGAGGCTTCCCCACAAAATGGTGCAACTGGATATACTCTATTCTCAACTCAAGCATGTCCTCGATAGTCATTAATGGGGTCTCGGGGGGTCTAATCAAATCAGCCCGTGGACTGCGACAAGGAGACCCACTTTCTCCCTTGCTTTTCGTTCTGGTAGCCGATGTGTTCAACCGCATGATCAAGTTAGCAATTTCGAATAACATCTTTCAGGGCATCAATCTCCCCAATTCTAACCTAGTCATTTCCAACCTTCAATTCGCTGACGACACCATTCTATTCGCATCACCCATGCTCAACCACATCCATTGCCTCAAAGTAGCTCTATATTCATTCGAACTCATATCCGGCATGTCCATCAACTTCAGCAAAAGCTCCATCATCATGCTCGGAGGCGCTGACCATCTCGGGCAAATCTGTTCCAGCCTGCTCAACTGCAAGATCGCTCACTTCCCCATCTCCTACCTCGGAGTCCCAATCCGTCCAACCAAACTACATAGATCAGATTGGTTCCCCCTCATCGCCAAAATCGAAAACAGACTCCTTTCATGGAAAGCTCACTCCTTGTCCTCAGCAGGGCGTCTTGTCCTTGTTAAATCCGTTCTATCAGCGATTCCCACATATTGGATGTCACTGTACAAACTCCCATCCTGGGTAATCAAAAAAATTGACGTGATCAGAAGCTCCTTTCTTTGGAATGGTAGTAATATAAAGGGACTCGTAAATTGGCAGACCGCCTGCCTCCCCCCGAAAAACGGCGGCCTTGGAATCGTTAATCTTCATGACTTCAACATCGCGCTCCTCGCCAAATGGCTCTGGCGGTTCCTTACCCCTGGCTCCTTCCTTTGGAAATCTTGGATTACCTCTCTCCACTATCACTCAAACCCTCACCTTGTCCTCCATGCCTCCACCGGAATCAAACCATCCCCTTTTTGGTCTGGGGTCGTATCAACCCTACCACGTGTCAAACGGCTCTTCCACGTCAACCTGGGCAATGGGGCTAATTGCCTCTTCTGGTTAGATACATGGCATAAACAGCTTCCCCTCTCCTCCACCCTCCCCAACCTCTTCGCTCATACAACCAACTTCTTCGCCTCCACCCTTGACATTTCTATTTCGGGCCCCGATCAGCTTCTTCCTACCTCCTACTTTGACCTCGACACCCTCTCCGAGCTTCACCTTGTCACCTCTATTCTCCGTAACATCCATCTAAACCCCCAGCCAGACTCCTTCACCTGGGCCCCCAACCCATCAACCGGCTTCTCCGTTGCCTCCTGCTATGCTCACCTAAACAACCCCGGACGTCTCTTCACCTTCCCCAGACTTTGGAAGTGCAGGATCCAGCCCGGCTTCGCTTTCCTGCAATGGTGCCTTATTCACGAGCGAATCAACACAAGAGACAGGCTCCTTCGCCATAACATCGTCGTCGACCCCAGCTGTGCCTTATGCTCTACCACACCAGAAAGTTTACAACATCTATTCTTTGAATGCGATTTTGCTGTCAGGGTCTGGCGCGGCTTCGACGGTTCACATTCTTGGACATATCTCCACGTTCAACTCGTTTTTCGACCACTGGCAGAACAACCCCCCCAACTATCACTTTGATCTAATTGTAGCTATTTTCAGTTGGTGCATCTGGGCCGAGCGTAATGCACGTGTATTCTGTAAGCCCACATCCAACTTCGAAGGAACTTGTAGACGTATTATTCACTATTTCTCATCTATTTCAGGTCGAAGCTTCTCCGCACCATTCAGACTGAGATTACCATACCCCAGCTCTCCACCAGCCGAATCCTCGGGCAGCACTTCAGCAATTCCTCCTGGCAGGCATTGAGGGCATCACCAACTGCTATATAGCTCTAGTCTTTTTTCTATTATGTTGTTCACAATATGTATTTTGTATATAAAACTCTGTCTCTCATCGACTAGCTTGCGGTTTCTTACTACATTTTGGCCAGCGATCAGGCTTTTTGATCGCACTACTTACCTATTTATATGATATTTAATCGGCTGTGTAGTTCCACGCTACACAACCGTGTCGCTAAAAAAAATCTGCATAACTCTTTTGTCTGCTCTGGACTTCTCTTATCTTCTTTCTAATTATACCAACCTTTCTTGAAGCTTCTCTAATCATGTCAGGACCTAGTATCAATCGATATCCGGTCTCGACCCAACATACTGGGGATCTACATGGATGACCATATAAAGCTTCGTATGGAGTCTTTCTAATACTAGCCTTATAACTGTTATTATAAGATATTTCTATTAGATGAAGGTGGTTTTCGCATGAACCTCCAAAATCTAAGATGCAAGCTCTTAGAAGGTCCTCCAATACCCGATTTACCCTTTCTGTTTGTCCATCGATCTGAGGGTGATATGCGGTGGTAATGTTTAGCTACGTTCCCAAAGCTGTCTGTAATGCCTCCCAGAACTTACTGGTAAAGATTGGGTCTCGATCACCAACTATGCTGCTTGGGACACCATGCAATCGAACTATTTCCCTCATGTGTATTTCCGCAAGGCTTGCAGTAGTTCGTGTTGGCTTTACAGGGATGAAGTGCATGCTTTTGGTTAGCCGATCTATGATGACCCAAATGACATCATTTCCCTTTCTTGACCGAGGCAAACCATCGACGAAATCCATTGATATTTGATCCCATTTCCAAGTTGGAATTTCAAGAGGTTGGAGTAGTCCGGCAATCTTTTATTGATCACTCTTTATCTGTTAACAATTTGCACATCTGCTAACATGGATGGAGATATCCCTCTTCATGCTTTTCCACCAAAATGTCTGTTTTACGTCTTTGTACATTTTGTTAACTTCTGGGTGGATATTAAGTTTAGATTGATGGCATTTTGTTAATACTTCTTGTCTTAAGTTATCAATCTCTGGGACACAAATTCTCCCTTTTAACTGTAATATCCCACGGTTATCGATTTCAAAGCTTGAACTCTTCCCTTGGCATACTCTTTTGAAAATCTTCCTCAGTTGCCGATCTTCTTTCTGCTTGCTGGCGATTCTCTCTAGAAGGGTTGGGGTAACTACAAGATAAGATATAACGACATGCTTTCTACTCAATGCATTTGCTATAATGTTGGCCTTCCTGGGTGTATATAAGATATGAAGATCAAATGAAGCGAGAAATTCCAACCAGTGTTGTTGCCTCATATTTAACTCCTTCTGAGTGAAAAGATATTTCAAAGATTTGTGGTCTATGAAGAGCTCAAACTTTTCACCTATTTAAAGAAGGAATATTGTTTACTAGGATCAATCAAAGTCTATTTAAAATAAACTATAATGAATTCTTACCCAGTAGATAATGTCTCCACATTTTTAATGCGAACACAACGGCTAATAACTCCAAGTCATGTGTTGCATAATTCCTTTCATGGATCTTCAATTGTCTACTTGCATAAGCAATGACCTTTCCGTGCTGCATTAGAACAGTACCACCTCCCTCCCCACAAGCATCTGTATATACAGTAAATCCACTGTTTTTATCCGCTATTGCTAATGCAGGAGTAGTGGTTAATCTTTTCTTGAGTTCTTGAAAGGTTTCTTCACATTTCTGTGTCCACTCAAACTTCACATATTTAATGGTCACTTTTGTTAAGTGAGAGGAAATCTTGGAGAAGCCTTGAATGAATCTTTGATTGTATCCTGCTAATCCCAAGAAACTGCGAATGTCATTCGGAGTTTGGGGTTGTTTCCAGTCTAGATTAGCCGTAATCTTTGCTGGATCAACCACAACTCCCTCCCTAACACAACATGTCCAAGGAATCTTACTTCTTTTTCCCAGAAGTGGCATTTTGAGAATTTAACATTCAGTACATTTCTCCTTAATATTTCCAATACAATTTCAAGATGCCCTTCATGTTCTTCCTTATTCTTTGAATATATCAAGCTGTTATCGACAAAGACTAATAGAAATTTATTGAGTACTTCTTTAAATACCCTATTCATAAGGTTAACGAAATAGGCGGGAGCGTTTGGTCCCAAAGGGCATAACTAGCCATTCATAGAATTCATTTCATCTTCTGAATGTGGTTAAAGGAATGCAATCTTCTGCTATCCTTAGCTGATGGAATCCGGTGGCTAGGTCCATTTTTTGAAAAGACTGTAGCCCCATGTAATTGGTCAAACATATCATCTATGAGGATAGAGGATACTTTTTTTATTGTTCGTTTGTTTAGATCTCTATAGTCCATACACAACCTTAGCAAGCCATGAGACTCTGCAACAAAGACCACTGCTACCCCCCCAACTTGAGCAACTAGGTCTTATCAATCCCATTTTTAACAACTCATTAGTTTATTTCTTAATTCTTCTTTCTCTTTAGGATCCATCTTCCGAAATGGGTGAATAACTGGACTTGTGTTAGGAAGTAAGTTTATGCTGAATTTAATTTCTCGATGGGGTGGTAGACTTTTTACTTCTTCAAAAACATCAAAAAAATCCCTTACTATGGGTATTTCTTCTAGATGTTTTTGGAATATATTAAGCATATATAGATAATTCTCCTTTACTGAACTAGGGTTCTCTCATTTTATCACAAAATGTCCACCTCTTCTATTTTGTAATAGTACTGTCCTTTTATTACAATCAATAATAGATTTATATTTAGACAACCAATCCATGCCAAGTAAAATTTCAAATTCATCAAAGTGGAGGACTATTAGATCACATGGAAAAATTTAAATAGGTAGGTAATTTGGATTCCCTTACAAATCATAACGAGATTAGTCGTATTGCCTATTGGATTAGACAAACATATGGGAATATATAATATTTTTTGTTTAATTTCAAGTCTATCAACTAGGTTCTTGGAAATAAAGCTGGAGGAAGCCCCGGTATCAAAAAATACTATAACTAATATTTCATCAACGTCAATTTTACCTTCTAGTACTCCCTATCCCTTTGCATCTGTTGAGGCTGAAGGTTCATCTTTGATAGCAAACACTCTAGCTTGCTTTCCTTTCTTTATCAAGGGACATTGCCTTATCCTATGTCCTAGCTTATGGCAATTGTAGCAGGTTCCCCTTTATGTCTTAGGATTTTTACAGGTTGTGGAAAGCTGACCTATTTGTCGGTAATTATAACAGATTACATCTTTCAAACGATCTACTTCCGGCTTGGCTTGCTCTGGTTTCTTTCCTTGCTGGTTAAATTTTCTCTTCTTCCAATTGTTATTGCCATTGCTTTGGATTGCGGGTGGGTTTTTCTTGTCTAGGGTTTCGTATCGGAAACCCATATCCACCAGATCTACAAAAGTCCCTTTCACATGTGCCGTCATTCTGTCTTGATATTTCTTCTTCATTCTAGAAATATATGTTTCATTCTTTTTCAGAGGAGTGTCAATTAGACCAGGTCCAAATTGTGACAATTCATTAAATTTTTTAGCATACACTTCTACAGGTATTTCTCCTTGTTATAAATCCATATAGCTTCTATAAAGGTGTGCTTTTCTAGATGCAAGTATATACTGCTCCTCCAATACCTCCTTGAATCGTGCCTAGAAAAACTATCTTTAGATTCATTCATAGTAATGGACTCCCACCAGGCAAGAGCCTCATCCTGTAATTGCTAAGAAGCCAGGAATCTCTTTTGCTCATCTCTTATATTTAGCCCTTTGAAAATTCTTTTACATGAACGGATCCATGCTTGAACTTCTATGATGGATTCCATTCCCCTGAACTACTTTCCTCCCAAACGGGTATAGTTCTTGCACAAAGTGGCAAAGTTGCTTTGGGGTTGCACCGGAATTGTTACTTCTTCGATTATTGTGGCAGGAGGAGTTCGACCATTTGTGTTTGTGATATTGCTACCTCCCCTTCCCCTACCTCGCCTCTTCTTTCACTCTTCTCCTACTATATGCATATAGTGAGGAAATATCTTTTTAGAATATATAGGCGAGATATCTTAGGGAATTAGCATAAAGTTTGAATATACCTTTTCGGATAAAAAATTTAAGTGGGTGCTCTCTCAGACTAAACTCATTCTAGGGCATTACTAACCCTATCTTTAACGAGTTGACCCCACTAAGGTTAGGTATTCACTCAACCATAAGCTCTGATACCAAATTTGATGACCCACCTCCTCGATCCCTAGTAATCGACACTAATACATCCTCGGTATTCACGTGCCACAAATCCAAGTACTGGAGAGGCAGATTATCATCGAGTGAATGATAATAAAGATAGAAGATAGAACAATAATTAAATCTCACATTGTATTTAACAACTTGTAATCATTTAGACGATACACATAATTACTCTCAAAATGAGATATCAGAGTCATAATAAGTACTAACCCAGCTAGGATAATTATAACGGCTTATCCCTAAAGGTGCTGGTAGAAAGATAATACAAATACAGGAGAAATTGTTGGTAATATCAAAAAGATACAAAGTGCTTCATGCTCCAAAATGCTCCAAATCAGCTAACTACTTGGCTGCCTAGGGAAATTGGGGAACCCAGTGTTTAAGGGAAAAAGAAAATAACTCCGGGTCAGTCATGGGACTGGTGTGAGTAACTCAAAATACGCATCTGAAAAGGAAAAGGTATCTTATAAGACCACGCCGCACATAAACATGAAACGGGTTTTAACCTTATGATAACCAAAACATTAGCTACGTAAAAAATCATTTGATATTATTTTTAATGACATTCCTTTGAAAATATTTGCAAGTAAACTTATTAATCTTAGCCGAAATTGCTACCATTATTAAATTTCGGATATGTTAGGCTCTACAAACAAAACTCTAACAAGGCTCGTTCGGTGAATGGATTCTATACAATGGAAGCTAATGGACTACCTTCCATACAGTACATCTCTAGAGGAATGTACCAAGGATACACAAGCAATCCTTTGCATCTGGCTAAATCGGTCTATCCCAATTTGGCACTCATACATGGCCTGGATAGAAACCGAATATGACATCACCCCGGTCATAACCGACCTATCTGGGATCCCATGGCATACACCACATACTCAATATATAGAGAGTAATCTAGAAAGGTGATGACCATACCCTAATGGGTGCGACCCACTTAGCCTTGCGGCGTACCCTGTTTAAGCCATTACCAGGTGATGGGGCCCAAGGTAGCGATTGCCTTTCACATAGCACATTCCACTTTGATTGTCACATTGCCATTCCATGATCACATAACTAATTTCTACAAACGTATAACTCCTGAGCTCATGTGTCTCAGGAAAGGGTGTTAAGCTTAGAGAAGTTGCCTTTTCCACCACCAAACATATGATACATTCGTAGAGATCAATTTATGTAATTAGGAATGCAACGTCAGACATTCGTCAATACAATTTGTTTTGGGAACAGGACAAATCGAAGGCACTCTCCTACCACATCTTGTTGGGAGATACCCCTAGGATTAGCAGCAAGAAGTCCTTGCATCGAAGATCTTAAATGAAGAACTACTGCCACATAATATGATATGGAAAATTTTCCTCCGAAGATTATTAACAAGTAGCCCTACATTCCATCTTCCAAATCATTTACATTTCTTCACTTTGAATACATAAATTGGATTGAAGTGGACTTTGGATAGGAATCACCTAAATCTGACCCCAGTTCCTTAGAAACAATCATCAATAAAAAAATGTTGAGTGGATAGGGAATTATTCTTTGATTGATTAATTTCTTTTTATATCTTCTGGAGATATATATTTTAAAACATTCTTTCCGGTATATATAGAATTATTAAACCTCTCTTATCATATCCTTTGATTTCTTAAAACCTTTTTAAAACTTGGAATAATTCGAAATCATTTCTTTCTTAGAAAAATATTTTCGAATCATTTCATTTAAATCTTAACGAAGATTTCTTAATTTAAACTGAAAATTTTGATTGAGTTAAAACCATATTATCTAGGTTGTTAATCCAAAACCAGTAAATATTAAGTAAGCAGAATCTATAGAAATCATCTAATCCTACTCGATATCAATTCCAGTATTCAACAAGTACTATAGGTGGAATAACGATGAAATCACCTTTTAAATTCCATGAATAGTACGAGTTCCCTCTTCGGGTTTTAAGACTAAGTACGAGAAGATTATCTCCATAAAATCAAAGTTGTTTATATTTGAAAAATTATATCCTTTATACTTTTGGGAAATTTTGATCCGAGTAAATCAAATTTACTATCCCCTCCGTTGGGTCAGTCCGGATAGCCAGGGAGAGCAAAAAACTGGTATTCCAAACCCAAGCCTAGATACTATCTCTTTGTCACCCAAAAGGCGTTCAAGTTATATAATCGACTCTAAATCATTTAATATTTAACCATTCCATTAATCCTTCAAAACACCTTTAAAAATAATTTATTAATCATTTAGAAACATTTATAAAAGATTTGGAAAAGAATGGTTGCATTTAAAACTATATTTTAGAAGTTATAGAAAAGTGCCGCGGAAAGTGCTTTTTGAGCTATATTGACCGAAACGACTTTTTATCATTTGCAATTTCCTTTTTATAACTCAAATTACTTTTAAAACATTTTAAAAGATTATTAGAATTTATTTCATATTTTTAAAAAAATTTAAAATATCATTTTCAAAGATTTCCTTTTATGGATTCTGAACTGCAAAACCGTGATTTTTCCAAAAACTTGTTTTACTCATATTTCAAATCTACTTATTGAAATCTCGATTTTATTTCTTTCTTTGAGAACTATGAATATAATAGTTCAAAAAAATTCTTATCTCAAAGAATTCCAAGCTATATTCCGTTATATATACTCGTTTGGTTTTTATGGGGCGAAATCGCGAACTACCGTTATGTGACGCGCCTTTTTTTGACTCAATTTTCAATTACTTTTCAAACTTCACCAAAACACTTTCATATGTTTATAAAATATTTCGAACTCATTTTTAAACCTTTTTAAAGAGGTTTAACTTTCCATATAATCAAATTCATTCAATAAAGGAAAGTGATTTCCTTTGTGCTTATCGACATGTATTACCGTGACTTGCATATATATTCAACATTCATATTAAACAACCATCATCAACAATCATATAAACACACATATATATCTCATCCAGTAGCATATATTACTATAGTTTTTGGAGTTTCTCAACTCGGGTTTAAACGACTAACTAAAAATTTGTTATAGCTCCGCCATTTGGATTTTAAAGCTCACTAAAAACGACTAACTAAAAATGACTTAAGCTTCAAGGTGGCTCGGCCTAGGCTTGTGATGCCTAGGGGAGTTCACGGCCTATGGTAGAGGAAGAGGAAGGCTCGGCCTTTGATGGAGGAGGTGGAGGCCGTGGATGGAAGAGAGGAGAAGGTGGAGTTTGGAGTAGTTTGAGATGCATAAGTGTATATAACTGTATATTATAATTTAAATTCTTTTTGAGAAATATTGTGGCATTATTTCTTTTAGGTTGGAAGCCATGAAAGTATGGAGAGAGAGCTTAGGAAATAAAGAGGAAGATGAATGAAAATGAAGAGGAGAGTGTAGGGTATTTATAAGGATGAAAGTGGAGGAAAATATCTTGGATAATTTGTATAATGCATCATCACTTACATCACCGCCAACTCCCCCTACCTCACCTAGGTTCGGCCAAAAGTACCCCCTATGTGCTTGCAATGATGCTTGTACTATGGTGGACTTTTGATTAGCTTAGGAAGTAAGGAAATGAGAAATATCATGGATATTATATATATATATATATATATATGTTTTTATATTTATATGTATATCTATGCATACATGAATGATCATGTGCATGGGAATATATCTTCATGTATGCACATGTATATGTGCATATGTATATCCATAACATTGTACAACTTCTATGCGTTGTATCATTATGAATCCTGATTTTGATTCTCGGTCATATTTTCATTTTTTAGTTAATATACGCATATGTGTAGACAAAATTTAAAAATAAATTTCTTATCATTTTTAATTGATTAAAATGATCAGCTTTGTAGATCAAACCATACAAATTAATAATAATAATTTATAAAAATTGTTATTATATCGATAAAGCGAAACGAATTTTTCTTATGATTTCAAATCAAGTTTATATCTTTATAAAATTAATGAAAAATTATTACTCTATAACTATTTAAAATTATTTATCATTGTATTAAAAATAATTATTTTAAATAATTATAATAATTATTAAATCATTAAATCTCAAATTAATTTAAATAAATACATTTATTAAAGTGATATGTTTGCGGGTCGTTGCACTTTGTCCAAAAAAGTTCGATTAGTTCTTATCAATACATCATTATGTATCACAGGGAGGAGTGACTTTTGAGATTGAATCTTTATCCATTTTTAGGTACGTACGGAACTCTTTCCATATACTCATTTATTCGATCAAATCGAATCAATTTTTAGTTTCTATTACACGTTACTTTTCTTACTTTCAATTTATATTCGATGAGCTTATCATAGACATACTATATGTGTATCAAATACGAAAGTCCATGTTAGTGATAACTCATTGATTAATATAATGAAGTGCGTGGAACCGTTTTGGTATTAATAGACATACGATTACACACATCTATATGTATCATTCTGAAGAGTTCATCAACTCTTATGATGCTCCCACCAAATGGGTGCATAACCCTTAATTGTTTGAGATGTAATTAACTAGTATTATGTGTGATTCATAATTATATAATAAAAATTATTTCTCAATACTACGGCTTAGTATGTAATTCCAAAATAATTATAAATAACTTTAGATACTTCAGTACTTTTCAATGCATCACTTTTAGTATGAAAACAAATACCATATTATAATTTTATTTATAACGAATATTCATAATATTTATAATATTCATATTAAAATATAATTTTGTCTATTTTTTAATCAACACTGAAAAATAGTCATTATTTCATAAATAATGCGTGGAACATTTTACGAAAATTATTTTCGTAACGTGATGCAATTAATAAGTGTTACATGGCACTCTACCACTATTTCTGCTATTACTGCAATAACATACTAAATTCGAAGGGTCGTTATTCACTTAATATATTATTTATTTTATATATTGCGGCTAGTTTTATAGTAGATAGTACTTTGATCAAATATCTTGAACTCAAAGAAATAAATCCCATGGAAAACAATTTTCTGTATGAAAATACATTTCGTAATAGAAATCAAATTTCTTATTCTAGTGTTATGTATAAATTATTATTATTACAACTCTCATTTCCAATGTTTCTTTATGAAGCAAAGTGACTATTCACTCTCTTCTTTCCAACTGAACCTTAAATCACATCTACTCTTGTATATTTTTTTTTCTTTCTAAATGGTCAAACCATTCAAAAGAATACCCTTACTATAACATATTAATGAACTGTTTACAAAAGCACACCCGATCATCATTAGTATTTAAGGATATCAAATACGTTGCAATTTACGTAAACCGATCAAACTAACATTTCAATGATTGAGTTCTTAGATCTATCTTGTAGTTTTGGTCTAGTGTTACATTTAACACAATATAATATTTATTGTAGTCAATCAAATTGAATACTTGATCTCACATTATGGTTTATCTGTATGCTTTAAATGAACTAATTTCATCGAAATATCATACATTACAAGCTATGATTGTTCACCATATAACACTTACATGCGATTACATATGGATCAAATATCCATAATCTTGCATTGCTTTTGAGTTTAAAACTCATAGAATGCAATACACGGTCTCAACCAAATAAACATGTAAGCAACCAAATTAGAACGTATTTAGTAGTTGTAAAATCAGGTGCTTGCATGGGTATTGAAACTTTAAAATGCAATAGGTATTTATTTGGAAGTATATGTTATATTTCTATTTATTAGTCTTCAATTCAGTTCATTTGTAAATCTTAATTGATAAATGTTTTATTAATCGTATTAAATGCAGAAATTTATTAATATAGATTATTGTAACATTGTATAACATATGTTCTTTCAATATTAAAAAGGTTAAATGATATCATTTCATTTTTCTAATAAGTCTTCCGCTAGTCTTTTATGTTTCACCAAACCCTAAGTTGAAATATAAAAGTCTTTCAACTTCACTAATCGGTGTTAGGGCCTGTATGCCTTAGGATGCTGACCTTGAGGAAAGCTTAACAAATCATAAGCCTACATACGATAGATAACTCCTTATCGATTATATCATATATAAATCCTAGCCCATGGTTCCTTGTCCTGATCCCTTATTTACCTTGAGGAAATCTCAACAACTAAAGTGGGACTATTCACTCAGACCTATAATTTCGCGACGGGCTAAGTATAATGCACACATTGATGAAAGCTCAACTAATACGTACTGTTATCCTACCTCGTCTATTTAATATATTAATAGTATTACACATAACATCCCTAGCTTGAGAAAAGTTCAACAACTAAAAAGTATGCAAGTAATCTATTAACATATAAATGACCAAGGACAAGTCTATATTAAAGATTCAAAATCTTCAATATATTATATTGAGTGATATCAACTTATGGAATAATGTATTTCTTATAAAATACCCTTGTGATTCAAGTCGGACACACGGAAATCACGGTATACGTACATTTACGTATGTATTCATTCCCTAAGTCTACTTAGGGTTTTTTAATGTTCCACCTTTAGTTTATATATTCATATTATATAAGTTTTATTATTATATAACTTTTATATTTCATATTACTTATATAATAGTCTTATGTATATATTATATTAATTAAATCTTTTTTAATTAATTTTAATTAATTAACATTATAATTAATTTTATATTAATTTTATATAACATTTATACTTAATAATTATTATATACTATAACCTTTATATTATAACACATATATCTCATATATGTGTGTTTTTATTAACATTTAATAAAAATTTAAATTAACTAACCTTAGTTTAATTTGTTTAATTAATTAAGCTTTTATTTATTTATTTATTTATTTATTTATTTATCCTTTAATTAATTTATTTAATTAATTATCCTTTAATTAATTTATTTAATTAAATAATTTAATTAAATTATATTAATTTGAAAAAATCATATTATATACATACATACACACTTATGATATCTTAAACATGTTAAAATATGATAACATATATAAAAATATATAATACACATATATATTTTTCATTAATTAACTCATTTAATTAATTTATTTGTTTTATTAATCTTATTAATAAATTTAAATTTCGAAATTAGTTTGTATTATTCCAAACATTTTGAAAACATTTATTATATTATAACTTTTATAATATATGTATGTCTCATTTTAAATTTAACTTTTAAATTTAAAATCTTATATTTTAATTTTCAAACAATTTTTGGCCTTTTCTATTAGGGACAACCTTTAGGCTATGGGCTTAATAGTTAAGCCTAATGTGACTAATTTAGATCGCATATGTTATTGGACTCCGGTGCCATTGTTGGAATTGGGCCTGCCCACAACGAAAGTTATGGGTGAATTTCAAAAAAATCCCTTATTGAATCTTTATTGAGCCTATGAAATCTAATTTATTAAGAATATTTCTAAATACTATTTAAATAAAATATTTTATTTAAATAAATTATATTATTTTATTTTATTTACGTCATAATATGTATGTACATATGTTTATCATGTACACATATACATATGTGTGCATGTGTATCATATCCATCCGTGCAAGATACAATATGCCCGTGTATAGATGTTGGGATTTACATCGCAACAGGCACGTTAGTTCATCCAATATGCAAGTATATATTATCCAAATATATGTATGTCTACATATACTATTATTTATATAAGTATTATATATATATATAAAGTTTTGTTTAAATAATTTGAAATAAGTATATAAATATATTTATATATATATATATATGACTATATATTTATGTATATATACAATCATATGAATAAAATAGTAATATTACATACATATTATTGTAATAGATTTATTTAAATATAAATAAATTTTCATAAATATAAATTAATTTTTTAAAACTGTGAGTAATACATATGTGTATGTGTGTGTTTATATATATTTCTAATTTTTAAATACACACACACACACAAATATATGTAATATATATAAATAAATTAATAAAATCCTCTGTAGTCTCCACAGTAGCTCCCAAAATCCCTTTGCCTCGCCCCCCTCTTAGGCAATGGGTTCCCAAGGCTCCTACCACTGCCTCTTTGTTAGACCTTCCTGGTGAGGTTCCACCTCCGTGTTCGGATGCTCGACCTGCCTCCACATCTAACCTTGATTGTGTGCTTCCGTCTGTTGTTATAGCCTTTCCCTTAGCAGCTCCTGATCTTGCGCCGACTCGATTACCTATTGTTTGGGCTGAGTCCGAAAGATGCTGGTTAGATCTGAAATCTAATATGAGATATAACCCAGTGGAGGATTCTTTTTATAGATTTGTATCCGATGATCATCTAGACCTCAGATGTCTTCGCTACTGCATTTCTGGTGATTCTCTTGTGCTCTCTACGGATGGTCTTCGTGCGAAGTGGAATTCTGACATGTTAGAAGATGTTGCTTGGGACCGATCTTTCATTTACTCTCCAGACACAGTTAATTATGACCCTTGTCTTGCTTTTCTATTTCGCCCTTTTACACGTAAAGTTGGAAATGTCCCTATGGCTTCTGCGCCAAAGTTAGTGGACGATGGTGTTTCTTCCTCTCCGAAGGAAACCTAATCGTCAAGTTATTTGTAGTATATGTGACATCTCTGTCATAATCATGTGCTGTATTTTTCCTTTTTATTAGTAGTTAAGGTGCTTCTACCTTACTCCTATATTAAATGTTTTATTACGTTCGTAATAAAAGCGGACGGTCCACTATAAAACCGGTTGGCCTTGCCAAAAAAAAATTCTTAAATTTTTTTATTTTATTTTAAGGTATAAAAGTCCAAGCCTCGTGCACTACAACTTAGAAGATAATTTAATTTTATTAATTTCAAAATACATTTAATTAAATATACATTTGAAAATTAATAATATAAATTTAAAATTAATTTAGAAACTTAATTTCAAATTTTAATTTCTAAAAAATCCTAAATCACATTTTATTCTTTGAAAATTTTTCTACAAGTTTTTTCGATTTAAAATTATTTTAAAATGTTTTCTTTTTCCAATCGAAATTAAATAATTAATTTAAAATTAATTTTTTTATTTTTCTTTCGAGAGCTTCTTTGCTATTAATATTATTTTATAAAATATAAAATATAATTTTCATAATATATGTGAATTAGTATAATTTATTTATGTAATAAATTAATTATAAAATATTAATAAAAAACATTTTCACACTGCCGAAAATTGTCATAGCTTTAACTCTTTAGATATAAAATTATTTGACCATATTTGATTAAAGTACGAAGTTGTAATTATTACCAACTATATATATGTAATTAAATAATATGTATTAATTTAACAAAATATAAAAATTATATTTTTTATTCAAAGCTATGCCGACCTGATGTATATTTTATGAAAAAATATTTTTTGTATTTTAAATATATACATGCATACGACTGAACAACTTTGTGACAACTTTATTTGTATATTGGAATCGTCACCTAACTAATAATATACATAATATACACATATATAATAAAACATTATAATTCAGAATTAATGACTATATTTTGATTACAAACATACCTTAATCCCAATGTCTTGATATACACCTTGAAAAAATGACTTCTGCCCTTTGAAACTTTTTCCGATTCAATATATAGCTATTCTTTGAACCGTTGACCACCAAATATCGGATAACAACTAAATCAACTTGATTTGAACTTGATTAGATAGCGAGAGACTAGTAGAGATTTCGGCCGGCAAGCATAGAGGAGGAGGCACCAAAAAAATCTCCATCTAATAAGGTTTAAGTTACATAAATAGTGGATAGAAAGGAGAGAAGTGTGGATCTCATCTCATACTTATTCTTCTTTAATCTGAACCATCCAAAATCAAGCCCTTTCTACCCTAATTTGAGCTGCCTATACCTATGTTTGTTTTTGAAAATATCAAGCCCTATATTGGGCCTTAAACCCATTAACCCCAAGTAAAATACTATACAATTAAATCCGATTTAATCACTTATCGATATCATATATTGGTTGATATATTTATAACTATTATAAATATATCTAATAATATTTATTCATCAAATCATAATAAAATATTACAATTACTATATCATAGATTTTAATTAATTTATAACAACTATAAATTAATTAAATCATTTGGTCAAAGGAGAATTCATAGTCCCGGTTATGTGGCTCGTCAGATGTAAATTCGTTCAGTGACTAATATTGAACTATTCGAATTTAACGTTCGCATATCACTTACTAGGTGGTGTGACATTTTGCCAAATTTATCGCTTACTTGGTTTTGGGAAAATTCAATTTTACTTTACTAAGCGTTGCCCGGTTGTGACTTTTATTTGCACCAATTATTTTCGTCAAAACTATATCTCAATGAGCTTATGGAATTTGGTAATTGTCAAAATTTCAATAGCATTCATATTCAACTTTATAGTCCAAACATAAAGTCTTTGATTCAATAATAATAATAATTAATCGAAACGCTCTAGCCAGAGACTTTAACTTGAGTTGACTGTGATACTAACCACATATAACTGAGGAAACAAATCCTTTCTTGAATAGTGATTTACTTCCAATACTTATACTTGACCCAACTATAGTCACTCGATGGATGCCATGCCATAATTTTACTATAATCAAACTAGAGCTTTCATATTGAAGATCGATAGTATTCTTAAGTCGAGAGAACTGTGTAAATTAGTCATATCGATATTTTTTGTTTGACTTTAGTTATATTAACCAACAGAAATCTATCGAGTGAGGCATTCCATAGTTATCTAATAACTATTAGTACATAACCCCTTGGAGCTCACGGTAGCCATGATTAATACACTACCCAACATTTGGAACTCTGGTCTTAATGGATGTATTGATATCCTATCACGATACACTTGACTAGGAATATTTAATATGGTATATTTATTTTCATTGTGATAAATTACACACAATTACAACACTTTGTAACTACTATCACAGAACATACCACTTATGGATTTTTTTATTAAATATACTTTTAATTAAATTAATTAATATAACACATTATATCAAATATATAATAGAAAGAAAACTTCTTTTATTTTGAACAA
Source organism: Allium fistulosum (assembly GCA_030737815.1). NCBI lineage: Eukaryota > Viridiplantae > Streptophyta > Magnoliopsida > Asparagales > Amaryllidaceae > Allium > Allium fistulosum. The sequence continues at coordinate 393,583,297 of CM060901.1, forward strand.
GATTTATTCTCGAGTTAGATATATGTAACAAATTACATAATTTCCTATAGGGAATACCCCTAACTCTATCATAAATGTTTCCCATATGAATATGAGAATTGATGAGACATTTGATTTATAACCATAAATCTGTAGCGATTTGGAAATTCGAACACTTCGTCTTCGAATATCAAAAAGTTTTAAAATATAATTAAGTGTTATAAATATAATTTTATAACTTTGTTAGACATCATTTAATTGATAAATAATGATAAGTAACTTGTTTTTGAAATTTTTTTACAAAAATATTTTCTTTAAAGAAAAATCGATAATGTGACCGAAAATCAGTTTATCGGCTTATAGCTTTTCGATCGATATAAGTTGTTTGAACTCTTCTGCACTTGTCTGATGATCAAATGAACACATTAGCAACTAATTAACACACTCTCTTCTTCATAAGCTTGGAATGTTCTCAAATCTTCTAAAGGATAAGAGATATTATCATGAGAGGGATATAATGGTAACTAGCATAAAGGAGAAGTGATGGGAGTTGAAGCTTTCATGGCATGGTTGGGTGAGGGGTGAGAGCTTAGGCAACACCATTCCTAAGCCTATATAAGAAGGGGCATACCCTGAGTTATTAGTCACAAAAATTTACATAGTTACAGTTGGAAATCAATGGCTTCTTCTTCTTCATCTCTTATGTTCTAAAGAATATTATTGCAAATCAACTCCAAATTACTTCAAACTTTGCCACAAGCCTTAGTAAAATATTAGAACACCGTCCACCATAAATTTTTTTGAAGAAGTGAAGCCATCCTTTCTCCCCAATGGAAGGCCATGAGTAATAGGGTGGGTATTGGGCATGGAGCAAGTGCTAAAGCAAAGGAAAGAGGAAGGGAAAGGTGTTGCAAGGTTGGGTCTAGGCTTGGGTACATGGATCTTGGTTATTTGTGAGGTTAAAGGTGATTTAACACCTCACTTTAAATGAAAATATAACACATATATATTTGTGTTTGAATTGTTGTTGACATATGTTAAAACATAGGTTTGAATTCTTGCTTTGAAAGCAAATGACATATGTGATCCATGTATGTGGACTTGAACGAACTTGGAATGAACTTTAATGGACTCGTATGACTTGTGAAAAGACCTTGATCAAAGCACATAGGTTATAAATGGACTTTGATTTAGATCGGACTCGGATTTGAAAGTGCACTTATAGCGATAGTCGTTATAGATGCAGTTGTAAATTGCCTTATTTTTGGCATTTACTATGAAACTTTCTAGAGAGATCCTTAGGGATTTCTCACCATATTTATAATGTTTTATATGTGTGGTTGTTGCTATTAAAAGCTTGGATAGTAAAATGTTAAGTAACATCTCGAAAAGGAGAAAAACTGCACTGGTGCAAAACTGTCCCCGTTTAGACTTGATTTTTGGACTTAAAAGGTTTAAAAAGATATTTAAATTTAAGTACTTTTTTCGTTCTTGTTACAAGTGTTTACTATCTCATATTAGAGTATTTCAAAAGTGGTTTGAGATATTTATGAATTTTTAAGGATTAGTTGTGAATTTTTAAAGAAGGGATATTTTATTAGAATATATAGAAAACATATTCTTTTCAAGTTTTAAGAAAATTTGTAAAGTTATTATTTTAGAGTAATATTTTAGATAAATGCTTTAAAACCTATTATAAGTATTTCCAAGTATTTTATAGGTATGTACAAATGTTTTCGGAAAGGGGTTAGAATTGCTAAATGGAAAAATGGTTAATTGTTTAATTACTTGTTTGAAAAGTAATTAACTATGCATAACACTAAAAGCTGACAAAGTAAGACTTATCTATTTGTACGAGTTAAGATTGCTATCAAGTAGGGATGGCGTAATAGAGCTCTAACCTACCGGGCTTCCCTCTTGACCGAGGAATCAGAAGTTAGAAAATGTCGAAAACGTGTTAATCGTGTTGATATCTTGTTGTTTATGGAAATCATTAATATTATACTTAACACTAAAAGCCGACGAGGTGGACTTATCTATTTGTGAGATTCAAGAATGAAGTTTCTAGGCAAAGCTTTGATGCAACCTGTGCTCTAACTTACCAGGCTTCACTCTTGAACGAGGAATAATTAAGTTGTAATGTCAAAAACGAGTTAAGCGTACGAATCTTTATTTGTATAAGCAAAGTTTTTGACTAGATAATCGAATAGTCGATTATCAAACTTAACCAAATATGACTTAAGAAGTTGTCGTAAGGCTTCACTATTTCATATCAATGAGAACCCCCGGAGAGGAGCATTGATATGAAACGTCTCTAGCTTTCGCTTACTTTTAAAGAACCAGAATTGAGTTAGATGGAAATTCATTAAATTAGTTTTGAAGAAACCGGGATCGGTAAGTGTTTTACTTATTGAATACCACTTCAAACTAGTATATGATTTCTATGTTTGGAAGTGGTTACGAAGTGAAATGTTATAGAGTTAAACTATTAATCCTAAGGATAAGTCCAAAGAAGAGGTCAACGTTAACATTTCAAATGATGCTACTTGTGGGACTGTCTATTTTGAGGAGTATTCCAAGGGAGAGAACAATGTTAGCATTCATTGAAGGACTAATGTGGGGAACCTATGTGAAGGTTCGAGATCTATTCAAGATGCTCGAATCTATGTAGTGATTCGTGATCTGTTCGAGATGTGGGAATCAATTTGGGGCTTCGTGTTCTGTTCGAGTGATAAAGACTCGAGTGAGAGATGTTGAACATAGCCTCGACAATGAAAATGACTAAAACCAGAGATAACATGCATATACAAAGGTAATGTAGCATTTTAGCAACCTCAAAGGTGCAGAAATCTCCATTTAGTATTACTTATGGACATGCATGAGGGAGCGATGCATTCCGAACCACGATTTTCTAGGCGTGGGCCAGTTATGCATTTCCTATTATACATTCCCTAGAGATGTATGTTGCTCGAAAGGATATCTCTAATCCATGTGTAGGAGTTCGGATTCATCTAGATCCGAGGAGATCTACATGAAATATCCACTATGCGAACACACCCTAGCGGTATTGATTGTATACCTATTATTGTTGTGGCATTCATACAATAGCTATTTGATTTGTGTGCTACACTCTAGACATTATCTATCATATCACTATATGTTAAACTAAATGAATGGTTGGTTTCATTGAGGAGAAATCAGTTATTGAAATCCTTATGGTCTCAATGGTTACTATTTTGTTGCATATTTTTTGAGTTTCTTACGCTGGTTTACCAGACTGATCCGGGTGTCATTTTCTTATAATGCTCGGGTCGGCCTCGTGTATGTTTCCAGATTTAGCTACAGACATTTTGGAGCTTATGGAGAAGAGTTGGATGATTACCTTCTATAGTATTCTTATTTTCGCTGCATTTCTTCATTGTATGTATCAGCATTGTGAAGACAGGCAGTTATAACTCTTTAGGTTGATGATAGTACTTAGGTTCTAGTAACTCTAATATTTCTGTATTCAGAGTAACCCTTTGTACTATTCTTTTGATATTATATATTATGGTTCCGTTGTGAGATATGATGTTGTGTTCTTCTTTTCCTGTTATGTTCTTCTTCTTTCATTTTATTTTACCTTAACTTTCTATTTTTCTAGGACTTGGGTGCTCGCACACGAATACCGTGGATGCATTTAGTGTCGACATTCGAGAGTTGAAAAGTCTGGTCATTACATTTTGTATCAGAGCTCAAGATTAAGCGCATACCTTTGGCTTTGGTTTGGTATGGATCATTATAGATAAGGTAAGAGACACCATAGAATGAGTTGAGTTTATTATACATACATGAGCGTATTTGTATTTTGAAATCTAAACTTTTAAAATTATTCCTTAAGGATATCTCCTTTTAGTAACTCCTTTTTTAAAAAACCTCCATCCTTTAGTTTCCTAAAGTTGTTTCACTTTGATTAGGTAGTAAGAACCATGAGTACTAGAGTTTTCAATGCTCAAGGAGGTAGAGACGGAGGTGGTCGAGGTAGCACCGTCACAAATGGTGGAAATCGAGCACCAAAGAAATTTTGCTCTGGTCGGGGAACCAAGAGTGGATATTGTGGAAGAGATCATGTAGGTTAGACCTCTGGTGAATTTTGCTTCGCTCTACCGCAATTATGAGAGGTTGGGAGGTAAGAGTTTTAGTGGTATGGAGAAGATCATAGAAGTCCAGACTTGGGTCAAATTGTATGATCGGATATTTGGAGATATAGAACCAGATGATGCAATAAAGCGTAGGTTGGGGTCACGACATCTGACGGATGATGCCATGGATTGGTAATTTCTATCAGCAAATGTCTAAGAGAACGACTTATACTAGGCCCAATTTAAAGATGAGTTTGAGATGAAGTTTGTTTTGAAAGCCAAAAAGTCTTTTTTATTTAGGAGCTTTTAGGATCTGAAGCCGGGGGCCATGACTGTGGCGAAGTATGAGAATAAGTTCATTGCATTACCTCTGTTCAGGTTAGGATTGGTTGATACACCGTTGAAGAAGAATGAGATGTTCATTGCGGGCACGCGCCATGAGTTCCAGCAGGGTATGACTAATCATGTCATGGGATCTCTTATTGGTTTGATAAACATGGCTTTAAGGTTTGAGAGCTTAGCGCCAAAGCCGTCTATTTCTACAAAAGTCGAGGACAACAAGTGAAAGTTTCAGTCTCTAAGAGATATTTCTAATGTAGTTTGTCGCAAGTGTAGGTAGAAGGGACACTTTGCTTGGATTTGTAAGTCAAGGAAAGATAGGAAAGTGGCTAGACCGTAGATAGTGAAAGCATCGATCGAGAAGTTTACGAAGCTTGAGGCACAATTTGCACCAAAAGGTTGTTACGGTTACCATTAGCCATGGCTATTTTGTTAGAGATTGTCCTATACTCAAGAGTGGGAAGAAACCTAAGGTTTTTGCTATTTCTATAGCTGAGAAGGGAAAGCATATTGTTAAGGGTATACTACTTGTTTATGGTTTATCGATTCTTGTTTGGTTTGATATTAGTACTTCACATAGTTTAATATTCCATAACCTTGATTGTTTAGTCATGCTCGGCATGTTAGGAGCATTAGATATTGTTTGTTATTGATTTATGCTCAACTAGTTTATGAGCAGCTTTACCTTTCTACATCATAGGGTGGGTAAATAGTAATTGAGGGTACATTGAACCTACACCTTGTGAATTTAGTTTCACGGTTTGATTATAAGGCGTTCGGTGACAATGCTGGGTTAGAAGTTAAAATTTAGTAAAAGATGTTTACTGTAATAAAAAAGGAAAGATATAATATTTTGAAAACAAATATTTGTGAAAAGATTTATATAAGAAGGTTATTTTATATAAAGTATGGTTTAGAAAATGCGGTTTATAAACGAAAAGGATTTAAATAGAGAATTCGCGAACTTAAATCCCGGTGGTTTTGAAAATGTTTTTCAAGATTTTGGCCAAAAAATAATGGTATTATTTGAAAGTAAATATTTGGAAAATTGGTTTCGGAGATTGAAATCATGATGCTTAGTATTATTATACGAAGTAATTCATATAGCTTTGGAATGATTTTGGTTAAGTACTAAGAGAATAGTTTGGATGTGCTGAACTCACTTCTGTCGCTTAAAAATAATTTTGGTGATGACTGCAGCATCATCGACGTTCATTTTCGAGTTTCTAAGTGTGGGATGCTACAAAGTTGTTTTGGTAAAACAGATTTAGATTTAAACCATGTAGTGATTCATGATCTATTTGAGATGATGTCCATGTTGTTTCGAAGTGTGGGGAACATATATGGAGGTTCGAGGTCTGTTCGAGATGCTCGAATCCATATATTGATTCGTGATCTGTTCAATATGTGGGAATCCATTTGGGGATTCATGTTATGTTCGAATGATGAAGACTCGAGTGAGAGATGCCAAACATAGCCTCGACATCGGAAATGACTAAAACCAGAGATAGGATGCATAGCCAAAGGGAACTAGCATTTTAATAACCCCAAGGGTGCAGGCGAATCCATCTAGTATTACTTATGGACATGCATGCAGAAGCGATGCATTCGGAACCACGATTATCCAGGCATGGGCCAGTTATGCATTTCCTTTAGTACATTCCCTAGAGATGTACGTTGCTCGGAAGGATATCTCCGATCCTTGTGCAGGAGTCCGAATTCGACTAGATCTGAGGAGATCTCCATGGAAAATCCACTATGCGAATGCGCCTTAGCACTATTGATGGTATAACTACTACTGTTGTGGCATTCACAAAATAGCTGTTTGATATGGTTTATGTGCTACACTCTAGACATTATCTATAATATCACTATATGTTAAACTTAATGAATGATTGGTTTCTTTGAGAGGAAAACTATTATGGGAATCTGTACGGTCTTAATGGTTACTATTACTTGTTGCATATTTCTTGAGTTTCTCACGTTGGTTTATTAGACTAATTCAGATGTTATTTTCTTATAATGTTTGGGTCAGCCCCGTGTATGTTTCCATATTTAGCTACGGATGCTTTGGAGCTTATAGAGAAGAGCTGGATGATTACCTTCTGTAATATTCTTATTCTCACTGCATTTCTATATTGGATATATCAGAATTGTGAGGACAAACAGTTATAACTATCCAGGCTATTGATAGTACTTAGATTTTAGTAACTCTGACATTTCTGTATTCAAAGTAACCCTTTGCAATGTTCTTTTGGTATTATATATTATCGTTCCATAGTGAGATTATGATGTTGTGTTCTTTTCTTGTTCTTTTATTTTATTTTACCCTAACTTTCTATCTTTTTGGCACTTGGGTGTTTGACACATGAATACCATAGATGTATTCAATAGTCGACATTCGACGGTCGAAAAATCGGGTCATTACAAAATCAGTTACTTCGATCCGAAGTAAAAATCTATATATAAAGGCAGTCATTCTTTAGAGATTGGAATTGTCCTCTCAAGTTGTATTTTCTTCATCTTCCTCCTTCGTTATTAGTCTTGTAATTTTCTTGTCTTAGAAAGTAACAAAATCCCCTCTCCTCAAAGTGGATGTACACTATCTTGCGATAGCAGAACCACTATATATCTGTGTGTGAACTATTTATTTATTTGATCTTTGTGATTTTTTGTTTGGATTCTCTTGTTTTTGTTTGTTTTGTTACACTACAACGTGATCTTATTGCTTCTGTGTGCGTTTGGGTTGATTATAGTCATTTGTGTAAATTTACCCCAATAGCCTCGTATCAGAGCTTTGAAAGTTGTTGTTGAAGCCTAGGGCTTATCGATAAATTGGCAGGATCTAGAGATGAGGAGGTTAGGCCTATCTAGGAGTATGCACCCTGTACCAGGGGTTCGTATGTAGCTTCTGTTTCGCAGTTGGCTATAGAGAAGTGGAATAGTGATAATGATTTTGAGAAGTGGCAGTGGAAGATGAAAGCGGTGTTGAGAAAACCTTGTGTTCATCAGGTTGTTTTTGGCACAGAATCATTACTAACAGATATCTTAGAATTGGAATGGAATGAGATGGAAGAATAGGCGTTTATTACCCTCTAATTGTCTATGGATGAGAACCTCATCTAAGAGGTTAGTAGTGATACTACTGCTAGAGGCTTGTGGAAGAAATTTGAGAATCCCTACATGAAGAAGTTGCTCACGAATAGGCTAATTGTGTCGAAGACTTTCTTTACTTATAAGATGTGGGAAGGTACGTCATTGAAAGTACATCTTAACTTCTTTGAAAACTTGATGATGAAGATGAAAGCTGTTGATTTGAATGTGGACAAAGAGCAAAAGGCTATGGTGGCATTGTGCTCCCTTCTAGAGCGATACGCGGTACTGGCCAATAGCTTGATTTATGGCATAAGCATGCTGACATTAGAAGATGTGATGAAGGGACTCTTGAGTGAAGAGATAATCAGATAAAACTTATGAGCAAAAGTGGAGAAGCTAGTAGTAGTCAAGGGTAGTTCGTAGAGAAAAGAAGAAAATAGAAGAAGGAGAACAATTTCAGAGGGTGATCCAAGTCGAGGAAGCCTGTAAGTGGTTAGAGAGGCAAGTCTAGAGACAACAGGTGTTATCATTGTAAGAAGTATGGCCACTAGAAGAAAGATTGCCCAGATTTGAGGAAGAGGAGTGAAGTGTATGGTCATCATCTATTACGGTGGAGAAGCTTGTTTATGATGATGTGTTGACTGCATCTATTTTCAATGTATAAGACCATTGTGTGCTGGATTCAAGGGCTCTTTCCATATAATGACTAGGAAGGAGTATTTCCGTTCTTATGAGGGTAAGGAGGGAAGTGAAAAATTGATGGGGGAACGATGCTACTTGCAACTCATTAGTAGAAGGATCAATGCATATTCACATGCACAATGGTGTAGTGCGCACTGTCATTGGAATCCATTATGTTTCAGGTTTAAGGTAATCTCTTCTATCTTTGGTCAACTAGCATCTTTGGGTTGAAGGATTACAATATAGTTGGATAGCTTGAAGGTGACTCATGGTGCCCTTGTATTGATGAAAACAGTGATGGTCTAGAATCTTTATTTGCTGAAAGGATCTACAGTTCTAAAAAATTCATGTGTTGGAATTGATAATTCATGAGCTTTGGATGCCAACATACTTTCGCATCTCAGATTGGGTCATGTTTCATAGAAGAGCTTAAAGCTGCTTTGTAGAAGGAAGATGATCAAGGTAGTAGCTTCAACCATTTGAAATTGTACCAAGATTGTTTATTGCGGAAGCAAACAAAGGTTTCTTTGGGTATTGGTAGACATGAGTCCAAAAGAGTACTAGAGTATGTCCATACATATATTTGGAGACTAGTTGATATAGCTTCTATTGGAGGAGCTAAGTATTTTATCTCTTTTATCGATAATTGCTCTCAAAAGGTTTAGGTGTTCATGATGAAAGCCAAGTCAGAGTCCTTTGAGAAATTCAAAACTAGGAAGGCAACGGTAGAGAATGAAATTGGAAGTTGAAGGTGCTGAGATGCGACAATGGCGGTGAGTTTATTTCTGAGGAATTCAAAGATTTCTGTAAGCAGCATGGAATTCAAAGTCACTTCAGTACACCTGGAGATCCTTAATTAGATAGGGTCGCTGAAAGTATGAATATGACTCTATGAGAGAAAGCTCATTGTTTGAGATTGACAGCAGGTTTATCTAGAAGCTTTTGGGCTAAAGCTTTATCTACTGTAGCGTATATTATCAATTAAATTCCATGCTCAGCTATTGTTGGGAAGATTCCAGAGGAAAGGTTGAAAGGTACATCTATACATATCAATTATTTTTGTATATTTGGTTGCCCTATGTATGTTCATCATACAGGAAATGTCAAGTTGGAGGCAAGAGCCTATCAAGGCATATTTTATGGCTATACAGAAGGCATCAAATAGTATCATATTTGGAACACTATTGATAGGAAAGTAGCGCACTCGAGACATGTCGCATTTGATGAGTCCTCTATGTTCAAACTGAAGGATAATCAACCTAGCTCAGTAGATTCGTAAGTTGAAAGGCCTAAAGAGATGGCAACTATTCCCACATATCACCCTAGTAGTAGAGTCAGAGTTGCAAAAGAAGATGGAGTAATTACAGTCGTTGACACATCACATAAAGGTGCACAGAATTCCTCTAGCAATGATGGTGGTAGTAGTGAAGCTAGAGTTGATTCAGCTCAAGGTAGAATTAACAGAAGCTTAGGCGAGTTTAATCACTGATATTCTAGTATCGGTTCAGATGATGAATAGACGATTAATCACCGATAATAAACATGAAAATGTAGCCAGGATTCGGCATAGTGGATGAAAAAAAGCGTGGGATACTTGGAATATGGATTTCGACAAAAGTCGAGTTGATTCGGGTTGCTTGGAGTTTGCTTCGAGTCATATTTGGATTTGCTTCGGGTTTTCAGGCAAGTTACTTCGAGTCAGGCAAGGGAATGCTTTGGGTCATAGAGGGATCGGCATGTTTGTTGGGGGTCGGTGATGGCTTCGGGTCGGCAGCTAGCAAGCTTCGGGTCGGCACTAGGATCTGGGGTCGGCATGCATCTTGGAGGGATTGGCATAAAGTAGGGGGTCGACATCTTGGAGAAACTCGGGTTGGCATTAGGAAAGACCCGAGTCGGCATGGGAAGAAATTTGGGTCGGCTATTGCAAGGTGTCGGCATGCAACCATAGGATCGGCTACTTCGGGTCGGCATCACATAAACTTCGGGTCAGGATTATGGGAAAGTTGGATGGATCGGCCTAGGCTAGAGGATGAGCTACGTCGAGTCATGGTGCAATTCGCTTCAGGTCAGTGATGGGGTTGCTTCGGGTCAATACCCTAGTTGCTTCGGGTCGGCATATTGGAACTCGAGGTCGGCAGGGATAAGTGATATAGGCTTGACTATGGTTTTGGTGGGCCCATATTAGTGAGGAAGCCCGGTAACCGGGATTTTGTCTACAAATATGACAAGCGGGGCTTCAGAAAAGGGATCCTCATTCTGTTCTTCTCTAACTTCTTCTACAAAAGCTGTACAAGTTACTCTGCCCTTTTTTTTCAAAATATTCTGGATTGTAACTGTAATTTGATTTCAGTATAAATAAAAAGGAAATTCCTGGAGTGGACGTAGGCCGTAATTAGCCGAACCACTATAAATCTCGCCTTTTTTACTGCTTTCATTTTAATTTTGATCGTTCTTCATATTTATACCCTCTTCATATATTCTATTTGTGTTCTGTGGCTGGTAATTAGTGCTTTCATTTGCAATCGGGTGTTTATGACCAATTTTGGTGCAAACGTTTTGGTGCTTTCACTTGAGAAAGCTAGCACTCAGGGATTTGGAAGTTAAAATCTTGAATTTGAAAGCTTGGGAACTCAGATTTAGGAAGCAATGGCTAGGCAATCAACAAGGAGACAAAGAGCAGGGACAAGATAGAAACAATGATGGATGTTATGTAGGAAAGGATGCTAAAGAGACAGGAGGAAATACAAGATCAGAACTAGGGAAAATAAAATTCTTGGCTAGATATTGGATGGTGCTATGGATTTTGGCATGGATCAGAACTCGGATGTGCATTTGGAAGAGGATAATCTTGGATTCCCTCGCGGACTCGGAGGCAGGATTGAAATGACAATCGGAGACCACTTATGGATGCTGGAACAGCTGGAAATTGGAATCCAGGACTTGTAGCAGAAATCAGCAGGCTTAGATATGGATTGGATCAACCAGGGGAAAACCCCAACCAAGAAGAATGGATCAGCACATCTCCCCATGGAACTGGGGGCATGGATTTGGATGGCTATGTTTGGAAATGGATAGCGGTGATGGAACAGGAGCAGCCATCATCCGCCACAAATCGGAGCTAGCCCGGCTTAAGGGCACAGGTCATCATCTCTTGATGGCATGAACTAAATAACTAATAATAAATCCTACACTAAAACGGCTAAGTCACTTACACATGTACGGGATCGCGAACGGTCCTTAGGCATGCTCTGAGATGGCGATGAACCGCCATAACAAATGATCCTGAACTCACTCGAACATAAATCAGACATTAATAATTCCAAGTCCCGACCTCGAACGGTCACATCCCACCTCGAATGGCACCTGACCTCGAACGGTCACATCTCGTCTCAAACGGCACCCGACCACGAACGGTCACAATTCGCCTCGAACGACACCCGACCTCGAACGGTCACAATTATCCTCGAATGACACCCAACCAAAAATGGTCACAATTCGCCTCGAATGGCACCCGACCTCGAATGGTCACATATCGCCTCGAATGGCATATGATCCTGAACGATCGATATTCACAATCAGGTAAGATCATCTATCTCTTCACAGGTCATCAACAGGTTCCGAACATCAGGCTTATGGCGCTACAAAACACACCTTCCTATCGCAAGGCATGTTTTGGGGGGCAAATGTTAACCCGCCTTTTGGCAAGGCCGTAGATAGGTAGGTTTAACTCAAAAGATTGCTCGGTTATCGAGGCTGGAATATTCTAGTATTGGTCCAGATGATGGATAGACGATTTATCATGGATAATAAACATGAAAATGTAGCCGGGATTCGGCATAGTCGATGGACAAAAAGCGCGGGATACTTGGAATATGGATGTCGACAAAAGTCGAGTTGATTTGGGTTGCTTGGAGTTTGCTTCGAGTCATATTTGGATTTGCTTCTATTTTTCAGGCAGGTTACTTCGAGTCAGGCAAGGGAATGCTTCGGGTCACTGAGGGATCGGCATGTTTGCCTAGGGTCGATGATGGCTTCGGGTCGGCAGCTAGCAAGCTTCGAGTCGGCACTAGGATCTGGGGTCGGCGTGCATCTTGGAGGGATCAGCATAAAGCAGGGTGTCGGCATCTTGGAGAAACTCGGATCGGCATTGGGAAAGACCCGGGTCGGCATGGGAAGAAACTCGGGTCGGCTATTGTAAGGGGTCGGCATGCAACCATGGGAGCGACATCACATAAACTTCGGGTCGGCATTTTGGGAAAGTTGGATGGATCGGCATAGGCTAGAGGATGAGCTGCTTCGGGTCATGGTGCAATTTGCTTCGGGTCAGTGATGGGGTTGCTTCGGGTCAATACCCTAGTTGCTTCGGGTTGGCATATTGGAACTCGAGGTCGGCAGGGATAAGTGATATGGGTTCGACTATGGTTTTGGTGGGTCCATATCAGCGAGGAAGCCCGGTAACCAGGATTTTGTCTACAAATATGGTAGGCGGGGCTTCAGAAAAGGGATCCTCATTCTGTTCTTCTCTAACTTCTTCTACAAAAGCTGTACAAGTTACTCTGCCCTTTTTTGTTTCAAAATATTCTGGATTGTAACTGTAATCTGATTTCAGTATAAATAAAAAGGAAATTCCTGGAGTGGACGTAGGCCGTAGTTAGCCGAACCACTATAAATCTCGCCTTTTTTTACTGCTTTCATTTTAATTTTGATTGTTCTTCATATTTATACCCTCATCATATATTCTATCTATGTTCTGTGACTGGTAATTGGTGCTTCCATTTGCAATCGGGTGTTTGTGACCAATTTTGGCGCAAACAATAAGGTAAAGGATGATGGAAGATACAAGGCTAGATTGTTACAAAGGGATTTTCACATAGGAAGGGGATGGAGTATGATGAGGTGTTTACTCCGGTTGTTAGACATACTTCTATCCGGATATTGCTAGCTATTGTTGCTACTTACAACATGGAGTTGGAACAATTAGATGTAAAGACAGCCATTTTGCATAGAGACTTAGAGGAGACCGTCTATATAAAGAAGCCAGAAAGGTCTGTAGAGGATGGAAAGAAGGAATGGGTTCGCAAGATGAAGAAGTCTCAATATGGTTTGAAGCAGTCGCCTAAGCAATGGTACAAGAGGTATGACTATTTTATGCTTACTCTTAGTTTTGATAGAAAAGTTAAAGACGCTTGTGTTTATTTTAAGAATATGGATGATGGAAACTGGATATATTTACTCCTATATGTAGACGATACGCTAATTGCTTTCAAGGACGAAGCTGAAATTGACAGGTTAAAACTGAAGCTAAAGGAGGAATTCGAGAAGAAAACCTTGAATAAGCAAAGAAGTTTTTAGGGATGGAAATCCACAGAGAGAGAAAGCTAAAGGTGTTGAGAATGACATAGAAATAATATATTCAGAAATTTCTGGCATGCTTCAACATGGAGAAGATGAAGGCGATCAACACTTGTAACGACCCGCCTTTTCAACCCTAAGAAGTCGACACTAATACATCCACGGTATTCACGTGTTGAACAACCAAATGTCAGAAAGACAGATGGTTAGGAAAAGAAGAAGAAAGAAGACAAGAGGAAACTAAACAACATAGAATCTCACAACACAACGGAGTAATATATAATAGATAACATAATTTTTACATGGACATTTTATAATGATACATCAAAGTCATAATACTAACCTATCATCAACTCTTAGACAGTTATAAGATCCTGCCCTTATAGTTGTCGATATCTACAATAATAAAAAATAGTGAAAATAAAGAGAATATACGAGAGATACGTCTTGGGCATCCAGCTTGACTCCTGAGCTCCAAAGCATCCAAAACAATCTAAAAATATGCTCTGTCTGACCCGAGCATTATAGGAAAACAACGCCCTGGTCAATCTGTTAAAACTACCATAAGAAACTCAAATCACAAGAAATTTTATTTATTATAACTTTTAAATCCTTTAAAATTAAAGGTATCTCGCAAGACCATGCCGCACATAAGCACGTATGGGTTTTTACCTTATAATAACCAAAACATTTTCTACAGAAAATCGAGTGATATTATAATAATGTCTAAGGTTTCAAATAAATTATGAATATAGTTGAAATTGTTACATTAATTAAATTCGAGCATCATAGGTATATAACTAAATCCATAAAGGTACATATTGGAGAATGGATTCCATCAATGACTAGGCTACTGGGGTACTGCCTCTCATAGTACACCTCTAGAAAAATGTACTGAGTTTAACAAGAATGTCTTGCACCCTTGCTTATAGGACTGGCTTACCCTGTCCTGGATAGTACCGAATATATCATCACTCTGATTTCTTTGCAAACTTTACCGAGAGCTCTGTCCAAATCCATAAAATGAATGCATATCTTGAAAGGTTATGATACACGCTAATTAGGAGCGACCCACTTAGCCTTGCTGCATATCCCCTATTTTAGTCATTCTCGGTTGATGAGGCTAGATGCTACGTTTTTCCCTTATATAGAAAATTCACTTGGAATGCTAACACTGCCCTCCAAGTAGCAATGCAGCGCCAACATTCTTCCATACAAGTCGTTTAGGAGAAGAATGAACCAAAGATACTACCCATACTACATCCATTTAGGAATCACCCTCAGGATTAGTAGCAAGTAGCCCTTGCACGTCAAATGACTCCATCTTCGATCCCATCATCTTCCAGATGTTTTCAATACGTTGCTTTAGTTGGATCGAAGTGGTTTTCAGGTTATTCATCCGATCCTGGTCGCCTTGAAAAAACACTCGATAGTTTCTAGTAAACTCAACCCCAGTTCTTTAGGAAATAAACAGACAATATATAGGAGCGACGATCACCCCCTAACTGTTTTAGTAGACTGATTTCCTTATCATTTGTCCTAGGAGAGCAGAACGAGATTTATACGCATAGTACAACATCATCGAAGACGACTGTACCATATAACACACGTGTTTCTTCTAGATATTTATGGTTTTATATTTTTGTCTAAATTTGATAGTCGGTTATTTAACTATCAAATAACAAAAAAAGCTACAATTCAGAGGTTTAATTCCTATCACAACCACTAAGTCTCAAAGAAAATCTTTCATTTATTCAAATCTCTTTCCAAAATATTTATCAAAATATTCATATACTTATCTCATTGGCATATGCATATTCATAAAACATTGTGAAAGATTTCTTATTTCAAAGTCATATTAAAAGAATCAAAACAAATTTTATTTAAAAAAGAGATAAGGATAACCCCAAACTTTATTCCTTCGTTGTTAAGCATGGAACGATAATTCCACACCACTATAATTAAGAAGGTTAGTTAAGGGAAACCTCTTCTCAAATTCTTTTATAAACTTCTTAAATAAATCCTTTTAATAAACTTTGCTTAAATTCTAAATCCATTCATAATTCTCTTTTATAAATATCCAAAAATCATTTATAAAATCTTCTTTTATAAATATCCAAAATCATTTGTAAAACAATTTTAGAAATCTCCATTAATAATTCCCTTTTCTTAAAAAATATCATTTACAAATATCTTTCGTAAATCTCCTTTAAATAAATCCTTTATAAAATGTTATTCACAAAATATCATTTGTAAATAACTTTATTAAAATAATTAGAAAACTTAAAAAATTGTTTAAAACAATTATCCTCAAATTAATATAGAATTAAAGTCAATTTAAAAAGCATAGCATTAGAAATTTAAAAGGAGGCTTAGTGACCACAATGGTACGTAAATCAAGTTACCATTTAATTAAATTTGAATTTCAAGTCACAACAAAAACATTACATAAGCAATGGATAATAATCCAAAATCAAGGAATAATAGGCCGATATAAACTAATTGGTAAATACATGTCCAAAATAACCTAATAGCAGGAGGGTGGTTTGTCCAGCCAAATGGATGTCCAAACAATCTATTAAGTTTAGTTATAGCAGAACGAGGATTTATTCTGCTAAAGGATGTCTAAATAATCTACTTAATTATGATATAATAGAATGATGATTTATTCTACTAACAAATGTAAAAGTCTAGTATAACTTATTCATGGTTGTTTGTTTATTTAATGGCGCATACAAGAGATCCCTTGGATTAAAACCAGTTTAATTATAAAAGAGAATTGGCTACGATATATTAAATTTTAATTAACTCTAATTTAAAACTTAATTAAACTTAATTAATCCCTAATTAAAATCTTAATTAAATGCAATTAGATTAATTAATTTAATCCCGCCTAACTAGAAATTAATTATTAATTAATCCTAATTAAATAATCAATCTATTAAATAACTAACTTAATTACTAAAATTACTTCTTAAATAACTTTTAACTTACTTAAACGTTAATTAAAATTCATTAATTAAATAATTAAAATTAATTAACTTTAATCCGTAATTGAGCCCTAATTAACTAACTTATAATTAATTAATAATTATCTTTATTGAATAATTAATTAATAAATTAATTATTAAACTCTTATTTAATTACCAAAGTAATTAACTTTTAAACTTCCTTAATATTTCAAAAATATTTTCAAAACCATTTCAAAAAGAATCATTTTTAAAATCTAACTTTAACTTTTTCCGAACTGCATTCATAACAACTTGATGTGCACGTAAATGTGCATATATTTACATTCATATTTTATCTCTTTTTATTTAAATAAACATCATATTTGGGCATTTGTACATGTTAAAACCAAAATTCAATTATTTTTCAAACCATCGTATTTTCATCTTCATTCAGGGGCAAAATGGTCATTTTTGTGCATGTGTAAATTTGAGAATTTTTACTTGGACATTTTTGATGATTTTTATAGGAATTCAGATGCATATGGAAGAGGCTTATACGAAGATACATGCATGCACAAATGAATACAAAGGAAAGAAGAGGGAAATAATTCAAAGTGAAGATCATGGAGGACCCCACCTACCCACCTACCTTAATGTACAAATTTGAGGCTAATGAACATGCTTATGGAATTAATGGCTTCATGTACACTTAAATGATGATTAGTAGAAGCTAATGATTACTTGGCCTCCACATTTCCTAAGGGGTATTTTGGGAATCCCCTAAAAATAGAATTAGGGTTTTATGCATGTATAAATAGCCCTCCTATGTACATGTAAATCATCTTCTATTCTCTCTTATGTTTACTTAGGAAATTAGCAAGTTGTAAACACAAATCAAAGTGAAATAAAAATGGCTTCCAAGCCTATTTCTCTTCTCTTATCTTCTTGCTTTTATTTACTTTTTTTGTTGATGATTTCTATGCTCTTTTCTTTGCTAGTAGATTAAATTTACATTCATGCAAGTAGTGCAGTTTATATTTTTATGCAAGTAGTTAGTAGCTAATCTCTTTTGCTTTCTTTGCTTATTTTCTATTTTCTTCTCTTTTTAATGTTGAAATTTACTTGTGTTGCTTCAATGCCACAAATGAGTAGTTAAACCCCTTCAATTTAGGGGTAATGAATCTCTCAAATATTATGTAATTTCAACATTTGTTATGATTTATGATCTCTTTGTTTGTGCTTTATGAAAGTGAATTTTGATGCAAGTTTATACAAGTGGGTTTGATAGCTTATATTGCTTTTGCAAATGAGCTATACTTATTCAACATAAACACAAGTTGCATCATCATTTGCTAATCCATTTTTGAATGTGAAAAGAAAGTAAAAAATGAAATTTGATGATCTATATTACTAGTTACAATAGTAAATGGATCATACTTAAAATAGCTTTTGCTTTGGCTTCATTTTCATAGGAATTATAAGTGGTTTATTTGTTATATTATAGTTTGATGGTTTGAGTTATGTCAATTAATAACATAAACAAACCATACTTATGATAAATACAATAATATTTCACTTAATATCAAAAGCTAGAGATCACAAATTTTTTGTTTGTTGATTTACAAAAATATGAGAGTGGATTTGCCTCTAAATTGTTCTCTAGTTCAATAGTATTTTAATCACATTTTAATTCTAGCTTTAGCTTCCTTTTGTAGTTAACAACTTTCATCTCACTTTGGTCTAATTTGATTGAATAGATTTTTAATCTCTCACAATTCCCTGCGGATCGACCCGTATTCGCCACGTACTACAAAGTGTACACCGTGCGCTTGCGGTAAATTTTAATTTAAATTCGTTCGACGGTTTTCTAAACCGATAGAATTTCCGTCGACGAACAAGTTTTTGGCGCCGTTGCCGGGGAATTGCTTTGATTTTGATTTTCTATTCTTCGAATTATTGTTGTTTGATTTTTGTGTTTTTATTTTACGTTTGTTTGCATTTAAAAAAAATTGTGTGATTTGTTCAATCATTTTGATTTGTTTGTGTGTTTTTTTTGTTTTCTAGTTGTTTTGTTCATTTGCATTTCATATTTTTTTAAAAATACACAACTTCAATTGAAAAAGAAAAAAATTTTCCATTTCAATTACGTTTACAGTTTTTAAGCGACAATTTACATTTACAAAGTTACAAAACTGCACTGAGCATTTTCTGTGGATTCATATCCCTGCACATATAGACTGTGCCTCCCTCTCCACTTCAACCTGATCACTGCATCCTGCACTTCTACTGTCCCACTTCCCTACCGAAACCGACCACCACTTCTACATTGCAAACTCAACAGCACATCAAAACAGAAAAACAACATTCACATATACCATTGCTCATCCTGCCACTACTGCACTGTGTTTCACTGCCTTGACAAAAACTTGCCTCTTCCATTTACATCACTGATATCATAGCTCACTGATTTCACCATCCACTTCTCTGGCAACAAACTACTGCTAGCTTCATCATCCATCTTTGCTACCGCCCACTACAATCACATCCACTACCATACAAACACCCTATCATCTTCCACCCCCACTGACATTTCACAAAATTCACCCAACCCCATACCCACACTTTCAGACCATAATTCCACAAGCACAACAGTGCCGCCACACAACTCCAGCCTGCCTCCTCCAACATTAAAACTGCAATCCAGCCAATATATCACTTCCACACTACTACATTTCAACATTCTATACAACATATCAGCTGCATCATACTTGCCACATTCCACCAACAACCTATCTCATCCCTGAGACCACAACCCGCATCCTTACTACCCATCATCTTCAACTCAACTTCCGGCCATCACCTGCTAACAACCAACAACCCAAACAAGTCGCCACCAATCGACCACATCCTCCACAATAACCGAACTGCTATTCCACCGCACTCTTCAACAAAATCCACTTCCCTAACTTAAACTACTTCTCACTGCCTTTCCATCATCCCCTATCAACAAACAGTAACCACCAACCTCTGCCTTCAATTCCACTACAACGCAAATCCACTCCTATTCCAGCCTCGACCTTTATTACAAACCAAACCGCAAATCTATCAAACACTCACAGCAATCGAGCAACACTTCCTACAACTCATAGCACCACATCAATTACCACTGACTGCCCGCCATCTTCCACCATCACTGTCAACTCGAAACCCACCCCTTTTCATCACTACACTGCCTGTTATCAACCTTCGAACCACAAACATCAACACACCCTCTGCCACAAATACATCTCCTTACTGCCTTCAACATACAACCCTTTGCCTACCTGAACAGAAGCTCCCCCCACAATTCAGCACACATATCCTCGACTACAGCAATCTCCGACTATCTCACGAAACCCGAAATCATCAACCACCTCCTCAAATTGCAAATTGAATCACCTGTCCTTGATCCACAATCGCCTCTTAATTCTATATACAGTTCTCACTGCCTCAATTCTCACTGCAAAAAATCAAATCACAATTCTCACTATTTCACAAACTCGAGTTTGCATCTTCTCGCCTTTGAACTGCCTTTGGCTGCGAAATTAGGAATCGGGTTGGATTTTGAAAAAAAAAATTAAGAATTGATTCGAGAAATTAATATAGATAGAAGTGTTCGTTAAAAGAAAGGGAAGAGAAGAACTGAAGTAGTGATTTCATTTGGTGGAGCTCCTATTAATTTTTATCAGCAAAGTGGGCCGGGCCACTATGGAGTTGAATTAAAAAAAAAGAAAAAAGAGGGGCAAAATCAGACATTGGGCCGGGTAGAGTTTGTGTTGCCAAAGCAGATTAAAAGGAAGAAATGCTTGCTCAAAAATAATTGTTGCTTGCTTATAAAAAAATTGCCGCTTATAAAAAAATTGTTAATAATCTGCTCGCTCTGGTATTGTTCTTTCATCTCTAGTGCATTGTTGGTTGCTTCCATTTGCATTTATATATACAAAAAAAATATTTCAAAATCCATAAACAAAAACAAACTTCATTTTAGTTGCATTGTAAATTCACGTTTAATTTCTGTTTTGCATCCACCTCATCTTATTTTCTTTTCTAAGGGCAATACCCCAATTCAAATAAGGTGAGAGATTTCATAACCCTTTCCTTAGCCCACAAACGCATTTCATCATAGAATTTGACTAATAATAAAGGTTAGACATTCGACTTAAGGGTGTCGTGAGCTCATCTAGGGCTTAATTGTATCTTCATAATTGTTTTCTTTAAACAATTTTATTTCTTGGTGTCTAGGCTACGGCAGAGTAATAACCAGTTATAAAAATTACGGTGATATGTAAATATTATACTAGTTGTTCCTTTGAAGGTACTTAAACCTTCGGCTGCATTGCTACGGTGATTCGTGGTGCACCGATAACCTCTGCCCGTTACCTGGCTGAGAAATATTTTTGTTGATTTAAGACAAAGTGTGATTATACAATTTTGGGTTAGGAGCTACTAAGGACAGAAAACTGTAATTAAGTCCTTTGCATTCATTTAGTTGCATTAGTTCATGCATATATAAAAAAAAACAAAAAAAAATCAAAAATCCAAAAAAAAATTGTAAATTTTTCTTAACTTAGTTTTTAGTTCCACAAAAAAAAATTAAAACCTTTTTAAAAACAATTTTTTTTTGAAAATTCAAAAAACAAAAAAACAATTTACAAAAGCAAAAAAATATAAAAATTTGAAAAACCAAAAACAAAAATCAAACTTCTCTTTTGAAAATAAATTTCACTTGGTAAATATTTTTCTTCCTCTAAAAAAAACTTCACTACGATTTTCAAATCTTCTTTCATTCACTAAATTCGATTCTAACTTCTTTCTCTTCTCGACTTTCACTTGTGCATGAGTACTTGGACTGGTGACACAACAACAAATCGTTGGACTCGCGACCCTTCTACAAATCGTTTAACTCGAACAAACGATCCTCCCGAAATGGCAAACGAAAACGCCCCTCGAACTCTTATGGATAGAATCTTTCCCGATAGAGTTTCTATTCCATCTTGCATCACGTCACCCGCCCCTACGGGTAACCATTTCGAAATTCACTCAAACCATATTGCCACTCTTTCGAAATTTGGCAATTTCGAACACGATGATCCATACATCTTCTTGACTAAATTCGAACAAGTTTGTGCAACCATTAAACTCCAACAACTTTCTGATGACGGAATCAAACTTCGATTAATCCCATTCGCTCTTACGGATTACGCTGAAAAATGGTTGTACAGCTTACCATCGAACTCGATTAAAACGTGGGAAGAATTCGTAAAAGCTTTCTTAAAAAAGTTCTACCCTTTGGAAAAAACGAGTAGAATCCGAAACGAAATTGTAAACTTTCATCAATTCAAGGGAGAACCATTCGAAAAATATTTTGAAAGATTCAAAGAGCTTTTGATAAATGTCCACACCATAATTTCGAAAAATGGACGATTTGCCAAATTTTATAAGATGGACTCGAAAATAGCTCATGTACCATGCTCGAATCAATGTGCCAAGGCAACTTTCTTGCCCAACATCACGACGATGCTTGGCAATTTCTTGAAAACCTCGTCGAAAAATCATCCCAATGGGAACGGTCGAACGAAAAATCAATTTACTCACGATCGAGTGCACACTCGATAGGATCTTCTGTTGCTTTGGAAGCTAAGATCGACGCAATGATTAAAAAATTCAATAACGTTTTCTCATTGAATCAAATGAACCAAACTTCCCAACCAATGTGCTATAAATGCAACGATCCTAATCATATAGCCGATCAGTGTCCCAATTCTGTCGAACAAATCAATGCTTTCAATAAAGCCAAAAATGACCCATTTTCTCCAACGTACAACTCTGGTTGGAGAAATCATACGAATTTTGCGTGGAACCAAAACAATCCCAACACAAATACGATTCGTCCCAATTTTCAAGCATTTCCGAATAATGCTTCGAATCCTCCCTTTCAGCCCAACAATTTTCAACCAAACCTTGTGGGTCCGTCGCATAATCAACCACAACAATCAAATTTTCAAACAAATGCTGCTCATCCTCCCCAAGACAATAAACGTTTAACTTCACTTGAGAAAACTCTGGAAACGTTGGCTAAAGCAACCACTCAAATCCTTCAATCAAACAGCAATTTGCAAAATTTATTGACTTCATATATGCAAAACACGAACCAATCAATTACAAAAATCGAAATGCAAATGAGTCAATTAGCCACGTCTGTGAGCGAACGTGAACGAGGAACATTCCCAAGCCAACCCATTTCAAATCCCAAAAATCAAAACGCAAATTCAAATCAAGCCCATGTTGTTCAAGATAGCAACGTCACCCAATTGAATGCTATCACAACTCTCCGTTCTGGTAAACAAATCGATAATCAAGTCGTTAATCCAAATGATTTACCGAAAGCCTCTCTCGACACTTCTAAAACAACGAACGAATCTGAACAGAACGTGGAGCCAAACGTTGAATCAAATTCTAACCAAAATTCTTCTTCCTCTACTCGAGTAGACCCGCCTACCGAGTATCGTGTTCCATTTCCACATCGTCTTCGACCAAAGGAACACTCGGACCAAATGGAAAAGATATTGGAAATTTTTAAACAAGTCAAAGTTAACATTCCGCTTCTTGACATCATTCAGCAAGTCCCAACATACGCGAAATTCCTTAAGGACTTGTGTACCCAAAAGCGACACACTCAAGTGCCCAAAAAAGTCTTCTTAGCCGCCATTTTGAGTGAAGTCTTGTCCCAATCCATGCCCGTAAAATACAAAGATCATGGCTGCCCTAAGATTTCATGTACAATTGGAGACAAGACGATTAACAAATGTCTGGTAGACTTATGCGCGAGTGTCAATTTGATTCCATACTCTGTGTACGAACAATTAGGCTTAGGTGAGCTCAAACCCACAAAAGTCACGCTTCAATTTGTCGATCGCTCGATTAAGAAACCCGTGGGAGAAATCGAGGACGTGCTCATTCGAGTAGGGTAATTCATATTCCCCGTTGATTTTATCGTTCTTGAAACATAACCCGTAACGAATCCCTCGAGTCAAATTCCATTGATTTTAGGCCGACCATTCTTAGCCACCTCAAATGCCTTAATTAATTGTCGTAACGGATCGATGAAAATTTCTTTTGGAAACATGACTTTGGATCTCAACATTTTCAATCTTGAAAGCCAATCGAACGAACCTCATGACCAAACATTGGAAGTTAGTGCCATTCACAAAAACTTCGAAAACGAGACAATTGAACTTAGCGACGAATGCAAAGCTGAATATGAAAAATTGTTTCACGAAATTCCCAGCGAAATTAAATACACTCTTCCCTTTGAATCGCTTCCAGTAGAGTCCTAATCTCAACCCAATTCTTTGATCGAAAAACTCCCGAAGTTGGACCTCAAACCACTTTCCGATCACCTTAAGTACGCATACTTAGGTGATAACGAAACGTTACCCATCATAATTTCTACGACTCTCTCACTTGACCAAGAAACCTCCTTACTTTCTATTCTTTCGGAAAACAAGGAAGTGATTGGATGGTCAATCTCCGATATAAAGGGGATTAGCCCTGCTATTGTTCAATATCGCATCCATTTAATCGACAATGCCAAACCTATTCGTGACACGCAACGAAGGCTTAATCCAAAATGAAAGATGCGGTGCATGATGAAATTCTTAAATTTCTCGACAACGGAACAATTTACCCAATCTCTGATAGTTCATGGGTTAGCCCAATTCACGTTGTACCGAAAAAGTCTGGGCTAACCGTTGTCAAGAACGATTCAAATGAACTTATTCCAACTCGTACTCAAACGGGTTGGCGTGTTTGCATTGACCATCGAAAACTAAATGCCGCAACACGAAAAGATCACTTCCCTCTTCCCTTCATTAACCAAATGCTCGATCGTTTAGCCGGCCATGAATTTTACTGCTTACTTGATGGTTATTCTGGCTATAACCAAATTCCCATCGCTCCTGAAGATCAAGAGAAAACAACTTTCACGTGTCCATTCGGTACCTTTGCTTATCGACATATGCCATTCGGACTTTGTAACGCTCCTGCGACCTTCCAACGATGCATGGTTGGAATCTTTTCCGACATGATTGAACGCTTTCTAGAAGTTTTTATGGACAATTTCTCAATCTTTGGCGATTCTTTTTCCCAATGTTTACATCATCTCGAATTGGTTCTAAATCGATGTAAAGAAAAACATTTGACTTTGAATTGGGAAAAATGCCACTTTATGGTCAAACAAGGCATAGTCCTTGGACATATCATCTCAAATAAAGGCATTGAGGTAGATAAAGCGAAAATCGATGTCATTGCAAATCTACCCATTCCCAAAACTGTTAAAGACATTCGATCATTTCTTGGACATGCTGGCTTTTACCAACGCTTTGTGAAAGACTTTAGCAAAATTGCTCGTCCTTTGACGACACTTCTTGGAAAAGACGTTCCTTTCGATTTTAACTCTGATTGTATCTCTTCTTTTGAACGTCTTAAGAACGAACTCATTTCTGCTCCAATCATTTGTGCGCCCAATTGGGATCTTCCTTTCGAAATAATGTGTGATGCTTCGAACTTTTCCGTTGGTGCTATCTTAGGACAATGCATCAACAAGATCCTTCGCGTGATTTACTACGCGAGTATGACTTTGAACGACGCTCAACTCAACTACACAACAACCGAAAAAGAGCTTCTAGCTGTCGTTTTTGTTCTCGAAAAATTCCGACAATACTTGATAGGGTCACACATTACTATGTACACGGACCACTATGCGCTTCGATATCTCTTCGCTAAAAAAGATGCCAAATCCTGCTTGATTCGTTGGATTCTTTTTTCTTCAAGAATTTGACCTTACAATTAAAGACAAAAAAGGATCCGATAACGTCATAGCCGATCACTTGTCTCGTCTTCCAAACGTACCATCTTCTTTGCCAATCAATGAAAACTTCCCCGATGAACAACTCCTTTCAATTTCCATCGACCCATGGTATGCTGATATAGTGAACTACTTAGTCACTAAACAAACTCCCTCATCGTGGTCCAAACAGGACAAATGCAAATTCATGTCCCAAGTGAAGTATTTCTATTGGAACGATCCATACTTGTTCAAATATTGTCCCGACCAAATCATCCAACGTTGCATTCCAGATAATGAGATTAGGAGTGTTCTTTCATTTTGCCACGATCAAGCGTATGGTGGACATTTCGGTCCTCGAAAAACTGCGGAAAAAGTGCTTCAGTGTGGTTTCTATTGGCCTTCTCTTTTCAAAGAGTCGTTTGAATTTTGTAAAACTTGCGATCGATGTCAAATGCTTGGACGAATTTCTCGATGAGATATGATGCCTCTAAACCCCATTCTTACGATTGAAATCTTTGATGTATGGGGTATAGACTTTATGGGACCTTTTCCCAATTCTTTTGGAAACTTGTATATCCTTCTCGCTATCGATTACGTTTCAAAATGGGTTGAAGCCGTTCCTTGCAAAACCAACGACTATAAAATTGTTGTGAAATTTCTCAAAGAAAACATCTTTTCGAGGTTCGGCACACCTCGCACAATAATCAGTGATAACAGGACCCATTTTTGCAACTGTTCTTTTGAAACTTTAATGAAAAAATACTCGATAACCCACAAGTTATCCACCCTGTATCATCCTCAAACTTGTGGCCAAGTTGAAGTTTCAAATCGATAAATAAAACAAATCTTGGAGAAAACTGTCAATAAAAATCGAAAAGATTAGTCTTAGAAATTGACCGATGCGCTTTGGGCTTACCGTACTGCTTTTAAAACTAACCTTGGGATGTCCCCGTTTCGTTTAGTTTATGGTAAAGCTTGCCATTTACCCGTTGAAATCGAACACAAAGCGCTGTGGGCAATTAAGAACTTAAACTTTGATCTTGAGAAAGCTAGCGAAAACCGAAAACTACAACTCAACGAACTAGAAGAACTTAGGAACGACGCGTATGAAAACGATAAAATTTACAAAGAAAAAACCAAAGTTTTTCATGACAAGTCAATCCTAAGGAAAATGTTTTCGCCGAACAAAACCCCAGGGATGGATCGGTTTTCAAAGTCAACGATCATCGTCTGAAACCTTTCTTGGAATTGCCAAATAACCAAGAGGAGGAGCTCATGATCCTTCATGAGCCAAGCTACGTCTAGTAAGAATGTTAACCCTCTTTTGTAAACATGTACATAGTTTTCCCCGTTACACTCATTATATCATGCATTGACTGTGGGGACACAGTCAAAATTAAATGTGGGGGGAGTCTCATTTTCATTTTTTTTAGTTTTATGGCATTTTTGAACTTTCATTTTTCTTTTAACTTAAAAAAAATCTCAAAATTTCAAAATCTCAAAAACATTTTCTTTTTAGCATTTTGATTTATTTTTGAGGAAACATAATGGGATAAGTATAAGTTTTGGTTAATAAATTGAAATTTTTGAAAATTTATTTGTCTTAACAAAAATAAAAATGAAGTTTGATTACAAATAACAATGGTTTAACTAGTATATAGGAAGGTTCATATGTGTTAATTATGAAGTATGTTCTAATTGAAAATCTTAGTTTAAAAAAATGGTAAATTTAAAGTAAAGGATATAACATTTTTATCTTCTAAGTTAAATGGTGCTAAGATGATTTTGCAAAACTCTCTTTTTTTCTAAAAAAAAATCATTTGTATATATGTATATATATATTTTTAACACCTAGAGTCATGTGTTCACACTTGTGTGTTCACTCGCCATGCTCTGTACCCTTCTCACGTTAGCCCGAAAGGCAGTGCATGATCAGTATATCTAGCCTTAGTTTATCTGAGTTAGGTGTATGTATATAAAAATTCTTTTTAATAACACCTATAGTCGATAAGTGTTCACACTTATGTGTTCACTCGCCATGCTCTATATTCCCCTCACATTAGTCCGCAAGGCAGTGCACAGGTAATATATCTGGCCTTAGTTTACCTGAGTCAGGCATATGTAAATATTGTCAATATCAATGAAATTTTCAAGTAAGAGAGAGTAAGCAATTGAAATCCAAGCACCATTTTAACTTGTTTGATTTAACTTGTTATTGAAAAGAAACGAGAATACCACTTTGACAAACTTTGATAATAAACTAAGGATTTATTTCATAGTTACACTTTGTTATCAACCGAAACAACGAGTTAAACTATTGTCTATTTGTTATGATGACTTGATTTTTGTTGGAAATTTTGACGAGTAAATGACTTAAATTTTCAAGATAATGACCAAGGCTTATATTTAACTTCTTTGTGTTGATTTAAGAGTAAATCCGTCATTTGTAAATATTTTCAAGAACTTGCATTCATCCTATTGTAAATAAATCTTGCATTTTGTAAATATTTTCACTTTGCATCTGGATTTTGTAGGTAGTATCCGCTGAAAACCCTCACGAGACAACACTCGTCCTACTGGGGACACCCAGAGGTTTAACGGCTTGTTACATACGCTCAATGCAATCGTGCTCCCTATGAAAATGGATTTATCTTAGTTTTCCTTTATTCGAGGACGAATAAAAAGATAAGTGTGGGGGTATTTGATGTGCATGTAAATGTGCATATATTTACATCCATATTTTATCTCTTTTTATTTAAATAAACATCATATTTGGGCATTTGTACATGTTAAAACAAAAATTCAATTATTTTTCAAACCATCATATTTTCATCTTCATTCAGGGGCAAAATGGTCATTTTTGTGCATGTGTAAATTTGAGAATTTTTACTTGGACGTTTTTGATAATTTTTATAGGAATTTGGATGCATATGGAAGAGTCTTATATGAAGATACATGCATGCACAAATGAATACAAAGAAAAGAAGAGGGAAATAATTCAAAGTGAAGATCATGGAGGACCCCACTTACCCACCTACCTTAATGTCCAAATTAGAGGCTAATGAACATGCTTATGGAATTAATGGCTTCATGTACACATAAATGATGATTAGTAGAAGATAATGATTACTTGGCCTCCACACTTCCTAAGGGGTATTTTAGGAAGCTCCTAAAAATAGAATTAGGGTTTTATGCATGTATAAATAGCCCTCTTATGTACATGTAAATGATCTTCTATTCTCTCTTATGTTTACTTAGGAAATTAGCAAGTTGTAAACACAAATCAAAGTGAAATAAAAATGGCTTCCAAGCCTCTTTCTCTTCTCTTATCTTCTTGCTTTTATTTACTTTTTTTTGTTGATGATTTCTATGCTCTTTTCTTTGCTAGTAGATTAAATTTACATTCATGCAAGTAGTGTAGTTTATATTTTTATGCAAGTAGTTAGTAGCTAATCTCTTTTGCTTTCTTTGCTTATTTTCTATTTTCTTCTCTTTTTAATGTTGAAATTTACTTGTGTTGCTTCAATGCCACAAATGAGTAGCTAGACCTCTTCAATTTAGGGGTAATGAAGCTCTCAAATATTATGTAATATCAACATTTGTTATGATTTATGATCTCATTCTGCTTTATGAAAGTGAATTTTGATGCAAGTTTATACAAGTGGGTTTGATAGCTTATATTGCTTTTGCAAATGAGCTATACTTATTCAACATAAACACAAGTTGCATCATCATTTGCCAATCCATTTTTGATTGTGAAAAGAAAGTAAAAAATGAAATTTGATGATCTATATTACTAGTTACAATAGTAAATAGATCATACTTAAAATAGCTTTTTCTTTGGCTTCATTTTCATAGGAATTATAAGTGGTTTATTTGTTATATTATAGTTTGATGGTTTGAGTTATGTTAATTAATAACATAAACAAACCATACTTATGATAAATACAACAATATTTCACTTAATATCAAAAGCAAGAGATCACAAATTGTTTATTTGTTGATTTACAAAAATATGAGAGTGGATTTGCCTCTAAATTGTTCTCTAGTTCAATAGTTTTTTAATCACATTTTAATTCTAGCTAGCTTTTGCTTCCTTTTGTAGTTAACAACTTTCATCTCACTTTGGTCTAATTTGATTGAATAGATTTTTAATCTCCCACAATTCCCTGCGGATCGACCCGTATTCGCCACGTACTACAAAGTGTACGCCGTGCGCTTGCGGTAAATTTTAATTTAAATTCGTTCGACGGTTTTATAAACCGATAGAATTTCCATCGACGAACACAACTATCGCTATGAATTCAACTCGTTAAAGTTAGATTTTGTTTAGGTCTAACTCCAACTTCACTTCTAACTTTACTTGTTTTGAAAACATATATATAAGTTTTTATGTTGAAAACAAAATAAATGCTGACACTATTCAACAAGCTGATCTTGTTCCCATTAAAACTGTTGGTATGCCATTCTCATGGAACAATAAAAGGAGACTCGGCAGTAGAACATTCTCTAGAATTGATCACACCTTCTCTAATCAACCTGCTCTTGACAAATGGCCATATCTCTACTCCAATCTTGCTCCTCCTCTCCTATCTGACCATTCTCCTCAAATTTTACATTTGTGTGAAGCTGGCATGAGAGGCAAATCAAATTTTAAATTTTTTAACTCCTGGGTGCTTGAACCTGATTTTAAAACTATTGCTATAGCCTCTTGGAATAAAACTAAGTATGGTAATCATTTATATATTTTGCAGGAGAAAATCAAGGACATGAAAAGGGACTTGAAGGACTGGTCTTTTAATAGATTTGGTAAAGGTGATAAATTAAGCAAGACCCTGGAGGCTGAACTTGTCAATGTTCAAACTGCTATGATGCAAAACACTGCTGATGTTGGTCTTGCCACTACTGAGTGTATTCTGTCCCAGAAGTACTACGAAGCTCTGGCAAAGGAGAGTAATATGATTCGCCAAAAATCCAGAATTAAATGGAGAGATGAAGGCGATAGGAACAGTGCTTACTTCCATGCTAGTCTCAGGAATAAGCAGCGACGTGATAACATTGTGACTATCCACGACACTAATGGTGTCCTCAAAACGTCTGATGAGGAGGTGAAAGCTGCCTTTGTTCAGTATCTCTCGTCCCTTTATGGCAATGATGCCAACTTCATCCCCAGTATTAATGATATTCCTCATGATATACTTCCCAAGTTACCTGCTGCTGATCATGAAGCCTTATGCAAAGTTGTAACACAAGAAGAGATTGAAAGAGCAATGTTCTCTCTCAATGTTAACTCGTGTGGTGGTCCAGATGGCCTAAACGCTAAATTCTACACTGTTTGCTGGGAATTTGTCAAAGCTGATGTTTGTAATGCTATCAAACTGTTCTTCAAAAAAGCCAAAATATTCAGATCTTATAATTATACTAATATTGCACTGATTCCGAAGATTAACAATGCTCATAACGTTAAAGACTTCCGTCCTATTTCATGTTGCAATACCATATACAAATGCATCTCCAAAATCATTGCAACTAGGCTAAGGGATGTGCTTCCTTCCATCATATCCTTAAACCAAGCTGCCTACTTACCGGGTAGAAATATCCTAGACCACATCTTGCTTTCTCACGAACTTCTCAAAGGGTACAACAGAAAGCAATCTCCTCCTAAGGCAATGCTGAAACTTGACATAATGAAGGCTTTTGATATGATTCAGTGGGACAGTATCGTCAGAATCATGGGTTACATGAACTTCCCACCGCATTTTATCTCGTGGATCTATGAATGTATCTCTACTACGAGCTATTCTGTCATCGTTAATGGTACTAATACTGGCTTTTTTGGTGGTAAGCAAGGTATACGGCAAGGGGACCCAATCTCTGCTTATATTTTCATTATAGTGATGGAACTTCTAACTGGTATGATAAACAGGCTTATAAGTCAAGGTGGTTTTAAACTTCACCATGCTTGTAAGGATCCCCAAATATCCTCTCTGATGTTCGCTGATGATTTAGTTATATTTTGTTCCCCTGACATTGACACTATTAAGAACTTAATGCATACCCTGGATCAGTTTTATGTCATGACTGGTTTGAAAGTTAACTTTCTAAAATCTGATATTAAAATTGTTGGGGTTAGCATAAATCAGATGGCCGAAATTGCTCTTCTCACTGGCCTCTCCCCTAACAACAACTCTATATCCTACTTAGGGCTACCCCTGGCTTCTTCTAGAATTACTACCATGCAATGCCTTCCTTTGTTTCAGAAAATTACTGCAAGACTGGATTGCTGGACTGCAAGGAAGCTTAGTCAAGCTGGAACGCTCACTTTAATTAAATCAGTACTCTTTGCAATGCAAGTGTACTGGGCAAGGTCCTATGTTCTTCCTCTTAAACTTGTTAAAATGATTCGTAGTGCTTTTATGAGATTTCTCTGGCTGGGTAAAACCTCAGGCAGATATCTTGCTCCGTTAAATTTCAACAGTGTTGAAAGTCCATTGAGCAAAGGTGGGCTTGGATTACTCAACATCGCTCAATGGAATCAAGCTGCTTTCACTAAGCATATTGACACCCTCTTCAACTGCCCTACCAGTCTCTGGGCTTCCTGGTCGCACAGTAATATAATCAAGGGAAGGAGTATTTGGAACATGTCTAAGCCTTCGAATCTCAGCTGGTCCTGGCAGTGTATCTTTAAGCTCAAAGAAAAATTCCTTCCAATCATTAGTATGAACACCAACCCTGAATATAACACTAAATTCTGGGATGACCCGTGGCTTGAGGCAGGCATGATCCTTAGGAGGCAATTAACTCACAGTGAGATGATGCAATCTGGTATTCACCCTTTGGCTCATGTCAAGGATGTTCTTCAAGTTAACTCAAGTTTTAGATTATTCTCCTCGAATACGAGAATTCAAAATATCTGGAACAGGATTAAACATTTTGTTCCTATTATCAGGTCCTCTGATCAACTTGTTTGGGGAAATGATAAAGGTAAATTCACGATTAGGGCTGCTTATGAGTTCCTGATGAAGACTAATATGTATCCTGACTGGAAGTGGTGGAAACGTACTTGGAACAGGGACTGTAGCATGCGTGAGAACTTGTTGCTGTGGAAAGTTCTCCATCGTGCCATCCTAACTAGAGCCAAACTCGTAGCCATGGGTATGAATGTTAGTATCTACTGCACTTTCTGTTCTGTCCACCCTGAAACTGTTGAGCACTTGTTCTTCGACTGCCCGGTTATTAAGGTGATATGGAATGATGTTAAGACAAAGTTAGGTATTGGTAATGCTGCTAATCACAATTTGGATGAATGGAACCATATCTACGCTAGCACGGGGTGTAATCAAGTGATGGAGAAGCTAACTACTACTGTATTAAAGAGTTTTATCATGACAGTCTGGACTGAGCGTAATATCAATGTCTTTGATCCTGTCAACTCGAAGTCAAGTTCTTTTCTAAAGAAATGGATCTTGCATCAAATTAAACGAGACTTGAGTATGCTCCGGTTCTCCTTTGATCCAGGAATTCTTCAGTGTTTCTCTTCCTGAGTCCCCGCTGCGTTGTGTTGTTTTTGTTTTTTTATTTTTTTCCCTGTTTTGGGTTTCTTTTGCTGTGTTTGTCTCTCGCTGTGATTGTGGCACTTTGTTCCCCTCTGTTTTTCTTCCGTGTTTGTAAGTCGCTCTTTGGTGTCGCAATAAAATGGTCGGGGTCCATCTAACCCCATCGGCCTTGCCAAAAAAAAAAAAAAAGTTTTAATATTTTAACAACTTGAAAACAAATAAACAACTTTTGATCTTTTCCATGTGATCTCCCATCTCATTAACATACAAATTACTAACTTTCATAACACATGACGGAACAACCAAGTTTACATGGCAAAATTTATATATACAATCACATATATAAGCAAAATGACAACTTTAACACCAAACCAAACTTCGTAGCTACATTTAACAAGTCAAATTCAAACTAACACTAATATTGCATACACACACACACATATATATATACACATAGATATATATATATACATAGATATATATATATATACATAGATACATATATATATATACATATATATATGTATACATAGATACATATATATATACATATATATATGTATACATAGATATATATATATATATATATATATAACAACATGGTTTACAACCAAACATACAATACATTAAACAAGTAAACATGGCAACATAAAGGTAAAATCTTTCAAAATATAAAATAGTTTGCTCACCAAAACATAACCGAAACAAAGGAACTTGAACTAAAACTTTGGAAAAAGCTTTGATCTTGGATTTATTTTTGTAAGAACTTGATTTTAAGTCAAGGATAGGCACACATAGGCTCATGCATGATGCCTTGGGCTCAAACAATGATGGCTTAGGCATGATGCCTTTTAAGCATTTAAGTGGAAAAAGAAAAGAAATTTTTAACTTTGAAATTTTGGTAGCCATTAACATGGTTTTTAAAGCTTAAAAGAAGATGTAAATTTTTTGGAAAAAGTAGAAAATGAAACGACGGAGGAGAGAGAGAAAAGTTAATTGGTTTTATCTAAAATGAAAGTATAAAATTACCTAAATGCCCTTGAAGTACCTACCATCCTCTCAAATTTGAACACATCACCACTTATCACTCCATCATGATCCACATGCCTAGAACCAAGGGTCTCCCCCTTTTACCTAATGTGTAACGCATGAATTAGTACTAATGTTTAAGGGATGTGAGTGATAATTGACTTTTCATATTTTATTTTGATTGAAAACTTGAAAATCATTACATCGTATCCCTCAATTTATGTAAACATATTATTAATATGCATATATTATTTGTTAATATGTGCATGTGTTAACTAAGGTGATTAAATAGTGAAAAATTAAATTTTCGAAGAAAGCTTTCCGGTCACATTATCTAATTTTCTTTGAACTAAATCCTTTCATAAACAAAATTCAAAAATGAATTTGCTATCACTAGTTATAAATTAAATTATAAAACCATTAATTAAATATTCACAAATCAAAGCGACATAATTCCGGGTCGTTACATTCTTCCCCCCATAAAAGAATTTCGTCGCCAAAATTTCACCACATGAACACCCATTACTATTCATAAGTTCACATGATATTCATAGATAATCCATATGAAAAATTTTATTTGATCTCCACTCGATTACATTACTTCACTTCCAAGCTAATATCGCTCATTTGATTCACTAGTATGGAATTTGATCAAGCTTCTTGACTAGAAACATTCATTCCTCTTACATAGCCATATACTATAATAGAAAACTTTAGTTCCCTATCAAGAACCCTCATCAAGTGATCGCCATCAAAATTGAGTTATAAATCCTTATCCGGAATGGTGTAAAACAACTTTAGTCATGTACTTGAATCTTGGATCGAGAACAATATGAGAAAGGGAAATAATTTATGTACAACCTACGTACCTAACTAAATACTCTTATTTAGCCGTTTATCTTCTTACCCTCCTACAAATATTAAAAACAATTATCTAATAAAAATTCCAACTTAGGTATAAACATTTCTAAATGATACAACTTATTTGTGAAACCTTTTATAAAATCATCTAAATTTATTAACTTGGTAATACCCTCCTACATCCTAAGAGTATGTGTGTGTTTATATATATATATATAACATCTAATTTTTAATTCTATTCATTTTTAACTATTCAGATGTAGGCAAAAAAAATTTGGGTCTTTAAAACTGAGTCGACCAATTCCTCTTTACCCATTCTGTATGGTAAATAGCTAAGAAGAGTAGGATGTTGGTATCCAAACTCCGTCTTAGAGTCTACTTTTTCTTGGACGCCACTAAGGTAAATGGGTTTATTAGCCGGCCCAATAACATTAAATACTATTTAACTTCCCAAGTGTTAAAATCCAAAAGACACTGTTTAATAAAACCAAGCTTATTAAACCTTCTTATTAAATTAATTCAACTTTAAAACTTTATTTACCAACCATTTTTAATCAAGATACCTTTACATCCTGAAAACTTAGGAACCAAATACCCTGTTTTTATTTCAAAAATATTTTGAAATAATACTATATATTTTATTCATAGAAAATATACATATAGCTCGAGTAACCCCAAAATGATACTAAGGAACTGGGTACTACCAAGCAGTATCATACATTCACTTACCTATACGGGTAATACTCAAGAGAAGTGTTTACCATACGAACACATCCCTTTCCCATTTTAAGTCATTTTTGGGCCACTCGGACTAGTTAACTTAAAAACACTTCTTCTATTTCAAAATTCTCCTCTTTTCATAACAAAAATACTTCCAAATAATATTATTATTACTTTCAAAACCTTGAAAATCATTTTTCAAAAGCACCGGGATTTAAGTCCTTAAGTTTCATACTTAAATCATTTTATTTTAATGACCCATCTTATAACTCAATCTTTATAAAACCATTTTCTTCTGTAAAATCATTCCTAAATATTCTCATTTTAATAAACATCTTCTATTAAAACGGATCCTTAGCCCAACATTAACATCGAATGCCTTATAGTCAAATTGTGAAACTTAATTCATAAGCTGTTTGTTTCAATGTTGCTCCAATTTCCTCGTTTCCTAACCCATATTTTCAAAAGGAAAACTATCTATATAAGCACTCAACCCTAGCCAATACTCAACTAGATGAGCATAATTAATAAAAGCTTAAATGATAATAATAGAATACTATCATTCTTTAACAAACAATATATCAAAAATAACTATACTATTATTTTGAAAATCATTCTTTTATGCATAAAATATATTCCTATGTAAAATTATTTCATTTAGCAATTTTAAAACAATATTGTGTCGGTTGGTCTTGTTCAAGTGTTTAGGAACTCCTATCGGTAACGTTGGCCAGACACATCGACCAGAATTCATAAGCTACTTAACAGATTAATTAACACAATATAAAACATTTTTATATCACTAATAAATACGCGCTCTTATATAACACACTCAAACTCATTCTAGGGTGTCACTTACCCTATCTTTAATGAGAATACCCCACTAAAGACGAGGTTCTCACTTAACCTTGCGCTCTGATACCATCTGTAACAACTCACCTTTTCAACCCTCAAACGTCGACTCTAATACATTTACGGTATTCACGTGTCGAACAACCAAGTGCCGGAAAGACAAATGGTTAAGGAAAAGAAGAAGAAAGAAGGAAAGAAGAAACTAAACAGCACAGAATCTCACAATGCAGTGGAATAATATATAATAGATAACATAAGTTTTGCATAGACATTTTATAATGATACATCAGAGTCATAACACAAACCTATCATCAACTGTTGGACAGTTATAGCATCCTGCACTTACAATTGCTGATATTTATAATAATAACAAACTGCGAAAATAAAGAGAATATACGAGAGATACATCTTGGGCATCTAACTTGACTCCTGAGCACCAAAGCTAATCTGAATATATGCTCGGTCTGACCTGAGCATTATAGAAAAACAACGCACGGGTCAGTATGGTAAAACCTGCATGAGAAACTCAAATCTCAAGGAATTTTATTGTAAATCCATTAAAATAAAAGGTATATCGTAAGACCATGCTGCACATAAACACGGACGGGTTTTTACTTTATGATAACCAAAACATATTCTGTAGAAATCCAGTGATATTATAATAATGTCTAAGGTTTTAAAATAAATTATGAATATAGTCAAAATTGTTTATCTTAAATTTCTAGCATAATAGGTATACAACTAAATCTGTAAAGTCACATATTAGAGAATGGATTATATCAATGACTAGGCTACTGGGGTACCACCTATCATAGTACACGTCTAGAAAAATGTACCGAGGTCAACAAGAACATCTTGCACCCCTGCTCATAGGATCGGCCTACCCCTTCCTGGATAGTACCGAATATATCATCACCGTTGTAGCTTTGCAACCTTTACCATGAGCTCTATCCAAATCCATAAAATGGATGCATGTCTAGAAAGGTGATGGTACACCGCCCTACTACATATCCCCTAATATAGACATTCCCGGTTGATGAGGCTAGAGGCTACAATTTTCCTTAGATAGCAAACTCACATGGAATGCTAACGCTGCTCTCCAAGTAGCAATGCAGTGCCAGCATTCTTCCATACAAGTCATTCAGGAGAAGAACGAACCGAAGGCACTACTCTTACTACATCCGTTTTGGAATCACCCTTAGGATTAGTAGCAAGTAGCCCTTGCACATCAAAGGACTCCGTCTTTGATTCCATCATCTTCCAGATGTCTTCAATTCATCGCTTGAGTTAGATCGAAATGGTTTCCGGATTATTCATCTGATCCCGATCTCTTCAAAACAACACTTGATAGTTTCTGGTAAACTTATTCTTGATTCTTTAGAAAATAAACAGACAATATATAGGAGCGGCGATCACCCCTCTAACTGTTTTAACGAATGGATTTCCCTATCTTTTGTCATAGGAGAACATAGCGAGATTTATATGCACGGTACAACATCATCAAAGTTGACTGTGCCATATAACTCACGTGTTTCTCCTAGATATTTTTGGAGTTATATTTTGGTCCAGATTTGATAGTTGGTTATTTAAATATCAAATAAACAAACAAGCAACAATTCAGAGGTGTGACAACCTGCCTTTTTGGACGTTTTAAATCGACGATAAACTACACACGTCAGACTCAAACCATTCAAAGGGGTAGATTGTTATGGGGAAAATAAGAAAAAGAAGAGAAAGAAATAAAACAAATACAGAATCTCGCAGCGGAATGACAAAATATAATAATCAAATAATAGTTCATGAAGCTGTTTTAAAAATACATTTGATTATTCTTTTACAACACAAAACCAGAGTTACATATAACATGAATAAATAAATAAATAAATGTAGCGGAACAACATGATGCAGTGGAATACATATAATAAGTAATAATAGTACAAAATCTTCATCTTCATCCTCCAGAAAGCAGTCTTCGATAAACTGAAAAGCTCAGACTGACCCGAGCGAATTGAAAAGACAAAATACTCGAGTCGGAACTAAAAGATCTTATGTAAATTAAATCAACAGTAAATAAATATGAGTGTAATGGCGTCAGAGATGTTTACGGAGTTTGACATCTCCTATCTAGTGTCTAACGTGAGTGCAATGACTTAAGAGATGTTCGGGATTTCCATCTCCTAAGGATCCGTTAAACTATCTACTATGTAGTACAATATGCTATTATAATAGTGTCTACAGTAAAGTAAAGTATTAAAATAGCATTAAAGTGTTACCCATATCCCACTTAACGCATTTATATATTTCCATAGTCTATACAGTACCGTACGCTCCTCCGTAAACTGGAGGTTTACATAGAGGGCACTCCATGTGTATGGTACAAAACAAACTCATAGAAAGCGCGATAGGGCATGTGAACACGACACTCGAGGCAATGCCAGGGTAGATATACCAATTGCACTCTCGGACTGGTGGTAATGCCTAGCAGCTACTACCGCCCACCTCGGAACACACTCCTATAATCAAAATCGAGGGTGGCCACCAAATCAATCACCAAATAATAGTATGGTATCTAAGAAATGTGCCCGAACAGAGGTGCGACCTCACTTGGCCCGGTATAGCTCCTATTTTAGTCACATCTAAGCTGACTCACGGGAGTCAGGGTCACGTAAATACCTCATACAGAATCGTTCGCCAAACCATCCTACTTCATTTCTGGAATCTCCACCACGTACACAGTTGTTAAAGTGGTTTTTGGTATTGGCAGAGAGTATGGCAATATCCGATCCCGGTCTCTTTAACAACCAAACGCATATTTCATACCAGATGGTTCTTTTACATTTCCAAAACCATTTCATAATTAATATCAAAATATCATATTCGATTTCAAACCATATCTCTTTCGAAATCATATTCACTTTCAAAACTATATTCACTTTCAAAATCATATTCACTTTCAAAATCATATTCAATTTTGAATTTATCGATAAGATAGATTAATTAAATCCTCGTTCGAAAATCATCATATTTACTCAAATATGTCATTTCACAAAAAGGTATCAATTCCAAATTCCAACTTAGGTTGCATCATCATCAAGGATTTAAATATAAATACTTCAACTTTACACAGTCTGAAATTTTAGAAAATAGTTTAGATAGTCACAAATAGTTTTAATAGTTTAAAAATAGTTTAAATAAATTAAAATAGTTTAAATAGTAAAGATAGTTTAAATAGATTTAAATTTGATTTAATTAGTTTTAAAATAATTTAAATAGATTAAATATATATTAAATAGATTTAATTAGAGTTAAAATGATTTAAATAGATTAAATAAATTTAAAATAGATTAAATAGATTTAAATTGTATTAAATAGACTTAAAATAGATTAAATAAATTTAATTAGTTTAAAATAGGTAAAATAGATTAAATTGGATTAAATAGGTTATAATAGATTAAAATAAATTAAAAATAGTTTAAATTGATTAAAATAGTTAAATTAAATAAAATAGTTTAAATCAGTTTAAAATAGATTTCAAAGTTATATCCAAACATTTTCAATAACTCAATTCCGATAAATTCATTTATATTCGACACTTCAACTTTGAAATTCCAATTTAAATCCTTTGAACAATTCATTAAATCAATTCCAATTTCAACATTAACGCTCGGATTATCGAAAATAATTCAATTTATATAAATCAATTTCTATTTCAAAATGCAGTTAACTGAATTCAACTTTTAAAGAAATAAAATCATTTAATTTAACCAATCCGGTGTCCGTATATAATTTTCTACCTTATGGTCAAGTGATACGGATATTTATCATTTCAATCCGCAATTTAAAATTTTACGGTTATATATCATTTCAAACCGCAATCGCGAATTAAATAAAATCCATAAAACCGCTCGAGTCTATCATTTCAACCCATAACGATTTTTTCCTGATCTATAGATCGTTCGGGTATGTATCATTTCTACCCATAGGGAACTTGCAGTGGTATAACCATATAAAATATAACATCCAGTCATCCAATATCAAAAATCAAACATCCATCACAACCATTATCCAAATCAATCAATAAATATTAATAGATAACTGATTATCAATAACAGGTATTAAATTTGCAATTAAACTCAATATTAAATTAAACGACGATTAAATGCAATAAAAGTCAAATTTAACTAGAATAACAATTTAAACATACCAAACATCAATCAATTAATTCTAAATTACATCATAAATTTAATTTAACTAACATAAGAAAATTTAATAGTTGTGAGTGGGTTAAAACACTCACCTTTGATTTCAAATCGATTTGAAATTCAAAATAAGCCCCAAATTTGGGTAGTCTCAGAATTCGTCCAAACTAATATCAAAATGTCTAGAATTTCGATACGATCCCAACGAAATAAACCTTACGTGAATTGGACCTCATATGTGAAAGTTACTAAGGTTAGAACGTTTTGAAATTAAAATTAAATTAAAATAAAATAAAGAACATACACGTTAATACCAGGACACGTCATCACCGCCTATTCATGAATGAAACCCTAGCCTATCTTTCATTCGCTCGAAATAAACTGGGCTGCTACCGAAGATCATCATGCCACACTGCCTATGGCCAAAACCCCTCTGATCGATCAACGCCTCCGCCTTGCTAACTCCAGGCCGCACGCAGCCATGACCATGTCCCACCCTCCGGTCCCCTCTAGTTCAACGGTCGCCGCCTAGCCCTTATCCTCGATCGCGGCGAATTCTATCACCCTTGAGGCGAACGAACACCGGATCCATAACCTACTCGATTCCCTCTTCCCAATGCCGCCTCCTGATCGTCAAATGGGTGAAGATCCACCGTTGGATCGTCCAAAACCTAGAACGGGCGGCTGAGGTTCTTCCTCGATTTCTGGACAAACGGTGCTTCGATTGCAAAAATGAGTTGCAGATATGGGTTACGCTCATCGAGAGCTTCGAAACAGTATAAAACATGATAGGGTTTTGAGACGTTTGGTTTTGAAATTGATTTGGAAATTGGATTTTTAGGGTTTTGTAATTTGAATTGGTTTCTGCCATTGAGGAAGAGAGAAGGAACGGTCAGATAGAACTGTACATATTGGAATAAGAAATAGAAAGGCTGCTAGGGTTAGAACAGAACAATATATACTAACGAAGCCCGATAAGAAATGAATAATACCCGAATTTATTTGGAACGACAAATACGACCCGAAAAGCCCGTTTTGCTTCCGAAACGAAAATGGGTCATCCCATATATCAAAATAGATGTTTTCACTAATTTTAAACTCAATGAATAGGTTTCAAGTCCTAATTCTATCATATGAAGAAGTTAGCTTAACATTAGCTCATTTCAAATTGATTTCAATAGAATTTAATTAAATCAATTTCTACGCGTTTCAAGCCCGTACGATCAAACGACAAGTCTGATTGCTACGAAACTTGGAACCTTACAATAATTCACTGTTGCGGATCCGATGAAACTAGTTTCATCAAAATTTGATTCAGTGGCCAAAATGGCTATTTTCACGTTAATTAAATAAATTATTATTAAATTGATTAAATCACTTTTAAATTCCACTTTTAATAGCTACCAATTTTCATCATTTTTGATTACTTAGACATTTACAATAATTTAAAACAAATTTACATATCAATCCAGTGTTAAATATTACACTAATTACAGTGTTCAATTTCAACTGTAATTAAATCCAATTAATTAAAATTTAATTTCACTAAATTGATTTAATTTGATTTCAACCCTTTTTATTCAATCAATCATTATTCTATAGACATAGTTAACATGGTTTATATTTTATTACATTAATATTCTCTAATTATCATCTTTTACCATATTAGTTGCAATATTTTAATTATATTGAATTTTTGTCGATTTTCACATTAAATAAAATTTAAAATCCCAATAACTTCATTTATCTTGGTTTCATTTTTATTATTAAATCAATTATTGCCTCGTAAATAAAATTAACATTTCTATACCTTTTATTGCATTCGCATTTACAGTTATCGTCTTACCTCATTTTACGTAACATTTAATTCCATTTAATTATAATTGATTAAATAAATTGGTAACAAATAACAATTGTCACCATTTCTATATTTAATCACATTTGTATGTTTGTTATCTACACACAAAAGTTATAGTTATTTACACAACACTAATTTTATTCAATTACAATTTATTACATACTATTTCATTAATTAACACAATATTTAAATTATCAATTACTCCTTTAATACAACTATCAATTAATACACACATTATTACAAATAAATTTACAATCTATAATCAATTAAAATTATTTAATCATTTCAATCAATTGGAATTACATTTAAAGCAGTTATCCATTTCCTTAAATTAATACTATTACATTTCATTGCAGTTATATTTTTTTACTAAATAACAAATTTTTATTTCCTCCAACTTTAAATCATCAAACCTTATTAAATTAACTATTTTTAATTATCGAAAATTACAAGTCATTACACTCTCCCCCACTCAAAACTTTTCGTCCTCGAAAAGGGAAAGAAGCAATTGAGGAATTAATATGTCTTATTTAAAATATTAAATTTATAACAATTAATTTAAATAAATAAATAATTTAAATAAAATATATTAATTTATAACAATTAAATCCTTTCATATTCCAGTTAATAAAAGTTTGGAAAACATTTCACAAAATATTCTAAGTCCAAAATTCACGAAAAATTTCGGTAGAGTCTCTTTTGTACAGAGAGGTCTAGGAGAAATAATAATATCAATACTAATAATATATATCATATTTTTCAAAATAACATATCCCAAACCACGGGAAATAATATAATATTGCTATAAAACCGTAATCCGAAAACGTACCTATTTGTCGGGCAAACAATGCTTATTTATGAAATCAAAAGCAGTAGTTATTGCTTCCATAAACCTATATTTCACTCATGTGATCCAGAGAGGTTAATAATTAAGTAAAGTGAAATATTTAAGTTGTTTCAACTGATAACAACAAAACAATTACAAGATAACAATAATCATTCGCAAACAAATAGTACAACAGCATTTTCAACAAAGAAAACAATCATCCATCCATTTCAACCAAAATAAATGGTTCGTTCGGGTTCAAAAACCTTTAATCTTATAAAATGATAGATAAACTACTAAGTATATCATTCACTCAACAGTCTTAGATAAAACTCAGTAGATCATTTATACATCCTACACAATAGAAGTATCCTTTCCCAACCAATCCATAAGTCAAACAAACAATAATTTCAAATAATATTTAAGTTTTATTCTTATTACTCTTTCTTTTTCACATTATTCACTATTCATTTTCATTTGTTCATACGATGCTTGTTTAATTTCTTTACATTTATCACTTAAAAAAATCATTTTCCATTCAACTATACAATACCATTT
Organism: Allium fistulosum; assembly: GCA_030737815.1. NCBI lineage: Eukaryota > Viridiplantae > Streptophyta > Magnoliopsida > Asparagales > Amaryllidaceae > Allium > Allium fistulosum. The sequence continues at coordinate 393,627,162 of CM060901.1, forward strand.
TTCTTTTCATTACTTTGCATTCATTGTTTACATAAGTTATTTCCATTTAAAATTAAAAATTATCTATTATGTAAATCTCTTTACAATTTAATTCACCATTAATGGATTATTTCTTTTTCACATTCATTCTTCCATATATAATATGATTGAATATTAAACCCATTTCTAAATCATTTCAATGTTTTCTGAAGTCATAATCATTTAATTAATATATTACCCACTTTAATTATAAATGGATTCAACATTAACTTAAGTTTATAATCAATTCCTTACAGTATTCGCCTTTACTATTCAATCTGATTATAGATAGCTTAAATGTTAACTTAAGCTTATAATCATTTATAACAATTTATAACATTAGAATTCTTATTTATAAAAGTAAGTCCATTGAACACTTTCATTTACTATGTACAATATTCTATTACATATCCTATTCAACATTACAACTTTTTACATTTTGGTAAGTTATATATATATATATATATGTCTTTTTAGAATACAATAGAAAGTTACACAAGTTATCATATTTATTTTTATTTTTATTAACAAAATGTTCAATAGTTACATTTTCTTATTTCCATTTCTTAATTTATAAATGATAACCTTCAATTTCTTTATAATTCATTAATCTTTTAACATCTAATTTCTTATTCACATCTTAGCAGCTTCCAAACATTCAAATAGCTAAGATTTCATTTTATTACATTAACTGAAAACTACTAATTATCTGAAGGTTTAAGAATTAACTCCAGGTTATATTTCCAAATCATTTTAAAATAAATATATATATATATATATTCATCATTTATAGATCAAATCATATTTAGGAATTCAAAATTATGATTCGTTTATCAAAACAAGGTGTAGTAAAACTACTACAACCGCCTACCAACTTTGAAACTCGAAAATGAATGTCGATGATGCATGCACTCATCGCCGAAATTATTTTCCAGCGACAGAAAGGGGAGTACAGAACTTATTTCCTTCAAAAAAATTATTTTTAAAACATTTCTTTCAAATCATCTTGAAATATTTATATCAGAAAATACTTCCAAATAATTTTAATATTATATTCCAAAATCTTTCGAAAGAAATTTTCAAAAATCCCGGAACTTAAGTTCTCAAATACCAATTTATATTCATTTTATTTGTGAATCTTATTTCAATCAATATTTATAAAATTTCTCTACCTAACAAGCAGCATATTACATCCAACTATATCATTTATAAATTTTATTATTTTATATACAAAAATATATAATAGGCAAAATTATTTCATTTACCTATATTTCAAAAAAATATTGTGTCGGTCTGCACTATTAAGTGCTTAAAAATCCCTATCAATGTCATAGCGTCCTATGCACCAACGAGAATTTATAAATACAAAACGGAACAAATTAACACAATAAAAAAACCTTTTATAACACTAACAAATATGCTCTCTCATATATATACACTCAGTGACTCATTCTAGGGTATTACTACCCTATTTCTAAAGAGTCAGACCCCACAAAACTAAGGTTATCACTAAACCACAGCTATGATACCAACTGTGATGACCTGCCTTTTTGGACGGTTTAAATCGACGATAAACCACACACATCAGACTCAAACCATTCAAAGGGGCAGATTGTTATGGGGTAAATAAGAAAAAGAAGAGAAAGAAATAAAACAAATATAGAATCTTGCAGCGGAATGACAAAATATAATAATCAAATAACAGTTCATGAAGCTGTTTTACAAATATATTTGATTATTCTTTTACAACACAAAATCAGAGTTACATATAACAGGAATAAATAAATAAATGCAGCGGAACAACATGATGCAGTTGAATACATATAATAAGTAATAATAGCGCAAAATCTTCGTCTTCATCCTCTAGAAAGCAGTCTTCGATAAACTGAAAAGCTCAGACTGACCCGAGCGAATTGAAAAGAAAAAACACTCGAGTCGGAACTAAAAGATCTTATGTAAATTAAATCAACAGTAAATAAATATGAGTGTAACGGCGTTAGAGATGTTTATGAGGTTTGACATCTCCTACCAGTGTCTAACGTGAGTGCAATGACTTAAGAGATGTTCGGGATTTCCATCTCCTAAGGATCCGTTAAACTATCAACTATGTAGTACAATACGCTATTATAATAGTGTCTACAGTAAAGTATTAAAATAGCGTTAAGGCGTTACCCATATCCCCCTTAATACATGTATATATTCCCATAGTTTATACAATACCATACGCTCCTCCGTAAACTGGAGGTTTACAGAGAGGGCACTCCATAGGTATGGTACAAAACAAACTCATAGAAGGCGCGATAGGGCATGTGAACATGGCACTCGAGGCAATGCTAGGGTAGATATACCAATTGCACTCCCGGACTGGTGGTAACGCCTAGCAGCTACTACCGCCCACCTCGGAACACACTCCCATAATCATAATCGAGGGTGGCCACCAAATCAATCACAAAGTAATAGTATGGTATCGAAGAAATGTGCCAGATCGGAGGTGCGCCTCACTTGGTCCGGTATAGCTCCAGTTTTAGTCACATCTAAGCTGACTCACGGGAGTCAGGGTCACGTAAATACCTCATACAGAATCGTTCGCCAAACTATCCTACTTCATTTCTGGAATCTCCACCACGTACACAGTTGTTAAAGTGGTTTTCGATATTGGCAGAGAGTATGACAATATCCGATCCCGGTCTCTTTAACAACCAAACACTTATTTCACACCGGATGGTTCTTTTACATTTCCAAAACCATTTCATAATTAATATCAAAATATCGTATTCGTTTTCAAACCATATCTCTTTCAAAATCATATTCACTTTCGAAACTATATTCAATTTCAAAATCATATTCACTTTTGAATTTATCGATAAGATAGGTTAATTAAATCCTCGTTCCAAAATCGTCATATTTACTCAAATATGTCATTTCACAAAAAGGTATCAATTCCAAATTCCAACTTAAGTTTCATCATCATCAAGGATTTAAATATAAATACTTCAACTTTACACAGTCTGAAATTTTAGAAAATGGTTTAGATAGTCACAAATAGTTTTAATAGTTTAAAAATAGTTTAAATAAATTAAAATAGTTTAAATAGTAAAAATAGTTTAAATAGATTTAAATTGGATTTAGTTAGTTTTAAAATGATTTAAATAGATTAAATATATATTAAATAGATTTAATTAGAGTTAAAATGATTTAAATAGATTAAATAGATTTAAATTATATTAAATAGACTTAAAATATATTAAATAAATTTGATTAGTTTAAAATAGGTAAAATAGATTAAATTGGATTAAAAAGTTATAATAGATTAAAATAAATTAAAAATAGTTTAAATTGATTAAAATAGTTAAATTAATTAAAATAGTTTAAATCAGTTTAAAATTGATTTCAAAGTTATAACCAAACATTTTCAATAACTCAATTCCGAAAAATTCATTTATATTCGACACTTCAACTTTGAAATTCCAATTTAAATCCTTTGAACAATTCATTGAATCAATTCCAATTTCATCATTAACGCTCGGATTATCGAAAATAATTCAATTTATATAAATCAATTTCTATTTCAAAATTCCAGTTAACTGAATTCAACTTTTAAAGAAATGAAATCATTTAATTTAACCAATCCGGTGTCCGCATATAATTTTCTACCCTATAGTCAAGTGATACGGATATTTATCATTTCAATTCGCAATTCAAAATTTTACGGTTATATATCATTTCAAACCGCAATCACGAATTAAATAAAATTCATAAAATCGCTCGAGTCTATCATTTCAACCCATAACGATTTTTCCCTAATCTATAGATCGTTCGAGTATGTATCATTTCAACCCATAGGGAACTTGCAGTGGTATAACAATATAAAATATAACATCTAGTCATCCAATATCAAAAATCAAACATCCATCACAACCATTATCCAAATAAATCAACAAACATCAATAAATAACTTATTATCAATAACAGGTATTAAATTTGCAATTAAATTCAATATTAAATTAAACGACGATTAAATGCAATAAAAGTCAAATTTAACTAGAATGACAATTTAAACATACCAAACATTAATAAATTAATTTCAAATTACATCATAAATTTAATTTAACAAACATAAGAATATTTAATAGTTGTGAGTGGGTTAAAACACTGGCCTTTGATTTCAAATCGATTTGAAATTCAAAATAAGCCCCAAATTTGAACAATCTCAAAAATCGTCCAAACCAAGTCCAAAATGTCTGGAATTTCGATACCATCCCAACGAAACAAACCGTGAATGAATTGGACCCAGTATGTGAAAGTTATTAAGGTTAGAATGTTTTGAAATTAAAATTAAATTAAAATAAAGAATGTACACGTTAATACTAGGACACGTCATCACCGCCTATTCACGAATGAAACCCTAGCCTATCTTTTGAAATAAACTGGGCCGCCACCGAAGATCATCTCGCCACGCCGCCTACGGCCAAAACCCCTCTGATCGATCAACACCGCCGCCTTGCTCACTCCAGGCCGCACGCAGCCATGGCCACGTCCCCCCTTCCGGTCCCCTCTAGTTCGACCGTCGCCGCCTAGCCCTTATACTAGATCATGGAAAATTCTATCACCCTTGAGGTGAACGAACACCAGATCCATAACCTACTCGACTCTCTCTTCCCAACCCCGCCTCCCGATCGTCAAATTGGTGAAGATCCACCGTTGGATCGTCCAAAACCTAGAATGGACGGCTGGGGTTCATCCTCGATTTCTGGACAAACGGTGCTTCGATTGCAAAAACGAGTTGCAGATCTGGGTTACGCTCATCGAGAGCTTCGAAATAGTATAAAATATGATAGGGTTTTGAGAAGTTGGTTTTGAAATTGATTTGGAAATTGGATTTTTAGGGTTTTGTAATTTTAATTGGTTTCTGCCATTGAGGAAGAGAGAAGGAACAGTCAGATAGAACTGTACGTATAGGAATAGAAATAGAAAGGCTGGTACGGTTAGAACAGAACAATATATACTAACGAAGCCCGATAAGAAATGAATAATACCCGAATTGATTTGAAACGACAAATACGACCCGAAAAGCCCGTTTTGCTTCCGAAACGAAAATGGGTCATCCCACATATCAAATTAGATGTTTTCGCTAATTTTAAACTCAATGGAACAGGTTTCAAGTCCTAATTCAATCATATGAAGAAGTTAGTTTAAAATCAGCTCATTACAAATTGATTTAAATAGAATTTAATTAAATCAATTTCTACGTGTTTCGAGCCCGTACGATCAAACGACAAGTCCGATCGCTACGAAACTTGAAACCTTACAATAATTCACTATTACTGATCCGATGAAACTAGTTTCGTCGAAATCCGAGTCAGTGGTCAAAATTGCAATTTTCACGTTAATTAAATAAATTATTATTAAATTGATTAAATCACTTTTAATAGCTACCTATTTTCATCATTTTTGATTATTTAGACATTTACAATAATTTAAAATAGATTTACATATCAATCTAGTGTTAAATATTACACTAATTACAGTGTTCAATTTCAACTGTAATTAAATCTAATTTATTAAAATTTAATTTCAATAAATTGATTTAATTTAATTTCAATAAATTGATTTAATTTGATTTCAACCCTTTTTATTCAATCAATCGTTATTCTAAAGACATAGTTAACATGGTTTATATTTTAATATATTAATATTCTCTAATTATCTTCTTTTACTATATTAGTTGCAATATTTTAATTATATTGAATTTTTATCGATTTTCACATTAAATAAAATTTTAAAATCCCAATAACTTCATTTATCTTGGTTTCATTTTTATTATTAAATCAATTATTGCCTCGTGAATAAAATTAACATTTCTATACCTTTTATTACATTCTCATTTACACTTATCGTCTTACATCATTTTACGTAATATTTAATTCCATTTAATTATAATTGATTAATAAATTGGCAACAAATAACAATTGTCACCATTTCTATATTTAATCACATTTGTATGTTTGTTATCTACACACAAATGTTATAGTTATTTACACAACACTAATTTTATTCAATTACAATTTATTACATATTATTTCATTAATTAACATAACATTTTAATTATCAATTACTCCTTTAATCCAACTATCAATTAATACACACATTATTACAAATAAATTTACAATCTATAATAAATTAAAATTCTTTAATCATTTCAATTAATTGGAATTACATTTAAAGCAGTTATCCTGTAACGACCCAAGATTTTTGTGATTTTATTTATTAAATTAATTGAAATTTTGTGGAATTTTAAAGAATAAAATTTGAAAATAAAAACTTAATATTTGGAATGCGTCTATTTAAACATAGCAACTGGTAAATTTTCATCTGATAATATTGAAGTTTATTTTATTGTGTAATTTTATTTCAATTTAAATCAGTTAATAACAGTCGAATTTAAAAGTATTCTGAAACCTAAATATGTCAACATGAGAAAATTTATTTAGAACACTCTGAATCTGACTGCGAAATTCGTTCCGCAAATTTCGGACGTTTCTAGCTCCGTTTGGATTTTTCCGTACGGAATAACAACCTATATCAGTGTATGTATCGACTTTTTGAACGAACGATCGTACCACAAATATCTGTATACCGTTTTGATCGTCTCGTCGTGCTGATCTCTACGGTATATTCACTTCTATATTTTGAGGTCTGGTATGCGACGGTAACGATGAAACAGTTCACCGTAGTGGTACCATATTTTGACTTTACACTTTCCCTTGTTTTCAAATCTATAACATTCAGCACAAACAAATAATTAATTGATTTGTACGAAATTAGGGAATTGACTGTTATAATTAATTTCATTTCTTTTCAGTCCATTCAAATTTTACATCGGTTACAAACAAGTCAATTGCTTTTATTATTCCAAAATTCAAGGGGCTATCACTGTTTCTAATTCATTGCTACGTTCTGGTTCTAATTCTTTTAATTCTAACTTTCAATCTTGGAGAATTTAGGCATACATTTATATATATACAGCTTCTCATTTTTCTCTGTAACTTTAAGTCTTCATCTTCCTCCACAAACCAGAGCTCACCCCGTCCTTTCCTCTCACCTTACCTCAGCTGTTGCAACTCACAACCTCGGCCCGCCCTTCTAAAAAAAATACATGATGAACAGCCAAAACCGAAAGGCAGTCAGAACCGAGCCTTTCCAGCCTCATACATCGCCCATCCCGTCACGAGGGCCACCACCAGGCTAGCTTCTCCAGCTGAGATCACCCGCCACCTCATGCTTCCCTACCTCCGCCTCCATCCCCTCCTTGCTTTCTCTATTGTTCGGCAAAAAGAAAATAAATAAATGAAAAAGGTATATAAGCATATATATTCGTATTATAAAATCAAACTCCTCCTTCTACCTTCTACTGTTTCTTCTTCATAGCTTGTTTATGGTTTAGTATATAAGGTATAAAGCTTTTTAAGTTTCAGAATTCATATTAACATATGTATGTTTTCTATATTATAATTTGTATATATATGATATACATTTGTTTATATGTAGGTTATGCATATATATGTTTATAAACTGACTGATTGCTTGTTTTATTTTATAAATATATATCTTAATTTACAAAAGCATTCATATATATATACACGTTCGGTCTGCAATCCACAGTTACAGTTTTGGATAATATGTATAGGCATTGATTTTAAATATATATATAGGTATATATATATATATATAGGTATATATATAGCTGTTTACATGATATATGTTATACTAGTTATATACGAGTTAGTTTATAATACATATATTATGTTATATATATACTATATTGCGTATGTTAACAATATTTAAAACATTTTTGATTTTAAATTCTTATTCGTAGAGGTGGTAGGCAATGAGCTTTATAAAGATAGATCTGTAGGTGTTATAGTACGCATTATATATAAAAGTATATAGTTGCATATTTGTATAAGTGTTGTATTAATATAGGTGCTTTATACTCATTTACAATTTATTTTAAGGGTGAGTTCACTTCTCTGTTCCATATCCAAGTAGCAGGCTATCTATAGTTGTTAATTTATATATATACATTATAGGTGTGGTACGCATGAATATATGTTTGCTAGTATGGTATGTGTTCAACTTTATTTAAATGTTGCTTTATGCATATCGTTGAAGTATTGTTTCAAAAATATAAAATATTTTGACTTTAAGTTATATGTGCTTTAACTTTAATATTGAATTTTTAATTTTATATGTTTTAAGGATAATAATTTCTAATTATATATAATTTTATAATTTTATTCTAATATGTGTTTAAATTTAATATTGATGTTTGAAAAATATAATATAATAATAATAATAATATATTATGTATATATATCTAGATGATTCTGATTCGTTCTCATCAACTCCTATTTGTCAGCTTTGTTCGTCAAATTATTCCCATCGTGCTTTACTTCGAAATTGTGCTTCGACCCGTAACTCATCTTACTCTCATTCATCTCTAGCCTCGAAAGGTGAGCAATCGCTCACGATTAACGTTCTTTTATTTATTAAATTTGATTTCAATTGAAACGACAATTGAAATATGTTGCTGTTGTTATTTAAATTGTTATATATGTTATTATCTGTAACTGTTCACCTGCAGGATATGACACCATATCATGTTGTTTATATTATATTGTTATTGATGATATATGCCTGTTATATATTACTATATCTGTTATCACTCTGCAAGTTCCCTGTTAGTATAGAATTCACTATGGGTTGAAATGATAAATACCCGAACGGACTTTAGAATAGGAAAAAATCATTATGGGTTGAAATGATAGACCCAAGATATTTTCATTTGAATTGAATTTGGAATTGCGGGTCGAAATGATGTCTACCCATATATACTTAAATTACGGATTGAAATGATAAATATCCGTATCACTTGACCATAGGATAGGAAGTTATATACAGACACCATTGGTCCATATATAAATATTTTGAAAATAAATTCTATGGTTTTGGAAAGAAATATATGGTTTTAATAAATGTTGATTCTTAAATTATTATATATAAATGGTAATGATATATATAGATTTATTAATAATATTTAATTTAATTAAGATTAATCTAATACATATAATATGTTTTGTTATTTAAAATTTATATTTCAAAATAGATTTTGGTAATAATTTGAATAAGTTAAGGTTGGGAAGATAATTTGAATTTAGTTGAAATTGCATTCAATAAAGAATATTATTTAATTAAACCGATTTGAAACTCATTGAATTGAGATTTAGGATATGATTTATAACTTGGTCTTGATTAAGTAATTTAGTGAATATTTCTCGTTTAAATAAATTTAAGGAAATATTTAGTAAAAATATAATTTAAGGCTAGTTAAATGATATTGAATTTATTAAGTGAATATTCCCTGACTAAATAATAATAAAGTTAAATCAAGATCTATATTGAACTATAAAGTTTAACTTTGAAATTGTAGAATATTTAAGCTTTGAAATATATTGGAATTTAAATGGTTTATTTGTGATTCAGATCTGTATTTGAAATCAATATAATTTGAATTTGTTATTCAGAAACTTAATTGAATTAAAATGGATAAATCTTGATTGAATTAAATTTGAATTTGAAACTCGAATTGATTGGAATCAATTTGTGAAATTGAGGATACATACATATATATATATATATATATTTAACGGAAATAATATTTTGGTTTTGAAGTATAAATTATTTTGAAAGGACCACGGTGTTATAATGACGTTTGGTGGTTAATAAAGTACACTTCTACATTGTAGATAGTTCCACGGATCCTTAGAGGATGGTTACCCTAAACATTCGCTAAGTTAATTGTATTTCAGTTGATATTTCACTTGAGTTGAATTTATTGATATAAGAATGTTAATCCCGATTCGAGTGTTTTGTGTTTTTCTTTACGCTTGGGTCAGACTGAGTGATACAACATTTGAGACTCACCCTTGGAGTTTGGAGCTTCATTTGGGGATCCAGCTATCGATTCAGCTTTCAGCTTTTCCAGTTGATTTGTTCAGAGAGGTTATCTATTCGTACTGAAGACTTCACTGTATTTGAGATATTCTATTGTATTTTATTTTTAACTCTGATGTTTATATAGTAGCTTCATGAACTACTATTTTATCTATTCCGATGCGTATTATTGTATTACTCTGTGTCTGTGATTCTGTGATTGATTTATTTACTGTATATGCTGAGTTTTGCCAAATTTAAATTAACAATCTGATATTTTGAGCAATTCAAGTCCGACATGTGCGGATGCGAATGGTTGAAATACCGGGTCGTTACAGTTGGTATTAGAGCTTTGGCTCTAGGCAAAACTTAGCGTATATGGTAAATTTATTTACAGAATCACTTTCGTTCGAGTTGTATATCTTTCCTTTGACTCGATTTCCTTTGAACTTTGGAACGTTCCCTACGGTTCCAAAATTCATTCTTGTCTCTCCCTATTTATATTCTTTTGATTCTGGAGTATCCTCTATAAGAATAGGCGATCCCGCCAATCTTTGAATGAATTGTGAAGGGGTGAAACTCCTTTACAATTGGCATTGATTCACCGGAGATTTATATATCCCTCGGTTTAGATGCTGCTATCTCTTGTTATGCTGAATTCTATCTCTGGCAATCGAATGTCGATTTGCCTCAGAATTCTACACCGATCTTATTTTGAAATCACGGTTGACCGGTTAAGGTCGCCCGCGATTTATATAAGTATATCCATCTTCTATTTTGAAATTTAATTATCTCATCTTCGTTCGAGCCTATCTTCGAATCAAAATTCTATTTGATTAGAGTCCCTCTGATTTGAATCTCTATCTTTGTTTTGGAATCCATTCTTGAATCATCCTTTGGAAAATCGGGTTTGTTTGTATTTTAGAAATTGTTTTATATACCGGAATTATTATTTTGATAAGTATGATTTTAGTCTATATATTAAAGTGAAAGTGTTTTCGATAAGGATTATATACCTTTTAAAATGAGAAATTGATGTTTCGAAAGGATTTGAAATTTTGAAAGTTATATAAGAAATTGATTTATATAAAAATGATTTATAACTGAAGAGTTGAATTTGAAATTTGAAAGATTGAACCCGGCATTTTGAAATTGGTTTTAAGGTTTTGTAAATATATAATAATAAGATTTGAAAGTATTTTCCGAATAAGAAATGTTTCAAATGACTTCAAACGAGTTTCAATGATTTTGAAGAAATTTCAAAGAAGTTTTCAAGAAAATAGAAGTCCAGAACTCACTTATGTCGCTGGAAAATAATTTCGGTGATGAGTGCACGCATCATCGACATTGATTTTCGAGTTTCAGAGTGGGGGAGAAGCCACTTTAGTAGCATTGCTACGGGAGTGATTTTGCGAAACCAATTTTGATTTCAAATTTTGAAGTATGATTTGATATTCGAAAGATATATGTATATATATTTGAAATGATTTGAAGTGATCCCGGTGTTCAGTCCTCGAGTTTCAGATTTGATTTGGTATAACCCTATCTATTAAATTTGATTTACTGATTTGTTGCTGATTTCCAACTCTTGGATTTGAAATATTATTTCTTCGACTATTTTGAAGGTTTGAGCACTTCCAAATCAAGGTTAACTTTTCAAAGCTAAGTAATTTTGAAAAGTATAAAGTATATAAGTCCGGTATGTATGTTTAAAGTATGTAGTAATATGATTTAAATAAGTTGAAACTGTTTTGTTAAGAATAAAGCTATTTTGAATTTTTCTAATATGAAATTTAGATTTGAAATGTTTTGAAAAGAATTTGGTCTTCAAAATATTTTGAATAAAATTTAGTTTAAATGTTTTAACTTAGTAACATCTTTATGAAACTATATATTTAACAAGTTGGAATAGATACATAAGTTGTACATATGCTGTTTTATTCGCATAAATAACTTGATCCAAGTTTGAGTACACAAGTTCGAAAGCGAACTTGTGTGATCGAGCGAGCGATCGAATGTGATGTTGCGAAATGATGACATATGTACATCTTATGTTCTAATATCATTGAGATACTTGACGCTGAAATTGGAAGTTGTTGGGTTGGATATCTTTGTAATTTAATTTGAATTTTTCTTTTATGCAAAACAACTATCAATTTAAAACCATTTTCAAACTATTTTCTTTTATTCTTCTTATAACAAACTATTTTAAACTATTTTATTTACAAAACTATTTTACAAAACTATTTTATTTACAAAACTATTTTTCAAACTATTTTATATACAAAACTATTCTAAATTCAAAACCTTTTTAGTAAGCAAAGATGTTCAATCCCATATAGCTCTTCGTACAGCAAAATTTATTTTTGAAAATTTTGATCATTATATAAGATGGACTTTATGTAAATATAAGATGATTTTGGAAATGAATTGTTTGACTTAAATTATATTGATTTGGAAATTTGGATTTATTTTCTAAATTTGTTATTTTTGAAACTTTGGAACTGAAGATATTTGATTTGAAAAAATAATTTGGTGAAAGCTTATATGATTTTTGAAAATTGAATCGATATTGAAACAAATTGAAATTTGAGAGCCTTGTGTTACTAAATACTTGATTTTGGAGTTATCGAACTTATATAAAAATTGGTTTGTATAAGTATGATGTTGATTCGAAAACTATGGATTTGAAAAGGTACTCAATTTGAAAAGTGAAATCTTATATAATTGAAGTCTATATAAGTGTGATTTGATATACTATTGATTTTGGAAAGTATTTGATTTGAAAATGAAATCTTATATATAATGGACTTTATATAAGTATGATATTTCAAAGTGATTTGAAAAGGTACTATATGATACATATTTTCAAAGTAAAGATATGGAAAGTGCCTTCTGCTTGATATCCGCTTTGTGGCCTGTAACGACCCGATATTTTGGACCATTCACATCCATTATAAGTGTATAGGTAGACACTCATGCCGGAGTTGAATTGCTCAAAATACCGCGTTGTTAATTTAAATTTGGCAAAACTGAACATATCCAGTAAATAAGTAATCACAGATCACAGACACAGAGTAATAAGTGCAGCGGAAATAAAAGAGATAGTAGTTCATGAAGCTACTATATGAATATATAAAATACATCAGAGTTTACAACAGAAGAGTAATACGATACATCAGATACAAATCAGAATACATCACTGGAATCATCGAATACTGAAAGCAGAATAGATGGCTGGATCTTCAAGAAAATCTCCAACTCCAAAGGTGAGTCTCGAATACTGGATCACTCAGTCTGACCCGAGCGTAAAGCAAAAACACAAGACACTCGAGTCAGGATTAACATTCTTATATTAATAAATCCAACTCAAGTGAAATAGCAATTGAAATACAAGTAACTCAAAGGATGTTTGGAATAACCATCCTTTAAGGATCCGTTAAACTATCTACTATGTAGTAGTGTACGATAAGTAGATAATGTCTATCAGTAATATAAAGATATCAAAATAGTGTTAAGTCATTGCCCATTCCACCCTTAACACATTTTTATTCCCAAAAGCATATACAAGACTGTAGTTTCCCCAAAACCGGAAGTCACCAGAGGGCAATCCATATACTAAAGGTACAAACCAAATTCGTAGTGGTCGCGAATAAAGGGATACAAGTATGACAAGGCACATGAGGCAATACCCAAGGTAGTGATACTACTGTTCGCCTGATCCGGACTGGTGAGAACGCAACGCCGCAGCGCCCGCAAAACCGTGAAACAACACTCCCAAAATCAAGGGTGCACCAATCGACAACAAGTAATGAGTAGTTCGAAGAAGTGTGTCCACTTGAGGTAGCTAATCCTCCATTGGCCCGGCATGGCTCCTGTTTTAGTCATTTCCAATTTGACACAAGTGTCAAGGCTATCCATTATCGTTCTCTTTCTTCAGTCATCACGAACATCATTCCAACCACTTCATTCTGGATCATCACTTCGCGTATAGTTATTAAAGTGGTTTTCGGTTTAGATAGAGAGTATATCCATAACCGATTCCGGTCTCTTTAATAACTTCCGTAATTATTCCACCGATTGGTCGTTTGTTTATTTCAAAACCAAATCAATTACAATTTCAAATAGAATTCGCAAATCAACATTTCATTTGTCTTTCAAAACCAATTTCCAATAATTTACGTTTCAAAACTTCCAAATTATCATATCAAAATCTTATAATTCAATTTCAATCTCTTTTTAAAACAATTCAAATATTTATTCAAGTTCATAAATAAGTTTCATTCCAAATCATTTAAATCAATTTAATTTAACATTCAAATCAATTTAACTTCATTGATCGATTTCATTAAATATTCATTAAGTAAATTTGTCATTCAACAATTTCTATTTAATTTCCAATTCATTAAATCAATTACTTAAGTTCAACTTCCTTATTTCAAAACTTACAATTTGAATTAAATTAAATTCATCAAATCAAATCCTTTAATTTTCAAGTCTTACATTAATTTCAATAAATCACATTTTATTTCTTGTTGAAGAAATTCAATTTCACTTATTTACTTACTTAAATGATTTTCCAAACTTAATAAATAAAGAAACTCAATTTCAATTATTACGAAGTAAAATTTCACTTATTCAAAAATTCAATTTACTTATTAAAAATTTCAATTCAATTTAATCATTAAATAATTCAATCTTATTTAATTATTAAATAATTCAAAACTTAATTATTAAATAATTTCAAAGTTTAATAATTTCAAACTTAATTATAATTTCAAACTTAATTATTAAATCATTTCAAAGTTTAATAATTTCAAACTTAATTATAATTTCAAACTTAATTCAATCATTTCTCAAATTAAACAACATTCTTATCAATTACATTGTTAATATTTTGTTTCAGATTATTACATATTAACATTTTCCTTTCATAAAAATTCAAATTTCAACTTCATTTCAAAACCATATTATTTATTCAAATAAAATCTATATTTTATCTCTAAATCCAATTATTGACCAATCGGGTTTTTATTTAATTTCTCTATCCTAGGTCAAAGTTTAATTTGGGTATTTATCATTTCAACCCGATTCCAATTCAATTCAAAATCAAAGCATAACAAAGGGAACCTGCAGTGTGATAACTGGGATGGTGTCAAAGTAAATAAACAAGCAATAACAACAATCAATATCAATCCAATAATCAATTCAAATAATCCCGAAATAATCGTATTAATTCGCATTGTTATTTGTACGACTTAATATAATTATTTCTAGAATCTACACTATCATTTCATGTAGATTAAAGATTATTACATTACGGTTTTCACTTGTCATTCCATTTCAAATTTAACACTACAACAATTTGTCAAATATACGTCGATGGTTCAAAGGGTAATTATCGCTATTCTATATGTCAATTAATTTAACAATTAAAAGGGGTCATATTCACTAATCAAATTTAACATATATGTCAATTCAAATTTTTATTTATCCTACGTCAATTTCAATTTCAAATTATTTATCACTTACATCATTAACAATTTAACGTCCAATATAAACATCAAACAATCAATCATTTATCAACCAAACTGGATTATCATTGCATATATAACAGATAATGGTGTTAGATGTCACAGGTGAACTGATACAGGTAATAACAGTGTAAATATCAAACAGCAGTATTTCAATTGTCGTTTCAATTGAAATCCAATTTAATAAATAAAAGAACGTTAATCGTGAGTGAGTGCTCACCTTTCGAGGCTAGAGAGAAAGACGATGAAATTGACCATCAGAATCCAGGCATGAATCTCAAAGCAAAGCTAAATTGGCACGACTTTGATGGATAGAGCTGATGAATAAAGATTGACAAAATCAAATCAGACTGGGTCGTTAAAACAAAATATTTTATATTGTTATTTCACTTAAACCAATATTCAATTTAAATTATATATTATAGCCCAAATCATAATACATATCCAAATCACTTAGTTTATTAATTTTTTTTAGAAATCTAAAAGAAACCAAAATATCTATTATTATATATAGTATATATATAACGCACTATTCAAAATCTTGAGCGATAAAATATCTATGTTATATACTCATGTTTATGAACAATTTTTTTCATTTTCTTTTTGAAACATATATATTATATATGCTACTAGCATACTTTATAACACAATATATAAAAGCAATACAACTCAAAACAGCATTTCAAAACATATATACATACGACTTTATTTTATTTATAATGTATAAAGATCAACTCAAGTATACTCATATAATATACCCAGATTACAAAAACAAAATATACAGATACAACTTATATAGCAGATCACTATATGTATATTTGTACCGCATATAATATATGTAAAGCTAATACAACTTGCATATATACAAACTTATATAAACCGACAAACTATCACACTAACATATTAAACTACAACTATATATAATATAATATACAACATTCGTATACATATGGATATAGGCTGACAAAACATTATAATTTATGTGCAGGCAACCGTGTGTAACTTATACGTTTACATATATCCAACATATTTTATACAAACCTTTATAAGCTTATATATATATAAACAACTTTCCATATTCATACCTATGTATAGACAAGAAGATGGCTCGGTGGAGGAAGATTCAAATCAGAGCACGTGTAGAAACGAAGAGGGTAAGAGCGGCAGAGGGAGGGTGCCACGCGTGTTGCTGCATGGACACGCACAGGAGGTTTGCTTGCGGCTATTAGAATGAGGTGCTGACAATGCTTGGCGGCGCTGCTTGGGGTCGCGCTCAGAGGACGGCGAAGGCATAGGCGATGGACGCGGAGGGGTTTAGTGCTGGCGGAGGAAGATGGGAGAAACGGTGATGGGGAGTGGGTTCGGTCTTGTTGTTTTGGGAAGTGAAGACGAGGGGCTGCGCGAGATCCGGTTGGTGGAAGGCAGGGGCGTTTTCTCGCGTGGCAGCATTTTTCGGAGGGAGGAGAGAGGAGGGAAGGAGAAGGCCGGGGTGACCATGGTGGTTGCCGAGGTGATGTTATGGCGAATGGGTGGAGCAAACTGCACGGCAGCAACTGATAGTGGGAGGCTGGTGGAACTTGTTCAGATGGTTGTGACGGGCGGCACGAGCCTCGGAGGGAAATGAATTGACGTTTTGAGATCGGCTGCAACAAAATTTTCTAGAACGAAGGAAAGGGGAAGTAATGAATATAAAGCGCATGGAAATAGGAGGGGTATAGGCAAAGCTTCAGGTTATACTATTTAAGAATAGAGAGAGGTAACGTCCATTTTATATTTGCATTAAAATAAAGTAACCCAACAAATAAATGTTCCGCGTATGTGAGGGTGGGAGTGATGAAAGTAACGTTGATTTCTATGTATAATAAAAGAATAACGATTGGTTTTTTAACAGTGGAAAATGAATGGTCATGGAACACAAACCGACTCGAATGGGTACCGATACTACTGCCTGTATCGAGGATTCCACTACGAACCAGACTTCATAACACAACATTGAATATACCGTAGATGTCAGCACGACGAGACGATTAAAACGGTATACAGATATCAGTGGTATGATTGAATTATAAAAATTTCAATTTTCTACTGGCGGAAAATGCAAGAAAAACGCAAGAAAATAAGACCGACAGAGCCAAAGATGTTCGAATTTGGAAAAACGACATACTGACATCTTGCTCAGAAGATGGTTTAGAATTTTTCTATGTAAAAATATTTAGGTTTCGGAAACATTTTATTTTCATCGCTTTTAAACTGATTAAATTGAAGTAAATTTACGCGCGAAATAAACTTTCATATTTTCGGACGAAAATTTACCAGTTGCTATGTTTAACTGGACGCATTCCAAATATCAAATTTATATTTCAAAATTTTATCGTTTTTTAAAATTTCACAAAATTTCAACTAATTACATTATTTAAAACAGTTGAAATTTACGGGTCGTTACACTCTCCCCCACTCAAAACTTTTCGTCCCCGAAAAGGAACGAGGTAGGAGAATAGAAACAACCAGAAAGAAAACAGATTTGAAATACAAAATAACAATTGATTTAAACCATATAAATTCAAATTTAAATTAATTGATATTCAATAATTGATTTAATCCATTTGATTTCACTAAAATCAATCTCAACTATTTCTAAATTCATTATCTTATTATCCGATTTCTTAAATTTACAATTTCTAAAACCATAAATTTGAATATTCTTTTATTATAATCATATTTTTTTCAGCAATTTAAATTCTTCTTTATTCCAAATTACTATTAAATTTATTCTACTTAATATATCTAATCACATATATTTAACCCATATAAATTAATTTAAACCATAAAAGTTTCAATTTAAATTAATTTACATCTATTAATTTCTTTTAAATTCAAGGTATTTTCATATGTTGATCAAATTTCAATCTATTACTTCTTTCAAAACAGATTTATTAATTCTTTCAAAACAAATTTATTTCATTATTAACTGAGTTTACTTATTATCCTATCTAACTCTATTAACATCTTTATAATCAAAATTTAGTGTATAACATTTATTATAAACACTCAAATTTTATTTATAAAATTATTTTATATTGTATATTATCCAATTACATTTTAACTTATGAATAATTTAGGTAAGTTATATTGAAATGCAATTTAGTACTATACAAATAAAATTATCAAATTCAATTATCTCAAGTTTAAATACTTATCCAAAATTTAGCTTTATTTATAACTGAAAACATCCTTTAGCATAATTTTAAGAATTGAATTTCCGTTTAATTTCAAACCCTTTAGAGATAATTATGTATATACTATATATATTAAATCAAATTAAATTTAAAATAATATACCCATATATATCATACTTAAGAAATTCAAATCAAAATATTTTTCAAAACAAAACCGTAGCAAAGCTACAGAATAGTATCTCCACTTCGAAACTCGAAAATGAATGTCGATGATGCGGCCGCCATTACCGAAATTATTTTCCAGCGACAAAGAGAAGCACACTGATTTAAACATTAAAATTCTTTGAAAACGGTTCCTATTTGAAAATACTTTAAATAATATACATTAAAATTCTTTGGAAACAAATTATAGTCAAAATACCTTTAAATAATGTGCATTTTAAACCTTTAAAACCATAGTTCGAAATCATTGGAAATTAAATTCTCAAATTCTTTATTTAAATTCCTTTCAAATCCTAAATCAAATTTATAACCAAGTTTCATAAATTCATTTATTTATATTATGCAATAATCAATGGTTTACAAAGCAAGAAATGAAAATCAAATTATTATCATTTCTGACAACAACTTCATTAACAATTTAATTTCAGAAAACTTATATTTATATATAAGATAATCATACAAAACTTTTATTTTATTTATCAAATTTGAAAATGATATTGTGTCAGTTTGCTCTGCTCAAGTGTTTTGGAAATCCTATCGATAGCGTTGATCAGACGAATCGATCGGAAACCCAAATCAACATCAACAACTCAAACAACACATTATATAAAACATTTTAAATATAGATTTACAAATACCCTCTACAAAAATAAATTTTCAAAGCAAGGACAGAGATTTAAATTTGATTAATTCAATCAAAGAAAAATTTGATTTGAGAATAAGTTGGAACGAAAGATAAGATGATTATTTAACCGAATAAGGAAATAGTTAATCTTATATAAATCACGGGCAACCATAACCGGGGCGACCGTGACTTCAAGCATAAGATCGATGTGGGATTCCGAGGTAAATCGACATTCGATCTCAAGAAATAGAATTCAGGTATAGCAGGAGATAGATAGCATCGTAAACCGAGGATACAGAAATCTTCGGTAAATCAATGCCTATTGTAAAGGAGTTTTGCTCCTTTACGAATTATTCGAAGATTGGCGAGACCGTCGATCTATTATAGATATCATTCAAAATGGAGTTATGGGGTGCTCCAGAATTGAAAGAAGACGAATAGTGAAGGACACGAATGAATTTCGGAACCGAGGGGAACGTTCCAAAATTCAAAGGAATTGAGTCAAAGGAAGAGATTGAAACTCGAATGAGAGTGATTCCGTAAATACATTTACCCTATATGTTAAGTTTTGCCTAGAGCTACCAAAGCTCTGATACCAACTGTAACGACCCGATATTTTGGACCATTCGCATCCATTATAAGTGTATAGGTAGACACTCATGCCGGAGTTGAATTGCTCAAAATACCGCATTGTTAATTTAAATTTGGCAAAACTGAACATATCCAGTAAATAAGTAATCACAGATCACAGACACAGAGTAATAAGTGCAGCGGAAATAAAAGAGATAGTAGTTCATGAAGCTACTATATGAATATATAAAATACATCAGAGTTTACAACAGAAGAGTAATACGATACATCAGATACAAATCAGAATACATCACTGGAATCATCGAATACTGAAAGCAGAATAGATGGCTGGATCTTCAAGAAAATCTCCAACTCCAAAGGTGAGTCTCGAATACTGGATCACTCAGTCTGACCCGAGCGTAAAGCAAAAACACAAGACACTCGAGTCAGGATTAACATTCTTATATTAATAAATCCAACTCAAGTGAAATAGCAATTGAAATACAAGTAACTCAAAGGATGTTTGGAATAACCATCCTTTAAGGATCCGTTAAACTATCTACTATGTAGTAGTGTACGATAAGTAGATAATGTCTATCAGTAATATAAAGATATCAAAATAGTGTTAAGTCATGCCCATTCCACCCTTAACACATTTTTATTCCCAAAAGCATATACAAGACTGTAGTTTCCCCAAAACCGGAAGTCACCAGAGGGCAATCCATATACTAAAGGTACAAACCAAATTCGTAGTGGTCGCGAATAAAGGGATACAAGTATGACAAGGCACATGAGGCAATACCCAAGGTAGTGATACTACTGTTCGCCTGATCCGGACTGGTGAGAACGCAACGCCGCAGCGCCCGCAAAACCGTGAAACAACACTCCCAAAATCAAGGGTGCACCAATCGACAACAAGTAATGAGTAGTTCGAAGAAGTGTGTCCACTTGAGGTAGCTAATCCTCCATTGGCCCGGCACGGCTCCTGTTTTAGTCATTTCCAATTTGACACAAGTGTCAAGGCTATCCATTATCGTTCTCTTTCTTCAGTCATCACGAACATCATTCCAACCACTTCATTCTGGATCATCACTTCGCGTATAGTTATTAAAGTGGTTTTCGGTTTAGATAGAGAGTATATCCATAACCGATTCCGGTCTCTTTAATAACTTCCGTAATTATTCCACCGATTGGTCGTTTGTTTATTTCAAAACCAAATCAATTACAATTTCAAATAGAATTCGCAAATCAACATTTCATTTGTCTTTCAAAACTAATTTCCAATAATTTACGTTTCAAAACTTCCAAATTATCATATCAAAATCTTATAATTCAATTTCAATCTCTTTTTAAAACAATTCAAATATTTATTCAAGTTCATAAATAAGTTTCATTCCAAATCATTTAAATCAATTTAATTTAACATTCAAATCAATTTAACTTCATTGATCGATTTCATTAAATATTCATTAAGTAAATTTGTCATTCAACAATTTCTATTTAATTTCCAATTCATTAAATCAATTACTTAAGTTCAACTTCCTTATTTCAAAACTTACAATTTGAATTAAATTAAATTCATCAAATCAAATCCTTTAATTTTCAAGTCTTACATTAATTTCAATAAATCACATTTTATTTCTTGTTGAAGAAATTCAATTTCACTTATTTACTTACTTAAATGATTTTCCAAACTTAATAAATAAAGAAACTCAATTTCAATTATTACGAAGTAAAATTTAACTTATTCAAAAATTCAATTTACTTATTAAAAATTTCAATTCAATTTAATCATTAAATAATTCAATCTTATTTAATTATTAAATAATTCAAAACTTAATTATTAAATAATTTCAAAGTTTAATAATTTCAAACTTAATTATAATTTCAAACTTAATTATTAAATCATTTCAAAGTTTAATAATTTCAAACTTAATTATAATTTCAAACTTAATTCAATCATTTCTCAAATTAAACAACATTCTTATCAATTACATTGTTAATATTTTGTTTCAGATTATTACATATTAACATTTTCCTTTCATAAAAATTCAAATTTCAACTTCATTTCAAAACCATATTATTTATTCAAATAAAATCTATATTTTATCTCTAAATCCAATTATTGACCAATCGGGTTTTTATTTAATTTCTCTATCCTAGGTCAAAGTTTAATTTGGGTATTTATCATTTCAACCCGATTCCAATTCAATTCAAAATCAAAGCATAACAAAGGGAACTTGCAGTGTGATAACTGGGATGGTGTCAAAGTAAATAAACAAGCAATAACAACAATCAATATCAATCCAATAATCAATTCAAATAATCCCGAAATAATCGTATTAATTCGCATTGTTATTTGTACGACTTAATATAATTATTTCTAGAATCTACACTATCATTTCATGTAGATTAAAGATTATTACATTACGGTTTTCACTTGTCATTCCATTTCAAATTTAACACTACAACAATTTGTCAAATATACGTCGATGGTTCAAAGGGTAATTATCGCTATTCTATATGTCAATTAATTTAACAATTAAAAGGGGTCATATTCACTAATCAAATTTAACATATATGTCAATTCAAATTTTTATTTATCCTACGTCAATTTCAATTTCAAATTATTTATCACTTACATCATTAACAATTTAACGTCCAATATAAACATCAAACAATCAATCATTTATCAACCAAACTGGATTATCATTGCATATATAACAGATAATGGTGTTAGATGTCACAGGTGAACTGATACAGGTAATAACAGTGTAAATATCAAACAGCAGTATTTCAATTGTCGTTTCAATTGAAATCCAATTTAATAAATAAAAGAACGTTAATCGTGAGTGAGTGCTCACCTTTCGAGGCTAGAGAGAAAGACGATGAAATTGACCATCAGAATCCAGGCACGAATCTCAAAGCAAAGCTAAATTGGCACGACTTCGACGGATAGAGCTGATGAATAAAGATTGACAAAATCAAATCAGACTGGGTCGTTAAAACAAAATATTTTATATTGTTATTTCACTTAAACCAATATTCAATTTAAATTATATATTATAGCCCAAATCATAATACATATCCAAATCACTTAGTTTATTAAAAAAATTTTAGAAATCTAAAAGAAACCAAAATATCTATTATTATATATAGTATATATATAATGCACTATTCAAAATCTTGAGCGATAAAATATCGATGTTATATACTCATGTTTATGAACAATTTTTTTCATTTTCTTTTTGAAACATATATATTATATATGCTACTAGCATACTTTATAACACAATATATAAAAGCAATACAACTCAAAACAGCATTTCAAAACATATATACATACGACTTTATTTTATTTATAATGTATAAAGATCAACTCAAGTATACTCATATAATATACCCAGATTACAAAAAAAAAATATACAGATACAACTTATATAGCAGATCACTATATGTATATTTGTACCGCATATAATATATGTAAAGCTAATACAACTTGCATATATACAAACTTATATAAACCGACAAACTATCACACTAACATATTAAACTACAACTATATATAATATAATATACAACATTCGTATACATATGGATATAGGCTGACAAAACATTATAATTTATGTGCAGGCAACCGTGTGTAACTTATACGTTTACATATATCCAACATATTTTATACAAACCTTTATAAGCTTATATATATATAAACAACTTTCCATATTCATACCTATGTATAGACAAGAAGATGGCTCGGTGGAGGAAGATTCAAATCAGAGCACGTGTAGAAACGAAGAGGGTAAGAGCGGCAGAGGGAGGGTGCCACGCGTGTTGCTGCATGGACACGCACAGGAGGTTTGCTTGCGGCTGTTAGAATGAGGTGCTGACAATGCTTGGCGGCGCTGCTTGGGGTCGCGCTCAGAGGACGGCGAAGGCATAGGCGATGGACGCGGAGGGGTTTAGTGCTGGCGGAGGAAGATGGGAGAAACGGTGATGGGGAGTGGGTTCGGTCTTGTTGTTTTGGGAAGTGAAGACGAGGGGCTGCGCGAGATCCGGTTGGTGGATAGCAGGGGCGTTTTCTCGCGTGGCAGCATTTTTCGGAGGGAGGAGAGAGGAGGGAAGGAGAAGGCCGGGGTGACCATGGTGGTTGCCGAGGTGATGTTATGGCGAATGGGTGGAGCAAACTGCACGACAGCAACTGATAGTGGGAGGCTGGTGGAACTTGTTCAGATGGTTGTGACGGGCGGCACGAGCCTCGGAGGGAAATGAATTGACGTTTTGAGATCGGCTGCAACAAAATTTTCTAGAACGAAGGAAAGGAGAAGTAATGAATATAAAGCGCATGGGAAATAGGAGGGGTATAGGCAAAGCTTCAGGTTATACTATTTAAGAATAGAGAGAGGTAACGTCCATTTTATATTTGCATTAAAATAAAGTAACCAAACAAATAAATGTTCCGCGTATGTGAGGGTGGGAGTGATGAAAGTAACGTTGATTTCTATGTATAATAAAAGAATAACGATTGGTTTTTTAACAGTGGAAAATGAATGGTCATGGAACACAAACCGACTCGAATGGGTACCGATACTGCTGCCTGTATCGAGGATTCCACTACGAACCAGACTTCATAACACAACATTGAATATACCGTAGATGTCAGCACGACGAGACGATTAAAACGGTATACAGATATCAGTGGTATGATTGAATTATAAAAATTTCAATTTTCTACTGGCGGAAAATGCAAGAAAAACGCAAGAAAATAAGACCGACAGAGCCAAAGATGTTCGAATTTGGAAAAACGACATACTAACATCTTGCTCAGAAGATGGTTTAGAATTTTTCTATGTAAAAATATTTAGGTTTCGGAAACATTTTATTTTCATCGCTTTTAAACTGATTATATTGAAGTAAATTTACGCGCGAAATAAACTTTCATATTTTCGGACGAAAATTTACCAGTTGCTATGTTTAACTGGACGCATTCCAAATATCAAATTTATATTTCAAAATTTTATCGTTTTTTAAAATTTCACAAAATTTCAACTAATTACGTTATTTAAAACAGTTGAAATTTACGGGTCGTTACACTCTCCCCCACTCAAAACTTTTCGTCCCCGAAAAGGAACGAGGTAGGAGAATAGAAACAACCAGAAAGAAAACAGATTTGAAATACAAAATAACAATTGATTTAAACCATATAAATTCAAATTTAAATTAATTGATATTCAATAATTGATTTAATCCATTTGATTTCACTAAAATCAATCTCAACTATTTCTAAATTCATTATCTTATTATCCGATTTCTTAAATTTACAATTTCTAAAACCATAAATTTGAATATTCTTTTATTATAATCATATTTTTTTCAGCAATTTAAATTCTTCTTTATTCCAAATTACTATTAAATTTATTCTACTTAATATATCTAATCACATATATTTAACCCATATAAATTAATTTAAACCATAAAAGTTTCAATTTAAATTAATTTACATCTATTAATTTCTTTTAAATTCAAGGTATTTTCATATGTTGATCAAATTTCAATCTATTAATTCTTTCAAAACAGATTTATTAATTCTTTCAAAACAAATTTATTTCATTATTAACTGAGTTTACTTATTATCCTATCTAACTCTATTAACATCTTTATAATCAAAATTTAGTGTATAACATTTATTATAAACACTCAAATTTTATTTATAAAATTATTTTATATTGTATATTATCCAATTACATTTTAACTTATGAATAATTTAGGTAAGTTATATTGAAATGCAATTTAGTACTATACAAATAAAATTATCAAATTCAATTATCTCAAGTTTAAATACTTATCCAAAATTTAGCTTTATTTATAACTGAAAACATCCTTTAGCATAATTTTAAGAATTGAATTTCCGTTTAATTTCAAACCCTTTAGAGATAATTATGTATATACTATATATATTAAATCAAATTAAATTTAAAATAATATACCCATATATATCATACTTAAGAAATTCAAATCAAAATATTTTTCAAAACAAAACCGTAGCAAAGCTACAGAATAGTATCTCCACTTCGAAACTCGAAAATGAATGTCGATGATGCGGCCGCCATTACCGAAATTATTTTCCAGCGACAAAGAGAAGCACACTGATTTAAACATTAAAATTCTTTGAAAACTTTTCCTATTTGAAAATACTTTAAATAATATACATTAAAATTCTTTGGAAACAAATTATAGTCAAAATACCTTTAAATAATGTGCATTTTAAACCTTTAAAACCATAGTTCGAAATCATTGGAAATTAAATTCTCAAATTCTTTATTTAAATTCCTTTCAAATCCTAAATCAAATTTATAACCAAGTTTCATAAATTCATTTATTTATATTATGCAATAATCAATGGTTTACAAAGCAAGAAATGAAAATCAAATTATTATCATTTCTGACAACAACTTCATTAACAATTTAATTTCAGAAAACTTATATTTATATATAAGATAATCATACAAAACTTTTATTTTATTTATCAAATTTGAAAATGATATTGTGTCAGTTTGCTCTGCTCAAGTGTTTTGGAAATCCTATCGATAGCGTTGATCAGACGAATCGATTGGAAACCCAAATCAACATCAACAACTCAAACAACACATTATATAAAACATTTTAAATATAGATTTACAAATACCCTCTACAAAAATAAATTTTCAAAGCAAGGACAGAGATTTAAATTTGATTAATTCAATCAAAGAAAAATTTGATTTGAGAATAAGTTGGAACGAAAGATAAGATGATTATTTAACCGAATAAGGAAATAGTTAATCTTATATAAATCACGGGCAACCATAACCGGGGCGACCGTGACTTCAAGCATAAGATCGATGTGGGATTCCGAGGTAAATCGACATTCGATCTCAAGAAATAGAATTCAGGTATAGCAGGAGATAGATAGCATCGTAAACCGAGGATACAGAAATCTTCGGTAAATCAATGCCTATTGTAAAGGAGTTTTGCTCCTTTACGAATTATTCGAAGATTGGCGAGACCGTCGATCTATTATAGATATCATTCAAAATGGAGTTATGGGGTGCTCCAGAATTGAAAGAAGACGAATAGTGAAGGACACGAATGAATTTCGGAACCGAGGGGAACGTTCCAAAATTCAAAGGAATTGAGTCAAAGGAAGAGATTGAAACTCGAATGAGAGTGATTCCGTAAATACATTTACCCTATATGTTAAGTTTTGCCTAGAGCTACCAAAGCTCTGATACCAACTGTAACGACCCGATATTTTGGACCATTCGCATCCATTATAAGTGTATAGGTAGACACTCATGCCGGAGTTGAATTGCTCAAAATACCGCGTTGTTAATTTAAATTTGGCAAAACTGAACATATCCAGTAAATAAGTAATCACAGATCACAGACACAGAGTAATAAGTGCAGCGGAAATAAAAGAGATAGTAGTTCATGTAAAATACATCAGAGTTTACAACAGAAGAGTAATACGATACATCAGATACAAATCAGAATACATCATTGGAATCATCGAATACTGAAAGCAGAATAGATGGTTGGATCTTCAAGAAAAGCTCCAACTCCAAAGGTGAGTCTCGAATACTGGATCACTCAGTCTGACCCGAGCGTAAAGCAAAAACACAAGACACTCGAGTCAGGATTAACATTCTTATATTAATAAATCCAACTCAAGTGAAATAGCAATTGAAATACAAGTAACTCAAAGGATGTTTGGAATAACCATCCTTTAAGGATCCGTTAAACTATCTACTATGCAGTAGTGTACGATAAGTAGATAATGTCTATCAGTAATATAAAGATATCAAAATAGTGTTAAGTCATGGTCCATTCCACCCTTAACACATTTTTATTCCCAAAAGCATATACAAGACCGTAGTTTCCCCAAAACCGGAAGTCACTAGAGGGCAATCCATATACTAAAGGTACAAACCAAATTCGTAGTGGTCACGAATAAAGGGATACAAGTATGACAAGGCACATGAGGCAATACCCAAGGTAGTGATACTACCGTTCGCCTGATCCGGACTGGTGAGAACGCAACGCCGCAGCGCCCGCAACACCGTGAAACAACACTCCCAAAATCAAGGGTGCACCAATCGACAACAAGTAATGAGTAGTTCGAAGATGTGTGTCCACTTGAGGTAGCTAATCCTCCATTGGCCCGGCACGGCTCCTGTTTTAGTCATTTCCAATTTGACACAAGTGTCAAGGCTATCCATTATCGTTCTC
Organism: Allium fistulosum; assembly: GCA_030737815.1. Lineage (NCBI taxonomy): Eukaryota > Viridiplantae > Streptophyta > Magnoliopsida > Asparagales > Amaryllidaceae > Allium > Allium fistulosum. The sequence goes on from CM060901.1 coordinate 393,655,562, forward strand.
TTTCTTCAGTCATCACGAACATCATTCCAACCACTTCATTCTGGATCATCACTTCGCGTATAGTTATTAAAGTGGTTTTCGGTTTAGATAGAGAGTATATCCATAACCGATTCCGGTCTCTTTAATAACTTCCGTAATTATTCCACCGATTGGTCGTTTGTTTATTTCAAAACCAAATCAATTACAATTTCAAATAGAATTCGCAAATCAACATTTCATTTGTCTTTCAAAACCAATTTCCAATAATTTACGTTTCAAAACTTCCAAATTATCATTTCAAAATCTTATAATTCAATTTCAATCTCTTTATAAAACAATTCAAATATTGATTCAAGTTCATAAATAAGTTTCATTCCAAATCATTTAAATCAATTTAATTTAACATTCAAATCAATTTAACTTCATTGATCGATTTCATTAAATATTCATTAAGTAAATTTGTCATTCAACAATTTCTATTTAATTTCCAATTCATTAAATCAATTACTTAAGTTCAACTTCCTTATTTCAAAACTTACAATTTGAATTAAATTAAATTCATCAAATCAAATCCTTTAATTTTCAAGTCTTACATTAATTTCAATAAATCACATTTTATTTCTTGTTGAAGAAATTCAATTTCACTTATTTACTTACTTAAATGATTTTCCAAACTTAATAAATAAAGAAACTCAATTTCAATTATTACGAAGTAAAATTTCACTTATTCAAAAATTCAATTTACTTATTAAAAATTTCAATTCAATTTAATCATTAAATAATTCAATCTTATTTAATTATTAAATAATTCAAAACTTAATTATTAAATAATTTCAAAGTTTAATAATTTCAAACTTAATTATAATTTCAAACTTAATTATTAAATCATTTCAAAGTTTAATAATTTCAAACTTAATTATAATTTCAAACTTAATTCAATCATTTCTCAAATTAAACAACATTCTTATCAATTACATTGTTAATATTTTGTTTCAGATTATTACATATTAACATTTTCCTTTCATAAAAATTCAAATTTCAACTTCATTTCAAAACCATATTATTTATTCAAATAAAATCTATATTTTATCTCTAAATCAAATTATTGACCAATCGGGTTTTTATTTAATTTCTCTATCCTAGGTCAAAGTTTAATTTGGGTATTTATCATTTCAACCCGATTCCAATTCAATTCAAAATCAAAGCATAACAAAGGGAACTTGCAGTGTGATAACTGGGATGGTGTCAAAGTAAATAAACAAGCAATAACAACAATCAATATCAATCCAATAATCAATTCAAATAATCCCGAAATAATCGTATTAATTCGCATTGTTATTTGTACGACTTAATATAATTATTTCTAGAATCTACACTATCATTTCATGTAGATTGAAGATTATTACATTACGGTTTTCACTTGTCATTCCATTTCAAATTTAACACTACAACAATTTGTCAAATATACGTCGATGGTTCAAAGGGTAATTATCGCTATTCTATATGTCAATTAATTTAACAATTAAAAGGGGTCATATTCACTAATCAAATTTAACATATATGTCAATTCAAATTTTTATTTATCCTACGTCAATTTCAATTTCAAATTATTTATCACTTACATCATTAACAATTTAACGTCCAATATAAACATCAAACAATCAATCATTTATCAACCAAACTGGATTATCATTGCATATATAACAGATAATGGTGTTAGATGTCACAGGTGAACTGATACAGGTAATAACAGTGTAAATATCAAACAGCAGTATTTCAATTGTCGTTTCAATTGAAATCCAATTTAATAAATAAAAGAACGTTAATCGTGAGTGAGTGCTCACCTTTCGAGGCTAGAGAGAAAGACGATGAAATTGACCATCAGAATCCAGGCACGAATCTCAAAGCAAAGCTAAATTGGCACGACTTCGACGGATAGAGCTGATGAATAAAGATTGACAAAATCAAATCAGACTGGGTCGTTAAAACAAAATATTTTATATTGTTATTTCACTTAAACCAATATTCAATTTAAATTATATATTATAGCCCAAATCATAATACATATCCAAATCACTTAGTTTATTAAAAAAAATTTAGAAATCTAAAAGAAACCAAAATATCTATTATTATATATAGTATATATATAACGCACTATTCAAAATCTTGAGCGATAAAATATCTATGTTATATACTCATGTTTATGAACAATTTTTTTCATTTTCTTTTTGAAACATATATATTATATATACTACTAGCATACTTTATAACACAATATATAAAAGCAATACAACTCAAAACAGCATTTCAAAACATATATACATACGACTTTATTTTATTTATAATGTATAAAGATCAACTCAAGTATACTCATATAATATACCCAGATTACAAAAAAAATATATACAGATACAACTTATATAGCAGATCACTATATGTATATTTGTACCGCATATAATATATGTAAAGCTAATACAACTTGCATATATACAAACTTATATAAACCGACAAACTATCACACTAACATATTAAACTACAACTATATATAATATAATATACAACATTCGTATACATATGGATATAGGCTGACAAAACATTATAATTTATGTGCAGGCAACCGTGTGTAACTTATACGTTTACATATATCCAACATATTTTATACAAACCTTTATAAGCTTATATATATATATATAAACAACTTTCCATATTCATACCTATGTATAGACAAGAAGATGGCTTGGTGGAGGAAGATTCAAATCAGAGCACGTGTAGAAACGAAGAGGGTAAGAGCGGTAGAGGGAGGGTGCCACGCGTGTTGCTGCATGGACACGCACAGGAGGTTTGCTTGCGGCTATTAGAATGAGGTGCTGACAATGCTTGGCGGCGCTGCTTGGGGTCGCGCTCAGAGGACGGCGAAGGCATAGGCGATGGACGCGGAGGGGTTTAGTGCTGGCGGAGGAAGATGGGAGAAACGGTGATGGGGAGTGGGTTCGGTCTTGTTGTTTTGGAAGTGAAGACGAGGGGCTGCGCGAGATCCGGTTGGTGGAAGGCAGGGGCGTTTTCTCGCGTGGCAGCATTTTTCGGAGGGAGGAGAGAGGAGGGAAGGAGAAGGCCGGGGTGACCATGGTGGTTGCCGAGGTGATGTTATGGCGAATGGGTGGAGCAAACTGCACGGCAGCAACTGATAGTGGGAGGCTGGTGGAACTTGTTCAGATGGTTGTGATGGGCGGCACGAGCCTCGGAGGGAAATGAATTGACGTTTTGAGATCGGCTGCAACAAAATTTTCTAGAACGAAGGAAAGGGGAAGTAATGAATATAAAGCGCATGGGAAATAGGAGGGGTATAGGCAAAGCTTCAGGTTATACTATTTAAGAATAGAGAGAGGTAACGTCCATTCTATATTTGCATTAAAATAAATTAACCAAACAAATAAATGTTCCGCGTATGTGAGGGTGGGAGTGATGAAAGTAACGTTGATTTCTATGTATAATAAAAGAATAACGATTGGTTTTTTAACAGTGGAAAATGAATGGTCATGGAACACAAACCGACTCGAATGGGTACCGATACTACTGCCTGTATCGAGGATTCCACTACGAACCGGACTTCATAACACAGCATTGAATATACCGTAGATGTCAACATGACGAGACGATTAAAACGGTATACAGATATCGGTGGTATGATTGAATTATAAAAATTTCAATTTTCTACTGGCGGAAAATGCAAGAAAAACGCAAGAAAATAAGACCGACAGAGCCAAAGATGTCCGAATTTGGGAAAACAACATACTGACATCTTGCTCAGAAGATGGTTTAGAATTTTTCTATGTAAAAATATTTAGGTTTCGGAAACATTTTATTTTCATCGCTTTTAAACTGATTAAATTGAAGTAAATTTACGCGCGAAATAAACTTTCATATTTTCGGACGAAAATTTACCAGTTGCTATGTTTAACTAGACGCATTCCAAATATCAAATTTATATTACAAAATTTTATCGTTTTTTAAAATTTCACAAAATTTCAACTAATTACGTTATTTAAAACAGTTGAAATTTACGGGTCGTTACATGGCCACATTGTGGATTCATTCTATCGATATTTTTCTAATTTTTGGTTTTCCGGATATGATACTCGAGTGTCCATCGAATTCCATGGCGTTACCCATGGTCTTACGAGTGCGATTGCATAGCGTAATTCACCTGGCTGGATGGCCCAGGGGTACGGATGTTTCCTGGGGGATTCAGGCGTAACCATTGTGTATCATGTGATTTATGTAGGTCGTATTAGTAGCGAAATCCGCAGGGCTGGGAAAGCTTACGGATACGGATGTTTCCTGGGGGATTCAGGCATAACCATTGTGTATCTGCGGTCTACTAGTCATCATGGCACAATTCGCAGGGCTGAGAAAGCTTTCGGATACGGATGTTTCTTAGGGGACCCAGGCGTAACCTTTGTGTATCTGCGATCCATGGTTAGACAAAGGTTTTGTTTGGATTGTACTTTCCATATCTGTTTTTTTTAAGTTTTTCCAGTATTTTCACTGGTGTTGAAACAAGTCTACTAAGTACCTGGAGAATTCTAGCTTTGCGCCTGATCAACGCACTGCTAGAGCCTACAGGAACGAGGATAAACTTGCTGAAACATCGAGTTATAAAAAGTATTTTATTATAAATGTATTTTATTATAAAAGTATTTCCAACAAAGAAATTTTGTATTAATATTTGGAATTGAAATTCTTATGGTTTGCCCGATACTATTCTTTTGAGTCTACCTTATCTGCTCAGCTTTATTTATTCACCTATATTCTGTTTTCCCATATCCACCTTCCTTTCCTTGTTGACTATATCCTTTTTAAATATTGTTTATTTATATACTACATGGTTTAATAGAAAATTTTAGTGTTATAAATATTTTAGGAGTTTTAATTAAATAAAACATATTTAAAGTAAATGATTATTGATAAGATTTGAAAAGGTACTCAATTTGAAAAGTGAAATCTTATATAATTGAAGTCTATATAAATGTGATTTGATATACTATTAATTTTGGAAAGTATTTGATTTGAAAATGAAATCTTATATATAATGGACTTTAAATAAGTATGATATTTGAAAGTGATTTGAAAAGGTATTATATGATACATATTTTCGAAGTAAAGATATGGAAAGTGCCTTCTGCTTGATATCCTCTTTGTGGCCACATTGTGGATTCATTCTATCGATATTTCTATGATTTTTGGTTTTCCGGATATGATACTCGAGTGTCCATCGAATTCCATGGCGTTACCCATGGTCTGACGAGCGCGACTGCATAGCGTAATTTACCTGGCTGGATGGCCCAGGGGTATGGATGTTTCCTGGGGGATTCAGGCGTAACCATTGTGTATCATGTGATCTATGTAGGTCGTATTAGTAGCGAAATCCGTAGGGCTGGGAAATCTTATGGATACGGATGTTTCCTGGGGGATTCAGGCGTAACCATTGTGTATCTGCGGTCTACTAGTCATCATGGCGCAATTCGCAGGGCTGAGAAAGCTTACGGATACGGATGTTTCCTGGGGGACCCAGGCGTAACCTTTGTGTATCTGCGATCCATGGTTTGACAAAGGTTTTGTTTGTTTTTTTGTTTGGATTGTACTTTCCATATCTGTTTTTTCTTAAGTTTTTCCAGTATTTTCACTGGTGTTGAAACAAGTCTACTAAGTACCTGGAGAATTCTAGCTTTGCGCCTGATCAACGCACTGCCAGAGTCTACAGGAACGAGGATAAACTTGTTGAAACATCGAGTTATAAAAAGTATTTTATTATAAATGTATTTTATTATAAAAGTATTTCCAACAAAGAAATTTTGTTTTAATATTTGGAATTGAAATTCTTATGGTTTGCCCGATACTATTCATGGCCGATACTATTCTTTTGAATCTACCTTATCTGCTCAGCTTTATTTATTCACCTATATTCTGTTTTCCCATATCCACCTTCCTTTCCTTGTTGACTATATCCTTTTTAAATATTGTTTATTTATATACTACATGGTTTAATAGAAAATTTTAGTGTTATAAATATTTTAGGAGTTTTAATTAAATAAAACATATTTAAAGTAAATGATTATTGATAATATTTGAAAGTATCTTGAGAATTAATAAATTTATGAATTATAGATTTAATGTTTTCAATAACCTCTTTGTAAATATAAGTAATGATGTAAATAATTGTTTTCAAATAGTTTTCATATATTTATAAAGGTGTTATTTAAACATATAAAGGGTATTTATAAAGGAAGCAAGAAATTTTACAAATGGGTTTTTTAAAGGTTTTAAAGCATTAAAGATAATTGAATTGCACATGAAGTTTTCAAATGAATATGTTAAGTAAAATTTATAGAGTATTAAATTAATTATTTATCCTTGTCTTTAAATCTATTTTTCTTTTCTGGTTGTTCTATTCTCCTACCTCCTTCCTTTTCGGGGACGAAAAGTTTTGAGTGGGGGAGAGTGTAACGATCCAAGATTTTTGTGATTTTATTTATTAAATTAATTGAAATTTTGTGGAATTTTAAACAATAAAATTTAAAAATAAAAACTTAATATTTGGAATGCATCTATTTAAAAATAGCAACTGGTAAAATTTCATCTGATAATATTGAAGTTTATTTTATTGTGTAATTTTATTTCAATTTAAATCAGTTAATATAGTCGAATTTAAAAGTATTCCGAAACCTAAATATGTCAACATGAGAAAATTTATTTAGAACACTCTGAATCTGACTGCGAAATTCGTTTCGCAAATTTCGGACGTTTCTAGCTCCATTTGGATTTTTCTGTATGGAATAACAACGTATATCAGTGTCAGTATCGACTTTTTGATCGGACGATCGTACCACTAATATCTGTATACCGTTTTGATCGTCTCGTCGTGCTAATCTCTGCGGTATATTCACTTCTGTATTTTGAGGTCTGGTATGCGACAGTAACGATGAAACAGTTCACCGTAGCTGTACCATATTTTGACTTTACACTTTCCCTTGTTTTCAAATCTATAACATTCAGCACAAACAAATAATTAATTGATTTGTACGAAATTAGGGAATTGACTGTTACAACTAATTTCATTTCTTTTCAGTCCATTCAAATTTTACATCGGTTACAAAAAAGTCAATTGCTTTTATTATTCCGAAATTCAAGGGGCTATCACTGTTTCTAATTCATTGCTACGTTCTGGTTCTAATTCTTTTATTTCTAACGTTTCAATATTGGAGAATTTAGGCATACATTTATATATATACAGCTTCTCATTTTTCTCTATAGCTTTAAGTATTCATCTTCCTCCACAAACCAAAGCTCACCCTGTCCTTTCCTCTCACCTTACCTTAGCTGTTGCAACTGACAACCTCGGCCCGCCCTTCTAAAAAAAATACATGATGAACAGCCAAAACCGAAAGGCAGCCAGAACCGAGCCTTTCCAGGCTCATACGTCGCCCATCCCTACATGAGGGCCACCACCAGGCTAGCTTCTCCAGCCGAGATCACCCGCCACCTCATGCTTCCCTACCTCCACCTTCATCCCCTCCTTGCTTTCTCTATTGTTCGGCAAAAAGAAAAAAAATAAATGAAAACGGTATATAAGCATATATATTCGTATTATAAAATCAAACTCCTCCTTCTACCTTCTACTGTTTCTTCTTCATAGCTTGTTTATGGTTTAGTATATAAGGTTATAAAGCTTTTTAAGTTTCAGAATTCATATTAACATATGTATGTTTTCTATAGTATAAGTTGTATATATATGATATACATTTGTTTATATGTAGGTTACGCATATATACGTTTATAAACTGACTGATTGTTGGTTTTATTTTATAAATATATATCTTAATTTACAAAAGCATTCATATATATATATATATACACACATTCGGTCTGCAATCCATAGTTACAGTTTTAGATAATATGTATAGGCATTCATTTAATATATATATATATATAGCTGTTTGCATGATATATGTTATACTAGTTATATACGAGTTAGTTTATAAGACATATATTCTGTTATATATATACTATATTGCGTATGTTAACAATATTTAAAACATTTTTGATTTTAAATTCTTATTCGTAGAGGTGGTAGGCAATGGGCTTTATAAAGATAGATCTGTAGGTGTTATAGTACACATTATATATAAAAGTATATAGTTGCAGATTTGTATAAGTTTTGTATTAATATAGGTGCTTTATACTCATTTACAATTTATTTTAAGGGTGAGTTCACTTCTCTGTTCCATATCCAAGTAGCAGGCTATCTATAGTTGTTAATTTATATATATACATTATAGGTGTGGTACGCATGAATATATGTTTGCTAGTATAGGTATGTGTTCAACTTTATTTAAATGTTGCTTTATGCATATCGTTGAAGTATTGTTTCGAAAATATAAAATATTTTGACTTTAAGTTATATGTGCTTTAACTTTAATATTGAATTTTTAATTTTATATGTTTTAAGGATAATAATTTCTAATTATATATATATATATATAATTTTATTCTAATATGTGTTTAAATTTAATATTGATGTTTGAAAATATAATATAATAATAATAATATATATATTCTGTATATATATCTAGATGATTCTGATTCATTCTCATTAACTCCTATTTGCCAGCTTTGTTCGTCAAATTATTCCCATCGTGCTTTACTTCGAAATTGTGCTTGGACCCGTAACTCATCTTACTCTCATTCGTCTCTAGCCTTAAAAGGTTAGCAATCACTCACGATTAACGTTCTTTTATTTATTAAATTTGATTTCAATTGAAACGACAATTGAAATATGCTACTGTAGTTATTTAAATTGTTATATATTCTATTATTTGTAACTGTTCACCTGCAGGATATGACACCATATCATGTTGTTTATATTATATTGTTATTGATGATATATGCCTGTTATATATTATTATATCTGTTATCACTCTGCAAGTTCCCTGTTAGTATAATTCACTATGGGTTGAAATGATACATACCCGAACGGACTTTAGAATAGGAGAAAATCATTATGGGTTGAAATGATAGACCCAAGCGATTTTCATTTGAATTGAATTTGGGATTGCGAGTCGAAATGATATCTACCCATATATACTTAAATTACGGATTCAAATGATAAATATCTGTATCACTTGACCATAGGATAGGAAGTTATATACAGACACCGTTGGTCCATATATAAATATTTTGAAATAAATTCTATGATTTTGGAAAGAAATATATGGTTTTAATAAATGTTGATTCTTAAATTATTATATATAAATGATAATGATATATATAGATTTATTAATAATTTTTAATTTAATTAAGATTGATCTAATACATATAATATGTTTTGGTATTTAAAATTTATATTTCAAAATAGATTTTGGTAATAATTTGAATAAGTTAAGGTTGGGAAGATAATTTGAATTTAGTTGAAATTGCATTCAATAAAGAATTTTATTTAATTAAACCGATTTGAAACTCATTGAATTGAGATTTAGGATATGATTTATAACTTGGTCTTGATTAAGTAATTTAGTGAATATTTCTCGTTTAAATAAATTTAAGGAAATATTTAGTAAAAATATAATTAAGGCTAGTTAAATGATATTGAATTTATTAAGTGAATATTCCTTGACTAAATAATAATAAAGTTAAATCAAGATCTATATTGAACTATAAAGTTTAACTTTGAAATTGTAGAATATTTAAGCTTTGAAATATATTGGAATTTAAATGGTTTATTTGTGATTCAGATCTGTATTTGAAATCAATATAATTTGAATTTGTTATTCAGAAACTTAATTGAATTAAAATGGATAAATCTTGATTGAATTAAATTTGAATTTGAAACTCGAATTGATTGGAATCAATTTGTGAAATTGAGGATACATACATATATATATATATATATATATTTAATGGAAATAATATTTTGGTTTTGAAGTATAAATTATTTTGAAAGGACCACGGTGTTATAATGACGTTTAGTGGTTAATAAAGTACACTTCTACATTGTAGATAGTTCCACGGATCCTTAGAGGATGGTTACCCTAAACATTCGCTAAGTTAATTGTATTTCAGTTGATATTTCACTTGAGTTGAATTTATTGATATAAGAATGTTAATCCTGACTCGAGTGTTTTGTGTTTTGCTTTACGCTCGGGTCAGACTGAGTGATACAGCATTTGAGACTCACCCTTGGAGTTTGGAGCTTCATTTGGGGATCCAACTATCGATTCAGCTTTCAACTTTTCTAGTTGATTTGTTCAGAGAGGTTATCTATTCGTACTGAAGACTTCACTGTATTTGAGATATTCTATTGTATTTTATTTTTAACTCTGATGTTTATATAGTAGCTTCATGAACTACTATTTTTTCTATTCCGCTGCGTATTATTGTATTACTCTGTGTTTGTGATTCTGTGATTGATTTATTTATTGTATATGCTGAGTTTTGCCAAATTTAAATTATCAATCTGATATTTTGAGCAATTCAAGTCTGACATGTGCGGATGCGAATGGTTGAAATACCGGGTCGTTACATATCCATTACCTTAAATTAATACTATTACATTTCATTCCAGTTATATTCTTTTTATTAAATTACAAATTTTTATTTCCTCCAACTTTAAATTATCAAACCTTATTAAATTAACTATTTTTAATTATCAAAAATTACGGGTCGTTACAGGAGGTTTGATTCCCATAGCACCCACTAAGCCTAAAGAAAATCTTTCATTTATTTAAATCTCATTCCAAAATATTTATCAAAATATTCATGTACTTAACTCAATGGCCTAAGCATATTCACAAAACATCATGAAAGATCTCTTATTTCAAAGTCATATTATAATAATCAAAACAAATGTTATTTAAATAAGAGATAAGCATAAACCCTAACATTATTCCTTCAGTGTTAAGCATAGATGAAAGTTCCACACCACCATAATTAAGAAGGTTAGTTAAGGGAAACCTCATCTCAAATTATTTTATGAACTTCTTGAATAAATCCTTTTAATAAATCTCTTTCATTTATGTAATCCCCATTTTGCTTAAATTCTAAATCCATTTTAAAACTCTTTTATAAATATCCAAAAATCATTTACAAAATCTTCCTTTATATCTGAAATCATTTGTAAAACTCTATTCAAAATCTCCATTTATAATTCCCTTTTCTTAAAAAAAATATCATTTACAAATATCATACATAAATCCCCTTTAAATAAATCCTTTATAAAATGTTATTTACAAAATATCATTGTAAATACCTTTATAAAATAATTGAACGACTTACAAGCACTTATCCATAAATTGATATAGAATTACAGTCAATTTAAAAACAATAGCATTACAAATTTGAAAGAAGACTTAGTGACCAAAATGGTACCTAAATCAAGTTACTATTTAATTAAATTTGACTTTCAAGTCACAACAAAAACATTACATAAGCAACATATAAATGAAATCAATAATCCAAAATCAAGGAATAATATGTCGATATAAACTAATTGGCAGATACATGTCCAAAACAACAAAATAGCAGGAGGGTGGTTTGTCCGCTAAAAGATGTCCAAATAATCTACTTAATTATGGTATAGTATAATGAGGATTTATTCTGCTAACAAATATTAAAGTCTAATATAACTTATTCATGGTTGTTTGTCTTTTCAATGGCGCTAGTAATAGATCCCTTGGATTAAAATCAGTTTAATTATAAAAGAGAGTTGGCTACAATAATTGATTGAGTTTAAAATTAAACCTTTATTAAAAAATTTAAATTCTTTATTAACAACTGATTTAATAATTATTTAATCCCTGATTAAATCATTTTTAAATCTTAATTAACTCTAATTTAAAACTTAATTAAACTTAATTAATCCTTAACTAAAATCTTAATTAAATCCAATTAGATTAATTAATTTAATCATGCCTAACTAGTAATTAATCATTAATTAATCCTAACCGAATAATTAATTTATTAAATAATTAACATAATTATTAAAACTAATTCTTAATTAACTTTTAACTTAATTAATCAATAATTAAATTTCCTTAAATAAGTAACTAAAATTAATTAACTTTAATCCATAATTTAACCCTAATTAACTAACTTAATCATAATTAATTAATAATTATCGTAATTAAATAATAAATCAATAAATTAATTATTAAACTCTTATTTAATTACCAAAGAAATTAACTTTTGAACTTACTTAATATTTTGAAAAGGTTTTCAAAACCATTTCAAAAAGAATCGTTTTTAAAATCTAAACTCTAACTTTTTCCAAACTGCATTCATAGCGACTATCGCTATGAATGTAACTCGTTAAAGTTGAATTTTGTTTAAATCTAACTCCAACTTCACTTCCAACTTCACTCTTAACTTTACTTCTTTTGAAAACATATATATATAAGTTCTTATTTTGAAACTAAATAAAGTTTTAAGCTTTAATAACTTGAAAACGAATAAATAACTTTTGATCATTTCCAAGTGACCTCCCATCTCATTAGCATACAAGCTACTAACTTTCATAGCACATGACCAAACAACCGAGTTTACACATCCAAATTTATATACATAATCACATATATAAGCAAAATGATAACTTTAACACCAAACCAAACTTCTAAACTACATTTAACAAGTCAAATTTATTACATATATACATACACAAAACAACATGGATTTAGAACCAAACATACAATATATTACACAAATAAAAATGGCAACATAAAGGTAAAATCTTTCAAAATATAAAATAGTTTGCTCACCAAAACAAAGCAACTTGAACTAGATCTTTGGAAAAAGCTTTGACCTTGGATTTCTATTTATAAAAACTTGGTTTTAAGTTAAGGATAGGCACACATGGGCTCGGCCATGATGCATTGGGCTCGACCTATGATGGCTTTGGCTCAGCTATGCCTTGTGGAAGTGGGTATGGCTTTGATTTATGAAGAAGAAGGTGTTTAATAGATTTTTAAGCATTTAAAGTGGAAAATGAAAAGAAATTTTTTACTCTGAAATTTTGAAAGTCATTAACATGGTTTTGAAAACTTGAAAGAAGATGTAATTTTTTTAGAAAAAGTAAAAAATGAAATGGTGGAGGAGAGAGAGAAAAGTTGAATTGGTTTTATATAAAAGTAAAGTATAAAATTACCTAAATGCCCTTAAAGTATCTACCCTCCTCTTAAATTTGAACACATCACCACCTTATCCATCCATCGTGATCCACATGCCTAGAACCAAGGTCTTCCCCTTTTACCCAATGTGTAATGCATGAATTAGTACTAATGTGTAAGAGATGTGAGTGATAAGTGACTTTTCATATTTTATTTTGATTTAAAACTTAAAAATTGTCGCATCTTATCCCTTAACTTAAGTAAACATATTATTACACTTTATTACATTACTAATCCATGCTTATATTATTTGTAAATGTGTGCATGTGTTAACTAAGGTGTTCGCAACATTCTAAACAACTTTAAAATAGTGAAAAATTGAATTTTCATAAAAAGCTTTCTAGTCACATTTTCTAATTTTCTTTGAACTAAATCCTTTCGTAAAAAAATTCAAAAATTAATTTTCTATCATTAGTTATAAATTAAAGAGGGTTATTTAATTATTAAAATCTTTAAATTAAATCTTTAAAATGAATTAAATATTCACAAATCAAATCGATAAAGTTCCAAATCGTTACAATACTCCTATGCCGTTGTATGTTCAACTTTTACCGAAGGGCTCTTTGAGCTCAAATGAAGACAAAGCTTATATGGAGAAGGTACCTTATGCTAGTATTGTTGGAAGCTTGATGTATGCTATGGTCTGCATGAATCCAGATATTGCATAGGCGATTGGTTTGATTAGTCGCTATATGGCTAATTTAGGAAAACCGCATTAGGTAGCAATGAAGTACATTCTAAGATATCTTAGAGGAACATCAGATTATGGACTTGTTTTTAACAACAGGGAGAAAGATTTCAACTTGGTTGAATTTTGTGATTCTGATTATGCCTGAGAAAAAGATCGAAGAAAGTCAACTTTAGGTTACATCTTTACACTTGGAAAGATTGCTATTAGTTGGAGAGTTAGGTTGCAGATTATAATCCCCTTGTCTACTACATATGCGAAATTGGTAGTTGCTGTTGCAACAGCTAAGGAAGCACTTTACTTAAAGTGGTTGTTGTGTGGTTTAGGTTTTGTTCATGGGAATATAATAATAAATTTAAATAGTTAAAGCACAATACATTTGGCTGAGAATCTGACATTTAGTTCGAGGACAAAACACGTAAAGATAAGAGATCTTTCCTTGTCCCGATGAATGATGAAAAGTAGGTACATCTTCAGAAGGTTCACACCGAGGAGAATGCAGTAGACATGTTCGCTAAGTCCTTGCATGTTCTAAAGTTCGAACATTTCTCCAACTTGATTAGCTTACTGAAGTGCTAGGTGCCACTTGGTGGCACATAGGGAGTGTGAGTTAGTAGATAGAGACGTTTGCTTTCATTATGGAGATTGAGAGGTCCTACATGGAGAGGGTACTTTCAATACTTTGTTGGCGGGCGTGGCATTGCCAGAGTTCGTTGACAAAGTGTAATGGATAGTGGGCCTATCGAAGCTCATTAAGGAAGTACCCATGGTGTCTTGTCCGAGAATTGCTTGGATTAAGATGATGTAGGTGGAGTTGGTAGGCTTGGATGGAAACATAATATCAAGGTAGAGATTATTAGATTTCGGTGGTACAATATTTCCATATTAAAGAAGATTTGAAAGATATTATTGATCTTAGTGATACATTATTTTCAATTACAGAAGATTTGGAAGATATTTGAGATAATGACTCAAATATATCACCTCTTTTATAGCATTAAAGAGGGTAATGAATTATCTACATGAGGAGAATTATTTTTGGGAGAATGACATAATTAATTAATTCCCTAATCAGATGATTATAGATGGCATCTTATCGGGCGAATGCAAATTAGAGAAATCTGGAAAATCAAATGAATAAACGGTTTCCATATAAATAAAAGAATTGATGAGACATTGATTTATAATCATAAATCAATTACTTTAATCCTAAATAATAATCTCTGCATATAGATAGTAATTCTTTAGAGATTAGAATCATCATCTTAAGTAATAATTTCTTCATATTATTACTCCTCCATTAGCGATCTTGTAATTTTCTTTTCTTAGAAAATAATAAAATCTCCTCTCTTCCCAAAACGGATGTACACTATCTCGTGATAGTGGAACCACTATAAATCTATGTGTGAACTTTCTATTTGTTTTTTCCTCTGTGATTTACTTTTTGGATTCTCTTGTTCTTATTTTTTTTATCGCACCATAACACGATCTAATTGATTTCGCATTCTTTTTAGCTAATTTACAATCATTTGGGTGAATTTACCTCAACGCTGTGTCTTATTTACTTTTGCTTATTTTATTTTTGCTTGTTTTGATTGTGGATTATTGAATTAAGTCCAATTATTTGATTTGTTTATTTTATCTCATCCTCCAATCCAACATACGCTTTTGCTGAGATATGGATAAATTAATATTATAGAAAATTTTCCCCTAACATAACGTTTCTACTATGGAACACAATTCAAAAGACATATTACTGTAAATATTATAGAGTAGACATCATTTCCTGTAGTAACTAGTTTAATTTCTAAAGACAATGAAAACATCATGAATTGCATTTTTAGGAAGAGAAGTAGTAATTTTAAATGAATTAAACCGAAAAATATGGAATTAAATAAGAATTTTTTTGGAATAAACAAATAAATTAAAATGAATACAAAGTAATCAAGAAACATTATTAAAATATTGAACGAATCAAGAACAAATAAGAAAAACATGAAAACAAGGTGAAGGAAAAACATATTTACTTTTTTTTCAGGTTGAAGAAGGAGGGCATTAAAATTTTGTCTCAATGCAACATAATGCTAATTTAAACTAGCATCAGATAAAACAGAATGTTATATTAAACAACATTCGAATGAACATAACGCTAAATTAAATCAATTATATAAATATCGCAAAAAATAAATGTTATTTTTGTTCTTTAAGAGCTAGTTGATCTGATGTTAGTTTAATTTAGCATTATATTCGGGAGGTTGTCGTAGGTGGATGGCAGGAGGGAATGGCCTTGATAACAGCTTTGAATGTAGGTCATATAACAAATATAAATAAATAGAAAATCTGCATATGACTTAACTATAAGTAATCAATACAAAAAAAAATTTAAGATTTGATAATTTATATGATTTATCTTTATGAAACATGTCACTTTCTATATGAAAACAAAACAAAGTAAATGACTTGCATTCTAGAAATGCCCAATAGGAAGAAAACTACCAAAATTGCACAAAAGATATCACTTAACTTTTAATAATTTATTATGATTTATATTCATATAACATATCATTTTAATTGCATATAGCAATATATTTTAGCGAAAATATTTATCTATAAATTTTAAGTAGTTTGTGTTTTAAACCCTGTAAAACACACCAAAAGTCATGAGAACTGTATAGTATATACAATGATATGAATTTGAACATGATTCAAAAAAAGTAAAACTTCTAAGTTCCAAGTTCCAACATACAACAACAACAACATCTAAGTCATTATTCCCCAATTAGTTGGGGTCGGCCAAAGATGAAACCCAAAACTAAATGACAAAGTTAATTTAAAAGTAATTGAAAAAACCATGATAATAACAACAAAATAAAGTAAAATAATTAAATGAAAAATAATAATAATAGATAAGTAAAATAAAAATAAAGATAAAAATAAATCTAAAAGTATATGAAGAAATTTAAAATAATAATAATAATGGTACTAATATTAACAGGGACCAAAGACCAAACACTACGTCTTAGACTCCTATTCACCAGTCCTATAATCTAAAACTTACAACACTACCCCTAAACCAATCCTAATAAAAAAACTCTTAGCTCATGGTTCTCGTATGTGGATTGCTAAATTCCATGCGCTCCTGTCCGACGCCAGCTCTTCGGATATATTCCAACCCTTCAAGTCACTTTTTACTACTTTCTCCCATGTCAACTTTGGTCGACCTCTACCTCTCTTTAAGAATTCGATATGGCTTATAATTCCAGTTCATACAAAACTCGAAAGGCCTTCGTTGGAGATGTCCAAACCATCTTAAGCGGTGTTGGGCTAGTTTCTCTTCAATTGGTGCTGCTTCAAGTTTGTCAAGTATATCATCATTTCTAATTCAGTCTCGTCTTATATGACCACAGTTCCATTGTAGCATACACATCTCTGCTACATTTATCTTCTGGGCATGTTGTTTTATAGTAGGCCAACATTCTGCACCATACAACATCGTAGGTCTGATTTTTGTTCTATAGAACTTTCCTTTATGTTTATCTTCTAGGCGTGTTGTTTTATAGTAGACCAACATTCTGTACCATACAACATCGTAGGTCTGATTGTTGTTCTATAGAACTTTCCTTCATGTTTTTGTGGAACTTTTCTATAATAGAGAATGCCAGACGATAATCACCATTTCATCTATCCTGTACGAATTCTAAAACTAACATCTTTATCAATCTTACCATCATTCTGCAACCTTGATCCTAAATATCGAAAGGATTACTTCTTGGGCACTACTTATCCGGCCAGAGTGACATCTCCATCCTCTAACATTACACCGCTGAACTCGCACTTCATATACTCTGTTTTAGTTCTGTTAAGCCTAAAACCCTTTGTTCTAAAGTCTGCCTCTACACCTCTAGTTGTTTACCAACCGCTATCCTACTCTCATCAATAAGCACAACATCATCAACAAAGAGCATACACCAAGGAATCTCACCTTGTATACCCTTCGTAACCTCATCCATTACTAGGGAAAAAATGTAGGGACTCAAAGCCGATCCTTGATGTAACCCTATGTTAATGGAAAAGTCATTGGTTTCACCTTCGCTTGCTCTGACACTAGTCACAACATCATCTACATATCCTTGATAAGGGTAATGTACTTTGTTGGGACTCTCTTCTTTTTCAGAGTCTACCACATAATCTTTCTCGATACTTTGTCATAAGCTTTCTCCAAATTGATAAATACCAAGTGTAGATTCTTCTTTTGCTCTCTAATTCTCTCCATAAGTTATCTTATCAAGAAAATCGTCTCTGTGGTCGATCTTCCAAGAACGAAACCAAATTTGGTTTTTTGAAATGTTTGTCATCTTTCTTAACCAATGTTCAATGACTCTCTCCCAAAGCTTCATTATATGAGACATAAACTTAATTCCTTTGTAGTTTGTGCAACTTTGAATATCTCCTTTATTATTGAAGATTGAAACTAATATGCTTCTCCTCCACTCATCTGGCATCTTGTTTGATATGAGAATATTATTTGACAACTTAGTTAGCCAGACTATCCCTACATCTCCAAGGCATCTCTACACCTTAATGGGGATGTCATCAGCCCCCAACGCATTGCATACTTTCATCTGTTTGAGCAGCTCCTTTACTTCGGACTCTTGAATTATCTAAACAAAATGTCCGCTGGTGTCCTCAAAAGAATCGCCCAGCTCGATCAAAGTGTTATCACCTTCTTCATTGAATAGATTGTCGAAGTATTCTCTCCATCTATTTTTATCTTATCATCCTTCACCAAAAGTCTATTATTCTCGGTCTTGATGCATTTAACTTGGTAGAAATATCTCGTCTTCCTATCGTGGAGCTTATCTATCCTATAGACTTTTTTTCACCGTTCTTCGTACTTAGCTTTTGATATAGATCTTCATACACTTGACCCCTTTCTTCACTTACCGCTCTCTTTACGTTCTTCTTTGCTGCTTTGTACTTATGCATGTTGTCCTCGCTCCTGTGATGATGCAAGCATTTTTAGCATTCCATCTTCTCTTTGATAGCCTTTTGCACATCATTGTAACACCGCCAATCTTTGTGTTCACGTTTATTTCCTTTTGTTATCTCAAACACCTCAATAGTCACTTTCCGAATGCGAGTTGCCATCTCATCCCACATGTCATTTTCTTCTCCTTCCATATTCCATGCCCATTCTCCCATCATTTTATCCTTAAACACCCGTGAGGTGTCCCCTTTGAGCTTCTACCATTTCGTCTGATTAATCTTGGCTCATTTATCCTATCGAATACGTATCTGAAGACGAAACTTAGATATTAAATACCGATGTTGTGAGATGACACATTCTCCAAGTATGACTTTGCAATCTACACTAGCTCGTTTGTCATCTCTTCTAGTACGGACAAAGTCAATCTGGCTAGTGTTGGCCACTACTTGAAAGTAACCAAATGCGATTTTCTCTTTCTAAAAAAGGTATTAGCTATCATGAGTTCATAAGCAATAGCGAAATTCAATATTTCTTTTCCTTCTTGGTTCATATCGCCATATCCAAAATCACCATGCACTCTCTCAAACCCTCCACTATTTGTACCAACATGGCCATTAAAATATCATCCTATGAAAAGTTTCTTGCTACTAGGCACGTCTCTAACTATGACATCTAGCTCTTCGTAGAAATTCCTCTTGGCGGCTTCACTTAGGCCTACTTGTGGGTAATGACGTTTAGAACCATATCACCAACTATCAGCTTGACTAGGATGATCATGTCCCCTTATCTCCTAACGTCGACCAGTTCATATTTAAGGTGTTTGTCAATTAAGATGTCTACCCCATTCTTATTATGTTCTTTTCCCATGTACCATAACTTGAAGTATTGTTCTCCACTTCCTTCACCTTTTGGCCCGTCCATTTTGTCTCCTGAACGCAGAAGATATTTACACGTCTCTTAGTCATAGTATCAACTATCTTTCTTAACTTTCTTGTTAAGGACCCTACATTTCAACTACCTAATCGAATCCTACTTTCATCGACTAGCTTCCTTGCCCCTCCAACCCGCCGAGTAAAGTGCAAAGACCCTTATTCATTTATCACTACATCGGGGCGTCGATGTAATGCACTACTAAGGGAGTAACGACCCAGCCCTTACATATTTATCACCATACCCGATCCTCGATATAGCGCGACACTAAGGGAGTCGCGACTCAGCCCTTGCTTACTTATCATCATACCCAAGCACCTCGATATGGCACGTTCCTAAGAGGGTTACCCCCAATGAAATATAATAAGGTTCCATTTACATAAAAGAGGCTATGGTTTTTATGTTGGCTTGCCAAACCTATCACAATACTCCTCCTTTATCCTATCTTCATACATGCTGCATAGAAAACTACACAGACAGAGTGTCCAAGTTGGAGAAAAAAATTGAAGAACAAGAAAAGGAAGTAGTAGTCGTAGTAGAGAACACCTTATAACATTAAAAGTAGCCAGAATCAACCAGATGTACTTGAGGGGATTATGAGTTGGATGTTGAGCATAGGAAAACTGTAATTACTACATTTAAATTTGAAATTGAATATTAATATGCAGGCAAATTAATAGAGAAAGATCCAAAATTTGAAATCTAGGGTTTCCACTTAGCCGTGGGGGAAAATCAATTCCCGCACCAAATTTCCTCAAATCTTTCTAATTCTTCCTCCCTAATCAGACCACCTGAGGTTTCTCACATCAGAAAGCCATCAGGGGTTATCAACATAGATAATGATGGTTTTAAATTGGTCCAATCTAAGCAACAAAAGTGGAAAGAGGCCAAGAAAGCTCAGGAGTTGCTACCAGTGTTCAATAAAGACAATCAAAAAGGCAGAGATTGTCAGAATACAACCACCCAGATTGCAAAGAAAGGCGAAATGTTGTTGATACAGAGAAAACCGGTATCCATCTCACTGAACAGAGAACAAGGCCGAAAATCTTGGGTTGATATTATTGCCGATCAGCCTCAAGAACCCAACGATGAAGAATGCAACCTAGAGCAAATTGCACCAATCAAGATCAACAACAAGAAATATGGTCTGGTTAAGGAAGAGGTATGTAAAAGGGCAACTGAATCATGGAATAATTCTGTTCTTGTATATGTAGTGGGTACCAAACCATACTACTTGTTTTTTAAATCATATATCCAAAGAGTTTGGAATCCAATTGGTGATTTTGAAATTTTTACAAGAGAAAATGGGTTATTTCTAGTAAAGTTTAAAGAATCTTTAGATTGCAATTCAGTTTTAAAGAATGGACCATGTTTCTACAATGGAAAACTCATCATAATGAGAAAGTCGTCTGATTCTCTGAAAATGGACAAAGACTTGCTAACATCAATGCCGATTTGGGTATGATTACCCTGTGTCGATCTAAAGCTATGGGACAAAGAGGCCTTCAATGTCATGGCAAGTATCATAGGAAATCCCATTAAAATGGATGCAGCCACTACTATGAAGACGAGATTGAATTATGCTCGTCTTCTCGTTGAAGTGTCTACAAATGATGAACTTCCCAATGAAATCTATCTTTCTTTGTATAATGGAAAGAAAATTATTCAAAAAGTTGAATATGAATGGGTACCACCAAAATGTATTGTATGTAAATGTTTTGGTCACACCAGAGATCAGTGTAATCCAAAACAGGCATGGGTACCGAAGAGCAATAATCAAGAAAACCAAGATAAAGAAACCTCAAACTCAGATCCAAGAAACTCTTCAATATCACTAAAACAAATTATATCGTCTGAGGATAATGATCGAATCAACCAAAAGGGTATCAGTTTTGATCAAAGAAAGAATGATAGTGTGCTCTCTGATCAAGATGATCAGGTCATAGCTAAGGAAGTTCATCATAGCGATAATGAAATCATCTTAAAGGGGAAAACACATAGCAATAAAGTGGTGGGTGAAAAGAATATAATGGTCTTAAAGTCTGTAACCCCACCAGTTACAAACCCTTGTTTAATTACAGATGATTATGGTACAAATAACAATATTGATAATGAAGATCATCTACACTCTACAAATATGGATTTGGATATGCCCATTGAAACAGCCCCTCCACCTGAGCAGGCTGCACTGGCTGAGAAAACTGACTCAGCCATGCCTTGCACTGCTGACCCATTTGATATTTCTCTTATCAAAATTCCAGAAGGTGTTAACAATACTGGAGCAGAAATGGAAATGGTGGATGTTGTTGATCGGTTTGATATTTATGAGCTGCATATACCAAAAACAAAGGCTACTGGTAAGAACAAGTGTAATAAAGAGAAGAAAGCTTTTAAACAAAAATACATTTCTATAAATCCAGACTGGGATGAAATGTCAACCAGGTTAAAAGCTAAAAGTGTTGAGAATAAAAGAAGAGGTAAGAGTACTTCGGTATCAGGTACCATTTAAACTTCTACTTTTATTTCCTGATTATGTCTATACTGGCTTGGAATGTAAGAGGTATGAATTCCTCTTCTAAACAATCTGATATCCTATATATGTTTAATGTATACAAACCCTCTGTTATAGCATTGATTGAGAATAAATTGAATGAGGACAATTTTGAAAAATTCTGTTTTAAATTACCCAGAAATTGGAAAGCTATAAATAATAATGATTGTGGTTGTAAAGGCAGAATTATTGTTATTTGGGATTCCAGTATTTGGAATATGCTAAATAGTAATAAAGATAAACAGTTTATAGATTGTAAATTTAAAAATATTGGTAGTTTTTCTCTACAAATGACTAGTATATATGGTAGCAATTTTGAGAATGAAAGAAATGGCATGTGGAACAGGCTAAAAGCTTTAAATTTAAACTACAATTTCCCTTGGCTTATTTTAGGGGATTTTAATACTGTTTTACATGCATCTGGAAAATTTTGGGGTAATAAAATACCTCAAAGCAAATTAGACAGACTTAATAAATTTTTAATTGAGACTGGGCTAATAGAACCAAATATTAGTGGTAATAAATTTACTTGGAAATCTGGTATAGAAAGGAATATTCATTGTAAATTAGACAGAGCTCTGATCAATAAAGAATTTTTCAATGTTTTCCCCAAATTTATCTGTTCTACTCTTGAGAAAAATACTAGTGATCATACTCCAATACTGATCACTCTTTTTAAGGATTTAACCTCTGATAAAAAAAGACCTCCATTTGGATTTAAGAATGGGTGGGTTTTAGATGATAATTATAAAGTCCTAATGGAAGAATGTATGAACTTTTCTTGTAATGGTACTAAACAGTTCCAATTTAATATGTTTCTGAAGAATGCCAAAAGTAAACTTAAAGTTTGAAATAAAAATAACTTTATGAAGAATAATAAGTTGGAACTGCTAAGACAGGAAGGTAAACTGTTACAAGAAATAGTTGATAAAAATCCTGGGGACATTGCTGCTGTTAAAAAATTCTTTTCCAATCAAAATTTTTTATCAACAGAGCTCTATACTAATACTATGAATGCTAAACAAAAAGCCAAGGTTGATTGGTTAACAATGGGTGATGATTGTACTAAATTTTTTCATGCAAAAATGAGTAGTAGGAGGCATATAAATAACATAGGTAATGTTATTGATAAAACTGGTAATCTAACTAATGCTTATGATAAGTAGCTAAAGATGTAGTTGACTAATATGAAAAACTTTATTTTTATGAATCTAATATTAATAACTTTCCTCATATTATTTGTAAAAATGTTTTAAATGCAAATGCTTCTGATATATTAATTTCTCCAGTTTCTATTGAAGAAATTAAATATACTGTAACGACCCGTAAATTTCAACTGTTTTAATAACGTTATTAGTTGAAATTTTGTGAAATTTTAAACGTTAAAATTTTGAAATAAAAATTTAATATTTGGAATACGTCTAGTTAAACATAGCAACTGGTAAATTTTCGTCCGAAAATATAAAATTTTATTTCGCGCGTAAATTCACTTCAATTTAATCAGTTAAAAAGCGATGAAAATAAAATGTTTCCGAAACCTAAATATTTTTACATAGAAAAATTCTAAACCATCTTCTGAGCAAGATATCAGTTTGTCGTTTTTCCAAATTTGGGCTTCTATTGCTCCGTCGATCTTATTTTCGGCAAAATAGCAGCATTCCGTTCCGATATCGATTTTTGATCCGATGATCGTACCACAGATATCCATATACCGTTTTGATCGTCTCGTCGTGCTGATCTCTGCGGTATATTTATCTCTGTGTTTTGAAGTCCAGTACGTGACGGAATCTGTAAACCGTCAAATCGTATCGGTACCGGTTACCTTTTGGTTATTTTGTGTCCATTCAAATTTCACGTGAATAACTCAATGGCCTCTGGCTTTAAATGTGTCTATAAATTCGTGTCTGGCCTTCTATTTCCCTAGGAGCTATTTCTTTGCCTTTTGATATTCATAACTTACCGGTTCACTTTCATTTTGGGTTCGTTAATTTCTTTCTGCCTATTCACATTGTTTTTCCTCTCTTTTTACACGTGAAACATTGGATCAAGTAGCTAGGTTGTTCATCTTCCTTTTATCTGATTCCCATCTCCACCTCATTTCAAAACACCAAGCAAACAAACCCATACGCCTTCCCTCCCATCACTCGGACCACTCGACGCCTTTCCACCCCTGTTCACCCACTGCCGACAGCCAGGTCCAACCCCACGTCCTAGCATGCCACCGCACTCTGCAACCCAGATCTCCGACCTTCGCCTTCCTCTCTGGCCAAGCTTCCCTCTTCCATGCCCTAACTCACATCTCTCCTCCACTCGAACCCATATCCCTCTGCGTGGTGCCATCGCCTTCTTGCTCGGCCATTCTCTGAGCCTTCACCATCAACCACCATGTCGCACGTTATATTTGAGTAATAGGTTAGTATATATTTGTGTTTATATATATATAAGTGCTGTTGTTTGCACAAAAAATGGACAAACACCTCAAAGTTGTATGATTTAGTAGATCTTATATTGTTCTTAGTGATTCGGGTGATTTATGCAAATATATGAAAAAACAGGGGCTAAACTGTAAAAAGACACGCAGATTTATAGTGGTTCAGCCAGAATGTGCCTACGTCCACTTTATATGTTATTTCTCTTCTCTTGTTTTGATTACAAGTACAAATCTTTGATACAAGTAAAAGAAAGTTGTTTGAAAGTTCTCTCCGTGCTTGAGCTCTCAAACTTGTCCCCATTGCTGTACCCCTGCCCCTCTATTTATAGAGTGAGGCTGGGGGTAGGGGTCTTGGATGTATATAACAGCTGGTGGGCCTGGGCTGACGCGACCTGGCCTGGTATTGTTGGCCCAGAAGGAGCATGGTTCGGAACGCCTTGGTCCGGTGGCAGCTGGTTCGGTAGGATGGAGTGTAGAGTGGACCGGTAGTTGCTTGGACCGGTGGTGGGATGGTGAGGTTGGTCCGGTGTGGAGATGGTGAGGTTGGTCCGGTGTGGAGATGGTTCGGTGGTTCTGTGGAAGAAGGTTGGTTCGGCAGGAGGTGATTCGGTGGGAAGCAAGGTCCGGTATTGCTGTTGGTCCGGTAGGAGTATGGTGGAGCTTTTGGTTCGGCATCTCTCGGAGACGCGTTGATTCGGTTGTAGGATGCTTTGGCCAAAGATCACATAACACTTGCCCCCCAAAGTAGGGCGTGTGTATGCACAGGGCATGCTTTGGTTAAGCCTGGTCGTCCTTGTTCGGTCCTGTGTGCCGAATGTGTTGGTTCGGTGGCCTCTCCTTTGCCTATAAGTATGGGAGCTATGCCACCGTGGTTTCATTACCATCCGAGATTGCCGAATCAAAATTCCTACCTTTTGCCGAATCAGTGGTGTTAGCCGAACCAGGTGTGACTTATTTTACTGCCGGATGAACTTTTATATTATAATACCGAATGAACCTTCGTACTGTACTACCGAATGTACTTCTAGACTATAATACCGAATGAACTTTCATACTATAATACCGAATGAACTCTCATACGACAATACCGAATGGACCTCCATACTATAATACCGAATGGACTTCTGCATTTATTTGTTTACATCTTCTGTTCTAACGATGCGCTTTTCCGGTGTTGCAGATAATGTCTCGTAAAGCGGAAACTCGATCAGACAAAAGGAAATCCGGGGGCGAAGGCGGTTCCTCTGCCGTGCCCCCAGCTCAGCCGAATCAAGAACGTCACGGACCAACCCTGAGATCGCTAGTGGACGGGTACGGCCCTCAGGAACTTCTGAACTCCCCGCCCGATTGCTTTCCTAGCTCCCTCAAGGAGGAGCAGCTTGATGTCATTTCCCGATCCTTTGGAATCGATAGGGCGCACTTGCTATTGCCTGGGAGAGACGTTATGCCGTATGATCCTCCTAAAGGGTACTTCGCCTACAACAGATACCACTGCATGTGTGGTGCCATTCCTCCTCTTAACGCTTGGATAGCCAGCTTCCTCACATATCTAAAGGTGGCCCCATTCCAGCTTCAACCCAACTCCTATGCTATACTGGTGAGCCTCTTCGTCATTTTCCAGAGGAAGTATGGTCGTGCTCCCTCCAACCGAGAGATCCGGTATTTATATAATCTGAGGGGCTATAAGAAGGGGTCCCCATACATTAGCTTGGAGTCAGCTGTGACCTTCAAGCCGGTCTTGGATCTGTATTCCAAATTCAGCATGTTCAAGAAGGAATGGTTCTTGTCAGGGACGACTCCGTTTCAATTCGGCGCTTTACTTCTAGATGTAAGTTGATGCTTTTACTTATAATTTCCATCACGATCGCGATGCTTTTTCTCATACTTTCTCATTTTTGCTAGCGACAGGTGGCTTTGCGGTTGTGGAGACTGACCGCCTGGTTCAGACGGCGGCTGAGATAGAAGCTATTCTCGGGAAATATAGATCATCTGCCTTCCTGATCAGAAATGTGACCCTTCTGGAGTATAACTTAATCCTTCCACAGCAGTCAGTAGTCAAGCTGAGGGAAACGGCGGAGGAGAGGGTGGCTGTTCAGACTAAGGGAGGTGTTACGGTAGAGAGTAGCAAGAGGAAACCTTTCACAAAACCTCCAGCCGTCGGAGTTAAGAAACTCAAGAAGTCGGACGGTCCCTCCCCCAGCAATTGTCCACTTACCCAGGAGGAGGAAGACATAGAGGAGGAAAGAGGTGAGGATGGAGATGGTCGGGAAGGTGATAAAGGTGGCGATGGCATCGAGGCCTTGCTTCCTGGGCAGGCGGGCGAGATTCAGGAGTGGACGGATGATGCGTTCCACCAGGCTTTCGAGGGGCTGGATGAAGATCCGGCTTTGGTAGAGAAAACCGGGACAGCGGACAAGGCCGGGACCGGTGCAAGCGAGTCTTTTCAGACCATTCCAGCCAAGGTGGCTCCGACGACTCAAGGTGAACTCTTGACTCCTGCATGCTTCATTAATGATAGGGACTTAGGAATATTTTATGATCCGCTCCCGTCCTGGAATGAAATCCAGGACTTATTGCAGTATCCTACTTCTCCCCAGGGTTTGTATAACAGACATGCTTTCTTTCTTCTTTTAACTTGTACTTTACCGCGTTTCTCGAATCATATAGTGATGTAAGCTTATGACACTTGTTTTTCATATCAGGAGCAGGCAAGACATCCAAGGCCTCAGACCTTCGGCACAGGCTTGAGCAATATAAGCTTTCCAAAACTTCTGTCAAGCCGAAGCCTTCGACCCACCGCTCCGGGGATGTAGTCGGCTACCGTCCTCTTCTCGGGGTTATCGAAGAAGGTATTCAGCAGAGAAAGAGGAGTCATCCCTTATCCGAAACTTCGCCCGGTCCTCAGCTCCCGGCTCAGCCTCTTCATGACATCACGGAGGAGGACAACGAGTTTGCACTCTCTCCGCACCCGTCCGGAAACCCTTCCGTTACTCACATCGATCGCCCTGACTTGGCTCGTAATCCATTTGCGGGTCATCCTGATCTGGATCCAAGTTCCCACGACATTACCTTTGACGAGGTTACTGGTGAGCACCTTCTTCCCCGCAATCCCATGGTACGGGTGCTTGATGAAGCTAAGTCCTTAGATCTCGATCTACTTACCACTCGGATAGTTACCATGGGAGACGAGGCCAAGGCTAATATCGATCGGGTGGCGGAGGAGACTAGGAAGCTGATGGGGCATCATGCCCGGCTGGTTAAGGCTGGAGAGGAGATTGGGAGTGCCAACATCCGACTAAGATTGGTGGTTTCGGACCAGGCCAAACAGCTCGCTGATCAGGCCATTCAGATTTCTCAACATGAGGCTGCCTCCGGGCGGTTGAGGAAGGCTATGGAGGAGGCTAGTAAGGCGGAACTGCGGAAGATGGAGGTTGCCTGCAAGGAGCAGATAAATATGGCCATCTCGACAGTGGATGAGGTTCGGAGGGCGGATCTTGAGCGGGTAGAGGAGCTGTCGGGGAAGCTTGAAGCCGTAGAGCTTGCTCAGGTTAGGCTGAAGGAGGAGATGGAGGCGATGCGGAAATCCCTTCAGGCTGACTGCTCGAGATACCGTTTGGAGAGAGAAGCTGCTGTTGGAAGGTTGTCGGCTTCCGAGGCCCGGATGAGGGAGTTTGAGGAGAATGAGGGGATGATGGATGAAGTGCTTCAGGACATGTACTTCCGAACTTGGAAGCAGGGCAACCTGTCCTGGATGGATGATTATCCTAGGGTCATGGCTAAGATCTATCTTCGGGCTTTGGAGGAGGCTAAGGCCGATGCGGATAAAGATGGTGGCGTGGCCTTCAGCATGGATGTGGTCACGGCCCAGTTTTCCAAGGGGGAGAAGGTGGCGGTGAAGGAGGGTATGTGGTTGCTTGCTGCTGAGGAGGCAGGGGTGCAAGTAGATGATGACGACCAGGATGGCCAATAAGCATATGTTGGTAAGTCTTCCTTTTTAGTTTCTCCATTGACTTGGTCGCTTATTGCTAATGAATCCTTTCTCTGACTGGACAGGGGGTCGACAGGACAAGGATAAAGCTCCACTGCAGCCGGCCCCTTGATTATACCTGGAAAAACTCTTTTTGTGGATTTGACAGGGTTGTATATGTTAGTCGAAAAATGGTAAAGTAGCCTTTAGGTTGTAATATTCTGCCACTTGTAATAAATAGTCTTATTTTTGACGTGTAATTCTTTAACTTAAGCTGATTTTGTCGTCTTTTGAATGTTTGCTGTTATTTTGGCATGTCGTATGAGAAATATAGCTATGTATATTCTTGTAATTAAATTGTGTTTGATGTCGGGTTCTGGTTTAAGACATAATTTCATGACTTGCAATGTTAGTGTGTGGTGTGAATAAATTATAGTCATGTATTTGTACATAAAGGAAGAAAATACCGCCCTTCATGTTCTGTTTGTAGATGGCAGTTTTGAATATCATGGAAAACAGTTGAATGCCCTACCATCCGATTGTGAATCCCTGCATCCATTGGCGAGTATCTCCTACTCTGTGTCCTGTACTTTATGGATTGTTATAGAGGATAGGAGGAAAGCTTTTTAAGTAAAATTGAAATATGTGAAATAGTAAAACTTCCAATCACGGAAGGCCTTCGATGTGCTTAAGTTCGTGGCAAACGGGTTTTGTAGTCACTTTCCCTAGCTGTGGGTCTTGGAGACATTTGTCACCCATCTTACGCCTCCGCGGGGAGTTAATTCTTTTTTACCACAGCCGCACCTAAGACACATCGGAGCCGAGATCGCGCACAGTAACTACCCGGGCCATTATGGCCCGTAATCATGGGTATTATTCGATTTACTGTGGCCGGCTAGCGTGGGTGCCGATCGTCAACTGTGAACTGCCCCTGGCTGGCCACACCTTATGTTGGGGCTTATAGTCGGTTCACAGTTGCCGGCGAGCCTAACGCCATAATGAGCTGCCTCGGCTATAGTCGGCCTTCTCGGTGGCTTATAATCGGCTCATTACAGTTGGCTTTAAGGGTCGTCGCGAGCAATGAGTTAACCCACAGCAGAGGGATGCTGGAGCAAAAGTGTCTCATTGGCGAGGGCATAGATTCGCATAGTACCTGTCAGGTGTTGCCCAGGCGAAGTTGCGCCGTGGAGTGCTTTGAGTGGAAATGTTATACGCATAGGATTTTGTTCAACAGAAAAGGATAAAGTTAACAAGTAGCCAAGATATAAAGGAACAAGTTAAAAAAGAGACAAAGTTTTTTAAAGTGGTTCGGCATGAAAAGGCCTACGTCCACTGATTCTCTTTGTTAATTCACTTCATATGGGCAATACAAGTTAAGAAAAGTATCGACGGAGGTGTTGGATGTTCCATGCCCTCTGGAACACCTCTCCGTCCACTGTTGACAAAATATAGGCTCCGTTGTGGAGATCTTTATGAATTACATATGGTCCATCCCAGATTGGGTCTAGTGCTCCGGGGCGAGGGAAGATTCGCTTGAGGACAAGATCCCCTTCTTGTAAGGTACGATGCTTGACTTTGGAGTTGTATTGCGCTGCCACTTTCTGCTTGTGGGCTGCTGTTTTAAGGACTGCATCGTTTCTTCTCTCCTCAACTAGATCCAAAGACATGTGGAGGAGCTCTTCATTCTCTTCCGGGTTATAGTGGATCCTACGGTGGGAAGGCACAATGGTTTCAACTGGGAGCATAGCCTCCGATCCGTATGCCAAAGAGAAAGGAGTGTGCCCCGTTGATGTTTTGAAAGATGTGTGGTAGGCCCACAGTGCCGTAGGGAGTTCATCCACCCAAGCGCCCTTTGACTTTTCAAGCTTCTTTTTTATCAGAGTTTTCAGAATTTTGTTGACCGCTTCGACCTGTCCGTTTGCCTGGGGATATGCTACGGATGAGAAGCTTTTATGAATTCCGTGTTCTTGGCACCAGTTGGCGAATTCCTCGCTGTCAAACTGAAGTCCATTGTCTGATATGATTTTGAGTGGGACTCCGTACCTGCATAGAACATTTTTGATTAAGAAGTTAATAACTTTTGCTGAAGATACTTTATTCAGTGGTTCCGCTTCCACCCATTTGGTGAAGTAATCAACTGCCACTATAGCATATTTGGCCCCGCCTCGGCCCATCGGTAGCTCGCCGATTAAGTCAATTCCCCATATTGCGAAGGGCCAAGGGCTGGTCATTTGAGTAATCTCAGTTGTTGGTAGCCGTGGAATCTTAGCAAATTTCTGGCATCTGTCATACTTCTTGACGAAATCTAAGGCATCCTTGCTTAAGGTGGGCCAGAAATATCCGTATCGGAGTATCTTTTTTGCTAATGTTTGCCCTCCGGTGTGATCTCCACAGCTCCCCTGATGGATGTTGGATAAGATTTCCTGGGCTTCTCTCCCGGCGACACACCTTAATAACGGGTTAGAGAATCCGCGTCGACAGAGGATGTCTTCTTGTATTGTGTAGCGGGATGCTTTCCTCAAGATTTTCTTGACTTCGTTACGCCCGTTGGGTAGAGTGCCACTTTGTAGGTAGTCTTGGATGGGAGTCATCCAAGTTGCTTCTTCGGTTGCAGCTATCAGATTTACTTGCTCAAAACTTGGGGCCAGTTGCTTTGAGATGGTTACTGCCCCGAAGATGGCGATGTCTCTCACACTTGCTTGCTTTGCTAATTCGTCGGCCTCTCGGTTCTCCTCCCGAGGGATGTGTTTGACTAAGTAGTGGTCCAATCGGCTGAGAAGTAACCTGGTCTACTTTAGATATGCTATGAGTCGTTCTTCTCGAGCTTGGAATTCTCCTAGTATTTGATTAATAATAAGTTGAGAATTGCTGTGAAGACACAAAGAATTGGCCCCGATTTCTATGGCAATTTCTAGTCCAGCTATCACTGCTTCATATTCTGCATCGTTGTTGGTGGCAGCGAACTCCAACCTTATAGCATAGTGCAGTTTATTTCCCCTGGGAGTGATTATTACCACACCTGCCCCCCGAGCCTTGTTCGTTAGATGCACCGTCCACAAAGAGATTCCACTTGATATCTTCTGTTAATTCCAATTGCTCCTTATCCTCGTTGGTAGTGAATTCTGCAATGAAATCAACCATGGCTTGTCCCTTGATGGCGGTACGAGGGTGATAGGTGATATCATATTGACTCAGCTCAATGCACCATTTAAGTAGTCGCCCGGAAGTGTCGGGACGATGGAGTACCTGCCTCAGTGGTTGATCGGTCAGAACTTTGATGGAATGGGATTGGAAGTAGTGACGTAGTTTTCGTGAAGTGATTAGTAAACAGTATGCTAACTTCTCAAGTTTAGGATATCTAACTTCTGCCCCAGTAAACCTTTTGCTGACGAAGTAAACTGGCCGTTGCGTGCAGTTGTCTTCCCTTACCAAGGCAGCGCTTAGGGCGTGAGATGACACAGCGAGGTATAGGTATAATTCTTCTCCTTCGCTTGGAGTTGAGAGTACCGGTGGTTTCTGGAGGTGTTCGATTAAGTGAAGGAAAGCGGTCAGGCATTCGCCAGTCCATTCGAACTTTCCCTTGTCTTTCTTTAGGGCTTCAAAAAAGGGGATGCACTTGTCCGTTGCCTTGGAGATGAATCGGCTTAGAGCGGCCACTTTTCCGTTCAAACTTTGCATTTCCTTCCGAGTGGAAGGTATCTTAATATCCCTTAGCGCTCGGACTTGTTCAGGGTTTGCTTCTATCCCTCTGGCATGAACGATGAATCCTAAGAACTTTCCTGATGACACTCCGAAGGAGCATTTTAGTGGATTCAACTTCATTCCATATTGTCGAAGTACTTGAAACATCTTGCCTAGGTGGCTTATGTGATCTTTGGCTTTCCTTGACTTTTCCAGCATGTCATCCACGTATACTTCCATAGTTTGTCCTATTAGCCCCGCAAACATCTTGTTGACGAGGCGCTGGTAGGTGGCTCCTGCATTTTTAAGTCCGAAAGGCATTACCTTATAGCAGTATAAACCTCGATCGGTGATGAAACTAGTGTGGTCTTGGTCGGGAGCATGCATAGGAATTTGGTTATATCCTGAGTATGCATCCATAAAAGATAGGAGTTCGTGCCCGGCTGTGCTGTCTACAAGTTGGTCGATTCTGGGAAGTGGGAAGCAATCCTTTGGGCAGGCGTCGTTTAGGTTGGAAAAGTCAATGCAGGTTCGCCACTTCCCATTAGCCTTTTTTACCAGCACCGGGTTGGCGATCCATTCCGGGTAGATAGCTTCTCGTATGAAGTCATTGGCGAGTAGGTTTTTTACTTCTTCATCGAGGGCTGCTGATCGCTCTGCCCCCATACTTCTCTTTCTTTGTTTTACAGGCGCCTTGGTAGGATCAATGTTTAATACGTGGCATGCTATGTCGGGGGAGATTCCGGTCATGTCAGCGTGTGACCAAGCGAATACATCCAAGTTGTGGCGGAGAAAATCGATGAGCTGTTCCTTCAATTCGGCATTTAGTTGGGACCCAATTTTCAATAGTCTACTTGAGTCATGCTTGTCTACGGATATAAACTCCATAGCCTCTGCAGGCTCGGCGGTGGCCTCCTCCTCTTTGTCCCTAGGGTCTAATTCATTGAAAGGGTCGCTGGTATATCGAAGAGGAGGGGCTTTCTTTAGTTGCTATGCTTCTAGGCTTTTTGTGCAGAGGGCAATCTCTACACCCTTCCCTTTATCCTTCCTGTGGTTGTTGCAAAGTTCAGTTACATAGCAGTCTTGAGCAACGTCCTGGTCTCCTTCCACTTCCCCTACTCCATTGTCTGTTGGGAATTTCATCTTTAGGCACCATGGGGCTAAGACAATTTGGAAGTCAGACAAGGATGGCCTTCCTAAGAAGGCATTGTAGGCCGACTGGTTTTCTATTAGCACAAACGTTTGTTTCCGTACAGCAGAGCGGGGATGGCTTCCAATTTCAACAAAAAGGTCCAGTTGCCCGAGGGGCATCTTCGCATCTCCAGTGAAGCCGTGTAGTGGTTTATTGCAGGGGGATACATCCTTCATTGATAGCTTCATTTTGTCGAATGCGTGTTTGAACAGGATGTTTACCGAGCTTCCAGTGTCTACCAGGATTCGGTATACTTCGGCGGGACCAAGTCGGGCAGAGATGACCATGGGATCCATGTGAGGGTACTGCCTTCCTTCTAGGTCACGCTTACCGAACGTGATGTCATTACTTTCTTTCCGCTTCGGGTGGCGCTCTTCTATAACTGAATTGACATAGTCTTTATTGTCTCTAAGCGACTTTCCATATCTTTCCATCTCTTTCCAGCTTCTGTCTGCGATGTGTGGCCCTCCTGAGATGGTATGGACCACTATCTTTTCTTGGCTAGAGCTGCTAGCGTTGCGGTTTCCTCTGTCGGCCCCCGGTGAGGGTAGCCTTGGGTTTTCATTGGCAGGAGCTGGGGTCCTGTCCTGACCTTTTACATAACGTTCCAGTTTCTTTCTTCTGATGTGTTCCTCAATCAGATCTCGGAGATGATGGCATTCGTTGGTATCATGCCCGTGAGATTCGTGGAAGCGGCAGAATTTTCCAGACCTCTGTGCGTTATCTGATTCTTTCTTGTATGGTGGGCGTTTGTATCTAACTTCGCCTTGGGTGGCAAGGAAGATATTTTCGACGGTCTCGTTCAAAGGGGTGTTAGTGTCGAATCTTGGTCCTGGCCGATATAGGCGCTTTTCTCCCTTCTTGCCCCCAGCATTGTCTCTGGAATCATTTCTTCGAACGTCCCTTGCCACAGCAGGGGCGTTGCCATGGGTTGTCTTATTTTGCTGTCCTGACTGCCCCTCAACGGCAGCATCCTCAAGCCTCATGTATTTCCCGGCTTCATGGAAGAAATCGGGTAAAGTAGCTGGTTTTTCTTTTGTCAACCTTCTAGCAAATTTAGTGTCCGGATGCACACCACTGCAGAGGGCCATTAGGATAAGCTTCTCATCGGCATCTTGGACTGCGGCTGCTACGGCGTTGAATCTGGTTAGGTATTGCTGCAGCTTTTCTCCAGGTTTCTGTTTGACGCTGGATAAGGAATAAGCGTCCTTAGGTTGCTCCACATGAATGCGGAACTGACTGATAAATTTTTCTTTCAACATTTCCCACGAGCTGATGGATCCTTGGGGTAGATGACAGAACCAGGAGGTAGCAAGATCTGCTAAGAAGAGCGGAAAGCATTTGCACAGTACTCCCTCTGTCGCTCCACTCATGAGCATATGCTGCGTGTACCTCTGTAAGTGTACAACGGGATCGGAGGTTCCTTTGTAGGGTTCCATTGTTGGCATCTTCCATTCTCGGGGGGTGATAGCAATTTCGATATTGCGGGCGAAAGGGCTGGTTACCCTAGCGCCTATCCCTCGATCTCTTTGCTCCCGTTGGACACACTCTCTGAATAAGCGTGCCATCCTTTCATCAGAACTTGGAGCAGATAGAAATGAGTTTGGTTCTGTTCTGTGGGATTGATTCCGTCCAGATGACCTGTAGGGATGGTATCGTCTATCATTCCTCATATTTTCCAGTGGCTGCCTTTGATCTTCTGGGAGCATGCTTGGGTCAGCTACAGTTGGCCCTTGCCTTGATCTCCCCTTGTTGGGTTCTGATCTAAGCAATTCCTCGGGTCCAACTTCGGGCTGGACTCTAGCTCGGCCCCGTTCACTGGCATTTCTATGGTTAGGCAGCATGACAGGCTCAGCTACAGTTGACCTTCGCCCGGTACCTTCCCCGTTGGGTTTGGTACCAAACGTTTCCTCAAGCCTAACTTCGGGCGGTGCTCGGTCTCGGCTCCTACCACGGCTACTTCTGCCGTTAGCTCCTTCGAAGAAGGACGATCTTTGTTGTCTCTGAGATCCTCCAGATTGGGACTCGCCCCATGATTCAGTGTTGCGGTTGGATTCTTCAGCGTCCCTTAACCGTGACATGAGATGGTCCACCAAGGCTTCCTACTGGGACGTGAAGCGGTTAGTTACTTCAACCACAACTCTGTCCAGATCTGCTCTAGTAATTGCTGCAGGCTGTTCTGTGGCAGGAGTAGTTGGGTTAGCTTGTTCTTCATTTGTTACTGTTGCTGGAGGAGGACGATTTACTTGATTCGTGACTGCTGGATCTGGAAGACTGCTGGATGCGATGTTTTTTCCTTTGTTAACATCTTTTCTCTGTATGGGAGGCATGTTTTCCAAGTGGCGGACGATGCTGTTAGGAAAACTTGTTAAGCGGATGAAGCTGAAGCTTTGAGCTTCTATTTCTCAGTGAAAGCACCAAAAATGTTTGCACAAAAAATGGACAAACACCTCAAAGTTGTATGATTTAGTAGATCTTATATTGTTCTTAGTGATTCGGGTGATTTATGCAAATATATGAAAAAACAGGGGCTAAACTGTAAAAAGACACGCAGATTTATAGTGGTTCAGCCAGAATGTGCCTACGTCCACTTTATATGTTATTTCTCTTCTCTTGTTTTGATTACAAGTACAAAGCTTTGATACAAGTAAAAGAAAGTTGTTTGAAAGTTCTCTCCGTGCTTGAGCTCTCAAACTTGTCCCCATTGCTGTACCCCTGCCCCTCTATTTATAGAGTGAGGCTGGGGGTAGGGGTCTTGGATGTATATAACAGCTGGTGGGCCTAGGCTGACGCGACCTGGCCTGGTATTGTTGGCCCAGAAGGAGCATGGTTCGGAACGCCTTGGTCCGGTGGCAGCTGGTTCGGTAGGATGGAGTGTAGAGTGGACCGGTAGTTGCTTGAACCGGTGGTGGGATGGTGAGGTTGGTCCGGTGTGGAGATGGTGAGGTTGGTCCGGTGTGGAGATGGTTCGGTGGTTCTGTGGAAGAAGCTTGGTTCGGCAGGAGGTGATTCGGTGGGAAGCAAGGTCCGGTATTGATGTTGGTCCGGTAGGAGTATGGTGGAGCTTTTGGTTCGGCATCTCTCGGAGACGCGTTGATTCGGTTGTAGGATGCTTTGGCCAAAGATCTATACGAGTTCATAAAAGTTATATATATTATAAAATCTGTGATAGTTATAAAGAAGAAAGAAAATATCTTACAGTAAAAATATATACAAGTTTTCATATGATTTGGTACTGATATTTTTTTTTATTATAGAGAAGTATATATACAAGTTGGATTTCTTAGAAGTCAGCGTGTATATGGGTTTATACGTTTGAAACATGCAGATGAATATACATTTACAGTAACTTGTGTGAAAGTATATAACTATGGGATTTTCTGTTAGATAACATATATTTCTGTTGGTTTCCAGTGTTATTAAGTTTTGTGACAGTTTATATATATATGGGTACATACAGTTATTTCATTTAGTCGTAAGTCTGCCTGAGTATTAAGTATATAGTTATATTATAATTAAAAAGAGATTGGCTTTGAACATTTTTAGTATACATATGCAGTGGTTTAGAACGTTACTGGGTGTGTTATCAAGTATTGGGTTTAAAATTTAAATTATGTAAACATTTTGGCTGAGAAGAAGCTGCTCTTCTCTGTTTTCATTTTATGTATATAAGTCATATACACACTTTGATATGTATACAGTCGGGTTTTGATTGCAGTTTTATAATAAAGGTGATGTTTGTTTATTAAAGTATTGATTGCTAAGTTATATAGATTTATAAATATAGATGGTTATGTGTTTTAAACTTATAGTTTTATTAAAGTTACCTGTGTGTTTGGTTACAGTATAGAAATTTTTGGTTTCTTATAGAATGGTTTACATAGCAATACAGATATTCGTTTTTCTACAATTGACTTTAAATTATATAAATAAGATATACAGTTGTTTATATTGTGCAAGTTGTAACGATATATATCTCATCTATTGTAGAAGTTTCAGATCTATTATAAGATTTATAGGCGTTTGTATTGGTCTGTTTGTTTTAAAAAATATAATATAATATATCTGCTTGTTTGAAGATCTATGTTTTCGTATTATACATATATGATATAAAATAAATACAGATAGACTGAGATCTGTTTTTTTTTATAAACTTTGGTACTTTGTAAACTGTTGTACACTTTGGAAAGCCTTGTATGTTATAAGGTCTGCCTTTATTATAATACTGATTTTAAGTGTATATATGTATGTCAGTTTAAATACATATATAATCTATAGTGTTCAGTGTATATATATAGTAATTTTTTTTAGTTTATATATAGAGCGGTCTATGTATTGTAGTATGATATAGATATGGGAGTTATAGAAGTTATATAGTATAATAATTTATATGTTGTGCCTAAAAATAATAATAATATATATTTGTTATTAAAATATTGTTTTAATGAATCGATATGGTATATAAGTGTATATTGTTTTATGTTATAAAAACATATATATGCTCTGTTCAAATATGTAAAGCTTTACTTTATATATATGTTTTCTAAAAAAAATGAAAAAAATTGAAATTGGTTTTAGAGAGAGAATTATTATTTTATACATCGTATATTTTGTTCAGCTTATATCAAAACTAAACTGATTTGTTCTCATCGATTTCTATTTATCAGACTCGTTCGTCGAATTCGTGCCAATCTAGCTTTGATTTGGAATTCACGTTTGGATTCGTAACTTATCTGAGTCTCGTTCTTCTATAGCCTCGAAAGGTGAGCACTCACTCACGATTAACGTTCTTTTATTCATTAGATTTGATTTCAATTGAAACGACAATTGAAATATGCTGCTGTTAGTTAATTACACTGTTATATATGCTATTACCTGTATCAGTTCACCTGTGACATCTGACACCATTATCTGTTAATTATTTATGTGATGATAATACAGTTTGGCTGATAATTGATCGATTGTTGATGTTTATATTGGACGTTAAATTGTTAGTGATAAATGATAAATAGTATGCAAAATGGAAATTGATATAGGATAGTTAAATGTTAAATTTGATTAACTGACATTTGTATTATATGACCCCTTTAATTGTTAAATTAATTGACATGTAGAATAGTGATAATTACACTTTGAACCATTGAACGTATATTGGATTAATTGTTATAGTGTAAAATTGAAATGAATGACAAGTGAAAACCGTAATGTAATAATCTTTAATCTGCATGAAATGATAGTGTAGATTCTAGAAATAATTATATTAATTCGTACAAATAACAATGCGAATTAATACGGTTATTTCGGGATTATTTGAATTGATGGATATTGATTGTTGTTATTGCTTGTTTATTTACTTTGACACCATCCCAGTTATCACACTGCAAGTTCCCTTTGTTATGTTTTGATTTGAATTGAATTGGAATCGGGTTGAAATGATAAATACCCAAATGAACTTGACCTAGGATAGAGAATTAAATAAAACCCGATTGGTCAATAATTTGATTTAAAAATAAAATGAAGATTTTATTTGAATAAACAATATGGTTTTGAAATGAAGTTGAAATTTGAATTTTTATTGAAAGGAAATGTTAATATTTAATAATCTTAAACAAAATATTAACAATGTAATTGATAAAGGAATGTTGTTTAATTTGAGAAATAATTGAATTAAGTTTGAAATTATAATTAAGTTTGAAATTATTAAACTTTGAAATGATTGAATAATTAAGTTTGAAATTATTAAACTTTGAAATTATTTAATAATTAAGTTTTGAATTAGTTAATAATTAAATAAGATTGAATTATTTAATGATCAAATTGAATTGAATTCTTTAATAAGTAAAATTGAACCTTTGAATAAGTGAATTTTACTTCGTAAATAATTGAAATTGAGTTTCTTTATTAATTAAGTTTGGAAAATTATTTAAGTAAGTAAATAAGTGAAATTGAATTTCTTTAACAAGAAATGAAAATGTGATATTTTTGGAATTAATGTAAGACTTGTAATTGAAAGAATTGATTTGACGAATTGAATTTAATTCAAAATTGTAAGTTTTGATTTAATGAAGTTGAACTTAAGAAATTGATTTAATGAATTGGAAATTTAATAGAAATTGTTTTGAATGATAAAGTAACTTAACGAATATTGAACGAAATAGATAAATGAGTTTAAGTTGATTTGAATGTTAAATTAAATTAATTTAAATGATTTCGGAATGAAACTTTTGTACGAACTTGAATCAATATTTGAATTGTTTTCAATATAGAAATTGAAATTGAATTATAAGATTGTGAAATGATAATTTGGAAGTTTTGAAACATAAATTATTGGAAATTGGTTTTGAAAGACAAATGAAATGTTGGTTTACGAATTGAAATTGAAATTGAAATTGATTTGGTTTTTGAAATAAACAAACGACCAATCGGTGTAATAATCACGGAAGTTATTAAAGAGACCGGAATTCGGTTATGGATATACTCTCTATCTAAACCGAAAACCACTTTAATAACTATACGCGGAGTGATGATCCAGAATGAAGTGGTTGGAATGATGTACGTGATGACTGAAGAAAGAGAACGATGATGGATAGCCTTGACACTTGTGTCAAATTGGAAATGACTAAAACAGGAGCTGTGCCGGGCCAATGGAGGATTAGCTACCTCAAGTGGACACACTTCTTCGAACTACTTATACTTGTTGTCGATTGGTGCACCCTTGATTTTGGGAGTGTTGTTTCACGGTGTTGCGGGCGCTGCGGTGTTGCGTTCTCACCAGTCCGGATCAGGCGAACGGTAGTATCACTACCTTGGTTATTGCCTCATGTGCCTTGTCATACTTGTATTCCATTTATGCGCGACCACTACGATTTTGATTTGTACCTTTAGTATATGGATTGCCCTCTGGTGACTTCCGGTTTTGGGGAAACTACGGTCTTGTATATGCTTTTGGGAATAAAAATGTGTTAAGGGTGGAATGGGCCATGACTTAACGCTATTTTGATATCTTTATATTACTGATAGACATTATCTACTTAGCGTACATTACTACCTAGTAGATAGTTTAACGGATCCTTAAAGGATGGTTATTCCAAACATCCTTTGAGTTACTTGTATTTCAATTGCTATTTCACTTGAGTTGGATTTATTAATATAAGAATGTTAATCCTGACTCGAGTGTCTTGTGTTTTTGCTTTACGCTCGGGTCAGACTGAGTGTACCAGTATTCGAGACTCACTTTTGGAGTTGGAGCTTTGCTTGAAGATCCAGCCATCTATTCAGCTTTCAGTATTCGATAATTCCAGTGATGTATTCTGATTTGTATCTGATTTATCGTATTACTCTTCTGTTGTAAACTCTGATGTATTTTATATATTCATATAGTAGCTTCATGAACTACTATCTCTTTTATTTCCGCTGCACTTATTACTCTGTGTCTGTGATCTGTGATTATTTATTTACTGTATATGCTCAGTTTTGCCAAATTTAAATTAACAACGCGGTATTTTGAGCAATTCAACTCTGGCATGAGTGTCTTCCTATACACTTATAATGGATGCGAATGGTCCAAAATGGCGGGTCGTTACAGTTGGTATCAGAGCTTTGGTAGCTCTAGGCAAAACTCAACATATAGGGTAAATGTATTTACAGAATCACTCTCATTCGAGTTTCAATCTCTTCCTTGACTCAATTCCTTTGAATTTTGGAACGTTCCCTACGGTTCCAAATTTCATTCGTGTCCCTCACCATTCGTCTCCTTTCAATTCTGGAGCATCACATAACTCCACCTTGAATGATCTTTATAATAGATCGGCGGTCTCGCCAATCTTCGAATAATTCGTAAAGGAGTAAACTCCTTTATAATAGGCATCGATTTATCGGAGATTTATGTATCCTCGGTTTACGATGCTATCTATTCCCTGCTATACCTGAATTCATCTCTTGAGATCGAGTGTTGATTTACCTCGGAATCCAACAATGATCTTATTCTTGAAGTCACGGTTGACCCGGTTAAGGTTACCCGTGACTTATATAAATTTATCCATCGCCTTATTTTGTTATTTAATTATCTCGTCTTGGTTTCAAACCTATCTTCGAATCAAATTCTCTTTGATTTGAGTCAACAAAAATTTGAATCCCTATCCTTATTTTGAAAATCCATTCCTGTATCGTCGAGCAAAGAAATGTATTTCTAAATTTATATTAAAAATGTTGTTTTCAATTTGATAAACAAAATAGTTTTGAATGATTATATTATATATAAATATAAGTTTTCTGAAATTATATTGTTAATGAATTTGTTGTCTGAAATAATAATATTTGATTTTCATTTATTGTTTTGTAAACCATTGACTATTACATAATAAATAAATGAATTTATAAAATTAGTTATAATTTGATTTGGAATTTGAAATGAATTTAAATCAGAAATTGGAGTATTTGATTTCCTAAAATTTCAAGCTTCGGTTTTTAATTTTTTTTTTAAAATGTATATTATTGAACGTATTTTCAAATAGAAACCGTTTTCAAAGAATTTTAAATATTGAAATCAGTGCTCTTCTCTTTGTCGCTGGAAAATAATTTCGGTGATGGCGGCCGCATCATCGACATTCATTTTCGAGTTTCGAAGTGGAGATACTATTCTGTAGCCTTGCTACGGTTTTGTTTTGAAATATATTTTGATTTGAATTTCTTCAGTATATTTTGATTTACATATATACAGGTATCTTATTTTAAAATTTAATTTGATTTGATATAAAAATATTGTATATATCTCTAAATTGTTTAAAGTTAATCGAAAATCTAATTCTTAAATTTTGTTAAAAGATGATTTTAATTATAAATAAAACCAAAATTTGGAAAAAATATTTAAACTTGAATAATTGAATTGGGAAATTTTTTTATTTGTATATTGTTCAACTGCATTCTCATACAACTTACCTAAATCATACAGAAGTTGAATATGTAATTGGATAATATATAAGATAAATTGAATTTATAAATAAAATTTGAGTGTTTATAATAAATGTTATACACTAAATTTTGATTATGAAGATGTTAATAGAGTTAGATAGGATAATAAGTAAAACTCAGTTAATAATGAAATAAATTTGTTTTGGGAGAATTAATAAATTTGCTTGAAAGAATTAATAAATTGAAATTTGATCAACATATGAAAATTCCTTGAATTTAAAAGAAATTAATAGATGTAAATTAATTTGAATCGAAACTTTTATGGTTTAAATTAATTTATATGGGTTAAATATATGTGATTAGATATATTAAGTAGAATAAATTTAACAATAATTAGGAATAAAGAAGAATTTAAAATTTGTTGAAGAAAAATATGATTATAATAAAAGACTATTCAAATTTATGGTTTTAGAAATTGTTAATAAAAGATAATTGGATAATAAACATTGAATAAATGAGATAAATAAAATAAAATTTTGTTTTGAAGAAATCTTTTGGTATCAAATATTAATAAATTGGAATTAAATCAACTTATTGAAATACCCTGAATTTTAAATCAAATATTGAATATTAATTAAGGTAAATTGAAATTTATACGGTTTAAACTAATTGTTTTATTTTGTTTTCAATCTGTTTTCTTTCTGGTTATTTCTATTCTCCTACCTCGTTCCTTTTCGGGGACGAAAAGTTTTGAGTGGGGGAGAGTGTAACGACCCGTAAATTTCAACTGTTTTAATAACGTTATTGTTGAAATTTTGTGAAATTTTAAACGTTAAAATTTTGAAATAAAAATTTAATATTTGGAATACGTCTAGTTAAACATAGCAACTGGTAAATTTTCGTCCGAAAATATAAAAATTTATTTCGCGCGTAAATTCACTTCAATTTAATCAGTTAAAAAGCGATGAAAATAAAATGTTTCCGAAACCTAAATATTTTTACATAGAAAAATTCTAAACCATCTTCTGAGCAAGATATCAGTTTGTCGTTTTTCCAAATTTGGGCTTCTATTGCTCCGTCGATCTTATTTTCGACAAAATAGCAGCATTCCGTTCCGATATCGATTTTTGATCCAATGATCGTACCACAGATATCCATATACCGTTTTGATCGTCTCGTCGTGCTGATCTCTGCGGTATATTTATCTCTGTGTTTTGAAGTCCAGTACGTGACGAAATCTGTAAACCGTCAAATCGTATCGGTACCGGTCACCTTTTGGTTATTTTGTGTCCATTCAAATTTCACGTGAATAACTCAATGGCCTCTGGCTTTAAATGTGTCTATAAATTCGTGTCTGGCCTTCTATTTCCCTAGGAGCTATTTCTTTGCCTTTTGATATTCATAACTTACCGGTTCACTTTCATTTTGGGTTCGTTAATTTCTTTCTGCCTATTCACATTGTTTTTCCTCTCTTTTTACACGTGAAACATTGGATCAAGTAGCTAGGTTGTTCATCTTCCTTTTATCTGATTCCCATCTCCACCTCATTTCAAAACACCAAGCAAACAAACCCATACGCCTTCCCTCCCATGACTCGGACCACTCGATGCCTTTCCACCCCTGTTCACCCACTGCCGACAGCCAGATCCAACCCCACGTCCTAGCATGCCACCGCACTCCGCAACCCAGATCTCCGACCTTCGCCTTCCTCTCTGGCCAAGCTTCCCTCTTCCATGCCCTAACTCACATCTCTCCTCCACTCGAACCCATATCCCTCTGCGTGGTGCCATCGCCTTCTTGCTCAGCCATTCTCTGAGCCTTCACCATCAACCACCATGTCGCACGTTATATTTGAGTAATAGGTTAGTATATATTTGTGTTTATATATATATAAGTGCTGTTATATATACGAGTTCATAAAAGTTATATATATTATAAAATCTGTGATAGTTATAAAGAAGAAAGAAAATATCTTACAGTAAAAATATATACAAGTTTTCATATGATTTGGTACTGATATTTTTTATTATTATAGAGAAGTATATATACAAGTTGGATTTGTTAGAAGTCAGCGTGTATATGGGTTTATACGTTTGAAACATGCAGATGAATATACATTTACAGTAACTTGTGTGAAAGTATATAACTATGGGATTTTCTGTTAGATAACATATATTTCTGTTGGTTTCCAGTGTTATTAAGTTTTGTGACAGTTTATATATATATGGGTACATACAGTTATTTCATTTAGTCGTAAGTCTGCCTGAGTATTAAGTATATAGTTATATTATAATTAAAAAGAGATTGGCTTTGAACATTTTTAGTATACATATGCAGTGGTTTGGAACGTTACTGGGTGTGTTATCAAGTATTGGGTTTAAAATTTAAATTATGTAAACATTTTGGCTGAGAAGAAGCTGCTCTTCTCTGTTTT
The DNA here is from genome assembly GCA_030737815.1 of Allium fistulosum. Lineage (NCBI taxonomy): Eukaryota > Viridiplantae > Streptophyta > Magnoliopsida > Asparagales > Amaryllidaceae > Allium > Allium fistulosum. The sequence continues at coordinate 393,700,526 of CM060901.1, forward strand.
CATTTTATGTATATAAGTCATATATACACTTTGATATGTATACAGTCGGGTTTTGATTGCAGTTTTATAATAAAGGTGATGTTTGTTTATTAAAGTATTGATTGCTAAGTAATATAGATTTATAAATATAGATGGTTATGTGTTTTAAACTTATAGTTTTATTAAAGTTACCTGTGTGTTTGGTTACAGTATAGAAATTTTTGGTTTCTTATAGAATGGTTTACATAGCAATACAGATATTCGTTTTTCTACAATTGACTTTAAATTTTATAAATAAGATATACAGTTGTTTATATTGTGCAAGTTGTAACGATATATATCTCATCTATTGTAGAAGTTTCAGATCTATTATAAGATTTATAGGCGTTTGAATTGGTCTGTTTGTTTTAAAAAATATAATATAATATATCTGCTTGTTTGAAGATCTATGTTTTCGTATTATACATATATGATATAAAATAAATACAGATAGAGTGAGATCTGTTTTTTTTATAAACTTTGGTACTTTGTAAACTGTTGTACACTTTGGAAAGCCTTGTATGTTATAAGGTCCGCCTTTATTATAATACTGATTTTAAGTGTATATATGTATGTCAGTTTAAATACATATATAATCTATAGTGTTCAGTGTATATATATAGTAATTTTTTTAGTTTATATATAGAGCGGTCTATGTATTGTAGTATGATATAGATATGGGAGTTATAGAAGTTATATAGTATAATAATTTATATGTTGTGCCTAAAAATAATAATAATATATATTTGTTATTAAAATATTGTTTTAATGAATCGATATGGTATATAAGTGTATATTGTTTTATGTTATAAAAACATATATATGCTCTGTTCAAATATGTAAAGCTTTACTTTATATATATGTTTTCTAAAAAAAATGAAAAAAAATGAAATTGGTTTTAGAGAGAGAATTATTATTTTATACATCGTATATTTTGTTCAGCTTATATCAAAACTAAACTGATTTGTTCTCATCGATTTCTATTTATCAGACTCGTTCGTCGAATTCGTGCCAATCTAGCTTTGATTTGGAATTCACGTTTGGATTCGTAACTTATCTGAGTCTCGTTCTTCTATAGCCTCGAAAGGTGAGCACTCACTCACGATTAACATTCTTTTATTCATTAGATTTGATTTCAATTGAAACGACAATTGAAATATGCTGCTGTTAGTTAATTACACTGTTATATATGCTATTACCTGTATCAGTTCACCTGTGACATCTGACACCATTATCTGTTAATTATTTATGTGATGATAATACAGTTTGGCTGATAATTGATCGATTGTTGATGTTTATATTGGACGTTAAATTGTTAGTGATAAATGATAAATAGTATGCAAAATGGAAATTGATATAGGATAGTTAAATGTTAAATTTGATTAACTGACATTTGTATTATATGACCCCTTTAATTGTTAAATTAATTGACATGTAGAATAGTGATAATTACACTTTGAACCATTGAACGTATATTGGATTAATTGTTATAGTGTAAAATTGAAATGAATGACAAGTGAAAACCGTAATGTAATAATCTTTAATCTGCATGTAATGATAGTGTAGATTCTAGAAATAATTATATTAATTCGTACAAATAACAATGCGAATTAATACGGTTATTTCGGGATTATTTGAATTGATGGATATTGATTGTTGTTATTGCTTGTTTATTTACTTTGACACCATCCCAGTTATCACACTGCAAGTTCCCTTTGTTATGTTTTGATTTGAATTGGAATCGGGTTGAAATGATAAATACCCAAATGAACTTGTCCTAGGATAGAGAATTAAATAAAACCCAATTGGTCAATAATTTGATTTAAAAATAAAATGAAGATTTTATTTGAATAAACAATATGGTTTTGAAATGAAGTTGAAATTTGAATTTTTATTGAAAGGAAATGTTAATATTTAATAATCTTAAACAAAATATTAACAATGTAATTGATAAAGGAATGTTGTTTAATTTGAGAAATAATTGAATTAAGTTTGAAATTATAATTAAGTTTGAAATTATTAAACTTTGAAATGATTGAATAATTAAGTTTGAAATTATTAAACTTTGAAATTATTTAATAATTAAGTTTTGAATTAGTTAATAATTAAATAAGATTGAATTATTTAATGATCAAATTGAATTGAATTCTTTAATAAGTAAAATTGAACCTTTGAATAAGTGAATTTTACTTCGTAAATAATTGAAATTGAGTTTCTTTATTAATTAAGTTTGGAAAATTATTTAAGTAAGTAAATAAGTGAAATTGAATTTCTTTAACAAGAAATGAAAATGTGATATTTTTGGAATTAATGTAAGACTTGTAATTGAAAGAATTGATTTGACGAATTGAATTTAATTCAAAATTGTAAGTTTTGATTTAATGAAGTTGAACTTAAGAAATTGATTTAATGAATTGGAAATTTAATAGAAATTGTTTTGAATGATAAAGTAACTTAACGAATATTGAACGAAATAGATAAATGAGTTTAAGTTGATTTGAATGTTAAATTAAATTAATTTAAATGATTTCGGAATGAAACTTTTGTACGAACTTGAATCAATATTTGAATTGTTTTCAATATAGAAATTGAAATTGAATTATAAGATTGTGAAATGATAATTTGGAAGTTTTGAAACGTAAATTATTGGAAATTGGTTTTGAAAGACAAATGAAATGTTGGTTTACGAATTGAAATTGAAATTGAATTTGATTTGGTTTTTGAAATAAACAAACGACCAATCGGTGTAATAATCACGGAAGTTATTAAAGAGACCGGAATTCGGTTATGGATATACTCTCTATCTAAACCGAAAACCACTTTAATAACTATACGCGGAGTGATGATCCAGAATGAAGTGGTTGGAATGATGTACGTGATGACTGAAGAAAGAGAATGATGATGGATAGCCTTGACACTTGTGTCAAATTGGAAATGACTAAAACAGGAGCTGTGCCGGGACAATGGAGGATTAGCTACCTCAAGTGGACACACTTCTTCGAACTACTTATACTTGTTGTCGATTGGTGCACCCTTGATTTTGGGAGTGTTGTTTCACGGTGTTGCGGGCGTTGCGGCGTTGCGTTCTCACCAGTCCGGATCAGGCGAACGGTAGTATCACTACCTTGGGTATTGCCTCATGTGCCTTGTCATACTTGTATTCCATTTATGCGCGACCACTACGATTTTGATTTGTACCTTTAGTATATGGATTGCCCTCTGGTGACTTCCGGTTTTGGGGAAACTATGGTCTTGTATATGCTTTTGGGAATAAAAATGTGTTAAGGGTGGAATGGGCCATGACTTAACGCTATTTTGATATCTTTATATTACTGATAGACATTATCTACTTAGCGTACATTACTACCTAGTAGATAGTTTAACGGATCCTTAAAGGATGGTTATTCCAAACATCCTTTGAGTTACTTGTATTTCAATTGCTATTTCACTTGAGTTGGATTTATTAATATAAGAATGTTAATCCTGACTCGAGTGTCTTGTGTTTTTGCTTTACGCTCGGGTCAGACTGAGTGTACCAGTATTCGAGACTCACTTTTGGAGTTGGAGCTTTGCTTGAAGATCCAGCCATCTATTCAGCTTTCAGTATTCGATGATTCCAGTGATGTATTCTGATTTGTATCTGATTTATCGTATTACTCTTCTGTTGTAAACTCTGATGTATTTTATATATTCATATAGTAGCTTCATGAACTACTATCTCTTTTATTTCCGCTGCACTTATTACTCTGTGTCTGTGATCTGTGATTATTTATTTACTGTATATGCTCAGTTTTTCCAAATTTAAATTAACAATGCGGTATTTTGAGCAATTCAACTCCGGCATGAGTGTCTTCCTATACACTTATAATGGATGCGAATGGTCCAAAATGGCAGGTCGTTACATATACAGTGTTCAATGCTGGTGATAACAAGAGTCCTGGACCTGATGGCTTTAATGCAAAATTCTATAAAAATCACTGGCATAGCATTAAAGGTCTGGTTCTGGATGTAGTAAATGAATTTTTTGATAAAGGCAAAATTCTTAAAAGCATTAATCATACTTTTATTACTTTAATCCCCAAAAATAAAAATCCCACTTGTATTGGCGACTATAGACCCATCTCTTGCTGAAATTTCATTTATAAAATCATTGCTACTGTATTAAGTAATAGGATTAAGAATTTTCTACCATTTATTGTCTCTGAAAATCAGACTGCATTTGCTCCTGGCAGACTCATTTATGAAAACTCTCTTCTAGCCCATGAACTGGTTAGAAACTTTAATTCTAAAAATGTTGATAATGTTTGTATTAAAGTGGATTTGCAAAAGACCTATGACAAAGTAAAAAGACATTTTATATATCATATTATGAAATGTATGGGCTTCCCCAGTAAGTTTTGTAATTTGGTTTTTGAATGTATAAATTCTCCTACCTTTTCTATTCTCATTCAGGGTAAGTCAGAGGGTTTTATAAAAAGTAATAGAGGTATTAGGCAATGTGATCCATCATCACCTTACCTTTTTACTATGGTCATGGAGTACTTTTCTATATTAACGGAAAAAGAAGCTATTAAAGGTAACAATACTCCTATGAATAAAATCCTGCGTTGTATTAATCATCTTATATATGCATATGACCTTATGGTCTTTATTAAGGCTAATAAGACTAATGCAGATGCTATCAAAAACATTTTTGGCAAACTTTATAAATATGCTGGCCTCCAACTTAATGAATGCAAAAGTAAAGCTTATTTCAGTAAAAACAATAGATACAAAAATGAGTTTTTAGAATCTCTAAATATAGCAGAAGGTAAACTTCCTATTAAATATTTGGGTCTGCCTTTATCTATTAATCAGATTAGAGATTCTGACTGCTCTATGCTTATTGAAAAAATTCAAGAAAAAATGAAAAGTTGGTCGTGTAAACTTCTTTCTATTGCTAGCAGATTGGAGCTTATAAAAACTGTGATTTATGCCATTATTTTATATTGGCTACAAACATCATATCCCAGTTGTCTTAACTAAAAAAAATTGAAAGTAGATGTGCTGATTTTTTATGGAGGGGTAAATATCATAAAATCAGCTGGGAAAAATTGTGCAGACCTAAAAAAGAGGGGGGATTTGGTATTAGGAATATGAATGATCTCATTCTAACATGCCATTTAAAACTATTTTGGAGATTTGTGAATGCAGACTCTCTTTGGGCAAGATGGATGAAGTCCAAATACCTCAAAAATGATAACTTTTGGACTGCTCTACCAAAAAATAATCAGTCTTATGCATGGAAACATATTTTAAAATGCAGGAATATTGGTAAGTCTTTTTTGGAGAGAAAATTTAAACAAGGAGAACAAACTAGTTTATGGTTTGACCCCTGGTTTAATAATGAGTCTTTTGTTAGTAAAGTGGGCTGGGACAGTTTGGTCATTTGTGGTGGGGTTAATGATACAGTGTCTATGATAATAAAGGATAATCAATGGCAACCACAGTTGCACCCTATTACATACCCTCATAAGAATAGTATATGTCAAATTCTCACTGATATACATGCAGACAGTGATTATTGGGATTGGAAAGCAAGCACCAGAGGGAAGTTTTCCTTTAAAATTACTTGGGAAAATATTAGAAATAAAGTACCCACTGTTGAATGGTATAACTGTATATGGAACAAAGTGAATTGTCCCAAGATGGCTTTTTGTGCATATTTTGCAGTTAATAACAGATTGCCAACTTGGGATAAAATAAATAAATGAGGAAATTCAAACAATTCACTTTGTTCCTTATGCAATTTAGCAAATGAAAGTGCTAATCATCTGTTTTTTGAATGCAGTTATTCTTACTACATCTGGAATCGTATTCAAACCATACCGCATATTGCTAATAATGGTCAAATGGGTCTAATGCCTATTCAACATATCAACAACAATTTTAAAGCTAAAACCAACGAAAAAGATTAAGCTCACATATTAATAACTACTGTCGTGTTCCATATTTGGAAAGAAATGAACTTTCGAACACATAATAAAAGCAGTATGAACAGAGAACAGAAGTGGATACTTATCGAGACAGACAACATGATTATTCTTCATAAATCAAAGGGAAAAGTCAGGGATCAAACCAAGTTTTATTTTTTAGCTGACGAATGGAGCCATGAAGCTGGGAGCAAACATCTAGAACTCATTCTCCCTCGTGCAAAAGAATCTCAAGACAATCAACAATCATTTGAAGTTAACAGCCTAACTCAGAGCTCAGTTCAGGCGACAAAGACTTCCTTGCTAACCAGCGAACAAACGAGGTTACCAGGTTGAATCGGAGCTCATCTTTAGGCAAAAGTGTAAATATGGGGAAGGAATTAACAGATCTGAGTCGCAATGACCTCAGATCTGCTAATTCTTCTTGGTTTTTACCTCACCAGAAAAGCAATCACTTTAAATTGGAGATTAAAGGGATGCGAGGAGGATTCAACGGTAGTCTATCATACTGAAAGAGGGGAGAATCGAGTGGTGTTAAAAAGGATGGCAGGAAGACATAGATGGAGAATCGTTGATTCAACATTTCCGCCATTTTTAGGGTTACGAGAGTTTGAGTATGGAATGTAAGTCGGCGTATTAAGGTTTATGGGTATTAAGAGGTGTTGGCTTGGGTTTGTTATGGTATAACCTGCTTTTGTAAACCGGGCTTGGCCCATTTATCTTTCTTCAAAAAAAAATTGAAATTGAATCTCTTCTTTCAAGCAAATATATAAAACAATAATAATAATAATAATAATAAAACAGAAAGAAAAGAAAAGAAAAATAAGGGTTAAACATAACTACCACTTTGAAAGAACTCGAATAACTCATTGTTGTGTAAACCAATTGAACATAGTTTTATAGGCTTTCAATAAATTAACGGGCAAGCTTCAACAAAGAAAAAAAAAGTATAAATAGCAAGTTGTTTCATGCAATTTACTCTTAGAAAATGGAAAATTAACGGATGAGTATATTTATATTATGTAAGCAGTGATCACATGCTTGTTCGAATTATGTAATGTTACAATTATGGCATAGTTTAAAAAGCTTTTTCATAGGATTCGTGCTTACATTTTAATCATATATTATTTTATAAATGATAAAAGTAACACGTTAAGCCACCAAAGAAACAACTGTTTAAATCGGTCAATCTTTTTCTTTAAATGGTATAAGATTTGCTTTAACGATTAGCAAGCTTGATTAATTTGAGGTATTATGATATGCATCATACTTTAATTGGTAGAAATCATGATTAATCTTTGATTGAATTATTTATGTTTCGAAATGTTATCTTAAACTCATGCATTTTATACGCCAAACCTTACAATCTTACGTCCATATTTAATCAGTGTTTAGCGATGGTCCACTCTTGGCTTTATATATTTCGCATGTATCATTAGATATAATTCGCATGTATTACCAAAATATGTTTTAAATATGGATTCGTAAACTAATAAATATCTACCACTACTAGAACTACAGTACATAGCCACGACAGGGTTCCAACGACCGCCAACGGGAATTTCCAACGGCTACCAACGGCTAGTTATTTTTTAACAAGCCGTTGGTAACCGTTGTAAAAATGCCGTTTGCGGTCGTTGGAAGCCGTTGGAATTATTCGTGTAAACCTGCAGCAAGCCGAGAGCAAACCTCATTCTCTCCTTCTACCACAAAAAAAACCCAAATCCTTCACCATCTTCTTTCACTCCTCCTTTTTTCTTGCTCCCAGCCTTCTCACGCAACCGGCAGCCACTCCGACGCCATCAATCAACACCAGCGGCCTCTCTCCATCCAAATACACTCCAAAATCAGGTTTTGCCTAAAACCCTAAAATTTTAAATTTTGCTAATTTTGTGTTTAATTTTTGTCGTTATAGTTGTATCTAATGGCCTATTGATTGTTTATTATACCAAACTAAGTGCTAACTACAATTATTACCATCCAAATGTCTAAATTGTTTGTGTATATATATTATGCACATATATACATATGTTGATAATTTAGTGTAAATGCGCATTTGAGTTAGCGTTAGATTAGTTAGGATTGATTTAAATTATTTTGTGTATGTTTTGTAAAATATTAGGTCGAATATTTTACGAACATGAATTATATCTTTTACAAAATATATTAGCATTAGATAAGTATATAATTTAGTATATATATACACATGAATTATATATTTTGCGAAATAGTAAAAATCATATAATTTACTATATATTTAATAAAATAGTAGATTATAAATAAAATAATGCATAATATGCTTTATTTTATATATTTAATAAAACTGTGACATCCCGGAATTTCGAGGAATTTAAAATACGATAATCTCTTAATTAAGGTATTTTAAATTGATTTAAATTGTTAATTTCAAATATAAATAACCAGTTAATTGATAATGTGCTGTTTTAAAATATGGTTATAAATTGATTTTAAATAAAAATAATTAGTTAATTATTTAATTGTTGTTATTTTATAAATGAATTTAAATAGTCTCATTATTTCTAATTTAATAAATATTATATAAATGTGTATATTTATGAGTAGTTAGAAGAAAATTTATGATTTGTAAATTTAATATAAAAAAATGTTTCAATTTAATTACAATTAAATCTATCTTAAATTTAAATAAAGCTTTACCTATTCACTTTTGATCTAATAAATAATTTGATGTAATATTAGTAATAATGTTTAAATTAAAATAAATCTTGTCAATATTAAATATTAAATATAAAACAAATATATGGTCATTATTGTAAGTATTAATCTATAAACTTATAAACATATCTAACATAAGTAATAAATAAATATAATAGGATGTTTGGTAGTTAAGTTTAAAATAGAAAATATGTATTAATTAAATACATCAAGTATAAATAGAAATACAAATTAATAGTCATGTAAAATAAGCATTAATTCACAAGCTAACATAATAAAATAAATGTAACAACTTTATTGAAGTAGGTAAGTCTAAGACAAAGTTAATATATGTACTAAGTATCTACATTAGCAGGCAAGAAAATAAAGTAATATGATAAACTATCACCATACATTTGCAAGTAACAGGTCATAGCAAAGCTAAATAAATATGCTATCACCTTATATCTCTAAGTAACAAGTCAAAACAAAGTTAAGTAAAAATAAGTCAAGGTATTAAGTTTAAACTAAATAAAAGATGTACAAAGTAAAAATAAGTCAAGGTAAATATATATACAAGTTGTACCTGCAAAGTGAAATAGATATGTGCACTCGAATTGAAATAAGATGTATACAAGATAAACAAAAACTAAATAAATATCTGTACTTTGGCCTTGAGACTTGCAGGCAAAGAAAAGAGGCAAGGAAAAATATAAACTAACATATAGTACATACGAATTAAATGAAGAAGATATATATGACATGCTTAATAAATGACTTGTACAAAATGTCTACATTACAAAATGTCTACATTTCAGCCTTCAAAAATAAAATATCTCTGATCTATAGCCTCTGCATTGTTTTCTATATACCAAAGTTTCTTATTCATTTTTCGATCACAATGCTAAGCAAAGCATTTCCATTTTTAAAGAAAACCAAAGCATTTCAAAGAAAAACAATAAGCTCTGTTATCTTTTTCTCAAAAGCCTGAAATCAAGTTCCAGTTTTTAAAAAGCTTCCAGTTTTAAAGTTTCAAGTTTTAAGCTTTTTAAAGCTTTCAGTTTTATTTTTAAAGCCTCCAATTTTTTTTAGAAAGCTTTCAGTGTTGAGTTGCAAGCAAGACATTTGTTTTCTGAAATCCAAACAGCAAAAGCATTTCAGTTTTTTTTAGAACATGAAGCATCTTTCAAAAGAAGTCTTTGAGTCCATCTCAGTTTCAAAGTTTTAAGTTTTAAGCTTTTAAAGGCTTTCAGTTTTTAAGTCAATACAAGATTTTTGTTCTCTGGAAGACAAGAACAACAAAGATGCAAGTATTCAAGTTTTCAAATTTCCAGTTTGCAAGCCTTTCCAGTTTTAAAAAGGCCTTTGCCTTTTTCTAGTCAGGTGAGTAAACATTTAAATCTAAAATCTAATAAGTAAATGATGGTTGCTTGTGAAATCTTTGTGATGATATCTTGCATATATCTATATAAGTATATGATTCTGTTTATATATAGATATGAATGTGCTACATGTTTGCTATGATTTAAACTGTGCATGTCTGGAACAAAAGTCTACTCTGTTCCTTGTTCTTAGGTTCTAAATTTTAAAAGAAAAGCAACTGCTCTTCCTCTGATCTGTTATGTGTTATAGTGTCTAACCAAAGTTTGTTTAAAACATCAAGATTTAGACTTTAAAAATATTTAAAGTAAGAGTTGATGATGATATCCAACAGTATATGAATCTTTACAGTAAAACTTAGAAAATGCTAAAAATTTATTTCAAAAATTAAATGATTCATATATATATCTGGAATCACCTTTGAAAGATAGGATTTTTAAGATAAAAATCATGATTTTTAGTTTGATGTACTGTGAGAAATCCTAGGTTCACCAGAAAATGGTTTTTGGGTGATTACTGGTGATCGACATAGTGCTAGGGGTCGAGATTAGTGGTGAAGGTGGCTGGAACGTTGGGGTTTCCAGGAAAAATAAGGAAAGAATTTTCTGATGATGGTGGTGGCCACGCGAGGCCAATTTAGGGTTTTGGGAGCTCGTTTAGTCGACGTTGATTTTTGAGTTCGTGCGACGCCATGGGAAGGCCGGAGTGAATCGCATGAGGGGGAGTCGTTGCGTCATGTCGTGGAGCAGCTCTGGGAGGATGGGCGAGTTTTTTGGTGGTCGAGTTCGTCGTTGGCGAGTAGTTTAGTGGATTGGGTTCGGTTCCAGTTTTGGCTCATTCGAGTTCGAATTCGTTTTCGTGATCGATTTGAAGATCTGGGTGGACAAGGTAGATGTCGAAGTCGATGTTGACTTGTTGAAGATCAGCAAGATGATCGTAGGGCACTGGAGTTGCCGTGCACGTGCACGTGTGCATCGGGGTATCTGGTAGTTTGGGGAAGACGAACTGCTCGTGTGTTTTGCTCGAGTATCTGGAGAGTTTACTCGAGAATGGGCTCGGGGTTTTGGGATTTCAACTCGAGTTTTGCTCGAGTGTTTTGGGAAAGGATAGCTTCGGCTTTTAAAACTGTAAATTTAACTAAGTAAAAAAAAAGGAAGATGGGAGAAGACTCAGGTATATAACCGAGTATCCTTCGGGTAGGACCCGAAGTGAGAAGAGAACCCAGTTTTTGTAAAAGTTTTAAAAATAAGGTTTTTGGAATTTAAAAACAAATCTTGTTAAAACTTTCTTGATAACATTACTTTTTAAATATCAAATGGTTTCTTAACATTGTTAAAGAGTTTTAGAATTTATTTAATCTAAAATTTGTTTAAGTTAATTTTAAAGATAAAGAGTTTTAAAGTGCAAATGGTAAGTAATATATTATAAGATGATGTTATCTTAAGTTAAATGAGTTTTAGTATCTTAGAAATTACTTTAGTTAATTAGGAAATTAAGTATAATTGGTAAGTTAATTAATTAAAGATAAAGGTTAATTAAATGGTTAATGTAAGGATAATTAAGTAATTTAATTAATTAATGGTTATAATTGATTAACTAATAATTAGAGATTAATAAATTGGAAATTTATTAATTAAGAAAATTAAAGGTTGATTAATTGTAATTAAGAAGTACTTAGTTTGAAATTGAGTTTTAATTGATTAATAATTTTGGTTTTATTAATTAATTAATGAATAAGGAATAATTGATCTATAGGGATTAATTAAGGATTAATTAATCTGTTATTAAGTCTTATTAATTGATAATTAAGGTTTATTAATTAATAATTAAAGAGTATTTAATCTGTAATGAAGATTAATAAATTATTTTAAGTCAATTTAGAAATGAATTACAATTGTAATAAATCAAATGAATATGTTGATTTAAGATAATTAATTAATAATTAATTAAAGATAATCATTTGATGATAAATTAAGTATAAATACCTAATGAAGTTGAATAGGGTAATTACTTGGCAAAGTAATTAATGAATAATTACAGGATGTAATTAATTAAAGGGATTACTTAATGGAAGTAATAAAAGTGTGATTACTTAGGAGAAGTAATTAAAGATTTATACTTAATATAATAAATCAAGAGAGTTATTTAATTAATTAATTAATTGAGATAAGTAATTTCAAGAGGGAAATTCCTGTATATGACTTAGGATGATAAATGGAATTGAATATTTGTAGTTAACTAATTAATGTGATTTATTAAGGTTTAATGTAATTAAATTTAGTTAAGTAATTAATGAAAATAAATTATTAAGGATCATTAATTAATGTAATTAATGAAGTAATTAAATGGTAAAATACTGTGAATGGTTAAAGATAAATTAATTTATGAAGTTAATTAAAGTTGTAATTACTAGAATGTAATTAAAGGCTAGTTAATCCAAGATGTTAATTAAGATGAAAATTGGAGAATGATTGATTAATTGATTTGTAATTAATTAATGATGTTGTAAGCAGGATTTATAAGATGAAGTAATTAATTTAATTCATTTTAAATTAATTAGAGTTGAGGTAATTAATTTAATTCATTTTAAATTAATTATATATATATGGTGTGATTATTTATCCTTGCTTATGTTTGAATGGATGATATTGTTGCCTTGAATGGTTTGAAATCTCGGATACGAGATAAGTAATGCTGTGTGATATAGACTTTCTATTTCTGATGATATTGTAGATTATCTATTTATGATGATGTTGTGAATTATCTATCTGTGTATATATAGATAATGAATTGAATTGTTTTAACTTTAAAACAACTTGGCCTTAAAAGATACGGTTTGGATTCGATGAGACCGGGATCGGGTTTCCGTATACCAGGATTCTAGGTCTGGAGATCCAATACCACATCGATCCAAAATAACGTTAGGTCGTGAAATTCAAATGGAGCAAGTGAAGACTCGAGGTATAAGAACTATACGTCAGTATAACTCTGTGGGTGATTCCGTAATGAGTTTGACGAAGATAGTACTTATAGATTCGAGATGGTGATTCAGAATGCAAGGGTTATTGTCGTTAACTCTGAGGGTGATTCCAATACGAGTGTAACGAGATAATGCCTTCGGTTTCGTTCGAACCCGGAACGAACTTGTATGGATTGAATGCTTTCAGAACATCGTCAGGTGGACGATGAGCATTCTAAGAGAAGTGTTCTCTAAAGGTAATCGTAGCCTCAAGCCTCATCAACCGGGAATGGCTAAAACAGGGGAGGTGCAGCAAGGCTTCGTGGGTAGCACCCACTTGAGAGTAGGATATACCCCTGTCTAGATGTCCCTTTATTTTTCGGCTTAGTGGGCAGTTGTTGGCCACAACTGCGGGGTTATCTTATTTGGAACTGTTCAGTAAGGAATGGTTCCGGCCTTGTGTTGTAGGGGATTGGGAGTAATCCTCGATACGGTGATCTAGGCCACGTACTGTGACGGGCGGTACCCCAGTAGCCCTGCCATTTGTTGGAAACCTATTTTCCCTACGAGACCCTACGGTTTTGATTGTAAACCTAGTATGCTGGAATTTAATCATGTAACAATTTCAGCTATTTCTTATTTACTTGAAAACCCTAGACCTATTATAATATCACTGAATTTCCTATCAAATGTTTGGTTAGCGTAAGGTAAAAACATTTCCATGTTTATGTGTGGGATGTCTTACGTGATACCTTTATTTCCAAAGGATTTTCAAAGTTAAGCAACTTTAACCGTTTACTCATACCAGACCCATGTCTGACCCGGAGTTTATTTCTGTTTTTCCTAAACTCTCGGGTACCCAAATTTTTACGGGTAGCCAAGAGATTCAGGTTTAGCTTGGACGAATTCTGGAGGAGCAATGGAGCAGGAGGCTTCAGCGTATAGATATATATTGGTTCCGCTGTGTTAGTGTTTATCTGTATTTCTGTTGTGTTGAATCTCTGTGATGTATCGAGTTGTTTTGAGTTGTATTAACTAGACAGGTGTTTATAACTGTCTAGTATGTGTTGTATTATCTGTGTAACTCTGATGTATATGATACTATGTATTGTCTTTAGTGATATATTATATTTTATTCGTTCCGCTGTTGAGATTCTGATGTTGTTTTTTTTCTTCTTCTCTATCTTTTCTATTTTCTCACCCCTTTCTTTCTTAATAATGATGCGATTTTCCGGTAGTGGAAGGTCGGGTCGTTACAGTGGTATCAGAGCAATAGGTTGAACGAATACCTAAGCTCTGGAATGGTATCTTTCTTGAGAGAGCGTACTTGTAATTTTTATCTATATATATATATATTTATTTATTTCTACCTATCTGTTGGGTTACCTGTTCGGGTTTTCCAATATAAGTTATAAGGTAGATAGGGTAGTGGTGTGAGTAACACGACTACCGATGGTTGGAGTTTGTTGAAGTTGGAAGTGTATATGCCGAGACTGTAGACCTAATACCGTCTCGAGCATGTTTTGTTTGATGTAAGATTTGGTTGATCTCTGAAGGAAATCGGTTAAGGATTTGGAGTTCATCATTGAAGTGCAAGTGTGATCGCGCTCGCGTGAGCGGATTTTTGAGAGTTTGGATCTGTCGGTTGGGCAGAAGTAAGTCATGATATCTTGATACCTCAGGATGTAGTAGCTGTGTGATGAGACACAGTGACTATGGATATTTCCAAAGATGTTTCTTTGGAATAAGTGGAGGAAGCGAGTCTGCTTCGGTGTTGTGGTTGTGTTCAGCATGGTGTTTCTGTTTGGTTTGTGGTCCGAGTTTCTCGAGGAGTTTGGATAGGAAGTCTTCTGGCTGGACAGTTTTTCTCAAGGTGATTTCAGAAGCAGCAGAGTGGTTTCGTTTCTTCGACGGATCGGCTTCGTAAGCGTAAGCTGTTCTGATTGGTAAAGAGAGCAGTTTTTCCTTGGATTTAGGCCGGATTAATCGCAAAAGTGACTTGCGATAGTCTGAGTGTTCTCTTGGTTGGTCGGAGATTTTTCTGGGCGTCTTCAGGAAGTCAGAGTTTTGTTAGCATCTGGAGATTGAGATTGGTATCGACTGGATTCCAGAAAAGATACCGGTGGTGCAGCTTAGGAGATTTGGTGGAGCATTTGTGTTTTCTCTTCTGTATCTAGTTTCGAGTTTCTTCCAGCTAAGGGTAGCTGAAGACAGTACCCTTGACTGAGGACTCATCTGTTTCTTCGAGCTGTTCGTTCCGTTTGTGGTGGATCTGATGTTGTGTGTCCCAGAGGTGTTGGTTAAGATTTTTGTTCGAGTTCATCGACGTTCTTATTTACTTCAGACCAGAGTTGGCAGTGGAAGCATGGTGGCAGCTGTTCTAGAGTGGAAGCAACCGGAAGTTGCAGTGTATTGAGATTAGAGAATTTCTACGGGAATTTTCCTGGATGGAGACCAGATTTGGCAGTGCATATGTTTTGTCTTTTCCGGACAGGAGAAGTAAGTTGTATCTGCTGATGATGTTGGAGTAGAGTTGTATTCTAGATATTTGGTAGATCTGGAGAGGATCTTTTTGGTTGAGTTATCCTGATCCAGTTGTTTATTGCAGCGTCAGCAAAGTTGGAGACTTCATGGTTGTTGAGATTTTCTTCGGTAAAGGGAGCAATAAGATTGGGTAAGACTGCGAGGTTAGCTCCGGAGTATATTGGATCTTTCTGTATTCTTTGTAAGGATAAGTGTTTTGGATTTCAGGAGTGAATTGCCAGTTTGGAGAACTGGGGTTCGTTGTGTTTCACGTATCTCTGAGGGAATAAGTGTAAGATCTATCACTGGTTTTAGAAACAGCAGTTCAGGGAGTTTTGGATGTTGAGTCAGACTTGTCTGTAGTCTGATATCTATCTTGTTTTATAGATCTAGTTGAGTAGGAGCTCAGTAGCTCAGTAGTGTAGCTAGTCTGGATTCAGTAGAGCGAGTATTCCAGTATCTATACCTGGAAACTCGAGTAATTTTTAGGAAGCTTATCCGGATCTGTATCCGAATAGCTAGTGTCGTTTGGTTGATTGAAATTGTTTGATTGGTTGTATGGATGATATGTATGCTGAATTAGTTTAAAATAAAATAAAATTTTGGATTATCTTTTGTTTTAAATTTCGAGGACGAAATTCTTTTAAGGGAGGAGGAATGTGACATCCCGGAATTTCGAGGAATTTAAAATACGATAATCTCTTAATTAAAGTATTTTAAATTGATTTAAATTGTTAATTTCAAATATAAATAACCAGTTAATTGATAATGTGCTGTTTTAAAATATGGTTATAAATTGATTTTAAATAAAAATAATTAGTTAATTATTTAATTGGTGTTATTTTATAAATGAATTTAAATAGTCTCATTATTTCTAATTTAATAAATATTATATAAATGTGTATATTTATGAGTAGTTAGAAGAAAATTTATGATTTGAAAATTTAATATAAAAAAATGTTTCAATTTAATTACAATTAAATCTATCTTAAATTTAAATAAAGCTTTACCTATTCACTTTTGATCTAATAAATAATTTGATGTAATATTAGTAATAATGTTTAAATTAAAATAAATCTTGTCAATATTAAATATTAAATATAAAACAAATATATGGTCATTATTGTAAGTATTAATCTATAAACTTATAAACATATCTAACATAAGTAATAAATAAATATAATAGGATGTTTGGTAGTTAAGTTTAAAATAGAAAATATGTATTAATTAAATACATCAAGTATAAATAGAAATACAAATTAATAGTCATGTAAAATAAGCATTAATTCACAAGCTAACATAATAAAATAAATGTAACAACTTTATTGAAGTAGGTAAGTCTAAGACAAAGTTAATATATGTACTAAGTATCTACATTAGCAGGCAAGAAAATAAAGTAATATGATAAACTATCACCATACATTTGCAAGTAACAGGTCATAGCAAAGCTAAATAAATATGCTATCACCTTATATCTCTAAGTAACAAGTCAAAACAAAGTTAAGTAAAAATAAGTCAAGGTATTAAGTTTAAACTAAATAAAAGATGTACAAAGTAAAAATAAGTCAAGGTAAATATATATACAAGTTGTACCTGCAAAGTGAAATAGATATGTGCACTCGAATTGAAATAAGATGTATACAAGATAAACAAAAACTAAATAAATATCTGTACTTTGGCCTTGAGACTTGCAGGCAAAGAAAAGAGGCAAGGAAAAATATAAACTAACATATAGTACATACGAATTAAATGAAGAAGATATATATGACATGCTTAATAAATGACTTGTACAAAATGTCTACATTTCAGCCTTCAAAAATAAAATATCTCTGATCTATAGCCTCTGCATTGTTTTCTATATACCAAAGTTTCTTATTCATTTTTCGATCACAATGCTAAGCAAAGCATTTCCATTTTTAAAGAAAACCAAAGCATTTCAAAGAAAAACAATAAGCTCTGTTATCTTTTTCTCAAAAGCCTGAAATCAAGTTCCAGTTTTTAAAAAGCTTCCAGTTTTAAAGTTTCAAGTTTTAAGCTTTTTAAAGCTTTCAGTTTTATTTTTAAAGCCTCCAGTTTTTTTTAGAAAGCTTTCAGTGTTGAGTTGCAAGAAAGACATTTGTTTTCTGAAATCCAAACAGCAAAAGCATTTCAGTTTTTTTTAGAACATGAAGCATCTTTCAAAAGAAGTCTTTGAGTCCATCTCATTTTCAAAGTTTTAAGTTTTAAGCTTTTAAAGGCTTTCAGTTTTTAAGTCAATACAAGATTTTTGTTCTCTGGAAGACAAGAACAACAAAGATGCAAGTATTCAAGTTTTCAAATTTCCAGTTTGCAAGCCTTTCCAGTTTTAAAAAGGCCTTTGCCTTTTTCTAGTCAGGTGAGTAAACATTTAAATCTAAAATCTAATAAGTAAATGATGGTTGCTTGTGAAATCTTTGTGATGATATCTTGCATATATCTATATAAGTATATGATTCTGTTTATATATAGATATGAATGTGCTACATGTTTGCTATGATTTAAACTGTGCATGTCTGGAACAAAAGTCTACTCTGTTCCTTGTTCTCAGGTTCTAAATTTTAAAAGAAAAGCAACTGCTCTTCCTCTGATCTGTTATGTGTTATAGTGTCTAACCAAAGTTTGTTTAAAACATCAAGATTTAGACTTTAAAAATATTTAAAGTAAGAGTTGATGATGATATCCAACAGTATATGAATCTTTACAGTAAAACTTAGAAAATGCTAAAAATTTATTTCAAAAATTAAATGATTCATATATATATCTGGAATCACCTTTGAAAGATAGGATTTTTAAGATAAAAATCATGATTTTTAGTTTGATGTACTGTGAGAAATCCTAGGTTCACCAGAAAATGGTTTTTGGGTGATTACTGGTGATCGGCATAGTGCTAGGGGTCGAGATTAGTGGTGAAGGTGGCTGGAACGTTGGGGTTTCCAGGAAAAATAAGGAAAGAATTTTCTGATGATGGTGGTGGCCACGCGAGGCCAATTTAGGGTTTTGGGAGCTCGTTTAGTCGACGTTGATTTTTGAGTTCGTGCGACGCCATGGGAAGGCCGGAGTGAATCGCATGAGGGGGAGTCGTTGCGTCATGTCGTGGAGCAGCTCTGGGAGGATGGGCGAGTTTTCTGGTGGTCGAGTTCGTCGTTGGCGAGTAGTTTAGTGGATTGGGTTCGGTTCCAGTTTTGGCTCATTCGAGTTCGAATTCGTTTTCGTGATCGATTTGAAGATCTGGGTGGACAAGGTAGATGTCGAAGTCGATGTTGACTTGTTGAAGATCAGCAAGATGATCGTAGGGCACTGGAGTTGCCGTGCACGTGCACGTGTGCATCGGGGTATCTGGTAGTTTGGGGAAGACGAACTGCTCGTGTGTTTTGCTCGAGTATCTGGAGAGTTTACTCGAGAATGGGCTCAGGGTTTTGGGATTTCAACTCGAGTTTTGCTCGAGTGTTTTGGGAAAGGATAGCTTCGGCTTTTAAAACTGTAAATTTAACTAAGTAAAAAAAAAGGAAGATGGGAGAAGACTCGGGTATATAACCGAGTATCCTTCGGGTAGGACCCGAAGTGAGAAGAGAACCCAGTTTTTGTAAAAGTTTTAAAAATAAGGTTTTTGGAATTTAAAAACAAATCTTGTTAAAACTTTCTTGATAACATTACTTTTTAAATATCAAATGGTTTCTTAACATTGTTAAAGAGTTTTAGAATTTATTTAATCTAAAATTTGTTTAAGTTAATTTTAAAGATAAAGAGTTTTAAAGTGCAAATGGTAAGTAATATATTATAAGATGATGTTATCTTAAGTTAAATGAGTTTTAGTATCTTAGAAATTACTTTAGTTAATTAGGAAATTAAGTATAATTGGTAAGTTAATTAATTAAAGATAAAGGTTAATTAAATGGTTAATGTAAGGATAATTAAGTAATTTAATTAATTAATGGTTATAATTGATTAACTAATAATTAGAGATTAATAAATTGGAAATTTATTAATTAAGAAAATTAAAGGTTGATTAATTGTAATTAAGAAGTACTTAGTTTGAAATTGAGTTTTAATTGATTAATAATTTTGGTTTTATTAATTAATTAATGAATAAGGAATAATTGATCTATAGGGATTAATTAAGGATTAATTAATCTGTTATTAAGTCTTATTAATTGATAATTAAGGTTTATTAATTAATAATTAAAGAGTATTTAATCTGTAATGAAGATTAATAAATTATTTTAAGTCAATTTAGAAATGAATTACAATTGTAATAAATCAAATGAATATGTTGATTTAAGATAATTAATTAATAATTAATTAAAGATAATCATTTGATGATAAATTAAGTATAAATACCTAATGAAGTTGAATAGGGTAATTACTTGGCAAAGTAATTAATGAATAATTACAGGATGTAATTAATTAAAGGGATTACTTAATGGAAGTAATAAAAGTGTGATTACTTAGGAGAAGTAATTAAAGATTTATACTTAATATAATAAATCAAGAGAGTTATTTAATTAATTAATTAATTGAGATAAGTAATTTCAAGAGGGAAATTCCTGTATATGACTTAGGATGATAAATGGAAGTGAATATTTGTAGTTAACTAATTAATGTGATTTATTAAGGTTTAATGTAATTAAATTTAGTTAAGTAATTAATGAAAATAAATTATTAAGGATCATTAATTAATGTAATTAATGAAGTAATTAAATGGTAAAATACTGTGAATGGTTAAAGATAAATTAATTTATGAAGTTAATTAAAGTTGTAATTACTAGAATGTAATTAAAGGCTAGTTAATCCAAGATGTTAATTAAGATGAAAATTGGAGAATGATTGATTAATTGATTTGTAATTAATTAATGATGTTGTAAGCAGGATTTATAAGATGAAGTAATTAATTTAATTCATTTTAAATTAATTAGAGTTGAGGTAATTAATTTAATTCATTTTAAATTAATTATATATATATGGTGTGATTATTTATCCTTGCTTATGTTTGAATGGATGATATTGTTGCCTTGAATGGTTTGAAATCTCGGATACGAGATAAGTAATGCTGTGTGATATAGACTTTCTATTTCTGATGATATTGTAGATTATCTATTTATGATGATGTTGTGAATTATCTATCTGTGTATATATAGATAACGAATTGAATTGTTTTAACTTTAAAACAACTTGGCCTTAAAAGATACGGTTTGGATTCGATGAGACTGGGATCGGGTTTCCGTATACCAGGATTCTAGGTCTGGAGATCCGAATACCACATCGATCCAAAATAACGTTAGGTCGTGAAATTCAAATGGAGCAAGTGAAGACTCGAGGTATAAGAACTATACGTCAGTATAACTCTGTGGGTGATTCCGTAATGAGTTTGACGAAGATAGTACTTATAGATTCGAGATGGTGATTCAGAATGCAAGGGTTATTGTCGTTAACTCTGAGGGTGATTCCAATACGAGTGTAACGAGATAATGCCTTCGGTTTCGTTTGAACCCGGAACGAACTTGTATGGATTGAATGCTTTCAGAACATCGTCAGGTGGACGATGAGCATTCTAAGAGAAGTGTTCTCTAAAGGTAATCGTAGCCTCAAGCCTCATCAACCGGGAATGGCTAAAACAGGGGAGGTGCAGCAAGGCTTCGTGGGTAGCACCCACTTGAGAGTAGGATATACCCCTGTCTAGATGTCCCTTTATTTTTCGGCTTAGTGGGCAATTGTTGGCCACAACTGCGGGGTTATCTTATTTGGAACTGTTCAGTAAGGAATGGTTCCGGCCTTGTGTTGTAGGGGATTGGGAGTAATCCTCGGTACGGTGATCTAGGCCACGTACTGTGACGGGCGGTACCCCAGTAGCCCTGCCATTTGTTGGAAACCTATTTTCCCTACGAGACCCTACGGTTTTGATTGTAAACCTAGTATGCTGGAATTTAATCATGTAACAATTTCAGCTATTTCTTATTTACTTGAAAACCCTAGACCTATTATAATATCACTGAATTTCCTATCAAATGTTTGGTTAGCGTAAGGTAAAAACATTTCCATGTTTATGTGTGGGATGTCTTACGTGATACCTTTATTTCCAAAGGATTTTCAAAGTTAAGCAACTTTAACCGTTTACTCATACCAGACCCATGTATGACCCGGAGTTTATTTCTGTTTTTCCTAAACTCTCGGGTACCCAAATTTTTACGGGTAGCCAAGGGATTCAGGTTTAGCTTGGACGAATTCTGGAGGAGCAATGGAGCAGGAGGCTTCAGCGTATAGATATATATTGGTTCCGCTGTGTTAGTGTTTATCTGTATTTCTGTTGTGTTGAATCTCTGTGATGTATCGAGTTGTTTCGAGTTGTATTAACTAGACAGGTGTTTATAACTGTCTAGTATGTGTTGTATTATCTGTGTAACTCTGATGTATATGATACTATGTATTGTCTTAAGTGATATATTATATTTTATTCGTTCCGCTGTTGAGATTCTGATGTTGTTTTTTTTCTTCTTCTCTATCTTTTCTATTTTCTCACCCCTTTCTTTCTTAATAATGATGCGATTTTCCGGTAGTGGAAGGTCGGGTCGTTACAAAAACGGTAACATATAAACAAAATTTAAATCCCTTAGTGAATTTTTGGCCCCGTCTAACAAGTGTTGTATATGATCGTTGTATGAATATTCGTTTTTATTGCAAAACGGATATTCATATTCATCTGATACAATATTTGTTGGATTTGTCCCTGTATTGGACAAGTTACAAACACTATAAAGTAATTACGTTTCGTAAATCATATCATTATAAAGGGTTCACAAAATTTCGACGACATTTCCTTTTCGTTCCTTATTTACATGCATATGTGTACGATACAAGGAACACGGGGGAAGTATTGCCGAAATTTTGGGAAATCGTTTATAATGATATGATTTAAGAAATGTAATTACTATTGTGTTTGTAATGGGAAGTAGGATGACCGACTATCACAAAAGGTACAAAAATGTAGACAAAATAGCAAGAAATATAACTTTGTATATAAACGAAAATGGATTATAAAAAACAGTAAAATCTAAATGTGTATCGAATTTGATTAATAATTTTTTTACTATTGATCGTAGGTTTTACAGTAGGAAAAATAGTCAATTATTTTATTAATTGGAGCTGGATGTATCAAAGAAGAGAAATGGGAGGCTCAATAAGTAAACATTTTCTTAACGGGGTAAATGTGTTTGTCGAATTTGGTTTAAGTAGTATGAGACAAATGTATTAGTCGAAGCATTTGAGAGTGTAGAGGAAAACGATATAGAACACGAGACCGATTCTGAATCAGAAAACGACGAGGACTGAGTAATATCCGGTAATTTTTACAATTATTCACGCACACGCATCACATATCATCATCATCATTACATGCACTACAAATTAAAAATGACTTTATTACATGCACCACATATCATCATCATTTTATCTATGTCTATAATTAAAAATGAAACTTTCAACAGGTATTATGTCAGGCTCCAAACGTCGTAGCTCTTCTCGCTCGACCGGCGAGAGTAGTGGTGAGCCTCCGGCTCAACTACTTGTATATTTGCAACCGAAGGCTGATGGAGCGTAAGTATCAAAATTAAAATGATAACAATATAAATTTGTTCATACATATATATACTTGTCTAAAGCTTTGTTTTATATTTAACACAGGAGATTTGATTTGGAGCCCACATGAGTTGTGCTTGGCATTTCCAAGCAATCATATATGAGCGGGATGACAGATTGCTGGTCTAAGTGGAGTAAGATCCCTGACCAAGTCAGGGAGGCCATCTGGCAGGATTTTCTGGTGAGTTTATACCACTTTACTATATGAATAAATATAAATGAACAATTAGTAATATTTTCTCTTTGTACATGGGCAAGTGGACTTGGCGGATCCCGATGTTGCCATGGTTCAGCGCCACTGGAATTCGAAGGTCGCCAAAAATTACAGGAAGGTAATGTCAGCTCTTAAAAATCGGGGAAGAAACCGAACTGGATGGGCGCTTCCGTATGGGATTCTTGGATGAGTTGGTGGGAGACCGACGAGTTCAAGGTAAATCTACCAAATATATAGTTAATTATTTCGCAATTAGTAAATATAATATTCAATTTAAATTGCAGGTGGAGTCGGAGAGGAACTCTGCCAATAGAAGTAGGAATCCTGTAACGCATCGTGGCGGATCCAAGTCTTTTCAGCATCACCGTGAGGACTTGGTAAATTTATCAATTACGAATCTAAACCGTTATTACATTTTGTATATTAATCAGTTCAGTAATTAGCTATGAAAAATTAAAATATATAAATTATTTATTGCAGGAAAGATCGCTTGGACGTCCCGTGTCTATGATTGAGGTATTTACCCGCACCCACGCATCAAGACAAGCAGACAATGCTGGCAATATTACATATCAGTGGGATGATGATGATAAAGCGACGGTTGCATATGTATGCATATTTTAAATCTTATTTTATTAATATCGATAAGTTTAAATCCTATTCTACTAATTTTAATCTGTAATTGTTTTTTATTTTAGGCAAAGTTTCAGGAGGCACGGGCAGAGCTGCTTTCAGAATCGGATCGCAATGAGTTGACGGTAGAGGAGCAAGATAATATTTTCGAGGTTATTATGGATCCGACGCTCTATGACTATGGAAACCAAGCGGTAATCTTATAAACATTGCAATATTATATTTAATAAATTAACCTATAGATACACTATACATATGATGATTTCTACCTGAGTTAAATATAAGGTATACGTGATTTATAAATATTAGATAAGTAAAAAAGGAAAAATATACAAAGATATGTGATTAAAATGGATGAACCAAAAAAATATATAAGAATACTTTTAACACCTATATATTGTATTAAAAAGAATCCATTTCCTTGTGGTATATATTCCAAGAAAAGGGTTCGCTATTTTACATTAGGAACCAAAAACATGAACAAAAAAAATGCACCATTATCATCCTGCACCATTATCATTTAATAAAATATGCATTTCCTTGTGGTATATGCATTGCTTAAGATCACGTCATTTACGTTTCTATATTTTAAAATATGCATTGCTTAAGAAAATGATTATAATACAAATGTGAACATCTCAAATTCTATTTGTAGGTTTGGGCAGCTCAAAAGGCGTGTGACAAAACTGAAATAAAAGAGCTTAGAGCCATGGTTGAGCAGCTGCAAGAGCAGGACCGTCTTCGCACTATACAAATGGAGCAACTGAATCAACGTTTAGCGGAGTATGCGCAGAGGCATGGTTCCTTCCCTTCGTCGTCTGGTGTTTCCGGAGGTGATGATGATGCTTGAGAGGTATAATGATTATTGTCTTTGTGGTTGGTTATTGTATATATTGACTTTGATGTGGTGAGGATTGTGTTTGATGGTTATTGTGTATATATTGACTTTGAGGTGGTGAGGTTTAAGTGTTTGCATTGTATATATTGACTTGAATATGGAGTTGGAGTTGGTGTTGGTGAGGGTTTTGTTGTTTATGTACATATTGACTTGGAGTTTGGTTTGAAAATGTAATATTTGATGTTGATTTTTGGTTGTTTATATTGTTTGTGGTATAATGTGTTGGATATGTGATATATATGTGAAATGGAGTGGAAATGGAATGGAAATAGATATATATTGATTGTGTGTGGCTGGAAGGTTAATGACTTGCTGTTATAAAAAAAATTTCACCCGCCTAATGGTTACATGTTTAACCAGTGTATGTGATGGATTGAGTTACAGCAAATTGAAATACATTATAATGATTTCTGATTTCTGATAACATATAATGGATCGACAATATTAACTTTAAACAAACATAAATAGAGTGCACCCTTATGTGCGATGGTGATGCTGACGGTGTACGTAGTTGTGTGCAAAGAAGGCATTATCTGTTTCGTATGCGACAACTACACCGGTTTAATTCAATTGGAAATGCATTGTCATTCTTTCTTGCCATCAATTCTCTAAACTTATGTTATATTTATGTCAACTAGTTGACGTACTCATTCTGCTATTTATTTGAAGTTCGCAAACGACTCATGTAGTTGGCCATCCGATGTAAACACAGTGCATAATGCGTCAACAACATGGATTGTATGATGTGCATGCATGCATTTTTTATAGTTGTACAATGTTATAAGTGTTACAATATACGTAAATCATGAAATGAATATGCTTTTATGTTGTTTTGTTTAGTCCCACATCGTAGAATAAGTTAAAATCTTAACTTTGAAGCCTTTATATAAAGGAGGGCGTGTAATTTAAATACATGTCTATTTTCAAAAATGATTAATATATCTTCTGCCTCTCTAATGGCTTCTACTTTCTTCATTTTATAACAATAAGCAATAATAACTAAATCTTTCTTGGGTTAATATTGATTTGTTTTCTTCTAAATCTCACGTCTACTGTTTCCTTTATCTATAGTGCTTCACACAACTTGCGAAGTGAGTCTCTCAACACTACAAGAAACACAATGGATTCCAACGGCGGCCAGCCGTTGGTAGACGTTGGAAAAGCCGTTGGTATACATTTCAACGGCGACCAACGTCCACCAACGGAGCCAACGCGCATATACCAACGTCTTCCAACGTTCAATTTGTCCACGTAGTAGAAGATGTTGACCAATTTGGATGTTGGAGAGACGTTGGAAGACGTTGAAAATTCCGATGGAAGACGTTGAAAGACGTTGGAATAAATGTGCCAATAAGCCGTTGGTGGACGTTGGAAATCTGGGTATTTTTTTTAAACAGAACCAACAATGCATGCTTCGAGCCACCTCCGACATCGTATATCTCATAAAAGCTCAATTTCGAGCACATATACAACAGCATATCTCACATATAATCAATCATAATAGTAAATCCAAGTAATAAGCATATATACTAATCAATATACACAATACAAATCAATAAAAACAACAAGAACCATCCAACATCAACATCCAACAAAACATCCAATCCAACATCCAACAAAACATCAACATCCAACTATAACCAAATTACTACGTCAACATCTCAAAAATCACATCCAAACCAACATCCAAAACATCAGAATGTATCAAATCCTCACACTCTTCAAATATACATGTCCATAGCAAAACAAATCAAATCATACCTGAATTCACTCTCCTCCAGAACCACCAGAAGACGGAAACCGGCCGTATTGCTCCGTAAGACGCCTATTCAGCTCCTCCGTCTTGGCTTCGGTGCGGATATTGCGTTCCTCGAGCGCGGGGACATGGGCTCTGAGCTGTGCAATCTCCTCCTTATCTTGAGCCCTCTGATACTCAATATTATCCGTCTTAGCCTGTAAATAAAATTTAAATTATCAGTGTTTAATAACTGTAATTCCTGTTTAATATAATCCATCACAATGTGCAACAGTTGGTTCAGAATAATTATTTTAAAATTTAAGTTAAAGTTATTACCGATTGATTCCCAAAACCATAGCGTCTGCCATGTGCCGCTGGATCCATGACAGACTCAAAAATAGCGTCCTCCTCATCGGCGGTCAACTCATCGCGCCCAGAGCCCTCGAGAATGGAAGTCTGTGCTTGCTGAAACTTTTGATGTTATGCAAAATAAGTTGAATTTAGATAACATTATTTTAATTAACTTATATAAGTGTTAAGTCATTATGTTACTTACATATGCGGACTGCGCTTTGGCATCGTGATCCTAGGAGTATGAAACGGTGCCTGCTTCGTCGACCTGACTCAACGCATGAGTATGCGTGAAAACATCCCAGTAACTCACAGAAGCACCACCACGCTGTCTCTCCTGAAATATGTCCATATACATATTATATATATATATATATATGTTTACGTTATCTACAACTTAGAACTTAAAATCTTTAAATTATTATCGTAATTAATAAATATACCAAGTCCTCTCGTTGATGCTGAAATGACTTGGAACCACCAAGATGTGTGACAGGGTTCTTGCTCCTATTGGCTGAGTTCCTCTCCGACTGCCTCTGTAAATTTAATTTAAAAACAAAAATTGTTTAACACTTCTAGTTAGTATTTGCGTAGAAGAATTTAAATTAAACATATGATAAATTTACCTGAAACTCCTCGTTTCCCCACCATGTCACAAAATCATCCCACACAGCTACGCTCATCCACTGAGGCTTCTTTCCCGCTGTTTTTAAGCTGTTTACTGTTTCCCGGTAGTTCTTTGCGACTTTGCTGCACTAGTGGCGATATACGACTAAAATATAAGCGTCCTGAAGATCCACTTCCGCCTGCACGTTTGACAAAATAAGAATTATACAGCTTTTATATATAATGTAAACATGAATTGATATAACATGATCCTAATATATTAAAGTGACATACCAAAAAATCCTGCCAAATAGTCTCTTTAACATTATCTAGAATCAATGTCCACTTAGGCCAACATTCGGTCATACGACTCATGTACGCCCGTCGAGATATAGATAGAACTACTTGAGTCGGCTCCAAAGAGAAACCACTGTGTTTAAACAGAGAATTATTTTTAATATTTCATGATTACTATATATTTTCAGAATAGATTGTACGAAAATGAAATTTAATTTTGAAATTTAATACTTACCTTTGATCTGCTTTTGGCTTTAGCCACACCACAGGACGCCGTAGCTCCTGTGATGGACCACCGCCACCACCACCGTTCGGACGAGCGTGCCCTCTCTGTGAGGAAGAGGGAGACCCAGAATGTCCACCGGTACGTCTACGTGACGACATACCTATATAATACATGTTACAAACAAACATTATAACAGAAAATAAAATGACTATATGTAAAACATACAGTATGGCGTAACGTAAAAACGAGATGTGATACATATCATATATTAGCATACCATTTCATTTTTAATGAAAACAGGATAATGTTTAATTAAAAATATATAAATTTACCTTCTCAAAATGTAGATAATTGATCAGTCCTCGTCATTTTCGGATTCAGACTCTGTTTCGCACTCTATATTTTGTTCCTCTGTACTCTCAAATGCTTCAATTAATACATTTGATTCATCGTTTAGAGGTCCAAAATCTGTTTGATCTTCGGTTATTATTATTCCTCTATTTTCCTCGATATCTGCTTGGTAAGCTTGTTCTTCTAGAATATTCCGTCCATTAAATGTAAACCTTGCCTTTGTTTTAAAAACAGCCGACCAATCTATTTTATCTCTTCTTAGAGATGGGTAAGAAGCATAATAAACTTGAAGAGCTTGTTTGGCAAGTACAAAAGGATCGTATTTATAATAACGCGAAGTATGTTTTATTTCTATAAGATTATATTTTGGGTGCACGTTGATTCCAGAACCTCGAACGTTGCTGAACCAGTTGCATTTAAACAAAAATAATTCTTCCGCGGGTCGTGTGAAATACGTCAATTGCAAAACCTGGGTTAGCACGCCATAAAAATCATGTATATGATCATTTGGATCATCACTACCTTTAACAAATACACCAGTATTGTTAGTTAATTTTTCGGCACCGTATTCTTTGGTATTAAATTTATATCCACTGACAAAGAATATTGGATAGGTCTTCACTATCCTTTTTGGTCTCATAGCTAAATGTTTCAATCCTTCGTCTACAACACAATTTGTTGTATCAAAAACGTACTTAGAAAACCAAGAAGCGAATTCTTTGCCGATATCGCCGTTAGGATGTTGTGGTTCGTAAATACTGCAATATAATAACAAATGTTGCATTATGATTAAGATACACGTGTGTGCATATATTTTTGTATACACACATGTTGATGATATATATATATATATATATATATATATAAGTAAATTACCTAACAAACGGTGCAACTTCAGCAAAGTTGAGAAGAACATATGTGTGTGCAACATGATAATCTCTATCATCCAACCATACTTCCACACAAGCACCAGCAGGCCGACCTTGTTTTTTAAAAATTGATAAGGTCGTTTGACAATCATCTTGATCAATGCCTTCATCATTATGCGTAGCACTTTCAAATGATATGTTCACATGGTCACTAAAATAATGAGAGAAAAAAAATGAAGCTTCTTCTTCGATGTATGATTTGCAAATCGAACCTTCAACTCGAGCTTTCTGTCTCACTTTTTTTAGATGATTTAAATACCTTTCAAATGGATACATCCATCCATATTGCACAGGCCCTCGAAGACGTGCTTCTAATGGAAGATGAATAGGTAAATGTTCCCTAACATTGAAAAAACCTGGAGGAAATACTTTTTCCATTTTGTAGAGCAATATCGGGATTTCTTCCTCAAGTTTACGTAGACGATCAACTTTTAATGTAGTAGAACAAATCTCTTTATAAAAAAGAGTAAGTTCTGTTACAACAGTCCAAACTTTTACGGGCAACAGTTCTTTAAAAGCGACGGGTAATAAATTTTCCATCATAACATGACAATCATGACTTTTCATCCCGCTAAGTTTATTGTTCTTATAGTCGACACATCTACGAATATTAGAAGATATACCATCCGGGAATCTTAGTCCTTCCACCCATTTTAAAAGTACTTTAACTTGATTATTGTCTAGCTCATAGCAAGCTTTTGGCTTTTTTGTGTCATTTGGCTTTATATGAAGCTCAGGACGATTACATATTACTTCGATATCACGTCTTGATTTCAAATTATCTTTCGTCTTCCCCTTGACATTCAAAATTGTATTAAAAACATTATCAAACACATTTTTCTCATTATGCGTCACGTCAATATTATGACGAATCAGGAGATTTTTCCAATAAGGCAACTCCCAAAATATGCTTTGTTTGCACCAGTTATGAATCGATGATTTACCTTGAATTTCAATTTGTTCTCCGGTTTCATGTATCTTTGGATAATCCTTTACAAGTTCATAAATATCTACGCTTGACCAAACCGTAGGTGGTCTCAAAGTTTCATGTCTATTAGCTGTAAAGTTTTTCTTATCTCTTCTAAAAGGATGATTAATATGAAGAAAACATCGATGACAGTCAAACCATGAAATTTTCTTTCCATGAGGTAAAGAAAATGCTCGTGTATCTTCCATGCAGTACGGACAAGCCAGACGACCAGCCGTACTCCAACCTGAAAGCATTGCATAAGCAGGAAAATCGCTGATTGTCCACATCAAAGAAGCATACATGCGAAAGTTTTTTTTTTGGAAATATCGTATGTTT
This sequence comes from Allium fistulosum, assembly GCA_030737815.1. Taxonomy (NCBI): domain Eukaryota; kingdom Viridiplantae; phylum Streptophyta; class Magnoliopsida; order Asparagales; family Amaryllidaceae; genus Allium; species Allium fistulosum. Next base: position 393,731,247 of record CM060901.1, read on the forward strand.
CTACTCCTTCGTACCACAGTGTTTTTAATTCTTCAATCAAAGGTTGTAAATAAACATCGATTCCTTGTGTTGGATCATTAGGACCAGGGACGACAACTCTGAGAAACATATATGGAGTTTTCATACACATCCATGGAGGTAAATTATAAGGTGTGACAATTATAGGCCATGACGAATATTTAGAACCAAACTGAGAAAATGGTGAAAATCCATCCGTACATAAACCAAGTCGAACATTACGACTCTCGGATGCAAAATCAGGATATTTGTGGTCAAAATGCTTCCATGCTTCCCAATCAGCTGGGTGTGTTAACGTACCTTCTTCCCGTGTTCTAACACTATGCCATCTCATATGTTGTGCGGTTACAGAAGATGCATATAACCTTTGAAGTCTAGGAGTAATTGGTAAATAATGCATACGTTTATACGGGACTTCCTTTCCTTTTTTCTTTCTTGATTTGTACCTTTCTTGATTACATATTTTACAATTTCTAAGGTTGATATCTTCTTTCCAAAACAGCATGCAACCGTTTAGACATGTATCTATTTTATGATACGGTAAACCAAAAGCTGACATCATTTTTTTTACATCATAATGATTTTCACACATTAAATTATTGGGAGGCATATGCCGTTTCGCAGCTTGTACAACAACTATAAATCCAGCTTCTGTGAAGTTGTATTTAGATTTCATCGCAATGTATTCAGCAGTTACTGATAATTGGGTTCCGCTTGTGCAGCCTTCCCAAATGGGTTTCTTTGCGGCATCTAATAAATCATATATTTTTTTGCCCCAATATTTGTTTCTTCTTCAGCATTAACATCGTCATCAATTAATTGAGGAACATGAAACATTGACCGTGCAGCATCTTCAACCATATGTTCTACGAGATTCGTCGTATCAATTTCAGTACACACTGCCTTCTCAGCTTGTACATGAGTAGATGCTAACGGTTCTCCATGATGATCCCAAACCAAATATTTCGGCACGAAACCGTATTGATGCAAATGAACTCTAACCATTTATGGCATCAAATGCTTTAACATTTTGCATTTAGTACATGGACAACGGATTTCTTCGTCGTTTCTGTTATTACTCAAAGCGAAATCAATAAATACGCAAACACCATTATTAAACTGTTCACCTATTGAGCCTCCATTTTTTATCCTTCTTTTTTTGTACATCCAGCTTCGATCAGTAAAATAATTGTCCATTTACCTACGTATATAATTAAAAAGTACGATATAAATTTAAAAAATTGACATTTTATTAAAACAATATTATTGGTGAATTGACACTTTGTCGATGGGTCATCATACCTCCCATTACAAATACAATAACGTAATTAAATCGCGTAAATCATTTCAATTTAAACGATTCAACAAAATTTCGGCAGCACTTCGCTTTAGTTCCCTGAACAGTACACATTTGCGTCTACACGGGGAACATAAAGGAAGCACTATCGAAATTCTATGAACCATTTAAAATGAAATGTTTTACGAGATTTAATTACGTTATTGTGTTCGTAACTTGTCCAATACAGGGACAACTCCAACAAATATTGTATACGGTGAATATAGATGTCCGTTCTGTTAAAAAACGAATATCCACATAACGATCATATACAATACTTATCAGACGGGGCCGAAAGACACTCTAAGGGTTTCATTAATATAAAATATCATTTTTTAAATTTTCTAAAATACATAAACTAATTGTATGCTCACTAACAACTAACGTTTCCAAACAAACCTAAAACTGATTATATGCACATTATTCTATTGTTAACACAAACTTAAATATATATAATCTTGCAATACATAAGTTAATAACATAAATTACGCCTCAATAAACTAGATTATACATACAATAAGGCAATACAAACATTTAATACACTAATTTAACAAATTTAATTAAATATAGGAATTAGGGTTTATACCTTTTCTTGAGAGATTAGGGAGTTAGAGAGGACGAGAGGAAGGCTTGGAGTCGTTGGAGGGGCCGTTGATCGTCGGAGCAGCTTGGGGGGGCGGAATTGGAGGGAAATTGGGAATTTTGGGGGGAAATAGGGGTTCAGCTGAATGGGTGAAGAAGGAGCAGGTTTTTTGTTTTGCTCGCGGTTTTGCAACGTCCTTCAACGGCCGCCAACGGCTGCTTCCAACGTCTACCAACGTCCTGCACTTTTTAACTAATGAATTATACGAGAAAACACTGGACGTTGGAAGCCATTGGTCAAGGACGTTGGAGGTCATTGGAAGGCTCCGTTGGAATACTGTGTGTCTTGTAGTGCAAGCAGCAGTACCAACTGGTATGTACATAATGACTTGAAGTTTGTTTGTTTATCTTCTATTTGTTGCATGAATATCAATCTGGAATCTCCTTTATATAATCTAGGTGAAAACCGGGACCTCGGCTCATAACACGTACAATCTTGGTTCACATGTCATGCAATATGGAAATCTTGATCTAAGTGCAGACAGTGTGTTCATGTATATGGGATCAAATCCTGCCAATGAAAATTTAACTTTCGTGGACAATGTGTTGCCGTTGTCTTCAAAGGCTGTGAATCAGAGGGATGCAGATCTTGTTTACTTCTGGCACAAAGTTAGTTTTCTCTTACCTGTTATTTTTAAGAATCAATCAATTTCGCAACAAAATGGAGATATTATCTCTACCATTGTTGGCATTTTTTTATAATAAAACTTTAACAAAATTTACTGTAAACTTTGTAAAAGACACTTGTGTTTTTGTTGAAATAATGTTTGAAGAATGTAACAACTTAAACTTCTCAAATTAACAATGCCTAACTTGATATTAATAACAGCCCGCCTTAATTTCCAAATGTTCACATACACAAGTATAACCTACTAGTTGTATATTTGAATCATGTAATTTTCTGACGAAGTTATAGTTCCTAAATGAAAATTGGCTTATGACTATTCAAACTGATACCCTTTTTCTCCTATCGTATCAAAAAGTTCAACAGATCACCCGAAGGCTCTTCCAATAAGCTTGATGCTCAGAGACAACTAGTTGATGCAATGGCTTGGGGTCGTTTGGTTTATTTTGTATTTTATGTTTTGAGTTTTTAACGTTAAATACAAAATACGAGAAGAATGAAGGGAGGTCGGAAGGGATGAACAGAAGATTGGAGGGGACCACTAAGTGGATGGAGGAACAACGGAAGGATGAATTGTTGCTCATGCTTCCGTTTTCCTCAAAACACGAAAAATGAAAAAAAGTTGTTTTCTATTTTGTGTGTTAAATTCGTTTTCTAAAATGGTCATTTTTCATAATATACATGCGTTGTTCGTATTTTTGTATGGACGAAAACTCAAAACTAAAAACGGTAAACCAAACATAGCCTTAATTTTTGGGACTGAGAAAGGCATGGAAGTTCTCAAGACTATACGTCCAGAAAGGACAACCATTAGTAGATGACTGGAGCTGCCTTAAGTCCATGGTAAGTGTTTCAATGTTCCAGCTTTTAACTCCTTTATTTCTGTATAACCGATCATGCCAAATGATTTCTGTATTAATAATATATAATTTGATGGTATAAAACGCCGTTGTCATGTTTAATTATACTGAAATAATCATGTTAATTTACAGGTTCGGACATTTGAGACTCATTGTGGATCTCTATCACAGTGTGGGATGAAGCACTTGAGGTCACTAGCGAATATATGTAATGCCGGCGTAAGAAAGGAAACAATGTCCGAGGTTGCTTCCCAAGCTTGTCCGTCTATTCCAAATAACATTTGGAGTTCACTGCACAATGGTTTCAGTGCTTAATTTGTCATCCAAGGACCTTCCCATAATTCTGATTTCATGTAAATATAAACGTATGATGCTTTAGTGCTCTTTCCATGTAAACATGTATATCTATTCGGAAAATAATTTTCTGCCAAAAGTTTTAGATGTAAGTCGAAATGGATTATGGGAATTAGGCTTGTAATATAGTACTATAATGTTTTATCCATGGTGAAATAAAGTTTTGGATAAGTGTAGATCGAAATCCTTATTTGTTATCATTTTTATGTTATTCTATTGTGCTAAATATGAAATTAGAGGTTCAAATGTTATTATCAAACATCAAACTTGACATGGTTAAGTGTGATAAAATATCACGGTTCTTCATATTGGGATATGAAGGGCTGTCTTTGATGATCATGTCCATGTGCTGGTTTTCAGTCCTTGTCAATGGTTACTATTAGGATTAGGTTTGATGACTTTAGGAATTACTATTAGGATGAGGTGCAATTTTATCATTATCCTATTTCGTTTTGGTACAAGAAAATATAATTTTACAACATAAAGAAAACATCATTAAAACACTTTAACAATGCTTTTGACAACATTAATATCCGTAGTCGTAGAAAGATAATTTCTTTTCACAAAATTTGTAGAATTTTTGTCTTGTTGTAAAATACAAGTTAATAATAAATTATGAATATTGTTGAAATTGGTATATAAAATGATAAACATTAGTACATCATTTTTAAATATTGTAAATATATTTCTATTCTGGAATTGTATTGAGATATTGTAAATAACATGGATTTTTTTTAAACTGAAACGAGATTTCGTTTTCCTTTTTTTTTATCTTCCTATTTTTCTCTGTGTGGATTTGAATTGAAAGAATGAAAAGGGGGACGCGACTTAAAAGGTGAAAGGGGCGTACGTGATAGATGGCGTGTTTTAGAAGGCAGAGTATAGGGTGGCTGGGATTTGATTTTGATTTGAAGTTTAAAATTTTTATTTTCAAAAATATCCCGCTTAGCGTATCTTGAAATTCCGAACCCCTATTGAGATGTGCCGCTAGACGTTCCTAATGTTATACTGCTATTCCGAAGTCAATAAAACAAGTTTTGGAGTCTAATTTGATCGTATGTGGAAGATAGCCTTTTAAATCGGCTATTTAAATTAAATTCAATTAAATTATTTCTAGGCGTTTTCAGATCGCTCGACCAAATGGTAAATCCAAACGCTACGAAATTTTTAATCCGATAATAACACACTATTACGGATCCAATGAAATTGGTTTCGTCGAATTCCAAGACCGTACCCCAGATCCTATTTTAACGCATCGATTAAATCGATGATTTCCAAAATTTACGAAATCGCTTGAAATTTCAGTTTAAAAACTAAATAACTAAATCATAATTTCAAATTCAGTATTTAAAACCATTTAAATATTCAAAATTAACCGTCGAAAAATCCGGATCGTTACAGATGTCATATATGATCAATGCTTAAGGACATGTTAAATATAAGCATAATGCATGAAAATAGGCAAAAGGAATATATTTCTACAAATTAACTACCTTACATTCATTGTCCATTGCCACATCATTATTAGTTTTGAATGCTATGACACTAAATTAAGTTGCATATATCTTTGGAGGAAATTATTTATTGTTATTTCTATACTTTTTAATGGAGAATTTGAAAATTGAAACCTCTCGTGAAATAAGAATACCTAAAAAATGATTAAAAAAACTATAGAGAATGTAATTGTTGGATTATGACTTCATATATAACAGTAAAATAATAGAAATCAAAGCAATTAGTTTATACATGATATTATGATTTAATCTAGTCTGATCAAATTTTATACATCAAGACAGTTAGATGACATGAGGACATCAAAGTAATCAGAAAATCAAAATTCAAAAATATAAATTTTGCATTAAAATAGTAAAAGAATTAATTTCATCATTTTTTAATAAATCATGATAGTGCAAAAATTTATCATTAAAGTTGATGTAACGATTTATTAGGTCTTTGAGTTTGTAAATTGATGAAACAAATAGCTATTAATTTACATAATCAATTAAAATAATTATAGCCAGTGGAATATAATGGTGGTCACCTTTACAGTATTATGGAGTAATTACATTTAGTTAAAATTTAGGAAAAAGTGATGCATAGAATTTACGATTCTTCACTCCACAAATTAATAAAATATGTGCAGTGTTAATAGTTAATGTCATTATAATTATTGATTTCGTATATGGTTAGCTTTAAAATAACATAATCATTGAAACAATTATTGTTAATTGAATATGATGGTGGTCTATATTATATGAGTATGGAATAATAATATTTCACATGATTATAGCCATCTTTCTATAAAGATGCAGTTTCCATAACATTGCTTCTATGTAATTATAATTGTTATACAATTTCATAGTAGGCTATTTATTGAAAAACATCTTGTAATAATATTTATTGAAAGAACCAACATATTTTTAATAGTTTATAGCAAAGCTAACATACTAACACATATTTAACATATATAAATTATTCAAAAAACAAGAAATAATTCATATTAATTATCAATAAACCTCCAAGTCTTTCTTAATAATATGTCTAAATGTTACTACCACTGGTTTTATCTCATCAAGAGCAACCAAAAAATTTGCAACTTTAAGTTGTGCTAATAACCTTTAGAAAATTATAATGTTTAGTAATCTTTAAAATAGGTTTAGAAAAAATGAAATGGGCATTTAATGAATGCACCGATGATTGCAAGTTAATAGCATGGAAGTAAATTGAACACAAATGACCCGATAGCTATGTCCATTACAAATAGTATTCCATTGTGTATTCAATGTAATAATACATTTGTCAATAGCTAATACTAAAACAGACATAAATCATTTAGTGACACTGTCCGTTTATGTTATTTAACAAATAATGTTTTATTGTGTTACTTAATGAAATAACATTTATTATCAGTTTCTTGAACACCCAATATCTTTTTATGAAAAAAATAACAATGAACCCAACTAATAATAGGCGAACCTAGCTAGTATCTCTATATAAACTATAACCAAACTAAATAGTAGCTTGAAAGTGCCACTGATGCAAATATAGTAATATTTATTTCTACTCGTTGAAGCATGTTTTAGGAGAAGTGTTATTCATGGTTATTTTATTTACATTACTGTAGGGCATAGTTAAAATGTTAAAACTTGAGAGTCTCATATCAGGATAAAACACCGGTTATTTTAGAACATGTCTATTATCCATTTTTCTAGTTGTATATACATGATTGGACTCCTACTCATTACTATGGGAATTGTTCTAGAATTCCTTCCTAAATATAATTACACAAATTCTCCTAATGGTAAACATGAGAGTTTACAGCAAAATGGAGATGAGAATGACAATCAAGTGCTTCCACAAAAGATGGTTTGGTTTTAAGTTATCATGTATTATGTTTTCCTTTTGTCGTGCAATACAATAGCTTGTTGATTGAATTTAATAAAGTAATGCTTAAATTTTAACATCGTAAAAAATATATATATAAACAAACATTTCTAATCGGCTAAATTACATTATATGATATATAATGGACTCATGAAACTAAAAATCAAAAAATTTCCTAAGATAAATCATAAACGTAGTATTTACGTATAAAACTGTACCTTATCATTAACTTATTATCCCTTCTATGCATATACAGAACTACAGAATGACCTGAAACAAATCATCATCGTGATATTCTAAATCAAAAGCATCATTCCTATGACTCTTTAAAACAGTGGAAAAATTACAAAACAAAGCCAACAGAAATGAAGAAGGCTGTTATATTCACTCACAAAAGTTGGAATAAAAATAAAAAACCAAGAAAAAAATAGCAGTAGTAAGGGAAAAAGGCTCAACCTAATAGTAGTAAGTATGTACACCAGAAAACATGCAAATACCGAAGAATGAAACAATTACGTTAAATTCCAAAGCTGCAAGATGAATACTGAAATTAGATATACAAAAATATAATAATTTAATGAGAAAATAAAACAGCGCTGAAGAAACCTACTCAGTTTTTCATCCCAGTTCGGCTAAAAAGAGAAACATCCTTATATGAATATATGGTTATTAAGGTAGTTGATACTTTAAAAATCACAAAGATTGATTAATCAATTTTCTTCTTATTATCTATATAGAGTATAGATTATAGCGAATATATAAATCTCCAACAATTACGTATCAGCGGTAAACATGGATTACTTCTTATCATTCTCCTACCGATACACTTGAGTTGAACCAAGCTTTCGATTGATGTCTAATAGTACATTTATAAAAACAGAGTGAAATATCATTGCATTGTCATATATTGTGCATCATTTTATTATTGTCCAACTGACATAAAGAGCGTAAATAAATACAGAGCTATTAAAACATCCCAAGTACAATACTGGTAGTGTGCACTCTTTTTTTGAAAATGCATTCATTGGATTATAACAATTAAAAAATGCATAAATGATAATTTTGAATAAAACAAAAAAACAATATTATAGAAATTGCTAAAGGACAATACTTTTATTTATAAAAATATGACAGATGATATAGTGCAAGGAAGAATGCATGAAAATTTATAGTAACATGCTAGAAAACTATGTCATATCCATCAAATTTAAATCAATTTTAATATGATCATCTATGAAACATAAGGTAAAAATTAGTTTTAAAATGTCAGATGCTGAAATAAAATTAACTGATAATATTCTTAGTCATAATTATATACTAAAATAAAATGCAATATAAAATAAGTTGTCTTTAACAGTTTTAATAATGAATGGCTTAATAAAAGAAATCTTTAACTTTGACATGTAACTATGACTTCAAAGTACATCAATAAAATTTCTAATTATGGGAAAATTGTTAGTGCTTTCCTTTAATGTTTCTCACAGTTGTTTTATTTCACTACACAACTCTATATATTCATTTTAATTTCAGATTTATAAGCTCATATTGTAAAGATCTTATTGTTATTCAAATGATGTTTAAATAGGGAGTTGACAATGAACGATTTCATTTTGTACTATAAAAATGCCTATTTTTACTTCAGCTACACTTGCACCCGCCTTACTTAATATAGCAGTAATCGCACAATAAGTGCCTAAAATGGTTATTTGTGTGGTTATAAATAAATACATATTAATTTCGAATAACTAAAGCTATCTTAAAATGGTATAGTCAAGAACTTGAAGGTAAATAGTGCTACTCGAAACAAAATAATAGTACATTCGTTTGAACGCCTCATATTATAATGTCTTATATTTATAGTGCGCATCCATAATATCACTTGGTGGCACTTATTCAAATAATTTTGTTCATTTAGAGGTTTAACGTAATCTAACCAAACAAAATATAAATCACACATTAGTACGGACAAAATTGCTATATTTTTATTGTTAAATCAACAAATCACAAAAGAATGCACTCAGAAACACCTAATGCCTTACAAATTCTTTTTTCTTAAGAAAATGTAAATCTCTATGTCGATTCTTATAATACTTAGATTAGCACTACAAGGATAATTCTGCTTAGCGTCGGCCTATAGCCGACTACAGCCGACTCCGGCCGTCTCGAGTCGTCGCTAAAGGTCAACGCTAAATAGGTCGTTGCTAAGTGAAATGGTGACGGCAAAGGGGACGGGTCCGTCCCCTAATTTAGCGTCGGCTAGCCGACTCCGGCCGACGCTAAACATAGTCCACTTGTAAAAAAAATAAGTGACCAATAGGCCGATGCTAGCCGACTCTAATCTGGGTAAATTTTTTCTGTATTTCCAATACCTCTTTTTGCCATCCATCCACACAATCATATATATTCCACAAATATACTTCACCAAACAACAATATACATCAAAAATATGTCCAACTAAGAACCACAAAACATCAATATACATCTCCAAACGTCCATACATCTTCAAACGTTCATCATCACAAATATCCATAATATTTACAAAATTCAACCAAAAGTTCATCAAAAAACATATATAAAAACATGCTACCACTCACCCCAACCATCATCAACGCCAGATCCCTGTGATGGCGGCATATTCGTCCTGTGCTCTACCAAGTAAGCAGCAATCGCCTCGCCTGGTTGCTGCTTCAATCCAGTCTTCCTCCAACCGTTCAACTCGGCGACTTGTGCTTGCAGGGCCGCTATTGTTTCTTCAACCTGTTGCTTATTGTAAGCGGCTTGCGTCGCGGCATGTATATTAATAAATTCATACTTATAGTTTATACGTAATATTCAATAAAATTTATAAACTGGCTAATGAATTAATTAAATTCAACAAATATTACCGCTTGATTGTCATATCCATACTGTCTATTTCTGGGCGGCGGGTCGGTAATACGAGCGAATATCCTGTCTGTCTCCTCAACGGTCAACTGCTCCCTGTCAAACTCTGCAAGCACGCGAGCAATCTCCTGATCGCATCTCCTGTGTTTAGAAATATAATTTTGAGAAGATGAATATTCAATTTAATGTACTGTTAAATAAGAGGAAAATTTTATAGTCTTTATACCCGGATATTCGCTGATTTGGCGTCTGACCAATCATATGTTACGTTGCCATATTCATCTGTATTCTCGACGGCGTGTGTTCGGGTGAAGACGTCCAAATGAGACGGTGCAACACCACCTCTCTCCCTCGTCTGAAATTAAATATGATTAAAGAATGTATATAAGTAAATTACAAATAACAATTTTTATATTTACCATTTCTTCTCTATATTGCTGAAAAGACTTGGATCCACCCCGGTATGTTGCAGGATTTCTAAGCCTGTTTGCGGAGTTCCTCGATGCTACCGCCTGTATAATTTAACTATTATATAAATATTTAAACGAATTATAATTATAGACATATGAAAGTAGAATATTTACCTTCATGTCTTCGCTTTCCCAATATTGCAGAAACCGCGCATACAGATTTTCACTCATCCAGTTTGGCTTTTTACCGGCCTCTTTTATCTTGGAGAGCGTACCTCTATAGTTTTTCCTCATCTTCCTCTCCCAGTGCGTCCTGAACGTCCCGAGATCTTCGGGATCCACAATAAAGGACGCCTGCACGTTGAAATTTAAATGAATTATATAAATTGCATATTAATTTTCAAAGATCAAATATGTCAATCTCAAATTAATTAGAATTTTATACTTACCTGGAGGTCAGCCCATATGGCATCTCTGATATAAAAGTGGGATACTATCCCAGTGCTCCCACAAGTCCGTCATCCTACTACGGTAGCTGTTTCGAGACACAGCTAGAATGGGATCGGATGGCTGTAAATCAAAACCCCTGAATACATTTTGATATTGTCAGTTACTAAATCGTAAATATACTAGTAGCATGCACTAAATAATATAATGAAGTTGCAGTAAATTAAATACTTACCCTCCATCGGTCTTCGGCACTAAGTATGCTCTCTGGCGATTATCGGCCATACCACTACTACCCTCGCCATGATCAGGGCCTCGTGAACCTTGGGACCGCCTGCTGTGTGACATAATATCTGCTAGAACATGCATATATATATATATCATTTCATATAATGAAAAAACATATATCATTTCATAATTAGAAAACATGTCTGATTAATAATCACATACACATAGCTCACAACAGAATAATAAAAGAATAATACAACAAATGATACGAATTTTCATTACATTAACATAGGTTCTAAAATTGACATAATACAACAAACGATACAAATTTCCATCTTATATACATTACATCATCACTAATTAATAATCAATCTTTGTCGTTTTCTTATTCTGACTCGGACTCGCACTCTATATCGTCATTTCCCTCTAAAGTCTCAAATGCTTCTATTAGAATATTTGATTCATCGTTCAAAGGCCCTATATCAGCATGATCATTAGTTATTATTAATTCATTATTTGGCTCAAGATCTGCTTGATAAGCTGCTTCATTTGGAATATTATTTCTGTCAAGTGTAAATCTTGCCTTTGTTTTAAAAATAGCTGACCAGCCTGCTTTATCTCATTTTAGTGATGGATAGGGAGCAAAATAAACCTGTAATGCTTGTTTGGCTAACACGAAAGGATCATACTTTGAGTAATGTGATTTATGGTTTATTTCAATAAGTTTATAGTCTTTGTGCACGTTGATACCAAAGCCTGGAACATTGCTAAACCAACTACATCTGAATAAAAATACTTTTTCTGCAGATTGGATAGAATATGTCAATTCCAAAACCTGTGTTAAGACGCCGTAAAAATCTTTTATATGTTCATCTGGATCATCAGTCCCTTTGACAAATACACTGCTGTTATAAGTCATTTTTTCAGCACCGTATTCTTTGGTGTTGAATTTAAATCCATTCACGAAGAATATTGGATAAGTGTTGACATTTCTTTTTGGTCCTATCGCAAGACGTTTCAATCCTTCATCACCGATACAATTTCTTTGATCATAAACGTATTTCGTAAACCAGTTAGCAAATTCTTTGCTGAGATCGCCAAGTGGATGTTCTGATTCGTAAATACTGCAAATAAATGTATACGTACGTTAAGTCCAAAATCAATTTAAATTGGGTAACTCGTAAATAATGAAAATATGTACTATTATAGAGAATTATCATTCAATATTTACCTAATAAATGGCGCAACTTCAGCACAATTAAGAAGAACGTATGTGTGTGCTATATGATAATCGCTATCGTCTAACCATATTTCCACACATTTTCCAGCAGCTCGGCCATTCTGTCTAAAAATAGAAAACATTGATTCAGAACAATCTTGTTCAACGGCTTCATCATTACGCGAAACACTTGCAAATGATAAGTTCACATGGTCACTGAAATAGTGAGAGAAAAAGAATGAAGCTTCTTCTTCGATATATGATTTGCAAATCGAACCTTCAACTCGTGCTTTTTGTCTAACTTTTTTCTTGAGATGATTCAAGTACCTATTACAAAATTTATTCGATTAAAATTTACTTACATCAAATTCAAATTTAAATTATTATTTCAAATATTCATAATTACCTCTCAAATGGATACATCCATCCATATTGTACAGGACCTCGAAGAAGTACTTCATATGGAAGATGAACAATTAAATGCTCCATTACATTAAATAATCCTGGAGGAAATATTTTCTCAAGTTTGTAGAGCAGTATAGGGATGTCATTTTCAAGTTTACGAATACGCTCAACTTTTAACGTGGTGGAACAAAGCTCTTTATAAAACAGACTTAATTCTGTTATACCACTCCACACTTTTACGGGCAATAGTTCTTTGAAAACAACGGGTAAGAAATTTTCCATCATGACATGGCAATCGTGACTTTTCATCCCACTCAATTTATTGTTTTTTAAGTCAACACATCTACGGAGATTTGAAGAAATCCCATCAGGACATCTCAGCCCTTCAATCCACTTCAACACAAGTTTTACTTGATTGTTGTCTAGCTCATAGCATGCTTTGGGTTTGTTTTACTGTCATTGGGGTTTATATGAAGTTCGGGACGTTTACAATATTGTTCTATATCACGTCTTGAATTGAGATCGTCCTTAGTTTTACCCTTGACATTCAAAACTGTATTAAACACATTATCAAACACATTTTTCTCATTGTGCATCACATAAATATTATGTCGTAGTAAGAGATGCTTCCAATAAGGTAACTCCCAAAATATACTTTGTTTGCACCAATTATGCCAGTTCGATTTACCTGGAATTTCAGTCTGTACTCCAGTTTCATGTATCTTCGGATATTCTTTAACTAGTTCATATAATTCTTCACCTGATAAAGTCGTTGGCCGTTGTCTGTTCTCTGCTCTATTTACTACAAAGTTTTTCTTATCTCTTCTAAAAGTATGATTAACATGGAGAAAACATCGATGACAATCAAACCATGAAATTTTCCTTCCATGCGGTAATGAAAATGCCCATGTATCTTTCATGCAGCAAGGACAAGCCAGACGACCGGCCGTACTCCAGCCTGAAAGCATTACGTAAGCTGGAAAATCACTAATAGTCCATAACAAAGATGCAAACATACGAAAATTCTTTTTTTTGACTCGTCGTATGTATCCACCCCTTCATACCATAATGTTTTCAACTCTTCGATCAATGGTTGTAGATAAACATTGATTCCTTGTGTCGGATCATCAGGACCAGGGACGACAATTGTAAGAAACATATATGGAGTTTTCATACACATCCACGGAGGTAAATTATAAGTTGTAACGATAATAGGCTAAGACGAATATTTACTACCAAATTGAGAGAATGGTGAAAATCCATCTGTACATAAACCAAGTCTCACATTACGACTCTCTGCGGCAAACGCAGGATTAGTCTTATCGAAATGTTTTCATGCTTCTCCGTCCGATGGATGTATCAAAGTCCCATCTTCCTACGTTCTCACACCGTGCCATCTCATATGTGATGCTGTCGCAGACGACGTATATAACCTTTGAAGTCTGGGAGTGATGGGTAAATAATGCATTCTCTTGTATGGAACTTCCTTTCCTCTTTTTTTCTTGGTTTGTATCTTTCCTCATTACATATTTTTCATTTCTTAAGATTAATGTCATCTTTCCAATACAACATACAACCTTTTATACATGTATCTATCTTCTGGTAGGGCAAACCAAAAGCAGGCATTAGTTTTTTCACTTTATAATGACTATCGCACATCAGATTATTCGGTGGCATATGTCGTTTTGCAGCTTGTACAACTGCTGTAAATCCAGCTTCTGTAAAATTGAATTTTGATTTCATAGTAATGTATTCGGCAGTAACTGACAATTCTGTTCCGCTACTACAACCTTCCCAAAAAGTCTTTTCGCAGAATCCAGTAAATCATAAATTCTTTTCACCCCCTCGATCGGTTCTTCTTCGACATTTACATCATTAACTTGAACAGTAGGGAACATTGACCGTGCTGCATCTTCCACCATATCTACTATTGGATTCGTCGTAACATTATTGTTATTCACCTCAATCTCGGGCACTATAGAATTAGATGCACCAATTTTTTCTCCATGACGATCCCAGAAATAATAGTTTGGCCCAAAACCGAATTTACACAAATGTACAATAACTAAATCTGATTCCCGATAATGCAAATGTCGACATTTACGACACAGACAACGAATTTGTGTGTCACCTTCTTCATTATTAGCTTTAGCGAATTTAACAAATTCATGTACGTCATCCTTAAAATGTTTTTTCGTTGAACCTTTCGTTCCTGTTCGACTTTCATACATCCAGGTACGGTCGAGAAGATAGTTGAACATTTTTCCTAATTTAAAAACATATATATATTAGAAATTTCGACAGCATTTCTTTTTCTATTCCTATACGCATATAAACTTTACATCTGAAGTTTTATGTGATTATTATCGTATTTTCTAATATACCAAAGCCTTTTGGGACTAAAGGCTTTGTTGCTGTCTTACTTTCGTTTAAATTATTTATATTAACTAGAGATAGACTAAAATACCTACACCCAATTATTCCCAATTCACACTTTCACACTTTCACACTTTCAAATTCCCAATTCCCAATTCACACTTTCAAATTCTAAATACCTACACCCCAATTATTCTCAATTCACACTTTCAAATTCAACGATTTCATACTAATTAAAAATAACCTAATACACTAAATTAGCAATGCCTACACCCAATTATCATCACAATAATGTACATTTAAACCTAATTAAACAATTTAATTCGAAATTAGGGTTTAGAAAATTATCAAATTCAAGAAGAAGAAGAGATTCCGGCGAGTTCTAGGCTTCTACGGCGACAACGACGGAGGGTGACGGCTGGAGAGGGTCGGAATCGGTGATGGGGAAGAGAAAAAATTGGTTTTTTTGGGAGCAAAGAAAGTGAGGAAGAAGGGTTCGGTTGAAACCTGTATACGCGACATGGCGTCGGTTGGCGTCGGCTAGCATCGGCCTTATATTTTTTTTAAATTCTTTTTTTTACAACTATTTCGTTAAAAAAAACACTACTGCATTATAAAATAAAATAAAATTGACATTTATTATTATTATTATTGACCCAATGACGGGTCGTGATAGTTTAGATTGGTATTTTCGATGATATATGTTCGTATAATTCGAAAAGTTATCGTTGTTGAAAATCTAACTCGCACGACCAATCGATGCAACTTTTAGTCGATCCTCTATACAAATTCGATAAAGGTGGTTATATGTAACATTTTAAAGAATTAAAATAATTTTTTAAACCGTTGAGTAATCAATTATGAATTTTTAAATGTATTTGGTATAATAAAATTATATAAAATAAATTATGTGGCGTAAAAATAAATTCTTTGTATTTTATGTCGATCTAAGGTATTTTGGAGATGTTTCCAGAATATGGTTAATAATAAACGAATCTGGGGTGTCGATCTTGAATTTCAAATTTATGACCGTTCGTGGACTTTCGGACAAAAAACCTTTGTTCGACGGCCGAACGACCTTCAAACGAGACCAAATTTGAACCAGCGATGCTTTGTAGTGTTCTAATCGAATCGGTACGGTTGGATTCGCAAAAAAATCATCGAAAATAAAATTATCCCAGAACTATGTCATTTTGTAGGAATTAGCTATAACACTTATATTATAAGTGTTATAGCTAACTCCTAGACAATGACATATTTCTTGGATAATTTTGTAGGCGATGATTTTTTTGCAAATCCATCTATACAGATTCGATTAAAACACTACAAAGCATCACTGGTTCAAATTTGGTCTCGTTTGAAAGTCGTTCGGCCTTCGAACGAAGGGTTTTTTGTTTGAAAGTCCACGAACGGCCATAAATTTGAAATTCAAGATCGACACCCCAGATTCGTGTATTTTTTAACCATATTCTGGAAACATCTCCAAAACATCTTAGATCGACATAAGATCCAAAGAATTTATTTTTACGCCGCATAATTTATTTTATATAATTTTATCATACCAAATACATTTAAAAATTCATAATTGATTACCCAACGATTTAAAAAATTATTTTAATTCTTTAAAATGTTACATATAACCACCTTTATCGAATTTGTATAGTGGATCGACTAAAAGTTGCATCGATTGGTCGTGCGAGTTAGATTTTCAACAACGATAAATTTTCGAATTACACGAACATATATCATCGAAAATACCAATCTAACCTAACACGACCCGTCATTGGCTGAATATTAATAATCATACATGTCAATTTTAATTTTTTGGCCATTTTAGTAATGTTTTCATTTTTTCAAATGAAATAGGTGTATATAAGAAGTAGATTGAGAAATAATTAAATAGCCGACGCTAGCCATCTCTATCCGTTACAGGCCGACACCAGCCGACGCAAAGTTCAATAAAATATTATGCCGTCCCCAGCCTACTCCAAAAAAGAGACGAAGCCGACTCCGGCCGACTTCATGCTCCGTCCCCATTTTAAAGTATTCTAGTTGTGTAGTTATAACTTCAGAACTTCCACAATTGTTATTCAACATACGTGTATGAAGATAACTACTTTTTTCTTTATTCGCTACATATAGTTATCTCTTATGATCACAGTAAGAAGACATTAAAATAAACCTTACTTGCTATGTAGCAGTTGAGCTCAAAATGCACTTTGTTATAGGTTATCCATTTTATTGTTAAGGTTTTCCATTTTTGTTGAAATTATAATTGAAAATAAATTCAAAGAACATATCCCAAATCATTCGCTTTGTCTTCCAATCAACTATGAGAATAAAATATTAATAATCTATATAGTTACTTGTAGAAAAAACAATGAAGTAACCTTAATTAGAGCAATCTCAAATCATCTAACAAATCTGACTGTTCCAGCCAAATCTCAATTCATCATGCTTTAAATATTAAACTAATCCAAATTATCATCAAATCCTAAATATGGATAACATAATAAATAAAAAAATAGTAAGGAATGATAGCGATACCTGAAATATAGACGAAGAAATCCGATGAAGCAACTACGTTTGTTTCGAAGATTAAGAAGGTAAAGCAAACAATGAAGTCATAAGCAAATCGAACAAATCAAAGAGTTAAATCAGGTTTGAAATCGAAAACAACAGATCCAAAGAATTGAAAATTACCTGAATAATTAGGGGATTGGAGGAGAAATACGCAAACATGAAAGTTAAGGTGGAAGTTTTCACACTGGCAAAGAAGGAGAGAAGCAATCATTGATTTCCACAGCGATCGATATTCATCTTCATTATTTTGTGAGTAAGGGCTTTATGGAATGGGCAGGAAGTAACTTACGTTTTTTCTAATTAAACGTGAGTGAGTTTGGGCACAAATAGAAATAATAAACAAAATAAAAAACGTGACTGTTCATTTCATAAAATACTTAAAGAGCTTGTGGGTTCTTGAAATCTAACTCGGTAATAATAGTATAGTATAGATTTAAGTGGGAGTTCATTAGTCAAAGTCTCACCTGATTTCGAGTTAGTACGAAGCAGTCTGGAAAAAAAAATAGCGGTTTTTGCTTAGACGAAGTTCAAATATCGAGATGTAGCCCGTTATTTTTTAAGTACAACCGTTTGTCACCATGGAGAACTACAGTATGATTTCACAACATGAAATATCTAAGTAAATAAATTCAAATTTTCAAGATTTTTATTTTTGAAATAAAGGTTTTTTTCGTATCCGCATCATCAGTAATAGAAATAAAGGTTTTTTACTATTATAAAAAGTAAAAAGGAACTTTTGAGTAAAAAAGATGAACGTAACTTAAACTTTATGCGAAAGATCTGGGCAACCGAACTTTAAAAGGCTTGCAGCAAATTAGTGTGCCAATTCCTGTACGCAAAAACTTGTGAATTAGTTTTATGCAACGTACTCTTAACGAATGACAAACTAACGGATTGATTATTTTTTAGTACGAAGTGACATGAATGACGACGTATTGTCTGAATTATGCAACGTTATGATTATATTATAGCTTAAAATGATTTTCATACGAATCATGCTCACAACTTGATTGTGTATTGTTTTATACATGATAAAGGTTACATGTAGAACTATCAATAACAATAACTCTTTAGGCATGAAAAAAACCTTAAATCAGTCTCTCTTTTTTTCTTCAATTCACAATTGAATTATTTATGTTTCTCAATGTTATCTTAACTCATGCATGCATTTTATGAGCCAAACCTTAAGATCGTAGGTCCTTATTTACTTATTTAGTGTTTAGCAAGAGTCCACTCTTAGCTTTAATATAATGCGGATGTATCATTACGACAGCTGAACAAGAACATGTTCAGTTAAAAGTGCAATATTATTAGCGTGGGAAAATATTGTTTGTCTAAATATATTTTAAAACATGGATTCATAAAGTAATAGTAGATATCCACATTTCAATGCATGACCGAGTAAAATGATCATGCATTGACGAAATAACGTTGGGTTTTAATTTGTACAATTTTGTCCAACGAGCATTTGGTTTAAATACAATAGAGAACAGTAAATCTCGAAAGCCACTAGTCTAATGGTAACATGTTTAGACAGTGCATGTATGTTTTGGTTCGCGATCTTAAGTCACATCAATTTCCAAAATAAAATAAACTGAAGTGCATCAAATTGAACTATGTAACTCGAGTGCAGCTGTACAAGCGGACGCTGATGTAATTAACAATGACAATATAGCTGTGTGCAAAGAAGGCATTATCTGTTTTTTTTTTTTTTTTTAAGAAAGGAAATATATAAATAAACAAAAGGAGGATATAGCCTTCCTCCGGAGGCTCACAGCAGTAGGCGAAGTTTGTGGAACACAAACCTCCCTAGAAAAACTAAAAAGACAAGAGAAAATAGACGAATAAAAATAA
Source organism: Allium fistulosum (assembly GCA_030737815.1). Taxonomy (NCBI): domain Eukaryota; kingdom Viridiplantae; phylum Streptophyta; class Magnoliopsida; order Asparagales; family Amaryllidaceae; genus Allium; species Allium fistulosum. The sequence continues at coordinate 393,750,871 of CM060901.1, forward strand.
CAGCTCAAATCCACCGGACAGGCAAGAAGCTAAGACGAAGTCCATGGAGCAAAAGAAGTGTCGAAACCCGCTCGCCCACTCTCCCGCCTCACCCAGAAGGTGAAGTCCAGACCACCCAACAACCACCAGCAACCAACTAGCCAAATGTGCCGCCAAGCGGAGTCCGCAGCAAAAAGATAGACAGATCCTAGACCTCCGTCTTCCTGTCCACACCATCGAGCTCCGGCAAGGCCACCGCCCGAAGGTGAAGACAGAAAAAAGTGATAGAAGATCACCGAAAAGGGAGCAGTAGTCCATAATCACAGAAGCCGACGAAGGAGAGCCAAGCGCTCAAGCCATAAGAAACCAGAACTCCGCAGCGAATCCGTCCTAAGGAGAAGCGCAACTGGGTGGCAGCAGAAGCACCTGAAACTAAAAAAAACAAGCAGCCGAATTAAACAAAAAGGGGGGGGGATGGGATAGGAGCGGAGAGGGGTTGGCACCTCCCCAGGACAGAGGCCTAACCAACGCCTAGTCTAGTGGCGATAGAAGAGCAAGAAAGCGACAGAATTCCAACCAGTCGCCTAGACCGATGGCTTAAAGGACCCCTGAAAGGTCTACCCCGGAAGGCCAGGAATACGTCATTCCTCACCCGAAGAATAATAGATTGAGGATCCATCGAAATGCTGTCGTAAGTAGCCTTATTCCGCGCACACCAGACGTGCCAGTAGATGAGACAAGGGATTAATCGGAAAACGATAGATCGAAGGGATTTCCCTGTGTTTCCATTCCACCACGAATTGAGGGTTGTAAGAGGAGAAATGGCCGGAACGCGAACACCAACAAGGTTACCAAAATAATTCCAGCAAGCTCTTGCGGTGAAACCGGCAAAAAACAAATGGGTCAGAGATTCTGAATCCCCGTTTCCGCAGCATCTACAGTGGGAAACAGAAGGGATGCCGATCTTCTGCAGATTCTCGTCCAATGATAACCCATCATGTAGCAAGCGCCACATAAATAGGGAAACCTTTGGGGGAATGCGAGAATCCCAAATGAAGGAGAATTCATTGCGAATAGGAAAAGGAGTTCTGATGGAGGACCAGGCTTTCTGAATGGAAAACAAAGCTCCATCCCAACCTGACAACCCACCATGAGAATCAGCTAAAAGCTTCACGGACTGCATGTGCTTCCAGGTCTCGCTAGAATAAGTGGGAGTGCCCGAAAAATTCGAGCTCGCAAGTCTGTGGTACTTAGCGTGGAGGAAAGACGCCCATAAGGAGTTGTTGGCGCCGAATCTGTTCCACAACTTACAAGCAAAAGCCGAACAAAGGTCTCTTGGATTACGAAGACCCAAGCCGCCTTCATTTTTGGGTCGACAAATCAAATCCCAAGAAACCCAGTGGTGACGACGGCCATTGTCCTTGTTTCCCCAGAAAAAAGACGAGGCCAAAGACCGATAAGAACGGAAAAAAGAAGAGGTAGGGGTCATAGTCGCAAAAATATGAGTTCCCATCGAATCTAAAACGGATTTGATAAGAACAAGTCTGCCTGCTTGGGACAGAAAAGTCGAGTTCCATCTTAAAATTTTCCCCCGAATTTTGTCTGTCAAGGGGTCGAAAACCGCGTTAAGTTTCCTTCCCCGGAACAGAATAATCCCAAGATAGGGAAGAGGAAGGGAAGTTCTTTTAAACCCGGAGGTAGTCTCGATCCAGCAGGCACGAGAAAGAGACATGTCCTTCGAGTGGACAAAGCAGCACTTGGATGGATTAACGAGTTGGCCCGAAGACCTCTCGTATTGATGGAGGAACCTTAAAAGCCTCCTAACAGAGGAACGGCTGCCATTGGAGAAAATGACAATGTCGTCTGCAAAAGATAAAGACGAAATTAGGGGGCAACCCCTAGGGATCCCGAATCGTTGGATCTGACCGTAAACTGTTAAGGATTGGAGGCCGCGAATAAAGGACTCGGCTGCAATAACAAAAAGAGTAGGCGAAAGAGGGTCGCCCTGACGTAAGCCCCTCCCAGCCTTGAAATACCCATGGGCCGAGCCGTTAATGAGGACAGAGAACCAGCAGTTGGAGATTAGCCTCCAAACCAGATCAATAAGAGTCTCCGGAAAGCCGAAAGTTCTCAACACCTTGATAACGAAGAACCAGGACATGCGGTCGTAGGCCTTTGCCATGTCCAGTTTGAAGACAACATTAGATCCCCAAACTTTCTGATCAATTTGGGAGATCAGCTCCTGGGCGAGAAGGACATTGTCAGAGATAAGTCGCCCTTTAACAAAGCCTGCTTGAGAAGGAGAAATGATGCGTTCAAGGAAAGGAGCCAAGCGAGATGCCAGGATTTTAGAAATAACCTTATTAGAGAAGTTGCACAGACTAATAGGCCGAAAATCTGCACAAGTCTTCGGGCTGTCACACTTCGGAATAAGAATAAGGTTGGTGGAAGTCCATCCAGCAGGAAGGTTTCCCCCAGCGAAGAAGGATTGGATGGCAAGACAGAAATCAGCCTGGATAATAGGCCAGGAACATCTATAAAAGACACCGTTGAAACCGTCAGGGCCACTGGCACTATCCTTGCTAAGAGCGAAGACGCAAGCGCGGATCTCCTCCGAGGATGGGATATCCGCAATCATGGTGCCTTCCGAAGGGAGGACCAAAGGTGGGATGAAAGCTAAGAGGGCCGGATCGGACACCGAAACCGAGGGAGTGCCCAGAAAAGATTGGAAATGAGAGAGAATAATGTCCTTGACTTCCTCCGACGAAGAAGCCGAAGAGCGATCGGGACGCAAAATCTCGCGAATAGCTAAACGATTATTCTTCTTACGAATAGAAGAGTGGAAGAATTTGGAGTTCGCATCTCCGACAACTACCCATTTGACCCTCGCCTTTTGACGGAGGTAGTCATTCTCAACACGCAATTCCGAAGAGAAGGCAGTTTGGGCAATAACCCACGCCTCCTTGTTGTCAGCCGAAGGATGCTCGTCAAGCAAGGATTCAGCGACGATAAGCGCCTCCTCTGCCCTACGAACACGATCGAAGATGTTCTTGAAAACTGCAACATTCCAAACCTTAAGGCTAGCCTTAAGACGCAAGAGCTTTCTCCCGAAAACAGCACAGGGGGAAGCAGAAATAGGAATACTCCAAGAGTCAGCTACCACCTGAAGGAAGGAGTGGTGGGATTTCCACATGCTTTGAAATCTAAAAGAGGAGGGCCCAGACAACGCCAGAGGAGAGCAGCGAACAATCAAGGGGGCATGGTCCGAAAAGGAGCGGTGGAGATGGGCGATAGAGAAGGAAAAAGGAAGACGAAACCATTCCTCCGAACCGAAAACGCAGTCAAGTCTAGAAAGGATACGGTTCGGTCCCGCTTGGTTGTTAGACCAGGTGAATGCAGAGCCGACAAAAGGGAGCTCAGCAAGGCCAGAGGAGGCAATGAAAGAGGTGAAATCGGCCATTGCCCCTCTGTTGATGGCCGCTCCGCCCCGTATGCGACAACCACACCGGCTTAATTCAATTGGAAATGTGTTGTCATTCTTTCTTGCCATCAATTCTCTAAACTTATGTTATATTTATGTCAACTGGTTGACGTACTCATTCTGATATTTCTTTGAAGTTCCCAAACGACTCATGTAGTTGGCCATCCGATGGAAACACAGTGCATAATGCGTCAACAACATGGATTGTATGATGTGCATGCATGCATTTTTTATAGCTGTACAATGTTATAAGCAATATAACTTGTTTTTACGGATTTTAAAAAAGATCCATAATATTAGTTTATTCTACATTCCAAATTAGGAATTACAAACAAGCTCCAGATAGAAATGCAAATATTTACATTATACAGTGCAGTTCTAACTGTATATTTTTGTAAATGAAAATTTACGATCTAATTTTCAAGTGCATTCTATATTTTAAATATTTACAGCCCACATTGCAACTATTTATTTTATAAATATATCTGTTATACCCGTTCTTACCATGAACTACAATAAAGAAAAGTGAGATAGAGCGAAAGACGAACCGACTTAGAACCATGACACCTAACCTGATCCTAGCCCTACAATCAAGGATTGTGAGAAGAAACCAATACTTCGCGTTCCGGAATAGGGGCGCGCCATCAAAACCTTACCAACTGCACCAGACGTACTAAGGTAACCAAACTTCTGAAGATTAAACTATGCCAGCGCCTACAGGAAGTAGGGGTGGGCATAAACCGCACCGCTATACGGAAACCGTCCGCACCGAACCGTAAAAACGGTGTGGAAACCCGCACAGAATCTTCTAACCAAAGCAAATACTCCAAACCGGACCGACCCACATCGATACAGTTTGGTTGCGGTTTGGATGATTGAACCAACCATATTAAACCGGACCGAACCGAATATTTACACTAGTAATCTTATGATAAAAATATAAGCAACTTCTATCTTATTTTAAATTCTAACGATGTATATTCAATTTTTAGCGTATGTTATTATATTAATAATATTCGCTATCATAAAGGAAGAAGTTATAGTTTTGTATAATATTTTTCATCTCATTTTTTTTGGATAAATGCTAATTATAATCTTATTCTAGTCATTTTCTTTGATGATTATGCTTTGATTAATGTTGATGTTTGGTTAATCTACCAAAAAATATCCCTTGTAGCTAAATGTCAAATTGAAATATTCCTACAGTTAAGAACTAATCTTTCATTTCAGTATAACATTATGTGTTTTAACCTTTAAGTGTAAAAGTTTCACACAGTTGCCTTCGTAAATTGATTGTTGATGGAAGTAATTCTCTTATTTCATATTTAATCCGGATTCAAACCAGACCGAACCAAAACCGAACCGTAGTACATTCAAACCGAACCGAAACAGAACCGTTTAAAAGATTAGGTAGTGTTTGGTTTAAAAACGAATTTTGTTTTTTCGGTTTTCAATATGTATGTTAAATATGAAAAGAATGGAGGGACGACGAAGGGGATGAAAGATGAGAGGACGAAGAGGATGGAGGGACGACGGAAGAATGGATTGTTTCACGTGCTTGTGTTATTTCTTAAAACATGGAAAATAAAAAAAGTTGTTTTCTATTTTGTATGTTAACTTCGTTTTCTAAATTGGTCAATTTCGGCAATATACATGCGTTGTGTGTATTTTTGTATGAACGAAAACTCAAAACTAAAAGCAATAAACCAAACACTACCTTAGTGTAATGGTTTGTATTTTTGATTAACCGTTTAATGCGATGCAGAAGCGGTTTGGACTTCAAACTGCACCAAACCGACCCGCGTCCACCCCTAGCAGGAAGCACATACCGACGGTAACTTAGACAGTACCACTCTGAACCAAGAACACTTCAAAAGGAACTGTATACAGAGCCACTCGGAGTACGCTTCAATGCAAAACCGACCCTATAGGCAAACGAAAAAGTATGAAGTACCTTCTCTGTCCTTAACAATCCATGCAAACTCGTACAAAGGGCGACTCAAACTGCGAATAGCCCCAGGAACATCTTAGGCATATGTACCAAGTTAATCCTTAGAGCAGAATAAGGAAAAGCAATTTCATTCCAACTTGGAGCCTTACTAAGTTAATCGAAAGGCAAAAAAAGTATCAGTAGAGCAGCGCGGTCTAAATGTCAAGCAATACCCACCACGACATCTTTCTCAACAATACAGCGAAGCTCCTAGGCGGTTCCCTACCATTTCTCTCAAAACATTCACCATCCCGAGGGAGAGGAGCCTGACCCATGTAGGCTCGGGCTTCCCACCCAACTTTTCGGACATCTCACTTTGAATTTCCAAGATCCCGCCAATACACGATTTCTCGTCAAAAACCAATCATCAATCTAGTCACAAGGAACATGCATCTTGGATGAACGACAAGTGGCAAAATATGATGGTGGAGATTAAAGGAAAATACCGAAGACAATGGCAACAAATAGCAATACACTTTTTGATACTATAAAAGGAAAGACGAGAGGACAAAAAAAGGACTTCAGCTTCTTCTTTTCCATCCTTTTCTCCTTCCAAAAATAAAAATGAGCCATTCTATGCCTTTTAGACCATTGTAATCATTTGTATTAAAACCTCAAAGAGATAGTGGAAATTTCCATGGACGTAGGATTAGCATTAATCCAAACCACGTAAAAATCTCTTTGTCCTTTACTGCAACTGTTATATTATCCAATTTCAATTTTTGTTTGATTGCAAACCACACCGATATTTCAACAAACAATTGAAGTGCGACTACTCGACGGTGTAAGTGTTCAGCAATACAGTCGCTTCTCTAAGGAGGATTTTACGAAGCTTAAATTTGTTAATTCCTAATCGTGAGTGCAACTGGCCATAAGGTCAGCTCACAATCAAGTTGAGTGTGGTGAAACCGAAAATTTTTACCAATATTATTGGCGCTAGAAGGAGGGCCGAACCTCCGTACCTCCGTCCCTCGGGTCCTATCTTCTCAATTTCCAGCAAAACTTCCAATTCCATTTCCCTATCACCCACAGCCCACCACCCTCGCTTCTCTACTGCATGTTTCATGCAGCAGGCAAGCAGCCACGACATTCTCAAGAATGAGAACGGTGAGACCGGTAACAACTACTTGGTAGAAGGAATCAATAATCCATGGTGTGTGGAATCACGTTCAATGACATCTACCAGTTTCCTTCGCTCTCTCCTGTCGATCAACGATTATCGTGAAAACATAGACACACATGTATATGTTGATTTGGACAGTGATTCGGGTTATGGCATGGAACCCGAAACTGGAATCCAGGAACTCCAGTCACAATAACATGGGGATTTCACTATCATAACCTATAGAACGTATCTCAATCACTTCAGCAAGCAGCAAGCAGAAGTGATTGAAATGCACATGGATTTGAATGATTAATCATTATCCCTTCCTCACTAGAGCCGAATTCAGATGTTTGCACATGGATTTTTTATGCTCCTCTCCCCAAATTTGAAAGAAGCTCTGTCGGACAGATAGCCAAGGTTGGAGGCGGGATGGATTCAAATTCTGGGAGAGAAGCTGGCACCAAAGCAGCAACTGCAGAGACAAACTCCTAACACTCCACTGAAGAGCACAGACTGAAAGCAACATGTCATGTACGACCTATGTGGCAAGATTTGTAAAAAATTAATATATGTATGTATATGTATACACACACACATATATATATATATATCTATGTGTGTGTACGTGTGTGTATATATGTTTATGTGTGTGTATATATATGAAGTGACAATGTATCAGATTGGTCGTAGTGATGCTAGACAATGCGAACCAGTATAAAATCTTTGTATTATCTCTTTGTAATAGAAAAGTTATATATACCTTCATAGCTTACCGCCAACATTTGCTAATTAAGCTTAACACAAGGTCGGTAGTAAAACGACACTCTCAATGCTGAGAACGGTGATATTGGCTATATACACTTAAACTTGCATCAACGCAAGTTCGGCTTCTCAGCCACGCACATGGCAGTATGAAAAATTACCCTGATATAGTGGGAATATTCCTATGATAACAATCGTAGGGAGACTGGTCATAGAGATATGGGACTACCTGAACCAGTATAAAAAACATGTATGTTAAATAGTTCGACATACCACACTGGATGTATGGATATTAGACGGCTATAACCAGTTCAAAAAAACCATGCACATGCGATAACGTGTTATATATACACAACCTGACTTCTCATCAAATCTTCTCCCACTATTCATAGCTCACCGTCATCATTTTAAAGAAATGACTCTGCCTACGAATGATAATGGCAATCTTAGAAATGAGAATGGCGATGCTAGAGAAGAATGCGGCTTGACACACGTATGACATTACATCTTTAAAAAAGAATAGGTCATACGAAGCCCACAACTATGGACATTACGCCTCCAAATAGGGGCAGGTCAAAACAAGCATGCAACCAAGTAAACGGCCAAGGAAACTACGCCTCCGAATATGGGGCATGTCATATTAATAATATAACCAAGCATGTGGCTAAGGACATCCCTCCCCAAAACAAGGGGTAGGTCATAGTAGGTATGCAGCTAAGCATATGGCCAAGGATATTACACTCACAGAACAAAGGCAGGTAATGTTCAATCTGCAACCAGACTAGAACAATAACCCTCGAAAGGGTGGAAGGTCATATCACACATGCGGTCAAACTTATGTTGGGCTTTACACCTTAACAAAGGATTGGGTCACGCCAATACGTAAGGAAGCGATGTGGCCGAAAAACGACATAATCAGGGGGCATATGCTATTTTGAGAGCTCATCCTAGACTTGGGAAGAGAGAACAATACATGATCTGTACCAAAGCAAGCTGTCAGTCAGGTACAAGTCTAGTTGCTACTCAAAACTCGTCAGATATACTTCAGAAAACTTGGTTATTAATACTTAATTATGAATCTTATATGCCTACCAAAAAATGATGTTATCTACTTTTATATACTCTTATGTAATCTACAAAACATTACAATCTGGGTCATATTACAAAAATAACTAATAAAAGTTAAATTACAAGTCTAATTCAAAACTAGGCACGACCGCAACGTCGTGGACTGTTGAAGTACAATGCTGCGAGCTTAACTATCCGCTAAACAAGAAGCGGAAGGTTAGTTTTCTAGCTCGGTAATCATGATCGACGATCGGAAGCGAGAAACCATAACATGAGAGGAGTTGTGATAGGTAATATGGGGATCTTAATTGGCATCGGCCCAGACGTTTTCATAGTCAAAAGATTTATACTCATAATTTGCCCTATTACACAAGAAGGACAAATCGAGTCCAGGCCAGAAGCATCTAAGAACATGAATTGCACATTGCCGGCTAATTTCTTCTATTTTTGTTTTCACCTTCTCTTTATGAAGCTCATCCAAAAGAGATGCCCTATCCATCCTACCTTGAGAAACTACGATGGAAACTATCCAGGCCTCACACTCTAGGTTATATGTCTTGTTTTCTAAGGCATTTATCCGCCTCATAGCTACTTTTCAAACCCTCTCAAGTTCGCCCAAGAGGTGCTTCCTTGTCTTTTCAAAATCTCTAGAGAAGGGGCCAAAGAATTCATCCTCAGTAGATAAGAATGAGGAAACCCGAGTATTTGGCGTCCCTAACTAGATCTTAAAACAATCTTCTAACTCTTTGATCCTAGACTCATAATAACCCATTACATTGCTTTCCCACTCAATAATCTCATTCGAGTCGGTTTTGGATGGAGGTATAGGAATTCGATCCAACTTATGGGAGGAACAAGTGGTAGAAGCCATCTGAGGGTCCTTTCCCGCATTGAGGCGTAGCACCCTCTCTTCATCCATTTCCACAATGCTTTTCTTTAGTTTACTGATTTCATCCTTGCACACCACCCCATAGATGCTCTATGCATTCTCTAATAAACTCTCTAGCTCCACTATCCTTAGTTGAGTAGAATCTAACCTCTTTTTGCAGAGTGGATACCTCTGAATACTAAATGAAATAAATAAACCAGAGAAGGACGAGTAAGTCCACAAATACCAAAATCAAATAACAATGTAAAATAAAAAAATAGAACTATTAAAAAGTTTGTAGATTTTCCACAAAGAAATATTAGACAGAAATTTAATTTCTCAGTCAAGTTAAGTACTACAAAATTGTCTCCCTTATGCAAAAGTCTAAATAGTAGAACATTAAAACTGAGCAGTGTTATGATGAGGTGGAGCCGTGCTAGTAACAAAGGTCTGTTGAGGGTCATAATGGGCTCCTGCCTAAGGATCCTCAATGTAACGACCTGCCTTTTTGGACGGTTTAAATCGACGATAAAACACACACGTCAGACTCAACCATACAAAGGGGCAGATTGTTAGATTTTTAAATTGGTTAAATAGATTAATTAAAATTTTAATTAGATGTAAAATAGTTTAAATAGATTTAAATTTGATTAATTAGATTTTTAAAATGATTTAAATAGATTAATTAAAAATTTTAATTAGATGTAAAATGATTTAAATAAATTAAATATAAGTTAAATAGATTCAAATTATATTAAGTAGGTTTTAAATAGATTAAATAAATTTAAAATAGATTAAATAGATTTAAATTATATTAAATAGATTTAAAATAGATTAAATAAATTTAATTAGTTTAAAATAGGTAAATTAGATTAAATAGGTTATAATAGATTAAAATAAGTTAAAATAGTTTTAAATTGGTTAAAATAGTTAATTTAATTAAAATAATTTAAATTAGTTTAAATAGATTTCAAAGATATATCCAAACCTTTCCAATAACTCAGTTCCGATAAATTCATTTATATTTGACACTTCAACTTTGAAATTCCAATTCAAATCCATTGAATAATTCATTAAATCAATTCCAATTCAACATTTACGCTTGGACTTTCGAAAATAAGTCAGTTTATATAAATCAAATTTCTATTTCAAAATACCAGTTAACTGAATTCAAAATTTAAAGATTCAAAAATCAGTTAATTTAACCAATCCGGTGTCCGTATATAATTTTCTACCCTAGGGTCAAGTGATATGGATATTTATCATTTCAATCCGCAATTTAAAATTTTACGGTTATATTTCATTTCAAACCGCAATCTTGAATTAAATAAAAATCCATAAAATTGCTAGAGTCTATCATTTCAACCCATAACGATTTTTCCCTAATCTATAGATCGTTCGGGTGTGTATCATTTCAACCCATAGGAAACTTGCAGTGTTATAACAATATAAAAATACAACATCCAGTCATCCAAATCAACCAATAAACATCACCAAATAACTGATAATCAATAATAGGTAATAAATTGACAATTTAAATTCAATATTAAATTAAACGATGATTAAATGCAATAAAAGTCAAATTTAACTAGAATGACAATTTAAACATACCAAGCATCAATCAATAAATTTCTAATCATATCATAAATTTAATTTAACTAACATAAGATAGTTTAGTAATTGTGAGTGGGTAACACACCTTTGAATTTCAAATCGATTTGAAATTCAAATAAAGGCCCAAATTTCAACAGTCTCAGAATTTGTCCAAACCAGTTTCATAAAGTCCAGAATTTCGATATGATCCCCAACGAAACAAATCGTATGTAAATCCAACCTCTTATGCAAAAGTTATTAACGTTAGAATAATTTGAAAATTTTGAATTTAAATTTAAATTAAAAATAGAAAGAGGCAATTCAGAAGTCCTCACCAAACCCTAATCACGAGATATGCACGCGACTACCCAACCCCGTTCGATACAGCCGCCGCTCCCACATGCTCGACGCCAGCCAACTACGGGCACCATCCCCCGATCCTCGCTCGCCACTGCAATCCCCAGACTTCGCCACCTCCTACCTGCCAATGCGACCACCTACGGTGGCCTGAAGCTCTCCTCCGCCACCAATAATTCCTCCACGATTTTAGGCAAATCAACACCATCTTGATGTGAACGAATGGCAAATCTAGGGCCTACATGACACGACCTTCCCAACGCCGCCTCCCGATCGCCGATCGGAGGACGATCCACCGTTGGATCATCAAAACTCTAAAACGAACGGCCGAGGTTCATCGATGAATTCTGGTCAAATGGTGACTCAACAGCAAAAATGAATAGCAGATATGAGTTGCGCTCGTCGAGAGCTTCGAATCGGTATATAATTTGATATGGTTTGGAGGACTTTGATTTTTCGATTTGATTTTGGTTTGCAATTGAATTTGGGATTGGTTTTGGTTTGTCTGCCATTGGGAAGAGAGAAGCAGATAGAATTGTACGTACAGATAATAAGAAATGGCTACTAGGGTTTGAGAAACAAAGCTATTTATATAGACAAGGCTAGATAAGAAACGAATGGATAGATCGATTTGGATTGGAACGATAAACGACCCGAAAAGCCCGTTTCGTTCCCGAAACGGAAATGGGTAATCTCATATATCAAAATAGATGTTTTCGATAGTTTTAAACTCAATGGAACAAGTTTCAAGTCCTAATTTCATCGTATGAAGAAGTTGGCTTTAAAATCGGCTTATTTCAAATTGATTTTAATTAAATTGATTTATACGCGTTTCGAGTCCGTACGATCAAACGAAAAGTCTGATCGCTACGAAACATGAAACCTTACAATAATTCACCGTTGCGGATCCGATGAAACTAATTTCATCGAAATCCGAGACGGTGGCCAAAATGGCTATTGTTACGTTAATTAAATAAATTAATATTACATTAATAAATAATTTTTTTCAAATATTTATAAACTAACAAATTTTCCTCATTTTTGATCACTTAGACATTTATAATAATTTAAAACAAATTTATATGTTGATTCAGTGTTGAATATTACACAAATTACCATGTTCAATTTCAACTGTAATAAGATCCAATTAATTATGATTTTATTTTAATAAATTGATTTAATTTGATTTCAATCCTTTTTGTTCAATTATTTATTACTCTTTGCATATTTTAACATTGGGTTATACCTTATTACGTTAGTATTCCATAATTACCATCTTTTATTTATTAATTTCAATTTTACAATTATATTGAATTTTTGTCGATTTTCACATTAATCACAATATAAAATCACAATTAATTTATTTATCTTTGTTTCACTCTTTTTATTAAATTAATTATTTCCTTGGGAATATAATTAATATTTCTATAACTTTTATAGCATTCACATTTTACAATTATCGTCTTAACTCATATTAAAATAACATTTAATTACATTTAATTATAATTGATTTAAATGAATTGGTAACAAATAACAATTGTCACCTTTTCTACATTTTAATAACATTTGTAAGTTTATTATTTAAACACAAATGTTATAATTAATACTACAGCACTAATTTTTATTCAATTACAATTTATTACACATTATTCATTAATTGGTCAATATTTTAATTATCAATTACTCTTTAAATCCATTTATAAATTAACACACACATTATTACAATTAATTTACAATATATAACCAATTATAACTTTTTACTCATTTCAATTAATTGGAATTTCATTTAAAGCAACCATCAATTACCTTAAATTAATACTATTACATTTCATTCCAGTTATATTCTTAGTATTAAATCATAAAGTTTTATTTCTTCCAACATTAAATCACAAAAATCTTATTAAATTAATTATTTTTAATTATCAAAAATTACGGGTCGTTACACTCTCCCTCACTCAAAACTTTTCGTCCCCAAAAAGGAAAAGAATGGAAAAGAAGGAATTAAGTAATCAATACATCTTATTCAAAATATTAAATTTATAAACAATTTATTTACATAATTAAATAATTTAAATAAGGGGCATTTCACTAGAAGGACAAACTTTGCAGTCCAATTAATTTCTAGGACACACATTCAAAGAAATTACTTTCAAGGCCAAAGTCAGCAGAATAATTACTTTGAAGGACAAAGTCAGCAGTCCAATTACTTTTAAGTACATAATTTCATAGTTTTTAAGGCCCTAGAAACTAATTATTTTGCGTTTTGTCCTTGAAAGTAATTATTTTAGTTGTGTGTCCTAGAAACTAATTCCACTTGCTAAAGAGGCCCTTGTGGCTAATTTCCACTTTAAATAAAATATATCAATTTATAATGATTAAATCCTTTTATATTCAAGTTAATAAAAGTTTGGAAAACATTTCACAAAATTTTCTAAGTCCAAAATTTACAGAAAATTTCGGCACAGTCTCCTTTGTACGGAGAGGTCTGGAAGAATAATAATATCAATAATAATAATATATATCATATTTTTCCAAATAAAATATCCCAACTACGGGAAAACAATATAATATCGCTAGTAAACCGTAATCTGAAAACGTACCTATTTGTCGGGCAAACAACGCTTAATTTATTAAACCAAAAGCAGTAGCTATTGCTTCCATAAACCTGTATTTCACTTATATAATCCATAGAAGTTAATAATTATATAAAAGGGAAATATTTAAGTTGTTTCAATAAATAACAAACAAATCATCATAATATAACAATAGTCATTTGCAAACAACAGTACAAACATCATTTTCAACAAAGAGAGCAATCATCCATCCATAGCAACCAAAACAAATGGTTTGTTCGGGTTCAGAACTTCTAATCATATAAAATGGTAAATAAACTATGAAGTAAACCATACACTCAACAGTCGTAGATAACTTTATAGATTATTTATACATCTCTATACAAAATAGAAGTATCCCTTTCCAACCAATCCATAGGTCCAACAAACAAAGAATTCAACACATTTTAAATTTTCTCTATTTATCTTTTTCACATCATTTATTGTTCATTTTTCTTCATACAACGATTTTCTTTAATTCACGTTCTTTTCTTACAAAATTTTAATTCTCATCCACTTATATAAGGCTTATTTCATTAATTTACATTCTTTACTTACATAAGTTATATCCATTTCAATTATTTGGATCATAAATGAATTAATTATTGAAGTATTATATACATTCTATTTCAATTTACTTCACATTTACTATTTAGTTTGATTTCCTTTTTTTTCATCCTTTACTTTTCTTTCTCATTCATATAATGTTTATTTTCATTAATTCACATTCGTTATTACTAACAAAAGTTCATTCTTCTTTATTCATAGAATTCCATTTCTTTCATTTTATTACTACATTCATTGCTTAAATAAGTTATGTTTATTTCAATTATTGGATAATACATTATTGGGTAAGTTTCTTTACAATTCAAATCACCATTTATAGATTATTTCTTTTTCACATTCATTCTTCCATATAAAGTATTATTGAATATTAACTCTATTTCCAAATCATTTCCAATGTTTCTGAAGTTATGATCATTCAATTTATATAGTATTCATTTTAATTTTAAATGGCTTCAATATTAATTCAAGTTTATAATTATTTACTTACATTATTCACCTTTACCATTAAATCTGATCATAAATAGCTTAAAATGTTAACCTAAGTTTATAATCATTTTTCTTACATTATTAACTTCTGTTACATTTAATTAGTAGCAGTTCAACTATTAACTTCAGTTTATAACATTAGAATTCTTATTTATAGAAGCAATTCCATTGAACACTTTCATTTTCCAAGTTTTTTCTTGTACACTATTCTATTACGTATCCTATTTAACACTACAACTTTTTACATTTTGGTAAGTTATATATATATATATAATGTCTTAAGAATGCAATTGAATATCATCCAAGGTTTCTCTTATTTATTTAGTTAACAAAATGTTCAATAGTTACCATTTCTTATTTTCATTTCCTTTTTATTTACTGTTTACGAATTTTAAATTTTCTTATCTATTTCATTAATCATTTTAACATCAAATTTCTTATTTTCATTTTAGAAATTTCCAATTATTAATATAGTCAAGATTCCATTCATTACAATAATTTCAATTTCTAATTTATAGAAACTTAAGAACTAAACAACCGAGTTTCATTTCAATTATTTTAAAATAATATATATAATCATATCTTACATATATATTGATATCAAATCCAACTCCAGAAATAAAAATTAAGTTTCGTTTATCAAAACGGATATGCAGTAAAACTACTACAGCGGTCTTCCCACTTTGAAACTTTAAAATGAACGTCGATGATGCGTGCACTCATCACCGAAATTATTTTCTAGCGACAGAGATGGGAGTACAAAAATTATTTCCTTTAAAATTTCCCTTTAAAACTTTCTTTCAATCATCTTGAAACATTCATATCAGAAAATACTTCTAAATACTACTAGTATTATATTCCAAAACTATGACGCCCCACCTCTATACCCACGCTAGCCAAGAACACTACGATGTAATGCTGTCAACTAGCATGGAGAATAAGGCTGTTGAGGAGCGACCATCCATGTAACTTCTTTGTGCGAGCACCGATATGTCAAATAGAATAGCATGTACATCATTTAAGGAGGAAATCCAACATACCGATACAAACTCAAAGCTATCACACAGTGGCTATATATAATCTTCGGAAACAAACATAGAAGTAAACATAACATAAATAAGTCATAGACATCCATATCACAAAGGCGGAAAAAGATATGAATATATATAGATAACACACGAAAGTGTACATCAAAGTAGTGATCAGAAAGATCCACGATAATACAAAAGAATAGCAACACGTGATATACAAAAGAATAAGTATACAACATAGAGTTTATATCTCAAATGTGTACATCCAAAAACTACTAATCTAAGTAGTTAGCCAAAAGTCAGAATAATCCAGAGGAGAAGTCAAGCAGAAGCACCTGTAACATCTCGGTCTGACCCGAGTATTATTTATAAGAAAATAATAAACGGATCAGTCTAGCTATAAATATCAGATGATATGGTACAAAATAAAATACATGGCATGAACATGTAATAACCATAATGACATACTACTATAAGTATGTAATTGAAAATCAACAAGAGATTAATCAATATCACAAGAATCTTCTCAAAGATAAAATAGGGTATCATACCCTAAACTTGTATTCATAACAAGTCAATGACACACGAATTCACCAATGCACAAAAATTGATAAAACATATCAATGAAAATCACGAAAATTGGTGAAGCACAAAATTCCAGAAATCATCACAAGAAATCCAGAAAGCACAAGAAGGGGGGAGGCCTATCACAAGACGGGAGTATGAAAACTCACCAACACGTGTAACACAAGATGAGACGCTATCTCATGGTAGCTAACCATTAATTTTTGAGCCGAAGCTCCACAAGAATGGCCCGAAGACCGTGGGGCGCTACCCCACATATGTGATGGTGAAACATCACACAAACGGGGTTTAGTCTCCCTCGTAGACAAAGAGACATCGCACAATTGCTAGTCTAAATCAAATCACAAAAATGATTGTCATGATCATCAAGAAGTGTCAATCACACCAAGCTAGTAAATATATGAGTTTAGCTTCATGTCCCATAACCACTAGCTTAACTTAAATATTTACGAACAAACTGTAGATCTTCACTAGGAAATTGTCACAAGAGGTTTAGTCGAACAAGTCTAAGAATTAACCGACGAAGTAAACGCAAGCGTTTCATACCACTTGTTTTACTAAGCCGTTTAATTAGATTTCTCATCCGAGTGAGGTAAAGGTTTGTATATACTAATAGATTGGAAAACGGTTTTATAAACGAGTTTGGTATTGAAAATAGAGTTGAAATCGTTTTGATGAAAGAGTTTTGATATTTACTACTAGTATTGAAACCTTTATATTTTTAAAGTGACAAATCACAAAAATGATTGTAGAACAATCAATCACCAAAATTCACATTCAAAGACGTGAATAAAATCCAAAGAAATCGATAACGAATCCATCAAAATGGATACTCCCAGTAATCACGAAGAAAATGTCATCAAAGCAGATAATAAATGATAACAATAAAAAAAGGGAATCAACACGAATCGATTAAAGTTGGAAATTCAAGCTCAATAGGCAAATAGGCAGAAGACTGCAGATTCAGACGTCTGAAATCAAGGATTCAGACGTCTGAATCTGGAAAATAAAGTATTTTCCAGAACAGAATTCAGACGTCCGAATACTTGATTTTAGACGTGTGAAATAGGCACTTTTTGGCTTATTTCTTTTCTGGTTCAAAACGAACCAATTCAGACATCTAAAACTTTGATTCAGATGTTTGAATGCTGGGAGAAGAAAATTCGCAGTATTATATTCAGACGTCTGAACCATACGTTTCAGACGTCTGAAACTGTTGTTCAGGGCATTCCCTGAACCTAGGCCAAAAATGGCCAAACGACATCGATAACGATCGGGCGAGCAACAACGACTAAGGAATTATGCCTAGCGACAACCCTGCCTTGATGGCTCTTCAATACGCCTCGAATATCAATATCCAAATATCCATAATAGGATTTTCACAAAAATTAAACCAAAACACCAAAAATTGGAATATACACAAAATCAATCCAAACCAAAATCAAATGCACATGGACAAGTGTTAGGAATTCATACCTAACAACAAAGATAGGTATAGACATAGATGTGAGATAAAAATCTCACCTTTAAACCCGAAACAAATGAAGAAGAAGCTATAGAGCAAGAGCAAGAGCAAGAGCAAGCACACTTCAATTCCAACTCAACAACCTTGAATCTAGGCTAAAAAGAGACACATTTCCTAAGTTAGGTTTAGGAATTTCTGAAATTGATAAGAGAATGAGTTGGAGAAGAAGAGGAGGAGGCTTACCAAAGCTTCTTCTATTAGTATGGAGCTAGAACTTGATTTGCAAAAGAAAACTAGGGCTTGGAGTTTTAATTTCCCATTCCTCTCTCCATTGTTGTAAAAGCTTGAGTATTAGGAAAAAGAAGTAAGGTAATGAAGAGAGGAGGGGTGAAGCTTGGGTCTAATGAGCTGAAACAAGACCAAAGCCCTAAGTGGAAAAGTAGCAAAATTCTACTATCTCCAAACATATCAAAGTTTATACTTAAAATGATCGCAAACGTCATTTTGAACTCAATGGAGGTGGTCTCGAGTCCTAATTTGACTGTATGAAAAAAGTAGCCTTTCGGACTAGGATCCGATTAACGATTAAAATATTTAAATATAAAATCGATAAATATGCGGGTTGTTACAAACTCCCCTCCTTAAAGAAATTGCGTCCACGCAATATATAAGATGGAAATAAAAAGTAACAACCATAAAAGCATATTAACACAAAAGAAATTTGAAATAAGAAGTTCACCTCAATGAGCATGAGTAAGAAGGTCCGGATGTGTATGCTCGATGAATTCTCTAGATTCCCAATAGCAATCCTTAGGATTTGAGGACCATTGAACTTTAACAAGCGGAACATCTTTATTTCGAAGTCGTTTAACCTCCGAAGCAATAATTCGAATAGGATGCTGCTCATAAGTTAAATTCGGCGAAACATCAATTTCTTCCACAACACCGGGCTCAAGAATAGAATTGGAATCTCGAAGGCATTTTCGTAATTGGGAAACGTGAAACACGTCATGAATAGCAAAAAATTGAGCCGGTAATAAAAGGCGATAAGCCATGGAACCAATATGTTCGGTGATAGGAAATGGCCCGATATATCGAGGCGCTAACTTTCCCGATCGACTGAAACGTACAATACCCTTCATAGGGGAAACACGAATAATACAAGATCTCCAACAGAAAATTCTAATTTCCTTCTTCGATTATCGGCATAGGATTTTTGTCTACTCTGGGCTTCTTTCATCCTATGACGAATAAGTTCAATCTTTTCTGTGGAATCACGAATGAAATCTGGACCTGAAACCAGCTTCTCACCGGTCTCAAGCCAACAAGAAGGATATCGGCATGGCCTTCCATAGAGTGCCTCGAAAGGTGCCATACCAATACTAGCTTGGAAGCTGTTATTATAGGAAAATTCAACAAGTGAAATATGATCTTCCCAACTTCCACCGAAATCAAGCACACAAGAACGAAGAAGATCTTCAAGAGTTTGATTCGCACGCTCAGTTTGTCCATCGGACTGGGGGTGATAAGCGATGCTAAAATTAAGCTTCGTTCCCAAAGCTTTTTGAAGACTCTTCCAGAATCCACTAGTAAACAATGGATCACGATCACTAACAATGGAAGTAGGAACTCCATGTAATTTAACAATTTCTTTGATAAAGAGTTTGGCCAGAAGAGGAACTGTTCGGTTAGACCGAACGGGAATAAAATGGGCAGATTTAGTAAGTCTATCAACGATCACCCATAAGCTATCATGACCCGAACGAGAACGGGGAAGGCCATCAATAAAATCCATGGAAATTTGATCCCATTTCCAAACTGGAATTTCCAAAGGTTGCAATAACCCACCGGGCCTTTGATGTTCAGCCTTGACAAGTTGGCAAGTCGTGCAACACTTAACAAAGTTAGCAATATCAGATTTCATTCCCTCCCAATAATAAAGTCGCTTCATATCCGCGTACATTTTACTACTACCGGGATGAATGGAATATTTGGAACGATGAGAATCTTCTAGAATACCTTTACGAAGATCACTAATATTTGGTACGATAAGTCGACCAAATTTTCGAATGCCGCCACGAGAATCAATATCAAAGTCTTTCAAACCTTCAATATCAACTTTATCTTTAATATTTTGGCCAAGAAGAGCCAATTCGGGATCTAGCCTTTGAGCTTCAAGAATGTGGTCTAAAAGAGAAGGATGAGCCTCAAGGCTACATAAAACAAGAGATGAACATAAATCGGATACACGATCCCTAATCTCACAAGTGGATAAAACCTCGAGATCATGCCATTCGGATATCATCATAGAAACAACCGCTTGTTGCTTACGACTAAGAGCATCAGCAACTCGATTTCCCTTTCCGGGAGTATAAAGAATATCAAGATCATAAGAGGCAAGGAATTCGAGCCAACGTTGTTGACGCAAATTAAGTTCCTTTTGAGAAAATAAATATTTCAAAGACTTATGATCCGTATAAAGTACAAATTTCTCTCCCAAAAGATAATGTCGCCAAATTCGAAGGGCGAAAACGATAGCCGCGAGTTCTAAATCATGTGTGGCATATCTAGTCTCAGCCGGCTTCAATTGCCTAGAAGCATAAGTAATAACACGTTCTTTTTGCATAAGAACGACACCCAAACCAACGCGACTAGCATCGGTATAAACGACAAAATCTTGATTCCCTTCGGGAATAATAAGAATAGGAGCATCAAAAAGGAGTTCTTTTAATTTCTGAAAAGAGGATTCACATTTGTCCGACCAAATGTATTTAACACCTTTTTTCGTTAAGCTAGTAAGAGGCATGACAATCTTAGAAAAGTCTTTTATGAAACGACAGTAATAACCAGCCAATCCGAGAAAGCTATGGATTTCAGTCACGCTCTTTGGTCTTTTCCAATTTTGAATCGCTTCGATCTTTGAAGGATCCACTGATATTCCGGATTCGGAAATAATATGACCGAGAAACTTCACACTAGATTGCCAAAAGTGGCATTTAGAAAATTTTGCTTTTAATTGATTGCTCCTAAGAGTTTCCAATACAATCCAAAGATGCCTTTCATGTTCCTCCTCGGTTTTAGAATACACAAGAATATCATCAATAAAGATGAGAACGAATCGATCGAGAAAATCTTTAAAATCTCGATTCATAAGGTCAACGAAATAAGCCGGTGCATTCGTTAAACCAAATGGCATAACAAGCCATTCATAAGATCCATAACGAGTACGGAGCGAAGTTAAAGGAATACTATCCTATGCAATACGAAGCTGATGAAAACCGGTAGCCAAGTCCAATTGTGAAAAGACTCTAGCACCACTAAGCTGATCAAATAGATCATCAATCCGAGGTAAAGGATATTTATTCTTAATAGTAAGATCATTAAGCTTGCGGTAGTCGACGCAAAGCCTAAGTGTACCATCAGATTTCTTTACGAAAATTGCTGAAGCTCCCCAAGGCGAGGAACTAGAGCGAATAAATTGATTCGTCTCCAATTCAGATAATTGTTTGTGCATCTCTTCATTCTCCTTATTGGACATGCGATAAGGAGGACGAGTAATTGGTTGAGCTTTAGGTGTAAGATTAATTCTGAACTCAATTGCTCGCTTAGGCGGTAATCCTAAAACGGGCTCAAATATGTCGAAAAATTCACGAACGATGTGAATACGAGAAATGACATCTTCCTCATCATCATTGTCATCATCACGAGGATTTAAAGAATATAAAGATGCAGCCAAAGTGGAATCCGAATCTTTAAGAATAATAGAAATCTGCTTTACAGATTGCGGATGTTGGAGATAAATAATCCGCTCAGGACATAAGATATGAGCTTCATAACGGTTAAGCCAATCCATACCCAAAATCATTCCGAAGCCTAAGTAACGCATAACATGCAAATCGGCTCGGAAAGAAAAATCACACAAAATAATCTCCACATCTTTACAAAGCAAACTAAGGGTTGTGGATCCACCAACCGGATTCGCAATTCTTAAAGAAGTCATTAAAGCAACAAAACTTAAGGAAAAAGTATCGACAAGTTCCTTTGATATAAAAGAATGGGATGCACCTGTGTCAAAGAGAACTTTAATAGGTTGATCACGAAATATAATAATGCCATCAAGGATGGAATGAGACATACCTTGACCACGAGATGTGCTGCCGGGGGCTTGAGCCACATTAAGCTTTCCCTCCTTATTGCCTTGACGTTTGGGGCATAAATGTATATAATGATCCGGGCTCTTACAATAGCGACAAGAACGTGGCTTTGAACACTTGTTCGCAAAATGGTCCTTAGAACCATAGTTATAGCATTGCCCGCTACTAGGGGTAGAAGTCTTTGCTGCCGGAGGTGCAGGTTTACCCTTTTTGTTGAGATAAGGACCTTTGAATTGTTTGGCCTCTTCTTGTTGTTGAAGTTTGGTTTGGCACCCACCACTTCGACATCACTTTCCCTATCTGCCTCTTCAAGACGAAGAGCAATATCAATGAGTTGATCGAAAGAAACTTCCAATTTAAGAAGTAATGGCTTCTTGAGATTCTTGTTTAAGCCATAGACAAATCTTTGATTCTTCTTCAATGGGGTGTTGATGTATTCAACCCCATATTTAGACAGTGACTCGAAGGATGCGACATAATCTGTCACGGAAGATTCACCTTGAACAAGGTCTATGAAACGTCGAGCCAATGTCACTTTCTCTGCTTCTGGTACGAATTTTAATTCGAAGCGTTCCCGGAATTGCTCCCAGGTGAGATCCGCTTCATTAATTTCAGAAATAAGAAGTTCGTACCAGTCCAATGCTCTTTCTTGGAGCATACTGGAGGCCACCTGAACACGGTGAAGATCGATAAGATTCATGCGAGAAAAGATTCGATCACATGTTCTTAACCAAGCCTGGACCTCAATGATAGTTTCGGAACCTTTGAATGGTTTCCCAATTCCCACCCAAGTTGATATAATCGTTGCACAAGCATGCAAATCCAGACATAGGATGAGTCGGTTCCTGATTAGGACCAGCTGCTTGAGCATTCTTTACTAAATCAAGAAGCTGTTGAGCGGTCATAAAAACTCCATCCTGGGGAGTAACAGTAGATGGTCCGGCTCTGGGACGGCCTAGTCTAGACATTCTCTTTTTTAAGAAAGAGAAAAGAAGAAAAGTTATTCTCCAAATAATTATCAAGCAAATCTTGATAGGTAAAACAAGGATACATAAAAGGAAATAGGATGAATCGGTACGAAGACTCGAATTAAATCCTAAGGCACGACTCCTAAGTTGGACTTAGGATGATGATCCTTGTTAAGTTAATCTACATTGTTCTGAAGTTTGGCTCTGATACCAAGATGTGACGCCCCACCTCTATACCCACGCTAGCCAAGAACACTACGATGTAATGCTGTCAACTAGCACGGAGAATAAGGCTGTTGAGGAGCGACCATCCATGTAACTTCTTTGTGCGAGCACCGATATGTCAGATAGTATAGCATGTACATCATTTAAGGAGGAAATCCGACATACCGATACAAACTCAAAGCTATCACACAGTGGCTATATATAATCTTCGGAAACAAACATAGAAGTAAACATAACATAAATAAGTCACAAACATCCATATCACAAAGGCGGAAAAAGATATGAATATATATAGATAACACACGAAAGTGTACATCAGAGTAGTGGTCAGAAAGATCCATGATAATACAAAAGAATAGCAACACGTGCTATACAAAAGAATAAGTATACAACATAGAGTCTATATCTCAAATGTGTACATCCAAAAACTACTAATCTAAGTAGTTAGCCAAAAGTCAGAATAATCCAGAGGAGAAGTCAAGCAGAAGCACCTGTAACATCTCGGTCTGACCCGAGTATTATTTATAAGAAAATAATAAATGGATCAGTCTAGCTATAAATATCAGATGATATGGTACAAAATAAAAGACATGGCATGAACATGTAATAACCATAATGGCATACTACTATAAGTATGTAATTGAAAATCAACAAGAGATTAATCAATATCACAAGAATCTTCTCAAAGATAAAATAGGGTATCATACCCTAAACTTGTATTCATAACAAGTCAATGACACACGAATTCACCAATGCACAAAAATTGATAAAACATATCAATGAAAATCACGAAAATTGGTGAAGCACAAAATTCCAGAAATCATCACAAGAAATCCAGAAAGCACAAGAAGGGGGGAGGCCTATCACAAGACGGGAGTATGAAAACTCACCAACACGTGTAACACAAGATGAGACGCTATCTCATGGTAGCTAACCATTAATTTTTGAGCCGAAGCTCCACAAGAATGGCCCGAAGACAGTAGGGCGCTACCCCACATATGTGATGGTGAAACATCACACAAACGGGGTTTAGTCTCCCTCGTAGACAAAGAGACATCGCACAATTGCTAGTCTAAATCAAATCACAAAAATGATCGTCATGATCATCAAGAAGTGTCAATCACACCAAGCTAGTAAATATATGAGTTTAGCTTCATGTCCCATAACCACTAGCTTAACTTAAATATTTACGAACAAACTGTAGATCTTCACTAGGAAATTGTCACAAGAGGTTCAGTCGAACAAGTCCAAGAATTAACCGACGAAGTAAACGCAAGCGTTTCATACCACTTGTTTTACTAAGCCGTTTAATTAGATTTCTCATCCGAGTGAGGTAAAGGTTTGTATATACTAATAGATTGGAAAATGGTTTTATAAACGAGTTTGGTATTGAAAATAGAGTTGAAATCGTTTTGATGAAAGAGTTTTGATATTTACTACTAGTATTGAAACCTTTATATTTTTAAAGTGACAAATCACAAAAAATGATTGTAGAACAATCAATCACCAAAATTCACATTCAAAGATGTGAATAAAATCCAAAGAAATCGATAACGAATCCATCAAAATGGATACTCCCAGTAATCACGAAGAAAATGTCATCAAAGCAGATAATAAATGATAACAATAAAAAAAAGGGAATCAACACAAATCGATTAAAGTTGGAAATTCAAGCTCAATAGGCAAATAGGCAGAAGACTGTAGATTCACACGTCTGAAATCAAGGATTCAGACGTCTGAATCTGGAAAATAAAGTATTTTCCAGAACAGAATTCAGACGTCTGAATACTTGATTTCAAACGTCTGAAATAGGCACTTTTTGGCCTATTTCTTTTCTGGTTCAAAACGAACCAATTTAGACGTCTAAAACTTTGATTCAGACGTCTGAATGTTGGGAGAAGAAAATTCCTAGTATTATATTCAGACGTCTGAAACTGTTGTTAAGGGCATTCCCTGAACCTAGGCCAAAAATGGCCAAACGACATCGATAACGATCGGGCGAGCAACAACGACTAAGGAATTATGCCTAGCGACAACCCTGCCTTGATGGCTCTTCAATACGCCTCGAATATCAATATCCAAATATCCATAATGGGATTTTCACAAAAATTAAACCAAAACACCAAAAATTGGAATATACACAAAATCAATCCAAACCAAAATCAAATGCACATGGACAAGTGTTAGGAATTCATACCTAACAACAAAGATAGGTATAGACATAGATGTGAGATAAAAATCTCACCTTTAAACCCGAAACAAATGAAGAAGAAGCTATAGAGCAAGAGCAAGAGCAAGAGCAAGCACACTTCAATTCCAACTCAACAACCTTGAATCTAGGCTAAAAAGAGACACATTTCCTAAGTTAGGTTTAGGAATTTCTAAAATTAATAAGAGAATGAGTTGGAGAAGAAGAAGAGGAGGCTTACCAAAGCTTCTTCTATTAGTATGGAGGTAGAACTTGATTTGCAAAAGAAAACTAGGGCTTGGAGTTTTAATTTCCCATTCCTCTCTCCATTGTTGTAAAAGCTTGAGTATTAGGAAAAATAAGTAAGGTAATGAAGAGAGGAGGGGTGAAGCTTGGGTCTAGTGAGCTGAAACAAGACCAAAGCCCTAAGTGGAAAAGTAGCAAAATTCTACTATCTCCAAACATATCAAAGTTTATACTTAAAAAGATTGCAAACGTCATTTTGAACTCAATGGAGGTGGTCTCGAGTCCTAATTTAACCGTATGCAAAAGGTATCCTTTCGACTAGGATCCGATTAACGATTAAAATATTTAAATATAAAATCGATAAATATGCGGGTTGTTACAAAAACCTTTCGAAAGAAATATCCAAAAATCCCGAAACTTCAGTTCTAAACTTCCAATTTATATTTATTTTATTTACAATCTCATTTTCAACCAATATTTATAAATTTCACTACCTAACAAACAAATATATAACAACCAACTATATCATTTATAAATTTATTATTTTATATACAAAATATATAATAGGCAAAAATTATTTCATTTACCTATATTTCAAAACAATATTGTGTCGGTTTGTCCTATTAAGTGTTTAGAAATTCCTATCGATGCCATAGTGTCCTATGTACCAACCAGAATTTATAAATACAAAATGGAACAAATTAACACAATACAAAACCCTTTTTATAACACTAACAAATACGCTCTCTCATATATACACTCAGCGACTCATTCTAGTGTATTACTACCCTATTTCTAGTGAGTCAGACCCCATAAAGCTAAGGTTATCGCTAAACCAAAGCACTGATACCAACTGTAACGACCTGCCTTTTTGGATGGTTTAAATCGACGATAAACCACACACGTCAGACACAACCATACAAAGGGGCATATTGTTATTGGGGTAAATAA
The DNA here is from genome assembly GCA_030737815.1 of Allium fistulosum. NCBI lineage: Eukaryota > Viridiplantae > Streptophyta > Magnoliopsida > Asparagales > Amaryllidaceae > Allium > Allium fistulosum. Next base: position 393,777,552 of record CM060901.1, read on the forward strand.
GAAAAAACAGAGAAAGAAAGAAAACAAATACAGAATCTCGCAGTGGAATGACAAAATATAATAATCAAATAAATAGTTCATGAACCTGTTTACAAATAACATTGATTTTACTTTTACGATACAGATCGGAGTTACATACAATAGGAATAAATAAATAAATAAATGCAGCGGAAAAACATGATGCAGTGGAATAAATAATAATAACTAATATATAGAATCTTCGTCTTCGTCCTTCGGAAATAGTCTTCAACCCTGAAATGCTCAGGCTGACCAGAGCATAATGAAAAAACAAAACACTCGAGTCAGAACTAAAAGATCTTATGTAAGTTAAATCAACCGTAAATAAATATGAGTGCGACGGCGTCAGAGATGGTTACGGGGTTTGACATGCATCTTCTATCCAATGTCAACGTAAGTGTATTAACTTAAGAGATGTTCGGGATTACCATCTCCTAAGGATCCGTTAAACCATCTACTATGTAGTACAATACGCTATTATAATATCTCTATAGTAAAGTAAAGTATTAAAATAGCGTTAAGGATTACCCATATCCCCCTTAACACATTTATATATTCCCATAGTCTATACAGTACCGTACGCTCCTCCGTGAGGTTTACCCAAAGGGCACTCCATAGGTATGGTACAAAACAAACTCGTAGAAGGCACGATAAGGCATGCGATAAGGCACTCGAGGCAATACCCAGGGTAGATATACCAATTGCACTCTCGGACTGGTGGTAACGCATAGCAGCTACTACCGCCCACCTCGGACACCTCCCATAATCAAAATCAAGGGGTGGCCTCTAAAACAATCACAAGGTCAAAATATAGTATCGAAGAAATGTGCCCGGTAGGAGGAATGACCTCACTTGGCCCGGTATAGCTCCTGTTTTAGCCACATCAAGCTGACTCACGGGAGTCAGGGTCACGTAAATACCTCATATAGAATCGTTCACCTAACCATCCTTCTTCATTTCTGGAATCTCCACCACGTACACAGTTGTTAAAGTAGTTTTCGGTATTGGCAGAGAGTATGACAATATCCGATCCTGGTCTCTTTAACAACCAAACGCTTATTTCACACCGGATGGTTCTTTTACATTTCAATAAAAGTCAACTCGCAATTTATATCAAAATATCATATTCGATTTCAAGTCATATCTTTTCGAAATCATATATACTTTCAAACTATATTCACTTTCAAAAAAAATCATATTCACTTTTGAATTTATCGATAAGATGGGTTAATTAAATCCTAGTTCCAAAATCATCATATTTACTCAAATATGTAAATTCACAAAAAGGTATCAATTTCAAATTCCAACTTAGTTTGTATCATCATCAAGGATTTAAATATAAAACTTCAACTATACACAGTCTGAAATTTTAAAAAATAGTTTAGATAGTCATAAATAGTTTTAATAGTTTGAAAATAATTTAAAATAGATTAAAATAGTTTTAAAATAGTAAAATAGTTTAAATAGATTTAAATTTGATTAATTAGATTTTTAAAATGATTTAAATAGATTAATTAAATTTTTAATTAGATGTAAAATGATTTAAATAAATTAAATATAAGTTAAATAGATTCAAATTATATTAAGTAGGTTTTAAATAATTTAAATAAATTTAAAATAGATTAAATAGATTTAAATTATATTAAATAGATTTAAAATAGATTAAATAAATTTAATTAGTTTAAAATAGGTAAATGATTAAATTGGATTAAATAGGTTATAATAGATTAAAATAAGTTAAAATGGTTTTAAATTGGTTAAAATAGTTACTTTAATTAAAATAGTTTAAATAGATTTCAAAGTTATATCCAAACCTTTCCAATAACTCAGTTCCGATAAATTCATTTATATTTGACACTTCAACTTTGAAATTCCAATTCAAATCCATTGAATAATTCATTAAATCAATTCCAATTTCAACATTTACGCTTGGACTTTTGAAAATAAGTCAGTTTATATAAATCAAATTTCTATTTCAAAATACCAGTTAACTGAATTCAAAATTTAAAGATTCAAAAATCACTTAATTTAACCAATTCGGTGTCCGCATATAATTTTCTACCCTAGGGTCAAGTGATACAGATATTTATCATTTCAATCCGCATTTTAAAATTTTACGGTTATATATCATTTCAAACCGCAATCTCAAATTAAATAAAAATCCATAAAATCGCTGGAGTCTATCATTTCAACCCATAATGATTTTTCCCTAATCTATAGATCGTTCGGGTGCGTATCATTTCAACCCATAGGAAACTTGCAGTGTTATAACAATATAAAAATACAACATCCAGTCTTCCAAATCAACCAATAAACATCACCAAATAATTGATAATCAATAACAGGTATTAAATTGACAATTTAAACTCAATATTAAATTAAATGATGATTAAATGCAATAAAAGTCAAATTTAACTAGAATGACAATTTAAACATACCAAGCATCAATCAATAAATTTCTAATCATATCATAAATTTAATTTAACTAACATAAAATAGTTTAGTAATTGTGAGTGGGTTAAAACACTCACCTTTGAATTTCAAATCGATTTGAAATTCAAATAAAGGCCCAAATTTCAACAATCTCAGAATTTGTTCAAGCCAGTTTGATAAAGTCCGGAGTTTCGATACAATCCCAACGAAACAAACCGTGCGTAAATCCGACCTCGTATGCAAAAGTTATTAACGTTAGAACAATTTGAAAATTTTGAATTTAAATTTAAATTAAAAATAGAAAGAGGCAATTCAAAAATCCTCACCAAACCCTAATCGCGAGATACGCATGCGACTACCCAACCCCGTTCGATACAGCCGCCGCTCCCACATGCTTGACGCCGGCCAACTATGGGCACCATCCCCCGATCCTCGCTCGCCACTGCAATCCCCAGACTTGGTCGCCTCCTACCTGCCAACGCGACCACCCACGGTGGCCTGAAGCTCTCCGCCGCCGCCAATAATTCCTCCACGATTTCAGGCAAATCGCCACCATCTTGACATGAACGAATGGCAGATCTAAGGTCTGCATGACACCACCTTCCCAACGCCGCCTCCCGATCGTCGATCGGACGACGATCCACCGTTGGATCGTCAAAAACCTAAAACGAACGGCCGAGGTTCATCGATGAATTCTGGTCAAATGGTGACTCAATAGAAAAAACGAAAAGCAGATCTGAGTTGCGTTCGTCGAGAGCTTCGAATCGGTATATAATTTGATATGGTTTGGAGGAGTTTGATTTTTCGATTTGATTTTGGTTTGTAATTGAATTTGGGATTGGTTTTGGTTTGTCTACCATTGGGAAGAGAGAAGCAGATAGAATTGTACGTACAAATAATAAGAAATGGCTGCTAGGGTTTGAGAAACAAAGCTATTTATATAGACAAGGCTAGATAAGAAACGAATGGACAAATCGATTTGGATTGGAACGATAAACGACCCGAAAAGCCCGTTTCGTTCCCGAAACGGAAATGGGTAATGCCATATATCAAAATAGATGTTTTTGATAGTTTTAAACTCAATGGAATAGATTTGAAGTCCTAATTCCATCGTATGAAGAAGTTGGATTTAAAATCGGCTTATTTCAAATTGATTTTAAGTAAATTGATTTCTACGCGTTTCGAGTCCGTACGATCAAACGAAAAGTATGATCGCTACGAAACTTGAAACCTTACAATAATTCACCGTTGTGGATCCAATGAAACTGGTTTCGTCGAAATCCAAGACAGTGACCAAAATGGCTATTTTTACGTTAATTAAATAAATTAATATTACATTAATAAATCATTTTTTTTCAAATATTTATAAACTAACAAATTTTCCTCATTTTTGATCACTTAGACATTTATAATAATTTAATAAAAATTTACATATTAATTCAGTGTTGAATATTACACAAATTACCGTGTTCAATTTCAACTGTAATTAGATCCAATTAATTATGATTTTATTCTAATAAATTGATTTAATTTGATTTCAATCCTTTTTATTCAATTATTCATCACTCTATGCATATTTTAACATTAGGTTATACCTTATTACGTTAGTATTCCACTATTACCATCTTTTATTTATTAACTGCAATTTTCCAATTATATTGAATTTTTGTCGATTTTCACATTAATCATAATATAAAATCCCAATTAATTTATTTATCTTTGTTTCACTCTTTTTATTAAATCAATTATTGCCTTGGGAATATAATTAATATTTCTATAACTTTTATAGCATTCACATTTTACAATTATCGTCTTAACTCATATTAAAGTAACATTTAATTACATTTAATTATAGTTGATTTAAATGAATTGGTAACAAATGGCAATTGTCACCTTTTCTACATTTTAATAACAGTTGTAAGTTTATTATTTACACACAAATGTTATAATTAATACTACAACACTAATTTTTATTCAATTACAATTTATTACACATTATTCATTAATAATCAACATTTAAATTATCAATTACTCTTTAAATCCAATTATAAATTAACACACACATTATTACAATTAATTTACAATCTATAACCAATTATAACCTTTTACTCATTTCAATTAGTTGGAATTTCATTTAAAGAAGCCATCAATTACCTTCAATTAATACTATTACATTTCACTCCAGTTATATTCTTATTATTAAATTATTTCTTCCCAACATTAAATCACAAAAATCTTATTAAATTAATTGTTTTTAATTATCGAAAATTACGGGTCGTTACACTCAGCCAGGTCAACTATCACGCCAAAACCCTCCTTTTCATTTATAAAACTTTGATCCAATATGGAGTAGAAAAAGCCCAGAACATCTCGAGACCGTTGTAATGGCGCCTCAGCCCGCTTACTTTTGATCTTCTCTTGCTCAAGCTTATTCGAATAAAAAGTAATCCTATCTCGAGCAATCAGCAACGAGTCTTCAAGGTCACAAACCTTTACTACCACTCTTTTCCTAGTGTCATTTAGGATCTCAATTAACCGAGACATCTTACATTACATTTTTATAAAAAAATCACCAAACAATCTATTAGCGATATTTTTCCACCCATCATCACGAAGACAAGAAGGCCCAAAACCCATAAGAGGAATTGGGGCAGCATCTAAATGCTGTGCCAAAATCATTCGCCGATGTTCTTTAACCTCTTGCTCACCAAGCAACCTGGCAATTTCGGCAGACATGTCCTCTACTTGTTTCTTATATTGTGCAATCTCCTCCCTATAAACAATACAGTAAAGTTCATCACATGTCTCTATGGTCTGCTTTATCCCTTCCAGTTCCGATGTAGCATCCCCTGACCATGCGTGTAGTCTACTATTGCAGTCATAGTGGCATCGCAGCGCACTCTTGGCATTTGCAAGTTCTTTAGGTTAAACTTCAGCTCTATTTCAAGCCTCTCGACATCATATCCGAGTTGAGCAACATCATCCTCAGATGCATCCTAATGACAAATATGATTATCATTAAGCAGAGCTCGAAAAGAACTAACTTAAATCACTATTGAAATGAAACTTAATTAAATAATCGAAACATAACAGATTGGGTGTCAACTTTAATATCCAATACTGATTACATCATCCTTACTTGATCACACACTTGTAAATCATATGTAAATTAACAAAAACATGAAAAATTAATTCAATGATCAAGTTTCTAAGCTTAATTCCGAACCACTCAAAATGAGGACTGTCAGAGGGGAATGAACCATTCTCTAATGCATACCGCCATCGATGCAAGGTGAAATCACTAAGGGCCTCATTCTCTCGAACTACCCGATCTATTTGGTCTAATAACTCCTTTGTTTTGTTCTTAAGGTCCACATAAGTTTTGTCTAATTTTTTTTCGCTTCTAGCCATAACCACAATGCTTAACCCAAGGCGATCTAAAGTTTGTTTTTCGAGCCTAGTCATTCTCCCTCAATAGTTTTGTGAACAAATTCTCTCCAGAATACTAAAAAAACAATGAGAAAAGCACGGTCACTTGTAAGTAACAAAATAACGAACATAATGTTTCATTACAAACACAAAATTTTTTTCAAAACGTCTTAATTACAACAGGACACAAAAGATATACGATCATCTAAGTATATAAGGGAAGTTGAGTTAACCTTGTTTGCAGTTTGGTTTTGCTCATCAAATTGCCGGTTTCTTGATTCCTATCAGCCTCTGCCCTCTCCTCCTAAGAAAGACGTTCAGAATGGTTCGGATCAACATCTTCTTCCTCAAACTCTTCCTTCCCCTTCCATGTATCCTAACAGTACGTAAAAATTAATGCAACCATAGACTCTTTCTTTCAAAAATCTAGCTTAACTTCTACCTTGAATTGATGCTTGGCTGAAGAATAAAAACCATAAATCACATATGAGGTGATAGCGTTGAGCTCTTCCTTAGATTGGGCCAGCTCTTTCTCAACCCTGGCCAAAGCTTTGCCCTTCTCCTTCAGCTCATGCTCCTTTAAAGCCTGAGCATCCTCAGCAATCTTGGCTTCCCTCTCAACCTGCTCCTGAAGCATTTTGGCCTCCTCCTTTACCTTAACCGTAGCGGAGGCCGGTGCAACCATCTTAATGTTAGCTGATCCAGGATTAGCTTCAAGTCTAGTTACTTGTTCGAAAGCAAGGTCTGCACGCATCTTGATTCACAAGCCTCCATCATTAGGATCACGGACTAAAAGAATGTGAAGTTTGAATAATATAAGTTACAAACTGACAACTAAAGGAAGAAAAAGGGGACAGAAAGCCACTCACATAAGACTAAAGCTTTTCAAATTCAGACAAATCTTCCGAGTTAGACATTTGGGAAGGCAAATTCGTAAGGAGAGGAGGAACTTGTGCAACTCTCCCAACCTTTTCTACCAAGGAAGACGTAGAAACTTCAGAGGTCTTTTCGAAGAAGGAGCAATAAGCCCAGCTGGTGCAGAGGTCGAATGAGAAAGAGTGTCTGCATCTGAAGAAATCAGAATATTCGATGAGGGAGAAATAGTCGGTCTTTTAGAAGTAGTGGGAGAACCACCAGACTCATCATGTGATCTCTTTGGAGCCTTATTCTTCTTCTCCTGCTCCAGAGCCCTATGATGTTCAGCAACAACTTCGACATCCATTGAGCCTACAAAGAAGATAGATAACAAGGTTAAAATCATAGGTATGCCGGTTCCCAAAATTTATCATAAGCAACTTATACCCCCAGGTTCAGACGGGAAGAAGTAGGATTGAATATACTACGAGAAAGTTTATGATTAGGATGCAATAAGTGGCAACCTTTCTGCTTCGATTCACTGAATATCCCTTTTATCTTTCTGACCTCCTCCGGCGATCCCAAAATCCTGTAACATCCCCTATCTAGAGGCCCAAAACTAAGCGCTATAGATGCTGCAGTCATCTATAGTATTAGCTTCCGGTGACTAAATACGGCTATGTTAATGGTATCTATAATATCAGAAGCACTTGATTATGAAACAAAACACAGATTTCAAAACAACTTTTCTTCATTACATTTAAAACAGATGTTCCATATTCTTAATACATAATCCTAATACGTTCCCAGGCACAGATAAAATATACTTGATACAAAATACGCCAAGAACGGTATATGAAGATACCCCCTTGGATGATCAGAGTCATATAGTCATAATAGACTTAATACAAACACAGCGGAAATACAACAAAACATAAAACTTCAACTACTAAATAGCTATTCGTTCGCCTCCTGCATGCCTTCAGTAGCCTTATTCGTCATCCTACTAAACCTGAAAATGACCTTAACCCCTCAACCTACTCAAATTAATTTTGAGCACCCGAGAGTTTAAGAGGAAAACATAAACTTCGAGTCAAACATAAAATCCGGTATGAATAATATTATACATCCTGGTTTAATATGTTAAGTGAGACCACGCCACTTAGCGGAATGAGTTTCCCCTCACTAACATCCTTTTAAAACATATCTTTGCAAAACCTTTTCCTGGAACCAAAACTGGTTAAATACTGTAAAGCAATTCATTATGTAGACATACATAAATATCAGGTAATAATGAACTATATGTTCAAACACATAAGTTTTGTTTGGATAACTTTTAAACTTTGGCTGACTCGGGCCTACCAGACAATATAATCAAAATTAATCTAACACCTGCTAGCTATTCTTCTTCTGGATTGTCTATCCTTAACTATCTGTTAAATACTTCATTTCTAGACGGTTTGTCCTTAACTATCTGTTAAATACTTCGCTTCTGGACGGTCTGTCCCTAACTTAATTATCTCCTAGGTCTTCCTGATCCTAATGGTTTTTCGGGCTCAAACCTATATGTATACTAACGTATATTCTTTTCGGTGTGTAATCTTAATTTTAGTCTACCTGTTACCAAGCCCTACACACTGCAATTTTGGACAATAATTAGTTGGGGCTAATAGCTAATGTATAGGGCGCGACCCTATACCAGTCCCATCTGGTATTCTAATATCTGAGTCATTTTCACTTAAGGATCCCCTTCCATAATTTTCCTTGAAATTTTTTTCAAAATGATTTAAAATCTTTAAATCAAACTCAAATATATAATCTTTATGCTTTACACAAAATCACATTACCATGTTATATATATCTTCTTTACTCAAACCTTAGTTGATGAAAACATTTAAACATTTGAAAGTGCCTCTTTCTAAACTTTTGAAAACATCTCTTTCAAAACCAAGTGAAACCCTTTAATTTTCTAAGCTAAAAGGCCAAAACCTTACCTTTCGAAACCAAACATCAAAGCTTTCGAAACTATTGAAATCATTCCTTTCGAAAGCAATAAAACTTTAGACATCCTACTTTAAAAAAACTTAAAACATTGCCTTATAAAACCTTTAGAAAACCTTCTATTTAAACCTTCCGAAACCATTCAAAGCAATCCTTTCGAAATCATCGAACTCAAACCTTTCGAAACCATTGAAATAAAACCTTTCGAAATCATTGAAATCAAACCTTTCGAAATCATTGAACTCAAACCTTTCGAAACCATTGTACTAAAACCTTTCGAAATCACTAAACTCAAACCTTTCGAAACCATTGAACTAAAACCTTTTGAAATCACTGAACTCAAACCTTTCGAAACAATTGAACTCAAATCTTTCGAAACCATTGAACTAAAAACTTTCGAAATCACTAAACTTAAACCTTCAAAACCATTGAACTCAAACCTTTCAAAATCATTGAACTGATACCTTTCAAAATCATTGGAAACAACCATTCGACTTTATCGAAAGCTCTGCTTCGAAAGCTTTAAAAATATCATTTAAAACAATAGGCCTCTGCCTTTAAAACAACTCCTTCGAAAACTTGGGTTATTCTTCAGTTAAAAACAAGGGTAAAACACCTAAGTCGAAAGCCCTCTTTCGAAAGCATGAAGAAGCGGCTGGTTTTTAAAAAATAGGTAAACCTTTTGACTTTGTCGGAAGGTTCAAAGCAAAACAATGATAAAGCGGTAGTAACCTTTTGACTTTGTCGAAAGGTTTAAAACCTTTATTTTAAATAATTGACCTGGTCGAAAGCAACCAAGTCGAAAGCTCCCTTTCGTAAGCAAGCAGGTGTAGGCTTTTGGTTTATAAAACAATCATACCCCAACCTCTTTGGCAACCAACCTTTCGACTAAGTACCCTTCGACCTTGTTCAATTCATTACGTACCAAGTAACTTGATACCATTTTCACTGAACTTTGACCTTGTCAAAAGCTACAACCTTTCGACTTTGTCGGAAGGTCTAGGTTGGAAGGTTTGATGCCTATAATGGCCGAAACATGCTAAAAGCATGATTTTCTTGTTTTTAACTTAAAAAGATAACCTTTCAACTAACCTGCCTTTGTTTGTCAAATTCTCATTGGTTAATAAATACTTCTCAGATAAGTGTTGCCACTGATTTTAGAATTAAATAATAAATTTTATTTTATAAAATGCCCATTCTCCTTAATTAAATATATAAAACATTTAAGTCTCATGCCTTAAATAATTTTATATATTCATCAAATTACTTAGTAAAAATCTGGAAAAATCCAAGAAAATCTATTTTAATACGTTTCCAACATATAAAAATTTTAAACCAAAATAATCATTATTTTAGCCATAAATAATTTATAACCCAATAAATCGTTTTCTTCACTAGAAAATTAATATAAAATCCACATTAATTCAGAAATTTATGAAAATAGGAACACATCTCTAAAATATCATTTCTGACCTATATTTAAATTTTCAAGGCATTTAGATGTCATTTAATAGGGTTTTCATATCAAACATTTCATAAATACTAATATGAACATGCATAATTCACCAACAAACATATATATAACTTTAATCATCAAAACATGGCATATACTTGCAAAAACGTTTCAGATCTAATCTTAAAACCAAAAACTATAAGAAAATGGGATGTAGTAATTATTCACCTTAGCTTTGAGATTAAAAGATGTGAGATTTAATGTTGAATTAATTGATTATCTTCCTTATCTTGAATCCTAGGTTTATCTTCCTCTTGAGAACAATAATGGTGGTCGGCCTTAGATGTTTTTAGTTTGCTAATATAAAATTAACGTGAGTTTCTTTTTGTAACGACCCACTATTTTGGACCATTCAAATCGACAATAAAACCACACATGGCAGACTTGAATAATTCAAAACAATAGATTGTAAATAAATTTGGAGCAAATAAAATCAGTCACAGAATAACAGACACAGAATATCAGAATAACTCGTAGCGGAAATAAAAATACACAGTAGTTCATGAAGCTACTACAATACACAGTCTCAAAACAGATACAAAATACCATAGTCTGAAAACAGATACAATAGAAGTCTGAATACATAAGTTAACAAATACATAAGCAAAGCTGAATAAGAAATAACTGAAATGGAAATAGACAACTAGATAGACAGATAAACTCCAGCAAATCTCTAGCTCCAGAAGATGAATCCAAAGCTGTGATACTCAGGCTAACCCGAGTGTAAAGCAAAAACACAAACACTCGAGTCAGGACATATATACTTATAAAATGTAAATCAACTCAAGTGAACTGTAATAGAAATGCATCAATAACTTAAAGGATGCTTGGAATCGCCCATCCTTTAAGGATCCGTTAAACTATCTACTATGTAGTAAGATACGCTATTATAATAATGTCTAAAGTAAAGTAAACTATCAAAATAGCATTGAGGCTTTACATTTTCCACCTTAACACATTTTATATTCCCATAGTCTATACAGTACCGTAATCTCCCCCGTAATGGGCGTCGTCAAAGGGCACTCCATAGGTATGGTACAAAACAAACTCGTAGTAAAGCACGCTAGGGTAGGTGAAACGGCACAACTAGGCAATGCCAGGGTACATATACCAATTACGCATCCGGACTGTTGGTAACGCAAAGCCACAGCAATCGCCCAACTCGAGCCACACTCCTGAATCAAGGGGTGCACCCAATCAATCACAAAGTAATAGAATGGTATATGATGGAATGTGTCCGATAAGAGGAGCTACCTCATTAGCCCGGAATCGCTCCTGTTTTAGCCACCTTATGCTAACTCACCGGAGTTAGGTCCACGTAAATATACCTTAGGATCGTCGCCACCATCCTACTTCATTCTGGAATCTCCACCACGTACACAGTTGTTAAAGTGGTTTGCGGTATCGATAGAGAGCATGTCCATATCCGATCCCGGTCTCTTCAACAACCAATCTTTATTATAACCCATGGTTATAAATTTCGAAATGGTTTATATTTCAAATCAAAACATATTCATTTTTAAACCATTTAAATTCGATGTCAATATTTTTCAAAAAAAATATATTATTCATTTCCAAAGTTATAACATTTTCAAATTTATTCATTCAATTATAACATTTCAAAAACATTGTATTTTAGGATTCGTAGCACTTTGAAAATGTGATAATACATATACTAGCATTTCGAAAATGTTATCTTATTAGAAACAATAGCACTTAGAAAATGTTACTGTAGATATAGTGGTGTTTGGAAAAACAATACATTGTTAGAAATGGTTGCACTTATAAAACGCTACCTTAAACCATAGCATTTTGGAAATGCTACTAATCTATTCTAAGTTTTACTATAACCTTTCAAAAACATTATATCTTCAGTTTTTCATCATTTTAACTTATAAAACTTATCTCACTTCTCAAAAATATTTATTTGGATATCATTTAACTTATGATTTTAATAAAATAAAATTTTATAAATAAAATATCCAATTAACTATAATTCATTTATTAAGTCAAAAAAATACATTTAAATTGCTTAACTTTTAATTTAACAAATAACTTGATACTTTATTTACTTTAAAAATATCCATTTCATAAATAAAATATTTTATTACCAAGTTAAGCCAAAAATTCCATTTCAAATCAAATTTTCAATTATTAAGTTAAATCAACATTTTACTTTACTTTTTTGAATCATTTATTAACTCATAAAACTTTAACCTATAGAAATTCAGTATATATACATTTTTAAATCATTAAATCAAATTTTAAGTTAAAATCTCATAATTTAAAATTTCCAAATACTTAAATTTCCAGAAAATATTTATATTTCAAAATTAACCACGGGTCTGTATAATATTTTCTAACCTAGGTCAAGTGAATACGGATATATATCATTTCAATCCGAAATATAAAAATCCCAGGTTTGATCATTTCAAACCCGCAATCCCAAGTCAAATAAAAATCGCTTGAGCCTATCATTTCAGCTCATAACGACTTTTCCCTATTCTAAAGTTCGTTCGGGTATGTATCATTTCAACCCATAGTGAGGGAACTTGCAGTGTGAGAAACAGAAATATAAAATAAACAGTAAAGCATAGCATATCATATTGGGTGATGAAACAGGTATAGCATCAGGTTATAACATCATATAATATCATATCACAGGCATATGTGAAACTACTATCAACATGGCATGTTACTATTACAATACACAAGATATCGATTCAATAGTTTATAAGTACGAAGTCGAGAGTGATAAACTCACCTTCTAAAGCTAGAGACGACAATTCAAGACACACAACCAAACTCAAGCATGACAAAGCACGAACTAGACTTGAGTGGATGAAGAGCCAAGATTCAAATCTTGTAAACAACAAATACAAACATATATAAGTATATAATTATACAAAAGAATTTGATCAAAACAAGGCAAAATAATGCACAAATGACCAAATCAAGTCAAGTGGGCTCGGCCACTTTCAAAATAGGCTAGATCATCACCAAAATGGCTCAGCCATGATTTGTTTTGAAGCATATGTGTTCGGTCAAGGCAAGCAAATAGGCACATCATAGGGTAGGTGAAAGGATGGTAAGCCAAAATTCATGTGGAAGGCAAAGGGTCAAGGCAAAAATGAAGGGTCATGTGCACAAGGGTTCGACCCTATGCTAGGATGGTTCCGCCTATGGTTCATGGTGTGCTCGGCCATGGTGCTAAGGCATGGATCAAGTGGTTATGGCACCTGAAATGGCATGACTTGGAGATGATGTGGTCACGACAAGGCATAGAAAGGTGGTGGAATAGATGGTGGCCGAGGCTAGCAAGGAGGAAGGGGAATCATGTGGTGCTCGGCTATGGTTTCAAGCTTGGTTTGGTGATGGTTTGGATCTAGGAAGTCATGGCATGGCATAGGGATAATGGAGATGGTGATGGCCAATAATAGGTGATGGATGGTGGAGGAGATGAGGTCGGCAAGAGAGAGAGGGGATGGTGATGGCCGATCTATGCTTGAGAACAAAAGAGAAAAAGAAAATGAAAAAGAGGAAGAAGGAAGACATGACTTACTGTAAATTGTTTTGTCAAGGAATGAAATGAGAAGGAGATGAGAAGGTAGATGTTTTGTATGGCTAAGGCAAAGGAAAAGGCACATATTCACTAAAAAAAACTCATGTCTCTTGGAATTTCCTAAGCCAATTAGCCAAGCCCAAATCAAAACAAGCTCAACAATTCAATAAAAATCAAAGTCCAAACCAAAAATAAATAGAAAATAAAAATAGAAAATAGACAATAAAATACTAAAAATAATTGCGTGTAAAACGCTGAAATTTATTAGATTTAAAAAGTATAAAACAGAATTTGACAAAACGAAAAGCAGAACGAATATCAGAATCAAATTCAGCTTAAAAGAAAAAGATTGGAAATTAAAAATTCAAATTTAAAAATTTCAACTGAAAGTCAAAGTTTGACCAAAGTTGACCAAAATATAAAATTTTCAGAAAATCTTTATTTTATTATATTTGGAAAAATAAATTATAAACAAAATCCAAAAATACATTGGAAAATTCCCAAATTCCAATTTTTAAATGATTTAAAATCAAAATTTCAAATAAATTCAAATAAAATATTTGTTAAAATTTATGGGTTGTTACACTCTCCCCCACTCAAAGCTTTTCGTCCTCGAAAAGGAACGAGACACGGAAAAAAAACAAAGAAAGATAGAAAAGCAAATAGTACCTGAAACAAACAATCACTACACCAGAAATGACTTTTGGTAGCGTTGAAAAAACGCTACCAAAACTTATGGTAGCGTTTTAGAAAACGCTGCTATACGACATGCAACTAAAAGTCTAAAACTTTTTGTTGCGTTGTAGTAAACGCTACCAAAAGTCACTTTTAAATGCAACAATAGGTATTTTCAGTAGGATTTAAAAAACGCTACCAAAAGTCACTTTTAAATGCAGCTATAGGTTTTTTCGTAGGGTTACATTTGTTTCTGTAGCATTTCTGAAACGCTACTAAAAGTTATTGGTTGTTTGGTAGCATATTTTAAATGCTACTATTTACGGTTGATGGTTTATACCATTTCCAGCAATCGCTTATATACTATTCATATTAAAACGAACGATCAATCGCATAATTTTCATATATTCAAACAAACAATTAAATCACATAATTAGCATATACAAACAATCAATCATATGATCATCATATTCAAATAATTGCAAAAACATGCTAATCGCACAATCAAATATAATATCCATAATCAATTCGATAGTAGTTTTTCAACAAAATAAGTCACATACTACAAGCATTCACAAACAAGTTTCCACAAATGGTACTAACAAAATACGACAACATATATAACAATTAAATTCATGTTCGTTGCTTGATTACCAATAGTTCTTTGTTGTCGACAGTCTTCGCTTCGAAATAGCTAATTACCTGCAAACAAGTTTAACAATCAACAATATATATATATATATATATATGTATATATGTATATATATGTATATATGTGTATATATGTATATATATGTATATATGAAAATCATGTAATCTATAACTCGATATTCTATATTAACACATATTAACAATGCGTCATTAACTCTCACAAAGTTTACCCAAACTTTTACCGCATCTTTTCCCAGCGGAACACAATGAACCATGGTTGTTGGATCAGTTGAAGCAATAGTTCCTTCAGCCACTACTTATCATATTTCACCCACATCAATCAGCTTACATCTACTATTTGGTACCAGATTTGCACCCTGTTGGATAAGCAAATAAATAAATAATCATCAAATATGTCGTAATCATCAAATAAATAAGCAAAAGGATTAACCGTTTGAAAAAAAGGATTAACATGTTATCATTGCAATCACAGCTAACTAGTAATCAAATAAAGTTACAATATAAACATCTGAAGGTCTTGAAGATGTATACCCGATATCATATTGCCCCGGAAAAGCTACAAGTGTGCACTAAGTCAAGACGTACACTACATGTGAGTGAACAATTTGTACGCAACAAAAAATAAAACTGGACTGGGTACCTCTGCTTCTGGTTACTGTTGCTATACCTTGCATCTTCTACGGTCTACAATAATCAACAAAATAGAAATATCTTCTACAACCTGCAATAATGTACAAAGTGGAGACGGACAATGTTTACTTCAACAATGCAGAAATTCATAAGATCGCTCTGCATTCAGTGATAAGTTTTCTGCACTGCTGGAATATTAGCAGAAAGTAATAAAACTTAACTTTTCTATTAGGGAATACAATGGAAAGTTGATATATGAAACTCTAACATGCTACCGGATATTAGCAAAAAGTGAGTCAAGTCCAATAATGACTCCAACCTTATTATCTATAAATAAGAGTCTATATTCAAGTCATAAATACATATCAACGTTATTCAACATGCTATTTAAGTATTATCATCAAAATAATGAAAGTGGTGAATAACTAAACTCAATCAACACAAGTATACAACTGATGCTACGTGATAGGTATGCATAATATATCTTTCTGACTGTTTATTACACATCACACAGAGTTATATAGTTGCCTATTCACCAAACATTGTCCCAATAGAGTTTAAGACTATAACATTATTTAATCTGAAAAATTAAATAACACTATATTAACAATTGTACCAAACAATAACTAAGTTACAAGGTAACTTCTCTGGTTGATTACAACAGGATTAAAGAAAAACAGTATATGTCACATTCGATCATCAGGTACAAACAATAAAATCCAACCCACTTATAATTAAATCATATGTGAACACTTTAACTGAATCAACTAAGAATTTACGCTGTGTTTACCACTAATACATCTTAAACTAGTATACAATCCATCGTATATAATATAGGTGGTTGATATAGCAACTTAACTGCAAGACTACGCACTTCTAAAATGGATCTACGTGTTTGGAAAACACACAATCTTGCTATAAAATGAGGATCTTAGTTCTCCACCTAACATCATTTTACTAAAACTCATCTACCGCTATAATCGTAACGAATGGCACTTCCTACTAAAACGCTAATTCTATCAGTCTTGCTAACTACGATTTCATCTCTTTCCCATGCTGGAAAAATAGCAGTTTACCGGGAACAAAATGGTCAAGAAGGCACACTAGCTGAAACATGTGCCACTGGAAACTACGCATTTGTAAACCTTGCCTTTCTCTGTGTTTTCGGCAATGGCCAAGCTCCACAACTTAACCTAGCAGGCCATTGCGATCCTACCTCTGATAGACATAAATCACCAAATATTTGTTGCTTCGTGCAAATGAACATAAAAAACATACCTTACTTGTAAGGGCTAAATGACTGTGATCTCTAGTGGTCAGTACATTAATAACTTGGATTCCAAATTGTTTAGCCCAAATATAATTCTCAAAGTTACTTCATCAAGCCATCTACAAATCAAACTCAAGGATAAATAATAAAATTAGTTGGAAATTGTAAATATGTCTGTAAATAAAAGACACACACATTTGGTTTACAATTTTCATAATCAGGCTCTTTCAAGTATAAGTTGGAACACTCATGCACTAACAGTTGCTACCTTCACTTACTTAACAATAAACATAGCCTGCTAATATATGTTACACCAACACATGCAAAAACATAGTACCATAGTGCACCAGTAAACTCAATATACAGCTGAACTTAGTGCAATAACTCATCACACAACTATGAACACATGTTCCCATGAACCTACCTACACAACCTGTACATAAAAACCTATATATACACTCAAGAACACACATAACACAGACTCACACAACTCAAACACTGTCGCTACACAAAACACACACTAGGCTTTACACAACAACACGCATGCACTTGACTCCACTTAACACGTACAACCCACTTGCATATTTATGTATATATGCTGCTAATTCACGCAATCCCTCATGTATAAAATTTTGCTTCCACATTCACTCATCTAAGAATTGCAAAAATTACAAAGTAACTCTGCTTTTATCATTTCAGTTCCACAGGCAAATATATATATATATAAGGTTTAAAATAATTATTTTCACTTCATTGTAGAGTTTAAAGGTGCTCACATTTACTCGAAATTGCAAACACATAGCACGCACACAGCAAACACACAGCACTCTACTATTACACACGCATAACGCACTTTGTGTTCACACACACAACACTTAGTAAAAACCCACCCACTCAGCTCATTATAGAAATACATACATGCATGGAATATCACAAATTGGAAACTTTAACTACAATATATGTTGATATTCGATTTATAAATACAAATAGATAATGAGGTTGTTACATATTTCCAAATTGGAATATCATAACTAAAAGTATTTGAGAGAAAAACGGTAGAAGTAAAATTAAAATGTGGTGTGGCTTTTGAAAATAGTGCAGAAAGAAGTTTCAATTGAAAAACTAACAACTAACAAAGATAATAATAATCAGTGGTACAAAGGGTGATTTACCTGAAAGCTGCTTACACTTTCTTTCAGCTCAGTGTATTTTCCAGAAGCACTAGCGAAGACTTCAGCAACATGGAAAGGCTGGCTTAAGAAACGCTGAATCTTTCGGGCAATTGTAACAGTCAATTTGTCATCTTCACCGGGTTCATCCATTCCCAAAATGCAATGATATCTTGAAGATTCTTGTAGTTTTGGAGGACCTTCAGGACACCACGAGCAGTGTTGTAGTGATCTTCTCCCAAAACATGAAGGGAAAGCATTCTAAATGTGGAGTCAAGTGGGTCCACAGCAGGGTATATACCCAACTCAGATATCTACAAAAAATTAAAATAGATGCTTAAATCATAAACGATCATCAAGCCTCTAACAACAGTTATCTAGATCAGGATTGCAGCAAATGACTAGTTCTGAATAAACATGTATTTTGTTCAATGTTGGCAGACTTTCTCAAATTGGAATATACTCACAAAAATATCATATTTATTCATGACAGACCACTCTATACCATGCAATTAAGTATTATCATTTTCATATGTAATTACCTTGCTTTTAAAAAAATAAAAGCTTGCTTTTAAAATCATAACTCATATTTATCTTTAAATATTCATTCAAATTCATATACAACAATATTTATCAAATACCTGAAACCATAGAAATCATCACGTCGCCAAATATACACAAAACAAGAAAATGAAAATGACGCAAGTACCAAGCACATATAGCCATATGTTTGTGAATTATTGCTCATTTTGTTAAATACAACCAAAGATTTTATACTTCAATCATATGGAATTAGTATTTATTAATAATGTCAGGAATCACAAATTGTTATTTAGTGACAAAAGTAATACATATAGTAGAATACTCAGCATCCTAGTTCATTTTACAGGAGGTTCAATCAGTGCCAGATCAGGTTTCAAGTTGTAAAACGATGTAAATCTAAAATTCAAAATTTTATTGCACCAAAAACCCTGTCACATCAAAAACTCTTGTACATCGTACAACTACATCTTCAGTTTCTACAACGAAGCCACGTAGACATCCTTTTGGGGACACCTATCTTCTAAGAACAAGCTGCAAGAAACAGCCCATAAAATTTCTAGGCTCAACCAAGGGTAATGACCAACATACATGTTGTTTTTCAAGGAAATATGTTTCTTTTCTTCCCTTCTGCTATTTTAGAAACTAAAATATCCAAACAACAAAAAATATGTAGCTGATCTACTTGTGAAAAATACACATCTATCTCAATGAAGAACACAGAATGATGCAAAAATAGACATACCTCTGATAATTGTGAAATGATGTCCGATGACTCTGAGCTTTGTTTTGTACTAAGGATGACCATTCAAAGTATTCAAAGACAGCAAAGCAAGGGTATAGTGACTGCCCATTGCTATAAAGATGGTTGAATACCACATAATAGGACCAATATGTACCCCCAATGGGTTTTCAAAACACTATACATGCATTGCTCCAGCATGTGATGAAGAATTCGCATCCCCAAATTATGAGTCTCCTATCATACATTGAAACAAATGATAAAGAATAAATTACGCAAAATAAGTAGCGAGCCATATACGTAAGTGAACAATTTTCCTCCGATATCATATACTATCTACTATGCAACATAGATAATTTATACAACAGAGCTCACTAGATCAACACAGGCAGCAATAGCAAATCTAGCATCTTAATGCATGTACATATTAGTATAAACTTATCAGCAACACAGTTCTAGTCAGCAACAAAAGAATCCATTAGCAGTAGAAATTTTACCCATCTTAATATAGACTTGGCACGAACTCAAATGATATAGGCTTGTCGTGGACTCAAAAGATATAGAATTGACATGAACATAAATCAATATTAAGCCACTTGATTCATCATATAATTTATTTGTCAAATTGGTTTGCATTAAACAACTCAATTTTCAGAATAACTAAACAATTCACAAATTCAGCATATAAAGTATTTAACAATTAGCATCTAGCTAATTGATAGTAAGCTTCTTGTTACATTAATGTTACTGCCTCAAATTTTAAAAATATTTATCATAATTGAAAAATTCGAACTCACCTCATATTTGATTTCAGAATCCGTGAAGGTGTTTAAAGTTGAGATCGTAGATGCAGCATGCCACTATCAGTTATCTCATTAGATAGACTTATGCCGAGACTGAGAGAGGGCAACCAGAAATCATCGACGCTAGTAGGCCGTGATGCGAGTTGTGATAAGCAAGGCAGATCTAGGGTTTGCAAATTTGAAAGGGAAGCAATGATTAAAGGAGCGATTGAGATGGAGGAGGGTTGGACAAGAGGGAAAGGTTGAGAGGCAAGGTCAGAGTGGAGAAGAAGGTAAATGAGAAGACGAGGGGTGGTGGTTGAAAATTAGACATCATCAGGCTTTTTTAATACAAATGTTTATGTTGAAGAAAGAAACCGAGCGGGGGAATAGAAATTTTACCAAAAATTTAGGAGGGAAAGACGGGCATCGTTTATTTATTTTCCTCTAAATAAGCATTAGTTGCACTTAACTTTGAAACGCTGCCATTCAATGCAACCAATAACATGTTTTCTTGTAGTGAATTCCGGATTCGAAGCACGCATGCTCTCCTCCGTCTCCCAGGTACAATCCTGATCATCAATACTCCACTGCACTTTGACCAGGTTGACAAGATTTCCTTCTCAGCTGCTTCGTACCTCTATCGACAATACAAAGCGGCTTCCTCTCGACAGTCAGATTAGGCTCAATATCCAAACTCTCGAGAGCAGAAGGCTGGACAATAAGGGATGGATCATGAAGCTATCGACGAAGATGCGAAACATGGAATACATTATGCACTCCAGAAAACTCCTCAGGTAAATCCAGACGATAAGCTAAAGAACCAATCCTCTCCAAAATGCGGAAAGGACCAATGAACCTAGGAGCAAGCTTCCCTCTACGACCAAAACAAATCACATTCCTTAAGGGGGAGACCTTAAGGAAAACCAAATCACCAATAGAAAACTCCAAACTCCTCCTACGCCGATCAGCGTACTTCTTCTGCCTATCCTGAGCACCCTCATCTTTCTCTTAATCTCCTCAACTCTCTCAGAAGCCTCCAGAATCATATCAGGACCAAGAACCAAACGATTACCGGATTAAATCCAGCAAGATGGAGATCTGCAAGGTCGTCCGTAAAGAGCAGAAAACAGAGACATTGCAATACTAGCCTGAATTCAAAAGATGAAATGAGATAGATAAAGGATTAAGACAAGATTAAAATAAAAGATTTGAGATTATACCTGATAACTATTGTTATAGGTGAATTCGACAAGATGGAGATGATCTTCCAAAGATCCTCCATAATCAAGAACACAAGCACGAAGAAGATCCTCCAGAATCTGATTCACTCTTTCCGTTTGACCGTCGGTCTGTGGATGGTAAGCAGTGCTCAGATTCAGATGAGTACCCAAATATTCCTGAAAAGCTTTCCAAAACTGACTGGTAAAGATGGGATCTCAATCGCAAAAAATACTGACAGGAACACCATGAAGATGGACAATCTCCCTCATATAGATCTCAGCCAAACTCGAAGCAAAACGGGTAGACTTGACCGGAATGAAATGAGCTGACTTGGTCAATCTATCCACAATAACCCAAATACTCTCATTACCCCCTCATAGTCCTCGGTAATCCATCAATAAAATCCATAGAAACCTGTTCCCATTTCCAATTGGGAACCTCAAGGGGCTGCAACAAACCAGGGATCTTCTGATGATCGGCCTTGACTTGCTGACAAGTCGCACACCTACTAACAAAAATGGAGATATCACGCTTCATACCTCTCCACCAATACAGCTTCTTTATATCCTGATACATCTTCGTCACACCCAGATGAATAGAAAGTCTAGATCGATGATTTTCCCGAAGTAACTCCTGTCTCAATCCATCAACATTCGGGACACAAATCTGATTATTAATCCGCAAAATCCCTCTATCATCGATCTGAGCTCGACTACCATCAAGACTACTACCACCAACCCTACTACGAACATTCTCCTTCATAAGCCTAAGTATCCGATCCTCATCCTGCTTAGCCATGATACGATCCAAAAGAGGAAAAGAAACAACAAGCTGACACAACATCGCCTTCTTCCGACTCAAAGCGTCAGCCACAACATTAGCTTTCCCAGGGGTATAGTTGATGTCGAGGTCATAAGAAGCAAGGAACTCAAGCCACCTAACTTGTCTCTAATTCAAATCCTTCTAGGTGAAAATATACCTCAAAGACCGATGATCTGTAAAAAGCTTAAACTTAGTTATCAAAAGATGATGCCTCCAAAGCTTCAAAGCAAAAACCACGGCAAGCAATTCCAAATCATGAGCATCATAATTGGCTTCATGGGTCTTCAACCGACGACTGGCATAAGCAATGACCTTCCCATCCTGCATTAGAACAGCTCTCAAACCTTCACGACTAGCATCAGTGTATATCGTCAATCCCTCATTTCATTTGGAATGGTAAAAACTGGTGCGGAAGTAAGCTTGCGCTTTAACTCATTGAATGCAGCTTCACACTTATCATTCCTTATAAACTTAGCATTCTTTTGAGTCAAAGCAGTGAGAGGTGCAGCAATCCGAGCAAAATTCTCAATGAATCTCCGATAATAACCGGCAAGGCCCAGAAAGCTACGGATATCAGATGGAGTCTTAGGAGTTTCCCAATCTGGAAATAGAATAGGGAAAAATAAGAACTACTGATAAAGATAGAATAATTAGATTACAAAAGAAAAATGAGAAAAAGGTAGACTTACATTGATCGCAGCGATCTTGACTGGATCAATAGAAACTCCATTACTAGAAACAATATGTCCAAGGAATCAGACTTCATCCTTCCAGAAATGGCATTTAGAGAACTTAGCTTTCAACTGATGACTCCTAAGAGTCCCCAGAACAAAGCTCAAATGAGATTCATGTTCTTCCTCGGTCTTAGAAAAGACCAGAATATCATCGACGAAGACTAGAACAAATTTGTTAAGAACATCACGAAAAACACGATTCATCAGATCAACAAAGAAAGTTGGGGCATTAGTCAAACCAAAGGCATAACTAACCATTCATAAAAACCATTCTCAGTACGGAAAGCAGTCTTGGGAATACTTTCCTCAGCAACTCTGAGCTAGTGGAAACCTATGGCAAGATCAAGCTGAGAGAAAACAGTAGCTCCATAAAGCTGATCGAACATATCATTAATACGAGGCATAGGATATCTGTTCTTCATAGTGAGCTGGTTCAGCTCCCTATAATCAACACACATCCTCAAAGATCCATCGGACTTAGTGATGAAAACCACTACTGCTCCCCATTCGGAATGACTAGGTCTGATCAGACCCTTGGAGAAAAAGTCTTCAATTTGTTTCCTCAACTCAACCTTCTCGCGGGGTGCCATTCTTCTAGGAGGAAGAACTACAGGCCGAGCTCCAGGAATAAGATCAATACGGAAATCAATTTCCCGCTTAGGAGGTAAAGAAGAGACTTCACCAAATACATCGGGATAGAGTTTAACCACAGGGGTTGAATCAAGATCACTAAGAGAAGAATCCAGAGAGAAAATAAAACTGCCAGCAAAATCCTGAGGCATACAGCACTGAATCACCAAAGGGTTACCCCGATCATCAACAAAAGAAACAGTTCGGGTTTTACAAGAGATAACGGCTTCATGCCTCTTCAGCCAATCACCCCCAAGCAATATATCAAAAGCATCGAAACCCAGAACATAGAAATCACCAGAAAATTGATGATCAAAATAGAGGAGTTTCACTTGGTTACAAATCCTACTAAGGTTCGCGGGACCCCCAATGGGATTAGTAACACATAAAGGTACAACTGCAAACTTGGGTGAAAGAAGATGCTCAAACTTATCACAAAGATCCACAAAAATAAAACTATGCGAAGCTCCAGTATCAAATAAAACACGAACAGGAAAATCAAACAGAGTAAAGGTGCCCTGGAGAGTACCTTGGGTATCACTAGGAGCAGATGGAGTAGGCGGAGCATGAGTGGAAGAAGTCATGGCAAAGACTCCAGATGTCTTGCCCTTCTGATACAAGGGGCAATCTATCTTGAAATGGCCAGGCTGCAAACAGACATGATAGAGGTTGTTCCTGGTATCCTAAGGTGGAGGAACAACAGCACCAACTGAAGTAGGGCAACTATTGGCATAGTGTCCCTTCTGATCACACTTGAAGCAGGTGATGGAAGATAGGTCAATAGGATGCTTCTGAGGAGTAGATCCTAAACCAGGATTCTTGAGCCAATTCTGCTTCTGCTGATGAAAGTTAGGCTTCCTTTTCTTAGAGTTGCCAGAACCAGGCTGAGATGGAGAAGCACGAGGAACATAAACTTTCTTAGAAGTGGGGTTCTCATATCTAATGGCCATGTCCATCAACTCCGTGAAGGTACCATGAACATGAGAAATGAGACGATCATAATACTCTGGGCGAGCTCCAGCTATAAATTTCTCATTCTTCTTAAGAGAGGTGTCAATCAGGCCAGGACCAAACTTGGAAAGTTCATTGAACTTCCGCTCATACTCAGAAAATGACATGCTCCCTTGCTTAAGATACATAAACTCCCTGTATAGCTGGGACTTTTCGGCTTCGGGCATCCACTTTGCCACAAAAGCCTCCCTGAATAGAAAGATATCCAAACTAAGAAAGATTTCAAAGAGAGAAAGCTGAAACAAATTCAAAACCAACTATAGAAGATACCTAAACTGCTCCCAAGAAATATCTACCTCCACAGTCTGAGCTATAACAGACTCCCACCAATCCTGGGCTGCCTCCTGCAACTGCCAAGCTGCTAACTAACGCTTCTGAGCATCAGTAATCTCCAAACCAGTAAAAATCCTCTCTAGAATCCTCAGCCACTGTTGAGCCTCTACGATGCTCTCAGATCCAGTAAACTTGGTACCACGAAGCTGAGTGAATTCCTTACAGAGAGTGGTGAACCTGATGGGTGCAACAGGCTCAGGAACTGGGGCAATACCTCGACCCCTACCTCTAGCATTCCTACGATTCATCCTGGAAAAATCAAGAATGAATTTTAGGACAAAGGTAAAACAGAAAGACAATGGTAAAACAGAAAGACAAAGATAAGATTCAACTGGAATGGAAATCCTAGTCAAAGAATTCAAATAAACAAGGTGGATTCGAAAGGAATGAAGTTAAGAAAATGAGGTTTTAAAACAAGAATTTTTATATCCAATATAATCTTTTAAAATCATTTGAAAATCATTTTATACTTAAAAATACGTTCTCTCACAAAGAAATGATTCTAAGATTGATTTCACTCATTCTAGGGTATTTCTACCCTATCTCTAATGAGTTTTTGCTCCGTAGGCTACGGTTTGCCTAAAACCAAAGCTCTGATACCAAATGTAACGACCCACTATTTTGGACCATTCAAATCGACAATAAAACCACACATGTCAGACTTGAATAATTCAAAACAATAGATTGTAAATAAATTTGGAGCAAATAAAATCAATCACAAAATAACAGACACAAAATATCAGAATAACTCACAGCGGAAATAAAAATACATAGTAGTTCATGAAGCTACTACAATACACAGTCTCAAAACAGATACAAAATACCATAGTCTGAAAACAGATACAACAGAAGTCTGAATACATAAGTTCACAAATACATAAGCAAAGCTGAATAGGAAATAACTGAAATGGAAATAGACAACTAGATAGACAGATAAACTCCAGCAAATCTCTAGCTCCAGAAGATAAATCCAAAGCTGTGATACTCAGGCTAACCCGAGCGTAAAGAAAAAACACAAACCCTCGAGTCAGGACATATATACTTATAAAATGTAAATCAACTCAAGTGAACTGTAATAGAAATGCATCAATAACTTAAAGGATGCTTGGGATCGCCCATCCTTTAAGGATCCGTTAAACTATCTACTATGTAGTAAGATATGTTATTATAATAATGTCTAAAGTAAAGTAAACTATCAAAATAGCGTTAAGGCTTTACATTTTCCACCTTAACACATTTTATATTCCCATAGTCTATACAGTACCGTAATCTCCCCCGTAATGGGCGTCGTCAGAGGGCACTCCATAGGTATGGTACAAAACAAACTCGTAGTAAAGCATGCTAGGGTAGGTGAAACGGCACAACTAGGCAATGCCAGGGTATGTTGGTACCAATTACGCATCCGGAATGTTGGTAACGCAAAGCCGCAGCAATCGCCCAACTCGAGCCACACTCCCGAATCAAGGGGTGCACCCAATCAATCACAAAGTAATAGAATGGTATACGATGGAATGTGTCCGATAAGAGGAGCTACCTCATTAGCCCGGAATCGCTTCTGTTTTAGCCACCTTATGCTAATTCACGGGAGTTAGGTCCACGTAAATATACCTTAGGATCGTCGCCACCATCCTACTTCATTATGGAATCTCCACCGCGTACACAGTTGTTAAAGTGGTTTTCGGTATCAACAGAGAGTATGTCCATATCCGATCCTGGTCTCTTCAACAACCAATCTTTATTATAATCCCTGTGTTAGCACCAAAATTGGTCACTAACCTCGTTGAGAAAGATTGTGTAGAGAGATAAATGATGAAAGTAAATTTAAACAAAGAACAATATGCTAAATTGCATGCAAAGATGAGAACACCAGATTTATAGTGGTTCGACGTAAGCTGCCTACGTCCACTTTGAGGTTAATCTTTATTGCTTTACTTGATAATTGATTACAGATACAATCCGTACACCAACTACTTGAATACAATTGCTAAGTAAAGAGAATGAGCCTTGAAAGCGGCAGAGTCTCCCTAGTGTTCTCGAAAAAAGGTCTGTTTCACTGTGCCCTTGCCTCTCTATTTATAGAAAAAGATGGGTTGGACTTTCCTGGTGGGCCTGGCAGCCGATTACCTCAGCCTAGAAAGAGTGAGTTCTGTGTGCCGAACCATTGATGCCGAACAGACTGATGTCGAACCATTGATGCCGAACAGACTGATGCCGAACCATTGATGCTGAATAGACTGATGCCGAACCATTGATGCCGAACAGACTGATGTCGAACATCTCTAGATGCTGAACAACTCCGTATGTCGAATGAGGTGTGGATGCCGAGTAGTATGGAGCGCCGAACGACTCTGCCATGCCGAACGATCCATGCACGCCGAACGCTCTGCCATGCCGAACGGTCCATGCATGTCGAACGCTATGCCACGCCGAACGATCCAGGTATGCCAAACGGTCTGCTATGCCGATCACTCTAGAATGTTGAACGATATACAATACCGAACGACTCTTAATGCCGAACGGTATGTAGGTGCCGAGTGCCTAGTTGCCTGGTCAAACCTTCAGGTAACACTTGCCCCCCAAAGTGCATCACATGGTTAACCGTGATGCGCTTTGAGTCATGAATCCACCGTGCTTTGCTTCAAGCCGAGCAGACTGAATGCCGAACGGCATAGCCGATGCCGAACAATGTCGTTTTGACCGGTTCTACCGGTTATAGTCTCTTCGACTTCCTCTCCACTCCTATAAAAGCTGGCATTCTTCTTCTTCTTCTTCTCTTTTTCACTTTTTACCTCCGCGACCCTCCAAGAAACATAACTTACCTCCTTTAAATTTTATTCACCTCCTACGATCTTTCCTTCTTACTTCGAATCCAACAAGCTCTCTTCAAGTTAAGCTCGAACACTCTGTCAATCTTCAGTCCACAGATCCCCAAGCTCCTGTCGTTTCCTTCGGTAAGAAACTCTCGATCATTTTCTCGAATTAGGAAGCATAACACAAAACTTGAACTCGTAAATTCTCCATAGATTAAAGGAAGTAAGAGGCGTGGGGTGATGAATTATAGGTAAGACCTAGTGAAGTGGATCGGCATGACTGTGGTTTGACACGGCTTGCCGAAAGACTTGGTCATGCTGGTTGGGAGATATGGAGGAAAAAAGGAGAAGTGATGTTAAGGGCAGAAGGCCGAGCGAATCGGCTCGGCACGACTTGCTGAGTGCACTCGTTTTCAAGCCGAACAAAAGAGAGGTCAAACAGAATTCTGGTCGGACAGAATTTTGGCCGACCAGAATTTTGGCCGATCAGAACGAAGGCCGAACAGAAGTTAAGCCGAACAGAACCTAAGCCGAACAGAACTTAAGCCGAGCAGAACTTAAGCCGAACAGAATCTAAGCCGAACAGAACTTTAAGCCGAACAGAATTCAAGCCGAACAGAACTTTAGGCCGAACAGAATTTAAGCCGAACAGAACTTTTAAGCCGAACAAAATTTTGAGCCGAATAGTACTTTAAGCCGAACAGAATTTTGACCGAACTGAACTTTAGGTCGAACAGAATTTTGACCGAACTCCTATTCACCTTGCCTAATCAAACATCAAACACAAGGACAAGGACTTAAGCATACCAGCATATCGAACTAATCTGGACTAATAACTTCCTAGTTTCAATAATCACAAGCCTGAACTTAAACCAATAAAAACGGATTAAAGCTTTTAACACGCGGTGCCAATGTCCGAGTTCAAAATTGAAAACATTGCAATGCTGGCTTTCGGAGACGGTGAGCGATTACGGTCTTCGAAGACGACAGTTCAAAGCTCAACTTTATATCATCCATTCTGTGACTTATAATTTCTCAGCGTTTACACCTGAATCATCGCACTAGTTCACACACTACACGGGGGGAATATTCGTATTGTTAAGTCTAACGTCGATTATTTTTTAAGTATAGTTCGAACAGGTACTTTGCTAGATTCAATTTTTATCAGCGATGTCTAGGAAATCTAGTTCCGCCACGATTTCAGACAGGCCTGGGCCGTCCTCCCGACGAGAAGTCGTAGATACTTCAAACCCATCAACTTCCCCTGCACATGACTTAGCTCCCGATGCTCTGGAGGCAGCAATTCTCTTGGACAACCCTGTCGATTCACATGCTTCAAAGATCAATGAAAGTACACTCCGTTGGATATGATATGTCCACGAAATCCCCTTTGATGACGTGCTAGTTCCATCGGGGCATGATCGTTCACACTTGCCCCCAGCCGGGTATACAGCTTGTAATAAATTCATGTGCTGGGTTGGCAGTGTGCCACCGTTCAACTTGTTTCTTTGGGATATGCTGCAATATATTGACATTGCCCCATCGCAACTGCACCCGAACAGCCATGCATTCCTTTACGGTACCTGCATCCCCTTTATGAATGTCTTCTCTAGGCTCCCAACTCTGGGCGATATCCAATATATATATTGCATCAAGAAGCGGAAGGATAGCCCATCATTCATGTTTCTCGAGCCGCATAACAAATGTCAAATCTTAACCGGGGCGTGGACCAAATTTGCTTTGTATAAACAGGAATGGTTTTATGTGTGTTGTCCTCCCGGCTTTGCGAGTAGATGGGTTGAAGGAAGTTAGCCTTTTTCTTGGTCTGTTACTCATGTTTAGTCGAAGCCGTACCTTTTCTAAACTTTACCCATCTTTTCAGGTATTAGCCCTCGTCCTGACGGCCGTGGATATTCTGATGCCGTCGAAGCCATTCGAGCCCTCCCTGCCGAAGAATGGGACATTAGAAATCTCATTTTGAATGAGTCACTTACAAGGCTCAGACTATTGGCAGAAGGCCATCGGATAAGCCTTCCTCAAGGCATCACCATTCCCAGGCCTGGCTCTGGTAAAGGGAAAAAACAAGCTGAGTCTTCAGCACGCAACGCTCCTAATTCACTAGAAGAGGGGGAAATTAAGGAGACTGAGACGCCCGAAGTACAGGGCGAGAATATTAGTCCGTCTCGGGGACCGGCAGTTGAAATTCATGACATAGAAACGTCTTCTTCCCCTTCGAAGAGAGAGAAGAGACTGACGTGCAAGCTGAGGAAGAAAACTGTGGGCGGAACTTCTAAAGTTACCCTTATGCCAACGGAAAAAGAAACTTCCTTGGAGCACTTAGAAAGTTCTCTGAAGGGCCTGTCGAACCTTACCATTCCTGACGATTTACTCAACTACGGTTTCGAAGATCCAGAGGCCCTCAAGCTTCATTCGCCCGCTAGAGGCAGTATGGGAGTTCAAGCCCAAGTTACGGGAGATAAAACTCCGATTAGTAAAGAAACTGGTCCGTCGGGGGGAAACACTAGGACACACACGGACACGCGCACTTCACTTTGCACTTCAATCTTAACCGTCTCCCTGATCTTTTCTAACTTGTCGTTATTCTCATTCTATGCAGGTGACATGGGACGCTCCCACGGATTTGATCGTCTCCACGGCTCTTCCATCTTTCACCATTCTGGCCGGGACTCGGGCCTCAGTAAACGCTGGGACAGGGACGACTACGGAGATAGAGACAACCGTCCCCGAGAGTCATCTTATCGAAAGAAATCACATTCCCAGTCTTCATACTATCGCGATCTTCCTCCGCAAACAGAACCAGACAGAGAAAAATCTTCGCAGAAGGGGTCTCAACCCGATGTTTCCCGAGACCAACATTCCAGTTCATCAAGCACACGACAATCTCAGGAACATCGTAAAAGAACTGAACTTTCAAAACCTCCTCCCCCTGTTCCTGCGGCAGACCCAACGATATCGGAGAAACTGGTCGATCTTAAAGCTAAATTTCCCAAAATCTGCTTTGACGGTCTGAAGTTCCTCCCAGCTATTCATCACATTCCGGGGCATGTCAAGCAGAGTGCCATCGCTTGCAACAACGACGTCTATGTTCAACATGATGCGTTCGTTCATTTAGTCGAAAAAGTCTCGGAAGTATCCGTTGAGCGTCAACAAGAAATCGATCGCTTGAAGCTCGAAGCTATCTTTGATAAAGATATCATCAAAAATCAGGACGAAGAGCTCGCTTCGTACAAGTCCAAACTTGAAGCTGCAGAACAGAGTGCTAAGGAGACTGCGGAGGCTGTCGCTCGTCTAGAGACGACTCATAAAAAAGAACATCGCAGTCCAACGCAGTGGGGCCCTAGCTTTAGAAAAAAGATTCTATTCAAAAAGAAAGGGATGCACTCGCCCTGCAGGTTAAAGAGTTGAAGGAGCTACTCTCTAAGGAGAGGGAAGAGAAGATAGCGGCTCAAGAGGAGTCTCAACGGTACTGTAACGAGATCGTCGATACACGTCTCCTAAAGGCAAAGCTTGACGACGAGCTTTCTAAGGTTGGGGCAATGAAGGATGAAGCCTGCGAGGAGGGCAAGAGAATAGCTTCCGCGGAGATCGACTCCCGCCTTGAAGCGGCTGTAGAGGCCGATAGAGAAGAAATCAAGTGTATGTTCGACCCACTGATAGCCGAATACAGTGCCCGTGTCCTCATGCACCGAGACTTGACTTTCTTAGGCGAGGGCTACCTTGAATCTTTGGCCGGGGCTTGGGAGACTTGAATAAAGATTAGACAGGTGGAGTCGGGCACTGAGGAGGTCGACGAGGAGGCTTTAGTGAAAGAGTTTCACATGGGGAATGAGCCATCGGACTTGTCTGCAGCTATGGCTCTCTTTGGTAAAGGCTCTCCTCCGTCAAAAGAGAAAGACGACAAAGCTGGTCCATCTGGAACCGAGGCTGCGGCTCTTACTTCTACTCAATCGGCCAGTACTTGACCCGTTCGAACAATATGCCGGCTATGATCCGGAATATCCCGGTCTTGGCACTCACGTGTTATCCCTCATTCTAGTGGGTGAAACTCCGCGCACAGCTGAAAGACAGCAAGAAACCGGTATAAAACTCTTCTTCTAGAAGTTCAAAGATCTGTCGCTTTCTGCGAGCGATTATTGGTTCTAATGTTCGTTCTTTATGTTTTTATGTAGGCCGCTCTGATCCTGAACCGACTCCGAGGAGCGATGACGCCAAGGAGGAAACGGGGAAAACAAGCGATGCTACTCATGCGGGGGTAACTCCTGGTCCTGATGCTCAAGTGATCGGGGCGCTAGATGATGATAAGTCTGACACTTCATCTCCCGTTGAAGGGAGTTATGAAATCGAAATCACGGGCGCCTCAGAACACACTTCGAAGGTGAGTATGAAGGAGCGACTCACGGAAGAAAAGAAGAAGAAGGTTGAGATCAAGGTCGAGTCTCAAGTAATAGAACTTAAAGACCCGCTGAACAGGCCTCTGAAATCATTCTTCCCGGCAAATCCAAGCCACTGGATGTTCCTCCTCCCACTCCTGACTCCGCTTCTTTGGCGAGAAAAAAGTCCAAGAGGAAGCGTGAGGGAGAGGAGTCATTCAAGAAAGCAAAGGAGGACAAGAAACTAAAGAAGTCGAAGAAATAGCCACTATACTCGTTCAACGAGGTTTTGCTTAGGTCATGTAACTACTTTTACTTTTTCGTTTTCATAGTTTATGTAGATAGACTTTTGACTCCAAGTTTTGGAGGAGTGGTTGTATAACCTCATTTTGGATTATTGAATAAAGTTTAGTTTCTTTGTCATTCGAACGATTTCTGCTTTTTAGCTTTCTGTATAACTGTGGTCGAAACTCAAGTTCTTATGAGTTACATAAATTCCCAATCCATTCTTACATTGTTCGGACATTCTTTGAAATTTTACATCTCTTGTTTCACATTTTTGGTACTTAGAATATTTTTTAATCCACCCTTCGGGGACTTAGAGTAATCCGGTCCGCATTCAGGGGACTCGGAGATTCGAGTCGTTTATACTCTAATCCGCGCTCCGAGGACTTAGAGTACTCCGGTCCGCATTCAGGGGACTCGGAGATTCAAGTCGTTTATACTCTAATCCGCGCTACGGGGACTTAGAGTACTCCAGTCCACATTCAGGGGACTCGGAGATTCAAGTCGTTTATACTCTAGTCCATGCTCCGGGGACTTAGAGTACTCCGGTCCGCATTCTGGGGACTCGGAGATTCGAGTCGTTTATACTCTAGTCCGCGCTCCGGGGACTTAGAGTACTCCGGTCCGCATTCAGGAGACTTGGAGATTCGAGTCGTTTATACTCTAGTCCGCGCTACGGGGACTTAGAGTACTCCGGTCTGCATTTAGGGGACTTGGAGATTCAAGTCGTTTATACTCTAGTCCACACTCCGGGGACTTAGAGTACTCCGGTCCACATTCTGGGGACTCTGAGATTCGAGTCGTTTATACTCTAGTTCGCGTTTCGGGGACTTAGAGTACTCCGGTCCATATTCAGGGGACTCGGAGATTCAAGTCGTTTATAATCTAATCCGCGCTCCGGGGACTTAGAGTTCTCCGGTCCGCATTCTGGGGACTCGGAGATTCGAGTCGTTTAGACTCTAGTCCGGGCTCCGGGGACTTAGAGTACTCCGGTCCGCATTCAGGGGACTCAGAGATTCAAGTCGTTTATACTCTAGTCCACGCTCCGGGGACTTAGAGTACTCCGGTCCGCATTCTGGGGACTCGGAGATTCGAGTCGTTTATACTCTAGTCCGGGCTATGGGGACTTAGAGTACTCCGGTCCGCATTCAGGGGACTTAGAGATTCAAGTCGTTTATACTCTAGTCCACGCTCCGAGGACTTAGAGTACTCCGGTCCGCATTCTGGGGACTCGGAGATTCGAGTCGTTTATACTCTAGTCCGCGCTCCGGGGACTTAGAGTACTCCGGTCTGCATTCAGGGGACTCGGAGATTCAAGTCGTTTATACTCTAGTCCGTGCTCCGGGGACTTAGAGTACTCCGGTCCGCATTCAGGGGACTCGGGGATTCAAGTCGTTTATACTCTAGTCCACGCTCCGGGGACTTAGAGTACTCCGGTCCGCATTCTGGGGACTCGGAGATTCAAGTCGTTTATACTCTAGTCCGCGCTCCGGGGACTTAGAGTACTCCGGTCCGCATTCAGGGGACTCGGAGATTCAAGTCGTTTATACTCTAGTCCGCACTCCGGGGACTTAGAGTACTCCGGTCCGCATTCAGGGGACTCAGAGACTCAAGTCATTTATACGAGTTCGTACATCAGGTAGAATAGTGCAAGTTCAATTGTTCGTCACCGGACTATAAAGTTCAGAAACATCAATAATTCATAGAAAGGATGGCTTCAAGCCTTTATTAATGAACACAAACTAAATCTTCCGATTACATGCTAAAAAGGAAACTAAGAATTAATGGAATAAAAACATACGAGAAAACAATTGCACCTAAAATAAGAAACAAACAAGCTAAATATAATAACGTCGCAAATGTTCACTGTTCCATGCTCGGGGGAGTGTCACGCCATCAACGGTCGCTAGCTTGAAAGTTCCCTCTCCAAGCTTCCGTTCAACGACATAAGGACCTTCCCAGTTGGGATTCATACGTGACGGTACCGGGAAAACTCGTTTCAAAACGAGATTACCCACATCAAAGATTCTTGGGCAGACTTTGTTGTCGTAATATCGCTTGACTCGGTGCCTATATGCTGCCGCCCTTAATTCAGCTTCTTCACGTTTTTCATCGTTGCAGTCCAGTGATTCCAACAAGAGATCCAGATTCGTCTTAGGATCATAATATGTCACTCGATGCGATGGAACTTCAAGCTCCACGGGTATAACAGCTTCTGAGCCGTATGCCAATGCGAATGGAGTGTGGCCAGTCGCGGACTTGTGGGTAGTTCTATAAGCCCATAGCGCTGTCGGGAGTTCATCTACCCACTTGCCTCCAGCCTTTTCCAAACGCTTTTTCAATATGGACTTGATTCTTTTGTTCACGGCTTCGACTTGTCCGTTAGCCTTCGGATGAGCAACGACGATGAACTTTTTCTCAATGACGTACTTTAAACAGAAATCTTTGAATTCTCTGCTTTCAAATTGAGTTCCGTTGTCCGTAATGATGGTTCGCGGGAGGCCAAAGCGGCATATAATGTTTCGTACAACGAAATTAATGAACTTCTTGGAGGTGATTGTGGCCAAAGGCCCTGCCTCGGCCCATTTCGTGAAGTAGTCGACCGCAACTATGGCGTATTTTGCACCACCTTTGGATATAGGCAAGGAACTGATTATGTCGATTCCCCAGATTGCAAACGGCCATGGACTAACCATTTGCGTGAGTTCCGTCGGTGGAGCCCTCGGGATTTTTGCGTATCTTTGACACTTGTCACATTTTCTTACATAGTCTGCAGCATCCCGATTCACAGTCGGCCAATAGTATCCGTAGCAGAGGATCTTTTTTGCTAGTG
This sequence comes from Allium fistulosum, assembly GCA_030737815.1. Classification (NCBI taxonomy): domain Eukaryota; kingdom Viridiplantae; phylum Streptophyta; class Magnoliopsida; order Asparagales; family Amaryllidaceae; genus Allium; species Allium fistulosum. The sequence continues at coordinate 393,812,916 of CM060901.1, forward strand.
TCTGCCCCCCAGTATGGTCGCCACATTCTCCTTCGTGAACCTCCTCCAAGACCTGCTTTGCTCATCACGGGCAATGCACCGTAGTAAAGGGACAGAAAATCCTCTCCGATACATTACTTCTCCCTGCATCACATATCGCGCGGCTTTGCGAATGACCTATCGCCATTCGCTTCTTTTTTCGGGAGGAGTCCCATTCAGCAGGTATTGTTTGAACGGAGTTATCCACGACTCCTTCTCGATTTCCGTTTCCAACGCAAAATCGACTTCCATCACATCTATGCTTGGAGCGTGCAAGGTTTGGACGGGAACTAATCCCATTTGCTGTGGATCGCCAGTGCTTGCGAATTTGGCCAACGAGTCGGCTTCCTAGTTCTGTTCACGCGGGACATGCGAAATGTCATAATGTTCGAAGTTTGCCAATAGTTCCTGAACCAGAGCAAGGTATGGAGCAAGCTTTTGCCCCCTGGCTTGGTAGTCTCCTCGCACTTGGTATACCACCAGCTGCGAGTCACAAAAGATTTCAACTAATTTTACCCCCAGTTCTCTAACGAGCTTTAAGCCAGCAATCAATGCTTCATATTCTGCTTCATTATTCGTAGCCGGTAAATTGAGCTTCAAAGCATAACAAATTGATCGATTTTCTAAAGTCACAAGGACTACACCAGCCCCGGAGCAACGGTCGTTTGACGCCCCATCGGTGTACAATTTCCATTGAATGGGAGGAATGACACTTTGACCATCTGGTTCATCTGGTATAGTAAACTCAACGATGAAATCTGCTAATGCTTGCCCTTGTATGGCCCTTCGCGGCAGGTAGGTAATATCGAACTGACTTAATTCGATATTCCATTTTAACATCCTTCCAGAAGTTTCTGGTCGTTGGAGTACCTGTCGCAAGGGCTGATCGGTATAAATACTGACTGAGTGCGCTTGAAAGTATGGACACAGCTTGCGTGATGCAATCACCTAGCAATAGGCTAATTTCTCCATTTTAGGATAATTTTTCTCTGCCCCCATTAAATGTTTACTAACGTAATACACCGGCTTTTGAACTCGGTCCTCCTCGCGAACCAAAGCCGCACTTATAGCATGCGGGGATACGGCCAAGTATACGTATAGCATCTCGTGGTCTACTGGTTTCGACAGCACTGGAGGACTCTCCAAATGCCTCACCAGATCTCGGAACGCTTCCTCACAGTTGGATGTCCATTCGAAATTCCTCTTTCCTTTCTTTATTATATCGAAGAAGGGAATGCACTTGTCTGTGGCTCTGGATATAAATCGACTCAGCGCAGCCACCTTGCCATTCAAGCTTTGTACCTGTTTTATAGTTCTGGGCACTTGCACATCTCGGATAGCTTGAATCTTTTCCGGGTTAGCTTCAATTCCCCTGGCATTAACAATGAATCCCAAAAACTTCCCCGACGCAACGCCGAAGGAACACTTCAGAGGGTTGATCTTCATCCCATAATGTCTGAGTATACCGAACATCTCTACTAAGTCTCGAATGTGGTCATTTGACTGTCGTGACTTCACGAGCATGTCATCCACATAGACTTCCATCGTTCTACCAATCTGGTCTTTGAACATTCGATTCACCAAACGCTGATAGGTCGCTCCCGCGTTTTTCAATCCAAAAGGCATTACTACATAGCAATATAGTCCAACGTCTGTGACGAAACCGGTGTGTTCTTGGTCCGGAATATGCATCGGGATCTGATTGTATCCCGAGTACGCATCCATGAATGACAACAACTCGTGTCCTGCAGTGGAGTTGACCAACTGATCAATCCTAGGTAATGGGAAACTATCCTTGGGGCATGCTTTGTTCAAATCGGAATAATCTACGCAAGTTCTCCATTTCCCGTTCGCCTTTTTCACCAGCATGGGGTTTGATACCCATTCAGGGTAGAGGGCGTCGCGGACGAACCCATTGGCTTTGAGTTTGTCCACCTCCTCTCTGACAGCAGCGGACCTCTCCGGGTCCATTCCTCTCCTCTTTTTCTTAACGGGGACATACTTCGGGTCTATGTTCAACATATGACTTGTAATAGCGGGAGAGATCCCGCACATGTCAGAATGTGTCCAAGCGAAAACATCGAGATTCGCTCGGAGGAAATCACTAAGGTCTTCAGTCATTGCGGGGCTGAGTTGTGATCCAATCTTCAGTACTTGCGATGGATCGTCTCGACTGACTGAAATGTCAATTGTCAGTTCAGCCGGTGCTGCTTTCTCCTCCTTGGGTTCCTCATCGCCGTCTCTCGGATTTATGTCTCTGAAGATCCGAGAATCATGCCCGAGCCAGGGCTCGGGCATTACTTGTCAATTGTCAATATGCTGGATGCGGACGGGATTGTCCGCAACCTTTCCTTTCTCCCTCCGATGGGCCTCTCGGAGCTCAGCCACATAACATGCACGACCGGTCGCCTGGTCGCCATGAACAACACCTACTCCTTTGTCAGTCAGAAATTTTAAAGTCAAACACCACGGGGCTAATGCTGCCCTAAACTCAGCCAGGGCCGGTCGGCCCAAAAACACATTGTACGGAGAATCCACATCCAAAACTACGAAAGGTAGGATTCACACCCTCCTACGCTCTCCTTGTCCCAGTTCAACTGGTAACTCGACATATCCCACTGCATCAGTCGTCGCGCCATTAAAGCCGTGGATACGAGCCTTAGACGACTTCAAATCCTTCGTCTCCATCTTCATCTGGTCATAAGCCTTCTTGAAGATGATATTGACAGAACTTCCACAATCAATCAAAATTCTTTTCACATAAGCCGGCCCGATTGTCGCAGATTTGACCATCGGGTCAATGGTAGGAGCCTCTACTTGGTCAGCATCTCTACTCCTGAATATTATATCGTCTGTCATCATGCGCAGCTGTTTAGCAGGGGTCCCATCCTCTACGTTGGAACAACACTCGAAGTCTGCATGTCTCAGAGAATTAGCATACTGTTCCATCTCTTGCCAGTTCTTGTCCGCGGGGTGTGGTCTGCCGATGATCGTGTTTATGACTAGTCTGCCCACGGTCCGAGCAGGCTCCTCGGGATGCCGTGGATCTGGTGCACGACCGGGATTGGATGTTCCCTGTCCGCCTTCCTGTGGATTTTTCACAAACTCCTGTAACTTTTTCTGTCTAATCAACTTCTCTATAGCATCGTGTAGGTGTTTGCACTCTTCAGTATTGTGCCCATAAGTCTCATGAAAGCGGTAGTACTTCCCGGTCCGCTTTTGTTCCTCGGTCGACTCCTTTGGGCGTGGCTTTCTGTACTGAAAGGTATTGCAAGTTGATAGGTAAATGTTTTCAAGAGATGCATTCAGTGGGGTGTACTCGTTGTAAGTTGGAATTCTCGGCTTCCATTTCCCCGCTTCTCTCTTCTTCCCCTGATTTCTTCCTCCGGATTCCTTAGATTGTCCGGGATTGTTCTGGACATTGACTTGAACTTTCCTCGAGTTGTCTCCGGACTGCTTCACAGCAATGTTGCTTTTTACGGACTCCTGAACAGGCCCCGGTGCCTTATCTCGCCTTATCCACCTGGCTTCCTCTATTCTTATGAACTGATGTGCCTTTGAGTAAAAACGCTCTAGCGTAGTTGGAGGTTTCCCTGCCAACCAATCTCCAAACTCTGAATCCGGATCCACACCTCGCATCATAGCCATAAGAATTGCATGATCATTGGGATTACTAACTTCAGTAGCCGCAACATGGAATCTCTGTAAATACTCCTTCAACGACTCCCTAGGAGCTTGGATTACACTTGATAGTGACATCACGTCCTTGGGACGAGTAGTATGTATTCTGAATTGTTCTATAAATTTCTTTGCCAACTCCTCGAAACTGGATACGGACCGTGGAGGGAGTCAGGTGAACCACATGGTAGCGATCCCAGATAGAGTTATTGGAAAGCACCGGCACTTGGTTGCGTCATTTGCTCTAGCTGAATCCATCATCCATTCGTACCTCATCACATGCTGCCTGGGATCGGTCTTTCCTTCGTAATCCTGGATAGTTGGCATGCTAAACTTCCTTGGGTACTCAGCCCGTAGGACAGTGTCTGTGAATGGAGTATGACTCCTTGATACCCCCCAATCATCATTCGACAAGCCTTGATTCTCTTTCATCAACTGTCTGATCATGGCTATTAGATCTGGGGTTTGTATGGAAGATGGAAGGTTTGAGTCTGTCCTACGGGATTGACCAGGCTGATGCCTCCTCTGTTGGCGGTCTGCCAAACGTGCATCTTCAGATTCGACATCATTGGCATCTTGGTGAGCCGGGCGTCCAGCCTCCATTTGCACTCCAGCTCCTAAGTTTGCAGTTCCTGCTTGGTCACGGTCTCCGAGGTGTAAATGGTCCCCAGCTGTTCGGACAGCAGCACCTGCCTGCATAGTTTCAGTCTTGCGGCATCTACGCCTGGGAGGTTCATCGGACGAAGTCGAGCTGTCAGATGAAGAATAAGGAGATGGACTGCCCCTAGCATTCTGATGCTGTTGTTGAGTGAGCTGTGCCATGAGGTTGGCGTTAGCTTGCATCTGCTCTCCAAGTTGCCTCCTGCTTTCCCTGAGCTCTCTCATCAAGTCGTTGAACTCTATTTTGGTGACAAATGGCATTGGGTCCTGGGTGGTAGTCCCTGCACCTAGATTTGCTTGCTGATTGCTAGGCCATGCTTGTTGTACGCTAGCAGTCTCATGGGCGTCCACATTATGAGAGGCTGATCTGGTACGTGGTCTTCCCATTGTAGAGTTATTGGTAGGAACTCTGAGTAGAATCAACGGACTTCCTACGAATGACTCGGATCTTCTTCGGGGGATTTATTCAATCCGGTAGCTTCAAAGCAGATCCTTGAGGTCTGAGAATTCGTTTCTCAGTGAAAGCACCAAAGTGTTAGCACCAAAATTGGTCACTAACCTCGTTGAGAAAGATTATGTAGAGAGATAAATGATGAAAGTAAATTTAAACAAAGAACAATATGCTAAATTGCATGCAAAGACGAGAACACCAGATTTATAGTGGTTCGGCGTAACTGCCTACGTCCACTTTGAGGTTAATCTTTATTGCTTTACTTGATAATTGATTACAGATACAATCCGTACACCAACTACTTGAATAAAATTGCTAAGTAAAGAGAATGAGTCTTGAAAGCGGCAGAGTCTCCCCAGTCTTCTCGAAAAAAGGTCCCCTGCCTCTCTATTTATAGACAAAGATGGGTTGGACTTCCCTGGTGGGCCTGGCAGCCGATTACCTCAGCCCAGAAAGAGTGAGTTCTATGTGCCGAACCATTGATGCCGAACAAACTGATGCCGAACCATTGATGCCGAACAGACTGATGCCGAACCATTGATGCCGAACAGACTGATGTCAAACATCTCTAGATGCTGAACAACTCTGTATGTCGAATGAGGTATGGATGCCGAGCAGGATGGAGCGCCGAACGATTCTGCCATGCCGAACGATCCATGCATGCTGAACGCTCTGCCATGCCGAACGGTCCATGCATGTCGAACGCTATGCCACGCCGAACGATCCAGGTATGCTGAACGCTCTGCTATGCCGATCACTCTAGAATGCCGAACGATATACAATACCGAACGACTCTTAATGTCGAACGGTATGTAGGTGCCGAGTGCCTAGTTACCTGGTCAAACCATCAGGTAACACCGTGGTTATAAATTTCAAAATGGTTTATATTTCAAATTAAAACATATTCATTTTTGAACCATTTAAATTCGATGTCAATATTTTTCAAAAAAATATATTATTCATTTCCAAAGTTATAACATTTTCAAATTTATTCATTCAATTATAACATTTCAAAACATTGTATTTTAGAATTCGTAGCACTTTGAAAATGTGATAATACATATACTAGCATTTCGAAAATGTTATCTTATTAGAAACAGTAGCACTTAGAAAATGTTACTGTAGATATAGTGGTGTTTGGAAAAACAATACATTGTTAGAAATGGAGCACTTATAAAACGCTACCTTAAACCATAGCATTTTGGAAATGCTACTAATACTATTCTAAGTTTTACTATAACCTTTCAAAACCATTATATCTTCAGTTTTTCATCATTTTAACTTATAAAACTTATCTCACTTCTCAAAAATATTTATTTGGATATCATTTAACTTATGATTTTAATAAAATAAAATTTTATAAATAAAATATCCAATTAACCATAATTCATTTATTAAGTCAAAAAAATACATTTAAATTGCTTAACTTTTAATTTAACAAATAACTTGATACTTTATTTACTTTAAAAATATCCATTTCATAAATAAAATATTTTATTACCAAGTTAAGCCAAAAATTCCATTTCAAATCAAAATTTCAATTATTAAGTTAAATCAAAATTTTAATTTACTTTTTTTAAATCATTTATTAACTCATAAAACTTTAACCTATAGAATTTCAATATATATACATTTTTGAATCATTAAATCGAATTTTAAGTTAAAATCTCATAATTTAAAATTTCCAAATACTTAAATTTCCAGAAAATATTTATATTTCAAAATTAACCACGGGTCTGTATAATATTTTCTAACCTAGGTCAAGTGAATACGAATATATATCATTTCAATCCGAAATATAAAAATCCCGGGTTTGATCATTTTAAACCCGCAATCCCAAGTCAAATAAAAATCGCTTGAGCCTATCATTTCAGCTCATAACGACTTTTCCCTATTCTAAAGTCCGTTCGGGTATGTATCATTTCAACCCATAGTGAGGGAACTTGCAGTGTGAGAAACAAAAATATAAAATAAACAGTAAAGCAAAGCATATCATATCGGGTGATGAAACAGGTATAGCATCAGGTTATAACATCATATAATATCATATCACGGGCATATGTGAAACTACTATCAACATGGCATGTTACTATTACAATACACAAGATATCGATTCACTAATTTATAAGTACGAAGTCGAGAGTGATAAACTCACCTTCTAAAGCTAGAGACGATAATTCAAGACACACAACCAAACTCCGAAAAGCATGACAAAGCACGAACTAGACTTGAGTGGATGAAGAGCCAAGATTCAAATCTTGTAAACAAGAAATACAAACATATATAAGTATATAATTATACAAAAGAATTAGATCAAAATAGGGCAAAACAATGCACAAATGACCAAATCAAGTCAAGTGGGCTCGGCCACTTTCAAAATAGGCTAGATCATCACCAAAATGGCTCGGCCATGATTTGTTTTGAAGCATATGTGTTCGGCCAAGGCAAGCAAATAGGCACGGCATAGGGTAGGTGAAAGGATGGCAAGCCAAAAGTTATGTGGAAGGCAATGGGTCAGGGCAAAAATGAAGGGTCATATGCATAAGGGTTCGGCCCTATGCTAGGATGGTTCGGCCTATGGTTCATGGTGTGCTCGGCCATGGTGCTAAGGCATGGATCAAGTGGTTACGGCACCTGAAATGGCACGACTTGGAGATGATGTGGTCACGGCAAGGCATAGGAAGGTGGTGGAATAGATGGTAGCCGAGGCTAGCAAGGAGGAAGGGGAATCATGTGCTGCTCGGCTAGGGTTTCAAGCTTGGTTTGGTGATGGTTTGGATCTAGGAAGTCACGGCATGGCATAAGGATGATGGAGATGGTGATGGCCGTTCATAGGTGATGGATGGTGGAGGAGATGAGGTCGGCAAGAGAGAGAGGGGATGGTAATGGCCGAACTATGCTTGAGAACAAAAGAGAAAAAGAAAATGAAAAAGAGGAAGGAAGACATGACTTACTGTAAATTGTTTTGTCAGGGAATGAAATGAGAAGGAGATGAGAAGGTAGATGTTTTGTACGGCTAAGGCAAAGGAAAAGGCACCTATTCACTAAAAAAACAAACTCATGTCTCTTGGAATTTCCTAAGCCCATTAGTCAAGCCCAAATCAAAACAAGCTCAACAATTCAATAAAAATCAAAGTCCAAACCAAAATAAAATTGAAAATAAACATAGAAAAATAGACAATAAAATACTGAAAATAATTGCGAGTAAAACATTGAAATTTATCAGATTTAAAAAGCATAAAACAGAATTTGACGAAATGAAAAGCGGAACGAATATCAGAATCAAATTCAGCTTAAAAGAAAAAGATTGGAAATTAAAAATTCAAATTTAAAAATTTCAACTGAAAGTCAAAGTTTGACCAAAGTTGACCAAAATATAAAATTTTCAGAAAATCTTTATTTTATTATATTTGGAAAAATAAATTATAAACAAAATCCAAAAATACATTGGAAAATTCCGAAATTCCAATTTTTAAATGATTTAAAATCAAAGTTTCAAATAAATTCAAATAAAATATTTGTTAAAATTTATGGGTTGTTACACTTTTCCTAAGGGTTTAGGGTATAAGCCTCACCTATTTCCCCATATTGCCCTTCCTTATTTCCTAACACATTTTTTTATGTCATCTTATTTGATTTATATTTAACATGGGATGGCTACCCTTAGTATAATCAAATCTCAACCCATTAATCTTCACATTATTTTATTTAATTTAGCTAATTAAATATCCTAAATAATGTTATAAAATATGGGGTGTTACAGACTCCCCACCTTAAAGAATTTTGTCCTCAAAATTACGATAAGGTATACAACAAAATAATTAAAGATAAAACATACCATCAAAACAAATCAGGGTAAGAGTCACTAATCCTGTTCTCAGTCTCCCAAGTACAGTCTTTAGCGTCGTCACTCCAGTGAACCTTTACTAATTTGACTATCTTGTTCCTCAACTTCTTCTCATCTCTAGCCACAATCTGAATCGGCTTTCTAACTATAATCAAATCCGGCTCTACAACTAAATCTTCTAACACTGTAGGTGCTATGGTAGTCTCTAGGTCTCTAACACACTTTCTAAGATGAGAAATATGGAAAACATCATGGACTCCTGCCAAACTATTCCGTAACTCTACACTATAAGCGAGTTTCACGATCCTCTCAACAACACGGAAAGGTCCTATGAATCTAGGTGCTAACTTTCCTGACTTTCCAAATCTAATCACACCTTTCATCGGTGAAACCTTAATAAACATATAGTCTCCAACAGAGAATTCCAAGTCTTACCTCCTTCTATCTGCATAACTTTTTAGCCAAGACTGAGCTTCCTTCATCCTAGCTTGGATCAACTCAATCTTCTCTGCGGCTTCTTTCGCCAAATCCGGACCAAGAACCAACCTATCCCCGGTCTCTAACCAACACACGGGAGATTTGCATGGTCTCCCATACAAAGCTTCGAACGGTGCCATCCCAATACTTGTCTGATAACTATTGTTATATGAGAACTCGACTAAATGAAGATGGTCCTCCCATGATCCCCCGAAATTCAATACACAAGCTCTTAACAAATCCTCCAAGACTTTGTTAATTCTTTCTGTTTGCCCATCAGTCTGTGGGTGGTAAGCGGTACTCATGTTGAGCTTGGTTCCTAAAGCTTCATGTAGACTCTTCCAGAACTAACTAGTAAACAAAGAATCTTTATCACTAATGATACTACTAGGAATCCCGTGCAGTCTAACTACATTCTTCATAAATAACTTCGCCAGAATAGGCGCCGTCCTAGTTGACTTTACTGGAATGAAATGGGCACTCTTAGTCAGTCTATCTACTATGACCCATATGCTTTCATTTCCTCTACTAGACCTTGGCAACCCATAAAATCCATAAAGATAGAATCCCACTTCCATAACGGAACTTCCAACGGTCGAAGTAATCCACTTGGTTTCTGGTGTTCAGCCGTTGCCTACTGGCAATTCAAGCACTGCTTAACACATAAACCAATGTCCCGCTTCATACCTTCCTAGAAGAAACTTCTCTTCATATCCCGATACATCTTCATTCCTCCTAGATGGATAGTGAATTTAGAATGATTGCATTCATCCAAAACTTCTTTCCTCATGTTTCCTATATTCAGAACACATAACCTTCCCTTCTTTCTTAACCACCAATTTTGGTCAAGATTGAAATCTTTAAGTCATCGCTCTCTATTCCTTTCTTTAACTTTCTGATCCGTTCAGCCAAAACTGGATCCTCCTCCTATCTAGAAGCTATCTTCTCAATCATTACCGGTCGAACTCCTGCAGTAGCACCTACCTCGAATCTATATTGCACACTACAAACTGATAATGCTTCCAAATCTTTCCACTTAGCAATCATAGCCAATACTGCATTCTGATGTTTCCTGCTAAGTACATCTGCCACCTTGTTTCCTTTTCCGGGTGTGTACTCAATTCCAAAATCATAAGTAGCAATAAACTCTAACCATCTCTGCTGTCTCATGTTCAACTCCTTTTGAGAGAACAAGTACTTCAACGACTTATGATCTATATAAAACTCAAATCGCTCTCCCAACAGATAATGCCTCCACACCTTTAAAGCAAATATAACGGCAGCTAACTCCAAATCATGCGTAGGATACCTAACTTCATGTGGTTTGAGCTGTCTAGAAGCATAAGCAATCACTTTACCTCTTTGCACCAACACAACTCCCAATCTAGTTCCACATGCATCAGTATAGACAACCAAACCTTGATTCCCCTCCAAAACCACCAACACCGGTGCATGGGTCAATAATTGTTTCAAGCTCTGGAATGCTTCCTCACACATATTAGTCCATACAAACTTCACATCTTTTCGCGTAAGCTTAGTCATCGGTACTGCTATCTGCGAAAAATCCTTTATAAACCTTCAATAATATCCAGCCAATCCAAGAAAACTCTTTATCTCGGTCACCGTCTCGGGCCTCTTCCATATATTTATCACCTCAATCTTAGTCGGATCTACAAACAACCCTTTCTATGAGACTACATAGCCAAGGAATTTCACTTCCTTCTTCCAAAAATGACACTTCGAAAACTTAGCCTTCAACTGATGCTCCCTCAATGTCTCAAGCAAAACTCTAAGATGAACTTCATGCTCTTTCTCATCCTTAGAGTATATCAGAATGTCTTCTATGAAGACCAACACAAACCTATCTAAGTGCTCTCGAAAAATTGGGTTCGTCAAATCCATAAATAATGCCAGCGCATTAGTTAGTCCGAACGACATAACTAGCCATTCGTATGATCCATACCTTGTCCTAAACGCCGTCAAAGGAATACTATCCTCTACCACCCAAAGCTGATGAAATCCCATCGCCAAATCTAGCTGAGAGAATACCTTGGCTCCACTTAACTGATCGGTAAAATCTTCAATTCTCAGCAATGGATATCGGTTCTTTATCATCTTCTTATTCAACTTACGATAATCGATACATAGCCTTAATGATCCGTCCAGCTTCTTACCAAACACTACGATAGCTCCCTATGGTGAGCTACTTGGTCGAATAAAATTCTTGCCTTCAAAATCCACCAACTGCACCTTCAACTCTTTCAACTCCGTAGGTGTCATCCTGCTTGGTGGCTTACTCACTGGTTCTGCTCCACGCACCAAATCAATCTGAAACTCAACGGCTCGTTTAGGTGGTAATCCAGTTACCGGCTCAAACACATCAGCAAATTGTCTAACCACAAAGACTCGATGCAACTCATCCTCCAACTCCAAGATACCCAATAAAGCATTCACTTCGCAACTAGGGTTCTCTACGGTATAAACTATCCGATCACTACAATCCGGGTGTCTAAATGATATTTTCCTATCATAGCAAAAATCCTAGCATCATATTTACTCAATCAATCCATCCCAGGATAATCCAAAATCCCACATAATCAAACACATGTAAACAACAATCAAACGTATGACCTAGCAAATCAAACTCTAAATGGTCACACTTCATCCCAAGTGTTGCATACCCTCCTATCGGATTTGCAACCCTTAAGGAAGTAACTAAATATGAGGGTTCTAAGTTAAGCTTATCTACCAAACATCGAGAAATAAAAGAATGTGATACACCAGTATCTAATAGAATGCTTACAGACATACCATGAATCTATAGTGAGCCTCCAAAAACAGCCTTCCCTTTCTCCTGCACAACCGGCCTTGAAATTGTGGTCCCCAATGCATAAACTTGCCCCCTTCCTTCTTTAGCAGGCTTATTGCATTGGTTCTTATAATGGCCGATCTGATCAAAATTAAAACATCTGACATTCTTCTTTCCAACTGCTTCTTTCCCTTTTCCTTTTCCATTTCTGGCACGACACTCATTAGCATAGTGTCCCTTCTTATCACATTTATAACAAACCACTTCAGCTTTTCCCTTCTTCTGTGCTCCTCCCTTCTGAGCATTCTTCTTATGGAAAAACTTTCTTTTCTGGTCTTGTCCCACCTGGGCCTCCTTCATTTTCTTCCCCAAACAAGCTAACCCCTCTTCCTACCTCAGCGCCATTTCTACCACTACATCTCTTGGATCTCTTAAGTGTGGTAAGGTAGCACTTATCAACTCCGGCCTCAAGCCCCTTATAAACTTCTCATTCTTCTTGATCACTGTATCAACCAAGGCATAACCGTATCGGGCCAACTCTTCAAATCTTATTGCATACTCTAGAATAGACATCTCCCCTTGTTCTAATTCAACAAACTTCCTAACTAATGCCGACGGTGCCATTACCGATATAAACCTTTCTTGAAACCTTCTCCTAAACTCCGCCCAAGTCATGGTTTTCTCATCAACACCAGCTACAACAATATTCCACCAAAATGCAGCAGCTCCTTGAAGCTGTCTCGAAGCTAATCTCCTCTTCTGCTCGTCATTCAATCCTAGGTCAGCAAAGATTCTCTCACAATGTAGCAGCCAATTTTCCACCTCAATCGCATCTTCAGTTCCAATGAACGACTTTCCTCCAAGTCAGGTATAGTCTCTGCTCAAGTTAGCATAGTGGTTGGCTATCGGAGCTTCCTGAACTCCTCCTCCAGCAGCATTCCCTCCGACAACTCCAACTGCAATTCCAGCTTGCAATATGTTTACGAATAACTGATACATGGCTCCTATATCCAATTGGGGAACCCCGGCACCAACAGTTTCAGCTTGAGCCTTACCAGGACCTCTTATAGCATTTGGTCAGGCATTTCCATTAGTGTAATGCTATCTCCTCCAAGATTAACTCTGCCTCTTCTTCCTTCCATATCTATATTCAAGCTTCGTGAGATACAAATGAATATCCTAACTAAGGTAGGAGTCTAGAGATATAGTTAGGGGTGGGCATAAACCGCACCGCTATATGGAAACCGCCCGCACCGAACCGCAAAAATGGTGCGGAAGCCCGCACTGAATCTTCTAACCAAAGAAAATACCCCAAACTGGACCGACCCGCATCGATACAGTTCGGTTGCAGTTTGGACGATTGAACCAACCATATTAAACCGGACCGAATATTTACACTAGTAATCTTATGATAAAAATATAAGCAACTCCTATCTTATTTTAAATTCTAACGATGTATATTCAATTTTTAGCGTATGTTATTATATTAATAATATTTGCTGTCATAAAGGAAGAAGTTATAGTAATTATAATCTTGTTCTAGTCATTTTCTTTGATGATTATGCTTTGATTAATGTTGATGTTTGGTTAATCTACCAAAAAAATCTCCCTTGTAGCTAAATGTCAAATTGAAATATTCATACAGTTAAGAACTAATCTTTCATTTCAGTATAACATTGTGTGTTTTAACCTTTAAGTGTAAAAGCTTCACACAGTTGCCTTCGTAAATTGATTGTTGATGGAAGTAATTCTCTTATTTAATATTTAATATGGGTTCAAACCAGACTGAACCGAAACCGAACCGTAGTACATTCAAACCGAACCGTTTAAAATATTAGTATAATGGTTTGTATTTTTGATTAACCATTTGATGCGGTGCGGAAGCGGTTTGGACTTCAAACCGCACCAAACCGACCCGCGCCCACCCCTAGATATAGTGTATACTTATATATATATATATAACAAATACAAGTACGTTACTATAGCGTTATCCCATACCCCAATCTTAACTCTAATTGCTAAGGATTATGTTTTCAAAAACCATTTTTAGTTAAAGTATTTCATAAACCATGCTCTGATACCAAGCTATAACATCCCCTATATAGAGGCCCAAAACTAAGCGCTACAGATGCTGCAGTCATCTATAGTTTTAGCTTCCGGTGACTAAATACGGCGATCGATCGTGCGAAGCATGCGATCGATGTTTTTAGTCACTTCTGGCTTGAACTCAGTAACAACCCGCACCTTTAAGGGCCCGAATTTTGACTAAATCGAAAACTAAATCCACTAGGGTATGGATCATCGATCTGGGTTTTTTGAGTCCAAAGCCGAGAATGAGGTTGATGTTGGTAACCTAAAATAAACATAAGTATATCAGAGAGCTATTTACATAAACTCACAATAGTGGAAAAGTATAATAGAACATATGTACCGACTAAGGCTTCTACTTTGGAATCAATATTATTCCATAGATATCTAGTTTCCTTGTCAGTTGAAGCATGAATGAGAAGACTTCTCCATCTACCATTCTCATCTTGCACCTGTAGCATGTCCCTCTAAATCTATCTTGCGGGTTGTAACGAGGAGGGGTCAGAATAGCGTTCTGGTGATTGGAAAATTACTTACTTTATCCATAACACTAGTTTATGCCGATTGATTTCTATTTAAGTGTTATGTCTATTATTCATGACTTACCCATTCAATATGCGCATAAGATATATCCAACCTTCTTCAAGGTATCACTTCATATAAGTGTGTGTATACACACACATGTATGTATATATGTTGTACTATCCAAAAGAAAACCTCGGCCACATAATACTTCTTAAAAGGGAGGACGTAGACCCAATAATCATTTAATACCTCAACCTCGAAGTGGGCCCTCTATAACGTAATTGCTAGTCAATCGACCCTTAGCTACAAAGTCCGATGACCCCTAAATACGGCTTTTTAATTTAATTTGTTGTATTACTAACGCATCTCAAAGGCTCATTTAAGGGTTAACTAGCCCACCTCTGACAAAAAATAATAATTAGTCTTTTAAGTCTGCGTATCTCAAATGGATTCTACATTAGTAAAAAGAAATATTCATCAGGGTATAACCCAAGTCTTTGCTAACGACCTCTCGGGACCACCGATAGTCCAAGCCTATATGCCAGCCCTACTTCTAAATACCAGTCTAGCAACAACACTAACATAGCCCACCAACCTCCATAACCCAAATCCCATTTAGACTTGCCTAATATAAGTCAAGGAAAATGCTCACTCTAGTTACTTAATCCCTCTTGATAGAAATCAAATAGACCCCATTTCCCTATTAAGCATTGTCGTAGGTTATTTAAGACTTCTTACATGGAGAGAAGGCGGATACAACGACCATTTAATACCTTCCACTTCGAAGTAAACCACTTGACATCCCTAAACATACGATGCCATTTATTACTTCAAATCTGTGGTGAACCCTTGATATATTTTCCCATACTTATACACGAACGTATATCCCTTCCCCATAGGTCCTATATTTGGAGATGTCCGACATTAGTAGTATGTATACACAACTACTAGTAGACTCTAGGTGGAAGCTAGACTTTTGTTTTGTAGATATACTGACCTCACATTCCAACCCATACCAAAACAAAGCATTTATCGTAAACCTAAATAGTGGGCTAGGCTCACTAATTTATGTTCATCCTAAAATTATTATTGAGGCTATATAATTTCCACTATGTAAATTATATTTCCTCCTAAGTGTATTCACTAGTGTTAAATTACTTATTCGTTGCAATGTTATTTCTGACTTAAAGGCTTATTTCCTATATTCTTCATTTCCTTCTTATGTCATATAAATGTTAATTGTTCGTAATAAATAGTCATTTAATATTCAAATTGGACAATCATTGATGACATTTATTTATTCATTTCCAATACAACTTATTATGCCTTTTCTATTTTTTCGTAAATGTCATATTAAATTCTGCAATCAATCCCATTAAATGCATATATGTCCCCATTTAATTTCTATAATCCATATTAACTGCACATTTATTGCCCATAAAATTTACAATCGATACTCATAATTTCTAGTATTACTACCTCTTTTCTATTGCAATCCCCTAACCTATGATTTACCATGCTATTATTATTTAGTCATCCTAATTATAACTAATACGAGTACCGACGTATATTTATTTATTATGATTTATTCGTTACCTTACGTATATTTATATTTTTAATTTGTAGGCACGGTTATACATGTGTGCGTATTCCTATTTTTAACTCGTTAATTCTTATGCTTAGGAATTCCAAAATATATACTTATATGTACATTTTGTTAAGAACATTCATTTCCCCATTTTAATCTACTAGAGGCATCCTCCCCAAAAAGGATTACCACTATAACTTTCCATAAACTACCTAAATAGGAGACTTTTGCTCCTTTCGAAATTACAAGGAATCGTCTTTATTCTTTTATTGAAATAGACAGTGCAAACTACGATGAAGAACATCCATACTTTACACATCTCTTTCGTTTTAGTATATTTCTTATTATCCCAAACGACACATTTTTTATACATAGTGTTTCCTGGGGATTTGACCAGGCAACTAGTACTCGGCAATCAGTGCTCGGCATCAGAGAGTGACCGACATCAAGGAGTGTTCGGCGAAGCACTTGACGTCCAGGAGTGTTTGGCTAAGTACACGGCATCCATAGTGTCCGGCGTCCAGTAATGTTCGGCGAAGTACTCAGCAGTGTTCGGCGTCAACTGGCACTCAACGTCAACCAAATGCTCGGCATCAAGGCTGCTCGGCATCAAGACTGCTCGGCGTCAAGACTGCTCGGCATACAAGACTGCTCGGCATCAAGACTGCTCGACATCAAGACTGCTCGGCATCAAGACTGCTCGGCACACGAGAGCAATCGACATCAAGGGGAACTCGGCAGTATCTGTGGTTCGGCGTACAGGAGTACTCGGCATGATACCCGGTAACATCAGAAGTACTCGGCACAAGAGCACTCGGCGTCTAGAGGAGCGTTCGGCTTCGACTGACTAACATCCTGAACTCCCCAAGCATCAACCACATCGTTCGGCATAGAAGGGACTGTTCGGCATCAGAGCGCTTGGCACACCTGGTTCGGCATACAGCGATCACTGTACTCGGGCTGGAGCATTCGGCCATCAGCCCACTTGGGAAGTTCAGCCCATCTTTGTCTATAAATAGAGGGGCAGGGTCACAGTGAAGAGGGATCCTTTTTCGGAGAGAGAAGACGGGGAGACTCTGCCATTTTCAAGACTCATCCTCTCTACTTAAACAACTTCATTCAAGCATTTGATTCACGAATTGTATTTGTAATCAACTATAAGGAAGATCAATAAAGTTTAACCTCAAAGTGGACGTAGGCAATTACGCTGAACCACTATAAATTTGGTGTTCTTACTTTCTGCATTTAAATTAGCATTGTCTTCTCTGTTTAATTTACTTTCATCACTTATATCTCTACACAATCTTTCTGAACGAGGTTAGTGACCAATTTTGGTGCTAACACTTTGGTGCTTTCACTGAGAATCGAATTCTCAGACCTCAAGGATCTGCTTTGAAGCTACTGGATTGAACAAATCCCCCAAAGAAGATCCGACTCACTGATAGGACATCCGTTGATTCTACTCAGAGTTCATACCAATAACTTTACAATGGCAAGACCACGTACCAGGTCAGCTTCTCATAATGCGGATGCCCACGAGACTGCTAGCGTGCAACAAGCAGGACCTAGCAATCAACCAGCGATCCCGAGTGCAGGGATTGCCGCTCAAGAACAGACTCCAGTTGTCACCAGAGTAGAGTTCAATGACTTGATGAGAGAACTTAGGGAAAGCAGGAGACAACTAGGAGAACAGATGCAAGCTAATGCCAACCTGATGGCACAACTCACTCAACAGCAGCAACAGAATGCTGGGGGCAATCCCGCTGCTTACTCCTCATCTGACAGCTCAACTTCCTCTGATGAACCTCCCAGGCACAGACGCCGTAAGACTGATGCTGCGCGAGCAGATGCTGCTGTTCGAACAGCTGGAGACCGCGACCAAGCAAGAGCTGGAAGCTTCAGGACCGGGATACAGATGGAAGATAGAGGCCCAGATCATCAAAATGCTAACGATGTCGAACCTCAAGATGCACGATTGGCAGATCGCCAAGAGAGGAGGCATCAGCATGGACAGGCGCGTAGAACAGACTCCAACCTTCCGCCTTTCATACAGACACCCGATCTGACAGCCATGATCAGGCAATTGATGAAAGAGAATCAGGGCTTATCAAATGATGACTGGGGAGTGTCAAGAAGTCATACTCCGTTCACGGATGTTGTGTTGCAAGCGGCGTACCCCAGGAAGTTTAGTATGCCTACTATTCCTGCATATGAAGGAAAGACTGACCCTAGACAACATGTCATGAGGTACGAATGGATGATGGATTCAGCCAGAGCGAATGATGCCACCAAGTGTAGGTGTTTTCCGATTACTCTATTTGGGATCGCTACTATGTGGTTCACCCGACTTCCTCCGCGATCCGTATCAAATTTCGAGGAGTTGGCAAAGAAGTTTATTGAGCAGTTCAGGATACACACTACGCGCCCAAAAGACGTGATGTCTCTGTCAAGTGTAATCCAAAACCCTAGGGAATCGTTGAAGGAATATTTGCAAAGATTCCACGTGGCAGCAACTGAAGTCAGTAATCCCAATGACCATGCAATTCTGATGGCTGTAATGAGAGGTGTGGATCCAGACTCTGAGTTTGGAGACTGGCTAGCAGGAAAACCTCCAGCTACGCCAGAGCGTTTCTACTCTAAGGCACACCAGTTCATAAGAAGAGAGGAAGCTAGGTGGGTACGACGAGATAAGGCGCCAGGGCCTGTCCAAGAGTCAATAAAGAGCAACATCGCTGTGAAGCACTCGGGAGACAGCTCGAGAAAGGTCCAAGTCAACGTCCAGAACAAACCTGGGCAACCCAAGGAGTCCGGAGGAAGGAGTCAAGGGAAAAGAAAAGAAGCAGGAAAGTGGAAGTCGAGAATTCCAAGCTACAGCGAGTACACTCCGCTAAACGCCCCACTTGAAAAGATTTACCTATCCACCTGCAATACTTTTTAGTACAGAAAACCACGTCCAAAAGAATCAACTGAAGAACAGAAGCGGACCGGGAAATATTGTCGCTTCCATGAGACTTATGGACACAATACAGAAGAATGTAGACACTTGCACGACGCTATCGAGAAGTTGATCAGGCAGAAGAAATTGCAAGAATTTGTGAAGGATCCACAAGAAGGAGGACATGGAACGTCCAACCCAGGTCGTGCACCAGCTCCACGTCATCCCGAGGAGCCTGCCCGGACCGTTGGTAGACTGGTCATAAATACAATTATCGGCGGGCCTCACCCCGCGGATAAGAATTGGCAGGAGATGGAGCGATATGCAAGTTCCTTGAAGCACGCAGATTTTGAGTGTTGTTCGAACATGGAGGACGGAGCCCCTGCTAAGCAACAGCGCATAATGACAGACGATATTGTGTTCAGAAGCAGAGACGCTGATCAGGTAGAGGCTCCGACCATCGACCCCATGGTCATATCTGCAACGATCGGACCAGCATACGTAAAAAGAATTCTGATTGATTCTGGAATTTCAGTCAACATCATCTTCAAGAAGGCCTACGATCAAATGAAGCTAGAGACAAAAGACTTGAAACCATCCAAAGCTCGTATCCACGGCTTTAACGGCGCTGCAACTGATGCAGTGGGATATGTCGAGTTACCAGTTGAACTGGGACAAGGCGAGCGTCGGAGAGTGCGAATTCTACCCTTTGTAGTTTTGGATGTGGACTCTCCGTATAACGTTTTCTTGGGCCGGCCGGCCCTGGCGGAGTTTAGGGCAGCGTTAGCCCCGTGGTGTTTAACTTTGAAGTTCCCGACTGACAAGGGAGTAGGCATTGTTCACGGCGACCAAGCAGCTGGTCGTTCCTGTTATGTGGCCGAGCTCCGAGAGGCCCACTGGAGGGAGAAGGGAAAGGTTGTGGACAATCCCGTCCGCATCCTCAATGCGGATAATTGACAAGTAATGCCCGAGCCCTAGCTCGGGCACAGTTCTCGGATCTACGGAGGTATAGATCCGAGAGACGACGATGAGAAACCCAGGGAAGAGAAGGCGGCATCGGCTGAATTAACAATTGACATTTCAGTTAGCCGTGACGACCCTTCGCGAATACTGAAGATCGGATCACAGCTAGGCCCCGCAATGACAGAAGACCTTAGCGACTTCCTCCGGGCGAACCTTGATGTTTTCGCCTGGACGCATTCTGATATGTGTGGGATTTCTCCCGCCATCACGAGTCATATGTTGAACATAGACCCGAAATACGTCCCAGTCAAGCAAAAAAGGAGAGGAATGGATCCGGAGAGATCCGCCGCTCTTGGAGAGGAGGTGGACAAACTCAAAGCAAATGGGTTCGTCCGCGACGCCCTCTACCCGGAATGGGTCTCCAACCCCGTACTAGTAAAGAAGGCGAATGGGAAATGGAGGACTTGCGTAGATTATTCCGACTTGAACAAAGCATGCCCTAAGGACAGTTTCCCGTTGCCTAGGATCGATCAGTTGGTCGATTCCACCGCAGGACACGAGTTACTGTCATTCATGGATGCGTACTCAGGATACAACCAAATCCCAATGCATATTCCGGACCAAGAACACACCAGCTTCGTTACAAATGTCGGGCTGTATTGCTATGTAGTGATGCCCTTTGGATTGAAGAATGCTGGAGCAACTTACCAACGTCTGGTGAATCGAATGTTCAAGGACCAGCTGGGTAAAACCATGGAAGTCTATGTGGATGACATGCTCGTGAAGTCACGACGGTCAAACGACCACATTCAAGACTTGGCTGAAATGTTCGACATACTCAGGTTTTATGGCATGAAGATCAACCCGTTGAAGTGTTCTTTCGGCGTTGCATCAGGGAAGTTTTTGGGATTCATCGTCAACGCTAGGGGAATCGAAGCCAACCCAGAAAAGATCCAAGCTATTCGAGTTGTACAAGCGCCCAGGACTATAAAGCAGGTACAGAGCTTGAACGGAAAAGTAGCTGCGTTGAGTCGATTTATATCCAAGGCAACTGACAAGTGCATCCCGTTCTTTGACATAATAAAGAAAGGAAAGAGAAATTTTGAATGGACGTCTAGCTGTGAGGAAGCATTTCGGAATCTGGTGAGGCATCTGGAGAGCCCACCAATGCTATCAAAACCAGTGGACCATGAGATGTTGTACGTATACTTGGCTGTATCCCCACATGCGATAAGTGCGGCTTTGGTACGAGAGGAGGATCGAGTCCAAAAGCCGGTGTATTATGTTAGCAAACGTTTAACAGGGGCCGAGAGGAATTACCCTAAAATAGAGAAATTGGCTTATTGCTTGGTGATTGCATCACGAAAGCTTCGCCCGTACTTTCAAGCACATTCAATCGGTGTTTATTCCGATCAACCCCTGAGGCAGGTACTCCAACGGCCGGAAACTTTTGGAAGATTGCTAAGATGAAACATCGAGTTGAGCCAATTCGATATCGCGTACTTACCACGGAGAGCCATCCGAGGGCAAGCATTAGCAGACTTCATCGCTGAGTTTACCATACCCATCAAACCGGACGATCACGACATCATTCCCCCCGTTCGATGGAAATTATACACTGACGGTGCATCAAACGACCGTTGCTCCGGCGCGGGTGTAGTTCTTGTAACTCCGGAAAACCGATCGATCCGTTATGCCCCGAAGCTCGATTTCCCAGCTACAAATAATGAAGCTGAATATGAAGCACTGATCGCTGGCTTGAAGCTCATCAGGGAACTCGGAATCGAATCAGCTGAAATCTTTTGTGACTCGCAGTTGGTGGTTTACCAAGTACGGGGAGACTACCAAGCAAAGGGACGAAAGCTTGCTCCGTACCTCATTCAGGTCCAAGAACTACTATCAAATCTTGAGCGTTATGACATCTCACATATCCCGCGCGAACAGAACAAAGAAGCCGACTTATTGGCTAAGTTCGCGAGTACCGACGATGCGCAACAAATGGGATTGTATCCCGTCGAAGTCTTGCATGCCCCGAGCATAGACGAAATGAAAGTCGATCGCGTGTTGGGAACAGAAATCGAGAAGGAATCGTGGATAACCCCATTCAAACTGTACCTGACGACCAGGGCTTTACCAGGAAAAAGAAGCGAAAGACGGCAGATCCTTCGAAAGGCCGCGCGATACATAATGCAGGATGGATCAATGTATCGAAAAGGATTCTCAGTCCTGTTATTACGATGCATCGCTCATGATGAAGCGAAGCGAGTCTTGAGAGAGGTTCACGAAGGGGAATGCGGCGACCATACTGGGGGGCAAACGCTAGCAAAGAAGATCCTCCGCTATGGATATTACTGGCCCACCGTAAACCGGGATGCCGCGGACTACGCAAGAAAATGCAACAAGTGTCAAAGATATGCGAAAATCCCGAGGGCTCCATCAACGGAACTCACACAAATGATCAGTCCCTGGCCATTTGCGATCTAGGGAATCGACATAATCGGCTCTTTGCCTCTATCCAAAGGTGGTGCGAAATACGCAATAGTTGCAGTCGACTATTTCACGAAATGGGCTGAGGCAGAACCTTTGGCCACTATCACCTCTAAGAAGGTCATTAACTTCGTTGTACGAAACCTTATATGCCGCTTTGGCCTTCCACGCACCATCATTACAGACAACGGAACGCAATTTGAAAGTAGAGAGTTCAAAGAGTTCTGTTTAAAGTACGACATCGAGAAAAAGTTCACCGCCGTTGCACACCCAAAAGCTAACGGACAAGTTGAGGCTGTTAACAAAATAATCAAGTCCATACTGAAGAAACGTCTGGAGAAGGTTGGAGGCAAGTGGGTAGATGAACTCCCGACAGCATTATGGGCGTATAGAACTACCCACAAGTCCGCGACCGGCCACACTCCGTTCGCCTTGGCCTACGGCTCTGAAGCCGTTATACCCGTGGAACTTGAAGTTCCATCGTACCGAGTGACATACTATGATCCCAAGATGAACCAAAACCTCTTGCTGGAATCACTGGACTGCATCGACGAAAAGCGTGAAGAAGCTGAATTAAGGGCGGCGGCGCACAGACATCGAGTCAAGCGTTACTACGATGGCAGAGTCCGCCCAAGAATCTTTGATGTGGGTGATCTCGTTCTGAAACGAGTCTTCCCGGTACCATCACGCATGAATCCCAGCTGGGAAGGTCCATACGCCATTGAACGGAAGCTTGGAGAAGGAACATTCAAGCTAGCGACCGTTGATGGCGCGACACTCCCCCGAGCATGGAACAGTGAACATTTGCGGCACTATTACATTTAGCATGTTTTCCTTTCTTGTTGTAGGCAGGGTTATTTCCTGCATGTCTCCATTCAATAATGACTTAGTTTCCTTTTAAAGTTGTAATCGAGCAATTTAGTTGATTTTCATTAATAAAGGCTTGAAGCCATATTTTCTACGAAGTTTCTATATCTCTTAATTGGATGATAAATTACATTATCCTGCACGACATACAGCCTCGTATAAACGATTCCAAATCTCCGAATCCCCAGAGCACGGATCGAAGTACTCTAAGTCCCCAGAGCGCGGACTAGAGTATAAACGATTCCAAATCTCTGAATCCCCAGAGCGCGGATTGGAGTACTCTAAGTCCCCAGAGCGCGGACTAGAGTATAAACGATTCCAAATCTCCGAATCCCCAGAGCGCGGATCGGAGTACTCTAAGTCCCCAGAGCGCGGACTAGAGTATAAACGATTCCAAATCTCCGAATCCCCAGAGCGCGGATCGGAGTACTCTAAGTCCCCAGAGCGCGGACTAGAGTATAAACGATTCCAAATCTCTGAATCCCCAGAGCGCGGATCGGAGTACTCTAAGTCCCCAGAGCGCGGACTAGAGTATAAACGATTCCAAATCTCCGAATCCCCAGAGCGTGGATCGGAGTACTCTAAGTCCCCAGAGCGCGGACTAGAGTATAAACGATTCCAAATCTCCGAATCCCCAAAGCGCGGATCGGAGTACTCTAAGTCCCCAGAGCGCGGACTAGAGTATAA
Organism: Allium fistulosum; assembly: GCA_030737815.1. NCBI lineage: Eukaryota > Viridiplantae > Streptophyta > Magnoliopsida > Asparagales > Amaryllidaceae > Allium > Allium fistulosum. The sequence goes on from CM060901.1 coordinate 393,836,996, forward strand.
ACGATTCCAAATCTCTGAATCCCCAGAGCGTGGATCGGAGTACTCTAGGTCCCCAGAGCGCGGACTAGAGTATAAACGATTCCAAATCTCTGAATCCCCAGAGCGCGGATCGGAGTACTCTAAGTTCCCAGAGCGCGGACTAGAGTATAAATGATTCCAAATTTCCGAATCCCCAGAGCGCGGATCGGAGTACTCTAAGTCCCCGGAACGCGGACTAGAGTATAAACTATTTCAAGCCTCCAAGTCCCCGGGGCACAGAGTCAGCAAGAAGTCCAAGTACTCAAAAGATGTGGGACGAGAGGTACGCCATGTCCAAAAATGTTTGAACAGCACAAGAATGGACTGGGAGATAATGCAACTCATAAGAACTTGAGTTATGGCTACAATTAGTCAGCAAACCAAATAAAGACAAGAGAATCATTCAAACAAAAAGAAACTAAAACTTTATTCAATAAGTCCAAAATGGGGATACATGATCACTTCTAAAAAATTCAGACCTCTCTATACAAACTACAAGTTGTGGAAGATAAAAACAATTACAAAACTTAAGCAGGAGACTTGTTGAACAAGTGCATCGATTATTTCTTCGACTTCTTCTTCTTGTCTTCCTTTGGTGTTTCGGACGACTCCTCTCCCTCACACTTTTTCTTGGACTTTTTGCTTGCCAGAGAAACGGAGTCAGGAGTAGGAGACGAAACATCTAGTGGTTTGGACCTGCCCGGGAGAATGATTTTCAAAGGTCTGTTACGCGGGTCAGTGAGTTCCAGTATTTTAGATTCAACTTTGACTTTGACCTTTTTCTTCTCCTCGTCGGCGAGACGGTCCTTCATGCTCATCTCTGAAGTACGCTCAGAGGCGCCAGTGATTTCAATTTCATCGCTTCCTTCGGCAGGAGACGAAATATCAAGTTTGTCATCATCTAGCGCCCCGATCACTTGAGCGTCTGGACCGGGAGTTACTCCCGCATGAGCGGCATCGCTTGTTTTCTCTATTTCCTCCTTGGCGTCATCGCTCCTCGGAGTTGGCTCGGCGTCAGAGCAACCTGCACGAAAACATAAGGAATGAGCATTGGAGCGAATAGCTACTGCTGAAAAATGACGGGAACTCTTCAACTTCTAGAGAAAGAAGAATTTCCTACCAGGGTCCGGCTGGCTATCGGTGGCACGAGGGGTTTCACCCTCCAGGATAGGTGATAGCACGTGAACACCAAGCCCAGGATCTTCGGGATCATAACTAGCATGCTGCTCGAATGGATCAAGTGCTGGCCGTCCGGCCGATTGAGCAGCATAAGGAGCGGCAATGTGAGGAGTAGTAGCATCGGCCCCAGACGGGCCAGCTTCGTCATTCTTCTCTTTCGGAGGGGAAGAGCCTTTGCTATAAAGTGCCAATGCTGCGGATAAGTCCGATGGCTCATTCCCCCTTAGGAACTCCTTCACCAAGGCATCCTCGTCGACCTCGTTGGAGCCCGACTCGACCTTCTTGATCCTTATCAGAGTTTCCCACGCCTCAGCCAGGGATTCGAGGTAGCCGTCGCCCAGAAATGTTAAGTCGCGGTGCATAAGGACATGGGCTCCATACTCGGCGATCAACGGGTCAAACATACTTTTGACCTCTTCCCTGCCGGCTTCTGCGGTCGCCTCGAGGCGAGAATCAAGCTCTTCCACAGCCATTCTTTTGCCCTCCTCACGGGCCTCGTCCTTCATTTTCTCGACCCCGGCGAGTTCGTCATCGAGCTTTGTCTTCAGGAGCCGGGTAGCAACAATCTCATCACAGTATCGCTGCGATTCTTCTTGAGCAGCTACTTTGTCTTCCTTCTCCTTGGAAAGTAATTCCTTCAGCTCCTTGACTTGAGTAGCAAGTGCGTCCCTTTCCTTTTGGACAGAATCTTTTTCTAGGGCGAGGGCACCGCTGCGCTGGACTGCTTCGTCAAGCTCTTTTTTGTGAGCCGCCTCCAAATGAGTAACTGCCTCGGCAGTATTTTTTGCGCTTTGTTCAGCGGCTTCTAGCTTTGACTTATACGAAGCGAGCTCTTCATCTTGGAGTTTGATGATTTTCTTATCGCTGTCAGCCTCCAGATTCAGACGGTCAATCTCGTGTTGACGCTCGACGGACACTTCCGAGATCTTTTCCACCAAGTGCACGAACGCGTCATGTTGAACATAGACGTCGTTGTTGCAGGCAATGGCACTTTGCTTCACGTGCCCAGGAATGTGATGGATGGCTGGGAGGAATTTCAAGCCGTCAAAGCAGATTTTTGGAAACTTGGCCTTAAGGTCGACCATCTTTTCCACAACAGTCGGGTCCACTGCAGGAGTAGGAAGAGAAGGCTTTGAGAATTCCGTTCTTTTACGTTGCTCTCGAACTTGCCTCGTACTCGATGAACTGGAGTGTTGTTCTCGAGCAGCATCAGACTGATAACCCTTCTGCGAAGACTTCTCCTTATCCGGCTCAGTTGGAGGAGGAAGATCGCGGGACTGAGAAGATTGAGAATGTGCTTTCTAGCGGTGAGACGACTCGCGAGGACGATTGTCCCTATCTTCATAATCACCTCGGTCCCTGCGTCTGCCTGAACCGGAATCCCGTCCTGAGTGATGGAATATAGAAGACCCCTGAAGGCGATCAAGTCCGTGAGAGCGGCCCATATCACCTGCGAAGAATGGAAATAACAACGAGTTAAGGAGAATACAAGAATTAAAAAGACTTGAAGTATATTATGGAATGCGCATGTGCGTGTGTGTCCTAGTGTTCCCCCCGACGGACCCGTTCGTTTATCTTTGCTAATAGGAGTGTTGTCTTCTTGAGCCGGGAGTTGAACTCCTACATTGCCTCTAGCGGGCGAAGAGAATTTGAGAGCTTCAGGATCATCGAACCCGTAATTAAGTAAATCATCGGGGATGGACAGGTTGGACAGACCCCTCAGAGAACTTTCCAGGTGCTGCGAAGAAGCCTCTTTCTCAGGAGGGATAGGCGTAACTTTTGAGGTGCCACCAACTTTCTCATTTTGAACCGTATATTTCAACTTCTTCTTTCCCTTCGAAGGGGAGGATGATGTCTCAATATCCTGAACTTCGATTGCCGGATTCCAAGCGGGACCCACGTTCTCGCCCTGAGTTTCAGGGGCATCATCCTCTTTGCGCTCGCCTTCTTCGTGCGTGTCGGGAGCGCGACGCGACGACGGTCCGACAAGTTTTTTCACTTTACCGGACGGAGGTTTGGGAATGGTAACACCTTCTGGAAGGTTGATTCGACGACCAGGGGCTAGCGAGCCAAACCCCGACAGCGATTCATTTGAAATGATGGTTCGGATGTCTCGATCCTCGGCAGGAAGAGCTCTAATGGCTTCAACAGCCTCAGAATATCCTCGACCTTCCGGACGCGGGTTGATACCTGAAAAGATGAAATGAAGAGTTAGGAAAAGCATGACTCCGATTAAATACGAATAGTGACTCAGCAAAGAGACTTACTGCCTTCAACCCATCTCCTAGCGAAACCAGAAGGGCAGCGCACATAGAACCATTCCTGTTTGTACAGGGCGAATTTGCTACATGCCCCTGTCAAGATCTGGCACTTGTGGTATGGCTCGAGGAACATAAAGGAAGGACTGTCTTTCCGTCTCTTGAACATATAAATGTATCTGATATCACCAGGGGTTGGAGGTCTGGAGAAGACGGCCATGAAAAGTAAGTAAGTCCCATATAGAAACGCATGACCATTCGGATGCAGTTGCGATGGAGCCATGTCTATGTACTGCAGAATATCCCGGAGAAATAAGTTGAATGGAGGCACGCTGCCCATCCAACACATGAACTTGTTGCAGGTAGTGTACCCGACTGGGGGCAGATGAGGGCGATCGTGTCTCGAAGGGACTAACACGTCGGCGAAAGGAATACCGTGAATAGAGCATATCCGCCTCAGAGCAGCTTCGTTGATCTTCGAAGCTTGAGAGTCGATCGGATTGTCTAGTAAGATGGTTGCCTCTAGAGCATGAGGCGCCAAGTTATGAGCGGGAGAAGTTGTCGGGTTAGAAATATCTGCGGCTCCTTGCCTCGATGACGGCCCAGGCCTGTCGGATATGGTAGCGGAGCTAGATTTTCTCGACATCCCAAATAAATAACTAAGTGCTTGAGAGAACTATACTTAAAAAACGTTGAACGTTAGAATTAGCAACACGAGTTTTCTCCCCACGTGGTGTGTAAACTAGTGCAGGCAATTGTGTACAAGCGATAAGAATCTAAAGGTTTTTAAAGATATAATGATTAGCTTCGAATCATCGCCTTCGAAGACCGTCATCGCTGACCGTCTCAAAAAGCTTGCCTTGAGGCGATTACAGTTCCAGATTCAGAAAGCATATGTTCTATAAAGTGACCGGCCTAAGTGTAGTCTGACATTTATATTGTCTGGCATTTGAATGTTGTTCGACATTGAAATTGTTCGACCCAAGTCTTGTTCGGCGTGTATATGTGGGTTCGGCATGTCTAAGTCATGTTCGGCATATATGTGCGTTCGGCATGTCTAAGTCCTGTTCGGCATATATGTGCGTTCGGCATGTCTAAGTCCTGTTCGGCATATATGTGCGTTCGGCATGTCTAAGTCTTGTTCGGCATATATGTGCGTTCGGCATGTCTAAGTCTTGTTCGGCATATATGTGTGTTTGGCATGTCTAAGTCCTGTTCGGCATATATGTGCGTTCGGCATGTCTAAGTCCTGTTCGGCATATATGTGTGTTCGGCATGTCTAAGTCTTGTTCGAAGTGTATGTGTTTGTTTGGCATTAGGGTAGTGTTCGGCCTAAGATCGTTCGGCTAGAGTAACGCTCCGCCTTCGATCGTAACTCCACCCTGCTCCCTCTCCATTTACGCCGAACGACAGAGACAGATCGCCCGGCGCAGAATTACGCCGTTCGACTCCCCATCTTCCTTTTTTTTCTTCCAATCTTGATCAGCACAAGAGAGCTAGGTTTAACTCCCGTACACCGTTTGGCGACTCCGAACGGTAGAACCACTTCCACTAGCCACGCATTTACAACTAAAGAACATGAGATGAACCTAAAGTGGAAGTAATGCAATTGTGGAAGGAATGATACCTAATTCGACGACCGAAGTTGAGAATGGATTAATTAGACTTAATGTCTGATAGGATGGTAAGAGTTGCAAAGTCTCTAGGAGTGGTAGAAGAGAAGGCGTAAACGAAAAATGGTGGAAGGGCGCCTGGTTATATAGAGGGTGGTAGAAGTCGAAGAGGCTATACCCAGTAGAACCGGTCAATACCGGAGTGTTCGACATCGTGGCGGAGTGACGTTCGGCACGCTAGGTACGTTCGGCTTCGAACGTATCGTTCGGCATCCCAACCTCGTTCGTCTTGCACCTCCTTCGCTAACATTCTCGAGAAGGTACCTCCGAGGTAGATTGTACCAGATTCAAAGAGCATCACGTTCGGCCACGCAATACACTTTGGGGGGCAAGTGTTTCCTGGGGATTTGACCAGGCAACTAGTACTCGAGAATCAGTGCTCGGCATCAGAGAGTGACCGGCATCAAGGAGTGTTCGGCGAAGCACTTGACGTCCAGGAGTGTTCGGCTAAGTACACGGCATCCATAGTGTCCGGCGTCCAGTAATGTTCGGCGAAGTACTCAGCAGTGTTCGGCGTCAACTGGCACTCAACATCAACCAAATGCTCGGCATCAAGGCTGCTCGGCATCAAGACTGCTCGGCGTCAAGACTGCTCGGCATCAAGACTGCTCGGCATCAAGACTGCTCGGCATGCGAGACTGCTCGGCACACGAGAGCAATCGACATCAAGGGGAACTCGGCAGTATCTGTGGTTCGGCGTACAGGAGTACTCGGCATGATACCCGGTAACATCAGAAGTACTCGGCACAAGAACACTCGGCGTCTAGAGGAGCGTTCGACTTCGACTGACTAACATCCTGAACTCCCCAAGCATCAACCACATCGTTCGGCATAGAAGGGACTGTTCGGCATCAGAGCGCTCGGCACACCTGGTTCGGCATACAGCGATCACTGTACTCGGGCTGGAGCGTTCGGCCATCAGCCCACTTGGGAAGTTCAGCCCATCTTTGTCTATAAATAGAGGGGCAGGGTCATAGTGAAGAGGGATCCTTTTTCGGAGAGAGAAGACGGGGAGACTCTGCCATTTTCAAGACTCATCCTCTCTACTTAAACAACTTCATTCAAGTATTTGATTCACGAATTGTATTTGTAATCAACTATAAGGAAGATCAATAAAGTTTAACCTCAAAGTGGACGTAGGCAATTACGCTGAACCACTATAAATTTGGTGTTCTTACTTTCTGCATTTAAATTAGCATTGTCTTCTCTGTTTAATTTACTTTCATCACTTATATCTCTACACAATCTTTCTAAACGAGGTTAGTGACCAATTTTGGTGCTAACACATAGTCTTAGAATTATATAATTTATGGAAATTTACATGGAAATAGATACAACATATCTTGTTAACATTTATATGGAATAAATTATACCTTCTAGGCTCCTAATAAATTAAAACATAGAAATTTACATTTGAAATCAAATTAGGGCAATCAAAATAAATACTAAACAATTGTAGTCCAATTATCATAAATATGGAATAAATTTCACAATCTTGTCAACATTCTACTTTAAAAACACAAAAACTGATTTCCAAATTTCTAGATTAGGGTGTATATACCATTCTATTCCAATTGTATAACTTACAGAATATGTAAGCGAGATTTCGATTAAATCTATTCAGTTTAGCCTACAATTCAACATATCTTGCATAGGCATAATAATCAAATAAGATTCAACCATATAAATTTCAGTGTTATATATGAATCATATAATTTCCCACTCAACTTTCTAGCTTTCCAAATCTCCCAAATCCGAATTCGTCCCTTTAGTTGATTCATTTTTCCTTTCCAATTCAAAAATAGGTATAATAAGACACACACACACACACACACACACATATATATATATACACTCATTAGAACTGCAGTTTTGAGAGAGAGTTTTAATTAAGTGGACATTTAGATTTATAATTATAAGATTTACCTTCTCGTAGAATTGATTCACTCCTTTTCTCCTCTTTTATCTTCCACCCTTCTCTAATATATATATGTAATATTTTTATAATTTCTAGAAATAGTAGAGCAGAGAAAATGGTAGAGCTCCACTGTTCTATTCAAAAAAAAGTGAGGGGCTAGGCTTGTATTTATAGGGGCAGAGCTCCGTGCGATTAATATTAATGAAATTTGGGCCTTTAGGTTGAGGTTCATCCCTAGTCACGCCACCCAAACTGGTCGACAAAGAAGGGGGTCGATCAGCAAGGTCCATGCATTTATATTATTTATTTCCTTTTAACTCCTTTCTAATTTTTTCGATACGAAAACTTCAAATGCTGATTACTTCTTCATTTGAACTCCAATCGCTAAACTTCAAATATTAAAATTGCTCATAAAATCGCCACGAACACAATGGTGCATGTTTCGTAGCCAAATTCCAACATTTGCTAAAATTTCATTTTTCACCCTTAATAAATATTTATTAATTACTGTTATTTTTATGGGGTGTTACATTCTACTCCCTTAAAAGATTTCATTCTCGAAATTCCCTAAGGATGTAATCATGTAACATGGCGCACAAACCAATTGGTGTACAACCAATTTTGCAACTAATAACGTACAATTGCATGGTGCATTACAACATATATGATTTATATGCAGAGTATTATTAAATCAACTCTACTATATGAATGCATTCTTTTAATGCAATTTTGAAAATATGATGCAAACAACACACACACACACAGATATATATATATATATATATATATATTGGCAATTCTATATATATGCTGTTTTGGAAAGTAAAAATATTTATTTTACACAACAAATTCCACACCTCAATGAATATGAGTATGGTTCAACTAATTTTACATACAATCCATGTCATCCAATTCCTAACACACAATTTCTAACATCCAAATTTTGAAAATTCAGTTTTCCTAAATTTACTCCATTATCTCGGAAAAGGAATTTAGATGTAAAATTTTATATTTCCATCATTCTTATGGATACCTATTCTATTGTACCTTTGTAACATCTCTTATATGGAGGCCTAAAGCTAAGCGCTACAGATGCTGTAGTCATCCATAGTATTAACTTCCGGTGACCAAATATGGTAATGTTAATGGTATCAATAATATCAAAAGCACATGAATATGAAACAAAATCACAGATTTCACCAAAAACAACTTTTGTAATTACATTCCACAAAACGTGTTTCATATTCCATTACTTAATCCCATAATCGTTTCTCATGTAAAGATCAAATATAATTATTACAAAATACGCCAAGAGCGACATATGATGATGCCCCTTGGTTAACCAGAGTACTATATAGTCATAGTGACATAATACAACACATCAAAATTAAACAAAATAAAACAGCATCTCCTAAATAGCTATCCATCAGCCACCTGCTCGTCTCCGGAAGCTTTATTCGGCAACCTACTAATAACCTATAAACCTCAACCCTCAGCCTACTCAAATCAATTTTGGAGCACCCGAGAGTTTCGAGGGAAAAACATAAAGTTCGAGTCGGACATAAAGCCTGGTGTGAATAATACCATACATCTCGGTTATTTGATATTAAGTGAGACCACACCGCTTAGCGGAATGGGTTTCCCCTCACTAATATCCTTTTAAAACATATCTTTTGCAAATCATAATCCTACAACCAAAACTGGTTAAAACTGTAAAGAAATATCATGTAAACATACATGTCAGGTAATAAATGAACTATCTTTCCAAACACTATAGTTTTGTTTGGCTACTACTATTCTTTGGCTGACTCGGGCCTACCAGACAATACAAATTAATAATCTAACACCTGTTAGACACTCCTCTTCTGGATGGCCTGTTCCTAACTTACTTTCCCCCACGGTCACCAGATCCAAATGGTTTTGCGGGCTCACCATTAACATATCTCTGTACAAATATATATTCCCTTCTGTGTGTAACATCATTTTAGTCTTACCTGGGCCAAAGTCCTACACACTAAAATTTTGGACTAAATTAGTAGAGGCTAATAGCTAATGTGTAGGGCACGGCCCTATACCAGTTCCATCTGGTATATAATATCTGAGTCATTTTACTTAGGGTAACCTTCCCTTAAATTTTCCTTGAAAACCTTTTCATCTAAAATTGATATAAAACCTTTAAATCAAACTTAAACAAGGAAAATATACACTCTATACTTTACTCAAAATCACCTTGCCATGTTATATATATACTTTACTCAAATCTTTGTTGATGGAAACATTTAAACCTTTGAAAGTACTCCTTTCGATCCCATTGAAAGTATCCCTTTCGAAACCAAGTAAACCCTTTTCTTTCTCTTAGGCCGAAAGGCCAAAACATTCCTTTCGAAACCATTACATTCCTTTCGAAACCATTCATATAAACCTTTCGAAACCATTGAAAAACCTTTTCTTCGAAAGCTATAAAACCTTAGACATCCTATCTTTAAAACACTTAAACATTGCCTTTCGAAAACATTGGAAAACCTTTCCTTTCAAATCTTTCGAAACCTTCCTTTTAAACCTTTCGAAACCATTAGTGAACCACCCCTTCGAAACCATTCTTTAGAACCTTTCAAAAGCATTAAAACATCAAACATTTCGAAAGCATTTGGGTTCAAATAAAACATGTGGACAACCTTTTGTAACCTTTTAAAACTAAACCATTCGAAACCTTTGGGTTTTACCTTCGACAGAGTAAAAGGGTCATTAAAACAGTTAAGTCAAAGGCACCCTTTCGAAAGCAACTCCTAAGTAAAGAAGTGATGGTGACAAAACCAACCTTCCGAAAGCATTGGAGAAGTGGCTTGGATTTAAAAACAAAGTATACCTTTCGAAACCATTGGCTTCGAAAGGTAGAAAAGCGGCAGCTGGGGGTTTCGACCCCATTCGAAAGCATTTACTTAAAACAAAGGCGCAACCTCTTTCGAAACCATTTCTTACATCAATTTGACCTAGTCGAAAGCCAACCAAGTCGAAAGCATATCCCTCAAAAAGCAAAGCAGGCGCGTTTTTCATTTGAAAGTTAAGTAAGGTTTCGACCTCCTTCGGAACCCCTGGTTTCGACCCAATACCTTCCGCCTATATCCAATTCGCTATGCACCAAGGCTTTGATGCCATGCACATTGGTTTCAATGGTGATGTGACGGAGCTACTAGGTCGGAACCCCTGGTGCCGAAAGTGGCGAAACATGCTAAAAGCATGTAAAAACTGATTTTAACTTTGAAAAGAAATTCTTTTAAACTACCCTGCCTTATTTGTCAAAATATTATTGGTTGCTAATTTTCTTTTCTAAAAGTGTTGCCAATATTTCAGAAATAAATAATTTAAGTTATTTATAAAATACCCCTTCTCCATTTATAAATATATAAAACATTTAAGTCCCATACCTTAAATAATTTTATATATCTATTAAAACACTTAGGAAAATTCTACAAAAATTCTAGAAAATCATTTTTAATATGTTTTCTAACATATATTAATTTCAGACCCAAAACTTATATTATTTAACCATAAATTATTTTAAACCCAAATAATCATTTTCCTTACTAAAAATTTAATATAAAATCCACATTAATTCAGAAAATTATGAAAATTGAAACTCATCTCTAAAATAACATTTCTGATCTAAATCTAAAATTGCAAGGCATTTGGATGTAATTAAATAGGGTTTTCACATTAAAACATATCATAAAACCTATATGAATGTGCATAAATCATCAACAAGCATATATAAACATTTTATCCATCAACATCATGGCATAACATTGCTAATAAATTCGGATTATCCTTCAAACCAAAAACAATTAAGAAATATGAAATGTAGTCATTATTCACCTTAGCTATGGGATTAAGGATTTGAGATTTGATCTTGATTAAGTTGCTTAAGCTTTTCCTCTTGAAATCTTCTCTTTGCTTTTCCTAATGGTGGCTGGCCTCTAGCTTGTATTTTTTGTTTTGTGAATATAGAATGAACGTGAGAATAATGGGGTTAAGGGTTTAGGGTATTAGAATACTCTTACTGCAACTTTACCCCTTATCTATTTGCCGTAACATTTTAATTCTTTAGTTCATTTGTATATGGCACAGCTACCTTTACTAATTACAAGTCTCAACCCATTAACCATCTTACATTATTTCATTTAATCTTCCTAATTAAATGTTCCTAATAATGTTACTAAAAATTGTTACAGTCTCCCTTTCTTAAAGATTCATCCTCGAAATTTCGATAAACATGAATTAAAAAGGTAAAACATACCATGAAACAAATCAGGAAATGCATCTCTAATCCTACTCTTAGTCTCCCAGTACAGTCTCTCTCATCTTCGCTCCACTGGACTTTAGCTAATCTGAATGTCTTGTTCCTTAGCCTCTTCTCATTTCTCGCAACAATCTGAACCGGCTTTCTAACTATAATCAAGTCTGGTTCTACTACTAAATCATCTAACACGGTCTAACACACTTCTTTAGATGAGAAACATGAAAAACATCATGGACTCCTGCCAAACTATTCAATAACCCTACTCTATATGCGAGTTTCCCGATCCTCTCTACAATAGGAAATTGTCCTACGATCTCAGTGTCAACTTCCCCGATTTCCCAAATCGAATCACACCCTTCATCGGTGATACCTTAATAAAAACATGATCTTCAACAGAGAACTCTAAGTCTTTCCGTCTTCTATCTGCATAACTCTTCTGCTTGGATTGAGCTTCCTTCATCCTAGCCTGAATCAACTTTATCTTCTCTGCAGCTTCTTTGACCAAATCTTGACCCAGAACCAACCTATCCCCAGTCTCTAACGAACAAACGTGAGATTTGCATGGCCTTCCATACAAAGCTTCAAACGGTGCCAACCCTATACTAGTTTGATAACTGTTGTTATACGAAAACTCGACTAAGTGTAGATGGTCTTCCCATGATCCCCTAAAATCTAACACACAAGCTCTTAACAAATCCTCCAAGACTTTGTTAACTCTTTCCGTTTGCCCATCGGTCTGTGGATGGTAAGCGGTACTCATCTTGAGCTTGGTTCCTAAAATCTACTGTAGAGTCTTCTAGAATTCACTAGTGAAAAAGGAATCTCTTTCACTTACTATGCTACTAGGAATTCCATGAAGTCTAACTATATTCTTCATAAATAACTTAGCTAAAACATGTGTCGTCCTAGTTGACTTAACTGGAATGAAATGGGAACTCTTAGTCAACTTGTCCACTATGACCCATTTCCACACTGGAATATCCAATGGCTGAAGCAACCTACTTGGCTTCTGATGTTCAGCTTTTACCTATTGATAGTTCAAACACTACTTCACCCATAAGCCAACATCCTTCTTCATTCCTTCCCAGAAGAAACTCCGCTTCATCTCCTGATACATCTTAGTTCCTCCCGGATGAATAGTGAACTTCGAACGATGGCATTCCTCCAAAACATCTTTCCTAATTCTTCCCACATTCGGAACAGACAATCTTCCTTTCTTTCTCAACCACCCATTCTGGTCAAGGCTAAAATCCTTCAAGTCATCGCTCTCCATTCCATTCCTTAACTTTTTGATTCGTTCAACCAATATTGGATCCTTCTCCTGTTTAGAAGAAATCCTTTCAATCATAACTAGTCGAACTTCTAAACATGACAACATAGTAGATCCTCTACTAGACCCAACTTCAGATCTTCACTGCACTCTGCAAGTTGACAATGCTTCCAAGTCTTTCCACTCTGCCATCATTGCCAACACTGCATTCTGATGCTTTCTGTTAAGCGCATCTATAACCTTATTACCTTTCTCTAGTGGATACTCAATTCCAAAATCATAAGTAGTAATAAACTCCGACCATCTCTGTTGTCTCATATTCAGGTCCTTCTGAGAGAACAAATATTTCAATGACTTATGATCCGTATAAAGCTCAAACCTCTCTCCGAAAATGTAATGTTTCCACACCTTCAATGCAAATATCACCGGAGCTAATTTCAAATCATGCGTTGGATATCTCACCTCATGCGGTCTAAGCTGTCGAGAAGCATAGGCAATCACTTTACCTCTCTACATTAACACAGCTCCTAATCATGTTCCACATGCATCTGTATAAACTACCAAATCCTGATTCCCCTCCGGTACAACTAATATAGGTGCATGGGTCAATAAGTGTTTCAAGCTCTGGAATGCTTCCTCACACATATCGGTCCAAACAAACTTCACGTCCTTTCGCATTAGCTTGGTCATCGGTGCTGCTATCCGCGAAAAATCCTTTATGAACCTCCAATAATATCCAGCCAATCCAAGAAAACTCTTTATCTCGGTCACTGTCTCGGGTCTCTTGCAATTACTCACCACTTCAATCTTACTAGGATCTATTGACAACCCTTTCTCTGAGACTACATGACCAAGAAACTTCACTTCTTCTTCCAAAAATGACACTTCGAAAACTTTTCCTTCGGCTGATGCTGCTTCAGGGTCTCAAGCACCACTCTAAGATGAACTTCATGCTCCCTTTAATCTTTCAAGTATATGAAAATATCATTTATGAAAACTAACACGAACCTGTCCAAGTGCTCTCGGAAGATTCGGTTCATCAAATCCACATAGAATGCTGGCGCATTAGTTAGTCCGAACGACATCACTAACCATTCGTAGGATCCATATCTGCTTCTAAATGCCGTCAAAGGAATACTATACTCTGCTACTCTAAGCTGATGGAAACCTGTTGCTAAATCCAACTGAAAAAATAGCATGGCTCCATTCAACTGATCGAACAAATCGTCAATTCTAGGCAACGAATATCGATTCTTTATCGTCTTCTCATTCAACTTACGATAATCGATACATAACCTCAACGATCCATTAAACTTCTTAGCAAACACTGCGGCTGCTCCCAAAGGTGAACTACTAGGTCTGATAAAACTCTTGCTTTCCAAACCTACCAACTGCACCTTTAACTCCCTCATCTCTGTAGGTGTCATCCTATTTGGCGGTCTACTCACTGGTTCTGCTCCAGGCACTAAATCTATCTAAAACTCAATGGCTCGTTTCGGTGGCAATCCTACTACAGGCTCGAAGACATCTGCGAATTCTCTAACCATGAAAACTCGATTCAATTCGTCTTCTACCTCCACTACACCCAATAAAGCATTCACCTCACAACTAGGGTTTTCTATGGTATATATAATCCTGTCACTACAGTCAGGGTGTCTAAGCGATATTTTCCTATCATGGAAAAATATCCAAGCATCATACTTGCTTAACCAGTCCATACCCAAGGTAATTCTGAACCCTACAAAGTCAAACGCATGCAAACTGCAAACAAAGGTATGACCTAACAAATGAAACTCTAGGTGGTCACACTTCATCCCAAGTGTCGCATACCCTCATATAGGATTTGCAACTCATAAAGAAGTAACTAGGTATGAGGGTTCTAGGTTAAGCTTATCTACCAAACAATGAGATATAAAAGAATGTGATGCACCAGTATCAAATAGAACTCTAACAGACATACCATGAATCTAAAGCATACCTCCCAACACTGCCTTCCCTTTCTCCTGCGCTATTGGTCCCGATGTAGCAGGTTCTAATGCAAATACTTTGCTCCTTCCATCTTTAGCAGGCTCTTTGCATTGATTCTTATAATGACCAATCTGAACGCAGTTGAAGCATCTGATATTCTTCTTTCCGAGCACTTCCTTCGCCTTTCCAGTACGACACTCATTAGCGAAATGCCCCTTCTTGTCGCACTTAAAGCAAACAACCTCTGATTTCCCTTTCTATGCGGCTCAGCCTTCTTGAGCACCCTTCTTATGAAAGAACTTCCTTTTCTAACTCTGCCCCACCTGGACCTCCTTTGCCTTGTTCTTCTCCAAGAAGTAAGCATCTCCTCGTGTCTTAAAGCCATCTCTACCACAACATCGCAAAGATCCCAAAGATGAGGTAATGTAGCCCTCGCCAACTCAGGCTTCAACCCCTGATGAACTTCTCATTCCTCTTCATCACGGTATCCACAGTAGCGTACCCATACCATGCCAACTCCTCGAACCTTCTAGAATATTCCAACACAGACATCTCCCCCTGCTCCAACTCAGCAAACTTTCCGAGCAAAGCAGAGACTGCGCCATCACAGACATGAACCTTTCCTGGAACCTTCTCCTAAACTCAGCCCATGTCATTGATTCTTCATCTACTCCAGCCGTTACACTATTCCACCAGAATAAAGCTTCTCCATGAAGCTGTCTCGAAGCAAGCCTCCTCTTCTGCTCATCATTGAGCCCCAAGTCAGCAAAGATTCTCTCATAATGCAACAACCAGTTTTCCAACTCAATAGCATCTTCGGTTCCGATAAATGGCTTCCCTCCAAGCATAACATAGTTTCTACTCAAGATAGCATAATTTTTGACTACCGGAGCTTCCTGAACTCCTACTCCAGCATTTGCTCCAACCACTCCAACAGTAATTTAAGCTTGCATCATGTTCACGAAAAACTGATACATAGCTCCCATATCCACTTGTTGGACTCTAGCACCAACATTTCCTGCTTGTGCCTGACCTTGGTTTCTCCTAGTATTTGGTCTGGCATTTCCATTTGTGGTGGTGCTTCCTCCAAGGTTACTCTTCCACTTCTAGCATCCATATCTGTATTCAAGCCTCATGAGATACAGAAGAATATCTCGAGAGAGATAGGAGAATAGAGACATAGCGTATACTTATATATAGAAAATACAAATATGTTACTATAGCATTATCCCATACCCCGACCTTACCCTAATTCCTTAGGATTATGTTTTCAAAAATCAATTTTAGTTTAAAGTTTTTCATAAACCTATGCTCTGATACCAAGTTGTAACATTCCCTATCTGGAGGCCCGAAGCTAAGCGCTGTAGCTGCTGCAGTCATCCATAGTATTAACTTCCTGTGACCAAATATGGTAATGTTAATGGTATCCATAATATCAGAAGCACATGAATATGAAACAAAATCACAGTTTTCACCAAAAACAACTTATCTAATTACATTCCACAAAATATGTTTCATATTCCATTACATAATCCCATAATCATTTCCTAAGTAATGATATAATTATTACAAAATATGCCAAGACCGACATATGATGATGACCCCTTGTTGACCAGAGTACTATATAGTCATACTGACATAATACAACACAACGGAATTAAATAAAATAAAACACAATCTCCTAAATAGTTATCCGTCAACCACCTGCTCGTCTCTGGAAGCTTTATTCGCCAACCTACTAATAACCTGTAAACCTCAACCCTCAGCCTACTCTAATCAATTTTGAGCACCCGAGAGTTTAAGGGGAAAACATAAACTTCAAGTCGGACATAAAGCTTGGTGTGAATAATACCATACATCTCGGTTAATTGATATTAAGTGAGACCACACCACTTAGCGGAATAGGTTTCCCTTCACTAATATCCTTTTGAAACATATCTTTTGCAAATCATAATCCTACAACCAAAACTGGTTAAAACTGTAAAGCAATATCATGTAAACATACATGTCAGGTAATAAATAAACTATCTGTCCGAACACTATAGTTTTGTTTGGCTAACTACTAACCTTTGGCTGACTCAAGCTTAACAGACAATATAAATAAATAATCTAACACATGTTAGACACTCCTCTTCTGGACGGTCTGTTCCTAACTTACTTCCTCCCAGGGTCACCTGATCCTAATGGTTTTGCGGGCTCACCAATAACCTATCTCTGTACAAATATATGTTCCCTTCTTTGTGTAACATTATTTTAGTCTTACTTCTGACAAAGCCCTACACACTAGAATTTTGGACTAAATTAGTTAGGGCTAATAGCTAATGTATAGGATGCGACCCTATACTAGTCCCATCTGGTATATAATATCTGAGTCAATTTATTACGGTAACATTCCCTTATATTTTCCTTGAAAACCTTTTCATCTCAAATTGGTCTAAAACCTTTAAATCAAACTTAAACAAGGAAGATATATACTCTATGCTTTACTCTAAATCATCTTGCCATGTTATAATGTACTTTACTCAAATCTTTGTTGATGAAAACATTTAAACCTTTGAAAGTAACCCTTTTGATCCCATTGAAAGTATCCCTTTCGAAACTAAGTAAACCCCTTTCTTTCTCCTAGGACGAAAGGCCAAAACATTCCTTTCGAAACCATTCATATAAACATTTCGAAACCATTGAAAAACCTTTCCTTCGAAAGCTATAAAACCTTAGACATCCTATCTTTAAAACACTTAAACATTGCCTTTCGAAAATATTAGAAAACCTTTCCTTTCAAACCTTTCGAAAACTTCCTTTTAAACCTTTCGAAACCATTGGGGAACCACCCCTTCGAAACCATTCTTTAGAACCTTTCAAAAGTATTAAAACATAAAACCTTTCGAAAGTATTTGGGTTCAAATAAAACACGTGGACAACCTTTCAAAACCTTTTAAAACTAAACCATTCGAAACCTTTGGGTTTTACCTTCGACAGAAAAAAGGGTCATTAAAACATTTAAGTCAAAAGCACCCCTTCGAAAGCAATTCCTAAGTAAAGAAGTGAGGGTTTCGAAACCAACCTTCCGAAAGCACTGGAGAAGTGGCTTGGATTTAAAAACAAAGTATACCTTTCGAAACCATTGACTTTGAAAGGTAGAAAAGCGGCAGCTAGGGGTTTTGACCCCACTCGAAAGCATTTACTTAAAACAAAGGCGCAACCTCTTTCGAAACCATTTCTTAAATCAATTTGAACCAGTCGAAAGCCAACCAAGTCGAAAGCATATCCCTCGAAAGCAAAGCATGTGCATTTTTCATTTGAAATCTAAGTAAGGTTGACCTCCTTTGGAACCCCTGGTTTCGACCCAATACCTTCCGCCTATATCCAATTCGCTGCACACCAAGACTTTGATGCCATGCGCATTGGTTTTGATGGTGATGGTGATGGAGCTACTAGGTCGGAATCCCTGGTGCCAAAAGTGGCGAAACTTGCTAACAGCATGTAAAAACTTATTTTAACTTTAAAAAGAAATTCTTTTCAACTAACCTACCTTATTTGTCAAAAATATTATTTGTTGCTAATATTCTTTTCTAAAGGTGCTGCCAATATTTCAGAAATAAACAATTTAATTTATTTATAAAATACCCCTTCTCCTTTTATAAATATATAAAACATTTAAGTCTCATACCTTAAATAAATTTATATATCTATTGAAAAACTTAGGAAAATTCTACAAAAAATCCAAAAATTCATTTTTAATATGTTTTCTAACATATATTAATTTCAGACCCAAAACTTATATTATTTAACCGTAAATAATTTTAAACCCAAATAATCATTTTTCTCACTAATTTTTTTATTTAAAATCCACATTAATTCAGAAAATTATGAAAATTGAAACCTCTCTCTAAAATATCAGTTTTGATCTAAATCTAAAATCGCAAGGCATTTGGATGTCATTAAATACTGTTTTCATATTAAAATATATCAAAAAACCTATATGAATGTGCATAAATCATCAACAAGCATATATAAACATTTTATCCTTCAAAATCATGGCATAACATTGCAAATAAATTTAGATTATCCTTAAAACTGAAAACAGTTAAGAAATATGAGATGTAGTCATTATTCACATTAGCTTTGGGATTAAGGATTTGAGATTTTATCTTGATTAAGTTGCTTAAGCTTTTCCTCTTGAAATCTTCTCTTTGCTTTTCCTAATGGTTGCCGGCCTCTAGCTTGTATTTATTGTTTTGCGAATATAGAATGAACATGAGAATAATGGGGTAAAGTGTTTAGGGTATTAGAATACTCTTATTCCAACTTTACCCTTTATCTATTTGCCTTGACATTTTAATTCTTTAGTTCATTTGTATATGGCACATTTACCCTTAATAATTACAAATCTCAACCCATTAACCTCTTACATTATTTCATTTAATCTTCCTAATTAAATGTTCCTAATAATGTTACTAAAAAATGGGGTGTTAAGACCTTGGAACCTTCTCTTTAGCCTCCTAATCTTTTCTAGCTTTTCTAAGTAAAATTTGCATAAGGAAGTTTATTTTTGGAATTTCAAATGGAATTATTTTAAATGCAAGTTTTTGTTCACTATCAACAACTATGCAAATAGTAATTTCAAAGCTAAAACAGATTTTTTTTCCCTTGTTATGCTCTACGTTTTGTATACTGTCGTACCTTGTCGAACCGTGAAATTCATATTCACTAACATATCAACCCTTCCTACGCTAAGCATGTGGCACTTTAAAATCAATTTTTTTTTTCATTTTTTGCCAAGAATCATTTTCCCCTTCCGATCAAACTTGCAAAACAATTTGAAAAATAAAATTTTCAACAGCATATAAACATAATTTTTCAAAGCAATTGAACATAATTTTCCAAAAGCATTTGAACAAAATATTTCAAAACATTTTCCTTTCCATCCTTAAAACAAATCAAACAACATCTTAACAGAATCAGGATTAAGTCAATGAGTTAATGCATATGATTGACCCTAGCATTGCGCAGTTAATCTTAGATTTTGAAAACCTTTCCTTTTATTTCAAAACAACAAATAACACACATGCATATTTATAAATTTTAGCTTTTAAGGCAAAAGGATAGTGACCATGGTTTTGCAACAACCCTTCCCTGTCCTCCGCTTCCTAAAATTTATTTACCCAAAATTATGAAGTTTTTGGGATTCAGGCTTTCTTTATTCTAGTTGCTATTTTAATTTCCTAATTTATTTTATAAACTTCCAACCTTAATTACATTCATCGCTAGTTAATTGTCCTTACAAGATTTTCTTATTTACATTGTTTTCTAATATATATAGCGATCAAAGCTCATCAGAAAATTAACACAATAATAAAATATGAACATAACTCATATCATATCGTATGCTTTTTCAATACCACAAAAGAGACAACTAGCGATTACAAACCAAATAACCTAAAAGAAACAATTGCTGGAAGCTGCCCTTCAACATCAACTAGTATTAATAATGTTATGGCCCTATCAATTCTTACTCAATTAAGATGGACATTTATAATATGCCATTCTACTATAATCCTCATGCATTAACTTACCTCCTTGGCTTTTAATAAATAAGGTCCATCCATTACTCCAATTATTATAACTTATTATGGGATAAAATGTGTATTCCCACACTGTAGTGGGTAAGAAATATAAATAAGAATAACTCATCGAAAAATTGGCTTGGTGTAATAAATTTCCTAGTACCTCTCTTGCCTTCTTTAACCTTGTTTATCCTTTTTCTTTCATGCGAGTATACCCTTAGACTCGCAAAAGTGTACTTTGATAGCATTTCCAATCCTTTGAGGGTTCTTCTTATGGCTTTCACACGTCTAATCAAACATTCCAAGGTTCATACCAATACCCTTTATATTCAACAACGATTTCTTATTGCTACCCCACGAGCATTCGTAGCTATTTTATTCATAGCCTTGACCTTTAACCTATCTAACCAAGGCAGTCATTCTTATCTACTCTATATGAAATATTGGTTTGGTTTTCACCACTCTTTATAAAATTAAAAATTCACAGTCATAAAGTACTTAATCCAAAACTTTTATCTTTGAAAATATAGACTTGGAAACCTTTTTATTTAATTATTAAATTTCTTGGTTTCCCCAAGGAGCCATGAAATATTTCTCAATCTAACCAACTTTCCCTTTTTAAGGACTTCCTACAATAGAGACTTACTTATTTAAAAGTAGGATTTTTAACTCAAATATTTATTTGCGTTCCAAAAACTCAATCGTCATACCGAACCATTTTTCAAAAACATCCTCCATAACTTTAAACAATGAAAAATATAGTATACAAGGATAACCTCCATCCTATCATTTTTTTATTACTCATGATGTTTCCGCTTTCAACCTTAGCGGAGATTCTAATAGCCTATAAGGGGGACTTCTAAAAGATATGTGCAATTATTGCACATATTTATGGAAATTATCCATTTTTTGATGCTTTTCCTCTAATTTCCTACATTGTTCCTAACTAGATTACTAACATTATTTTAATACAAATTCCTATTGTCGTTTTTATCTAATTTCCTATATTGCTACGATTAAAATTTCACCTAAATTGCCTTCATGTGGCTTCTCCTTACATAGCTATTTTCCTCTTTTATTATTTTCTCATTGACTCATTGTAGTGCTTTCACCTGCTACTTCAGCCATTAGGCTTTTCTTCATTGGCATGAAAAGAGATATGTATAAATCTATTTTAGTTATTTTCCTCCGTATGTTCCTTATATGTAAGTACTCTTCCTATCTTCAGTATCGGGTATTCATACCCTTCCATTCTCTTTACCCCATTTAAATAAAGTACCATTTCCATTTATCCACCCTTTAGAAAGAATTTAAAAAAATGAACTTCTAAATTTAGAAAAATAGGAAAACTCATCAAGCCAAACATACACTCTCTTTTCCATTCATTTCAAAAACAAAAAATTTCTTTACCAAAAACCTTTAAATCGAAATTCTTTGATCCAACCAATTCCAAACTTTACTAGGAATCTCTAAGTAGCTCCTTAATTTAAAATTTTCAAAATTTCTTTCTTTTTCAAAACAACATTTCAATGACAGGTCCTTTTATTAAAATAAATTCTTCGAAATACCATCCAAAATGTTTTTAGGAAATTTCAAAATCTTTTTTCAAATTCTTTCGCAAGGGGTCAAACTCAAAAATGGACTTTAATTGCTCTTTCTTTTGGGATTTTCTTATTTTCCCTTTACTCTTAACCTCTTCTTATTAAGAGTATATATTAAAAAAGTCCGACTATCCTCTTGTGGTGATTAATGCATACCTTCTTATGGGAACTTGTTTAATCTTTTTTCGTATCATACTTTTGGATGCTTGAAACATATAGGTTCTTAATTCCCATCTTTTTGGATGAAATATATTTCTTCAATCGTTATTCCATCGAAATCCATAATCATAAGGCAGCATAGGCCCAATAAAGGAATCAAGTACCATCTAGCCTCCAGGATCCTTCTATATGTCATGCTTATGCTCTTCTCGGTTCACTCCTTGTGATACAGCCTCCACCCCATAAGGTAATTGGGGTAGGCACATTAATTTAACTCTATTTATTGTTCCAACTCATAGTTGCCTCATACATCTTTTCAAAATATGGTTGCAACAGTTCTATAGCAGAGTTCATAGAGCTTGGTTTATAATATATAAATATATTTATATGTAAAAATACAAATACATCCTCTTAGAGTAACCTAATTCCTATGATCAACTAACCTAAGCACTGATACCAAATGTAACAAACCACACCTTAATGGGATCGAATTTTGACTATATCGAAACCCACGCCACTAGGGTATGGATCGTTGATGTCAGTAACCTGAAATAAACATAAGGATATCAGAATCCTATCCATATAAACTCCTAATGGAATAGAAAATTTAATAAAACATATATACCCACTATGGCTTCCACCTTCAAATCAATATTATTCCTTGGATATCTAGTTGCCTTGTTAGTACCAAGCATGAATGAGAAGACTTCTCCATCTACCATTCCCGTCTTGCACTAATAGCCCGTCTCTTTAAATCTGTCATATAGGCTGTAATGAGGAGAGGGTTAGAACAACATTCTGGTGATTGGAAAATTATATGCTTTATCCATAACACTAGTTTATGATGATTGATTTATATTTAAGTGTTATGTCTATTATTCATGGCTTACCCATTCAATATGTGCATACGATATATCCAACCTTCTACGAGATAAACTATATATGTATATATATAAATAAAAACATTGTACTACCCTAAAGAAAGCCCCATCCACTTGATTATCTTAAATGGGGAGGAGGCAGACCCTACGACCATTTAGTACCTCAACCCCAAAGTGGACCCTCCGTAATGTAATCACTAGTCAATCGGCCCTTAACTACAAAGGCCGATGACCCCTAGATACAACTTTATAATTTAATTTGCCGTGATACTAACACATCTTAAAGACTCATCTAAGGGTTAACTAGCCCACCTCCGATAAATAAACAACTAATTAAACTTTGAGGTTTTTGCGTATCCCATAGGGATTCTACACTATTAGGAAGTTAAATCCATCAAGGCATAACCCATGTCTTTGCTAACAATCGCTCATGACTGCTTGTAGTCCAAGTTTATATGCTAACCCTATTTCTAAATACCGATTTATCAAAATCACTGGCATAGCCCACCGACCTCCACACTTGAAATCCCATTTTGACTTACCTAATATAAGTCAGTGAAAATGTCCAATGCAATTACTTAATACCTCTTGTTAGAAATCAAGCAAACCCCATTTCCCTATCAGGCATTGTTGTATGTTATTTATGTCTTTTTATATGGAGAGGTGGTAGACCCAATAGCCACTAATACCTTCCACACTGAAGTAAACCCTTTGACATCCCTAAAGATACTGAGCCATTTAATACTTCAAATCCAAGGCGAACCTTGGTTTATTTTCTCATAATCATATGGAAACTTATATTCCTTTCCCATGGGTCCTATAGTTGGAGATGTCCCGCATCAGTAGTACGTATACATAACTGTTGGTAGCCTCTAGGTGAAGAGTAGACTTCTGTTGTGTAACTCTACCGACCTTGCATCCCAACCTATACTAAACCAAACTATTTATTCTAAACCTAAATATTGGGCTAAGCTCACTAATTACGTTCGTCCTAAACGTGTTATTGACGCAATATAATTTTCATTCTGGAAACTATATTGCCTCCTAAGTTGATTTATTAGCATAAAATCACCTATTCGCTGCGAACCTATTCCTATCTTAAAGTCTTATTTCCTATATTCTTCATTTCCTTCTTATGTCCCATAAATGTCAATTGTCCGTAATAAATAGTCATTTAATGTTCAAATTGGACAATCACTAATGACATTTATTTATTCATTCTAATACAACTTATTATGCTTAAACCATTTTCCCATAAATCTCATATTATATTCTCCAATCAATCCAATTAAATGCATTTTGTTTCAATTTAATTTTTGTAACTCCTTATTAACTGCATATTTGTTGCCTACTAAAATTACAACCATTTTTGGGGTTACTACCTTTTTTCCATTGCAATCCCCTAATCCTACGATTTACTATGCTATTATTATTTAGTCATCCTAATTATAACTAATACGAGTACCAACGTATTTTTATTTATTGCACTTTATTCGTTACCCTACGTATATTTATATTTTTAATTAGTAGGCACAATTATACGTGTAAACCCATACACTCTGCTATTTTGAACTCATCAATTCCTACGCTTAGGAATTCCAAAATATACATTTATATGTACATTTCGTAAAGAACATTCATTTCCATATTTTAATCTATTAGAGGCATCCTCCCCAATAAGGATTACCACCATAATTTTCCATAAACTACATAAAAAGGAGACTTTTGCTCCGTTTAAAATTACAAGGAATCATCTCTATTCTTTTATTTGAAAAGATAGTGCAAACTACGGAGAAGAACATCTGTACTTTACAAATCACTTTCATTTCAGTATATTTTTTATTATCCCAAACGACACTTTTTATTCATAGTTATAGACCTAGGTAATTTATGGAAATTTAGATGGAAATAGATACAACTAAATTTACCTTCAACGCTCTCAATAAATTACAACATAAAAATTCTATTCAAAATCAAATTAGGGCAATCCAAATACCAAATAATCACAAGCCATTTGTTATAAATCTGAAATAAATTTCACAATCTTTTCAACATTCTACTTCACAAATTTTAAGGACTAATTTTAAAAATTCTAGATTAAGGTGTATATACATTTCATTCCAATTACATAACTTACTGAACATGTAGGGGTAATTTCAATTAAACCTATTCAATTTAAGTCTACAATTCAACATATCTTGAATATGCATAATAATCAAATAAAATTCAATGATATAAATTTCAATATTACATATAAATCATACTATTTCCCACTACCTTTCTTGCTTTCCAAATCTCCAAAATTCGAATTCAATCCTTTAATTTACTCCTTTTTCCTTTCCAATACAAAAATATGTATAACAAGATAAATACATACCCATTAGAATTACATATCTAAGAGGAGATTTGAGTTAAGTGGAATTTAAGATTTATAAATATAAGATTTACCTTTTTTGCATAATTGATTCACTCCTTTTCCTTTTCTCTTTTATTTTCCGGTCTTCTCCAATATGTATGTATGTATGTATGTATGTATATCTATGTATATATATATATGTGTGTAATGTAATATTTTTATAATTTCTAGAAATAGTGTAGAAGGGAAAATGGCAGAGCTCTACTTCTCTGTTCAGAAAATATGAGATTAAAAGTGAGGGGCTAGGCCTATATTTATAGGCATTAGAATCAATTCTATGCGTTCGATTAATATTAACTAATCCGGGCTGTTCGGCCGAGGTTCAACCCTTGCTACTGCCATTCCAACTGGTCGACCACTGGCGGTCAACTGACCAAAGGAGGGAGTCGACCGATGGGGACTACGTGTTTTTTATTATTTATTTCCTTTTAACTCCATTTTAATTATTTTTTGTAACGACCTGCCAATCCGTACCATTCAATCTGACAATAAACCACACATGTCCAACCCAAATCGAATGGAAAGACAGACATTTATGGGAAAGAAAGAGGAAAGAAGAAGAGAAGAAGAGAAGAAGAAGAAAAGAAACTAAAACGACATAGAATCTCACAATCGCAGCGGAACTATATATATATAATATAATATCAATGACCTTTACAAAGAGAAACTGTTATATACATACATCCATCAGAGTACAACAACAATCACAATCACCAGCAATGACAGTTATAACATATTGTCCTCACAATTTGCTGATAATTTTCGTAACAAAACGGCAGAAAATAAACATATACGTGAATACGACTTGAAGACATCCAACCCATCTCCTGAGCTCCAATGCATCAAAGCAAATATGTAAATATGCTCGGTCTGACCCGAGCGTTATAATAAAATAATACCCGAGTCAGTCTGGGAAACCAGCGTGAGAAAACACACCCAACTGAACTTTTAAAGTTATAGAAACCTTTCAAAAATCAAAAGTATCTCGTAAGACCACGCCACACATAAACACGGATGGGTTTTTACCTTATGATAACCAAAACATTTTATATGAAGTTCTCTGATATTATAAAAGTGTTTAGATACAAATACCTACTAATTTTAGCCGAAATTATTACATTAATTAAATTCCAGCATAATAGGTATACAACTAAACCGTAAAGGCTTGTATTGGAGAATGAATTCCATATAATGACTGGGTTACTAGGATACCGCCTGTCACGGTGCATCTCTAGATAAAATAACACTGAGGTCGAATCTATCGACCCCTGCCAACATAGAACCGGCCTACCCTTCACTGGATAGTACCGAATATGATCACCCCTCCGTTAATGGGCCCCGAAGCATACAAATGAGAGATAATAGCGACTCTAGATAGGGATGATCATACCCTACTTGGGAGCAACCCACATAGCGTTGCTACATCTCCCATGTTTTAGCCATTCCCGGTTGATGAGGCTTGAGGCTACGTTTTACCTTTTATATAACACTTCCTACTTGGAATGCTAATGCTGCCTTCGAGACAACAATGCAATACCAGCATTCATCCATACAAGTTCGTTCTGGGACCCAACGAAACAATTGAGAGCTCCGTCTTCAATTCCATCATCTTCAAGATGTCTTCACTTCGAAACGCATTCATTGGATCGAAGTGGTTTTCAGATAACATACCCGATCCTGGTCTCTTCGAAACAACTTTCGATAATTCCCGGTAAACTCAATCCCGGTTCTTTAGGAAATAAAGAGTCAAAGATAAGATCGGAGATCACCTTCTAACCATTAGTGGACGGATTTCCTTATCATTGTCCTAGGAGAACGAAACGATATTTATTCGCACAGTACAACATCATCGGAGATGACTGTGCCATATAACTCACGTATTTCTCCTAGATATTTCCAAAGTTATGTTTGGTTCCAAATTTGATAGTCGATTATTTAACTATCGAATAACAAACATTCAATCAGGAATTAGCTTCTATAGGGAAAACCAACATTAGTTAAGCACCAAGCAACACTAGGCCTTCTTAACAAATCCTTCCATTAACTCAAATCACTTTGTAAATATTTGTATGAAAATACTTGTACAAGGATTTATTCACAAACCCTTATATTTTCAATACTTGAAAAATATCCATATACTTGTCTTAATGGTATAATTATATTCACCAATATTGAGGATGATCCTCTTTCTTACAATTCTAGATCTTTTATGAACTCCATTATAAATCCACAAAACCATTTAATCAAATCCTTTTATAAATCTATAAAACCATTTCTAATATTCTTTTATAAATATCTAAAACTATTTATAAAACTCTTTTATCCTTTAACCAATCTTCCCTTTTCATTTTTCAAAATTTTTTATAAGATTCCTCTTATAATCCACATCTTTTTATAAAAACCCTATTTATAAATCTTGAAAACATTTAAAATAAAATTCTAATCTTTTCCTTTAAATACTACTATATACTAAA
The DNA here is from genome assembly GCA_030737815.1 of Allium fistulosum. Lineage (NCBI taxonomy): Eukaryota > Viridiplantae > Streptophyta > Magnoliopsida > Asparagales > Amaryllidaceae > Allium > Allium fistulosum. The sequence continues at coordinate 393,864,675 of CM060901.1, forward strand.
ACATTGAAAAAAAATACTAACTTTAAAACACTTTAATAATAAGTAATAATTTCCAAAACATTCTTAAATAAACAATAATAATTTATCTTCAACTTATTATAAATAAAAATAATTAATTTCCAAAGTCGTACTGACAAATAATTAAAATTAATTTCAAACCATATTAATAATTTTAAATAATAACTTTTCAAAATATTGGTAAACCACTTTTAAACGGTATTAATATAAATAAATAATTTTTAAAAGATAATTATATTCCCTTGATAAAAATCCATACTTAACTTTCCACATAATTGTTTCCATATTTATAAAACAATATTTATAAATCTCTTTAATTTTATGAAACGTCTTTTCATAAAATCCATTTTATTTATGAACCTTATTCATAACTCCATCCCTTTATAGATCTCACTTATTTATAAAATCCATTAAACATAATTTTCAACCGTTTTTTGAACCTTGCTCCCATTAGTATAACTTTCTTTTATAAATTTCTTTCAATTTATAAAATATCGTTTAACAGTCCCAGTTTATCCTCACTTTCAATTTTCCAAATAGAATCAACTATTTTCTAAAATATCATTCCACATCTTATAATAAATCCTCCGTCGATCTATATTTTTTTCCAATCTATCCAACGATAATAGTTTGCCTTTTTTTCTTATAAACGTCGTTTATAAATCCATACTTTTACTAACGAAAATACGATTTACAAATCTTCGCTTTCTTTGTAAAATATCACTTTTATAAATTAACATATTTATAAATTTCACCTTTATAAATAAATTATGATATATGTACGTATGTATACATATCATTTTATATAAAATGGTTAATAAATATTCATATAAAAATATTTCTATTTTCATTTTAAAACAATATCCATTTGTTATAAAAGACTAACTTGTCTTCCAAGATCTTAAAAATCTTTATTTACTGTTCAAAATCTCTATTTAAAATATTTTATAAAACTATTAAATTATAATATTCAAAAATCATACCTTTGATTTTAAAATAAATTACTTCTTCAAATAATTCAAGAATAATTATTTAAAACATATATAGTTTCCAAAATAACTTTGAAATCTCTTTTCGAAATCAATAACTATTTTATGGTATTTTAAAATACCAAAATATAAGGTCCGGTGCTACTAAAGCACTAAATAAACAAAATCGTGTCCATATAATTGATTATAACATCCAACATATCATATATCAATTTATATGAAAATAAGTCAACATTGTGAGGAATCCCGTTGGATCTCTCCAACCTATCCCCCTGCATCACATACGGTATATAATCATAAAAATATAAATCAACTACTTTGATGCGCGATTTATATACAAAGGGTCATCCGCTCTTACATAGGAACGTAATAGGGTCTCATCTGCTCCAGGGCGAGAATATACCCAAACCAATAATTTATACTAGTAATCCATTCAAACAGGCAATAACAATCAATACTAAAATACCTACGCATCCAACAAATAATTTTTATTGACTATATAAATTTTCTGATTAACTAAAAAGGTGAGATTAACTCATATTAATTTTAGTTTTGTCAAAACGTCCCTGTTTGAATTAAAATTGAACAAACGTTCAATTTTAACACAAATTTCTATCTGCTCCAAATTCGTCAAATCCAACTCCATAGCGTAGTCTTTGTTGATACGATCGCAACGCGACTCATCGTGTTCAATTTGGACCTCGTACGGGTTTAATATGAATAAATGAACAATTGAATTAATTAAATTAAAATTAACTTAAAATTAATAAACATTTAAATTTTAAACTTACACTTCCCTCACACTACTGAGCTCGTTCATTCCAGGAAATAACCCGACCGTTCTTCCCACGTTCGCCATCACCTTGCTGCCCTGGACGCCGCCGCACCCCTTGTTGGAGACGCCACGGCCTCCACCTCGCCAACGAACCTAGCGCCATTGCCAAATTCGTTGCCAATCAACAACAAAATCAAAAGATTCATACATTGTTCATCCCCTTGTTGCTGCCGCCGCCATCCACTTTACGCGCCATGACCTTACTACGAGTACCCTCGAGTCTGCTCTTCCCATCGATGGTGGTCACGATTCCCAGCTCGCCAACGTCGCCGCCAATTTTGGCCAAGAACAACGCCACGTTCGGTGGAAAAATTTGGCCATCTCCTTCCAGCACTGCCCAATCATGCCATTCACTAGCTTCACCTTGCCGAGACGAGTATGTTTGCAGTTAGAGGCGAGGGCTGATAATGCTCCTAGCGGCACCGAAGTATGGTGGTCGTAGGATAGAGAGGGTGAAAACGGCGTTTATGGTTTCTTTGAACATATTTTTTATATACAAAGATAGAGCTTTACTTTTCTTTTCTCTTTTTTTTTCCTGTTCATTGGAATGAAAATTAAAAGGGGAAGGGAGGAAAAATTGTCATAATGGGGTAAGGCTTAAAACGTGGGGGGTATGGGCACATAGATATTGGTGTAGATTGGTATGGTGTATATATTGTGTGTCTGTATATATATTATTAAAATTTAAAATATCAAGTTACAAAACATCTGAGAATCTCGAACCCCTAATGAGGCGTGCCACCTGGCGTTCTATATGTTATACACTATTCCGAATGCAATGGAACTAGTCTCGAGACCTACTTCGATCATATATAGAAGATAGCTTTTCAAACCCAATTATTATATAATTTTTCTAAAATTAATTTCTACGTGTTTTGATTTCGCACGCCCAAACGATACATCCAATCGCCATAAAATTCTTCGATGTACAATAACTCACTACCACTGATCCAATAGAATTGGCTTCTTCGAAATCCGAGACAATGCCTCAGAAGGCTATTTTTACACTTAATTAAAACAAGTAATTCCCGAAATCAGTTTAATCACTTTTAAATCCAAATTAAAAGTTCACTATCATCCTTCTTATTCAAATAGATTTGAAATCAACTTTCGAAATCATTTTCATTCAAACTAAGTTCAAGATTTAATTATTCAAACAATTCCAAATATTAAATTCAGCAATTAATTATCAATTAAATGCTATATTTTGATATCCAAGTTCTTAAATTTATAAAATTAACTTTTCAATATTTAAAACCAATTAAATATTCCAAATTCGAATGACTGGAATTTCAGGGTGGTTACATTCTCCCCCCTTAAAAGAATTTCGTACTCGAAATTACTAAGTAAGAAAAATACCATAAACCCATTAACTTTTAAAAACCAATTCGTAATAGATTTCCAAATTCTTTTAAGTCCTTAACTTCATTCACCGGTACCAGCTAATACCATACATTCATTCTTTCCAAGTTATAACTTAAAATCAAAGTTTAGTTATCCAAAAAAAATTCCAAAATTTTCTAACGCATTAAATTTACGGAAAATTTCACCAGCATCTCCTTTGCGCGGCTCGATCGTAAAAATTTACAATATATATAATCACAAGTATATATCTCATCTTCAAGGATGAGGCATCTCATAGGAAAAAACATAAATGTACGGTATGTAATCCGAGATGTGTACCATATTTTAGTATTAGCAAGCATATACAATCAATATATTGCGAAAGCGAGCTCTAAATGCTTAGCATATGCCATCCGCACCTACTAATCACTCAACAACCAATGAGAACAAGTATATAGAAAGCAATATCGATATATAACATATAGAATATAGAATAGCCATATGAAAATGTAGCCAATGTAATAAGAGAAACCATCAAACAGATTAGCTCCATTCAATTTATTCATTTTCCTATCAATTTGCAATTTCAAAATTTTAACATTATATACTTCCATTTCTTATTAACCTTAAATTGATTCCCACTCAATTTATTTTCATTCAATTGATTCTCATTTACTTTACTTACGGTCCCCTTAGATTAAATTTAAGGTTAACAACAATTCATTTGCATACTAACTCGTTTATGGACCATTTCCATAAAACAATTACTTAAGTTCACATTCAATTCTATCCAACAACATTCCAAATCATATTCAATTCATTTTACAAATTAAGTTGAATTCCATTTTATAACTCAAGTTCATATCCATTTCACTAATTCATTTCATTAATTCACTTAATTTATTTCGAATCCAATTCAATTTCTATTAACCTTTATCAATTAAACTTAATTTCATTTAATTCATTAACTCGATTTATTTAATCTTACTTAAGTTAAAATTTTAATTTCATATCTCAATTCAAAATTTTCTTCTCTTACCCACACCATTTCCAAATTATAAGTTCAGAACTTATTATCTTATGTTTTCACAAAACATTTAGATAAAAATCTTTAGGAATCTAAACACCTGGTTTTATTTCAAATCATTTTGAAACCATATATACATAACTCCTTTATACTTAAAATTACACTTCTAGAATCTAAAACAAATTTTTTTTACTAAAACAAAACTTCAATGGTAGCAATTCCTCACTTAGAAACTCGAAAATGAATACTAATGATGCGGCCGTCATCACCAGAATTATTTTCTAGCAACTGAAGTGAGTTGAGTGCTTTCTATTCTCTTTTAGATCCCTCTTAAAATATTTCTAACCAAACATTCTCAAAATAATACTATTATTACTTTTCAAACCCTTTGAAAAACCATTTTCAAACCATTGGTATTTAAAATTTAAAATTTCTTGTTTTAAATCCATTTTTATTAATAAATCATATTTATAAATATACTTAAGCAATTTCACTCATATTTCAATTGTTAATCTTTGTTTAGATTATTACATTAACAACCTTTATTAGAACAACAACAAATAACAAATGATAATAATCAAATATTATCATTCTCTAACATTCAAACACACCATATATAACTATAATAATTTCTAAAAAATTATTCTTCAATATATAAAATACAAATTAGTTAAAATTATTTCGTTTACCAACTTTTCAAATTAATACTGTGTCGGTTTACCTTGTTTAAGCGTTTAGAAACCTCTATCGATAACGTGGCGTCCCACATATCGACCAGAATTCATAAGCCACATAACAGATAAATTAACACAATATAAAACATTTTTATATCACTAACAAATACGCGCTCATATATATAATACATTCAAACTCATCCTAGGGTCTCGCTTACCCTATCTCAAATGAGTAAATTCCCAACAAAGCCTAGGTGTTCGCTCAACCTGACTCTGGTACCAAGTGTAACGACCCGCCAATTCGTACCATTCAAGCTGACAATAAACCACACATATCCAACCCAAATCAAATGGAAAGACAGATAGTTATGGGAATGAAAGAGGAAAAAAGAAGAAGAAATGAAACTAAAACAAGACAGAATCTCACAATCACGGTGGAACAATATATATAATATAATATCAATGATCTTTACAAAGAGAAACTGTTATATAAATACATCCATCAGAGTACAACAACAATCATAATCATCAGCCATGACAGTTATAACATATTGTCCTCACAATTTGCCGATAATTTTCTTAACAAAATAGCAGAAAATAAACATATACATGAATACGACTTCAAGACCTCCAACCAGTCTCCTGAGCTCCAATGCATCTAAAACAAATCTGTAAATATGCTCGGTCTGACCTGAGCATTATAATAAAATAACATCCGAGTCAGTCTGGAAAACCTGCATGAGAAAAAACAACTAACTGAACTTTTAATGTTATAGAAACCTTTCGAAAATCAAAATTATCTCGTAAGACCACGCCGCATATAAACACGGACGGGTTTTTATATTACGATAACCAAAACATTTTGTATAAAATTCTCTAATATTATAATAGTGTTTAGATACAAATACTTATTAATCTTAGCTGAAATTGTTACATTAATTAAATTCCAACATAATAGGTATAAATCTAAAACCGTAAAGGCTCGTATTGGAGAATGGATTCCATACAATGACTGGGCAATAGAGGTATCGCCCGTCACGGTGAATCTCTAGATAAAATAACGCTGAGGTCGAACCTATCTGTAATGACCCAGAATTTTAGTCATTTGAATTTAGAATATTTATTTTATATCAAATATTGAAAAGTGATTTTTATAAGTTAAATAACTTGGATTTCAAATATAATGATTTATTTGATATTTAAATTGTTGAATTTAATATTTGAGTTGTTTAGATAACTTAACTTTGAATTTAATATAAATGAAAATGATTTCTAAAGTTGATTTAAAATCTATTTGAATAAGAAGGAAGGTTGTAAACTTTTAAATTGGATTTAAAAGTGATTTAACTGATTTTTGGAGATTACTCGTTTTAATTAACATATAAAAATAGCCTTCTGGGGCACTGTTTCGGATTTAAACGAAACTAGTTCTATTAGATCCGTAATAGTGAATTATAGCACGTCATCAAATTTCATAGCGATCGGGCGAATTGTTTGGACGTGCGGGATCGAAATGCGTATAAATTAATTAAAGAAATTTATATAAATAATTGTGTTTGAAAAGCTATCTTCTACATATGATCGAGTTAGGGCTCGAGACTAGTTCCATTGCGTTCGAAATAGGTGTATAACATATAGAACGCCAAGTGGCATGCCTTGTTTGGAGTTGGAGATTTTCAAACGTTTAAAGCGAGATATTTTCTAATTAAAAATAATATATATACACTATTTTAAACCATATGTTAGCCCATACTGTGGCCTTACCTATCCACATTCTGACCATACCAATGTTTTTAAAAACCCATTGTAACGACCCGGTATTTCGAATCGTTCAAATCGACAATCATCCACACATGTCAGACTTGAATTGCTCAAAACAACAGATTGTTAATTTATGGCAAAACTTAGCATATACAGTAAATAAATCAATCACAGAATCACAGACATAGAGTAATATAACAATAAGCAGCGGTATAGATAAATAGTAGTTCATGAAGCTACTATATAAACATCAGAGTTTAAAGTAAAATACAACAGATATCTCGAATGCACAGAAGTTACTAATACAAATGCCAATGACAAGCCTGAACAAAACAACTGGAATAAACTGAAGTAACTGGAAAGCTGAATAGACAAAGACCGATCTTCAAGCAAAGCTCCAAACTCTAAGGTGAGTCTCAAATTTTGTAACACTTAGTTTGACCCGAGCATAAAGCAAAACACAAAACACTCGAGTCAGGATTAACATTCTTATACCAGTAAATTAACTCAAGTGAAATGTCAATTGAAATACAAGTAACTTAAAGGATGTTTGAGATTTCCATCCTCTAAGGATCCATGGAACTATATACTATGTAGTAATATACACTATTATAATATGTCTATCAGTAAAGTAAAGTATTAAAATAGCGTTAAGGCGTTACCCATATCCCCCTTAACACATTTTATATATTCTCATGGTATATACAGTACCGTAATTCCTCCATAAACTGGAGGGCTATCAAAGGGCACTCCATAGGTATGGTACAAACCAAACTCGTAGAAGGCGTGATAAGGCATGCGACAAGGCACACGAGGCAATGCCCAGGGTAGATATACCATTTGCGGATTCGGATTGGTGGTAACGCATAGCAGCTACTACCGCCCACCTTGAGACACACTCCCAAATCAAAGGTGCACCCAATCAAATCAAAAAGTAATAGAATGGTATCGAAGAAATGTGTCTGATAGGAGGAATGACCTCACTTGGCCCGGCATGGATCCTATTTTAGCCACATCAAGCTGACTCACGGGAGTCAAGGCTACGTTAATACCTCATACAGGATCGTCCCCAAACCATCCTACTTCGTTTTGGAATCTCCACCACGTGCATAGTTGTTAAAGTGGTTTTTGGTATTGGCAGAGAGTAAGACAATATCTGATCCCGGTCTCCTTAACAACCAAACGCTTATTTCACACCGTGGTCAATTTCATTTCAAATAGTTCATACTTCATATCAAATATCATATTCATTTCAAAACAATTCGATATCATTATTCACTTTAAATAATATTCATTTCCAGAATCGTAACACTTTCAAAATTATAACACTTTCGAAATCATAACACTTTTGAAATCATAACACTTTTGGAATCATAACCCTTCCAACTTAAACAGTTTAGATATTGAAAATAGTATATATAATAAAATAGTTATAAATAAAAATAGTTCATATATTAAAATAATTTATATATTAAAATAGTTGTAGATTGAAAATAGTTTATATTTATTTAAAGAGATTATACTGAAATAGTTTCCAAATTAGAATTGTTTCATCCAATTCCACAAATCGATCAAATCAACTTAAATTCCAAAATTCAATTTAAATCAATCCCAGTTCAACACTTTCAATTTAAAAGGTTAAAGATTCAATTCAAATTCTCAATAAACCATTTCAATTTTTATCGATTTCAATTCGGGTTTTAACTATCTCTTCAATTCCAATAAGATTCAAAGTTTAAATATTCAAACATTCTCACTATAAGTTTCATTTAGATTTCAACATTTAACTCTAATTTTATTCATATTGGAAAATATTCACTTAATCATTTTAATAACAATAAAATCTCAGTTTAAAATTTAAATCAATATTAAATATTCAGCCTTAATTTTATTTAAAATTGAGAATATTCATTTAATCACATTTTTATCCATCAAGTTATCAATCATATCTTTCAAAATCTCAAAATCAATAAGTTCAAATCAATTCTTATTTAAATTCAATTATGAACCAATTTAAATTCCAAGTCAACATTAATTTATCTTCTTAAACTTTATTATTAAATTTATAAAACATCTATTTTTAAAATAATAATATAAATTTTAAATAGATACTTAAACATATTATAAACCAATTAAATTAAATCTTATTATTAAATGTATTTTGTATTAAATCTTATTTTATATATTTTTTAAATAATAAAATTATAAGAAAAATCTTAAAATTTATATTTTCAAAACTAACTTGTAAATTTAAAATTTCCAAACATATAATTTTAAAAATCTAAATTTTACAAATATAATAAAATAAATTCTTTATATTATAATTTAAAAATCAATATTTAATAAAATCTATATATTTCCTTTCAAACTTTGGCAATCATTTTTCAAAATAGACCAACGGTGTTCGTATATAATTTTCTATCCTATGGTTAAGTGATACAGATATTTATCATTTCAATCCGCAATAATTTAATATTTATGGATGTATATCATTTCAACCCGCAATCCCAAAATTAAATTCAATGAAAATCGCTTGGGTTTATCATTTCAACCCATAACGATTTCCCCTAATCTGTAATATCGTTCGGGTATGTAGCATTTCAACCCATAGGGAATTCTAAACTAACAGGGAACTTGCAGAGTGAGAACAAATATGATAATAATATAACATATCAACAACAGGAATATATCATCAGTAACAAATTAAATATAATATATATATACAACAGGATATGGTTTCATATATCATAGGTGAACAATTACATATAATGGCATATCATACTTAACAATTAAATAACTAACAATTCAAATTTAATAGCATATTTCAATCGTCATTTCATGTGAATTAAATTTACTAAATATAAGAATGTTAATCCTGAGTGATTGCTCACCTTTCGAGGCTATAGAGAACAACGAGAATGGGAAGCACGGACATGGATATGCACAAACATGCTAGAGTTGTGGAAATAAGCTACAGGCGACAACGGAAACAAGCAAAGCCAGGTGGACGAACTTGGATTTGATGAAAATACAATATATATATATATATCTTATATTTTAAAATCAATATTAAATTTGAAAACGCATATTTAAAATAATATATATATATATATACACACACACTTTAAAAATCACTATCTAACACATATACTTAAAATTAATATTTAATTTGAAACATCTTAAAATCAAACATCATTATATATATATATATATATATATATATATATATATATATATATATATATCATATTTAAATTAATACTAAAAATCAGTATATATACTACATGAAATATATATTATACGTATGCTACATGAAATCAACACTTAAAAACGATATATTATATGTATAATAATATATATACTTAAGAACACATAGTAAAATAGAAGCTACGACAAATGTGTGTGTGTGTGTATATTGTATATATATATATATATATAAAAGAGGAGAAGGACAGCACAAAGCAAACCTATAATTTGAAGGGCAATACGCAACACATATATATAACTCAATTTGAATATAACAAGAAATTGTAACATGCTTTTTATATAAACTGTAACAACAGATTTGAATATAAAACACATGTGTTAAACATATATAATAAACTATAATATATATATATATATATATACAATTGTAAAGATGAAGAACGAATAAAAAGAACATGCATGTAGAGATGTGACTACATATCAAAAATATATAGTATATACATATTTTCTAAAAGAGAAGATGAAGGCTAGTGGTACATATACATCATCAGCCAGAGGAGAGAAGCTAGTTTAGGCAGATGTTTAATGGCGGGGTGACTGACTCAGAACACACGGCTGTTGGGGAAGGTGATGGCCGTGTTTGGATCTAGAGTGGGGAAAACAAAGGATGGCGGAGGTGGTGGTCTCGGCACCTGATCGGGTTGTGAACATTGGAAGGCAGGCTCAGAGGAGATGCGGTAGGTGGAGCTGCACGTGGGCGGTAGAGTTCGGCGAAGAGGGGCTCTTGGATATAAGGCTGCTTGATGGTGAGTTCATGGCCACAGTAGGCTTCGGCTGGCTCGAGGTGTAAGGCGGAGATGCGTGGATCTGAGATAAGGGGAGAAGGAAAGTCTGACACACAGCGGTGGATGGGTCGGTTGCAGGCGGCACAAGGGTAAGGTAGTAGCGGGTTATGGGTTAGAGGGCGAGCATGGGTTCGGGGAAAATGAAAAAATGAGCAAGCAGGTTTGTGAAGGTGAATAGATTTAAGGAGATAAAGCATGTTATAACTGTTATAAAGAAACTTATATATATAACTTATATTTTCAAATGAAAGGACACAATGAACAGAGAGAAAGGGAAAAGTCACTAACGAGCTCCAGTAAGAAAATATATAAGCACCGTATATTATTATTATTTTTTTCAAAAGAATATAAAGACGTGTTGGAGTTTAAAGCCAGCCGAGTTGAAAAGAAAGTATGCAAGCAAATGGACAACCAAAATATATTGGAACCGGAAATATATTTCAAACAATGGGAATGGCAATAGTCAAATATGAATTTATGGAAATAATAATGATAGTGCCATTTGTTTTTATCTGGAAACACACGAATGGACACAGAAAATCCAAAAGGCTCGAATGCTGAACTGATACGAATAACCGTTTTCACGAATTTCGCTGCGTACCGGACTTCGAAATACACAAATGAATATACTACTGAGATCAGCACAACGAGATGAACAGAATGGTACATAGATATGAGTGATACGATCATCCTATCAAAAATCGATTTCGCTGCTGGCAATGCTGCTAATTCATCAAAATTAAGATAAACGAGGCTAGAGAAGTCCAAATTTTGACGAAACGAATTATGACGTCTCACTCAGAAAATGATTTACATTTTTACTATATAAAAATATTCTCGAAAACATTTTATTTTCCTCAAATTAACTGATTTTAAATTGAAATTGAAAATTACACGGCAGAACTAACTTTCATATTCTCTATTGAAAATCTGACATTTCCTACGTTTAAATAGACGCAAACCAAATATCAAATTTTCATTGCTAAATTTTATAGTTTAAATTTTCACAAAAATTCAGTTAATTACGTTATAAAAATCATTAAAATTTACGGGTCATTACATTCTCCCCCACTCAAAACTTTTCGTCCCCGAAAAAGAAGGAGATAGGAGAATAGAAACAACCAGAAAGAAAAGATAGATTGAAATACAAATTACAACAATTAATTCAAAACCATATAAATTGATTTATATTCAACTAATTTGCTTTCAATCCATTTTATTAAATCAATAAATATTCATTGTATTCGCATTTTGTTGATTTCAATTCAATGTATTTTCATTCAATTGATTTAATTTCAATTTATTACATTTATTGCAAAATTTTCTTTCAAAACAAAAATTTATTTTATTCAGCTCATTTATTTATTCCATTTGATTTCACTTAAGTTAATTCTTCATATAATTTAATTTCAACTATTCTTTATAATTTACCATTTATTTACAAGGATATGAATTCTTTTATTACCTGCTTAGCTTCTTAAGTTTACATTTATTTACTCATTCTGTATTTATTATTCAATTTGTCTTAATTTACATTTCTTATAACATAAATTAAATGTAAAACATTCATTATAACAACACAATTTTTATTTATAAATTCCCTTATCGAAATTTATTTTTGCACATTTTATTTCTTACATTTTATATTGTATACTGTTCAACTACATATTCTTATTACATTTTAAACTTTTTAATATTTCAGGTAAGTTTTGTTAATGTTTCATATGTAGTTGAGCACTATACCACTTTACTTGTTATTTGTAATATTTTTATTAAGCAAAAATTAGTTTGAACAATTTGTTGCCTAAGTTTTCTCTTATATAACCTTCAATTGCAAATTCATCTTAACATTTCAACTTTTTAAATAATTCAGGTAAGCTATACATGTTTATTAAAATGCAATTGAATATTATAAAAATAAATTTTATCCTAGTTCAACCATTTCAAGTTATTTTAAATTCCAATTTAAATTTTAAACACTTCAAATATTTCAAATTTTTTGATTTATTTCAAAAATTGAAAACCCTAACTTAACACAGAATTTAAGAATTAAATTTTTGGTTTCACTTCCCACCATTTTGAATTAAATATACATATATATATTTTGTGAATCAAATCATATTCAAGAAATTCAAATCAAATTCCTTTTCCAAAACAAAAGTGTAGCAAAGCTGCTACGTGGTCTCTCCACTTCAAGACTCGAAAATGAATGTCGATGATGCTGCAGTCATCACCGAAATTATTTCCAGCGACAAAAGAGGAGAGTACTGACTCACTTCTTTTAAAATTTCTATGGAAACAATTTCCAATTAATATACTTTCTAATAATATATTTTTTCAAAATTTTGGAAACCCAATTTAGAAAAGTACAGGAAATTAAATTCTCAAATCCCTATTTAAATTCATTTCATTTGGGAATGGGATTTATAAACCTACAACAATGGTTAATGGTTTAGGAAATGTTGACAAAGCAATACAAGATAATCTAGATTATCATTTACTAACAACCAATTCATTTAACTATCAAATTTCAGAAAATTATACCTTGAATATAATTCATACATAAAATTATTACATTTACTAATTTCGAAAATAATATTGTGTCAGTTTGCTATGTTCAAGTGTTTGGAATTCCTATCGATAGCGTTGGCCAGACGATTCGGTCGAAACCCCAAATCAACTTAACAACTCAAACAACACAATATAAAACATTTTTATATCAATTACAAATACACTCCAGGATGATCTAAGAATGGATTTCAAAACAAAGATAGAGATTCAAATTTAGAGGCATCCTAGTCAAAGAGAATTCTAACCAAGAAGATAGGCTCGATAGGAGGATAAGATAATTTAAATTACAAAAGAGAGAAGATAGATAGACTTATATTAATCACGGGTGACCTTAACTGGGTCAACCGAGGCTTAGGAAGGACGAGAATACCATCAAAGAAAACAGAGACAAACTTGCTGAGAATATCGTGGAAAATGCGATTCATGAGATCGACGAAGAAGGCAGGTGCATTGGTTAATCCAAATGGCATGACTAACCATTCATCTGAGAAGAAGGACAACAGGTTGAGCTCTAGGAATAAGATCGATGCGGAATTCAATTTCCCACTGAGGAGGTGGAGGAGTGACTTCACCAGAACATCAGGATAATCCCTGACTATCGGGTGGGGTCAAGAATCACTAAGCTGAGAATCAAATGAAAAGATAAACTGCCTGTAAAATCCTGAGGCAATCGACATTCGATCAGAAAAGAATTACCCGAGTTGTCTTCTAGAGAAACGATTCGGGCTTTGCAAGAAATAACAGTATCAAAACGGAGGACATAGAAATCTCAGGTGAATCGATACCTGTTGTAAAGGAGTTTCACCCCTTTACAAGTCATACCAAGGTTGGTGGGACCGCCGATGGATTAGGCACACATATAAGGTCGAAGTTGCCAATTGAGGTGGCAAGATGTTCTCAAATTCATTACAGAGATCTACCGAAGTGGAGCTATGGGATGCTCTAGAATCAAGAAGAACATGAATGGGAAAGGAAAATAATGGATTTCAGAACAAAAGGGAAAGTTCCGAAATTCAGGAGAAATCCTAATAGGAGAGGAACCTAACCAAGAATTTCAAGCTCGAACGAATATGATTATGTAACTAAAGTTTACTCTATATGCTAAGTTTTGCCTAAACCTGGCTCTGATACCAACTGTAATGGGACACCGCCAGTGGGGTAACGCCCACCGTAGCATACATCGATACCTGTGTTTTGCTTTTACGGCCAGCCTCTCGGCTGCACCAACTCCGCGGGACATGTAGGAGTAACAGTCATCCGCTCGCTACCAAACCAAATGCGAGAACCCCCTATCATGCTGCACCCGCCAAGTGCATAAGCATCCACACGTGTCAGACTTGAATTGCTTAAAACAACAGATTGTTAATTTATATTTGGCAAAACTTACCATATACAGTAAATAAATCAATCACAAAATCACAAACATAGAGTAATATAACAATAAGCAACGGAATATATAAATAGTAGTTCATGAAGCTAATATATAAACATCTGAGTTTAAAGTAAAATACAACAGATATCTCGAATGCACAGAAGTTACTAATACAAATGCCAATGACAAGCCTGAACAAAACAACTGGAATAAACTGAAGTAACTGGAAACCTGAATAGACAAAGACCGATCTTCAAGCAAAGCTCCAAACTCCAAGGTGAGTCTCAAATGTTGTAATACTCAGTCTGACCCGAGCATAAAGCAAAACACAAAACACTCGAGTCAGGATTAACATTATTATACCAGTAAATCAACTCAAGTGAAATGTCAATTGAAATACAAGTAACTTAAAGGATGTTTGGGATTTCCATCCTCTAAGGATCCGTGGAACTATCTACTATGTAGTAATATACGCTATTATAATATGTCTATCAGTAAAGTAAAGTATTAAAATAACGTTAAGGCATTACCCATATCCCCTTTAACACATTTTATATATTCCCATAGTCTATACAGTACCGTAATTCCTCCGTAAACTGGAGGGCTATCAGAGGGCACTCCATAGGTATAGTACAAACCAAACTCGTAGAAGGCGCAATAAGGCATGCGATAAGGCACACGAGGCAATGCTCAGGGTAGATATATCGTTTGCGGATCCGGACTGGTGGTAACGCATAGCAGCTACTACCGCCCATCTCGAGACACACTCCCAAATCAAAGGTGCACCTAATCAAATCACAAAGTAATAGAATGGTATCGAAGAAATGTGTCTGATAGGAGGAATGACCTCACTTGGCCCGGCATGGCTCCTGTTTTAGCCATATCAAGCAGACTCATGGGAGTCAGGGCTACGTTAATACCTCATATAGAATCGTTGCCAAACCATCCTACTTCGTTCTGGAATATCCACCACGTGCACAGTTGTTAAAGTGGTTTTCGTTATTGGCAGAGAGTATGACAATATCCGATCCCGGTCTCTTTAACAACCAAACGCTTATTTCACACCGTGGTCAATTTCATTTCAAATACTTCATACTTCATTTCAAAATATCATATTCATTTCAAAACCATATCAATTTGATATCATTATTCACTTTAAATAATATTCATTTCCAGAATCGTAACACTTTCAAAATTATAACACTTTCGAAATCATAACACTTTTGAAATCATAACACTTTTGGAATCATAACCCTTCCAACTTAAACAGTTTAGATATTGGAAATAGTATATATAATAAAATAGTTATAAATCAAAATAGTTTATATATTAAAATAATTTATATATTAAAATAGTTGTAAATTGAAAATAGTTTATATTTATTTAAAGAGATTATACTGAAATAGTTTCCAAATTAGAATTGTTTAATCCAATTCCACAAATCGATTCAAATCAACTTAAATTCCAAAATTCAATTCAAATCAATCCCAGTTCAACACTTTCAATTTAAAAGGTTAAAGATTCAACTCAAATTCTCAATAAATCATTTCAATTTTTATTGATTTCAAATTCAGGTTTTAACTATCTCTTCAATTCCAATAAGATTCAAAGTTTAGATATTCAAACATTCTCACTATAAGTTTCATTTAGATTTCAACATTTAACTCTAATTTTATTCAAATTGGAAAATATTCACTTAATCGATTTAATAAAAATAAAATCTCAATTTATAATTTAAATCATATTAAATATTCAGTCTCAATTTTATTTAAAATTGAGAATATTCATTTAATCACCTTTTTATCCATCAAGTTATCAATCATATCTTTCAAAATCTCAAAATCAATAAGTTCAAATTAATTCTTATTTAAATTCAATTATGAATCAATTTAAATTCTAAGTCAACATTAATTTATCTTCCCAAACTTTATTATTAAAGTTATAAAACATCTATGTTTAAAATACTAATATAAATTTTAAATAGATACTTAAACATATTATAAACCAATTAAATTAAATTTTATTAAATTAAATCTTATTATTAAATGTATTTTGTATTAAATCTTATTTTATATATTTTTAAAATAATAAAATTATAAGAAAAATGTTAAAATTTATATTTTCAAAACTAACTTATAAATTTAAAATTTCCAAACATATAATTTTAAAAATCTAAATTTTACACATATAATAAAATAAATTCTTTATATTATAATTTAAAAATCAATATTTAATAAAATCTATATATTTCCTTTCAAACTTTGGCAATCATTTTTCAAAATGGACCAACGGTGTTCGTATATAATTTTCCATCCTATGGTCAAGTGATATAGATATTTATCATTTCAATCCACAATAATTTAATATTTACGGGTGTATATCATTTCAACCCGCAATCCCAAAATTAAATTCAATGAAAATCGCTTGGGTTTATCATTTCAACCCATAATGATTTCCCCTAATCTATAATATCGTTCGGGTATGTATCATTTCAACCCATAGGTAATTCTAAACTAACAGGGAACTTGCAGAGTGAGAACAAATATGATAATAATATAATTTATCAACAACAGGCATATATCATCAGTAACAAATTAAATATAATATATATATATATATACACACAAGAGGATATGGTGTCGTATATCATAGGTGAACAATTACAGATAATGGCATATCATACTTAACAATTAAATAACTAAAAATTCAAATTTAACAGCATATTTCAATCGTCATTTCATGTGAATTAAATTTACTAAATATAAGAATGTTAATCCTGAGTGATTGCTCACCTTTCGAGGCTATAGAGAACAACGAGAATGGGAAGCACGGACACGGATACGCACGAACAAGCTAGAGTTGTGGAAATAAGCACCGGGCGGCAATGGAAACAAGCAAAGCCAGGTGGACGAACTTGGATTTGATGAAAATACAATATATATATATATATATATATATATATATATATATATATCTTATATTTTAAAATCAATATTAAATTTGAAAATGCATATTTAAAATAATATATATATATATATATATATATACACTTTAAAAATCACTATCTAACACATATAAAATAGAGTCTATATATATTCTACTTCAAAATCATTATTTTTTAAAACACATATTTTCTCAAAAATCTATATATATATACTATACTTAAAATCTTCCATCTTTCCTCTCATTTGAAATCCCCTCTCCTTTCACTTCGCATATTCGAAACATCACCGACTCACTTCCTTTCGCCACCTCCACTTAATCGGCAAGCAGCTCTACATCACTGTCCTTAACATCTCCTACACCAAACTCTCTGCCTCCACACCTCCTTCCCTCACCTCCCTTTCCCATCTCCATCACCAAATAGTGAAGCGCAGAAATAGGAAAAAGCATGGAAGAATGGGATTTACCTTATTCGTACAGTCTGAACCTTTGAGTGTTACCTGCGTTGAATATGTAGGCATTAATTTGTAAGATAATATGTAGTCCACAATCTTTTCACATCCTTCATCATAGTTTTTGTCTTCCTATATGTACTAAAAGAAAAAAAAGAAAGCTGTCCAAGCATATGGACGATTATGCTGCAGTTGCTTCAATTTCATGGATTTTGTTTACAAAATGGTAAAAGTACCTCCTTTATGCGATTTTTGCTTTGTTTATTTACAGTCACATGTTTGGATACAAATTGTTTGGTTGAATGTTGCATAACAATTGTTTAATGTGTTCGGTTTAGGCTGCGTTTGTTTTTAATAAAAAGTTCTGAATCCAAGTTCTGATTTAAAAATCAGAACTTTCTACATTGTTTGTTTTTTATCAGTGTTCTGAATAAAGTCATCTATTCAGACAAAATAATTCAGAACCTTTTGAATGCTTATTTTTTGTTCTGAATGCTGAATGTTGTTTTTTTATTCTAAATGATGAATGCAAACAAACAAGTAACCGATTATTCAGAATTCAGCAATCAGCATTCAGACATCAGAGTTCAGTAATCAGAATTCAGAGTTCAGCATTTTAAACAAATGGAGCCCTAGTACATTCTAAAATGTATGAATTATCACGCTCAGTTATTTATGAAATGGCATCATTTTAGTTTTTTTCAAACAAGATGTAATACATTGCTTCTTACTGTAAGGTTATCCATTTCTACTCCATATGTCGCTGCTTTGTTTGTAAATGGGAATATTTAATTAATATTTTTTTCCTATATTGTTTTGTCCGTTCAAACAAAAGATTAAGTCAGATTAATACTAACTGTCTTCTATTTATTCTTTACAGTTGCGATCTCAGTTCAAGTTACGATGTTAATAAATGCATGTTATTGATGGATGTGGAAAGCCAATTGCAGACAAGATTAAGCATATTCAACTCGACAAGTCGCTGTGACGGTTATATTGAAACTGTATGTCTTCTCTTGGTTCACTAAATTTCTTCAAGATTTTGCTTTTATAATTAGTTTTCACTACCTAACCTAGGATTTTTATTTTTGGGTTTTGTATTATTACTACTAACTGCCAAAATATTATTCAAATTCTCCTTCAGTACGTAATGATTGCTTAGTTTAATTGGCCAAATGTGCATATCAGTATATGTCTTTAGATGTTTTATTTTATCACATAATTTTTTATGAGGTTAGCTATTTATGCCACAGAAAGCAAACTAATTCATGCAAATTCTTTACTTTTGACCACAAGATTTGTAAATGTATATTTACCAGAGAGAAGATTTAGCAACACGGTGCTTAATTTATTAATTTCATGTATTAGTATTCAATCCACTAACGCTGACATCAGTATGTGGCTTATCAAAACCATAAGATATGTTTTCAAAACCTTAATTTCATGTATTATCAAAACCTTAAGAAATGTTTTCTTCCATTATTTGTTTGTTGATTGCTTTAAATGTATTACCAGTTATCAGTTTGGATATTTTATCACTCTATCCGCATGATTTAAATATCAATGAACAAGTTACTATGCCTATAAGTCAACTTGAGTATAAAACTAATAAAATATGTTTCATTAGACTCTCGCTTTGTTGGCGGATTAGGTGTCTACCGTTATTCATCAAGTTAATTTCTAAAAGTGTTAAGCTACAGGCAATCTATTAATTTATCAAAACATTACTAATTTTCACAATGCATTAGAAATTTTTTTAATTCAGTTTAATCTATAACCAAATAAAATTATTTTGCAAACCTACTGTAACCCAATCTAGGCCATCTGTATGCGAAAAGCTTCTGAGAAAACCTTTTACGCAAGATTTCAGGCAAAATAAAGGGAATCAGATGAAGTTCTTCATATTGGAAGTTTGTGAATAACAAAGAAGTTTGAGTCTTATTGCAAATCATACTACATCTTTACACAGACTATTTTTATGTCGAGATGAATATTAGCCAATATCTACCTCAAAAGTATGGGAAAAAAGGGGTTAGGAGAAGTGTAGCAAAGCGAAAGAAAGTTTGCTAATCACATGTTGCTAGATGAGTTTTTCCTTTCTCTTTTACTGATTCTACATAGCAGCCTGTTTTCTTTCAACATTTTTCATCTGAAATAATAAAATATGTCAGTGGTGTCAAGTATATGATTAGAAAAATTGTTAACCTAAATGACTTCATATGGTTTTCTATTTCCAATCATCTTAAAGCTGTATGTATATTTTTGGACTTGGCAAACATAAGTGTATTTTTAATGTACTATATAATTGTTACTGGGTTGCCCATTTTCTATTTGGAATGTAATTTTTAGTCCATTTTATCGTATGTATTAGATCATTTACTAATATTTATAAATAACATTGTCACCCTGAACAAAGTTATTAAATACAAGGTGTACATACATGCACAAATGCAGACTCCGCATCTAACTACTTTTATTGTATGTATTAGGTCATTCAGTCCGGTTGTTATAAATATATTATTGCTTTTATTTATAAAAAAAATTCATCTCCACTGGATTCCTTAAATTGGAGCTCAAGAATTGTTAAAATCTGTTTCCTCCTTCCCCGTACCGAGTGAAATTATTTTTGGGACAACTTTAAGTGTGCCTTTCTTCATATATTGATATACTATTTGATTACTTTCTTTCTTTGTTTTATTGTTTTCTAAAATTAACTTAGTCCCACTGCATTTCAATAACCAGTTGAGTTGTGCCTTCATGTACGTAAAAACATATACATTACATATACTTCAAATTCATACTATAAGATCAAAAAATCTAACAAAAAGTGTTTGTTAATAGCATTTTTTTATATGCACATGCATCGCACGTGCCAAAGTACGCGTATATATATATACACAATTGTAAAGGTGAAGAACGAATAAAAATAATAGGTAGGTAGAGATGTCACTGCATATCAAAAATATATAGTATATACATATTTTATAAAAGGGAAGATGAAGGCTAGTGGTACATATACATCAGTAAGGGAGAGAAGCTAGTTTAGGCAGATGTTTGATGACCGGGCAATTTTCGATCCCCGAAAATCGACACTAATACGTCCACTGTACAGAGTGCCGAGCAATCGAGTGCCGGAAATACCAGGTTGTTAGGGTTAAGAAGAAAACAAGATAGAAGAATAAATAGAAAATAGCAGCACAGAATCTCACAATCGCAGCGGAATAAACTATAATATACAATAACAGCATTTTTACAAAAGAAAGCTACAATTGTTAATATATATACAAGTCATCAGAGTATAATCATCAACAACAAGTCTGGACAGTTATAATAACTTGTCCCTAAATACTGACTATACAGTCTATAATACACAGCGGGATATAACCAAGTACGTGCAATACGTCTCTGCCATCCAGCTCGTCTCCTAAGCTCCAAAGCATCCTAACTTGAAAACTGTAATACTCGGTATGACCCGAGTATTACAATAAAGTAACATCCGAGTTAGGCTGGAAACCAGCGTGAGTAAACCCACTTAAATGGAAATACTTAAGTTATAAAAATCTTTGAAACCAAGGTAACTCGTACAAACACAGCGAGTTATCATCAATTTTTAACCGTAACACTTCTCAGAAATCCATCGATGTTTCTAACATTGTCTAAGTACGATTACTTATTAAAATAACCGAATTTTATTAAATTAATCGAATTCCAGCATATTAGGATCCAAAATCAAAACCGTAAAGGTTCATAGTGGTTTTCAAGTCGAAGTGATTCCAGATAATACTAATAGCCGGTTCCGGTCTTTTCGAAAACAAATCGATAAATTTTAAAAGAGGTAAATTGTTTAAAATAAACAATTTATATTTAGGGTGACAATATTCACATATGGTAATTTACTACAAATGTTTGTTTCAAATAAAACGTATCATCGTTCTAATCAAACTATTTTAACCCGTCTGAACATTTAATGGCACAAACAAGAATAATTTGAAATAAATATCCAATATCCATAACCCAAAGCATAGATTGTTACTAATTTATCAATTAACAACTCATTTTTAAACACTTTAAAAATCAGAATTCAATCTTAAATTAAATTTGGTCTACTTATATTTTTAATCTAAATTAGTATTAGATTATAGGAATTATAAAACAATTTGTTATTAGTTATATATATATATATATATATTTAACATAGAATTAAGTCAATATAAAAATATAAGTAATTACTCATTTAAATAGAGATGGTATAATAAAATTTAAAAAATCTACGGGATAATCAACAACATATAATTTATAATACCAATAATAGGATCACATTGCAAAAATCTTTGTGATGATTGATTTTAAATGAGTGAAGGTATATTTTTTTTCTTTTTTTTAAAAAAAAACAAAGGATTTTAGAATATAAACATTTATCAAAAATTCTCTTAATTTCATACCAGTTTCTCCCAGCCAACAAACATTTAACCCTGCCCATAACTATACAAGCCCATTCCTATATTCTTCCCCTTCCTTTCCCATTCCTTTCCTCTTTATTTCCTTCATACAAGAGCCTACCACCGTGCATCCATCGTGTGCACGTGCACACCACCCACGACCAACCTCCACAACCACCGACTATCCCCCTACATCACTCACGACTACCACGACCCTTTCCACTAGCTAAAGACCACCGAGCCACCCTTAATCGAAAAATAGAACTACGGGCCAAACCTGGAACCACCTGAAAACGAACACACATCCACTAACCCGCCTCGCCTCGCCGCCTCGTCCCCACGTTCATCACCAAACTCGGTCAACACCTCGCCACGACCCTCTCCTTCTCATTCCCCCACGACCGCACGCCGCATTTACCTCCACGACGTCGCCATCAACTCAAAACCGAACACGTCCAAAACTCGCCCTCAAACCCTATATCGCCTCCGACCGACCACCTCGCCGCCTAGTAAAATACGACGCCATTTTTCCCACGCTTCCCCTACCCCGAGCTACCTTCTGGCCAAACCCCGACCTTCCCCATCGCCTAGTTTGTCGGAAATTGACCCAAGACCAAAAACTGGTCATCCCCCTATATCTCATCGCATACGTGATTAAAAATCACGAAACCACCTTCAAAATAATCCTCTTTTCCAATGCCGATCATGTTCATATAAGCGAAAACCCAAAATATGATATTCGAATTTCTTCCCTTTTTGGTTACTTACTATAAAAATAACTTTTTTTATCCTTTATACTGAATAATACTTATTAAAACCAATTTAAAATCAAAGTATAGTAAAAAAAACTAACAGTTTTCTTTTCAACATCATATCCTAAAATCAACTAGGGTGAGAGGTAGGAATTTTTGAAACTAAGCATAGCATTTCCTTATACATAGAGTAGAGGTAAAAATGATGTACATGCCTAGATTTTCCTGGTTACAACACTTAACCTATATATTCATGTATACGTGTATATATACACATGCCTGTACAAGCATACATATCAACAACACTTCAATCTAAGCATATAACATAGTTAAAGTGTAAAAGATTATAGTTTTACTCACAGTTTTTGAAAAGGTAGATACTGCCCCTTTTTTTCTTGAAAAAAATAGCTTGCTTTTGTTTTGATCTGCTGGCACCTTGATTCTACAGAGTCTTAATGGCAGTTGTATTTTTTTTCTATTCGAATGCTAGAATATGAAATAAGGCAGTGATATGTAGGTACATTTATAGGGAGTGGAAGGGTATAGTGCAAGCTAAAGGAAGAGGATAAATATATATACCTGTACAGTTTTCTTCCTTTCTTTTTATTTATTTATATTATTCTTGATTTGAACAAATGTGACTTGATTTAAATATAAAGCTGATTTGATTTTATATATGCGTTTGATGTTATGTTTTGAAGCTTGGATTTGATGTGCATTTATTTCAATGTCCCCTTGTGTGTATATATGTAAATTCATATGAATTGATATATATATATATATATATATATATATATCCTTATGTGTATATGTTTTCCCTTTTCCATTTTTATAATAATGCATATATATACATATATACATATATATATCTCCACACATATACATTTAATTGTTATCATAAAGTTTGTGCTTCCTTGTAGATATGTAAACACTTATTTACACATGTACTTACATTCTTCACATTCACTTATATATATACATATACTTATGTATATCTTGTCATCTCACACATATATATGTATATACATTTACGCGAATTTCCATATGCATTACTTTATATGGAACGTATATATATACACTCTTATATGCTTATATATATACACATATATATGAACATCATTAACTTGTATGTATTTATATTTATATACATATATATTCTACCTTGAGTTTTAATGGTGGATTTTTTATTTATATTTCTATACAATTTATCATATCCAGAGATTTTTTTTCAATTGAAAATTTTATATGCTTTAAATCAATATATAGATTCAGGTATTTTATTTGTCAAAAATTTTATCTATTCGACAAATAAAATCTTATATTCCGAAAATTAAAGTCAGTTAATTACCCGATAACAACGTCAGAAAATCCAGGTCGTCACATTCCTCCCCCCTTAGAACTTTTCATCCTCGAAAAGGAACGAAACGAGAACTTTAATTTTGATGTTTATTATTAGTTAAATCATTCTTTAAACATTTTAACTCCTTACTCTTTTAATTATACAATTTAAAACACTTTATATCCTATAGTATTACCAAATTATTTTTATAAAAATATTTTTCATAACTCGATGTCTAACCAAGTCCATCCTCGTTCTCACCGAAATTTAGTCATACTTTGATCAGGCGTAGGACTGAAAATCTATAAGTACTTAGTAGACCCGTTTTCAACACCCAGTGAAAATACTTGAAAATCCCTTTTCGAAAATACTGTGGAAAGTATAACCCCCTTCACCACCATGGGTTGCAGTTAGCACGATGATTGCATCGCCATCCCGGCGAAATCCATAAGAAAACTGTAGGCATCCGCACCTCTCGACTTTCGCCATGGGAATAGCACAGATCGCAGCTACACCAAGGTTGCGTTGCCATCACAGCAAAACCAATGTAACTGTAGGCATCAACACCACTCGAATTACGCTACCAAACGAAATTTTACCACATAGATCGCAGACTACACAAAGTTGTGTCACTGTTCCAGTGGAACCCTATGTAGACTGTAGGCACTCGTTGCCACACGAATTACGCTATGGAACCAAACCACATAGATCGCAATCTACCGATGTTACGTCGCTATCCCAGCGAAATAAAACGTAGATTGTAGGTAATCATTGCCACTCGACTTACGCTATGGAACTGCGATAGATCGAAGTTACACAAAGGTTACGTTGCCATCACAACAAAACCCAATGTAACTATAGGCATCAGAACTACCCGACTTATGCTACCCAACAAATGATCATCAGGAACTCGAGTTTTGTCCGGACATCCTCTGGGATCCCAATTTCATTGAACCTGCTCTTAGGGTTCTAGGCAGAACCACCCAGTGGATCTCCTACTATAAGTTTTGACTCTCATGGGGATGCCTTTTTCCCATACCTTTCTCAAAACATATCATACTATATACATATATAGTACCTTTCAAATCATACTCTTTATATGCATCACATATAAACTTCATTTATACAAAATCGATATCTTCAAAATCGATAATTCTCAAATTTGGTTTACCAAATTTCCAAAATGTACTTTTTTCCCAAATCAAAAGTCTTTTAAAATCAATGGCTTCCAAAACTATTTCTAGTTCATTTTCATATACATATAAAATCATTCTTTCAACTCGAATAAATTTTCAGATCAATAATTTTTGAGTCCACTTCATACTTGTATAAACTCCATTTTGTATTTCAAATATCTTTCAAAGATCATTTCCTTCCGGTTATAACTTCAATAAGGGGAGTTTTAATATATAACAAATATACATAATCTCGCTAATGCCAAATCAAAATTTTCAAGTTCGATTACCTTTCAAAGTTATTTGTAACATTACTTACTTCTTATAAAGTGAGTTTCAGTTAAAGTACTATCCAATCTTCATTTTAAAATCATCATATTTTTCTCAAATATATTATTTCACTTCAAAATCATTTTTGCCTTAATATTGCGATTTCAGTTCCAATTCAGAATTGTTTCGAATTCCATTTGGATTATAACTTCAATATTTATCACAATTTGTATTTAAATCCATGATTTAAATATAAGTAATTTCCATTCTGACCAATTTGAATTTAGAAAATAGCTTGAATAGTTGTAAAATAGTTAAATAGTTGATATAAGATGGTTTGAGTTTTAAAAAGAATGGTTTGTATAGTAAATAGCTTGAAAAATCAAAATAATTTGAATATTTAAGAAGATATATTTTAGACAGTTTATATTAAAAGTTTATTTGAAAATAGTTTCAAAGTCAAACTGATTCTATTCCCAATCTCCAATTCAAATCAATTTACAATTTCCATTTCCATTTCCATTGATTCAATCCAGATTCCAATTCGAATTAACTTCGATTCCTATTCCAATTCAAATCAATTCCAATTTGAATTCGAACTAATTCAACTTCAATTACAATTCCAATTAATTCAAATTAATTTCAATTTGAATTAATTTCAATTCCGATCTCAATTTTTAAACCATCTCGATTTATATAAATTCGAGTTCGGTTTTCAAAATACCGATTTAATCACTTAAATCAAATTAACCCTTAATATTTAATTTAACACCCCAAGTCTTTAACATAATTCAATTCTGAGCCCAAATTTCAAATATTCACTTAAATTACTTTTTACTTGGATTTATTCCTAGGTTCGAGTAAGAGTTCAAATCTTTTTAAAACAAATCAATTTTCGGAATTCAATTGATTTCCCAACCATAACTTCAACTTTTAAATCTGATTCTTTAAACAATTCCGGTTGAAAAGTTTGTTTTAACATTTCAAGATGATTCCATTTCCAGAAATTCAATTTTATTCCTTAAAATCAAAATCATTTAATAGTTCCAAATCAGAGTTTTATTCCTATTTAATTTCAGGGTTGGATATATATCATTTCAACCTACTTCTTAATTTAATATAAATAATTCGATTTGTAGTTCTCTATATTCTGTAAATTACAAACAGAATGATAGTAGGATATATCAAATAAATAAACATCCAAATCATCTAAAACATCAATCAATAGCATACATCACAATTTCTTTCCAAAATTCGAAACTCGTTTTATTTCAAAAACCGTTTTGAAATCATACATAACTTCTTTTTCAATTTAACCCATTTAACTTCCATAAGTTAAATCTTAATCCCACCTTCAAATCTCCCATTTCAAGCTATAAGTTCAAAACTTATTTACTTGGCCTGAGTTAATTTCCTTATTCGTTCAATCCATTTAACCTTACTCAATTTAAATTTTATATTCCAAATCCAATTCTTATTAATATCACTTCCCACTTATAAGTTCAAAAACTTATTTTTCTTTGGGTTATACTTCACATTACAAGGGGGTTCCAGAATTCAAACACCTAGTGTAACAACCCGGTATTTCGTACCGATTAATTATCGTCTTTGCACGATTTCTTTTCCTAGCTAATTGCTATTTGAAATTTTTTTAATTAGTTTGAAATTCCTTTGATAAAAATCTGTTAATTGTTAGTGGGCATTAAAAATCATATTTGCCCACGTTTCCTTTGTTGATGCCGTGATAATCCAAAGCCCGTTCCTTTTTTTTTTAATTCTTTCGTTCATTCGAAACCTAATTCACGAACAACATCGATCGAGAGAAACGAAAATGGCGGCTTCGTCCTCCTTCCTCTTCGTTCAATAATTAGGGCTTTATAAAAATAGAAAAGGGTCGACTTCAACTGCTCGGGTTAACTCGATTCATTGCTCTATCGGTTGCGTGTCTCTGGGATGCTTCGACACTGGGTTCGAGTTCGTCTTCGTTGCGATTTGGGGTTCTTCGAATAAGGTGAGTGATCTGCTCACATCTAGTTCGAATTCATATATTCTTGATTTCGTGATTTTCACGGCTTTGAATTTTTGAGATATTTGTTTACCACTGGCTTTTGATTTTGAATTGGTCACACACGGCTATGAATTCTTTGATTCTCTCGGTATTGAATATCCTGATTTTCTGTAGGCTTTGACTTCGACTAGATTAATACGTATATTTTGAACTTGGTCATTCACCATTTTTCTTGTTTCATGAATTTCATGGTTAGCATTTGCTTTGCTGATGCATTTGCATCACTGGACTTTGAAACATTTGTTTAACACTTTATTTCACGGTAAATTTTATTTTCGTGTGTTTTGACTTCACTGTGAATTAAGTTTTGATTTTCTGGCCCCTGTGAGCTTTGTCTCGGCCCATCTTCTCTGTCGCTCTTTGATCATTCGAGTTTGTTGTCACATTGGACTTGTAGTTGTTGCCGTGAGCTCTGTTGCACTTTGATGTTGTTTAGGAGTAGATTCTGGTTCCACTGTGTTGTATTTACCTTTGTTGTGTCTTGTTCTTTCGAGTTTTGGGGCTGTTGCATTATGTTGGTCTCCAGTCTGTATTCACTTGTAGTCTGCACCTCTAGTTGGGTATGTTGGCACTGGGATATAACTCGAACTGTAGTTTGGGTCTTCATTCCTTTGTAGATGTTCTTTGGTTTGCATTCTTCCATACTGCTATGTTTTGATAAAGTGCATTTGCCACTGTCTTCTTTGTTGAGGCCTTTGCATATGTGTACATGTATACAGCCTGGTCAGGATTGGTTGTATTTCATGAATCATCTTGTAGTTGCAATTACTTGCGTACATATTGCATCTATTCTGGTTGGTCTGACCTGAACTCGATTCAATTGAACTTTTTTGTAGTCGGTATCTTTACTTGAGTTGTCCATCTCAGTTGAACCTGTTGTTGGATCACTTTAACCTGTAGTTGCATTTGTTATTGAGTTCCCTGTGCATTTTCACTGTTATCACTTGAGCTTGTTCATGTTGGCACTGGATTCACTTGTGTACTTTGACTCTAGCTTGTCTGTATTTGTGATATTTGTTCATCTGATTACTGTTCTGGTCATTTGTGACTGTTTATTTGTTCATGTTTGATCTTGACCTCCTCACCTGACTTTTGATCTTTACTGAAACAGTTTGTACATGTTTATTCTCGAGTTGTCCATCTCAGTTGAAGTGCACTTGGTTCTGCTTCATGATGTACTCGAATTTGTCTTTATTGCTGTATATGCTTGAACTGTTGATGACTTTTCTGCAGTTTAGTTACAGCCTGCCCTTGTCTTTGTACCTGTTTGCCACTGCAGTTTCATTGTGGTGGTTGCTTTGTATTCGTTTTGTATATTTTGACCAGATCTTGCTATCCAGTTGAGTTTGACACTTGAGTTGTCATTGTTTGACTGTTTAGTTTCCCGGTTAATTGTTTGTTTCAACTGCAGTTTTATTGTGGCGAGGTAGTACACGCGTGCGTGTACTGCAGCCACACAGAATTGATAGACTTTAGTTGGAATTTCATTTGTTCTTGATTCATTGATCTGTCGCGTATTTAGTATGCCGTATTGGTGAGGCAGTACACGTTAGCGTGTACCGCAGCCAATCAGAATTGGTAATTTTGTGGTTTTCTAAATTATCTTCATCGATGATCTTTTTATTTATCTCTGTTGATGATTTAAATTTGCTGATTTTTGTTTAACACTATTAAGTGTTATATCGACCATCATCCTATTTCTTTGTTTAAAGAGTCGGATAGAAGGGAATTATTGCGACTGTCGTCTATTCGATATTGATTATTATTGCTCTTGTGCATTAATAACTGAGTTTGAATTATACCGACCCGTGTATTATTTTCTTTTGAATTTAATACTCGGGTCAAACCCGAGTTATTTCAGGTTGTAGATTTCCTTCTTGAGTTGCTGTTCGGACTATGAAGACTTTTCACATCTTCTGAAGTTGTCTTTGTCTTTAAGTAGTAATCAGTGTATTGATTAGGACGACATGTATTCATGTACATTAGTTGATAATGTATTTGTGTATATAACTTCCAGAGTCGACAGTTATAGTTGTATCATATGTATTGTGTCAAATGTATTGTAACTGATATCAGTTATTATATATATATGAGACTTTTTGTTCCATCTGTATTCCGCATTTATGTTATCTGTGTTATCTTTATATTTATTGTCCTAAACTATTATAGCCACTGTGTAGTAGCTTTGTGTTTGTATCGGTACGTCGGATTTCCTCTAAAAAATGAAATGCATGTTTTACTATCTGACATATCGGTGCTCGCACAAAGCAATTACATGGATGGTCGCTCCTCAACAGCCTTATTCTCCATGCTAGTTGACAACATTACACCGTAGTGTTCTTGGCTAGTGCGGGTATAGAGGTGGGGCGTTACACCTAGCATTTATTTAAAATCAACTTTGAAATCCTATATATATATATATCCACACATATATATATATATATACATATTTACCCATTTACATATCAAATCACACCTTAAATTTTAAAC
This sequence comes from Allium fistulosum, assembly GCA_030737815.1. Lineage (NCBI taxonomy): Eukaryota > Viridiplantae > Streptophyta > Magnoliopsida > Asparagales > Amaryllidaceae > Allium > Allium fistulosum. Next base: position 393,895,246 of record CM060901.1, read on the forward strand.
CATTCTTGGTTTTTAGTCCAAAACAAATTCATCTTCAACCAACTCTTGTTTTAAAACAAATATTTCTATATTCAAAAATATTCTAGATAATATTATTTATTCTTTCCTTCAACACTTTGAAACAATTTTTAAAAAATTTCGAGACTTAGTTTCAAAACTTCCCAATTTATATCCATTTTAATTTATAAGTCAAATTTATAAATTCAACTTATATAATTTCACTTCCATAAACATTTCACTCTGTTTCATCATTTGTTTATTCTGTAATAAACATCCTTTATTAAGACACAACAACAAATTTATGATAATAATCAATATTATCATATCTAGAAACCAAACACACCATGTATATTCCATCATAATTTCCTGAAAGATGCAATCAGGGTAAACTTATTTCATTTCAAAACACTTTGAAAAACATTTCCGAAATCTCCAAAATTTAAAATTCTGTTTTGAGTTTATTTTTAGTGTAACACATTTTCATAATTCATTCTTATCAAATTCCTATTTGGTTATATATGTTTCACCACTTAAATCTTATAACCTTATTTGATTATAATAATAACAACATCCAATCACCTTAAAATAATTTAGAAATTTTATTCCTCTATATATCAAAATATAATCTTATATAAAAATTATTTTAAAATCGTTTTTAAAACCATTATATAAGAAAATAACAAGTATGCCCTTATATATAGTACACTCAACTCATTCTAGGGTACTACTGACTCTATCTTTAATGAGTAATGAAAGTCTATATGGGTGGATCGTATAGGATATATATATATATGCAAGTATAACCAGCTAACTATATAATATAACTTGATAAATGATAGTAGCAAAGTAAATGAAAATAATCACACCAGGATTTTATACTGGTTCGGACCTCCCGTCCTACGTCCAGTCCCGAAGATCCTCTTCGGAATTTCCTTTCACCAAATAACCCTCACTTCACCTGGAGGAACAGGTTTACAATAGCAGAGTTTCTTTGTCAAGAATGTGTTCTATAACATGGATTTTGACTATATAGTACAAAAGCTTCCAATATATATCTAGAGAGTATTGTTTATGAGGAACTGTATATTTGGAAGAGTAGAATACACGTATAGATTGCTAGAGATCAAGATTATATGATAGAGTGTATAATCAGAGAGCATAAGTCAGTAAAGTAGTCAGGTTAGTTCTTTCTCTTGATTCTTGATGATATATATAGTTGTAGAGAGATTCCTTGAGTAGTTGCATCCATTAACAAGTGTTCTATGGTCGCTTCTGATGGTGATGAAGAGTTGCAGCGAAGAGAAGCGAAGATGTCTTTTCAGATGTGACAGTTGGACTTTGAAGATACACAGTCGAGCCTATAATCAGACGTCTGGAAAGTGACCTCAGACGTCTGGCCTTCATATAATTTTTGTGTCTGGTAGCATTTCAGACGTCTGTGTTTATTATCCAGACGTCTAGTCTTCATTTCTGTTTTGTGTATGGTTGTCTTTCAGACGTCTGAGTTCAGGATCAGACGTCTGTTTTCTTCTGAGTTGTGAACCAGAGGAATCATTCAGACGTCTGGCTAATACATTCAGACGTCTGAATGTGTGCATGTTGTTGTATCTATGTCTGTGCAATTCCTTTTCCAATTCTATCGACTTGTAGCCTCTTGATACGTTCTTTGAGCCTTGTTCTTGTCTCTCTAGTGATGTTGCTCTAGCAAGTTCTTGTATATATACATATATGCACATTTGATTTTCATTGTATAGTTGTTGTCATTAAAACCAAGAGTTTGATTTCCTAACAAGTAATCCCCACCATAGCCAAGGTTCTCACTTAACCTTCAGCTCTGATACCACGTGTAACGACCGGGCGATTTTCGACCCCCGAAAATCGACACTAATATGTCCACTATACAGTGTGCCGAGCAATCGAGTGCCGGAAATACCAGGTTGTTAAGGTTAAGAAGAAAAAGAGATAGAAGAATAAACAGAAAATAGCAGCACAGAATCTCACAATTGTAGCGGAATAAACTATAATATACAATAACAGCATTTTTACAAAAGAAAGCTATAACTGTTAATATATATACAAGTCATCAGAGTACAATCATCAACAATAAGTCTGGACAGTTATAATAACTTGTCCCTAAATACTGACTATACAGTCTATAATACACCGCAGGATATAACTAAGTACGTACAATACGTCTCTGCCATCCAGCTCGTCTCTTGAGCTCCAAAGCGTCCGAACTTGAAAACTGTAATACTCGGTCTGACCCGAGCATTACAATAAAGTAACACCCGAGTCAGGCTAGAAACCAACGTGAGTAAACCCACTTAAATTGAAATACTTAAGTTATAAAAATCTTTGAAACCAAGGTAACTCGTACAAACACGACGAGTTATCATCTATTTTTAACCGAAACACTTCTCAGAAATCCATCGATACTTCTAACATTGTTTAAGTACGATTACTTATTAAAATAACCAAATTTTATTAAATTAATCGAATTCCAGCCTATTAGGATCCAAAATCAAAACCGTAAAGGTTCGTAGTGGTTTTCAAGTCGAAGTGGCTCCTGATAACACTAATATCCGGTTCTGGTCTCTTCGAAAACAAATCGATAAATTTTAAAAGAGGTAAATTGTTTAAAATAAACAATTTATATTTAGGGTGACAATATTCACATATGGTAATTTACTACCAATGTTTGTTTCAAATAAAACGTATCGTCATTCTAATCTAAATAATTTAACCCGTCTGAACATTTAATGGCACAGACAAGAATAATTTGAAATAAATATCCAATATCCATAATCCAAAGCATAGATCGTTACTAATTTATCGATTAACAACTCATTTTTAAACAATTTAAAAATCAGAATTTAGTCTTAAATTAAATTGGGTCTACTTATATTTTTAATCTAAATTAGTATTAGATTATAGGAATTATAAAACAATTTGTTATTAGTTATATATATATTTTTAACATAGAATTAAGTCAATATAAAAATATAATTAATTACTTATTTAAATGACGATGGTGTAATAAAATTTAAAAAATCTACGGGATAATCAACAACATAAAATTTATAATACCAGTAATAGGATCACATTGCAAAAATCTTTGTGATGATTTGATTTTAAATGAGTGAAGATATTTTTTTTTCTTTTTCTAAAAAAAAGGATTTTAGAATATAAACATTTATCAAAAATTCTCTTAATTCTATAACAATTTTCCCCAGCCAACAAACATTTAACCCGGCCCAAAACTATACTAGCCCATTCCTATATTCTTCCCCTTCCCTTCCCGTTCCTCTCCTCTTTATTTCCTTCATACACGAGCCTACCACTGTGCACCCATCGTGTGCACGTGCACACCACCCACGACCAACCTCCACGACCACCGACTATCCCCCTACATCACTCACGACTGCCACGACCCTTTCCACTACCAAAAGACCACCGCGCCACCCTTAATCGAAAAAGAGAACAACATGCCAAAACTGGAACCACATGAAAACGAACACACGTCCACTAACCTTCCTCGCCTCGCCACCTCGTCCCCACGTTCATCACCAAACTCGGCCAACACCTCGCCACGACCCTCTCCTTCTCATTCCCCCACGACCGCACGCCGCATTTACCTCCACGCTGTCGCCACCAACTCAAAACCGAACACGTCCAAAACTTGCCCTCAAACCATATATCGTCTCCGACCGACCACCACGTCGCCTAGTAAAATACGACGCCATTTTTCCCACGCTTCCCCTACTCCGAGCTACCTTTTGGCCAAACCCCGACCTTCCCCATCGCCTAGTTCGCCGGAAATCGATCCAAGACCAAAAACTGGTCATCCCCCTATATCTTATCGCATACGTGATTAAAAATCACGAAACCACCTCCAAAAAAATCCTCTTTTCCAATGACGATCATGTTCATATAAGCAAAAACCCAAAATATGATATTCGAATTCCTTCCTTTTTTGGTTACTTACTGTAAAAATAACCTTTTTATCCTTTATACTGAATAATACTTAATAAAACCAATTTAAAATCAAAGTATAATAAAAAATTAACAGTTTTCTTTTCAACATCATATCCTAAAATCAACTTGGGTGAGAGGTAGGAATTTTTGAAACTAAGCATAGCATTTCCTTATACAGAGAGTAGAGGTAAAAATGATGTACAGGACTGGGTTTTTCCTGGTTACAACACTTAACTTATATATTCATGTATACGTGTATATATATACATGCCTGTACAAGCATACATATCAACAACACTTCAGTCCAAGCATATAACATAGTTACAGTGTAAAAGATTATAGTTTTACTCACAGTTTTTGAAAAGGAAGATACTGCCCCTTTTTTCTTGAAAAAAATAGCTTGCTTTTGTTTTGATCTGCTAGCACCTTGATTCTATAGAGTCTTAATGGCAAATTTTTTTTCTATTCGAATGCTAGAATATGAAATAAGGCACTGATATGTAGGTACATTTATAGGGAGTGGAAGGGTATAGTGCAAGCTAAAGGAAGAGGATAAATATACATACTTGTACAGTTTTCTTCCTTTCTTTTTTTTATTTATATTATTCTTGATTTGAACAAATGTGACTTGATTTAAATATAAAGCTGATTTGATTTTATATATGTGTTTGATGTTATGTTTTGAAGCTTGGATTTGATGTGCATTTATTTCAATGTCCCCTTGTGTGTGTGTATATGTACATTCATATGAATTGATATATATATATATATATCCTTATGTGTATATGTTTTCCTTTTTCCATTTTTATAATAATGCATATATTTACATATATACAGGTATATCTCCACACATATACATTTAATTATTATCATAAAGTTTGTGCTTCCTTGTAGATACGTATACACTTATTTACACATGTATTTACATTCTTCACATTCACTTATATATATATACATATACTTATGTATATCTTGTCATCTCACACATATATATGTATATACATTTATGTGAATTTCCATATGTATTACTTTATATGGCACTTATATATATACACACACTCTTATATGCTTATATATATACATATATATATGAACATCATTAACTTGTACGTATTTATATTTATATACAGATATATTCTACCTTAGGTTTTAATGGTGGAGTTTTTATTCATATTTCTATAAAATTTATCATATCCAAAGATTTTTTTAAAATTTAAAATGTTATATGCTTTAAATCAATATATAGACTCAGGTATTTTATTTGTCAGAAAGTTTATATATTCGACAAATAAAATCTTATATTCCAAAAATTAAAATTAGTTAATTACCCAATAACAACGTCAGAAAATCCAGGTCGTCACATTCTGTACTGGCTCGAACTAGCACGATCGTGGCAATGTTTTTGGGGTTCACGTGCAATGCGCATGCGCAGCGCATGGTGCTGCTAGCGGAGGCGATCAGGGGAAAGGCGGTGGTCGGTCGCGATGATGGCAAGGTGGCGGCGCTGGTGGCGGTCGGCGAAGTCGCTATCGAGCAGAGAGAAAAAAGTAAGGGCGCTTGGAATCGTGTATGCAAGAGGAAGAAAGGGTATAAATTAATTTATATATTTTTAAATTAAGTAATTTTAGTTTAATTATTCGAATGTTCGTTAACCCATATCAAACTCGTACGAGGTCCAAATTGAACACGACGAGTCGCATTGCGATCGTGTCGAAGAAGGCTATGCTATGGAATTGGATTGGATGGATTGAAGGTAGGAAGAATTTCGGGTTAAAATTGAATGACTATTCAATTTTAGTTCGAATCTAGAATGTTTTGACGACTGAAAAACAATTTGAGTTAAACTCACCTTTTTGGCTAATCAGAAATTTTATATGATCAATAAATATTATTTATTGGATGTTTGGATATCTATTTCTGATCGTTATCAATTGTTTGGATAATATGCTAAATTATATTTTTAGTTTGGATATATTCCCGCCTATTGGAGCAAGATGAGACCCTATTATGTTCCTGTGTAAGAGTAGATGACCCTTTGTATACGAATCCCGCCTCAAAGCGGTTGATTTATATTTTTATGATTATATACTATATGTGATGCAGAGGGACAGGTTGGAGGGATCCAATGGGATTCCTCACACGGTTGATTTATTTTTATATAAATTGATATATGATATGTTGGCTGTTATAAATGATGACACAAACATTATAAATGATGCACAAATTTTCCTTTATAAATAATGACATAGATATATGATATGTTCAAAGGCAATTTCTAAAGCGATTTCGAAACGTTCCTAAAACTCATTTTCTTCAACTTAATTTCTATATAAAACACACAATTTTACACTTCGAGCGAAGAGGGAGGAGAATTAAGTGATTAGATAAACGCACATGTTAATAATGAATGGAAAATGATTTTTATTTAGTGAAAATGCAATGATTCTTGTAATTATCGCCAAATGCTTCTTTTATTAATTTTTAAAACAAGTATTTGTTTTAATATGTGTATATTATGAATAAAAGGATGGAATTTTGTTTAAAAATAAGTTTTGGTTATAAAATTGATGTTGAGATTGCTTTATGTGGCTTTTCGTTTCGTGCGAATCTGCACGTTATTTCTTATTTGGTATTTGATATGATTTTGGGTATGGACTTTGCTTTCTGCATATCTGCTAACCTATCTTATTTAGCTTTTTGTTGTCCTTATCTATTGACACTCTGATCTATGTATTATTCTTTTGGGCTCATGTATGAGAAGTGGTCGTCATACCACTTAGTTGTATCATTTTGGATTTGTACTGGAGATGTATTTGTATTTAGACATATGTATGTCATTCTGCTGTTTTGTGATGTTTTACATTTGAGTTGTTATATTTTGTTCTGTTAGATCTTATAGCCATTATAGTTTTGTATTAAATATCTATTGGATATGCCGATCCACATGAAAAAAAAATCACCTCCATAGCAAGTAGACGAATCTCATGAACATTCTCAGGCCTCTTCCAATTCTAGTAGGCTATGGGTTCAAGTTCAACAGCAGTTTCGAAATAGCAAACGAACCCAGATTGTCATGATATTTTGCTGGAATGTAATTCAACACTCCTACTTCAATCTGCAAAAAGAATCATTCAAATCCTATTTGAAACGAAGAATCTGCGTCGTTTCAAAGTTGGACTAAAACATGGTTTTAAACGCTGAATTCTACATAAGCTAAACTATTTAAAGTTTTTTGCAATTAGAAGCATTATTTTGTTAGATTATGTGAGTTTAAATTCAATTTATGAAAACTTTCCAAAGTTTCAAAAATTAAATTTGAAAACTTTCAAATAAAGTAACGACAGTTTATTTCTCAAAAATCAATTTTATGGTTCAAATAGTAAATCTAAACATACTAATTTTTTTTTCATGTAAATATATGAAATCCAAGGGTTTTGTATCCTTATTAAGTGTTCAAATAATTAATATGAAAATTTATATGATTACAATAATTATAGGATGATAATAAGGATATATCAAAATAAATGAACAAATACACATTCAATCACAATAGCATTCATCACAACATACAATCAACATTCAAATCAACCAATTCAATAACATGTCACAATAATTATTAGTTATAATATAGTGGAGTTTAGGTATTCAAATTAAATGTCAATTAAAAATCCCAACCAACAATCAATAATTTTATCACTATATGACTTGGTTTAACTTGAAATAAAATTTTAGTATTTCGTGAGTGAGTTTAAACACTCACCTTTAGGCTTTCCATTTTTTAGTCGGATTTGGATCCGCTACTACCTTCTCCATTTGTTTTGTTTCCATGATATCTTAATCTTTCCTTTTTTAGAAAGTTTGGAAGAGACAGAGAAGTTTGTATAGATCTGAATTTGAAGAAAAAGAATTGGAAAGAAGAAGAAGGTTTGAAAAAGAAAACGAAGCTTTGAAAAAGAAGAAAAGATTTGAAGAATAAGAATAAAAAAAGGAAGGAGAAAGGTGAAGAGAGAAAAAAATGAGATGGAAGTTTTGTTTGGAAAAATGAAGCGACAGAAGATGAGATTTGAAAAATGAAATGAGGCTACAGGAACGAAGATGGAAACAAATGAAAAGCTAATAAAGTATATATAAACTAGGAATTGAAATAAAGTAAAAATATGAACAGCCTTAAAAAGGGTAGTACAGAAAGAGGTGAAGTAAAGGAATGAAAATACGAATGAAGATAAAAATAAACCTTTCGTTTTTAAATATGAAGCTTCAGGAGAATGAATTGCCAATGAAAGGAAGCTATAAGAATTAATAATGCATAAACAAAATAAACTTTAGAAATGGAGAATAGTAAATGCTAATGAGGTGACATGAATATTAATTTGGATGTTCACATTACAAAAGAAAAAAAGAAAAAAAAACTTCATGTAAAGCACTTGGAAAGGAGCAAACGAACAAATGTGAAACAAATGAAAAGAATACGGCAATTATTAATTAGAAATAAATCAAATGAGGCTACTATTAATTAATAAGAAATGAATGAGTAGTCTAACAATGAAATGGATGCTCAAGTGGAACCTACATGGAGGACTTGAAAACAAAAAGAAAGAGAATGTGGATGTGATAATAAATATAAAGCAAATGAAGGGACCACTTATATACTATATATAAACAAACTTTTGGGGTCCAAATTCCAAAACTTACTCCAATTAATTTATTTCAATAAACCCAAATATTCACATATTTATATCATTTAATTCTTTATTTAAACATTTGTTTCATGTTAATATTTGTGCACACTCCATTAACGCAATCAATCAATTAACAATGAATCAATCAATTAATCAACCAATCAATCTATATATGTATTTATGTTACTCAACCAATTTTATTAATTTATGAATATATATATATCTATCTATGCACTATAAAAATGATTTACTTTACTTTTTTAATTTAATGCAACCAATTTACAAATTTTAACCATATATAAAATGGAAAAATAAATATATGTGAACGTGTGTAATTAATGTACAACTGTTAATACAAGGTAATTTCTAATTGATTCCACAACATTTACACAACCATGAACCCTCTGATATATTTTAAAATTTGAATACTAATAAGTGTTTTAATATATATTCTAAAATTCAATTTTTTTTCTTTTTATAAAATTATACTTATTCAAAATGAAACTTTTACTTTATACATCTCAAAAGATGCATTTATTTTAATTAAAATGTTCATTCCATTTTGACACAAAAAAGCAAGTTCTTATATTAACTCATTCATTACAATTTCATTCCGGTTTCCTTTTAATTGAAACATTTCAATTAATCTAATTCCAATTCATTTCATTACTAATTTCAAACGAATTCTAATTATAAAACACTATTTACTTTTTATTTATACAAATTCAAACATGTTTTATAAATTTTCATATACAATAAAATTTATACACTATTTACAAAGTAAATGTTTTATCTTATTGAAAATCAACTTCTCCAAGGTACATTTCAAATAACAACTTATGTTATTCTTTCATTAAAACATTCACTCAATTCTTTATTCAAATTCAATATTTGTTATTCCAATTATAGATAAACATTCAATTTATTCTTTTCAAGTCAAAGCTTAAACTTCATTTTAATTTAATTTAAAATGTAAGTTCTTATGTTGAACTTATTAATTACAATGCACTTGTCTTTTCTTTTCAATTAAAGGATTCCAGCAACTCTTATTGCAGTTTATATTCAATATTAGATTTCAAACGAATTCTCATTATACCACAACTGTTTTCTATTCATTTCATATATTCCAACATTCACTTCTTATATTATTTCATTCTTATATTAACATCTATTATTACAATCAATGGAACTTACATTCAAACAATTATTAAATAAATCATATTCAAATCAATATCATTATATTATATTCTAATATGCATTATAATCTTCTACCTCATTAAAATTAGTTGTTTTAGCATTTCTTTAAGATCATGTTTTATATCCTAACAAATTTAACATCAATAAATCATAAATTTTTAATTTCTGAATTTTTTATTTATTTTCAAGTCTTATTTACTTTAAGGACAAATTTTCGAAGTAAGCTAGTTTTTGAAACAATTTCGCGATTGGTGCTCGTTTTGAAACTTATTATCAAACAAGGCTGGTTTCGACCCAGTCAGCAGCCAACTCAGCAGTTTTATAACTGCCAGAATAATGAGCAACTATGAGTTGTGCTTTTTTTTAAAAAAAAAATTTCGATGCGCAACTATGAGTTGCGCCTCTATTTTTTTCAATATTTCTCTGGGCGCAACTAAGAGTTGCGCTCCTTTTGGTTTTACAATTTTTTTTTGTGCGCAACTCTTAGTTGCGCCACCGAAAAAAATTGGAAAAAAATATGGGCAAAAAAAATGAGCAACTCATAGTTGCGCTTTATCTAATCAGTTACAAAATGGCTGAGTTGGCTGCTGACTAGGCAGAAACCAGCCTTGTTTGGTGATAAGTTTTAAAACCAGCTCCTATCGCGAAATAGTTTTATAAACTGGCCTACTTCGAAAATTTGTCCTTAATTTAATATTTTTAATTGTCAAAAATACGGGTCGTTACAGATATGCCATAACATAAATTTAACAAACATTTTTATGGACAACAAGTTAGGCATAACTTTTGCGAAAAACCCCATCTTCCATGATCGAAGTTCACATATAGATACATGCTATCATTTCATTCGAGAACGCATCGCACAAAAGGTAGTTCAAGCAAATTATGTCAGTTCAAAAGATCAATGTGCAGATATATTTACTAAAGCTTTGAAGCACGAAGACTTTAGAAGATTACAAGCTGTGTTTTGTATAACAAAATCAAGTTTATAAGGGGTATTGAAAATAAGCTTAATTTAGTATTTTATTAATCTTGATTTCTCCATATAGAAAATATCTTGGATATACGTGTTGATATTTATGAAATAATATATTTAAAAACATATATGAGAGAGTATAGGAGATATATATATATATATAGAGAATATATCAATTTTCTAGAAAATGGTTCTAAACAATTAGATCAAGTGAATATCTACAGTTTATTTAAGAGGTGAATTAGTTTAAAAATGGGTGGAGTCACTCATTTTTAAATGTAAGGAAAAAGTATAAATCTTTGTAATCAAAGTAACAAATAAAGTCTTATTTGCTCCTTATATAATCTTCCATCTGTCTTAATTATCTTCTTCTATAATCAAATATATTCTCTGTAAGAAGAACACTTCCCAACATATCTTACATTTTAGAAAAATCAGAAAATGAACTTACCTTTTTCATATTTTACTTGAATTATTCCTAGGTTTTTAAACTGAAAGTACCGTATACGAGATACTAGAGTTCAAGAAATCAACTAAGTGGTTCTTGCAGAAAGTTGTGCCCACTTCCACAACTTCCAAGGAGGTAAAATCATCTTCTCCTCTTTGAATATTTTTTTTAGAAATATAAACATCCCATTACGGAGTATTATTTTGAAAAGGGAGGACATGGCAAACACAAGGATAACTAGTTCCTTTTTAGGAAATATCTACAAAAATAAGTAGATTGTAGATTTAACGAGTCATGTAAGTCCAAAATCATTCTCCACTGAACTTTCGACTCTAGATTATACCGCCGTAGGATTTGTTGGAAGATTCATAATTTTTTTTTATGATTTCCGCTATATAGAGGGATAGTCCTAAATGTGGCAGCCCTCCTAAGAGGGGTACGGAGGTAAGGGCCATGCCCGTTGAAGCTAAGAGATGTCAGTTTGTTTTCAATAGCCTCTATCGACCGCCATCCTCGCTTATATAAAAATCACACTATCTCGTTAGAAAATCATAAATTAAAATCTCGCAAATTCTGAAATTTTAATAAAGCATCATCAACCTTAATTTGAGTGTTATTCAGATCTATACAATAATATCAAACTTGCATAGATAATCTTCATTGTGTCCTGAAATATAATTTCATTTAATTCCATATGAATCAAAAGAAGAAGAAAACATTTTTGAAATAAAAGGATAAACTCGTGCCTTAGAGTCATGCTATATTCAGTCTTACAACAGGTTGCCTTAAGCAAGAAAATACTTTTTCTAAAGAACCGATGGTAGTAGCCGACAATTGACCTAGAGGATCCATCGACAATGAAAAGAAGGCACCTAGGAACTTTACTACAACGTTAGCTGAACCGGGTAAGGCAATGGAAAGTGAAATCATAACTACGACGAGATTGTAGGGCTTTTGGAGGAAGAAATCTAAACACCACGTGTTATCCCGCTTTTTGGTCAAAGCCGGAATATCAAACAAATTGACAAGAAAAGATGGGTATCAGGATTGGAAGTCGATTAGAGACAAGGTTGTGATCGATGTCGTCAGAATTTGGCCAAGCTCCGATCAAGGCAGAATCGATTGGGGATGATAATCAAGGTTAGGAGAGGCTGTGTTTCAAGTTTTAGGTTAATCGGAGATCATATGAAGGAGATATGGACGGATTACGACATGCAGGGAATGGTTCGAATCGATGCATTTCGCATCGATCAGGAGGATGGTGGTTCGAATCGATGCATTTCGCATCGATCAGGAGGATGGTGGTTCGAATCGATACGTCTCGTATCGACCATAAAGTAAGGACTTCGAATCGATACCGATCGTATCGATCGGCGCAGGCTCGACTCGATGGCAACACACCCAGGATGTTAAACAAGCATGCGGAGGTTTGTTCGAATCGATACAATTCATATCGATCGGCATGGACTTGGATTAGTGGTTTCGTATCGATCAGTATTGGGTCGAATCGATGTTGTTCGCATCGGTTTGGATGGAGTCGTGCAATGGTTTTTCGTATCAATACACTTCGTATCGATGGGAAGGATACGAACGAAGCAGATTTTATGGACACGAAGCAATGGATTCGAAGCACGCTATGGCTATAGATGGATGTGGACTGGGCACGAGGTATGGATGCAAGCGCGTATCCAGGAAAGAAGCATTCAACACGGCGAGGAAGGAGGGTTGACCCGGAAAACACGCACCACGTCATCTCTTGGGCACGCGACACCATCGATTCGACCTAATCGATTCGAAGGAAGATCGATTCGAAGGGAGCTTATCAACCAGAAACATGATCTCGAATCGATCATATCTTGAGATCTATAAGTCCAAATGCTATGAAATTTTCACAGAAGCTTACATACACATTGAAGAATGTTCTCACCAAATTTCAGCTCGATTGGACGATTTCTTGATCGATTCGAACATAGCTTCGAATCGATCCCAAAGTGAGCCCGGATTTCCAGAAAGCGGGCATGTGGGCCCCCTGACATACTGGAACTGGTCTCCCTTCAATTTAGGCGAAATATCAGCCTCCTACACCTATAAATAGAGCCCTTGGTCATTCAGAAAAGTGGTCGGACAACTTTGAGAGCTAAAGAGCGCCCAGACTCTGCCAGATTTACTCCAGATCACCATTGCTGCCTTAGATTCAAACTTAGATCAGAAAATCATTTGTAATACAACACACGAAATTGTAATCTTCAAGCGTCGAGCAATAAAATCATAAAAACCTTAAAGTGGACGTAGGCCGGAGATAGCCGAACCACTATAAATTGTGTGTCATTGTTCATTATTTCTGGATTATTGTTTGTTGCTTGCTTAGATCTGATATTTGTGTTTGAATATTGCTGATTTGTATTCATACACTGGTGCTTTCACAACATTCGGGATTTGTGACCATTTTTGGCGCAAACACTTTGGTGCTTTCACTGAGAAGGACTAGCGCCCGCTACATCGGAGTGAAGAGTTTAGATTTGAAAGACAATGACTCGACAAACAAGTAGAAGGCAAAGAGCTGAGAGAAGCCAACAAGGAGGAAGTCAAGAGGCATCCTCCGGAGCTGGAGAAGGACAAGCTTCGATTTACATTACTAGAGACGAAATGGAAGCTATGACAAATTCATTGCAAGAGAGATTGTTGAAGAGTCAACAGGATATGATGTAGACCTTCTTTGAACAGATGAGAGCGGCAGGGATGCAGAACTTAGGACCAGCCACAGCGGCTATTAATGTGGAACAAGGAACAAGGGTTGCGGAACCCAACAGAGAACAAATTACAGAACCGGAAGGCAATCAACAAGGGCTTGGGGGCAGGCCCGCAGGATCCAACGCAGAAGGACCTTTGGAAGGAGTTCAGCAGGCTAGGGCCAACGTTGCGGCTAATGAGCCACATGAAGAATATGTGCCGGAGTTCGCTCGGGAAATCAGGATAGCTCAGAATCCACCTAAGTTCAAGTTACCTAGCATGGAAGCGTATAATGGAAAAGCTGACCCAACTGATCGCTTGATGAGATACACTAGGCACATGGAAGTGCTGGGGGCATCGGCGGAAGTGATGGCCAGATGTTTCCCTTTATACTTGACAGATCTAGCGGCAATGTGGTTTAGGCAGCTGGGAGAAGGATCTATCAGGACTTGGAGGGAATTGGTGGATAGGTTTTTGGGGCAGTTTCGGGTTCATATCAAAAGACCTAAGAACGTGATGACGTTAACATCAGTAAAGCAAAGGACGGATGAATCGCTTAGAGCATTTCTGACTCGGTTCAACGCGGCGGTAGCTTCGGTGGATCGGTCGGATCCATCGATGGTTTTGATGGCGGCGGTGTCGGGAGTCAGAGAGGATTCAGATTTTAAGGTATCTTTAATACGAGACCCACCACTGGATCTCGGGGAATTCTTTCACGAAGCTGAAAGGTTCCTTCAGCAAGAAGACGCATGTATGGATTTAAAGTTAAAGGAGGTGAATGCGACTGAGGGTGGAGGACCATCCAACGGAAACCCGGATAAAGACAAAGGAAAAAGGAAGCTGGACGACGATTCAGGAAAAGCCAGGAAGCGATGGAAGGATCCAAAGTTTTCCACATACAGAGGATTAAACGAGACGCTAGAGCGGATATACATGGAGACCCGGAATCGCCTTCCTTACCGGAGGCCGGCTAGGAGAGAACCCTCTGAACGAGAAAGGGCATCAGGAAAGCATTGTCTCTTCCACGATTTGGACGGGCATGATACCAACAGCTGCAGGCACCTAAAGGACATAATTGAGGAGCATGTGAGGAATGGACAACTGAGGCAGTATGTTGGGGTACGGAATGCAGCGGTGGAGCAGGAGCAACCACCACCAACCTCAAACCATGATGTGAGGCCCAGGAATGACGGTCGATTGGTTATCCATTGACCAGGATAATGTGAAATAAGTAACGAACCATTGGCGAGCAACAAAGTCATTTACACATGTACGGGGACGGAGATAGCCCTTAGGCATGCTCTGAATGATGATACACTGCAAAGCTATGGTTTGCGAAATCTGTTTTCTTTTGTTTTTGGATTGGACACTCGTTTTTCTGGTTTGGTTTTTGGAGTTTAGATTGAACTCCTGATTTTGCTCGTTTTTCTGGTTGTTGCATTCATTCGGATGATTGTTCTCCGTTTTGGATGATGATTTTGATTTCTGGTATGGATTTCTGGCTTTCCGATTTGATTTGGATTTTGGATTGGATTTTGATTGGATTCTTTTTGGTTTTTGATAAACGGTCGTCGAGTATGGACTATGCTCGGCAAGGGTCCGGAGTGACCAGGATTCGGCCTAGGACTTAGGCCCCCTATTATCGATTATTGTTTCAGGTCGTTGAGTATGGACTATGCTTAACAAGGGTCCGGAGCGACCAGGATTTGGCTTAGGACTTAAGCCACGGCATTACATACGTCGAGGGACACTGGACCACGGTCGTCAGGTGTGGATTGCGCTTGGCAAGAACCCGGAGAGGTTAGCTCAACGTCCAGGGACACTGGACCACGGTCGTCAGGTGTGGATTGCGCTTGGCAAGAGCCCAGAGAGGTTGTGGATTTGGATATCGACCCGGAGAGGTCTTGGATTCGGTTGTTGGATAAGGATGGACTAATAACTCAGTCTTCGAGTTTGGATGGGCATGGAATTGGCTATGGACTTTGGATATCGGATACAGAATTATTCAAAACACGCCTTCTTATCACAAGGCATGTTTTGGGGGGCAAATGTTATCCCGCTTTTTGGTCAAAGCCGGAATATCAAACAAATTGACAAGAAAAGATGGGTATCAGGATTGGAAGTCGATTAGAGACAAGGTTGTGATCGATGTCATCAGAATTTGGCCAAGCTCCGATCAAGGCATAATCGATTGGGGATGATAATCAAGGTTAGGAGAGGCTGTGTTTCAAGTTTCAGGTTAATCGGAGATCATATGAAGGAGATATGGACGGATTACGACATGCAGGGAATGGTTCGAATCGATGCATTTCGCATCGATCAGGAGGATGGTGGTTCGAATCGATACGTCTCGTATCGACCATAAAGTAAGGACTTCGAATCGATACCGATCGTATCGATCGGCGCAGGCTCGACTCGATGGCAACACACCCAGGATGTTAAACAAGCATGCAGAGGTTTGTTCGAATCGATACCATTCGTATCGATCGGCATGGACTTGGATTAGTGGTTTCGTATCGATCGGTATTGGGTCGAATCGATGTTGTTCGCATCGGTCTGGATGGAGTCGTGCAATGGTTTTTCGTATCAATACACTTCGTATCGATGGGAAGGATATGAACGAAGCAGATTTTATGGACACGAAGCAATGGATTCGAAGCACGCTATGGCTATAGATGGATGTGGACTGGGCACGAGGTATGGATGCGAGCGCGTATCCAGGAAAGAAGCATTCAACACGGCGAGGAAGGAGGATTGACCCGGAAAACACGCACCACGTCATCACTTGGGCACGCGACACCATCGATTCGACCTAATCGATTTGAAGGAAGATCGATTCAAAGGGAGCTTATCAACCAGAAACATGATCTCGAATCGATCATATCTTGAGATCTATAAGTCCAAATGCTATGAAATTTTCACAGAAGCTTACATACACATTGAAGAATGTTCTCACCAAATTTCAGCTCGATTGACGATTTCTTGATCGATTCGAACATAGCTTCGAATCGATCCCAAAGTGGGCCCGGATTTCCAGAAAGCGGGCATGTGGGCCCCCTGACGTACTGGAACTGGTCTCCCTTCAATTTAGGCGAAATATCAGCCTCCTACACCTATAAATAGAGCCCCTGGTCATTCAGAAAAGTGGTCGGACAACTTTGAGAGCTAAAGAGCGCCCAGACTCTGCTAGATTTACTCCAGATCACCATTGCTGCCTTAGATTCAGACTTAGCTCAGAAAATCAGTTGTAATACAACACATGAAATTGTAAACTTCAAGCATCGAGCAATAAAATCATAAAAACCTTGAAGTGGACGTAGGCCGGAGATAGCCGAACCACTATAAATTGTGCGTCATTGTTCATTATTTCTGGATTATTGTTTGTTGCTTGCTTAGATCTGATATTTGTGTTTGAATATTGCTGATTTGTATTCATACACTGGTGCTTTCACAACATTTGGGGTTTGTGACCATTTTTGGCGCAAACACCACGGACGTAGGAGCACACCTGAGAGGGAGGCAACGAATGCGAGAGCTGGCAGTATAGATCTAAGGTGTGAGTCGAGATAGAAGAACACGGTGGATTGGACAATGTGGAAGAACTCAACAATGGGAAAGCGTGGTGGACGAGCAAGGGAATAAGAGGTAGGATCAGTATTTTCATGAACCGACCCTGCCTCGGTCCGATCTCAAATAACCCTGAACCTTGAATCACCACGGTTCGAAACTCAATCAGATCTCGGTCATGCATGAACCCTGATCGGGCTTTCAAACCAGCGGTCCAACCGTCTAATTTACCTGGTTGAAACGCGGTTCTTTTGTTTTTCCCCACTTTCTCATCCTGTAATTCTCTCTTATTTTCATTTTTTTATTGCTTTAAAGGAAATAAATAAATCAATATTCCATAAATCATAATCGTTCCAAAATCTAAACCACAAACTCCACCACTTCGTTCTTTACTTCTACAAACTCCTCTAATATCACTGCAGGATTGATCAAGTTTGCCGTCATTAAACTTATATCATTGTACACTGCTCTATTCTGTACACAACTGTAGTTGTGTTGGTGCAGTTATGTACTGCAACCACACAAAACTTCAGTTGTAGACCTTGAAGATCATCTACAAATTGTGTACATAGCATTATTATTTCAATATTTTTGCATATAGCTTATAGTTAAATGTGTAAATTTTTCGAAAAAAAGATATCACGGTTCCGATGGTTTGACCGGTTGAATCGTTTAAACTTAAACCTCGAGTCGTTATGGTTCGACTTATGGTCCGATTATGAAAACTATGGGTAGCATGAGAGGGCAAAGGGTAAATTGCTAGGGCCTAAATTAACCACTTTTCATTCATTCAATATTACACTGTATATTTAATATTACAATATTGTTAAACGAGAATGTTAAGTATATTTAATATTACTAATATTGTTTTTTTTGAAATGGTACTTTATATACAACATGTCAGTGGGACAACATATCACATGTCAATAAACGTTCGAATCACGCTACGTAAATTTCGAATTTGTGACCTCTCGCACCAAAGCCAAATCACTTAACCGCTTGAACAATGGTGCTTGTCAACCCAGTTGTTCAACTACAAATTTTATTTATTTTCATTGAACGAACGAGGTATCAACTCAAAAGGAAAAAATCAATCACTTGAACTAATTTTAAAAAAATTCATAAATAAATAAAACGACAGAAACTTGGCCTAGTTAATGCATTTTATTCAAGTTGCAATAAAACGATGAAGATTTTGTCGTTTTGTTGTATAAGTGAATTAAAACGAGAAAGTCTTTGCCGTTTTTAAAACAATAAGGACATTTTTGTTTTAATCCATTTTTACAATAAAACGGCAAACTCTTTGTTTTCATCCGTCGATCTTCTGTTCGGTCAACTAACGAATTGAATCAGTGATGTATAAGTGAAAAAGCTATATATAAATGCATTTTCTTAGTTTGCGATTTTTCATTAAATAAGTCGGTTGTGATTTGATGTAAAGTTCTTTCTATAATTGATGATTATGTTTCAGGGATGGCTTCTTATTACTAAAGAAGAAAAATATATTGGTAAGCGATATTTGAAGAATATATTACAAAGGCAGCATGCTCACACCACACCACATACTAAATCTTAACCGATAGTTTATATAATATACAATCAAATGTTAACATCAACTTACAATAACAAAAGTCGATCTCATATATCCACTTCTGTATCGTACATGATTATTGGCAAGAATGAAAGAAAGTAAAATGAAAGAAAACAGTATTATTACAATAAGAAGACCATCTATCCTATACATATGATTATTTAAAGATTCATCTCACAAGTTTCATTTACTGATTGGTTTCCTAGTCCTCAAATATAGAACAAAACTCAAAACAGTCCCAAGCGTGCAAATAGAACCCCAAATAATAAACGTAGTTCTAAAACAGTGCATACCAACACAAAGCCCACCCTCCCCTTCCTTCTGATCATATAGTAATGCAGCCGTGTACCCAAACAAAAGAGACCCAACCGGAATATTCGCAACCACGATGTTATGATTAACACTAAAATTATCAGGCCCAAAAAGATCGGCTGTCATAGAAACAGCAATAGACGTTATAGCCCCAGTAGACACACCAATGACAGCAGTGCTGATGAAAAGAAAATCCTTTGTAGGAATGAGTAGAAGATAGAAAGAAGCTGCCATGGGTACCATCAATGCTGCAACAAACGCTGGCCTTGACACCATGTATTTGCTCCTGCATATTTAAATACATCAACATATTAATTTATCATTCATATATATCTGACGTACGTTCACATCTGTTTAAAGATTACTGATATAGACAAAATATGGTATCTCACCCGGTAAACAAAGACAAAGGAGCAGCTGACAGCTTCCCAAAGAATCCGAAAGTAGAGGAAACAGACAACAGAACGTCCTCTTTCACACCCCTGGAATTCGCGACCTGTCCTAAATTATTGGCATAAACCAAGCCCATAGTACCTCCAAACAAATACACAAAGAAGTACACCCAGAAATCTACGCATGTAACCAACTTCCAAACCCCATGCTCACTCCCTGTTTCGCATTTCTTTCCCTCGTTACCTTCATTTTCAACTTCCTCCTCACTAATTACACTCACCTCTAAGTCTACAGCTACAACTCTCACACTCTCCGACTGCGCCGACTTCAGTCCCACCCACACTGGAACCAGCACCAGCACCAAAATCATGACCAGCAGCATCACAGAGGGCAAGCTTGACTCCTCCATTACCGGCACAAGCGTTTCCATCACAGCGTACACACCCGTCACCACAGCAATCACAAACAGCATAATCAAACCTGTACCGTTCCCGTCTCTCATTGGTTTCCCCTCCACCAGCAGTGGTGCTGTCAGTACCGCTAATAGTATTGGAACAGATGCGTTCAGGATCAAATATATGTTATCGGAGGTGAAGTTATTACCAAGTATGACTTTGGCAAGAGCGATGTAGATTTTGGCGCTGAGACCAGTGTAGCTGGTGGCCAGGCCGACAACGATGCCATGATGTTTAGGGAACTTGCGCATGGAGGACACGTAGCATGCAGTGTTGATCCAGCAGACACTGTGACCAGCTAAAATTTGGAGGATGAGATACTGCCAGTAGGCAAGGTGTGCGATTTTGTGGGTGAGAAAGAGGAACTGGATGCCGTAGCCGATGAAACCGATGGTGGAGCCGATGATGAGGACGGAGGATAAGGGCAGGAACGAAGCAGCGATTCCGGAGAGGAAACCGAAGAGTTTGCCAGAGTCCGAGGCGACAGCGAGGTTGTTGAGTTGGACCTGAGTTATGTGGAGCCTGATTTTGAGCTGGGAGGAGTAGGCGGGGAAGTCTGTGTTGGTGCCGGACATGGCTTGGAGCCATATTATGGCCACTAGAGATAGCCATGGAAGTATTTGAGGCATGAGTTGATAATTATTGTTAATGTCGGTTTGATGATCTTTTAATGTTTTGGAAGTGAAGGATTGAGAAGAATATATATACACAGCGGGGACGTCAAGCTAACGTAGTGTGAAAAGATATGTATTGATAATTTGATGTTCTTTTTTTGTTTGTAGAAACTGATTTGAAGAGGAATAAGTACATGCATGCCGTATTTGGATCAGGCATGGTGTGTGCAATGCAATGCTTAACTTCCCTTTCATAAACTTGGATTTTCTTTGTCTTTCTTTTCAAAACTAATCTTCATATTACTCGCCTAAGGAATCTGTGCACACTCTCTGTCACAAATTTTTTTTTTTTTCCTTTGAAAAAGGCAATGACGTAATTATCTATTGATGAAAACAATTAGACGGAATGTACAAGAGAAATATCGGCTTAAATTGATTTAAAGAAGTTCGTGGGGATCCCCGGGCTCACCCAACAAGTCGAAACTTTACTACACGCAGCATATCGAACATAGACAAACACAGTATCCCCACGACATTCCATTGAATTAAGAAATTTGAAGAATACTAGCATCGACCTTTGAAAAAAAGGACGAAATTTCTAAAATTCTTTTGCTTCTAAGATTATGTATACTTATCTATTCTGTTGTATATAAAAAAAGAACATTACACTATATATATTCTCACTTCTCATTCGTTCTTACTTCCAATACTCTTCTTTAGTTGATTTGAGTACAAAAGTTTCACTTACCCTTCTAATAATTACTTACCATTCGAAGCCGTAAATAAAATTTTCATTATTTATATTAATAACAATATGTCATTTCATTTTCTATTTCAACTATTTAGAAATGTTCCACACTCATTCTATCTTCTAGCTTTTATTTTCTCAACTTCTTATCCAAAATAAATCATTTCTTATTTCAACTATTCAGAAATATTTCATGCTCATTTTATTTTCTCACTTTCATTTTCTCAACCTTTTATCTAAAATAAAATACTAAATCCATCAATACTATCATATCATATTTTTTTCCTTTTGAGTCCAAGTGGAAAATCTGCTCATTTGAGTGTAATCATAGAATTCCTTTTTACATGTTTATGGTATGGTTCATACTTTTGGGTATGTAACCTTTTTTGTTTGATTTTATCTTGGTCGATATGAATTACACTACAAGAACGGCACCTGATAGCGACGGCTTTTAGCCGTCGTCGGCCGTCGCTAGCCGACGCTAAATATCGTCGCTATTTACCTCGTCGTCCAATAGAATCGCGACGGCTTCAACGACGACTCCGTCACCTAAATAGCGACGGCTCGCGACTGCAAATGTGCCATGTGGAAATTTTTCAACGTCTAATGGCGTTACTAGCCGTCGCTAATCTAAACAAAATGGCCGTCACTAGCCGTCGCTATACTGAACAAAATTCTATGCACTTGCACAGCCCATATACACTTCAAACAATAACCATCAAATACAATCATCACAGCCACTATACACTATATTCATCAACTATAACCATCATATATCCATCATATAACATCACTATACATTCAAATAATATAAAATCCAACAAAACCAAACAAAATCATATACAATCCCAACAACAATACATATCATGTCAACCAATACAAGTCATCAAAATATGTACATAGTTTCCCAACCAAAATATGTACATAGTTTTCCAACCACAACTACAAACCGTTAACACAACTACAAATCATCAAAATATGTACATAATATCCCGAAATATATATACACCAAACCAACCAAAATGTATATATATCAAACTGTAACATGAGCAAACAAGCATACCTACTCCTCACCATCGCTGTCATCCTCTCTAGGCATCCTCCCATGTTGTTGCAAATAACCTGCAATCCGCTCATCCAGCTGTTTCTCGAAGAAACTCTTCCTCCAATCATTTATTTCATCCACTGTTTTCTTCAACTGAGCAATCTCCTCTTCTTGCTGGGACCTCCTGTATGCACTCTGCGATCTCATCGCCTGTAAAATAGTTCATAATTATTTATATATTAGTATATATATATATATATAATATTATTAAAATTATTTAACTATTCATATGCATGTGTAAATTTATATATTAGTACATGTCAAAATTTACCTCCAGATTTCCATAGCTATACCACACATTGGTCCGTGAAGGCGGGTCAATAATAGCATCTCAGATATTGTTCGCCTCCTCTAGCGTAAGCTCTTCCCGACTAGTGGACTGTGCTACCCGAGCCCGCTCAGCTTCGTACCTCTCCCGCGATTACAAACAATTGTTTTACACGATAAAAACCGAATTTCAAGTTTTTGAAAATAAAACAAGACAAAATATTGTTATTAACAATAAATAAGTTTACCATTACGGATTGGGATTTGTCATCCGTCCACTCGTACGAAACATTGCCTTCTTCATCAGTCCTCTCCACGGCATGCGTCACCTTGAACAACTCGGCCATAGTGGGCTCGCGGTTGTATCTCGCGGCCTGAAAATATATAAATATTATTGCTAATCTGATTATAAAATATTTTAATAAAATGTAAACACAGTTTATAAATTTAATTATCAGCTCTCTCTTATGCTCCTGGAAGGATTTGGAGCCACCACGGTGCAATGCAGGATTTTTATTCCTGTTAGCCAAGTTAATCAATAACCAAGTTAATCATTAATATACACTAATTTTTCACCTAACACAACGAACCATGTTAATCGCCAACACTAATTATCTACATCAACCATTTATTCAACTTCATGATAAACTAATTAATCTAATACCTAATTTAACTTCATGATAATAAACTAATTAATCTACCAAATCAACATACAACACTACTAATACCTAATTTAACAACACTACTAATACCTAATTTAACAACAAATCGTAATTTAACAACAAATCCTAATTTAATTAGGGTTTAAACTAAACCTAAAAAACATCAAATTTACATTCAAAATAGAGATTAGAAGCATACATAGGCGAATTTGGGTGATTTGGAGGCGGCGGAAGGCGGGGCGGCGGTTGCGGTGACGGGGGGCGGCGGATTGGGGGAAGGAGGGTATAATTTTGGTGGGAAAGGATGAAAGTTCTGCTCGAGGGAAGCAGCCTGTATATTTCGTATAGCGACGGCTAGCGACGACCGTATTTTTTAGCCATCGCCAGCCGTCGCAAACGCCTGCCGCTATACGAAGCCGTTTTAGTAGTGTTAGAGTAAGCTTGGTGTTAACAGTAAAAGAATGTAACGACCCGGATTTTTAGCTGTAACGACCCCGAATTTTATAAATATTTAAAATGATAATTTATTAATTTTTGAATTAAAATTGTAAAATAAATTGATAAAGTGTTGCGAGTTTCCCCGATATCCAAGTATATTTGTATAAATTGTTTAAAAATTTAAATTCTTGTATATATGTGAATATATGTGTATTGAGCATATGTGAGTAAATTTGAAATAATATATATATATATATATATGTATATTTGATTTGAATTTAAATCTTTATATAAATGGTTTAGAAATGAAAATATATCCGATAGATAGACAGTTATATATACATTCAAAACAAAGAAATAGAAATGTATACAAGACAAGAAGTAAAGTAAAAACAAAAATATCTATATACAAACAAGTCTAAGTGCATACAAGAAATATATATGTGGATAAAGATTGTAAAGGAAGCCACCACTATCTCACATTTTGTATAGCCGAAGTCAACAAGTGTATATTCAAACATGAAGTAAACAAATGTCTTTATAAAATAAGATAAGTAGAAACATAAAGTACATAATGTAAAAATATAATATGAAACATAAAGGACTCTAGCAATTAATGCTATATCTTCTCAGCCGAGATCTTGTTGATAAAACAAAGAAAAAATTTATATCTCTGCTTTGTATTGTACCAAACGAAAATATATCAGCCTACAAACAAGAAATATCACTGGCTATAGTACAAGGAGATATAATCACTTGTACAACCATCTCAGCTTAAACAAAATAACATCATCCTCCTGTAAACTTCTTTTTCTCATATATCAATTTTCATCAGTTCGTTCCATTTCAAAGCTGAGAGAAACTAAAGTGAACATTATCTTAAAAACATCAACAAACCATAATACAACTCAATCAAATAAGAGAGTCAAGCTAGAAGATTTCAACTTGCAAAAAAAAAAAAAAAATTCCAGTCTGTTCAACATAAATGGAAGCTCTGTTTATTCTTCCTGGAAATCAATGTGAGTAACTTCACATTTTAAAATGTTAACTACCTGTTGCATATGGATTACTAGAAATGAATATGCTTTGAATGTTTAAATTGTGATGAATCTTCCATAGATGTACAGATATCTATAAGTATGCATTGTTGTGTATCTGTTTTTCTCTGTTCTCATTTTTCCTAGTTCAGATTTACAAATCAAACTCCATCTCCTAATCTAATAACTATTAGAACTTAAAATTTGAACAAAGGTTGCTTGTATCATCATAAACTTTAGTTTAAAATTTGTTTTAAGAAAAACGAATGTGAGTTGTCACTGGGAAGGCTCAAACTACAGATCATCTTCATATTTGTTAATTTTCGAATTACTTGATTTACAAATTCGTTAATATAAATGGAATTCGCACGCGAAAATATGATTTTTAGAAAGAGATTCGTGATTTTTAGTGGAAGGAGTGGGGTGCAGTTCGAAGTTGAACGGAAAGTGGTTTTTGGGGTATTTCCGGCGATCGCGATGATGGGAGAGGTCAGGGCTTGGTCTGGAGGTGGAGGAGCCTATAGTGGTGATGGAAAAAATAGGTGGAGGTACCATCGGTGACGGTGGTGAAGGCGGTGGGCATTTTAAATTTCTAAACCTAGTTTTAACATGGTACGGTATTTGGTCTCGTTCGTCGTCGAGAAGCGATCGAGTGCTTCGGGGTTTGGAGCGATGGAAGATGGGGTACAGACGAGGTGGCGGCCGGAGTTGTACGAACTCCGATGTTTGAGGCGTCGAGAACCAAGCGATGACAGGTTTGGGTTTGGGGAGGATTCCGTTTGTTCCAGGTTTTGATTTATACTCGAATTCGAGTTCGAGTCGAATCGGAGGGGTTTGGTTAGTTGTTGTCAGATCGGAGGATGATAGTCGATCAGTTGATGACGTCGGCGATGACCGGAGTTGGCCTGAGGGGCTGTGCACGTACGTTTGCGTGGAGGCTGTTTTTTTTGAGTGATGCAGTTAGGACCCAGGAAGAACTCGAGTATCTCGAGAGTTTGCTCGAAGTAGAGACAAGAAAACTCGAAGTCGTTTAATGGCTATAGGTCGAATATGCTAAGTGTTTGCGTGGAAATGCTCTCGGGGAAACTCGAGTAAATCGCGTGCAAGACTTGAAGCAGAGGCGCGAAAACTCGGAGCAGGCTGTCTGGTCTCGAGGCAGAAGAATGGTTCCAGTTTTTAAATAAATTTGATTTTCCAGGTTAAATTCGAGTTCAAAAAAATTTAACAAGTTTTTAATAGTAGTTTAAAATCAAATGGTGGGTGGATTCAAGAGATATTAGAATTCGAAACTGAAATTTTAAATTTATTTTAATTCTAAATGTTTGAAACAATATATAGTTTAAATAATCAGTTTTAAAAAGAGTAGTTTTTGTTTAAAAAAAAAAATGTTAAAGGAATTTTTATAACTTTAAGTTTATCAAGTTAATAATTATTTTATTTTATAAATTTAATTAAGAATTAAGAGGAAATTAAATATAAGTAATATATTTAATTTATTAAGAATTAAAGGTTAATTAAGTGTTTAATTTCAAGAATAATTAATTGACTAATTAACTAATGATAATGATTGAATGATAAATAATTAAGTTTATAAATTAATAATTAAGAGATAATTGATCTAAAATTTAAGGTAATTAAGTAAAGATGATAAATTTATTAAAGGTGATTAATTAATGATAATTACTTAATAAAAGTAATCAAATAGGGATAATTACTTGTTATGATCAATTAAGGGAAATTAATCAAATGGGGAGTTATTAAATGAGATTTGTTAAGATTAATTTATTTTTTTATTAATTAAATAAGAAATTTGAGGTTTAAATTAATTTAATAATTAGAGATTAATTAATGGGTAATTACTGGTTATAATTAATTGATGAATTATAACAGAAGATTAATCAATGATTTAAGAATTATTAATCCAAATGTTTTATAATTAATTAATGATTAATTAACCAAGATTTGTAGTATTCATAAGTAATAAATCTGATTTGAATTAATCAAACAATTAACTGACCTTACTTATGAATGTTTGGATTCTATTGGATGACTTGATTGTTTGATATTTTCCGATATATGATGCTTTGTGATACACCCTGACTTGTATTATGATCTGTGATAAATTATCTGTGATGTAATCTATTATCTGTGATATATATATCTGTGATCTATACGATAAGCGATATAGTTTATATCGTTTATCAACTATATTCCGTATTCTGATATGTGATGATTCATTGAGTTGCACTATTGTGTGAAACCCTTGGACGACACCTTTACACACACAAATATGGATTTCACGTGGAAATCGGTTAAGTCACAGATGATGTAAATTTGATGTTTTTGAAATTGAAATTTTAATTTCAATTGATTTTGAAATCGGAAATTTGGGTTTAAAGTAAAAAGCTTTTGAAATGGAATTTCAAAGATAAAAGTTATTTTGAATAACTTAATCGAGTTTTGAAAATTTAAATAATTTGATTTAAATTTGAATTCAAGTTTGAAATTGAATCCTATGATTTGGAACTAGGGATTAAAGATATTATAAATGTGTTTTCTATGAATTTGAACCATTTTAAAATATTGGTTTAAGAATTTGAATTTAACCCAAGAACCTTAACTTGTGTGAATGAATCAGATTTTCCGAAATAAAAACTGTTGTTTTAAAAGAATAAAAGCTTTCAGATAAGAAATGAAATTCCAGTTTAATTAAAGGAATTTCAATATTGAATTGAAAATGGTTTTCCAAGTTATGAATGAATTGTTTTGAAAAGCTATGATTTGAATCTGTTATCTTTAACAGATTTAAAATAATGATTGGTTTAAATCATTTGAAATGGGATTGTTTTGAAAGCTATAAGTTAAATCTTTGATTTGAAGATTTAACGAGTTAATCGAATTGAAAGGGAAATTAATTTGGAAAATCTGTGAATGAATCTTTTGTTTAAAAGATTAAAGTGTGGAAACTATTTAAACCGTAAAGAATGAATCTTTTTGTTTAAAGATTTGAAAATGGTAATTTGTTAAACCATTTGAAAAGAAAGATTTTGGGTAATAAGTTGTGACTTAATTGAAATCCCATATCCATATGTTTTAAATATTTCGCTCACTATTCGGTTTAGCCGGGAGAGGACCTTTGGGTTGTATAACCCATTCCGAATATGTGATACGTCGTTATGGATCGCATTTGCTATATTACAGCATGATAGGGGGTTCTCGCTTCGCGGTTTGGTGGTGAACGGGAGACTCTTACCCCTACATGTCCCTGAGAGGGATGGGTTGGTTAGGCAGATGCCGTGACAGTCGAGAGGCTGGCCGTAAAAGTAAATTCGAGGTGCCAATGTAAGCCACGGTGGGACTGGGATGGTTGCAAAGCCTACCGGTGGCCGCTGTCTTTGGACCTTTACATGTGGTATCAGAGCTAAGGTTGAACTTTAGCTCAGGAGTATAACACGTTAAGTAGCTCATTAGAGATAGAGTGAAGTAAACTCTAGAATGGGTAATCCTCAGATATCCGTTCGAATGTCTCAGTAAATTCTCTTGCTATCCACTGATAGTGAGTATGAGTGAAAGAAGAGGATGAGATAGGGGACAGAGGAAATACGACTAGAAATGGTCAATATCCTGTAACAACAAGGAAACAATCTTTTCTCTATCAATCTCTTTTGTTCAGCATTTTTTCTCAATTCTTCGATAATTTCTGGTAGATCCAGAAAGAGATTCGATATATTAAAATGGGACATAAACTCCAGATGAGCCAAAATTGTTTGTTTGGGTGTATTGGTTGCTTTGTTGCTATGGTTGATAGGTATAATTTAGTTTCTAAACTAAAATTTTTGAAATTGTATCGATATATCTATCTATTCTTTGGGACCCAATATATTCTACGAATGGTTAGTTATTCCTTCGAACCAACCGATGCCATTGCATATTTCGTAGATCTGGGTAACCCGAGTATTTTGTTGATTGTTAAACAGATTCGTTCTCGTATCTGATTTTGATATTCTGATTTGGTAAGCCAAATGCAGAATCAATGTTCAGTTTGATTAAATGAAACATTCTTCATCTGTCTTTGTTTTCGTGGCTGTGAATTTCGAGGACGAAATTCTTTTAAGGGGGGAAGTCTGTAACGACCCCGAATTTTATAAATATTTAAAATGATAATTTATTAATTTTTGAATTAAAATTGTAAAATAAATTGATAAAGTGTTGCGAGTTTCCCCGATATCCAAGTATATTTGTATAAATTGTTTAAAAATTTAAATTCTTGTATATATGTGAATATATGTGTATTGAGCATATGTGAGTAAATTTGAAATAATATATATATATATATATATATATATATGTATATTTGATTTGAATTTAAATCTTTATATAAATGGTTTAGAAATGAAAATATATCCGATAGATAGACAGTTATATATACATTCAAAACAAAGAAATAGAAATGTATACAAGACAAGAAGTAAAGTAAAAACAAAAATATCTATATACAAACAAGTCTAAGTGCATACAAGAAATATATATGTGGATAAAGATTGTAAAGGAAGCCACCACTATCTCACATTTTGTATAGCCGAAGTCAACAAGTGTATATTCAAACATGAAGTAAACAAATGTCTTTATAAAATAAGATAAGTAGAAACATAAAGTACATAATGTAAAAATATAATATGAAACATAAAGGACTCTAGCAATTAATGCTATATCTTCTCAGCCGAGATCTTGTTGATAAAACAAAGAAAAAATTTATATCTCTGCTTTGTATTGTACCAAACGAAAATATATCAGCCTACAAACAAGAAATATCACTGGCTATAGTACAAGGAGATATAATCACTTGTACAACCATCTCAGCTTAAACAAAATAACATCATCCTCCTGTAAACTTCTTTTTCTCATATATCAATTTTCATCAGTTCGTTCCATTTCAAAGCTGAGAGAAACTAAAGTGAACATTATCTTAAAAACATCAACAAACCATAATACAACTCAATTAAATAAGAGAGTCAAGCTAGAAGATTTCAACTTGCAAAAAAAAAAATTCCAGTCTGTTCAACATAAATGGAAGCTCTGTTTATTCTTCCTGGAAATCAATGTGAGTAACTTCACATTTTAAAATGTTAACTACCTGTTGCATATGGATTACTAGAAATGAATATGCTTTGAATGTTTAAATTGTGATGAATCTTCCATAGATGTACAGATATCTATAAGTATGCATTGTTGTGTATCTGTTTTTCTCTGTTCTCATTTTTCCTAGTTCAGATTTACAAATCAAACTCCATCTCCTAATCTAATAACTATTAGAACTTAAAATTTGAACAAAGGTTGCTTGTATCATCATAAACTTTAGTTTAAAATTTGTTTTAAGAAAAACGAATGTGAGTTGTCACTGGGAAGGCTCAAACTAAAGATCATCTTCATATTTGTTAATTTTCGAATTACTTGATTTACAAATTCGTTAATATAAATGGAATTCGCACGCGAAAATATGATTTTTAGAAAGAGATTCGTGATTTTTAGTGGAAGGAGTGGGGTGCAGTTCGAAGTTGAACGGAAAGTGGTTTTTGGGGTATTTCCGGCGATCGCGATGATGGGAGAGGTCAGGGCTTGGTCTGGAGGTGGAGGAGCCTATAGTGGTGATGGAAAAAATAGGTGGAGGTACCATCGGTGACGGTGGTGAAGGCGGTGGGCATTTTAAATTTCTAAACCTAGTTTTAACATGGTACGGTATTTGGTCTCGTTCGTCGTCGAGAAGCGATCGAGTGCTTCGGGGTTTGGAGCGATGGAAGATGGGGTACAGACGAGGTGGCGGCCGGAGTTGTACGAACTCCGATGTTTGAGGCATCGAGAACCAGGCGATGACAGGTTTGGGTTTGGGGAGGATTCCGTTTGTTCCAGGTTTTGATTTATACTCGAATTCGAGTTCGAGTCGAATCGGAGGGGTTTGGTTAGTTGTTGTCAGATCGGAGGATGATAGTCGATCAGTTGATGACGTCGGCGATGACCGGAGTTGGCCTGAGGGGCTGTGCACGTGCACGTACGTTTGCGTGGAGGCTGTTTTTTTTTAGTGATGCAGTTAGGACCCAGGAAGAACTCGAGTATCTCGAGAGTTTGCTCGAAGTAGAGACAAGAAAACTCGAAGTCGTTTAATGGCTATAGGTCGAATATGCTAAGTGTTTGCGTGGAAATGCTCTCGGGGAAACTCGAGTAAATCGCGTGTAAGACTTGAAGCAGAGGCGCGAAAACTCGGAGCAGGCTGTCTGGTCTCGAGGCAGAAGAATGGTTCCAGTTTTTAAATAAATTTGATTTTCCAGGTTAAATTCGAGTTCAAAAAAATTTAACAAGTTTTTAATAGTAGTTTAAAATCAAATGGTGGGTGGATTCAAGAGATATTAGAATTCGAAACTGAAATTTTAAATTTATTTTAATTCTAAATGTTTGAAACAATATATAGTTTAAATAATCAGTTTTAAAAAGAGTAGTTTTTGTTTAAAAAAAAAATGTTAAAGGAAATTTTATAACTTTAAGTTTATCAAGTTAATAATTATTTTATTTTATAAATTTAATTAAGAATTAAGAGGAAATTAAATATAAGTAATATATTTAATTTATTAAGAATTAAAGGTTAATTAAGTGTTTAATTTCAAGAATAATTAATTGACTAATTAACTAATGATAATGATTGAATGATAAATAATTAAGTTTATAAATTAATAATTAAGAGATAATTGATCTAAAATTTAAGGTAATTAAGTAAAGATGATAAATTTATTAAAGGTGATTAATTAATGATAATTACTTAATAAAAGTAATCAAATAGGGATAATTACTTGTTATGATCAATTAAGGGAAATTAATCAAATGGGGAGTTATTAAATGAGATTTGTTAAGATTAATTTATTTTTTTATTAATTAAATAAGAAATTTGAGGTTTAAATTAATTTAATAATTAGAGATTAATTAATGGGTAATTACTGGTTATAATTAATTGATGAATTATAACAGAAGATTAATCAATGATTTAAGAATTATTAATCCAAATGTTTTATAATTAATTAATGATTAATTAACCAAGATTTGTAGTATTCATAAGTAATAAATCTGATTTGAATTAATCAAACAATTAACTGACCTTACTTATGAATGTTTGGATTCTATTGGATGACTTGATTGTTTGATATTTTCCGATATATGATGCTTTGTGATACACCCTGACTTGTATTGTGATCTGTGATAAATTATCTGTGATGTAATCTATTATCTGTGATATATATATCTGTGATCTATACGATAAGCGATATAGTTTATATCGTTTATCAACTATATTCCGTATTCTGATATGTGATGATTCATTGAGTTGCACTATTGTGTGAAACCCTTGGACGACACCTTTACAAACACAAATATGGATTTCACGTGGAAATCGGTTAAGTCACAGATGATGTAAATTTGATGTTTTTGAAATTGAAATTTTAATTTCAATTGATTTTGAAATCGGAAATTTGGGTTTAAAGTAAAAAGCTTTTGAAATGGAATTTCAAAGATAAAAGTTATTTTGAATAACTTAATCGAGTTTTGAAAATTTAAATAATTTGATTTAAATTTGAATTCAAGTTTGAAATTGAATCCTATGATTTGGAACTAGGGATTAAAGATATTATAAATGTGTTTTCTATGAATTTGAACCATTTTAAAATATTGGTTTAAGAATTTGAATTTAACCCAAGAACCTTAACTTGTGTGAATGAATCAGATTTTCCGAAATAAAAACTGTTGTTTTAAAAGAATAAAAGCTTTCAGATAAGAAATGAAATTCCAGTTTAATTAAAGGAATTTCAATATTGAATTGAAAATGGTTTTCCAAGTTATGAATGAATTGTTTTGAAAAGCTATGATTTGAATCTGTTATCTTTAACAGATTTAAAATAATGATTGGTTTAAATCATTTGAAA
Source organism: Allium fistulosum (assembly GCA_030737815.1). Lineage (NCBI taxonomy): Eukaryota > Viridiplantae > Streptophyta > Magnoliopsida > Asparagales > Amaryllidaceae > Allium > Allium fistulosum. The sequence continues at coordinate 393,928,401 of CM060901.1, forward strand.
TGGGATTGTTTTGAAAGCTATAAGTTAAATCTTTGATTTGAAGATTTAACGAGTTAATCGAATTGAAAGGGAAATTAATTTGGAAAATCTGTGAATGAATCTTTTGTTTAAAAGATTAAAGTGTGGAAACTATTTAAACCGTAAAGAATGAATCTTTTTGTTTAAAGATTTGAAAATGGTAATTTGTTAAACCATTTGAAAAGAAAGATTTTGGGTAATAAGTTGTGACTTAATTGAAATCCCATATCCATATGTTTTAAATATTTCGCTCACTATTCGGTTTAGCCGGGAGAGGACCTTTGGGTCGTATAACCCATTCCGAATATGTGATACGTCGTTATGGATAGCATTTGAAGACCGGTGTTGAAGACCGGATATTTTTGAAAACGGAAGGATTACCGTCGAGTTACTCTGCATCGGCTGATCCCCGATATAGAGGTTTTATCATCCTTAGTGACGGGAAGTCCGGACGTGATTGGAAATTATCCGGATTTGCAAGGGCTTCGTGAGAAGTGCCTTCGGTTCTGTTCGAACCCGGAACAGACTTGTATGGATTGTGTGTCTGACATTACACTTTGAGATATAAAGCCGATTTCTTTCAAATACATTTCTGTTGGTGGCGGAGAATTTATTCTCTTAGCTTAACACCCTTCTCTGAGACGTACGAGCTCAGAGGTTATGTAGTTGAAATTTATCAGCGATATAATCCCAATTTGGTAATGTGGCATGCTGAGTGCTGCTGTGAAATGATCAGTGTTTGATCATTTGCGATATGATCATTTGTTTGATCTTATATCTTTGTGATCATAGGTTGATCATTTGTTTGACCCGAAGCATGGCTTTGTGACAAAGCGTAGCTTTGTGGACGAGACTTCGTCAAGACCTCACAACCCGGAAATGGTCGAAACAGGATCGTTGTGGCAAGGTTATGAGGGTCGCGCCCTTTAGGGTATGTCATTTCCTTCTGGAAAAGGGTGGTATCATGGTATGGAGCCCAGATACTTACTCATGTGGATACACTTTCTTTATGATGTGTGATGTTGGATATCGAGCGCTCGGATAAAGGTCCCAAAGGACCGGGTGATGACATATTCGTGAGTTACCTGTTACAGGGGTAACCCGGCCTTGTTTGGCAGAGAGCAGTTTGTCTCTCGGGACGTCCCGCCAGAGGCGATCCCATGCGGTGGAATAGGAAGTTCCTTAGCCTGACCATTTGTTGGAAATCCATTTCTCCAATACGGAACTTGTACGGTTTTAGTTGTAGAACCTGCCATTTACGTACGGTGGTCACCACTGTTTAGATGGTAGCTATAGTAGGCATACGATACTGGTCGTATGTTGGCTAAGATTAATATTATACTTTCAAATTGTTTTACACTATGCACTAAAAATAATAATCCAATGATTTGCGTAGTAAGCATGTTTGACTATCATAAGAAGAAATCTCCTCCAATTCTGCGTTTGCATTGTGTGTGTGGCGGGAGGTCTTATGGTAGTTTCATTTTCCAAAAGCATTGCGGATTTCAATGTTTTAAATCCTTTTGTTGTTGTTTAAAGATAAACTGTTTTTGTTGCTCACACCAGTCCCATGACTGATCCGGAGTTTATTGTTCCCTTCCTAAACTCTGGGTGCCCACAATTTTCCACGGGCAGTCTAGAGTTGGGTTTCTTTTCAGATATTCAGGTTTAGTAGATTATCTGGAGCTAGTTCATTCATCGGAGTTGCTTATCTTGGAGTTGTGGATTCATTCTTGTCTGAAGATCATTTTGGAGTTATCATTTCTATTGATATTGTTCCGCTGCTGTTGTTATCTTTTCTTTTTCGCTGCTATTTGTTGTATCATATCTCTGATGTATATTGATATTCATTGTATCACTCTATTGTATCAGATATTATATATCAATGTATTATTCTTTTATTTCCGCTGTGTTATTTACTTAATTGTGTTATAGCTCCGGCGAATCGGATTTGAACGGTCGAATCTGCGGCATTCTAGTACAATGTGAAGTACGGATGTTGATTTTCGAGAGGGCAAAATTCGAGTCGTCACATTAGCCATATGATATTGAGGTTATTAGCTAATTTTAATTTTTGAAATATTAATTTTTATTAGGCGAATAGATGAATTTTCTGATATTTAAAATATCTGAATATATAAACTGATAAAAACCATATTAAATTTTGAATTATAAAATTCTGGATATGATAAATTTTATAGAAATATGTATATAAACTCCACCATTTAAATTTAAGATAGAATATCCATATATTTGTATATATAAATATATTCAAGCTTTATGATGCTTAAAAATATATATGTAAGTATATATGTATATATATATACGTATATATGGCCATATTAAGTAATGTATATGAAGATATGTATAAATGTGTATATGATAAATAATTTTTGATTTATGATATATATATATATATATATATATATATATTGGAGTCTTTGATTTAAAAGTTTAAAAATCTAATTTCTAAAAATATTTAAATAAACTTCATTTTTAAAAATAGGATTATATATATATATGTATGTATGTATGTATATACATAACTTTTGATATAATATAAAAATAAAATATTAATATTAGAAATGAATTCTTGTAAGTGGCTATATATGAGTGTATGTTATAGTGTTTATGTAAAGAAGTACAAAACTTTATCATGTTATGTATACATGTTAGTAAACAAAAAACATGTGCTTATGGTCTAAGTTATAGGAAATCTATATATATATATATATATGATGTATGTTTGCACACAAGGGAACATTTTGATGCAATAGATCAACTCAGGCCATAAAAGATCAAATTAGCTTATATAAATCAAATCAAGTCTCTAATCAAATCAAAGATGACAAATAAAAAGAAAAAAGAAAAAATAGAAGAAAAAAAAGAGTGAAGACCTGTACATATATACATGCCTCTCCTCTCCATATTTATATATACATGCCGAGCCTGTTTATGTTCATAAGAGTGCTGTCATTAAATAGATAAGCCAAGAGTGCTGCCATTAAATCAAACATAAGAAGGTCAAAGACATAAATAAGCCAAGAGATTCAAAAAAAAAGAGCTTGAAGCTAGAACAAAAGAGAAGCAGTGTTCATCTTTTGTTAAAGTGAGTAAAATTAAACCTTTACTTACTGGAAAAATTTGTATGCATTTATATGTTTGTGAATTTGGATAAAATCTTGTGTTTGTCAAGTATCCTTGTGCTAAAAAGTGTTAGGCCTTATATAAAATATGTGTGTTTAGTCATATTGTATACTCTATAATTCAAGAGACATGAACAATACCTCTGTTCTTTTGAAAAGTTAATATCTTACAACTTTAAAATTCATTTTCTCCCTATCTAGTTGGTTTTAGATTATGTTTCCAAAAAGAAAAGCGATTGTTTTTTAATGTAGATTATTCTAAAATTTGTTTCATTAAGTATATTGAAGCACAGTGGAAGAAAAGTTCAATTTACAGTAACCAACTTATAATTGACCAAAAATTTAATGTCACAATTAAATCCTTTGATCATATGAAAGTGTTTGTCTTCGAAAGTGAGGATTTTTAAAAGTGGTTTGGTTGTTTTTAGTCATGTATCGACTGAGATAAAGGGTGTTGACCAAATTTTGGGGTTCGGTGAGATTCCGACGGCCGAGGCGACGTGGTGGCTTGACGTTGGTGGCGGAGATGGCTCTGGTAGCGGCGCTTACGAGAAAAATGGTGTCGTGATATTTAGATGACCGTGGAAGCTAAACGAGGTCAGAGTAGGGTTTAAGTACGTGTTTGTGGGTGGTTCGATCTCGAGCTAATGGCGACGTCGAAGGGCACATGGGGAAGTGCGGTATAGGGGGAAAAGGAGGAGATGGTCGTGGCGAACGTTTTGATGAGGTTTGGTGATGATCGGTCGGGTGTGGTGCCGGAACGAGGTGGATATGTGGTGGTGGTTTTATTTGCAGCGATGGGTCAGAGGGTCGATTTGTCAAATAGGATTTGTTCGTGATTTCTGTGCGCGTGGTAGTGATGAGGGGGACGTGAGTAATGTGTTAGGACGGTCGGCGGTGAACTATGTGGGCCGGAGTTGGTGTACAAGTGCATGGCGACGTGCACACTTGTTCGTGCAAAGGAAAGCACAGGGGAGTGGAAGAACTGGGAAGAAGAAGTACTAGAGAGGGAAAGAAATTATTGGGCCAGGTTTGCATTTGTATGGGCCGAGTATTTTTTTTTAATTAAGAAAATTAACATTTATTTTTAAGTTAAAAATCTTTAAATTTAAAACATTGTTTTATCAATTCATTTAAAACCCACTCAACGTGAAAGTTTTTGCATTTTATCATATCACTTAGTTTTATAATCTAAATTATTTTTTTAATTTGCGGTAATGTAAAAATTAGGTTATTTATAATAACTTAAGAAAATAAATAATTAAAGTCTTAATTGATTTAATCTTATTTTAATTAGTAAAATGGTTATTAAATGGATTGTTTTAACTAATAATAAATCGTTTTAAAATTTGTTTAATTCATAAGTAATTTGGATTAAAAATATAAATGGATTCAGTTAATTAAAGTTAATTAAATTTTGATTTGTGAACTGTTTAATATTAATTATAAATCGTTAAATTAGTTAATGATCTATGCTTTGGCTCATTTCTCTTGGATATTTATTGTTCTTGTATGTGCTATTAAATAGCCAAACGAACTACAGTAAATAGAATAAATTGTTGACACGTTTTTACTTGAAAGTAAATCAACTCGTACTGACCACTATTTCAATTTCTAAAAAATGTAATGATTACAAGGAAGTAAATCTCGATAAACTGGTCATGATAAAGTAAACATAGGGAATGAATTTCCAAATGTGATTGTGAATACCCTTATTGTGAAGTTGTTTATTTAACGACTTGGCCTATAAAATTTATTGCTTGGATTCGATGAGACCGGGATCGGATATCTGCATTATCCAGAACCACTTTGATCCCATAACCACCACGAACCTTTACGGTTTGATTATAGAGCCCGGTATGCTGGAATTTAATTAATTTAACTAATTCGACCATTTTCAATAAGTATGGTACTTGGACACTAGTATAATATCACCAGATTTTCTATAAAAGTGTTTTGACTATCGTAAGATAAAAACCCGTCGTGTATATGTGATGCGGTCTTACGAGTTACCTTGGTTTTTCGAAGGATTTTGATAACTTAAGTATTTCAAATTAAGTGGGTTTTACCCACGCTGGTTTCCAGCCTAACTCGGGTGTTACTTTATTGTAATGCTCGGGTCCGACCAAGTACTACAGAAATTCAGCTTAGGATGCTTTGGAGCTCAGGAGACGAGCTGGATGGCAGAGACGTATTACGCGTATTTTGATTATATTGCGCTGTGTATTGTAGGCTGTGTATTCAGCATTTTGAGGACAAGTTATTATTACTGTCCAGATTTATAGGTTGATGGTTGTACTTTGATAATTTGTATGTATATTAATAGTTATAGTTTTTTTCTTTTAAATAAAAACTGTTATTGTATATTATATTTTGTTCCGCTGTGATTGTGAGATTCTGTGTTGTTGTTTCTGTTTTTTCTTCTATCTCTTTCTTCTTAACCCTAACAACCTGCTATTTTCGGCACTCGTTTGCTCGGCACTCTATACAATGAACGTATTAGTGTTGATTTTCAGGGTCGAAAATCTCACGGTCGTTACACATTTTATCAAAGTTGAAGGTTAAGCTAGAACCTTGGCTCTGGTGGGGATTACTCATTAGAGATATGGTCAGTAGCATCCTAGAATAAGTTGAGTGTATTATATATGAGAGCGTACTTGTTATTTTCTTATATAATTATTTTAAAGGATAAATGATTTTATATAAGGCTATATTTTGATATAAAAAGAAATAATTTTTCTGAATTATTATAGTATATTGAGGAGATTGGTTGTTATTATTATAATCAAATAAGATTATAAAATCTAAGTGGTTATATATATATAACCAAATAGAAATTAGATAAGAATGAATTATACAAATAAGTTAAGCTGAAAATAAAATTCAAACCAGAATTTAAATCCCGGAAATTTCGGAAGAGTTTTTCAAAGTGTTTTGAAATGAAATAATTTTACCCTGATTATATTTTTATATATATATAAATATTTTTTTTATAAAATTAGTATGGAATATATGGTATGTTTGGTATCTAGGTATGGTAATATCGATTATTATCATAAATTAGTTGTTGGGTGTGACGACCGCCCATGACCCCTGCACCGAACCTAGAGATAGTGCGCTATAAAGTGTGCCAAGCGACCATGGACGATTGCCAGGGTAAATTTAAACAACAGAATCTATCGTATTACTCACAGCGCATGGACAAAATACAATAGAATATATATATATATATAGTGAAGCTTAACAGAATAGAATCTCATCAATAAAACTTCATAATAGTTGGATACAAACATCTGAACAGTCAATACATCAAGCCTCACTACATAACACTCAGAGAATATACAAGCAGCGGAACATCCAGTACATATAGTAAAAATATAATATGCAATCCTCCAGCTCGTCTTCGTCATCAGCATTGTGGAAAGCAAGAACAGCACCTGTCACCTGCTACCTAGTCTGCCCGTCCCAAAATGGACGAACAGCCCAAGGCAATAAGAGATAAAACATAAAGCCTTGAGTCAGACAATAGTCTTAGTGAGCGGTAAATTAACTAACAACATACCAAAAGAGCATAAAGGAAAAAGGAATAGGAATACAACCCTCCCACTCCACCTCTTTCTACAGTGATAGCCCCTAGACACACACTAAGTAGAAGCAAACATAGCAAAGCATACAATTTAAAGTAAAGCAATTATCACTCGAGTCAAGGGCGATGTTTTCCAAGTACAAACCCCCAAGGCCTAAACCAAGATCGGATAAGCCCCCAGAAAATACCGCTCTTGAGACCGAATGACGATACAACCAAACATCCATGACTCTGGCTATCACTGTTATCATTGCTTCAATATCATCGTTAATTGAATGACCGGCTCTTTATTTCATCCGTCCGTCAAGGGCTAATGGAAACCCCGGTTCTAGACATAACTCTGCACGTCATCGTGACCCGTGCCTAGGACTATCGAATCGGCCCAGAGTACTTGACTACCAATCAGTAGCCTTCAGGGACTATCGAATCTGCCCAACGTACTCTTGCTTTGAGCATGCTAGAACCTTCAACAACGATGAGATCTCAGCCTTCTAGTCATCCTCCTCGACGAATATTTCCATACTAGCTCAAGCGCCTCTCGAGCAAACCATTATCCTCAAACTCGAACCATTTCACAGAGTTATCAATCTGCTTGGAATGATCCCGTCTAGATTAGACCAAGGCTATCTCATCTCATACTTCGCCTCATCATCATCATAACAAAGCTTCATCTCAACATCATCATCAAATCTATCCATATGAGCTTCATCATCCGCTACATATGCCACAAGCAGCTTTTCCAATTCAAGAGCCTTTCCCTTAGCTTTCGAATCATCTTCGACCATCTTGTCTAAATCAAATCATCAATCATCTAATTTATAGCAATCAATCAAATCAAACATTAATCCAAGTAAACAAGCATTCAAATATGATCTAAATAAACAATTATAAAAATAATGGCAATTTCATAATTAAAGAGTCAAAAGTCTAACAAGCATGAAAACATGAGCAATATCCCTATAATCTTGATGAATGAACTTGCATAGGTTAACATGTAGTAAAATGGATGCCAAATCATTATGAACAATGGATCTATATGGATCTATACTTAAGGTTAAGAAAATGCATGGAAATCACTATTTTACACCGAATCAAGCCAACGATCCGATATACTCCTTTGGATCCATGTGAGAGATAATCACCACTCACCAAATCACCTAAACAACTCAAAAGCAACACACTTCAGATCTGGACAGCGAAGGATCTAACTCGATCTATCACAAATCCGCTTCAAACGATGAAATCTCTCTTCGAAGAATGTAGATCTTCAATCTAAGCTCTTCGATCTTCGATTTGATCTTCGATTTGGATGGAAGGAAGCACAAGATTAGAGTGGAGAAAAGAAGTGAAGAAGTGTAGAAGTCGAGCTCTCAAAATGGCAGCACTTCGTCGCTTCGAAATCCGGATCCCAAAAATGGAGAAAAACCCTCCTATTAATAAGCTGAAATCACTTTAGGTCGCTCACTCGGAGTTAGGTCGTCCACGACCTAAAAACCATACGACCTAAAACCTTTCGACCTAAAACCCTACGACCTAACAGATCCACCAGTCTACGACTTAACGACTCAACACGATAAGTCTTCACGCGACCTAACAGCTTACGACCTAAGACAATGCGCATCCATGCGACCTAACAGATCCAACGACCTACGCGCATCCGCGACCTACGACCTAACGAGGATGCAGCCTAGCGACCTAACACAGACCGCTTCTACGACCTAACACTCCTACGACCTAACACAGACACGCTTTCTCGCGACCTAACAATGCCACGACCTAACGACCTAACAAACCTACGACTTAACACACACACGCGACCTAACACTTAGCTAGGATACGACCTAACTCCTTAGGTCGTCTAACGACCTAACCATGCTAACTCGCTCACCACTAGGTCGCTCACCACTGTAGGTTACTAACCCTTAGGTCGCTAACTCCTATAGGTCGCTAACTCTCTTAGGTCGCTCCAATCTCCTAGGTCGCTCACTCGACCTAACCTACCCCACGACCTAAGCCAGCACACGACCTATCTTCTATACGACCTAACTATTACACGACCTAACTTCTTAGGTCGTTCCAATCCTTAGGTCGCTCCACTTCACTAAGTCGTCTACCCCTTAACTCGCCAACTTCCTTAGGTCGCTCCAAGCTTTCATACGACCTAGGACTTAGACTCTGGACGACTTATCAACAATGCGACCAAATGTCAACTGTTTTACGACGTTTATATCCGTAAAAATACGGGTCGTTACATTGGGTATTAGTAAAGGATGTTTATTATGAAATAAACAATGATAAAACATTGTGAAATGTTTAAAGGAAGTGGAATTATATAAGCATAATTTATAAATGTGACTTATAAATTAAAATGAACTTAAATTGAGAAGTTTTGAATCTATGACCCGGAAATTTTGAAATGTGTTTCAAAGTGTTTAAGGAAATAATAAGTAATATTATTTAGAATATTTTTGATATGGGAAATTTTGTTTTGAAAACAAGAGTTGTTTTGAAAAATTCCGAATGAATTTGTATCGGGTAGAAAACCAAGGTGGGCTAAAAAATTAAAAGTGTGATTTGGTATATAAATGGGATGTATGTGTGTATGTATATGTGATTTCAAAGGTGATTTGAAATAAATACCGGGTGTTGAATTCTGGGATTCCCATTGAAGTGAGAAGTAGAACCAAAGGAAAAATAAGTTTTTGAACTTATAAGTGGAAAATGATGTTAATAAGAAAAGAAGTGTGGAAATTTAAATTTGGAAGGTAAAAATTTAAATTGAGTAAATTTAAAGGGGTTGAACGAATTTGGAATTAACTCAGGCCAAGTTAAATAAGTTTTGAACTTATAACATGAAATTGGAAATTTCAAGGTGAAATTAAAGTTTAACTTGTGGAAGTTAAATAAATTAAATTGTAAAAGAAAAGGTATAGATTTGATAAGAGATGCAAAAGAAGTTATGTATGTATGAATGATTTCAAAACAATTTTTGAAATAAAATGGATTTCGAATTCCGAAAATTTGTAATGGATGCTATTGATTGAAGTTTTAGATGATTTGAATGTTTATTTATTTTGATATATTCTGCTATCATCCTGTATATTATTTACAGTATATAAAAATGTAAATCGTATTATTTATAATAAATCAAGAAAAAGGTTGAAATGATATATACCTATGACATTTATTTTGGATTGAAATGATATATATCCATCCCTGAAATTAAATTGAAATAATGGATTCACTTGGCCATATGATAGAAAATTGTATACGGACATCGGATTGGTTAAATTAAAGGATTTTGATTTTAAGAAATAAAATCGAATTTATGGAAATGGAATCATTTTTACACTTGAGTTTGAAATGTTAAAAATGAGCTTGTCAACCGAAATTGTTTAAAGAATCGGGTTGAAATTTTGAAGTTATAATTGAGAAATCACTTGAATTCCGAAAATTGATTTGTTTTTAAAAAGATTTGAACTCTTACTCGAACCTTAAAATAAGTTCAAGTAAAAGTAATCTAAATGGATATTTCGACATTTGGGCTCGGGATTGAATTATTTTTAAAGATTTGGATTTTTAAATTGAATATTGAAGGTTTATTTGATTTAAGTGATTTAAATCGATATTTTGAAAATCGAACTCAAATTGATATAAATCAAAATGCTCTAAAATTGAGAATTGAATTGAAATTAATTTAAATTGGAATTGAATTGAATTAATTTGGAATCGAAAATGAAATTGATTTGAATTAAAATTGGAATCGAAGTTAATTCGAATTGAAATTGGAATTGAATTGATTTAAATGGAAATGGAAATTGATTTGAATTAGAAGATTGGGAATCGAATTAGTTTGACTTTGAAACTATTTTCAAATAAATTATTTTAATATAAACTATTTAAAATCTATCTTCTTAAATATTCAAATTATTTTGTTTTTTCCAAGCTATTTTACTATACAAACCATTTTTAAAACACTAACTATCTTATATTAACTATTTAACTATTTTAAAACTATTCAAGCTATTTTCTAAATTCAAACTGGTCGGAGTGGAGATTGTTTATATTTAAATTATGGATTAAATATAAATTGGGTTAAATTGAAGTTATAACCCAAATGGAAATTCGAAGCAATTCTGAATTGGAACCGAAATCGGGATATTAAGGCAAAAATGATTTTGAAGTGAAATAGTATATTTTGAGTAAATATGATAATTTTTTAATAGTTACTATAACTGAAATTTACTTTATAAGAAGTAAGAAATGTTAGATATATATTCAAACTCCCCTTGATGAATTTATAACCAGAAGGAAATGATCTTTGAAAGATATTTGAAATACTAAATGGAGTTTATATAAGTATGAAGTGGACTTAGAAATTATTGATCTGAAAGTTATTCGAGTTGGAAAGAATAATCTTATATGTATATGAGAATGAAACTGAAATAGTTTTGGAACCTATTGATTTTTAAAGACATTTGATTTTGGTAAATAGTCGGCTTTGGAAATTGGGTAAACCGAATTTGAAAACTATTGATTTAGAAATATCGATTTTATATAGATAAAATTTATATGGGATACATATGAAATGTATGGTTTGAAAGGTACTATGTATATAGTATGATGTTTGAAACTAAATGTATGGAAAGGCACCCCCATGAAAGTCGAAACTTAGAGTAGGAGATCCATTGGGTGGTTCTACCTAGGAATCCACAGGGTGGGTTCAATGAGAATTGGGATCCTAGAGGACGTCCGGACAAAACTCATGAGTTCCTAGTGATCATTTGTTTGTATAGCTTAAATCGAGGGGTATTATACCTACAGTTACGTTAGTTTTTGCTGTGATAACAACGTAACCTTTATGTAACTGCGATCTATCGTGGTTCCATAGCGTAATTCGGGAGGCAGCGATTGCTTACAATCTACGTTTGATTTCGCTATGATAGCGACGTAACATCGGTAGATTGCGATCTATGTGGTTTGGTTCCATAGCGTAATTCGGGAGGCAGCGATTTCCTACAATCTACGTTTGATTTCGCTGTGATAGCGACGTAACATCGGTAGATTGCGATCTATGTGGTTTGGTTCCATAGCGTAATTCGGGAGGCAGTGATTGCCTACAATCTACATTTGATTTCGTTGTGATAGTGACGTAACATCGGTAGATTGAGATCTATGTGGTTTGGTTCCATAGCGTAATTTAGGAGGCAGTGATTGCCTACAGTCTACGTTTAGTTTCACTGGGATAGTGATGCAACATTTGTGTAACTGCGATCTATGTGGTTTAGTTTTGTTTAATAGCGTAATTTGGGGGGCAGAGATTGCCTACATACTACTTACGGTTTTGATGTGATAGCAACATAACCTTTGTGTAGCTACGGACTATCGTGTTCCCATGGCATAAGTCAAGAGGTGCTGATGCCTACAGTTTACTTATGATTTCGTCGGGATAGCGATGCAATCATCGTGTTAACTGCGATCCATGGTGGTAAAGAAGGAAAAGAGGGTGATACTTTCCATATCATTTTTGAAAAGGTTTTTCAAGTATTTTCACTGAGTGTTGAAACGGGTCTACTAAGTACTTAGAGATTTTCAGTCCTACACCTGATCATCGTATGACTAAATTTCTATAAGAATAAGGATGGACTTGTTAAGACATCGAGTTATAAAAGATGTTTTAATATAAAACTAGCTTGGTAATACTATATAATTTAAAGCATATGCATCTTTAAATTGTACAATAAAAGAGTAAGAGGTTTAAAATGTTTAAAGAATGATTGATTAAATAATATACATCAAAATTCTAGTTTTTGTTTCGTTCCTTTTCGAGAATGAAAAGTTCTAAAGGGGGAGGAATGTAACGACCCGGATTTTTAGCCATCTGATGTTGGGGTTATTAGCTAATTTTAATTTTTGAAATATTAATTTTTATTAGGCGAATAGATGAATTTTCTGATATTTAAAATATTTGAATATATAAACAGATAAAAACCATATTAAATATTGAATTATAAATTTCTGGATATGATAAATTTTATAGAAATATGTATATAAACTCCACCATTTAAATTTAAGATCGAATATCCATATTTTTGTATATATAAATATATACAAGCTTTATGATGTTTAAAAGTATATATGTATATATATACGTATATATTTCCATATGAAGTAATGTATATGAAAATATGTATAAATGTGTATATGATAAATAATTTCTGATTTATGAAATATCTGTGTGTGTGTATATATACTGGAGTCTTTGATTTAAAAGTTTAAAAATCTAATTTCTGAAAATATTTATATAAACTAAAATTTTAAAAATAAGATATATATATATATATATGTATATGAATGTATATACATAACTTTTGATATAATATAAAAATAAAATATTAATATTAGAAATGAATTCTTGTAAGTGGCTATATATGTGTGTATGTTATAGTGTTTATGTAAAGAAGTACAAAACTTTAGCATGTTATATATACATGTTAGTAAACAAAAACATGTTCTTATGGTCTAAGTTATAGGAAATCTACACATACACACACACACACACACACACATATATATATATATATATATATATATATATGATGTATGTTTGCATATAAGGGAAGATTATGATGCTATAGATCAACTCAAGCCATAAAATATCAAATCATCTTATATAAATAAAATCAAGTCTCTAATAAAATCAAAGATGACAAATAAAAAGAAAAATGAAATAAAAAAAAATAAAAAAAGAGTGAAGACCTGTACATATATACAGGCCTCTCCTCTCCCTATTTATATATATAGGCCGAGCCTGTTTATGTTCATAAGAGTGCTGCCATTAAATCAAGAGTGCTGCCATTAAATCAAACATAAGAAGATCAAAGACATAAATAAGCCAAGAGATTCAAAAAAAAACAAAGAGCTTGAAGCTAGAACAAAAGAGAAGCAGTGTTCATCTTTTGTTACAGTGAGTAAAACTAAACCTTTACTTACTGGAAAAATTTAAATGCATTTATATGTTTGTGAATTTGGATAAAATCTTGTGTTTGTCAAGTATCCTTGTGCTAAAAAGTGTTATGCCTTATATAAAATATGTTTGTTTAGTCATATTGTATACTCTGTGATTTAAGAGACATGAACAATACCTCTGTTCTTTTGAAAAGTTAATATCTTACAACTTTAAAAATCATTTTCTCCCTATCTAGTTGGTTTTAGATTATGATTCCAAAAGGAAAATGGATTGTTTTTTAACGTAGATTATTCTAAAATTTGTTACATTAAGTATATTGAAGCACAGAGGAAGAAAAGTTCAATTTATAGTAACCAACTTATAATTGACCAAAAATTTAATGTCACGATTAAATCCTTTGATCATATGAAAGTGTTTGTCTTCGAAAGTGAGGATTTTTGAAAGTGGTTTGGTGGTTTTTAGTCATGTATCGAGTGAGGTAGAGGGGGTTGACCAAATTTTGGGTTTCAATGAAATTCCGGCGGCCGAGGCGATGTTGTGGCTTGGCGTTGGTGGTGGAGATGGCTCCGGTAGCGGCGCTCATGAGAAAAATGGTGCGGTGATTTTTAGACGACCATGGAAGCTAGACGAGGTCAGAGTAGGGTTTAAGTACGTGTTTGTGGGTGGTTCAATCTCGAGCTAATGGCTGTGTCGAGTGGCATAGGGGAAAGTGCGGTATGGGAAGAAAAAGGAGGAGAGGGTCGTGGCGCACGTTTTGGCGAGGTTTGGTGGTGATCGGCCGGGTATGGTGGCGCAACGAGGTGGATTGGTGGTGGTGGTTTTCTATGCAGCGATGGGTCAGAGGGTCGATTTGTCGAACAAGATTTGTTCGTGATTTCCGTGCAAGTGGTAGTGATGAGGGGGACGTGAGTGATGTGTTGGGACGTTCGGCGGTGAACTGTGTGGGCCGACGTTTGTGTACAAGTGCACGGCGACGTGCACACTTGTTTGTGTAAAGAAAAGCACAGGGGAGTGGAAGAACTGGGAAGAAGAAGTACTAGAGAGGGAAAGAAATGAATTGTGCCTGGTTTGCATATGTATGGGCCAAGTATTTTTTTTAATTAAGAAAATTAACATTTATTTTTAAGTTAAAAATATTTAAATTTAAAACATTGTTTTATCAATTCATTTAAAACCCACTCAATGTGAAAGTTTTTGCATTTGATCATATCACCTAGTTTTATAATCTAAATTATTTTGTTAATTTGCGTTAATGTAAAAATTAGGTTATTTATAATAACTTAAGAAAATAAATAATTAATGTCTTAATTGATTTAATCTTATTTTAATTAGTAAAATGGTTATTAAATGGATTGTTTTAACTAATAATAAATTGTTTTAAAATTCTTTAATTCATAAGTAATTTGGATTAAAAATATAAATGGATTCAGTTAATTAAGTTCTGATTTATGAACTGTTTAATATTAATTATAAATTGTTAAATTAGTTAATGATCTATGCTTTAGCTTATTTCTCTTGGATATTTATTGTTCTTGTCTGTGCTATTAAATAGCCAAACGAACAAAAGTAAATAGAATAAATTGTTGCTTGAAAGTAAATCGACCCGTACTGACCACCACTATTTCAATTTCTGAAAAATTTAATGATTACAAGTTAGTAAATCTCGATAAACTGGTCATGTAAAGTAAACATAGGGAATGAATTTCCAAATGTGATTATGAATACCCTGATTGTGTAGTTGTTTATTTAACGACTTGGCCTATAAAATTTATTGCTTGGATTCGATGAGACCGGGATCAGATATATGCATTATATAGAACCACTTCAATCCAATAACCACCACGAACCTTTACGGTTTGATTATAGAACCCAGTATGCTGGAATTTAATTAATTTAAAAAATTTGACCATTTTCAATAAGTATGGTTCTTGGACACTGGTATAATATCACCGGATTTTCTATAAAAGTGTTTTGGCTATCGTAAGATAAAAACCCGTCGTGTAATTGTGACGCGGTCTTACGAGTTACCTTGGTTTTTTGAAGGATTTTGATAACTTAAGTATTTCAAATTAAGTGGGTTTTACTCACGCTGGTTTCTAGCCTGACTCGGGTGTTACTTTATTGTAATGCTCGGGTCATACCGAGTTTTACAGAATTCAGGTTAGGATGCTTTGGAGCTTAGGAGACGAGTTGTGTAAAGCCCCACCTCTATACTCATACTAACCAAGGACACTACGGGGTAATGCCGTCGACTAGCATGAAGAATAAGGCTGTTGAGGAGCGACCATTTGTGTAATTACTTTATGCGAGTACCGATATGTCAGATAGTATGTCATGCATTTCATTTCAAGAGGGAATCTGACATATCAAATACAAACTCAAAGCTACTACACAGTGGCTATGTGACCTTCGGAAACAAATATAAAATAAGCATAACATAAACCAGTCATAGATATTCATATCACTAAGGCAGAAACAGATATGAATATAACACATAGAAGTAAACATCAAAGTAGTGGTCATACAAGATCCACTACATCACAAAAGAATAGATACAAGTGCTAGACAAAAGAATATGTATACATCAAGGAGTCTCTATCTCGAATGTATAAAAACAAAAACTACTAAGCTAAAGTAGTTAGCCAAAAGTCAGAAGCTAGTCCCTGCTAAGAAGTCAAGTGGAAGCACCTGAAACACCTCGGTCTGACCCGAGTATTATTTAATAAGAAAAATAATAAACGGATCAGTTTAGCTATAAATATCATACAATATGAGATAGGATAAGAGATATGACAAAAATATATGACAACAATAATGCCATACTGTGACAAGTATATATTTGATAACAAAGAAAATCATATAATATCTCCAATCTCCTCAAATATCCAAAAAGAATATCATATTCTTTAGCTTATTCACCAAACCACAAATATTGACAAAACATATCAATGCAAATCACAAAAATTGGTGAAACACAAATTCTAGAAATCGATAATTAGAAATACAGAAAACACAAAGGGGGAGGCCTATCACAAACGGGAGCATGAAAACTCACCAACACGTGCATCACAAACGGAACGCTATTCCCATGGGTCGCTAACCCGTAATGAGCCGAACATTGACGTACCTAAAAAGATACACCCCATGGACAGAAACTCGATTGACCCGAACATCGACGCACCTAGAAAGATACGCCCTATGCACAGACTCGTTGAGCCGATTACTCCACGAACGGTCAAAAGACCATGGGTCGCTACCCCACCAAATTGAGCCGAAGCTCTACAGAACGGGGTATAGTCCCCCACGCGGACAAAGAGATATTGCACATCGCAAGTCTAAATCACGAAATGATCATCATTGATCAATAAAAGTGTAAATTATACCTAGCTAGTAAATAAATGAGTTTAGCTTCATGTCCCATAACCACTGGATTAACTTAAATATTTACGAACAAATTGTAGATTTCCACTCGAAGATTGTCACAAGATTTCAATCGAACAAGTCCAAGAATTAACCGACGACGCAAGCGTTTCACACCACTTGTTTTGCTAAGCCGTTTAATTAGATTTCTCATACGAATAAGGTAAAGGTTTGTATATACTAATAGATTGGAAAACAGTTTTAAAACGAGTTTTGTATTAAAATAATGTTGAAAACATTACTGTGAAAGAGTTTGAGTATTTACTACTTGTATAAACAACTTTATATTTTAAAGTGACAAATCATAGAAATGATTGTAAAAACAATCTATCACCAAAAATTCACATTCGACGATGTGAATCAAAACCATGAAAATCGATATCATATCCATCAAATGGATATTCCCAAAAATCCAGAATAGAAGTCATCAAAGTCGATAATAAATGACAACAACTAATCGGATCAACAAAATCGATAAAAAATGGAAATCCACTCAAAAATAGGCAAAATGGGCAAAAATCAACAGGACCAGACGTCTGGTTGGTTCGGCCAAACGTCTGACCTGGGGTTATGCCATTTTCATTTTCTTTTCTTTTGTTTTTTTTAATTTCCAGAAGCCTCCAAAACGTCTGGTATGGTCTAACTAGACGTCTGGTCAAGGGCTCTGCCATTTTTTTTCTTCTGCCGTATCTTTTTTTTTCTGGTGCCCTAACCACACATCTTGGTTCTTCAACCAGATGTTTGGTTGCCTATACTGGGCAACAGTTTGCCTAGGCCATTGATGGCCAAACCAATTCGAAAGCTATCGGACGAGCGACGGAGGCTAGGGATTTATGCCAAGCGACAACCCAGTCCTATAGGCTCTTCGATACACCCCAAATACATGTCCAAACATTCAAGATAGGATCTTTATAATTTTGACTTCAAAACACCAAAATTGGAAAATTCACCAAATCAATTCAAATCAAAAGAAAATGAACATGAAATAGATGTTAGGAATTCCTACCTAACAACAATAAAAGCTATAGACATAGATGTGAGTTCAAGAACTCACCTTTAAACTCAAAAACAAGGAATGAGAAGCTCTAAAACAAAGCAAGACCAATTCCTCTTCACTACACCTCTAGAATCTTCAATCTATTATTAAATGAATAGATTTCCTAAGTTAGGTTATAGGAATTTCTGAAAATTGGAGAGGGATTGAGATGGAGAAGATGAAGAGGATGCTTACCTAAGCTTCTCTTTGATTTATAACTTGAATTTGAAATCCTAAGAAAAGCTAGGGCTTAGGAATTTCTAATCTCCCCTCTTTCCCTCATTTTTCCTTTAGCTTGAGTGTTAGGAATTATTATGAGTAGAATGAATGAAGGGGAGAGGAGTTAGGGTATTTGGTAGAAGAGTTTGGGTTCAATTATTGGGTTAGTGGGCTAGAACCAAACCCAAAGCCCAAATGAAAATACCAAAATCCTAATCAACTCCAAACATATCGATGTTTATACTCAAACAAGTTGTAAACCTTGTTTTAAAATCAATGGAAGTGGTCTCGAGTCCAAATTCGACTGTTTACAAAAAGTTACATTTTGGAATTTAATCAAACTAACGATGCTATATTTAAATAAAATATTTAAATATATAATCGTAAAATTGCGGGTTGTTATAGACTCCCCTCCTTAAAGAAATTGCGTCTTCGCAATACGTAAGAAGAAAATAAAACGTAACAACCACTTTAAGGCATAACAACACAAAAGAAAATTTTGAAGTGAGAAGTTCACCTTAAGGAGCACGAGGGAGTAAGTCCGGATGTGTTTGCTCGATGAATTCTCTAGATTCCCAAGAACAATCCTTAGGATTTGCGAACCATTGAACTTTCACAAGCGGAACATCTTTATTTCGAAGGCGTTTAAACTCCGTAGCAATGATACGAATATGATGTTGCTCATAAGTCAAATTAGGTGAAACCTCAATTTCTTCAATAACAACGGGCTCAAGAATAGAATCGGAATCTCTAACGCATTTCCGTAGTTGAGAAACGTGAAATACATCATGAATAGCAGAAAATTGAGCCGGTAATAAAAGGCGATAAGCCACGGAACCAATGCGTTCGGTGATGGGAAACAGACCAATATATCGAGGTGCTAATTTTCCCGATCGACTGAAATACACAACACCCTTCATAGGTGAAACACGAATGAATACCAAATCTCCCACAGAAAATTCCAAATTCCTCCTTCGGTTATCGGCATAGGATTTTTGTCTACTTTGAGCTTCTTTCATCCTATGACGAATAAGGTCAATCTTTTCTGTGGCATCACGAATAAAATCTGGACCTAAAACCAGCTTCTCACCGGCTTCAAGCCAACACGAAGGAGATCGGCATGGCCTTCCGTAGAGTGCCTCGAAAGGTGCCATACCAATACTAGACTGGAAGCAATTATTATAAGAAAACTCTACAAGAGAAATATGATCTTCCTAACTTCCACCAAAATCAAGAACACATGCACGAAGGAGATCTTCAAGAGTTTGATTCACACGCTCGGTTTATCCATCGGACTGAGGATGATAAGCGGTGCTAAAATTAAGCTTCGTTCCCAAAGCATTTTGAAGACCCTTCCAAAATGCACTAGTAAATAATGGATCACGATCACTAACAATAGAAGTAGGAACTCCATGCAATTTAACAATTTCTTTAACATAAAGTTTGGCCAAAAGAGGTACGGTCCGGTTGGACCGAACGGAAAGAAAATGGGCAGATTTTGTAAGTCTATCTACTATCACCCATAGACTGTCATGACCCGAACGAGAACGGGGAAGACCGTCAATGAAGTCCATGGAAATTTGATCCCACTTCCAAACTAGAATGTCCAAAGGTTGCAATAACCCACCGGGCCTTTGATGCTCAGCCTTTACGAGTTGGAAAGTCATGCAACACTTAATAAAGATAACAAAATCAGATTTCATTCCATCCCAATAATAAAGTCGTTTCATGTCCGCATACATTTTACTACTACCAGGATGAATGGTAAATTTAGAACGATGAGAATCTTCTAATATATCATTACGGAGATCACTAATATTAGGCACAATAAGTCTACCAAATTTTCGAATGCCTCCATGAGCATCGATTTCAAAGTCTTTTAGACCATCAATATTATTTTTATCCCTATAACTTTGGATAAGAAGAGCCAATTCAGGATCTTGCCTTTGAGCTTCACGGATGCAGTCTAAAAGAGAAGGATGAGCCTCAAGGCTACATAAAGCAAGAGATGAACATGAATCGGATTCACGATCTCAAATCTCATAAGTGGATAAAGTCTCGAGATCATTCCATTCGGATATCATCATGGAAACAACCGCTTGTTGCTTACGACTAAGGGCATCGGCAATACGATTTCCCTTTCCGGGAGTATAAAGAATATCAAGATCATAAGATGCAAGGAATTCGAGCCAACATTGTTGACGCAAATTAAGTTCCTTTTGAGAAAATAAATACTTCAAAGATTTATGATCGGTGTAGAGAACAAATTTCTCTCCCAAAAGATAATGACGCCAAATTCTAAGAGCGAAAACAATGGCCGCGAGCTCTAAATCATGAGTGGCATATCTAGTCTCGGTAGGCTTTAATTGCCTAGAAGCATAAGCGATAACACGTTCCCTTTGCATGAGAACGGCTCCCAAACCAACACGACTAGCATCGGTATAAACAATCAAGTCTTGGTTCCCTTCGGGAATCACAAGAATAGGAGCATCGGAAAGGAGTTCTTTTAATTTCTGAAAAGCAGCTTCACATTTGTCTGACCAAATGTACTTAACTCCCTTCTTTGTCAAACTAGTAAGAGGTACAGAAACTTTAGAAAAGTCTTTTATGAACCGACGGTAATAGCCTGCCAATCCAAGAAAGCTATGAATTTTCGTCACACTCTCCGGTCTCTTCCAATTTTGAATCGCCTCAATCTTTGAAGGATCCACAGAAATTTCGGATTCAGAAATAATATGTCCTAAAAATTTCACACGGGATTGCCAAACGTGGCACTTAGAAAATTTTGCTTTCAATTGATTGCTCCTAAGGGTTTCCAACACAATCCGAAGATGTTTTTCGTGCTCTTTCTCGGTTTTGGAATAAACAAGAATATCATCTATAAAGATGAGAAAAATTGATCGAGGAAGTCTTTGAAAACTCGATTCATAAGGTCAACGAAATAAGCTAGAGCATTCGTTAAACCAAATGGCATAACAAGCCATTCATAAGATCCATAACGAGTACGGAACGATGTCAAAGGAATGCTATCCTCTACAACACGAAGATGATGAAAACTGGTTGCTAAGTCTAACTGTGAAAAGACTCTAGCACCGCTATGTTGATCGAATAGATCATCAATCCGAGGTAAGGGATATTTATTCTTGATAGTGAGATCATTAATCTTGCGGTAGTCAACGCAAAGCCTAAGTGTACCATTGGATTTCTTCACAAAGATAGCTGAAGCTTCCCAAGGAGAGGAACTAGATCGAATAAACTGTTTCGCTTCCAACTCGGATAATTGTTTACGCATCTCCTCATTTTCCTTATTGGACATACGATAAGGAGGACGAGTGATAGGTAGAGCCCCAGGGATTAGATTAATTCTGAACTCAATTGCTCGCTTAGGTGGTAATCCTAAAACGGGCTCAAATACATCGGGAAATTCATGAACAACGTGAAGGAGGGAAATGACATCTTCCTCATCATCATTATCGTCATCATGTGGATTTAGAGAATATAAGGATGCTACCGAATTGGAATCTGAATCTCTAAGAACAATAGAAATCTGCTTAACAAATTGAGGATGTCGAAGATGGATAGTCCTCTCGGGACATAGGATGTGGGCTTCATAATGATTAAGCCAATCCATTTTCAAAATCATTCTGAAACCTAAGTAATGCATAACATGCAAATCGTCTCGGAAAGCATAATCACATAAAATAATCTCAACATCCTTACAAAATAAACTGAGTGTTGCGGATCCACCAACCGATTTGCAATTCTCAATGAAGTCATCAAGCCCGTAACATTTAAAGACAAAGTATCAACAAGTTCTTTTGATATAAAAGAGTGAGATGCACCCGTATCAAAAAGAATTCGAATAGGATGATCACGAAACAAAATAATGCCATCAAGGACATAATGAGAAATACCTTGACCAAGAGAAGTGTTACTAGGGGCTTGCACAACATTCAACTTTCCCTCTTTCTTACTTTGAAGTTTGGAACATGCAGATATATGATGACCCAAACTTTTGCAATAGCGACAATAAAGGGGTTTCAGACACTTATTTGCATAGTGGTCGTTAGAACCACAATTGTAGCACTCTCCATGACTAGAGGTAGGAGTATTTGCTAACGAAGTTGCTTGCTTCCCTTTCTTGTTGAGATTAGGGCCTTTGAACTTACTGTTGAATTGCCTCTTCTTGTTGTTATTGAAGTTCTGTTTGGCACCCCCAACATCACCATCACTTTCTTTATCGGCCTCTTCAAGTTGAAGAGCGATATCTACAAGCTGATCAAAAGGAACTTCTAGTTTCAAAAGTAAAGGCTTTTTGAGGTTCTTATTCAGCCCATAGATAAACCTCTGATTTTTCTTCAATGGGGTATTAATATACTCGACCCCATATTTAGAGAGGGATTCAAAAGATCCGACGTAATCCGTCACAGAAGATTCACTTTGAACAAGGTCAATAAAGCATCGGGCTAAAGTTAATTTTTCAGCTTTTGGCATAAACTTTAACTTGAACCTTTCCCGGAATTGCTCCCAAGTAAGATCCGCTTCAACAATTTTCGAAACCAAAAGATCATTCCAATCTAATGCTCTCTCTTGGAGCATGCTAGAAGCCACTTGGACTCGATATAGATCCACAAGGTTCATGCGAGAAAAGATGCGATCGCATGTTCTAAGCCAAGCTTGGGCTTCTATAACGCTTTCGGAACCCTTGAATGGCCTTCCACCCAAATTGGTATAATCATTGCACAAGCGTGCAAACCCGGATTTACGATGAGTAGGCTCTGGAATGGGTCCGACAGCTTGGGCATTCTTTACAAGATCCAAAAGCTGTTGGGCAGACATGAATACGCCATCTTGAGGAGTAGCACTGGATTGACCGGCGCTGGGATGGCTAGGTCTAACTATTTCTCTTCTTTAAAAAAAGAAAGAAAGAAGAGGAAAAATGTTATTCTCAAAATGAATATCAAACAAACTTGATTGATAAAACAAGGCATCATAAAAGAAAATAGGATAGAACGGGTCGTAAGACTCGAATTAAATCCTAAGGCACGATTCCTAAGAGTGACTTAGGACAATGATCCTTGCTAGATTATTCTACATTATTCTGAAGTTTGGCTCTGATACCAAGCTGTGACGCCCCATCTCTATACTCACACTAGCCAAGGACACTATGGGGTAATGCCATCGACTAACACGAAGAATAAGGCTGTTGAGGAGCGACCATCTGTGTAATTGCTTTGTGCGAGTACCAATATGTCAGATAGTATGTCATGCATTTCATTTCAAGAGGGAATCTGACATATCAAATACAAACTCAAAGCTACTACACATTGGCTATGTGGCCTTCGGAAACAAATATAAAATAAGCACAACATAAATCAGTCACAGATATTCATATCACAAAGGCGGAAACATATATGAATATAACACATAGTAGTGAACATCAAAGTAGTGGTCATACAAGATCCACTACATCATGAAAGAATAGGTACAAGTGCTAGACAAATGAATATGTATACATCAAGGAGTCTCTATCTCGAATGTATAAAAACAAAAACTACTAAGCTAAAGTAGTTAGCCAAAAGTCAGAAGCTAGTCCCTGCTAAGAAGTCAAGTGGAAGCACCTGAAACACCTCGGTCTGACCCGAGTATTATTTAATAAGAAAAATAATAAACGGATCAGTCTAGCTATAAATATCATACAAGATGAGATAGGATAAGAGATATGACAAAAATATATGACAATAATAATTCCATACCGTGACAAGTATATATTTGATAACAATGAAAATCATATAATATCTCCAATCTCCTCAAATATCCAAAAAGAATATCATATTCTTTAGCTTATTCACCAAACCTCAAATATTGACAAAACATATCAATGCAAATCACAAAAATTGGTGAAACACAAATTCTAGAAATCAATAATTAGAAATCCAGAAAACAAAAAGGGAGAGGCCTATCACAAACGGGAGCATGAAAACTCACCAACACGTGCATCACAAACGGAATGCTATTCCCATGGGTCGCTAACCCGTAATGAGCCGAACATCGACGTACCTAAAAAGATACGCCCCATGGATAGAAGCTCGATTGAGCCGAACATCGACGCACCTAGAAAGATACGCCCCATGCACAGACTCATTGAGCCGATTGCTCCACGAAGGGTCAAAAGACCATGGGTCGCTACCCCACCAAATTGAGCCGAAGCTCTACAGAACGGGGTATAGTCCCCCACGCGGACAAAGAGACATTGCACATCGCAAGTCTAAATCACGAAATGATCATCATTGATCAATAAATGTGTAAATTACACCAAGCTAGTAAATAAATGAATTTAGCTTCATGTCCCATAACCACTGGCTTAACTTAAATATTTACGAACAAATTGTAGATTTCCACTCGAAGATTGTCACGAGTTTTCAATTGAACAATTCCAAGAATTAACCGACGAAGTAAACGCAAGCGTTTCATACCACTTGTTTTGCTAAGCCGTTTAATTAGATTTCTCATACAAATGAGGTAAAGGTTTCTATATACTAATAGATTGGAAAACGGTTTTAAAACGAGTTTTGTATTAAAATAATGTTGAAAACATTTTTGAGAAAGAGTTTGAGTATTTACTACTAGTATAAACACCTTTATATTTTAAAGTGACAAATTATAGAAACGATTGTAAAAACAATCTATCACCAAAAATTCACATTCGACGATGTAAATCAAAACCATGAAAATCGATATCAAATCCATCAAATGGATATTCCCAAAAATCCAGAATATAAGTCATCAAAGTCGATAATAATTGACAACAACTAATCGGATCAACAAAATCGATAAAAATTGGAAATCCACTCAAAAATAGGAAAAATGGGCAAAAATCAACAGGACCAGACGTCTGGTTGGTTCAGCCAGACGTCTGACCTGGGGTTCTGCTATTTTCTTTTCTTTCTTTGGTTTTTTTTTAATTTCCAGAAGCCTCCCAGACGTCTGGTATGGTCTAACCAGACGTCTGGTCAAGGGCTCTACCATTTTTTCTTCTTCTGCCGTATCTTTTTTTTCTTCTTCTGGTGCCCTAACCAGACGTCTGGGTTCTTCAACCAGACGTATGGTTGCCTATACTGGGCAACAGTTTGCCTAGGCCATTGATGGCCAAATCAATTCGGAAGCGATTGGACGAGCGACGGAGGCTAGGGATTTATGCCACGCGACAACCCAGCCCTCTAGGCTCTTCGATACACCCCAAATAACATGTCCAAACATCCAAGATAGGATCTTTATAGTTTTGACTTCAAAACACCAAAATTGGAAAATTCACCAAATCAATTCAAATCAAAAGCAAATGAACATGAAATAGATGTTAGGAATTCATACCTAACAACAATAAAAGCTATAGACATAGATGTGAGTTCAAGAACTCACCTTTAAACTCAAAAACAAGGAATGAGAAGCCCTAAAACAAAGCAAGACCAATTCCTCTTCACTACACCTCTAGAATCTTTAATCTATTATCAAATGCATAGATTTCCTAAGTTAGGTTATAGGAATTTCTGAAAATTGGAGAGGGATTGAGATGGAGAAGATGAAGAGGATGCTTACCTAAGCTTCTCTTTGATTTATAACTTGAATTTGAATTCCTAAGAAAAGCTAGGGCTTAGGAATTTCTAATCTCCCCTCTTTCCCCTATTTTTCCTTTAGCTTGAGTGTTAGGAATTATTATGAGTAGAATGAATGAAGGGGAGAGGAGTTAGGGTATTTGGTAGAAGAGTTTGGGTTCTATTATTGGGTTAGTGGGCTAGAACCAAACCCAAAGCCCAAATGAAAATACCAAAATCCTAATCAACTCCAAACATATCGATGTTTATACTCAAACAAGTTGTAAACGTCATTTTAAAATCAATGGAAGTGGTCTCGAGTCCAAATTCGACTGTTTACAAATTCACATTTTGGAATTTAATCCAACTAACGATGCTATATTTAAATATATAACCGTAAAATTGCGGGTTGTTACAAGCTGGATGGCAGAGACGTACTACGCGTATTTTGATTATATACTGTTGTGTATTGTAGGGCTGTATACCTAGCATTTTGAGAACAAGTTATTATTACTGTCCAGATTTATATGTTGATGGTTGTACTCTAATAATTTGTATGTATATTAACAGTTACAGTTTTTTTCTTTTAAATAAAAGCTGTTATTGTATATTATATTTTGTTCTGCTGCGATTGTGAGATTCTGTATTGTTGTTTCTATTTCTTCTTCTATCTCTTTCTTTTTTACCCTAACAACCTGTATTTCCGGCACTCGATTGCTCGGCACTCTATACAGTGAACGTATTAGTGTCGATTTTCGGGGTCGAAAATCTCTCGGTCGTTACAAAGAAATTAATATGTTAAATAAAATATTGCTTAATCTTAAAGAAATAGTCTTTTTTACAGATCATGGTTTGGAAAATCAAGCTAAAAGATATCATTCTTCCAAAGAGTTACTTCAATCTTCATTCTTTGGTTGTAAGTAAGGGATTTTGATTTTATTTCCATTGTAAGTTTGCAATCATCTTTAATTATTTATGATTTTACTGATGTATTGCATTATATTTCTACCTTGCCTTTAATGTTGCGGATCTAAAGTCGATGTTGAATTTATTGTTTTTATTCAGAGCTACCGATATATTATTTGAGTTTAAGCCTAAAGTAATGTCTTCTTATGATTTCTATTTTGATTTGTAGGATTATGAGTTTGGTCATTTATTTGTAGTAGGTTACTGGATTTATAAATTCTATTTTGAGAATAAAATCTTATTTTTATAGCATATAAATCTTTATCTCATATGTTTCCCTTTGCCACATTAATATTTCCACGCACAATAATCCTGCATTTATTTTCCTTTTATATTCTAACAATATTTTTTTCCTTTTCTCTTCAATTTCAAAGCAATAATTTTTGTATGTCCTCGGTTATTTCCCATATCCAATAGTATCACTTCTATGTTCAATACTATCTATCTAAACTAAATTAAGAATTCTTTGCAAAAAAAATTTTGATCGATTTTTATTTCTTTTATTTTGACTAGAATTCAATCTAATTCACTAACAGTTCTTCGCTTTGCCATTATCTTAAATTATTTGTGAATCTATACATATTTTATAGTTATTATGTTTCTATTTTACTTTTAGTGTTACTGTTTCTATGGAAACATTATTTAAGGACCTATCCAAAAAACACTAATTCAATTGAAATCAATTAATAAGTTTAAATTCAATTGAGATGATTAATAGGTTTAATTTTTAGTTTTCCTTTTCATTTAATTCAATGTTAAATTTGTTGTTTTGTTTGATTTCATTGAGATCGATTAAAAATGTTGACTTTATTGATTTGTAGTTTGATGATAATATTACTTTCATTTATAAACAAATGTGATTTTATTGGTTTGTTGTTTGATGATAATATTCTATTCACTATAACCATTATATCTCATTTTCTTAGAAAATTAATTGCAATTGGTAATAAGAATATCAACGTCAAATAGTACATTAGAACACTATATGTTTTGAAAGAAACTACGAAAGCTTTAGATGTTATAATTGTTTGTATCAATCAAATATAATTTGTGATATATTATATATATCCATCACATATATGTTTTTTGTTA
Source organism: Allium fistulosum (assembly GCA_030737815.1). NCBI lineage: Eukaryota > Viridiplantae > Streptophyta > Magnoliopsida > Asparagales > Amaryllidaceae > Allium > Allium fistulosum. The sequence goes on from CM060901.1 coordinate 393,956,446, forward strand.
TAACACTAACCATCATCCATTTTATAATATAATTACTTTAATGTTTAACCATTCTTCTTCTTTTTTTGTCATAAGTTAGAGAGTTAAATCCTTTAGTTGGCAATTAAACTCTTTTTTTTTTACATATTTCTCATCCTTACATTAATTACCACATTTATAATTACTTTGCAACCTACTCATTTCATTTTATCTTTTTGTTTCTTTTACACCCTTTCAAATCCAATTCTCTAGTATTTTAATTTGATATATTCCCCGTTCATCTTTGTTCTTCATTATCGTAATATCATTGTTTATGTTAATCCAAAATTTAATTTATACCTTATTTAACTAAATTTATTACCTTCTGATTTATTTATCTAATATATAATTGGTATGAAAAGATTTAATCTACTAATGTTTTTGATTACTTAACATCTATTTAAACACCCTAATAATTTCTTTATTGATCCTACTAATATTGCAAAATTATAACTTATGAGTATGTTTCTACATTATGATAAAAATTTACTTTTATATTTCATAAGTTTTAATCTTATATTATTTACTTCTAAATTTTTCATCATAACAATATGTTGGTGGTTCGATGATTTTTCTCTTTCTTTCAGGGTATTTAGTTTCAAGACTATCCATCATAGTTTAATGTTGCATAAAAGGTATAGAGCCCATGAGCATGATTTAGTGGCTGATATAACTTATTCTAATTATACTAAAACATTTTAATTATTGTTTAAAAACCTTTTTTATTTCTCCCTATCTTTTAGGGTGTGGGATTTCAAAATTATCCATGGTGGTTGAATGTTGCGCTAGAGGTAAAAAATTACATGCATTGTTAATAGCAGATATGGATCCATATCCCCACTTTTTATGTATGATTTGAGTTGTAACGACCTGCATTTTTGCGATAATTAAAAACATAAAAATTAAATAATGAAAAATAACTAGAATGTAATTTTAATAATGTTGATTCAATGTAATTGATAACTATTTTAATGTAATTTCGATCGATTCAAATAATCGTAAAGTAAATTGGCTATAAGTTGTAAATAAGGAGATAAGTTAAATGTTGTGTTTAATGGTGAAATTGTATAAAATTAATTGAAATTGGTTAATATAGAATGATTAATCAGTATGTGAATTTATTAGCTTGGTTTGTAAACAATAAACATAGAAATGTGTTTGAAATTGTAAGTTGTAACAATTGTTTCATTTCATTATTTAATCCGTTGAAATTAAATTGAAAATCAATTGCAATTAATCTACTTAAATATTGCAGTTAATATGAATTAAAATAATAGCTGTAGAATATTGATGTAATAAATGGTAACCCAATGTTAAATATATCCATAAGATGATGCTTGATTGAATAATAAGTTGTAACTCAAAATAAATAAATTTATTGGAATTTTAATTTTAATTAATGAATTTATGGCAATGGCAATTAAACGCTGTAATTAGCGCAATATTTATATTGAACTTGACATGGAAAATTTGTTTTAAAAAATTGTAAGTTTATATGCAATCAAGAATGATGTAAATTGTTAACCATTAAATTAAAAATTTAATGGGTGAATAATTAATTTAATCAACGTGAAAATAGCCATTTTGGCCACTGTCTCGGATTTCGACGAAACCAGTTTTATTGAATCCGTAACAGTGAATTATTGTAAGATTTCAAGTTTCGTAGCGATCGGACTTGTTGTTTGATCGTCCGGGCTCGAAACGCGTAGAAATCAGTTTAATGAATTCAACTTGAAATAAGCTGATTTTAAAAGCTAACTTCTGTATACAATGGAATTTGGATTTGAAACCTGTTCCATTGAGTTTAAAAATATTGAAAACATCTATTTCGATATATTGGATGACCCACTTTCGTTTCAGAAGCGGAACGAGCTTTTCGGGTCGTTATTGCCGTTTCGAACCAATTTGATATGTTCATTCATTCTTATCGGGCTTTGTCCATATAAATAGATTTTGTTCTAACCCTAGCAGCCTTTTTATTGCTTATTTCTGTACGTATCTGTCTATCCAATCTATCTGCTTCTTCCTCCTTCTCAGTGGCTGCAAATCCAAAACCCTAAATCCAATTTCAAATTCAAATCGAAAATCAAACTCCTCAAAACTATATCGAATTATATATCGTTGGAAAGCCCTCGACGAGCGAAATAAACTCCGACAATTTTTTTTCAATTTGGTTCATCGTTTGGCCAGAAATTGAGGATGAACCTTGACCGTTGAAATTAGGTTTTCGCGATCCAACGGTGGATCTTCATTTGATCGACGATTTGGAAGTGGTGTTGGGTAGAGGGGACGAAGCAGCGCCGAGACATGCTATTAGTTGTCGCAAGTGTCATCTTGGTTCGCCAAAAAAATTCAAATAGCATGGGCGGCGGCGAAGCTTGAATTGATGGCTGGAGGTGGCGCGAGGGTGGCCGTGGGGGCGCCTGGTCGAGTGCAAGGTGAAGGCGAAGTCTGATCTAGGTGATAGCGTGAGTGGTGGCGGCAATTCGTGGTCAACGGCAATTTGAACGGGCGGCTGGATGATATCACGTTCGTGAGATATTAGGGTTTCGCGATCTTCTAGGGAAGATTTGGTGACGTGTCTTGATTATTTTACTATTTAATTATTTCATATTGAAATTAAAACGTTCTAACTTATATAACTTTCTCATAGGGGCTTGGATTCACGTGTGGTTTTCTCTACTGCGATCGTATCAAAATTTCGGACGACATGGAACTTGTTTGGTCGAATTCTAAGACTGTTCAAATTTGGGCCTTTATTTGGATTTTTAATCATCGAAAAATCAAAGATGAGTGTTTTAACCCACTCACAACTACTAAATCATCGTATGTTAGTTAAATTAAATTTATGATGTGATTAGAAATTGATTAATAGCTGTTTGGTATATTTAAATTGTCATTCCAGTTAAATCTGACTTTTATTGAATTTAATTGTTATTTAATTTAATGTTGAATTTAAAATAGTTAATTAAATACTTGTCGATGATAATCAGTTAATTGATGTTATTTATTGGTTGATTTGAATGATAATTGTGATGGATGTTTAATTGTTGATATTTTGTATGATTGGATGTATGTTTAAATTATATATTGTTATCACATTGCAAGTTCCCTAATTATTGTTAGGAAAATCACTATCGGTTGAAATGATACATACCCGAATGGACTTATAGAGTAGGGAAAAATCATTATGGGTTGAAATGATAGACTCGAGCGATTTTATGGATTTTGAATTTTAACTCGGGATTGCGGGTTGAAATGATATATACACGTAAATTTAAATTTATTGCGGGTTGAAATGATAGATATCCGTATCACTTGACCATAGGGTAGAAAATTATATACGGACACCGGATTGGTTAAATTAAATGATTTTAAATCCTTAAATTTTGAATCCAGTTAAATGATATTTTGTAATAAAAATTGATTTATATAAACTGAATTATTTTCGAAAATCCAAACTTTAAATGTTGAAGTTGAAATTGGGTTAAATGAACTGTTTAAAGAATTTACAAGGAAATTTCAAAGTTGAATTTTGGAATATAAATGAAATTTATCGAAATTGAGTTATTGAAAATGTTTGAATATTTAAACTTTGAAATCTACTAAATTTGAAGTGGTTTAAAATTTATAGTTCAAACATGGATTTGAAATCGATATAGATTTAAATGATTTTATTGAGAATCTGAATTGAAAAATAAAAATTGAGTTTGTTATTTTGAAAGCTGGATATGGTCCAGATTTGTTGAAATGGAAAAAATAGTTTAATTTGATATTACTTTCAAATTAATTATTTTAATATAAACTGTTAAAAAAATTATTTTAAATTTAGATTTATTTAGATTTTCAAGCCATTTTATATTAAACTATTAAACTATATTAAACCTATTTTTTTCTATTTTAAACCATTTAAACTATTTTAATCTATTTTAAGCTACTTAATCTATTTTAAACTATTTTAATCTATTTTAAACTATTTAAACTATTTTAATCTATTTTAAACTATTTTAATCTAGTTTAATCTCTTTTAAACTGTTTAAACTATTTTAAACTAATTTAATCTATTTTAAACTATTTAAAACTATTTTAAAACTAATTTAATCTATTTAAACTACTTATGACTATCCCAACTATTTTAAGAAATTTCAACTGTGCAAGGTTGAGTTGTTTAGATTTAAATCTTTGATTTAAAGACAAATGTGGTTAAATGATGTTATAACCTACGTTGGAATTTGAAATGATATTTCTAGTGAATTGACATATTTTGAGTAATATGATGATTTTGAAATGAGAATTTAACCTATTTTGGGAATAAGATTTCGAAAGTGAATATGATTTCGAAAGTGATATGGTTTGAATTGAATATGATATTTTGATATCAATTATGAATCGGTTTTGGAAATGTAAAAGAACCTTCTTGTGTGAAATAAGTGTTTGGTTGTTAAAGAGACCGGGATCAGATATTGTCATACTCTCTGCCAATATCGAAAACCACTTTAACCACTGTGTACATGGTGGAGATTCCAGAATAAAGTAGGATAGTTGGCGAATGACTCTGTATGAGGTATTAATGTAGCCCTGACTCCCTCGAGTCAGCTTGATGTGGCTAAAACAGGAGTTATACCGGGCCAAGTGAGGTCGCTCCTCCTATCGGGCATATTTCTTCGATACCATATTATGACTTTGTGATTGATTTGGTGGCCACCCCTCGATTTGATTTTGGGAGTGTGTTCCGAGGTGGGCGGTAGTAGCTGCTATGCATTACCACCAGTCCGGGAGTGCAAACGGTAGAATCCTACCCTGGCATTGCCTCGCGTACCTTGTCACATGCCTTATCGCACCCATTATGAGTTTGGTTTGTACCGTACCTATGGAGTGCCCTCTGATAGCCCTCCAGTTTACGGAGGAATTATGGTACTGTATAGACTATGGGAATATATAAAAGTGTGTTAAGGGGGATATGTGTAATGCCTTAACGCTATTTTAATATTTTACTTTAGTGTGGACACTATTATAAAGGCGTATTTTTACTATGTATGTAGATAGTTTAACGGGTCCTTAGGAGATGGAATCCCAAACATCTCTTAAGTTATTGCACTCATGTTTGACACTAGATAGGAGATGTCAAACCCCGTAAACATCTCTGAAGCCGTTACACTCATATTTATTTATTGTTGATTTAACTTACATAAGATCTTTTAGTTCAGACTCGAGTCTTTTGTCTTTTCATTACGTTCGGGTCAATCTAAGCTTTTCAGTGCATTGAAGACCATTTTATCTCTGGAGGACGAAGACGGAGATTTTATGCTATTTATTATATATATTCCACTACATCATGTTGTTCCGCTGCATTATTTATTTATTTCTGCTGTTTGTAACTCCGAACTGTATTGTAAAAGTGAAATTAAATATTATTTGTAAACAGCTTCATGAACTGTTTATTTGATTATTATATTTTGTCATTCCGCGGTGAGATTCTGTGTTTTATTTTATTCTTTTTTTTCTTTTTCTTCTTTTACCCCATAACAATCCTCCCTTTTGAATGGTTTAAGTTTAACATGTGTGGTTTATTGTCGATTTACACCGTCCAAATAGATGGGTCGTTATATTTGGTACCAGAGCCAGGTTTAGCGATAACCTTTGCTTTATGGGGTCTGACTCATTAGAGATAGGGTAGTAATACCCAAAAATGAGTTGTTTCAGCGTATATATATGAGAGAGCATACTTGTTAGTGTTATAAAATGTTTTTATATTGTGTTAATTTATTCTGTTTAGTATTTATAAATTCTGGTCGGTACATGGGACGCCATGGCATCGATAGGGGTTTCTAAATACTTAATAGGGAAAACCGACACAATATTGTTTTTGAAATATAGGTAAATGAAATAATATTTCCTAGTATTATATTCTGTATATAGAAGAATAATTTTATAAATGGATATAGTTTTATGTGATATGTTTGTTTGTTAAGAAGTGAAATTTTATAAATATTGGTTGCAAAATAAAATTTACAAACAAAATGAAACTAATTGGAAATTTGAGAACTTAAGTTCCAGAGTATGAAATTGGTTTTCAAAATTATTTTGGAATATAATATTCATATTATTTGGAAGTATTTTAGATATAAATATTTTCAATGTGATTTGAAAGAAATGTTTTAAAGGAATTTTAAAGGAAATGAGTTCTATACTCCCCTCTCTATCGTTGGAAAATAATTTCAGTGATGAGTGCATGCATCATTGACGTTCATTTTCGAGTTTCAAAGTGGGAAGACCACCGTGGTAGTTTTACTGCACATTTGTTTTGATAACTAAATCTTAATTTTAAATTTCTAAATATGATTTGATATATATAAAAGATATGAGTATGTATATTATTTCAAAGTGATTAAATGAATCCAGAATTTGAATTCTTAAGTTCTGTTAAATTAATGATTTCAATTAGAAATAAAGTGAAATTTTAATAATTGGAAACTTCTAATGTGTGTAATAAGAAACTAGGTGCTAAGAGATTAATGAAATGTATAGGAAATTGGAAATTCGTAATATGAAAATCAAAAGATATGAAAGATAAGAAAATCAATTATTGAGCATTTTTTTAACTAAAATGAATAACATAAACTTGTGTAACATTCAATTACATTCTTAAGACATATATATAACTTACCAGAAATGTTTAAAAGGTTGTAATGTTAAATAGGAATATGTAATAGAATATTATACAAGTAAAACTTAAGTAATGAAAGTGTTCAATGGAATTATGTTTATAAGTGAAGAATTAAGATGTATAAGAATATTATAAACTTAAGTTAATGCGTGAAGTTATTTATAGTTAAAATGTGTAGTAAAAGTGAATACTATATTAATTAAATGATTATAACTTCAGAAAATGTGGAGTGATTTAGAAATAGATTTAATATTCAATAATACTATGTATGAAAGAAATAAATGTGAAAAAGAGAAATAATCTATTAATGGTGAATTAAATTTGTAAAGAGATTTACATAATATCTTAAGAACTGATTATGGATGATCTAAATAATTGAACGGAAATAACTTATGTAATTAAATGGATGTAAAATAATGGAAAATTTGCATTGTATGAATGAATGAGAAATGGATTTTTGAAAGTAATGAAGTTAAATTAATAAAATAATCATTGTATGAATGAATGAAAATTTATGAACAGTAAATGATGTGAAAGGAATTTAATAAGAATAAACATAAATAATATTTGAAATTCTTGGTTGTTTGGCTTATGGGATGATTGGGAAAGGATACTTCTAACAGTATAAGGATGTATAAATAATCTATTAAGGAATTATCTAAGGTTGTTGAGTGTAGGGTACACTTGATAATTATTTATCACCTTGTACGATTAAAAGTTTCTGAACCTGAAACAAATCATTAGTTTGGTTGCTATGGACGTATGATTGATTCCTTTGTTACATATGATGGTCATGTTGTTTTGTTTGCATGTGTCTACGGTTATGTTGTGTTGATTTGTTTTGTTATTAATTGAAACAACTTAAATATTTCTCTTTTTACATAATTATTAAGTTCTTTGGATTATATTGGTGAAATACAGGTTTATGGAAGCAATAGCACTGCTTTTGGTTTCATAAATAAATTGTTGTTTGTCTGACAAATAGGTACATTTTCGGATTACGGTTTTATAGCGATATTATATTGTTTTCCACTGGTTTGGGATATTTTATTTTTGAAATATGATTTATATATATACGATATTATTGATACTATTATTTTTCCCGGATCTCTCCTTACAAAGGAGACTCTGCCGAAATTTTAGACTTAGAAAATTTTGTTAAAGTGAAAATATTTTCAAACTTTTATAAACTTGAATATGAAAGAAAGATTTAATTGTTTATTAATTGGTATATTTTATTTAAGATGCTTAATTATGTAAATTAATTGTTTATAGATTTAATACTTTGAATAAAATATATTAATTCCTTCTTTTCCCTTTTCGAGGACGAAAAGTTTTGAGTGGGGGAGAGTATAACGACCCGCATTTTTGCGATAATTAAAAATATAAATTTAATAAGATTTTTGAATTTAATATTGTGAAAAAATTAAAATTTAAAAATTAAATGATGAAAAATAACTAGAATGTAATTTTAATAATGTTGATTCAATGTAATTGATAACTATTTTAATGTAATTTCGATCGATTCAGATAATCGTAAAGTAAATTGGTTATAAGTTGTAAATAAGGAGATAAGTTAAATGTTGTGCTTAATGGTGAAATTGTATAAAATTAATTGAAATTGGCTAATATAGAATGATTAATCAGTATGTGAATTTATTAGCTTGGTTTGTAAACAATAAACATAGAAATGTGTTTGAAATTGTAAGTTGTAACAATTGTTTAATTATCATTTCATTATTTAATCCGTTGAAATTAAATTGAAAATCAATTGCAATTAATCTACTTAAATATTGTAGTTAATATGAATTAAAATGATAGCTGTAGAATATTGATGTATCAAATGGTAAACCAATGTTAATTATATCCATAAGATGATGCTTTATTGAATAATAAGATGTAAATCAAAATAAATAAATTTATTGGAATTTTAATTTTAATTAATGAATTTATGGCAATTGCAATTAAATGCTGTAATTAGCACAATATTAATATTGAATTTGACATGGGAAATTTGATTTAAAAGATTATAAGTTTATATGTAATCAAGAATGATGTAAATTGTTAAGTATTAAATTAAAAATTTAAAGGGTGATTAATTAATTTAATATTAATTTATTTAATCAACGTGAAAATAAACATTTTGGCCACTGTCTCGGATTTTGATGAAACCAGTTTCATCGGAACCGTAACGGTGAATTATTGTAAGATTTCAAGTTTTGTAGCAATCAGACTTATTGTTTGATCGTGCAGGCTCGAAACGCGCAGAAATTAATTTAATGAATTCAACTTGAAATAAGCTGATTTTAAAAGCTAACTTCTATATACAATGGAATTTGGATTTGAAACCTGTTCCATTAAGTTTAAAAATATTGAAAACATCTATTTCAATATAATGGATGACCCACTATCGTTTCAGAAGCGGAACATGCTTTTCAGGTCGTTATTGTCGTTTCGAACCAATACGATATGTTCATTCATTCTTATCGGGCCTTGTCCATATATATAGATTTTGTTCTAACCCTAGCAGCCTTTTATTTCTTACTTCTGTACGTATCTGTCTATCCAATCTATCTGCTTCTTCCTCCTTCTCAATGGCTGCAAATCCAAAACCCTAAATCCAATTTCAAATTCAAATCAAAAATCAAACTCCTCAAAACAATATCAAATTATATATCGTTGGAAAGCTCTCGGCGAGTGTAATCCACTACAGTAATTCATTTTTCTATTTGGTTCATTGTTTTTCCAGAAATCGAGGATGAACCTTGGCCATTGAAATAAGGTTTTCGCGATCCAACGGTGGATCTTCATCCGATCAACGATCGGGAGGCGACGTTTGGTAGAAGGGACGAAGCAGCGCTGATCCATGCTATTAGTTGTTGCAAGTGTCATCTTGGTTCGCCAGAAAAATTCAAATAGCATGGGCGGCGGCGAAGCTTGAATTGATGGCCGGAGGTGGCGCGAGGGTGGCCGTGGAGGCTCCTGGTCGAGCACAGGGTGAAGGCGAAGTCTGATCTAGGTGATAGCGTGAGTGGTGGCAGCAATTCGTGGTCAACGGCGATTTGAACTGGCGGTTGGATGATATCGCATTCGTGATATATTAGGGTTTCGTGATCTTCTAGGGAAGGTTTGGTGACGTGTCTCGATTATTTTATTAATTAATTATTTCATATTGAAATTCAAACGTTCTAACTTATATAACTTTCTCATACGAGCTCGGATTCACGCGCAGTTTTCTCCACTGTGATCGTATCGAAAATTCGGACGACATCGAACTAGTTTGGTCGAATTCTGAGACTGTTCAAATTTGGGCCTTTATTTGGATTTTTAATCGTCGAAAAATCAAATGTGAGTGTTTTAACCCACTCACAACTACTAAATCATCTTATGTTAGTTAAATTAAATTTATGATGTGATTAGAAATTGATTAATTGCTGTGTGGTATATTTAAATTGTCATTCCAATTAAATATGACTTTTATTGAATTTAAAATAGTCAATTAAATACTTGTCGAAATCTATTTTAATCTATTTTAAACTATTTAAACTATTTTTTCTATTTTAAACCATTTAAACTATTTTAATCTATTTTAAGCTACTTAATCTATTTTAAACTATTTTAATCTATTTTAAGCTATTTAAACTTTTTTAATCTGGTTTAATCTATTTTAAACTATTTTAACTATTTTAACGTAATTTAATCTATTTTAATCTATTTAAAACTATTTTAAAACTATTTTAATCTATTTAAACCATTTTAACTATTTTGAAACTGCTTTAAACTATTTTAAAGTATTTTAAAGTATTTTTAACTATTTTAAAACTAATTTAATCCATTTAAACTACTTATGACTATCCCCACTATTTTAAGAAATTTAAACTATGTAAGGTTGAGTTATTTAGATTTAAATCTTTGATTTAAAGGCAAATGTGGTTAAATGATGTTATAACCTACGTTGGAATTTGAAATGTTCACATATTTTGAGTAATATGATGATTTTGAAATGAGAATTTAACCTATTTTGGGAATATGATTTTGAAAGTGAATATGATTTCGAAAGTGATATGGTTTGAATTGAATATGATATTTTGATATCAATTATGAATCACTTTTGGAAATGTAAAACAACCTTCCGGTATGAAATAAGCGATCGGTTGTTAAAGAGACCGGGATCAGATATTGTCATACTCTTTGCCAATACCGAAAACAACTTTAACAACTGTGTACGTGGTGGAGATTCCAGAATGAAGTGGGATGGTTGGCGAACGATTCTATATGAGGTATTAACGTAGCCCTGCCTCCCTCGAGTCAGCTTGATGTGGCTAAAACAGGAGCTATACCGGGCCAAGTGAGGTCGCTCCTCCTATCGGGCACATTTCTTCGATACCATATTATGACTTTGTGATTGATTTGGTGCCACCCCTCGATTTTGTTTTACGAGTTTGTTCCGCGGTGGGCAGTAGTAGCTGTTATTCGTTACCACTAGTCCGGGAGTGCAAACGGTAGAATCCTACCCTGGCATTGCCTCGCGTACCTTGTCACATGCCTTATCGCGCCCATTACGAGTTTGGTTTGTTCCATACCTATGGAGTGCCCTCTGATAGCCCTCTAGTTTACGGAGTAATTACGGTACTGTATAGACTACGGGAATATATAAAAGTGTGTTAAGGGGGATATGGGTAACGCCTTAACGCTATTTTAATATTTTACTTTACTGTAGACACTATTATAAAGGCGTATTTTTACTATGTATGTAGATAGTTTAATGGGTCCTTAAGAGATGGAATCCCAAACATCTCTTAAGTTATTGCACTCACGTTTGACACTGGATAGGAGAAGTCAAACCCCGTAAACATCTCTGAAGCCGTTACACTCATATTTATTTACTGTTGATTTAACTTACATAAGATCTTTTAGTTCTGACTCAAGTGTTTTGTCTTTTCATTACGCTCAGGTCAGTCTGAGCTTTTCAGTGTATTGAAGACCATTTTATCTCTGGAGGACGAAGACAAAGATTTGTATGCTATTTATTATATGTATTCCATTGAATCATGTTGTTCCGCTGCATTATTTATTTATTTATGCTGTATGTAACTCTGAACTGTATTGTAAAAGTGAAATAAAATATTATTTGTAAACAGCTTCATGAACTGTTTATTTGATTATTATATTTTGTCATTCCGCTGTGAGATTCTGTGTTTTGTTTTATTCTTTTTCTTCTTTTTCTTCTTTTACCCCATAAAAATCCTCCCTTTTGAATGGTTTAAGTTTGACATGTGTAGTTTATTGTCGATTTGAATCGTCCAAAAAGGTGGGTCGTTACATGAGTGGATTGAAATTTACTAAATAAGATTAATTTTAATTTTCTTAATCTTCTTTAAAATCTAAAATAAACAAAATAACATGAGTATTAATTTATTTCCTTCTATTCAAGATTGTCATTTTGGTTTTAGAGGAAATTTAGTAACTTTAATTTTGATCATATATAAAATTAAGGTGTGAGATTTTATATTAAATTACGCAATGAGATTTGAAATGGTAGAGATGTATTATTGATATAAAGAGTTATATACTAAAAATGACTATAAGTTTGGAGATTCTCCATTTGAAATTCATTTTTTATGTCATTTATTATTTATTTATATAGGATAATATGTCAAAAGAAATTGATTTGGTGAAGTACCTAAATTCAGTAGATTAATCAAAATAATAGATACCTAATTTTTCTAAGAAAAAAGGAAAGGATCTGTATTTTATTCTTATTCTTTTTTTATAATATTACTTTTTTAACAAATTTATATAAGAACTATTTAATGAAAATAGAAAAATTATTTGAGAAAATTAAGCATAATCTTTAATATTTGAGCTAAAATTTATTTAGTGTGAGTTGTCACTAATTTAAATTCAATCAAACTAAATTTAGGATATAAATGCAATTGATAAATTCAGTAATAAATGCTACTAATATGGTACCTAAGGAGGTAATTAATGTTAGAATGAGTTACTTCTCCATTTACTTTAATTTAACCTGATCCTTTACAAAGTTATTTGAATAAACAAAGTAAAAGAAGTAAAAGACATAAACTTTTTATGTAGAAAAAAATGAGTAAAGCTAAAGAAAATATATTTTCAAGTTGGTTCAATGACCTTCATTTCTATAATGCTATAAATACTAATTTATTCTTCTTAGTCACCTTTTACATGATAGATATTAATACACAAACGCATAACTCAAAATATTACTTGTGTTTTTATGATTTGGGACCTATACATATGTGTTCAAAGTGACTTTTAATCTCAAATCATATTATATAACTGTAAAATAAATAACCTACTCTTCTTATGATTCTCTCATAATATTTTCATTTATATTAACCATATTTCCAAATTTGCATGTTTTCTTGGTCCACTTATTAAATTTTTTAAACCAAATTCTTCATTATTCTAAATTCTTATTCAATTACTTCAAACCTGTTATAGATATTTTCAGTTAAGCATTTTCAAATTTAAAACTTTAGGAACCTAAATAATGTTAACATTTCAACTAAAAATTTGCCATTTTTTAATCCAAAAATTTTCGGTATGCATAACTAAGAAACGTGAAATTTATCAAAATAATTATTTATTTCCGCAAAAATTAACAATTTTTAGATTTAAATTGAATAATAACATGATAATATTCATGTGACGAATAAAAGCTTTATAAAAGTAAGAACAAATTTAAATAATACCTTACTTACCTAATGGAATTTATTTCAAGTATATAATCTGAACAAAAATTAAACCACTAAATAGATACATAAATTCTAGATTATATTCTACATTCTAGCCATGTTAAACCTTAGCTAGACATGGACATTCCTTAAAACCTTATATACACCAAGTATATTACATACTATTAGTTTTATACTTTCCTATAAGATTGTGATGAATTTTATTAATTTTGAATATTGAATAACTTTCTATCAGTTTCACTTGACCTAGTAATTGTTTTTTGTAACTCTTTTGTTGTTTACTTGATACTAATAAAAACAAAGAATAGTAAAGGTGAAATGGGAGAAGGATCAAATTTAAGGATTTGGGATGTTCCAATATCTTTGTTTAATATCTTTGTTTCTCATTTAATTTGTCCTTTCATATTTTAATATTTTCAAATCTTTATGTTGTAATATCAATCTTTGTACTATAGTTCCATCCCGACGATTAGTAATATTAGTTTCCTTGGTAATTGAAATCGTGGGTTATGAGACAAATCTTGGAAGAGTAAACTGGATACTTATCTATTATCATTGGACATTCCTAAATTTTTTTATTTTGTTGAAATATGTTTAAAACTCAAATTTTTTGAGTGTCTAGCATTACTCCATCTACATCTATAATTTTTTCCATTATTGTACACCAGTAGCATATGTATGATGCAATTCTTTTTTATTTTTATGTGTGCAAAAAGTTACTTGAATTAAGGTATTATGTATGAGTTATTTAATTAATAATGATCTCTCAATTCAATGTTTTAGCCTTATAACTTGAAATTTGATGTGTGCATTTATATAATTATTTATAGTTGTATTACATAATTATTTTAGTCTTCTTTTGTATGGTGCATAAATGTTGTTGTGTAGACATACAAATGCATTTTCTTGATAATTAATTTTGAAAATTCAAAATATAAATAATATTTAAATGTAAAATATATATTGAAAATAATGGTTTTACTTAAGTTAATCATAAAAAATATACTCCACTGGATTTGCAAAGAAGATAGTTGCAATCCATATGCGTAGCATGGGTTCGCACTAGTTTAATACCTAATTAATTCATTATATAAAAACATTACTATCTCTTAATCCATACTGCTCACGTTTTCTATTTATTATTTATTCGGTGATCTTACAGTCAAATCTCAAATTAGTTGCCCTTTAATTATACCATTGCCGTATGAAGTCCGTCACAAACTGTCCAAAACCCCTTCGTCGTAAACTCCATCAGTTTCCTTGTGTATTTATTTTGATTTTTGAAAGGAAAACCAATTGTTGGCTGTATTTACTTATTTTTCTTGAAATAATAAAATAAATTTAATTTTTATATCATATTTTCAATATATATATAAATAATTTCTTATCCATTCTTAATGTGACGACCTACTTTTCTGATCCCTACGAACGACACTTAAGGGGAGAAAAAGAAAACGCTCTATCAAGATTAACTCATTCTAGGGCTTGACTCACACTATCCTTAATGAGTTGTACCCCAATAAGGCTAAGATGTTCACTCAACCGAAACTCTGATACCAACTGTGACGACCCTCCTTTCTTACCCATAGGAATGATACTTAACACACCCTCGGTGTTCGTGTGCCATTGCCCAAACATCGGAAAGATGAATCATCGTGGTGTAAAATAAAGAACAGAATAGAAAACCTCACAACAAAACTGCTAAATAAAAAATAACAGTAAATAGTACATCAGGTTACTCCTTAACAGGGAGTTACCAGAGTTACACAAAAGTACTACAAATCAGCTTAGGCAGTTATAACATCCTGCCTCTACATATGCTGAAAACAAAATACACTTGCACAAACTAGATAATACATAAGAATAGGTAACTAAGAAGATGAAAAGTCTCTTGCTTGGATGTCGTCTTCAAAAGAGCTGAACAAAGACCTACTACTCTCGGACTACTCAAATAAAATGAGTACCCGAGAGTTTAAGGAAAAGAAGCAACTCGGGTCAGATGATATGTCTGGTATGAGTAAAAATTTAAACAATGGGTGAGTAATTAAACATAAACATGTGAGACCATGCCGCTGAACACGGAACGGGTTTACTCTCACATAAATCAGCATACAATCATAAAGAATGGATAAATAATCAAACCCCATGAAGAGTGGTTGACTCTTCCCGATGCAAATAAGGAAATATATTTGAAGGTTTGAATCAAATCAGAAAAGTAAAATCTCCAATAAATTATTAGGAGAGTGCGGCCCCCCTTGAAGTATAACTTTTGAGAAGGTCATATACTCTGTGACCTCCTCGGGAAAAGTACCAGCCAGATCCCGCTAAACCTTCCCAAGAATCAGAATATTTCACATCTAAATGTGCAAATCGAATCCAACCTAGATGAGATGTGAAATACCATTTTAATGGGAGCAACCCTATATAGCTGGACGCCCATAAGCACTTTGGATTTAGTTATTTTCGACAAAGGATAACAAAGCTCAAAAGAGAAGCACGTCATCTTAGAGTGATGAAAATTAAAGAAGCGGAAGTAATTGATAGCCGAAAAACCAACTATCGTGGATATAAAACGATCGTACATGGAAATTAAGTCTTGTATACTCATCACCACTCGTTGAAATCAAACTTGTACTATTCCTGGGTTAACAATAATGCCGGACAAGTCAAGGTAGTGTTACCTCAAAGTCATGTCTTACAACCCTTCTTAACTTTCGGAATAGTGACAAGTCACATCTTTGACATTTAGTGTTAAGCATACAAATAAATCGTTTCCCTATAAGTGATATCGCTTTATGGAACTTAATTCAGTTCCATAACCGAATCAAACGTTTACTTTTAAAACTGAATTCGTACTTTGCCTCACATTACAAGTATTAGCTTTAACACTCTGTTACAGAGTTTACTAATTTTGAAACATCATTAAAACGGGACACAACAACTTAAAACATCGTTATTCGTTGATTAATTAACTTTTAAAACTTTGTTAACTTAGTTGATTAATTAACTTAAATAACCTTTAATTAAAAAGGGTGAATCACCTTTAAAACATCATTAATTCAATTTATTAATAATATAATTAATTAATAATTAAATATCATTATTTAAAAGTGATTAACAATTTTAAAACATCGTTAAAGGAAAGATTACTTAAAATTAAAACAAATAGATTTACTTTAAAAATCATTAATTGAAATGATTAATTAATTTAAAACATCATTAGAAAGTTGATTAATTAACTTTAACCCATCATTATCAAAAGATTAATTAGCCTTAATCATCATTAAGTAAAATGATTAATTAGATTTAAAATATCATTAACTAAGTAATTAGTTAAATTTAAATCACATCATTAATAAGTTAATTAATTTACCCTAATCCTTATTAATTAAATAATTATTTAATTATGTTAAATAATTATTACTAATTAATTAATTATTTTTGAAAAGATCATTAATAAAAAACTTGCTTAACTTGTAAAATAATTACAAGCACGATAATGAAACCAAACGGTTTCGATAAAAGGTGATTTTTCGAAAGTGCGGATATAACGACTATCGCTATACGGGCAGTTCAGAATCCAAGTTCATGTCATTTGCAATACAACCACACATCACATAAAAAAGGAATGAGCATATATACATGATGACTTTTAATAATACAACATATAACAATCATTTATTTACAACGGGATTGGTTTAACTACTAGATTTTCCATGTAATTTTAGATTCGCCTACTAACTTTCCAAAGCGACTAACCAATCCATCAACTAAACCATTATCACAACTATACATTAAGTATTTAATAGCTACAAATATGAGCATGAACATAGTTTAAACTTTATGGTTCAAAGGTGGAAGCTTCACTAACCAAAACGCTTACTAACTTTTACCGAACTTGCCTAAGATCTTAGCAACTTGCCTTAATTTCAAAATAGGAGCTAGTGTAGGCTAGTAGGGTGCAACATGGCTTGGCCAAGGGCATAAATGGGATTCACCTAGGCATAAATGGGCTCAGCCTTGGAGTCTTGTGGTGGAAATGGTCTTGGTTTTGGTAGAGGAGTGTTTGTATGTGAATATTTGGAGTTTAACTTAATTTTTGGTAGTGTATTGACCAGTTTTTGACTTTGGAATCTCTTTTGGAAGCCATGTAAGTATGCATGTATATGAAGAGATAAGAAATGAAGATGGAAATGAATATGTAAAGTGGAAAATGAGTTGAGATGAGGAGTATTTATAGGGAAAGGAAGTGAAGTATTAAATTAATTAACTTAAACACTTAAATATTATTAAATGTTGTCATGTGCATGCTACCATATCTCCCCCCTCACCTTAGAATACACACATCCCCCTAGGTCCAACCTACCCCATGCTTTAGGTACTTGTTTAGGTAATGGTGGTGCATGAGATGTTATTTTATATTATATTTTTCCTTTTATTTAATCATAATGTGTCTTTTCATGTTTATATTTAGATTAATCATGGTTTATTACCATTAATACTTTACTTAACTCACCATATGATATGTGTACATGTCTGTGCATGTGTACATGAGTGATACAAAATCTGCACAACGGTTTCGATGACTTTCGAGGTCGAAAAGTCTAAATTTCGAAAACGTATCTCGGTCACATTTTCTATTTTTATTTCAACTATTTATTTTGGTGAACAAAATTTAAAAAATGATTTTAATATCATTAATTAATATTTAAAATATGTTTATTTGGTTATTAAAATATATTATTTAAATATTTAAAAATTATTTAAATATTCAAACACAAAGCGATTAATTTACGGGTCGTTACACTCCCCCTCCCCCTCCCCCTTAAGAGAATTTCGTCCTCAAAATTAATATGCAAAAGACAATCCAAAAATTATCTATTATACCTAGAAATTCATATAACAATGCAAAGCAACTATGCCATACAAGAACATTCAAACAACAAACAACTAACTTGACATTACATCAGGGTAAGTTTTTCTAATATGATCCTCGGTCTCCCAAGTACAATCACGAGGGTCGTCACTCTACTGAGCCTTCACAAGCTTAACCACCTTGTTCCTCAATCTCCTTTCATCCCGATCTACAATACCATCAAATCTGGTTCTATCTCTAAGTCTTCCTGAACTGACGTCTCTACAATCGGCGACGGATCATGAACATGCTTTCTCAAATGAGATACATGAAAAACATTATGAACTTCTGACGATCTTTCAGGAAATTCTACTCTATAGGCCAACTATCCAATTCTCTTTAGGATTCTAAATGGTCCAATGAATCTGAGTGCTGGCTTTTCTGCCCTTCTGAATCTTATAACTCCTTTTATTGGGGAAACTTCCACAAATACCAAATCCCCGACCACAAAACTCTAAGTCCCTTCTCCATTGATCGGCATAGCTTTTATGTCGATCCTAGGCTTCTTTCATCCTTTCCTTGATCATAGCTACTTTCTTTGATGCTTCTCGAACCATCTCTGGTCCATGAACTAAACAGTCTCCAATCTTAACCTAACATGAGGGGGATTTACATGGCTGTCCATACAAAGCCTCGTAGGGTGCTATGTGAATGCCAGCTTGGTAATTATTGTTATAAGAGACCTCTACAAATGTAGATGATCTTCCTAAGAACCTCTAAAATCCAAAATGCATGCTCTCAAGAGATCCTCCAAAATTCGGTTCACCTTTTCGGTTTGTCTGTTTGTCTACGGGTGATAGGTCGTGCTCAAATTCAACTCTGTTCCTAAAGTAACTTGCAATGCTCCCCCAAATCAACTGGTGAAGATAGGATCTCAATCACTGACTATACCTACTAGAATTCCATGCAGTCGAACGATCTCCCTCAAATAAATCTATGCCAAAGAAGTTGCAGTTCTAGTTGACTTCACCGGAATAAAGTGGGTGCTCTTTGTTAATCGATCTACAATTATTCAAATGACTTTATTGTTTGCGCCAAAATTGGTCACAAACACCCAATTGCAGATGAAAGCATCAATCCATAATCTCGAATCACAGATAGACAAAATGTAGAGGATATAAATATGAAGAACACTCAAAATTTAAAAGGAAAGCAGTAAAAAGACAAGGTTTATAGTGGTTCGGTGTTGTAGCCTACGTCCACTTTGAATTATTTGATGTTTATTATTGATTGCTAACTGATTACAACAGTAAATAACTCTAACACTCAAGTTACAACGAAGATTCGATAGAGTAACAGCGTAGCAAAGTCAAAAGGTCCCTTTTCTGTTGGCATTGGAGTGCTATTTATCGGTGTAGGTCTGAAATATCTGCCTTTGAACTTGTAATACTCCTTCTCACATATGGGTGGGCCCATGTGATCGATTAGGGGTCATTTTGGATCGATTGAGATCGATCCCCATCTCCTTCGTATCGATCAAGATGGTGTCCATTTGGGCTGAGATCGATCATGAGCGTTTATTTGGTGATAAGAAAACTCCTGTGAAAATTTGGTGGCATTTGGACTTGTAGATTTTGAGTTATGATCGATCCAAGGTTGAATTTGCAAATGGCTGATGCATGAGTATCGATCCTAGTTGGTATCGATACCTCTTCGTATTGATCCCTACGCGTATCGATCAAACGTGTATCGATGATGTAGAGCGATTGTTATGGGGAGATCCACTTTTTGTGCCACATGACAGTTTCCTTCACTTGACCATGCCTTCTTCGTATCGTTCTCAGGGATTATCCTTCATATCGATGAATGGAGGATCTATTCGTATCGATCATATGGTAGCCGTTTCGTATAGATGACCGTGCCCGCTTCGTACCGATGCTTGTTGGTTGCTTACTTCCTATTGATCCCTGGAATGATCGATACGAAACAAAAAGGCGAAGTCGATCGATATGAACCAAACTAATAGATCGATGTTTCTTGATCGATACGAAACAAAAAGGCGAAGTCGATCGATATGAACCAAACTAATAGATCGATGTTTCTTGATCGATATGAACATGAGAGGCTAGATGGATACGAATAGGGGCGGGCCCTGATGGATACAAAGTGAGGTCTCTTTCATGATTCTTGATCGACCATAACTTGAGCATACGAACTCTGATTGACCTGAAATTTGAAGTGTAGCCTCACCTAGCCTTTTTTCTCATCCCCTATCGATCCCACGTTGATTGGAGCTTGGTCCAATTTTGACGGTATTGATCATAGCCTTGTTTTCAATCGATCTCCAATCCTGATAGCCATCCTTTTTAGCTAACTTTTTGATATCCTTGCTTTGGCAAAAAAATGGGATAACATTTATTAACTTATTCTTGTTCTGGGAAATCCATCGACAAAGTCCATGGATACTTGCTCCCACTTCCAATTCGGTATCTCCAATGGTTGGAGAAACCCACCAGTCTTCTGCTGGTCACTCTTGACCTGTTGAAAATTCGGACACCAACTCACGAAGATCGAAATGTCTCTCTTCATCCCTTTCCACCAAAAGTTTTTCTTCATATTCTGATATATTTTAGTTACTCCTAGGTGGATAGATAACCTTGACCGATGGCACTCTCTCAGCATATCCTGTCTGATTCCATTAACATCAGGCACACAAATCCATCCATTCATTCTTAAAATACCTTGGGAGTCAATCTAAAAACTAGAAACAATTCCCTCTTCAACGCTCCTCTTAAGCCGAGCTAGAATATGGTCTTCTTCTTGGAAATAAGCAACTCTATCCATTAGCGTTGGTGATACTTTAATGACTTGTGATCGGTATGCAACTCAAAATTTGCACCTAAAAGGTAATGCCTCCACACCTTCAATGCGAAGACAACTACCAAAAGCTCCAGATCATGCGTAGCGTAATTATTCTCATGAGGTTTCAATTGTCGACTCGCATACGCTATTACTTTGACATTTTGCATCAAAACTGCTCTCTCGATCCGTTCCTACAAGCATCTGTGTACACTGTTAATCCTTCAATCCTATTTGGAATAGTCAAGATAGGAGCGCTAGTCAATTTCTCCTTTAACTCATTGAGTGCTTGATGGCAATTGGGTGTCCAAACAAACATAGCATCTTTCTTCGCCAACTTTGTTAGATGAGAAGCAATCTTTGAGAAACCTTTAATGAACCTTCTACAGAAACCTGCCAGTCATAAGAAACTTCTGACCTCAGTCACACTTTCGGGTTTCTTCCAATCTTGAACTGCAACTACTTTAGCTGGGTCCGCTGATATGCCTTCTCCTGAAACTACATGTCCTAGAAATCTAACTTCATATTTCCAGAAATGGCACTAAGAAAACTTTGCCTTTAAAACATGACTTCTTAAAGTTCTTATAACAACATGAAGAAGGTACTTGTTCTCTTCCTCCGTTTTTGAATAAACAAGGATGTCATCAATAAAGACGAGAACAAAATTATTAAGAAAATCCACACTCTATTCATCAAATCCACGAAATAAGCGGGTGCGTTAGTCAATCCGAATGGCATGACTAACCACTTGTAAAAACTATCAGGGGTACAGAAAGCTATTAAGGATACACTCTCCTCTACTACCCTTAATTGGTGAAAACTAGTGGTAAGGTCAAGTTGAGAAAATATCCGAGCTCCATGGAGCTGGTCAAACATGTCATCAATCCTAAGTAAAGGATACTCATTCTTGATAGTCCTCTTATTTAATTCTCGGTAATCCACATATAATCTAAGAGAACCACTGGCCTTGGTAATGAAAACTACTGGCGATCCCCAACTCGATGTGCAACATTTGATGATACTTTTCTACAATAAATCAAACGTCTGCTTCTCTAACTCTCATCTTTCCTTTAGGGCCAACCTTCGAGGATGTTGAACAATTGGTCTATTCCTGGAATTAAATCAATGCGGAACTCTACTTCACGGTGAGGAGGTAAACTGTGTACTTCTTAAACAAATATCCTTGAAATCTCGAACAACGTGTATATTCCTTATCTCCTCTTTAGGTACTTCGAGTGAACAAAGAAAATGATCATTAGCCCCTTAGGTTCTTTACAATAAATATCCACACCAATATCTCTAACATCTCTAACTTTGATAATCCTTCGATCACAATCTACAATTGCTTTAAACTTAGATAACCAATTCATTCCTAACAATATTTTAAAACCCATGAACCTAAGAACAAATAAGTCAGAAAAGAAAGGCCGATCTCGATAAGAAATAGGCATATTCAAACATATGGTATCAAGATTGGTCGGACCCCCAATTGGGTTCGACACACAAAAAGAATTGTTTAAAATGATGGGTTTTATGTTAAACTTATCAACAAATCTACTGAAATGAAACTATGGAATGAACCGGTATCAAATAATACTCTGACAGGAATATCAGAAATGGATAATGTACCTTGCTACACCTGCTTTCCTTTTGGGTTCGTAGAAGTAGATGGTATTTCCTTAATAGTAAAAACTTGTCCCTGTGATCTCTTCTTTGGAAAAAGGCACTGGTTCTTCATATGCCCCTTCTTATTACAGTTGAAACATGTTGGTAGACTATTATCCGAACATTGATCTGCAAAGTGTCCTGGTTTGTGATAATTGAAACAGACTGGCTTACCAGGGGTATCTGTGCAATGATTTGCGAAGTGCCCCATCTTGTTTCACTTAAAACAAAGAATCTTGGAGAAGTCTAACTACTTATTCTAAGCTGGAGCTCCACCTCCGGGCTTCATTCCTAGCCACTTCTTCTTCCCTTTGCGCTTGAAAAATGGCTTACTAGCAACTGGTATTACTAATAAAGGTTGGGCATTGACTGCTGGCAATACTCCTTTCTGAACTTCTTGCTCAATATCAAGAGCTTCAAATCTTAAAGCCATACTGGTCAGATTGGTAAAGGTATCATTGAGATGATTGGTCATTTCCCGATGAAATTATGCTCATATTCCTTTCATGGACAATTCATTCTATTTGAGTGGCGTATTAATCAATCCTGGTCCAAAGCGGAACAATGCATTGAATATGTATTCATACTACGCCACTATCATCTCACCTTATTTAAAATCCATAAAACTTCTAAATAACTGAGTCCTCCCTACCTCTAGGATAAACTAAGCTTCAAAGAATTCCTTAAACTACGCCCAAGTGAAATCTTCTTCTGGTGTATTCATGGTGACTGAATCCCACCAATCCATTGCTGATTTTTGAAGCTGACGCGATGCCAACAATCTCTTTCTAGCATCTACCAACTGAAGATCCCCGAATATCGTTTCACAAGAGCGGAGCCATGTCTAAACTCCCAAAATATCTTCTATTCCATAAAAAGACTTACCACCTAAAGTAGTGTAATTCTTGCACAAGGTCACAAAGTTCTGAGGCTATTGAACTTGCATCACTGCTTCATCTATCGGCTCTACAACTGGCTCATTTCTAGGAGCTCTGCCATTTGTAGCCATGCTAGTTCCAGATCCCCTCCCTCTTCTTCCTCTTGTACTCATTTTCAATAACCTGGATAAGTGATAGGTATAATTAGAATACAAAGATAGGGAAAAGATGATAAAAGGGAAATGATAATAAAGGATCTAAAACTAGACCTTAAGGGGAGAAATAGAAAAATGCTCTCTCCAGATTAACTCATTCTAGGGCTTGACTCATCCTATCACTAATGAGCTGTACTCTAATCAGGCTAAGGTGTTCACTCAACCGAAGTTCTAACACCAACTATGATGATCCACCTTTCTGACCCTTAGGAACGACACTTAACACATCCCCGGTGTTCATGTGTCTTTGTCCAAACATCGGAAAGATGGTCATCGTGGGGTAAAATAAAGAAAAGAATATAAAACCTCATAACGAAACTGCTAAATAAAACATAACAGTAAATAGTACATCAGGTTACTCCTTAACGGGGAGTTATCAGAGCTGTGCAGTTAATGCCCCGCTATTACCCCGCTATAACCCCGCTATATTTCATAGCGGGTTTCTGCCGCTACGATATTTCCATATAGCCCCACAATATAGCCTTTCCGCTTTAATCCCCGCTATTTCCGCTATATCCCGTTATTTCTGCTATATTCCGCTATTCCCGCTATATCTTCTTTAATAAAATGAATTGAAAAATTCAATTTATACATTATAAAAATTATGAAACTAATTTATTTGATTTAATTTTTAATATATTTTCAGAAATGAAAATACTCTAATATTTTACTAAATTCAATTATGTTATATAATAGTTTTACGTTTATTTAAAGTATATTTGCACATGTTTTTATTTAAAAATTATTTATGTATTAGTTATAATTCAATTGAATGATAATTTTTCATTTAATTACCTTTTATATATTCGTAAAAACATTAAGTACTAGTTTTATATGCTATTTTAAAGCCATCCGCTATATCCTGCTATATCTTCGCTGTATCCCCGCTATGACTTTTTGCACCTCCACCGCTTTGAATCTGCCGAGCGCTTTAACTGCACAGTATCAGAGTTACACAAAAGTACTACAAATTAGCTTAGGCAGTTATAACATCCTGCCTTTGCATATCTTGAAAATAAAACACACTTACACAAACTAGATAATACAGCGGAATAGATAACTAAGAAGATGAAAAGCCTCCTGCTTGGATGCTGTCTTCAAAAGAGCCTAACAAAGACCTGCTACTCTCGGACTACTCAAATAAAATGAGTACCCGAGTTTAGGGAAAACAAACAACTCAGGTCAGACGATATGTCTGGTATGAGTAAAACTTTAAACAATGGGAGAGTAATTAAACACAAACATGTGAGACCACGACGCTGATCATGGAACGGGTTTACTCTCACATAAATCAACATCCAATCATAAAGATTGGATAAATAATCAAACCCCATGAAGAGTGGTTGACTCTTCCCGATGCAAATAAGGAAATAAATTTGAAGGTTCGAATCAAATCAGAAAAGGAAAATCTCCAACGAACGACTAGGAGAGTGCGGCCCCTTTGAAGTATACCTCTAATAATATACTTTTGAGAAGGTCATATACTCGATGACCTCCTTGGGAAAAGTCCCAGCCGAACCCCTCCAAACCTTCCCGAGAATCCAAATATTTCACATCCAAATGCGCAAATCGAATCCAACCTAGATAAGATGTTAAATACCCTTTTAATGGGAGTAATCCCACATAGCTGTATACCCATAAGCTCTTTGTGATTTAGTCATTTCCGACAAAGGATAACAGAGCTCAAAAGAGTAGCACATCACCTCAGAGTGACAAAAAATAAAGAAGTGGAAGTAATCGATAGCTGAAAAACCAACTATCATTGATATAAAATGATCGTATATGGAAATTAAGTCTTATATACTCATCACCAGTCATTGAATTCAAACTTGAATTATTCCTGGGTTACCAATAGTGTCGGATAAGTCAAGGTAGTGTTACCTCAAAGTCATGTCTCACGACCCTTTTTAACTTTCGGAATAGTGACAAGTCTACATCTTCGATGTTTAATGTTAAACATACAAATAAATTGTTTCCCTATAAGTGATATCGCTTTATGAAACTTAATTCGGTTCCATAACCAAATCAAACATTTGCTTTTAAAACCAAATTCATACTTGGTGTGACAAACCGCAAATCCATACCCTTTGAATCGACAATAAACCATACATGTCCGACCCAAAAAGCACAGAATGATGGAAAGTCATTTAGAAAGAAAAGAAGAGAGAAAAAGAGAAGAGAAGAAAGAGAGAAGATAGAACCAAACAGAACAATACAAAATCTTAGATCGCAGCGGAAAACATATAATATCATATCAATGATCTTTACAAAACAGAAACTGTATATACATACATTAATCAGAGTTCAACAATCAATCACTAATCATCAGCCTGGACAGTTATAATAACATGTCCTTACAATTGCTGATAATGGAAACAACAAAGCACTGTGCAAAGCAGATAATCAAAACAGATATGTGTATACGAAAATGAAGATCTCCAGCTCTCCTGATGAAGCTCCAAAAGCACCAAATCTGAACCAGTAAATATACTCGGTCTGACCCGAGCATTGAAAGGGAAGAACGCTCGGATCAGTCTGGTAAACCAGCGTGAGAAACACACTCAACTGAATTTATTAGATTACCAAACTTTTCTTTTCAAAACCAAAGTATCTCGTAAGACATGCCCACACATAAACACGGACATGTTTTTATCTTACGATAACTAAAACCATTCATATCAAATCATCTGATATTATACTAGTGTCTAGTAAACAAATAATATTAATCATAGCCGAAATGGTTACCCATATAGCATTTCGGGGTTATTCATTATGCCAATACAAACAAAATCGCAGCTCGTAGTGGAGTTTGGATTTCCATACAAATGACCAGGTGCAGGGACTACCTTCCGAATGGTACATCTCTAGAGGAATGTACCGAGGACCACACATGGGAACCTCTACCAACACAAGACCGGCCTACCTCTTTAACTAGGTAGTACCGAATATATCATCCCCCGGTCGTTACCGACCTTTTCCGAGGGCCCTCATAGCATACAAACCACAATAATTTACATTCCGAACGTCATGGTGGAAAGAAATATATCTAGAAGGGGATGACCATATCCTAATTGGGAATGACCCACTTAGCCTTGCTACATCAAACCCTGTTTTGGTCATTTTCGGTTGATGAGGCCAAAGAGGTAACAATTACCTTTCACAACTCACATATCATATCACTTTGAATGCTAAATTCGCCATTTCCATTGACTACTAATTGCCTTTCACAAAAATAAAACCATTGAGCTCGTACGTCTCAAGGAAGGGTGTTAAGCTAAGAGAAGTTGCCTTCTCCGCCACCAAACAGGTGTACGTTTATAAAAACCAATGTGCGTAATCGCAGAAAATGCAATGTCAGACATTCATCCATACAAGTTGTCTAGGAATAGGACAAACCGAAGGTACTCTCCTACCACATCCTATCTGGAAATCCTAGGATTAGTAACGAATAGTCCTTGCACTGGATATTTCATAACGAAGAGACTACTGCTACTATATGTATATTGGGATTTTAACCCCAAATGATCAACAAGCAGTCCTTCACTATGAAAATCCTAAACATCAATATCATCGACCAACCTGCACAATCGTCGTATAAATGTTGGTCCGAAGTGATTTTCAGATAAATCTGATCCCGGTCTCTTCGCACCAACAACGCAAAAGCATTTCTCAACCTTATACAGAAATTAAGTCTCATAGACTTATCACGTCTCCGACTTTCAACTTGCTAACCTTCGGCCAAGACGGAAGCTCGATAGATTGGAGTAATACTCCGCACTACAGAATCAACATCCTCAACACAACCGATAATCAAGCCTACACAGATGGTTACGTACGAAGTGTACGACTAAATAGTTCCCACATCAAGTCGAGGAACTAAAATCTGGCCAAATTTAATAGTTGGTTATTTAACTATCAAAGCAACAAACAAATATTTAGCACCATAAGCGCAAACACTAGGTCCTTTTAATTAATCTTTTATTAATTAAATCACTTTGCAAATATTCACTTCAAATTATCTGTAAAAAGATATAATTCCAAAACCATTTCAATATTCTATATTGGAAAACATTTCCATATACTTATTTAATAATAAGTAATTCTTAATTCTCTTTATTTTCAACATTTGGAAAATATTACATATACTTAAATCATGATTAAGTATACATTTTATTCTTTAAGGAAAAAATTCTCTTAAGCATATTTATTTGGGTCAAAACGAATGTTGTGTAAAACATCGTTACGACAACCCAAAATCATCAGTATAGAGATTCGATAATTAGATAGATATATAAATCCCATTTACTATACAAAACATCTTATTTTCGAAAATCATTTACTATAACAACAGTGTTATAGTTCAAGCTTTCCTTACTTCTCGAAACGTCTATTTCAACAATGAATGTTGAAATCTATGTATTCGATACTTAACACATTTTACAATATCTTCAAACCATTTAACTTCATTTAACAGATCACTTTCCAAAACATTTATTTAGTTTAAAGGATTACTCACCGTCCAAAATCGTGAATAAAATCCCTAACCAAATTCATTATTGCTACACATTAATTAAAGGATTATCCACTGTCCAAAATCGTGAATATATTCCTTTAATTAAACTTTCATATTTAACTTATCAAATTCAATTGATTTCGGATTTATAAAACAATGTTTATAAATTCCATTTATTATTTTATAAAAACTTCCATTTATAAAATTCCTTTATTAAAAAATTCAATTTATATCATTTATATGCCAAAATCCAATTATAAGTAATTTACTTATAAATCATCTATTTGCAAATTCATTCTTTTTATAACTTCCTAATTTATAAATCTTATTCGCTTATAAGATTCATTTATACTTCATTTTAACACTTATAAAACTTCTTTATAATTCCATCATTTTGATTTATAAAAATTCAATTTTATAAATCTTATATATAAACCGTTTATAATAATTTCAAAAATCTCAATTTAAACTATTTTACCAAATAGTTAACTCCACATTTCAAAAATCACCTTTCGATTATATTTCACAAAAATCATAATTTTTATAACATAAAAATTATAATTCTATTTATTAAAATAAATTCATTCCTTAACAATTCAAAAATATATATTTTTAAAATCACTTTGAAATTCTTATTAAATTGAAATCATCAATTTAATACTTTAAATCTACAAAAATAAGCCTAATGCTGCAAAAGCGCTAAACAAGGTGATCACATCAATCATAACAATCCTGACATCCAAAACATCATATATCATATGATAACAACATATATATCAATATCTGTAAATAAAATCAACACTGGTGAGGAATCCAGTTGAATCCCTCCAACCTATCACCTGCAACAAATATACATATGAGAAAATATGTACAATGTCCGCTTCGAGGCATATGCGCGTACAAAAGGTCATCTGCTCATACACGGGAACGTATATGGTCTCATCTGCTCCAATAGGTAGGAATATATCCAAATACCAATCAATATATATATATATATATATATATCATCCAAACAATCATCAATCAGCAAAAATAAATTTATTCTCACTTATATAAAAATATAAGCGAGACAGAAAGAGTGAGTTGTACTCACTTTGGTTCCAATCGCCGTTGCAGCGTTTTATTCCGAATAAAATTAAATAAGTGTTTAATTTTACCCAAAATTTACACTAGCTCCAATCAACTCCAAACCAGCTCTAAAATATAGTGCTCGTCAATACGGACCCAACACATCTTGTTTCGTCAAAAATGGACATCGTATGAAGAAGTTACATTATTTTAAAGTTTATACGAATTAAAAGATAATTAATTTACAATTTTATTTTTTATTTTAAAACCTACAATATCATATCAGCCGTTGATTCCTTAAACAAGATCCAGGCCGCTATTTTTCCTTCTTCTCGTTCGCAAATAACCTATAGCCGCCCTCCCTCACCGTATTTTCATGACCATCACAACCATTTTGACGACGATCAAGGACCTCCACTCGACTCGCCTACGCATGCACCCCCATCGGCCTCAACCACTTGCAGCTCGGCCTCACCAAAATCAAGAAAAATGTGCATGAACTAAGAATGAACGCGGCCTCTTTTTGCCTCCAATCGACGACGATAACAAAAACTGAACGTGGATGTGAAGATCTCTCGATGCACTACAAAGTTGTAGTTGAAAGTTTTTTCTAATTGTTCACGGATTGAGAGAGATCAAAGGAAGAAGATCGAATGTTTATGGCCATTGAAATAAAACTGGCGGCTAGCCCTAGTTCTTTAGGGTTTGTGAAAAAAGTGAAATGTTGTGGCCTTTTATAGAAAATTTCGCGACACTATTCATCGCAAAAAATTTCGAACTCCAAACGAAGCATGTCGCCTGGCGTTTATAATGTTTTACCCCTATTTCGAACAAAATGGTATATATATCGAGACCCAATTCGATCGTATTTGGAAGATAGGTTTTCGAATCGACTTATTTAAATTTAAAATTTACTTAAACAAATTTCTACGTGTTTCAGCTTGCCACGACTAAACCGTAAATCCAATTGACACGAAATTTGAAATCCTATCATAATATAACATTACGGATCCGATGAAACTGGTTTCGTCGAAATCCGAAACTGTGTCAAAAATGACTATTTTTACACGTTAATTAAATATTAAAATATTCAATTTCAATAAATTTACTTTTAATTCAATTTCAAAAGTTCTCTAACATCATTCTAATTCATATAGAATTTAATTCAACTTTATAAATCATTTTCATTCACAAAAAATTCAAAATCAAATTATTTCTACAATTTCAAATATTAAATTAACAATTTAATTATCCAAATAAATTCTTATATTTCAAATATAAGTTATTCAACTTATAAAATTAAATTGTGAATATTTAAAATTAATTAAATATCTGAATTTCAAATGATAGAAATTCTGGGTCGTTACATTCTCCCCTACTTAAAATAATTTCGTCCTCGAAATTACCAAGTAAGAAAAAGTCACAAAATCCATTAATTTTTCAAAAACAATTCGTTCAAACTAGATATCAAATTCATTTAAACATTTTAACTTTTCCAAAATCCATTCGTTAAACTTCTTATAAAACTTTCCTAAGTTTAAAAATCATACTTAGTTATTTACTAATACCATTCCATAATTCAACTAATATCATTTCAAATTATAACTCAAAATCAAAATTTTTAGTTAATTTTTTTTTTCAATTTTTTCAAAATTTTCTAACACCTTAAATTTTCAAATTTTTTTCCATAGTCTCCTTTGCGCGGTTTGATCATAGTAGAATCACAACATATATATATATATATATATCACAAATATACATCTCATCTTCGAGGATGAGGCATCCCGTAGGAAAAAAAGTATAAAAGTACGATATGTAATCCGAGATATGTACCTTATATATATTATTAGCGAGCATATACGGCTAATATAGCATGAAAGCGAGCTCCAAATGTGAAGCATACGCCATCCGCACCTACTAAATACTCAACAAATAAATGAGAAACATATATGGAAAGTAATATCAATATACAGCATGTACCAATATAACAACTATACATAACAATATAGCAAATGCAATTAAAAACAACAAATCCATCCATCAAACAACTATCATCAAACTAACATCCAACAAACCAATATTTATCCAATCAATCCATAACCAAATCAATATACCTTCATTACTCATTAATTATTCATTGAATTGATTTTCAATTTATTCACATTTGATTTATTAACATTGCAACGACCCAAAATTTAACTACATCGAAATATAATATTTAAAGTGGTTTTAAATATAAAAGGTTTTATGTTTTAAACAATATTCGATAGGATTTGGAAATAGAAATATACATTAAAA
The DNA here is from genome assembly GCA_030737815.1 of Allium fistulosum. Taxonomy (NCBI): domain Eukaryota; kingdom Viridiplantae; phylum Streptophyta; class Magnoliopsida; order Asparagales; family Amaryllidaceae; genus Allium; species Allium fistulosum. The sequence goes on from CM060901.1 coordinate 393,988,216, forward strand.
TAGTAACATTTGCGTATATCGACAAAAGTGACAAAATCCTGATTTCAAAAAAGTAAGTTTAAATGGTTTAATAAATTATTTTAATTTATTTACGAGTATTTATATTTTTAAAAAACATTATACAATTTTTTTTAAAAATTGGTTTACATAAATAAATAGTTTAACTAAAACGTCAAAATATGACCGTAGAACATTTTGTCAAAAATCAGTGTTTTGTCAATTTAAAGTTGTCACAACGTTGTTGTACCTTTATGTACACAATTTAATAAATATGTTAACATACAAAAGTAGTTAAAAATTAACTAAATAAGGTTACTTTTAATAATCACACTTAGAAAATTCTAGAAAGTAATTAGCAAAAGTAAACTAAAAAATACAAAACACATGTCACATCACATGTGACATAAAGTAAAGTAATCATTCTTATTCTTTACTTAATTCTTAAGTATTTGAATTTTAAAACTGTGATGTGATGTGGATGGTAAGTGTTGAATTAAATAAGTTTACTTAATTCTTAAGGAAGGTTATTTAAGTAAAAACACAAATCTATATTTTAATCTCAAATATTTTCTATAAATACCCATCCTTTTCTTCTTCACTTTTACACCATTTCTTCTCTACTTTCTCAAGCTCTCTTACATCCATTAATGGTTATTCACCTTAACAAAGTTATGCCAAAATATTCCAAAAAATAAAACAAAGAAAAATATCAACAAAACGCCATCTGAACCACTTCAAACTCCTCCTTCCCCCTCTTATTCTTCACGCCCCCTCTCTCCATTTGGCCGAGCACATCATCCCCTTCAAAGCTTGGTCGTGGCCTCCTAAGGCAAGTACGAGGAAGTTTAGCAAGTTCTAAGAGCTTAATGCAAAGTTTAGCAAAGTTAGAAAGGTTAAAACTAGATTGAAAGCAACAAAAGGTGGGAACTCTAAATTGTTAAGTAGAAAATGATTATATGATGTTTTGCTAGTTATAAATGTTGTTCGGGTGTTAATAATGATGTTTGATAAGTGTTTGAAAAAGAAAGCAACCACCTTTAAGTCATTTGCAAAAGTTAGTTAACAAATATGTACATAAATGACGATCATGCGACATTGTAATAAAAAAATTGTTAAGTTAATATGCAAGTTCATATAACAAAGTTAGGATATGTTAAAATGGTTATAAACATTGTTTTGGATGTTTATTGGTTGTATATTAAATATATATATTGAAACAAGTCACGGATTTACACGACATATAATCACATGGAAATCACTTTCCAAAAGAAATGAAATGTGATATGGAATCATTTATACCTTTGAAAAATGTTTGAATATGCTTTAGAAATGATTCCTAAGTATTCAAACTTGTCTCGACAAAGTTTGGATATGAATCTCAAAATATGCCTAAAATTTGACGTGTCGCGTAATGGTAGTTCGTGTTTTCGCGTCAAAAGTTCAAATGAACATACAAAGTGGAATATAGTTCGGAATTCTTCGAAGTAAGAATTTTCTGAATCCTTATATCCATATCTTTCAAATGAAATAAGAAAATCAAGATTTCATTTTGTATATTTTAAAAAATGGCAAAATCAATTTTCAAGAAAAATTCAATTTTTGCACTAAATGATCAATGTTGGAAATTGATAAAATAATCATTTTAATAATATGAAATAAATTCTAAAAATCTTTTAAAATGTTTTAAAAGTGATTTAAGTTGAAAAGATGGTTTTCTAAATGATATAAAAGTCATTTTGAAGAATATAGCTTTTAAAGAACTTTTTGTAACACTTTTTGCAACACTTTTCGCAACGCTTTTCAATAACTTTTGAAAAAAAGGTTGGAACTAAAAAATTCTTTCCAAAATCCTTATTAAATGTTTTAAGTAAATAATAAAGCATTTTAAAAGAAATTTGAACAATTTAACATTATTTCAAAGATGTTTAAACAAATAGTTAAGTGATTTAAAAAGAGAAAATGAGTATGCGAAAACGACTAGTACATTTGTCCCGCCTGTGAGATCTAAAAGTGAAAACAAGGTGTGTAACTAAGGTTAGGGATGGAGCAACCAGTGCCCTGAACTTACCTGGTCTCAGTTTTCTCTTTTAGGCGAGGGGTGGAACATATCGAAGGGAAAGCGCGGATACTCAACTTGGATTTTATAGAAATAATCTTCTTATACTCATTATTAAAATCCGAAGAGGGAACTTGTCCTATTTGTGGAATTTAAAAGGTGATCTCACCATTATTCCGCCCAAAGCACCTGTTGAATACGGAAGTTGATATTGAATAAAAGTAGAGTGATTCCATAAATCCTATTTCCTCAAAAGATACTCTTTAAAAATGATTTGAGAAATATTCAAAAAGAGGTTTAAATGATTCTGTATTTACTAAAAGAATATTTTGAAAATATATATCTCTCAAAGATATTTTGGTAAAGGAAAATGAATGAATCGCAAAACAATGATCTAATTACATCATTTTTATCGATGATTGGATTTCGAAGGAACCGGGGTCGGATTTGGGTGATTGCTATCCGGAAACCACTTCGAACCAATTTACGTGTTCGAAGATTGAAGATGTTTGAAGATGGAGATATTGAGAAAAATAATAACGAGGGGCTACTTGTTTATTAATTGGGGATAAACTCCCGATTCACTATATTATAGCAGTGTTCTCTTTGTTATGAAAAATCTCAAAACCACAAGGACTTCTCACCTAGTAATGGCCGAGGTAAGTACCTTCGGTTTCATTCAATCCCAGAACGAACTTGTATAGATAATGTCTGACATTGTATTTTCTGAGATTACGTACATTGGTTTTTACAAACGTACATCTGTTTGGTGGCGGAGAAGGCAACTTCTCTTAGCTTAACACCCTTCCTTAAGACGTACGAGCTCAAGGGTTGTATTTTTTTGAAAGGCAATTAGTAGTCAACGGAAATGGCGAATGTGGCATTCAAAAGTGATATGTGAAAGGTAATCGTTGCCTCTTTGGCCTCATCAACCGGAAATGACCGAAACAGGGTTAGATCCAGCAAGGCTAAGTGGGCCATTCCCAATTAGGGTATGATCATCCCCTTCTAGGTATATTTCTTTCCGCTATGACGTTCGGGATGAAAATTAATATTGATGTATGCGAAGAGAGCTCTCGGATAAAGGTCGGTAACGACCGGGAGATGACATATTCGGTACTACCTAGTTAAAGAGGTAGACCGGTCTTGTGTTGGTAGAGGGCAGATATTCTGTGCCTCGGGACATCCATCTAGAGGTGTACCCATCGGAAGGTAGTCCCTTCACCTAGTCATTTGTATGGAAATCCATTCTCCAATAAGAACCTGCGGTTTTGTTTGTATTGGCGTAATGAATAGCCCCGAAATGCTATATGGGTAACCATTCAGGTAAGATTATTAAGTTTATTTGCAAATGTTTTCAAAGAAAGTCATTAGAAATAATATCCCAAAATTTTACGTAATAAAGAGTTTTGGTTATCATAAGGTAAAAACTCGTTCCATGTTTATGTGCGGCGTGGTCTTATGAGATACATTTTTGTTTTCAAAACATCGTACTTTGAGTTCTCACACCAGTCCCATGACTGACCCAGAGTTTGTTTTTCCCTTTAAACTCTAGGTGCCTTATTTTTCGGGCAGCCAAGTAGTCAGGATACCTTTGGAGCATTTTGGAGCATGTTGGGGATCATTTTGGAGCATGTTGGGGATCATTTTGGAGAAGTCTTTTGGAGCTATGAAGCTGAAGTACCTTATGTAGATATCTACCCATTTTCCGCTGTGTTATGTAGTATGTATTTTCCAGCATATGTACGGATAGACAGTTATAACTATCCCGCTGGATTTGTATTTGACTCTGATCATTTATGTATAATTAAAATGTTGAATGCAATATGAGAATCTATAATTGTGTTATCTTCTATCTTTATTTTCTTTTACACCCCTGAAAATCTGCCTCCTTGGCACTTGGATTTACGGCACGTGAATACTGTGGATGTATTAGTGTCGATTTCTGAGGGTCGAGGAGAAGGTTCGTCACAAACATTGGATTTTACTAACATCCATTTATTCAAATTCAATTAGTTTACATTCACCAATTTACATTTATTTTAGTTCATTTCCAAATCAAATTAAATTAAATTCAATTCTATTTAGGTTCAATTACTACCAATTTGAATTCAATTATTTAGCTTTCAATTTTATTAATTCAATTCCATTTGAATTTCTATACAATCAACTAACATCCATCTAACAACCAATGCATATTGAACATAACCAAATTTATTTTATTTACTTTACTTTACACTCAACATTCATATTTACTTTGTTTATTTTCAATTTGGTTTAACACTTTTAATTCTAATTGGTTTAATTCCCAATTTCATTAGCTTTTAATGTGTTAACACGTACATTCATTATTCCCTATCAATTCATTTACATTCGATTGATAATTCATTTTAATAGTTGAATTTCATTATATAACTCAAGTTCATATTCATTTAATTAATTCATTTAATTAATTCATTTAATTAATTCATTTTATTAATCCATTATGATATCAATTTTGACTTCATTCAAAATCACTTAAGTTATGTTTCATTTCATTCTCACTTAAATTTACTTTCATTATACAACTTAAGTTCACTTCTAATTTAATTTGAATTCTATTTTATTTAACTTTTACTTAAGTCAAATTTCATATCACTATTCAATTTCAAATTTTGTTTTACTTAACAAAATTGTTTAACCATTTTAATATTTGGTTTTACTTGCATTTTCTCCTTTTATAAGTTATACAACTTTATAATATTTAAACTTCCAAATTCATATTATATAATCACTTTACCTCTTAAGTTTAATTTCCATTCAATAACTTATCTAATCCAATTCAAATTCAAATTAATTTATTTATCTTTACTAAAATTAAATTTTTATTTCATATTATAAGTCCAAAATTCATTTCACTTATATTTATCAATTTCAACTTGGATTTTAAATCAAATTTGTTTATCACAACAAAACTTAAATTTTCAATTTACTATCAGTAGCAAATCAATCACACAGAAACTCGAAAATGATACTGATGATGCTATAGTCATCACCCTGATTATTTCCCAGCAATAATAGTGAATTCAGTGCTTTATATTCTTTTAAAATCACTTTTTATTATTTATAAATCATATTTATAAATTCATACTTATATAATTTCACTTATTCACTTCACTTATATAAGATTCATTACAAATTTATTTATCTTATTTAGATTTACAATAATATGACCTCTTTAAATTTTGAAAAACAACTTCCAAAATCAACGGGATTCAAATTTTCAAATTCTTAGTTTTAAAAATCCATTTTTATTTATAACTCATATTTATAAATATACTCATGTAGTTTCATTTCTTATATATAAGATTATTTCACAATTGTAAATCATATTAATAATAATTCCATACTATATAGTTCATTTGCTTATATAATTTATTCTTTTACAATTATTGTTTTTATTTAGATTATTCAAACAGCTTTTATTAACTTATATATATTTACATTTTCCACAATGAAACAATCAATCTATATACACTTTCATAATTTCTGAAAAATTATCCTTTATATATAAAATATAATCGAGGTAAAATTATTTCATTTACCCAATTTAAAATACAATACTATGTCGACTTGCCTCATTTAAGTGTTTAGAAATTCCTATCGATAACATGGCGTCCCACATACCGACCAGAATTCACAAACAACTCAACGGATAAGTAAACACAATATAAAACATTTTATATCACTAACAAATACGCGCTCATATATATAATACACTCAAACTCAATCTAGGATGCTACTGACCCTATCTATACTGAGTACACATCAAAGCCTGGGAATATATTAAATCTAAGCTCTGATACCAAATGTGACGAATCGCAAATCCGTACCCTTTGAATTGACAATAAACCACACATGTCCGACCCAAGAAGCACAGAATGACGGTAAGTCAGTGAGAAAGAAAAGAAGAGAGAAGAAGAGAAGAGAAGAAAGAGAGAAGATAGAACCAAACAGAACAATACAGAATCTCACATCGCAGCGGAAAACATATAATATCATATCAATGATTTTTACAAAATAGAAACTGTATATACATACATCAATCAGAGTTCAACAATCAATCAGTAATCATTAGCCTAGACAGTTATAATAACCTGTCCTTACAATTGGTGATAATGGAAACAACAAAGCAATGCGCAAAGAGGATAATCAAAACAGATACGTGTATACAAAAATGAAGATCTCCAGCTCTCCTGCTGAAGCTCCAAAAGCACCAAATCTGAACCTGTAAATATACTCGGTCTGATCCGAGCATTAAAAGGGAAGAACGCCCGGATCAGTCTGGTAAACCAGCGTGAGAAACACACTCAACTGAATTTATTAGATTACCAAACTTTTCCTTTCAAAACAAAAGTATCTCGTAAGACACGCCCACACATAAACACGGACATGTTTTTACCTTACGATAACTTAAACCATTCATATCAAATCATCTAATATTATACTAGTGTGTAGTAAACAAATAAAATTAATTATAGCCGAAATGGTTACCCATATAGCATTTCGGGGCTATTCATTATGCCAAAACAAATAAAATCGCAGCTCGTAGTGGAGTTTGGATTTCCATACAAATGACAAGGTGAAGGGACTACCTTCCGAAGGGTACATCTCTAGAGGAATGTACCGAGGACCATACATGGGAACCTCTACCAACACAAGACCGGCCTACCTCTTTAACTAGGTAGTACCGAATATATCATCCCCCGGTCGTTACCGACCTTTTCCGAGGGCCCTCATAGCATACAAACCACAATAATTTACATTCCAAACGTCATAGCGGAAAGAAATATATCTAGAAGGGGATGATCATATCCTAATTGGGAATGACCCACTTAGCCTTGTTGCATCTAACCCTGTTTCAGTCATTTCCGGTTGATGAGGCCAAAGAGGTAACGATTACCTTTCACAATCACATCTCACATCACTTTGAATGCCACATTCGCCATTTCCGTTGACTACTAATTGCCTTTCACAAAAATACAACCCTTGAGCTCATACATCTCAAGGAAGGGTGTTAAGCTAAGTGAAGTTGCCTACTCCGCCACCAAACAGATGTACATTTGTAAAAACCAATGTACGTAATTCCAGAAAATGCAATGTCAAACATTCATCCATACAAGTTGTCCAGGAACAGGACAAACCGAAGGTACTCTCCTACCACATCCTGTCGGGAAATCCCTACGATTAGTAGCGAATAGTCCTTGCTCTGGATATTTCATAACGAAGAGACTACTGCTACTATATGTATATTGGGATTTTAACCCCAAATGATCAACAAGTAGTCCTTCACTATGAACATCCTAAACATCAATATCATCGGCCAACCTGCACAATCGTCATATAAATGTTGGTCCGAAGTGGTTTTCAGATAAATCTGATCCCGGTCACTTCGCACCAACAACGCAAAAGCATTTCTCAACCTCATACAGAAATTAAGTCTCATAGACTTATCATGTCTCCGACTTTCAACTTGCTATCCTTCGGCCAAGAAGGAAGCTCGATAGATTGGAGTAATACTCCGCACTACAGAATCAACATCCTCAACACAACCGATAATCAAGCCTACACAGATGGCTACGTACTAAGTATACGACTAAATAGTTCCCACATTAAGTCGAGGAACTAAAATCTGGCCAAATTTGATAGTCGGTTATTTAACTATCAAAGCAACAAACAAATATTTAGCACCATAAGCAAACACTAGGCCCTTTTAATTAGTCTTTTATTAATCAAATCACTTTCCAAATATTCACTTCAAATTATCTGTACAAATATATAATTCCAAAACCATTTCAATATTCTATATTGGAAAACATTTCCATATACTTATTTAATAATAAGTAATTCACAATTCTCTTTATTATCAACATTTGGAAAATATTACATATACTTAAATCATGATTAAGTATACATTTTATTCTTTAAGGAAAACATTCTCTTAAACATATTTATTTGGGTCAAAACGAATGTTGCGTAAAACATCGTTACGACAACCCAAAATCATCAGTATAGGGATTCGATAATTAAATAGATATATAAATCCCATATACTATACAAAACATCTTCTTTTCGAAAATCATTTACTATAACAACAGTGTTATAGTCCAAGCTTTCCTTACTTCTCGAAACGTCTATTTCAACAATGAATGTTGAAATCTATGTATTCGATACTTAACACATTTTAAAATATCTTCAAACCATTTAACTCAATTTAACAGATCACTTTCCAAAACATTTATTTAGTTTAAAGGATTATTCACTGTCCAAATCGTGAATAAAATCCCTAACCAAATTCAGTATTGCTACACATTTATTAAAGGATTATCCACTATCCCTCGTGAATATATTCCTTTAATTAAACTTTCATATTTAACTTATCAAATTCAATTGATTTCGGATTTATAAAACAATGTTTATAAATTCCATTTATTATTTTATAAGAACTTCCATTTATAAAATTCCTTTATTAACAAATTCCATTTATATAATTTATATGCCAAAATCCAATTATAAGTAATTTACTTATAAATCATCTATTTGCAAATTCATTCTTTTTATAACTTCCTAATTTATAAATCTTATTCACTTATAAGATTCATTCATACTTCATTTTAACACTTATAAAACTTTTTTATAATTCCATCATTTTGATTTATAAAAATTCAATTTTATAATTCTTATATATAAACCGTTTATAATAATTTCAAAAATCTCAATTTAAACTATTTTACCAAATAGTTAACTCCACATTTCAAAAATCACCTTTCGATTATATTTCACAAAAATCATAATTTTTATAACATAAAAATTATAACTTCTATTTATTTAAAATAAATTCATTCCTTAACAAATCAAAAATATATATTTTCAAAATCACTTTGAAATTCTTATTAAATTGAAATCATCAATTTAATATTTTAAATCTCCAAAAATAAGCCCAATGCTGCAAAAGCGCTAAACAAGGTGATCACATCAATCATAACAATCCTGTCATCCAAACATCATATATCATATGACAATAGCATATATATCAATATCTGTAAATAAAATCAACACTAGTGAGGAATCCAGTTGGATCCTTCCAACCTGTCACCTATAAAAAATATACATATGAGAAAATATGTACAATGTCCGTTTCGAGGTAGACGCGCGTACAAAAGGTCATCCGCTCATACACGGGAACGTATAGGGTCACATCTGCTCCAATAGGCAGGAATATATCCAAATACCAATCAATATATATATATATATATCATATATCATCCAAACAATCATCAATCGGCATAAATAAATTTATTCTCACTTATATAAAAATATAAGCGAGACAGAAAGAGTGAGTTGTACTCACTTTGGTTCCAATCGTCGCTGCAGCGTTATATTCCGAATAAAATTAAACAAGCTTTTAATTTTACCCAAAATTTATGCTAGCTCCAATCAACTCCAACCCAGCTCTAAAATATAGTGCTCATCAATACGGACCCAACGCAACTTGTTTCGTCAAAAACGGACCTCGTATGAAGAAGTTACAGCATTTTAAAGTTTATACGAATTAAAAGATAATTAATTTACAATTTTATTTTTTTATTTTAAAACCTACAATATCATCACAGCCGTTGATTCCTCAAACAAGATCCAGGCCACTGTTTTTCCTTCTTCTCGTTCATAAATAACCCATAGCCGCCCTCCCTCATCGAATTTTCGCGACCATCACAACCATTTTGACGACAATTAGGGACTTCCACTCGACTCGCCTACGCAAGCAACCCCATCGGCCTCAACCACGTGCAGCTCGGCCTTACCAAATCCGAGAAAAACACGCATGAACTAAGAATGAATGCGGCACCTTTTTGCCTCCAATCGACGACGATAACGAAAACTGACCGTTGGATGTGAAGATCTCTCGATGCACTACAAAGTTGTAGTTGAAAGTTTTTTCTAATTGTTCACGGATTGAGAGAGATCGAAGGAAGAAGATCGAATGTTTATGGCCATTGAAATAAAACTGGCGGCTAGCCCTAGTTCTTTAGGGTTTGTGAAAAAAGTGAAATGTTGTGGCCTTTTATAGAAAATTTCGCGACACTATTCATCGCCAAATTTTTCTAACTCCAAACGAAGCGTGCTGCTTGGCGTTTCTAATGTTTTACCCCTATTCCGAACATAATGGATTATATATCGAGACCCAATTCAATCATATTTGGAAGATAGATTTTTGAATCGACTTATTTAAATTTAAAATTTACTTAAACAAATTTCTACGCATTTCAGCTTGCCACGACTAAACCGTAAATCTGATTGACACGAAATTTGAAATACTATAATAATATAACATTATGGATCTGTTGAAACTAGTTTCGTCAAAATCCGAGACTGTGTCAAAAATGACTATTTTTACACGTTAACTAAATATTAAAATATTCAATTTTAATAAATTAACTTTTAGTTCAATTTCAAAAGTTCTCTAACTCATTCTAATTCATATAGAATTTAATTCAACTTTATAAATCATTTTCATTCATAAAAAATTCAAAATCAAATTATTTCTGCAATTTCGAATATTAAATTAACAATTTAATTATCCAAATAAATTCTTATATTTCAAATATAAGTTATTCAACTTATAAAATTAAATTGTGAATATTTAAAATTAATTAAATATCTGAATTTCAAATGACAGAAATTCTGGGTCGTTACACTTGGTCTCATATTACAAGTATTAGCTTTAAAACACTCTGTTGTAGAGTTTACTAACTTTGAAACAACATTAAAAAGGGACTCAACAAATTAAAATGTTCTTATTCATTGATTAATTAACCTTTAAAACTTTGTTAACTAAGTTGATTAATTAACTTCAATAACCTTCAATTAAAAAGGGCAAATCACCTTTAAAACATCATTAATTCAATTTATTAATAATATAATTAATTAAATTAATTAAATAATGAATAAATTTCATTATTTAAAAGTGATTAACAACTTTAAAACATCATTAAAGGAAAGATTACTTAAAGTTAGAACAAATAGATTTACTTTAAAAATCGTTACTAAAATGATTAATTAATTTAAAAATATCACTAGAAAATTGATTAATTAACTTTAATCCATCATTATCAAAAGATTAATTAACCTTAATCATCATTAAGTAAAATGATTAATTAAATTTAAAACATCATTAACTAAGTAATTAGTTAAATTTAAATCACATCATTAATAAGTTAATTAATTTACCCTAATCCTTATTAATTAAATAATTAAATAATTATGTTAAATAATCATTATTAAAATAATTAATTATTTCTGAAAAAATCATTAATCAAAAACTTTCTTAACTTGTTAAATAATTCCAAGCACGATAATAAAACCAAACGGTTTTGATAAAAGGTGATTTTTCAAAAGTGCCGATATAGCGACTATCGCTATACGGGCAGTTCGGAATCCAAGTTCATGCCATTTGCAATACAACCACACATCACATAACAAAGGAATGAGCATATATACATGATGAATTTCAATATTACAACATATAACAAGTATTTATTTACAACGAGATTGATTTAACTACTAGATTTTTATATAACTTAAGATTCGCTTACTAACTTTCCAAAGCGACTAACTTTCAAGCAACTAACCAATCCATCAACTAAACCATTATCACAACTATACAATAAGCATTTAGTAGCTACAAATATGAGCATGAACATAGTTTAAACTTTATGGTTCAAAGGTTGAAGCTTCACTCACCAAAATACTTACTAACTTTTACCGAATTTTCCTAAGCTCTTACACTACAACAAACTGAGGTTTCCATAGCATTTGAAAGAAGGTATTCCAAGATGGTTTGCTAGAATGAAAGAAGGTAAAGCGTAGCCTCAAGCCTCACAACTAGGAAAAATGGTAAAAATAGGGCATGCAACAGAGCTATGTAGTCAGCTGCCATTAGGAGTCGTCATCCCATTCTAGATTTTTCCTTTTTGAGTTGTTTCACGCACATGCACCGTGGTAGTATAAGGCCTCAGTGTCAAGAGATGAGGTAATCCGTTTTGCCATATTAAAGGGGCAGTCGACTCTGTGTTAGCAGGGGTATATTAAGTCAGGGTCTGACCCCAAGTGCATTTTCTAGAGGTGTACCATCAAAAGGTAGTCTCTTTCCTTGCCATTGTTGGAATCCATTCTCCGAATCGAGCCTTATGGACTTAGTTATGCCCAACTATGTTGAAATTTGAGATGCAAGCATTTCAGCTATTTTCTCTATTTACTTTAAACCTAGACACTATTATAATATCACTAGATTTTATATAGAAATGGTTTAGTTATCGTAAGGTAAAAACCTGTTCGTGTTTATGTATGGTGTGTTCTTACGAGATCCCTTGATTTGAAGGTTTTTATAAAGTTAAAATATATGCTTTACTCACAATAGACATGTAACAACCCTGTATTTTGTGATTTTTTTTAATTGTATATTTTAATTATCGTAATTGAATCTCTGATTTAAAAACTTTATTTTATTTATTAAAATGGATAAATTTTGTTATTTTAAATACTCATTATGATTTGTATGTGAATTATAATCCCAAACATGAATAAATAGAGTATTTTCCAGAAATGTGAATTTTGGTCATTATGGTCAAACTTTGACTTTTAATTTAAAAATTTAAAATTTTGTATTTTATCTTTTATTATGAAAGTAAATAAAATTTCAAGAATACTGCATTTTGTTTCGTTGAAATCTGATTTATAATGTGAAAGTTATGCCCTTTTAAATATTGTGTGTAATTTGCTGTATTTAACAAAATTGTTTATTTTAAATTATATAAATAATATTTTATTTGGTCATTTAATGTTCTAATTTATATTTATATGGGTAAAATAACATGTTATGTATATATTTTGGTTTTAAAACATTCTTAAAAGAACAATTGGAATTTTCCAAGTCAGCTGCAATTTATTTACGATTTTTTTTATTTCTAGTTTCAATTAATTAAAGTAATTCTTATTTATCTTTTTTATTTTCTTAAGGATTTATTTTATTTTCATTTACAATTTATTTTGTTCAGCATTCATTTTATTTTACTTGACTTTTTATTGGATTAGAAGTAAGGTTATAATTTTCCAAAGTTAAGTGTATTTTGTTTGCTATTTTTAAAGCTAGTCTCAATATAATAAGCTATTTTCTTTATTTATTTTTCTAATTTCCTAAAACAAATTATTTATTTTTCTTTTCCACTTTATTTTAGTTTGTTTTTATTTTATTTACTGAGTTTTATTTTGTTTATTTTGTATAAATATAAAATGGAAATTCAAAGAGACAAAGTCTTTTCATTTGCTTGTGACTCTTCCTTTTCCTGCCTCTACATTGTCTCGACTTCTCATTTTCTTCCTAGCCGTACATTTCCCAATGTTATTCATGTGAAATTTCTTCCCACTTCATTCAACTCACAGCCATTCTTCATTTCTAAAAAAATTATGGTAAGCAATGGCTTCCATTTTCACTTTTCTTCTTCATTTTCCCATTCTTTTACTTGATTTTTGCCTTGATTCTTCATGCCTTGCTCGGCCTTAGCCACCACCATCTCCTCCGACCACCACCACCACTTCCTTCCCCACCTAATCCACGACCAATAAACCTTCTACTCTGACCTGAAAGTGCCATGACCATTCCTTGAACAAAATTCCACAAAACAATGTCCAAAACTCCACAAAAGTGCATAGCCGAGCTCTAGTTCATCACCACCTTCATTGTTGACCATGGCCACCCCCTTAGCCACCACCACCAGCTTGTTTAACACCTCTAAACATCACCCTCCCCTCTGTCCAGATCTGACCAGACCAATAGACCCTATGGCCGAGCCTAAGGGTTGAACCAAAAACTCCATTTGTGGTCCAAACCAGATCTATTTCCACCTAATAATCATCATGAACGAACCATAATCATGTATGGTTGAGCACAAGTTGAGGCAAAGTCAAGCAAAAATTGTTCAGAGACTTGGTGATGTTATTTGTCTATCCTTATTTCCAATTGTTTCAAGTTAAATCTTTGTGTTGAATCTATATTTATAATTTTACTTTGTTTGTTTATGGGTTGTGACAAGATCATTAGCTTGGTTCTCATCCACTTGAATCCATCGTTGTGTCATCATGCTTTCTGGTATCCGTTTGTGTCATTTGATTTGATAACTCCAGCTTAAAAAGGTGAGTAATCACACTTGACATTTATACTTATGCAAATGTGAATTGACAACAATTGAATGTGTAGAATATTATATATGATGTTATAACTGCCTATGATTATTAATTATATGATGTTAAACCTGTTATTTTACCTGTCATATTATCTGTTACTATTATTTATTGTTAAACTGTTTATTTATACCTGTTTATCACACCGCAAGTTCCCTGTAGATTAGATTCACTATGGGTTGAAATGATACATACCCGAACGAACTTTAGAATAGGAAAAAATCATTATAGGCTGAAATGATAGGCCTGAACGGTTTTTATTTATTTTATTTTAACTTGGGATTGCGGGTTTGAAATGATAGAACCCGGATTTTGCTTTTTAAACTGCGGATTGAAATGATACATATCTGTATCACTTGACCTAGGTTAGAAAACTATATATACAGACCCGTGGTTATTTTTATAAAGTATTTTGAATATTTTAAATGTTTTTAAAAATGTAAAATTATGAAAATTTGATTTAAATAGGATTTTTAATGTTAAATAAAGAAATTTGGATTTTTCTAGAAGTTAAAAATGTAATTTAAATGAATGGTAAAAGTGAATTTTTGAAATATAACTTAAGTTTGGAAATTTGGAATTTTGGTTTTAATATGATATTTAAGTTATATAAATAAAATGGAAATTTAATTATATTTGGAAAATGGTAAATATGATAATTTGATTTGAATTTGAATTTAAATGATTTAATAAAGTGTTATTGAGTTTTCTATGTATTAAAATGGTTAAATAAATGAATTCTTAAAAGTGTAATTTAAAATATAACTTGACTTGGAAATGTGAATTTGGTTTTTATTAAAGGTTTAAGTTAATTAAATAAAATTGAAAATTTAGTTTAATTTGTGAAATGGAAATAAAATATAAGTGTTAAGTTTATTTGTTAAAAATGTGAAGAAAAGAAAATTGTACATTTGGATTTGTTAAGTAAAATTATTGGAAATTTGGATTTTACTGTAAATGTTTCCTATAAAAATCATAAATTAAAAGAGTAAATTTAATGAACATTTTTAATGTCAAAATATGATTTTTATAATGTTTAAAAGGTTTAATATTGAAAGTTTATTATTTGTTGGAAATACACTAAAACTTGGAAATTACTTTAATAGCATTTAGAAATGCAATGATTTCTGATTTGAACTAAAATTGAATAAAAGAGCTATTACGGCATTTCTGAAATGCTATAGTTGCTGTAGTTGAACTAAATAGACTAAAACTTGACTCAGGTCTATTACAGCAGTCCTGTAACTACTGTAGTGGTCTGCTGTCTTTGCTGAATAAATTTAAAACCCTTATTTTGAAACCTGAGCTATTACAGCATTTCTGAAAATGCTGTCTTTGCTGTTTTAAACCAAATTTCAACTAAAATGAGATATAACGACAGTTTTTAAGTGCTGTCTTTGCTGAATTAAAATGCTTTTGAAATATAACTTATAACAGCTTTTTCTAAATGCTGTGAAAGGCTGTAATTTTAATAATTATGGGTTTTGATTTAGTAAATGAGCTCAGAATGGTTTGAAACTTTGGAAATTGAATACTTGATTTGGAAGTATAATAATTACACTCTTAAATGGTTTAGATGAATTATTTTGATTGAAATATAAACTATTTAAAAGGTGACTTGAAATGATAATAAATGAATGATATCTTTGAACTTAAAAGGTATTTAAAGTTGAATATTTGGATTTGAACTCAAATGATGATTTGATAATGAAGTTTTGAAAAGATACGATATTTTGATATATTAAATGATTTGAAATGAAGTTTTGAAAAGATACGATATTTTGATATATTAAATGATTTGAAATGAAGTTTTGAAATGATATGATGTTTTGATATATTAAATGATTTTAAATGAAGTTTTTGAAAAGATATGATATTTTGATATATTAAATGATTTGAAATGAAGTTTTGAAATGATATGATATTTTAAATATATTGAAATGGTTTGGAATTGATTTAATCTTTATTTTGATAAAGATTTGGATTTGAAACGATATTCTATTTTGAAGTATAAAATATTATTTTAAATTTATAACCACGGGTTATAATAACGATTGGTTGTTAAAGAGACCGGGATCGAATATGGACATACTCTCTGTCGATACCGAAAACCACTTTGACTACTGTGTACGCGGTAGAGTTTCCAGAATGAAGTAGGATGGTGGCGACGATCCTAAGGTATATACGTAGACCCAACTCCCATGAGTTGGCATAAGGTGGCTAAAACAGGAGCGATCTCGGACCAGTGAGGTAGCACCTCTTATCGGACGCACTTTTTCGATACCATTCTATTACTTTGTGATTGTTTGGGTGCACCCCTTGATTTGGGAGTGTTGTTTGAGGTGGAGCGGTAGTGGCTGCTATGCGTTTCCATCAGTCCGTGTGCGTAATTGGTATCTCTACCTTGGCATTGCCTTGTGTGCCGTGTCACCTACCATATCGAGCTTTATTACGAGTTGTGATTTCTCCCGTAGCCTGTGGAGTATCGAGGGTAGCCCCCATTTTGGGAGTATGCTAATACTGGATAGACTACTGGGACTATTACGTGTTAAGGGGAATATTGGGTCACTCCTTAATGCTATTTAAAAGTATGTTTATTTTATATTAGACATTATTATAATAGCGCAATATTACTACATAGTAAATAGTTTAACAGATCCTTAAAGAATGGGCGATCCCAAGCATTCTTTAAGTTACTTGTACCTTTATTACAGTTCACTTGAGTTGGTTTACATTGTATAAGTATGTATGTCCTGACTCGAGTGTTTGTATTTTTATTTACACTCGGGTCAGCCTGAGTATTCACATATTTGGATTCCACTTTCTGGAGATTGGAATCGCTGGAGATTATCTGCTTATCTAATTTTATCTATCTCGGTTCTGTTGTTCTATTCAGCTTGTACTTGGTTATCATATTGAGACTTCTATTGTACTTTATTTCTTCTGTTGTATCTTACTTAACTCTGATGTATTTATATAGTAGCTTCATGAACTACTATTTCTTTGTTTCCGCTGCATTATATTACTCTGTGTCTGTGATCTGTGATTATTTTATTTACTGTATATGATGAGTTTGCCAAATTTTTATTTACAACGCGGTATTTTGAGCAATTGAAGTCCGACATGTGCGGATGCGAATGGTTGAAAATATCGGGTCGTTACAGTTTGTATCAGAGCTCTGGTTTTAGGCAAACTCAGCATATAGAGTAAATTTAATTACAGAGTCACTTTCGTTCGAACTTGAATTCCTTCTTCTTCGATTCGGTTTCCTTTGAATTTTGGAACGTTCCCTTCGGTTCCAAGTCCATTCTTGTCCTTCCCTATTCGTGTCTTCTTGATTCTGGAGTGTCCCATAACTCCACTCCGAATAATCTTTCTAATGAATTGGCGATCCCGCCAATATTCTAATGACTTGTAAAGGGGTGAAACTTCTTTACAAAAAGCATTGATTCACCGAAGACTTCTATATCCTTGGTTTACAATGCTACTATCTCTTGCAATGCTCGAATTCTATCTCTTGAGATCGAATGTAGATTTGCCCTAGAAAATCCACATCGATCTTATTCATTAAGTCACGGTTGACCTGGTTAAGATTGCCCGCGATTTATATAAGCTTATCCATCTTCCTATTCTATTACTTAATCAACTTATCTTTTGCCTCCAACTTATCTTCAAATCAGAATTCTCCTTGATTTGAGTCCATCAAATTTGAATCCCTATCCTTATTTTGAAACATTAATCTTGTATTTGAAAATCTTATATTTAAAGATGTTTTATATATTGTGTTGTTTGAGTTGTTGATGTTGATTTGGGTTTTCGATCGATTCGTCTGATCAACGCTATCGATAGGATCTCCAAAACACTCGAACAGAGCAAACTGACACAATATGGTTTTCAAATTTAGTAGATAGATAAATTTTGTATAATTATAGTATGTATAAGGTTAATTTAATGAATTTTGATAATTAATGGAATTGGGTGTTAAGAAATAATATTCAACTTTGTATGTATTTTATAATCATTGGCTTTAGTTTCATATCTAAATAATTAAACATGGTTATAAATAATTTTGGAAATTTAAATGGATTTAAATCAAGAATGTGAGAATTTAATTTCCGATGATTTCAAACTTTGTTTTGAAAGTTTTATAAGGATTTATTATTTAAAAGTATTTCTAGTAGAAATTGTTTCAAAGGATTTTAATTTGTAAATCAGTGCTCTTTTCTTTGTCGCTGGAAAATAATTTCGGTGATGACTGCAGCATCATCGACATTCATTTTCGAGTTTCGAAGCGAAGAGACCATTCTGTAGCTTTGCTACAGTTTTGCTTTGGAAAATTAAATTGAATTTCTAAATATGACTTGACTTATAATATATATTGATATATGATTTAAATTTGATTTGATATATTGTGTATGTATATATATATTTATTAATTTCTAAATAGTTTGAAGATAATAGGAAATTTAATTCTTAAATTTTATCTTAAAGGATAATTTCAATTATAAAAGTTTGAATAAATAGGTAAACTTGTATAATTGAATTAGAAAGAATTTATTTGTATAATATTCAATTACATTCCAATATAACTTACCTAAATTATTAAAAGTTAAATATGTAATTGGAAAACATACAATATAAAGGGGATTTAATAAATAAAATTTGAGTGGTTATAATAAATGTTATACACTTAAATTTTAGTTATAAAGGATCAATAGAGGTAAATAGAGAAAAAAGGTTAATTTAATAATTTACAATATAATGATATTTTAAGAAATTTTAAATAAATTGAAATAGTTATAATAAGTGAAATACACTTAATATACATAGGATTTGATATATTAAGTGGAATAAAGAAGAATGAAATTTAATGAATAAAGATGAATATAATAAATGATTGTTCAAAGTCATGACTTTATAAATTGTTGATTTGATGATGAAATAATGAGATTTAAAAATAATTAAGATTTATTTAACTCAAGTGAAATCAAATGAATGAAATTAATTATTAGTGGAAGTTGAACTTTTCATGGTTTTAAATTTATTATCTTATTCTGTTTTCCAATCTATTTTCTTTCTGGTTGTTTCCATTTTCCTACCTTCTAAGTAGGAAATCAAATTCGAATTGGTTAGCCTTGGAGCTACTGTTCTCTTTCAGCTTGATCTTGCCTCTGATTTTTTTTACCAACTCAGGGTTGCTGAGGAAAGTATTCCCGAGAATGCTTTCCGTACTAAAAATGGTTTGTCTATGAATGGTTAGTCATGCCTTTTGGTTTGACTAATGCTCTTGCTTTCTTTGTCAATTTGATGAATCGTGTTTTTCATGTTGTGTTTAATAAGTTTGTTCTAGTCTTTCTTTCTTTCTCTTTTTCCTTCATCATTTAACTTTTCTATCTCTTCTATTGTTCTTACTTCTCCCTATTCTGAATCTGAGCACTGCTTACCATCCACAGACCGACGGTCAAATGGAAAGGGGTGAATCAGATTCTCAATGATCTTTTCGTGCTTGTGTTCTTGATTCTGGAGGATCTTGGGAAGATCATCTCCACCTTGTTTAACTTACCTATAACAACAGTTATCAAGTATAATTTCAATCTTCTTGTCATCTTATCTTAATCCTATTTCATTTTATCTTTTCTGTGCTTTCTCGTACCTCATTCCTTTTCGGGGACGAAAAGTTTTGAGTGGAGAAGAGTGTAACAACCCTGTATTTTGTGATTTTTTTAATTGTATATTTTAATTATCGTAATTGAATCTCTAATTTAAAAACTTTATTTTATTTATTAAAATGGATAAATTTTGTTATTTTAAATACTAATTATGATTTGTATGTGAATTATAATCCCAAACATGAATAAATAGAGTATTTTCCAGAATTGTGAATTTTGGTCATCATGGTCAAACTTTGACTTTTAATTTAAAATTTTAAAATTTTGTATTTTATCTTTTATTATGAAAGTAAATCAAATTTCAAGAATACTGCTTTTTGTTTCGTTGAAATCTGATTTATAATGTGAAAGTTATGCCCTTTTAAATATTGTGTGTAATTTGTTGTATTTAACAAAATTGTTTATTTTAAATTATATAAATAATATTTTATTTGGTCATGTAATGTTCTAATTTATATTTATATGGGTAAAATAACATGTTATGTATATATTTTGGTTTTAAAACATTCTTAAAAGAACAATTGGAATTTTCCAACTCAGCTGCAATTTATTTACAATTTTTTTATTTCTAGTTTCAATTAATTAAAGTAATTCTTATTTATCTTTTTTATTTTCTTAAGGATTTATTTTATTTTCATTTACACTTTATTTTGTTCAGCATTCATTTTATTTTACTTGACTTTTTATTGGATTAGAAGTAAGGTTATAATTTTCCAAAGTTAAGTGTATTTTGTTTGCAATTTTTAAAGCTAGTCTCAATATAATAAGCTATTTTCTTTATTTATTTTTCTAATTTCCTAAAACAAATTATTTATTTTTCTTTTCCACTTTATTTTAGTTTGTTTTTATTTTATTTACTGAGTTTTATTTTGTTTATTTTGTATATATATAAAATGGAAATTCAAAGAGACAAAGTCTTTTCATTTGCTTGTGACTCTTCCTTTTCCTGCCTCTTCATTGTCTTGACTTCTCATTTTCTTCCTAGCCGTACATTTCCCAATGTTATTCACGTGAAATTTCTTCCCACTTCATTCAACTCACGGCCATTCTTCATTTCTAAAAAAATTATGGTAAGCAATGGCTTCCATTTTCAGTTTTCTTCTTCATTTTCCCATTCTTTTACTTGATTTTTGCCTTGATTCTTCATGCCTTGCTCGGCCTTAGCCACCACCATCTCCTCCGACCACCACCACCACTTCCTTCCCCACCTAATCCACGACCAATAAACCTTCTCCTCTGACCTGAAAGTTCCATGACCATTCCTTGAACAAAATTCCACAAAACAATGTCCAAAACTCCACAAAAGTGCATAGCCGAGCTCTAGTTCATCACCACCTTCATTGTTGACCATGGCCACCCCCTTAGCCACCACCACCAGCTTGTTTACCACCTCTGAACATCACCCTCCCCTCTGTCCAGATCTGACCTGACCCATAGACCCTATGGCCGAGCCTAAGGGTTGAATCAAAAACTCCATTTTGCCTTGTCTCTTTGCATTCTAGGCTTGCAAACTCCTTCCTCTTCATATTCTTGACTTAGCCGTGCCATTTGTGGTCCAAACCAGATCTATTTCCACCTAATAATCATCATGACCGAACCATAATCATGTATGGTTGAGCACAAGTTGAGGCAAAGTCAAGCATAAATTGTTCAGAGACTTGGTGATGTTATTTGTCTATCCTTGTTTCCAATTGTTTCAATTTAAATCTTTGCGTTGAATCTATATTTATAATTTTACTTTGTTTGTTTATGTGTTGTGACAAGATCATTAGCTTGGTTCTCATCCACTTGAATCCATCGTTGTGTCATCATGCTTTCTGGTATCCGTTTGTGTCATTTGATTTGATAACTCCAGCTTAAAAAGGTGAGTAATCACACTTGACATTTATACTTATGCAAATGTGAATTGACAACAATTGAATGTGTAGAATATTATATATGATGTTATAACTGCCTATGATTATTAATTATATGATGTTAAACCTGTTATTTTACCTGTCATATTATCTGTTACTATTATTTATTGTTAAACTGTTTATTTATACCTGTTTATCACACTGCAAGTTCCCTGTAGATTAGATTCACTATGGGTTGAAATGATACATACCCGAACGAACTTTAGAATAGGGAAAAATCATTATAGGCTGAAATGATAGGCCTGAACGGTTTTTATTTATTTTATTTTAACTTGGGATTGCGGGTTTGAAATGATAGAACCCAGATTTTGCTTTTTAAACTGCGGATTGAAATGATACAAATCTGTATCACTTGACCTAGGTTAGAAAACTATATACAGGCCCGTGGTTATTTTTATAAAGTATTTTGAATATTTTAAATGTTTTTAAAAATGTAAAATTATGAAAATTTGATTTAAATAGGATTTTTAATGTTAAATAAAGAAATTTGGATTTTTCTAGAAGTTAAAATGTAATTTAAATGAATGGTAAAAGTGAATTTTTGAAATATAACTTAAGTTTGGAAATTTGGAATTTTGGTTTTAATATGATATTTAAGTTATATAAATAAAATGGAAATTTAATTATATTTGGAAAATGGTAAATATGATAATTTGATTTGAATTTGAATTTAAATGATTTAATAAAGTGTTATTGAGTTTTCTATGTATTAAAATGGTTAAATAAATGAATTCTTAAAAGTGTAATTTTAAAATATAACTTGACTTGGAAATGTGAATTTGGTTTTTATTAAAGGTTTAAGTTAATTAAATAAAATTGAAAATTTAGTTTAATTTGTGAAATGGAAATAAAATATAAGTGTTAAGTTTATCTGTTAAAAATGTGAAGAAAAGAAAATTGTACATTTGGATTTGTTAAGTAAAATTATTGGAAATTTGGATTTTACTGTAAATGTTTCCTATAAAAATCATAAATTAAAAGAGTAAATTTAATGAACATTTTTAATGTCAAAATATGATTTTTATAATGTTTAAAAGGTTTAATATTGAAAGTTTATTATTTGTTGGAAATACACTAAAACTTGGAAATTACTTTAATAGCATTCAGAAATGCAATGATTTCTGATTTGAACTAAAATTGAATAAAAGAGCTATTACGGCATTTCTGAAATGCTATAGTTGCTGTAGTTGAACTAAATAGACTAAAACTTGACTCAGGTCTATTACAGCAGTCCTGTAACTGCTGTAGTTGTCTGCTGTCTTTGTTGAATAAATTTAAAACCCTTATTTTGAAACCTGAGCTATTACAGCATTTCTGAAAATGCTGTCTTTGCTGTTTTAAACCAAATTTCAACTAAAATGAGATATAACGACAGTTTTTAAGTGTTGTTTTGTTGAATTAAAATGCTTTTCAAATATAACCTATAACAGCTCTTTCTAAATGCTGTGAAAGACTGAAATTTTAATAATTATGGGTTTTGACTTAGTAAATGAGCTCAGAATGGTTTGAAACTTTGAAAATTGAATACTTGATTTGGAAGTATAATAATTACACTCTTAAATGGTTTAGATGAATTATTTTGATTGAAATATAAACTATTTAAAAGGTGACTTGAAATGATAATAAATGAATGATATCTTTGAATTTAAAAGGTATTTAAAGTTGAATATTTGGATTTGAACTCAAATCATGATTTGATAATGAAGTTTTGAAAAGATATGATATTTTGATATATTAAATGATTTGAAATGAAGTTTTAAAAAGATACGATATTTTGATATATTAAATGATTTGAATTGAAGTTTTGAAATGATATGATGTTTTGATATATTAAATGATTTGAAATGAAGTTTTTGAAAAGATACGATATTTTGATATATTAAATGATTTGAAATGAAGTTTTGAAATGATATGATATTTTAAATATATTGAAATGGTTTGGAATTGATTTAATCTTTATTTTGATAAAGATTTGGATTTGAAACGATATTCTATTTTGAAGTATAAAATATTATTTTAAATTTATAACCACGGGTTATAATAACGATTGGTTGTTAAAGAGACCGGGATCGGATATGGACATACTCTCTGTCGATACCGAAAACCACTTTGACAACTGTGTACGCGGTGGAGTTTCCAGAATGAAGTAGGATGGTGGCGACGATCCTAAGGTATATACGTGGATCCAACTCCCATGAGTTGGCATAAGGTGGCTAAAACAGGAGCGATCTCGGACCAGTGAGGTAGCACCTCTTATCGGACGCACTTCTTCGATACCATTCTATTACTTTGTGATTGTTTGGGTGCACCCCTTGATTTGGGAGTGTTGTTCGAGGTGGAGCGGTAGTGGCTGCTATGCGTTTCCATCAGTCCGTGTGCGTAATTGGTATATCTACCCTGGCATTGCCTTGTGTGCCGTGTCACCTACCATATCGAGCTTTACTACGAGTTGTGATTTCTCCCGTAGCCTGTGGAGTATCGAGGGTAGCCCCCATTTTGGGAGTATGCTAATACTGGATAGACTACTGGGACTATTACGTGTTAAGGGGAATATTGGGTCACTCCTTAATGCTATTTAAAAGTATGTTTATTTTATATTAGACATTATTATAATAGCGCAATATTACTACATAGTAAATAGTTTAACGGATCCTTAAAGAATGGGCGATCCCAAGCATTCTTTAAGTTACTTGTACCTTTATTACAGTTCACTTGAGTTGGTTTACATTGTATAAGTATGTATGTCCTGACTCGAGTGTTTGTATTTTTATTTACGCTCGGGTCAGCCTGAGTATTCACAGATTTGGATTCCACTTTCTGGAGATTGGAATCGCTGGAGATTATCTGCTTATCTAATTTTATCTATCTCGGTTCTGTTGTTCTATTCAGCTTGTACTTGGTTATCATATTGAGACTTCTGTTGTACTTTATTTCTTCTGTTGTATCTTACTTAACTCTGATGTATTTATATAGTAGCTTCATGAACTACTATTTCTTTATTTCCACTGCATTATATTACTATGTATCTGTGATCTGTGATTATTTTATTTACTGTATATGATGAGTTTGCCAAATTTTTATTTACAACGCGGTATTTTGAGCAATTCAAGTCCGACATGTGCGGATGCGAATGGTTGAAAATATCGGATCATTAATCACTTTGAGGGAACCTAGATATAAGTATTTGTCTTTTGCGCTCCATCCAATACTGCATTTGAATTTCATACATTCCCGTTATATCTTTATCCATAATCATTTGTTCTTGATTTCTCCGTTCAATATCCAACTTTTGTTGCTCAATATCTGCAAACTTATGCCTTACATCGATCTTCTCCTGCTCTTGCTTGCTTCTATCTTAATGTCTTCTTTCGTGAATTTCATAAGCGGTAACAACTTTATTCTTTCTCTTTGCTGCTTTGACGCTGATTGGTCATTGGGTCTCTTGGTGAGCACATCCACCTTGTTTTCTCCATCAAATGAGGTTTCTCTACAAGATGAATCTCTCGGACTTGACGAGTATGATGATTTTGATGCTTTGTTCTTTCCATTCGCCATTATTTGAACGTCTCGGAGGCTATCACATTATCAGAGTTCCACTTCGGTATGATCATCAACAACTAATAACAATTCAAGAATTGATAATAGTGTGATAATTTTAGCATCATTTTTTCCTTGCAAAAAGCTTTATGAATTTCTCGTTTGTCATTCTTTTATGATAATCAAAATAGAATTAAATTAATAATAAGATATAATACTAACAAACTAATAAAATCAAGAAACACACCAATTGCTCTTCGCCTCTCATTCCGCTAGGGTTCATTTTCTTTATTTTATAAATCTTCGATTCATAAAATTAAGTTTGTCGATTGATTTTTCCGAATCTACCTTGAATCGCCGACAAAGATTCTGTGTTTTCAGGATACTTAAGGTTGAAGATATTCATTATTTTCGTTTAAAACTTATCGCCGCTTGGATCAGTATCCTTAATCGAGTCTTTGGTATAATGAAAGTAGATATTACATAAGTCGAAATCCTCGTCGCTTCGCCATGGGTTAGATGAATGCTGGCTCGAATGAGTACTATGTTGTTGCTCGTTGTCGTCTTCGAAGACATTGTTTTGAAAATGGAAAGGATGCGTAAAATATCCAAATGGTGAAGACATTATGAAGATCGGTTTTGATTTGAAGATAATGTGGTTCAAAGGAGAAAGTAGTGAAGAGTTCTGTGAGAATATGAAGAGTGAAAGTAGTGTATGTATGGAGTTGGAGAGATAGCCATTGTAGGGAGCTGTTGGCAAATGGCCGTTGGGCTCTAGACGTCTATTAAATAGAGGTCCGTGACCAATTTAGGATTCTGAATTTGCAACCGAATATTACCCTGAATATATTACGCTTAATTCGAACGGTTGGAGTGAGATGAATTGCAAAGTCAGAATATAAAGCCTTAATATGCAACCGTTGGAAATGCTCAAAATAAGAATTAGACAAACATGAAGTACATAAGAATTTGTGCTTTGTTCTCGGAGGTGGCAAAGTTTTCTGTACGTGAAGGGGACGAGAAGGGAAGTGATGAAAATTTATACGTGATGTGATTGAGGCCTAAATTTATGAAAGTGGGCAATTTGGAATGACATTAAATAATTATTTATTATAATATGGCACCATAGATTACGGCTTTGATCGCCAAATATGGCCGTTGGATTTCAAGATAAACGAGTAATATCATACCATTAGATGTATATTTACTTAGATACTGAATAGGAACTGAAATTGAATATGTACATAGTTTCTAATTTTACAAAATAATAAAAGACCAATTTTCAGCCTATAATTTAGCAAATTAAAGACCGAATTCTTTAGTTATTGGTCTGTTTTTAATTAAAGACAGAAAATTTTCAGTCTTTTATTTGCGGTCTCTAACTTAATTAATTTTTGTAGTGAAATGCAATGTTTTGCAACATCAGTCCAGCTGATGAAAACATATCTATAGATTGAGTCTAATTGCTTGCTTCGATCCAAATCGTGTTTTGCTATCACGAAAGCATACTCTGGAGGTAAATATTATCCAGTGTTTGAACCAAGCAACAACTTGATGGATCTGAACTTCAAAATGATGGACAAATGGATCAAGAAGCTTAGAAGATGTCAAGATTGAAGAACGAAGGAACCTCAAGAAATTTGGCTAAGTACAAGAGATGTCAAACTAGTTGGTAGTGAATGGTCAAGAGTGAACTCAGAGTCAAGAGGGCCACTCTAAGCTATAAATAATTCTACATGCAAATTTAAAGAAAAAAAAATTAGTTTTGGGGAAGCAAAACCATTCGGTGCCAATAGTTCTTGATGGACAATTTTATTATAAAGCTTTAAAGCTTGAAGGCTTGGACAAATATGGAGAAAAAGCAAAGATGTGAGTAAGCAAACTGATCGGCATCGATCAGAACCAACTGGTATAGAACGGTTCGACTCATGTGATATTTTTGTTTTGACATCTTATTCGCGGTTATAATCTCGGATTTGAATGTTTATTTATTTAAACTCGTTCTGCTGACTTGACTCTGGTGAAGGAATTCTCCCATAAAAGGCCATCTATTTCACTTGAAAAGTGGACTTTTGGATCTACTGCGGATTTTGCACTTAATTATTTCTATTGTCGAAATAAACTTTATTCTTGATTTAAAATCGTTGTAAACTTAGGTTCTATTTGCGAAAATAATGCGGACTAAGGCTTAAGATTCGAGCCAAACAATTCTAAAAATCTTGTGTGTTGTTTCTTTGTTCTCGCATTTCTAAATCTATAATCTCATTTTCATTTGATTTGTGGATGTTGGTTCAATTTCTAAAGATTGAGATTGAGAAGAAATACAAAAAGAATTGTATCTAATTAAGGTTTATAAAGGGGAGTGAAGCAATGCACGCCACACACCATGCCTGGGCAAATACGGCGTGTACTCAATCCTCCCAACACTTTATAAAAAGGAACTAATAATATGAGAACATTAATTTAGCTTTTCACATACGTTAGTTTGACATTCCCACCGTGTATGTGTGTGTGGATATATATACATATATACATATACACACACAGAGAGAACCATCAAACCAGATACCATGTCTCAGATACTTCCATGGCTATCCCTAGTCGCCATAATATGGCTCCAAGCCATGTCTGGCACTAACACCGACTTCCCCGCTTACTCCTCCCAACTCAAAACCAGACTGCACATAACCCAAGTCCAACTTAACAACCTCGCTGTCGCCTCCGACTCTGGCAAACTCTTCGGTTTCCTCTCCGGAATCGCTGCTTCGCTCCTGCCCTTACCCTCCGTCCTCATCATCGGCTCCACCATTGGTTTCATTGGATATGGCGTCCAGTTCCTCTTCCTCACCCGCAAAATCGTTCACCTTGCCTACAGGCAGTACCTCATCCTCCAAGTCCTAGCAGGCCACAGTGTCTGCTGGATCAACACTGCCTGCTATGTGTCATCCATACTGACAAGAAAGACACCAAATTCTCCCGGGCGCCTCGATCAAACTTGCGTTCCCCAGCTTCAGGCTGAAGCTTACTAGCTGCGGATGGAACAGCAACAACTAGTTCTGGTTAGCCCAATCCCAGTCCACCATTCGACCTACTCATGGGCGCAAGTTCCCTAAACATCATGGCATCGTTGTTGGCCTGGCCACCAGCTACACTGGTCTCAGCGCCAAAATCTACATCGCCTTTGCCAAAGTCATACTTGGTAATAACTTCACCTCCGGTAACATATATTTGTTGCTGAACGCATCTGTTCCACTAATACTAGCGGTGCTGACAGCACCACTGCTGGTAGAGGGCAAACCGATGAGAGACGGGAACGAAATGGGGTTGATGATGTTGTTTGTGATTGCAGTGGTGACCGGTGTGTACGCTGTGACAGAAACGCTTGTGCCGGTCATGGAGGACTCAAGCTTTGCCTCTGTGGTGTTGCTGGTAATGATTTTGGTGCTGGTGCTGATCCCACTGTGGGTCGGACTGAAGTCGGTGCAGGCGGGGAGTGCGAGAGTTGCAGCTGTGGACTTGGAGGCGAGGGTAAATAGTGAAGAGGAAATTGAAAATGAAGTAAAGGAGCGAAAGAAGTGTGAAGCAGGGAGTGAGCATGGGGTTTACAAGTTGGTTACATGTGTGGATTTCTGGGTCTACTTTTTAGTGTATTTGTTTGGAGGAACTATGGGCTTGGTTTATGCTAATAATCTGGGACAGGTTGCGGGTTCCAGAGGCGTGAGAGAGGACGTTCTGTTGTCTGTTTCTTCGACGTTCGGTTTCTTTGGCAAACTGTCGGCTGCTCCTTTGTCCTTGTTTACCAGGTGAGTTACCCTTATTTGCATTGTTTCAGGAATCTTCAAACAAATGTGTACGTACGTACGTGCCTACGAGGAATAAATGATAAGTAAATATATATACAGGAGCAAGTATATGGTGTCAAGGCCAGCGTTTGTGGTGGCGTTGATGGTACCAATGGCGGCTTCTTTCTACCTTCTACTCATTCCTACAGATGCTTTTCTTTTCCTTGGCACTGCTGTCATTGGTGTGTCTACAGGGGCTATAACGTCTATTGCTGTCTCCATGACTGCAGATCTTTTTGGACCTGAGAATTTCAGCGTTAATCATAACATCGTGGTTGCTAATATTCCGGTTGGGTCTCTTCTTTTCGGGTACATGGCCGCGTTACTTTATGATCAGAAGGAAGGGGAGAGTGGGCTTTGTGCTGGTATGCGTTGTTATAGGACTACGTTCATTATTTGGGGTTCTATTTGCACGCTGGGAACTGTTTTGAGTTTCCTTCTTTACCTGAGGACTAGGAAACCAGTCAGTAAATGAAACTTGTGAGATGATTTTGCATCTTTAAATAATTATATAACTAGGATAGATAGTCATCTTGTTGTAATAATATAGTCTTCTTTCATTTTACTTTATTTGATTTTTGCTAATAATAATTATGTACAAATCAAAAAAGGATATGAGTTTATTTTTTGTTGATAGGTGGACGTTTACATTTGATTGTATACTACGTAAACTATTGGTTAAGATACTGGGTTATATTCAAATCTGAGTTTAATCTACTATATACATACAAAACCAAATATTTACAATGTAATTTTAACACCCCATATTTTTATATAACATTATTTAGGATATTTAATTAGATAAAATTAAATAAAATAACGTAGAGATTAATAAGTTGATGTGCCTTGTTAGTGTACAAACTAAAATGAAATAACCTAAGTTAATGTGTTAAGATATGAGAAGAGCAATATAAGAAATAGGTGGTGCTTATACCCTAAACTCTTGGGAAATAGAACTCACGTTCATTCTCATTTTTATCAAACTAAAAATACTAAGGCCGGCCACCATTTTCATTCTCAAGAGGAAGATTAAAGGTAGAATCCAAGAGAAGGAAGATAATCAACTAAATCAACATCAAATCTCATATCTATAATCTCAAAGCTAAGGTGAATAATAACTACATCCCATTTTCTTTTAGTTTTTGGTTTTAAGACTAGATCCGAAATGTTTTTACAAGTATATGCCACGTTTTGATGATTAAAGTTATATATATGCAGGTTGTTAGTGAATTATGTATGTTCATACTTGTTTTTATGATATGTTTGATATGAAAACTCTATTAGATGACATTCAAATGGCTTGAAAATTGGAATATAGTTCAAAAATAATATTTTTGATTTTGGTTTTAAGACTAGATCCAAAATGTTTTTACAAGTATATGCCACGTTTTGATGATTAAAGTTATATATATGGTTGTTAGTGAATTATGTATGTTCATACTTGTTTTTATGATATGTTTGATATGAAAACTCTATTAGATGACATTCAAATGGCTTGAAAATTGGAATATAGTTCAGAAATGATATTTTAGAGGTGGGTTTCAATTTCCATAATTTTCTGAATTATTGTGGATTTTATATTAATTTTCTAGTGAAGGAAATTGTTTATTGGGTTATAAATTATTTACGGCTAAAATAATAATTATTTGGGTTTGAAATTTTTATATGTTGGAAAACATGTTAAAATAGATTTTCTGGGATTTTTCCAAATTTTTCCTAAGTGTTTTGATGAATATATAAAATTATTTAAGATATGAGACTTAAATGTTTTATATATTTAATTAAGGAGAAAGGGCATTTTATAAAATAAAATTATTATTTAATTCTGAAAATAGTGGTAGCACATTTCTAAAAAGTATTTATTAACCAATGAGAATTTGACAAACAAAGGGAGGTTAGTTGAAAAGTTATCTTTTTAAGTTAAAAACAAAAAAAAATCATACTTTTAGCATGTTTCAGCCTTTACCGCAATAAACCTTCTGTAACGACCCGATATTTTCAACCATTCGCATCCATTATAAGTGTATAGATAGACACTCATGCCGGAGTTGAATTGCTCAAAATACCGCGTTGTAAATAAAATTTGGCAAATCTCAGAATATACAGTAAATAAATATAATCACAGATCACAGACATAGAGTAAAATAATGCAGCGGAAGTAAAAGAAATAGTAGTTCATGAAGCTACTATGTAAATATATCAGAGTTACATAAGATACAACATAAGAAATAAAGTACAGCAGAAGTCTCAATACAATAACCAAGTACAGGCTGAATAGAACAACGGAACCGAAATAGATAGGACATGACAAGTAGATAATCTCCAGCGATTCAAATCTCCAAGAGAGTGGAAATCCAAATCTGTGAATAACTCAGGCTGACCCGAGCGTAAAGCAAAACACAAAACACTCGAGTCAGGACAATATATACTTATATAATGTAAACCAACTCAAGTGAACTGTAATAAAGGTACAAGTAACTTAGAAGATGCTTGGAACCGCCCATCCTCTAAGGATCCGTTAAACTATCTACTATGTAGTAATATTCGATATTATAATAGTGTCTAAATAAGTAAAGTATAATCATATAGAAAATAGCGTTAAGGGGATGGAGAACCTTAACGCGGTCGGATCTTAAAATCATAATCGTAGTAAAGCTCGATATGGTAGGTGACACGGCACAACTAGGCAATGCCAGGGTAGATATACCAATTACGCACATGGACTGATGGATACGCATAGCAGCCACTACCGTTCCACCTCGAACAACACTCCCAAATCGGAGGATGGCCATCTAGTCAAATTACAAGTAAGAGTATAATATCGAAGAAATGCGTCCGAGAAGAGGTGCTACCTCACTGGTCCGAGATCGCTCCTGTTTTAGCCACCTTATGCCAACTCACGGGAGTTGGGTCCACGTAACATACCTTAAGAAACGTCGCCACCATCCTACTTCATTCTGGAATCTCCACCGCGTACACAGTTGCCAAAGTGGTTTTCGGTAAGACAGAGAGTATGTCCATATCCGATCCCGGTCTCTTTAACATCCCAACGTTATTATAACCCGTGGTTATAACTTTTAAAAACAATACTTTACTTCAAAATAAAATATCATTTCAAGCCATATCTTTATCAAAATAAAGATTAAATCAATTCCAAACCATTTCCATATATTTAAATTTTCATATAATTTCAAAACTTCATTTCAAATCATTTTAATATCATAAAATATCATATCCTTACAAAACTTCATTTCAAATCATTTTAATAAAATAAAATATCCTATCAGTTCAAATCCAAATATTCAACTTTAAATACCTTTTAAATTCAAAGATATCGTTCATTTACTATCATTTCAAATCACCTTTAAATAGTTTATATTCCAATCAAAATAATTCATTTAAACCTTTTAAAAGTGTAATTATTATATTTTCAAATCAAGTATTCAATTTCCAAAGTTTCAAACCATTCTGAGTTTGTTTACTAAGTCAAAAACCCTAATTATTAAAATTTCAGCATTTCACAGCATTTAAAACAACTGCTATAAGTTATATTTGAAAACATTTTTAATTCAGCAATAAAACTGCTGTTAAAACTCAGTTTTAGTTGAATTATAGTTCAAAACAGAAAAGACAGCATTTCAGAAGTGCTGCGGTAGTTCAGATTTCAAAACAAGGGTTAAATTTGGTTTCAGCAAAGACTGCAGACCACTATAGCATTTCCAGAGAATGCTATAATAGGCCTGAGTTCAATATTAGCCTATAAGTTCAATTACAGCAACTACAGCATTTCAGAAATGCTGTAATAGCTCTTTTTACACAATTTTAGTTCAAAATAGAATCTATAGCATTTCTGAATGCTATTAAAAGTAGATTTCAGGTGTTAGTGTATTTCCAGCAATTAAATAACTTCAATTTAAAACACATAAACATTTTAAAAATCATATTTTAACATTTAAAATGTTCATTTACATATCATTTAACATGTATCTTTTTCACAATAAATTTCTTATAATTAAATCCAATTTTCAACAATTTACTTAATAAATTTAAGTGTAAAAGTTTCCAATTCTTCACATTTCAACAAATAACTTAACACTTCAAATTTAAATTACCATTTCACAAATTTAACTATATTTCCAATTTTATTTAATTAACTTAAACCTTTAATTAAAACCAAATTTCACATTTCCAAGTCAAGTTATATTTTAAAAGATCACTTTTAAACATTCATTTATTTAACCACTTAAATTCATAGAAAAATCAATAATACTTTAATAAATCACTTAAATTCAAATTTAATCAAATTATCATATTTACCATTTCCAAATAAAATTTAATATCCATTTTATTTATATAACCTAAATATCACTTTTAACCAAAATTCCAAATTTCCAACTTAAGTTATATTTCAAAAATCCAGTTAAACCATTCATTAATTACATTTTTAACACATAGAAAAATCATAATTTCTTTATTTTAAAACATTTCAAAATCTATTTAAATCAAATTTCATAAATTTATAATTTTTAAAATACTTAAAAATATCCAAAACACTTTATAAAATAACCACGGGCCTGTATAAAATTTTCTAACTTAGGTCAAGTGATACGGATATGTATCATTTCAATCCGCAGTTAAAAAAAAAGAAAAATCCGGGTTCTATCATTTCAAACCCGCAATCTCAAGTTAAAATAATTTTAAATAAAAATCGTTCAGGCCTATCATTTCAGCCCATAACGATTTTTCCCTATTCTAAAGTCCGTTCGGGTATGTATCATTTCAACCCATAGTGATTCTAATCTACAGGGAACTTGCAATGGTGATAACAGATATAAATAACAGAATAACATTAAATAACAGTAACATATGATATAACAGGTATAATAATAGGTGTGAACATCATATGATAATAATATAAGCATATAAAACTTGATAATATATTTCTACAGATTCGCAGGGTGTCAATTTACTAGTTATATAGGTACATATTGTCTGGTGAGAATAACTCACCTTTTTATGCTGGAGATATCAATTAGAATGACACAACGGATCCAGAAGGCACGACCTTTGATTTGAGTGGAGAAAATAGCCAAGATATCATCTTGTAAACAATACCCAAACAAGACAAAACAATATAGCACATGAATATACTTAACATAAAACAATGTTGAACAAATTGAAATACAAAGCAATAAAGACAAGACTTTTCCTTTACCATTCAAATGCTTGACCATAGGGGATCAAGTGCTCAGCCATGATGTGTTTGGGCTCAGGTTAGCATCATATAGGTCAGGTTTAGCACACCTAAGCATGGCAACATGAAGTGATGTGAAGGGTAGGAGATGCAACATGAAGAATATCAATGGACAAGGCAAATAGGTGAAGTTTTGGTCACAACAAGGCTCGACTTGGTCATTGCTTGGCTCAGCCATGCATGGTACAGGTATGGACAGTGGAGGGTGATGGTGCAGCAGCAGCCAAATGTCATGTAGTTGCTGGTGGTGGTGGTTCTAGGGGTGGCCAAGGTGATAGATGAAGGTGGTGGTGAAGCATATGTGGTTTAGGCATTGTTTGGAAGGGTTTTTGTGCAATTTTGTGGTGCTAACTTAAATGGATGGGCATGGCTTGTCATGGTCAGTGGAGGAGGAGGAGGTGCTGCTGTAGATGGTGGTGGGGCTGAAGGTGGAGAGGATGGTGGAGATGAAGGTGGTAGAGGCCAAGCAAAGCTAGAAGAGGAGGAAGGCAAAATCAATGGAAATTGTGAAGTAAAGAAGAGATAAAGGAAGAAGATAAGAGGAGAATGGAAGCCATATTTTTTTTTAGGGTTTAGGAGCTTTGGAATTTCGTGAATGAGAGAAAAAAAAGTGGCGGCTGAAGAAATGAGGAGATGTTGCCAATTGAATGAAAAGTTAGGTTAAAAAGTAGAAGGGTTAGAAAATAAAAGGGCCTTAGGAAGATAGAAAGTTTAAGGCCTTTCAAATTTCTTTAATTCATTTTTATAAGTTTATATTTCTGATAATAACAGAAATTCCAGTTAAAAATTCGAAAATTTGATAAAATATAAAAATATATATAATATTTATTGATTATATAAAGTAGAATTAAGGAAAATAGTTAAAACAGTGAACTAGACTAGAAAATTTTGAAATTGAATAGAAAAAATTTTAGAAAATTCATATGATCTTGCAATATATTTTTAAACATAAATAATATATAAAATAAAAATATATTCACAAAATAAATATTTAAAATTTAATTTACATATAATTTTTAATGAAGAAAATAGCAGAAAATAGGAAAACAGCCTTTAAAAATGAAAAATAAATACAGTAAATTTTGGAAAAATACTATTATCAATTTAAAAACATAAAAAGACAAAATATACATAAAAAACATATTAACACATATTAAAACAAAATATAAGAAAGAAAATATGATTTAAAAAAATTTAAAATAGGTAAAATTGCACAAATAAACAAATTATACTAAAAATTGAAATGTACATAACTTTTACATTTTAACTCCGTTTTCAACGAAATGAAAAGTAGTGTTCAAGTTATTAAATCTATTTTCATAATAAAAGATAAAATTTATAATTTCAAACTATTAAAAATTTAAACTTAAAAGTCAAAGTTTGACTATTGACCAAAATTCACATTTTCAGGAAATATTAAATTTAGTCATATTTGGAATTCTAATCCACATCAAAGTCAAAGTTTATATTTAAAATAAAAAAATTTATTCTTTTCATAAATAAAGCTTTTGAATCTGGAAAAATCAATTAAAAAAAAATTTGAAAAATACAGGGTTGTTACACCTTCCGACCCAGACCTTTCGACAAGGTCGAGAGGTTAATAGCTTTCGACAAGGTCAAACCAATACATATGGTATCACGTTGCTTGGTATGCAATGGATTGGACAAGGTCGAAGGGTTCTTAGTCGAAAGGTTGATGGCCAAAGAGGTTGGGTATGTTTGTTTTATAAACTATAAGCTTTCGCCTGCTTTGCTTTCGAATAAGAGCTTTCGACTTGGTTGCTTTCGACCAGGTCAAATGTTTAAAGGAAAGGTTTTAAACCTTTCGACACAGTCGAAAGGTTACTGCTGCTTTATCACTACTTTGTTTTGAAACCTTCCGACACAATCGAAGGGTTACTGCCGCTTTGTTTTGTTTGAACCTTTCGACAAAGACGAAAGGTTTACTTGTTTTAAAACCAGCCGCTTCTCCCAATGCTTTCAAAAGGAAGCTTTTGACTTAGGTGATTTACCCTTGTTTTCTAAGTGAAGAATAACCAAGCTTTCGAAGCAGAGCTTTCGACAAAGTCGAAAGGTTGCTTCCAATGTATTCGAAAGGTTTTAAAAGAAGGTTTTCCACTTGTTTTAAATTGAAACCAGTAAGTCTTCGAAAGGTTTTCTTTAGATGATTTCGAAAGGTTTCAGTTAAATGATTTCGAAAGGTTTGATGATTGACTTCGAAAGGTTTGAGTTCAATGATTTCGAAAGGTTTAATTCAATGGTTTCGAAAGGTTTAGTTCAATGGATACGAAAGGTTTGAGTTCAATGATTTCGAAAGGTTTATTTTGAATGGATTCCAAAGGTTAGAGATGGAAGGTTTTCCAAGGTTTTTCTAAGGCAATGTTTTAAAGTGGTTTTTAAAGGAGGATGTCCAAAGTTTTATTGCTTTCGAAAGGTTTGCTTCTCAATGGTTTCGAAGGGTTTGGAGAGTGGTTTCGAAAGGTTTGAGATTTGATTTCAAAAGGTTTTTACTTGGTTTTGGAAAGAGGTACTTTCATATGTTTAAATGTTTCCATTAACTAAGGTTTGAGTAAAGAATATATATGACATGGTGATATGATTTTGAGTAAAGTATAAAGATTATGTACTTTTCCTTGTTTAAGTTTGATTTAATGGTTTTAAATCACTTTAAAAATGTTTTCAAGGAAAATTATGGGAGGGGATCCTTGAGTAAAAAAATGACTCGGATATTAAAATACCAGATGGGACTAGTATGGGGTCGGGCCCTATACATTTGCTTATAGCCCCAGCTAATTGTTGTCCAAAATTCCAGTGTGTAAGGCTTTGTCACAGGTAGACTAAAACTATGGTTACACACCGAAATGAATATATGTTTGTATACAGATAGGTTATTGGTGAGCCCGAAAAACCATTAGGATCAGGAAGACCTGGGAGATGATTAAGTAGGGACAGATCGTCCAGAAGTGAATTATTCAATAGATAGTTAAGGACAGGCCGTCCAGAAGTGAAATGTTTAACAGATAGTTAAGGATAGATAATCCAGAAGAAGAATACCTAACAGGTGTTAGGTTAATTTTGATTATATTGTCCGGTAGGCCCGAGTCAGCCCAAGGTTAAAAGTTATCCAAACAAAACTTGTGTGGTTGAACAGATAGTTCATTATTACTTGATAT
The DNA here is from genome assembly GCA_030737815.1 of Allium fistulosum. Lineage (NCBI taxonomy): Eukaryota > Viridiplantae > Streptophyta > Magnoliopsida > Asparagales > Amaryllidaceae > Allium > Allium fistulosum. The sequence goes on from CM060901.1 coordinate 394,025,939, forward strand.
TTATGTATGTTTACATAATGATTGCTTTACAGTATTTAACCATTATGGATGCAGGAGCACGGTAAATGGTTTTATGAAAGGTTTTGCAAAGATATATTTTAAAAGGATGTTAGTGAGGGGAAATCCATTCCTCTAAGTGGCGTGATCTCACTTAACATATTAAACCGAGATGTATAATATTATTCACACCAGGTTTTATGTCTGACTCGAAGTTTATGTTTTCCCCTTAAACTCTTGGGTGCTCAAAAATTAATTTGAGTAGGCTGAGGGGTTAAGGTCTTTTTCAGGTTTTAGAATGTTGACGAATAAGCTACCGGAGGCATGAAGGAGGCAACGGATGGCTATTTAGGATTTGCAGTTCTTGTTATGTTTTGATGAATTTTCCGCCGTGTTGTTTGTATTAGGTCTATTATGACCATATGACTCTGATCAACCAAGGGGGTACCTTCATATACCGCTCTTGGCATAATTTGTAATAATTATAGTTGAACCGTGCCAGGGAACGATTTGGGGTTATGTGTTGTGAATGTGAAACAATTGGTTTTGAAATGTAATGAAGTAAATATGGTTTTGAAATCTGTGTTTTGTTTCATATTCAAGTGCTTCTGATATTATTGATACCATTAACATAGTCGTATTTAGTCGTCGGAAGCTAATACTATAGATGACTGCAGCATCTGTAGCGCTTAGTTTTGGGCCTCTAGATAGGGGATGTTACAGCTTGGTATCAGAGCATGGTTTATGAAATACTTTAACTAAAAATGATTTTTGAAAACATAATCCTTAGTAATTAAAGTTAAGATCGGGGTATGGGATAACGCTATAGTAACATACTTGTATTTGTTATATATAAGAATACGCTATATCTCTAGACTCCTATCTTATTTAGGCTATTCATCTGTATCTCACGAGGTTTGAATACAAGTATGGAAGGAAGAAGGGGCAGAGTTAATCTCAAAGGAGATAAAACCACCATTAATGGAAATGCCCGACCAAATGCTAGGAGAGGTCTCGGTTAGGCTCAAGCTGAAACTGTTGGTGCCGGGTTCCCCAGATGGACATGGGAGCAATTTATCAGTTCTTTGTAAACATGATGCAAGCTGGAAATGCAGCTGGAGTTGTCGGAGGTAATGCTGTTGGAGGATTAGTCCAGGAAGTTCCGTTGGTCAACCAGTATGCTAACTTGAGTAGAGATTACATCAGGCTTAGAGGGAAGCCGTTCATTGGAACTGAAGATGCAATTGAGGTTGAAAACTGGTTATTGCATTGCGAGAGGATTTTTGCTGACCTAGGATTGAATGACGAGCAAAAGAGGAGATTGGCTTCGAGGCAGCTTTAGGGAGCTACTCTATTCTGGTGGAATACTGTTGTTGCTGGAGTTGATGAGGAAATCATAACTTGGGAGGAGATTAAGAGAAGGTTTTCAGAAAGTTTTATGTCTGTAATGGCGCAGTCGGCGTTGGTGAGGAAGTTTGCAGAGTTGGAACAAGGAGAGATGTCCGTCTTGGAGTATGCAAGGAAGTTTGAAGAGTTGGCCCAGTACGGGTATACTTTGGTAGACACCATGATTAGGAGGAATGAGAAGTTTATAAGGGGCTTGAGGCCGGAGTTGATAAGTGCTACTTTGCTGCACTTGAGAGATCTCAGTGATGTAGTGGTGGAAATGGCGTTAAGGCAGGAAGAGGCGTTAGCGTGTTTGAGGAAGAAGATGAAGGAGGCCCAGGTGGGACAGGGCCCAAAAAGAAAGTTTTTCCAGAAGAAGAATGCTCATAAGGGAGGAGTACAGAAGAAAGGAAAGGCTGTAGTGGTTTGTTACAAATATGATAAGAAGGGACACTATGCTAATGAGTGTCGTACTGGGAGTGGAAAAGGAAAGGGAAAAGAAGCTGTTGGAAAGAAGAATGTCAGATGCTTTAATTGTGATCAGATTGGCCATTATAAGAACAAATGCTCTGAGCCTGCTAGAGATGGAAAGGGACAGATGTATTCACTGGAGCCTGCAATTCCAAGGCCAGTTGTGTAGGAAAAAGGGAAGGCTGTTCTGGGAGGCTCGCTGTGGATTCACGGTATGTCTATTAGCGTTCTGTTTGATACTGGAGCATCTCATTCTTTTATTTCTCGATGTTTGATAGATAAGCTTAACCTAGAACCCTCATATTTAGTTACTTCCTTAAGGGTTGCAAATCCAATATGAGGGTATGCAACACTTGGGATGAGGTGTGGCCATTTAGAATTTGATTTACTAGGTTATACTTTTGATTGTTGTTTGTATGTGTTTGACTTTGTGGGATTTGGGATTATCCTTGTGATGGATTGGTTAAGTAAATATGATGCTAGGATATTTTGCCATGATAGGAAGATATCACTTAGTCACCCGGATTGTAGTGATCGAATAGTTTATACCGTAGAGAACCCTAGTTATGAGGTGAATGCTTTATTGGTATCATGAAATTGGAGGATGAGTTGCATCGAGTCTTTGTAGTTAGAGAATTTGCTGATGTGTTTGATATGGTAGTTGGATTGCCACCGAAACGAGCCATAGAGTTTCAGATTGATTTGGTGCCTGGAGCAAAGCCTGTGAGTAGGCCGCCAAGCAGGATGACACCCACTGAGATAAGAGATTTGAAGGTGCAATTGATGGATTTGGAAGGCAAGTGTTTTATTCGACCGAGTAGTTTGCCTTGGGGAGCTACTGCGGTGTTTGCTAAGAAGCCGGACGGATCGTTAAAGCTGTGTATCGATTATTGTAAATTGAATGAGAAGACGATAAAGAACCGATATCCATTGCTGAGAATTGACGATTTGTTCGATTAGTTAAGTGGAGCCAAGGTATTCTCTCAGCTAGATTTGGTAATGGGATTTCATCAGCTTAGAGTGGCAGAGGATAGTATTCCTTTAACGGCATTTAGGACAAGATATGGATCGTACGAATGGTTAGTTATACCGTTCGAATTAACTAATTCGCCGACATTCGATGAACCGAATTTTCCGAGAACACTGGTAGATTTGTGTTGGTCTTCATAGATGACATCTTGATATACTCTAAAGATGAGAAGGAGCATGAAGTTCATCTTAGAGTGGTGCTTGAGACGTTGAGGGTGCATCAGTTGAAGGCTAAGTTTTCGAAGTGTCATTTTTGAAAGAAGGAAGTGAAGTTCCTTAGTCATGTCATCTCAGAGAAAGGGTTGTCTGTAGATCCTACTAAGATTGAGGCGGTGAATAATTAGAAGAGACCTGAGACGGTGACCGAGATTAAGAGATATATTGGATTGGCAGGATATTATCGAAGGTTTATAAAGGATTTTTCACGGATAGCTGCAACGATGACTAAGCTTACGCGAAAAGATATGAAGTTTGTATGGACTGATAAGTGTAAGGAAGCATTCCAAAGCTTGAAAAAACACTTATTGACCCATGCACCGGTGTTGGTGGTTCCGGAGGGGAATCAGAATTTAGTTGTTTATACTGATGCGTGTGGAACTGGATTGGGAGCTATGTTGATGCAAAGAGGTAAGGTGATTGCTTATGCTTCTAGACAGCTCAGACCACATTAAGTTAGGTATCCAACACATGACTTGGAGTTAGCTGCAGTTATATTTGCTTTGAAGGTGTGGAGGCATTATCTTTGGGGAGAGCGATTTGAGCTTTATACTGATCATAAGTCATTGAAGTACTTGTTCTCATAGAAGGAGCTGAACATGAGACATCAGAGGTGGTTGGAGTTTATTGCTGCTTATGATTTTGGAATTGAGTACACACCCGGAAAAGGAAATAAGGTAGCATATGCACTTAGCAGGAAACGTCAGAATGCAGTATTGGCTATGATCGCCGAGTGGAAATATTTGGAAGCATTGTCAGCTTGTAGTGTGTAGTTTACATCCAACGTAGGTTCTAGTGTAGGGAGTGTTGTATTGTCTTGTTTAGAAGTTAGACCGGTAATGACTGAGAAGATAGCTTCTAAGCAGGAGGAGGATCTAATTTTGGCTGAACGGATTCGAAGACTAAGGGAAGGAACGGAGAGCGATGACTTAAAGGATTTCTGTAACATCCCCCTACTTGGAGGCCCAAAGCGAACGGTTACAGATGCTGCAGTCATCCATAGTTATTAATCTTCGACGAATAAATATGGCGGTGCTAGATACATTGATACACAGATCACAGAAATATGGAAAAAATTTAACAATTCAAAAACACATTTCCACATTCAAATTAAAACATTTCATGCTCATTACATAATCCTAAATTGCGTTAACTATGAACCTTTTGGTATGCACCAATAACTACCTTATCATAGTTTTCATGGGTTTACTATGAACCTTTTGGTATGCACCAATAACTACAAAGTTTAGGCATCCTATATTTTTGGTCACCCTGACTCCATGGATGCAATTCTACTCATTCTAGAGTTTAAGAAATTTATATTCACAATTTGAGTTAACCTACTGGTTCTTCTAACCCTTTTCCCCAAAATACAGTTATGGGTTATCATGTGAATATACTCATAATTGAAGAAGCAAAACAATAATTTAACAATACCACTCATGTGGGTTTAAGTCCTTGAAATACATATCGTAACATAGTTAACACTCTTAACTTATATTTTTATCAAGGAAATACTTCTTCAAAATTACATTCTTAAATCCACTACAAAAATCCTTTATATATAAGTTGTGGGTTTTTCCTTTAAAATTTAGAGTATGGGTTTCCAAACCCATCAAAACAAAACCTTTCAACCTTGTCAAAAGGTCTACAAAACAACCTTTCGAAACCATTTAGACCATTCAGCAATTTAAACCTTTCGAAAGCATTCAACTCTTATAACATAAACCTTTCGAATCCAGTGGATTAACCCTTTCAAAAACTTACTGGGTTCAAGTTAAAATATGCGGAAGGCCCTCTTTTAAAATATTTCGGCTACAATGGAAGTAACCTTTTGACCTAGTCGGAAGGTCTGCATCGAAAGCTTTAAAACATTTCATTTAAAACAACAGACCTCCGCCTTTTTAAAGAAACTCCTTCGAATGCTTGGGTTATACTTCAATTATAAAACAAGGGTAAATCATCTAAGTTGAAATCTTTGAAACCTTTCGAAAGCAATGGGAGAAGCGGCTGGTTTTTAAAACAAGTAAACCTTTCGTCTTTGTCGAAAGCAACGACTTCGAAATTTTGGAAAAAGCAGCAATAACCTTTCAACTGTGTCGGAAGGTTCAAAACAAAACAATGATAAGTGATAGTAACCTTTCGACTGTGTCGGAAGGTTTCAAAACAAAATAGAAGTAAAGCAGCAACAACCTTTCATCTTTGTCGAAAGGTTTAAAACCTTTATTTTTAAACGTTTGACCTGGTCGAAAGAAACCAAGTCGAAAGCTCTAATTCGAAAGCAAAGCAGGTGAAAGCTTAAGTTTATAAAACAACATATCCCAACCTCTTTGGCCATCAACCTTTCGACTACGAACCCTTCGACTCTGTCGAATTCATTACGCACCAAGTAACTTGATAGCATATGCATTGTTTTGACCTTGTTGAAAGCTATGAACCTCTCGACCTTGTTGAAAGGACTGGGTCGGAAGGTTTACTGCCGTAAAAGGCTGAAATATGCTAAAAGTATGATTTCTTTGTTTTTAACTTAAAATGGTTAACTTTTCAACTAACCTGCCTTTGTTTATCAAATTCTCATTGGTTAACAATTACTTTTCAGAAAAATGCTGCCACTAATTTCAGAATTAAACAATAATTTTATTTTATAAAGTGCTCCTTCTTCTTAATTAAATATATAAAACATTTAAGTAGCATACCTTAAATAATTTTATATATTCAACAAAACACTTAGGAAAAATCTAGAAAAATCCTGGAAAAATCTATTTTAATATGTTTTCCAACATATAAAAATTTCAAACCCAAATAATCATTATTTTGTCGTAAATAATTTATAACACAATAAATCATTTTCTTCACTAGAAAATTCGTATAAAATCCATATAAACTCGGAAAATTATGAGAATTGAAACCATCTCCAAAATCATGTTTTCTATAACATAAAATTTTTCCATGGCATTTTAAAATCATTTCATCTCGGTTTTGCCCTAAACCGTGTAAATCCTTTTTTAAACAACCTTGTTTAAACACATGTAAATCATAAACAAACATATCATCATTCAACATATCATAAAAATAGATTTATCCTTAAATCCGAAACCATTTGATGTAAAAATCAAAATAGAGATGTAGAAACTATTATTCACCTTAGATTAGATAAGGAAATTGAAGTATGATTGAGACTGATTCCTTCTAACTTGAATCCTAGCTTTTAGTTGATTTTCTCTTCTCTTCTAATGGTCGGCATTGCTTCTCACGGTTATGAATATTTTTGTTTTGGTGAAATGAACATGTAGAACTAAGAAAGATAGTATAAGGGTGGGAAGTGTGGGCAGCTATTTACCCTAATGCCCTTGTGTTTAATTTCTTAACCATTTATATAAGTTCATTGATTTTAAATAAGCACGGCCACTTAGTTTATTAATCAACCTCAATCTCCTTATCTACGTTATTCTATTTAATTTATTTTAATTAAATCTCCTAAATAATGTCAATAAAAATAAGGGTGTTATAGGCTCCCCTCCTTAAAGAATTTTGTCCTTGAAAATTCAGTAAGGACAACTAGCAAACATAATAATCATCTATAACATCTCCTAACAGCCATACTAGCCTATCTAACTAGCCACCAATCTATATAAATCTAACATAGACATACCACCAAAGCAGATCAGGATAAGCCTCTCGAATCCTGTCTTCATCTCCCAAGTACAGTCTTTCTCGTTGTCGCTCCACTGAACCTTTACCAACTTGACTGTCTTGGTCCTCAATCTCTTCTCATCTCCCGCTACAACCCGAACTGGTTGTCTAACAAAAGTCAAATCAGGCTCCACTACTAAGTCCTCTAACTCTGTCTGAGGAATAGTAGCCTTTGTATCATGCATATACTTACGAAGATGAGACACATGGAATATATTAAAGACACCTGCCAAATTGCTCAGCAACTCTACTCAGTATGCGAGCTTTCTAATCCTTTCTATAACCTGAAATGGACCAACGTACCTCGGGGCCAACTTTCCTGACTTTCCACATCGTACCACACCCTTCATTATTGATACCTTAACGAAAACCTATCTCCCACTAAGAAATCTAGGTCCTTACACCTCTTATCTGCGTAACTCTTCTGCCTGGATTGTGCTTCCTTCATCCATTTTTGGATTAACTCAATCTTCTCTGATGCCTCTCTTACTAAATCTGGGCCTAAGACCAATCTATCTCCAGTCTCTAACCAACATGCTGGCGATTTGCATGGTCTCCCATACAATGCTTCAAAAGGCTCCATTCTTATACTAGTCTGATTACTATATTATAGGAAAACTCAATCCAATGTAGGTGATCCTCCTAAGATCCACCAAAGTCCAATACACAAGCCCTCAACAAATCTTCGAGTACCTTGTTCGTCTATGGGTGATAAGCTATACTCATCTTGATATTGGTACCTAATACCTCTTCCAGACTCCTCCAAAATTCGCTTGTGAACAATGCATCTCTGTCGCTGACTATGCTACAAGGAATCCCATGAAGTCTGACTATGTTCTTCATGAACAACTTTGCTAAAATTGGTGCCATCCTGGTTGACTTTACCGGAATGAAATGGGCACATTTAGTCAACCTATCCACTCTAACCCATATTCTTTCATTTCCTCTATTTGACCTTGGCAACCCATCTATAAAATCCATCGATATCGAATTCCATTTCCAAACTGGAATATCTAAAGGCTGAAGTAACCCACTTGGCTTCTGATGTTCGGCTTTCACTTGTTGACAGTTAATACACTACCTAACCCACAAGCCAACATCCCTCTTCATGCCTTCCCAATAAAAGCTCCTCTTCATGTCTTGATACATCTTGGTTCCTCCAAAATGAATCGTAAACTTCGATCGGTGACATTCCTCTAGAACTTCTCTCCTTAAGTTCCCAATATTCGGAATGCAGAGCCGTCCCTTCTTTCTCAACCATCTTCTTTGGTCAAGACTAAAATCCTTTAGGTCATCAATCTCTGATCCTTCCTCAAGCCTTCTAATCCTCTTGGCTAAAACTGGATCTTCTCTCTGCTTAGAAGCTACCCTCTCAATCAGCACCGGTCGAACCTCTAAACAAGATAAAATGGCATTACCCTGACTAGAACTAGTAGCAACTCTCAACTGCACACCACAACTGGCTAAAGCTTCTAGATCCTTCCATTCTGCCAACATTGCTAACACCACATTCTAATGTTTTCTACTGAGGGCATACCTTATTTCCTTTTCCCGGAGTATACTCTATACCTAAATCATAAGCAGCCAAAAACTCCAGCCATCTCTACTGCCTCATATTCAACTCCTTCCGAGAGAATAAATATTTTAATGACTTATGATCGGTATACAACTCAAACCTTTCCCCTAAGAGTTAATGCCTCCAAATCTTCAAGGCAAATATCACCGCAGCTAACTCCAAGTCATGAGTATGATATCTAACTTCGTGCGGTCTAAGCTGCCTAGATGCGTAAGCAATAACTTTGCTTTTCTGCATCAATACAGCTCCCAATCCAGTACCACATGCATCAGTGTATACTACCAACCCTTGGTTACCATCTGAAACTACTAACACTGGCGCATTGGTCAACAAATGCTTTAACTTAAGGAATGCTTCCTCACATTTGTCGGACCAAACAAACTTCACTTTCTTCCTGGTCAACTTAGTCAAAGGCGCTACTATCCGTGAGAAATCTTTAATGAATCTCCGGTAATAGCCAGCAAGTCCATGAAAACTCCTGATCTTGGTTACCGACTCTGGTCTCTTCCAATTATTGACTGCCTTGACCTTAACTGGATCAACTAACAATCCTTCCTCTGAATCCACATGACCAAGAAACTTAACTTCTCTCTTCCAGAAATGACACTTGGAAAAATTCACCTTCAGCTAATTCTGCCTCAACGTCTCCAACACCACCTTAAGATGAATCTCATGCTCTATTTCATCTTTAGAGTACACCAAAATGTCATCTATGAACACCAACACAAACCTATCCAAGTGCTCTCTAAAAACCCGGTTCATAAATCAACAAAGAAAGCAGGCGCATTCGTCAATCCGAACGGCATTACTAACCACTCATATGAACCATACCTAGTCTGAAATGCCGTCAAAGGAATGCTATCCTTCGCCACTCTCAACAGATGGAACCCCGTCGCCAAATCCAACTGAGAAAATACTTTGGCTCTACTCAATTGATCAAACAGATCATCTATCCTCGACAGAGGGTACCTATTTTTTATCGTCTTCTCATTTAACTTATGATAATCGATGCACATCCTTAATGACCCAACTGGTTTCTTTACAAACAGCACAGCTTCTCCCCAAGATGAACTGCTAGGTCTGATAAAATTTCTTCTCTCAAGATCCACTAACTGCACCTTCAATTCCTTCATCTCTGTCGGTGTCATTCTGCTAGGTGGTCTACTGACAGGTTCAGCTCCCGGTACAAGGTCTATCCGAAACTCAACAGCTCGTTTCGGTGGTAATCCGGTAACTGGCCCAAAGACATCTGCAAACTCTCTAGCCACACAAACTTGACTAAGTTCTTCTCCACCCTGCATGATACTCAATAAAGCACAAACACTCTTACTGGAATTCTCCGCCGGGAAAATGATTCGGTTATGACTATCTAGGTGCCTCAATGATATTTCCCGATCTTGGCAAAATATCCTAACCTCATACTTACCCAACCAATCCATACCTAAGATGATCCCGAAATCTATGAAATCAAAAACATACAAGCTGCATGCAAACTTATGACCTAACAACTCAAGTTCTAACTGGTCACATCTCATCCCAAGAGTTGCATACCCTCCTATTGGATTTGCAACCCTTAAGGAAGTAACAAGGTATGTGGGTTCTATACATAACCTATCAACCAAATACTGTGATATAAATGAATGCGATGCATCGGTATCAAAAAGCACCCTAACTAGTATATTTTGAATCAAAACCGTACCTTCCATCACAGTTTTCCCTTTCTCTGCTGCAGTGGGTTTAGAAGAAGATGGTGGTCTAATAACAAACACCTTTCCTCTGTCCGCCCTAACTGGCTCTGGACACCGGTTCTTATAATGCCCAACTTGGTCATAGTTGAAGCACTTCACATTCTTCTTTTCCGCATGCTTCTTTCCTTTACCAGTTCTGCACTTGTGGGCATAATGGTCCTTCTTATCACACTTATAACACCCCAAATTAGTCTTCGCCTTCTTAGCGTCCTCCTCGTTTTGGGCTCCTTTCTTCTTAAAGAATTTCCTTTTTCTTCCTTGAAAACCCTGGGAGTCAACTGGCTTCTTCCTGGCTGAAACAACAAGCATCTCCTCATGGCGAATGGTCATCTCCACCATCACATGGTAAGGCTCTCTAATATGAGTCATAGCCATCCTGCCTAGCTCTGGCCTCAAACCTCTAATGAATCGCTCATTCCTCCTGACATCAGTGTCAACCAAAGCATAACCATATCGAGATAGCTCATCAAACTTAGCAGCATACTCGATCACAGACATCTGTCCTTAGACAAGATCCATAAACTTCCTCATTAACGCCGATTTGGCAACCTCAGACAAGAACCTCTGCTCAAACCTCCTCCTAAAGTCAGCCCAAGTCAAATCTTCCTTAGGCACTCCGGCCGTCACATTGTTCCACCAATGAAGCGCTAACCCTTGCAGCTGTCTAGAGGCTAGCCTTCTCTTCTCTCCATCATTCAAGCCTAAGTCTATAAAAATTCTTTCATAGTTCAACAGCCAGTTCTCAACTTCAACAGCATCTTCCGTTCCAGCAAACGGCTTTCCTCCTAGACTAACAAAGTCTCTATTCAGGTTAGCATAATTATAACCAGCTGGAACTATAGGATTAGCTCCACCAACATTCCCAACAGCTCCCGCTTGCAAAAGATTAGCCAACAACTGGTACACCATCCCTGCATCTATTGGCGGATTTCCAACACATACATTGGCCTCAGCATTTTGATTAGCATTAGCCTATCGACCTTGGTTTCTCCGAGTATTAGGTCGAGCATTTCCATTGGTTGTAGTGCTTCCTCCATCCAGATTTCCTCTTCTGTTTCCTACCTCCATATCCTCTTTCTCGTATATTTGCATATGAGCCTTAGTAAGATACGGAAGAATGGTATAAGAGATAGAGGAATATGTACTTAGATATATACCTATGTATCAAATACAAGTACGTTACTATATCGTTAACCCAAACCCCGATCTTATTTATAAATTCATTGGATTATGTTTGAAAAAGCTTTTAGGTTTTACTTTTCTTTCAAAGTTTCATAAACCTATGCTCTGATACCAACTTGTAACATCCCCCTGCTTGGAGGTCCAAAACTAACGGCTATGGATGTTGTAGTCATCTATAGTTATTAATCTTCGGTGACCAAATATGGCGGTGCTAGATACATTGATACACAGATCACAGAAATATGGAAAATTTTTAACAATTCAAAAACACATTTCCACATTCAAATTAAAACATTTCATGCTCATTACATAATCCCAAATTGCGTTGACCACGTTTAGCAAAATATAATTATTACAAATACGCCAAGAGCGACATATGAAGATGCCACCTTGGTTGATCAGAGAATATAGTAAGGCTAATAAATCTACCTTTACAACAAAACACATAGCGGAAAGAAAAACTCTAAATAACCATCTTCCTCCCGTATGCCTCCGGAAGCTTTATTCGTCTAAGAAGAAACCTGAAAACCTTAAATCTCAAACTACTCAAAATCAATTGAGTACCCGAGAGTTTAAGGGGAAAACAAATACCTCGAGTCAGACATAAAGCCTGGTATGAATAATAATCTAACATCTCAATCCTTTTAGATATCTAGTGAGACCACGCCGCCTAGCGGAACGGGTTTTCCCCTCATTAGTATCCTAAAACCTTTATAAAACCATATTTTGTGCTCCTGCATCGACAATGGTTAAAACATACATTTCAAAACATTATGATGATATGCATACTTGAAAATAATTAATATTTTCCCTTCCCCAGTTTAAACTGACACCCTGTCTTAGTTATAGTTCCTGGGTCACTATTAACCTTTTTAGTTTTCATGGGTTTACTAATAACCTGGTTACTATTAATGGACACTCTGTCCTATTCATAGTTTTCATGGGATCACTAAGAACCTATAGGCTTCTGCCAGTTAACTTAATTAATTCATGGGTCCTCCTTAACCTATTGGTCTTTCCAATAACTAATCACCTTATCCTAGTTTTCATGGGTTGACTAGGAACCAATGGACTTATCTAGTAACTCACTGCACATCCTAGTTTTCATGGGTTGACTAGGAACCTACTGATACATCCATTAACCACTTACTTAACGTATTGTTCACGGGTTTACTAGGAACCTATTGACTGATGTCAATTCTTAATCCGGATATAGTTTTCATGGGTTCACTACAATCCAATTAGCCCTTGCCAACTACTCTTAATACATAGTTTTCATGAGTTAACTATGAACCTTTTGGTATGCACCAATAACTACCTTAACATAGTTTTCATGGGTTTACTATGAACCTTTTGGTATGCACCAATAACTACAAAGTTTAGGCATCCGATATTTTTGGTCACCCTGACTCCATGGATGCAATTCTACTCATTCTAGAGTTTAAGAAATTTATATTCTCAATTTGAGTTAACCTACTGGTTCTTCTAACCCTTTTCCCCAAAATACAGTTATGGGTTATCATGTGAATATACTCATAATTGAAGAAGCAAAACAATAATTTAACAATACCACTCATGTGGGTTTAAGTCCTTGAAATACATATCATAACATAGTTAACACTCTTAACTTATATTTTTATCAAGGAAATACTTCTTCAAAATTACATTCTTAAATCAATTACAAAAATCCTTTATATATAAGTTGTGGGATTTTCCTTTAAAATTTAGAGTATGGGTTTCCAAACCCGTCAAAACAAAACCTTTCAACCTTGTCAAAAGGTCTACAAAAAAACCTTTCGAAACCATTGAGACCATTCGGCAATTTAACCTTTCGAAAGCATTCAACTCTTATAACATAAACCTTTCGAATCTAGTGGATTAACCCTTTTGAAAACTTACTGGGTTCAAGTTAGAATATGCGGAAGGTCTTCTTTTAAAATCTTTCGGGTACAATGGAAGCAACCTTTCAACCTAGTGAGAAGGTCTGCTTCGAAAGCTTTAAAACATTTCATTTAAAACAACAGACCTCCGCCTTTTTAAAGCAACTCCTTCAAAAGATTGGGTTATACTTCAATTATAAAACAAGGGCAAATCATCTAAGTCGAAAGCTTTGAAACCTTTCGAAAGCAATAGGAGAAGCGGCTGGTTTTTAAAATAAGTAAACCTTTCGTCTTTGTCGAAAGCAATGACTTCGAAAGGTTGTAAAAAGCGGCAATAACCTTTCGACTATGTCGGAAGGTTCAAAACAAAAGAATGACAAGTGGTAGTAACCTTTCGACTGTGCTGGAAGGTTTCAAAACAAAATAGAAGTAAAGCATCAGCAACCTTTCGTCTTTGTTGAAAGGTTTAAAACCTTTATTTTTAAACATTTGACCTGGTCAAAAGCAACCAAGTCAAAAGCTCTAATTCAAAAGTAAAGCAGGTTAAAGCTTAAGTTTATAAAACAACATATCCCAACCTCTTTGGCCATCAACCTTTTGACTACGAACACTTCGACTCTATCCAATTCATTACGCACCAAGTAACTTGATACCATATGCATTGGTTTGACCTTGTCGAAAGCTATGAACCTCTCGACCTTGTCGGAAGGTCTGGATCGGAAGGTTTACTACTGTAAATGGCTGAAACATGCTAAAAGTATGATTTCTTTGTTTTTTAACTTAAAATGGTTAACTTTTCAACTAACCTGCCTTTGTTTATCAAATTCTCATTAGTTAACAATTACTTTTAAGAAAAACGTAGCCATTAATTTCAAAATTAAATAGTAATTTTATTTTATAAAGCGCCACTTCTCCTTAATTAAATATATAAAACATTTTAGTCCCATACCTTAAATAATTTTATATACTCAACAAAGCACTTAGGAAAAATCTAGAAAAATCCTAGAAAAAACTATTTTAATATGTTTTACAACATATAAAAATTTCAAACCCAAATAATTATTATTTTTGCCGTAAATAATTTATAACCCAATAAATCATTTTCTTCACTAGAAAATTCGTATAAAATCCATATAATCTCAAAAAATTATGAGAATTGAAACACATCTCCAGAATCATGTTTTCTATAACATAAAATTTTCCCATGGCATTTAAAAACCATTTCATTTCGATTTTGCCCTAAACCGTGTAAATCCTTTATTAAACAACCTTTTTTAAACACATATAAATCATAAACAAGCATACCATCATTCAACATATCATAAAAAAAGATTTATCCTTAAATCCAAAACCATTTGATGTAAAAATCGAAATAGAGATGTAGAAACTATTATTCACCTTAGATTGGATAAGGAAATTGAAGTACGATTGAGATTTATTCCTTCTAACTTGAATCCTAGCTTTTAGTTGATTTTCTCTTCTCTTCTAATGGCCGGCCTTGCTTCTCACGGTTATGAATATTTTTGTTTTGGTGAAATGAACGTGTAGAACTAAGAAAGATAGTATAAGGGTGGGAAGTGTGGGCGGCTATTTACCCTAATGCCCTTGTGTTTAATTTCTTAACCATTTATATAAGTTTATTTGATTTTAAATAAGCACGGCCACCTAGTTTATTAATCAACCTCGATCTCCTTATCTACATTATTATATTTAATTTATTCTAATTAAATCTCCTGTATAATGTAAATAAAAATTGGGGTGCTACAATTTCAGTCTTGACCAGAAAGGGTGGTTGAGAAAGAAAGGAAGGATGTGTGTTCCGAATATAGGAGACATGAGGAAAGCAATTTTGGATGAGTGCCATCTTTCAAAGTTCACTATCCATCCAGGAGGAACGAAGATGTACCAAGATATGAAGAGAAGTTTCTTCTGGGAAGGTATGAAATGGGACATTGGTGTATGTGTTAAGTAGTGCTTGAATTGCCAACAAACAAAGGCTGAACACCAGAAGCCTAGTGGATTGCTTCAACCGTTAGAAGTTCCATTGTGGAAATGAGATTCCATCTCTATGGATTTTATTGATGGGTTGCTAAGATCTAGTAGAGGAAACGAAAGCATATGGGTCATAGTAGATAGACTGACTAAGAGTGCCCATTTCATTCCGGTAAAGTCAACTAGGACGAGACCTATTTTGGCAAAGTTATTTATGAAGAATGTAGTTTGACTGCACGGGATTCCTAGTAGTATTGTTAGTGATAGAGATTCTTTATTTACTAGTGAGTTCTGGAAGAGTCTACATGAAGCATTAGGACCCAAGCTCAACATAAGTACCGCTTACCATCCACATACTGATGGGCAAACGGAAAGAGTTAACAAAATCTTGGAGGATTTGTTAAGAGCTTGTGTATTGGATTTAGGGGGATCATGGGAGGACCATCTTCATTTAGTTGAGTTCTCGTATAACAATAGTTATCAGACGAGTATTGGGATGGTACCATATGAAGCTTTGTATGGAAGGCCATGCAAATCTCCCGTATGTTGGTTAGAGACCGGGGATAGGTTAGTTTTTGGTCCGGATTTAGTGAAGGAAGCTGCGGAGAAGATTGAGCTGATCCGAGTTAGGATGAAGGAAGCTCAGTCTAGGTAGAAAAGTTATGCTGATAGAAGAGGAAGGACTTGGAATTTTCTATTGGGGACTATGTGTTCATTAAGGTTTCACCGATGAAGGGTGTGATTAGATTTGGAAAGTCAGGAAAGTTAGCACCTAGATTCATTGGACCTTTCCGTATTGTTGGGAGGATCGGGAATCTCGCTTATAGAGTAGAGATGCCGAGTAATTTGACTGGAGTCCATGATGTTTTCCATGTTTGTCATCTTAGGAAATGTGTTAGAGACCCGGAGACTACAATAGCACCTACAATGTTATAAGATTTAGTAGTAGAGCCGGATTTAACTATAGTTAGAAAGCCGATTCAGACTGTGGCTAGAGATGAGAAGAAGTTGAGGAACAAGACAGTCAAGTTAGTAAAGGTTTAGTGGAGTGACGCTGCTAGAGACTTTACATGGGAGACGGAGAGAAGCATTAGAGGCTCTTACCCTGATTTGTTTGATAGTATGTTTTACCTTTGATAGTTTTGTTGTGTACCTTATCGTAATTTCGAGGACGAAATTCTTTAAGGTGGGGAGTCTGTAACACCCCATATTTTTATATAGCATTATTTAGGATATTTAATTAGCTAAAATTAAATAAAATAATGTGGAGATTAATAAGTTTATAATTGATTAGCTATGGGTAGCCGTGTCATGTTAGTGTATAAACTAAAATGAAATAACCTAAGTTAATGTGTTAGGATATGAAAAGGGTAATATGGGAAATATGCGGAGCTTATACCCTAAATCCTTGGGAAATAGAACTCACTTTCATTCTCATTTTTATCAAACTAAAAATACTAAGGCCGACCACCATTTTCATTCTCAAGAGGAAGATTAAAGCTAGGATTCAAGAGAAGGAAGATAATCAACTAAATCAACATCAAATCTCATATCAATAATCTCAAAGCTAAGGTGAATAATAACTACATCCCATTTTCTTTTATTTTTCGGTTTTAAGACTAGATCCAAAATGTTTTTGCAAGTATATGCCATGTTTCGATGATTAAAGTTATGTATATGGTTGTTGGTGAATTATGTATGTTCAAACTTGTTCTTATGATATGTTTGATATGAAAACTCTATTAGATGACATTTAAATGCCTTGAAAATTTGAATATAGTTTAGAAATGATATTTTAGAGGTGGGTTTCAATTTTCATAATTTTCTGAATTATTGTGGATTTAATATTAATTTTCTAGTGAAGGAAATTGTTTATTGGGTTATAAATTATTTATGGCTATAATAATAATTATTTGGGTTTAAAATTTTTATATGTTGGAAAACATTTTAAAATATATTTTCTGTGATTTTTCCAGATTTTTCCTAAGTGTTTTGATGAATATATAAAATTATTTAAGGTATGGGACTTAAATGTTTTATATATTTAATTAAGAAGAAGGGGCATTTTATAAAATAAAATTATTATTTAATTCTGAAAATAGTGGTAGCACATTTGTGAAAAGTATTTATTAACCAATGAGAATTTGACAAACAAAGGTAGGTTAGTTAAAAAGTTATCCTTTTAAGTTAAAAACAAAAATATCATACTTTTAGCATGTTTCAGCCTTTACGACAATAAACCTTTCGACCCAGACCTTTCGACAAGGTCGAGAGGTTCATAGCTTTCGACAAGGTCAAACCAATACATATGGTATCACGTTGCTTGGTATGCAATGGATTGGACAAGGTCGAAGGGTTCTTAGTCGAAAGGTTGATGGCCAAAGAGGTTGGGTATGTTTGTTTTATAAACTAAAAGCTTTCGCCTGCTTTGCCTTCGAATAAGAGCTTTCGACTTGGTTGCTTTCGACTAGGTCAAATGTTTAAAGGAAAGGTTTTAAACCTTTCGACACAGCCGAAAGGTTACTGCTGCTTTATCACTACTTTGTTTTGAAACCTTCCGACACAATCGAAGGGTTACTGCCGCTTTGTTTTGTTTGAACCTTTCGACAAAGACGAAAGGTTTACTTGTTTTAAAACCAGCCGCTTCTCCCAATGCTTTCAAAAGGAAGCTTTCGACTTAGGTGATTTACCCTTGTTTTCTAAGTGAAGAATAACCAAGCTTTCGACAAAGTTAAAAGGTTGCTTCCAATGTATTCGAAATGTTTTAAAAGGAGGTTTTCCACTTGTTTTAAATTGAAACCAGTAAGTCTTCGAAAGGTTTTCTTTGAATGATTTCGAAAGGTTTCAGTTAAATGATTTTAAAAGGTTTGATGGTTGACTTCGAAAGGTTTAAATTCAATGGATTCGAAAGGTTTGAGTTCAATGATTTCGAAAGGTTTAATTCAATGGTTTCGAAAGGTTTAGTTCAATGGATTTGAAAGGTTTGAGTTCAATGATTTCGAAAGGTTTATTTTGAATTGATTCGAAAGGTTTGAGATGGAATGTTTTCCAAGGTTTTTCTAAGGCAATGTTTCAAAGTGGTTTTAAAGGAGGATGTCCAAAGTTTTATTGCTTTCGAAAGGTTTGCTTCTCAATGGTTTCGAAGGGTTTGGAGAGTGGTTTCGAAAGGTTTGAGATTTGATTTCAAAAGGATTTTACTTGGTTTTGGAAAGAGGTACTTTCATATTTTTAAATGTTTCCATCAACTAAGGTCTGAGTAAAGAATATATATGACATGGTGATATGATTTTGAGTAAAGTATAAAGATTATGTACTTTTCCTTGTTTACGTTTGATTTAATGGTTTTAAATCACTTTAAAAATGTTTTCAAGGAAAATTATGGGAGGGGATCCTTAAGTAAAAAAATGACTCGGATATTAAAATACTAGATGGGACTAGTACGGGGTCGGGCCCTATATATTAGCTAATAGCCCCAACTAATTGTTGTCCAAAATTCCAGTGTGTAGGGCTTTGTCACAGGTAGACTAAAACTATGGTTACACACTGAAAGGAATATATGTTTGTATACAGATAGGTTATTGGTGAGCCCGAAAAACCATTAGGATCAGGAAGACCTGGGAGATGATTAAGTAGGGACAGACCGTCCAGAAGTGAATTATTCAATTGATAGTTAAGGATAGACCGTCCAGAAGTGAAATGTTAAACAGATAGTTAAGGATAGATAATCCAGAAGAAGAATATCTAACAGGTGTTAGGTTAATTTTGATTATATTGTCCGGTAGGCCCGAGTCAGCCCAAGGTTAAAAGTTATCCAAACAAAACTTGTGTGGTTGAACAGATAGTTCATTATTACCTGATATTTATGTATGTTTACATAATGATTGCTTTACAGTATTTAACCAATGAGGATGCAGGAGCACGGTATATGGTTTTATGAAAGGTTTTGCAAAGATATGTTTTAAAAGGATATCAGTGAGGGGAAACCCATTCCGTTAAGTGGCGTGGTCTCATTTAACATATTAAACCGGGATGTATAATATTATTTACACCAGGCTTTATGTCTGACTCGAAGTTTATGTTTTCCCCTTAAACTCTCGGGTGCTCAAAATTTAATTTGAGTAGGCTAAGGGGTTAAGGTCTTTTTCAGGTTTTAGAATGTTGACGAATAAGCTACCGGAGGCATGAAGGAGGCAACAGATAGCTATTTATGATTAGCAGTTCTTGTTATTTTTTGATGAATTTTCCGTTGTGTTGTTTGTATTAGGTCTATTATGACCATATGACTCTGATCAACCAAGGGGGTATCTTCATATATCGCTCTTGGCGTAATTTGTTATAATTATAATTGATATGTGCCTGTGAATGATTTGGGGTTATGTGTTGTGAATGTGAAACAATTGGTTTTGAAATGTAATGAAGTAAATGTGGTTTTGAAATTTGTGTTTTTTTTCATATTCAAGTTTTCTAATATTATTGATACCATTAACATAGCCGTATTTAGTCGTCGGAAGTTAATATTATAGATGACTACAACATCTATAGCGCTTAGTTTTTGGCTTCTAGATAGGGGATGTTACAGTAATTTACTGTGTTCTCCTATAGAGTTGTCAATGGGTATCCGAAAAATGTGAAACCCGTTTGTATTCATCTGTAGAATATTAAAAATCATCTGATATTAAAAAAAGATATGGATGTGGATATGACCACATCCGCTTTCGATGATTGTCGCTCTATTTTTTATCTAGATTATAGTTTTTTTTGTATTTAAGTACATAAAATAATTGTAATTTACCATTTTATTTAGATGAAAGAATTTAATCTGTGTATAAAAAACAATGTTTGCTGCTTAAAATTAATTTTTCCAGTATATCTATTATTTTTTATACTTTTAGTACCGAGATTTATTTATAATAAATCAAAATTTTCTATTTATTTATTTAGATTTATTAGTCGTGTACTGGTCGAATAATATCTGATATCCATTCGTTTCATGGATATGTATTAGATATTCGAAAATGATTTCAGATACAAATTCGATATGACACTATCTGAATCCATATTCGACCATATACAGGTCTATTTTCTCCACAAATTTCTCCTCAAATTTCTCCAACTTAAAATTTTTAAACATATTATTATTTGAGGTTTAATTAAAATTAATGAAAAACTATGTTATATATTGTTTCGAAATTATGTATTGAAGAATCGATTCTCCACCGTTATGTGATTGTACTAGTCTATTCTATTATATATACAATTGAATATTGAACCTTTTGTATTCTCTTCTCTTGTTCATTCTCTTTGAAATTCAATTCTCTTATTGATTTTGAGGATACATATTTCGCTTACCCCGTAAAACCTTTTAAAAATATTATCTAAACTTCTCCTTATTTTCAACCTAAGATATATATCAACGTTCTATTCTATTGCATATTCTATTCTATTCTATTACATATAAAATTGAATATTGAACCTTTTGTATTCTCTTTTCTTATGCACTCTTATTTGAAATGCTACTCTCTTGTTGATTTAAGGATAAATATTTCGCTTACCCTACTAAAACCTTTTAAAAATATTATCTAACCTTCTCCCTATTTTTAGCTTAAGATATAAATCACATATTCATTTTAACAATTATTTCTTTAGATTAATGTCTCTCTCTTCTAGTTTACTTCACCATAAAAATTTATTTAACTTACGTTTCCTTTAATTCCTATTTCTTCTTTTCAGTCTATTTTATCTACCTACTTATTTATCTTCTATTATTATGCTATGTAAGGGATTAAATATTTGACTTTTCATCCCCTTTTCTCATAATTCATTTCAAATCGACTACTACATTCTCCTTATTTTAAGGTTAGTACATTTTATTCCCTTTAATGTGTTCATTATTTCATGCACTATACCCGTAGTTAATCCTACAAATTTATGGTCTCATTCAATTAATTTACATCACAAGATTTTACAAGCAGAATAGATGTTTTCTCTCTCTTCTCGTTCTTTCCTCTGACAGTTTCTTTCCTTTTTATATCTTCACATAGGCAAAGTAAAATCTTACCGTACATAACTAATTTAATTTTTGTTTCCTTTAATTCCTAGTTCCTCATTCTAATCTATTCTATCTACGCATCTATTTATCTTATATTATGTTATATAAGGAATTGAATATTTGATTTTTCTTTTCATTTTCTCGTATTTCATCTCAAATTGAAAACTGCATTCTCCTTATTTTAAGGTTAAATTTCACATTTTACTCCCTATAAAGTTTTTATTATTTCACGTAACATACCTATAATTAATCCTTTGGACTACAATAATCACATATTCGTTTTAACAATAAATTCTTTAGATTAATGTTTTCTCCCTTCCAATCACCTCATCATACAAATTTGATTTAATTTATGTTTACTTTAATCCCTTTCACCTCTTTCCAATCTATTCTAGCTACCTATCTATTTATCTTCTATTATTTTATATAATGAATTGAATATTTGACTTTTCATCCCCTTTTTCTCATATTTCATCTCAAATCGTATATTATTTTCTCCTTATTTTAAGGTTAAATTTAACATTTTAATCCCTTTCATGTGTCCATTATTTCATGCAACATACATGTAATTAATCCTACCAATTTATGGCCTCATTCAATCAAGAAATGGATGCTTTCTCTCTTCTCATTCTTTCTTCTAATAGTAGTTTCCTCTTTATATCTTTAAATAGACAAAGTAAAATTCCACTATAGAGATCTAATTAAATATGTGTTTCCTTTAATTCTTATTTTCACTTTCCAATCTATTTTACCTATCTTATATTATGTTATATAAGGAATTGAATATTTGACTTTTCATTTTTCTTTCTTATATTTCATCTCAAATTGAATACTACATTCGCCTTATTTTAAGAAAAAAATTCACATTTTACTCACTTTAAAGTTTTTATTATTTCATGCAATATACTTGTAATTAATCCTACCAATTTATGGCCTTATTAATTTAATTTATATTACAATAATTTACAAGTAGAATATATGCTGCCTTTCTCTTCTTGTTCTTTCTTCGGCAAATTCTATTCATACACCGTAAATTACATTACTTACTTACACTATAAAATTTTAAATAAAAATTAGACCAAAATGCCCTTATTAAAAAAAGAATCAATATTAAAGAATGAAAATGGTATACAATTGATCTTTGTCTGCATTGTATATGGTCAAAATAATTTATTTCATAATGTAACTAAAATTACTATATATAAATGATGGCATTAAATTTAAATTTATTTCGGGTATTAAAGTATATTCATACAGTTTTAAGCTGTATTTATACATAGTTAATTTTATCATTTTTCACTTTAATTAATATAAAAATTAAATTTTAAATTCAACTCCTAAATTAGTATGATTCAAAGTAGTAGATTCTTCAATCTTTTATTCAAATCAAACCAAGTTTAAATTTAACATTTAAATATAAATAATTTAACATTTTAATAATCAAAAATTAAATTCAAATTGTTATATAACTAAATATTTAAAATTCCATTTAAAATGTATTAATTTGAAATTTGAAAAAGTGAATTTGGGGAATTTAGAAATTAGGATTTCTTAGTTTGATTAATGCTTAAGAGAGAGTTAGTATAATGGGATAAATGTTTTTTTAAATCCAAGTGAGAATAGTTTTGTAATATATATGGTGTATTTTAAGTAAAAGTGGTGTATATGATTTTAGAAATTTTTTTCGAGTATGTATAGTAATATGCAAAGAATATGCCTCTTTCTTCTACATGCAAACGGTTTCTTTCCTCTTTGTATCTTCACATGGAAAAAATAAAATCTCCTCAAATATTAGATTATTTATGAAAAATTTTGTTATAAACTCCTCAAAAAGCCTTAATCAAACTAAATCAAAGTTTTTATTTCTAATTATTTTCAATAGTATTAGGTTTCTCTCCCAGTTGTTTTGCAAAGAATCATTACAATTTTATGCTATCCTCAATATTACTATTTTAACATGTTAGAGAAGAAGAATGAGATAGATCTAGCCGTTCACAACACAATACTATATATGATTATGCACCCAAAACTATTATTTCTTAATTTGGATAATATAGTTGAGTCTGAGAAATTGTTTTGTTTTTCTATTATAGAGTTTATCTTTGATCAAATTGAAGAAGCAGATGTATTGGTGCATGCTCAATTCATTCAAGTAAGCACCAATTGTTTTTTTATTACTGTTTTATTTGTATTCGATATACTAATATTTCACGTTATGTGAATTACCATGAATTGGTAAATTTGTTCATTTTTTATAATTCAGTTTTTAGAATTCTTTTGGAAAATGTTGTTACAAATTCTCATAAAAGCCCTAATTAAATCCAACCTTTTGGTTTATAATCACTTATGACGGTTTTTACGGTTTTCCTCCGATTGTTTTGCAAAGCATCATTACGATTTTTTTTATCATCCACAATGTTAGTTTCATTAAATAAGTTGAATAGGAAGAATAAAATGATTATAACTATTTATGATGCAATAGTATGTATAATTAGATAGATAGTATATTATTGCTTCATTTGGATAATATAGTTGATTCTAACAATTTTACTTTCTATAGTTATAGAGTTTATCTCAAATCAAATTGAAGAAGCATATATTTTGGTGAATGCTTAATTCAATTATAGAATAAGATTGATGACCCAGTGACTTTTCTTAATTATCATGTAGCTATTTCATTTTGATGTTTTAGTATTATGTGAATTAGTACGAATTAGTAAATTATTATTTTCTAATTTTTATGTGTGATTAAACTATATTTTAGAACAAAATTCTTTCCAGATATTAGTAAGAGCATATTCGTCTAATTAATGTAAAGAAGAAATGATATTTTTGTTGAGCTGTGATATTGCAATTTTATGATTCTTATTTAGACTTATAGCTAATTCTTTTAAAATAAAATGTAAAGTTTCAATCAATTTCACATATCCTCTCAACATACTTAAACTTTTATTTTCACTTTCTAAACCAAATTTTAACAATCATCATATTTGTCTTCTTTTTGTAAACGATAATAACTTTTATTACAAACCAACATATGTTTTAGTTTGGCCCATGAGATAGAAAGTCCAACATAGTACTTCATTTTTTGATCCGTGTATTCATTTTAAAACATGTTAATTTTTTCCTTAATTGTTGAGAATGATGGTAAAGTACTCTAATATTGGCATTACAGCAATCTATTTGGTTATGATGATCATAATTGTTACCAACTTTTCCAATGTAGGAATTTGAATCAAACTTATCTCCACCTCTCCATGTTCATGTAGTGACTGACTCGTTGTTGTGTACATTTTCCAATGTAGGAATTTGAATTAAACACCAACTATACATTATCTAATTTTCGAAGGAACGGACTTTTGAGAATTATTTAAAACAATACATGATTATTACATTATCGTATTAAAAAATACTCATTATAATTCGGACTACATAAGTACCCAGTAATAGAACCGAAAGTAACAATCTTAAAGAATTATCAATGGAGAATACTGCTGCCTGAGCACTCTTTTTTCCGACTATAGGAGAAACCGTAATCCTAAATTGATAGTGGGTTTCAACAATCCATCTAAATGATCAGGTGATCCTGGCTGGCATATCAATGCCATTTTTCACAATTTTAGTCTAGCTAAATCTCTTTCCTCTCTGCATTGCATATCATAATTTTACATATCATTGACATAGAGTAGAGTAGGAACTGAAGATAGGTAGAAAATCTAAGAAGATGAAAAATGTGGAAAATGAGAAGAAGAAAACATTGATAGTGACTTTCATCTATATGGAAACGTGGAACCTGAGGATCGGCAAAAACATACTGTGATTATTTCGGATGATAGACTCCACTGGATTATTGGTGGAAAATTAGCTTTGCCGATTTGAGTTTGATGGTATTCCATGATAACGGTACTTCCCAAAAAACGAATAAAATATCCACTAACATGGCAAGAGATGGGGAGAAAATTCCTTTGGTTTAGTTACCATAAGAAAATGGGACTAGAATGACCAAAATATCCACTAACGTGGAATGACCATGATCTACTCTTCTACTTGTTTTATGATGGCTAACAAAATTAAATATCGTTGTTGCTTTTTTTGTACAAGAACACATACAATTTTCTTGACTATGCCGACGGTAACATTGAAGGATTGACATGGTTTCAACTGACTGAGATGAACAAAAATAAAAGTTTGAGAATCAGCTATCAAAGTTATACCAAATAAATATGGAATCCAAGAAAAAGATGGATCTAACCTTCATCATCAAAATTGAGACTGAATACGACTGAGTAGACTATCCAGCTCTTCATCTTGTTGTTTGTAAGATAACATCAACACAATTTTAAAATTAAAAGTTACATTCAATTTTATCATTAAATTAAACAACCCAAAAACCATTAGCTAACAAAATTTTCAGGACAAATACACGAATAAAAAATGAATATGTACATGTAGAATCAAATGCCAAAGTTCATATAAATTATGAACTGAAGCATTATTGTCATAACATTATGCTGAAGAGTATAACAGTGATGGTACTGGCGAGCATGATTGCATTGCCTCACAATTTAGTGTAGCCCATGTATTGAATTTCCAACACATGATTTAATACTAAGATCTTTTTGGTTTTATAATATTCAACCACCTATGATGCCATCATTCATATTCATGTATATTGTACCAAATAACGAACTTTACACATAATAAAATCAGTTTAATTTGAAAAATCATGCAGCTGCTAATTGATTATGAATCTAGCACACATACTAATTAATTATCAAAGATACATTATGTCTGCATGTAAAAAAGCAAGGACTTTTTAAGTAGGATGGGCACGTATGGTAGGCATATAAGGATGCATAAATTTGACGTCTGCATGAGTATATAATTTTTGTTACGTTTATATCTTTTTTGACATTTAGTTGATAAATTTTAAATGTGATCAAATTTGTGAAGGAATAAGAAATGCTAGTCTATAGGTAAATAAAAATTACTGGTTATATATTTCATAGTAAAACACAAATGGTTATATATAGAAGTAAGAATGAGATAAGGATTGTTTTCACATCTTCTAGAATTCCAAAATTTCAATGAGATAAGGATTGTTTTCACATCTTCTGGGATTCCAAAAAAATGAAATTTTGTTATTGTACCTAAGTACTTCTTTAAGTTAGTATTAAAGGTACCAATGAATATGTAAAAGAGGACATTTGAAAAGTTTCCCTTGGTGAAATATTCAATTCATGTAATTTTTAATGAGAGTAGTAATGCAACTAATTATAATTTTTACCTTAAATTTTTGCACGCACACACATACATTTTAGTTTTACCGTATGTGTAAACTCAGTCTTATACACATAGTAACAATTTACCATTATGTGAAGCAATTGTATTATCCAGTAATATTAATTTTAGAAAAGATTAATGTTGACTTTATTTATAACTTTGCTCAACTAACATAATTGGATTATATGTGATCAGTTTAATTCTTATAGCTATTTCATTTAAACACCAACTACACATTATCTAATTTTGGAAGGAATAGACTTTTGAGAATTATTTAAAATAAAACATGATTATTACATTATGGTATTAAAAAATACACTATAATTCGGACTCCATAAGTACCCAGTAATAGAACCCAAATTAATAATCTTAAAGAATTATTAATGGAGAATACTACTGCCTGAGCACTCTGTTTTTGCGAGTATAGGAGAAACCACAACCCTAAATTGATAGTGGGCTTCAAAGATCCATCTAAATGATCTGGTGATCCTGGATGGCATATCAATGTCATTTTCACCAATTTCAGTCCAGCTAAATCTCTTTCCTCTTTGTGTTGCATATCATAATTTTACATATCATTGGCATAGAGTGGTGTAGGAACTAATGATGGGTAGAAACCCAAAAGAAGATGATAATCAAAGAAAAATGAGACGAAGACAGCATTGAGAGAGTGACTTTCACCTTTATGGAAACGTGGAGCCTATGGATCGGCAAAAACGTACTGTGATTATCTAGGATGATAGACTATGCTGCATTATTGGTGGAAAAGTATGCTTTTCCGATTTGAGTTTGATGATATTCCATGATAATGGTGTTTCCCAAAAATTGAGTAAAATATCCACTAACGTGGCTGGAGATGGGGAGAAAATGCCTTTGGTTTAGTTACCATAAGAAAATTGGACTGGAATGACCAAAATATCCACTAAACTGGAATGATGATGATCCACTCTTCTACTTGGATTATGATGGCTAAAAAAATTAAATACTGTTGTTGCTTTTTATGTACCGGAACGTATACAATTTTCTTAACTGTGCTGACAGTAATATTGAAGGAATTGACATGGTTTCAACTGACTGAGATGAGCAAAAATAAAAGTTTGTGAATTAGCTATCAGAATTATATCAAATAAATATGGAATCCAAGACAAAGATGGATCTATAGCCTTTATCATCAAAATTGAGACTAAATACGACTGAACAGACTATCCAACTCTTCGTCTTATTGTTTGTAAGATAACATCAAGACAATTTAAAAAAATGAAAGTTACATTCAATTTTATCATATAATTAAACAACCCAAAAACCATTAGCCAACAAAATTTTCGTGATATTATCACAAACAATCCCCAAGCACACCAATTTCCAAGCTTGTATATAGCAATTAAATAAAAAAGTTAATAATCTTATCACATGGTTAATTCAATGCAAGAGCAAACTACTTGAGTAATTCTGTCATCATAATTACTAAGTTTCATATTAGACATTATCAGATGTGTTAAAAACATACACACAACAGTGAAGTCAAGAGCTGGTAGAAAAGGTTAAAATAAAATATCATAGAACACTAAAATAAGTGTATAAAAGAGAAGAATTTGCATAATGAAATGTTGACATTTGCAAGCTTAAAAGATTAAACTTATTTTTAGAGTTTCCCAATCAACGACACTTAATGTTGCATAGAAAACAATTTACAATAAAAACACATGATAAAATAGAGCCAATATATTCAATGTTTAAATGGGGTTTCAGTTTCATAATATTGCAGCAAGGAGGGTTGGTGATGTTTAGATAATGCTCTTGGCATTCCGACCTTCAACTAACATATTTATATATCATGATAAAAAACGTAAGTGTTAGCTTAATATATAGGTGCTAATGGACTTTGATTGTGGTGAATTTCTTGAAGATAAGCAATGACGCTAATCATCGCTTACTAAAATATGCATTGCTACATATCTTAGGTGCAATTAATTTATCAAACTGTTGTAAAATGCGAATATTGTAATGTAAAAGGGGAAAAAAGTAATTAACCTTCTTTTCCATCTTATATACCTACTTATTCAGCTTTAATCTTCTAAGCTAAAAAATGTTGTGTATTCACAATCTAAATAATTAATTATGTGGCATTAAGAAATTTTATATGATGCATGATTCTCCTTTATTCTAAATTTTGCGAGATATCCATTAATCATGTTAAGTGATATGTATGCCTTCTTCTAGTTATTTCCTTCCATTAGGCCCCTAATGCAAAGTCTAAAAGTCAAGTCAATAATGTATACTATTTTCAATAACATATGTAGAAACTCAGCTATGAAAAAATACAGTACAATATAATATCATCTGATTATGCCATGAAGTCGAGGCCATGTAATCTTAGTGTGGACTAAACTAAGATTAAAGGCTACGTTGGATTATAATAATCAAGTTTTAGTATCGAAATGCGTATTGTATACAAAACCTTGAAATCAGTTATGTATACGATAAAAATTTAATATCAAACATTTTGAAAGATCTAAAATATTTATCAGATTTTTACATATTTCCATAGATTTCCTAAGTCTAGACAAATTAGGAATAAAATATAAATCTAACAAATTTATAATATTTTTTGTTTGTATTTCTAACTTATACAATGAATTTAACAGAAAAATGGAAACCCTAATTAGTAAATGAAATCTTACCTTTTTAGACAAGCTAAAAAGAGGAACCCATCAAAGAATTTTTAGCTTTGCTCTGTCTATACCTGGGTTGTTTGGTTGTTGATGACATGCGATGTTGGTGAGTTGACTTAAATGGTTAATTTTTTCGACATTTATTGCGGTGCTTCGTCGAAGCATGATAATCTTTTACCTAAATATGCTTGATTCTGTCTGAGATGATTCACAAAGGTTGATCATCTGAGAAGATCCACTATGTTATGTTGTCGGTGGAAAAGTCTAATATGCTTAAGATCCAATTTGATGATAATCCATGATGAAGCTACTTTTGATAAAACGAACAAAATGTCGATACTGGGGTAGGAGATGGAGAGGAAATGGCTATCTTGTAGTTACTGAGATACAATAAGAAAGCGGGGATCTGGAATGATCAAAATATTCATATCATGCTTGAAGTTTAACAGGGCACTTTAGACATTTCAAAAGCCTCATTTGAAAGTATTTCTATTATATATATGTATGTACGTACGTACGTACGTATGTATATATTGTTAGGAAATCAATTCTATGGTTTCGATGATAACAACTATACAATGGAAATCGAATATGCATATATATCTATATTTACAGGTAATTGATAAAGTAACATCACCAAAGAGACAAGAAAAAGACTCAAAAGAAGTATCAAGAGGCTACAAGTCGATAGAATCGGAAGAGGAATGACACAGACACAAGAAATGCAACATGCACAAGATCAGACGTCTGAGTGCACTAGACAGACGTCTGATAGAATTCTCTG
Source organism: Allium fistulosum (assembly GCA_030737815.1). NCBI lineage: Eukaryota > Viridiplantae > Streptophyta > Magnoliopsida > Asparagales > Amaryllidaceae > Allium > Allium fistulosum. The sequence goes on from CM060901.1 coordinate 394,055,897, forward strand.
GTTCGCAAATCAGACAGAATCAGACGTTTGGTTTTGATACTCAGACGTTTGAAAAGTAACCATATGCAAAATATATAAAAGACAGACGTTTGAAACTTTTTCCAGACGTCTGGTTTTGAACTCGGCTGCTACCATTCAAAGTACAACTGTCACAATTGAAAAGACACCTTCGCTCCTCTTCGCTGCAACTCTTCATCATCATCAGGAGCGACCATAGAACACTTGCTAATGGATGCAACTACTCAAGGAATCTCTCTACCACTATAAATAGCATCAAGAATCCAAGAGAAGAACCTACCTGACTTACTTGCGCTTTCTACTCTTATACTCTTATATATTCTTGATCTATAGCAATCTATACTTGTACTCCACTCTTCCAAATATACAGTTCCTCATAGACAGCAATCTCTAGATATATATATTGGAAGCATTTGCACTATATAGTCAAAATCCGTGTAATAGAGAACACACAATTGACAAAGAAACTCTGCTATTGTAAACATGTTCCTCCGGGTGAAGTAAGGGTTATTCGGTGAAAGGAAATTCCGAAGAGGCGCTTCGGGACTGGACGTAGGACGGGAGGTCCGAACCAGTATAAAATCTCTGGTGTGATTATTCTTGTTTACATAATTTAATATTGTTACAATATAGTTTAAATTAGTCACATACTTGTCATTTGCATAATCGATCCACCATACTATAGACTTTCATTTGGTATCAGAGCAAGGTTTGTTCAAAGTACAGTAACACGTTTTTGAATCATTTTAATATGGCAAGTATTTTTCAAGATGGACAATCCACAACACGACCCCCACTTTTTAATGGCTCTAACTATGTATATTGGTCAACACGTATGAGAATTTTTATGGAAGCTAATGGTCTAGAAATTTGGTCAGCGACTCAAGATAAATATGAAGCACCTACTACTGCTATGAACACATGGACCGATGCACAAAAGACCTTAGCATCAAATAATGCTAAAGCTATGAACGTTTTATTTTGTTCTCTATATAAAAATGAATTTTCACGTGTCATGTTATGTACAACTGCATTTGACATTTGGCGTACCATACAAATCACACACGAAGGTACAACAAAGGTCAAACAAACTAAGATTTCAATTTTGCAAAACCAATTTTCATCATTTCAAATGAAGCAAAATGAAACTATTATTGATATGTATTCTAGATTTCAAACTATCCAACATGATCTTATGGCATTAGGAGTTAAATTTACCGATTTTGATTTAGTTTCTCGAATACTCAACTCTTTAACATCTGATTGGGAAAGGAAAGTTTTAGCTATTGAAGAAGCTAATGATATCTCTACTCTCAAAACTGAAGAATTGATAGGAAATTTAATGTCATATGAAGCTAATTTGCGGGCACAAAAAGAACTAAATTCGGAAAAGAAGAACATAGCATTTCCAGCAACAAAAAATGATGACTCTGATTTAGATGAAGAAGAGATAGTCTTCATTGCCAAGAATTATAACAGATTCAAGAAATTTAGAAAGATGACAAAATTCCAAAAAGAAGGGAAGTCCAACACAATAAACTTATCTCAAATTAAGTGCTATGAATGTGATCAATATGGACATATGAAGAAGGATTGCCCTAAACTCAATAATGATAAAAAGAGGAACAAATTTTAAAAATTAAAAAAGAAAAAGGCTTTCAAAGTTACACGAGAAGACTCAGATTCTTCGTCATCTGAAAGTGATAGTGATAGTGATGGAGAACAAGCTAATGTGTGTTTTATGACACAAACTGATGAGGTATGTCTGGAACTTAGCTATGACGAATTATTAGAATTTAGCATGGAATTAGATGATAAATTTAGACAAATTAAAAAATTGAACAAAGAATATATAGCTAAAATAAATAGATTAGAACTTGAAGTAGGAATGTTAAAAGATGAAAAAATTATCTTAGAAGAAGAACTAGAATTATCTCAAGAAAAAATTAAAAATAATTTTATAGAAAGTAAGGCTATTACTATTGATTTTGAAAACACTAAAATAGTAAAGGATGATTTACTAAAAGAAAAAATCAACCTAAAAAGCAATATTGAAATATTGAAAATTGAAAATTTAGAATTAAAAGAAAAATTAAATAAAATTACGAATAATGTGTCAAAATTCAATAAAGGGAAACAAGATTTGGAAAATCTTATCAAAACTTCAAAACCATCATGCAATAGAAATGGAATAGGATTTAAAAATATTTCTAAACAAAAAGGAAATGGTGCAAAAAAAAAATTTGTATACAAAAACTAAAGGTTTACCTATGTCTAGTATGAATACCAAAACTATGAAAATTTGGATTCCTAAGACAAATAATAATTTGATTAAACAAAAACATATTAATAATTTCTTAGAGAATGTAGTCTATAATAAAAATTATATTTATAAAGGTACCAAACCATCATGGGTATGGCTACCCTCTCCTAACAATTAGGACCCTAACAAAAATATATGGGTATCAATTAAAACATCTTTTATTTTGCAGGTACCCAAAATAAAACATAAGGAGAAATGGATACTAGATAGCGGATGCTCCAAGCATATGACCGGAAATTCAAAAATGTTATCAAATATAACATACATCGATGGTGGAACGGTAACCTTTGGAGATAATTCAAAAGGATACGTCGTTGGCACTGGAGAAGTCATCAATTATGGTATTTCTAACTCTCCTATTATTACAAATGTTTTATTAGTAGAAAATTTAAAACACAATTTACTAAGCATTACTCAATTATGTGACAAAGGGTTTCAAATAAATTTCGAAAACGATAGATGTAATATTTTAGATAATAACAAACAACTTATATTTGAAGGTTTTAGAAACAAAAATATCTATGTATTAAACATGAATATAAATAAAAATTCAAATTTATGTTTAACCGCCAAACATAATGATCCATGGTTATGGCATAAACGTTTTTGCCACATCAATTTGAAAAGTATTAATAAATTGGCAAAATATGAGTTAGTTAGAGGTTTACCTAAAATAAATTACAAAGTAGAATTTTTTTTGACGATTGTCAAATTGGAAAACTAAAGAAAACCTCTTTTAAATCTAAAAATAATATTTCTACAAAACAACCATTAGAATTATTACATTTAGATTTATTTGGTCCAACACAAATACGATCTATAAATCACAACAAATATGTTTTCGTCATTGTTGATGATTTTTCGAGGTATACATGGACCTTGTTTTTAAAACATAAAAGCGATATTTTTGAAATGTTTAAAATATTTGCTAAAAGAATTAGAACACAAATGGACTTCAAAATTAAAAATATTCGAAGTGATCACGGAGGATAATTTGAAAACGATATTTTTACTAATTTTTGCAATAAGAAAGGAATAAGTCATAATTATTCTTTTCCTCCCACACCTCAACAAAATGGTGTAGTAGAAAGAAAAAATCGTACGTTACAAGAATGTGCACGAACACTACTAAATAGTAGTGGTTTACCAAAACATTTTTGGGCGGAAGCTATTGCCACAGCTTGTTACGTATTAAATCGAGTAACCATACGTCCTATGACTAAACAAACTTGTTTTGAAATATTTTTTGGAAGAAAACCTAAAGTATCATACTTTAAAACTTTCGGTTCAAAATGTTATATATTAAATAAAAAAGATAACTTAGGAAAATTTGACCCGAAAGCCGATGAAGTTATCATTGTTGGATATTCTGATCGTAGCAAAGCATATAGAATTTTTAATAAATGAAATAATACCATTGAAGAAAGTTTACATGTTTCGTTCGATGAAAATCTATTTAACAATCATACTAATGATGAAGAAGAGACTATTCTAATAACAAATTCAACAAATTCTATTAGTAATGAAACAAATGTGCAAAATAACACTTTAATATTATCCCCTAGAATTCTTAAGAATCATCCAAAAGATAATATCATTGGAGATCTCAATTCTAGAGTAACTAGAAATCAACTTAATCAAATAAGCCATGTAGCATTTGTGTCAAATCTTGAACCAAAAAATTATAAAGAAGCTTCAAATGATAACTTTTGGATAATGGATATGCAAGAAGAATTGAATCAATTTGAACGTAATAATGTTTGGGAACTAGTTCCAAGACCTAAAGACCAATCGGTTATAGGAACAAAATGGGTATTTAAAAACAAAGCAGACGAGAATGGAAATATTGTAAGAAATAAAGCACGCTTAGTTGCTCAAGGTTATAATCAAGAAGAAGGTATCGACTATGATGAAACTTTTTCACCAGTAGCAAGACTCGAGGTCATACGAACATTACTCGCTTTTGCAAATCATCACAATTTTAAACTATTTCAAATGGATGTCAAAAGTGCTTTCTTAAATGGTTTTATCAAAGAAAACATATATGTTGAACAGCCTCCACTATTTACTCACGAAAAATATCCTGATCATGTTTTTAAATTACAGAAAGCTTTATATGGTTTAAAACAAGCTCCCCGAGCTTGGTACGAACGACTTAAAAATCACTTAATTACATCGGGTTTTCAAATAGGTAAAATCGATACAACTTTATTTATTAAACGAGAAGATAACGATATTTTATTTGTGCAAATTTACGTAGACAATATTATTTTTGGTTCAACTAATGAAAATCTTTGTAATCATTTCTCAAATATTATGACCAATGAATTTGAAATGTCTCACATGGGAGAATTAAATTTCTTTTTAGGTTTACAATTAAAACAACTTGAAAATGGTATTTTTATTCACCAAGAAAAATATTGTAACGACCTACTACGACGCTTTGGAATGGATAAAATTTCAAGCAAACCAACACCGATGAGTACTACTGTTCACTTAGAAAAAGATAATAACGGAAAAGATTTTGATGAAAAATTATATCGTAGCATGATTGGTTCCTTACTCTATTTGACGGCTAGTCGACCCGATATTATGATGAGTGTATGTCTTTGTGCTCGATTTCAAGCACAACCAAAAGAATCTCATCTAAGAGCTGTTAAGCGGATTTTACGTTATCTATCTAGTACTAGAGATTATGGTTTGTTTTACCCTAAAAGATCATCGTTTGAACTAGTTTCATATAGTGATGAGGATTTCGGAGGGTGTAGAACAGATTGTAAGAGTACTAGTGGAACATGTCACTTTATCGGACAATCATTAGTTTCATGGTTTAGCAAAAAGCAAAATTGTGTTTCTTTATCTACTTGCAAAGCCGAATATATCTCAGCAGCTCTAGCATGTGCGCAAGTAATATACATGCAACAAACACTTACGGACTTTGGCAAAATTATCAATAAATCTCCAATATATTGTGATAACACGAGTGCAATAAATTTATCAAAAAATCCTGTCAATCACTCACGAACTAAGCATATAGATATACGACATCATTTTCTACGAGACAATGTTGAAAAAGGAAATATCTTATTAGAATACGTAAATACCGAAAATCAAATAGCAGACATCTTTACAAAACCACTAAATGAACAAACTTTTATTAAACTCCGACGTGATTTAGGGATTTTTTCTCTTCATGATCTTCTTACTGAATAATTCCTGCTTCATCTAGCCTATATTTAGTCAAGTGTTTCTCTATCCACAAATTATAATCAGTAATTTATACACCCTTTGTTTTTTAGATAATTAGTTTCTCTATAAATAATTTTTTAGCGTATATATAAATAGTTATACTTCAAGAAAAATTATATACACACAATTCATATTTTCCTCAACAAACAAAATATAGCCATGTCTTCTATTAACTCTTATATTTCCATCTCGATGCCTACGCCGGATAGCTCGGTTGATACACCCCAGCGACTTCCTACACCCACACCAATTCATGAACCGACGCATAGGTGGTCCTCATATCATACGAGATTTACTCCCGATAGCAAGAAGACCAAAAGATCTCTATTTGTATCTCCTAACACAAAAGAGAAAATTGATGAAATTCATCATTATCAGAAACAACAGATAGATCTTCAACGAGAACTATATTTTGAGCAAAAAGTCACAGCACGTCGCCTAAGCTTTTTGGAACAAGTAGCGATGAAGTTTTGTTCATCACGAAAGAAAGATATCCATGAACCACTCCCAAAACCTTTAGTTCTTTGGATTCCTCATCTTCATATCGTACTCCTTCGGATCCTTCACCAAGACGATATTCTAGCTCTCCGAGAAACCATGAACGTGGAAATATATGGTCTCCACTTAAACCATGGACGGATGACAACTCAGGAGATTGCAAAACTCCATCGCCTTCTAAATAAATTATATTTGTATGTATATATGCTTATTTGTTATTTTATTTCATAACAATAAAATTACTTGTTATAAAAATTCGAGAAATAAGAAAAACCATCAAATTTTAGGCTATTTTAGCCACACTTCTTATTTCAGAAGTCTGACTATGGCCTTCAGACGTCTGACACAATGATATACGTTTAAAATTTAAGCACTGTGCATATGTCAGACGTCTGATATACCCCCCAAACGTCTGAAATTTTGCTCTGTCTTCTCCAAATAAAAAATAAAGCATTTCAGACGTCTGAAATAAGATCCAGATATCTGCCTTAGTTCTCTACCTCTCGAATTTTACAAATTCGATCAAACCAGACTTCTACATCAAAAACCAGACGTCTAATTTTATCTGCTGCACTCAATTTAGGGCAAACCAGATGTATGATTTCCAATCAAGACGTCTGATTCCCAATCGACCATTTAAATTCGCACAGATAACATCATTTTTTTCTTTTATCTCGAAAATTATTATAACCTACGATTTTCTCAGAGACGATTTTCTTTCCAAAGCATCATCTTTAAGCAAATTTAATCATAATTCCACCTCGAACTAAGAATTCCAAGATTTCAAAAAGAAAACAAGACCAACCAGCCTCATCTTCAAACCCTCAGGTGTGCTCCGATGAACAGATCAAAATGTGGATGAATAAAGCGCCGCATTCCATCAAAAGGTATGAAGACATCCAAAAGAAAAAACTCCACATAGGTCCATTCTACAATCTCCTTAAATTTCCTATGTATGATTTGGATGAACTATGTGAAAATGCTGGGTTGGAAACCCTAATTTCTTTTACTCCTAATGATGTCCAAATAGACCAATTAGCCATATTTTTATTCTATGCGAATTTAGACAGTACTTCAGTGTGGAACACTGAAAATGAGGATAACTGGCTCTGGTCTAGCGTGTATGGGAACACGATTAGATTAACTCCAGGCATAATAGGTCGAACCCTAGGATGCTCTAACACAGGGGAAGATTTATACAACATTCCGGATATGCGCTACAAGCCACGGAACAATATAACTCATCAAATTTAGGAGGACGAAATGCCAAAATTTGCCACCAAATTTCTACGTCCAAAAGCTCGACTCCTAACTCGAATGATAATTAACACAATTGTTCCACGAATGGGAAGTCATGAGCAAATCACCAAATTAGAGCACAAAGCCCTATATGCTCTATTTAGTGGAACACGAGTAAATTGGGCCAAATTCATCTTCGACGAGCTAAAGCATTTTTGGACTCGATCAAGGCCGTCAATTATTTACCCAACTTATATTATGAGACTTCTTCGTGCACATAACATTCCATCCTACCTATCGACATTCGAAGAAATCTCACCTAAATATGCTTCCACCAAATTCTTCTCTCTGATGCACCTACCCGAAAATACCTCCAGAATTCATGTCATTCGAAGATTGGACGCACAATCATCAATCTAGAAGAGTTGAGCCTCCTCCTCAACCACACATTGATCCATCCCAAAAAGAGGAACAACATCGAGAAGCCACTCCTCCTCCTCCCGCACCATTTGATTATCCGGGACAAGATGAATTTATGGAGACTCGAACGGATACAAATCCAAACGAAAGTGTTCGAGATCTCACTCTTCGAAACCAACAAATTCTATCTCAAAATCAAAAGATTTTGGCTAAGCGAATTGACAACTTTGAAATATCATTTGCTACATGCCTAGCCACAGTTGAAGAATCCCTTTCCACTGTCTTGTCGGTTCTTAAAGAAGTACTACAACGGGTTCGCGGTCCAACACCACCTTCTGAAGATTGGCCAACCCCAGTACCTTCTCCTCCCGCAAAACATTCCAAACTCTCTGAGGATGAACCTCTCAAAGAAGCTTTGACATCTCCTACAAAGGCTAGCACTTCTGAAAAAGAAGAACCAAAGGAAGATGATCAAAATAAAGCTTCTCCAAAGGAATCATAGATTTTGGGAATCATAGACTTTAGGTTTTTTGGAATATCAATTTTTGTACAAATCTATGTTTGTAATCACACTTCAAGTTTAATGAAACTTTCTTTTTTGACGATTGGCTTCAATTTTATAATTCTTTTTGATAATGCTAAAGCGGGAGAAATATAAGTATAATCATAAAACATTAAAAATAAGCACATATTCAAGGGGAGATTTATAATCTATATATAAGTACATTAAATAGTTGTCATCATCAAAAATGGGGAGATTGTTAGAAAATCAATTCTATGGTTTCGATGATAACAACTATACAATGGAAATCGAATATGCATATATATCTATATTTACAGTTAATTGATAAAGTAACATCACCAAAGAGACAAGAACAAGACTCAAAATAAGTATCAAGAGGCTACAAGTCGATAGAATCGGAAGAGGAATGACACAGACACAAGAAATGTAACATGCACAAGATCAGACGTTTGAGTGCACTAGCCAGACGTCTGATAGAATTCTCTGGTTCGCAAATCAGACAGAATCAGACGTCTGGTTTTGATACTCAGACGTTTGAAAAGTAACCATATGCAAAAATATATAAAAGACAGACGTCTGAAACTTTTTCCAGACGTCTGGTTTTGAACTCGGCTGCTACCATTCAAAGTACAACCGTCACAATTGAAAAGACACCTTCGCTCCTCTTCGCTGCAACTCTTCATCATCAGGAGCGACCATAGAACACTTGCTAATGGATGCAACTACTCAAGGAATCTGTCTACCACTATAAATAGCATCAAGAATCCAAGAGAAGAACCTACCTGACTTACTTGCGCTTTCTACTCTTATACTCTGATATATTCTTGATCTCTAGCAATCTATACTTGTACTCTACTCTTCCAAATATACAGTTCCTCATAGACAACAATCTCTAGATATATATATTGGAAGCATTTGCACTATATAGTCAAAATCCGTGTAATAGAGAACACACAGTTGACAAAGAAACTCTGCTATTGTAAACCTGTTCCTCCGGGTGAAGTGAGGATTATTCGGTGAAAGGAAATTCCGAAGAGGAGCTTCAAGACTGGACGTGGGACGGGAGGTCCGAACTAGTATAAAATCTCTGGTGTGATTATTCTTGTTTACATACTTTAATATTGTTACAATATAGTTTAAATTAGTCACATACTTGTCATTTCCATAATCGATCCACCATACTATAGACTTTCATGTATATGTCTGTATGTATGTATTTATATGTACGTATATATTGGCCACACCTCAATTTCGCTACACCTCTATTCCCCATTGATTTCAAACACCCATTCTTATTTAAATAATATACTTTCTCTCTTATGTCAGCTTATTATATTATTTAATTCAAAATGTGTTGCTGAAATCAGGGGGATTTTGAGGTATAGCATGATGTATTATTCTTCTTTGTAAACTATGCATGTCCTATATATGCAGTTCAACTTAATATCATGGTAATATAGAGATCAAACAAACTTTTATCTAAGCTATTTATGAGCTTATTTAGTGAAATTTTAAATAGATGATTTTCACTCAAAGGGCTTCTTTGTGTAGGGTAATAAGTTCTAAGGACAATCATTTTGAAGAATTAGTTTTAAGGACAATTTACAGAAAAAAGATAAATGAAGTTGTCATTTTTAGTTATACAGAAATAATGATAAATGAATTTATCTTTTTCCTGTATAACTTAAAAAGATAAATGAATATATCATTTTTCTGTAAATTGTCCTTAAAACTAATTATTCAGAAGTGGTGTCCTTAAAACTTATTACCTTGAAATTAGAAGTCCTTTAACCTAATTTCCACTTCTAAATATATAACATTTCACATTTGATTGAGTGTAAGGTACCAATTTTTAATTAATTTCAAAACATTAGTTTCTGGCACATGGGAAGCTTCTCATTACTATTATCATCTGTATCCTTTATCTATATATATCATTGCTTAAAAGCTTTAACAAGATGTATTAAATCATGAACTGTAGACTAATCTTTATTTGAGTTCACTTTAAGTTTACATACAAATGTTTGATTTGTAGACTAATTTAAAGAAAACCTAACTCTTTTGTCTTTAGCATCTTCGATCTCTATTTCTTATCACTTTATTCTACATAAAATGAACAATATGAAGAGAAAAGGAAATTTCCTCTCCGCGTTCAAAAAAGAAAACCATATTTTATTTATCAAAATGGAGAATAAATATTCATTTCTTCCACAAGGTTAAAAAGTGTTGTGAAACGCGTTTTACGTTAATTTCCAGTATTATATGGTCATATTCTGCTTTTATCATTATTTACCATTTTGTTAAACTAGAATATACATATATGAACATACACTCATTTAGGAGAGAAAGCATGTTCAATTTTTGAGTTATAGTCCAAGTGTTAAATTTTTGAAATATTGGTACAAATTGTTGCACAAAATTGTTTTCATTTATATATTAGTTTAATGTTTATTCTTTAAGAATATTGACTGAAGCCTGATTTGGTTATTAGTACACAACAATTCACTTTAGTTTACGATGATAATTTAAACATTGCAACACCGCCTCATGAATTTTAAAATTTCAAACTTGATTATCTCATACCTTGAACACACATACACACACAAAAGGAACGATTATGATGGAGAGGAGCCATAAGCAAGAAAAAAAATGCAGTCGGTTGCTACAAATACACACACACACATACATACAAAAGGAACCACTATGATGGAGAGGATCCATAAGCAATAAAAATGACAATAAGCTATTTCTATGTACTATATCATGGTTGATAATTACTTATCTTGGATAATGATAGTAAATACTATAATATTATTTATGTACATTTGATAACGATTCCAACTATAAGAAATTTCCTAATTTCTAATAGCAAGTCCATTATCATTATCTCTTATCCTAATATTAGTGTTTATCCATTATTCATTTGTAATATTACCTTTTTCCTTTAGGATATTTCCCAAGTTGGTGCTAAAAGTCAATCTCAAAAGTCACTCCTTCCTATAATGGATTATGATGTATCAATAAGGAGTAATCGAACTTTGTTGAACGAAATACGTTTAATTGTAAATGAAGTTGAGTTAACTTCTTCCTATAAGGTCGCGTGCTTAAGAGTAGTACACAAGGTCCAAAAAGTTTCATATAAAGAATGGTTTACAAAATCATACAAGACTAGTGCAAACCCATGCTACTCTCATGATGTTCACAACATAAGTAATTTATGGTACATTTTTGTAGTAATATGAAAATGAAAATGTATGTTTATGGACTAAAATTATTCATATTAGCACTTTTCCTAAACACCATTGGCATGATTTCATCAAAATAAACACTTATATAATTACAATGCGCACAAAGTATAATAACTCTTTTTAGAGAATAGTAGTTTGCACAAAAAGCACTAATGTCAAGTACTAATTGTTCCTTCCTTGTTAAGCATTACATTACTAAGAACGATAATGCATAAGTTCAACGTAGATTCATGTTATATAAAATACAAATCCAAATATGTAGACATTTAATACGATAATAGTGTTTCATATATATGCACAAAGAAATCATGCTAAAAGAAAAATAATGTTTCAAAGTCAATTTGAATAAATAATATTGTAACATCTGCAATATTACATTATTTCACACTACCTAATGCTAACATAATAAGAATAATATTTAAGTAGCTTGAAATTTTAGTACATATAATATAATATAACATGAGAAATATATGTAAATCATAAACGTATTATATGCTATTTTTTTGAATATCTAGTTAAACCGAATAGTCCCATTCACTCTTAAGCGTGTACGCCATAGAATCCCTTTACTCTGGGCAATTAACAAAGTGATTTAATGTTGGCATTAGAACCCAATCCTTGCACCTTCAATATCATTAATGTCATTAGTCAATAAGCTAACACTCAAGGACATCTAGTCTAATTTCTGGGACAACCAGATAATTTTTTTTTATTTCAAATAACCATACCACCATAATAATTAAAAAACACAAAATTTAGCATAATCAACTAAAAATAATACATCACCATAAGAAAATTTTCACGTGGATACACATAAAATATATAGATGACAAAACATTGAAGATAACTATAAGATCAAATGGCATAAGAAAATACAGTCAAAACTATTAAAATATCATGCAATTATATGCCATTATGAATGCTTATAAAAAAATTGTTTGGACATTTAACACCACATTGTATAATACTTATAACCCAATACTATTATTATGCATGTAAGAATAAAAATTAGATTTGTGTTTTGAAATATTTTGATTGTATAATGTTACCTTTAAGCATAAACAGATATGTCAAAAATATCATGTAGCCATAGATGCATAAGTAATACCCAAATATTAGTTTGGTAAGTTTGTTAAGAAAATTATCTATAAATATATTTTTTCTCAATCATTTTAGTTTTTTTACTAAACTTGTTAAAGAAAAAGGAAACTATTTGTTTTGAATATGTAATGAGTTCTAAAGTTACCATTTCTCTTTGATACACATATTTCTAACATCAACGAAACATTTGTTAAAACTACATAACACTTCATGTTACATGTTCCCTAATATAATAGAGTTATGCATCCAGAATGTTATTGATAAAAGGAATAAATAAAAATACATATTAATTCTATAATTGATTAGAATTAAAGAGAATCGATATGTAATCAATTCCCACATTGATTTGAACTACAGTTTATAGTTTGAATTCAAATCGATCAAAATTAAAAGCAATTAATTTCGATCATTTATTACTTGGTAATTATGCATGATGTGACCTTCTTACTTAAAATAGTTTATTAGAACCATTATGAATAGCGAGGTTATCTATAACAATTTAAAACTCTTTCAAAGTAATGTAACATTAAAACAAATTTCCTAAAAAATTATAGATATTTACTTAATTGTTGCATAAGATTACCAAGACTTTAATGATAAACATGAACGTGTGTTGCCTATGGACATTTTATAGTCCATTAAATAACATAGTAGAAAAATATTAGAAGCCTAGATTGATTAAGAAAGAAAATGCTAGAATTTATTAAAAAGATAAAGTTTACATTAATTAAGTGCGCATAAAGCATTTTAGAAATAGATAAGTTTTCAAAATACGTATTTAAAATTAAATTCTTATCAAAAATTTAAAATTATCTACCGAAGAAAGAACAAAAGTGTTGTTTATACATTTATACTTTTACCAAAAATAGTGTAAATTTTTTTATTTGAATATTATTTTACTTCAAAGATAATGTTTTCCTTCCAACTTAATTTTCTTATATACTAATGTGTGAGAATGAAATAAAGATCAACTTAACCTCTATTTGATTATATAAAACAATTAAAGTTTTTTTGTATGTATGTATTAATAAACCAATAACTCCATACAAAATGGATGAAAGAACCTCAATTCCTAGTCTTATTGATAAAAAGCAAAATATTGAAAGTGAATTGACATAAAACGTGAGAAAGAATAAGTAGTTCAACTTTACTTGTAGTAGATTTTGAAAAACTGTAGAAGCTTCTAGGGTTGTTATACATTTCAAATGTTGCTGATAAACGAGAATAACAACTATAATTGACTACTTTTGATCTTCTAATTGATTGGCTAAAAAGACGAAATGTATAATTGATTCTCTCATTAAACTGGATTATAATTTAATTTTGAAGTCACTTTGGATTCAAACTGATATATATTAAAAGCAATTGATTGCTTTCATTTATTGTATGGCAGAAATATTTGATATGATCATTCCTATTTAAAATAGTTCACATTTAACCAGTATGAATAGTTATGTCTCTGATTTATAGCTATTTATAAAAATTACCAAACTATATAGAGTTCAAAATGTCTCATTGTTGCATAAGTTCACCAAGACTTTGATTCATAATCTATTAAATAAAATAATAGAAAAATATTAAAAGCCTCTATTGGCTAAGAAGAACAATGTTGAAATTTGTAAAAAAAATTAGACCGACTAAAACTATATAAAACATTTAAAGTAAATAAAATTTCAAAACATGTATTTAACACTAAACTTTTAATAAAATTTTGAATTGTGTACTGGAAGCAGAATAGAATTGTTGCTTATACATTTATACTTCTTCCCATTATACTATATTGAATTTACCGTATGAAATTTCTTTTTGTAATATTATGCTTTTCTTCTAAATTGAGTTTCTTATATGTGCATGTTTGAAAATGAAATCAGGATCAACTTTACATTTATATGGTTATAAAAAAATTAACGGTTCTTTTGGTATCTATGTATTGAAATCAATAGACCGGTAAATCTCTGCAAAATAAATGAAGGAGAGAGAACAATTATCTCCCAACAGTAACTCCTTTTACAAATATTACCTTATAGAGGAGGTCATTATTAGGTTCATAACAAAAGTATGATTGATATAACGTATGAGAAATAAGAAATAGCTCAACATTACCTATGATACATTTTATAAAATAAAAGAAGCTTCTACGTTGGTTGTGAACTAATAAATCTAATAAACTCCTATGAAATAAAAAAAGAAAACTAAATTTGTAACCATACTAATCGAAATAAAAATAAGAGGTGAACAAAATATTAGGACACAATAATCGAATCAAAGATGTAAAATCATAAATTTAGAATAAAAGAAATAAATTCAGACTTGATTTAAAAAGAAAAGACATATGATAGAATAAATATGTAACCTTTAGATCGAGCTTGTTGATCAAGTAAGCCAAAGTCTTCTGGCAACATTTCTATAATTTATCCATAAGAATCTTATCCTAAATCAAACAGTATAAACAAAACTATTGCATAATGTGAATAAAATAAAAATTATTTATAGTGAATACAAAAGATGAAGAACTATTGCCGTAATCAATCAAATTAGAATCATCATAAAAAAATTATGAGATAAGTAAATATACTATTTAGAAAGAATCTCCAATTTGTTTCTAATTTAAAATTGAATTTTTTTTATGAAGCCAAAGATGGGGAATAAATACAACCATGAAAGGAGGGAGAACAAATTGATGATGGAGAAATTGAGGAAATAAGAACTTTTCTAGTATTGAATGTGCTATGAAGAGGAAGAGACCTTAGTTGATAAAATTGGAATAGATAGATAGATGAGCTTATTGTGAAATAAATGTATTTATTACAATAAAAGTGAGCAAATGTATGTATATTATAAAATCAATAAATTAAATTATAATAGGTTACAATGAATAGTAATCGTCTTACTATTTATTAGAATCCTCTTTATTGTTACTTTTTATCTCTCTTCAAACTAGCTAACATGGAATTGATGAAAACCAACCTTATTGTAAAAAGGATTAAGTTAAGACAATGGTTTGAATAAAAAATTGATAATAAAATTTAAAATTAGCAAATACAACCTAAATTAGCAAATAAAGAAGAAAAAACATTGGGAAAATATTCAATCATATACAATATCGGATAGTATCTATAGTAAGAATAAGTAACTTATATATCTCATAATAGACCGAAACAATTAGTAATTTATCACACAAACATGACTAACACACAACTTATGAGCAATTAGTATTTATAGACATTTATTACAACCAAAATATTTTTTTAGTTATAACAATATTTCAAATATACTAAATGAATAATGGTTAAAAGTGGTTAACAAGAAAGAAATAGGAAAGCCGATGATGTATATGAGTAGATAATACGAAAGGATACACAATCATGAACAAATCGAATAATAACACAAAATCATAAATCGCAAAAATCATGTCATAAACTAATAAAAAATTATTCACATGGTTCCACAAAAATTAAAAAGAGATTATAATTAAATCTGCAAATTTGAAAAAGTAACCTTGCATTTATAAACTTACTTTTCACAATTTAATATAAGAAAAATTAAATTCAAAATCGAATGAACTATTTTAGGCATCTATTACAACCAAATCAGATAAACATAGATGGATAGTTAAAAGTCAACAATCTGATTATGCATATTACAGAGAATGATATACAATTGATAAACCATAATATATTTCGATGTAAAATTATCAATTTATAAAGTTCATGTCATACTCCAAGAATAAATGGTTGGACTTACAAACATATCAATTAAGTTTTTTTTATGAAGATATTCACCTAACTACTCTTAAAGAGAAAGTGAGAATAAAAAAATATACAAATTTGGAAAACCAAAATGTCTTGGATTCATAAATACACTCCAATCGTTATTAAAATAATTTATGAATGGCAATCAAAAAGTAATATGAAATACAAAATAAATATATTTAATAGTTATCTTGAGATATTTTCATTCACTTCATTACTCAATGTTTAAACATTGAATATTAAAAGAATAAAGAATTTGACTCTTGAAACGATTTAGATTTGATAAGAGATATGAAATAAATGATTTTTAAGTTTGAGTATAAGAAAAATATGAGGAAAAATAAACATGAGAAAATATATAGATATGAGCCGAGTATGGAGAAAAAGGAAATGGATGCATAATAATTACTTGAATGAAAGAGAAGAATATATATATGAATTAAGAATACAAATAGGCACCAAATAAAATGGTTAGACTGAAATTGATCACGAAAGAAATAAAGGGGATTATTGCAAATCATTTACTCAAATCAAGGAGGGATGAGTATAAAACTTTAGATGGAATGAGAAATAAGTATACAAAAAATCACATATTCTCTTTTATATGTAATAGAATAGATAAGGGTTTATAAGAACCCAACATATCCTGAACCAGAGAGTTGGTAGGTTATGCGAGTTGAAAGACTACATGTAATAATTGTTCACGTGGGATCTTGTATAAATTGCCCCAAAAAGAAGTTTGGGAACGGCTGTCAATGGATGATCGATTCATCTTTTGAACATAAATTTTGTAAAATAAAAAACCAAATTAGTTATATATATATATATATAAGGTAATAAAGTTTTTATAAATACCTATTCCGTTGCACTGAGAAACAACCGTTGTTTCAAAATACCAACTTCATAGCGAAGAAATTTCTTTGGGAAATTATTGGTATTAAAATGGATTTTGATATGCTCCAAAGATGACACAGATTGCATGAGATGAAATGAATTTAATCTAACCCAAACGAACACTTTGCATTAGAGTGTCTAATAAGTATTCTCACACATTGAAGCAAAATTATGAGTTTCTTATCAATGCCCAGAATAGATAATCCTCGGTTTTCAATTAAGCCATCAAGACTATTGGCTCCACGATATGGTAGATGCATAAATCGAAAGGATTCCATGTATGTTATCAAAATAAGATTTTAGTAGTTGTACCCGAAGAGATATTATCCATAGGCCATGAATGAGCGTTCAAGAGCAAGACTAGTGCAATTGGAATATAATAAGAAACCTTAATAAGAATAACATCATAAATTTCAATTATTTAAATTTGTGTAATAGATTCGTTGTTCAAAGTTCTCAAGTTAATTTGGATTTACTCACAAAATTATCGCTTGGTACGACTTTGTGTTTTGGTACATATGTGTTGAAATGGAAAATTCGAAATAATGATTTAGAATTGACTATTTGCACATAACAACCAAAGTGTCTCGAAGTCAATGAAAGCGATTTTGAGTTTGTGGTTCTTTTGGGTACGATCCAAGAACATATGCGAATGAACAAGTTTTTTGATAGAAATTTCAATTATTTTGATTGTTAGTCAAATGCAAACAAAGCGTGTGTTCATAAGAAAGAAAGTTCAAAAGTACATAGATATTTCTGAGCCATAAGTAAACAACACACTGCTAATTATTAACGATGTATTTGTGTTAAAATCAGCTTTAGTTGTTTTAATACTTGATGTTGGATTTGCAAATGATTTCTTTTCATAGATAGTAAGAAGGACATTGGGAATGTCCTAGACAATATGCATAAACATCTTGTTAAAGCGTTTAATAAGGAATATGTAAGATTGATTCATTATGTATTAATAATAGGAATTATCATACATGTTGAATTGTTTACAATATCGTAATTTGCTTATGTATTTGATGCATGAAGCAAATGTCAAATCTGAATTAAGATCACCGTTGGTGAGTTTTTTGTCTCACAACACTCTAGTGATCATGAAGTAATTATAATACTAATCACCTTCAAAATTAAGAATCAACAAATTTGAGGAACACTAAATTATTTTCTAAAGGTGGTAATTATGTTGCTGAGTGCATGCACAATTATGTAGTTGCCAGGTTGTAAAATGTCAAAGTGAATTAACATCCAATTTAGGAAAAAAATAGAAAAGAATCTAACACTGAAAGCAAGGTAAGAAAAAAAGTGTAGAAAGAGTAAAAGACACAGCGATTTATGTGGTTCGGATGTTAAGGAATCCTATTTCCATGGGCAAAGTATCACTTTCTTCTTTTATATTTTTTGTATATATATTAACGGCAAAGTATACAGAACTTACGGTTATTAACCTCAAAAAATATCAAATTGGGAAAAAGGTCTTCTTCCTGCTGTAGTGCTCATTTTATTTACAGTAGAGAGGCACACGTGGATCGCCAAAATCCAACTTCCGCTCTTTTTGTTTCCACCTTTGGATTCTATCACGTGTCATCCATCCATCTTCTTTATTTGACGTACGTGGAT
The DNA here is from genome assembly GCA_030737815.1 of Allium fistulosum. Classification (NCBI taxonomy): domain Eukaryota; kingdom Viridiplantae; phylum Streptophyta; class Magnoliopsida; order Asparagales; family Amaryllidaceae; genus Allium; species Allium fistulosum. The sequence continues at coordinate 394,074,788 of CM060901.1, forward strand.
TGCTGACGTTTCTTTGGTGGAAAACCATAATTTGAGCAGTTGAATTCTGGGCCTTTGCGAAAAGTTTGAAATTGAAGCGGGAATACCCAAAATTAATGTGGGAAACCCAAATTTGAATGGGTTAAGGAATTTTGAGTCTGATGAGAAAATGATCTATGTACTGCTCCCGTACATGAGCAAGAGTGTAACGAGATGTTTCTCTTTTCTTCCAGGTGAACTACATTATCTTCATTATCATTGTCACAAAAATGCTGAGAGTTGTGTCTTTGCTCTGCCTTGGGCGGCGTTGATACATATGGAGCTGAATTATGCCAACTGATGTAGAACATTGCATAGTACTTCCCTGGAGATGGAGATGGAGATAGTCGGAGTTGAGCCGCATTACTTGGCAAAAGAGGTGGAGTCACCATTTGTGGAGGTGGTTGCCTTATGTGATTCGGTGCTGAACTGCTCTTGGTATTGGGCTGCATAAGTTACTGGTAAGGGATGCTTATATCTTTACTGTTTATCAGTAAGTGTGGACCTGCACTGGAGCGCTGTTTGAGGGGCCTTATATGCAGTTCATTGGGATGCTATTGATTCTGTGTGGTACTACTTAGGGAGTCCTTAGTGAGTGCGGTGCAAGTCCATACTTAAAAGTGTTAGCAATGCATAAGCTTTTGGAATAATGTTAGAATTTATCAGGCCTTTTGGTTGTAGTGCAGTCTTCTTCTATTGTCCCTCTCTTTGTACTCCTATGTTTGTTATGTATCGATGGTGATGCGTTTCCTTACCAGCCTGTTCTGATGGCGGCCCAGCCTTATTTACTGAGTTATGCAATTTAGCTTTTGATTATCCATGACATTGTTCTTTGGTGTTACTTTAGATTGAAAAGTGCGTATGACTTCTGGTTGTTTTGACATAGTTCTTCGATGTTAGGTAGTATTTCTTTAAAATTACGGTGCACTTCTATCACCTCAACATCAAATCAAGAAGGCAGCACATCCTTATGGCTTTTTAATATTGATGCAAGATTGTGGTGCAGACCTGGAAGCTATGTACTAGTCGTACATATTGAAGTGAGTATTAGGATTGCAGATTGTTTCCTACATTTTGTAGCTATCTCAAGTTTTTTTTCTCAGCATAACTTAACGTCAGATTCAGGGGATTAGCAGAGTCCTTGAGTCATGTCATTATCTTAAGATTTTTGCACGGTACCGTCTGGACTTTACCCAACTCCTTGCTTCCTTTTTTGTGGTCCAACCTTTATTGTGGGGCTAGTCCTTTTGGTTCGGTGCTTACATTAACTTGCCTCTAATAGAATTTGGGAAATACGAGTGTAACACTTGCCCCCCCCCAAGTCTACAGCGATCGTAGATGGGTGTAGACTTGTCTCCGTTCACGTTCGATCTCCACATTCTATCACTTCTTCTTATTCCTTTTTTCTTTTCAAGAAAGGGAAAACATCTTTGTAGTCGTTTCGCATTTAATCCTCTTGCACACGTGTCACTCTCTCGTTGGCTGACTCTTTGTAAATCTGTAACGTTAACCTCTTCATTTTTTAGGTAAATCTATCTTGATCTTTGTGCTCACTACCCCTGCTGTTAATTGATTGACATTTCAAAAAATTTCCATCATTCCTACTATGCGACAAAAATTCGAGTAAGATATGTATATATTTTTTCTCCTCATCTTCTTATTCTTCTACGCCTCTTTGTTTAAGCAAAAGAAAAGAGAAAGAAAGAAACATATTTCCTTATCTGCTTAATGGATCTTTTTCAAGTCTAGTTTCCTTTCTTAAAATCGAAGTTAGGATCATTTTTCTTTTGGAGCCTTTTGTAAATTTTAGTAATTTTTATCAATTAATCTTGTAATTTCGACATGGCTTCTTGTTTTTTCTCCTTTAACTATATCCTCCAAGATAACTTGGCTGAAAGACATCGAGGGTATGTTGAACCATTTTGTCTTTGAAGGTTATAAGGCTAGGGTTCCAAAACCTACTAAACGTATTCACACTCCCCCTAATGGGTTTACTTCTTCACTAACGAGCACATTCGATGCAGGCTTTATTTTCCCTCAAATCTTATCATCCGTGAGTGGGTAATTGCAATTGATCTTGTTCTCATTCAACTCGCTCCCCTTTCTTATTCTCTTGTAATTGCCACTTTCATCCTTTATGCGAATAATGGTTCTCCACCTACCCTTGTAGAGCTCCAATTTTTATTTGATATCAATAAAAGTCATTTCGGGGGTGATGCCTGTTTTTATTATGTTTAAGCCAAAAAATCGATCCTAACGTCTATCCCTCACAAGACTTAAAGATGGATCGATTAGCATTACTCTATTTCAAGTTTTAATAACTTTCCTTCTTCCTTTTGCCCACAACTTAATCAGCTATCATTTCTGATGATACCACCAAGTCGTATGAGTCCCATAGAAATCACATTTCAAGATTATTTAAAGGAGAGAAAAATTCAAATGTTTTTTACTAAGCCGACGATGGAAAATCACGGGCTTCTACGCCCGAATCAGAAATTCTCTCGTTCTGTTTTTAAGTTTTCCCTAATGTCGGATGACCCTAGGGGCACAATTTGTGAAAACTAGATTAAAGATCTATTATTTTGTGTTTCTGACTTTCATGATAACTTTTACTGACCTTGAGATTTCTTTTATATACACGTGAAATGGACGATGGCCTTGCGGACACGTTTCTTGAGGCTACAAAACCGACAAAGATGAAACTCTGAAAGATGGGGCATGGTGATGATGAGGCCTCTGGCCAACTTTCCAAGAAGCTCACTATATCTTCCCCTTCCTTCTCCAGAATCTCTCACTATCCCACCTTCGCAGTCCCTTCCTGACCCCCGCATTTGCTACTTTCCTTTGCCCGCAGGCGCTATATGCGGCTTTGCTGAGAGACTAGGGCAAGGTACTCCGAACAACCTTTCCAACATCGCTTCTACTTCCCCTTTCCCTCTTGCTCTTTTGCCTCCAACACTTGACTGCTGAACTAGAGCGAGCTTGTAGTTACGTAAGCGTTCCCTTCTCTTATTTTTTTGGCCCTCCATATTCTGATGATTCTCTTTCCTTCTTCATTTTTTTTACTTAGGCTTGGGCCTTAGCGATGGAGGTGCAAAAAATGGGGGAGGATGACGACGTCATGGCCATCGTCTGTAATGTCAAGCTTGAGGTAGAACTCACCACAACAGCTTCGATAAGACTAAGATCGAGGTAGTGTTTAAGGCATATCATGCCAAAACTGAGAAGGCAGCGAAGACAGCGGTTTGGCATTGAAATATCGCAAGCTAAAGGAGAAGGAGGATGCACTGGCAATGACTCAAATGAAGCTTTCTGACATTACTTATAGCGTGGTCTACCAAATGTATGCCTCAGCTCAACACCAGTTCTCCTCTAAGGTCGACCTTAGCTTTTTAATGGACCCTGGCTGGATTAATAAAGCTCTCACTCACTGCAGGACCAAGTAGGCAAGAAGCTACTGTAGAAAATGCTTCTCCTTCTGCTTCTGCAAAACCAAGCGAGGATGCGGCGTCTAGTGAATTAAGGCGCCTAAAGGTATTAAGGTGTCTAATGAAACTGAAGTTATTCCAACCCCTCATATAACTACTTAACTTTTATACATTAATCCAAACTTTCTGACATGTAATAAAATGGGATTCATGGCTTAATTTTGTTGTGGATTATTAGTTGCTATTTTGTCTTGTTATTGACTTATGAATGACCATTTTTCTTTCATTCCTTTGTTTTTTTATAGTTTCCTAAAGAAGTTATTTTACTATACTTCAAAAGGAAAGCATGGATGAATTTCGAACCCAAACCATAGATCGTCTGGGCCTAAGTGCAACAACAATTTATAGGCATGAAAAAGTGTTGGTTGAGTTATTTTCTCTACATAAAGAGGAAACCCAAGGGTTGCTCTCAAAGACTGACCAAGTAGTTAAAAAGAACAAGGCGCTCAGTGATTTTATACTGCACCGATGGTAGTATACTTTAAAAGCGGCTCCTTTTAACCTGATAGTCCTTACTTGGAGTGGTTTAGGCGTAGGCTTAGAAGTTTACATTAGGATTAGTCCTGTCTATTATTTTTATTTTTGTATATAGAGTCTCATGATTTATCATGTAATGGTGTTCTTGATAGTATGTGTTTTGTGATACTTTAACTTAGCATATTTTTATTTCCTTTGATTTGAGTTTTAATTATCACCAACTAGATTGGTCCCTATGAGCCTTCATCTGAATTTGCTAAGGCCTTTTAATCCAACATTCTCGGATGACGCAATTGTGCCCAAATTTGAGGTTGTAGTCAAGACTCCTACTACTTCCATAGAAGAAGAGAATATTCATCTAACACTCATCAATAAAAAGATTGATAAGGACTTAAAGGAATCCCTTTCAAAGCTTAGAGAGGCAAAGATGTGTTAAGCCGTCAACATTAACTTAAAATTAAGTATGCAAAGGGGTCATGGCAACCGACTCAAAGTTGATTGAATTGTAGCAATCCGTAAAAGATGGCAAGGCACTTTATGGTGTTGTTTATGAAGAAGACATAACAAAACTAAATAAAACTGTAGAAGATATGTCTGCTCAACTCACTCGACAAATGGAAGTGAAGGAAGGTATTGAAGGTGGAAAAGCAACAAATGGGTCCTGTTCGGATATGGTTCCTGCTCCCTATAGGTGTGAACTTTACTTTGGAAAACTAGTGGAAAAGGAGAATAGAACTTCATTTCCAGGGAAAATTAGATGGAGGCCCACTACAAGTAGCAACTGGCGCAGTTGGAGCCGAAGGTGCCTTCCCATTCACGGAGGAAAGGGTGGAGGACCGATGCCCTTAGGTATTTTGGTGGTTTCTCTAGAAACACCAAGAAAATAAGAAACGAGTTGATCGATACTCTAGAAAGCACGTGGGAGAAAACTATACTCAAGATGTATGAGCTTGAGGATTCTTTGCATGAAGCCTAGGCTGCCTTCAGCATGGTGGCAGCACCTAGTGATAATCCTGGGTAAGATAAGATTGGTGTCCTTACAGAAAAACTTAGACAGGAGAAAGCTGAAAGCAAGATGGGATAAATTTCCATGCAGCGTGTCACAGACATTTTCGGTTGCCTCTACCCTACACTTAATTTGAGCTTCCATTTCATTGTTGCGGGTTTCGAGGTAACCAGAGAAGAGCCAATAGATCATTGGGAGGGTGCTTGCTAAAGACTATCCACATTAGCTCTGCCCTACCTATGGCCAATATGCCTTTGGTGTTTTTTGTGTTGTTTTTTAAGGAGTTTATAATTTTAAATGACTTTGTACGTATATGTTGTTGGGTATATTTTTGTACACATACAATGTAGATTGAGAATATTTATGAAGTTTGCAATTTCCTTGTGGTTGGGTTTTACTTGGTTGAACTTCCTTTTAAATTTGTTTTATGCAGGCTAATTTGATCTTCAGCTTAATTTCTTTGATCTAGATCTGAAGAATATTGATCTAGAAGGAAATCTTTCCTCTGCTTTGACTAGGAATACCAAGTTGGAAGATTTGTTGAAGGATACTGATGGCATATATAGGGCCGTATATATAAACGAAATTAAGACTCTTGGATGCAAATTTGAGGAATTAAATGAGCAGATTGCGAAACAAGTTAGTGTTGAAGATGCCTCTGCACCCCTGCCTGGGGCAGACCCTGGTGTTGTTCTTGTTTGAAAGAATGAATAGAAAGGCTATTATGAGGCCGAGCTTTTTGAGCTAACAAATTTTTACAAAAAGGATTGAAAACTGCTGGGAGTAGCAACTCGCCTTATATTTCTTCTATATGGGTGGTTTTCAGACCCTACTATAGGACTACCAAGAAAACAAAGGACCAACCTTTGGATGAGATTGAACGGGTCAGGAGAGTGGCTATGGAACATGTAAATGGTCCTAAGAGCACACTTTTTACCTTAGGGTCTCAGCTCCACCAAGATGCTGTTGTAACTTCTCTACATAGGTTGGATAGCGCTTCCTTTATCGAGCAGCTCCATAACGAGAAGGTAAGAAAGGTTATGGCAGACATTGTTGCGAAGTGTGCAATCAATGTCTTTACCCGTTCTTATGGGCTAGACTTAACCTGACCATTTTATACAATCATGCACTTTTAAGAGTATGATCCATAGGACTAGAGTGATGTTTGGGCTGGCACTAACTACGATCCTTGTGTCGCTTTTGGCGGCATTGCTCCTAATTGCTCTTCAGTGGTAATTACTGAGTTGAGTGACCCATCTTCTACTCTTCAATTTAAGGATAGTTCTGCTGAGCGTCCGACATCGAATGCCTATAGACATAATCGTCGAAGATTGATCATAGTTGATTCTTCCTTTGAATCCGAGTTAGATTTGTGATGTCGTTTTGTTTTACTATATATTGTAGTTTGTCATTTTTCATTTAAGATTTTAAAGCCTTTAAAGGGTATGGGCCATGTATGTACGTAAAAAATTCAATGAATATCAGCAGAACTAAATAAATATAAGGAAATTTTTGTTTTTGATGTTTACCTGGCAAGCTTTTAAGTAGTTTCCGGGATTGTGCTTGATATGTTGATTGTTGTGCATCCCATGTATTGTCTTTTCCTTGTTATCTTTGAAAATATTATCTTTTCGGCTCATGCTTTATGAACTTAATTGTCGTAGCATTTAAGCTTTGTGGTTCACTTGGGACGGTCTGACATGTTATTTAGGGGACGGACTGATGTTTGATTGTGAAGTCAGGTCGCGTACTTACAACTTTCTCAATTCATATTCATGATATTTTATACTGGGTGAGGCTATCTAACATCCTTATGTCTAGCGTGACTATGTTAAAGTAGTTAACATAGGGAGATTTTTTTTATACTGGTTTGGGCCGTCTAATATCCCTACATCTTATTCGATTATTTGGCTGGAAAGCTGAGCTACATTTGCGTAGTTTTGTTTTGATATCTAGTTCGAGCTGTCTAATATCACTATGTCTAGCACAGTTATTCAGCTATATCAAAGAGGTTAACACAGAGAGATTAATATACTAGTTCGGATTGTCCAATATCCCTATGTCCAATTCATTGTATTACTATTTTACATAATAATTACAATGTTTATTACATGAGTAACATAGATCATACAAAATAAGACCTGAGATGCTCCGAGTTCCATGTTCTCGGAACTAGGTTTCCATCAGGTTTTGACAAACAGTATGCCCTTTTAGCCAAAACCTTAGCTATAACTAATGGGCCTTCCCAATTTGGGCCCAGAGCTCTATCTGCTGGATCTTTTGTGTTGGCCATTAATCTTCACAGCACCAAATCTCCCATGCAGAAGTTTCTTTCCTTGAGCCTAACATTGTAATTTCTTGTCATCCATTATCGATATGCCGCGGATAGGACTACTGCCTCATCTCTTCTTTTGTGGATGTGATCGAGGTCAACTTCCTTCAGCTTCATATTCTTCTCGGACGTATACGATATCCTTCAATGTGATGGGACATCTACTTCCATAGGAAGCATGGCTTCGTATCCATAGGTCAATGAAATAAGATTACGGCCAGTTAGAGATCTGGTAGAAATTCTATAAGCCCATAGTACTCAGGATAATTCTTCTATCCACTTTCCTTTGGCTTTCTCTAGTCTTTTGTTAAGTAACTTATTGATAGCCTTATTTGCTGCTTCAACCTACCCATTTGATTTTGGGTGCATGACGGAGGAGAAACTTTTAATTATGCTATTCTTTTTGTAGAGCTTTGTAAACTCCCTACTTTCAAACTGTGTCCCATTCTCAAAAATTATTTTGTAGAGGATCCCGAACCTTGTGATTATATTTCTTATGGCAAAGATGACTATCCTTTTCACAATGATGGTGGTTAAAGATTCCACCTCCACCCATTTGTTGAAGTAGTCTACATCATTTTCTTTATCGGCCTCTTCAAATCGAAGAGCGATATCGGTCGAAAGGCACTTCTAATTTCAGAGGTAAAACCTTTTCGGGGTTCTTACTTAAAGCATGGATAAACCTTTGATTCTTTACAAGATCCAAAAGTTGTTGAGCAGTCATAAATACGCCATCTAGAGAAGGACTACTGGATTGACCGGCACTGGGACTGCCAGATCTAACCATCTCTTCTTCTTTAAGAAAGAAAGAAAAAGACAAAAGAGGAAAAAGGTTATTCTCAGAATGAATATCAAACAAACATGATTGATAAAACAAGGCATCATAAAAAGAAAATAGGATAGAACGGTACGAAGACTCGAATTAATTCTTATGGTATGATGATTCAAAGATTCGTAACATTCTTACTACACTTTGATGTACCATAATATGTGTCTCTGTTCTATGTTTATCATATTTTGTTCTGAACTCAGCTCTAATACCAAGCTGTGACTCCCCACTCCGAGACCCACATTAGCAAAGAGTATTACAAGGTAACACCGTCTGCTAATATGGAGAATAGAGCTGGATAGGAGCGACCATCTATAGCCTTGCCTTAATTATCTATTGAATACGTCGACAATTTCCATACATTTTTCATTTTCTATCTCAAGTGGATCGACATATCCAATAAATACTTAATACAAAGCCATAGGTGGCTGAAGGATCTATCAGAACAAGATATAACAACTCAAATGTAATACACATCACAGAACAGTAGGTCATCCCATACATTTACACATATACAGATACATTACAGAGTATATAAAATGATACATGTCAAGTGGTAAAGCAAACCACAATATACAGGCGAGTCAAAAGAATACATAACAGAGTTACAGCCAAAAAGGACTACACAAAAAGCTATAACAAAAAGGAGCTAGAAGAATAGTCCATACGGAAGCAAAATAGGCCAAGTCCAAGGTACCTAACCTGAAACATCTCGGTCTGACCCGAGTATAAAATACACGGGTTAGTCTAGCTAAACAAATTAGTTAGATAAACTAAATGATAATGAACATACAAGGTCATAAAGTACCACAAATATCTCCAAAAGAGATAACCAAATCATCTAACAAAAGATGACTCAAAACAAGCCTCATATCATCGGCAACTCAAATAAACAAAGGATATCATATCCCAAAATAAGCCAAAAGGCAAATAACAAATACCAATAAAGGTAACACAAGTTTCCACAAGGTAATCGCTATATATCGTGTGGTTCAAAGAACCTACCCCGAAAGGCGATACACTAGGGAAATATAATTGTCAAAGAAAAAAAGACGCTCAAGCCCAGTACTGTATAATAAGGATCCACACGCCCGAAGGCAACAAACCCGAAGGTACAAGCCCAAAGGCAACATACCCGAAGGCAACGCCCGAAGGCAACAAACCCGAAGGTACAAGCCCGAAGGCAACATACCCGAAGGCAACAAACCGTAGTGGCGAAGGTCCGGAGGCCTAGTACTGGACACCACTAACTGGCAGAATGTGTCACAACTCTCAGAAAGGAACCCGAAAAATGTTAACGTGAGTCCCATACCACACGTTCGCACTAAACGGTTTACTAACCATTAGTCAATTTCACACTCAAAGTAGTACAAAGTTCACCTCATCTCATCGGTAAACCAGACCCAAAGGTCAAAACGGTCAAACGAATAAATTAGGAATTAACTGAAAAGATAAACACACGTGTTCATAGCACGCGTTTTATTTAATCATTTAATTCTCCTCCCTCTTCGCTCGAAGTGCAAAATTGTGTGTGTGTTTTATATAGAAATTATAAGTTGGAGAAACGAGCTTTTAATACAATTTAAAAAGATCACTTTATAAAAACCCGTGTACGAAATCTAGAAAGAAGTCATCAAAGTCAAAAATGCGATAACAACAATTGGAGCAACTAAAATCGATAAACAATGAAATTCAATCGAGAAATAGGCAAATAGGCAAATAGGCAAAAATAGGCAGATCCAGACGTCTGGGGGTCAATCCAGACGTCTGGATTTAGGTTCTGGAAATTCAGAAACCATCCAAACGTTTGGAGGGTGGCTTCAGACGTCTGACAGGGTGGTTCAGACGTCTGAAAGGTGGTATCAGACGTCTGACAAGGTGTTTCAGACGTCTGAAAGGATGTTTCAGACGTCTGATTCTTTTTTCTGCAATTTTTTTATAAATTCTGCCGTATATATTTTTCTTCCAGGTTTAAAACCAGACGTCTGAAATTGCATTTTAGACATCTGAAGACCTGGTCTGGGCAATACTTTGCCTAGGCCATGATGGCCAAAACGTATCGGGAGCGATCGAACGAGCAACGACGACTAAAGATTTACACCAAGCGACAACCCAGCCTTCTAGGCTCTTCGATACACCCCAAATATCAATGTCCAAACATCCTTAAAAGGATTTTCATAAAATTGAACCAAAACACCAAGATTTGGAAAATTCACCAAATCAACCCAAATCAAAAACAAATGAACATGAATAGATGTTAGGAATTCATACCTAACAACAACAAAAGCTATAGGCTTAGATGTGAGTTCAAAAACTCACCTTTTAACCCAAAAACTCAAGAGAGAAGCTATAGAGCAAGGCAAGAACAATCACTCTTCAATTATAACCCAAGGAGCTTCAATCTAAGCTCAAGAACAAATATTTCCTAAGTTAGGGTTTAGGAAATTTCAGAAATCGAAGAGGAATTGAGATGGAGAAGGAGTAGAGGATGCTTACCTAAGCTTCTCTTGGATTTTGGACTTGAATTTGAGTTTCTAGATCAAAGCTAGGGTTTGGGAATTTCCATTTCCCATTCTTTCCCCCATTTTTGCTAAAGCTTGAGTGTTTAGGAAATATTATGAAGGAATGAAGAGGAGTGGAGTGGAGTTGGGTTAATGGGCTGAAACCCAAACCAAAAGCCCTAAATGAAAACATCAAAATTCACTCAACTCCAAACATATCGATGTTTATACTCAAAAAAGTCGCAAACGCCATTTTGGACTCAATGGAAGTGGTCTCGAGTCCCAATTCGACTGTTTGCAAAAAGTGACATTTCAGACTTTAATCCGACTAACGATGCTATATTTAAATAAAATATTTAAATATACAATCGTAAAATATGCGGGTTGTTACAGCCACTATTGAATAATTTGCTCCCGGCTTTGACATAGGAAGTGGACCTATTAAATATATGCCTCGTATATCGAAGGGCCATTGACTAGCTAGTGGGATGAGCTAATGGGATGGCTGTCTGGGGATACTTACAAATCTTTGACATCTGTTGCATCTGCTTACAAATTTCTTTACATCCTAAAGTGCGGTGAGCTAGTAATAACCATGTCTCAACACCTTCTTTGCCAACATGCCTCCTCCCCAAAGTGGTCCCCACACCACTCTTCATGTACTTTCATAACTTGTATCTCTTCTTCTTTGGAAACGCACCTAAGATAAGGGGTGGAATACCCTCTCTTATATAATGTGCCATCAAAGAAGAAGTAGTACGACACCAGATATCTTATTTTTCGTGCTTCATTTCTATTTCAGGTTAAGGTTTGTTGAATAGGAATTCTTTGATGGGGATCATCTAAGTGTTCTCTTCAGTTTTTTGAAGCATGGGTTCAATTGGGGGATGCTCTTGATTTTCCTCTATCTCCTGACCTTGAAACCCTTGGATCATTGCTCATTGAGCTTGAGTTAAGACTAGTATTTTGTTAGCTTCCGTGATTTCCGTCTCTGCCTAATGTCCTGTCGGAACTGCTTTCATTTCATTTGCCACTTTGGTGCTTGCAAGTTTAACTAATGAGTCGGTAGAAGAGTTGTCCTCACATGGAATTTGCTCTATGCCGGATTGTTCAAACTACTCTATTAATTTCATAGAAAGTTCCACATACTTGACTAGGATTAACTCCTTCGCTTGGCAATTGCCCTGCACTTGGTTTATAACTAATTGAGAATCGCTGTATATTTTAATGTGGGTTACCTTTATTACCTGAGCCATTCGTATGCCTGCGAGGAGAGCTTCATATTCTGCCCACTATTGGTCGCCTTGAACCCCAGTTGTACTACCCCATATAGTTTCTTTTTTCTGGAGTAACTAGCATATATCCAATTCATGCCCCATGTTCATTTGAAGCTCAATCCATAAATAGTTGTCAGAACTGCAGGGTAGCCATTTCTTCATCTGGTAGGGGCTCAGTTAGGGGTGTGCATTCTACAATGAAGTCTGTTGGTGCCTAATTTTGATTGTTTTTCTTTGGCAGTAGGTGATATCAATTGAATGAACTCCATTGCCCATTTTAACAAGCTTCCCTATGTCTCTAGCCTTTGTAGTATTTGCCGTGCTGGTTTGACTGTGGGGACTTTGATTGAATGCGCTTAGAAGTAGGGCTGTAGTGTTCTTTCCATGAGAAGCAAGTTGTAGGTTAGCTTTTCAATGACCGAGTAATTCATCTCCACTCCTGACAATTGCTTGCTTGTGAATTAAATTGGCCTCTGGATTTCTATGTCCTCCCGAACCACTGCAACACTAATAGCTTTATTAGTTACAGCTAAATATACATATAAGTCCTTACCTGTCATTGGTTTAGATAGTATGGTAGTGTTGACCAAATGGTCTTTTAGGTTTTAGAATGTAGCTTTGCATTCTTTGGTCCATTCAAAATTTATTCCCTTCTTCACCTAATCAAAGAATGGTATGCACTTGTCTATTGCATTAGAGATGAACCTGCTTAGCACTGTTACTTTTCCATTTAGGCTCAAGAGATCCTTTGGCTTTATTGAGATTTCCATTTTACTTACGGCTTCAATATTCTTTAGGTTTGCTTCAATGCCACATGCGCTCACTATGTATCCCAGGAACTTACCTGACTAAATAGCGAAAGTACTGTTCAAAAGGTTTTGCTTTATATTGTACTGCCTTAGGACTTCAAATGTTTTTCCCAGGTCTTGGACGTGACTTGATATTACTTTTGACTTAACTAGCATGTCATCCACATACTTCAAGATTCTTTTCAAGATGATCTGAGAACATCATTTTAACTAGAATTTGGCAAGTTTCTATGGTAATTTTAAGCCCAAATGAAATGACTTTGTAGTGGTATAACCCTTTATCTATCACAAAACTAGTATACTCCTAATCCAGCTCGAACATACATTCGATTGTATTCTAAAATGCGACCATAAACAAGAGCAGTTCATGTCCACTGGTTGCATCTACTAGCTGATAGATTCTAGGTGGGGGAAGCTATGCTTAAGGCATGCCTTGTTGAGGTTGGTATAATCTACGCAGGTCCTCCTCTTTCAATAAGTTCTTTTTTACAAGTACAAGATTAGCGATCCATTATGGGTAGTACACTTCCCTAATGAATCCATTCTCCTTTTAACTTCTTGACTTCTTCATGCAGAGCATTATACCTTTCTTGGTCTAGGGTACTGTGCTTTTTCCCGACTGGATGGACATCAGGGTTGATGTTGAGTGCATGATAGATGATGGATGGATCTATTCCTATCATTTCTAAATGTGTCTAGGCCGATACATCTACTAATTTTTTTAAGAATTCTATTAGTTCAATTAGGACTTCCGCACTGAGATCTTCCCGATCTTGAGAACATTTTTGGGTTCCTTTGGATCTACTTGTACATCTTCAAGGTCATCCACTGGCTTTAATTCTCTCTTTATTTCCCCAAGTCTCGGGTCTATTTTTCTTTATCATCTTCTTCTAGTTGAGAGGTGACTATGAGCACCTATTCCTGAGCCTTTTCGAAGAAGTACTGCGGATAGACCGAATTATATTCATCGATGCCGATCATGTGCATATACTTTCGCTTTTCTTTCTTTACTAATGTTGTCACCGCAAGATGACTTGTTTTAGCCTCAGCTTTGGTACTTGGTAGCGTTCTTTGAACTGTTTTTGTTTCTTTCCCATTGCTATTATTACATGTATTAGAAGAGATATTAGAGTAGTTTTGAACAATTTTATTGCTCGAGGTAAAATTTACATTATACAATTCCCTAGCTAAAAATTGTTCTCCCTTATCGACCATATCTCGCAAAGGTCATGAACTTCATGAGCAGATCCTTTTGTGAGATGATTGCCTCCAGGTCTATCAACTTTGGTCTTCCTAGGAATGCATTTTATGATGAGGGCTGGTCGATGATCAAGAAGTTCGCATAGAATGATACGTGTAGAGGTACAACTTTGACTGTACTAAGCAGGCATGCTGATCTCACAGGGATGGTGGCGGTGTTATTGGAGCCATAGATCAGCTCAGGGTTAGGCCATAGAATTTCTATTAGAAGCTTCATTTGGTCGTGTGTTGATTTAAAGATGACATTAAATGAGCTTGCAGAATCAACAAAGACTTTTTTCATGATGCAATTTGAGATATGCACTGTGATAATGAGCGGATCTTGGTGCAGGAATATAACTCCTGCTACATCAGCTATTGTGAAGACTATTTCTTGTGCTGGCTTTCGCTTAACATGGAAGACTGCCCTCTGCTATATCTTGGCTTCTTGTACATATCTCTCCTGTGCCTTTTTTGCTTGCCCCATCAAGATGTGGTCCTCCATGGATCAAGGCTATAAGATTGAAGGAGTTTCCTACTTAGTTTTTGTTTGGATCTAGGGTGAGATTTCTAGTCCTATCTTCATTGTTAGCTTTTTGGAAGCTACTCAGGTATCCTTTTTGAGTCAACCTTTCTATTTCATTTTTAAGTGCTTGTTTTCTTGTATGTGGTGGCCAATTGCTCTACGGAAACGGCTGTACACTCCACCTTGATTCTGCTCCGCCTTCTTCTCTTTATTGGGTACATTATATGCAAGATCCATTCTAGCTATTTCATATATCTATCCAGGAATATGGGTGACGGGAGTATTTGTCGTGAAGTTGATCTTTTTGTCATTTCGTAGGTGGATGATACCCTTCCGCCCCCTTTTTTTGTCATAGTTAGGGGCAGAAGTTCTCTGAGTTTGCGCCATAGATCCGATCTTCCATCTTAGCATAATTAATTCCCTCTCGTGGAAAGCCTTCATGTTGTGACATGGCTTTCTACTATTTTTGTCCCACATAGCAGTACATCTTTTGATCCTGGTGTGAGCTGTCATCAGTAATGCTTCTTTACTAGTTACCTCGATCCAAAGTGCCTCATATTTGAAGCCTTTAATGAAGTTAGGTAGGCTTTCACTCCTATCCTTCTTCACACATGACATGGTGTTTACATCCGGGGAAGCTTCTTTCCCCGGGTTGAATTGCTTCAGAAAATCTACAGATAGATGCTTCCAAGAACGGACCTTCCTCGGTTCATACCTCTTGAACCATCAAGAGGCTACACCAGCTAAGTAAATCGGGAACAATTTACATCGAGCCATTCTCCCTACCTTCAAAATGTCCATGTAATACGCAAAAGTGCGGATGTGGTCATCTGGGTTGGTAGTTCCATCGAACTTATCAATTAATCAGGCTTTAAAGTTGTCCAGAAAATCTACTTCTATAATGGTCTCACTGAGTAGGATCTTCTTCCCTGACCTTTTCTCCGATGTTTTAGTGGCAAACCCTTGTCGGTTTTTCCACAAGAGTTTTTAGCCGTTGGATCTCATTATCCCTAGGATCCATCTAGGATGAATCGCTCTTGTATAGTGAAGAAAGCGTTATCATCAAGAGTGGGTTGGGCTTGCTTTTTCAATAGGAGTAGATTTAAATTAGTGGGTTTCGATTTTATCTGGGGGTTAGCTTGGATTTAACCTTGGAGTTTAATATCAGTTTTCATGCCAGCTTCACCATTCTTATTTCTAAGAGTGCCTTTATCATCTATGCGCTGCATAACCATCCCAGTCGATGAACGAAGGCAGTGAGCTGTGGACGGTGGAGGAGAAGTTGGCCTAAGGATAGCATGTTGGGCCATAGTCTTTTCTATTTAGCTCCATTCGTTGGTTTATTTGGTTAGTGAAGGCCTGAAACGTAGCCAGGATAGGATCTAAGGGTGCTTTTGTTGAAGCTTTCACCAAGGATTGAACTTTTGAGGTTAAAAGTGGCTTCGAGGTTTTTAAGGCCATGTGTAACTGTTCTTTTGTAGGAGGATTCATTGAATCCGTAATACTCATGGTTTATGGAGAAAATACAGGTAAAACTTGCTGGATTGGGGAAATGGAGGTTCATGCCCTCCTTCTAAGGCTAAAAATATTGGTGGAATTTTTTGTCTCACAACACCCAAGTGATCATAAAGTAACTATAATACTAATCACCTTTGTAATTAAGAACCAAAAAATTTAAGTAACGTTAAATTTGCCTTAATTGTAGTAATTACGATATTGGGTGCTTACATAATTATGTACTTGCATTCTAATTAGTTGTTAAAATGTTAAGTTGAATTAACATTAATTCAGGCAAAAAAAGAAAAGAATCTAGCACTGAAAACAAGGTAAGAAAAAAATTGCAAAAATAGTAATAGACATAGCGATTTATGTGGTTCAAATGTTAAGGAATCCTACATCCATAAGAAAAGTATCACTTTCTTCATTTATATTTATTAGTACATGTATTATTGGAAAAGTGTATATAACTTTCTATTATTAATCTTAAAAAATATCAAATTGGGAAAAAGGTTCCCTTCCTCCTATAGTGCTTTCTCTATTTATAGTATAGAGACACACATGGATCACCAAAATCCTCCTTTCGCTCTTTCTGTTTCCACCTTTGAATTCTGTCATGTGTCATCCATCTATCTTCTTGATTTGATGTACATGGATTGCTGACATGTTTTTGGTGGAAAACTATAATTTGAGAGGTTGAATTATGGGTATTGGCAGGATGTTTGACATTGAAGCAGGAATACCCAAAATTGAGGCGGAACACAAAATTTGAATGGGCTATACGCTTTTGAGTCTGAGGAGCGGACGTTCTATGTACTGCTCCCATACGCGAGTGATAGTGTAACGAGATGTTGCTTTTTTCTTCACGGTGAACTGTGTTATCTTTAGTGCCTTTACCACAAAAATGTTGAGAGTTGTCTTTGCTCTACTTGGGCGACGATGATACATATGGGGCTGAATTATGATGTCTGGTGCAGAATGTTTGCATAGTACTACCTTGGAGTTGGAGATAGTCATATTTGAGCCACATTACTTGGCAAAAGAGGCCGAGTCGCAATTTATGGAGGTGGTTGCCTTATGTGATTCTGGAATGGGATGCTTATATTTCTGATGTTTATTTAAAAGTATGGACCTACGCTGGAGCACTAAGGGAGGGGCCTTATATGCAACCACTTGGAATGATTTTGATTCTGAGTGGTACTGCCTAGGGAGTCCTTAGTGAGTGCAGTGTAGGTCCGTACTTGAAAGTGTTAGCAATGTATAAGATTTTGGAATAATGTTAGAATTTATCGGGGCTTTTGGTTGTGGTACAATCCTCTTATATTGTCCCGCTTTGTATGCTCCTGTGTTTGTTATGCCCCAACGGCGACCTTATTTATTGAGTTATGCAGTTTAGCTTTTGATTATCAATGACATTGTGCATTGGTGTTACTTCAAATTGAACAATGCAATATGACTTCTGGCTATGTTGATGCAGTTCTTCGATGTTGTATAGTACTTCTTTAAAATTAAGGTGCAGTTGTATCACCTAAACAATAAATAAAGGTGGTTATGCATCCTTATGGCTTTTTTATGTTGGTGCAACATTGTGGCATGGACTTGGAAGCTACTTCGTAGTCCCGCATATTGAAGTGAGTACTAAGTTTGTAGATTATTCTTACACTTTGTAGCCATCTCAAGTTTTCAACTCGACATCATAACTTAACGCCGAATTTGGAGGATTGGCATAGTCCTTTATTCTTGTCATTGTCTTAAGACTTTAGAGAAGTACTATCTAGACTTTTCCCTATTCCTTGCTTCCTTTGTTGCAGTCCAACCTTTGTCGTGGGGGCAGTCTTTTTGGTTCGGTGCTTGCATTAACTCGCCTCGAAAAGAATTTGGGAAATACGGGTGTAACAATCACTAAATTATACTTTAGGGTATTCTAGAGTATTTATGAAATGCTAAAGAATTGTTTATAGAAATAATAAACTCTTTATGAAAGAGAGTTTGGGCTCGAACTTCATAAGTAATGTCGAGTATAATATATCGATATTAAATTCATGTTTAAACCTTATTTAAGAAGCTTTAATTTGGAAATGTTCCAAATGAAAGGTTGTGGCTGATTCAATAAAAGGCTAAGTACATCGCTGTGAATAGCACCACAATAAAAGCATTATATTAAATATAAATGCACAAATTTATAAGTGAGATAGGGTTGATTCCAAGCATTAAGAATACTACATCATTGTTATATGATAAAATGTAATATAAAAGCTCACTAGAAGTCAAAAAACATATTCCCAATACTTCTATATGAAAGGTAGTTTATCAACATCGGGAAGAGTTGATTGATAGAATAGTTAGTTAAACCAATATAGCCGATCCATTCATGAAAGATATGACTTAACCAATTCTCATCAAATTGATTAAAGGGATGGGATAAAGATTTCATAATTGTCCCCAAGAATTTTTTTGAGATAGATAGATTTAGGGGTATGCCCTAGGGGCAATCATGTAATTTGTTTCATATTACTAACCCGATAACCAATCTTATTTGAAATAAAAGGTGTTTTCTTTCTGTTATATACTTGATATAATGAGTTATATTAATTAACTAATTTAATTAAAAGTATATTTAATAGAAAATCTTTAATTGTATGTTTGTCATAATAGTTACAAGCTGTTGTAACCATGAGTAATTTATCATAATGAAATTAAACATACTATTTTAAATATTCCTAGTCAAAATGTATCGAGATTGGATATAGATACATCCGTTGAGGCTAGAGTATATAACACTCTCCAAATGTTAGGCAATGTATTACCCGTGACTACTGGGCAGTGTAATACTCATGACTGATGGGGGCATCAAGAGTTTACATACTTATAGTTATTGGATAACTATGAAAAGACTCACTCGATAATTTTTAGTTAATTATTATAGCTAAGGTCAAATAAGAAATATCAATGTGACAAAATTACATAGTTCTATAGACTTAAGAGTACTGTTGATCTTCAATGTTGAAACTTTGCTTTGATCATAGTTAAATCATGGTATGGTGCCCATCGAATGACTATAGTTAGGTCGAGTGGTAGTGTAGCACCCCGTATATTTATGAAATTAAAAAATTAAAGTAAAAGGGTAAAATCGTAATTCTAACATAAATGGAAAAATAATAAATTTCTACAGGAGTTGGAATTAGACTTTGAGACCTATTCCATTACATGCAGAATGTCATTTATAGTTAGAATATATATATATATATATAATTTGCTGAATTTGGTTAAACGGGCTGGAAATTATAAGAAGTCAAACCCAATGGCATTTTTGTAATATATTGATTTCGAAAATCTAGCCTAATATTATTATATTTAGCCTATAAATTGATCCTTAACCTCATTTCTTTTGCTGGAGAAATCTTGCCTTCACTTCTAAAACCCTAATCCTCAAATTAATTGTAAATTCTCCAAATTAATTCATAATCTACCAAATCAAATCCAAACTAAACAAATTAATATGTGGAATCAATCACCGTGAAGAGAGCTACATAGATAAATCTAACTATTGAGAGATTTGGCATTTTCAAGGGGTGGAAATTATGGACAATAAAAAAATGGCAGAATATAAATCAAACCTAAGAAGAAGCACAACAAATCGATGAGTGGAATTTATAATATTTGTGTATATATATTGGTAGGACATAGTAATTCACCTCTTATGAGCTTAACAAAAAATAAAATGAAAGAAATTGATAATATTAATTAATTAAAAAATTATTTTATTATACACACATGTTTAGATTATAGTATGCCACGGCCAGATAATTAAAATTGAATTTTTATCGGTTGTAATTAGTCAAAGATAATCACTCTCTAATTAAAAGTTTGAAATATAAAATTGTTCAAAACTACACATATTACATATCATAACTGCAGTTATCGATGACATGAATCCACAAATTGTGTTCATTCATCAGTTGGATTTCCGGATTGATCAAAAAATGCACAAGAAGTTAGATAAGCGTGGACCATCCATTAGATTAATTTTTTTAATAGTAAAATTATGAGAATGCGGCGATCGGAAGATACCAGGTTATAGAGGAGGACGATTGCAGTGCATCTGTGGTCTTCGATTGGAGAGATAACCAGCACGGCGGCTGTAGAAATTGAATAAGGTTAGCCCAATAAAGGTGGCGTCGGCTATAATTATTGGCGAAGTGGTGGTCGGGGTCATTTGGAATAGGAGAGGAGGTATGGCGGTTACCATGGCGAAGTCCATTCTAAAGCGCATGATGTGATTTGGTGGATGGAGACTCTATTTTGATAATGGTATTGGGTAAGTTGGTAGGATGAAGATGATCAATGTAGCAGATTTTGGAAAATTAAAATATATTAAATTAAATAATAAAGAAAATGCCACTTGACTTCAAACACTCATAACTCTCGCGTAAGACATCTGTTTCACACATAGTTTGTGGCGTTGCGATCGAAGTGAGACGAGGAATGTTTTAGTATATTGTTTGTTGTGTTTTAAGGCACTTCTAAAAATTTCTTTAATTTAGTAGATATGTTATATGCTGTTTGATGTGGCGATAGTGGGTTGAGACAATTTGTTCCTCGGTAGCGAGTTGCTTACGATTGGGCGATAGTGGGCTAAGAAACCTTGTCCCTCAGTAGCGAGTCGCTTACGATTTGGTGATAGCAAGCTAAAACATTATGTTCCTCAGTAGCGCATCACTAATGGGTTGACGATATCGGGCTGAGACATAGAGTTCCTCAGTAGCGAGCCATCCACGGTTTTGGTAATAATGGGCTGAGACACCGCGTTCCCCTGTAGAGGTCACTTACGATTTGGCGATAGTGGATTGAGACATATAGTTCCTTAGTAGCAAGTCGTATACATTTTCGATGATGACTGGTTGGTTTTTCAGGCTCGATCGTGTTGTGGTTGGTCGTTGGCATGCAATTTAGGTATTTTGGGTTCGATAGAGTGCATATGATTAGATATGGGTTACTTTTAGTGAAACCTTATCCTATGTTGTCACTACGGTATTATATTTTTTTAGCCGACCTATTTGGTGCAGGTGACACTAGTTAAGGTATGGTTTTCGAGCATAAGTGTTGTTTTACTAGCTTATTAATATTACACACTTATATGATGTGTTTTACTCACCAGACATATGTCTGATTCCCACACCATTTCCTTGTTTTTAGTTATACGCTGGTAGGTCGATAGAGA
This sequence comes from Allium fistulosum, assembly GCA_030737815.1. Taxonomy (NCBI): domain Eukaryota; kingdom Viridiplantae; phylum Streptophyta; class Magnoliopsida; order Asparagales; family Amaryllidaceae; genus Allium; species Allium fistulosum. Next base: position 394,096,008 of record CM060901.1, read on the forward strand.
GGACTGATGGTCACTTGGAGATGCGATGGTGCGATAGAGAAGCGCATTTCTTTGTCTACTAGCTATCTACTATTTTTATTTCATTTATTCCCAGATATTATACTATTTTCATTATCAGTAGAGAGAGATGTTGTAGTTGGAATTTAATTGATTCTATATTATATTTGTTTGGGATTGTATTACTGATTATTATTATTATATTTTTTCCTTCCGCTGTGAGTTTCAGAAAGTGTTGAATATGTAGATAGCTCTGTGATTTGTTTTATAATTTATTTAGAAATAATTTAATGTCTGCGATTCTAGTAACACTTTTAGACTTGGATCAGATGCCGTAGTTGGCGGGTTGTTACATTTGGTAGTAGAGCCTAGGTTAGGCGATTCCTATTTAATTAAGGTATATGAGAGAGCGTATTTGTAAATTTTATTTTACACACACACACACATATATATATGTTATGCCACTCGTAGTTGTTGGCTTATCTCTTATTGAAGTAAACAACTACGAGTTAAAAAAATGTTGATATTTAAATAGTTTGTGTGGTACATACCACATTTGGTTTAATTTACTCTATAGAATATTGTTAAAAGAGAGTTTATATGCAAACTAGCTATAGGGTAAATTTTGGGACTAGGAGTGAATAAAAAGAGAAGTATCCTTAAGTTCATAGAATATAATGTGATTATTATATAGTGTAATAAGGGTACTTCACCATATTTTTATTGTAGTTGGGCTTGTGTAATCTATGATCTACTCCAATGTGATTGATTTATTTGAAATTAATTTGAATGTTTTCCGTTAGCAAGATATACATAGTGATTTGTTTGGGAGGATTATTAAAGTTGAAGTTTGTTTGATATATATATAATAACCCCTTATGTTAGCTTCGACTTAAACAAATTTAATAAGAAGTAATTTTCCAAAAATATTTTAAAGGTTTTATCTTTGTAAAAAGGTTTAGTGTAAGGTACATTTTTACACTTATATTTTGATGTATACTTTACTTTTGACAAAAGAAAGAAAGGTAAAAAAAAAGTAAGTAAAATGCATCTTTTTGAATACCTTTCATTTTACAAATATTTCTATTACACTTTGAAAATAATTTAATTAATTAAAATTTTACACTTTCACGAAAATTTCAAATTTATAATGTTTAAGAAGGTATGTTTTATAAGTCTATTTTTCTAAGTCAAGTTTAACCAATTTTGGATAGAATCTGAATTGAAAAAAGGGAGAATTTAAAATATATTATTTTAAAACTTATGGAAATTTTCAATTGTAGTATGCTTGTATTTTTGAATGGACATTAAAGGATTTTTTATATGAACTCTTAAAAATATGCATTAATAAATGGTTTAACGTTTTGGAAATTATTTCCAAATTTGATATAAGTATAATTAGTAGAAAAAAATTAAATTCCCAAATATAGTTATATATATGATCTATTAGGTAATAGGTGTTGGAAATTACTAATTATAAAACAAAAGGAATTTAAAATTACAATTTTTGTATATACATTAATTATTATTTAATGATGATTGAAATTGACTAGTTATTAAACAAAATGATTTATACTAATATAAATACATGATAGAATAGTTTAAAATAATATGAAATGATGTAGTATAAAAATAAAAATAAAACAATGTTTAAAAATGAAGTACGGTTGTTGTAGAAAAATAACTGATGTTATTCCGAGAATAATTTTGAGTAATTAATATTGATTTGGTTAAACTATAAATAATTCAGTTTTAAAAGTTAAATGTTTTTATACGATGATATTATTAAGACATGTTGAAAATGAATTAACTTTGGAAATTAGAATTATATTATTTGTTTATAGAGAGACATAGGAATTGATATGAAGTAATTAACTTGAGATAAATTTTATTTATGATTGCCTATGAACTTATTGTAATGTGAAATGCCAAAGTATAACTTTTAGAAAATTTGTTTAAGCATAATTTAAAGAATATTTTGAGAAAACAGTCTGTAGTGATCGAAATTAAATGTTGATTGAATTTAACAAAGAATTTTTTAAATTTTATTAGTTTAATGAACAATAAGATCTGAAATCCATGATGTTGATTTAAAATCTAAATTGGAAAGTTATTGATATTTTCAACTGAAACTTTAGTTGGAGTTAGAAAAGAGTTACGCAGCCTATAAAATTTGAATTGATTATGAGAACCAGCTAGGATAGTTAATATGTACTGTGCTTTGGACTAGCTAGAGATGATCATTATGGATTTGAGATCCAGGGGTTTGTACCAAAAATTAGTGAGGGTATTATTTATGAATTTTGAAAATTTTTCAAACAATAACGACAAATATATTTTGAATTTTGAATTTACTATTATAAAGTATGGTAAAATTTATATAAAGAATAATATGATTTTTGCAAGATTATCTAAATTTTAAGCAAATAATAATATAACTACTTTATGGAATTTACGAAAATAAATTACTATTTAAGTAATAAAAATAAGAGGTATTTGAGAATAATAATGTTGACGCCAAAAATGGACATCAACACCTAATAGAATCTAGTAGAGATTAAATGAAGAATGAAATTTAAAATAGAGCAAATATCATACATGTACACATAGATTTTTATAGTGGTTCGGCAATCTTGGCCTACATCCACTTCATATTTTTATTGATCTTCCACTTGATTATCATTACAAGAATGTTTGGATCAGCTAGGATTCATTAGTACAAAAGTGAAAAATAAAAAATGGTTGAGCCTCGATAGAGAAAGTAGGATCCATTTTCTGATGCCATGCATGTTGTATTTATAGGGGAAGACATGCACGGATCAGGTAGAAATTTTACCAGAAAGTTCGAGAGACCAAGATGAGGCTACCCAAAAATTTGCAGGCCTATCGGGGCCCAAACTAGGGATCGGTACATATCCCTATTAATGCATCCAAATGGGATGCGATCCCTATGAGGGATGCCCTATGATGTCAGCTACTTTCTCCCAAAATTTCGTGCAATTTTGAGGTACGGTTTGTGAGATATCGCATTTTCCGTGAAGTAGCGTTGATTAATTCTGATTTCTTCCGGTCCTCCAAGGGGTGTTATGCTGATCTCTCCAACTTCCTCTAATTGGAATGAGATCTCTAGGGGGTTTTCTACATGTTGTAGTAAGCTTGTACTCCAAGTTTCATGTTGATAGCATGTGTAGATTTTGAGTTATGGACCGATCATCGCTGCAAAATTGAGTTGTGGAATGGATACGATACGATTCGTAGTATTGAATATGGATTGTATCTGATCCATCTTCGAGGAGTAGTGAGCTTTCATGCTTCTTCTTCATATTATCCTCTATGTTTAATTTTTGGACCCCACAGTCATCACTCTAGGCTACTGGCCTTGATGATAGTCGAGTCTAACTTGTCCAGTCAATTCAGTATAGTCGGGTCAAAATGTCGGATAACATTTGTCCCCCAAAGTAAGCCTTGTTGCGTACACGACGTGCTTTGAATCGAAGCAAGTTAGAGTCCCTAGAAAGAAATCCATCCAGTTTCCTGAATAGTCACTATCCTTCCGTTGAATTATCTTCCTAAAGTGTTGTATCTCTCTTTGATCATCATGACGCTTGGTCGATTTCCAATAGTATAAATTCAGGATTGTATTCCATTAGTTGCTATCTGTGTCTGGTTCTACAGGGCTATTAAGCTTTGGCTATCTAATTCAATCTTTTCTTTAATAACTCTAGGTGACAATTCAGTTTCTATCGATTTCAAGAAGTCGAATTTTTTGAATATACATTTGCACGTTCGGGTACATGTTCTTCTCATTGGCTCCCGGATGCGTTTGTCACTCACGAGTTGTCACCAATTCCTTCTAGTTTAATTGCAATTGGACTGTAATTCCTTATTTATATATTATTTTATAATGAAATAGGGTTTGTAATAAGTCATTCCATGAGAGAGGACTTCAAGTTCTATAGGGATGACGGCCTCGGAGCCGTAATCAAAAGCGAATGGAGTATGACCAGTTGTGGAATTATAGGTGGCTCTGTATGTCTATAATGCTGATGAGAATTCATCGATCCACTTGCCTCTAGCCTTTTCCAAATGCTTCTTCCGAATGGATTATAATTTTGTTAATAGCTTCTACTTGTCTGTTAGCTTGTGGATGAGCAATTGCCGCAAATCTCTTTTTAATATGATGTCATCGGTAGAAGTTTTGGATTTAACGCTGTTAAATTGGGTTCCATTACCAGTTACAGTGGTTCATGGAAGGCCAAAACGACAGATGATGTTCCCGAAAATGAAATTGATTACTTTTTTTCCATTGTGATTGCAACTAAAGGTTCAGCTTCAACCTATTTGGTGAAGTAATCCACTGCTATGATGGCTTATTTCTCACCATCTTTAGAAATCGGCAAGGAGCTGATGATTTCAATACACCAAATTGAAAATGGCTATGGAGTGACCATTTGAGCAGTTTTCGTTGTCAGGGGCCCTCGGAATTTTTGCAAACATCTATCACTAGTCGCATTTAATAGCATGATCAGTTGCATCTCGATTGACAATTGGCCAGTAATACCCGTAATGGAGTATTTTCTTTGTCAAGGTTTGCCCCTGATGTGATTATCGCATTCTTCTTCATGGACTTCTTTCAAGACTTGTTTGGTATCATCATAGGTGATACTCCAAAACAGGGGAATGGAGAAAACCCTTTCTATACATGACTCCTTCTTAGATGATGCAGCGTGAAGCTTTGAGGAGGATCTGCCGTTTTTCATTCCTTCATTCAGGAAAAAATCCACATTGTACATAGTCTTTGATAGGAGTCATCCATGACTCCTTTTCTGGCCCCGTCTCCAAGATCTAGTCGATCTCCATCTGTCAATGCTTGGAATGTTAAGTACATCAACCGAAACTAAGTCTACTTGGTGCGCATCACCAGAACTGGCCAGCTTGGCCAGCATCATTTCGTTCTCTGAGGATGTGTGTAATGGTGCAATACTCGAAGCCGGCTAGTAGCTCTTGGACCGACCGAGATAAGGAGCAAGACGCTGCCCCCTAGCATGATTAACTTCCATGACTTTTGCATATTATTAACCAGGAATCACAAAAGATATGTAAATTTTACACTCCCAGTTCTCTAGCAAGTTTGAGCCTAACAATCAAGGCTTCATACTTAGCTTCGTTATTTGTAGCAGGGAAGTCGACTTTCACGGCATAGCAGATCGATCGTTCCTCAGGAGTCAATAACACAACTCCGACACCAGAACACCGATTATTGGAAGTTCCATCCGTGTACATTTTCCATCAGTTGGTCGGTTCTCAACTGCTCTTCAGATAGTCGTCTGATGCAATGAATTCAAATATGAAGTCTGCTAATGTTTGTCCATAGATAGCTCTCTGAGGGAGATAAGTAACATCGAATTGGCTTAGCTCGATATTCCATTTGAGTAACCTTCTAGACATCCAAGGTTGTTGTAGGACCTGTCGTAACAGCTGGTTGGTATAGACGTTAATGGGGTGAGCCTGTTAATCGCTTTCTTACATCATATACTGGTCTTTGGATCTGTTTCTCTTCGCATAGCATTACGGTGCTTATGGCGTGTATCGACATAGCTAAATAGATGTATAAGTCTTTATGATCCAGCGGCTTATATAGGATGAAATGTCTCTCTAAGTGATCTTCCAGAGCTTGAAATGCATCCATGTAGCCTTGCATCCATTCAAAGTTTCTTTTCCGTCTCCTGATTAGGTCAAAGAAGAGAGTACCCTTACCGATGGCCCTGGAGATGAATCGACTTTGGACGATGACCTTCCTATTTAGGCTATATACATGCTTGATTATCTTCGGTACTTGGATGTTTCGAATTGCTTGAATCTTCTTGGGATCGGCTTCAATTCCGTGAGAGTTGACGATGAAACCAAAAAATTTCCCTAACGCAATGCTGAAAGAGCATTTCAAGGGATTTAGTTTCATTTCATATTTTTGTAGAATACTGAACATCTTTGCTAATTCATCGATGTGGTCGTTTGATCGTCGTGAATTCACGAGCATATCATTCACATATACTTCTGTCGATCGCCTGATCTGGTCTTTGAATATCCCGTTGACCAGCCTCTGGTAAGTAGCTTCAGCATTATTTAGTTCAAATGGCATCACAACATAATGATATAACCCTAGATTGGAAATGAAGTTGGTGTGCTCCAGGTCGAGGTCGTGCATCAGGATCTGGTTGCATTCAGAGTGCACATTCATAAATGAAAGTAGTTAATATCCAGCGGTTTAATCTACCAGCTGGTCGATCCTCGAAAGTGGAAAGTTGTCTTTCGGGTATGCCTTGTTTAGGTCAGAGTAGTCGATTTATGTCCACTAGTTTCCACCAGCTTTTTTATACATGAACTGGATTGGATACCCATTTTGGGTAGAGGGTGTCATGGATAAATCCATTCTTTTTTAAGTTTATCCACCTCCTCTTTAAGTGCAACAAATCTTTTCAGATCAATGTTGCGTTGCTTTTGTTTCACCGGGACATGCCTTAGGTCGATATTTAATGCATGGCTCGCGATAATTGGTGAGATCACACACATGTCAGAATGGGTCCAAGCAAACACATCAAAACTCGTTCGTAGAAAGCCATCTAATTCCTTTATCATCGTTGCACTGAGCTATGATCTGATCTTCAGTACCTGTGATGGGTCACCATGGCTGACCGTAATGTAGATCGTTGGCTCTATGGGTGCAACATTGGATTCCTCGAGTTCAAACGTAATTGTTTTGCACAACAATCAACATGAAATTCGGTTGGGATGGTTAATGGCGATGGTTACTCCGATCGAATCCCAAAGTCTTGTCATGAGTTATTGAGTCTGATAGTAAAAGGCTCTTGATGCTTTGAGCGATAAGATCAGGCTTAGAAGCACATTGAATCAAGTGTCGAGTAGGGTTCAACCTCGTGTTGCGCGCAACTACATAGCTAGCTCTTGCTTTGAGTTTGAATCTGCTTGTATATTCAAGTAAGGTGCTTTCCACTCAATGTACTCATAATCCGTTACTCGTTGTTCAGGTTGGAGTGATGGTCGGTTGCCAATGAGCTTAGGCATCGATTTGACGATTCTATCTCTCGGCATTCTTTCGGTCGTAGCCTCAAGTCATTGTAAACACTAGTGACGAGTAAGAATATTGAGCTATCGTAGTTAGTTTTTGGATGATCACACTTCTACTCCGGTCTCGGGTTGATAAATGTACTACATAGACGGTTGAGTCTCGTCCTAGTCGTGTTTATATTCCTGCCTAAGCTTTGAAGACTTAGAGTCGATCGATGAATGGTCGGTTCACATTCATCTTGTTTCTCGCTTGTGCCCTCAAGTATGGGGTATACGTCAATAAGTAGGAAGGCAAGTTATGTTCACTTTAGCTTTATACTCTTTCTCGTTGAATTGTGCGATCAAGCTAGTTGACAGAAAGCTTAGTTGCACATATTCTGGTTTTTTCTTCCCGGGGGAAGACTCTGATGCTCCGTCTGATTTCAAGCATGAGTTGGGTACGGGGTGGTCAATCACGTCTATATTTCATGCAGATGTCGCCATACTCTAGGCAGGAGCAAAGAATAGATGGTTAAGTCAAATCTAACTAGTGATTTATGCTTTCCCTGTCGGACAAAGGGCAAGGATCAAGAAAATGGTCGAACCACGTCCGTTTCGTACTGCTCTTTTAGTCGGATCAAGGTAAGAGTCAACGAATGAACGGTTGCATCGCATTCATTCAAAGCTGGATGGTCAAACACGTTTATTTTGATTCATATTCTCCTGCCATACTAGGGATGAATTGGCTCAGGTGCCGTCGGGTCATGCTTAGGTTTCATACTCTTTTTGACGGACTGAAGAAAGGTGATGGAGAATGAATTTTCAAGTTGCACTCATTCGTGGTTTATTCTCCTATCCAGGCTCTGGTGACTGGAGTTATTCGATGGACAGTCGCGTCACATCCATTTATGGTTGGTGCGGATCGATATTGACCCTCGACCAGATGGTACGATATAGTTGATCATCCGTAACTTCGATTGTCGTTCCGATTGGTTTTGTGTCAAGGACTCCCCACAATCGTTGCCTTCAATCGTAAAGAACACTAAGTCGGCGCTATAATGAGTTGTCGTATTCAGCTTTCAGCAATTTGTACTCCTTCTCACAGTCTTGTGTTAGTGGATTTAGTTCATTGATGGTCGAATTCCATGCATAGTGAGTTTATACTCCTCTTGTCGAGTTTTGGTCAGAGTTTATGGAATATTGAGTGGTCGAGCTGCACACATCTATTTATTTATACTCATATCTGCACTTTGAGGATAAGAGTTTGTTGGCGAGCGGTCGAACTGCACCAAATTTATGTTTATACAGCAATCCGCACTAGGGGACCAGAGTTATTTCATGGGCGGTTGGTTCACACTCGATTTTTTTTATACTCTAGTTCGCACTCTGGGGACTTGGAGTTGTTTTTTGGGTGGTCGGTCTCCACCCGATTTATGTTTATACTCCAGTTCCCACTCTGGGGACTTAGAGTTGTTTCATAGGCTGTCGGTCTCCACTCGATTTATGTTTATACTCCAATCTACACTCTGCGGACTTAGAGTTGTTTCGTAGGCAATCGGTCTTCACCCGATTTATATTTATACTCCATCTGCCAAGTAAAGATAAGAACTATTGAATGAATGGCCAAATCACGTTCATTCATGGAAGGGAATTCTGCCCCCAGCATCAAGGACAGAACTTGGCAAGTGAGACGATCGATTCGTATCCGCCTAATGGTTGTAGCACCACTTGTCAAGTCAAGGAAGGGAGTAGGCGATGGATTGTCGGATCACATCCATGCTTGGGTTGGATAGTCAGGTCACATCCACCTCAAGCTGCAGTCGTGTCCACATGTTGAGGGTGGTGGTTGATGAGTAGACAATCAGTCATTCCTACTTTAAGTTGAGATCTCGAGCTGCCTCCTGTGTTCATAGCAGGAGTTAATGCGTGTACAGTCGAATCACATCCACTTTAGTTGGACCTCAGTCATTCTGAGTTTTGAGAGAGGCATAAGTATTTTGGTGAACATCAAGTATGAGCTAGGGAGTGATTGTTGGGTTGCATCCACTCCAAGCCTTTCTTTGGTCTCCAAGTCAGGCATAGAAGTTGATGAGTGGACGATCAGTCGTGTCCACTTTTTGTTGGATCCTGACCTTTTCAGGCTTTTCCATTTCGGGTCCTTAGCCCTAAGTCAGGGGCATAAGGTAGCTGATGAGCGGTTGAATCACGCTTATCTTGATGAAACTCCAAAGGTCCTATCATGGTCCATGGAGATTGGTTGGAGCCTAACTCTAAGTACTTAGTCACCCACATCGTTTGGAAGTAGTTTAGTTCAAGTTGGTCGTAGTTCACAACACAATTGAAATTGAAATAGAAATAATTCAAAGAATATCGGAATAAGTCTCATTGATAAGTGAAGCAATGTCGAATGCTCGCTATCCCACTTTGTCCATGCCCTTCTCAGTTGGAAGTCAACCGTGGGTGTTCCAATTAATAATCAAAGTTGTTTATTGACAGAGGTTGGATGTTCCCTGCCTACTATTCCGTGGGGCTTGTGCATATTGTTGAAACTTTCCTTTCCGAATCAGCTTTCCGATTACATCTCAGAGGTGTTTGCAATCACCAGTGTTAGGACCATGTGCATCTTGGAATATACAACATTCCCCGGATTTTCTATGGGCTTCGGTGGACTCCCTTGAGGCTAGTTTTCAGTACTACTTTGAGTCATGAGTCTCCAAGTAGATGTTATCGATTGAATCGCTCAAAGGAGCATTTGAGTCTAATTTTGAGATTTTGGGTCGTCCACTTGAATTTGAGCCCTTAGCCAACGGGCCTGTATTGTTCTTTCTCCTAGTCTGCTCTACCTCCTCCTTGCTTAGGTTCTGATTCACTTTGTAACAAAAACAATCTGAGGTCGTAGGAGGCTCTCCGGCTAACTAGATGCCAAAATTTGTTTTGGCGGTCGATTCCCCTCATCAATGCCACCAAAGTGATATTCTCGCTTGGATTGCTCACTTTAGTGATGATGACATTGAATCTCTGCTAAAAAACTTTGAGTGGCTCGCCCGGCGCTTGGGATAAGTTGGATAAAGACATCGTACCCTTGGGGCGAGTCATAAGCATTCTGAATCGCTCGATGAATTCTTTAGCCAGTTGACTAAAAGAGGAGATGGACCTGGGTGGTAATAGTATAAATCACACGATCGATCGCTACTTCCTCGTGGAATATGCGAAAGAATCAGCATTTAATTGCATTCGTCGCTCTGGCGGAATTCATGTGCCCTTCATATTTCATGAGTCGCTCTTGTGGGTCCATGTTTCCAGAATACGCCGACATAGTTGGGATATTGAATCTCTTGGGATATTCTACATATTGAATGGCTTCAGTGAATACGCTTCGAGTGGGGGCAATGCTCCAGTCGTCGTTATTACAGTCCGCTTTCAAGTTACGGCTATTTGTAATGCTTGTGAATGTTGCATGCATGATTGTCCAACGTGTGACGGATTTGTGATAATTTACTTAGAGTCCGACCCAAGAAAATTTGCTATTTGCTTGGAGTTGGTCCCTAGTTCGCTTGGAGTCGCTGAATTTAAAGTGTTGGGTTGGTGATGAATGGTGCTTGGAGTCATCTTGGCGTTTGCTTGGAGAAAATCTTGGTTTTACCCGAGTTTGGCTTTGGCCAAAGTTTCTTGGGTTTGCTTAGAGTCACATCACCTATGTTCTCCAACCTTTGGGAGTATCGTTTGAGTAGCGGTTGCTTCTCTGTTCCTTGGTTGCTATTTGCAACCAAATTAGCCACAAACACCCAAGAGTAGATTTAATAGTGGAATAAATGAAGAAATTAAATGAAAACAATGGAAAATCACTAAATAACAATAACAGAACGGTAGAAAGCAGGAACAACAAGATTATAGTGGTTCGGCGTTGATTGCCTACGTCCACTTTGAATATTCTCTTTATTGCTTTTCAATTCACTTGATTACAATTAAAAACAGCAAAAATAGTAAGAGATAAGAAGTTAATGGAGGAAATTAATTACAATAATGGCATTATCTAACCAGCATCGTAAGAGTCCCAAAATGGCCCTTTATGCTTGTATTTACAGATGAAGGCGGCTCCAATCTGACTAGAACTTTGGCAATAGGACCTCCTCAACCATATAGGCCTACCATAGAGAGGGCTAGGCCCAACACTTAATGGATAGGGATCGGTACCGATCCCTCAATGTGTTGAGTTTGGGCTAGCGATCTCTACGGTAGCTCCCTTATGCTCTAACATGATGGTGCTTCAAATATCAAGGTATTTGGATGTGTGGAGCTCCTGCTTTTCCTCAATCCTTATTTCAGCTTCATGATAGTCTGGAGAATGCCGACCCTTCCATGCGCAGACCCTACCGAACCCTCACATTGTTCTAAGATAGGCCGAACCATCCATTACTTGCTAAACCGATCCCTCCATTCACTGCACACAATGCCGACCCATATCTCACGAGCTACACCATGTCGATCCCTCTCTATCCAAGATATTACACCAATCCATCTAGCACTATTGGGCCATGTTGAACTAGGTATCACGTCTTATGTCGATCCCTCTGCATCCCCATCTAAGTTGACCACCTAACCAAGTGACCATACCGACCCCTATGGCCTCTTCATGTCATACCGACCCCTATACTATCCCATTCATATCTCCCAACCACTATGCCGATCCCTCTCTCACATAAGCTAACTTCTATCTTTCTGACATCTCGTGTTGTCCATCTTTTAACTCTATCCAATCTGAGCTCTGTATAACTGTCCGGGCTTTATATCTAGGACATGCAAACATTTCCTCATGATCGTCCTTCTCATCAACACTCGAGTCTAGCCTGCACGCAGCCCAATACGGCCGGGTCAGGGCACGGGTAACACTTGCCTCCCTAAGTACGTATTATGAGTAACATGATGTGCTATGAATTGAATAAAAGTTTGAGTTACCGAGAAGAAGTCTATCTAACTTTCTAGTTGATTTTTATTCCTTTATCGATCTTCAATAATGCAAGTCTGATGTCGTATTCTGTTAGTATGTACAGATTTGGTCATGTGAGAATTACAGGCTTTCTTCTAATTCGATTTCAAACTTGATCATTTCAAGCAAGATCGTAATTCCAGTTAATTTCAAGAGGTTGAATCCTTAAACCACTTTCATGCACATTCACATACACTTTTTTGTTATTGGCCCCCGGACGTGTACGGATGTTCGTAGGTCGTTGCCGAGTTTAACAGTCCTTTGTACACTTATGTTTTCAACTGAATCTTCACGATGACGATCATCGGCCACTTCCTAGTTGTCCGTCACTTTTCTACTTCCATTTTTTATTTCACTCACACCCATCATTTTTTTAATTTATTTCATTTTTTTTAGTTTTTTTTGAGGGATCGGTATCCCACTTGCCGATCCATCACTATAGGAATGAGAGTAGGGTTCGACATGCCTCAATGCCGACCCCTTTCTCCTCTTTTTCTTCCTTTTTGACTTGGTCACCATTCACAACCGGTTAGACTTCCCTATACAAACGCACATATATAAGTACATTCCTCTTATCTCCTTCCCTTTTACTTTCCTATTCTCACAACTTCCACTGCCCTCATCTGTCTATTGCATCTTCGAGCTCCTCTTTCAACGAACCCATAACATCACGAATCCCTCGCCATAAAAAAATTCTCAAACTCGAGATCTTAACTTCAAACGCGTATCCGAGTAGCTCCTCTATAGTCACCCTCCATAATCTTCGATTCTCAAGTCTGAGCTCTCCCATTTCTTTTATTTAATCTAACTTACATATAGGTATGAAATTTCCCTGCTTTATTTGAGACATCAGGTCGAATTTCGAGTTTGTGTGAGTTGGAATTGTTTCTATAAGTCGCCATAGTATGAGAACGAGAGGTAAAGGAGAGGGATATGGAGAAGAAGATAGAGGAGGAAGGGTTCAGCTGGTAGCTTGGAAGGGATGGAGGAGAGTTGGTTTTTAAGGTCTGAGAAGTGGAAACTAGAATAAGTGAGGGTTCGATACTTAGAAATTTGGTAATGGGATGAAGAGTAGTAAATGTTAGGATCGGTAGGAGTTTGTATCGGGCTAGAAGGTTCGACAGATCATGCTAGTGAATGAGGGATATGCATCGGTGACTTAAGTATAAGGATTGGTGTTGGTAGATGAGTTATAGGGATCAACATTGGTAGATGAGGTGTAGGGATTGGTAACGTTTGCGGAGAGGGGTTGGTAGTGAAGCTAGGATGAGGGATCGGTAATAGCTAATTGTTTAAGGGATCGGTATAGAGGTTTAAATGTAGGGATTGGTACAGAGACCAGAACATACGGATCAATATAGAAATTGAAAGTAAAGGATCGACACATGGAGTTGAGGGATTAGCTCTGACAATGAATGCTAACTCAACTTAATTCATTTAAACACTGAACTGCACACTTCCATGCCCGAACATAAAATGACTTGGACTGTTAGACCTAATTGAAATGGACATTTTTCCGGACTTCATGACATGGACCAAGTGAAAAAATCTAGATAAAAAACTTCATAACTTAATATGTCGATAGCCGATCCTAAAGCTCTCGTTAATCAACTTTCTCGTTGATTGAGACGGTCAGCGATGACGGTCTCTCTGGATATAATTCTAAGTCTTGTCATTTCATTCTTACTTTTATGATTCCGAATACTTGTTTCACACTGCACTACACGACACTAGTTCACACACAACACAGGTGGAATGGGTTATTATTTCTAATGTCGATTATCTACTGATTATAGGTGACATAGATCTCAAACTGCATGAAGAACTCAGTCAAAATGTCTTCCGAGTCCATCGCAAGACACATTAGTTCTAAGGCAAGGACAAGCTCCGCTACCATATCTAAAAAACCTTCTCGGAGCCACCATACAAAACGAGTAGAGGCATCTGACCTGCAAATAAATCTCTTTTTTGACATTCCAGTCCTTCCCTTGTAGAAGTTATCAGTCCGGCTCCCGATGCCATTGAGGGTGCTATCATTCTAAATAATCCTGTTGACTCACAAGCGTCTAGAATCGGCGAAGCCGCTCTTCGTCGATTGTGCTCCATCCATGGAATTCCTTTTGAAGACGTTTTAGTTCCATCGATGCAAGACAGACCTCACTTGTCCCGGCTAGATATACCGCTTGCAATAAGTTTATGTACTAGGCTAGATGTGTGCCACCCTTCAACTCTTTCATTCGGGAAATGTTAAGGTACCTGAGGATTGCTCCTAAGTTGCATCCCAACAACTATGCTTTCATCCATGGGATTTTCTTCTTTTTATGAACGTTCTGTTCCGTCCGCCAACCGCCGAAGACACCAAATATATTTACAATTTTAAAATACGGACAAGGAGCCCTTTATACGTCTTCCTTGAACCCTCGCCTAAATGCCAATTCCTAACGGGTGCATGGAAAAAGCTCTCTCTATTCAAGCACGAATGGTTTAATGTACGATGTCCTCCTGGCTTCGTAAGGAGGTGGTTAGAAGGACGTAAGTGTCACTTATGCTTTCCTCTTTAATTTGATGACTCACGACATAACTTCTTTTGAATATACTAATATCCCAATTTTTTTCAGGCATTCGTCCTCGACCCCAAGGCGTCTAGTTCTCTAGAGCTATTGCCGCCATTCGTGCCACTCCCGTTTAGGATTGGGATATTAAACTCCTTATTACTGGCGAGTTGCTTTAATTATTTGGGCTATTGGAAGACGACCGCAAAATTGGACTTCCTAGGAGTAAAGCAGTACTGAAAATTCTTGTCGAAGGAAGGGTAGAAGCAACCGACCCTGTTTTGCCCCCTGCCGAAGGGGCTTGGGAAGTCACCGAAGAGGGGGAGATCAAAGAGTCTCAAGATGTTGGGTAGATATGCGAAGATGTTGGCCTTGGAAAAGCGTCGATAGTCGAAGCACCACAGATCAGTCAAATGCAAACACCCTCGAAGAGGAAGAAAAAGTTGGTGTACAAGCTATGAAAGAGTAAAGCCTGGGCAAATCCGAAATTCGTCATTACTTCGTTTGAAAAGGAGTCGTCTTCCTAACAAATGGAAAGCTCGTTGAAGTGATTCTCCAACCTTCCAATTCCATACGATATTCTAACTTATGACTTTCCTAACATCAACGTCGAAGGGCTCAACTCTCCCACCAGAAGCGGTGAAGGCGTGCAACCTTTTAATAGAGGGGAGATTACTCCGATGAGTAAAGCTACTTTTGCACAAAGAATGGACAAACACCTCAAGTCGTATCATTTAGTAGATCTTATGTTATTCTTAGTGATTTGAGCGATTTATGCAAATATATGAAAAACAGGGGCTAAACTGTAAAAAGACACGCAGATTTATAGTGGTTCAGCCAGAATGTGCCTACGTCCACTTTATATGTTATTTCTCTTCTTTTATTCTGATTACAAGTACAAAGCTTTGATACAAGTAAAAGAAAGTTGTTTGAAAGTTCCTTCCGTGCTTGAGCTCTCAAACTCGTCCCCATTGTTGTACCCCTGCCCCTCTATTTATAGAGTGAGGCTAGGGTTAGGGGTCATGGATGTATATAACAGCTGGTGGGCCTGGACTGATGCGACCTGGCTTGGTATTGTTGGCCTGAAAGGAGTATGGTCCGGTAGATGCTGGGAGGAGCTTGGTCCGGTAGATGGTGGGAAGAGCTTGGTCCGGTAGATGGTGGGAAGAGCTTGGTCCGGTAGATGGTGGGAAGATGCTTGGTCCGGTGGTGCTGGGAGGAGCTTGGTCCGGTGGTGGCTTTGGTCCGGTGGTAGGGACGAAGGTTGGTTCGGCAGTCGCATGAGACCGCCGAAAGGGCTCTGGAGAACGAGAATGCCGAATGGGCTCTGGAGGACGAGAATGCCGGATGAGTGACTGCCGAATGGGCTCTGGGGGACGAGAATGCCGGATGAGTTTAGGCGAGCCTGGATGGATGAATCAAGCTTCTTGGTCTCGAGGTCTTCTGGGTGAGAACACGCCCAACATTTGCCCCCCAAAGTGGGGCATATGCCGGAATGTGCCGCGCTTTGTTTTTTAAAACTAATGACGTCAGCTTGGATGCCTTCGCCGAATCAGCTGGTCCGGTCGTCTATAGTTGTCTATAAGTAAGGGCCCAGGGCCTCTATTACCTTATACCGAACGAAACAGCCAAGCCAAGTTAGTCACCTAGCCGAATCAAATTCTAATCCTCTGCCGAACCATTTCAGCTTGCCGAACCAGGTACTCAATTTCCCTTAGCCGAATGGTTTTTCGTCTGTGTCCACCAAATGAAGTGCGCGTGTCATACGTACCGAATGGATATTAGTTGAGAGTGCCGAACGAATTCCTCGAGATGAGACTGCCGAATGAAATTTTATATTCAGTTTACCGAATGATAACGGGAATTTGAGCATTTATGAGTGAAACTCTAGACTGCACACACTCGCTTCTTTACTTCCTTTAGTCTAACGACATTCTTCTTTGTGTTTGCAGATAATGTCTCGTAAAGCGGAAACTCGATCAGACAAGAAGAGATCCGGGGGCGAAGGAGGTTCCTCTGCCGTGCCCCCAGCTCAGCCGAATCAAGAACGTCACGGACCAACCCTGAGATCGCTAGTGGACGGGTACGGCCCTCAGGAACTTCTGAACTCCCCGCCCGATTGCTTTCCTAGCTCCCTCAAGGAGGAGCAGCTTGATGTCATTTCCCGATCCTTTGGAATCGATAGGGCGCACTTGCTATTGCCTGGGAGAGACGTTATGCCGTATGACCCTCCTGAAGGGTACTTCGCCTACAGCAGATACCACTGCATGTGTGGTGCCATTCCTCCTCTTAACGCTTGGATAGCCAGCTTCCTCACGTATCTAAAGGTGGCCCCATTCCAGCTTCAACCCAACTCCTATGCTATACTGGTGAGCCTCTTCGTCATTTTCCAGAGGAAGTATGGTCGTGCTCCTTCCAACCGAGAGATCCTGTATCTATATAATCTGAGGGGCTATAAGAAGGGGTCCCCATACATTAGCTTGGAGTCAGCTGTGACTTTCAAGCCGGTCTTGGATCTGTATTCCAAATTCAGCATGTTCAAGAAGGAATGGTTCTTTGTCAGGGACGACTCCGTTTCAATTCGGCGCTTTACTTCTGGATGTAAGTTGATGCTTTTACTTATAATTTCCATTACGATTGCGATGCTTCTTCTCATACTTTCTCATTTTTGCTAGCGACAGGTGGCTTTGCGGTTATGGAGACTGGCCGCCTGGTTCAGACGGTGGCTGAGATAGAAGCCATTCTCGGGAAATATAGATCATCTGCCTTCCTGATCAGAAATGCGATCCTTCTGGAGTATAACTTAATCCTTCCACAGCAGTCAGTAGTCAAGTTGAGGGAAACGGCGGATGAGAGGGCGGCTGCTCAGACTAAGGAAGGTGTTACGGTAGAGAGTAGCAAGAGGAAACCTTTCACAAAACCTCCAGCCGTCGGAGGTAAGAAACTCAAGAAGTCGGACGGTCCCTCCCCCAGCAATTGTCCACTTACCCAGGAGGAGGAAGACATAGAGGAGGAAAGAGGTGAGGGTGGAGATGGTCGGGAAGGTGATAAAGGTGGCGATGGCATCGGGGCCTTACTTCCTGGGCAAGCGGGTGAGATTCAGGATTGGACGGATGATGCGTTCCACCAGGCTTTCGAGAGGCTGGACGAAGATCCGGCTTTGGTAGAGAAAACTGGGAATGCTGACAAGGCTGGAACTGGCGCAAGCGAGCCTCCTCAGACTATTCCGACCAAGGTGGCTCCGACGACTCAAGGTGAACTTTTGATTCCTGCGGGCTCCATTTATGATAGGGACTTAGGAATATTTTATGACCCGCTCGTCCTGGAATGAAATCCAGGACTTATTGCAGTATCCTACTCCTCCCCAGAGTTTGTACAACCACAGATGTGTTTCCTTTCTTATTATCTTTTAATTTTTCGTGTTTTCTCGAGTTATAGATCAATATATGCTTGTGACACTTTTTTCTTCATATCAGGAGCAGGTAAAACGGCCAAGGCCTCAGATCTTCGGCACAGGCTTGAACAGTACAAGCTTTCCAAAACTTCTGTCAAGCCGAAGCCTTTGACCCACCGCTCCGGGGATGTAGTCGGCTACCGTCCTCTTCTCGGGGTTATCGAAGAGGGTATTCAGCAGAGAAAGAGGAGTCATCCTTTATCCGAACCTTCGCCCGGTCCTCAGCTCCCGGCTCAGCCTCTTCATGATATCACGGAGGAGGACAGCGAGTTTGCACCTTCTCCGCACCCGTCCGAAAACCCTTCCGTTACTCATATCGACCATCCTGACTTAGCTCGTAATCCATTCGCGGGTCATCCTGATCTGGATCCAAGTTCCCACGACATTACCTTTGACGAGGTTACTGGTGAGCACCTTCTTCCCCGCAATCCCATGGTACGGGTGCTTGATGAGGCTAAGTCCTTAGATCTTGATCTACTTACCACTCGGATAGTTACCATGGGAGACGAGGCCAAGGCTAGTATTGATCGGGTGGCGGAGGAGACTAGGAAGCTGATGGGGCATCATGCCCGGCTGGTTAAGGCTGGAGAGGAGATTGGGAGTGCCAACATCCGACTAAGATTGATGGTTTCGGACCAGGCCAAACAGCTCGCTGACCAGGCCATTCAGATTTCTCAGCATGAGGCTGCCTCCGGGCGGTTGAGGAAGGCTATGGAGGAGGCTAGTAAGGCGGAACTGCGGAAGATGGAGGCCGCCTGCAAGGAACAGATAAATATGGCCATCTCGACAGTGGATGAGGTTCGGAGGGCGGATCTTGAGCGGGTAGAGGAGCTGTCGGGGAAGCTTGAAGCCGCAGAGCTCGCTCAGGTTAGGCTGAAGGAGGAGATGGAGGCGATGCGGAAATCCCTTCAGGCTGACTGCTCGAGATACCGTTTGGAGAGAGAAGCTGCTGTTGGAAGGTTGTCGGCTTTTGAGGCCCGGATGAGGGAGTTTGAGGAGAATGAGGGGATGATGGACGAAATGCTCCAGGACATGTACTTCCGAACCTGGAAGCAGGGCAACCTATCCTGGATGGATGATTTTCCTAGGGTCATGGCCAAGATCTATCTTCGGGCTCTGGAGGAGGCTAAGGCTGATGCGGATAGAGATGGTGGTGTGGCTTTCAGCATGGATGTGGTCACTGCCCAGTTTGCCAAGGAGGAGAAGATGGCGGTGAAGGAGGGTATGCGGTTGCTTGCTACTGAGGAGGCAGGTGTGCAAGTTGAGGATGACGATCAGGATAGTCAAGAAGCAGGTGCTGGTAAGTCTTCCTTTTTAGTCTCTCCATTAACTTTGGTTGCTTATCACTAATGAATCCTTTCTCTGACTGGACAGGTGGTCAACAGGACAAGGATAAAACTCCAATGCAGCCGGCCCCTTGATCAGACCTGGAAAATTCTTTTTGTAGACTTGACATGGCCGTATACGTTAGTCTTAAAACAGTAGAGTAACTTTTAAGTTGTAATTATTTTGCTACTTGTAATAAATAGCTCTATTCTTGATGTGTAATTCTTTAACTTAAGCTGATTTTGTCGTCTTCCGAATGTTTGTTGCTATTTTGACATGTCGTATGAGAAATATAGCATATTCTTGTAATTGAATTGTGTTTGATGTCAGGTTCTGGTTTTAAAACATAATTTCATGACTTGCAATATTAGCGTGTGGTGTGAACAAATTATAGTCATGTATTTGTACACAAAAGAAGAAAATACCGCCCTTCATGTTTTAATCGTAGATAGCAGTTTTGAATATCTTGTATGACCGAGCATGGAATGCAATCGAGTGCCCTGCCATCCAATCGTGAGTCCCTACATCCATTGGCTAGTATCTCCTACTCTGCATCCTGTACTTTAGGGACCGTTATAGAGGACAGGAGAAAAGCTTTTTAAGTAAAATTGAAATATGTGAAAAAGTAAAACTTCCAATCACGGAAGGCCTTCGATGTGCTTAAGTTCATGGCAAATGGGTTTTGTAGTCACTTTCCCTAGCTGTGGGTCTTGGAGACATTTGTCACCCATCTTACGCCTCCGCGGGGAGTTAATTCTTTTTTACCACAGCCGCACTTAAGATACATCGGAGCCGAGATCGCGCACAGTAACTACCCGGGCCATTATGGCCCGTAATCATGGGTATTATTCGATTTACTGTGGCCGGCTAGCGTGGGTGCCGATCGTCAACTGTGAACTGCCCCTGGCTGGCCACACCTTATGTTGGGGCTTATAGTCGGTTCACGGTTGCCGGCGAGCCTAACGCCGTAATGAGCTGCCTCGGCTATAGTCGGCCTTCTCGGTGGCTTATAATCGGCTCATTACAGTTGGCTTTAAGGGCCGTCGCGAGCAATGAGTTAACCCGCAGCAGAGGGATGCTGGAGCAAAAGTGTCTCATTGGCGAGGGCATAGATTCGCATAGTACCTGTTAGGTTTTGCCCAGGTGAAGTTGCGCCGTGGAGTGCTTTGGGTGGAGATGCTATACGCATAGGATTTTGTTCAACAGAAAAGGATAAAGTTAACAAGTAGCCAAGATATAAAGGAACAAGTTAAAAAAGAGACAAAGTTTTTTAAAGTGGTTCGGCATGAAAAGGCCTACGTCCACTGATTCTCTTTGTTAATTCACTTCATATGGGCAGTACAAGTTAAGAAAAGTATCGACGGAGGTGCTGGATGTTCCATGCCCTCTGGAACACCTCTCCGTCCACCGTTGACAAAATATAAGCTCCATTGTGGAGATCTTTATGAATTACATATGGTCCATCCCAGATGGGGTCTAGTGCTCCGGGGCGAGGGAAGATTCGCTTGAGGACAAGATCCCCTTCTTGTAAGGTACGATGCTTGACTTTGGAGTTGTATTGCGCTGCCACTTTCTGCTTGTGGGCTGCTGTTTTAAGGACTGCATCATTTCTTCTCTCCTTAACTAGATCCAAAGACATGTGGAGGAGCTCTTCATTCTCTTCCGGATTTTTGTGGATCCTACGGTGGGAAGGCACAATGGTTTCAACTGGGAGCATAGCCTCCGATCCGTATGCCAAAGAGAAAGGAGTGTACCCCGTTGATGTTCTGAAAGATGTGCGGTAGGCCCACAGTGCCGTAGGGAGTTCATCCACCCAAGCACCCTTTGACTTTTCGAGCTTCTTTTTGATTAGAGTTTTCAGAATTTTGTTGACTGCTTCGACTTGTCCGTTTGCCTGGGGATATGCTACGGATGAGAAGCTTTTATGAATTCCGTGCTCTCGGCACCAGTTGGAAAATTCCTCGCTGTCAAACTGAAGTCCATTATCTGATATGATTTTGAGTGGGACTCCGTACCTGCACAGAACATTTTTGATCAAGAAGTTAATAACTTTTGCTGAAGATACTTTATTCAGAGGTTCTGCTTCCACCCATTTGGTAAAATAATCAACCGCCACTATAGCATATTTGGCCCTGCCTCGGCCCATCGGTAGCTCGCCGATTAAGTCAATTCCCCATATTGCAAAGGGCCAAGGGCTGGTCATTTGAGTAATCTCAGTTGTTGGTAGCCGTGGAATCTTAGCAAATTTTTGGCATCGGTCACACTTCTTGACGAAATCTAAGGCGTCCTTGCTTAAGGTGGGCCAGAAATATCCGTAACGGAGTATCTTTTTTGCTAATGTTTGCCCTCCGGTGTGATCTCCGCAGCTCCCCTGATGGATGTTGGATAAGATTTCCTTGGCTTCTCTCCCAGCGACACACCTTAATAACGGGTTAGAGAATCCGCGTCGATAGAGGATGTATTCTTGTATTGTGTAGCGGGACGCTTTCCTCAAGATTTTCTTGACTTCGTTGCGCCCGTTGGGTAGTGTGCCATTTTGTAGGTAGTCTCGGATGGGAGTCATCCAAGTTGCTTCTTCGGCTGCAGCTATCAGATTCACTTGCTCAAAACTTGGGACCGTTTGCTTTGAGATAGTTACTGCCCCGAAGATGGCGATGTCTCTCATACTCACTTGCTTTGCCAATTCGTCGGCCTCTTGGTTCTCTTCCCAAGGGATGTGTTTGACTAAGTAGTGGTCCAATCGGCTGAGAAGCAACTTGGTCTTCTTTAGATATGCTATGAGTCGTTCCTCTCAAGCTTGGAATTCTCCTAGTATTTGATTAACAATAAGTTGAGAATCGCTATGAAGACACAAAGAATTGGCTCCGATTTCTATGGCAATTTCTAGTCCGGCTATCACTGCTTCATATTCTGCGTCGTTATTGGTGGCGGCGAACTCCAATCTTATAGCATAGTGTAGTTTGTTTCCCCTGGGAGTGGTTATTACCACACCTGCCCCCGAGCCTTGTTCGTTTGATGCACCATCCACAAAGAGATTCCACTTGATATCTTCTGCTATTTCCAATTTCTCTTTACCTTCGTTGGTAGTGAATTCTGCAATGAAATCAGCCATGGCTTGTCCCTTGATGGCGGTGCGAGGGTGATAGGTGATATCATACTGACTTAGTTCAATGCACCATTTAAGTAGTCGCCCAGAAGTGTCGGGACGATGGAGTACCTGCCTCAGTGGTTGATCAGTCAGAACTTTGATGGAATGGGACTGGAAGTAGTGACGTAGTTTTCGTGATGTGATTAGTAAACAGTATGCTAGCTTCTCAAGTTTAGGATATCTGACTTTTGCTCCAGTAAACCTTTTGCTGACGAAGTAAACTGGCCGCTGCGTGCGGTTGTCTTCCCTTACCAAGGCAGCGCTTAGGGCGTGAGATGACACAACAAGGTATAGGTATAATTCTTCGCCTTCACTTGGAGTCGAGAGTACCGGTGGTTTCTGGAGGTGTTTGATTAGGTTAAGGAAAGCGGTTAAGTATTCGTCAGTCCATTCGAACTTTCCTTTGTCTTTCTTTAGAGCTTCGAAGAAGGGGACGCACTTGTCCGTTGCCTTGGAGATGAATCGGCTTAGGGCGGCCACTTTTCCATTTAGGCTTTGCATTTCCTTTCGGGTGGAAGGTATCTTGATATCCCTTAGCGCTCGGACTTGTTCAGGGTTTGCTTCTATTCCTCTGGCATGAACGATGAATCCTAAGAACTTTCCTGATGACACTCCGAAGGAGCATTTTAGTGGATTCAACTTCATTCCATATTGCTGAATACTTGAAACATCTTGCCTAGGTGGCTTACGTGATCTTTGGCTTTCCTTGACTTTACCAGCATGTCATCCACATATACTTCCATAGTTTGTCCTATTAGCCCTGCAAACATCTTGTTGACGAGGCGTTGGTAGGTGGCTCCTGCATTTTTAAGTCCGAAAGGCATTACCTTATAGTAGTATAAACCTCGGTCGGTGATGAAACTAGTGTGGTCTTGGTCGGGAGCATGCATAGGAATTTGGTTATATCTTGAGTATGCATCCATAAAAGATAGGAGTTCGTGCCCGGCTGTGTTGTCTACAAGTTGGTCGATTTTGGGAAGTGGGAAGCAATCCTTTGGGCAGGCGTCGTTTAGGTTGGAAAAGTCAATGCAGGTTCGCCACTTCCCATTAGCCTTTTTTACCAGCACCGGGTTGGCGATCCATTCCGGGTAGATAGCTTCTCGTATGAAGTCATTGGCGAGTAGATTCTTTACTTCTTCATCGAGGGCTGCTGATCGCTCTGCCCCCATACTTCTCTTTTTTCGTTTTACAGGTGCCTTGGTGGGATCAATGTTTAATATGTGGCAGGCTATGTCGGGGGAGATTCCAGTCATGTCAGCGTGTGACCAAGCGAATACATCCAAGTTGTGGCGGAGAAAATCGATGAGTTGTTCCTTCAATTCGGCTTTTAGTTGGGACCCAATTTTCAATAGTCTACTCGAGTCGTGCTTGTCTACAGATATAAACTCCATAGCCTCTGCTGGCTCGGCGGTGGCCTCCTCCTCTTTGTCCCTAGGATCTAATTCATTGAAAGGGTCGCTGGTATATCGAAGAGGAGGGGCTTTCTTTAATTGCTATGCTTCTAGATTTTTTGTGCAGAGGGCAATCTCTACACCCTTCCCTTTACCCTTCATGTGGTTGTTGCGAAGTTCAATCACATAGCAGTCTCGAGCAACGTCCTGATATCCTTCCACTTCCCCTACTCCATTGTCTGTTGGAAACTTCATCTTTAGGCACCATGGGGCTAAGACAATTTGGAAGTCAGACAAGGATGGCCTTCCTAAGAAGGCGTTGTAGGCCGACTGGTTTTCTATTAGCACAAACGTCTGTTTCCGTACAGCGGAGCGGGGATGGCTTCCAATCTCAACAAAGAGGTCCAGTTGCCCGAGGGGCATTTTCGCATCTCCAGTGAAGCCGTGCAGCGGTTTATCGCAGGGAGATACATCCTTCATTGATAGCTTCATTTTGTCGAATGCGTGTTTGAACAGGATGTTTACTGAGCTTCCAGTGTCTACCAGGATTCGGTAAACTTCGGCGGGACCAAGTCGGGCAGAGATGACCATGGGATCCATGTAAGGGTACTGCCTTCCTTCTAGGTCACGCTTACCGAATGTGATGTCATCACTTTCTTTCCGCTTCGGGTGGCGTTCTTCTATAACCGAATTGACATAGTCTTTATTGTCTCTAAGCGACTTTCCGTACCTTTCCATCTCTTTCCAGCTTCTGTCTGCGATGTGTGGCCCTCCTGAGATGGTATGGACCACTATCTTTTCTTGACTAGAGCTGCTAGCGTTGCGGTTTCCTCTGTCGGCCCCCGGCGAGGGTAGCCTTGGGTTTTCGTTGGCAGGAGCTGGAGTCCTGTCCTGACTTTTTACATAACGTTCCAGTTTCTTCCTTCTGATGTGTTCCTCAATCAGATCTCGGAGATGATGGCATTCGTTGGTATCATGCCCGTGAGATTCGTGGAAGCGGCAGAACTTTCCAGACTTCTGTGCGTTATCGGATTCCTTCTTGTATGGTGGGCGTTTGTATCTAACTTCGCCTTGGGTGGCAAGAAAGATATTTTCGACGGTCTCGTTCAAAGGAGTGTAAGTGTCGAATCTCGGTCCTGGCCGATATAGGCGCTTTTCTCCCTTCTTGCCCCCAGCATTGTCTCTGGAATCATTTCTTCGAACGTCCCTTGCCACAGCAGGGGCGTTGCTATGGGTTGTCTTATTTTGCTGTCCTGACTGCCCCTCAATGGCAGCATCTTCAAGCCTCATGTATTTCCCGGCTTCATGGAAGAAATCGGGTAAAGTAGCTGGCTTTTCTTTTGTCAACCTTCTAGCAAATTTAGTGTCCGGATGCACACCACTACAGAGGGCCATTAGGATAAGCTTCTCATCGGCATCTTGGACTGCGGCTGCTGCGGCGTTGAATCTGGTTAGGTATTGTTACAGCTTCTCTCCAGGTTTCTGTTTGACACTGGATAGGGAATAAGCGTCCTTAGGTTGCTCCACATGAATGCGGAACTGATTGATAAATTTTTCTTTCAACATCTCCCACGAGCTGATGGATCCCTGGGGTAGATGACAGAACCAGGAGGTAGCGAGATCTGCTAAGAAGAGCGGAAAGCATTTGCACAGTACTCCCTCTGTCGCCCCACTCATGAGCATATGCTGCGTGTACCTCTGTAAGTGTACAACGGGAACAGAGGTTCCTTTGTAGGGTTCCATTATTGGCATCTTCCATTCTCGGGGGGTGATAGCAATTTCGATATTGCGGGCGAAAGGGCTGGTTACCCTAGCGCCTATCCCTCGATCTCTTTGCTCCCGTTGGACACATTCTCTGAATAAGCGTGCCATCCTTTCATCAGAACTTGGAGCAGATAGAAATGAGTTTGGTTCTGTTCTGTGGGATTGATTCCGTCCAGATGACTTGTAGGGATGGTATCGTCTATCATTCCTCATATTTTCCAGTGGCTGCCTTTGATCTTCTGGAAGCATGCTTGGGTCAGCTACAGTTGGCCCTTGCCTTGATCTCCCCTGTTGGGTTCTGATCTAAGCACTTCCTCGGGTCCAACTTCGGGCTGGACTCTAGCTCGGCCCCGTTCACTGGCGTTTCTGTGGTTAGGCAGCATGACAGGCTCAGCTACAGTTGACCTTCGCCCGGTACCTTCCCCGTTGGGTTTGGTACCAAACGTTTCCTCAGGCCTAACTTCGGGCTGTGCTCGGTCTCGGCTCCTACCACGGCTACTTCTGCCGTTAGCTCCTTCGAAGAAGGAAGATCTTTGTTGTCTCTGAGATCCTCCAGACTGGGACTCGCCCCATGATTCAGTGTTGCGGTTGGATTCTTCAGCGTCCCTTAAGTGTGACATGAGATGGTCCACCAAGGCTTCCTGCTGGGACGTGAAGCGGTTAGTTACTTCAACCACAACTCTGTCCAGATCTGCTCTAGTAATTGCTGCAGGCTGTTCTGTGGCAGGAGTAGTTGGGTTAGCCTGTTCTTCATTTGTTACTATTGCTGGAGGAGGACGATTTACTTGATTCGTGACAATTGGATCTGGAAGACTGCTGGATGCGATGTTTTTTCCTTTATTAACATCTTTTCTCTGTTTGGGAGGCATGTTTTCCAAGTGGCGGACGATGCTGTTAGGAAAACTTGTTAAGCGGATGAAGCTGAAGCTTCGAGCTTCTAGCTCTCAGTGAAAGCACCAAAAATGTTTGCACAAAGAATGGACAAACACCTCAAAGTCGTATCATTTAGTAGATCTTATGTTATTCTTAGTGATTTGAGCGATTTATGCAAATATATGAAAAACAGGGGCTAAACTGTAAAAAGACACGCAGATTTATAGTGGTTCAGCCAGAATGTGCCTACGTCCACCTTATATGTTATTTCTCTTCTTTTATTCTGATTACAAGTACAAAGCTTTGATACAAGTAAAAGAAAGTTGTTTGAAAGTTCCTTCCGTGCTTAAGCTCTCAAACTCGTCCCCATTGTTGTACCCCTGCCCCTCTATTTATAGAGTGAGGCTAGGGGTAGGGGTCATGGATGTATATAACAGCTGGTGGGCCTGGACTGATGCGACCTGGCTTGGTATTGTTGGCCCGAAAGGAGTATGGTCCGGTAGATGCTGGGAGGAGCTTGGTCCGGTAGATGGTGGGAAGAGCTTGGTCCGGTAGATGGTGGGAAGAGCTTGGTCCGGTAGATGGTGGGAAGAGCTTGGTCCGGTGGTGCTGGGAGGAGCTTGGTCCAGTGGTGCTGGGAGGAGCTTGGTCCGGTGGTGCTGGGAGGAGCTTGGTCCGGTGGTGGCTTTGGTCCGGTGGTAGGGACGAAGGTTGGTTCGGCAGTCGCATGAGACCGCCGAAAGGGCTCTGGAGAACGAGAATGCCGAATGGGCTCTGGAGGACGAGAATGCCGGATGAGTGACTGCCGAATCGGCTCTGGGGAACGAGAATGCCGGATGAGTTTAGGCGAGCCTGGATGGATGAATCAAGCTTCTTGGTCTCGAGGTCTTCTGGGTGAGAACACGCCCAACAGCTACTGTTACCAGTCTGTCGGGGGGAGGACTAGGATACACACAAACACTTGCACTCCAATATACACTCGTTATTAATTCTTCGTGCGACAACTTTTAAAATGCTCCTATTTGATTTCTTTATAGGTGCAATGTCACAGTCCCACACCTTCGACCGTCTTCGAGGTTCATCTACTTATTATCACTTGAGCCGAGTTTCCAAATTCGAGAGACGTAGAGAAAAAGACGACGGGAGAGACAAAGATTATTATTCTCAAGAGTCTTCTTCCTCATCCAAACGGAAGTCTCAATCACACGCTCCTCGCCATGATGATCGCTCAAACCTTCCTGCTCATAGAGGAGATAAGTCTTCACACCAGGGTTCTCATGCTGCTGAGCCTGATGACCAACATTCTGGGTCGTCAAGTTCCAGGCAATCACACGAGTGTCGTTCCGGTAAGCACCAGCTCGTTACCACTAATCTGCTTCCATCGGTTCCCGCTCATGATCCTACTACAACGGAAAAGTTGGCTGAGCTCAAAGCTACGTTTCCAAAAGTCTCATTTGATGGACTTAAGTTCCTCCCGTCCATACATGTCATTCCCAGAAGTGCCAGGGAAAACTCACTAGCATGCATGAACAACGTATTCGTTCAGCATGAATCATTTATTCACTTGGTTGAGAAAGTCTCCGAAGTCTCCGTCGAGCGACAACATGAAATCGACCGCCTCAAGTTGGAGGTTATTCATGACAAGGACATCATCAAGCATCAGGACGCTGAGCTGCTTGAGTAATAAACCCAACTTATCGAAGCAAAGAAGAACACAAAAGAAATGGCAGAGGCGGTAAATCGCCTGGAGACTTCGCACAAAAAAGAACTGGATGCGGCGCTTCATCGTAGTGGCACTCTGGCCTTAGAAAATGACTCCTTGCAAAAAGAGAAAGAGGTCTTAGTTCACCTAGTTGAAGAGCTTGAGAAATTATTAAATAAAGAGAGGGGGGGGGGGAAAGATTATGGTGCAGGAAGAATCATAGAGATACTGCGAGGAGATCGTTGAGGCAAGAAACTTAAGAACGAAGCTTGACGAACAATTTTCCCAAATCGAAGCTTCAAAAGAAGTGGCCCGCGAAGAGGGCAGAAAAGAAGTGCTCGAAGAAGCTGACTCCCGAGTAGAAGCTGCTACCGAGTTCGACAAAAATGAGATCAAGAGCTTATTCGACCCGCTTATCGTCGAATGTAACGTGAAAGTTCTTCTTCGCCGTGACTTGAACTTTCTAGGCGAAGGTTATCTTGAATCACTCACTGAAGCCTGGGAACTCATTACCATAAGCAATAAGGAAGAACTGGGAGAAGCAGAGCTTAATGAAGAGGCACCCGTGTAAGAGGTGCTTCAAGGAAATGAGCCGCCTGATCTGGCCGCTGCGAAACTTCAATTCTTTAAAGCTCCTGCACCGGCTAAAGAAGGAGAGGACGTCGGTGAATCTTCTGGGATCAATCTCAAGTGTCCTTCTCCTCCCCAAATAGCCGGAATTTCCTCTTCTCAAACTATGATCCGAATAGACCCAACCTTGGTCCACAGATGCTATCTCCCATTTTCGAAGGGAGCACTCTAATGATCACTGAGAGTCAACCGGATGTTGGTATCACATTGAACTTCTTCGAATTCAAAAAGTTGTTGTTTCGGTGCATAACGTCCATTACTGATACCCGTGCTTTAACAAATTTTTGGAGGTCATCTCGGTCTTGAAAAAATTCCTAGGAGCGATGTCGCCATAGAGCAGCAAGAGAAAACGGCCGAAGCTCCGGCTGTTGCAGATATACCAGGGTCCGATGCTCAAGCCATCGATGCACTTGATGAGGTAATCCCGAGGACCCATCTCTCACTAAGGAACTAGATAACGTAATGATCACGGGCGCTTTGGAGTATAATGCCAAGATCAGCATGAAGAAGCAAATTAAAGAGGAGGAGAAATCTAAGCGCGAAGTCAAAGGTGAGGCCGTTGAGGTGGTAGTCGAAGATCCTAATCTCGTACCTCTGCAAGTCATTCCACCCGACATGACAATTCCTGTTGAAATTCCTCCTTATTCCTTAAGCGTTTCAAAAGGGCGGAAAAGGGTTTCAGAAGAGACGCTCAACGGATTCTACTCCTGAAAAACCGAAGAAAGAGAAGAAGTCGAAGAAATAGTTACGACTTCACATCGTTGTACATGGTTTGAATAATTTGAATGTGTATTTCTTTTCTTAGTAAGTAGTGTATGGGTACAAATCCCGAACTTCTGGAATAACTTGTAGTGGATTTTTGAGACTAGTGAATAAAAGTTTTTGTTTTTGATTAGTCAACATGCAAATCATTACTTCAATAGTTGAATAATTACTTCCCATTCCATGTACTTATAATAATTTTTGCAAGTCTCATTAATAATTCACTATCTCCATCTCAAGGCCTCTCTGTAGTCGTTGCCTTAAGTTGTAAGGAGCGCTAAGCCGGAACTATAATGAGCTGTCATATCCCACCTTAAGCAATTTGAATTTCTTTCGTCAATTTGAGATTGGAATTCTTGGGAGAGAGAACAGTTGAAACCTGTCCATCCACCGGTTAAGTTTACTAGTTAGTCTGCGGCCTGGGGACTTAGAGTTATTTTGCGAGTGGTCGGTTCGTGCTCAACTTATGTTTTTGCTTCAGTCCATATCCTGGGGAATAAGAATTTTCCCATGAGTGATCGGCCATATCTGACCTGTTCATACTCTGTCCAGCGCTTCGTGGGCTTAGAATTTTTCTCGTGGGCAGTTGTGTTTCCGCCTGAATCATTTATACCCAAGTCCACACTTCGAGGACTTAGGATTTTTCTCATGGGCGGTCGTGTTTCCGCTTGAATCATTTATACCCAAGTGCACACTTCGAGGACTTAGGATTTTTCTCATGGGCGGTCGTGTTTCCGCTTGAATCGTTTATACCCTAGTCCACAATCTAAGGACTTGTGATTTTTCTCATGGGTAGTCCTGTTTCCGCCCGCGGCAGTCGTTTCTTCGTCGAATGGTTCATACTCTAGTCCGCCCTCTGGGGATTTAGAGTTTTTCTCATGGGCGGTCATGTTTCTGCCCGCAGTAGTCGTTTCTCTACCGAATGGTTTATACTCCAGTCCGCACTCCGGGGACTTGGAGTTTTTCTTATGGGTAGTTGTGTTTCCACCTGCTGCAGTCGTTTCTCTACTGAATGGTTTATACTCCAGTCCTCACTCCGGGGACTTATAGTTTTTCTCATAGGCAGTCGTGTTTCTGCCCGTGGCAGTCGTTTCTCCGCCGAATGGCTTATACTCCAGTCCTTACTCCGGGGACTTAGAGTTTTTATCGTCTCCGAATTGCCGGCGACCTTTGTTCTTTATTACGAGTACCACACTTTGGTTCATCTACGGGAGTGGTTAATCGACCAAATTTACGGAGCTCATCTTGTTCGATCCTGTTAGAGATTGGTATGATTGATCGATTTCAATCTCCATGAATCTGTTCACACATCCCACATATCGATATCAATCAGTTTCATTGTATACTTAACAAAAAATGCAATAACTGTCGTTTATGCAAATGAAGTTCAAGATTTTATTCACCACATGAAAAGGAACAAACTAACTCGTCTTATTACACATCCAAAAGGTCAAATACTAAAGCAAATGTCAAAAGTAACTAGTACTGAAATACAAAAGAAATGTTCTAGCTGAAATAGCGTCGTAAATGCTCGCTATTCCATGCTCTTGGAAGTGTGTCGCCATCAACAGTCGCTAGCTTGAAAGTTCCTTCTCCAAGCATCTGTTCAATGACATATGGTCCTTCCCATGTTGGATTCATGTGTGGTGGGACCAGAAAAACTCATTTCGGGACAAGATCGCCAACTTCAAAGGTTCTCGATCAAACTTCATGTTGTAATATAGGGCAACTCGATGTCGGTGTGCAGTTGCTCTCAAATCGGCCTCCTTGCGTTTCTCATTGATAAAGTCCAAAGATTCCAAGAGAGATCTTGGTTAGTTTTGGGGTATTAGTAAGTCACTCGATGAGAAGGGACTTTGAGTTCTACTGGAATAACTACTTCGGCTCCATAAGCAAGAGCGAATGGAGTATGGCAAGTTGCGGACTTGTGAGTGGTCCTGTAGGCCCAAAGTGTCGTAGGAAGTTCGTCCACCCACTTGCCTCTAGCCTTCTCTAAACACTTTTTCAGAATAAATTTGATAATCTTGTTTATAGCTTCAACCTGTCCATTCGCCTGAGGGTGAGAGACCGCCATAAACCTCTTTTCAATATGATATCTCCGACAAAATTCTTTACACTTCGCACTATCGAACTGAGTCCCGTTATTTGTCACGGTAGTTCGTGGAAGACCGAAACGACATATGATGTTTCGAACAACGAAGTTGATAACTTTCTTAGTTGTGATCATGGCTAATGGCTCCGCTTTGGCCTATTTGGTGAAGTAGTCAACCGCGAAAATCACGTATTTCGCGCTACCTTTGGAGATTGGTAAAGAGCCGATGATGTCGATACCCCACATAGCGAATGACCAATGGCTGACCATTAGCGTGACCTCTGTCGGCGGGACTCTTGGGACTATTGCATATATCTGGCACTTGCCGCATTGTCTCACATAATCAGCATCATCCCGGTTTACAATTGGCCAATAGTATCCGTAATGGAGTATCTTCTTTGCTAACGTTTGCCTCCCATTGGGATCGCCACATTCTCCCTCATAAACTTCTTTCAAAACATGCTTTATCTCATCATGAGCGATACACTGGAGTAAAGGAACGGAAAACCCCTTTCTATACATAGTTCCATCTTGCATGATATACCATGAAGCTTTACGAAGGACTTGTCACTTTGCGTTTCTCCTCTCAGGCAAGATTCCATGCCAAAAGTATTCTTTAAATGGAGTCATCCATGATTCCCTTTCGGGCTCCGCTTTTAGTGCTTGATCAACTTCCATCATATTTATGCTTGGGTATGTAATGTCTCGACCGGAACCAAGCCCATCTGTTGTGCGTCACCAGTACTAGCGAACTCCACCAATGAATCAGCTTCTCCGTTCCGCTCACGTGGGATATGTGAAATGTCATAGTATTCGATATCCGCCAATAGCTCCTGAACTAGGGTGAGATACCGGGCAAGTCATTGTCCCTTAGCCTGATAATCTCCTCTAACTTAATACACCACCAGTTGCGATTTGCAAAAGATTTCAAGAGACTTTACTCCGAGCTCTATAGCGAGTTTGAGCCCAGCGATCAATGCTTCATACTCGGCTTCATTGTTCATAGCAGGAAAATCAAGCTTCAAAGCATAGAAAATTGACCAGTTCTTAGGGGTTACAAGAACAATCCCAGCTCCGGAACAATGATCATTAGATGCTTCATCGGGTGTACAGCTTCCATCGCACAATAGGGATTACACCACTCTCTAGAAGCTCGTCATGTGCGGTATACTCTGCTATGAAGTATACCAATGCTTGTCCCTGGATTGCTCTTCGTGGAAGATATGTAACGTTGAATTGGCTGAGCTTGATGTTCTATTTAAGCAACCTTCCAGATGTCTCAGGTCACTGCAGGACCTATTGTAACGGCTGGTCGGTGTAGATGTTGATCGGATGTGCCTGGAAGTACGGGCGAAGTTTGCGCGACGCGATTAGCAAGTAGTACATCAATTTCTCTATCTTCGGGTAGTTTCTTTCTGCACCCATTAATCATTTACTGACGTATTACACTGGCCTCGAAATCTGGTTCTCCTCGTGAATCAAGGTGGCACTTATAGCATGCGACGATACAGCCAAGTAAATATACAACTCCTCGTGATCAACCGACTTTGACAAGATAAGGGATCTCTCCAAATGGTCCACCAAAGCTGGGAATGCGTCTTCACAATCTTGTGTCCACTCAAAATTCCTCTTTCCCTTCCTCATCAGGTCAAAGAAAGGAATGCATTTATTAGTTGCCTTGGAGATGAATAGACTCAAAGCAGCAACCTTCCCGTTCAAACTCTGCACTTGTTTAATGGCTCTAGGCGCTTGTATATCTCGAATGGCTTGAATCTTCTCTGGATTAACTTCAATTCCTCGAGCATTGAAAATAAAGCCCAAGAACTTCCCTGATGCAACACCGAATGAGTACTTCAAAGGGTTGATTTTCATGTTATAGAATCAAAGGATATCGAACATCTTCGCCAAGTCTCGAATGTGGTCATTTGATCTTTACGAGCATACCATCCATATAGACTTCCATCATCCTCCCAATCTGATTCTTAAACATACAATTAACCAAATGCTGATAGGTTGCTCCAGAATTCTTTAATCCGAGCGGTATCACCACATAACAGTATGACCCAACATCTTTCACAAAGCTAGTAAGTTCCTAATCTGGGACATGCATCGGGATTTGGTTATACCACGAGTACGCATCCATAAAGGACAACAATTTAGGCCCCGCAGTCGAATCAACTAGCTGATCAATTCTAGGAAGGGGAAACCTATCTTTAGGGCACACCTTGTTCAAGTCCGAATAGTCAATGCACGTACTCCACTTCTGATTCGCCTTCTTCACCAGCACAGGATTAGATATCCATTCGGGTAGAGGGCATCGTGAATAAACCCATTGACTTTAATTTTATCCACCTCCTCTTTAAGTGTGGCAGATCTCTCCAGATCCATGCCCCCGCCTTTTCTATTTCACTAGAACATACTTTGGATCAAAGTTTAATGCATGGCTTGCAATAGCAGGCAAAATCCCACACATGTCAGAATGACACCAAGCGAATACATCCAAATTCGCTCGGAGAAAATCAGTAAGTTCTCTCATCATCGGAGGGTTGAGCTGCGATCCAATCTTTATGACCCGTGATAGGTTATCATGGCCGACAGTTATATCAATCATCATCTCAGCTGGCGCTACCTTGGTCTCCTTAGGCTTGTCTTCATCATACCTCAGATCCATGTCTCTATAGAACCGACTGTGGTGCCCAAGCTAAGGTTTAGGCGCCATTTGTCAATCATCAATGACTTGGATGCAGACGGACTTGTCCACATGTAACATCCCGTATCTAGAGGCCAAAAGCTAAGCGCTACAGATGCTGTAGTCATCCATAGTATTAACTTCCGGTGATAAAATAAGCACTTGAATATGAACAAAATCACAAATTTTCAAAAACAACATTTTACTAATTACATTTCAAAACAAATTCATATCCAAGTTACATAATCCCATAATCGTTTCCCAGGTAAAGATTAATTATAATCATTATAAAATACACCAAGAGCGACATATGACGATGCCCCCTTGGTTGATTAGAATCAATATAGTCATATCTGACTTAATATACACAGCGGAATCAAAACCAAATAATACTATAACTCCTAATTAGCTATCCGTAGTGTAAGATCCCTTATCTAGAGGCCCAAAGCTAAGTGCTACAGATGTTGTAGTCATCTATAGTATAAACTTCTGGTGACTAGATATTGCTTTGATAATGGTATCTATAATATCAGAATCACTTGAATATGAAAAAAATCATAGATTTCAAAATAGAATTTTCCATTACATTTCAAAGCATATGTCCCATATTCATATTACACAATCCCAAAATGTTTCCCAGGCAAAGATTAAATATAATCATTACAAAATACGCCAAGAGCGACATATGAAGATGCCTTCTTGGTTGACCATAGTCATATCTAACTTAATACACAGCGAAAAAAAACACAAGACATGAACTGCAACTACTAAATAGCTATCTGTTAGCCTCCTGCTCGCCTTCGGTAGCTTTATTCGTCATCTTACTAAAAACTTGAAAAGCCTCAACCCTCAACCTACTCAAATCAATTTTGAGCACCCGAGAGTTTAAGGGGAAAAACCTAAACTTCGAGTCCGACATAAAGCCTGGTGTGAATAATACTATACATCCTGGTTATTAATGTTAAGCGAGACTATGCCGCATAGCGGAACGGGTTTCCCCTCACTAACATCCTTTTAAAACATATCTTTTGCAAATCTTTTCCTGCAACCAAAATTGGTTAAATACTATAAAGCATCATTATGTAAACATACATATTAGGTAATAAAAGAACTATCTGTTCAAACACTTTAGTTTTGTTTGGCTAACTATTAACCTTTGGCTGACTCAGGCCTACCAAACAACATAAGCAAAATTTATCAAACATCTATTAGACACTCCACTTCTGGATGGTCTGTTCTTAACTATCTGTTAGATACTTCTCTTCTGGATGGTCTGTCCCTAACTTAACATCTCCCAGGGTCACCTGATCCTAATGATTTTACGGGCTCACCAATAACCTATCAGTGTACAAACATATAATCCCTTATGCGTGTAATCATAATTTTAGTCTTACCTGTGACAATTCCATACACACTGGAATTTTGGACTAAATCAGCTAGGGCCAATAGCTAATGTATAGGGCGCGACCACATACCAGTCTCATCTGGTATTCTAATATCTGAGTCATTTTACTTAGTGATACCTTCGCATAATTTTCCTTGAAAACCTTTTTCATCTGAAATTGATTTAACCCTTTTAAACCAAACTTAAACAAGGAAAACATTTATACTCCATGCTTTACTCAAAATCACCTTACCATGTTATATTATACTTTACTCAAACTTTAGTTGATGAAAACATTTAAGCTTTGAAAGTACCTCTTTCGAATCTATTAAAAGCATCTCTTTTGAAACCAAATAAAACCCTTTATTTTGTCTAGGCCGAAAGGCCGAAACCTTCCTTTTGAAACCATACTCAAAACCCTTTCGAAACCCTTGAAAAACCTTTCTTTCGAAAGCTATAAAACCTTAGACACCATATCTTAAAACACTTCAAAAAATAGCCTTTAGAAACCCTTGGAAAACCTTTCGTTTCAACCCTTTCGAAACCATCCGAAAACATTACCTTTCTACCCCTTCGAAACCCTTAGGGAACCACCCCTTCGAAACCATTTTTAAAACCTTTCGAAAGCATTAAACCTTTAGAAACTCAAGCCTATCGAAAGCACTTGGGTTCAATTTAAAACATGTGGAAAACACCTTTCGAAACTATTTAAACCTTCTCTTTCAAAACCATTGGATTATAATTCAACAGAACAAAAGGGACAACAAAATCAAAGTAAGAAGAGATGATGTGGAAACCACCCTTTCAAAAGCATTGGAGAAGTGGCTAATTTTAAAAGCTAAGTATACCTTTCGAAACCATTGACCCCTTCGAAATCATTATTTAAAACAGAAGAGCGCAACCCTTTCGAAACCTTTTCTTTAAAGACATTTGACACAGTTGTAAGCCAACCGTGTCAAATGATATCCCTTCGAAAGCAAAGCAGGCGTTATTTCAATTTAAAACAAAGGCATACTCCAACCCCTTCGGAACCCAACGTTTCGACTATGTACCTTCTGATATGCTGTGCACCAAGTAACTTGATACCATACGCATTGGTTTCGAAAGCATGGTGGTGAAACGTCCTAGTCGGAACCTCTGATGCCGAAAGAGGTGGAACCATACTAAAACATGTTATTTTTGCTTTTAACTTAAAAGAGAAGCAATTTTTAACTAACCTGCTTTTATTTGTAAAATTTCCATTGGTTGCTAAATAACTTTTTCAAAAGCGCTGCCAATATTTTTAGAAATAAACAATAATTTTGTTTTACAAAATACCCCTTCTCCTTAATTAAATATATAAAACATTTAAGTTCTATACTTTAAATAATTTTATATATTCATCAAAACACTTAGGAAAATTCTATAAAATTTCCAAAAAATCCTATTTAATATGTTTTCTAACATATATAAATTTCAGACCCAGAAAATTAATTATTTAGCCGTAAATAATTTATAACCCAATAAATCATTTTCTTCACTAGAAAATTAATACAAAATCCACATTAATTCAGAAAATTATGAAAATTGAAACCTACCTCTAAAATATTATTTTTGATCTACATTTAAATTCGCAAGCCAATTGAATGGCATTTAGTAGGGTTTTCATATCAAAACATATCATAAAAACCAATATGCACATTCATAAACCATCAACAAGAATATATAAACTTTTAATCAACCAAAACATGGCATTCTCATGCAAAAACATTTCGGATTATCGTTAAAACCGAAAACATAAGAAAAATGAGATGTAGTTGTTTGTGCCAAAAATGGTCACAAACCCCAAGTGTTGTGAAAGCACCAGTGTATGAATACAGATCAGCAATATTCAAACACAAATATCAGATCTAAGCAAGCAACAAACAACAATCCAGAAATAATGAACAGTGACACACAATTTATAGTGGTTCGGCTATCTCCGGCCTACGTCCACTTCAAGGTTTTTATGATTTTATTGCTCGATGCTTAAAGATTACAATTTCGTGTGTTGTATTACAACTGATTTTCTGAGCTAAGTCTGAATCTAAGGCAGCAATGGTGATCTGGAGTAGATCTGGCAGAGTCTGGGCGCTCTTTAGCTCTCAAAATTGTCCGACCTCTTTTCTGAATGACCAGGGGCTCTATTTATAGGTGTAGGAGGATGATATTTCGCCTAAACTGAAGGGAGACCAGTTTTGGCACGTGAGGGGGCCCACATGCACGCTTTCTGGAAATCCAGGCCCACTTTGGGATCGATTCGAAGCTATGTTCGAATCGATCAAGAAATTGTCCAATCGAGCTGAAATTTTGTGTGAACATTCTTCATCATGTACTCAAGCTACTGTGAAAATTTCGTAGCATTTGGACTTGTAGATCTCGAGTTATGATTGATTCAAGGTCGCTTGTCTGGTTGCAGTGCTCTGCTCGAATCGATTACGTTCGAATCGATTGCTTCGAATCGATCCAAGCATGCGCTTCTGTGATGACGTGGAGCGCCTCCTTCATATCGATCCGACTTCTATGCCGAGTTGACTGGGTCGACTCCATGATTCTAGCCGCTTTAACTTGGTGGGTTCGAGGTAATGGATTCGAAGGCATGCTCCTTCGCTCATGGACTCGAACGTGTGCTTGTTCGAATCAATTGTGTTGCACTGTAGCCCATCGATTCGAAGCCATCATAGCAGGATGGGTTCGAAGCTAAGTCACTGGACGGATGCGAAGTAAGACACCTTATTGAATACGAATACTGGTGGATTCGAACTACTTTCTTTGGCTGATAGACACAAAGCGTTGCGTGTCGATGGATACGAAGCATGGTGTCTTGATGGGTTCGAAATCACTCATGGGATGGAGTCGAATTGAATCTAGTTCATGGATTCGAAGATCTTCCCTTTGATGAATTCGAACTAAAGCTCGGTGCTGATGGATTCGAACCAAGGCCTCGTGGATGGATTCGAACCAATGTGTGGTCGATGGATTCGGAGCATGGCTTTCTTCTGATCGATTCGAGCCTATGCTATTCTCGAGGGAATCGAACCCAAGGCTGGGCTTATGGATTCGAACCTAGGGCTATTTCCTCCAACTTGCATCGATGATATCTTGAGCGTACGAACTCGGATTGACTCAAGATTTGGAATGTTGTTTTATCTGGCCTTGCTTGACATGTCTTATCAATTGTAGCCCGATCTGGACTCGGAAAAAATTCATCGATATCCATGGTGAACCTGCGATGCACAATCGATGTTCATGACTAATAATCATTGATTTTTAGTTAATCTTTGGGTATATCGGCTTTGCCAAAAGTTAGGATAACAGTAGTAACTATTCATCTTAGCTTTGTGATTAAAGATATGAGATTTGAATTAAACTTGATGTTGATTAAGCTTCCCTTTTTACTTTCTTCTTCTTACCCTTGAAAATGGTGGCCGGACTCTCTTTACTTTTAATTTTTGTAAATGAATGCAAGTGAGAACTCATGGCTAAGGGTTTTGGGTATTAGAGAGCCCTTCTTCCTATTGTACCCCTTACTTATTTCCTAACATATCTATCTCGTTTTGATTTACATATTAACAAGGCACGACTACCCTTAATTATATTCAAATCTCAATTCATTAATCATCTTACATTATTTTATTTACTAATTAAATATCTTCAATAATGTTACTAAAAATATGGGGTGTTACAATCTCCCCTCCTTAAATAATTTCATCCTCGAAATTAAGATAAGGTTCACAACAAAACAATCAAAGGTAAAACATACCATCAAACAAATCAGGATAAGAGTCTCTAATCCTGCTCTCAGTTTCCCATGTACAGTTTCCAGCACCATCACTTCACTGGACTTTCACTAATCTGACTGTCTTGTTTCTCAACTTCTTCTCATCTCTCGCGACTACCCGGATAGGCTTCCTAACTATAGTCATGTCTAGTTCCACTACTAAATCTTCTAACACAGTCAATGCTATAGTAGTGTCTGGATCCCTAACATACTTCCTTAGATGAGAAACATGGAAAACATCATGGACTTCTGCCAAAACACTCGGTAACTCTACTCTATATGCGAGTTTCTAGATCCTTTCTAAAATAGGAAACGGTCCTACGAATCTCGGTGCTAACTTTCCTGTCTTTCCGAACCTGATAACACCTTTCATCGGCGATACTTTGACAAAAACATGATCTCCGATGGAGAACTCTAAATCTTTCCATCTTCTATCTGCATCGCTTTTCTGCTTAGACCGAGCTTCCTTCATTCCCGTCCTTATTAGCTCAATATTTTATGCTTCTTCTCTTACCAAATCAGGGCCAAGGACTAATCTATCTCTGGTCACTAACCAACATGCAGGGGATTTGCATGGTCTTCCATACAAAAATTTAAACAGTGCCATCCCTATACTAGTCTGTAAATCTTGTTATATGAAAACTCGACTAGGTGTAGGTGGTCTTCCCATGATCCCCCAAAGTCTAATACACTAGCTTGTAACAAGTCCTCCAAGATCTTGTTAACCATTTCTGTTTGCCCATCTGTCTGGGATGGTAGGCGGTACTCATCTTGAGCTTGGTTCCTAAACTTTCCTGTAGACTCTTCCAAAATTCGCTAGTAAATAAAGAATCTCTATCGCTAACAATATTACTAGGAATTCCGTGAAGTCTAACTACATTCTTCATAAATAACTTAGCCAATACAGGTGCCGTCCTATTTGACTTAACTGAAATGAAATGGGCACTCTTAGTCAATTTGTCCACTATGACCCATATACTTTCATTCCCTCTATTAGATCTTGGTAACCCATCTATGAAATCCATAGAAATAGAATCCCACTTCCATACTGGAATATCCAATGGCTGAAGCAATCCACTTGGCTTCTAATGCTCGGCTCTTACCTGCTGTTAGTTCAAACACTGTTTCACCCATAAGCCAACTTCCCTCTACATGTTTTCCCATAAGAAACTTCTTTTTATATCTTGATACATCTTCATTTCTCCTTGATGAATAGTGAACTTCGAACGATGGCATTCCTCCAAAACTTCTTTTATAATATCTCCAACATCTGTAACACATAATCTACCCTTCTTTCTCAATCATCCACTATGGTCAAGACTGAAATCTTTCAAGTCGTCGCTCTCCGTCCCATCCTTTAATTACCTAATCCTTTCAGCTAACCCTGGATCCTTTTCCTGTATAGAAGCAATATTCTCAATCAATACCGTTCGGACTTCTAAAAAAGACAATACAGCAGCTCCTCCACTAGACCTAGCCTCGGATCTCCACTGCACTCTACATGCTATCAATGCTTCCAAGTCTTTCCATTCCGCTATCATAGCTAACACTGCATTCTGATGCTTCCTACTAAGCGCATCTGCAACCTTGTTGCCTTTCCTCGGTGTGTACTCTATTCTAAAATCATAAGCGGCTAAAAATTCTAACTACCTCTACTGTCTCATGTTCAGCTCCTTCTGAGAGAACAAGTACTTCAACAACTTATGATCTATATAAAGCTCGAACCTCTCTCCCAAAAGGTAATGCCTTCACACCTTTAATGCAAATTTCACTATAGCTAACTCCAAGTCATGCGTTGGATATCTAACCTCATGCGGTCTAAGCTGTCTAGAAGTGTAGGCAATCACATTACCCCTCTGCATTAGCACAACTCCTAATCATGTTCCACGCACATCAGTATAAACAACTAAATCATGATTCCCTTCTGGATTAACCAATACAGGTGCATGGGTCAATAAGTGTTTCAAGCTTTGGAACGCTTCCTCACACTTATCGGTCCACACAAACTTTACATCCTTTCAGGTTAGCTTGGTCATCGGCGATGCTATCCACGAAAAATCCTTTATAAATCTCTGATAAAACCCAGCCAATCCAAAGAAACTTCTTATCTCAGTTACCGTTTCTGGTTTCTTCCAATTATTAATGGCTTTGATCTTTTCTAGATCGACTGACAATCCTTTCTCCGAAACCACGTGGCCAACATACTTCAATTCCTTCTTCCAAAAATAACACTTCGAAAACTTTGCCTTTAGCTGATGCTGCCTTAGCTTCACAAGCACAACTCTATGATGAACTTCATTCTCCTTCTAATCCTTAGAGTATACCAGAATATCATCTATAAAAACCAACACAAACCTATCCAAATGCTCTCAGAAAATCCGGTTCATCAAATCCACAAAGAATGCCGGCACATTTTGAGTCTGAAAGGCATAACTAACCATTCGTATGACTCATACCTTGTTCTAAACACCGTCAAAGGTATACTATCTTCTGCTACTATAGGCTGATGAAAACATAGACCAAAATCCAACTGACAAAATATCTTGGCTCCACTCAACTTGTCAAATATATCGTTAATCCTTGGCAATGAATATCGATTCTTTATCGTCCTCTCATTCAACTTACAATAATCGATATATAGCCTTAACGACCCATCCGGCTTCTTAGCAAATACT
Source organism: Allium fistulosum (assembly GCA_030737815.1). Lineage (NCBI taxonomy): Eukaryota > Viridiplantae > Streptophyta > Magnoliopsida > Asparagales > Amaryllidaceae > Allium > Allium fistulosum. Next base: position 394,138,298 of record CM060901.1, read on the forward strand.
ACGACTGCTCCCCAAGGCGAACTACTTGGTCTGATAAAACCCTTACCTTCCAAATCCACCAACTGAACCTTCAGCTCCTTCATCTCCGTTGGCGTCATCCTACTTGGCGGCCTACTCACCGATTCTACTCCAGGCACCAAATCTATCTGAAACTCAATGGCTCATTGTAACAACCCGGTATTTCGAACCATTTGCATCCGCATATGTCAGACTTGAATTGCTCAAAACAATAGATTGTTAATTTTATATTTGGCAAAACTCAGCATATACAGTAAACAAATCAATCACAGAATCACAGACACAGAGTATTACAATAATAAGCAGCGGAATAGATAAATAATAGTTCATGAAGCTACTATAAAAAATCAGAGTCTGAAATAAAATACAACAGAATATCTCAAATACAATGTAGTCTCGAAAACAACAGATGACAAGTCTGAACAAGACAGCATGATAACTGAAAGCTGAATAGATATAGATGGATCTCCAGGTGAAGCTCCAACTCCAAAGGTGAGTCTCAAATGCTGTGACACTCAGTCTGACCCGAGCGTAAAGCAAAACACAAAACCCTCGAGTCAGGATTAACATTCTTATATTAATAAATTCAACTTAAGTGAAATGTCAACAGAAATACAAGTAACTTAAAGGATGTTTGGGATTTCCATCCTCTAAGGATCCGTGGAACTATCTACTATGTAGTAATATACGCTATTATAATATGTCTATAGTAAAGTAAAGTATTAAAATACCGTTAAGGCGTTACCCATATCCCCCTTAACACATTTTATATAATGTTGTAGTCTATACAGATACTGTAAACTCCACTCGCAAGTGGGCTATCAGGGAGCACTCCATAGGTACGACACAAAACAAACTCATAGAAGGCGCGATAGGGCATGTGACACGGCACACGAGGCAATGCCAGTGTAGATATACTGTTTGCGGATCTGGACTGGTGGTAACGCATAGTAGCTACTACTGCCCACCTCGTGACACACTCCCAAATCAAAGGGTGCACCCAATCAATCACAAAAGAAATAGAATGGTATCGAAGAAATGTGTCCGATCGGAGGAATGACCTCACTCGGACCGGCATGGCCCATGTTTTAGCCACATCAAGCTGACTCACAGGAGTCAGAGCTACGTAAATACTATATAGAATCGTCACCAAACCATCCTACTTCATTCTGGAATCTCCTCCATGTACACAGTTGTTAAAGTGGTTTTCGATATTGGCAGAGAGTATGACTATATCTGATCCCGGTCTCTTTAACAACCAAACGTTATTATAACACCATGGTCATTTCATTTGAAATAGTTCAAAATTCACATCAAAATATCATATTCGTTTCAAAACATATCAATTCAATATTATTATTCACTTTAAATAATATTCATTTCCATAATCGTAACACTTTCAAATTTATAACACTTTCGAAATCATCACACTTTGAAATCCTAACTGTTTTAAAAATCATAACACTTTTAAAATCATAACATTTTGGATGTCGAAAATAGTATATATACTAAAATGGTTACAAATTAAAATAGTTTATATATATATTAAAATACTTTATATAATAAAAATAGTTTTCTCCAATTTCACATATCAATCTAAATCATCTTAAATTCCAAAATTCAATTTAAATCAATTCTAGTTTAACCATTTTAAATTTAAAGGTCAAGATTCAATTCAAATTCTCAATTAACCCATTTCAATTTAAATCAGTTTCAAATCCGGGTTTGCACTGTCTCTTCAATTCCAATAAGATTCACGTTTAAATATTCAAACATTCACAATATAATTTTCATTTTTATTTCAACATTTAACTTTACCTTTATTCAAATTAGAAAGTATTCACTTAATTAAATAAAAGGGGGAATTAATTTAAAGGACAAAAATTTGTATATTTTTAGCCTCTAGGACCCGACTTCAATATTTTATCCACAAGGACAAACATTCTCCTAAAAATTATTCATAAGGACAAACATTCTTTCAAAATTATTCATAAGGACAAACATTTTTCCAAAACTGCTACCAAACTAAAAACTGATACCTAAAAACTGCTACCGATAACTACGAACTGATACCTAAAAACTTAAAAACTGATACCTAAATAAAGTTGTCCTTCAGGCTAAATTATTGAAGGTCTGTCCTTGAGGCTAAAATAATGAGAAATTTTGTCCTTGACAATAATTTCCTGTAAATAAAATCCCAATTTTAAAATATTCGATCTCAATTTATTTAAAATTTGAGAATATTCATCTAATCACCTTTTTATCCCATCAAGTTATAAATCATATTTTCAATATCTAAAAATCAATAAGCTCAAATAAATTCTTATTTAAATTTGCTTATTAACCAATTTAAATTCCAAGTCAGCATTTATTTATCTTCCTAACCTTTATTAATAAAGTTGAAAAATCCATTTTTAAAATATTAATTTAAATTTAAATAAATATTTAAACACATTATCAACCCATTAAGTTAAAATTTTTATTAAATTAAATCTTATTATTAAATTTATTTTATATTAAAACTTATTTTATATATTTAAAAATAGTAAAAATTATAAGTAAAATCTTAAAATTTTATAATTTCAAAACTAACTTATAAATTTTAAATTTCCAAATTTAAAATTTTAAAAATCAAAAAATTTAAACCTTTATAAAAATAACATTATATATATAATATTTTAAAATTAATATTTAGTTAAAACCATATATTTCCTTTCAAAACCTTGGAAATCATTTTCAAAATATATATAGACCAACGGTGTCTGTATATAATATTCTATCCTATGGTCAAGTGATATGGATATTTATCATTTTAATTCGCAATTTAAATATCTACGGGTATATATCATTTCAGCCCGCAATCCCAAATTCAATTCAATGAAAATCGCTATTCCACAAGATCGTTCGGGTATGTACCATTTCAACCCATAGGGAATTCTAAACTAACAGAGAACTTGCTAAGTGAGATCAAATATGATAATAATATAACATATCAAAAACAGGCATATATCATCAGTGATAAATTAAATAAAATATATACAGCAGGATATGGTGTCATATATCACAAGTGAACAGTTACAAATAATGGCATGTCATATATGGCAATTATAAAATTAACAGTTATATTTAGTAGCATATTTCAATTGTCGTTTCAAGTGAAACCAAATTTAATAAATATATGAATGTTAATCGTGAGTGATTTCTCACCTTTCGAGGCTAGAGAGATTCGACAATGAAATGAGTTACGAATCCAAGCACGAATTCCGAAGCAAAGCAAGATTGGCACGAATTTGATGAACAAAGATGATAAATAGGGGTCGATGAAACAAAACAAAATCATTTTGGTATAACTGGAACAATATATATATTATATTATTTTCAAAAATCAATATTCAATTTGAACCACATATAAAAAGGTAAATCTTCATGTTATATTTTCGAGAGTCAATATTTATTTATTAAAACACATGTATAAAATCAAAATACCTATATTTTATAATTTTTTTAATTCCATATATAATTTAAATTCAAAATATATATATTCTATTTAAACACATAGAATTATCTCTATACATATCATTAAAACATATAACCTATAACTTACATATACATATCATATATACAAACCTTTTAAACATATTATAAAACATATAACTTATATATACATATCATTAAAACAATACTTATACGTATATGGGAAGTACTGTAACCAAATATATATATATAAGACCAAAAATCAAAGATATAAACAAGTTTAATATATATATACACTATACTATTTCACAGCAAAACCAAGACATATATTTATACTAGCAAATGTATATATGAGCCAACACATATTATATATATTCTATTTACAATAGACAGCCTATATATAACTAGATATAAATATATATCTTATAAACAGAACATATGTAAACCAATACAACAACTTACACTAAGGTATATGTAGATCGTGTAATCTGTATACTTTTATATAAATAGAAATTAAAATCAATATACATATGAACTGAACAGGGAATACCAACTTGTAAATCTTGCACGTTATATTATACACTATTAAACGCATTGTACTACATAACATATTATACTTCAAAAACAATAATTATTATAAACCTAATATACATAAAACGCATACAGACATAACTTTATATATATATACTGTAACTTATATATATTTTTTTTGAAACCCACACATGTATACTTGTATATAGATTTATATATAAACATATATATACTTACATATATATTACACTTTGAAATCAACAATATATATATAACAAATATGAGATGATATATATAAACTTACTCATAAACACACCTGCGAATCAAAAGACAGGCCGAGTTAAGTTAAAGTCGATGGGAGGCTGAGCGAGCTACACGAGCAGCCATATACGAACCGAAATATTATTGTTATTATATATATATATAGAAGAATAAAAGGGCGGATGGCGACTAGCAATGGAGGAGGAGAAGAGAAAGAGGGGCAAGGCTGGAAGGGAAACTTGCGGAAATGGGAAGGATTGGTGGCCAGTTGAAGGGCGAGTCCTAGGTGATGCTCGGGATGTTTGCGTGGAGGGTGGTTTGGATGAAGGAGGCTGCTGGGGTTGGCAGGCCGAGGAAAAAGAGGGGGAGAAGGAGGTGGAAAAGGATGCGGGTTTGGATGGAGGAGAAGCAAATTACACGGCAAAATAAAAGGTGAAGGGAGAGGCTCCATTAACAATGTATGCAATAGGTGGCCAAAATAATATATGGCTCTGATATATGAAATAAAATTTCAAATGAAACAGTTCAATTGAAACGAATTGTCAGTGGAAAAAAATGAACCCGTTAATAAATATTGGAACCACTGGAAAAGCAAAGATCACACCTGTTGAATTCAAGAATATTAATGAAAAATGGAAAATTGATGCGTACGATGGAAATTACTGGCCAAAGGAAACCAAAAGACTCAATACGGTTACCGATACGGTCAACCATTTCACCGATTTCGCCACGTATCGGATACCGAAATACAAGAATGAATATAATATGAAGATTAGCACGATGAAACGATCAAAACGGTACACAGATATCAGTGATAAGACCATCCAATCAAAAGTCGATATCGGTACGGAATATGCTACTAAAACGCCGTAAATAAGATAAATGGTGCAATAGCAGTTCAAAATTGATGAAACGGAAGATGACGTCTCACTTAGAAGATGATTTACAAATTTATTATATAAAAATATTCAAGTTTGGAAAACATTTTGTTATCATCTAATATTAATTGATTTAAATTTAAATAAAATTTCACAATAAAATAAACTTGCATATTATTAGATGAAAATTTACCATATGTTATGTTTAAATTGACGTATTCCAAATATCAAAATTTTATTTCCTAATTCAATTATTTAAAATTTCACAAAATTCCAGTTAATTACGTTATAAAACCTTAAAATTTTACGGCTCGTTACACTTGCCCCCACCCAAAACCTTTCGTCCCCGAAAATGAACGAGGTAGGAGAATAGAAACAACCAGAAAGAAAAGATAGATTGAAATACCAAATACAACAATTAATTTAAACCATATAAACTACATTTAATTGGTTTATATTCAATTAGTTGATTTCAATTCATTTATTTAATCAATCAAATTTATTGTGTTCACATTTGATTGGTTTGATTTCCATATATTTTTATTCAATTGATTTGTTTCAAATTCGTTAACATTTATTACAAAAAATTTCACAACAACATTTGTTTTATTGTACTCGTTTATTAAATCTATTTGATCAACCATAGTTGATTCCATCTCAACATTCAACTTCAATTATTCAAAACCATACAAATTTTTTTTTGAATTAATATCCAACAGTTTGGTTTAGTCCATTTTTATCCACTAACAAATAGTCATTCAGTTTAAACTTGATTTCCTTTCATTTTATCAACATTTCTTTCAAACAAATTCATTTTTAAATCAACTCATTTATATTTATCCCTTCATCTTCAGCTAAGTTGATTCGACTTAAAACTCAAGTTCACTATACTTAAGTCCACATTTATCAGTTTAAATAGTCTTCTCTTTTATTTATTTAATTTATTTCACTTAACATATTTTTCAACCTATATTAAGTGTATACATTTTATAACCATATATTATTCAACAAATAAATTTTCCCTTTTATTATCCAATTTATTATCAGTAAATCCCCTTAACAAAATATCATTTTGATATCCTATTACTTATATCATAGTGTGTATTATCCGATTACATTCTAATTACATTTAAACTTTCCAGGTAAGTTATATTAATGTTTCTAAGTGTAATTAAACACTATACAAATTTTCTTTTATTTACAACATTTATATTAAGCTAGATTTTGGTTTAAACAATTTATTACTTAAGTTTTCTTCTTGTACAACCCTTAATTATACCCTAACATTTATCTTTTTGAATATTTTAGGCAAGTTACATATATTAGAATGTAATTTAGTGTTATACAAATAAGTTTGTTCAAATTCATTATTTCAGGTTGGTTTAATTCCATTTATCATTTCAGATATTCCAATTATTCAAACATTTCACTTTATTTCAATTATTGAAACCATTTCTTAATATAGAACTTAAGATTCAAATTTCCGGTTTCACCTCAAATTATTTTGAAATAATTATATACATATATATTTTATAAATCTACTCATATTCAAGGAATTCAAATCAAATTCTTTTTCCAAAACAAAAGTGTACCAAAGCTGTTACATGGTCTCTCCACTTTGAGACTCGAAAATGAATGTCGATGATGCTGCATTCATCACCGAAATTATTTTCCAATAACAATGGAGGAGAGTACTTATTAAAACTTTTAATATTCTTTGGAAACTATTTCTATTCGAAAATACTTTTTAAATAATATACACTAAAAATTTTAAAACAAATTTTCTAAAATAGCGGAAATTGAATTCTCAAATTCTTAATTTAAAATTATTTCAATTCCAAATCAATTTATAAACCATATTTTAAAATTTCATTTATTTATAGCTTACAAAACAATAAATGAAAATCAAATATTATCATTTTCTAACAACCAATCCATTTAACTATTAAATTTCATAAAATTATACTTTTATATATAATATAATCATACACAAAATTATTTCATTTACAAAATTTGAAAACAATATTGTGTCAATTTGCTATGTTCAAGTGTTTTGGAATTCCTATCGATAGCGTTGATCAGACGAATCGATCGAAACCCAAAATTCAAACTTAACAACTCAAACAACACACTATAGAATATATTTTTATACTAATTACAAATACACTCCATCACTCGATGATTCAAGAATGGATTCTAGAACAAGGATAGAGATCCAAATTTAGAGGAACCCTAATCAAATAGAATTCTAACAAGAAGATAAGCTCGATACGAAGATAAGATGATTAAATAACAAAAGAGAAAAGATGGTTGGACTTATATAAATCACGGGCGACCTTAACTGGGTCAACCATGACTTCAAGAGTAAGATCGATGCAGAATTCTGAGGCAAATCGACATTTGCTCACAAGAGAATTACCGTGGTCGTCTACTAGAGAAACATTCGGGCATAGCATGAGATAGCAGCATCTAAACCGAGGATACAGAAATCTCCGGTGAATCAATGCCATTTGTAATGAAGTTTCACCCCTTTACAAATCATTCTAAGATTGGCAGGACCGCCGATGGAATTTATCACCCAAAGAGGATGAAGTTGCCAATTGGGGTGGCAAGATAAGCTCAAATTCATTATAGACCGAAGTGGAGCTATGGGATGCTCTAGAATCAAGAAGAACACGGATAGGGAGAGACAAGAATGGATTTCAAAACAAAAGAGAAAGCTCCAAAATTCAAAGGAAACTCGAGTCAAAAAGGAAAGATTCAAGCTCGAACGAAGTTGATTCTGTAATTTAAATTTACTTTATATGCTAAGTTTTGCCTAAACCAGAGCTCTGATACCACTTGTAACGACCTGGTATTTCGAACCATTCGCATCCGCACATGTCAGACTTGAATTGCTCAAAACAATAGATTGTTAATTTTATATTTGGCAAAACTCAGCATATACAGTAAATAAATCAATCACAGAATCACAAACATAGAGTATTATAATAATAAGCAGCAGAATAGATAAATAGTAGTTCATGAAGCTATTATAAAACATCAGAGTCTGAAATAAAATACAATAGAATATCTCAAATACAATGTAGTCTCGAAAACAAACAGATGACAAGTTTGAACAAAACGACTGGATAACTGAAAGCTGAATAGATACAGATGGATCTCCAAGTGAAGCTCCAACTCCAAAGGTGAGTCTCAAATACTGTGACACTCAGTCTGTCCCGAGCGTAAAGCAAAACACAACACTCGAGTCAGGATTAACATTCTTATATTAATAAATTCAACTCAAGTGAAATGTCAACAGAAATACAAGTAACTTAAAGGATGTTTGGGATTTCCATCCTCTAAGGATCCGTGGAACTATCTACTATGTAGTAATATACACTATTATAATATGTCTATAGTAAAGTAAAGTATAAAAATAACGTTAAGGCGTTACCCATATCACCCTTAACACATTTTATATAATGCCGTAGTCTATACAGATACTGTAAACTCCACTCGCAAGTGGGCTATCAGGGAGCACTCCAAAGGTACGACACAAAACAAACTCGTAGAAGGCGCGATAGGGCATGTGACACGGCATATGAGGCAATGCCAGGGTAGATATACCGTTTGCGGATCCGGACTGGTGGTAACGCATACCAGCTACTACCGCCCACCTCGTGACACACTCCCAAATCAAAGGGTGCACCCAATCAATCACAAAAGCAATAGAATGGTATCGAAGAAATGTGTCCGGTTGGAGGAATGACCTCACTTGGCCCGGCATGGATCCTGTTTTAGCCACATCAAGCTGACTCACGGGAGTCAGGGCTACGTAAATACCATATAGAATTGTCACCAAGCCATCCTACTTCATTCTGGAATCTCCACCAGGTACACAGTTGTTAAAGTGGTTTTCGGTATTGGCAGAGAGTATGACAATATCTGATCCCGGTCTCTTTAACAACCAAACGTTATTATAACACCATGGTTATTTCATTTCAAATAGTTCAAACTTCATATCAAAATATCATATTCATTTCAAAACATATCAATTCAATATTATTATTCACTTTAAATAATATTCATTTCCAGAATCGTAACACTTTCAAATTTATAACACTTTCAAAATGATAACACTTTGAAATCCTAACAGTTTTAAAATCATAACATTTTGGATGTCGAAAATAGTATATATACTAAAATGGTTACAAATTAAAATAGTTTATATATATTAAAATACTTTATATAATAAAAATAGTTTTCTCCAATTTCACATATCAATCTAAATCATCTTAAATTCCAAAATTCAATTTAAATCAATTCTAGTTTAACCATTTCAAATTTAAAGGTCAAGATTCAATTCAAATTCTCAATTAACCCATTTCAATTTAAATCGGTTTCAAATCCGAGTTTGCACCGTCTCTTCAATTCCAATAAGATTCACATTTAAATATTCAAACATTCACAATTTAAATTTCATTTTTATTTCAACATTTAACTTTACCTTTATTCAAATTGGAAAGTATTCACTTAATTAAATAAAATCCCAATTTTAAAATATTCGATCTCAATTTATTTAAAATTTGAGAATATTCATCTAATCACCTTTTTATCCCATCAAGTTATAAATCATATTTTCAACGTCTAAAAATCAATAAGTTCAAATAAATTCTTATTTAAATTTGCTTATTAACCAATTTAAATTCCAAGTCAACATTTATTTATCTTCCCAACCTTTATTAATAAAGTTAAAAAATCCATTTTTAAAATATTAATTTAAATTTAAATAAAAATTTAAACACATTATCAACCCATTAAGTTAAAAAATTTATTAAATTAAATCTTATTATTAAATTTATTTTATATTAAAACTTATTTTATATATTTAAAAATAGTAAAAATTATAAGTAAAATCTTAAAATTTTATAGTTTCAAAACTAACTTATAAATTTTAAATTTCCAAATATAAAATTTTAAAAATCAAAAAATTTAAACCTTTATAAAAATAACATTATATATATAATATTTTAAAATCAATATTTATTCAAAACCAAATATTTTCTTTCAAAACTTTGGAAATCATTTTCAAAATATATATTGACCAACGGTGTCTGTATATAATTTTCTATCCTATGGTCAAGTGATACAGATATTTATCATTTCAATCCGCAATTTAAATATCTACGGGTATATATCATTTCAACCCGCAATTCCAAATTCAATTCAATGAAAATCGTTTTGGTTTATTATTTCAACCCATAACGATTTTCTCCTATTCTACAAGATCGTTCGTGTATGTATCATTTCAACCCATAGGGAATTCTAAACTAACAAGGAACTTGCAGAGTGAGAGCAAATATGATAATAATAATATAACATATCAAAAATAGGCATATATCATCAGTGATAAATTAAATAAAATATATACATTAGGATATGGTGTCATATATCACAGGTGAACAGTTACAGATAATGGCATGTCATATATGGCAATTATAAAATTAACAGTTAAATTTAGTAGCATATTTCAATTGTCGTTTCAAGTGAAACCAAATTTAATAAATATAAGAATGTTAATCGTGAGTGATTTCTCACCTTTCGAGGCTTGAGAGATTCAACAATGAAATGAGTTACGAATCCAAGCACGAATTCCGAAGCAAAGCAAGGTTGGCACGAATTGGACGAACAAAGCTGAAAAATAGGAGTCCATGAAACAAATCAAAATCGTTTTGGTATAACTGAAACAATATATATATTATATTAGTTTCAAAAATCAATATTCAATTTGAACCACATATAAAAAAGTAAATCTTCATGTTATATTTTTTAGAGTCAATATTTATTTATTAAAACACATGTATAATATCAAAATACCTATATTTTATATAAAAAATTAATTCCATATATAATTTAAATTCAAAATATATATATTCTATTTAAACACATAGAATTATCTCTATACATATCATTAAAACATATAACTTATAACTTACATATACATATCATATATACAAACCTTTTAAACATATTATAAAACATAAAACTTATATATACATATCATTAAAACAATACTTATACGTATATGGGAAGTACTGTAAACTAATATATATATATATAAGACCAAAAATCAAAGATGTAAACAAGTTTAATATAAATATATACACACACTATACTGCTTCACAGCAAAACCAAGACATATATTTATATTAGCAAATGTACATATAAGCCTACACATATTATATATATTCTATTGACAACAGACAGCCTATATATATAACTAAATATAAATATATATCTTATAACAGAACATATGTAAACCAATACAACAACTTACACTAAGGTATATGCAGATCGTGTAATCTGTATACTTTTATATAAACAGAAATTAAAATCAATATACATATGAACTCAACAGGGAATACCAACTTGTAAAGCTTGCACGTTATATTATACACTATTAAACACATTGTACTACATAACATATTATACTTCAATAACAATAATTATTATAAACCCAATATACATAAAACGCATACAGACATAACTTTATATATATACTGTAACATGTATATATATATATATATTTTGAAACCCATACATGTATACTTGTATATAGATTTATATATGAACACATATATACTTACATATATATTACACTTTGAAATCAATAATATATATATAACAAATATGAGAAGATATATATAAACTTACTCATATACACACCTGCGAATCAAAAGATAGGCCGAGTTAAGTTGAAGTCAATGGGAGGCTAAGCGAGCTACACGAGCAACCATATACGAACCAAAATATTATTGTTATTATATATATATATATATATATATTATAGAAGAAGAAGAGGGTGGATGGCGGCTAGCAGTGGAAGAGGAGAAGAAAAAGAGGGGCAAGGCTAGAAGGGAAACTTGCGGAAATGGGAAGGGTTGGTGGCAAGTTGAAGGACGAGGCCTAGGTGATGCTCGGGATGTTTGCGTGGAGGGTGGTTTGGATGAAAGAGGCTATTGGGGTTGGCAGGCCGAGGCAAAAGAGGGGGAGAAGGAGGTGGAGATGGATGCGGGTTTGGGTGGAGGAGAAGCAAATTACATGGAAAAATAAAAGGTGAAGGGAGAGGCTCCATTAACAATGTAAGCAACAAGTGGCCAAAATAATATATGGCTCTGATATATGAAATAAAATTTCAAATGAAATAGTTCAATTGAAACGAAGGGTCAGTGGAAAAAAATGAACCCATTAATAAATAATGGAACACTGGAAAAGCAAAGATCACACTTGTTGAATTCAAGAATATTAATGACAAATGGCAAACTGATGTGTACGGTGGAAATTACCGACCAAAGGAAACCAAAAGACTCAATACGGTTACCGATACGGTCAACCGTTTCACCGATTTCGTCGCGTATCGGACACCGAAATACAGGAATGAATATACTGCGAAGATCAGCACGACGAAACGATCAAAACGGTACACAAATATCAGTGATACGACCATCCAATCAAAAGTCGATATCGGTACCGAAAATGCTACTAAAATGCCGTAAATAAGATAAACGGTGCAATAGAAGTTCAAATTTGATGAAACGGAAGATGATGTCTCACTCAGAAGATGATTTACAAATTTATTATATAAAAATATTCAGGTTTGGAAAACATTTTATTATCATCTAATATTAACTGATTTAAATTTAAATAAAATTTCACAATAAAATAAACTTGCATATTATCAGATGAAAATTTACCATATGCTATGTTTAAATAAACGTATTCCAAATATCAAATTTTTATTTCCAAATTCAATTATTTAAAATTTCACAAAATTCCAGTTAATTACATTATAAAAAGCTTAAAATTTTACGGGTTGTTACACTCATTTTGGTGGAAATCCTACTACTGGCTCGAAAACATCTGTGAATTCTCTAACCACGAAAACGCAATTCAACTCATCTTCTAACTCCGTAACATCCAACAATGCATTTGTAACACCCCCGATTTTTGGTAACATTATTTAGGATATTTAATCGGTTGAATTAAATAAAATAATGTGTTGATTAGGGGATTGAGATTTGATTTTAATTAACTTCTCAAATGCTTTTGAAGGGGTGGTTCGACACTATCACTTCATTACTTAGTAACGGTTTCGAAATAGTTGCTTTCGACTTAAATGATTTTAAAGGTCCTTTTTCTTTTATTTGAAGTATAACCCAAAATTGGTTTCGAAAGAGATGATTTGAATGGTTTTAAAAGAAAGTGCTTTCAACTTTAATGGGTTTATGTCCTTTTACTTGAAGGCATAACCCAATGGTTTCGACCGAAATGTTTTCAAATGGGTTTCGAAGTAGTTAACTTCGAAAGGTTTCCATACATTTTAAATTGAACCCATATGCTTTCGAAAGGTTTAGATTTAATGCTTTTGAAAGGTTTTAAAAGTGGTTTCGAATGGGTGGTTCCCTAGAGGTTTCGAAGGAGTCGAAAGGTGTTGTTTTCTGATGGTTTCGAAAGGAAAGATTTTCCAATGGTTACGAAAGGAAATATTTAAAGGTTTTTGAAAGAAAGACATCTAAGGTTTTAAAGCTTCCGAAAGGAATATTTCCAAAGGTTTCGTAAGTGTTTTGAGAATGGTTTTGAAAGGAAGGTTTTGGCCTTTCGGCCTAGATAAATGAAAGGGTTTTACATGGTTTCGAAATGGTTACTTTCAGGGTTTTCGAGTGGGTTGTTTAAAGGTTTAAACAAAAGGTTTCAAATATAATGAATGGGCAGAATAGCCTAAGTCTTTTCAAGTTATAAAGGACTTTAACTTATTTTAAAAGGATATGAAATCCTTATTAAATACCATCAACATTATTTTGAGTAAAGTATATATAACATGGCAAAATAGCTTAGAATAAAGCTAAAGATATATTTTCCTTGTATATATATGATTTAAAGGACCAAATCATTTTGAAAAGGTTTTCAAGGAAAATTTTAAAGGGTAGTTAACCCTAAGAAAATGACTCAGATTAGAAGACTAGATAGGACTTGTGTAGGGTCACACCCTATGCTCATTAGCTATTAGCCCCTAACCAATTTAATCCAGAATTCCAGTGTGTAGGGCTTAGTCGCAGGTAAGACTAAAATGTTGGTTACACACATAACGGAATATTGATGTACAGATGTAGGTTATTAGTAAGCCATAAAACCATTAAGATCAGTGGACCCTCGAAGATGTAAGTTAAAGACAGGCCCTTCGGAAGTTTTATCTAGCCGTTGTTTAGACTATTTGATATGGTAACTGGTAGGCCCGAGTCAGCCAAAGGGCAGTCAACCCAGATTTCGGACAGTTAGTCCATTTATTACCTTTTTATAACATAATAGATCTTGCTATTATTTTATTATCATAATCAGTTTGATTAACTAGTTTGGTTGCAGGAAAGGCTTTGCAAAATATATGTTTTGAAAAGGATATTAGTGAGTCCGCTAAGCGGCGTGGTCTCACATAATATCAGTAAACCAAGATGTAACAGAATTATTCACACCAGGCTTTATGTCTGACTCGAAGTTTTTGTTTCCCCTTAAACTCTCGGGTTCTCAAAATTGATTTGAGTAGGCTGAGGATTTAGGTTTTCAGGTTTTCGTAGTTTTGGCGAATAAAGCTTCCGGAGACAAGCAGATGGCTGACGGATAGCTAATTAGGAATTGCAGATTATTTCTATTTTTGTTTCCGCTGTGTATTAAGTCAGATATGACTATATTACTTTGATCATCAAAGGGAGCATCGTCATATGTCACTCTTAGCCTATTATTGTAAATTATAATTGATTATTGCCTGGGACACTTTTGGGGATTTTGTAACTTAGATATGATATTGTTTTGAAATGTAATCATCTAAATATTATTTTTCTTGAAATATGTGATTTTGTTCATATTCAAGTACTTCTGATATTATGGTACCATTAGCATTCTCGTATTTTGTTACCAGAAGTTAATACTATAGATGACTGCAGCATCTGTAGCGCTTAGCTTTTGGCATCTTAACATAGGATATTACAACATTCACCTCACAATGAAAGTCTTCTACGGTATAAACTATCCGATCATTACAATCCGGGTGTCTAAGTGATATTTTCCTATTGTGGTAAAATATCCTAGCATCGTACTTTCTTAATCAATCCATACCCAATATAATTCTGAACCCTGCAAAATCAAATACATGCAAATTGCAAACAAAGGTGTAACCTAGCAAGTCAAACTCTAAGTGGTCACACTTCATCCCAAGTGTCGCATACCCACCTATTAGATTTGCAACACTTAAGGAAGTAACTAAATATGTGGGTTCTAGGTTAAGCTTATCTACCAAACATCGAGTTATAAAAGAATGCGATGCGCTAGTATCAAACAATACGCTAACAGACATAGCATGGATCTGAAGTGTACCTCCCAATACTGCTTTTCCTTTCTCCTGCACTATCGATCGGCTTCGAAGTAGCAGGCTCCAATGAAAATACTTGGCCTTTTTCTCCTTTAGCTGGCTCTTTACACTGGTTTTTGTAGTGCCCAACTTGATCACTGCTGAAACACCTAACGTTCTTCATTTCAATCACCTCCTTTCCTTTTCCTTTTCCAGCACGACACTCATGAGCATAATGTCCATTCTTGTCGCACTTATAGCGAACCACCTTAGACTTTCCTTTCTACGCTATTCCTCCTTCCTGAGCATTCTTCTTGTGGAAAAACTTCCTCTTTTGGTCTTGTCCAACCTGGACCTCCTTTTCCTTCTTCTTCTCTAAACAAGCTAACATCTCTTCATGTCTCAATGCCATTTCCACAACTACATCACATGGATCTCTAATGTGTGGTAAAGTAGCCCTAGCTAATTTTGGCTTCAAACCTCTAATGAACTTCTAGTTCCTTTTCATCACTGTATCAACAATGGCATACCCATATCTAGCTAATTCTTCAAACCAGCTAGCATACTGTAGAACTGACATTTCTCCTTGTTCTAGCTCAGCAAATTTCCTGATTAAAACAGACTATGCCATTACTGACATGAACCCCTCCTAGAATCTTCTCCTAAACTCAGCCCACATCATCTCCTCTTCGTTTACTCCAACTGTTACACTATTCCACCAAAATAAAGCTGCCCCTTGAAGCTGTCTTGAGGCAAACCTCCTCTTTTGCTCGTCATTGAGCCCAAAATCAGTAAATATCCTTTCATAGTGTAACAACCAGTTCTCCATTTCTATAGCATCTTCGGTTCTGATAAACGACTCCCTTCAAGCCTAGCATAGTCCCTACTCAAGTTAGCATAATGGTTGGCAACCGGAGCTTCCTGAACTCCTCCCACGGTATTTCCTCCAACAACACCAGCAGCGATCCCAGCCTGCATGATATTTACGAAAAACTGATACATGGCTCCTTTATCCACTTGTGGGACCCAACACTAATATTCTTAGCCTAAGCCCGACCTTGACTTCTTCTAGCATTCAGTCGAGCATTTTCATTTGTGGTGGTACTTTCTCCTCCTAGGTTAACTCTGCCTCTTCTTCCGTCCATATATGTATTCAAGCCTCGTGAGACACAAAAGAATAACTTAACAAAGATAGGAGTCTAGAGATAAAGCGTATACTTATATATAGCAAATACAAGTACGTTACTATAGCGTTATCCCATACCCCGATCTTAACTCTAATTCCTAAGGATTACATTTTCAAAAATCATTTTTAGTTAAAGTATTTCATAAACCTATGCTCTGATACCAAGTTGTAACATCCCCTATCTTGAGGCCCAAAGCTAACCGCTACAGATGCTGCAATCATCTATAGTATGAACTTTCGGCGACTAAATACGGCTATGTTAATGGTATCAATAAAATCAGAAGCACTTGAATATGAAACAAATCACAGATTTCAAAACAGAATTTTCCATTACATTTCAAAGCATATGTTTGATATTCAAATTACACAATCCCAAAACGTTTCCCAAGCAAAGATCAAATATAATTATTATAAAATACGCCAAGAGCGACATATGAAGCGGCCCTCTTGGTTGACCTGAGTCATATATAACTTAACACACAGCGGAAATAAACACAAGACATGAATTGTAACTCCTAAATAGCTATCCGTCAGCCTCCTACTCGCCTCCGGTAGCTGTATTCATCATCCTACTAAAAGCTTGAAAAGCCTTGAAACATCCCCACACCCCTTAATATACCCAAAAGGACATAGTAAAAGGCATGGTGCGTTGTAGGTATAACTAAAACTAACAGAGACTAAGATTCAGAGGACAAAAATAGGTAAAAATAGCAAAAACTAAAATAATAACTTAATTAAAACAAAGCTTCATAATTACTTCATAAATAAGTCAAATAAGCCTTGCTCTCGCATCTACAAAAGTCTCCTTGCCAGAAAAAATCTTCCCACCCAAACTCTCAAAATCTTTACAAAGCTTAGAGAAATTGATGGCGGCGGGTGGGTTGATGGGATTCCCACCCACTGGTGCAGGATTGGGCGCAGGCCCGTGCACCTCTGGAGTCGTGGCTTGTAAGTACCTACAAAACCAGACTGGAACTAGAATGCCCTCAGGAAGGTTCGTGGCATCAGCCATTCTACAAAAGGAAAAATATAGTTTAGGAAAGAGTCAAAGGGAAATTGAACTGGACTTATGAGGGGATTTTTATAAAAATTCTTTTATACTTAAAAATCATTCCTAAAAGTTCTTTTCTGAAAAATACCTTTAAAACAAGTTATTTTGAAAAATACTTTACTTTTTTTTTAAAAAAAATTTGAACCCTGTAACATGGCTCTGATACCAAGTAAAACACCCCCACACCCCTTAATATACCCAAAAGGCCACAGTAAAAGACGTGGTGCATTGTAGGTATAACTGAAACTAACAAAGACTAAGATTCACAAGACAAAAATAGGAAAAAACAGCGGAAACTAAAATAATAACTTAATTAAAACAAAGCTTCATAATTACTTCATAAATAAGTCAAATACCAAATACCACATACATGTCTAAAAATCCAGTATGCCTCATGAAATAAAAACTCATAGTCTCAAAATCATAGTACATAATATCCCTCATAATAAGCCAGTACATAGAAAGAACAAAAGCTAAAATAAAAGAAATTCATAGAAGAAATCTCCTCCAAGAAAACTCCAAGCTGCAGCAATCTACTGACTTCTCCCTTGATTGCCTAAGGGGGGAAAGGGGAAAATAGAGGAGTGGGTCAGACTAAAAGTCTGGTGAATGATATTAATTACTAGAGTCTTTAAGAAAGATAAAAGTAATAGACTCTACAACAGTTCTAGCATAATAAGGATAATAAAGGAAATAGGAAGGAGATAAAATGAAAATAAGTACGACTAAATATTGCTCAATTTATAAGCTAGGTTAACTTTGATTGCTTCAACTTGCCCTTGATTTCTGCCTTAATTAGGCTGAATTCCTAATCATGTTATTAGGATGTGACCCTAATTCTACCTTTTTTTATCGGCCTGCTACTCCATAGAGCTTACTGTGGACCGACCGCTATATAACTCCCTACACAGCAGCCAATGGTATCTACGGAAGATGCACAGAGCAACCGCTGTGGATTCGGACGACATATACAGCTCCCTACACAGAAGGCAATGGTGTCTACGAAAGACACTCATACTAAGCGCTTGGAACTCATAGCTATTACTGAGAACCCGAATGGAAGTCGCACGCGTAACTGCCACCATGCCCATGCTACCTTTTGTTCCACCTATTGGGTCTTCTTATTACCTCAATATTCAATATAAGCTTGCCCCTCATCCCACTTCAGGCTAATGTGAGATCACCGTGTGTCCATAGAATCTATAGGGGAAATGCTGTTGGTACTGGCCCTTCATCCAAACAATATCTAGTTGCGCCCCTGATGCAAATCCCCCGTGATTTGGACTTCTATTTGATCAATTACTACCATTCTTAGCTTAAGTGTGCCCTAGGCTCACCGTTTTGTCTAATAGGGAATGCTATTTAGTACAGGTCCTACTTTCATCTTTGCTTATTAACTTAGATAAATTATTTTAAATAAGCCTTTACACTTTTCTCTACTATCTGTGCTTATTAATTTATCCTACGTCTTAAGATAAGCCTTATTTTGTTCTTTTTTCTTACTATAACCTATTTTATAATCATGCTTATTACTTAACCCAAGGTCTAAGTGTGGAAATAAGCTTCTTTCATCTTTTACTCTATTTAGTTATAATTCTAAGTTATAACTATGCCAATTATATTTAATTAGTCCAATTCTAATTATAATTAGGCGTAATTTCTGTCCAATTCCATTATTTATTATAGTCCAATTCCATTATTTATTATAGTCTTTATAATTTACATCTTATTTTCTTCATTCAATATTCTTACTTATATAATCCATATTCGCGTTTAATTTATTCTAATCCATACGCGAAGAAAAGGGGGATGAAGAGAATAAACGCTTGTAGAAAATCCAAAACGTTGAAAAAAATGTAAATAAGAAATAAATAACAGTAAATAAACATAAATACTGTAAATAAACTGTAAATGAATAAAAAGCTATGTTTAACAGTAATAAATTATAATTACCAGAAATAAACTAAAATTACTGAAAAAAATAGCTAAAAGGAAATAGACTTGAAATAATTCTAAAAACTGTAATTAAGCTACTCAAAAGGCTATTCCAAAAATCGTAGTAAAACTACGACTATTGGAAACCCTATTATTTTAAATTACTTAAAGAAATCTTAAAATAATTACAATCACTCACCTTCGGTCCTAAGCTCTTCCTTTGGTCTTCCTGGATCTACTTGGAGTTGTAAAATAATTTCATTTATAACGATTTTCTCCTTTGGAAAAATTATTCTGTTTAGGGTCCTTCCTAGAAAGGTGAACCCAATTGGAGAAACCCTAGAATGAGAAAAAGTGTTAGGTCTAGGGGTCTATTTATAGGTGTAGAAGTGGATCTCGGACCGTTGGATTTGGAGATTGAATAGGATGCAACCACGCCATAGGCTGAATAGGGGCCGTCAGATGAAGAAACGGAGGGACCAGATCGGTTTAACAAATGAAAAATACGTGTTCACTCGTCACCGAATCGTTCGAACGAAAGAACGTTCGTTCGCTTGCCAATAGGCAAGGCGGGTTGACCGCCCCCTTGCCCAGGTCGACCGACTGGTCGAGCTGTATATATATTTTTTCTTTCTATTTCGTCTTATTTTGTATATTTTATAACTCGGTCATATTAGCTCGGTTTCTGACGTTCGACCAGAAAATTACCATGGACACAATAGTGCCACTTCCGTGGTTTGATTCTGATAATTTCACAAAGTTATTTTATTATTTAATTAATTAAGAAATTAATTATTCCGGGTTAAATTTTGGGTTGTTACATTCTACCCTCCTTAAGGGATTTCGTCCCCGAAATCTCTAAGGATAAAAGAATGTACTAAATGTTTTCATCCAATTCTACAACTAACTACTCAATCATAAACCGTTCATCCATTATCCTTAAGTTTTCTAATGCAATTTATGATACTTATGCATTTAGTGTAGTGTAAATGTCCCTACTAATGCAAAAGATTAGGCGGTCCACTGATTCACTTGACCTCCTTTTATGCAATCATGTCCGTGCCATATATCCAAATGAATGCAAAAATTTCCTAATGATAACTGATAGTTCTATATGCGTGCTACAAACATCACCCAAATGCAACAATCAAGTGATAAACATCCATTTATAGCAACCATGGAAATATAATAAAAATGCACACACATCCATATGCATATGCTCTAGTGTCATAGTTAGGCCGATCCCTAAGGAATAATAGTGCCTAGTGTACCTATATGCGTCCATAGCATCCACTAGCAAACACTTGTAATAACTAGCATACATCATTCATAACATGTTCTATTAACATGTTTACATCAAATCCTACCATCTATATGTTATATCCTAAGTTCTACCCTTCCAAAGGATAATAAAGGAAAGAACCTATTCAAATCTAAAGATGGAAAAAGGAATTCTAAAACTTACTATCAAAAAGATGAGGATAGGAAGTACGAATCTTCTCTTCTGCTTCCTAAGTGGCGTCTGCAACATCATCTCCCCATTGCACTTTCACCAGTGGAACCTCCTTATTCCTTAGCCGCTTGATGTCCCTTCCAACAATCTTCATGGGGATACGCCGAACAGAAGCTTCCCTTTCTACCTTCACCTCCTCTAACTGACTAGGCTCTACAACCTCCGCCGAATCATGTAAGCACTTTTGTAAGTGTGAAACATGGAAAACGCCGTGCACTCCTACGAGCCTATCAGGTAGCCTTACTTGGTAAGCCATCTTCCCAACTCTCTGTGTGATAGGAAATGGTCCAACAAATCTAGGGGCTAACTTTCCATTTATTCTGAATCTTACCACCTTCCTAAGCGGGGATACTTTGATAAAAACTAAGTCTCCAACCTCAAACACTAAGTCTCTCCTCCGCCTATCCGCATACGACTTCTGTTTGTCTTGAGCCGTCTTCATCTTTCGCTGAATCAAATCCACCCTCTTAGAGGTCTCCCTAACCATATCGGGTCTAAGTAATAACTTCTCCGTAGACTCTACCCAACATGATGGCGACTTGCAAGGTCTCCCATATAAGGCCTCAAATGGTGCCATTCCTATACTTGTTTGGTAACTATTATTGTACGCAAACTCAACCAACGGAAGATGCTCCTTCCAAGTTCCTCCAAAGTCCAAAATGCACATCCGCAGCAAATCCTCAAGCACCCTATTTACCCTCTTCGTTTGGTCATCTGTCTGGGAGTGATAGGCCGTACTCAACCTAAGTTGCGTCCCTAGCGCCCCCTGTAAGCTTCTCCAAAACTCACTAGTGAAAATGGGATCTCTATCACTAACAATGCTAGAAGGAACTCTGTGTAGACGGACTATCTCCCGATTATACAAGGATGCCAAATATGAAGCCGTACGCTTACTCTTAATTGGGATAAAGTGAGCACTCTTGGTCAATCTATCAACAATCACCCAAATGCTAATTGTAACAACCCTGTATTTTACAATTATCTTTAAATTGATTTCCATATTTAAAAGCTTTATTTATGAAAAGAATAAATTTTGTTATTGTAAATATGAAAAAAACAATGATTTTGTATGTGGATTAGAATTCCAAATATGACTAAATTTAATATTTCCAGAAATGTGAATTTTGGTCAAATAGTCAAACTTCGACTTTTAACTTAAAAATTTAAAAGTTTGAAATTATAAATTTTATCTTTTATTATAAAAATAGATTTAATAACTTGAATACTGCTTTTCGTTTTGTTGAAAATAGAGTTAAACTGTAAAAGATATGTACATTTCAATTTTGAGTATAAACTGTTTATTTAACGATTTTGTCTATTTTAAATTGTATAAATTACTTTTTCTTTGTTATATTTTATTTTAATATCTGCTAATATGTTATTTGATGTATATTTTTTCTTTTAATATTTTTAGAAATGATAATATAATTTTTCTAAAGTCTATTGAAATTGTTTTCAATTTGTTAAGCCTAGTTTCTATTTTCTTTGCTATTTACTTAATTTAATTTTATATATAATTAAAATTTATTTATTTATTTTATACATTCACTTTTTATTGCTGTGTTTTTACTTTATTAATATTAATTTTACATGTATTTTGATTAAAATAGATTTTTCCAAAGATTATTTGGATTGTTTCAATTTATTTAGCCTAATTTCATATATATTGATATTTTCTTTATATAAATTATATAATTTAAAATGTATTTAATTATTTTTCTTATTTACATTATTCCTGAGATTATTTATCTATTTTATCAGGCTTTTTATGTATTTACAAAATAGAAAAAGAAATTTGAAAGGCCTTAAACTTTCTATCTTGCTATGGGCTTTTATCTTCCACCGTTTCTTTTTCAATCAATACATCTTTTATTCTATTTTGCCATTCTATTCCTCATTTTTTTTCAGTCGACTTCCTCATGTTTTTCACGAGTTTTCAAAGCTTCTTAACCCTAAAAAAAATCATGGCCTCCATCTTGCAAAAAAAATTAGGTAAATTCTTCTCCTTTCTCTTGTTTTCTATATTTTCTTATTAGAAATTGCTCTTGTTCTCAACTAAAGTGATTGGCTCCTCTTCAACCAGACCTTAGGCCGACCTCCACCACTCCATAGCCTGATCATCAACCACCCTAGATCACCACCATGGCAGGCCAAGCAACCCCAAGGCAAGCACCACCACAAAAATCCACAAATCCATCACCTATGCACTCAAGCTGACCTAGTTTTGGTACCATCACCTTCCACCACCCATGGCCGCCACCAACACCACCTCCACCACCTGCAGCACCACCTGGACCCTCTGCCACGTCATCACCTTGGACCCCACTCCTCTGGCCGTGCCCCATGAGCCTTGGGCGAGCCTTGAATTGCCTTGAATCCATGTTAAAGTGACATTGTTTTGCCTTGTTGTGTTGTTTCATGCATACTCGTCTTTTGCTATCCTCTAAACATGTTTGGCCGACCCTTAGGCAACCAAAACCTGATCCAAATCTTGCCTTAGACCTGTAGTACACCATATGGCTGAACTAGAAGGTTGTTGGAAGCAAGTGCAAAGCAATTCTACTTTGATTCGTGCAGTTGATTCTATATTATTCTATCGTATTGTGCATTTGAAAACTTATATTGTTTGTATTGTTTTGTCTTATGTATTCGAGGAAGTTAACCTTGTCTCTCCCACACTCATCATCATCATGGCTGAGAAAATGAACCCCTTGTTCGAGCTTTTGAATGGTTAAAGCACAGTCAAGTAATCTATTCCGTTGTTGCTTCTTATCTTCATTGTTTCAACATTGTTTGCGTTGAATATTTATGTGTATATTGTCTTGTTTGGTTATTATTTACAAGATAAATATCAAGGCTCTCCATTCATTCAAATCAAAAGTCATGCTATATCATGCTTGTTGTACTTTCTGGAATCTATTCTGTGTGTTTTGATCGCTAATCTCCAGCTTTAACAGGTGCGTTATTCTCACCAGACAATATGTACCTATATAACTAGTAAATTGACACCCTGTGAATCTGTAGAAATATATTATCATGTTATACTTGACTATGTTATGATCATATGATGTTTATACACCTGTTATATCATCCGTTACTGTTATATAATGTATTCTGTTCATTTATATCTGTTTATCACACTACAAGTTCCCTGTAGACTAGAATCACTATGGGTTGAAATGATACATACCCGAACGGACATTAGAATAGGGAAAAATCATTATGGGCTGAAATGATAGGCCTGAATGGTTTTTATTTAACTTATTTTAACTTGGGATTGTGGGTTTGAAATGATAGAACCCGGTTTTTCTTTGTAAATTGCGGATTGAAATGATATATATCTGTATCACTTGACCTAGGTTAGAAAACTATATACAGGCCCGTGGTTATTTTATAAAGTGTTTTTGGATGTTTTTAAGTATTTTAAAAATATAAATTTATGAAATTTGATTTAAATAGATTTTGAAATGTTTTAAAATAAAGTAATTATGATTTTTCTATGAGTTAAAATGTAATTAAGGAATGGTTAAATTGGATTATTGAAATATAACTTAAGTTTGGAATTTGGAATTTTGGTTAAAAATGATATTTAAGTTATATGAATAAAAATGAAAATTTAATTATATTTGGAAAATGGTAAATATGATAATTTGATTATATTTGAATTTAAGCGGTTTATTAAAGTATTATTGATTTTTCTATGAGTTTAAGTGGTTAAATAAATGAATGTTTAAAAGTGATCTTTTAAAATACAACTTGACTTGGAAATGTGAAATTTGGTTTTAATTAAAGGTTTAAGTTAATTAAATAAAATTGGAAATTTAGTTAAATTTGTGAAATGGTAATTTAAATTTGAAGTGTTAAGTTATTTGTTGAAATGTGAAGAATTGAAAACTTTTACACTTAAATTTATTAAGTAAATTGTTGAAAATTGGATTTAATTATAAGAAATTTATTGTGAAAAAGATATATGTTAAATGATAAGTAAATAAACATTTTAAATGTTAAAATATGATTTTTAAAATGTTTATGTGTTTTAAATTGAAGTTATTTAGTTGCTGGAAATACACTAAAATCTGGAATTAACTTTTAATAGCATTCAGAAATGCTATAGTTTCTGAATTGAACTAAAATTGTGTAAAAAGAGCTATTACAACATTTCTGAAATGCTGTAGTTACTATAATTGAACTTATAGGCTAATATTGAACTCAGGTCTATTATAGCATTCTCTGGAAATGCTATAGTGGTCTGCAGTCTTTGCTGAAACCAAATTTAACCCTTGTTTTGAAATCTGAACTACTGCAGCACTTCTGAAATGCTGTCTTTTCTATTTTGAACTATAATTCAACTAAAACTGAGTTTTAAAGCAGTTTTAAGTGTTGTCTTTGCTGAATTAAAAATGTTTTCAAATATAACTTGGAGCAGTTGTTTTTAAATGCTGTGAAATGCTGAAATTTTAATAATTAGGATTTTTGACTTAGTAAACGAACTCAGAATGGTTTGAAACTTTGGAAATTGAATACTTGATTTGAAAGTATAATAATTACACTTTTAAAAGGGTTAAATGAATTATTTTGATTGAAATATAAACTATTTAAAGGTGATTTAAAATGATAGTGAATGAATGATATCTTTGAATTTAAAAGGTATCTAAAAGTTGAATATTTGGATTTGAACTGATATGATATTTTATTATATTAAAATGGTTTGAAATGAAGTTGGAAAGATATGATATTTTGATATATTGAAATGAATTGAAATGAAGTTTTGGAAAGATATGATATTTTAATATATTGAAATGGTTTGGAATTGATTTAATCTTCATTTTGATAAAGATTGGGTTGGGAAATGAGATTTTATTTTAAAAGTATATATTTTTTTTTAAATGACCACGGTGTTATAATAACGTTGGTTGTTAAAGAGACCGGGATCGGATATGGACATACTCTCTGTCGATACCGAAAACCACTTTGACAACTGTGTACGCGGTGGAGTTTCCAGAATGAACTAGGATGGTGGCGACGATCCTAAGGTATATACGTGGACCCAACTCCCGCGAGTTGGCATAAGGTGGCTAAAACAGGAGCGATTGACGGACCAAGGAGGTAGCACCTCTTATCGGACACACTTCTTCGATACCATTCTATTACTTGTGATTGATTTGGTGCCCACCCTTGATTTGGGAGTGTTGTTCAAGGTGGGCGGTAGTGGCTGCTATGCGTCACCACTAGTCCGGATGCGTAATTGGTATATCTACCCTAGCATTGCCTAGTTGTGCCGTGTCACCTACCATATTGAGCTTTACTACGATTTGTGATTTCTCCCGTAGCCTGTGGAGTATCGAGGGTTGCCCCATTTTGGGAGTATGCTAATACTGGATAGACTACTGGGACTATTACGTGTTAAGGGGAATATTGGGTCACTCCTTAACGCTATTTAAAAGTATGTTTATTTTATGATTAGACATTATTATAATAGCGAATATTACTACATAGTAGATAGTTTAACGGATCCTTAAAGAATGGGCGATCCCAAGCATTCTTTAAGTTACTTGTACCTTTATTACAGTTCACTGGAGTTGGTTTACAGTATATAAGTAGGTATGTCCTGACTCGAGGGTTTGTATTTTTATTTACGCTCGGGTCAGCCTGAGTTATTCACAGATTTGGATTTCCACTCTCTTGGAGATTTGAATCGCTGGAGATTATCTGCTTGTCATGTCCTATCTATTTCAATTCCGTTGTTCTACTCAGCTTGTACTTGGTTATAATATTGAGACTTTTGTTGTATTCTATTTTTTTGTTATATCTTATGTAACTCTGATATATTTATATAGTAGCTTCATGAACTACTATTTCTTTTACTTCTGCTGCATTATTTTACTCTGTGTCTGTGATCTGTGATTTTATTTATTTACTGTATAATCTAAGATTTGCCAAATTTTATTTACAACGCGGTATTTTGAGCAATTCAATTCCGGCATGAGTGTCTACCTATACACTTATAATGGATGCGAATGGTTGAAAAAACCGGGTCGTTACAGTTGGTATCAGAGCATTGGCTTTGAGGCAAAACTTAGAATGTATGGTAAATTTAGTTACAGAATCACTTTCATTCGAGCTTGAATCATTTTTCTTTTGACTCGGTTTCCTTATAATTTTGGAACGTTCCCTACGGTTCCAAAATCCATTCTTGTCCCTCACTATTCATCTTCTTTTGATTCTGGAGTATCCCATAACTCCACTTCGAATGATCTTTATAGTGAATTGGCGGTCTCGCCAATATTCTAATTTTCTTGTAAAAGGGTGAAAATCCTTTACAATCAGCATCGATTCACCAGAGATTTATATTTATCCTTGGTTTAGATGCTAATATCTTTTATTTTTCCAAACTCTATCTCTTGAGATCGAACGTAGATTTGTCCCAGGAAAATCCACATCGATCTTATTCTTTAACTCACGGTTAACCCGTTTAAGGTTGTCCGCGGTTATCTAAGCTTACCCATCTCCCTACTTTGTTATTTAATCATCTTGTCTTTTGTTTCCAACCTACCTTCAAAACATTTTGAATTGTATTTGTAAATCTGTAATTAATATTTTGTTTTATATTGTGTTGTTTGAGTTGTTGATGTTGATTTGGGTTTCCGATCGGTTCGTCTGATCAACGCTATCGATAGGATTTCTAAAACACTTTGACAGAACAAACTGACACAATATTATAAAAAAAAAATTGGTTAATGAAATAAATTTTGATATATAATTTATGGAACTTAATAAATTGATTTAAATTGATAATTTGAAGTGATAATACTTGATTTATCATTTATTGTTCTACAAATGAATTTATAAATAGTTGTTTATAAATTTATTTGGGAACTGAAATGAATTTAAAACAAGAAATTTAAGAATTTAATTTCCGATGGATTCAAACCTTGTGTTTAAAATTTTAAAAGGACATATTATTTAAAGTATTTTGAATAGAAATTTGTTTCCAAAGAATTTTAAAGCTTTAAAATTTTAGTGCTCTTCTCTTTGTCGCTGGAAAATAATTTCGGTGATGACCGCGGCATCATCGACTTTCATTTTCGAGTTTCGAAGTGAAGAGACCGCTCTTTAGGCTTGCTACAATGTTGCTTTGAAAATTTAATTTATTTGAACATCTAAAATATGATTTGATTTATATATAGATATATGATTTAAAATTGATTTGACATATTATGTACATATATTTATTTATCTCTAACTGGTTTGAAGGAAATCGGAAATTAATTCTTACATTTTTTTTTCTTTTTTTCTTAAAGAATAATTTCAATTATAAAAAGAAAAATCAAAAAAATTTGGATAAATGATTAAAACTCGAGATAATTGAATCGGAAAGTTTATTTGTATAACACACAATTTCATTCCAATATAACTTACCTAAATTACACAGAAGTTGAATATGAAATTGGATAATATACAATATAGAAAGAATTTTATAAATAAAATTTGAGTGGTTATAATAAATGTTATACACTTAAATTTTAGTTATAAAAGATTAGCAGAGGTAAATAGTGAAAAAGGAATTTAAAGAGATTTTATTTAAATAACTTAATAATCAAATTTGATTTAATATGGAACCTTAAGTCTAACCTAGGAATTTTAATAAAGGTTATTTCCTGAAATGAATATGTTGTATAATAAATAATGTATCTTTGAATAGATAAAATAAAATACATTTGAATTGGACTTTTGGTAATAAAGTTTATTTAACTTGAATTCATAGTTTAATTGATGTCTAAATGAATAAATGTGTAAAGAAATTTGATTGTTATATTTGCTATGATAAATATTTTATTTATGAAATTGATATGTCTTGAAAAATGAATAATTATGATTTAAATAGTTAAAATGTATTTTAACATCACTAAAACTTGATAATTGAGAATTTGGTTTTCAAATGGAAATTTTAAGTGTAACTTATTAAAGGAATATCTATTTATGAAATGGGTATTTTAAATAAAGTGTTAGGGTATGTGTTAAATTTAGAGCTAAGTAAAATAGTGAGCTTTTGACTTAATAAACGAAGTATAGTTTAATTTGGACATTCCATTGATAAAAGTTTGTTTTAATAAGTCATAAGTTAAATGATATTCAAATGAATATTCTAGAATAAAACTGATTTGAAATATTAATATATCTACTATAGCATTTTATAAGTGCTGTTGTTTTGAAAATACAATGTTTTGGAAATTTTTAAAATTGAATGAACTTAGAAATGTTACAACTTTAAAATGAATATTGTTTGATCTTGGATTAAAATGGTTTAAATGAAGATTATTTTTAAAAAGGTGTTATGATTTTCTAAGTGTTTTTTTTAAGAATAACATTTCTAAAGTGTTATGATTTTTAGTAGTATGATTTCCAAATGATAACATCTCTAAATTGTTATGATTTCAAAACATTATGGTTACAAATCTATTATCTTATTTTGTTTTTCAAACTATCTTTTGGTTGTCCTTATTTCTCTTATCTTGTTACAGAATGGAAAGGCTATTGCTTATACCAGTCTATTTAGAAATCTTTCTGTAATCTTGATAATCTTTGTTACTCATCTGGATCTGAACACTGTTTTTCCATTCATAGACCGTCGGTCAAGTGAAAGGGAGATTCAGACTTTAGAGGATTTTTTTTCGTGCTTGTACTCTTGATTTAATTACCTCCATCTTGTTAAACTTACCAATAACAATAGTTATCAGGTGTAATTCCAATCTTCTTATCATCTTGTCTTAATTTTATTCATTCTATCTTTTTATGTGCTTTCCCGTACCTCGTTCCTTTTCGGGGACGAAAAGTTTTGAGTGGGGGAGAGTGTAACAACCCTGTATTTTACAATTATCTTTAAATTGATTTCCAGATTTAAAAGATTTATTTATGAAAAGAATAAATTTTGTTATTGTAAATATAAAAAAAACTTTGATTTTGTATGTGGATTAGAATTCCAAATATGACTAAATTTAATATTTCCAGAAATGTGAATTTTGGTCAAATAGTCAAACTTCGACTTTTAACTTAAAAATTTAAAAGTTTGAAATTATAAATTTTATCTTTTATTATAAAAATAGATTTAATAACTTGAATACTGCTTTTCGTTTCGTTGAAAATGGAGTTAAACTGTAAAAGATATGTACATTTCAATTTTGAGTATAAACTGTTTATATAACGATTTTGTCTATTTTAAATTGTATAAATTACTTTTTCTTTGTTATATTTTATTTTAATATGTGCTAATATGTTATTTGATGTATATTTTGTCTTTTAATATTTTTAGAAATGATAATACAATTTTTCTAAAGTCTATTGAAATTGTTTTCAATTTGTTAAGCCTAGTTTCTATTTTCTTTGCTATTTTCATAATTTAATTTTATATATAATTAAAATTTATTTATTTATTTTATACATTCACTTTTATTTGCCGTGTTTTTACTTTATTAATATTAATTTTACATGTATTTTGATTAAAATAGATTTTTCCAAAGATTATTTGGATTGTTTCAATTTATTTAGCCTAGTTTCATATATATTGATATTTTCTTTATATAATTATATAATTTAAAATGTATTTAATTATTTTTCTTATTTACATTATTCCTGAGATTATTTATCTATTTTATCAGGCTTTTTATGTATTTACAAAATAGAAAAAGAAATTTGAAAGGCCTTAAACTTTCTATCTTCCTATGGGCTTTTATCTTCCACCGTTTCTTTTTCAATCAATACATCTTTTATTCTATTTTGCCGTTCTATTCCTCATTTTTTTTTCAACTGACTTCCTCATGTTTTTCACGAGTTTTCAAAGCTTCTTAACCCTAAAAAAAATCATGGCCTCCATCTTGCAAAAAAAATTAGGTAAATTCTTCTCATTTCTCTTGTTTTCTATATTTTCTTATTAGAAATTGCTCTTGTTCTCAACTAAAGTGATTGGCTCCTCTTTAACCAGACCTTAGGCCAACCTCCACCACTCCATAGCCTGATCATCAACCACCCTAGATCACCACCATGGCAGGCCGAGCAACCCCAAGGCAAGCACCACCACAAAAATCCACAAATCCATCACCTATGCACTCAAGCTGACCTAGTTTTGGTACCATCACCTTCCACCACCCATGGCCGCCACCAACACCACCTCCACCACCTGCAGCACCACCTGGACCCTCTGCCACGTCATCACCTTGGACCCCACTCCTCTAGCCGTGCCCCATGAGCCTTGGGCGAGCCTTGAATTGCCTTGAATCCATGTTAAAGTGACATTGTTTTGCCTTGTTGTGTTGTTTCATGCATACTCACCTTTTGCTATCCTCTAAACATGTTTGGCCGACCTTTAAGCAACCAAAACCTGATCCAAATCTTGCCTTAGACCTGTAGTACACCATATGGCTGAACCTGAAGGTTGTTGGAAGCAAGTGCAAAGCAATTCTACTTTGATTCGTGCAGTTGATTCTATATTATTCTATCGTATTGTGCATTTGAAAACTTATATTGTTTGTATTGTTTTGTCTTATGTATTCGAGGAAGTTAACCTTGTCTCTCCCACACTCATCATCATCATGGCTGAGAAAATGAACCCCTTGTTCGAGCTTTTGAATGGTTAAAGCACAGTCAAGTAATCTATTCCGTTGTTGCTTCTTATCTTCATTGTTTCAACATTGTTTGCGTTGAATATTTATGTGTATATTGTCTTGTTTGGTTATTGTTTACAAGATAAATATCAAGGCTCTCCATTCATTCAAATCAAAAGTCATGCTATATCGTGCTTGTTGTGCTTTCTGGAATCTATTCTGTGTGTTTTGATCGCTAATCTCCAGCTTTAACAGGTGAGTTATTCTCACCAGACAATATGTACCTATATAACTAGTAAATTGACACCCTGTGAATCTGTAGAAATATATTATCATGTTATACTTGACTATGTTATGATCATATGATGTTTATACACCTGTTATATCATCCGTTACTGTTATATAATGTATTCTGTTCATTTATATCTGTTTATCACACTGCAAGTTCCCTGTAGACTAGAATCACTATGGGTTGAAATGATACATACCCGAACGGACTTTAGAATAGGGAAAAATCATTATGGGCTGAAATGATAGGCCTGAATGGTTTTTATTTAACTTATTTTAACTTGGGATTGCGGGTTTGAAATGATAGAACCTGGTTTTTCTTTGTAAATTGCGGATTGAAATGATATATATCTGTATCACTTGACCTAGGTTAGAAAACTATATACAGGCCCGTGGTTATTTTATAAAGTGTTTTTGAATGTTTTTAAGTATTTTAAAAATATAAATTTATGAAATTTGATTTAAATAGATTTTGAAATGTTTTAAAATAAAGAAATTATGATTTTTCTATGAGTTAAAAATGTAATTAAGGAATGGTTAAATTGGATTATTGAAATATAACTTAAGTTTGGAATTTGGAATTTTGGTTAAAAATGATATTTAAGTTATATGAATAAAAATGAAAATTTAATTATATTTGGAAAATGGTAAATATGATAATTTGATTAAATTTGAATTTAAGCGGTTTATTAAAGTATTATTGATTTTTCTATGAGTTTAAGTGGTTTAATAAATGAATGTTTAAAAGTGATCTTTTAAAATATAACTTGACTTGGAAATGTGAAATTTGGTTTTAATTAAAGGTTTAAGTTAATTAAATAAAATTGGAAATTTAGTTAAATTTGTGAAATGGTAATTTAAATTTGAAGTGTTAAGTTATTTGTTGAAATGTGAAGAATTGGAAACTTTTACACTTAAATTTATTAAGTAAATTGTTGAAAATTGGATTTAATTATAAGAAATTTATTGTGAAAAAGATATATGTTAAATGATATGTAAATAAACATTTTAAATGTTAAAATATGATTTTTAAAATGTTTATGTGTTTTAAATTGAAGTTATTTAGTTGCTGGAAATACACTAAAATCTGGAATTAACTTTTAATAGCATTCAGAAATGCTATAGTTTCTGAATTGAACTAAAATTGTGTAAAAAGAGCTATTACAGCATTTCTGAAATGTTGTAGTTGCTGTAATTGAACTTATAGGCTAATATTGAACTCAGGTCTATTATAGCATTCTCTGGAAATGCTATAGTGGTCTTTAGTCTTTGCTGAAACCAAATTTAACCCTTGTTTTGAAATCTGAACTACTGCAGCACTTCTGAAATGCTGTCTTTTCGGTTTTGAACTATAATTCAACTAAAACTGAGTTTTAACAGCAGTTTTAAGTGCTGTCTTTGCTGAATTAAAAATGTTTTCAAATATAACTTGTAGCAGTTGTTTTAAATGCTGTGAAATGCTGAAATTTTAATAATTAGGATTTTTGACTTAGTAAACGAACTCAGAATGGTTTGAAACTTTGGAAATTGAATACTTGATTTGAAAGTATAATAATTACACTTTTAAAAGGGTTAAATGAATTATTTTGATTGAAATATAAACTATTTAAAGGTGATTTAAAATGATAGTGAATGAATGATATCTTTGAATTTAAAAGGTATCTAAAAGTTGAATATTTGGATTTGAACTGATATGATATTTTATTATATTAAAATGGTTTGAAATGAAGTTGGAAAGATATGATATTTTGATATATTGAAATGAATTGAAATGAAGTTTTGGAAAGGTATGATATTTTAATATATTGAAATGGTTTGGAATTGATTTAATCTTCATTTTGATAAAGATTGGGTTTGGAAATGAGATTTTATTTTAAAAGTATATATATATATTTTTAAATGACCACGGTGTTATAATAACATTGGTTGTTAAAGAGACCGGGATCGGATATGGACATACTCTCTGTCGATACCGAAAACCACTTTGACAACTGTGTACGCGGTGGAGTTTCCAGAATGAAGTAGGATGGTGGCGACGATCCTAAGGTATATACGTGGACCCAACTCCCGTGAGTTGGCATAAGGTGGCTAAAACAAGAGCGATTGACGGACCAAGGAGGTAGCACCTCTTATCGGACACACTTCTTCGATACCATTCTATTACTTGTGATTGATTTGGTGGCCACCCTTGATTTGGGAGTGTTGTTCGAGGTGGGCGGTAGTGGCTGCTATGCGTCACCACTAGTCCGGATGCGTAATTGGTATATCTACCCTGGCATTGCCTAGTTGTGCTGTGTCACCTACCATATCGAGCTTTACTACGATTTGTGATTTCTCCCGTAGCCTGTGGAGTATCGAGGGTAGCCCCATTTTGGGAGTATGCTAATACTGGATAGACTATTGGGACTACTATTACATGTTAAGGGGAATATTGGGTCACTCCTTAACGCTATTTAAAAGTATGTTTATTTTATGATTAGACATTATTATAATAACGAATATTACTACATAGTAGATAGTTTAACGGATCCTTAAAGAATGGGCGATCCCAAGCATTCTTTAAGTTACTTGTACCTTTATTACAGTTCACTTGAGTTGGTTTACAGTATATAAGTATGTATGTCCTGACTTGAGTGTTTGTATTTTTATTTACGCTCGGGTCAGCCTGAGTTATTCACAGATTTGGATTTCCACTCTCTTGGAGATTTGAATCGCTGGAGATTATCTGCTTGTCATGTCCTATGTATTTCAATTCCGTTGTTCTACTCAGCTTGTACTTGGTTATAATATTGAGACTTTTGTTGTATTCTATTTCTTCTGTTATATCTTATGTAACTCTGATATATTTATATAGTAACTTCATGAACTACTATTTCTTTTACTTCCGCTGCATTATTTTACTCTGTGTCTGTGATCTGTGATTTTATTTATTTACTGTATATTCTGAGATTTGCCAAATTTTATTTACAATGCGGTATTTTGAGCAATTCAATTCCGGCATGAGTGTCTACCTATACACTTATAATGGATGCGAATGGTTGAAAAAACCGGGTCGTTACACTAATGTTCCCCTTTCTAGAACGGGGTAAACCATCAATGAAATCCATAGAAATACTGTCCCACTTCCACTCCGGCACGTCTAAGGGCTGAAGTAATCCACTGGGCTTCTACTGCTTTGCTTTTACCCTTTGGCATATGAGACACTTAGCTACGAATTCCGCCACATCCTTCTACATGCCACCCCAGTAGAACATCCTTTTCATATCCCGATACATTTTGTCACCACCCGGATGAATAGTCATACGGGAATGGTGCACCTCCTCCAAAACTGCTCTTAACAAGTCACTGGCGCGTGGAACACAAAGCCTCCCATCTCTCCTAAGCCACCCTATGCTATCATGGAATAGCGTTGGAGATTTCTCGAGACCTCTCCTCAGCTAATCCTATCCATAGTGTCCATGAGCTCCGAATCCTACCGCTGCCTCGAGCCAATCTGATCCATAAGGGTAGGCCTCACCTTTAACGTCGCCAACAATCCAGGAGTAATGTTCGTAGAGGGCTTAAAATCAAAGGTAGAAATAAACTCCAAGCTCCTCCACTCTATGAACAAAGGACTAAGGGTTGCTTTCTTTCTACTCAATGCATCCGCAACCACATTACCCTTGCCAAGGGTATAAGCTATCTCAAAATCATACGAGCTTAAAAACTCCATCTACCTATGTTGCCTCAAGTTCAAGTCCTTCTACGAGAATAGGTAGTTTAATGACTTATGGTCGGTAAAAAGCTCAAACCTCTCTCCAAGCAAATAGTGCCTCCAAGCCTTAAGTGCAAAAACTATGGCAGCCAACTCCAAATCGTGGGTATGGTAGTTCTTCTCATGCGTCCTCAACTGCCTACTACCATAACACACTACCCTCTCTTCTTGCATCAACACCGCTCCTAGACTCGTTCCGCATGCATCAGTGTATATGATGAAAGGCTTAGCTCCATCGGGTAAAACTAACACTAGTGCACTAGTAAGGGCTCTCTTAAGCTTCGTGAAGAAATCCTCACAATCCATGTCCCACACAAAAGCTTTATTCTTCTTAGTAAGGCGCGTGAGTGGTGCCGAAATCTTGGCAAAGTCTCTAATGAACTTCCTATAGTAGCCACCCAATCCTAGGAAGCTCCTAACCTCGGTAACATTCTTGTGGGCCTTTCAATCTTGCACTGCAATAACCTTGGCGGGGTCAACAGCCAAACCTTCCTTCGATACTATGTGCCCCAAGAAACGAACTTCCTCTCTCCATAAATGACACTTCGAAAACATAGATCTCAAATGATGACTACAAAGTGTGCAAAGAACTTCTTCCAAATGAACAGCATGCTCCTCCATATTCTTGGAAAATACCAAGATATCATCCACGAATACCACCACAAACTTGTTTAGGACATCCCTAAAGACGCGGCTCATCAAATCAACAAAATAGGCTGGAGCATTGGTTAGCCCAAAAGGCATAACCAAACACTCGAACAATCCGTCCGGTGTCCTAAAGGCAGTCTTATCTATGCTGTCATCAGCGACTCTAAGCTGATGGAATCTCGTGGCTAAATCAAGCTGAGAGAAAACTGAAGAACCTACTAACTGGTCAAAAAGATCATCAATCCTAGGACGTGGATATCAGTTCTTCTTGGTGAGCTTATTTGATTCTCTATAATCTGCGCAAAGCCGGAGAGAACCATCCGCCTTAGTGGGGAAGATGACTGGCGCTCCCCACTCTGATATGCTCCTTCTTATGAATCCCTTCTCCAAAAGCTCATGAATCTGCTTGCTCAATTCTTTCCTCTCCCTAGGTGTCATGTGCCTCATAGGTAATGCCACTGGCTTAGCATTCTCGGTTAAATAAATCCTAAAGTCAATCTCTCTCTTAGAGGGTAGTCCCCTAACCTCCTCAAAGACGTCTGCAAAATCTCTGACGATAGGAACCGAATGCATCTCCAATGAAAATGAATCGAGGGAATAGAGAAAACTCAACATGACTGACCCTTGCGGGTTGCAGGATACCTCTAGAGTCCTACCACTGCAAATCTCAAGTCTAATGACTCTCCTCTCGCAGTCTAAGATATCACCGTATATGGATAGCCAATCCATCACTAAGATCATCCCATACCTCGAGAATCCCAAAACATAGGCGTCGCAGTCAAATTCTACGCCTAGGATAAATATTTTTAAACCCCTACAAACCATAGATAAGTGTGCCGATCCTCCTATGGGGTTTGAAACAATAACGCGGTCTACTACTAATGTTATGTCCAAGTGCAAAAAATCTACTAGAGAGCTATAGATAAAAGAGTGTGAAGCTTCAGAATCAAATAAAGTCTGAATGGGAAAATCAGATATAGAAATCAAACCTTCAACTGTGACTTTCCTACCTCTATCTGGAACGCTACTGGAAGGTGCCGTGTCTAACGCTTGAATCTGCACAACTGGTGATCTCGCTCCTTGGGAACAACTCCTACTCATATGACCGGGCTACCCGCAAGTATAGCACTTACCCTTCATCTTCTCCTTCCAACAATCCTTGGCCATATGTCTAACCTTCCCACAACCATGGCACTTTATTCCTTTCTTAATCTGTTTCTAAGGACCATCGCCTTTCTTCTTTTTCTTATTCTTTTCCCACCAGTTCTTCTTTGAACCTTCTGACTTAACCTCCTCTTTAGACTCTCCCTCCTTGACTGTATCCGACATAAGAGCCATCTCGAACAAAGACTCATAAGTAGCTCCCATCGGTACATGAGTCAACAATAATCCATGAAGGGGTTGATATAATCACTTCGCAAACTTCATAGCTTTCTTGTGCGGCGTGTTCACCAAATCCATACCAAGCCGCGACAGCTCATTGAATTGATTGATGTATTCCTTGACAGACAAACTCCCTTGCTTCAAATTGATAAACCTCTCTAGCTGAACACTCTCTTCCTCCTAAGATAGAAACTTCCTATCGAATCGCTTTTGGAATATATCCCAAGTAATATTCCTTCCCTCCAACTCGATCATCTCCCACAAATAAAATTACTCCTCCTTTAGCTGCCAAGCGGCCAGCTGAACTCGCTGCTGACCATCCAATCCCAAAAGACCAAAAATCCTCTCTGTGTCCCTAAGCCTTGCTCTCGCCTCTACAAAAGACTCCATGCTAGAAAAAGTCTTCCCACCCAAACTCTCAAAATCTTTACAAAGCTTAGAGAAATTGATGGGGGCAGGTGGGTTGATGGGATTCCCACCCATTGGTGCAGGATTGGGCGTAGGCCCGTGCACCTCTGGAGTCGTGGCTTGTAAGTACCTACGAAACCAGGCTGGGACTGGAATGCCCTCGGGAAGGTTCGGGGCATCAACCATTCTACGAAAAGAAAAAGATAGTTTAGGAAAGAGTCAAAGGGAAATTGAACTGGACTTATGAGGGGATTTTTATAAAAAATCTTTTATACTTAAAAATCATTCCTAAAAGTTCTTTTCTGAAATTTACCTTTAAAACAAGTTATTTTGAAAAGTACTTTACTTTTTTTAAAAAAAATTTGGAACCCTATAACCTGGCTCTGATACCAAGTGAAACACCCCACACCCCTTAATATATCCAAAAGGCCACAGTAAAAGGCGTGGTGCATTGTAGGTATAACTGAGACTAAGATTCACAAGACAAAAATAGGTAAAAACAGCGGAAACTAAAATAATAACTTAATTAAAACAAAGCTTCATAATTACTTCGTAAATAAGTCAAATATCAAATACCACATACATGTCTAAAAAGCCAGTATGCCTCATGAAATAAAAACTCATAGTCTTAAAATCAGACTACATAATATCCCTCATAATAAGCCAGTACATAGAAAGAACAAAAGCTGAAATAAAAGAAATACATAGAAGAAATCTCCTCCAAGAAAACTCCAAGCTGCAGCAATCTACCGACTTCTCCCTTGATTGCCTAAGGGGGGAAAGGGGAAAATAGAGGAGTGGGTCAGACTAAAAGTCTGGTGAATGATATTAATTACTAGAGTCTTTAAGCAAGATAAAAGTAATAGACTCTACAACAGTTCTAGCATAAATAAGGATAATAAAGGAAATAGGAAAGAGATAAACTGAAAATAAGTACGATTAAATATTGCTCAATTTATAAGCTAGGTTAACTTTGTTGCTTGCACTTGTCCTTGATTTCTGCTTTAATTAGGCTGAATTCCTAATCCTGTAATTAGGATGTGACCCTAATTGTACCCTTTTTGATCGGCCTACTACTCCGTAGACCTTACTAAGGACCAGCCTCTATATAACTCCCTACACAGCAGCCAATGGTATTTACGGAAGATGCACAGAGCAACCACTATGGATCCGGACGACATATATAGCTCCCTATACAAAAGCCAATGGTGTCTACGAAAGACACTCATACTAAGCGCTTGGAACTCATAGCTATTACTGAGAACCCGAATGGAAGTCGCATGCGTAACTGCCACCATGCCCATGCTACCTTTTGTTCCACCTATTGGGTCTTCTTATTGCCTCAACATCCAGCATAAGTGTGCCCCTCATCCCACTTCAGGCTAACGTGAGATCACCGTGTGTCCATAGAATATATAGGGGAAATGCTGTTGGTACTGGCCCTTCATCCAAACAATATCTAGTTGCGCCCCTTTTCCAAATCCCTCGTGATTTGGACTTTTATTTGACCAATTACTACCATTCTTAGCATAAGCATGCCCTAGGCTCACCGTTTTGTCTAATAGGGAAAGCTATTTGGTACTGGTCCTACTTTCATCTTTGCTTATTAACATAGATAAATTATTTTAAATAAGCCTTTACACTTTTCTCTACTATCTGTGCTTATTAATTTATCCTAAGTCTTAAGATAAGCCTTATTATGTTCTTTTTCTTATGATAACCTACGTTATAATTATGCTTATTACTTAACCCAAGGTCTAAGTGTGAAAATAAGCTTCTTTCATCTTTTACTCTATTTAGTTATAATTCTAAGTTATAACTATGCCAATTATCTTTAATTAGTCCAATTCTAATTATAATTAGGCGTAATTTCAGTCCAATTCCATTATTTATTACAGTCTTTATAATTTCATCTTATTTTCTTCATTCAATATTCTTACTTATATAACCATATTCGCATTTAATTTATTCTAATCCATACGCCTAGAAAAGAGGGATGAAGAGAATAGACGTTTGCATAAAATCCAAAACGTTGAAAAAAATGTAAATAAGAAATAAATAACAGTAATAAACTTAAATACTGTAAATCAATAAAAAGCTATGCTTAACAGTAATAAATTATAATTAAAAGAAATAAACTAAAATTACTGAAAAGAATAGCTGAAAGGAAATAGACTGGAAATAATTCTAAAAACTGTAATTAAACTACTGAAAAGGCTATTCCGAAAATCGTAGTAAAACTACAACTATTGGAAACCCTATTATTTTAAATTACTTAAAGAAATCTTAAAATAATTACAATCACTCACCTCCGGTCCTGAGCTCTTCCTTTGGTCTTCCCAGATCCACTTGGAGTTATAAAATAATTTAATTTATAACGATTTTCTCCTTTGGAAAAATTATTCCGTTTAGGGTTCTTCCTAGAAAGGTGAACCCAATTGGAGAAAACCTAGAATGTGAAAAAGTGTTAGGTCTAGGGGTCTATTTATAGGTGTAGAAGTGGATCTCGGACCGTTGGATTTGGAGATTGAATAAGATGCAACCGCGTCATAGGCTGAATAGAGGCCATCGGATGCAGAAACGGAGGGACCAGATCGGTTTAACCGATGAAAAATACGTGTTCACTCCTCACCAAATCGTTTGAATGAATGAACGTTTGTTCGCTTGCCAATAGACAAGGCGGGTCGACCGGGCGGTCAATCACCCCCTTGACCAGGACGACCGACCGGTCGACCTGTATATATATATATATACCAGTATGTATGGCACGTCCGTTGGACGTGTGCAAAGACAACCGTGAGTTAACTTCTTTTTGATGTAAAATGGTACATACAAACATGCATATTTTTTCAGTGTATATATTTTTCATGTACTACTTTTTATATAATAGGTAACTTTGTTTTGCATACATATGCCAAATTGTATAAACAATTGGATGATCTTTAGTCCTTACCATGGCATGATGTTGCAAGTATCTCAGATTTTGTTCGCATATCCAGAGTAGGCTCGTATGTTCATATCATCCCAGGTCCAAAACATGCCTTGTCCTACAACTGCCTCGGCTTACCGTTCAGTTTGCATACTCATACTAACATTTTACTTCTAATCCTGCATGACTATAGTGTTGCAGTCTGTTGACGTGAATGAAGAAAAATGTAACCATTTTTTCATAAATTGTTTTCTCTCCTCCTTTATCCGGTCTTGAGACCGGCATCACAAATTAGTAGATTACGACGGAGTTAAAAACATTTTTTTAAGGGCTATTTTATGTAATTCATGTTACAATAATGACCATAAAAATTTAAAATTATTGTTGTTATATATTCGATGTGAACGAAAGTTTCAGCAAAAATGTGGTTACACCAACAATTTTTTTAACTCAATCTCATTCTCATTTCCTATGACATTAAATAGGAAAGGTAGTCCAATAATGCAAACCATTTTTATCATTAAACTTACTAATGCTGAATGATCTTGAAATGTAACACAACTCAAATGTGATAACTTAAACCAAATACACTCATGCTTAAACAATATAACTCCATAACGTAATTCAGTTCAATGCCAAATATGTAGCTATAATTTAGTCGATTAAAATCAAATATAAGCACTCATTTGGTACTGCATTCCTCATTGAGTTATCCATATTAAATCCAATATTGTCTTGTTTACAATTGTGAAATAATAAGCTCCAACGCATTTCCTACCCCCAGCTTTCCTTTCCTCTTTACTATGCCATCTCTGACCTAATCATTTTCCAATACCATAATAGTGAAATAGTTCATACAATCACAATGCGAGCTTTCTTGATGTTCATGACCTCCACTATGATATTGCCATGTAGCATATGATGAAGGACTACTTCAGTAGAGAAAGCTGAGGACTTTTTGTTTATGTAATGGCCGCATCACCATAGCCATTTACGATGCTTGATGGAACTCTAGTTTAGATGAAACACTATGTATTAAGAAAGTGGAGATTGCACCATGCATGTATATATTCGCATGGAAAATGCAAAAATGTATAGTTACTGGTCAAGTTTAATGTTAGTTCCCTCGCAAAATAGTCCAAATATTAATTAAAGCTTGCTTATAAAACTGTGCAAACAAAAAGTAGGGTAAAGTTAAATAGATATTTTACATATGAATATTTCAGTAGTGGTGTCTATAAGTAATTAAAATAGACATTTAACAGGTATATAACATGTAAATGTTCAGTTATTTGTTATTAAAATAGTAGTAACCTGCTAATGTTACCATATTTGTAAGCAGGACTAAGCACTTTCGTGTTACTCATACTAATTGTAATATCAATGACTAAAAGACTAAGATAATATATTAGAAATCAAATATGAAAACCAACATGACTTCTTTAATGATACTTGAATCAAGTGTGGGCATAATTTAGCTGAGGCCTAAACTTGATCTTCTATCACCACAAATTATATGTTACTAAACTAAATGCATCTTTTAAAAATCATACAAAATCAACCTGACAGTCGCTCTTGCCAATTTTTTGGTGCATGTTATTTGACATAATGTCAAT
This sequence comes from Allium fistulosum, assembly GCA_030737815.1. NCBI lineage: Eukaryota > Viridiplantae > Streptophyta > Magnoliopsida > Asparagales > Amaryllidaceae > Allium > Allium fistulosum. The sequence goes on from CM060901.1 coordinate 394,181,153, forward strand.
CCAAACTGAAAACTCATCAAATTTTCAGATATAACCAACATTACTGATTGGATGCCAAAGATAAAATGCTTTATTTAATGTACTATACCTATTAATTTGAATATTACAAAAAATATCAGTACTATCCTTTTTATTGCTTGGTTGGATGCCAAATATAAAATACATACAGTAGTCAAACGCTTGGTTGAAAAGCAAATAAAAATTGCACTGTATATAACTAAAATTTACAAAAAAATACCAATATAATGTGATGGTACTATCCTTTTGGTTGTAGACACTGCACACATCACCATCACCCACTGTAAATAGTTTCAAAAGAAGAGCACGGTTTTAAAAAAAAAATGGCAATAAATCATTAAGTGAAATAAACTTCAATATGCTGGAATATATTAAGTACTAATGAAGACTAATGCTATTTTTGCTTGTTGCTATAATCTGTAATATGGAAACATTTAAGAAATTAGTCTCCATATCCTTAGATGAGGCAGTTGTGCTCCTCTTAACAGCTAGACCAAAATAAGGAAAATATATGCATAGTAGCTATTAAATAAGTTAGAATATTGGTTATATCCAAATACAGTAACATATGGATTGTCCTAGGCTATCATCAGTCAAGTCTGTTGGTAAAATTATGCAACTTTATCTACTTAATTTGGTCAACTATAACTCAAATATATCTAGTTCTGCAAATCATCCATAGGAGATAAAAATATAAACTATTAATTTTCACACTGTATATTCAAAACGTTATACATGAACTGTTTAGCTTACTCGCAGTGTTAATATGTTTGCATGATCAACTATAAAAGTATACACATTTCAAATAATTCTATTTTACAGATGCATAAAAAAGCTTTCATCGAGTATACAATTAGGTAATTATCAACCCGATGATGAATAGACATTATACCTTCTCATTTTGCAATTCTCCTCTCTTCAATAATATGAACCGCATCACATTCCTTAACACTTCCTCTATTATTCAAGAGTAAATCTTCACCGTAAATATGAAAAAAATCATATCCCTTTATATGTAAGAATAATTAGGTGAAACAACCATTATCCCCTGTACATTTTTTTCCTCTAAGGCTGGACCAAAATTCAAATAAGTAAAAAAATCAACAACAAATAAACGATAAACATGTCTTGGTCGTCTACAAATTTTTTTTAATGCAAATTACAAATAGTGGAAGCGTATATCCCTTTATATACATTCCATGAAATCATTTAAACTATTTTAATATGTGCATATATTATTTGATACAGTTCTTAAAGTAGAAATTTGTCAGTTTGTAATTATTTGTGGAGAACTTACTAACATATCTTTTCTAAACCGTACACCTTCAGACATTGACAGTATATCGTAAATATATAGATCTAATCAGCTCTAATTTAAGCTGTTTAACACAAAGTAGTTGGTTAAAATAACAAAATAACAAAGCATGAACCTTTTTAGTCTCGGAAATAACAGAAAGATGAGGAAAAACTTGTAATTTGACATAAATTTTAGCAAAGGATAAAACATCTGATCCTTGATCTCTAGTTATGGTTTTTTAAAATCTATTTATCAGTTTTATAATAAAAACATTTCACGAAACATGAAATAAAATAACCAACAAATATAAATTATAATACAACCTGAGCTCAAGCTCTTCAACCCAAAACGACAAAGGAAAATAATAACAACTATAGTACCAAAATACGTGTTTCTTCAAACAAAGCATGGATCTCCTTCGACCTCATAAATCAGGGAAAGATGAGGAAAAACCTATAATTTGAAAGCAAAAATTACAGGTAAGAATTAGTAGAATAAAATGAGGAAAAATAATGATGATAAGATCTGCAGTTGAGAATGACCGAAAGTGGTGCATAAGTGGAAGTAAGCTGTGAAAATATCAATAGTAGAATTGGCAAAAATACCCTAATTCCCGCTGTAAACGTACCACTTATGACAGCATATCGTAAATATTGACAGTATATCGTAAAAGTTTATAATTATTTGTAGAGAACTTACTAACATATCTTTTCTAAACCGTACACCTTCAGACATTGACAGTATATCGTAAATATATAGATCTAATCAGCTCTAATTTAAGCTGTTTAACACAAAGTAGTTGGTTGAAACAACAAAATAACAAAGCATGAACCTTTTTAGTCTCGGAAATAATAGAAAGATGAGGAAAAACTTGTAATTTGACATAAATTTTAGCAAAGGATAAAATATCTGATCCTTGATCTCTAGTTACGGTTTTTTAAAATCTATTTATCAGTTTTATAATAAAAACATTTCACGAAACATGAAATAAAATAAACAACAAATATAAATTATAATACAACCTGAGCTCAAGCTCTTCAACCCAAAACGGCAAAGGAAAATAATAATAACTACAGTACCAAAATATGTGTTTCTTCAAACAAAGCATGGATCTTCTTCGACCTCATAAATCAGGGAAAGATGAGGAAAAACCTATAATTTGAAAGCAAAAATTACAGGTAAGAATCAGTAGAATAAAATGAGGAAAAATAATGATGATAAGATCTGCAGTTGAGAATGACCGAAAGTGGTGCATAAGTGGAAGTAAGCTGCGAAAACATCAACATTAGAATTGGCAAAAATACCCTAATTCCCGCTGTAAACGTACCACTTATGCAACGAAAAAAGATAAAAAGTGAAGACAAACGTACCACTAATTGAAGGGTTAACAGCTAGGTATGTCGATTCGTCGTTACCGCTTTTATCTTCCTCTCCAATTCCCGCTGCCACCTCCCTCTGTAACCCTAGAGTTCAAATCCGAGGGTTTGAAGTTTGAAAATCGTGGAGAAAAGATAAAAACACCAACAAAAATAAGCACAAACCTACCACTAATTAAATGGTTAGCAGCTAGGTATGTCGATCTCATCTCTGTAACTCATGTCCAGTTGATTCCAACGCTGCAACCTCCCTCTTTACGCCTCGTCCCATATCGTGAACCCTGGATTTCGAACCCAACGATTTGAGTTGGTGGTAAACGGGGAAATAAAGGTATAAACTGGAAAACGGTTGGGTATGTGGAGAGGTTTGGGTTAAAATTAGGGGAGTATATGGAAACGTGGGTGAGAGGTATGGGGATTGACCGAAATATCCCTTCGTTATAGCTGAATGTTACAGGGTTAATTGCGTAATATCAAAAGCTTCATTTGGGGGTATTCCCATTATATATATATATATATTCTTTCTATTTCTGCTTATTTTGTTTATTTTATAATTTGGTCGTATTAGCTCGGTTTTTGACGTTCCATATATGGAAATAGACCAGAAAATTACCAAGGACACAATGGTGCAACTTCCCTGGCTTGATTAGAATAATTTCACAAATTTATTTTATTATTTAATTAATAAACAAATTAATTATTCCGGGTTAAATTTTGGGTTGTTACAAGCCTCAACCCTCAACCTACTCAAATCAATTTTGAGCACCCGAGAGTTTACGGGGAAAAACATAAACTTCGAGTCAGACATAAAGCCTGGTGTGAATAATACTATACATCCCGGTTATTAACGTTAAGTGGGACCACGTTGCTTAGCGGAACGGGTTTCCCCTCACTAACATCCTTTTAACACATATCTTTGCAAATCTTTTCTTGCAACCAAAATTGGTTAAATATTTTTTTTTTGAAAAAAGGTGAATTTTATTGATGCCCTAAAGGCTGATCCAAACTTACAAAGTCTTGAAACAAGACAAAGACAAGAACAAGAAGCCTAACCGGCAAAAATAAAACAAATAAAGCTAAAGGTAGGCTCAACTTCAAACTCATCCACGAAAGCTCAGTGACAAAAATCATGGCAAATCCACTTTCCAGTTTTGAAGGATGCTTCTCTCCAGCTCTGTCGCACAGGTAAAAAGCTTTCCTTTAATTCTTTTTACAAGAATCCTAACATCCTGTTCAATTGCAATCTGAATCTGGTGATGGTTCTTAGCAGTTTTCTGGAAGACACGTCGATTCCTTTCTTTCCAGAGATGATGAACAGTAGTTGTGAGGCAAATAAGCTGCAGTTGGGTCAACAAATCTTCTTTCTTGCGGGAACTCAGGTATAATAATTCATCTTCTAGGGAAGAAGTAGCATGCAAGACTTGATTTTTATTATTAATTTGACTTAAAACACGAGTAGAGTATTCGCATTCAAAAAAAAGGTGTTTGTGAGATTCAGGGTGGGAATTACATAGTTGACAGTTGAGGTTGACTTCCATACCCCATCTGGCAAGTCTGTCAGCCGTGGGGAGTCTGAGATTAGTGGCTTTAAAAGTCGTAAACGCCATCTTTGGGTTGTTAGATCGAGACCATATAGGATCCGCCCAAAATCTGATAGTATGCTTAGTACGCAGAGCTTCCCAAGCACTATTAGTAGTAAAGGTACCATCTTTAGTGTAGTTCCAGGACCAAATATCATTAGATTCAGAAGAGTAGATAGGAACAAACTTAACATCCTCGGCAATAACATGGAGGCCTTTCTGATCCGGTATCCATTTATTATGCTGAATAATGGATGCTACCAGATCATCATATTCACCAATACATGAAACCATACCCCAGCCATATTTGACAGCAAGTGAATTACCATTTATCCAAGGATCCCTCCAGAGGTAAGTATCCCTGCCATTTGCTATTTTCCTTGAGATGCATGTTTTCAAACTGTCTCTGCTTCTTAAAATGCATTTCCAAACCCCAGATGAGTTAATATCCTCATGCATGGTCCAAAAACTCCCTTTTAAATATCTACTCCTCATCCACCTAGCCCAGAGAGTGTTAGAGGTAATAATTTTCCACCCATGTTTCACTTGATATGTCTTCCGTAGATCTTTCAGGTTGATAAGTCCAACACCTCCTTCAGCTTTTGGTCTGGAAAGTATATCATAACTAACTTTATGTAATCCCCCCCTCCAAATGAAGTTAGCACAAGCTGAATTAATTTTCTCAATGGAGCTGTCAGGGATATGAAAAGTTTGAAGCCAGAATCTAACTTTAGCAGTAATAACTGTATGAACCAATTCAATTCGACCAGCAAATGAGAGTAATTTAGAACTCCAGCCATTAAGTTTGTCTCTGATCTTTCCAACAAGTTCACCACATTCTCTGTCAGTAATGACATTAGTTGAGAGAGGAACCCCAAGGTACTTGACAGGAAGTAGACCCTCCTTGATTTTCAAAATCTCCAAAATTGCTGTTTTGGAAGTACAGTATTTGCTAAAATAGCATTTGGACTTTGTAGTATTTAACTCTAGACCCACATATAAATGCATTTGCTTGAAAATCTGAATTAAACACTGAGCAGCAGTTGGGGTGGCTCTTACAGCAATAATCAAATCATCAGCATATATCAAATGATTGACAATAGGATCAAGTTTAAAAAGAGATTGAACCAATGAGTTATTACATGCTAATTCCATTTGTAATGAGAAATATTCCATGGCAACTGTAAATAGGTAGGGGGATAGGGGGTCACCTTGTCTTAAACCCCTATTACTAGATATGTATCCTTTAGGTGTACCATTAATGATAATGGAATATGTGGGGGTAGAGATGCATTCCTCAATAAGATTAATCAGTGATGTAGGGAATTCCATACATTGTAAAACATGGATGATAAAATGTCTGTTAATTTTGTCATAGGCCTTATGAAGATCAATTTTTAGACACATCTTATCAGCTCCAGGTTTATTGAATTTCCTAATCAGTTCATGAGCTAGTAATGAATTTTCAGAAATGTGTCTTCCTTTAATGAAAGCAGATTGACATTCAGATATTAGGTCAGGGAGAACCTTTGTAACTCTATTACATATCACTTTACTTAGAATCTTATACAGCACATTACAACAAGCAATAGGCCTAAAGTCTTCAATCCTTGAAGGACTTTCCACCTTTGGTATTAAAGTGATAAATGTGTGGTTTAGTTCATGAAGTATTTTACCAGTATTAAAAGATTCCTGAATAGCTTCTAACAAGTGGTTTTTCAGGTGATGCCAATGGAGTTGATAGAATTTAGAGTTCCACCCATCTGGCCCTGGGGAGGAATCAGTATGAATCGAGAATACAGCAGCTCTTACTTCCTCTTCAGTAACTGTCTCTTGCAGCATCTGCCTACCCCACTTCTGGATATTGGTTAAATATTGTAAAGCATCATTATGTAAACATACATATCAGGTAATAAAAAAACTATCTATTTAAACACTTTAGTTTGTTTGGCTGACTTGGGCCTACCAGACAATATAAGCAAAATTCATCTAACATCTGTTAGACACTCCACTTCTGGATGGTCTATCCTTAACTATCTATTAAATAATTCTCTTCTGGACGGTCTGTCCCTAACTTAACATCTCCCAGGGTCACCTGATCCTAATGGTTTTGCGGGCTCACCAATAACCTATCTGTATACAAACATATATTCCCTTATGTGTGTAATCATAATTTTAGTCTTACCTGTGGCAAAGCCCCACACACTGGAATTTTGGACTAAATTAGCTGTGGCCAATAGCTAATGTATAGGGCGTGACCCTATACCGGTCTCATCTGGTATTCTAATATCCGAGTCATTTTATATAGGGATACCTTCCCATAATTTTCCTCAAAAATCTTTTTCATCTAAAATTAATTTAAACCCTTTGAAACCAAATTTAAACAAGGAAAACATTTATACTCTATGCTTTACTCAAAATCACCTTGCCATGTTATATTATACTTTATGTAAACATTAGTTGATGAAAACATTTAACCTTTGAAAGTACCCCTTTCGAATCTATTGAAAGCGCCTCTTTTGAAACCAAATAAAACCCTTTATTTTCTCTAGGCTGAAAGGCCAAAACCTTCTTTTGGAAACCATACTCAAAACCCTTTTGAAACCCTTGAAAAACCTTCCGTTTCAACCCATTCGAAACCATCAGAAAACATTACCTTTCGACTCCTTCAAAACCCTTGGGTAACCACCTCTTCGAAACCATTTTTAAAACTTTTCGAAAGCATTAAACCTTTAGAAACTCAAACTTGTCGAAAGCACTTGGGTTCAATTTAAAACTTGTGGAAAACACCTTTTGAAACCATTTAAACATTCTCTTTCGAAACCATTGGGTTATACTTCAGTAGAACAAAAGGGTCAATAAAATCATTTAAGTCGAAAGCCTACCTTTCGAAAGCTATCCCTAAATAAGAAGAGATGGTGTCGAAACCACCCTTTAGAAAGCATTGGAGAAGTGGCTAATTTTAAAAGCTAAGTATACCTTTCGAAACCATTGATTTCGAAAGGTAGAAAGGCGGCAGCTAGGGGTTTCGACCCCTTCGAAAGCATTACTTAAAACAAAAGAGCACAACCCTTTCGAAACCTTTTCTTTCAAAACATTTGACACAGTCACAAGCCAACCATATCGAATGTTATTCCCTTCGAAAGAAAAGCAGGCGCTATTTCAATTTAAAACAAAGGCATACTCTAACCCCTTCGGAACCCAACGTTTTGACTATGTACCTTCCGCCTTTATCCAATACGTTGTGCACCAAGTAACTTGATACCATGCACAATATTTTCGAAAGCATGGTGGCGAAACTCCTAGTCGGAACCTCTAAGATATTATTTCCGATCTACATCTAAATTTGCAAAGCAATTGGATGTCATTTATATCAAAACATATCATAAAAACCAATATAAACATTCATAAATCATCAACAAGCATATATAAACTTTTAATCAATCAAAACATGGCCTTCTCATGCAAAATCATTTCAGATTATCCTTAAAACTGAAAACATAAGAACAATGAGATGTAATAATTATTCACCTTAGCTTTGTGATTAAAGATGTGAGATTTGAATTAAACTTGATGTTGATTAAGCTTCCCCATTTTACTTTCCTCTTCTTACTCTTGAAAATGGTGGTCGACTTCTCCTTACTTCTAATTTTTGTAAATGAATGCAAGTGAGAACTCACGGCTAAGGGTTTTAGGTATTCGAGAGCACTCCTTCCTATTTTACCCCTTACTTGTTTCCTAATATATCTTATTCATGCTATCTCGTTTTAATTTACATATTAACAAGGCATAACTACCTTTAATATATTCAAATCTTAATCCATTAATCATCTTATATTATTTTATTTTACTGACTAATTAAATATCCTAAATAATGTTACTAAAAATCTGGGGTGTTACAGTCAGCCACCTGCTCGTCTCCGGAAGCTTTATTTGCTAAGATTTCTAAAACCTAAAAACCATAACCCTCATCCTACTCAAATCAATTTTGAGCGCCCGAGAGTTTAAAAGGAAACAAAAAATTTGAGTCAGACATAAAGCATGGTATGAATAATACTATTACATCTCGGTTTACTGATATTAAGTGAGACCACGCCGCTTAGCGGAACGAGTTTCCCCTCACTAATATCCCCTTTAAAACATATATTTTGCAAATCCTTTCCTACAACCAAACTGGTTAATCATACTGATATAATTATGATGATAATAGCTAAGTCCGTTAAGCTATAATCAAGTAACTAATGGACTATCTGTCCATAAGTAGTAAATGGACTATCTGTCTGAATAATGGGCTGACTGCCTACAAACTGGACTAACTGTCCACAAACTGGACTAACTATCCGAATCAAAATGGACTATCTATCCAAATCATTTTCTTAGGGTTAACTACCCTTCATCTTTTTACTTGAAAACCTTTTCAAAATGATTTAACCTTTTAAATCAGATTTATACAAGGAAAATATACTCTTAGCTTTACTCTAAGCTACTTTGCCATGTTATATATACTTCACTCAAAATAATGTTGATGAATTTTAGTGAGGATTAGCTATCCTTCCAAAACAAGTTAAAACCCTTTTTTTAACTTGAATACACTTAGGCTACATTGCCTATTTGATACATTCGAAATCTTTGTTTAAAACCTTTAAACAACCCTTTCGAAACCCTTGAAGGTAACCTTTCGAAACCCATGAAAGTACCCCTTCAAAACCATTAAAAGCCTTTCCTTTGAAAGCTTCAAAGCATTAGACATCCCTTTTTAAAACCATTAAATATTTCCTTTCGAAAACATAGGAAAAAACCTTTCCTGTCAACCATTTTGAAACCGTAGGGAACCACCCCTTCGAAACAATTCATTAAAACCCTTTCGAAAGCATTAAAATACTAAACTTTTTGAAAGCCTTTGGGTTCAAATTAAAACATGTGGAAACCTTTCGAAACATTCAAAAATCTACCCCTTTGAAACCTTTGAAGACTGTTTCGGTTGAACTAGCTTGGATTATTCCTTCAAGTAGAGAAAAAAGATCAGAAACCCATTAAAGTCGAAAGCATCTATTTCGAAACAATTTTAAACTGTCTCTTTCAAAACCATTTAGGTTTTACTTCAATCATAGAAAAATGGTCTTTAAAACATTTAAGTCGAAAGCATCTATTTCGAAATAATTTCCTAAGTAAAGAAGTGATGGTGTCGAAACCATCCCTTCGAAAGCATTAGAGAAGTGGCCATATTTTAAACAAAGCAACCCCTTCGAAACCATCTGGGTCAAAAAGTAGAAAGAGGCAGTAAAAAGGCTTCAACTTAGTCGAAAGAAATCATTTAAAACAAAAGTGCAATCCAATCGAAACCATTTTATTAAATCCATTTGACTTAGTCGAAAGCTAACCAAATCGAAAGCTACTTAGTCAAAAGCAAGCAGGCGCATTTTCTTTTTAAAATAAAGTAATGCCTTAACCCTTTCAGAACCCCTGGTTTCGACTCCATACCTTCCGCCTACATCCAATTCACTACGTACCAGTTCCCTGATACGATGTGCATTGGTTTCGATTGTGTTGGAGGCGAAGCTAATGAGGCGGATCCTGGTGCCGAAAGCATCGAAACAGTGAAAAACATGTTTATTTGTACTTTTAAACTATTTCTTTTGTACCTAACCTGCCCTTGTTTGTCTAAATCTAATTGGTTGCTAATTTCTCTTTTTAAAAGTGCTGCCAACTTTCCACAATTAATAAATTTATTTATTTGCAAAAAGCTTCTTCTCCTCCTTTGATTATATAAAACATTTAAGTCTCATACCTTAAATAATTTTACATAACCATTAAAACACTTAGAAAAATTCTACAAAAAATTCCAGAAAATCGCTTTTAATATTTTTCCAACGTATAAAAATTGCACTCCCAAACCTTTTATTATTTAGCTGTAAATAATTTATAATCCAAAATAATATTTTCTTTACTAGAAAATTCATATAAATTCCACAAAAATTCATAAAATTCTAAAAATTGAAATACATCTCCAAAATAATATTTCTAGTCTATATAAAATTTCGCAAGGCATTTGGATGTCATTTAAAAAGATTTTCATATCAAAACTTATCATAAAATCTGTATGAACAACCATAAATCATCAACTAGTATATATAATCATTCCATCATTCAAAAACATGGAAAATCAATGCAAAATATTTCGGATGTCATCTTAAAACCTAAAAAAACAAATATGAGATGTAAACATTATTTACCTTAGCTTTAGAGATTAAAGAGATTGAGATGTAAATGGATTTGATTTGCTTAAGCTTCTTCCTAGCTTTTCTCTATCTTTTTCCCCTTTCTCTTGTTAATGGTGGCTGACCTCTTGTTTAAAAATTTTGATAAAAAGAAAATGAACGTGTATAGGAGAATGCACGGCCAAATTTAAGGGATATAGGAATGGCCTCTTTCCTATTTTACCCCTCTTCTCTTTCATTTTAACTCTTATTTTAATTCATTGTTTAAATGGCATGGCTACCCTTAATAAAATCAAATCTCAAATCCCTAATCAACACATTATTTTATTTTATTTAACTAAATAAATATCCTAAATAATGTTACTAAAAATATGGGGTGTTACAAACTCCCCTCCTTAAAGAATTTCGTCCTCGAATTTACGTTAAGGTACACAACACATCAATCAAAGGGGTAAAACATACCATTAAATAAGTCAGGATAAGTATCTCTAATCCTGCTCTCAATCTCCCAAGTACAGTCTCTGTCATCGTCGCTCCACTAGACTTTGACTAATCTGACCATCTTGGGTCTAAGCTTCTTCTCATCTCTCGCAACAATACGAATAGGCTTCCTCACATAGTCAAATCCGGTTCTACTACTAAGTCATCTAGCACAGTCGGTGCAATAGTTGTCTTTGGGTCTCTAACACACTTTTTTGAGATGAGAAACATGAAAAACATCGTGGATTCCTTCCAAACTGCGGTAACTCAACTCTATATGTGAGTTTCCCGATTCTCTTAATAATAGGAAAAGGTCCAACGAATCTCGGTGCTAACTTTCCTGATTTCCCAAATCTAATCACACCCTTCATCGGTGATACTTTGACGAAAACCTAGTCTCGAACTGTGAACTCCAAATCTTTTTGTCTTCTATCAACATAGCTCTTCTGCCTAGACTGAGCCTCCTTCATTCTATCCCGAATGATCTCAATCTTTTCTACAGCATCCCTAACCAAATCTGGACCAAGAACCAATCTATCCCTTGTCTCTAACCAACATACGAGAGATTTGTATGGCCTTCCATACAAAGCTTCAAACGACGCCATCCCAATACTAGTCTGATAACTGTTGTTATATGAAAACTCGACTAAATGCAGATGGTCTTCCCATGATCCCTTGAAATCTAATACACAAGCTCTTAACAAATCCTCTAAGATTTTGTTAACTCTTTCCATTTTCCCATCCATTTGTGGATGGTAAGCGGTACTCATTTTGAGCTTCGTTTCCAAAACTTCCTACAGACTCTTCCCGAACTCACTAGTGAATAAGGAATCTCTATCAATTACTATACTACTAGGAATTCCATGCAGTCTAACCACATTTTTTATAAAAAACTTTGCCAAAACAGGTGCCATTCTGGTTGACTAAACTGGAATGAAATGGGCACTCTTGGTCAGTCTGTCCACTATGACCCATATACTATCAGTTCCCCTGTTCGACTTTGGAAACACATCAGTAAAGTCCATAGAAATAGAATCTCATTTCCATATCGGAATATCTAATGGCTGAAGCAAACCACTTGGCTTCTGGTGTTCGGCCTTTGCCCGTTGGCAATTCAAGCACTACTTTAACCACAAGCTAATATCCCGCTTCATACCTTCCCAGAAGAAACTCCTCTTCATATCCTGATACATCTTAGTTCCTACCGAATGAATAGAGAACTTCGAACGATGGCATTCCTCCAAGACTTCTTTCCTTATGTTTCCTACACTCGGAACACATAATCTTCCTTTCTTCTCAACCTCCCATTCTGGTCAAAACTGAAATCTTTCAAGTCTTCACTCTCGGTTCCATCTCTTAACTTCTTGATTGGTTCAGCTAATACCATATCTTCTTCTTGTTTAGAAGCAATCTTTTCAAATCATCACTGGTCAAACTTCCAAACAAGATAACACTACGGTTTCTTCGCTAGACCCAGCCTCAAATCTCCACTGCAATCTGCTAATGCTTCCAAATTTTTCCACTCAGCAATAATCGCCAACACTGCATACTGATGTTTCCTGCTAAGTGCATCTACAACCTTGTTGCCTTTCCCTAGTGTGTACTCGATCCCAAAATCATAAGTAGCGATAAACCCTAACCACTTATGCTATCTCATGTTCAGCTCCTTCTTAGAGAACAAATACTTCAGCGACTTATGATCTGTATATAACTCAAACCTCTCTCCCAACAGGTAATGTCTCCGTACCTTCATAGCAAAAATAACTGCAGCCAATTCCAAATCATGCGTCGGATCCTGACCTCATGCGGTCTAAGTTGTCTAGAAGCATAGGCAATCACTTTACCTCTCTACATCAGCACAGCTCCTAATCCTGTTCCACATGCATCCGTATAACCACCAAATCCCGATTCACTTCCGGAACAACCAACACAGGTGCATGGGTCAATAAGTGTTTCAAACTCTGGAATGCTTCCTCACATTTATCGGTCTACCCGAACTTTACATCCTTTCTCATTAGCTTGGTCATCGATGCCGCTATCCGCGAAAAATCCTTAATGAACCTCTGATAATAACAAGCCAACCCAAGGAAACTCTTTATCTCCATCACTGTCTCGTGTCTTTTCCAACTATTCACTGCTTCAATCTTAGTCGGATCTACGGACAACTCTTTCACTGAGACTACATGACCAAGAAACTTCACTTCCTTCTTCCAGAAATGACACTTTGCAAACTTTGCCTTTAATTGATGCTGCCTCAGCGTCTCAAGCACCACTCTAAGATGAACTTCTTGCTCTCTTTCATCCTTAGAGTATATCAAGATATCATCTATGAAAACCAATATGAACATATCCAAGTGCTCTCGGAAAACCCAGTTCATCAAATCCACAAAGAAAGATGGCACATTAGTTAGTCTGAACGACATAATTAACCATCGTACGATCCATATCTGGTCCTAAACACCGTCAAAGTTATACTATCCTCTGCTACTCTGAGCTAATGGAAACCTATCACCAAATCTAACTGATAAAATACCTTGGCTCCACTCAATTGGTTGACCAAATCGTCAATCCTCGGTAATGGATATCGATTCTTTATTGTTTTCTCGTTCAACTTACGCTAATCGATACATAGCCTCAATGATCCGTCCGGCTTCTTAGCAAACACTGCGGCTGCTCCCCAAGGCGAACTACTCGACGTGATATAACTCTTGGCTTCTAAATCCACAAATTGCACCTTTAACTCACTCATCTCTGTAGGGGTCATCCTACTTGGCGGACTAATCACTGGTTCTGCTCCCGGAACTAAATCTATCCGAAACTCAATAGCTCGTTTCGGTGGCAATCCAACTACAGGCTCAAAAACATCCACAAATTCTCTAACCACAAAAAATCTATTCAGCTTATCTTCCAACTCCATAACACCTAGTAAAGCATTCACCTCGCCATTAGAACCTTCTATGGTATAAACAATCCTATCTTTACAATCAGGGTGTCTAAGAGATATTTTCCTATGCTGGCAAAATATCCTAGTATCGTACCCACTTAACCAATCCATACCAACAATAATTCCGAACCCCACAAAACTAAACACATGCAAACTACAAACAAAAGTATGACCTAACAAGTCAAACTCTAACTGGTCACATCTCAACCCTAGAGTTGCATACCCTCCTATTGGATTCACAACCCGTAAGGAAGTAACTAAATATGTAGGTTCTAGGTTAAGCTTATCTATCAAACATCTAGATATAAAGGAATGTGATGCACCAGTATCAAATAGAACGCTAACAGACATACCATGAATCTGAAGCGTACCTCCAATAACTGCCTTTCCTTTCTCCGGAGCTGTTGGCTTCGAAGTAGCAGGCTACAATGTATACACTTTGCCCTTTCCATCCTTAGCGGGCTCCTTGCACTGGTTCTTATAGTGGCCAATCTGGTCATAGTTGAAGCACCTAACATTCTTCTTCCTGGCTACCTCCTTTGCCTTTCCAGCACGACACTCATTGGTAAAATGCCCCTTCTTGTCGCACTTAAAACAGACAACCTCAGACCTCCCTTTCTTAGATGATCCACCCTTTTGAGCAATCTTCTTAGGAAAGAACTTCCTCTTCCTCTTCTTCCCAACTTGGACCTCCTTAGCCTTACTCTTCTCTAGGGAATCAAGAATCTCCTCATGCCTTAAGGCCATCTCCACTACTAAATCAGAAGGATCTGTAATATGAGGTAATGTAGCCCTTGCTAACTCAAGCTTCAACCCCCTGATAAACTTATGGCATACTCCAAAACAGACAACTCTCCCTGCTCTAACTCATCAAACTTTCTGATCAGAGCAGACTATGCCATCGCAGACATAAACCTCTCCTGGAACATCCCTTTGAAATCTGCCCATGCAAGGTTTCCTCGTCCACACCAACCGTCAAACTGTTCCACCAAAACAAAGCCGCTCCCTAAAGCAGTCTCGAAGCAAGCCTCCTCTTCTGCTCATCATTAAGCCCAAAGTTTGCAAAGATTCTCTCGTAGTGCAGCAACCAATTTTCCACCTCTATAGCATCCTTTGTCTCCATAAATGGCTTCCCTCCAAGCCTAGTGTAATCTTCGCTCATCTTAGCATAATGGTTAACTACTGAAACTTTCAGAACTCCTACTCCTGCAGCATCTCCTCCTACCACCCCAGTTGCAATTCCAACTTGCATCATATTCACAAAAAATGATACATAGCTCCCATGTCCACTTGCGGGACTCCAGCACCTACATTCTCTGCATGTGCCTGACCTTGGGTCCTCCTCGCATTAGGTCTAGCATTCCAATTGGTGCCCTCCATTCCTGGGTTAACTCTTCCTCTTCTACCATCCATATCTGTATTCGAACCTTATGAGATACAAAAAAATAACCTAACAAGGATAGTAGACTAGAGATAAAGCATATACTTATATATAGCAAATACAAGTACGTTACTGTAGTGTTATCCTATACCCCAATCTTACTCTAATTCTTTGAGACTATGTTTTCAAAATCATTTTTAGTTTAAAGTTTTTTATAAACCTTGTTAGCGCCAAAATTGGTCACTAACCCCCAAATCCAGATGAAAGCACCAAATACCAATCACAGCTCAGAGATAGAATGTATGTAGAGAGTAATAATGTGAAGAACAGTTAAAACTGAAATGAAAGCAGTAAAGAACAACAGATTTTATAGTGGTTCGGCTAACTCCGGCCAACGTCCACTCCAGAAGTTTGCTTTTTATTGCTGTAATAAGCGATTACAGTTACAAAATGGTAGAGTTGCCTTAGCCTTAGAAAAGAGAATGTGAGACAGCAGAAAGAAGATCCTCCTTTTACTGTGCCCCTGCCTCTCTATTTATAGGCAAAGATGGGTTGGACTTCCCTGGTGGGCCTTGTAGCCGAGTACCTCAGCCCAAATGGAGTGGTCTCCATATGCCGAACCATAGATGCCGAACGTTGAATGCCGAACAAGGCGTGAATGTCGACCGATCTCCTCATGCCGAACGTTGGGAGGTGCGAGGTACAGAGGTATCGAGGTGCGAGGTACCGAGGTATGGAGGTGCGAGGTACCAAGATATGGAGGTGCGGAGTATGGAGTATGGAGGTGCGAGATATGGAGGTACGAAGTATGGAGGTGCGAGATATGGAGGTGCGAGATATGGAGGTGCGGAGTATGGAGGTGCGAGATATGGAGGTGCGAGGTGCAATGTCGAGCGAGGTGAGGTATGCCGAACGACCCATCCAATGCCGAATGCTCCTTGATGCCGAACGATCCATCCAATGCCTAACGACGAACTCTCTATGCCGAACGCTCGTCCAGTGCCGAACAAGATTTATGCCGAACACTCCATCCAATGCCGAACGTCGATCTCTCTATGCCAAACGCTCGTCCAGTGTCGAACATTCCTCTGTGCCGAACGATCCTTCTAATGCCGAGCACTCGCTCAGTGCCGAACGATCCCTCTAAATGCCGAGCACTCGTTCAATGCCGAACAATCCCTCTAAATGCCGAGCGCTCCTGGATGCCGAACGCTCTGTGCATGCCGAGTACTCTTGAATGCTATTCGAACGTGAATAGTAAATGTCAGACGAACATGTAGTTGATTAAATTAAACTCGTCTGTCCGCGGCCTTGCCAAAAGGCGGGTTAACACTTGCCCCCCAAAACATGCCTTGCTTTGAAAGGTGTGTTTTGAATAGCCTCAAGTCCAATATCCAAAGTCCATGTTTCATCCATATCCAATAACCAATAGGGGACTTTAGGACCTCTTCAGGTCGATATCAAAATCCATAACCTCTCCGGGCTCTTGCCAAGTGCAATCCACACCTGATGACCGTGGTCCAGTGTCCCTGGACGTTGAGATAACCTCTCCGGGTTCTTGCCAAGCGCAATCCACACTTGACGACCGTGGCCCAGTGTCCCTGGGCGTTGAGCTAACCTCTCCGGGTTCTTGCCAAGCGCAATCCACACTTGACGACCGTGGTCCAGTGTCCCTGGACGCAAGTAATGCCGTGGCTTAAGTCCTAAGCCGAATCCTGGTCGCTCCGGACCCTTGTCGAGCATAGTCCATACTCGACGACCTTTAAGCCAAAATCCATAGAAAATCCAATCAAAATCCAATCCAAAAAACAAACATTCAAACCAGAATTCAAACCAGAAAAACGAGAGAAACAGGGAGTTCAAACCAAACTCCAAAACCAAACCAGAAAAAGCAAATGTCCAAGTCAAAGGAAAAACAGATTTCACAAACCCGGGCGTTTCGGTAAGCCATCATCTCAGAGCATGCCTGAGGGTTATCTCCGACCCCGTACATGAGTAAGTGATTTAACCGTTTGCCCGGAGTTTGTTACTTATTCCAAACCATCAAGATTAGTTGATGACCAATCGGTCACCATTCCTGGGCCTCGCGCCCTCGTCGTTCAAGGTAGGCGGAGGCTGTTCATGTTCCACCGCCGCATTCCGAGTTCCGACATACTGTCGCAACTGACCATTCCTTATATGCTCCTCGATTATATCCTTTAGATGTCGGCAGCTGTTAGTATCATGCCCGTCCAGGTCATGAAAGAGACAGTGCCTTCCTGATGCCCTTTCACGTTCTGTGGGTTCCCTCCTTGATGGCCTTCGATAGGGAAGACGATCTCGAGTATCTAAGAAAATCCGCTCCAACGTTGCGTTCAATCCTGTGTAAGTGGAGAACTTTGGTTCTCCCCAGCGCTTCCTTTTCCCTTTATCCTTGTCCCCACCTGAGCTTTCGCCGAGTAATCTTCCATCCTTAGTCATGTTTACTTCCTGTGACCTCATGTCCAAACATGCATCCTCTTGTCGAAGAAATCTTTCAGCTTCATGAAAGAATTCCCCAATATCCAACGGTGGGTCCCGTATCAACGATACTTTGAATTCCGAATTATCTCTGACTCCTGATACCGCAGCCATCAGAACCATTGATGGATCTGGCCGATCCACCGAAGCAACTGCCGCATTAAATCGAGTTAAGAATGTCCTGAGCGATTCATCTGCCCCCTGTTTGACTGATGTTAGTGTCATCACGTTCTTTGGCCTTTTTATGTGAACTCGAAATTGACTTAAGAACTTGTCCACCAGTTCTGTCCATGTTCCAATGGATCCATCCTCCAGATGTCTGAACCACATAGCAGCAATTTCAGTCAAGTACAGGGGGAAACATCGGGCCATAACCTCCTCCGTTGCCCCCAGCACTTCCATATGCCTTGTGTATCTCATCAAGTGGTCGGTGGGATCCGTCTTCCCGTTGTATACTTCCAGAGTGGGTAGTTTGAAATCAGACGGATTCCTAGCTGTCCTGATGTTCCGGGTAAACGGACTTTTGTTAACTCCCTCTGAATCCCTATTTGTCAGACCTCCGCGAATAGTCCGCCTGATAATGTCAGCCAATCTAGTGTTTCCAACTAATCCAGACTGCCCCCCAAGTCCTCGAGGAAATTCTGGCACATATTCTTCATCACGTACTCCCGGTGGCGTGCCTCCGAGTCTAGGTCCATCTAGATTGTTAACTGTTTGTTGATTGGGAGCTGCCCCCTGCTGATTCACTCCATTTGTCCGTTGGTTGAGTTCCTCTGGTCCAGCTCCATGATCTTGAGCACCTGCAGTTCCTGGTTGTCCAAATTGCCTAAGAAGAGCCTGCATCATCTCCTCTTGTCGTTTCATCATCTGCTCCTGCATAGAATTCATCATTGCCTGCATCTCATCCCGAGTTATGTAGATGGATGCATGATCCTCTCCAGCTCCAGAAGAGGCTGCTTGACTTCCTTCCTGATTGCTTCTCTCCACTGCTTGCTTCTTCGTTGGTGGTCTTGCCATTGCTTTCTAAGATCCAAGTTCCTAACTCCAAAATTCCTGAGTGTTTCAGCTCTCAGTGAAAGCACCAAAGTGTTAGCGCCAAAATTGGTCACTAACCCCCAAATCCAGATGAAAGCACCAAATATCAATCACAGCTCAGAGATAGAATGTATGTAGAGAGTAATAATGTGAAGAACAGTTAAAACTGAAATGAAAGCAGTAAAGAACAACAGATTTTATAGTGGTTCGGCTAACTCCGGCCTACGTCCACTCCAGAAGTTTGCTTTTTATTGCTGTAATAAGCGATTACAGTTACAAAATGGTAGAGTTGCCTTAGCCTTAGAAAAGAGAATGTGAGACAGCAGAAAGAAGATCCTCCTTTTACTGTGCCCCTGCCTCTCTATTTATAGGCAAAGATGGGTTGGACTTCCCTGGTGGGCCTTGTAGCCGAGTACCTCAGCCCAAATGGAGTGGTCTCCATATGTCGAACCATAGATGCCGAACGTTGAATGCCTAACAAGGCGTGAATGTCGACCGATCTCCTCATGCCGAACGTTGGGAGGTGCGAGGTACAGAGGTATCGAGGTGCGAGGTACCGAGGTATGGAGGTGCGAGGTACCAAGATATGGAGGTGCGGAGTATGGAGTATGGAGGTGCGAGATATGGAGGTGCGAAGTATGGAGGTGCGAGATATGGAGGTGCGAGATATGGAGGTGCGGAGTATGGAGGTGCGAGATATGGAGGTGCGAGGTGCAATGTCGAGCGAGGTGAGGTATGCCGAATGACCCATCCAATGCCGAATGCTCCTTGATGCCGAACGATCCATCCAATGCCTAACGACGAACTCTCTATGCCGAACGCTCGTCCAGTGCCGAACAAGATTTATGCCGAACACTCCATCCAATGCCGAACGTCGATCTCTCTATGCCGAACGCTCGTCCAGTGTCGAACATTCCTCTGTGCCGAACGATCCTTCTAATGCCGAGCACTCGCTCAGTGCCGAACGATCCCTCTAAATGCCGAGCACTCGTTCAATGCCGAACAATCCCTCTAAATGCCGAGCGCTCCTGGATGCCGAACGCTCTGTGCATGCCGAGTACTCTTGAATGCTATTCGAACGTGAATAGTAAATGTCAGACGAACATGTAGTTGATTAAATTAAACTCGTCTGTCCGCGGCCTTGCCAAAAGGCGGGTTAACAAACCTCTTATTTGATATCAAGTTGTAACATCCCATATGTAGAGGCCAAAAGCTAAGCGCTACAAATGCTACAGTCATCCATAGTATTAACTTTTGATGACAAAATACGGTAATGCTAATGATATCCATAATATCAAAAGCACTTGAATATGAAAATAATCACAGATTTCCAAAAACAACATTATACTGATTACATTTCAAAACAAATTCATATCCAAGTTACATAATCCCATAATCATTTCCCAAGTAAAGATTAATTATAATGATTACAAAATATGCCAAGAGCGACATATGACGATCCCCCTTGGTTGATCAGAATCAATATAGTCATATCTGACTTAATATACACAGCGGAATCGAAACCAGATAAAACTATAACTCCTAATTAGCTATCTGTCCGCCACCTGCTCATTTCCGGATGCTTTATTCGCCAAGATTTCTAAAACCTGAAAACCTTAACCCTCAGCCTACTCAAATCAATTTTGAGCACCCAAGAGTTTAAGGGGAAACAAAAACTTCGAGTCAGACATAAAGCCTAGTGTGAATAATATTGTTACATCATGGTTTACTAATATTGAGTGAGACCACTCCGCTTAGCGGAATGGGTTTCCCCTCACTAGTATCCTCTTTAAAACATATATTTTGTAAATCCTTTCCTGCAACCAAACTGGTTAATCATACTGATATAATAATGATGATAATTGCTAAGTCCGTTAAGCTATAATCAGGTAACTAATGGACTATCTGTCCAACAGTAGTAAATGGGCTATCTGTTCGAAAACTGGGCTAACTGCCTGCAAACTGGACTAACCGTCCGCAAACTGGACTAACTGTCCGAATCAAAATGGATTATCTGTCCAAAACATTTTCTTAGGGTTAACTACCCTTCATCTTTTTCCTTGAAAACCTTTTCAAAATAATTTAACCTTTTAAATCATACTTATACAAGGAAAATATATTCTTAGCTTTACTCTAAGCTACATTGCCATGTTATATATACTTTACTCAAAATAATGTTGATGAATTTTAATGAGGATTAGGTATCCTTCCAAAACAAGTTAAAACGCATTTTTTAACTTGAAAACACATAGGCTACATTACCTATTTAATATATTTGAAACCATTGTTTAAAACCTTTAAACAACCCTTTCGAAACCTTTGAAGGAAACTCATTTCGAACCCCTTGAAATTAACCCCTTCGAAACCATTAAAAGCCTTCCTTCTAAAGCTTAAAAACATTAGACATCCCTCTTTAAAACCATTAAATATTGCCTTTCGAAAACATAGGAAAACCCTTTCCTTTCAACCCTTTTGAAACCCTAGGGAACCACCCTTTCGAAACCATTCACTAAAACCCTTTCGAAAGCATTAAAATACTAAACCTTTCGAAAGCCTTTGGATTCAATTTAAAACATGTGGAAACCTTTCGAAACCTTAGAAAAGTTTACCCCTTCGAAACCTTTGAAAACTGTTTCATTCGAAACCCCTTGGATTATGCTTTCAAGTAGAGCAAAAGGATCAAAAACCCATTAAAGTCGAAAGCATCTGTTTCGAAACCATTTAAAACTGTCTCTTTCGAAACCATTTAGGTTTTACTTCAATCATAGAAAAAGGGTCTTTAAAAAATTTACGTCGAAAGTATCTGCTTCGAAACCATTTCCTAAGTAAAGTAGTGATGGTGTCGAAACCATCCCTTCGAAAGCATGGGAGAAGTGGCCATATTTTAAAAACAAAGCAACCACTTTGAAACCATCTGAGTCGAAAGGTAGAAAGAGGCAGTAAAAAGGCTTCGACTTAGTCGAAAGCAATCATTTAAAACAAAAGAGCAATCCAATCGAAACCATTTCTTTAAATCCATTTGACCTAGTCGAAAGCTAACCGAGTCGAAAGCTACTTAGTCGAAAGCAAGTAGGTGAATTTTCTTTCTAAAACAAAGTAATACCTCAACCGCTTCAGAACCCCTGGTTTCGACTCCATACCTTCCGCCTACATCAAATTCACTACGTACTAGTTCCCTGATACTATGTGCATTGGTATCGACTGTGTCAGAGGTGAAACTAAGGAGGCGGAACCTGGTGCCGAAAGCATCGAAATAGCGAAAAACATATTTATTTGTACTTTTAAACTATTTCTTTTGTACCTAACATGTCTTGTTTTTCTAAATATGATTGGTTGCTAATTTCACTTTTCAAAAGTGCTGCCGACTTTCCAGAATTAGCAAATTTATTTATTTACTAAATGCCCTTCTCTTCCCTTAATTATATAAAACATTTAAGTCCCATACCTTAAATAATTTTACATAACCATTAAAACACTTAGGAAAATTCTACAAAAAATTCTAGAAAATCTCTTTTAATATGTTTTCCAACATATAAAAATTTCAAACCCAAACCTTTAATTATTTAACGTAAATAATTTATAATCCAAATTAACATTTTATTTACTAGAAAATTCATATAAACTCCACAAAAATTCAAAAACTTCTTAAAATTGAAACCCATATCCAAAGTAATATTTTCGGTTTATATAAAAATTCGCAAGGCATTTGGATGTCATTTAATAGGGTTTTCATATCAAAACATGTCATAAAATCTATATGAACAACCATAAATCATCAACAAGTATATATAATCATTCCATCATTCAAAAATATGGCAAATCAATGAAAAATATTTTGGATTTCATCTTAAAACCGAAAACAAAACAAATATGAGATGTAAACATTATTTACCTTAGCTTTAGAGATTAAAGAGATTGAGATGTGAAGGGATTTGATTTGCTTAAGCTTCTTCCTAGCTTTTCTCTATCTTCTTCCCCTTTCTCTTGTTAATGGTGGCCGGCCTCTTGTTTAAAAAATTTGATAAAATGAAAATAAACGTGTATAGGAGAATCCACGGCCAAGTTTAAGGGATATAGGAATGGTCTCTTTCCTATTTTACCCCTCCTCTATTTCATTTTAACTCTTATTTTAATTGACTATTTAAATGGCACGGCTACCCTTAATAAAATCAAATCTCAATCCCATAATCAACACATTATTTTATTTAATTTAACTAATTAAATATCCTAAATAATATTACCAAAAATATGGGGTGTTACACCACACCCTTTCCCTTCTCTTTACGCTTAGCCTCTCTCAATTAAGCCACATAACAGGCACGTCCAGTCGCCTGATCACCATGCACAACACCTACTCTATTATCAGAGGGAAAATTCAAAGTCAATCATCACGGGGCAAGAGCTACCCGAAATTCAGCCAGGGCCGGACGACCCAAAAAAACCTTGTACGGCGATTTAACATCCAAAACAATGAAAGGTAGGATCCGGACTCTCCTACGTTCACCTTCCCCCAACTCAACCGGTAATTCGACATAACCAACCGCCTCAGTAGCCACGCCGTTGACACCATGTATACAAGCGTAGATGGTTTCAAATACTTAGCCTCCATTCTCATTTGATCATAAGCCTTCTTAAAGATAATGTTTACAGAACTTACACAATCAATCAAAATTCTTCTCACCAGAGCCGGGCCAATCATGGCTGAAATGACCATCGAGTCAATGGGAGGGGCCTCCACTCTATCAGCATCCCTGCTCCTGAATACTATATCATCAGTCGTCGTATGCTGTTGCTTTGCCGAAGTTCCGTCTTCTGTATTTGAACAATATTCAAAATCCACATGTCTCATCGCACTGGCATAGCGCTCCATCTCTTGCCAACTTTTATCTGCCGGGTACGGTCGAACAACTATTGTGTTTATTACTAATCTTCCTCCGGCCTATGTAGGCTTCTCTACCCTACGCAGGGTTTGCCCCCGATTGGGGTCAAATGTCCCCTGTCATCCGTCCTGCGGATTTTTCACAAACTGCTGTAACATCTTCTCCCAAATCAATTTCTCAATAGCATCCTTGAGATGCCTGCACTCGTTTATGTTATGACCGTAACATTCATGAATTCGGCACTATTTCACGGTTTCCTTTTGTGCCTCCGTTGACTCCTTCGAATGCTGCTTCTTATATTTAAAAGTATTACAGTTAAACAAATGAATATTCTCCATAGATGCATTCAGAGGTGTATAGCTATCATACATAGGGACCCTAGGCTTCAACCTTCCGGGCTTCCTCTTCCGGTCTCGATTCCCTTCACCACTTCTTTTCTGTTGATTCGGCTTGTTTTAGACATTAACCCGAACCTTCCTAGAACTTTCGTCTGACTACTTTATTGCAATATTGCTTTGCACCACTTCTCCGCTTAGCCCTACAACATTGCTCTTTCTAGATGACCTGGCCTCTTCCATCCTCATAATTTGAGCTGCCTTTGAATAGAAACGTTCCAACATGGCCGGTGGTTTTCCAACTAGCCATTAGCCGAATTCGGATTCCGGGTCAACCTCTCTCGTCATAGCCATAAGTATAGCGTGGTCATTCGGGTTACTAGCTTCAATGGCAGCAACATAAAATATCTGCAAGTAGTCTTTCAGCGATTCCCCCGGAGCCTGGATTACACTGGACAATGACATCACGTCTTTAGGGCGAGTAGCGTGGATGTGGAATTGCTCCACAAACTTTGTTGCCAGTTCATCAAATCTTGAGATTGATCGCGGGGGCAATCTTGTGAACCACATCGTGACAATCCCAGATAGAGTTATGGGGAAGCATCTGCATTTGGTGGCATCATTTTCTCTCGCTGAGTCCATCAACCATTTGTACCTCATGTTGTGCTGCCTGGGGTCGGTTTTTCCCTTATAAGTAGGCATCGTAGGCATGTTAAACCTTCTAGGATACACCGCATGTAAAACACTGTCAGTAAATGGTGTGTGGCTCCTAAAGACTCCCAAATCGTTATTTGTCAAACCCTGGTTCTCCCTCACAAGCTGCCTGACCATTACCGATAAGTCCGGTGCTTAGATAGGTTGTGCCAAGTGGTAGTCGCGCTCCACCTCGTGTGAATGTTTCGGTCGGTTTCTACGGACCATCTCATGCCTCCTTGACCTATCATCCTCCTGATGTGTACAATGAGTATTCACCTCGTCATCGTTCTGGAGAGGTAGTTGGTCAGCATCCAAACGTACTCCATCATCCAATTTTCAGGACCCAGCACGAGCATGACTCCCCACCTGCACTTGAGGAGCAAACCCTCTGGCTGAGGGATCGGTACCAATCCTAGGGAGGGATCGACACCGATCCATCTTGGCAAACCGTGTTGGTTTTCCAAGCATTGCTCCGATGTCCCCGTTCGCGCTGCTTCAACTCTGCGACGCCTGCGCCTATGATGTTCATCTGATAAGGTTGAATTGTCTGACGCCGAGGAAGAAGCAAGATCCCTTCTGGTGCTTTGACGCTGCTGTTGAGCAATCCGATTCATCAAGTTGGCATTAGTCTGGATTTGCTCGTTCAGCTGCCTACGACTCTCCATCAGCTCTCTCAACAAGTTGTTGAATTCAGCTCTAGTTATGGAATCAGCGGGGTTCTGGACCTCAGTAGGCTCCACATTCACATTATCAGGCTGGTTACTTGGAGCTCCTTGTTGGATGCTGGAAGTTTCATTTACATCAACGTTCTGGGAAGGTAGGCCTCACCATTTTGGGTTTCTTTACTTAGATTTTGGTAAATTTGAGTGGTATCTACAAGCTTCTGAAGATGAATCTGGATCTCCTTCGGGGGATTTCTTCAATCCAGTAGCAACAAAGATGATCCTATTAGGCTGAGAATCAAGTTCTCTAGTGAAAGCACCAAAATGTTTGCAACTAAATTGGCCACAAATAGCCAAGAGTAGATTTAAGTAGTGGAATAAATGAAGAAATTAAATGAAAACAGAGGAAAATCACTAAATAACAATAACAGAACAGTACGAACAACAAGATTTATAGTGGTTCGGCGTTGATTTTCTATGTCCACTTTGAATATTCTCTTTATTGCTTTTCAATTCAGTTGATTATAATTAAAAAAAGCAAGAACAGCAAGAGATAATAAGTTAATGGAGGAAGCTGATTACAATAATGGCGTTATCTAAGCAACGACATAAGAGTCCCCAGAATGGCCCCCTATCCCTGTATTTATAGATGAAGGCGGCCTCCAATCTAACTGGAACTTCGGCAATAGGACCTCCTCAACCATATGGGCCCAACATAAGGAGGGCTAGGCCCAACTCTCAATGGATAGGGATCGGTACCGATCGCTCCATGCAATGAGTTTGGGCTAGCGATCCCTACGGTAGCTACCTTATGCTCCAATATGATGGTGCTTCAAATATCAAGCGGTTTGGATGTGTTGAGCTCCTGCTTTTCCTCAATCCTTGTTTCAGCTTCATGATAGTCTGGAGAATGCCGACCCTTCTATGCAAAGACCCTGCCGAACCCTCTCATTGTTCTAAGATAGGTCGAACCATCCATTACGTGTTAAACCGTTCCCTCTGTTCGCTGCACACAATGCCGACCCATATCTCATGAGCCACACCATCCCGATCCCTCTCTATCCAACATATTACACCAATCCATCTAGCGCTATTGGGCCATGTTGAACTAGGTATCACGTCTTATGTCGATCCCTCTACATCCCCACCTAATTTGACCACCTAACTGAGTGACCATACCTACCCTATGGCCTCTTCATGTCATACCGAACCCTACACCATCTCATTCATATCTCCCAACCACTATGTCGATCCCTCTCTTACATAAGCTTACTTTTATCTTTCCGACATCCCGCGTTGTCCATCTATCAACTCTGTCCAATCCGGCCTCCGTATAACTGTCCGGGCTTTATATCTAGGTCATGCAACCGTTGCCTCATAATCATCCTTCCATCAACAGTCGAGTCTGGCCTGCATGATCTGCCCAATATAGCCAGCTCAGGGCACCGGGTAACACTTGCAATTCAAAAGCTGCCGCTTGATCCTTTATGCCCCGGTTAGTCACAGGACATAAGGGAAGTGGATAGAATGCACCGTCTTTAAGTTTAGTTCCGAACCCAAAATGTTGGGGCACGACGCTGTGGAATGGGTTCGGTATTGACGTCTTTCAGAGGGATCGGTATTAACGAGATTGGAGAGGGATCAGCCATTTTGGCCCTTGACATAAGAATCGGTTATTTTGAGGGATCAGCCATTTTGGCCTTAAGAGAGGGATCGGCCCTTCGCTAACATGAGTGCAAAACTCAACATCTAATCCCAAGGGCTTGCATACATGAGTGAATTTGATCCCTTCCAAATAGACATGATCATATGAACGTATGAACAACTCCAAACAAGAACACTAGCATCATCATTCCCATCAATTCTGTGCAAAGTTGAATTAATTCTTCTAATCATGGCTATCAACTTCCTTTAGATTTCCTTCAAATCTAAGTAGAATAGGAAGGATTTCGGTAAATAACTGGATCTATCTCGTGAATATGGGAATCCATATGTAGACGATGAGATCCAATCAAGTTGAGAATTCAATTCTCAGTGAAAGCACCAAGATGTTGGTGCCAAAAATGGGCATCAACACCCAATAGAATCTAGTAGAGATTAAATGAAGAATGAAATTAAAACAGATCAAATATCATAAATGAACACGTAGATTTTTATTGTGGTTCGGCAATCTTGGCCTACGTCCACTTCATATTTTTATTGATCTTCCACTTGATTATCATTACAAGAGTGTTCGGATCAGCTAGGATCCATTAGTATGAAAGTGAAGAATAAAAATGGCAGAGCCTTGGTAGAGAAAGCAGGATCCCTTTTTTGACGCCATGCCTGCTGTATATATAGGAGAGGACATGCACGGATCAGACTGAAATTTTGACAGAAGGTTCGGGAGACCAAGGCGAGGCTACCCAAAAATTTGAAGGGCCCATCGGGGCCTACAATAGGGATAGGTACCAATCCCTATTAATGCATCTAAATGGGCTGTGTTCCCTGTGAGGGATGCCACATGATGTTAGCTACTTGCTCCATAAATTTCATGCAATTCCGACGTATGTTTTGCGAGATATCGCATTTTCCGTGAAGTAGTGTTGATTGAATTCTTATTTCTGCCTGTCCCTCCAAAGGGAGTTATGCCGATCCCTCCAACTTCCTCTAATTTGAATGAGATCTCTAGGGAGTGTTCCAAATATTTTAGTAAGCTTGTACTCCAACTTTCATATTGATAGCATGTGCATATTTTGAGTTATTGACCGATCATCGTTGCAAAATTGAGTTGTGGAATAGATACGATACGATCCATAGTGTTGAATATGGATCGTACCCTATCTATCTTCAGGGAGTATTGAGCTTTCATGCTTCTGCTTCATATTATCATCTATGCTCAATTTTTGAACCCCACAATCATCGCTTTGGGCTACTGGTCTTGATGACAGTCAAGTCTAACTTGTCCAGTCATTTCGGATATAACTAGGTCAAAATGTCGGATAACAAATAATAATAATAATAATAATAATAATAATAATAAAGAGATGTTTTCCATGAATAGGTTTAGGTTAAATTATTTTTGATATAAATGACAGTAAAAATTATTTTTGAGATTTAATGAAGAAAGTTGTTATTAAATAAAGTGGTTGTGAGAAAAACATGATTTAAATAAATATTATTGTTTTGATTTGAAGGGACAATAATATTATTGTTTTGAAGGAAATTTGAAGAAAATTTTCTTTTTGGATTAAGAAATGATGTTTAAAATATTTAAAGTAATATGTTGAAAACAAAGGATTTTTATTACCAATTTGAAAAGTATATATTATTTTGGGATAATAAAGGAAAAAAATTATTATTATAATAAGCAATTCTAATATAATCTGTGCTGAAAAAGAAAATAATAAATTAATTTATTATTTTGAATTGTTCGGACGTGTCATTAAATGTTCTTTTGAAATTGTTTGAAATGGTTTTGAGTATTTAAATATGAAAATGATACTTCATATACATTTATTAAAATCTGTGGTTGGACTTTATAAAATAATTTGAGAACTTTTAAATGATAATTTAAAGCTTGAAACTTGAATTTTTCTAAGCTTGTTTAGTAAATTTATATTCAATTTGAAGAAAAGAAGGAATTTTTAATGTTAGAATTCTTTAAAAAGGAAATTTTTGGACTTTAAACTTAGAATTTTAATATGAATATTCTACGGGTTTTGAAACAAATATGGTTGTAATTTGAATGAAGAGTTCAAGTATTAAGAACATTTTAAATATAAAACTTGAATTGTATTCAAGTTATATGGATTGGAAGAAAGAAGAGGTGTTTACGCTTAATTTCATTGAAAAGGAATTCAATGGAATTATATAACTAGAAAATTGATTTTGAACTATTTTTAAATTAATTGAATTTGAATTTGAGTTTGTTATAATAATATTGTTTTCACCAAAAATGAGGAATAATCCATTTGTAATATCTATAAATTAAACGATGATGAAGATATGTCGGTAGCGCAATCTATTTAAATATAAGCTCTAATTGGATATTATATGATTAGAGACACTTAAGTGATACACTACAGAATGAAAACTGTATAGGATAGGCACGCATATAGAGTTTGTAGTGGGCAGCTAGTGTAGCTACCCGGGTTTTTAAGTCTTATTGAATAAGTTTAGAATAATTTTAAATCTGGAAGTGACGCGTAAAGAAAACTCTGATTTATATTTTTGAAAATAAATTCATTATCAGAAGATGCACACGCACACACAGATATATATATATATATATACATAATATATATAGAAACCGTGTTATTTTTCTATAGTATGGTTTTGGATTGTGAATTTTCATTTATAAGACGTGGATCCTTTTTGTATTAAATAAGAAGCAAACAATAGTGACATTTGCACTTCAGTTTATTAGGCATAGATATGTATCCAACCCATGCTTCATTAAAATAAGATAAAAACCCTTATCATACCCTCCCTAAAAGCATTATATTCATTTTCTAATACACAATCTCTATTCCTAAAAGAAAGAAAAAAACTAGGGTTCTTCCTCTAAATACAAAATCCACCTAAATCTTCATTATTGATCAAGATTGAGTGCAATGCTAATAGAAGGGCTTTAGCAATCTAAGCATAGATGCAAGGTGAGTTTATCTCACAAATTCTAGCCTTAGATATATGGTTGCTGCTTTTAAATGCTTATACTTAAATTCAAAGTGTATAAGATCTTAAATTTTTGACTGATTCCTTGTCTAATTACATTGTGTTTGTTGTTTACTGAAACCCATCATATGAAATCATTAAATCCATCTAATTATACATGTTTATAGGCATGCATGACTGCTTATTCTGTACCTTAAATCGTTAGAGAATCTTCATAAAAAGAATGAGTGAAAACAGATCGACAAAAGGTCATCGAAGTCGCCAGGACGTCGGCCCCGGCGAACCAACCAGTGGACTGGTTGGTCAAACCGGTGCACCAGTCATAGCCTGAACCTGACGTCCAAGCAATGTTTTGGTGGTTCCCCGATCGACCCTTTTGTTACATGGTTGTCCTATGGAATTCTAGAAGTTGATTGCTAAATTTTATTGCTGCATTTCATGTCAAGTTTATTGATATTTTCCAAATCCATTATCTATGAATTGTTGAGTTCATTTTGATGTTTTTAAACTATAGAGATTGTTCTATGGATCATGGAAAAATTACATACTTTTGATGCACATTTTCAACCCAGATTTACAAATGATTGATTTCTAAATCTAATCGTTTTATACAAGATTATTTATGTACAAATCTGATATATATATATATATATATATGTGTGTGTGTGTGTATGTATTCATACACAAAATTTTATTAAATATATGTACAAACTATCTATTTCCATATACAATGGTTTTAAAAATGTTTTGGAACAACAGTTTGAAAAGCTTACTTGTATATATATGTGTGTGTGTGTGTATTTCCATTATAAATAAATATTCTAAAAGTAGTTTTAAAAGAGAAATATTATCATAAAATTGCACGTTATTGATCGAATGAGAAATTGTTTTAAACGGTTAAATAAAACGAGTGGTATGAGACGCTTGCGTTTGTTTTACCGATTAACTCCTGGACTTGTTCGACCGAACTATTGTTACACATGAGTGGAGTTTACTATTGTATAGTAAATGTTTGGTTAAACCCCACGTGGTATGGGACACATGGTCATTATCTATTCTATTGCTATATAAAAATATATAACACTTTTCGATGAGTATATAAGTCACCTTTGATGTTTATAAGACTCATTCCTATTTGATGTTTATTGGTTTTACCTATCTTGATGTTATAGGACTTGTTCCTATTCGATGTTTATAGGTTTTGTGCCTACCTTGGAGTTCATTGGTTTATGCCTATTTTGATGTTTATAGGTCTCGTACCTATCTTGATGTTTATAGACTTATCCGTCTGTTTCGGAGTTACATGCATGTAGGTGAATTTATTTCACCAATCTTGGAGTTTGGTGTCCCCCTTATTTGTGAGATTTCTGGATTTTTATTTGTAAGATTTCTAGATTTAACTTCGTTGGATTATCACCAAATCATTTTAGAGGTTTTTGCTTTTAAGAAGCTATTGTGAGTTTTTTGTACTTGGTGATTTGTAGTTATTGAGGCATGTTGGATATTTCGATATATGCTTATAATTGAGATATAGATTTCTTTATCTGTCATTCAGTTTTTCTAACACATTTATCTTAGTCAAGACTGACCCGTTTATTATTTTTATAATACTCTGGTCAGATCGGGAGGTCTCAGGTCCTTTAGCTTGAAGCTTTAGAGAGTGAATCTTACCTGATAGCTAGTAGTTCTCTTTTGGCATCCTATATATATTTGACGTTATGTAGTACCTTATGTTGAGATTAGACTCCTTTTGTGTATGTATTCATTTCGAGATGTAGTACTTTGTATATGGGTAGTCTACATCATGTATCCATTAAGTGTCGATTCAGACTTGTATCTATGATATTCCGCTGTGACTGATATGATATAATGTGGTTTTTTATTATTAAATGTTGTTCTGTAATTTTTTATAGCCACCATAGTTTTGTTTTAAGCTTGAATTATATACCTCGATTCCACCTGATTCAAGAAATGAATAGCCTAATAATTGACGAGTCGATGCTTGCTTAGAGGAAAATTCATGGATGATTGCACATAACCAGCCCTATTCTCTACAATAGCCGACAATATTAATTTATAATATTCTTTATTTGTGTGGATCTCAGGGTGGGGCGTCACAGCTTGGTATTAGAGCAATATAGAATATATGAAACACGAATCATGGCCTAGACTGGCGTAAAGTCCCGTCCCTTAGGTGTGTTAGGTAGAGTTTAGGATGTATTTCCTATTTAAGATAGAAGTATAAATGGTTATTGGGAATAATCATTGGGATGTATTTGTGAAAATTTTAACCTACCTTATAAATTATTTTATAAATTGATTTTAAATTTAAGTGCTGTGTAAATTTGTCATGATCCGTTATAGATCAGAGTTGAGCAATGAAAACTAGATTGTTTCCACTGAGTCCAGTCGTCGATGTTTATTTATAATTGGTCATATGATGTATGCATGGTTGAATGGATGTATTCTAAATTTTCTATTAAAATATTTTCCATTATATGAAGATATATAGATAGATAAAAAAAATATTTGGAAATTGGTTTTGTGTTAAATTGCCTATTGAGTGTGTTAGGATTCTAATCGATGCGCATGTACAACATTATCGACAGGGATTCATAAACACTTCGATGAGACGGTTAGACACAGTGTTTTGAGATTTATTATTTTATAAATGTTTTACAAAGAGGTCTATTTCTATAAATATGGGTATTTGGTAAATTGTTTTAATAATTTATTGAACTTTCGTGTTTAGAATCAACCATATACATATACATATACATACATACATACATACATATATATATATATATATATATATATATATATATATATATATATATATATATATATTTGTCCCACCTTGTTGTGAATCAGTCCCTTAACTTAGTTCGAAAATAAATAACCTCTTCTTATTATTAACTTATGCTTAGTAAATAAAAGACATTTATGGATTTCAAAAAGAAGTAATTGTATATCTATAAATTATGTGTATCCATATATATACATTAGATGATTTCTAAAACTAGCAAGATTTAAATTTTAGTTTATCGTAAATTTATTATTGTTGTACGCTTTGTTTACTAATCAAATCTTTGAAACTAATATATTAGTTATTAATGTAAAATGTAATATATTCTAGTAATTAAATAATAGAAAGTATTTTATGGATTATGAATCACGATTTCGAAAATATAAATATAAATTGTTTTTAAACAGTTGTTAGAGTAACAAATTGGGTTTGGAAAATAAGTTTATGGTTTCATAAATAAACAGATACTTACATACGTGGCTTTTAGAATATGGGTTGTGAACTTCACGTTTTATGTGTGTGTGTGTATGGGAATTTGGAACAACAGTACATATATATGTATAATAATAATTTGATATATAAATGGAATTATGGTTTATTTTATTTAAAGAGAAATTCATTTCCATGAAAATGTATGTTAAATAAAAAAATTATGGTTTAGAAAATTTTATTTAAAGCTTTAAGAAATGTTTTATACGTATTGGTTTTGACAACGGTTGCAGCCATCGAGCATTAGCAATAGCAAAAATCTATGGCGAGACAATGTTGATTTTATGGTCAACACTGCAACCATCTAACAAAGCGATTTGCTATAAATAACTGGCATGGCAACGCCGTTATATTATTTTTGATATTTTTGAAATTGTTTGTGATGTTATGCTTATGTGTATATCATTTCATGATTTAATTAAATGATAATTTTGAGCTCAAATTTAAATGAAGTTAAAACTAAAGATGTAAGAAATTGTGTAAATTGTTTTAAAATTGGAAAGGGATTGATTTGAATGGAAAGTTTGAATTTTATAATTAATAATTTGGAATTTAAATGGGTAAATATTTTATTTGAATTAGTATATAAATACTATAAGAATTATCTATAGCTATATATTATATACAGCATAAAATGTCAAAGATTTTCTAATACTGATGGACCGGTACGTGAGATCGGTGCACCAGTTATTGAATAAACTCTATAGACCGAGACGTTATATTTCCTCCAAAATCAACTCCAACTTCATTTCCTCAACCCAGTTTGATTCCCAAGCCCTAGCTCTCCATTTTTCCATCTTCAACCTTCTTTAAATAATGTTTTTCCTCTTCAATTCACTAGATAATCATGTGTAGACAAAGAGAACCCACTCTGCAACTTCCTTTGGATCTATATAGGAGTTCCTTACCCATGAAGTCAAGGGTTGGCTCCTGAACAAGAAAGAAAATATAAAGCATTTCCAGGGTTCGATGGTAAATTAGCATTTGAAGGGTCATCCGGTATGCCTTAACTCGATTGATCTTTATGGTATTAGGAATTTGTTCACGCAAGTGGGATTAGTAAGTATTATTAACTTAAATGGATATGAAATTGACATATTTCCATGTTGTATGGCTTTATTCTATGCAAATTTAGAGGTTGATCGTGATGAGGATGGGTTAGTTTTACCCACCAATATTAAGAACATAGATATTACTTTTAGTGAGAGGGAGCTAGGTGAAATTTTAGGGATTTCATCCGAGGATATTAGCTTAAATGAAGTTGCATTTAACAATAAAATAACCTTACATCAAATTCTTGAAAATCCTCATAGAGTTTGGACCAATTCCAATTTGACTCATCTTGCTTTGGATTATTATTTGCATTCTCCAACATAATTTGATCCCCAAGACTAGTAGTTTCAACGAGATCTATCCAATGGTTCGGAAGGCTACTTACGCTATTCTAGGAAATATTCAAGTGAATTGGGCAAGTGCATTAATGAACAACGGGATTGAGAAATTAGAAGAGGTACAACCCTTAAGGGAACCTTATTTCTACCATTCTTAGGCGGTTTGGAGTTGGGTTAGAGGATGAGACTCCTATTAGACACCCTTATTCAAGTGTCTTCGATAGTAAGGTTCTTAAAGCCATGAAGATTCCAGCTACCTTAGATGAATTTACCATTGAGACGCATGTCCATCCATCTTTTCAACAAGACACTGCCCGGTCTTCTTCTCCACATAAGGTATCACCTATGCATACCTCTCCATCTAGGCTCGCACCTTATCTATATTGGAGTAGCAGAGGCAATTGGTCCAGCAAGTTAGGTAGGAACAGAAGAAGGAGCTTGGAGTTATTAAATCATTGCCGATGCGTCTTTGTGGTTCGATTAAGATGCAAGAGAAAGGGGTTGGCACTAGCAATGCATAGATTTGTTTGACGGTATTATCTTTATTGCATGGTTATTTTGCAGACTATTGTATTGGTGTCATCGTCATGTTAATGTGCACTTACGTTTATTTTTTAACACTTATGTTATAGGTAAATGTGTTCTAGTTATCTTCATGCGTTGGTTATACTCAGTTTCGATGATCCATGCTTTTCGTACTTTTGTGTCATTCTCGATAGTGTCCATATATTGATTGAAACTTTGTTGTAATTAAGTAATTTTTAAATACAAATGCGCGAAGGGCATTAGCAATCTAAATAATAATATGAAGGATTGTTAATAAGGGATTTCTTTTAATCATGGATTCCAAATTTCAATAGATTTTTGAGCAACTTTTTTCTACATAGACTTTCCAATAAAAACCTACTTTGAGGAACTTAATTCTTATATTGATGATATGAGATTAACTTTGAAATTGTATGATGATCGGATATATGGAACTAGTGACAATATAAAAATGGGAAAAATAAAGCCTTATTCACTTAGGGATTATAAATATAAACTTGAAATAAAATATCCCTTCATCTAAAATTATTTCAACCTACGTTGCAATAATAACAAATGGCCGACCTTGAGACTAGTTGTTAAAATGAGATTTTTATATCAATAATAAATTGTTTAATAACAAGGGTGTATAAAGCTTTTATAAAAATATCTCAATCTTGAAGGAGATGGGAAAAAAATTTATCTTGAACTTTTGAGAAAGTGATTTAGTAACTTACCTAATTTTGTTTTAAATGGTCTTGAACTTGGAAGTTTAAAATTGCGAAATTTGAAGACAATACTGATGATTGATTTTTGATTTTGTAATTCTATCTATTTGAAGAAACAAAATTAACCTATGGAATAACTTTGAGAGTTAGTTATGTGCAACCTCAAGAGAATTAATCCTTAAATGTTAAAAGGTATGGTTAAATAAGATTCTTATAAATAACTTACCGTAATTATTGATTAGGAAGTGCCAAATAAATACACTAAAAATGTTACTTCTAACATTGCACACACATATGCTATAAACTTTTTCCAAAATGGAATTGCATGAATGCAATTCTTTTATGAAGGGGAGTCTGTAACAACCCGGGCTTTTGGGTCTTATTGAATAAGTTTAGAGTAATTTTAAATCGGGAGTGACGTTTTAAGAAAACTCCGACTTATATTATTGGGAAATTTAGAAATAAATTCATTATCGAAAAAGATATATATATATATACATATATACATACATACATACATACATACATACATATACATACATACACACACACACATATATACATACATAATATATCTAGAAATCGTGTTATTTTTCTATAGTATGGTTTTGGATAGTGAATTTTCATTTATAAGATGAGGATCCTTTTTGTATTAAATAAGAAGCAAACAATAGTGATATTTGCACTTAAGTTTATTAGGCCTAGATAAGTATCCAACTCATGCTTAGTTAAAATAAGATAAAAACCCTTATCATAACCTCCCTAAAAGCATTCTATTCATTTTCTAATGCGCATTCTCTATTCCTAAAAGAAAGAAAGAAAGGAGGGTTCTTCCTCTAAATACAAAATCAACCCAAATCTTAATTGTTGATCAAGATTGAGTACAATGCTAATAAAAGGGCTTTAGCAATATAAGCATAGATAAAAGGTGAGTTTATCTCACAAATTCTAGCCTTAGATATATGGTTGCTGTGTTAGATGCTGATTCTTGAATTCAAAGTGTATAAGATCTCAATTTTTTGATTAATTCCTTGTCTAATTACATTGTGTTTGCTATTAACTAAAACCCATCATATGAAATCATAAAATTCATCTAATTATACATGTTTATATGCATGTATGACTGCCTATTTTGTACCTTAAATCGTTAGAGAAGCTTCATAAGAAGTATGAGCGAAGACAGATGGACAGAAGGTCACCGGAGTCACTTAGACGTCGGCCCAGGAGAACCAACTGGTGAACCGATTGGTCAAACTAGTGCAATGGTTATAGTCTGAACCTGATGTCCAGGCTATGTTTCGGTGATTCCCCGATCGACCCATTTGTTACATGATTGTCCTATGGAAATCTAGAAGTTGATTGCTAAATTTTATT
Source organism: Allium fistulosum (assembly GCA_030737815.1). NCBI lineage: Eukaryota > Viridiplantae > Streptophyta > Magnoliopsida > Asparagales > Amaryllidaceae > Allium > Allium fistulosum. The sequence continues at coordinate 394,218,526 of CM060901.1, forward strand.
ATTGCATTTCATGTCAAGTTTATTAATATTTTCCGGATTCGTGATTTATGAATTGTTGAGTTCGTTTTAATATTTTTATACCATAGAGATTGTTCTATGGATCTTGGAAGAATTACACACTTTTAATGCACGTTTTCAACCCGGATTTACAAATGATTGATTTCTAAATCCCATCGTTTTATATGAGATTATTTATGTACAGATCTATTATATATATATATATGTACATATATATTAATTCATATAATTTTATTAAATATATATACATACTATCTATTGTCATATACAATGGTTTTAAAAATGCTTTGGAACAATAGTTTGAAAAGCTTACTTATATATATATCCATTATAAATAAGTATTTTAAAATTAGTTTTAAAAGAGAGATATTTTCATAAAATTGCACGTTATCGATTGAATGAGAAATTGATTTAAACAGTTAAGTAAAACATGTTGTATGGAACGCTCGTGCTTGTTTTACCGATTAACTCCTGGACTTGTTCGACCAAACTATTGTTACACACATGTAACGACCCACCTTTTTAGACGGTTTAAATAGACAATAAACCACACATGTTAGACTCAAACCATTCAAAAGGGAGGATTGTCATGGGGTAAATAAGAAAAAAAGGAAAAGAAATAAAACAAACACAGAATCTCACAGTGGAATGACAAAATTTAATAATCAAATAACAGTTCATGAAGTTGTTTTACAAATACATTTGATTACACTTTACAATATAATCAGAGTTACACATACCGCAGGAATAAATAACAATGCAGCGGAACAACATGATGCAGTAGTATACATATAATAAATAGCATACAAATCTTCGTCTTCGTCCTCCAGAAAGATAGAGTCTTCAATACACTGAAAAGCTCAGACTGACTCGAGCGTAATGGAAAGACAAAACACTCGAGTCGGGACTAAAAGATCTTATGTAAGTTAAATCAACAATAAATAAATATGAGTGTAATGGCTTCAGAGATGTTTATGGGGGTATACATCTCCTATCTAGTGTCCAACGTGAGTGCAATAACTTAAGAGATGTTCGGGATTCCATCTCCTAAGGATCCGTTAAACTATCTACATACATAGTACAATACACTATTATAATAGTGTATACAGTAAAGTAAAGTATTAAAATAGCGTTAAGGCGTTACCCATATCCCCCTTAACACATTTTATATAAATGTTGTAGTCTATACAGTACTGTAAACTCCACCAAATCGGTGGGCTATCAGGGAGTACTCCATAGGTACGACACAAACCAAACTCGTATAAGGCGCAATAAGGCATGTGATAAGGCATGCGAGGCAATGCTAGGGTAGGATTCTACCGTTTGCAGAACCGGGCTGGTGGTAATGCATAGCAGCTACTACGGCCCACCTCGGAACACAATCCCATAATCAAATCGAGGGGTGGCCACCAAATCAATCACAATGTCATAATATGGTATCGAAGAAGCATGTACGATCGGAGGTGCGACCTCACTTGGCCTAGGTATAGCTCCTGTTTTAGTCACATCAAGCTGACTCGCGGGAGTCCAAGCTACGTTAATACCTCATACAGAATCGTTCGCCAAACCATCCTACTTCATTCTGGAATCTCCACCACGTGCACAGTTGTTAAAGTGGTTTTTGGTATTGGCAAAGAGTATGACAATATCCGATCCCGGTGTCTTTAACAACCAAACGCTTATTTCACATCGGATGGTTCTTTTACATTTCCAAAACCAATTCATAATTGATGTCAAAATATCATATTCACTTAAAATCATATTACCTCGAAATCATATTCACTTTCGAAATCATATCACTTTCGAAATCCTATTCACAAAACAAGTTAAACCCTCATTTCAAAATCATCATATTTAATCAGAATATGTCATTTCACTAGAAAATATCATTTCCAATTTCACGTAGGTTATAACATCATTTAACCATATTCGCTTTAAAATACAGGATTTAAATATAACCAATTCAGTCTTGCATAGTTTGAATTTTTAGAAAATAGTTTGGATAGTCATAATTAGTTTAAATAGTTTAAAATAGTAAAAATATTTTAAAACAGATAAAATAGGTTAAAATAGTTTAAATAGAGTAAAATAGTTTTAAATAGTTAAAATAGTTTAAAATAGATTTAATTAGTTTAAAATAGTTGAAAATAAATTTAATTAGTTAAAATAGTTTAAAATAGGTTAAAATAGTCTAAAATTAGATTTAATACAGTCTTAATAGTTTAATATAAAATAGTTTGATTATTGGAAATGGTTTATATAGTAGATAATTTGAAAATCTAGATAAATCTAAATTTAAAATAATATATCTTTAAACAGTTTACATTAAATAATTAATTTGAAAGTAGTATCAAATTAAACTATTTCTTCCATTCAACAAATCCGGACCATATCCAGCTTTCAAATTAACAAACTCAATTTTTATCTTTCAATTCAGATTCCCAATAAAACCATTAAATCTATGTCGATTTCAAATCCATGTTTAAACTATAAATTTAAACTACTTCAAATTTAGTAGATTTCAAAGTTAAAATATTCAAATATTTCAATAATTCAATTTCGATAAACTTCATTTATACTTCAAATTCAACTTTAAAATTTCAATTTAAATCCTTTAAACAATTCATTTAAACCAATTCCAATTTCAACATTTAAAGCTTGGATTTTCGAAGATAATTCAGTTTATATAAATCAAATTTTATTTCAAAATATCATTTAACTGAATTCAAAAATTAAGGATTTAAAATCATTTAATATAACCAATATGGTGTCCGTATATAATTTTCTACCCTATTGTCAAGTGATACAGATATATATCATTTCAACCCGCAATAATATAAATTTACGGGTATATATCATTTCAATCCGCAATCCCGAATTAAAATTCAAAATCCATAAAATCTGTGATGACCCAAAAACTCGGCCATCGAAAATCGGCACCCGTACTTCACTTGTACTCAAAATGCCGCAGATTCAAATGCCGAATCTGGTTCACCGGAGCTTATAACACCATTAAGTATAACAACATAGCGGAAGAAATAAATAAATGATATCATATACAACTCCAATGAATACAATATCCAGAAAGATATACAACAATGATATCAATATGATACAACAATATCTTACTAGTGCAAATGATACAACAATATCTTCTTGTGATAGTCAAATATGCTTACTACGCAAGAAAAACTCTTTTGATATTATTACTAGTGCATAGTGTACAAAATCATTTCGAAAATACAATATTAATCTTAGCCAACATAAGTACCATTATATTATGCCTACTATAGCTGGTATGTTAAATAGCAGGTTCTACACTAATACCGTATAAGGTTCGTATTGGAAGATGGATTTCCAACAAATAGTCAGGCTAAGGAACTTCCTACTGCCACATGGGTACGCCTCTGGATGGACGTCCCGAGAACCAACCTGGCTCTCTTCCAATGCAAGGCCGGGTTACCTCTGGAAATAGGTAACTACTACACGAATATGCCATTTCCCGGTCCTTTGGGACCTTTATCCGAGCGCTCGGTAACCAACATCACACATAATAAATAAAGTGTGTCCACATGAGTAAGTATCTGGGTTCCATACCATGATACCACCCTTTTCCAGAAGGAAATGACATACCCTAAAGGGCGCGACCCTCATAACCTTGCCACATCATTCCTGTTTCGACCATTTCCGGTCTGTGAGGTTCGATGAGGTCTCATCCACAAAGCTACGCTTTTTCACAAGGCCATGCTTTGATCACAAATGATCAATAAATGATCAACACACAGCAACACTCAGCATGCCACATTACCAAATTGGGAGTATATCGCTGATAACCTTCAACTACATAACCTTTGAGCTCGTACGTCTCAGAGAAGGGTGTTAAGTTAAGAGAATAAATTCTCTGCCACCAACAGAAATGTATTTGAAAGAAATCTGCTTTATATCTCAAAGTGTAATGTCAGACATGTAACCATACAAGTCTGTTCCAGGTTCGAATAGAACCGAAGGCACTTCCAAAGAAGCCCTTGCAATCCGGGTATTCACAATCCCGATCAAATTTCCCATCACTTAGGAAATCTCTATACCAGGAGCTACCCAGTGCAGAGACAATCGATAGGTTATCCTATCGTTTTCGCAAATACCCGGTCTTCAACACCGGTCTTCAAATGCAATCCATATACGACGTATCATTATTCAGAATGGGTTATGTGACACAAAGGTCCTCTCCCGGCTAAACCGAATACTGAGCGTAATATTTTAAAACATATGGATATTGGGATTTCAATTAAGTCACAACTTATTACCCAAAACATTCTTCAAATGGTTTAAACAAATTACCATTTTAATCTTTTTAAACAAAAAGATTCATTTAACAACCTTCAACGGTTTAAACAATTTCCACACTCTAATCTTTTAAATAAAAGATTTAATTCACAAAGTTCACCCAGTTTCACAAAGATTCATTCATAGATTTTCCAAATCAATTTCCATTTCAATTTGATTAACTCGTTAAATCTTAAAATCAAGATTTAACTCATAGCTTTCAAAACAATTTCATTCGAATGGTTTAAACAAATCACCATTTTAAATCTGTTAAAAATAAACAGATTCAATTCATAGCTTTCAAAAAGAATTCACTTATACTTGGAAAACCATTTTTCAATTCAAACTTGAAATTCCTTTAACTTAAATTGGAATTTCATTTCTTATATGAAAGCTTTTATCATTTAAAAACAAACCGTTTTCATTTCGGAAAATCTGATTCATTTATACGAGTTAAAGTCTTTGGGTTAGATTCAAATTCTCAAACTAATATTTTAAAATGGTTCAAATTCATATAAACACATTTATTAACATCTTTAACCATAATTTCCAATTATGAAATTCAATTCCAACTCTTGAATTCAAATTCAAATTGAATTATTTAAATTGGAAGCTTTACCAAGTTATTTAAAATAACTTTTATCTTACAAACTCCTTTTCGAAAGTTTTAACATTTAACCCAAATCCATTTCCCAAAATCAATTGAAATTAAAATTTCAATTTCAAAATTATTAAATTTAAATCATCTGTGACTTAACCGATTTCAACGTGAAATCCATATTTGTGTGTGTATGGTGTAGTCCAGGGGTTTCACACAGTAGTGCAACATCATTCAATCATCACAGATCAGAATACAAAAATATAGTTGATAAGCGGTATAACTATAACGCTTATCTTTTATTCACAGATTACAGATATATAAATTACAGATAATATATCACATTCATCCCAGATAAATAAACTACAGTACAGATCACACACAAATCAGAATATATCACACAGCATCACAGATCAGGGAATATCAACAATTCAACCATTCAGTCAGGTCCAAACATTCATAGGTAAGGTCAATTTATTTATCTGATTAAATTAAATCAGATTAGTCACTAATCCTGGTTTAATTAACATTAATTAATTACAAACCATTTTAATTAATTATCCTTTAATCATTTATTAATTAACCTTTGAAAATAAATTAATTAACCTTTAGTTATTGATTAATCAACCTTACTTAATAAATCAATCAACCTTTAATCATTAAATAATTAACCTTTAATCATTAAATAATTAACCTTTAATTATTTAATTATCCTTTAATTAATTATCTTTAATTAATTACATTAATTAATTAACCCTTAATCAATTGCCATTAAATTAATTATCCTTAATTAATTATTCTTTAAACACTTGATTTACCAACCTTAAATCATTAAATAATTATCCTTAGTTACTTTCATTAAGCAATTTTCTTTAAGTGATTGATTACCCTTTAATTACTTTTAATTACTTAATATATTCAAAGATAAATCATTTATCTTAATTAATCACTTTATTATCATTAAACTCTTTAATCGATAAAATTCATAATTAATCATCATTAACACATGATTTATTCAAAAGATTAAGGTTAATTAAAACAATAATTCATTTTAATTATTTACATTATTCATTTAGTTTAAATAAAGAATTAATTAATAGATAATGTCACAAAAATAAATTAATTAAACTTAATTACTTTTAAAATAATTTATTTTTAAACTTCAAAACTAATCCCATGTTTTAAAACAAAATACTTTTTCAAAAGAAAATTTTAACATGTTTAAATTTGAATTAGTTTAAAACTTTGAAAACTGGTTTTATAACAAACCCGAGCCTCCCCGTATGTTTCCCGAGACAAAAGCATGCTTGCTTCGAGTTTTCCTAGAAAACAACCCGTGTACTTTTATTTTCAAACTTAAATTTTTGTTTAAGTATTTGACCCGGTGTATACCCAAAATCCCCCGGACTCATACTCGAGCCATAACCCTAGTTACTCGAGACAAACCCGAGTGCCACCTCTCTACTTCCAGACTTCACCGGGAAACAGAAATTCGTGCACGTATACGTGCACAACGTCGACGGCCAACTCCAGGCAGTGCTGCATTGTCGAGCAAGTTGACGATCACCTGTATACCCATTCCCGACCATCAGAACTTTGTCTCCATCACGAATTCGAAATCGAGTTCGAGCTCGATCCTAGAACAACAAAACCCACCACAACCAGTCCTGCCATCGCCTCGTCCTCGTAGCTCCGACCACCTGAAGGTCTACAACTCCGGCTACGACTTCAACTACGGCTAAGCTACCACCACCTAAAAACTCACTGCACTCGATCACCCCTAGATGACGCGGCACCATCATTTCGATCGTGAACAAAAATGGGTTCTTAAACCCTTAATCGATCCTATTAGCCATCAATGATGGTCAAAAATTTTATTGAACATTTTTCCCGACATCTCTGACCTACCACCTTCCTCTAGCCTCAATCCCTATCCCTCCAGCCTATGCGATCATCAGAAAATCGCGAGAAACCATTTTCCGTTCATATGACAAGTGCTTCCTCAACTCATCATTTAAAATCTTGATTTTTATCTTATAAATCAATGGTTTCAAAAACGTTTCAATTAATATAACTGAAGTCAAAGATTATGATATTTGAATTTCCAACGGGTTTTAGTTTGCCTGTAATTTCAATTCTTCCAGGAAATTCTTCTATTTGATTTACTTAAATTTATTTTTAAAGCTTAAAACATGTTTATTCATACAATCTTTGTTCGAATTTCAAAGACTAATAAACAACAAGGAGGGAGAAATCAAATTTTTGAACAGGGTTTTAAATCCTTGTAACCTGGAATAGAAGTTGCTGAAGCTTGAACTGACATACACAATTGTCTCAGCACATTCATATACACATCTTTGCATGTATGTAAGTATTTTATGATTTCTATTTCAAGAAATGTTTCAAACAACAATTTAAATATCAGAGCTTCAAGAAGTTTACTCACATATTTTCCAAAAGAACAGAGTTTCTTCTTTTGAAACCAGCCTGAGAAACTGCTTGCTAAAGTTCTCATCTTTGATTCTCTGGCTTGACTTGATTGTGTTGTTGTTTTAAGGTTGAAGTTTGCTTATGGTTTAAATTGGTATATGTTTCAGATTTTTTTTTCCTAGCTCATGGACGAACTGATGAAGATGAGATTGATATATGGAAATGAATTTACAGGGTGGAGATAATATTTTGTACAAGTGATACTTGGTTTGTACAAGAATGGGCAGAGGTATTTCTATTCAATGGTGGCTGATATTAATTAGGCTTGTACAAATATATTTTATTTTGTTTCTAGTTGTACAATTCATCAGATTTTTCTTTCTTCTTTTGGTGGCTGATGAATATATTTGTACGTGCATTAAATGCTTAAGTCCTTTGTGTCTTCATATGTTTGAATACTTGAACATATTTGTCTATGTTTACTTGTTTGTCTCGGCTGAGATGATAGGGGTAAGTACATAGATTTTTATTTTATTTTTTATGTATGTGTTCGTACTTATCTTCATTTGCTTTTTTGTACATAGATATTTTGGTTTTGTTTCATACTTAACTATGTATATATGTTTGTTTCTTTTCTTTTTGACTTGTCTTTTATAATATTACTTTATAATATAAGTTTCTATTTTAATTTTGTTGTTAGATTTTATCAAATGTTTACTTTGTACTATTACTTTATAATGTAAATGAACTTCTGTTTTATTTTGTTTTTCTTTTATTATTTTTGTTTGTTTTACTACTTGGTATTATATTGCATTAATTTATTAGATTTATATATTTACTTTATATTGAATAAAACTATATATATATATATATTGTAATATAGATGAATTTCTAAATTTTAATTTGTTATTAAATTTTATCCAATGTATTTATCCTATACTTTTATATCTTATATAATTTTATTTTTTAAACCATTTATTTACAATTTAAATCCAAATTAAATATATATACATATATTTATAATTTCAAATTGACTCATATATACCCAAATATATATATATATATTCACATATATACATATATATACAATATTTTAAATTTAAATGATTTATGCAGAATATATTTGAATCCGGGGAAACTCGCATCACTTTTATCAATTTATTTTACAATTTTTATTCAAAAAGTCAATAAATTATCAATTTAAATTTAATTAAAATCCAGGGTCGTTACAGACTTCCTCCCTTAAAAGAATTTCGTCCTCGAAATTGCACAGGGAGACACAAAGATAGATGAAAAATATTTCATCAACTCAAATTGAACATCTATTCTGCATTTGGCTTACCAAATCAGAATATCAACAATAGATACAAGAACGAATCTATTTAGCACTTCATAAGATACTCGGGTTATCCAGATCTATGAAATATGCAGGGGCATCGGCTAGTCCAAAGGGATAACTAACCATTCGTAGAATATATTGGGACCCAAAGATAGACAGATATATAATTTCAAAACTTTTAGTTTAAAACTAAAGTATACCTATCAACCATAGCAACCAATGCAAACAATTCATCCAAACAACAATTTTGGTCCATCCGGAGTTTATGTCCCATATTAATATATCAAATTTCCTTCCTGGATCTACCAGGAATTATCGAAGAATTGAGGAAAGATGACGAACAAAAGAGATTGATAGAGAAAAGATTATTTCCTTGTTGTTACAGGGTATTGACCATTTATAATCATATTCCCCTGTCCCCTATCTCATCCTCTTCTTACACTCATACTTACTATCAGTGGATAGCAAGAGAATTTACTGAGGCATACGGACAGATATCTTAAGGATACTCATTCTAGGGTATACTTCACCCTATCTCTAATGAGTTACTTAATGTGTTATACTCCTGAGCTAAAGTTTTACCCTCAGCTCTGATACTAACTGTGATGACCCAAAAACTCGGCCTTCGAAAATCGGCACCCGTACTTCACTTGTACTCAAAATGCCGCAGATTCAAACGCCGAATCTGGTTCACCGGAGCTTATAACACCATTACGTATAACAACACAGCGGAACAAAGAAATAAATGATATCATATACAACTCCAATGAATACAATATCCAGAAAGATATACAACAATGATATCAATATGATACAACAATATCAGAGATTAATAATGATACAGCGGAAATAACAGAAGTGATAACTCCAAATGATCAGTCAGAGAGAATGAGTCCAAACGACTCCAAGATCTAGCTCGAACCACCATCAGAATGCACAATGATAAGCAATGTCATTCATGATCTCCAAAACTGAACTAGCTCCAATGTCAACTGAACCTGATTATCTGAAAACCCCAACTCTAGACTGGCCGTGTGGAAAATTGTGGGCACCCAGATTTTAGGAAGGGAACAATAAACTCCGAGTCAGTCGTGGGACTGGTGTGAGCAACAAAAACAGTTTATCTTTAAAACAACAACAAAAGAATTTTAAACATTGAAACCCACAATGCTTTTGGAAAATGAAACTACCATAAGACCTCCCGCCACACACACAATGCAATCGCAGACTTGGAGGAGATTTCTTCTTATGATAGTCAAATATGCTTACTACGCAAGAAAAACTCTTTTGATATTATTACTAGTGCATAGTGTACAAAATCATTTCGAAAATACAATATTAATCTTAGCCAGCATAGGGACCATTATATTATGCCTACTATAGCTACTATGTTAAATAGCAGGTTCTAAAACTAATACCGTACAAGGTTCGTATTGGAAGATGGATTTCCAACAAATGGTCAGGCTTAGGAACTTCCTACTGCCACATGGGTATGCCTCTGGATGGACGTCCCGAGAACCAACATGTCTCTCTGCCAACACAAGGCCGGGTTACCTCTGGAAATAGGTAACTACTACACGAATATGCAATTTCCCGGTCCTTTGGGACCTTTATCCGAGCGCTCGGTAACCAACATCACACATAATAAATAAAGTGTGTCCACATGAGTAAGTATCTGGGTTCCATACCATGATACCACCCTTTTCCAGAAGGAAATGACATACCCTAAAGGGCGCGACCCTCATAACCTTGCCGCATCATTCATGTTTCGACCATTTCCGGTCTGTGAGGTTCGATGAGGTCTCATCCACAAAGCTACGCTTTTTCACAAAGCCACGCTTTGATCACAAATGATCAATAAATGATCAACACACAGCAACACTCAGCATGTCACATTACCAAATTGGGAGTATATCGCTGATAACCTTCAACTACATAACCTCTGAGCTCGTACGTCTCAGAGAATGGTGTTAAGCTAAGAGAATAAATTCTCCACCACCAACAGAAATGTATTTGAAAGAAATCTGCTTTATATCTCAAAGTGTAATGTCAGACATGTAACCATACAAGTCTATTCCGGGTTCGAACAGAACCGAAGGAACTTCCAGAGAAGCCCTTGCAATCCGGGTATTCACAATCCCGATCGAATTTTCCATCACTTAGGAAATCTCTATACCAGGATCTACCTAGTGCAGAGACAATCGATAGGTTATCCTATCGTTTTCTCAAATACCCGGTCTTCAACACCGGTCTTCAAATGCAATCCATATACGACATATCATTATTCAGAATGGGTTATGTGACACAAAGGTCCTCTCCCGGCTAAACCAAATAGTGAGCATAATATTTTAAAACATATGGATATTGGGATTTCAATTAAGTCACAACTTATTACCCAAAACTTTCTTCAAATGGTTTAAACAAATTACCATTTTAATCTTTTTAAACAAAAAGATTCATTTAACAACCTTCAACGGTTTAAACAATTTCCACACTCTAATCTTTTAAATAAAAGATTTAATTCACAAAGTTCACCCTGTTTCACAAAGATTCATTCATAGATTTTCCAAATCAATTTCCATTTTAATTTGATTAACTCGTTAATTCTTTAAATCAAGATTTAACTCATAGCTTTCAAAACAATTTCATTTCGAATGGTTTAAACAAATCACCATTTAAAATCTGTTAAAAATAAACAGATTCAATTCATAGCTTTCAAAAAGAATTCACTTATACTTGGAAAACCATTTTTCAATTCAAACTTGAAATTTCTTTAACTTAAATTGGAATTTCATTTCTTATATGAAAGCTTTTATCATTTAAAAACAAACAGTTTTCATTTCGGAAAATCTGATTCATTTATACGAGTTAAAGTCTTTGGGTTAGATTCAAATTCTCAAACTAATATTTTAAAATGGTTCGAATTCATATAAACACATTTATAACATCTTTAACCATAATTTCCAATTATGAAATTCAATTCCAACTCTTGAATTCAAATTCAAATTGAATTATTTAAATAGGAAGCTTTACTAAGTTATTTAAAATAACTTTTATCTTACAAACTCCTTTTCGAAAGTTTTAACATTTAACCCAAATCCATTTCCCAAAATAAATTGAAACTAAAATTTCAATTTCAAAATTATTAAATTTAAATCATCTATGACTTAACCGATTTCCACATGAAATCCATATTTGTGTGTGTATGGTGTAGTCCAGGGGTTTCACACAGTAGTGCAACATCATTCAATCATCACAGATCAGAATACAAAAATATAGTTGATAAGCGGTATAACTATAACGCTTATCTTTTATTCACAGATTACAGATATATAAATTACAGATAATATATCACATTCATCCCAGATAAATAAACTACAGTACAGATCACACACAAATCAGAATATATCACACAGCAACACAGATCAGGGAATAACAACAATTCAACCATTCAGTCAGGTCCAAACATTCATAGGTAAGGTCAATTTATTTATCTGATTAAATTAAATCAGATTAGTCACTAATCCTGGTTTAATTAACATTAATTAATTACAAACCATTTTAATTAATTATCCTTTAATCATTTATTAATTAACCTTTGAAAATAAATTAATTAACCTTTAGTTATTGATTAATCAACCTTAATTAATAAATCAATCAACCTTTAATCATTAAATAATTAACCTTTAATTATTTAATTATCCTTTAATTAATTATCTTTAATTAATTACATTAATTAATTAACCCTTAATCAATTGCCATTAAATTAATTATCCTTAATTAATTATTCTTTAAACACTTGATTTACCAACCTTAAGTCATTTAATAATTATCCTTAGTTACTTTCATTAAGCAATTTTATTTAAGTGATTGATTACCCTTTAATTACTTTTAATTACTTAATAAATTCAAAGATAAATCATTTATCTTAATTAATCACTTTATTATCATTAAACTCTTTAATCGATAAAATTCATAATTAATCATCATTAACACATGATTTATTCAAAAGATTAAGGTTAATTAAAACAATAATTCATTTTAATTAATTACATTATTCATTTAGTTTAAATAAAGAATTAATTAATAGATAATGTCACAAAAATAAATTAATTAAACTTAATTACTTTTAAAATAATTTATTTTTAAACTTCAAAACTAATCCCATGTTTTAAAACAAAATACTTTTTCAAAAGAAAATTTTAACATGTTTAAATTTGAATTAGTTTAAAACTTTGAAAACTGGTTTTATAACAAACCCGAGCCTCCCTATATGTTTCCCGAGACAAAATCATGCTTGCTTCGAGTTTTCCTAGAAAACAACCCGTATACTTTTATTTTCAAACTTAAATTTTTGTTTAAGTATTTGACCCGGTGTATACCCAAAATCCCCCGGACTCATACTCGAGCCATCACCCTAGTTACTCGAGACAAACCCGAGTGCCACCTCTCTGCTTCCATACTTCACCGGGAAACAGAAATTCGTGCACGTATACGTGCACAACGTCGACGACCAACTCCAGGCAGTGCTGCATTGTCGAGCAAGTCGACGATATCCTGTATACCCATTCCCGACCATCAGAACTTTGTCTCCATCACGAATTCGAAATCGAGTTCGAGCTCGATCCTAGAACAACAAAACCCACCACCACCAGTCCTGCCATCGCCTCGTCCTCGTAGCTCCAACCACCTGAAGGTCTACAACTCCGGCTACGACTTCAACTACGGCCAAGCTACCACCACCTAAAAACTCACTGCACTCGATCACCCCTAGATGACGCGTCACCATCATTTCGATCGTGAACAAAAATGGGTTCTTAAACCCTAAATCGATCCTATTAACCATCAATGATGATCAGAAATTTTATTGAACATTTTTCCCGACATCTCTGACCTACCACCTTCCTCTAGCCTCAATCCCTATCCCTCCAGCCTACGCGATCATTAGAAAATCGCGAGAAACCATTTTCCGTTCATCTGACAAGTGCTCCCTCAACTCATCATTTAAAATCTTGATTTTTATCTTATAAATCAATGGTTTCAAAAATGTTTCAATTAATATAACTGAAGTCAAAGATTATGATATTTGAATTTCCAACGGGTTTTAGTTTGCCTATAATTTCAATTCTTCCAGGAAATTCTTCTGTTTGATTTACTTAAATTTATTTTTAAAGCTTAAAACATGTTTATTTATACAATCTTTGTTCGAATTTCAAAGACTAATAAACAATAAGGAGGGAGAAATCAAATTTTTGAACAGGGTTTTAAATCCCTATAACCTGGAATAGAAGTTGCTGAAGCTTGAACTGACATACACAATTGTCTCAGCACATTCATATACACGCCTTTGCATGTATGTAAGTATTTTATGATTTCTATTTCAAGATATGTTTCAAACAACAATTTAAATATCAGAGCTTCAAGAAGTTTACTCACATATTTTCCAGAAGAACAGAGTTCCTTCTTTTGAAACCAGCCTGAGAAACTGCTTGCTAAAGTTCTCATCTTTGATTCTCTGGCTTGACTTGATTGTGTTGTTGTTTTAAGGTTGAAGTTTGCTTATGTTTTAAGGTTGAAGTTTGCTTATGGTTTAAAGTGGTATATGTTTCAGATTTGTTTTTTCTTAGCTCATGGACGAACTAATGAAGATGAGATTGATATATGGAAATGAAGTTATAGGGTGGAGATAATATTTTGTACAAGTGATACTTGGTTTGTACAAGAATGGGTAGAGGTATTTCTATACAATGGTGGCTGATATTAATTAGGCTTGTACAAATATATTTTATTTTGTTTCTAGTTGTACAATTCATCAGATTTTTCTTTCTTCTTTTGGTGGCTGATGAATATATTTGTACGCGCATTAAATGCTTATGTCCTTTGTGTCTTCATATGTTTGAATACTTGAACATATTTGTCTATGTTTACTTGTTTGTCTCGGCTGAGATGATAGGGGTAAGTACATAGATTTTTATTTTATTTTTTATGTATGTATTCATACTTATATTCATTTGCTTTTTTGTACATAGATATTTTGGTTTTGTTTCATACTTAACTATGTATATATGTGTGTTTCTTTTCTTTTTGACTTGTCTTTTACAATATTACTTTATAATATAACTTTCTATTTTAATTTTGTTGTTAGATTTTATCAAATGTTTACTTTGTATTATTACTTTATAATGTAAATGAACTTCTATTTTATTTTATTTTTCTTTTATTAGTTTTGTTTGTTTTACTACTTGGTATTATTTTGCATTGATTTATTAGATTTATATATTTACTTTATATTGAATAAAACTATATATATATATTTATTTTGTAATATAGATGAATTTCTAAATTTTAATTTGTTATTAAATTTTATCCAATATATTTATCCTATACTTTTATATCTTATATAATTTTATTTTTTAAACCATTTATTTACAATTTAAATCCAAATTAAATATATATACATATATTTATAATTTCAAATTGACTCATATATACCCAAATATATATATATTCACATATATACATATATATACAATATTTTAAATTTAAATGATTTATACAGAATATATTTGAATCTGGGGAAACTCGCATCACTTTTGTCAATTTATTTTACAATTTTTATTCAAAAAGTCAATAAATTATCAATTTAAATTTAATTAAAATACGGGGTCGTTACAAAATCGCTCGAGTCTATCATTTCAACCCATAATGATTTTTTCCTAATCTACAGATCATTCGGGTATGTATCATTTCAACTCATAGTGATTTTCCTAGCAATAACTAAGGGAACTTGAAGTGTGATAACAATATATAAATATAACATCCAATCATACAAAATATCAACAATTAAACATCCATCACAATCATCATTAAAATCAACCAATAAATAACATCCATTAACTGATTATCATCAACAAGTATTTAATTAACAATTAAAATTCAATATTAAATTAAATGACGATTAAATTCAATAAAAGTCAGATTTAACTAGAATGACGATTTAAATATATCAAACAGCAATAGCAATCAATCAACTTCTAATCACATCATAAATTCAATTTAACTAACATAAGACAATTTAGTAGTTGTGAGTGGGTTAAAACACTCACCTTTGATTTGTCGTCGATTTAAAATCCAAAATTAGCTTAAAAATTTAACATTCCCAAAATGTCCGGAATTTCGATACGATCGCAACGGAGAAAACCGCGTGTGAATCCGAGCTCGTATGCAAAAGTTATTAACATTAGAATATTGGAAATTTAGGATCTGCGTCGACTTCGAGTCCGACTTCGGTCCGCCGCCTCAAATCCCCGATGCTTGCTCCGAGTTTTTTCCAAAACGTCCCGAGACCCGAGTTATTTGGTTCCTGACCTGAAGTTGCTGCAGGGTTTTCGCCTCTGGAACCTGAAGCGCGAACCGAAGTCGCCCTAGATCCGCAATTTTATTTTGTTTTGTTTTTTTTTGAAATTAAAATTAGGGTTTTCAGCCATTAGAAAGTAATAGGAGATGAGAAGGAAATGTACGTACAAAAATAATGAAATGAGAAAAAGCTAGGGTTTATAACAGCCTATATATATGCAGGGTTGGATCGAAACGATAACAACGACCCGAAAAGCTCTTTTTCGTTCCCGAAACGAAAATGCATCATCCAATATATCGATATATATATTTTCGATACTTTGAAACTCAATGGAACTAGTTTCAAACCCTAATTCCATTCTATACAGAAGCTAGCTTTTAAAATCGGATTATATTCATTTAAATCCTTTTAACTAATTTTTACGCGTTTCGAGCCCGCACGATCAAACGACAAGTCTAATCGCTACGAAACTTGAAATCTTACAATAATTCACTGTTACGGATCCGATGAAACTGGTTTCGTCGAATCCGAGATAGTGGCCAAAATGGCTAATTTTCACGTTAATTAAATAAATTATTATTAAATTGGTTTAATCACTTTTAAATTCAAATTTACAAGTTAACCATTTTATCATTCTTGATTACAGAGAAATTTAATAATCTTTTTAAAATAAATTATCCTTATTAACCTGAGATTTAGATACTACACTAATTACAGCATTCAATTATAATGGTAATAAATTCATTAATTATAATTTTAAAATTTCAATAAATCCATTTATTTGATTTTTCATCTTATTATTCAATCCATTATTACTTTATAGATATAATTAACATTGATTTGCCACTTATTACCTTAATATTCTACAATTATCTTTTTAATTCATATTAACTGCAATTAGTTGATTAATTGCAATTGATTTCCTATTTAATTTCAACGGATTAAATAGTGAAATGCTAATTAAACAATTGTTACAACTTACAATTTCAAACACATTTCTATGTTTATTTTTTATAATCCAAGCTAATAAATTCACATACTGATTAATCATTCTATATTAACCAATTTCAATTAATTACATACAATATTGGATTTATTTCCTTATTTACAATTTCTAACCAATTTAACTTTGCAATTATTTTAATTACTTGAGATTACATTCAATAGTCATCGATTACCTTAAATTAACATTATTAAATTTCATTCTAGTTAGTTCCTCATTAGTAAATCATAAATCTTTAATTCTTCCAATATTAAATCCAAAATCTTATTCAATTAATAATTTTTAATTATCGGAAAAATACGGGTCGTTACATGTAACGACCCGGTATTTTGGACCATTCGCATCCATTATAAGTGTATAGGTAGACACTCATGTCGGAATTGAATTGCTCAAAATACCGTGTTGTTAATTTAAATTTGGCAAAACTGAACATATACAGTAAATAAATATAATCACAGATCACATACACAGAGTAATAAATGCAGCGGAAATAAAAGAGATAGTAGTTCATGAAGCTACTATATAAATGTATAAGTTACATCAGAGTTAAACCAGATACAACGGAAGAGTAATACGATACATCAGATACAAATCAGAATACATCACTGGAATCATCGAATACTGAAAGCAGAATAGATGGCTGGATCTTCAAGCAAAGCTCCAACTTCAAAGGTGAGTCTCGAATACTGGTACACTCAGTCTGACCCGAGCGTAAAGCAAAAACACAAGACACTTGAGTCAGGATTAACATTCTTATATTAATAAATCCAACTCAAGTGAAATAGCAATTGAAATACAAGTAACTCAAAGGATGTTTGGAATAACCATCCTTTAAGGATCCGTTAAACTATCTACTATGTAGTAGTGTACGATAAGTAGATAATGCCTATCAGTAATATAAAATATCAAAATAGTGTTAAGTCATGGCCCATTCCACCCTTAACACATTTTTATTCCCAAGAGCATATACAAGACCGTAGTTTCCCCAAAACCGGAAGTCACCAGAGGGCAATCCATATACTAAAGGTACAAAACAAATTGTAGTGGTCGCGTATAGGGATACAAGTATGACAAGGCACATGAGACAATACCCAAGGTAGTGAAACTACCGTTTGCCTGATCCGGACTGGTGAGAACGCATCGCCGCAGCGATCGCAACACCGCGAAACAACACTCCCAAAATCAAGGGTGCACCAATCGACAACAAATAATGAGTAGTTCGAAGAAGTGTGTTCGCTTGAGGTAGCTGACCTCCATTGGCCCGTCACGGCTCCTGATTTTAGTCATTTCCAATTTGACACAAGTGTCAAGGCTATCCATTATCGTTCTCTTTCTTCAGTCATCACGTACATCATTCCAACCACTTCATTCTGGATCACACTCCGCGTATAGTTATTAAAGTGGTTTTCGGTTTAGACAGTGAGTATGTCCCTAACCGATTCCGGTCTCTTTAATAACTTTCGAAATTATTATACCGATTGGTCGTTTATATATTTCAAAACCAAAACAATTTCAATTTCAAATAGAATTTGTAAATCAACATTTCATTTGTCTTTCTAAATCAATTACCATACCTTACGTTTCAAAACTTCCAAATTCATATTTTCAAAATCTTATAATTCAATTTCCATCTTTATTTAAACAATTCAAATATTGATTCAAGTTCGAATATAAGTTTCATTTCGAAAACATTTAAATTAATTTAATTTAACATTCAAATCAATTTAAATTCATTTATCGATTTCATTCAATATTCATTAAGTAAATTTGCCATTCAAAACAATTTCTATTAAATTTCCAATTCATTAAATCCATTTTTAAAATTCAACTTCATTATATCAAACTTACAAATTGAATTAAATTAAATTCATCAAATCAAATTCTTTAAATTTCAAGTAATTTCAATAAATCACATTTTATTTCTTGTTAAAGAAATTCAATTTCACTTATTTACTTACTTAAATAATTTTCCAAAACTTAATTAATAAAGAAACTCAATTTCAATTATTTACGAAGTAAAATTCACTTATTCAAAGTTCAATTTCACTTATTAAATAATTCAATTCAATTTAATCATTAAATAATTCAATCTTATTTAATTATTAAATAATTCAAAACTTAATTATTTAAATAATTTCAAAACTTAATTATTAATAATTTCAAATTTAATTATTAATACTTTCAAACTTAATTATTAAAATTCAAAACTTAATTCAATCGTTTCTCAAATTTAAAAACGTTCTTTCATCAATTACATTGTTAATATTTTGTTTCATATTATTAAATATTAACATTTTCCTTTCATAAAATTCAAATTCCAACCTCATTTCAAAACCATATTATTTATTCAAATAAAATCTTCGCTTATTTTTAAATCAAATCATTGACCAATCGGGTTTTATTTAATTCTCTATCCTAGGTCAAAGTTCAATTTGGGTATTTATCATTTCAACCCGATTCCAATTCAATTCAAAATCAAAACATAGCAAAGGGAACTTGTAGTGTGATAACTGGGATGGTGTCAAAGTAAATAAACAAGCAATAAAAACAATCAATATCAATCCAATAATCAATTCAAATAATCCCGAAATAACCGTATTAATTCACATTGTTGTTTGTGCGAATTAATATAATTAATTCTAGAATCTACACTATCATTTCATGTAGATTAAAGATTATTACCTTACGGTTCTTCACTTGTCATCTATTTACAATTTCATACATCATCAATTTAACAACATACATTCAGTGGTTCAAGATGTAATTAAACAAATCCTACGTGTCAATAAATTTGACAGTTAAATGGGTCATATTATACAAATGTCATTTAATCAAATTTAACATTTAACTATCCTATATCAAGTTCAATTGCATACTATTTATCATTTTAACATTAACAATTTAACGTCCAATATAAACATCAACAATCAATCAATTATCAGCCAAACTGTATTATCATTGCATAAATAATTAACAGATAATGGTGTCAGATGTCACAGGTGAACTGATACAGGTAATAGCATATATAACAGTGTAATTAACTAACAGCAGCATATTTCAATTGTCGTTTCAATTGAAATCAAATTTAATAAATAAAAGAACGTTAATCATGAGTGATTGCTCACCTTTCGAGGATAGAGAGATTGTGACAAGGAATGAGCTACGAATTCCAAAGCAACGCTAGATTGGCACGAATTTGTCGAGCAAAGCTGATAAATAGGAATTGATGAAGATGAATCAATTAGCTCGATGCAAGTGGAATATATATATATAGACTTATGTACAGGTCTTGGGATCAAACAAATATAAAAGTCTACACACCTTTAAACATTTAAAACTGACACATAACCTCAAAGGTATATATATCTAATATACAGATAATATACATATATATACTATATGTTATAAACTAGCAACATTTACTAATAGACCAAAACTAATATAATCTAACATATAAATTAATATATATAAACATTTTATTTTATAGCCTTGTACAAACCTTTACATATTAATCTTGTCACTAACATAAGTATTCAAGATCAAACATATATTTTACATTTTAAAACCAAGTATATATATATGTAAATCAGACATTGAACAAAATATATGCCCAAACAACTATATATCTAACTCATATTATAAACCTGATATAAATTTTAAAATCAACAATATGTATATAACTAATATATAAGTTGGTATATATAAACTTACAGTAATCCAATTTCATATAAACAAGGTAAACGTACTCTTATATGCATATATATAAAGTTCGATATAAACTTATATAGATATTATACAACTGACGCTAACATTCTATATAGCTAAAATATCACTAATATATATGTATATATAATGCAAACTGACGTGTACAGCTAACAAATTTTATATTTCTTTAATCATGTATATAAATCAACATATTATAAGCTAACCTATATACAGCCAGATAGCTTTATAAATCTTAAAGATACACACTAAATAGTCAACTTCATAAACTTTTAAAACAACAACTTATATAGTTTTCATGCCAGAGCTTTATCTAAGAAGTGTATATACAACAAAATATAAGACAAAGAGACCGAACCACTTTTAGATTGGAAATAGAATATAACCAGGCTGTTATATGTATATACTTACAACAAGTTATTACAGCTTACATATAAAATATGCAATTATCTTATAATACAAAGCTCTGAATAATATATTTTCAATACGACAGATCAAATACCCATTTATATAAAACATGTTGTATTATATATAAAATGATATATCACATCTAAACTTACAGTAACTAAATATTAAAAAAAAAACTCTCTATATATATAATTTCTAACTATCCTATAGTATATATATTTAAACCGAAAAGAATAACCTACAGACTATAGCTTACGTGAACTAGTATATATATAATTAACATATACTACAATTCAATTAATCACAAACAAAACAAAAATCACAGTAACTTTATATACAAACAGATCTTGCATTATATTTTTCGAATTGTTCTTCAATTATTAAACAAAGTATTATATAGATCATTTATTCATATAACTCAGTCTATATATAAATATGAATAAGTATACTGTTATATAGCTAACATATAATATATAGATATTAGCATAAACGCATGCAATCAAATATCTATTACAGGTGGAAGAAAACTTCAGATCTAAGCAATACATAATATACAATCTATATATATTTTAAATCTACACTTAACACAAGATTTATAAACAGTATATATATATTGTATGCATATTACCTATATATAACAGAGATGCACGTAGGCACAAGCGGCAGACAAGAGGGAAAGGCACAGTTGTAGAAAAGAAAGGAAACAAGCGATTGGAGAGGAGTTCGGTGGAGGAGATGATGCGAGGCAGTTTGGCAGTCATAGGGAGGCAGATGCATGGGTGCTTCGGAGGTCGATGGTGGAGAGCTGTGGGTCGCGGGTTGAGAACCGCGATGGGCTGGGCTGAAGACTTTGGTGAAGTTGAAGTGATAAACGCTACTGCCTGAAGGAGCACGAAACCAAAATTCTTTTATGAAACAGTAAATAATGGAAAGGAATTGTAGTGGTGGAGGAAGAAAAGAATAAAGGGGATGGGGACGAGAAGGACATGCTACAGGCAAAAAGTAATGGACATAAATTATTTGATACGTTACCCATAAGAAAAGGAAAAGTGTGCCAGAAAATTTGAACAACCGATATAAAAATTTGGGAATTGTAACAGCCATCCACTGATTTAGCTGGAAATTTAATAAAGCAATTTATTATTGTTTGGGAAGCACGTAACAATTTTGAAAAGGCAAAAGAAACAAAAGGTCATAAATTTCAGTACCGATTTGACACTATTTTTTCCATTTCCGTCGCATACTAAACCTCAGAATGCTGAAATAAATATACTGCCGAAATCAGCACGACGAGAAGAACAAAGCAGTATACAGATATCACTGTCACGATTGAATTATAAAAATTCGAATTTTTAAACTAGCGGAAATGCAAGAAAAACACAGAAAAATAAGATCGACGGAGCTAAAGAAGTCCGAATTTGGAAAAACGACAAACTGACATCTTGCTCAGAAGATGGTTTAAAATTTTTCTATGTAAAAATTTTTAAGTTTTGAAAATGTGTTATTTTCATCGCTTTTTAACTGGTTAAATTGAAGTAAATTTACGTGCGAAATAAACTTTCATATTTTCGGACGAAAATTTATAGTTTGCTATGTTTAACTAGACGCATTTCAAATATTAAATTTTTATTTCAAAATTTTATCGTTTAAATTTCAAAAAATTTCAACTAATTACGTTATTAAACAGTTAAAATTTACGGGTCGTTACACTCTCCCCCACTCAAAACTTTTCGTCCCCGAAAAGGAACAAGGTAGGAAAATAGATACAACCAGAAAGAAAAACAGATTTGAAATACAAAATAACAATTAATTTAAACCATATAAATTCAAATTTAAATTAATTGATATTCAATAATTGATTTAATCCATTTGATTTCACTAAAACCAATCTCAACTATTTCTAAATTCATTATCTTATTATCCAATTATCTTCAATTTACAATTCCTGAAACCATAAATTTGAATAGTCTTTTATTATAATCATATTTTTTTCAACAATTTAAATTCTTCTTTATTCCAAATTATTGTTAAATTTATTCTAATTAATATATCCTATCACATATATTTAACCCATATAAATTAATTTAAACCATAAAAGTTCCGATTTAAATTAATTTATATTCACTAATTGCTTTTAAATTCAAGGTATTTTCATAAGTTATCAAATTTCAATTTATTAATTCTTTCAAAACAACGTATTAATTCTTTCAAAACAAATTTATTTCATTATTAACTGAGTTTACTTATTATCCTATCTAACTCTATTAACATCTTTATAATCAAAATTTAGTGTATAACATTTATTATAAACACCCAAATTTTATTTATCAATTCAATTTATCTTATATATTATCCAATTACATATTCAACTTCTGAATGATTTAGGTAAGTTGTATTAGAATGCAGTTGAACAATATACAAATAAAATTTTCCAAATTCAATTATTCAAGTTTAAATATTTATTTCAAATTTTGGTTTTATTTATAATTAAAATCATCCTTTAACAAAATTTAAGAATTAGATTTCCGATTAACTTTAAACAATTTAGAGATATATATAATATATTTATATCAAATCAAATTAAATTTTAAAATAAGATACCTACATATAGGTAAATCAAAATATACTGAAGAAATTCAAATCAAAATAATAATTTTTTTTTCAAAACAAAACCGTAGCAAAGCTACAGAATGGTTTCTCCACTTCGAAACTCGAAAATGAATGTCGATGATGCGGCCGCCATCACCGAAATTATTTTCCAGCGACAAAGAGAAGAGCACTGATTTCAACATTTTAAAATTCTTTGAAAACGATTTCTATTTGAAAATACTTTAAATACTATACACTTTAAAACTTAAAAACCAAATTGAAATCACCCAAAAATTTAAATTCTCAAATTCTTGATTTAAATACATTTCAGATTTCAAATTTACATTATAGCCAAGTTTATAACTTCAATTATTTATATTGCAATAGTCAATTGTTTACAAAACAATAAATGATAATCAAACATTATCACTCCAACAATTAACTTATTACAGTTTGGTTAAAGAAAATTTCATACTTATATATATAGTAAAATCATACAAACTTTATTTTATTTTCCAAATTTGGAAACAACATTGTGTCAGCTTGCTCTGCTCAAGTGTTTTGGAAATCCTATCGATGGCGTTGATCAGACGAATCGATCGGAAACCCAAATCAACCTCAACAACTCAAACAACACAGCATATATTTAAACCATTTATATATATTAGTTTACAAATACATTTCTTTGCTCGACGATACAGGAATGAATTTTCAAAATAAGGATAGGGTTTCAAATTTGATGGACTTAAACCAAAGAGAAATTTTATTCGAAGATAAGTTCGAAACAAGATATGATGATTAATAGCAAAGTAGGAAGATTGATAAGTTTATATAAATCGCGGGCAACCTTAACCGGGTCGACCGTGACTTCAAGAATAAGATCGTTGTAGAATTCCGAGGTAAATCGACATTCGATCTCAAGAAATAAAATTTAGGTATAGCAGGAGATAGATAGCATCGTAAACCAAGGATACAGAATTCTCCGGTAAATCGATGCCTATTATAAAGGAGTTTTGCTCCTTTACGAATCATTCGAAGATTGGCGAGACCGCCGATCTATTATAGATATCATTCAGAATGGAGTTATGGGGTGCTCCAGAATTGAAAGAAGACGAGTAGTGAGGGACACGAATGAATTTTTTTGGAACCGCAGGGAACGTTCCAAAATTCAAAGGAATCGAGTCAAAAGGAAGAGATTGAAACTCGAATGAGAGTGATTCTGTAAATGCATTTACCCTATATGTTAAGTTTTTCCTAGAGCTACTAAAGCTCTGATACCAACTGTAACGACCCGGTATTTTGGACCATTCGCATCCATTATAAGTGTATAGGTAGACACTCATGCCGGAATTGAATTGCTCAAAATACCGCGTTGTTAATTTAAATTTGGCAAAACTGAACATATACAGTAAATAAATATAATCACAGATCACAGACACAGAGTAATAAATGCAGCGGAAATAAAAGAGATAGTAGTTCATGAAGCTACTATATAAATGTATAAGTTACATCAGTGTTAAACCAGATACAACGGAAGAGTAATACGATACATCAGATACAAATCAGAATACATCACTGGAATCATCGAATACTGAAAGCAGAATAGATGGCTGGATCTTCAAGCAAAGCTCCAACTTCAAAGGTGAGTCTCGAATACTGGTACACTCAGTCTGACCCGAGCATAAAGCAAAAACACAAGACACTCGAGTCAGGATTAACATTCTTATATTAATAAATCCAACTTAAGTGAAATAGCAATTGAAATACAAGTAACTCAAAGGATGTTTGGAATAACCATCCTTTAAGGATCCGTTAAACTATCTACTATGTAGTAGTGTACGATAAGTAGATAATGCCTATCAGTAATATAAAATATCAAAATAGTGTTAAGTCATGGCCCATTCCACCCTTAACACATTTTTATTCCCAAGAGAATATACAAGACCGTAGTTTCCACAAAACCGGAAGTCACCAGAGGGCAATCCATATACTAAAGGTACAAAACAAATAGTAGTGGTCGCGTATAGGGATACAAGTATGACAAGGCACATGAGGCAATACCCAAGGTAGTGAAACTACCGTTTGCCTGATCCGGACTGGTGAGATCGCATCGCCGCAGCGATCGCAACACCGTGAAACAACACTCCCAAAATCAAGGGTGCACAATTCGACAACAAATAATGAGTAGTTCGAAGAAGTGTGTTCGCTTGAGGTAGCTGACCTCCATTGGCCTGGCACGGCTCCTGATTTTAGTCATTTCCAATTTGACACAAGTGTCAAGGCTATCCATTATCGTTCTCTTTCTTCAGTCATCACGTACATCATTCCAACCACTTCATTCTGGATCACACTCCGCGTATAGTTATTAAAGTGGTTTTCGGTTTAGACAGTGAGTATGTCCCTAACCGATTCCGGTCTCTTTAATAACTTTCGAAATTATTATACCGATTGGTCGTTTATATATTTCAAAACCAAAACAATTTCAATTTCAAATAGAATTTGTAAATCAACATTTCATTTGTCTTTCTAAATCAATTACCATACTTTACGTTTCAAAACTTCCAAATTCATATTTTCAAAATCTTATAATTCAATTTCCATCTTTATTTAAACAATTCAAATATTGATTCAAGTTCGAATATAAGTTTCATTTCGAAAACATTTAAATTAATTTAATTTAACATTCAAATCAATTTAAATTCATTTATCGATTTCATTCAATATTCATTAAGTAAATTTTCCATTCAAAACAATTTCTATTAAATTTCCTATTCATTAAATCCATTTTTAAAATTCAACTTCATTATATCAAACTTACAAATTGAATTAAATTAAATCATCAAATCAAATTCTTTAAATTTCAAGTCTTACATTAATTTCAATAAATAACATTTTATTTCTTGTTAAAGAAATTCAATTTCACTTATTTACTTACTTAAATAATTTTCCAAAACTTAATTAATAAAGAAACTCAATTCCAATTATTTACGAAGTAAAATTCACTTATTCAAAGTTCAATTTCACTTATTAAAGAATTCAATTCAATTTAATCATTAAATAATTCAATCTTATTTAATTATTAAATAATTCAAAACTTAATTATTTAAATAATTTCAAAACTTAATTATTAATAATTTCAAACTTAATTATTAATACTTTCAAACTTAATTATTAAAATTCAAAACTTAATTCAATCGTTTCTCAAATTTAAAAACGTTCTTTCATCAATTACATTGTTAATATTTTGTTTCATATTATTAAATATTAACATTTTCCTTTCATAAAATTCAAATTCCAACCTCATTTCAAAACCATATTATTTATTCAAATAAAATCTTCGCTTATTTTTAAATCAAATCATTGACCAATCGGGTTTTATTTAATTCTCTATCCTAGGTCAAAGTTCAATTTGGGTATTTATCATTTCAACCCGATTCCAATTCAATTCAAAATCAAAACATAGCAAAGGGAACTTGCAGTGTGATAACTGGGATGGTGTCAAAGTAAATAAACAAGCAATAACAACAATCAATATCAATCCAATAATCAATTCAAATAATCCCGAAATAACCGTATTAATTCACATTGTTGTTTGTGCGAATTAATATAATTAATTCTAGAATCTACACTATCATTTCATGTAGATTAAAGATTATTACCTTACGGTTCTTCACTTGTCATCTATTTACAATTTCATACATCATCTATTTAACAACATACATTCAGTGGTTCAAGATGTAATTAAACAAATCCTACGTGTCAATAAATTTGATAGTTAAATGGGTCATATTATACAAATGTCATTTAATCAAATTTAACATTTAACTATCCTATATCAAGTTCAATTGCATACTATTTATCATTTTAACATTAACAATTTAACGTCCAATATAAACATCAACAATCAATCAATTATCAGTCAAACTGTATTATCATCGCATAAATAATTAACAGATAATGGTGTCAGATGTCACAGGTGAACTGATACAGGTAATAGCATATATAACAGTGTAATTAACTAACAGCAGCATATTTCAATTGTCGTTTCAATTGAAATCAAATTTAATAAATAAAAGAACGTTAATCGTGAGTGATTGCTCACCTTTCGAGGATAGAGAGATTGTGACAAGGAATGAGCTACGAATTCCAAAGCAATGCTAGATTGGCACGAATTTGTCGAGCAAAGCTGATAAATAGGAATTGCTGAATATGAATCAATTAGCTCGATGCAAGTGGAATATATATATAGACTTATGTACAGGTCTTGGGATCAAACAAATATAAAAGTCTACACGCCTTTAAACATTTAAAACTGACACATAACCTCAAAGGTATATATATCTAATATACAGATAATATACATATATATACTATATGTTATAAACTAGCAACATTTACTAATAGACCAAAACTAATATAATCTAACATATAAATTAATATATATAAACATTTTATTTTATAGCCTTGTACAAACCTTTACATATTAATCTTGTCACTAACATAAGTATTCAAGATCAAACATATATTTTACATTTTTAAACCAAGTATATATATATGTAAATCAGACATTGAACAAAAGATATGCCCAAACAACTATATATCTAACTCATATTATAAACCTGATATATATTTTAAAATCAACAATATGTATATAACTAATATATAAGTTGGTATATATAAACTTACAGTAATCCAATTTCATATAAACAAGGTAAACGTACTCTTATATACATATATATAAAGTTCGATATAAACTTATATAGATATTATACAACTGACGCTAACATTCTATATAGCTAAAATATCACTAATATATATGTATATATAATGCAAACTGACGTGTACAGCTAACAAATTTTATATTTCTTTAATCATGTATATAAATCAACATATTATAAGATAACCTATATACAGCCAGATAGCTTTATAAATCTTAAAGATACACACTAAATAGTCAACTTCATAAACTTTTAAAACAACAACTTATATAGTTTTCATGCCAGAGCTTTATCTAAGAAGTGTATATACAACAAAATATAAGACAAAGAGACCGAACCACTTTTAGATTGGAAATAGAATATAACCAGGCTGTTATATGTATATACTTACAACAAGTTATTACAGCTTACATATAAAATATGCAATTATCTTATAATACAAAGCTCCGAATAATATATTTTCAATACGACAGATCAAATACCCATTTATATAAAACATAATGTATTATATATAAAATGATATATCACATCTAAACTTACAGTAACTAGATATTAAAAAAAACTCTCTATATATATAATTTCTAACTATCCTATAGTATATATATTTAAACCGAAAAGAATAACCTACAGACTATAGCTTACGTGAACTAGTATATATATAATTAACATATACTACAATTCAATTAATCACAAACAAAACAAAAATCACAGTAACTTTATATACAAACAGATCTTGCATTATATTTTTCGAATTGTTCTTCAATTATTAAACAAAGTATTATATAGATCAATTATTCATATAACTCAGTCTATATATAAATATAAATATGAATAAGTATACTGTTATATAGCTAACATATAATATATAGATATTATCATAAACGCATGCAATCAAATATCTATTACAGGTGGAAGAAAACTTCAGATCTAAGCAATACATAATATACAATCTATATATATATATATATATATTTTAAATCTACACTTAACACAAGATTTATAAACAGTATATATATATTGTATGCATATTACCTATATATAACAGAGATGCACGTAGGCACAAGCGGCAGACAAGAGGGAAAGGCACAGTTGCAGAAAAGAAAGGAAACAAGCGATTGGAGAGGAGTTCGGTGGAGGAGATGATGCGAGGCAGTTTGGCAGTCATAAGGAGACGGATGCGTGGGTGCTTCGGAGGTCGATGGTGGAGAGCTGTGGGTCGCGGGTTGAGAACCGTGATGGGCTCTGCTGAAGACTTTGGTGAAGTTGAAGTGATAAACGCTACTGCCTGAAGGAGCACGAAACCAAAATTCTTTTATGAAACAGTAAATAATAGAAAGGAATTGTAGTGGTGGAGGAAGAAAAGAATAAAGGGGATGGGGACGAGAAGGACATGCTACAGGAAAAAAGTAATGGACGTAAATTATTTGATACGTTACCCATAAGAAAAGGAAAAGTGTGCCAGAAAATTTGAACAACCTATATAAAAATTTGGGAATTGTAACAGCCATCCACTGATTTAGCTGGAAATTTAATAAAGCAATTTATTATTGTTTGGGAAGCACGTAACAATTTTGAAAAGGCAAAAGAAATAAAAGGTCACAAATTCCAGTACCGATTCGACACTGTTTTTTTCCGTTTCCGTTGCATACTAAACCTCAGAATGCTGAAATAAATATACTGCCGAAATCAGCACGACGAGAAGAACAAAGCGGTATACAGATATCACTGTCACGATTGAATTATAAAAATTCGAATTTTTAAACTAGCGGAAATGCAAGAAAAACACAGAAAAATAAGATCGACGGAGCTAAAGAAGTCCGAATTTGGAAAAACGACAAACTGACATCTTGCTTAGAAGATGGTTTAAAATTTTTCTATGTAAAAATATTTAAGTTTTGAAAATGTTTTATTTTCATCGCTTTTTAACTGATTAAATTGAAGTAAATTTACGCGCGAAATAAACTTTGATATTTTCGGACGAAAATTTACAGTTTGCTATGTTTAACTAGACGCATTTCAAATATTAATTTTTTATTTCAAAATTTTATCGTTTAAATTTCACAAAATTTCAACTAATTACGTTATTAAACAGTTAAAATTTACGGGTCGTTACATTACAACACGAGTGGAGTTTAGTATTGTATAGTAAACGTTTGGGTAAACACGTGTGGTATAAGACACATGGTCGTTACCTATTCGACTACTATATAAAAGTATATAACACTTTTTGACGAGTATATGACTTGCCTTTGATGTTTATAGGACTCCTTCCTATTTGTTGTTTATAGGTTTAGTACCTATCTTGATGTTTATAGGACTTGTTCCTGTTTATATGTTTCATATCTATCTTAGAGTTCATAAGTTTATGCCTATTTTGATTTTTATACGTCTCGTACCTATCTTGATGTTTATAGACTTATACGTCTATTTTGAATTTACATGCATGTAGGTAAATTTATTTCACCAATCTTGGAGTTTGGCGCCCCCCTTATTTATGAGATTTCTGGATTTCTATTTGTGAGATTTCTATATTTAACGCTGTTGGACTATCACCAAATCATTTTGGAGGTCTTTGCGTTTAAAAAGCTATTATCGGTTTTTTGTACTTGGTGATTTGCAGTTATTGAGGCACGTTGGATATTTTCGATATATGCTTATAATTGAGATCAAGATTTCTTTATCAGTCATTCAGTTTTGCTAACACATTTATCTTTGTCTAAACAGACCCGCTTATTATTTTTATAATACTCGGTTTAGACCGAGATGTTTCAAGTCCTTCAGCTTGAAGCTTAAGAGAGGGGATCTTACATGATAGCTAGTAGTTCTCTTTTGTCATCCTATGTATATGTTTGAGATAATGTAGTATTTATGCTGAGATTAGACTCCTTGTGTGTATGTATTCATTTCGAGATGTAGTACTTTGTATATGGGTAGTCCACATCATGTATCCATTATTCTTTTTAAGGGGAAGCATGTAATAACTCGTAAATTTATAAAATTAAATAATTAAATTAAAAGGGTAAAATTGCAAATGTGCAGAATGTCGTTTATAATTAGAAAACGTATATAATTTGCTGATTTGTTTAAATGGGCTAGAAATTATAAGAAATCAAACCCAATGGCATTTTCATAATATATTGGTTTCTAAAATGTAGCCTAAATATTATAATTTTTAGCATATAAATAGATCCTTAACCTGATTTCTTTGGATGGAGAAAGCCTGTACTTTTGAAACCCAAATCCCCAATTAATTATAAATTCTCCAAATTAGTTCATAATATATCAAATCAAATCCAAATTAAACAAATTAATATATGGAATCAATTACCTCGATGAGAGATACATACATAAATCTAAACAATTGAGAGATTTGGCATATTCAAGGCATAGAAATTCTGGACAGCGAAAAAGGCAGAACCTACATCAAACCAGAGAAGAAGGATGGCTAATCGATGAGTGAGATTTAACATATTTGTGTATATATATATTGGTAGGACTTAGTAATTCACCTCTTATGATTTTAAACCAAATTATAATTAAAGAAATTGATAATGATAATTATAAAAAAAGTTATTTTTTTATATACACCTGATCGGAATGTAGTATGCCACGGCTAGATAACTAAAAGTGAATTTTTATCGATTGTAATTAGTAAAAGTAATCACTCTCTAATTAAAAAGTGCAAAATATAAAATTGTTCGAAACCGCACATATTAGACATCAAACCTATAGTTCTCAATGACACGAATCCACTGGCGGTGTTCGTTCATCGGGTGAACATACAGATTGATCAGAAAATGCGTCATTAGTTCGACAAGCATGGACCGTCCATTAGATAAATTTTGGTTTAACGAGAAATGACGAGAATGTGACGATCGAAAGATACCAGGTTATAGAGGGGACGGTTGGAGCGTATCTATGGTCTTCGATCGAAGAGATAACCGGCACGACCTTGGTTGTAATTGAATAAGATTTGGCATATGAAGGTGGTGGCAGCTGCAATTCTTGGCGAAGTGATGGTCGACACGGTTGGGAATAGGAGAGAAGGCCTGGGCGGTTACCATGGTGGAGTCCAATCTAAAGTGCGTGGCGTGATTTGGTGGATGTCGGCTCTGTTTTAACAACGGTATTAGGTAGGTTGGTAGGATGAAGATGATCATTGTAGCAGATTTTGGAAAAATAAAATATATTAAATTAAATAATAACGAAAATACCATTAACTACAAACACTCATAATTCTCGCATACGACCTGTGTTTCACGCGCGATTCACGAATGTTGTGATCGTGGTGAGACGACGAATGTTTTAGTATATTATTTGGTGTGTTTTAAGACACTTCTTAAAACTGCCTTATTTTAGTGGATTTGTTATACGTTGTTCGATGTGGGGATAGTGGGTGTTGATTCATGAGTTTTGATTCATGACACAAGCTTCAGAGATCATACGACGAGAATACTATATGAAAGCGACAAAAAGAGAATAAGTGCATACCGTGCACTACAAAGGAGATAATTTTACAATCCAGAGATTAGTATGGATATTTTATTTTATTGAGTCTTAGAATAATGTTAAAATCATTCCTCAAATAGTCACACACGCACACAAAACATTTTATATCAAAACTGTGTTCACTGTGCATATAACACCAGGTCAGCCGACCGACCAGGATCCTCGGTCGACCGACCCTGTATCATGTGCACAGTGACTTTCTGTTTTGTATACGTTTTTAAACTCAGCTGACCGGCCAGGTTTTCCGGTCGACCGACCAGAGAAAAACGGCTAGTTTTCTGAAGAGACGCGATCATTTCATGAAGAGGAATGTCCTCTATTTCAAGAGGTATGGACACAACTGTTAACTAAAACTCTTCATAAAAGATTACAACTCTTCTACAACTATATAAACATATTCAATTCACTTCTACAATCACCGATTCTTGTTTATATTTCTGAAATCTAATCTCTATTCATTTCTACAAATAAAAGTTTTCATTCTTAATTAATATCACTAGAATCCTTGTTTTAATTCATATAATTCGATTCTACGTGATTATCTTCCTTCTAAATCTTCACACACATACATACTCTTGAGGATTTGATTATAGGAAAGTTGTACTATCAAAAGACTATCAGTGTTATTTAGAACACATTCGTCAACAAACATTTTGTATTTAGTTGAAGTTCTCTTCGGCTGTTGAGGCGGAAAAATTCATGTTCGGCTGCTCAGGTATCGTATACCTATTCCTCCGGGTTAAGAGAGGGGTTTAGTTTAAATCCAGAGGGTATTCTGGGACTGGACGTAGAACGGGAAGTTCGAACCAGTATAAAAATTCCTGGTGTGCTTACTTTAAATTTTACTTTACTGTTATTACCAGTTTCCGCATTTATATACCATATTACACGATCCTTAGTACTACACGTGTACTTTCATTTGGTATCAGATCAAGGTCGTCTTATAACCATCACAAAGTTATTTGATATTTACTTATTTTTAGTAATATGGCAACCACACAAATTAACGATGTTAACACTCACACTAATTCTAGTTTCACAGAAGGTCAATCGACTTCACGACCTCCACTTTTCAATGGTATAAATTACAATTATTGGTCAACTAGAATGAGAATCTATATGCAATCAAGTGGATTTGATATCTGGAATATTATACAAAGAGAATATACAATTCCTACTGGAGAATACTCAACTTGGAGTAACACACAAAAACTAGATGCTACATCAAATGCTAAGGCTATGAATATTTTATTTTGTGCATTAGATAGAAATGAATTCAATAGAGTTAGCATGTGCACTTCCGGTTATGAAATTTGGAGAACTCTTAAAGTTTCACATGAAGGAACGAACAAAGTTAAATTGAGCAAAATTTCTATGTTGAAACATCAATTTGAAAATTTTAAAATGAGGCCAAATGAATCTATAAATGACATGTACTCTAGATTTTAGGATATTTATCATGCTTTATTATCACTAGAACAAAAGTTTACTGATTTTGATGTTGTTACAAAAATCTTAAATTCTTTAACGGACGAATGGGAACGAAAAGTCCTAGCTATTGAAGAAGCGACTGATT
This sequence comes from Allium fistulosum, assembly GCA_030737815.1. Taxonomy (NCBI): domain Eukaryota; kingdom Viridiplantae; phylum Streptophyta; class Magnoliopsida; order Asparagales; family Amaryllidaceae; genus Allium; species Allium fistulosum. The sequence goes on from CM060901.1 coordinate 394,253,117, forward strand.
TGTCAACATTAAAACCAGAAGAATTGATAGGTAATTTAATGTTCAACGAAGTAAATTTGCAGGCAAAACGAAATGGTGCACAAGAAAAGAAAAATGTGGCATTCCAAGCAGAAAAAGAAGATTCCGATTCAGATAATGAAGATATGGCAATGATCGCTAAAAATTTCAAAAAGTTTTTGAAATTCAACAGAAACAAATTCAAGGGAAACAAAAATAATTCCAACAACAATTCCAATAGCAGCAAACCATCATCTTCAACAATGGAATGTTATGAATGTCATAAGAAAGGACACATGAAAAAAGATTGTCCAGATCGTAAAAAGAATAATTTCGAGAAGGATAAAACCAAACGAAAAGCTTTTTCAGTCACTTGGGATGACACTGATTCATCATCCTCATCAGAGAGTGAAAGTGATAATGAACAAGCAAATGTATGCTTCATGGCTTCGTCAGACGATGTAAGTGATTTTACTTTCGAAGATTTAATTGAAATAAATTCTGAATTAGTAAATTTAACAAAACAACTTAAAAAGAAAAATAAGGAGTTGCAAAGAAAGTTAGATAGAACAGTTTTAGAAGTAGATATGTTAAAAGATGAGAAGGTAATATTAGAAGAAGAACTTGAAATTTCTCAACAATAGAATTCTAACTTATCTTCTCAAATTACGTCAATATCTGAGGAACTAGAAATTCAGAAAAATAAAAATGATGTTTTACTTTTCGAAAATAATAGTTTAATATCTAAGATTAAGGATTTAGAGTTAGAAAAATCTAGTCTTAAAATAAAATTTGATGATATTTCTAAAAATGTTTCAAATTTCAATAAAGGAAGAGAAAATCTTTCTAGTATACTAGAAAACTCTCAAACTTCTAAAAATAAATCTGGACTAGGATTTAAGAAACAAAATAATTTTGCTAAAAGTAAAATTAATAATAAAATTAAGAAAGATATTAAGAAAACAGTTTATTCAAATACTAAAACTATTAAGATATGGATTCCAAAAACAAATAATATATTGATAAGGAATAAACATATCAAAAGTTTTATGGAAACTGTTCATAATAACAAAAATTATGTCTATAAAGGGAATTCTGAACCCGTATGGGTTTGGCTTCCTAAGATCTAACTCTTAGGACCCTAAAAAGATTGGGTACCAACTTTTTATAAACTTTTTGCAGGTACCACATAAGAAGAGAGGAAAATGGATTTTAGATAGCGGTTGCTCAAAACACATGACTGGAAAAAAAGAAATGCTGTCAAACATTATATACTCAAATGGAGGAGCAGTCACCTTTGGAGATAACTCAAAAGGATATATCATCGGCAAAGGCAATGTCAATAGCAACGGTACATCTAATTTACCTCTCATTACTGATGTTTTATTAGTTAAAAATTTAAAACATAATTTATTAAGTATTAGTCAACTTTGCGATAAAGGTTTTAATATAACTTTCTCAGAAAATAAATGTAACATTTTTGATAAAAATCATAACATTATTTTCGAAGGAAAAAGAGATAAAAATATTTACATTTTAAATATGAACGTTAATAATAATTCAAATTTGTGTCTAGTGGCTAAAGAAAATGATTCTTGTCTTTGGCACAAAAGATTTTGTCACATTAATTTTCATACCATCAACAAACTATCTAAAAATAAATTAGTTAAAGGGCTACCCAATATAAAATTCAAAACTAACATATTTTGTGATGCGTGTAAATTAGGAAAATTAACAAAATCTTCTTTTAAATCGAAGAAAGTAATATCTACAGAACAACCACTTGAACTTTTACACATGGATCTTTTTGGTCCAACTCAAGTGCAATCTATTAATCATAATAGATATGTTTTTGTTATTGTAGATGATTTCTCTAGATATACTTGGATTTTCTTTTTGAAAAATAAAAGTGATACTTTTGATAATTTTAAAGTTTTTGTTAAAAGAATTCAAAATATTAAAACATTAAAAATTAAAAATATAAGAAGTGATCATGGAGGCGAATTTGAAAATGAAGTTTTTGAACAATTTTGTAACAAGAAAGGTATTAACCATAATTTTTCGTTTCCTAGAACACCACAACAAAATGGAGTTGTAGAAAGGAAAAATAGAACGTTACAAGAATGTGCAAGAACTTTACTAAATGGAACAACTTTATCGAAACATTTTTAGGCAGAAGCTGTAGCTACTGCCTCTTATGTACTGAATCGTGTTTCTATTCGACCATTAACTAAAAATACCCCATATGAACTTCTAAATGGAAGAAAACCAAATATTTCATATCTAAAAGTTTTTGGTTCCAAATGTTTTATTTTAAATACTAAAGATCAACTAGGCAAATTCGATCCAAAATCCGATGAAGGTATATTCGTTGGATATTCGGAACGAAGCAAGGCTTATCGAATTTATAATAAACGAACTCAAATTATTGAAGAAAGTTTACATGTTTCTTTCAACAAAAATTTTAAAAATATAAATCCAAGTGTTGCTATTGATTCTGATGATGAATCTACTCAGAATGAAAATAATAATACAAATGAAAATTTTGATATTCATGAAACCAATACAAACGTGACTTCTAATATAATAAAATCTCCACCTAGAATTTTAAGAGATCATCCTGTGCAAAATATAATTGGAGAAGTTAATACGAATGTTAAAACCAGACATCAATTAAATCAAGTTGGTCATGTAGCTTTTCTCTCTAACATAGAACCTAAGAATATAAAAGAAGCTTCAACTGATGACTACTGGATACTTGCCATGCAAGAAGAATTAAATCAATTCGAACGAAACGAAGTTTGGGAACTCGTTCCTAGACCCAGTGATCAATCAGTCATCGGTACTAAATGGGTTTTCAAAAATAAAGCAGATGAACTAGGAACTATAACAAGGAATAAAGCTAGATTAGTTGCACAAGGATATAATCAAGAAGAAGGAATTGATTACGAAGAGACGTTTGCTCGAGTCGCCCGACTTGAAGCAATACGAATATTATTAGCTTATGCGTGTTTCCATAATTTTAAACTATATCAAATGGATGTTAAAAGTGCATTTTTAAATGGATTCATAAAAGAAAATGTTTTTGTTGAACAACCACCTTTGTTCAATCATGAAAAATTTCCGGATCATGTATATAAACTTAAAAAGGCGTTATACGGTTTAAAACAAGCACCACGTGCTTGGTATGATCGTCTTAAAGGTTATTTATTAGAATCTGGTTTTGAAATCGGTAAAGTAGATCAAACACTCTTTATTAAGAAAACTAATAAAGATATTTTAATAATTCAAATATATGTTGACGATATTATTTTCGGCTCGACAAATGAAAAATTATGTCAAGAATTTTCAACTATAATGACAAATGAATTTGAAATGTCTCATATGGGAGAATTGTCATATTTTCTTGGATTACAAATTAAACAAATTGAAAATGGAATTTTTATTAATCAAGAAAAATATTGTTATAATTTAATCAAACGTTTTGGTCTGGAAAACACTGCTGCCAAACCAACTCCTATGAGTACAACGATTCATCTCGATAGAGATGAAGATGGAAAAAGTGTTGATCAAAAGTTATATCGTAGTATGATAGGTTCTTTACTTTATTTAACAGCGAGTCGACCCGATATTATGATGAGTGTTTGTTTGTGTGCTCGATTTCAAGCAAATCCCCAAGAATCACATATGAGAGCAGTTAAACGCATTATTCGTTATCTAACTAAAACCAAAGATTTCGGACTATTTTATCCGAAAGAATGTCCTTTCGAATTAGTTTCCTATAGTGATGCTGATTTTGGAGGAAGTCGGACGGATCGAAAAAGTACGAGCGGAACGTGTCACTTCATTGGACGTTCCTTAGTTTCTTGGTTTAGTAAGAAACAAAACTGTGTTTCTTTATCAACATGTGAAGCAGAATATATATCTGCTGCTTTGGCATGTGCACAAGTCGTATATATGCAACAGACACTACAAGATTTTAATTGTCTTCTTGAAAAATCAATAATTTATTGTGATAATACTAGTGCAATAAATCTTTCTAAAAATCTGGTCAATCACTCACGAACAAAACACATTGATATTCGTCATCATTTTCTTCGTGATTGTTTGGAAAAAGGATTAATGAATCTAGAATTTATCAACACTGAAAATCAAATAGTTGACATTTTTACTAAACCACTAAATGAAAATACTTTTATAAAACTAAGACGAGATTTAGGTATAATGTCGTTTAAAGACTTATGAATAAAAATATGCAAAAATATGGAAAAACAAAAATTATTTTATTTCTGACCAAAGCGGCACTCGAACTCATGACTTCTGACTTACATGTTAGATGTTGTAGTATAGCCACTTGAGCTATGGGTGTTTCTTGTTCCAGCTCTTTTTATAATCTGTACCATTAAAACTTAATTTCAGAATAAACTATTTTTGACTCTAAGGCATTGTATATCATTTAATTACAAACAATTTTTGTTTAAAAAGTTCTGTGATTAAAACTAAAATTTGTTTTTAAACCACTATTTTTTTAGAAAATAAATGGTTATATATACATACATATGTTTATTGAATAGAACATAAAATACAAAAATCTTCTTACAAAACAAAACTTGAAACAAAAATGTCTTCTAACGATGACGTCTACAATTCTGAAAATTCTCATCTTTCATACACATCCCCGGACGACGACTGTTCTGATCGCATCCTCGAAAATGGTCCCTATCCTACTTTTCCAATGCCTAACCGTGTTTTAGAATTCTCCTCTCCAGATAATGACCCCCGACACAGGTTGAAACCATGGGAAGACTCCCATACAGGCTATACACCTGATAAAAAGAAAGGGAAGAAGGAAATGGTAGTATCTCCATCAACCAAACAAAAGATTGATGAAATTCATCACTACCAACAACAACAAATGAATATGCAACGGGAACTTTATTACGAACAAAAAGTCACGGCAAGACGTTTAAGTTTCCTTGAAAAGATTGCCATGAAATTTTGTTCATCTAAGAAGGATGATGTTGCTGAACCTTCTTACAGAACTCCATCTCCTTCTGACCATGTTCAATCTCCAATAGCTCCGATATGGTCATCGGTAGAAAATGTTCCATCTCCAAATTCATGGGAACGTAGACGCTGATGCACCATGGCTATAACTTAATATATATATATATATATATGTTATTATTTTGAATAAGATGTATAGATATATATGATGTAATAATATAATTATATTTCTATAATTATTGTTTGAAAAACAACATAAACTTGTCTGTTCACATGCCTCGGTCGACCGAAAAGACTGAATCGGTCAACCGAAGCTATCCCGAGAAGTTTAAAAAAAAAACAGATTTCTGTCAACTCGGTCGACCGAACCACCTGAGTCGGTCAGCCGAACTTGTTTCCCGAATGATATTAGAACATTTTTTTAAGTCGGTCAACCGAGCACCCTGCACCAGTCGACCGAAGCTCTTCCCGAAAGTTTCAGCACTATTTTATACCACAAGTCGGTCGACCGACCCAGGTATTTCAGTCGACCGAACGTGCTATTCTGCTGAAATTTCCTTCATACTTTAATCCATCCATTCACCTTTTTATCTCACCTCTTCACTTTTACTCTCCCAAAACAGATTTTAACCCTAGCCCCCATTACAACCTTCCCAAACTTCTTCAAATTCTTCAAAGAAAAAATGGCCCCCAAGAAGAAATCTAAGACTACTGCTGGCCAATCTTCATCAACTCCTGTAGACTCTCAAATTGCTTCTTGGCTAGTAAGTGAAAATGCTTTAGAAAGATGGATAAGGCTTCAAGATGCCAAAATCTTTGAGGAGTCTTTTGTAAGTTATCCTGATTTTACCTCCTACGGTGTTGAAAATGCCGCTCTTGAAAGTGGTCTTAATGCATTTCTTGACCATAGGAAAAACAACTTGAAAATTAATCATATAATGGTCAAGTTATTCCTAGCAAATCTCAACCTTGTAAATCCACCGAGAAACACTGAAAATTGTGTTTGGACATCGGTTTGTGGCACTTCAATTTTTCTCTCCATTGATCGAATGAATCATATTTTAAATGCTCGACCAGGTGGAATCTCGTTACATGATGTAGACTGTAATACATCAACTCGTGACCGCCTAAGTCATCTATTCTTTGAAGATGACGCTACCGATTTAAGGCAAACTTCATCTCTCCGACCTAAAGCACGACTTTTTCATCGATTCATGATGAAGTCTATTGTTCCAAGAGGAGGGTCATACCACTTAGTATATCCCGAAAACTTCAAGGCGTTATATGCTATGTGTGGAAATATTCGAATAAATTGGACACAACTTCTTATGGATGAATTCCTTACGTTCAACCAAGAAAAAATGCTCCATATTTATTATGGAGAATACATAATGCGGTTGATTAATAACTTTGTCACCCATGCTCCGGAATCCGAAACATCCAAAGTTCGTACCTTTGACTCACGAACAATAAAACTAATGAAGTTACCCGATGCACCGTCCCAAATTACAACTTTTCAGCAATGGCGTACTATTCCACGAGAACAACTACGTCACAGCTATTCTACACCTCAACCATCCACTCATTCTACAGAACGTATAACTCGTCAAACCTCAATTCAAAGACCACCTGCCGGTACTAGCACAGCGGCTGCCATTGATATTTTGGCCCAAAATCAACTAGCTTTGGATTCTCGCCTTCGAAAAATTGATGGGCGCTTCAAGAAGATCAAAGGCTTCTTCGTAAATTTATGGGATGTCTTATCATGTACTTCTGAAGCCGGTGCTTCATTTGTTGCTCCTGGAAAAAGACCAGCACCAAATTTCTCTTGGTCTACATCCGATAACACAAGTTCCAGCACATCGGCAACTCCCGCACCTACTACTCAAAGACGGGGTAAGGAACCGGCTCCTCTCGATGAAAATCTTCATCCAGAAGAGTGGGATACCGACGATGATGAGGAGTAATTGTAGTATTTTTACAATTTATTTAATTTCAAGAAATTTCTTGTACTTTATTTGTTTCTTAATTATTGTTATGTTATGTTCTAAGCAAACATCTTTAAATTATTTCTATTTAGGCTCAAATATGTAACATTTAAATTTAAATGTTTCGCATTACTATAATCTGTTATAAGTATTCCTTTTTGTCGATGACAAAGGGGGAGAAATGTATGCAAACTAACGAATTTTTGCAGAAAAGTCGCCATATATTCAGGGGGAGAACTATAATATATGTCAATATTACTTCGTCACATAAGTATTGTCATCAATCAAAAAGGGGGAGAATGTTGATTCATGAGTTTTGATTCATGACACAAGCTTCAGAGATCATACGACAAGAATACTATATGAAAGCGACAAAAAGAGAATAAGTGCATACCGTGCACTACAAAGGAGATAATTTTACAATCCAGAGATTAGTATGGATATTTTATTTTATTGAGTCTTAGAATAATGTTAAAATCATTCCTCAAATAGTCACACACGCACACAAAACATTTTATATCAAAACTGTGTTCACTGTGCATATAACACCAGGTCGGCCGACCGACCAGGATCCTCGGTCGACCGACCATGTACCATGTGCACAGTGACTTTCTGTTTTATATACGTTTTTAAACTCAGCTGACCGGCTAGGTTTTCCGGTCGACCGACCAGAGAAAAACGGCTAGTTTTCTGAAGAGACGCGATCATTTCATGAAGAGGAATGTCCTCTATTTCAAGAGGTATGGACACAACTGTTAACTAAAACTCTTCATAAAAGATTACAACTCTTCTACAACTATATAAACATATTCAATTCACTTCTACAATCACCGATTCTTGTTTATATTTTTGAAATCTAATCTCTATTCATTTCTGCAAATAAAAGTTTTCATTCTTAATTAATATCACTAGAATCCTTGTTTTAATTCATATAATTTGATTCTACGTGATTATCTTCCTTCTAAATCTTCACACACATACATACTCTTGAGGATTTGATTATAGGAAAGTTGTACTATCAAAAGACTATCAGTGTTATTTAGAACACATTCGTCAACAAACATTTTGTATTTAGTTGAAGTCCTCTTCGGCTGTTGAGGCGGAAAAATTCCTGTTCGGCTGCTCAGGTGTCGTATACCTATTCCTCCGGGTTAAGAGAGGGGTTTAGTTTAAATCTGTGACGACCGCCCATGACCCCTGCACCGAATCTAGAGAAAACGCGCTGTAAGGTATGCCAGGCGACCATGGACGATTGTCAGGGTAAATTAAAACAACAGAATCTATCGTATTACTCACAGCGCATGGACAAAATACAATAGAATATATGTATAGTGAAGCTTTACAGAATAAAATGCCATCATATAAAACTTCATAATAGTTGAATACAAGCATCCAAATAGTCAATACATCAAGCCTCACTACATAACACTCAGAGATTATACAAACAGCGGAACATCTAGTACATATAATAAGAAGATAATATGCAACCCTCCAGCTCGTCTTCGATATCAGCAACGCGGGAAGCAAGAACAGCACCTGTCACCTGCTACCTAGTCTGCCCGTCCCAAAATGGACGAACAGCCCAAGGCGATAAGAATTAAAACATAAAGCCTTGAGTCAGACAACAGTCTTAGTGAGCATTAACTAACAACATACCAAAAGAGCATAAAGGAAAAGGAATAGCAATACAACCCTCCCACTCCACCTCTTACTACAGTGATAGCCCCCAGACACACACTAAGCAGAAGCAACATAGCAGAGCATACAATTTAAAGTAAAGTAATAATCATTTGAGTCAAGGGCGATGTTTTCCAAGTACCAAGGCCTAAATCAGATAAGCACCCAGAAAATACCGCTCTTGAGTCCGAATGACGATACAACCAAACATCCATGACTCTGGCTATCACTGTTATCACTGCTTCGATATCACCGTTAATTGAATGACCGGCACATTCTTTCAGCCGTCCGTCAAGGGCTAATGGAAACCCCGGTTCTAGACATAACTCCCGCACGTCGTCGCAGCCCGTGCCTAGGACTATCGAATCTGCCCAGAGTACTCGACTATCAACAGTTGGCCGTTGGGACTATCGAATCTGCCCAAACGTACTCTTGCTTAGAGCATGCTAGAACCTTCAACAACGATGCTATCCAAACCTCCTAGTCATCCTCCTCGACGACTATTTCCATACTAGCTCAAGCGCCTCTCAAGCATCCATTACCCTTAACTCGAATCATATCACCGAGTTACCAACGTGCTTGGAATGATCCCGTTTGGATTAGACCAAGTCTTCATTCATGATGCCTCGCTTCATTACATCCTCGCAAAGCCTCATCTCAACATCACATCATCAAATCTATGCATAAGAGCTTCATCATCCCGCTACATATGCCACGAGCAGCTTTCCCAATTCAAGAGCCTTTCCCTTAGCTTTTGAATCATCTTCGACCACCTTGTCTAAAACCAATCAACAATCATCTAATTCACAGCAATCAATCATGTCAAACATCAATCCAAGTAACCAAGCATTCACATATAAGCAAAATGGACAATTATAACAATAATGGCAATTTCGTAATTAAGGAGTTGAAAGTCTAACAAGTATGAAAACATGAGAATTATCTCTACAGCTTGATGAATGAACTTGCATAGGTTAATCATACACAAAAATGGTTGTCAAATCATCATGAACAATGGATCTACATGGATATACACTTAGGTTTACAAAAATGCATAGAAATCACTATTTTAACATCAAATCAAGCCAACAATCCGATCTACTCCTTTGGATCCGTGTGAGAGATAATCACCACTCACCAAATCACCTAAACAACCTCAAATCAACACGCTTCAGATCTGGACAGCGAAGGATCAAGCTTGATCTATCACTAATCCGCTTCAAACGAAGGAATCTCTCTTGAAAAGATGAAGATCTTCAATCTAAGCTCTTGAATCTTCAATCTTGATCTTCGATTTGGATGAAAGGAAGTACTAGATTAGAGTGGAGAAAAGAAGTGAAGAAGTGTAGAAGTCGAGCTCTCAAAATGGCAGCACTTCGTCGCTTCAAAATCCGGATTCCAAAAATGAAGCCAACCCCCTCTATTTATAGCTGAAAACCGCCCCTAGGTCGCTCGGAGTTAGGTCGTATACGACCTACGACCTACGACCTATAAACCCCACCGACCTAAAGCCTCTTCAACCTAACAACCCAGGCCACTGCAACCTATGACTTATCACCCAAGCGCTTCAACGACCTAACAAAACCCTTCCTCCTACGACCTAACAAGGTTACGACCTATGACTTAGCGACTTAACAGATATGCACGCGCGCCCCAACTCCTAGGTCGCTCACGACCTAACGGCTTAGCAGAACTCCGCGACCTACGACATAAGGAAATCTCAAGCGCGCGACTTAACTTACACGCGACTTAACACGTACGACTTAACTCCTTAAGTCGCTCACTACTACTTAGGTCGTTGCCGACCTAACTACACTAACTCGCTAACCTTCTTAAGTCGCTGCCTATCCTTAAGTTCTTAAGTCGCTCAACCCTATAGGTCGCTAACTCCTATAGGTCGTCCCACCCGACCTGACAACTTAATCACTATGTCGCTAACCCGGAATCACTAGGTCGCTAACTTTCCCAGCCGACCTAACACTTAACCAAAACTTAGGTCGCATAATTCTATAGGTCGCTCTAACTAACCCACGACCTAAACCACCATACGACTTAAGACAATACGACCTATTTCTTAACTCGGTCAAAACCTTAAGTCGGCAACTCGACCCAGACTTTTATCTCTTAACTCGTCCAAACCGACTTAGGACTTAGAAAAATTCTAAACGACTTATCAACAATGCAACCAATTGTTAATTATTTTACGATGTTTCGATCCGTAAAATACGGGTCGTTACATTCTCTCCCCCTTAGGAATTTCGCCCCCGAAATTCCAAGCAAACAAAGCAATCAAAGACTATTCTGTATGCCTACCATCCATAGCAATCAACAAACCATGCATCCAATTCTAACTTAGCGTACAGAATTCTAAGACTTAGAACAAGTTACAATATCGCGAGATGAGACGACACCTTAGGGCCATACCTTGAAGAGTTCAGGATGAGCTGCCTTCATCCTCTCTTCCACCTCCCACGTACAGTCGTTATCATCATCACTCCATTGTATCTTGAGCAACTTAACTACCTTCCTCCTAAGCTGTTTCGTGTCGGTTTCAACAACACGAAGCGGCTTACGAGGTCATCTACCAACTGGATCAACTTCAAAATCTTCACAGCTATCAGCAGAAACCACCGTACTCGAGTCGTGCACATACTTCCGTAGATATGATACGTGAAAAACATTGTGCACACTCGACATCTTCTCAGGTAACTCCGGTCTATAGGCGAGCTTTCCAATTTTCTCGATGATCGGGAATGGTCCAACAAATCTCGGAGTCAATTTTCCTTTCTTCCCGAATCGAATAACATTCTTCAGTGGAGAAATCTTCACAAAAACCATATCACCTATGTCGAACTCCAAATCCTTACGACGTTATCAGCATAACTTTTCTGACGGTCTTGGGCTGCCTTCATTCGTTGCCGAATGATCTCTATACAATTTGAAGTCTGTCGAATCATCTCTGGCCCAAGTAACGGCTTTTCCCCAGTCTCTATCCAACACGTCAGAGAGTTACACGGTCTTCCATACAATGCCTCATACGGTGCCATACCAATACTTGACTGGTAACTGTTGTTATATGAAAATTCCACCAAATGAAGGTGATCTTCCCATGATCCTCCGAAGTCCAAAACACATGCTCTAAGAAGATCTTCCAAAACTCGGTTGACTCTCTCGGTCTGACCATCTGTTTGAGGGTGATAAGCTGTACTCAAACACAACTCGGTTCCCAAAACTTCCTGGAAGCTCTTCCAAAATCCACTAGTGAACAATGGGTCTCGATCGCTCACTATACTTTTCGGAATACCATGGAATCGAACTATCCACTTAACATACAACTCAGCCAACTTTGATGCAGTCCTAGTCGATCGAACAGGAATAAATCTTGCACTCTTAGTCAGGCGATCTACAATGACCCAAATCCCTTCATTTCCCGTTCTGGTTCTAGGCAATCCATCAATAAAATCCATCGACACTTGCTCCCACTTCCATGTAGGAACTTCTAATGGCTGAAGCAATCCACTTGGCTTCTTCTGCTCGGCTTTTACCAACTGGCAGTTCATACACTTGGAAATAAAATTTCCAACATCCTTCTTCATGCCTTCCCAGTAGTAGGTTCTCTTCATATCCCGATACATCTTATTTCCACCTGGATGAATTGTCAACTTCGAGTAATGACTTTCCTTCAGAACTTCATCTCTCAATCCATCTATATCGGGAACAACTAGTCGTCCTTGCTTCCGAAGCCAACTCTCTCGATCGACCTCGAATCCTTTATCCTTTTCTGGATCCAATCCAGATTCCAAATCACGGATAACCCTGACAAGCTTATCGTCTTGCTTTTGGCTCTCGCCAATCCTTTCCACAAGAGAAGGTCTTATCGATAAGTTTGCCAACATCTCAGGTTCCAATTCGCATCTAGGCCTGAAGTCAAATCCAGCTAAATACTCGAGATTCTTCCATTCTGAAAACATGGCTCCCAATCCTGCATGTCTTCGACTTAACGCATCTACCACTGCGTTACCTTTTCCCGGAGTATAAGCTATACCAAAATCATATGATGCCAAAAACTCTAGCCAACGTTGCTGCCGAAGATTCAAATACTTTTGGGAGAAAAGATACTTCAACGACTTATGATCTGTAAACAACTCAAATCTAACTCCCAATAGATAATGTCTCCACATCTTCAGAGCAAAAACAATCGCCGCCAACTCCAAATCATGAGTCGGATAATTCCTTTCATGCGGCTTCAGTTGTCGACTTGCATACGCAACAACTTTATCTCCCTGCATCAGCACTGCTCCAAGTCCAGTACCACATGCGTCGGTGTAAACCACCATCTCATCATTCCCACTTGGAATAGTCAGAACAGGAGCACTCGTCAATCTCTCTTTCAGGATTCCGAAAGCTTGCTCACGCTTAGCATCCCAACTGAACACTTGGTTCTTCTTCGTCAATCCTGTTAACGGTGCAGCTATCTTGGAGAAGTCTTTGATAAACCGTCGATAATATCCTGCTAATCCAAGAAAACTTCTCACATCAGATGCATTCTTAGGTCTAACCCAATCCTGGATTGCTGCCACCTTAGTGGGATCAACCGCTATTCCACTTCCAGAAATAACATGGCCTAAGAACCTCACTTCACTCTTCTAGAAGTGACACTTCGAAAACTTAGCCTTCAGCTGATGTTTCTGTAAGATTTCCAAAACAATTCGCAAGTGCGTCTTGTGCTCTTCTTCAGTTCTAGAATAAATCAGAATATCATCCACGAACACAAGTACGAACTTGTTCAGCTGATCTCTGAACACTCTATTCATAAGATCCACAAAATATGCTGGCGCGTTAGTCAATCCAAACGGCATCACCAGCCACTCAAAGAAACCGAATGGTGTCCTAAAAGCAGTCTTCGGCACACTATCCTTAGCCACCCTCAACTGGTGAAATCCCGTTGCCAAATCCATCTGAGAAAACACCTTGGCTTCGTGAAGCTGATCAAACAAGTCATCTATTCTCGGCAATGGATACTTGTTCTTCTTAGTCACCTTATTCAGCTCACGATAATCCACACACAATCTTAACGACCCATCTGCCTTGGTTGCAAACACAACTGGTGCACCCCACTCGGACACACTACGCCGAATGAATCCTTTCTGCAAAAGATCATCAACTTGCACCCTCAACTCCTGCTGTTCCCTAGGCGCCATCCGCCTAAGAGGCATCACAACAGGTCTGGCTCCTTCAACTAGATCTATACGAAACTCGATCTCTCTATGCGGCGGCAACCCTTTGACTTCGTCAAAGACATCCTTGAATCCATTAGCGATCGGCACTGATGACAGTCCATCCCGTGGAACAACCAGCGAATACATGAAGCTCATGAAGACGCCTTCTTCATGCTTACATCGTATCACCACCTTTTCACCCCTCCACATTCTCGACTGTCACTTCCAACCTCTCGCAATCAACCTTTGCCGCATACCTCCTAAGCCAGTCCATACCCAAAATAATTCCAAACCCCGCAAAGTTCAGAACAAAATAATCACAAACAATAGAGCAACCATGACTCGACACAATCAGACCACGGCATAACATACACAAACAAGATGAACCCCCAACTGGATTAGTCACAAGCAATGGCCTATCAACGATATCCGGTTCCAAACCTAACCGGCCTACGAGTTCATTACAAACAAACGAATGTGACGCTCCAGTATCAAACAGAAATCTAACTGGAACACCACCTAGGAAAAGAGTACCTTGAACAACCACACTCTTTCCTTTCTCTTCAGTGGTAGGAGCTTTTGAAGACGACGGAACAGCTCCCAAAATATAAGCTTGCACAATCTGCTTGTCCCTTCTCGGTTCTGGACAATTCTTCCTGAAATGCCCCAGCTTGTCACAGTTGTGACACTTCATCGGTGCCTTCGGATTCTTACAATCCTTCGAGAAATGGCCCTTCTGCTGACAATTGTAGCAAGTCACCTCGCCTTTCGGCTTCTTCTGGCCATCCTTACCCTTCTGCTGCTGCTGCTTCCTCTTCTTGTTTCCACCCTGCTGGGGTTTAGACTCTTCCCTGGTCACAGCAACAACAGATCCTTCCTTAGGAAACAGACTCTCGTGCCTGAGAGCTTTCTCCACAAGCTTCTCAAATGAATCGTCCAAATGATCCACCAACTGTCTCCCAAGATAACTGTCCAAGCCTGTCACAAACTTCTCATTCTTCTGATATGCAGACTCAATATATGACCGGGCATACTTGGACAATGCTTCAAACTCAGAAACATACTCAAGAACTGGTCTTCCTCCCTGCTTGAGCTCTACAAACTTCTTGAACAGAACAGACTTCTGAGCTGTAGAAATGAACTTAGCTTCAAATCTGACTTGGAATTGCTCCCAAGTAATCTCTTCCTCCGGAGTATTGATGGTAATAGAGTTCCACCAATCAGAAGCTCTCCCCTGAAGTTGCCTTGATGCCAACTTCCTCTTAGTCGCATCCTCAATTCCCAAATCACCAAAGATCCTTCTACAAGCATCTATCCACCTCTGGACCTCAATAGTTAATTCTGTTCCCTAGAAAACCTTTCTCCAAGAGCAGTATAGTCCTTACACAACTTAGCAAAATCCACCGGCTTTGGAGTTTGGACTTGTACTCCAACATCAACTGCTGTCCCCGGAACTGGTATCCTTCTCATGGTCGAAGTCATCATAGCTTCGAACATAGCTGCATAGTCAGCAGCCCCTTCAGTAGCACGGCCTTCCCTAGCAGCTGGTCTCCCTCTTCGACTCATTCTCAATATCTACAAAAAGGAATGATCAGAACATCTAGAGAAATAACTGCATAAAGGACTCAAACTCTACTAATCTACTATATTATATATAGTAGTCATCCATCAAAATTACAATTACGTCTCTCATATGTAGTTACGTCAGTGAGCGTTGGGTAAAATCGATTAACCAATGCTCTGATACCAAATGTGACGACCGCCCATGACCCCTGCACCGAATCTAGAGAAAACGCGCTGTAAGGTGTGCCAGGCGACCATGGACGATTGTCAGGGTAAATTAAAACAACAGAATCTATCGTATTACTCACAGCGCATGGACAAAATACAATAGAATATATGTATAGTAAAGCTTTACAGAATAAAATGCCATCGTATAAAACTTCATAATAGTTGAATACAAGCATCCAAATAGTCAATACATCAAGCCTCACTACATAACACTCAGAGATTATACAAACAGCGGAACATCCAGTACATATAATAAGAAGATAATATGCAACCCTCCAGCTCGTCTTCGATATCAGCAACGCGGGAAGCAAGAACAGCACCTGTCACCTGCTACCTAGTCTGCCCGTCCCAAAATGGACGAACAGCCCAAGGCGATAAGAATTAAAACATAAAGCCTTGAGTCAGACAACAGTCTTAGTGAGCAATAAATTAACTAACAACATACCAAAAGAGCATAAAGGAAAAGGAATAGGAATACAACCCTCCCACTCCACCTCTTACTACAGTGATAGCCCCCAGACACACACTAAGTAGAAGAAACATAGCAGAGCATACAATTTAAAGTAAAGTAATAATCATTCGAGTCAAGGGCGATGTTTTCCAAGTACCAAGGCCTAAATCAGATAAGCACCCAGAAAATACCGCTCTTGAGTCCGAATGACGATACAACCAAACATCCATGACTCTGGCTATCATTGTTATCACTACTTCGATATCATCGTTAATTGAATGACCGGCACATTCTTTCAGCCGTCCGTCAAGGGCTAATGGAAACCCCGGTTCTAGACATAACTCCCGCACGTCGTCGCAGCCCGTGCCTAGGACTATCGAATCTGCCCAGAGTACTCGACCATCAACAGTTGGCCGTTGGGACTATCGAATCTGCCCAAACGTACTCTTGCTTAGAGCATGCTAGAACCTTCAACAACGATGCTATCCAAACCTCCTAGTCATCCTCCTCGACGACTATTTCCATACTAGCTCAAGCGCCTCTCAAGCATCCATTACCCTTAACTCGAATCATATCACCGAGTTACCAACGTGCTTGGAATGATCCCGTCTGGATTAGACCAAGTCTTCATTCATGATGCCTCGCTTCATTACATCCTCGCAAAGCCTCATCTCAACATCACATCATCAAATCTATGCATAAGAGCTTCATCATCCCGCTACATATGCCACGAGCAGCTTTCCCAATTCAAGAGCCTTTCCCTTAGCTTTTGAATCATCTTCGACCACCTTGTCTAAAACCAATCAACAATCATCTAATTCACAGCAATCAATCATGTCAAACATCAATCCAAGTAACCAAGCATTCACATATAAGCAAAATGGACAATTATAACAATAATGGCAATTTCATAATTAAGGAGTTGAAAGTCTAACAAGTATGAAAACATGAGAATTATCTCTACAACTTGATGAATGAACTTGCATAGGTTAATCATACACAAAAATGGTTGTCAAATCATCATGAACAATGGATCTACATGGATCTACACTTAGGTTTACAAAAATGCATAGAAATCACTATTTTAACATCAAATCAAGCCAACAATCCGATCTACTCCTTTGGATCCGTGTGAGAGATAATCACCACTCACCAAATCACCTAAACAACCTCAAATCAACACGCTTCAGATCTGGACAGCGAAGGATCAAGCTTGATCTATCACTAATCCGCTTCAAACGAAGGAATCTCTCTTGAAAAGATGAAGATCTTCAATCTAAGCTCTTGAATCTTCAATCTTGATCTTCGATTTGGATGAAAGGAAGTACTAGATTAGAGTGGAGAAAAGAAGTGAAGAAGTGTAGAAGTCGAGCTCTCAAAATGGCAGCACTTCGTCACTTCAAAATCTGGATTCCAAAAATGAAGCCAACCCCCTCTATTTATAGCTGAAAACCGCCCTTAGGTCGCTCGGAGTTAGGTCGTATACGACCTACGATCTATAAACCCCACCGACCTAAAGCCTCTTCAACCTAACAACCCAGGCCACTGCAACCTACGACTTATCACCCAAGCGCTTCAACGACCTAACAAAACCCTTCCTCCTACGAACTAACAAGGTTACGACCTATGACTTAGCGACTTAACAGATATGCACGCGCGCCCCATCTCCTAGGTCGCTCACGACCTAACGGCTTAGCAGAACTCCGCGACCTACGACATAAGGAAATCTCAAGCGCGCGACTTAACTTACACGCGACTTAACACGTACGACTTAACTCCTTAAGTCGCTCACTACTACTTAGGTCGTTGCCGACCTAACTACACTAACTCGCTAACCTTCTTAAGTCGCTGCCTATCCTTAAGTTCTTAAGTCGCTCAACCCTATAGGTCGCTAACTCCTATAGGTCGTCCCACCCGACCTAACAACTTAATCACTAAGTCGCTAACCCGAAATCACTAGGTCGCTAACTTTCCCAACCGACCTAACACTTAACCAAAACTTAGGTCGCATAATTCTATAGGTCGCTCTAACTAACCCACGACCTAAACCACCATACGACTTAAGACAATACGACCTATTTCTTAACTCGGTCAAAACCTTAAGTTGGCAACTCGACCCAGACTTTTATCTCTTAACTCGTCCAAACCGACTTAGGACTTAGAAAAATTCTGAACGACTTATCAACAATGCAACCAATTGTTAATTATTTTACGATGTTTCGATCCGTAAAATACGGGTCGTTACAAAATCCAGAGGGTATTCTGGGACTAGACGTAGAATGGGAAGTTCGAACCAGTATAAAAATTCCTGGTGTGCTTACTTTAATTTTTACTTTACTGTTATTACCAGTTTCCGCATTTATATACCATATTACACGATCCTTAGTACTACACGTGTACTTTCAGTGGGCTGGGACAATTTGTTCCTCAGTGGTGAGCCGCTTACGATTGGACAATAGTGGGCTGAGACATCTTGTTCCTCAGTACCGAGTCGCTTACGGTTTGGCGATAGTGGGCTAAGACATTGCGTTCCTCAGTAGCGATTCGCTTAGGTTTGACGATAGCGGGCGAGACATAGAGTTCCTCAGTAGCGAGTCATCGATGATTTTGGCGATGGTGGGTGGAACATTGTGCTCCCAAGTAGTGAGTCGCTTACGATTTGGCGATAGTGGGCTGAGACATATGTTCCTCAGTAGGGAGTTACCTAAATTTTTGATGATAAATAGTTGGGATTTCAGGCTCGATCGTGTTGCAGTTGGTCTTTGGCATGTAAGTTTAGATTTTTGGGTTCGATCAAGTGCATATGAATAGATATGTGTTAGTTTTTTGTAAGACTTTATCCTATGTTGGCAATATGGTATTATATTTTGTTTAGCTGACTTGTTTGGTGCAGGTAACATAGGTTAAGGTACAGTTTTCGAGCATAAGTGTTGTTTTACTAACTTACTAATATTATACACTTATATATGCATTTCACTCACCAAATGTATGTCTGATCCACTTTATCATTTTATGCTTTTTAGTTATGCTCTAATAGGTTGATAAAGAGGACTGGTGGTGACTTAGAGGTGTGATGGTGCGACGGAGAAGTGCATTTCTTTCTATTAGCTATATACTATTTTTATTTTATTTATTCCTCGATATTATACTATTTTTATTATTAGTATAGAGTGAGCACTATAAGAAAATGTGGATTTACCTATGTCAAAATGGCGTAGCTAAACGCAGTAGCAACAATGTGCCTACTCCATTTACGGTATAGGTAAAACCTCCATAGGAAAAAAAAATACCCACGCCTTACTACGCCAAACATAGGGTTGTTTCCTATGCCTTACTTGCGCCATTATTTTCCCAGTCTTTGCTACGCCATTGTTTTCCTACATTTTTCCTACGTTATCCACACGATTTTTTTGATAATAGTAAAATTGGATTTACCTGCGCCTTTTCTATAGCAATTTTGACGTATTATTATTGTGTTTCTTTCCATCAAACACAATATTAAACCATGGCACTCTATCAACATCATACAAGCACCAATATCAATTTAATCAACAAAAAACATAATATCAAATCATTCGTCATTAAAGTTCAAATACTTTCTCCTTATTACAAAATCAAACCAACATCAAGTTCTCACATGTTTAAAAAGTATGATTATTTATAAGGTTTGAATTTGCATATCGTTAGCATATTTGGATCCTGATATGCAGAAATTAAAAAAAATAAAGCAAAGAACAACATTGCATAAGTTTATCATGTTCATTAAAAAACACGGGTATCTCAATTAATGTTGTGCAATATATATTTGACCCATCGTTCGAAAGTTTGAATCGAAGTAGTACAACAAATATCTTCGACTGTAGGCAATAACGTGACTAACGTTATCAACAAACTCAAACTCGTCACCTTTTCTTTCACTCTCTTCTCCCATATGTCAGACATTCTATTCTTCAACTTAGCTTTATGTTCCCTCTTTTCGACAGCAATCCTATCAACTTTATGCCCTTTCCTCTTCATCCTTTACACTCATTTCGGTGGATCATACAGGGGTCCCCTCCAACAAAAAGTACCTTTTTGAGTCATGCACGCTTTCTAGCGGTGAGAGCAAGATGGTTCCATGCTCTGAGAGAAAGAGATTTACATCACTTCTCATAAATTTCTGTATATTATACATGAGTTGTAAGCAAATTATTTTATGGACTATCATATTTACAATATATAGTAATCCAGTCACCACTTATGCACCACTCCCATGTTCATGTAAGCCTAATGAAAATTCTAGTAAGCTTAACATAAAACATCCTACTACGCATAACTATCATCAATTACAAATGAATAAATGCTTGCTACAATAAATTATTATTAATAAATATAACCAGCACAAAATAATAGTTTATAAAAAAGAATACTTTATACACATTCATTGATGAAAAAGAATGTGATCAACCCTTATGCATTTTAGTTGGACATATTTTTTTATAAGACTCTCAATGGAGATGCAATGTTATGCACCTATATACTTCTTCAAATGGACTAAAGTTTAGTAATTTACCGATAATTTTAGTAGTCATACAAAGGTAAGTAGAATTGAATATGTAATTATAGACTTGCTTTCTTGTCTTCTATTTGCAACCTAAAACAATAAGTTTGAACTTTTTTATATTAATAAAACAATATAAAAGATTTGAAGATATAAAAGAACAAAAATGAATATAAAGAGAAGTACCTAAAAAAACAAAAGAAAATGAAATCAATTTTTTTTTCCGAGAACCATTAAATAAAAAAGCAATTAGTAAAAATAAATGAAAAAGCGAAAACGACAAAGATTAGGCCTTATTTGGTTTCATTTCCAATCTTATGTTTTGTGTTTTCGATATGTATTAAAAAATATAAGAAAACGGAAGAAATGATAAAAAATTCTTAGTCATAACGACAATTAACGAACGATGTAGAGAATGGGTTCTACACTATGCTTTTGCTATGTTCCAAAACATGGAAAACAAATTCATATTGTTTTCATGTTGGAAAAAACCAAAATATGTAAAACGATCTATTTTTTTCAACGTCCGTCCATTGTCATAATCGCTAAGAATTATATATTTTTCTTCTTTGTTCCCTTTATATTTTTTAGTGCACGTTGAAAACGAAAAACACAAAATTCAAAATGATACAAAGGGGCATTTAAAAAAATGTTTATAAGTTTTTCTTGGGTGAAATTAGATGCAAAAATTGTAATTCAATAGTGAAACCATACACGAAATCACATCAAAGTCACTAAGTGAAAGTCAGAAATAAAAATGACCAAAAATGCACAAAGATATTATAAAATGACAAAATGCAACAGCAAGTGAAACACACTAAAAGGAAAAATGGACCTCAAATAATGTAAAAATAGTGTTTGTTGTGTGATATTAATTGTTTTAACCAACTTAGCAAATATCCATGTTCAAGTCCTGGCTGTATTCATGGACGCATGAATTTGAAAGCAATTGAGACATGAACGTTGCAAGTGCAGTCAAAATAAGATGGTGCTTCGTCTTTTCTTACTCACGGTAAGTGTACCAAACAAGAATAGTACAAAATTGAAATTGCTTGCTACAGAAATTATTGGAATGAACCAAGGTTTAGCATTCCGGTTTTCATTTCCATTCCAGTCATCATCAAATTTTAAAGTTTCGGTTCCGTTTTGAAAATTCTAGAAATTCCGCTTTGATTTTGGCTTGCAAATTCTAACACTTATTTTATAAGTACACTAATAAATATGCAATACTAATGCTGAATCACAACAAATTATTCAAATTATATAGAAAAAAAAGTTTAATACCAATCCATAAAAGTTATTTAAATAAACTAATTAAAATTGAACATTTTAAATATGCAGCAAGCCCAATCCATAAAATTTAATTGATTCCAATTTATTTATACAAAGTAATTGCTAAATGTAGACTAATCCAGCCTATCTTTTTAAGAAATATGGTTTTATTATTAAAGAATTTGTATAACCCTACCCATTTAACCTAAAAAACATTTTGAACACCATTCTTTCTCTTGATTCACTCGTGCCCTAACTTCCTGTAGCTGTCCAAGATAAAACCAAAAGAAAAAAAATCGACACGTGCTGTTTCAAGAGAGCTTCTTTAATACAACATCAAATTCAGCCTCAGCCAGCACTTCGCCTTCGCCATCGCCTTCAATACAGAATGGTCGATGCCGAAACTGGGACAGAATCGTTGGAGTTTCGACATGCCAACCAAAATGTTGAAACTTGGAATGAACAATGAAAACAAGGGGTTGCACAACACATAATATTTTAGTAACATAAGAAAGGCAGTTTTCATAAAAATTCATGGGAGTAAGTAAAAATTTATTTTTGAGATTAGGGAAACTTAAAGAAGGAAAACAAATAAAAATCAGAAGTTAAGCATATGTTTTTTTTCTTTAGCGCCAACACATTATTTGAAGCAGAATAAATGAAAATAAATGAAATTTACTGATAGGTTTAATAGTCATACAAATATTTGATCAACAATAAACGAAAAACACACCTTGCATCTCCGTGAAAAATATTGAGTAGCAAGCATAGCAGCATAAGGGGATGATTCACCTCTATCAGCCTTCACTTTCATCCCACGTAAAGTTATTATACAATTCCCTCTTCATTTTGATCACTAAACATGGTGATATGCTTAATAATCATTATAAACACCAAGTATAATATAATACAATTCCATTTTAAAGCCTTTGAATTTGTGAACTTGCACAATACACATTTGTTTCATAATAAGTTTCATCTGAACAAATATAATCAACTGATTCAACTCTTCAAATTAGTTCAAAGCATAAATAATTCACTCATTTAAGATAAGCATAATCCAAATTGAAGGAGATGCTAAAAAAGATCAAAATTGAACTACGACCTCTTTGCAAATTTAGATTTTTTTTCATAGACTTCTTCTTCCCTTTCAACTTACTTGATGTTGATGAAGGTCCTTCTCGCTTTTTACATCCAAAACTTTTGGATTTGAACTTGTCTGAAGAGGAAGAACCTCCCCTACTTTTTATACCTTGATTTATGATGTGTCTAACACTTGAATCACAAGGGTATTTCATAAGAAATACATTATTTCATAAGTCGATATCACTCAATATAATATGTTGAAGATTATGAATCTTCAATATAATTTGTCATCTACCATATATATATTAATAAATTACTTGCATACTCCTTAGTTGTTGAGCAAACTCTGACTCAAGCTGGTGATGTTATGTGTAGTATTATTAATATATTGAACAGATGAGGTAAGGTAACTATATGTAATTGTTAAGCAAACTTAAGGTACATATACTATACTTAGGTCATCACGATATGGTAGGTACAAATGAATAATCTCTTTCGATTTGTTGAGCAAACTCAAGGTTGAAATGAGACTAGGACAAGGAAAAATGGGTCAGGAGTTGTATGTGATACAACCGATAAGGAGTTATCCATCGTTTGCGGGGCTATAATTTGTTGAGCAAACTCTAGGTCAGAATACCAAGACAGACTAGTCCTAACACCCACTAGTAAAGTCGAAATACTTCTATGTTTCATCTTAGGGTCTGGAGAAACATAAAAGACTAGTGGGAGCCTTATTAGAAAAATGAAATTGTAACATTTAACCTTTCTAATATTATAAGAACATATGCTAAACAATGTTATATTTATCTACAATGATAAATTTGTGCATTTAATATGATTGATAAAATGTTTATCAATTAACATATACAAACGGACTGAATTGAAAGTTGACAAATGGAAATATAATACCCACTATGAAATTCCTATTGCATCTTAACGTTTTAACACCCATGCAAGTGCCTGATTTTACAACTACTGAATACATTCGTGATTTGGTCACTTACGCATTTATTTAGTCAAGACCATGTATTGCATTCTACGAGTTTCGAACCCTAAAAGCAATACAAGACTATGAATATTTGATCCATATACAATTGCATATAAATGTTATATGGTGAACGGTTAAAGTTTGTAATATACAATATTTCAATGAAATTAGTTAATTCGAAAAACAAAATAAACCTTAGTGCGAGATCGAGTATTCGGTCTGATTGATTACAATAGGGACCATATTGTGTTAGTGTAACACAAGACCAAAAATCACAAGACAGATCTAAGAACTCGACCGCTGAAAAGTCATTTTGATCAGTTTACGTAAAGTGCAACATATTTGATGTCCTTAAATGTTAAGTGTAATAACCCGCTTTTCCGTACCCTTTTAATCGACACTAATCTCCATCGATTTACTCAAGGTGAACGAAAAACCGAACCATTAGGGTTTTAAAAGAAGAGGTAGAAGAAAAGAAGAACAACAGAACAACATCAGAACAGAAACAATATCAGAATCTCACATATCGCAGCGGAACAATATACAATAGATAATTACTAGTCTTTTAAAACAAAGAACTATATCAGTTTATACATACATCAATCATCAGAGTCAATATACAACAATGGACAGTTATATAACTTGTCCTCATACAGAATACACAGCGGAATAAATATATCAGATACAAATACTACGTCTCGCCATCCAGCTTGCTTCCAAAGCTCCAGAATATCCAGAATATCCTGATAATATAACTCTAGGCTGCCCGTGTGGAAATTGGTGGGCACCCAGAGTTTAGAAGGGAACAATAAACTCCGAGTCAGTCATGGTGACTGGTGTGAGATCGTAAAACAGTTATTTTCACAAAGAAAATAAAACAAATTTGCAATGCTTTTGGAAAATGAAACTACCATAAGACCTCCCGCCACACACACAATGCAAACGCAGAATTGGAGGAGATTTCTTCTTATGATAGTCAAAGATGCTTACTACGCCAATCATTGGATTATTATTATTAATGTCTAGTGTAGAAAACATTTCGAAAGTATAATATTAATCTTAGCCAGCATACGACCAGTATCGTATGCCTACTATAGCTACCATCTAAACAGTGGTGACCACCGTACGTAAATGGCAGGTTCTACAACTAAAACCGTACAAAGTTCGTATTGGAAGAATGGATTTCCAACAAATGGTCAGGCTAAGGAACTTCCTTTCCTCCTGCCGAATAGGATCGCCTCTGGCTGGACGTCCCGAGAGACAAACTGCTCTCTGCCAAACAAGGCCGGGTTACCCCTGTAACAGGTAACTCACGAATATGTCATCACCCGGTCCTTTGGGACCTTTATCCGAGCGCTCGATATCCAACATCACACATCATAAAGAAAGTGTATCCACATGAGTAAGTATCTGGGCTCCATACCATGATACCACCCCTTTCCAGAAGGAAATGACATACCCTAAAGGGCGCGACCCTCATAACCTTGCCGCAACATTCCTGTTTCGACCATTTCCGGGGTGTGAGGCTCGACGAAGTCTCGTCCACAAAGCTACGCTTTCTCAAAAAGCCCTGCTTCGGGTCAACAAAATGATCAACCTATGATCACAAAGATATAAGATCAAACAAATGATCATATCACAAATGATCAAACACTGATCATTTCACAGCAACACTTAGTATGCCACGTTACCAAATTGGGATCTATCGCTGATAAATTTCAACTACATAACCTCTGAGCTCGTACGTCTCAGAGAAGGGTGTTAAGCTAAGAGAATAAATTCTCCGCCACCAATAGAAATGTATTTGAAAGAAATCAGCTTTATATCTCAAATTTGTAACGTCAGACACACAATCCATACAAGTCTGTTCCGGGATCGAACAGAACCGAAGGCACTTCTCACGAAGCCCTTGCATATCCGGATAAATTTCTAATCACGTCGGGACTTCCCGTCACTAAGGGTGATAAAACCTCTAAATCGGAGATCAGCCGATGTAGAGTAACTCGACGGTAATCCTTCCGTTTTCAGAAATATCCGGTCTTCAACACCGGTCTTCGAATGCAATTCATAACGACGTATCACATATTCGGAATGGGTTATACGACCCCATGGTCCTTTCCCGGCTAACCCGAATAGTGAGCGATTATTCAAAAATAAGTGTGGCATTCAAATTCATTCAATTCACAACAAATACCTATCTAAAGGTAATTATTGATAGTCGGTTATTTAACTATCAATAAAGATGCGCAACATCATCAGATTCCAAATAATTTTCCAAATAATTTTATCTTCCAAAATATCTTTTACTAGATATAAAATTTCCACACTTAATCATTTGAAAACAATTTCAAATCAATTTCCACATTTCATTTTATCTTTGAAGATAAAATCTCAAAACAGTTCATTTCATATTGGAAAAGCATTTCCATACTTATTTAAAAATAAGTATTTTACAAATCATTTATTTTCAACATTTGAAAATATTCGATATACTTAAAATCAAAATTAAGTATATATCTCATTCTTTAAGGAAATCATTCTTAAATCACATTTATTTGAGTCAAAACGAATGTTGCGTAAAACATCGTTACGACGACTCAAAATCACTAGTATAGGGATTCGGAATTTAGATAGATATATAAATCCCAATACTACATCAAAACATTTCCTTTCGGAAATCATTTACTATAACAACAGTGTTATAGTCCACCATTTCCTTAAATTTCTCGAAAACGTCTATTTCAACAAGAACTGCGGAAATCTCTGCTTTCGATTTATAATACATTTTAAAACATCTTTAAAATGTTTAACTTCATTTTTCAATATCACTTTCCCAAAACAGTATCCATTTTACTTAACAATATATTCACTGTCCAAAATCGTGAATATACTTCACTAACCACATTTCAATATTTTCTACCCATTTTTATTTCAATAATTATCCACTATCCAAAATCGCGGATATATCTCCTTTATTAAACTTCTATGTTTAACCTATCAATTTCAATTGGTTTTGGATTTATAAAACAATGTTTATAAATTTCACCTTTTATATTTTATCACAACTTCGATTTGTAAATCTCCTTTATTAACAAATTCGATCAATATTTCATTTGTAGGAAAAAAATCCAATTTATAAGTTAATTCCTTATAAATCTTCTATTCTACAATTTCATTCATTTTAACTTCACAATTTATACATCTATAAATTTCATATCTTCACAATTTTAAAATTCTATAAGATTCATATCTTCACTTATAAAAACTCGTTTTAAAATTCCAAAAATTTCAATTTATAAATATATCAATTTTTCTGTACATCTTTTATAATACTTTAAAAATCTCAATTTAACCCATTTTATAATTAAATCAACTTTCATTTCAAAAATCACACTTTGGTTATATTTCACCAAAAATTATAACTTTTATAACTTTAAAATTTTACGTTTATAATCGATTCAAAAATTCCATAAAACGTATATTTTCAAAAAATCACTTTAAAAAACCTTTTTAAAATAACAGTCGTTATTTTTACATTTCAAAACTGAATCCGATGATGCAACACACCAATCAGTCCATCACAACAGTCAAATATCATATATCATCATATGATAACAGAATATATCAAAATATCTGTAAATAATCAATACGGTGAGGAATCCAGTTGGATCCCTCCAACCTGTTTCCCTGCATCCACAGATGTTAGCACAATACCAATTCCGCTCCAGTACGGAATTATCGCGGTATATAGGTTTTTATAAATCCGCTTACTAACGGCGCAATAGGGTCTCATCCGCTATACGAGGCGGGAAATCAATCAATCCAATATATACATATGCCAATATGTATATATTGCTATATATAGATATATATCCTACCATATCTAATATCACATCCAAACAGTCAATCATCAATCAATAATAACTGCATAAATTCCACATTCGATTTGAGTGAGAAGATCTCACCTTGATTTTAATTCTGATTTCAGTGTTTTATTTCGAATGAAATTAAACAGCCGTTTAATTTCACTCAAAATTTTCACTGACCCCGATTGCTTCCAATCCAGTTGCATCGCGTAGTATTCGACGACACGATTCCAACGCACTTCGTTTCATAATTTTCCGACCTCGCAGCAAAGAGTTACAGCCTTTTAAACTTTGAACGAATTATAAAATAATAATTTTACAAATTTTCTTTTATTAATTTTCAAACCATTACAGATCTGGCCGTTCGTTTTCCATCATGAGATCAAGGCCCTCCATCTATCTTCTCCCTCTCCAGTATACTTCGAACGTAACCCTACCCATGCCGCCGCTTGCTTCACCAATTTTTTTCCACCACCACGAACGAAACGGAGACGATCAGACACCGCCAACATGCTCGCACACGTCAGCTCCTCCCACGCCTGAAATGTCGAGAAGCTCGGTCATGTCTTCACCCACAAAAAAACGTACGAACTCGAGGCAACCGCAAGCCTTAATCCCGCTCATCAATGCATCGATCACCATCTTAGCCATATAGATCGGAAGCATTTACAATCCCCTACAAGTTTCTAGTTGGATGATTTGGATAATACTTCTTGGATCGAGATGTTTTAAGGGAGGAAGAGAATGAGCTTTCGGCCGTTGATAATAGAAGTGGCGGCCAGCTGAATGAAACCCTAGGCTCGTTTTTCTTTTGCAAAATGAAGAGAAGAGGGGCTTTTATAGAAAATTTAACGATTTACTATTCATCGAATTTTTTTCGAACTCCGATTCGAGCGTGCCGGTTGACGTTCGTAAGGTTTACCCCGCGTTCCGAACGCAATGGAACAGGTTTCGGAAGCCAATTCGATCGTATGTGTGAGATATGACAGTAAACGATCAATTTAAATTAAACCGATTTAAATCGATTTCGAGGCGTTTTGATTCGTACCGGACAAATGGTAAATCCAAAAATTACGAAATTTGAAATCTTACAATAATATCACATTACGGATCCGATGAAACTGGTTTCGTCGAAATCCGACACTGTTTGAAAAATGACTATTTTAACTCGACGATTTAAAATTAAAACGATATCGATGCGTTTCGAGTTACCACGGTCAAACGACAACTCCGTTTGCTACGAAAATTGAAATCCGATAATAACTAACTATTATGGATCCAATGGAACTGGTCTCGTTCAATTCTGAGACTGTTCGAAAATTGGCTATTTTTACAGTCGATAATTAAATATTAAATTATTCGATTTTCACAATTTAACCCCAAATTCGATCCTGAAAGTTCTATAACCTTTCTATAACTCTAGTATGATTAAATAAAATTTTACAAATCATTTTCAATCACTTTAAACTCGATTTACAATTATCTCTGGAATTTCAATCGTTAAATTATCGATTTAATTATCAAATTAAATCCAATATCCTTTAAATAAATTATTCGACTTCTAAATTCCAATTATTAATATTTAAAATCAATTAAATATTCGAATTTTTATTATCAAAAATTCTGGGTCGTTACAAATTTCCCCCCTTAAAAGAATTTCGTCCTCGAAATTACAAGTAAGAAGAAGATACAAAATCTATTAACTTTCCAAAACAAACCGTTCAAATTAGATTTACAAATCTCTTAAATGTTTAACTTCTCCAAAATTCATAGTTAAACTTCTTACAAAAACTTTACTAAGTTTCCAAATCATACTTAGTCTTCAAAAAATTTCCAATTTTCCCAAAAATATTCTAACGCCTTAAATTTTCAGAAAATTTCGCCAGCGTCTCCTTTGCGCGGCTCGATCCGAAAAAAAAAATGACAGTGTATATATATCACAAATATACATCTCATCAAGTGATGAGGCATCCCGTAGGGAAAAAGTGTAAAAGTACAATATTTAATCCGAGATATGTACCTTATTATATTTTTAGCGAGCGTATACGGCTAATATTGCGCGAAAGCGAGCTCCAAATGCGAAGCAACGCCATCCGCACCTACTAAACACTCAACAAACCATATGAGAACATGTAGATATGAAAATATAGTCAATATACATCATATAGCAACATAATACTACATATGTCAACATAGCAAATGCAACAAAACAACAAATGCAACCATCATCCAATAAACATTCAACAACTTTATAACCAAATCAATATAGATTCACTTCTTATTAACATTCATTGAATTGGTTTTCAATTTTAAATCATATTCGATTCATTTACATTGGATTTAATCAACATTCTCTTTCGATTCAATTAGTTTACCTTAACTAATTCACATTCGTTCACTTCCAATTTGAATTTAATCACATAGCTTTCCAATTTGCTAATTCAATTTCATTAATACTTAATGAATTTATACACAATCAACTAACAATCAAATAACAACCAATGTATATTCAACACAACCAAATTATAAATTTTACATTCGATTTGGTTCAACACTTTTTAAATTACATTGACTTCCATTCAATTTATTTAATTTCTCAACTTCATTAGCTTTTAATGAATTAACACTTATATTCATTATTTCATATCAATACTTTACATTAGATTGATTAACATCCAATCCATTTATTTATTCAATTGCTAATTCATTTTAACAAATACAATTGAATTTCATTTATACAACTCAAGTTCACACTCATTTAATAAATTCACTTTATTAATTTACTTTGATATCAAAATCAACTTCGTTCAACATTACTTAAGTTATATTCCAATTAAACAACATTTGTTTAACTTAACTTAAGTTTCCACTTATAAATCCAAATTCAAATTTTAATCCTATTTAACTTTTACCAAGGTCAAATTTCTTCACTTATTCAAAATTCATATTAAATCCAGATTTCATATTCCACAATTTCAACTTAGATTTAATTGATTCACTTATACTTACTTTAATTTAACTTCATCCTTTAAGTTAAATTTATTCTATCAGAATTCAAATTGTATAAGTTATAAACTCATTTATCATTCCCATAAATATTTAAATAGGATTCCAGAGTCTTTTCAATCTTCAAAACCATTTTTGAAATCAATTCAAATTATCTTTTGAATTCGCAAAACAAAATCCAAATTTTCCCAATCAACTTTTATTTAAAATATTCTGGCAGCAATTCCTCTTTTGGAAACCCGAAAATGAATTCTAATGATGTGGCCATCATCATCAGGATTATTTTCCAACGACCTGAAAAGAGTTTAGAGCTTTCATCACTCTAAAACATTTTTCCAAAATATCAAATCCTTTCAAAACACTTCTCTGGAATTTTATTTCAGATTATAAATCACAATTATAACTTCATACTTATAATTCATTTGCTTATATAAGTTATTCTTTTACAACTGTTGTTTTTATTTAACTTATTCAAACAACTTTAATTAACTTATGTATATTTACATTTTTAACAACCAAACAATCAATTCATATATACTTTAATAATTTCCGAAAAATTATTCCTTTATATACAAAATATAATTGAGGTAAAATTATTTCATTTACCCAATTCAAAACAATACTGTGTCGAATTGTTCTATACAAGTGTTTAGAGATCCCTATCGATAAAGTTGTACGGACAATACCGACCAGAATCCATATACCACTCAACAAACCAATCATCACAATATAAAACCATTTTATATTCACTAACAAATACGCACTCGTATCTATTATTACACTCAACTCATTCTAGAGCACTGCTGACTCTATCTCTAATGAGTAACACCCAACAGAGCAGGGTTGTCGCTTAACCATATGCTCTGATACCAAATGTAATAACCCGCTTTTCCGTACCCTTTTAATCGACACTAATCTCCATCGATTTACTCAAGGTGAACGAAAAACCGAACCATTAGGGTTTTAAAAGAAGAGGTAGAAGAAAAGAAGAACAACAGAACAACATCAGAACAGAAACAATATCAGAATCTCACATATCGCAGCGGAACAATATACAATAGATAATTACTAGTCTTTTAAAACAAAGAACTATATCAGTTTATACATACATCAATCATCAGAGTCAATATACAACAATGGACAGTTATATAACTTGTCCTCATATAGAATACACAGCGGAATAAATATATCAGATACAAATACTACGTCTCGCCATCCAGCTTGCTTCCAAAGCTCCAGAATATCCAGAATATCCTGATAATATAACTCTAGGCTGCCCGTGTGGAAATTGGTGGGCACCCAGAGTTTAGAAGGGAACAATAAACTCCGAGTCAGTCATGGTGACTGGTGTGAGATCGTAAAACAGTTATTTTCACAAAGAAAATAAAACAAATTTGCAATGCTTTTGGAAAATGAAACTACCATAAGACCTCCCGCCACACACACAATGCAAACGCAGAATTGGAGGAGATTTCTTCTTATGATAGTCAAAGATGCTTACTACGCCAATCATTGGATTATTATTATTAATGTCTAGTGTAGAAAACATTTCGAAAGTATAATATTAATCTTAGCCAGCATACGACCAGTATCGTATGCCTACTATAGCTACCATCTAAACAGTGGTGACCACCGTACGTAAATGGCAGGTTCTACAACTAAAACCGTACAAAGTTCGTATTGGAAGAATGGATTTCCAACAAATGGTCAGGCTAAGGAACTTCCTTTCCTCCTGCCGAATAGGATCGCCTCTGGCTGGACGTCCCGAGAGACAAACTGCTCTCTGCCAAACAAGGCCGGGTTACCCCTGTAACAGGTAACTCACGAATATGTCATCACCCGGTCCTTTGGGACCTTTATCCGAGCGCTCGATATCCAACATCACACATCATAAAGAAAGTGTATCCACATGAGTAAGTATCTGGGCTCCATACCATGATACCACCCCTTTCCAGAAGGAAATGACATACCCTAAAGGGCGCGACCCTCATAACCTTGCCGCAACATTCCTGTTTCGACCATTTCCGGGGTGTGAGGCTCGACGAAGTCTCGTCCACAAAGCTACGCTTTCTCAAAAAGCCCTGCTTCGGGTCAACAAAATGATCAACCTATGATCACAAAGATATAAGATCAAACAAATGATCATATCACAAATGATCAAACACTGATCATTTCACAGCAACACTTAGTATGCCACGTTACCAAATTGGGATCTATCGCTGATAAATTTCAACTACATAACCTCTGAGCTCGTACGTCTCAGAGAAGGGTGTTAAGCTAAGAGAATAAATTCTCCGCCACCAATAGAAATGTATTTGAAAGAAATCAGCTTTATATCTCAAATTTGTAACGTCAGACACACAATCCATACAAGTCTGTTCCGGGATCGAACAGAACCGAAGGCACTTCTCACGAAGCCCTTGCATATCCGGATAAATTTCTAATCACGTCGGGA
This sequence comes from Allium fistulosum, assembly GCA_030737815.1. Lineage (NCBI taxonomy): Eukaryota > Viridiplantae > Streptophyta > Magnoliopsida > Asparagales > Amaryllidaceae > Allium > Allium fistulosum. The sequence goes on from CM060901.1 coordinate 394,286,460, forward strand.
CTTCCCGTCACTAAGGGTGATAAAACCTCTAAATCGGAGATCAGCCGATGTAGAGTAACTCGACGGTAATCCTTCCGTTTTCAGAAATATCCGGTCTTCAACACCGGTCTTCGAATGCAATTCATAACGACGTATCACATATTCGGAATGGGTTATACGACCCCATGGTCCTTTCCCGGCTAACCCGAATAGTGAGCGATTATTCAAAAATAAGTGTGGCATTCAAATTCATTCAATTCACAACAAATACCTATCTAAAGGTAATTATTGATAGTCGGTTATTTAACTATCAATAAAGATGCGCAACATCATCAGATTCCAAATAATTTTCCAAATTATTTTATCTTCCAAAATATCTTTTACTAGATATAAAATTTCCACACTTAATCATTTGAAAACAATTTCAAATCAATTTCCACATTTCATTTTATCTTTGAAGATAAAATCTCAAAACAGTTCATTTCATATTGGAAAAGCATTTCCATACTTATTTAAAAATAAGTATTTTACAAATCATTTATTTTCAACATTTGAAAATATTCGATATACTTAAAATCAAAATTAAGTATATATCTCATTCTTTAAGGAAATCATTCTTAAATCACATTTATTTGAGTCAAAACGAATGTTGCGTAAAACATCGTTACGACGACTCAAAATCACTAGTATAGGGATTCGGAATTTAGATAGATATATAAATCCCAATACTACATCAAAACATTTCCTTTCGGAAATCATTTACTATAACAACAGTGTTATAGTCCACCATTTCCTTAAATTTCTCGAAAACGTCTATTTCAACAAGAACTGCGGAAATCTCTGCTTTCGATTTATAATACATTTTAAAACATCTTTAAAATGTTTAACTTCATTTTTCAATATCACTTTCCCAAAACAGTATCCATTTTACTTAACAATATATTCACTGTCCAAAATCGTGAATATACTTCACTAACCACATTTCAATATTTTCTACCCATTTTTATTTCAATAATTATCCACTATCCAAAATCGCGGATATATCTCCTTTATTAAACTTCTATGTTTAACCTATCAATTTCAATTGGTTTTGGATTTATAAAACAATGTTTATAAATTTCACCTTTTATATTTTATCACAACTTCGATTTGTAAATCTCCTTTATTAACAAATTCGATCAATATTTCATTTGTAGGAAAAAATCCAATTTATAAGTTAATTCCTTATAAATCTTCTATTCTACAATTTCATTCATTTTAACTTCACAATTTATACATCTATAAATTTCATATCTTCACAATTTTAAAATTCTATAAGATTCATATCTTCACTTATAAAAACTCGTTTTAAAATTCCAAAAATTTCAATTTATAAATATATCAATTTTTCTGTACATCTTTTATAATACTTTAAAAATCTCAATTTAACCCATTTTACAATTAAATCAACTTTCATTTCAAAAATCACACTTTGGTTATATTTCACCAAAAATTATAACTTTTATAACTTTAAAATTTTACGTTTATAATCGATTCAAAAATTCCATAAAACGTATATTTTCAAAAAATCACTTTAAAAAACCTTTTTAAAATAACAGTCGTTATTTTTACATTTCAAAACTGAATCCGATGATGCAACACACCAATCAGTCCATCACAACAGTCAAATATCATATATCATCATATGATAACAGAATATATCAAAATATCTGTAAATAATCAATACGGTGAGGAATCCAGTTGGATCCCTCCAACCTGTTTCCCTGCATCCACAGATGTTAGCACAATACCAATTCCGCTCCAGTACGGAATTATCGCGGTATATAGGTTTTTATAAATCCGCTTACTAACGGCGCAATAGGGTCTCATCCGCTATACGAGGCGGGAAATCAATCAATCCAATATATACATATGCCAATATGTATATATTGCTATATATAGATATATATCCTACCATATCTAATATCACATCCAAACAGTCAATCATCAATCAATAATAACTGCATAAATTCCACATTCGATTTGAGTGAGAAGATCTCACCTTGATTTTAATTCTGATTTCAGTGTTTTATTTCGAATGAAATTAAACAGCCGTTTAATTTCACTCAAAATTTTCACTGACCCCGATTGCTTCCAATCCAGTTGCATCGCGTAGTATTCGACGACACGATTCCAACGCACTTCGTTTCATAATTTTCCGACCTCGCAGCAAAGAGTTACAGCCTTTTAAACTTTGAACGAATTATAAAATAATAATTTTACAAATTTTCTTTTATTAATTTTCAAACCATTACAGATCTGGCCGTTCGTTTTCCATCATGAGATCAAGGCCCTCCATCTATCTTCTCCCTCTCCAGTATACTTCGAACGTAACCCTACCCATGCCGCCGCTTGCTTCACCAATTTTTTTCCACCACCACGAACGAAACGGAGACGATCAGACACCGCCAACATGCTCGCACACGTCAGCTCCTCCCACGCCTGAAATGTCGAGAAGCTCGGTCATGTCTTCACCCACAAAAAAACGTACGAACTCGAGGCAACCGCAAGCCTTAATCCCGCTCATCAATGCATCGATCACCATCTTAGCCATATAGATCGGAAGCATTTACAATCCCCTACAAGTTTCTAGTTGGATGATTTGGATAATACTTCTTGGATCGAGATGTTTTAAGGGAGGAAGAGAATGAGCTTTCGGCCGTTGATAATAGAAGTGGCGGCCAGCTGAATGAAACCCTAGGCTCGTTTTTCTTTTGCAAAATGAAGAGAAGAGGGGCTTTTATAGAAAATTTAACGATTTACTATTCATCGAATTTTTTTCGAACTCCGATTCGAGCGTGCCGGTTGACGTTCGTAAGGTTTACCCCGCGTTCCGAACGCAATGGAATAGGTTTCGGAAGCCAATTCGATCGTATGTGTGAGATATGACAGTAAACGATCAATTTAAATTAAACCGATTTAAATCGATTTCGAGGCGTTTTGATTCGTACCGGACAAATGGTAAATCCAAAAATTACGAAATTTGAAATCTTACAATAATATCACATTACGGATCCGATGAAACTGGTTTCGTCGAAATCTGACACTGTTTGAAAAATGACTATTTTAACTCGACGATTTAAAATTAAAACGATATCGATGCGTTTCGAGTTACCACGGTCAAACGACAACTCCGTTTGCTACGAAAATTGAAATCCGATAATAACTAACTATTATGGATCCAATGGAACTGGTCTCGTTCAATTCTGAGACTGTTCGAAAATTGGCTATTTTTACAGTCGATAATTAAATATTAAATTATTCGATTTTCACAATTTAACCCCAAATTCGATCCTGAAAGTTCTATAACCTTTCTATAACTCTAGTATGATTAAATAAAATTTTACAAATCATTTTCAATCACTTTAAACTCGATTTACAATTATCTCTGGAATTTCAATCGTTAAATTATCGATTTAATTATCAAATTAAATCCAATATCCTTTAAATAAATTATTCGACTTCTAAATTCCAATTATTAATATTTAAAATCAATTAAATATTCGAATTTTTATTATCAAAAATTCTGGGTCATTACATTAAGGATAATCAATGCACTTTGTAAAGCGATTGTTATGATATTGTAGTAAGGTTTTCTTTTGAATAATTTGACCATTTAAAAGGAAAACGATTGTATAAGAATAGATGTAATTTAAGGTACAGTTGGGATGAATAGAATGAATAGTCACTTCTACTTCATAGAGAAACGCTGAAAATGGGAATTGTAATAATAATTGATACTTAATATTAGAATAAGACACATGATTTCCATTCCATAATCCATTTTCATATAGAGAACTATTTTCTATGAGATTTATTTATTTGAGCTCAAGATATTTGATCAACAAACTCTCCACTGTAAATAGTTGCAGTGTATGAAATAAAAAATTGTATTAAGTGAATGATGGACCCCAGAATTTAGTATGCTATCATAGTAATGGTGGAAAATAGCCATATAGCAATTATTAATTGCATCATAGTACGCAAATTGTTTTCGTAAAACTTGCCATACATTATTTATGAAATAATGATTATTTTTCGGTATCGACTGAGAAAAAAGTGGACATAGTTATATTTCAATATGAGTATTCTTTGTGAAATAAAACTATAATGTGGTATTTTTCTTATAACAAAAGTGATGCATTGAAATTACAAAAGTATCTACTATTATTTACAGTTGTTTTGGAATTATAGACTAAGCCGTAGTTTTGAGAAATAATTTTATCGTATGATTTTGAATCATATGATACTTGTTAATTATATCTCAAACAATAAAGAGCTATGCACCTATTCAGTGGGAGTATCATAAGAGTTGATGAACTCTTTGGACTGATACATATAGATATATGCAATCGAAATTCTATAAATACCAAAATGGTTCCACATACTTCGTCATATTCAACGATGAGTTATCGTCGACATGGACATGTGTATTTGATACACATGTGCTATCTATGGTAACTTATAGAATATAAACAGAAGTAAATAAAATAACATGCAATAGAAATGATTTGATTTGATCGAGTGAGTGAATATATTGAAAAATGTCCTAAACGTATGATGCAGCGGAAAATAACAGAAATGAATACAACGATGAAAGTAGCAATCGGTGGATTGAAAATACCAAATGCCCAAATCCGTTGATCTCAAAGATACCGGATTCTAGCTATCTTCGTCACGTTGATAGTGCACGATGCCTGTAACAGCCCTAGATTTTTGTATATATTTTATTTGACTTTATTATATTTTGAAAACTATTTTAAACTTGTTTTATTTCAAACATTTCATTTTTAAATATAAATGTTGATTATTATGTGAATTTTAATTTCAAACTGGTATAAATTGAACATTTTCCTGAAAAAGGGATTTTTGGTCAAACTGGTCAAACTTTGATTTTTAAACCTTAAATTTAAATATTTAAATTCTTAAATTTTATCTTTTATTATGAAAATATATTTAATAACTTGAATACTGCTTTTCGTTTCATTGAAAACGGATTTGAATTGTGAAAGTTATGTATATTTCAATTTTGAGTGCAATTTGATTTATTTAACAATTTTGTCTATTTTAAATTATATAAATTGCATTTTCTTTGTCATATTCTATTTTAATATGTGTTAATATGTTATTTTATGTGTACTTTGTCTTTTAATATTTTTAAAGTGACAATAAAATTTTTCCAAAATTTATTGCATTTATTTTCTATTTTTAAAAGCTAGTTTCCATTTTCTGCTATTTTCCTCATTTAAATTATATTCAATTAAAAGTTATTTATTTATTTTTGTGAATTAATTTTTTATGTTATTATATTTATTTATAAATATTTTCTAAGTCCATATAAATCTTCCAAAGTTTATTCTGTTTATTTTCAAATTTTCTAGACTAGTTTTCATTTTGTACTATTTTCTTATTTTAATCATATATAATTAATATTTATTCATTTATTTATTTATATTTTGTATATTTGTTATATTTTCGAATTCTAACTGAAATTATATGTATTTTCAGATATTTAAACTTATAAAAAGAAAATATAGAAATTTGAAAGGTTTTGGTGACTTTTTATCTCCCAAGGCCTTTTATATTCCTACTGTTTCACATTTTAACCATATCTTTTCATCAATTGGCCATTACTCCTCACTTCTTCAGCTGCCTACATTCTTTTATCATTCACGTAAATCGTTTTCTCATTCCTGAAAGAAAAAAAAATCGGCCTCATCTTGTTCAAGGAATTTGGTAAAATCTTCTTTTCTTACTTGTGTTTTTGCTTTTCTATTGATTTCTTGCATTTGTTCTCTACCATCATGGCTTGACTCCTTCTCCTCCAGGCCTTGGCCGACCATTACCACCCCCTTCCTCTGACCATCACCCATCCTAGTACCCCCCCACTTCAGGCCAAGCCAACCTAAGGCATAGATCACCACAAAAATCCACCAAAAACCATCACTATATACACTAGATGACCCACCTTTGCCAACACCTCCTTCTTCAACCTCTAGCCGCCACTACCTCCACCACCACCACCTCTGGCCTGACCTCCACCCTCTGCCACGTCACCCACCACCACCTGGAGCCACTGGCCATTCCAGCTAGCCTCTGGCCGAGCCAAACCTTGGCCTAGAAGTGATGTTATGTTGCATTGTTTTAGCCTTGTACACCTAGTTTATACACCTAGACTTCACCACCTTGCAAACATGTGTAGGCCGACCCATATGGAACCCAAACCAGACCAATTTCCTACCCTAGGCTGAGCTTAACCACTGCATAACTGAAGCACATGGGGTAGAGAACAAGTGCAAGTCAATTGTTGTTGTTTTGGGGTTTGATTTCTAACATCGTTTAGTGATAAATTGTTTTGAAACTTATCTATGTTGCATTGTTTTGTTCAAATGTTTGATCAAGGCTTTTAGCTTTGGCTCTCCACTCTCAAGTCATTTCCATATTGTCGTGCCTTCATAGTGTCTATATTGTTTGCTTTGGTAGCTATCTCCAGCTCTGAACAGGTGAGTTATTCTCACCAGACAATATGTACATATATAACTAGTGAATTGACCCCTTTTGAATCTGTAAAATGCATTATCATGTTACACCTGCTATGTTATGATTTTATGATGTTCACTCATGCTTAAACACTTATTATACTATATGTTATTGTTATATTATGCTGTTCTATTATTTTTATCAGTTTATCACACTGCAAGTTCCCTTTAGATTAGAATCACTATGGGTTGAAATGATACATACCCGAACGGACTTTAGAATAGGAGAAAATCGTTATGGGCTGAAATGATATGCCTGAATGATTTTCAATTATTTTCATTTACTTGGGATTGCGGGTTTGAAATGATCAAACCCGGGTATCTTTGTAAATTACGGGTTGAAATGATAAATTACCCGTATCACTTTACCTAGGCTAGAAAATGAAATACAGACCCGTTGTTAAAATATGTTTTTATAAATTTTTTTAAAATATTTTAGAAATGTAAATATTATAATATTTTGATTTACACTAAATAAAAATGATTTTTGTAAAGCATTATTGATTTTCTGAAAATTTATAAGTGAAATAAATTAATGGTAAAATTAGAAAATTTGAAATGTAAGTTATTTTGGGAAATTTTAATTTGGTGATAATTGGAATTTAAATTAAATATGAAATGTGATAAATTCACGATAATTTGGATTAAAGTGAATTTAAATGATTTTTGTATTATATTATTTATTTTGAATAAAGTTAAAATGTGAAATGAATGAATATTTAAGTTGAAATTTTGAAATATAACTAAAATTGGAAATTTGTGAATTTGGCTTAAAAGTGAATTTTAAGTTAAGTAAATAAAAATGGAATTAAGTTGTATTTGAAAATTTAAACTTAAGTGTTAAGTTAATTTAATTTAATGAATTTATAATTTAATATTGGAATTTAATAAGTGAATTATTATTAAATTTTGATTTTTGAATGGAGGTTTAACTTTATAAAATCATGAATATAAGGGTATTTGAATGATTGTTTTAAAAGTGAAATTATATGATTTTATAAGTTAAAAATGATTTATATAAAAATATAATTGTTTGTGAAATTATACTGAATATTTGAAGTTAATTAACTACATTTCTGAAATGCTATTAATTCTAATGTAAATGATAATACAACATTTGTAAATGCTATAGTTGATAATAATGAACCAAATGGCTAAATTTAATTAAAGGCTATTATAGCATTTTTGTAAATGTTATAATGGTTGAATTTAACTAAGTTTATTTGAAACTAATGTAACCCTATAGAAGTATTTTAAATGCTGTCTTTTGTTAAATTGAATTGTTTTAAATGTGACTTTCCGTAGCATTTTCTAAATGCTGCGAAAGTTGAATTTTCATTCTTTTAATTAATTTAAGTGAACGAATGAACTTTGAAAGATTAAAATTTTGGAAATTTAATAATTTAATTATTAAATATAATAACTTCATTTTTATGATTTAAAATGAAGTAATTTGTTTCGAAATATAAACTATTTTGAAATATGATATTTTGAAATGGATTTTTGAAGGATATTGAATTTTGAAATGATATTTGATTTCGAAGTATAAAATACCATTTTGAAATTTTAACCACGGGATGTATTTAATTTATAGTTTAACTGATCCTTAAAGGATGGGCGATCCCAATCATCCTTTGAATTATTGTGCATTTCTACTACAGTTCACTTGAGTTGGTTTACATTATATAAGTATATATTGTCCTGACTCGAGTGTTTTGTGTTTTACTTTACGCTCGGGTCAGCCTGAGTATTTACAGCTTAGCTTTGGATTTCTTTCTGGAGCTAGGAATCGCTGGAGATTCTGCTTGTCTAGTTATCTGTTCCTTTCAGTTCAGTTGTTCTATTTCAGTTCTGGTATTCATAAACTTCTATTTATTTGAGATTTCTATTGTATATGTTTTCAAGCAGATATTATGTATTATGTTTTGAGAGTTTGTTATAGTAGCTTCATGAACTACTATGGTTTTTATATTCCGCTGCGAGTTATTCTGATATGTTCTGTGTCTATGATTCTGTGTATTTGATTTCATTTGCTCCAAATTTATTTACAATATGTTATTTTGAATTATTCAAGCCAGACATGTGTGGATTATTATCGATTTGAATGGTCCAAAATAGTGGGTCGTTACAGTTGGTATCAGAGCTTTGGTTTTAGGCAAACCTTAGCCTGCGGAGCAAAAACTCATTAGAGATAGGGTAGAAATACCCTAGAATGAGTGAAATCAATCTCAGAATCATTCCTTTGTGAGCGAACGTATTTTCGAAGTATAAGATGATTTTCAAATGATTTTTAAAGAATTTTCAAAGATTATTTGATATAAATTTTCTTGCTTTGAAAGTAAAATATTTCTTAAGCTTCATTCCTTTCGTATCCACCTTGTTAGTAATTTCTTTGATTAGGATCCTCTAAAATTTTGAACTTCTCTCTTGATTGATCTAGATCCATTGTTGATAGGAATCTATTTTGGGTATTGCAAAATCAGTAGTTTGTTAGGTTGCTTTGAGTAAACTCTGTTGTATCTTTTGCTTAGCTGAAGTTGTCCAACTAAAGATATTTATGCTTCTGTTTTCGTATGTTATGAATTCGAGTCTTTCCAAATTTTGAATGGGAATTTTTCTGTATCGATATAGGTTATATATCTCTAATCTTCGTTTGGATTCTTATCGAATAAGATTCCTTTGAATTTTGGAACGCTCCCACTTGTTCTGAAATCCATTCCTGTCTCCCCTAATTGTATTCTTTTGATTTTGGAGCATTGCATCACTCCACTTTGTATGACCTTTATAGGGTGGCGATTCCGCCAATCTTTGAATGATTATAATTGGCATTGTTCACCGGAGATTTCTGTATCCTCGGTTTATGATGTTTTCTATCTTCTGCTATATTTAGATTCTATCTCTGGCGATCGAAGGTCGATTTGCCTTAGATTTTCGCATCGATTATATTCCTGAAGTCACGGTTGACCGGTTAAGGTCGCCCGCGATTCATATAGGCTTATCCATCTTCTATTTGGTAATTTAATTATCTTATCTTCGTTTGAGCCTATCTTTGAATCAGAATTCTATTTGATTAGAGTCGTTCTAAATTTGAATCTCTGTTTTGCTTTGAAATCCATCCTTGAATCGTCCCTTGGAAAGTTTGTGGTTGATTGTCTTTTGAAAATTGTGTATTCATCGTAGTTTTTATTTTGATGAGGATGACCATATTTTTATATAAAGATGAAATGTTTTTGATAAGGATTATATACCTTTTAAAAAAACGAGAATTTGAAGTTTTGAAAGGGTTTGAAATTGTGAAAATTTTATAAGAAATGGTTTCATATAAAATGATTTATAACTGAAGGTTTTGAATCTGAATTTAAGTGATTGAACTCTGGCATTTTGGAACTGGTTTTAAGATTTTGAAATAATAAATAATATGATTTGAAATTATTTTTCCGAATAAGTAATGTTTCAATGATTTTAATGGGTTTTAATGATTTCGAAGGAATTTCAAAGAAGTTTTCAAAGTAAATGGAAGTCCAGAACTCACTTGTGTCGCAGGAAAATAATTTCGGTGATGAGTGCACGCATCATCGATATTGATTTTCGAGTTTCTGAGTAAGGGAGAGGCCACTTCGGTAGCTTTGCTATGCGATTGATTTGTGAAACCAATTTTGATTTCAAATTCCGAAGTGTGATGTGATATTCGAAAGATATATGTATATATATTTGTAAAATTTGAAATGAGCCGGTGTTCAGTCCTTGAGTTTTGTATTTGATTTGATATAACCCTATTTTTGGAATTGATTTACTAATTTAATTGTGAGTTCTAACTCTTGGATTGAAATATGATTTTTTCGACTATTTTGAAGGTTCGAGCACTTCCAAATCAAGGTTAACTTTTCAAAGCTAAGTAATTTTGAAAAGTATAAAGTATATAAGTTTGGTATGTATGTTTAAAGTATGTAGTAATATGATTTAAATAGGTTGAAACTGTTTTGTTAAGTAAATGAATAAGGCTATTTTGAATTTTTTCTAATATGAAATTTAGATTTGAAATGTTTTGAGAATAATTTAGTCTTCAAAATATTTTGAATAAAATTTAGTTTAAATGTTTAACTCGGTAACATCTTTATGAAATTATATATTTAAAAAGTTGGAATAGATACATAAGTTGTACGTATGCTGTTTTATTCGCATAATTAAATTGATCCAAGTTTGAGTACACAAGTTCGAGGTGAATTACACCATTTCGTGTTAGGATTTTTCATTTGATTCTTGATGGCGAATATCTTATATGGATTTTGGGCTTGATTCTAGAATTCTCTATCATAGTATATGGCTATGCAAGGAGACTGATGGTTTCTAGTCGAGAAACCATATCGAAATCCGCATTAGAGAAGTCGAATGAACAATACTAGCTCGAAAGCGAACTTGTGTGATCGAGAGAGCGATCGAATGTGACTTTGCGAAATGATGACATATGTACATCTTATATTCTAAAATCATTGATATACTTGACGCTGAAATTGGAAGTTGTTGGGTTGGATATCTTTGTAATTTAATTGGAAATTTTCCTTTATGAAAAACTACTATCAATTTAAAACCATTTTTTTACTATTTTTCTTTTATTTTCTTAAACAAACTATTTTATTCTATTTTATATACAAAACTATTTTACAAAACTATTTTATGTACAAAACTATTTCACAAACTAATTTGTATACAAAACTATTCTAAACTCAAAACCTTTTAGTAAGCAAAGATGTTCAATCCCATATATCTCTTCGTACAGCGAAATTTATTTTTGAAAATTTTGATCCTTATATAAGATGGACTTTATGTAAATATAAGATGATTTTGGAAATGAATTGTTTGACTTAAACTATATTAATTTGGAAATTTGGATTTATTTTCTAAATGTATTATTTTGGAAACTTTGGAATTGAAGATATTTGATTTGGGAGGATAATTTGGTGAAAGCGTATATGATTTTGAAAATTATATTGATATTGAAACAAAATTGAAATTTGAGAACCTTATGTTACTAAATACTTGATTTGGGAGTTATCGAACTTATATAAAATTTGGTTTGTATAAGTATGATGTTGATTCGAAAACTATGGATTTGAAAAGGTACTCAATTTGAAAAGTGAAATCTTATATAATTGAAGTCTATATAAGTGTGATTTGATATACTATTGATTTTGGAAAGTATTTGATTTGAAATGAAATCTTATATATAATGGACTTTATATAAGTATGATATTTTAAAGTGATTTGAAAAGGTACCATATGATACATATTTTCGAAGTAAAGATATGGAAAGTGCCTTCTGCTTGATATCCACTTTGTGGCCACATTGTGGATTCATTCTATCGATATTTCTCTGATTTTTGGTTTTTCAGATATGATACTCGAGTTTCCATCGAATTCCACAGCAATCTCCATGGTCTTACGAGCACGACTTCATAGCGTAATCGCAAGGTTGGGGGGCGGCCTACGAGTACAGATGTTTCCTGGGAGATCCAGGCGTAACCATTGTGTATCTGCGATCTATTGAGTCGCTTGGTAGCGTAATCAGCAGGGGCTGCGAGAGCCTAGGGTACAGATGTTTCCTGGGAGATCCAGGCATAACCATTGTGTATCTGCAGTACTACCAGTCTTCATGGCGTAATCACAAGGTTGGGGGGCGGCCTAAGGGTACAGATGTTTCCTGGGGAATCCAGGCGAAACCATTGTGTATCCGCGATCCATGATCGACATGTTTTTTTTTTGGATTGTACTTTCCATATCTGTTTTTAAAAGTTTTCCAGTATTTTCACTGGATGTTGAAACAAGTCTACTAAGTACCTGGAGAATTCTAGCTTTGCGCCTGATCAACGCACTGCCAGAGTCTGCAGGAACGAGGATAAACTTGTTAAGACATTGAGTTATAAAAGTATTTTGATAAAATATTATATAAATGAAACTTTGATCAGTTATTTCCTTTTTTAAAAGGATTTTAAAGTGTTTTAAATATTTTACCTCTTTAACCAACAATTTTAAATAATGGTTCATTCTTCTCTTTCAACCTGCTTTCCCTCCTAGCTAATTTTCTTCCCTACGTTCTTTCGGGATGTCTTCCAACCTATTGTTCTTTCTAGTTGTTTCTTCGCTCCCTTCCTTTTCGAGGACGAAAAGATTTGAGTGGGGGAGAGTGTAACAGCCCTAGATTTTTGTATATATTTTATTTGACTTTATTATATTTTGAAAACTATTTTAAACTTGTTTTATTTCAAACATTTCATTTTTAAATATAAATGTTGATAATTATGTGAATTTTAATTTCAAACTGTTATAAATTGAACATTTTCCTGAAAAAGGGATTTCTGGTCAAACTGGTCAAACTTTGATTTTTAAACCTTAAATTTAAATATTTAAATTATTAAATTTTATCTTTTATTATGAAAATATATTTAATAACTTGAATACTACTTTTCGTTTCGTTGAAAACGGATTTGAATTGTGAAAGTTATGTATATTTCAATTTTGAGTGCAATTTGATTTATTTAACAATTTTGTCTATTTTAAATTATATAAATTGCATTTTCTTTCTCATATTCTATTTTAATATGTGTTAATATTTTATTTTATGTGTACTTTGTCTTTTAATATTTTTAAAGTGACAATAAAATTTTTCCAAAATTTATTGCATTTATTTTCTATTTTTAAAAGCTAGTTTCCATTTTCTGCTATTTTCCTCATTTAAATTATATTTAATTAAAAGTTATTTATTTATTTTTATGAATGAATTTTTTATATGTTATTATCTTTATTTATAAATATTTTCTAAGTCCATATAAATCTTCCAAAGTTTATTCTGTTTATTTTCAAATTTTCTAGACTAGTTTTCATTTTGTACTATTTTCTTATTTTAATCATATATAATTAATATTTATTTATTTATTTATATTTTGTATATTTGTTATATTTTCGAATTCTAACTGAAATCATATTTATTTTCAGATATTTAAACTTATAAAAAGAAAATATAGAAATTTGAAAGGTTTTGGTGACATTTTATCTCCTAAGGCCTTTTATATTCCTACCGTTTCACATTTTAACCATATCTTTTCATCAATTGGCCATTACTCCTCACTTCTTCAGCTGCCTATATTCTTTTATCATTCACGTAAATCATTTTCTCATTCCTGAAAGAAAAAAAATCGGCCTCATCTTGTTCAAGGAATTTGGTAAAATCTTATTTTCTTACTTGTGTTTTTCCTTTTCTATTGATTTCTTGCATTTGTTCTCTACCATCATGGCTTGACTCCTTCTCCTCCAGGCCTTGGCCGACCATCACCACCCCCTTCCTCTGACCATCACCCATCCTAGTACCCCTCCACTTCAGGCCAAGCCAACCCAAGGCATAGATCACCACAAAAATCAACCAAAAACCATCACTATATACACTAGATGACCCACCTTTGCCAACACCTCCTTCTACAACCTCTAGCCGCCACTACCTCCACCACCACCACCTCTGGCCTGACCTCCACCCTCTGCCACGTCACCCACCACCACCTAGAGCCACTGGCCATGCCAGCTAGCCTCTGGCCGAGCCAAACCTTGGCCTAGAAGTGATGTTATGTTGCATTGTTTTAGCCTTGTACACCTAGTTTATACACCTAGACTTCACCACCTTGCAAACATGTGTAGGCCGACCCATATGGAACCCAAACCAGACCAATTTCCTACCCTTGGCTGAGCTTAACCACTGCATAACTGAAGCATATGAGGTAGAGAACAAGTGCAAGTCAATTGTTGTTGTTTTGGGCTTTGATTTCTAACATCGTTTAGTGATAAATTGTTTTGAAACTTATCTATGTTGCATTGTTTTGTTCAAATGTTTGATCAAGGCTTTTAGCTTTGCCTCTCCACTCTCAAATCATTTCCATATTGTCGTGCCTTCATAGTGTCTATATTGTTTGCTTTGGTAGCTATCTCCAGCTCTGAACAGGTGAGTTATTCTCACCAGACAATATGTACATATATAACTAGTGAATTGACCCCTTTTGAATCTGTAAAATGCATTATCATGTTACACCTGCTATGTTATGATTTTATGATGTTCACTCATGCTTAAACACCTATTATATTATATGTTATTGTTATATTATGCTGTTCTATTATTTTTATCAGTTTATCACACTGCAAGTTCCCTTTAGATTAGAATCACTATGGGTTGAAATGATACATACCCGAACGGACTTTAGAATAGGAGAAAATCGTTATGGGCTGAAATGATATGCCTGAATGATTTTCAATTATTTTCATTTACTTGGGATTGCGGGTTTGAAATGATCAAACCCGGGTATCTTTGTAAATTACGGGTTGAAATGATAAATTACCCGTATCACTTTACCTAGGCTAGAAAATGAAATACAGACCCGTTGTTAAAATATGTTTTTATAAATTTTTTTAAAATATTTTAGAAATGTAAATATTATAATATTTTGATTTACACTAAATAAAAATGATTTTTGTAAAGCATTATTGATTTTCTGAAAATTTATAAGTGAAATAAATTAATGGTAAAATTAGAAAATTTGAAATGTAAGTTATTTTGGGAAATTTTAATTTGGTGATAATTGGAATTTAAATTAAATATGAAATGTGATAAATTCACGATAATTTGGATTAAAGTGAATTTAAATGATTTTTGTATTATATTATTTATTTTGAATAAAGTTAAAATGTGAAATGAATGAATATTTAAGTTGAAATTTTGAAATATAACTAAAATTGGAAATTTGTGAATTTGGCTTAAATGTGAATTTTATGTTAAGTAGATAAAAATGGAATTAAGTTGTATTTGAAAATTTAAACTTAAGTGTTAAGTTAATTTAATTTAATGAATTTATAATTTAATATTGGAATTTAACAAGTGAATTATTATTAAATTTTGATTTTTGAATGGAGGTTTAACTTTATAAAATCATGAATATAAGGGTATTTGAATGATTGTTTTAAAAGTGAAATTATATGATTTTATAAGTTAAAAATGATTTATATAAAAATATAATTGTTTGTGAAATTATACTGAATATTTGAAGTTAATTAACTGCATTTCTGAAATGCTATTAATTCTAATGTAAATGATAATACAACATTTGTAAATGCTGTAGTTGATAATAATGAACCAAATGGCTAAATTTAATTAAAGGCTATTATAGCATTTTTGTAAATGTTATAATGGTTGAATTTAACTAAGTTTATTTGAAACTAATGTAACCCTATTACAGTATTTTAAATGCTGTCTTTTGTTAAATTGAACTGTTTTAAATGTGACTTTCCGTAGCATTTTCTAAATGCTGCGAAAGTTGAATTTTCATTCTTTTAATTAATTTAAGTGAACGAATGAACTTTGAAAGATTAAAATTTTGGAAATTTAATAATTTAATTATTAAATATAATAACTTCATTTTTATGATTTAAAATGAAGTAATTTGTTTCGAAATATAAACTATTTTGAAATATGATATTTTGATATTTTGAAATGGATTTTTGAAGGATATTGAATTTTGAAATGATATTTGATTTCGAAGTATAAAATACCATTTTGAAATTTTAACCACGGGATGTATTTAATTTATAGTTTAACTGATCCTTAAAGGATGGGCGATCCCAAGCATCCTTTGAATTATTGTGCATTTCTACTACAGTTCACTTGAGTTGGTTTACATTATATAAGTATATATTGTCCTGACTCGAGTGTTTTGTGTTTTACTTTACGCTCGGGTCAGCCTGAGTATTTACAACTTAGCTTTGGATTTCTTTCTGGAGCTAGGAATCGCTGGAGATTCTGCTTGTCTAGTTATATGTTCCTTTCAGTTCAGTTGTTCTATTTCAGTTCTGGTATTCATAAACTTCTATTTATTTGAGATTTCTATTGTATATGTTTTCAAGCAGATATTATGTATTATGTTTTGAGAGTTTGTTATAGTAGCTTCATGAACTACTATGGTTTTTATATTCCGCTGTGAGTTATTCTGATATGTTCTGTGTCTGTGATTCTGTGTATTTGATTTCATTTGCTCCAAATTTATTTACAATCTGTTATTTTGAATTATTCAAGCCAGACATGTGTGGATTATTGTCGATTTGAATGGTCCAAAATAGCGGGTCGTTACAATGCCGTGAAAGAAGATCTACAATTCTTCGAACGTTGATCAAGCTCACTTGATTCCGTGAATTGGCTTCAACAATCGTTGATTCGAGCGCACTCGAATGCCGAAGGTGGAGATAATAGATAACACTCAACTACCAATTTCAAAGTGGCACAAAGCACACAAACAAATTTTTATTCAAAATCAACTAACTTTACAAATGACACCACCCGCCTATTTATAGGCTTACAACTCACACAGGTACCTGACTTAACAGGTTCAACGACCTAACACAAACGATTTAAAAACAAACAAATACAACAGCTCATACGACTTAAGCACAACGACATAAGAACAAACGAGTTAACAAACACGAGTTACAACACAACGACCTAAGGACTCAAATTACATAACATATCCTCCAGGAGCGACTAAGCGGCCTATCTTCCCAGCGACTTAAGCTTTAGCATCCAGTAACGATCTAATGGAACTCGGCAGCGACCTAACTTCTCAGCGGCATAAGGTCGAGCGACCTAAAAATGAATGTGACTTAAGCTTCGGCACAAGTGAATGGCATAAGAAAAGCAATATAAGAAATTCCGCGACCTAACATATATAGGTCGTAATTCGTTCCCGCGACCTAACTTAGGTCGTAGCTCGTTGGCTCTAGGTCGCGACTTATCATAGGTCGTTAACTTGCTTGAGCGACCGAAGGAACCTGGGTGATATGAGGTTAGCTTTAACTCGCTAGGTCGTTCCAGCGACTTATCCCACTGATTTAGCTTGTTAAGTCGTTCCAACGACTTATTCCACTGATTTAGCTTGTTAGGTCGTTCCAACGACTTATCCTTCTGATTTAGCTTGTTAGGTCGTTCCAACGACTTATCCCACTGATTTAGCTTGTTAGGTCGTAATTTATTAGGTCGTTTGCGACCTAGGATTTGCAACCTATTGGATTTCATGAATTCTGGAGCAGCTTCGATCTCGTGACCATGGTGGGCTGCATCATACTCCCCCGGTTGACAGAAATTCGTCCTCGAATTTACTGCTTCTTTGTCTTCGACACTCTCGTCCTTGTGAAACGAAACCAAATGTTTGACATTGTCAACGTTAGCAATATGGGAACAGTCCGGCAAACTCAACTTACAATCATTCTCACAAATTTCTTTCATGATTTCCAAACGACCCGTTCTTCCAGCATCTAGCTTGTTGTAAGTACCAACAAGAAGTCGTTCAACCATCATGTAAATAGATTCATTGCCACGTTGCGTTCTCATCAAACTCAATACAAAGTCCATACTTACCTCCACCCCTAATCTAGTATGTATAGGTAATGACATGCATAAACCTGACTTTGTCGCGGACTCTTTTGAAATTTGATAATTATGGCTCCTCTGAACAAACCTTTCAACCTCCTTCCTTATTGACGGCCCAAAATAAGACGTTGAGCTTAGCTGCATGGTAAGATCACGGTCCTCGCGTCTTTCTACATGTAAGTCTTTGATAACTCTTATTCGCCAATTGCAATTAGGAGTATACAATTGCCTTCCTTCGAACAGAAACCCATCAACCAGTCTTCTCAACTCTACCTGCTCTGTCGGACACATATGATTACGTGGCATATGCGGTACAATAGCACTTGGCACTTGATCAACATGATGTTGTACGTCCCTCAGTGGCAGTAATTCCTTGGACAACTCTACAGGAGCTACATCTTCACATTCATTCACCACGGGCTTAACCTCTTCGAGAATTTCAACACCCTCACTGGTTTCATTCTCATTCAACAGGAATACTTCTGCACTATCCTCCACTTCTTTAACAAGCTCTCTTGTAGATTGTAGACTAGTCTAATCCACCTTCTTCACCAGTAAATTACCATCTTCATCTCCTGACTTACTTTCTTCATCCTCATCCAACTTTGCTGATTGTGAATTTTCAACCTCATGTTCATCAGATTTCGTTGGTTGAAAATTATCAACTTCATCTTTATCAAACTTTGGTGGTTGAAAACAATCGACTTCATCTTCCTCATCAACAAATTCCTTTAAAGACAACAAAGTCTTGAGTTCCTCGATTTCCTCCAATTTGTTTTCACTCTGTTGTCGCCTTTTAGGAACTAATGTGATTCGTGTACCCTCGAACATAAAACTGTAGCTGTTGGTTCGACCATCATGTTGCACAGCTCTATCGTATTGCCATGGTCTCCCCAACAACAGATGGCATACATCCATATCAACCACATTACACCAAATTTCGTCTTTGTATTTCTTCCCAATGGAAAAATTAACACAAACTCTTCGATTAACCTTCACTTCCCCTCCTTTCCTCAACCAAGCTAATTTGTAGGGGTTTGGATGCTTCTCTGTGTTCAATGACAACTTCTTTACAGCTTCTGAAGAAATGATATTATCACAGCTTCCTGCATCGATGACAAATTTACAAACCTTCCCCAGAACAGTGCATGTTGACTGAAAAATATTGCTCCTCAACCAACTAGAATCATCTTCTTGCTTTGGTGTTAAACAAGATCTCCTCACCAACAAACTACAACCCTCATCTCCTGTCAATAATTCTTCTTCTTCAACTGGTAGTGAATTGACACACTCTACCTCTGCACCTTCATTCTCAATCTCCGCAATCATTGCTCGCTTCTTTGGCTTTGTACATTCATTGCTTTTATGGCCCAACTCTTGACAATTAAAGCATTTAAGACTACTATTGACCTTGGCTTTGTTGGCTTCATTCACAATCGGTTTACTGACGACTTTGGAAACATCCGCACTGCTACTAACATCCTTGTTCTGGTTGTTGGAATTCGTAAACACACCACCTCCTCGTCTTCCTTGCTTTTCCCAAGCCAATGCTTTCTGATGTGCTTCAGCAACAGATCTGGGATCAAACATATTCACCATATCTTGAATCTGCATTCTCAACCCTCCAACAAATCTAGCGGTCAACTGTTCCTCCGTCTCCATGATGTTATTCCTCGCAATTAATTGATAAAATTCATCCGCATAATCATTCACTGACTTTGTTCCCTGTCTCAGATTCTGCAATCATTGATACATAAGAGACTGATAATTATACGGCAAGAATGTAGCCTTCATTAATTTCTTCATCTTCTCCCATGACTCAATCTTTGACTTTCCCATTCTCTCCCGTGTTAGTTTAGTTTGCTGCCACCATGCCTAGCTCTTCCTTTCAATCGTGTAGCAACCAACTTCACTCTACGATGCTCAGGAACCTCTTTGAAGTCAAAAATTTCCTCAACATTTGAAACCCAATCCAAAAATTCCTCCGCTACCATTCCACCCTTGAATTCTGGAATTTCAGTTTTCATCCCTGATTCCCATCGACGATCATCTTCAACCTCCCGATATGCATTTCGTACTTGGTCTCGATCTCGATAATGAACACTACATCTATCACCACCTTCATCAAAGATAGATGTACTTCGATAACGATCTCGACCATCCACATCTCTATGATCATGCATATCCCTTCTACTTTGTCTTTCAACATCACGATATGGCTCATGCTCAAACTCACGTGGAGTTCTTCTCTCTTCATCTCTATCCTCATGATGTTCTCTTCTCAATGAAACTGAAGATTCTCTTCTTTCTCGGTAAGATTGTGGCGACACCCTCCTCGCTTCCGTAACCGATGGCGAAACTCTGTTTCCTCCATGGTTCGAGACCGGCGACCTTCTCCTTCGACCTTGATTCATGTCATTCATCAGTTTCTCTAACTTCCCAATGCCTTCATCAAACTTTTCATTGATGCGTTGTTCCATTTGCTCGGCTTCTTCTCTTCTATACAACGCTTCAACATTCTGATGGCGATTAGCTCTTCTCGGTGGCATTGTCAAAACTTCACAACTCCAACACTTAAACTCTCGGCTTTGATCTACAAAATGATGCACGGCCTTTTACTCTTCAATAGGAATTGGCTCCAAAGACTCGGCTTAGCTATGATTGGCTAAGTCTAGCTCTGATACCAAATGATGCAGTGGAAAATAACAGAAATGAATACAACGATGAAAGTAGCAATCGGTGGATTGAAAATACCAAACGCCCAAATCCGTTGATCTCAAAGATACCGGATTCTAGCTATCTTCGTCACGTTGATCGCGCACAATGCCGTGAAAGAAGATCTACAATTCTTCGAACGTTGATCAAGCGCACTTGATTCCGTGAATTGGCTTCAACAATCATTGATTCGAGCGCACTCGAATGCCGAAGGTGGAGATAGAAGATAACACTCAACTACCAATTTCAAAGTGGCACAAAGCACACAAACAAAGTTTTATTCAAAATCAACTAACTTTAAAAATGACACCACCCACCTATTTATAGGCTTACAACTCACACAGGTACCCGACTTAACAGGTTCAACGACCTAACACAAACGATTTAAAAACAAACAAATACAACAGCTCATACGACTTAAGCACAACGACATAAGAACAAACAAGTTAACAAACACGAGTTACAACACAATGACCTAAGAATACAACACACACGACCTAAGGAATCAAACGACATAACATATCCTCCAGGAGTGACTTAGCGGCCTATCTTCCCAGCGACTTAAGCTTTAGCATCCAGTAGCGATCTAATGGAACTCGGCAGCGACCTAACTTCTCAGCGGCATAAGGTCGAACGACCTAAAAATGAATGTGACTTAAGCTTCGACACAAGATAATGGCTTAAGAAAAGCAATATAAGAAATTCCGCGACCTAACATAGGTCGTAATTCGTTCCCGCGACCTAACTTAGGTCGTAGCTCGTTGGCTCTAATTCGCGACTTATCATAGGTCGTTAACTTGCTTGAGCGACCTAAGGAACCCGGGTGATATGAGGTTTGCTTTAACTCGCTAGGTCGTTCCAGCGACTTATCCCACTGATTTAGCTTGTTAAGTCGTTCCAACGACTTATTCCACTGATTTAGCTTGTTAGGTCGTTCCAACGACTTATCCCACTGATTTAGCTTGTTAGGTCGTAATTTATTAGGTCGTTTGCGACCTAGGATTTGCAACCTATTGGATTTCATGAATTCTGGAGCAGCTTCGATCTCGTGACCATGGTGGGCTGCATCAACGTACCTAAAATGAATAAAGATTCACTTTCAAAATTACCCCTCCATGTGATGCATCGATTTGGAGCAATCGAACTTTGTTGGACAATGTAAGATTAATGTGAGTGAAGTTGAGTTAGTTTCTTTCTATAAGGTAATGTCTTAAGGATAGTACACAAGGTTAATATTATTTCATCAGAATAACAGTTTGCAAAATTTTACATTATAAGGGTTTATAAGAAACTCCAATATATCCTAGGTCAAGGAGTTGGCAGGTTGTGCGAGTCAAAAGATTGCACGTATTAATTGTCCGTAATGGATCTCGTATGAATCTCCTCAAAAGATTTTAGAAGACTGTCATTGGATGACAAATTTATGTTTTGAACATAAGTTTTGTAAACTAAAACCAAATGAGTTTTATAAATAAAGAAATTCATAAAACATTTATGAATACCTTTCTGTTGCACTAAGAAATAATTGTTGTTTCATGAAATACCAAGTTCATCGTGAAATTTTTTTTGAGGAATTACTGGTGGTAAAATGGAATTGGATATAATCCATAGATAATGCTAATTAGATGAGATGAAATTAAATTAAATAACCTAAACAAACATAATGCATTAGAGTGTCTAATAAGTATTCTCGTACATTGAAGAGAAACTATGAGTTTTTTTTCAATGTCGAAAATATATAATCCTTGGTTGTTTAATTAAGCCATTAAGAGTGTTGGCTCTATATGGTATGATGCGCAAATCCGAAAGAATTCCAAGTACCCTATCGAAATATGATTTTGGTGATCATAACCAAAGGGATGTGATCTATCAGCCGCGATTATGTTTTTATGATCAAGACTAATGCAATTGGAATTAAATGAGCAATGTTAATAAGAATATATCGCAAATTTTAATTGTTGAAAATAGCGTAATAGATTTTGTATTCAACATACTCAAGTTAATTCTGATTTACTCTCAAAATTACCACTTAGTATGACTTTATGTTTGGTACATATGCATTGAAACAGAAAATTCTAAATAATGATTTAGAGTATACTATTTACACATAATAACCAAAATGTCTCAAAGTTAGTGGGAGCGATATTGAGTTTGTGAGTCTGTGGATATGATCCAATAAATGGCAGAAAGTATCATTTTATAAGCATCAAGATTGAAAAAACTATTTTGATAGAAATATCAAATAGTTTGATTATCAATCAAAATGCAGAGGAAGCGTGTGTTAATAAGAAAGAATGTTAAAAGGTACATTGATATTTCTAAACTATAACAACACGTTGTTGATTTTAACGATGTAGTTGTGTTAAAATCAATCTTAATTATTTTAATACTCAACTTTGGGCTGTAAATGAAGTCTTTTATAGCGAGTATAAAAGATATTGGGAATATCCCAAATTGATATACAAAGACACCTTATTAAAATTGTTTAATACAGAACATGTGAGATTAGTTCATTATGCATTGGCAACAGGAATTATCATACATGTTATGTTGTCTACGATAACGTGATTTGTTTATGTTTTTGGTACATGAAGAAAATATCAAACCCAAATTGATATCACTAAATGATTGTTTGAAATGTTCTCATGTATTTATGAAATACTAGAGAATTGTTTAGAGAAACAAAAACTCCTTATTAGGGAGTGTTCAGACTCAAACTTCATAAGTGATATTGAGTATAGCATGTCAATAATAAATTCAAGTTAAGAATCTTTAAGATGGAAATGTTTCCAAATGAAAGACCATGGTCGATTCAATAAAAAGGCTAAGTACATCACCTTGTATATTGCCGCAATAAAAATAATGTATATAAAATTATAAGTGCATAAATTTATAACTAAGCTGGTTCCAAATGTTAAGAATCTCGTAACATTGTTATATGATAACAATATCGCGATATAGTTCGTAACAGAACCTAGAGCTCACTAGAAGTCAAGAGACATGCTCTGAGTTGTTCCACATGATAAAACAGTTTATCACCGTCAGAGTGAGTTGATTGACAGAGTAGATAATTAAAACATAATAGCATACCTATTCACAAAGGGACTGACCCAAACGTTTTTGAGAAAACCTATTGGATAAGTTGGAATAAAATTCAATAATTGACCCAAGTGTAAGTGGGAGATTGATAGAGTTAAGGGTATGCCCTAGAAGCAATTATGTAATTTGTTACATATATCTAAATCGTTGACCAATCTTGTTCGAAGTAAAGGTATTTTCTTTCTATTATATACTTGATATAATGTTGTTATATTAATTAATCAATTTAATTAAAAGTGTATTTAATAGAAAATCCATAAACGGTATGTTTTGTGATAGTAGTTACAAAATGTTGTAACTACGAGTACTTTATCACAATGAAATAAATATACCATTTTAAATGCTCCTAGTCAAAATGCATCGAGACCGGATATTGATTTATCCGTTGAGACTAGAGTACGTAACACTTTCCAAATGTTGGGCAGTGTATTACTCATGACTGTTGGAGGCACCAAGGGTTACGTACTGATAGTTATTGGATAACTATGGAATGACTCACTAGATAGTTTTCTGTTGGTTAATATAAATAAGGTCAAGCAAAAAATATCAATGTAACTAATTTACATAGTTCTCTTGACTTGAAAATACTGTTGATCTTCAATATGGAAGCTCCTGTAATATCCCGTGTCTAGAGACCAAAAGCTAAGCACTACAGATGCTGCAGTCATCTATAGTATTAACCTCTGGTGACAAAACACGACAATGTTAATGGTATCCATAATTTCAGAAACACTTGAATATGAACAAAATCACAGATTTCAATAAAAACAACATTTAACTGATTACATTTCAAAACAATATCATATCCAAGTTACAAAATCCCCAAAGCGTAATGATCAATTATAATTTACAATAATATGCCAAGAGCGACATATGACGATGCCCCCTTGGATGATCAAAGAAATATAGTCATATCTGACTTAATACACAACGAAAACAAAATAGAAGAACCATAGTCCTAAATTAGCTATCCGTCAGCCACCTGCTCATCTCCGGAAGCTTTATTCGCCAAAACTACGAAAATCTTAAAACCTAAACCCTCAGCCTACTCAAATCGATTTTGAGCACCCGAGAGCTTAAGGGGAAACAAAAACTTCGAGTCAGAAATAAAGCCTGGTGTGAATAATTCTGTTACATCTCGGTTTACTGATATTGAGTGAGACCATGCCGCTTAGCGAAACAGGTTTCCCTCACTAATATCCTTCTTCAAAACATACATTTTGCTAATCCTTTCCTGCAACCAAACTGGTTAATCAAACTGATTATGATAAAAAAATAATAGCAAGATCCGTTATGCTATAAACAGGTAATAAATGGACTAACTGTTCGAAATCTGGGCTGATTGCCCTTTGGCTGACTCAGGCCTACCAGATACCCTATCAAATATTCTAAACAACTATTAGACAAAACTTATGGATGGTCTGTCCTTAACTTACGTCTTCAAGGGTCTACTGATCCTAATGGTTTTGTGGCTTACCAATAACCTACATCTATACATCAATATTCCATTATGTATGTAACCAACATTTTAGTCTTACCTGCCACTAATCCCTACACACTGGAATTCTGGACTAAATTAGCAAGAGGCTAATAGCTAATGAGCATAGGGCGCGACCCTACACAAGTCCTATCTAGTCTTCTAATATGAGTCATTTTATTAGGGTTAACCACCCTTTAAAATTTTCCTTGAAAACCTTTTCAAAATGATTTTCTCCTTTAAATCACATATACAAGGAAAATATATCTTTAGCTTTATTCTAAGCCATTTTGCCATGTTATATATACTTTACTCAAAATAATGTTGATGATATTAAATAAGGATTACCTATCCTTTTAAAATAAGTTAAAGTCCTTTATAACTTGAAAACACTTTGGCTATTCTGCCCATTCATTATATTCGAAACCTTTGTTTAAACCCTTTAAACAACCCATTCGATACCCCTGAAAGTAACCCTTTTGAAATCATGTAAAACCCTTTCTTTTATCTAGGCCGAAAGGCCAAAACCTTCCTTTCAAAATCATTCTCAAAACACTTTCGAAACCTTTGGAAATCTTCCTTTCGAAAGCTTTAAAAGCTTAGACATCTTTCTTTTAAAAACCTTTAAACATCGCCTTTCAAAACCATTGGAAAACCTTTCCTTTCGAAACCATTCGAAACCATCAAAAAACAACACCTTTCGACTCCTTCGAAACCTCTTTTATAACCTTTCGAAAGCATATGGGTTCAATTTGAAACATGTGGAAACCTTTCAAAACCTTTCGAGGTTAACTACTTCGAAACCCCTTTGAAAACGTTTCGGTTGAAACCATTGGATTATGCCTTCAAGTAGAGCAAAAGGACATAAACCCATTAAAGTTGAAAGCACTTCCTTTTGAAATCATTCAAACCATCTCTTTCGAAACCAATTTGGGGTTATACTTCAAACAAAAGAAAAGGGCCTTTAAATTCATTTAAGTCAAAAGCAACTGTTTCGAACCCATTTCCTAAGTAATGAAGTGATGGTGTCGAAACCACCCCCTTCGAAAACATTTGAGAAGTGGGAAAATTTTAGAAAACAAGTAACCCCTTCGAAACCAACTGGGTCGAAAGGTAAAAAGACGGCAGCTAGGTGTTTTGACTTAGTCGAAAGCGTTCACTTAAGAACAAAGATGCAACCCAATTGAAACCATTTCCTTTTAAACCATTTGACTTAGTAGAAACCCAACCAAGTCGAAAGCATCTTAGTTAAAAGCAAGCAGGCGTATTTTTCCTTTAAAACAAGACAAAGCTTCACCCCCTTCGAAACCCTATGGTTTTGACCCTATACCTTTCACCCACATCCAATTCATTATGTACCAGTGGCCTGATACCATATGCATTGGTTACGACTGCGTCAGAGGCAAAGGTAGAAAGGCGGAACCTGGTGCCGAAGGAGGCGGAACAACAAAAAACCTATTTATTAGTACTTTTAAACTATTGCTTTTGTACCTAACCTGCCTTGTTTGTCTAAGTCTAATTGTTGCCTTAGTACTTTTCAAAAGTGCTGTCATTTTTCCAGAAATAACAATTTCAATTTATTTTACAAAAAGCCCATTTCTCCTTTATAAAATATATAAAACATTTAAGTCCCATACCTTAAATAATTTTATATACTGATCAAAACTCTTAGAAAAAATATGGATAAATTCCAGAAAATTAAATTATATATGTTTTCTAACATATAAAACTTTCAGAGCCAATTAATTAATTATTTACCCGTAAATAATTTATAACCCAAAATATCATTTTCTCTAAAAGAAAATTCATATAAAATCCACATTAATACCAAAAATTATGAAAATTGAAACCCATCTCCAAAATATCATTATAATCTTTATAAAAATTCGCAAGGCATAAAGATGTCATTTAATAGGGTTTTACTTTAAAACATATCATAAAAATCAATATGAACATGTATAAATCATCAACAAGTATATATAAACATTCCATCATTCAAAAACATGGCAGATCAATGCAAAATACTTCGGGTTTAATCCTAAAACCGAAACCAATAAAAGTTTGAGATGTAAACATTATTCACCTTAGCTTTAGAGATTAAAGGTGCTTGAATTTGGATGAATTTGATTTGAATTAGCTTTTCCTTTAGCTTTTCTTAATTATTCTTTCCCTTTCCTTGTTAATGGTGGCCGGCCTCTATTTTAAAAAAAATTCAAATGAAATGAACGTGTATAATACACAGCCTAATGGATTAGATATAGGAATGGCCTCTTTCCTAATTTATCCTTCCTCTAATTCATTTTAAAACCCTTCTTTAATTCATTTGTTTTAAATGGCATGGCTACCTTCAATTAAAATCAAATCTCAATCCTCTAGTCCACACATTATTTTATTAATTCAACTGATTAAATATCCTAAATAATGTTACCAAAAATCTGGGGTGTTGCAGCTCCGCTTTGATTATAGTCAAATCGTGGCACGACGTCCATCGAACGACTATAGTTGGGTCGAGTGGAAGCATTGGAAGTGAAACACTATTAAAGAGAGGATTCATCTCCTAAGTTATATGAGGTTAGTATCACGGTTAACTGAAGTCAACTCAAAGTCAAAGTCTTTGGCCAGAGCATTTCGATTAATAATAATTGTTATTATTGAACCAAAGACTTTGT
The DNA here is from genome assembly GCA_030737815.1 of Allium fistulosum. Taxonomy (NCBI): domain Eukaryota; kingdom Viridiplantae; phylum Streptophyta; class Magnoliopsida; order Asparagales; family Amaryllidaceae; genus Allium; species Allium fistulosum. The sequence goes on from CM060901.1 coordinate 394,314,426, forward strand.
GTTTGGATTATAAAGTTGAATGTGGATGATATTGGAATTTTGACCATTACCTAATTCCATAAATCCAAAGTGATATAGTTTTGACGAAGAGAATTGGTGTAAATAATTGTCACTATTAGTTACCGCTTATATAAGTAAAATTTTATTTTACTAAAAGATGTGTAAGCGATAAATTCGGCAAAAATGTCACAACACCTGCTAAGTGACGTGTGAATGTTAATATTTGAATTGTTCGATATTAATCGCTGACTGAATTTACACCTACGAGTTGCACAAATGTAATGATGAGTTCTCTGAAAAACCACATGATTTAATTAGTTTATAAAATGTTGTATATTGATTAAATTAATTGATATTTGAGAAATATTAGTTATTATTTATTTTATGTTTGAAAGTTTTTTTGTAATTATTTTAATGCATTTATAAAAGTTATATTTGCGCATTGATATACGATATCGATGTAAATTAAAGATAATTGCATGAAATGATTTATGAAAATTTTATGTCATTTGATGCCATGATTTATGGAAATTTTATGTCATTTGATGACATACATGTAAAGAAAGGATTAGAGAGAGAGAAACAATCAAGGAAATTAATTAGGGAAGTTTTAATTAAAGAATGGGAAAAGTTTCGTTTTTCAAATAAAACATATTCTCTAATTCATTATGCACGTACATTCATTTTCCTTCTCAATCATTTTTCTCTTTCTCCACTCCTAACATTTTATGGCAGAAACAAAACAAAGAAAACGAATTTCCAAAATCTTTCAACTCTAAATAAAATGATCAAATAAAACAACACAAAAGTGGTTCATCCATCTCTTGCAAGGATAGGATGTGAATCTTGAAGATCTAAGGAGATATCATCATCCAAGGTATAATTTCTAGGCAACATCCTAAGGTGATTCAATTGGATCTAGAAGCATTTTTCGTTCAAGGTGCAAATCAAAGGCAACATCAATAAGGTGTGTTTTAAGGATTGGGTAGTAAGGTATGTCATTTTCTATATAAAGATGGTGATTTTTCAATGTTTGATGAAAATTTATTTTGACTTTCATAATTTGTATGATGATGTATTACTGTCTTGCTTAACTAATTTTTTTTGTGAAGATTGAAATTATTTGTTGAATGATATGATTGAGTTTTCATTTGATAGATCAAAATTAATTTTTTTTTATTTTTTAAAACTACATTTAAGTGTAGATCTATGTTTTTAGGCATTCTAACTAAACCGTAATTCTTCAGATCTGAATGTTTACATGTTCGAATTGATTAGTTATTTTTCTTTACTTTGTTAAATTAAAAGTAAATCTATATATTTTAAAATACAGTGTTTTATTTTAGTTCTATGTTTTAACATTTAATTTAAATTCCATTTCATTAAATTTGGAAATTTAGATTTTCATGTTGATTGATTGAATTATATTTAAAGTTAAAAATGAAATTTATATGGAATTAATACAATGTTACAATTGTAGATATATGTTTTAATCTTTCATAACAAAGTGTAATTTAAATTTTGAATTTTAATACATGTATGTATGTTTGCATGTATTACTTGCACTTTTTATTACATTAGATATTTATATGTGAATAAAAGGCATTTTAACAACAAATCAAATTTTGAAATTGATGTTAATAACTATCATTTATAATATTAGAAAGCTTTGATTGAATTCCATATATACATATTTGGATTTACTTGTATGTATTCGTATAAAATTTATTTTTCTTTACATATATTCTCATAGTATGAAATCATTTCTCTTTTTTAACTAAGACAATAATGTATACATATAATTCATTGTTTACCTTCCATATTCTTACATTATGGTACCTATTGATTGTAATTAATATGTTGCATTAATTAAGTTTATTAAAGGGGAAATAGTATCAATTACCCTTGTCATTCCTTTTTTATTTCTATTTCAATTCCTATGTAATAACCATCCAAATTGTACTTGCTTATTTTATGTATATATTTCAATTACCAATGACTATGCACACTCCCTGTATGTTGCACTTGCACAATATTTACTGTGAATATATTTATAATTCATGTCATATTTAGATTATTCATTGATGTTATATTATTTATCAATTATTTAATTTAATTAAGAAAAGAAAATGAAAAGCTTCCTTCTTTGACTAAATGTATGATCCCTCATTAATTGAATAATTTAAGAGAAAGGAAATGAAAAATTTCCTTCTTTAAATAAATTTATGCCCCTCATTATTTGAATAAGTTAAGGGGAAGAAAATGAAAAAATTTCTTCTCCAAATAAATTTATGCCCCCTCATTAATTGAATAAGTTAAGAGAAAGGAAATGAAATATTTCCTTCTCTAAATAAATTTGAAAAGTAAACGTTACACACAAATTTGTATATAAGATATATTTGATATACTCTAACTTACATCCACATTAAATTAAAGTGAAACTTTACTTATGAAGTTAAATAAAATATTGATTTTATTTAAAAGAAACTTAGAAAAGTTCCAAATAAATTTAGACTTCATAGGCCCATTAAAGATCCAAAATGGTTAATTTTTTTGAAATTCACTCATTTCTTCCACTGCGGGCTAACCCGATCCTTCATTTTTTAATTTTGCACTTGCCTTTTCCCTCCTCCTCCCTCTAATTGCTCATGGCCTTCTTTGATAAAAGGAGATTGGCTTCATTTCTTCCAAAACAAAATAGCCTAGTTGTGGCAATGTTGTGCCAAGGCTCCTGTCCAACTTTGAGTTGATTTGGATGAGTTTTGAATTTATTTCCTTCAGAAATTTTGAGAAGAAAAAGACATAAAAAGAAAATTTGTTTTTGCTTGGTGTATTTTTAATTTATTATCAAGATTATGCCTCTCCTTATATAAGCACAAGATGGTGCTTTTTAAGCTTGTTCTCACCCTCCTTTCATTTCATGGAAGGCTCACCCCCCCCACTTGCCCCATCACTTATCCTTTACAGCTCTTTCTTTTAGCAAAAGTCCACTTTACCTCTTACATTTTAATATCTCTTATCCACTTGGACCATTATAGAATGTTCAAATTGCTTTATGAAGAGAAGTGATAATTAGTTGCTAATGTGCTCATTTTGATCTGTGACGACCCGACTTCCATAGCCTAGAAAGTCGCATCGTTTTGAAGAAAGAAAGGGATAGAAAGAGAAAAGAAGAGAAGAGAAAAGAAATAACAACAAACTCTCACATAGCGGAACGAATAAATTATATTAATAACATAAACTATTACATAGTATAAAACACTTATCAGAGTTACACAGATACACATCACATACTAGACAGTTATAAACATCTGTCTAGTTATTACAACTCAATACAATACACACACTATCATAGAGATTAACATAGCGGAATACTATATCTACGAACGCTGAAGCCTCCTGCTCCATTGCTCCTCCAGAAAACTCGTCAAAGCTAAACCTGAATCCCTTGGCTACTCGTAAAAATTTGAGTACCCAAGAGTTTATAAAACAGAAATAAACACTTGGGTCAGACATGGGTCTGGTGTGAGTAACAGGTTAAACTTGCTTAACTTCAAAACCTTTAGAAAGAAAAGGTATCACGTAAGACTCCCCACAAATAAACATGGGTAAGTTTTTACCTTACGCTAACCAAAACATTTGATAGGAAATCCAGTTATATTATAATAGGGTCTAGGGTTTTCAAATAAATATGAAATAGCTAAAATTGTTACATTATTAAATTCCAGCATACTAGCCACAAAGTGGGTTATAAAATCAAAACCGTAAGGGCACGTAGGAAGAATGGGTTTCCATACAATGGCAGGGCTACTAGGGTACCGCCCGTCACAGTACGTGGCCTAGATCACCGTACCGAGGAGTACGCCCGCTCCCCTGCAACACAAAGCCGGAACCATCCCTTACTGGATAATTCCGAACAAGATAACCCCGTAGTTGGCGCGACCAACCACACACTAAGCCGAATAAAAAGATAAGGGACCTCTAGACAGGGATCTATCTTGCTCTCAGTGGGTGCTACCCACGAAGCCTTGCTGCACCTCCCCTGTTTTAGCCATTCCCGGTTGATGAGGCTTGAGGTTACAATTACCTTTAATCAGAATATATCACTTAGAATGCTCATCGTCCGCCTGACGATGTGCTGAAAGCATTCAATCCATACAAGTTCGTTCCGGGTTCGAACGAAACCGAAGGCATTATCTCGTTACACTCGTTTTGGAATCACCCTCAGAGTTAACGACAATAACCCTTGCACTCTGAATCTTCATCTTCACTTGAGATTCACGACCTATCGTAAATTTGGATCGATGTGGTATTCGGGTCTCCAGACCTGGAATTCCGGTATACGGAAACCCGATCCCGGTCTCATCGAAATCCAAAACGTATCTTTTAAGGCCAAGTTGTTTTAAAGTTAAAACAATTTAATTCTACTATCTATTTACACACAGATAGATAATTCACAGATTCACAATAGATAATCAACATTATCATTATAAGCAGATAATCCATATCATCATCACTATGCAACCAAAGCATCCAAATCATACAGTATCAATTATCTCATATCTGAGATTTCAAACCATTCAAGGTACACAATATCATCCATTCATAAGCAATGATTTATTTATCACCATCTACAATTAATTTAAAATGAATTAAATTAATTATTTCATCTTTAATTAATTTAAAGTAAATTAAATTAACTCCTTTCATTATTAACAATCTTGCTTAAGTTACTATTAATTAATTATCAATTAATTAATCAACCCTTATCCAATTATTCATTTTAATTAATCATCCTTGATTAATTAACATTTAATTACATTCAAGTAATTAACACTTCAATTAATTTCACAAATTAATTATTCTTAACCTCTTATAGTAATTAACCTTTAATTACTTTATTAATTAATTAACTAAAATTAATTACCTTAATCCTTAATTAATTACATTAATTAATCACTCAGTTATTAATTATTCCTTAATCAATTCTTAATTAATCCTTTGATTAATTTCCATTAAGTAATTAACTACCCTTAATTACTTTATTAATTACACCAGTAATTATCCATTAATTACTTTCCTAAGTAATTATACCTCCTTATCAGAACTTGATCAATGTAAACAACTTATCAGTTCCCATAAGCTATCAATCCTAGCGATCCTGGAGACAAAGTTAAATCTTGCCCTAACTGAAAAGGCTGCTAATTATATTAGATCTGACTGGAACTACGTTCACAATCTTAGTGAAGCCCCTTATGGTCGAATATTGGTTCTGTTTAATCCCCTCCATGTCCTTCTTACGCCTATCCTCTTCAATGCTCAGATGATTCACTGTCATGCCCTTTCAACTTCTGATAACTACTCCTTTTATATAACCTTTGTTTATGCCTATAATTCTCCTGCTTCTAGAGCTGCCTTGTTTGATGTTATTCCTGCTTTACGACAGTCCTCTCATCCTTGGATAATTCTCGGAGACTTCAATTGTTGTTTCTCTCTCTCTGACAGATCTGGTGGCAACCCTCTATCTCTAACTGAAATTCAGCCCCTTGTGGAAACCCTCAACCATGCCGAGTTAATCTCTGTTAGATCTGTTGGATTGCAATATTCTTGGAATAACAAAATAAGGCATGGTAGAAGGACTTTCTCTAGAATCGATCACACTTTCTCTAACCTAGCTGCTCTTACCAAATGGCCACTTATTTACAGCATTCTTCCTCCTCCTCTAACTTCGGACCACTCTCCTCAAATTATCCACCTTCGAGGAGCGGACAGGAGAGGAAAAACTAATTTTAAATTTTTTAACTCTTGGGTTGACGAACCAGATTTTAAAATTACTGCTTTCAATGCGTGGGATAAAGCTAAAATTGGTAATCCTTTATTTATTTTGCAGGAAAAAATAAAAGACGTTAAAAAGGACTTGAAGCTGTGGGCATTTACTAGATTTGGCGATGGAGATAAACTAAGCACTACTATAGGACAGAAACTTGCAGAGGTTCAAACTGAAATGATGAATAATGTTGGTAACACTGAACTTTCTTCTGTAGAGTATATCTTGGCACAACAATACTGTGAGGCATTATCCAAAGAGAATGAGATGGTCAGGCAAAAAACAAGAATAAAATGGAGGCAACATGGAGATAAAAATTCTGAGTTCTTTCATGCTAATCTCAAATACAAACAGCGCAGGGAAAATATTACCACTATCAAAGATAGGAATGGTGTGCTCCATTCTACTGTTGATGATGTGCAGAATGCCTTTATTCAAAATTTCTCATCCATCTACGGCAACGAGAACAACTTCATTCCTTCTATTGACGATATCCCAACTGACATTTTTCCTCGTATAACTGATGATGACTATAACATGCTATGCTCTGAAGTTTCCTCTGAAGAAATTGAGAAAGCGATGTTTTCTTTGAATAGTAACTCCTGTGGGGGCCCTGATGGCCTGAATGCTAAGTTCTATACTGCATGCTGGTCTTTTGTTTCTACTGACGTAATCAATGCCATTAAGATGTTCTTCAAGAAGTCTAAGCTTTTCAGGTCTTACAATTACACCAATATAGCTTTAGTCCCCAAGATTAAGAATGCTCATCATGTTAATGAGTTTCGTCCTATATCTTGCTGTAACACCATATATAAATGCATCTCTAAAGTAATTGCTTCCAGGCTCAAGCTTGTTCTTCCATCTCTGGTTTCCAACAACCAAGCAGCTTTCATTCCTGGCAGGAACATTCTTGATCACATCCTTCTAACTCATGAGCTCCTTAAAGGATATAATCGTAAAAATGCTACCCCGAGAGCTATGTTAAAACTCGATATAATGAAAGCTTTTGATATGTTACAATGGGATAGTATAATACGCATCATGGGTTATATGAACTTCCCACCCCACTTTATTGCGTGGATTCATGAGTGTATCTCTACACCAACTTATTCTATCATTGTCAATGGTATAGCTGCTGGATTCTTTAGAAGTAAACAGGGAATAAGGCAGGGAGTCCCGATATCAGCGTATATCTTCATCATAGTTATGGAACTTCTGACTAGAATGATAGACAAGCTGATAAACCAAGGAAAGTTTAAGGTCCATCAGATGTGCAGTAATCCTCAGATCTCTTCGTTGATGTTTGCAGATGATCTTGTTGTGTTCTGTTCGCCGGAAATCTCAACTATCAACAATATAATGAATACCCTAAATCAGTTTTATGTGATGACTGGGCTGAAAGTTAATATTCAGAAATCTGAGATCATTATAGCTGGAGTCAACGCGGATCTAGTTGCCGAAATTTCTCGTGCTACTGGCCTGTCTCCATCTCCTACCACAATTTCCTATTTGGGCCTTCCCCTGACAACATCTAAAATAACCATCAATCAATGTCTTCCGCTGTTCGAGAGGATTACAGCGAGACTCAACTGCTGGACCACTGGGAAGTTGAGTCAAGCAGGTAGGCTTACTTTAGTCAAATCTGTTATCTTTGCAATGCAAGTTTACTGGGCAAGAACATTTGTACTACCTTTTAAGTTAATGACAATGATTAGAAGTGCTTTTATGAGATTTTTGTGGACGGGAAGGACTACTGGAAGGTATATTTCCCCTATCAGGTTTAGCAGAGTTGAACAGCCCATGAATAAAGGCGGTCTTGGTATCATCAACGTGAGGCAATGGAATAAGGCGGCGTTTGCTAATCACATTGACACCTTCTTCAACAGTTCTGACAGCCTATGGGCTGAGTGGTCTAGACAGAATGTTGTTAAACGGAAGAGTTTTTGGAGTATGTCAAAGCCACAAAACCTAAGCTGGACGTGGCAGTGTATTTTCAAGATAAAGGAGGAAATCCTCCCTCTCAGCCAAATGAATACTAACACAACCTACTCTGTGAGTTTCTGGGATGATCCGTGGCTGGCCAGAGGTCTGATTCTTCGGAGACAACTGGTATACAATGAAATTATTCAGACAGGCATTCACCAGGCAGCGAAGGTTAGGGATGTACTATTTAATATACAAAGTTCTCAAGCTTTTTCTTCTAATCAGCGAATACAGTCTATTTGGAATAAGATCAGAAATTTTACTCCTATCCCCTCCAACTCCGATAAACTTGTTTGGGGTGAGCAAAAGATTAAGTTTAAAACTGGTAATGTTTATGCGTATATGATGGCAAATACTGCTCAACCAACTTGGAAATGGAGTAAGAGAACGTGGAGTAGGGATAACAGTATGAGAGAGAACCTATTGCTGTGGAAAGTACTAAAACGTGCTATCCTAACTAAAGCCAAACTTGCGATCATTGGTATGGCTGTTGACGTTCTTTGTTCTTTCTGCCATGAAGAGGTTGAAACAGCGGAACATTTGTTCTTTGAGTGTACTGAAATCAATCAGGTTTGGTCTACGGTTATGGCAAAGCTTGGTAGAAATAATATTTCTCATGACAATCAGCACGAGTGGAATATACTATATGCGAAAACGGGGTGCAAGAAAGTTGATAGGAGAATTTTGTTATCTGTTCTGAAGAGTTTTCTTGGCGCGGTTTGGAGAGAACGAAATACCCGTGTGTTTGATAACACCAATGGAAAATCTAATTTAGTATTCAAGCAATGGGTTTTGCAAGAGATCAGATGCTCTCTGGGGATGCTCACTTTTGCCTTTGACCCAGGGATTTACAATTCATTCTGACTCTTGTCTTTGCTTTTTCTTTCTTTTTTATTTCTTTAGTATCCAGTTTGTTTGTAGCGCTTTGTTCTTCCCTGTAATTTCTGAGCCTAGCTCTCTGTTGTAATCCTTTTGGTGCTGCAATAAAATGGTCGGGGTCCATCCAACCCCGTCGGCCTTGCCAAAAAAAAAAAAAAATTATACCTCCTTAAATTACATTAAGTAATTATACAAATCATTAAATGATTATCTTAAATTAATTAAACTTAATTAACTAACTTAACTAATCAATTTAAACTCAATTAATTACAATGAGTAATTAATTTCTTAATTACTTCCATTAAGTAATTTTATTAAACAATTTCACAAATGATTATCTTTTAAATTAATTAATCTAATTAATTATCACATTAATTAATTATCCTTAGTTAATGTTCTACATTAACTATTAGCTATTTTAATTATCTTCCTAAAATAATTAAACATTGATTAACCATTATTAATTATAACTTAATTTATTCTAATTATTAATAAATTAATCTCTAATTAATTAATTAATTAAGTTCTTAAAAATAACTTAATTAAACCTTAACTACCTTAATAATTTTATTTCTAACCATTAACTTATAAAATTAATGATCCTTAATTCAAATTAATAAATCTTTAAATTAATTAAATTAATCCTTCATTAATCAATTTTAAACCCTTAATTACTAACTTATTAACCCAAGTCATAAATTAATTAAATTGATTAATTAACTTTTAATTTCTTTAATAATTTATTTTATCCTAATTTATTAAATCTCAATTGTCTTTTAAGATAACACTTTATTTCTATTAATGATTAAAATATCATTAATAAAGTATTAAACCAAATTACCCTTAAATTTACATTTAAATTCCATTTATTTAAGATTTAAAAGGAATACAAATTAATTTTAACAAAGTTTAAAACTATTCAAAAACTTTTTTTATTATATGTTAAAGAAATACTTACTTAATAAAAGAAATTTAAAACCAAATTTCATTTTAAATTCAAAACATTATTTTATATCCAAACTAAGATTCAAACAAAACTTGAATCCATTTTTAAACTTTGATTTAAAACTTATTTTAAATCCTTGCTTTATAATTTAAATTCAGTTTTAAATTCTAAACAGACAGATTTGAAAAACCTGTCACCAAATCATTTACCCGAGTCAACCACTAGCCAATCTCGAGCCTGCCCCGAGACAACCACCAAACCTATCTACTTCGAGTCATTTCTTCACTCGCACGAGACAAAACCCGAGTTATCACTTAAACCCATCTACCCAGATACAACGTGCACGCGGTGCACGTTCACCAGCGCCTTCGACCTCTGATGATCGTCACGGCAACTCACGACAACCACTTGAACTCACGCGACCACAACCAAGGACCCAGATCGTACGTAACTTATATGAATCGAAATCGAGACTCCATCTTCAACCTGGAACAGAATTCTCTTCACCGAGCCAAACCTGGCAACGCTCCGTTCTCGCAAACCCGTCCACCAGAAAATCTCAAACTCCGGTCACGACATCGTCCACTGCCTAGCTACCCTCGCCCAAAACCCGAAGACACTCGATCCACCCACTTGGTCGCGGCGATCGTTTCTTCCAACACAGTGAAAACTAGGTTTACATACTTCAATTCCATATTTCCACTGCCTCAAAGCTTAAACCCATCAACTATCATTTTTCCCATACGCTCTGTTCATCACTCTCCCTCCAGAAGGAATCCTGACCCCTCCGAGCACATAGATCACCAGATATTACCCACAACCCAATTTCTGTTCAACTCAGAAATGCATACCCAAAACTAAATTAAAATTTATGATTTCTCTTTCAAAAATCATGGTTTTTGATTGTAATTTAGATCATATGCCTGAAACAATAATTTAGGATATTTGGATTTCCACTTATTTTTAGCTTGCTCTGTTCTTTTTAAATTTTCAGAGACATTCAAGTTTATTCTAACTTTATTAAAATTTTAAACTTTACCTCATGACTTAACAAACAACTTTTGTTTGAAATCCTAGTTCTAACAGAGATTAGTTTGGGAGAATTGGAATTTAGATCTAAATTTTAAACTGAGAACTTTAAACAAAGACGATCACTGATACAACCAAACATACACATAGTATCTTCATTCATATATACATGTAACTAGATCTAAAACAAACATGCATACATAATTTCCAACATGAACCACAATTTACTTCAGATATTTTACCACACAAATCAAATTTATCTGTTTTTAAAATCTAAGTTACTCACCAGATTTTAAAAGAAGCAGAGCCTCCAGATTTTTGAAACTGAGACAACAGGCTTTTGATTTTGATAAATCTTTGGTTTTTAAAACTGCATGCTTTTGATTTGCTTTTTAATTCCAGATTTGCTTGCTTCTGTTTTTGAAGAATACATGCAGGCTTTGATTTCAAAACAGAGAAGTTTGATCTCTGCTTTGATTCCAGGTTGAAGAAGAGACAGGCTTGTTGTTCTTTATTTTTGAAAGAATTTAGTTTAGGCTTATTTCTGAGAATTTGGTTTGAGTCTGATTCATTTCAGATTTGAGGAGGATTACAGATTTTGAATTGAGGAGGTATAAACTATCAGATTTATTTAGAGGAAATGTTTTGAGGAGTTTCTTACTTTATTTGTTTTCAGGTTTTGTTGATATGAGATTTGCTTCATTTCTTTGTTTAGAAAGAAGGTTAGAAAAGAAAAGAAAATGGAGACGTATGTTTATATAAAGGCTGAAATTATCTAAAAATAAAAATAAAAGAAAAACAAGATTAAATGACACTTGTCATATACATTAGCTATTTACATTACACATGTTTTATTTAAGTTTTAATATGGTGACATTTGTCTTTTAAGTATTTAATACATAATTTTTATTTATTTTAAAATGTTAATAAAACTTTTATACTAGTTTACTATTTATAAATACTTACCTAAATGTATATATGTATATAAATTATTTTAAAGAAAATGTAAATAAAACCAATTATATAAAATTAAAAGCTTTTTACTTAATTTATAAATTTACAAATACTTATTTATATATATATATAGATAACTTTTAAAGAAATAAAACAAACCTTTTATTTAAATTTGAACTTAAGCTAAAAATCTATTTTAAACAATTAAACATTTATATTATGTATTTTAAAACTATATAGTTATTTATCAAAAAGCTTAATAGTTTTAAATTAAATCATGATTTCCAAATTACCCAAAATATTAGAAATTTGAAAACATAATTTCATTTGTTAAATTCAGACCAACTCATCTATTTATAATATATACAATTATACATATATATTATAAATAGAAAATATTCTATTAAACTTTTAAAAGATAAATCACTAATTAAATATTTATTTAATTAGATTATTAAATTTATTCAATTTTATTAACAAAGATCATCAAATCAATTTAATTTCCAATGCAGATTATTAAATTGATACTGTCCAAATTCCCGGGATATCACATTCCTCCCCCCTTAAAATAATTTCGTCCCCGAAATTTAAACAAAGGTAATTTAATAATCTATTCAATATTTAACAAGCATATATTATCAACCATATGCTAACAACCATAGCAAACAATCATCCAATCAAACAATTCTAATTATCCAGACAAAATTCTGGATAAAATTTCCTCGAGTTTCCCCAAGTATATATATACCAGGACACTCGCTCTACAAACAATCTAAACTACGAAGCTACAGGGTTCCTACTCATCTAGATCTACAGAACTAGACAGGATATCAGACTACAGACGAGTCTGACTCAACTACCAAACCTCCTGAACTGCTGGTTCCAAAACCAAAGATAGATCAAATACGTACTCCCTCAAAGATACGTAAAATACAACAAATTCCAGTTGTCCAAACCGACAATTCAATCCGGAAGACCAAATACTTATCCAAATCAAAACAAGGAAGAGATCCACAACTTTACTCCTCAAACAATAGAAGACTGAACTTACTTCTCCTATCCAAAAATGAGACAGATGCACTTCCAAACTGCTTCTGCTGCACAACTCTGATCTGAAGTAGATAAGAATACTGATGGAGAACACAAACAAAGATTGAACAACTCATCCAGAAAAATGGTTCAACAGATTCAACAAGAAAACTCAGATACTCCATCAAAACTTGAGCTGCTTCACCCAACTCTATCTCTAGGAACTATCCTTCAACTAGGCTGAACCACCGGTACCACTCCTGGAATCTAGTCGATAAGAAAACTCAACCTCTAAATGCGGACAAACTTCTGACTTCACTGAAGACGTTCAGAAAAATATTCAATAACTCAAAGATCACTCAAACTATCGCAAGTCACTTTTGCGATCAACCCAGTCCAGTATCCAAAGATACTATTCTCTCTTAACAAATCAGAATAGCTTACACTTATCTATCCAATTCATCGAAGAAATGGATTCCACTTTACTGCTTCTGAACTCCATTTCAGAAAAACTGCTCAGCCAGAAAAACTTCCTGCCAATCCAAGAATACTCCGAGCTGCAACGCTGCCACAATGCCAAAGACTTCCTAACCAAAGCTCTTCGAGAAACTCGAACCCAAACCAAATAGAAACACCATGCTGAACTCAACCACAACACCGAAGCAGACACACTTCATTAACTTGTTCCAAAGAAAACATCTTCGGAAACATCCATAGTCACTGCATCTCATCACACAGCTACTATTACCTGAGGTTACCAAAATACCATCACTCTCTTCAGCTCATCCAATAGATCTACTCTATTCATCCAACTTCAAAGATAAACTCTAAACCATAACTGGTTTCCTTCAGAGATCGGTGAAATCTTTACACCACAACAAAGTTCACTCGAGACAGTATTAGGTCTACAGTCTCGTCAGATATACTTCCAACCTCAACACTCAAATTCTAACTATTGGTAGTCGTGTTACTCACACTACCACCTTATCTACCTTTATAACTTATATTGGAAAACCCGAACAGGTAACCCAACAAATAGGTAGAAATATATATATATTTAAAATGATACTTTTTATATAGAAATTATTTCTGGGTAAAATTATTTCATCTACCTTTTTAAAACAATATTGTGTCCGTTGGCCTGGTCCAAGTGTTTAGAGATCCCTATCAATAACGTTAGCTACTCGTATTGACCAGAATCCATATACCACTCAACCGATCAATTAACACAATATAAAACCATTTTATATAACTAACAAATACGCGCTCTCGAATATATATATACACACTCAGACTCAAACAGGTTGCTACAGATCCTGTCTCTAATGAGCAATCCTTCCGAACCTAGGTATTCACTCAACCTAGCGCTCTGATATTCACTTAACCAATAGCTTAGGTATTCGCTCAACCTATGCTCTGATACCAAATGTAACGGTCTAGGCTTTTCAACCATCGACAGCGGCCTCAACTGGTAGGCTTTTCAACCATCCCAGCCCCACCGTGGCTTACATTGGTACCTCGAATTTGCTTTTACGGCCAGCCTCTCGACTCGCAACCAACCCCTCAATGGGACATGTAGGGGTAAGAGTCTCCCGTTCGCCACCAAACCGCGAAGCGAGAACCCCCTATCATGCTGTACTGTAGCAAACCCGATCCCGGTCTCATCGAAATCCAAAACGTATCTTTTAAGGCCAAGTTGTTTTAAAGTTAAAACAATTTAATTCTACTATCTATTTACACACAGATAGATAATTCACAGATTCACAATAGATAATCAACATTATCATTATAAGCAGATAATCCATATCATCATCACTATGCAACCAAAGCATCCAAATCATACAGTATCAATTATCTCATATCTGAGATTTCAAACCATTCAAGGTACACAATATCATCCATTCATAAGCAATGATTTATTTATCACCATCTACAATTAATTTAAAATGAATTAAATTAATTATTTCATCTTTAATTAATTTAAAGTAAATTAAATTAACTCCTTTCATTATTAACAATCTTGCTTAAGTTACTATTAATTAATTATCAATTAATTAATCAACCCTTATCCAATTATTCATTTTAATTAATCATCCTTGATTAATTAACATTTAATTACATTCAAGTAATTAACACTTCAATTAATTTCACAAATTAATTATTCTTAACCTCTTATAGTAATTAACCTTTAATTACTTTATTAATTAATTAACTAAAATTAATTACCTTAATCCTTAATTAATTACATTAATTAATCACTCAGTTATTAATTATTCCTTAATCAATTCTTAATTAATCCTTTGATTAATTTCCATTAAGTAATTAACTACCCTTAATTACTTTATTAATTACACCAGTAATTATCCATTAATTACTTTCCTAAGTAATTATACCTCCTTAAATTACATTAAGTAATTATACAAATCATTAAATGATTATCTTAAATTAATTAAACTTAATTAACTAACTTAACTAATCAATTTAAACTCAATTAATTACAATGAGTAATTAATTTCTTAATTACTTCCATTAAGTAATTTTATTAAACAATTTCACAAATGATTATCTTTTAAATTAATTAATCTAATTAATTATCACATTAATTAATTATCCTTAGTTAATGTTCTACATTAACTATTAGCTATTTTAATTATCTTCCTAAAATAATTAAACATTGATTAACCATTATTAATTATAACTTAATTTATTCTAATTATTAATAAATTAATCTCTAATTAATTAATTAATTAAGTTCTTAAAAATAACTTAATTAAACCTTAATTACCTTAATAATTTTATTTCTAACCATTAACTTATAAAATTAATGATCCTTAATTCAAATTAATAAATCTTTAAATTAATTAAATTAATCCTTCATTAATCAATTTTAAACCCTTAATTACTAACTTATTAACCCAAGTCATAAATTAATTAAATTGATTAATTAACTTTTAATTTCTTTAATAATTTATTTTATCCTAATTTATTAAATCTCAATTGTCTTTTAAGATAACACTTTATTTCTATTAATGATTAAAATATCATTAATAAAGTATTAAACCAAATTACCCTTAAATTTACATTTAAATTCCATTTATTTATGATTTAAAAGGAATACAAATTAATTTTAACAAAGTTTAAAACTATTCAAAAACTTTTTTTATTATATGTTAAAGAAATACTTACTTAATAAAAGAAATTTAAAACCAAATTTCATTTTAAATTCAAAACATTATTTTATATCCAAACTAAGATTCAAACAAAACTTGAATCCATTTTTAAACTTTGATTTAAAACTTATTTTAAATCCTTGCTTTATAATTTAAATTCAGTTTTAAATTCTAAACAGACAGATTTGAAAAACCTGTCACCAAATCATTTACCCGAGTCAACCACTAGCCAATCTCGAGCCTGCCCCGAGACAACCACCAAACCTATCTACTTCGAGTCATTTCTTCACTCGCACGAGACAAAACTCGAGTTATCACTTAAACCCATCTACCCAGATACAACGTGCACGCGGTGCACGTTCACCAGCGCCTTCGACCTCTGATGATCGTCACGGCAACTCACGACAACCACTTGAACTCACGCGACCACAACCAAGGACCCAGATCGTACGTAACTTATATGAATCGAAATCGAGACTCCATCTTCAACCTGGAACAGAATCCTCTTCACCGAGCTAAACCTGGCAACGCTCCGTTCTCGCAAACCCGTCCACCAGAAAATCTCAAACTCCGGTCACGACATCGTCCACTGCCTAGCTACCCTCGCCCAAAACCCGAAGACACTTGATCCACCCACTTGGTCGCGGCGATCGTTTCTTCCAACACAGTGAAAACTAGGTTTACATACTTCAATTCCATATTTCCACTGCCTCAAAGCTTTAACCCATCAACTATCATTTTTCCCATACGCTCTGTTCATCACTCTCCCTCCAGAAGGAATCCTGACCCCTCCGAGCACATAGATCACCAGATATTACCCACAACCCAATTTCTGTTCAACTCAGAAATGCATACCCAAAACTAAATTAAAATTTATGATTTCTCTTTCAAAAATCATGGTTTTTGATTGTAATTTAGATCATATGCCTGAAACAATAATTTAGGATATTTGGATTTCCACTTATTTTTAGCTTGCTCTGTTCTTTTTAAATTTTCAGAGACATTCAAGTTTATTCTAACTTTATTAAAATTTTAAACTTTACTTCATGACTTAACAAACAACTTTTGTTTGAAATCCTAGTTCTAACAGAGATTAGTTTGGGAGAATTGGAATTTAGATCTAAATTTTAAACTGAGAACTTTAAACAAAGACGATCACTGATACAACCAAACATACACATAGTATCTTCATTCATATATACATGTAACTAGATCTAAAACAAACATGCATACATAATTTCCAACATGAACCACAATTTACTTCAGATATTTTACCACACAAATCAAATTTATCTGTTTTTAAAATCTAAGTTACTCACCAGATTTTAAAAGAAGCAGAGCCTCCAGATTTTTGAAACTGAGACAACAGGCTTTTGATTTTGATAAATCTTTGGTTTTTAAAACTGCATGCTTTTGATTTGCTTTTTAATTCCAGATTTGCTTGCTTCTGTTTTTAAAGAATACATGCAGGCTTTGATTTCAAAACAGAGAAGTTTGATCTCTGCTTTGATTCCAGGTTGAAGAAGAGACAGGCTTGTTGTTCTTTATTTTTGAAAGAATTTAGTTCAGGCTTATTTCTGAGAATTTGGTTTGAGTCTGATTCATTTCAGATTTGAGGAGGATTACAGATTTTGAATTGAGGAGGTATAAAATATCAGATTTATTTAGAGGAAATGTTTTGAGGAGTTTCTTACTTTATTTGTTTTCAGGTTTTGTTGATATGAGATTTGCTTCATTTCTTTGTTTAGAAAGAAGGTTAGAAAAGAAAAGAAAATGGAGATGTATGTTTATATAAAGGCTGAAATTATCTAAAAATAAAAATAAAAGAAAAACAAGATTAAATGACACTTGTCATATACATTAGCTATTTACATTACACATGTTTTATTTAAGTTTTAATATGGTGACATTTGTCTTTTAAGTATTTAATACATAATTTTTATTTATTTTAAAATGTTAATAAAACTTTTATACTAGTTTACTATTTATAAATACTTACCTAAATGTATATATGTATATAAATTATTTTAAAGAAAATGTAAATAAAACCAATTATATAAAATTAAAAGCTTTTTACTTAATTTATAAATTTACAAATACTTATTTATATATATATATAGATAACTTTTAAAGAAATAAAACAAACCTTTTATTTAAATTTGAACTTAAGCTAAAAATCTATTTTAAACAATTAAACATTTATATTATGTATTTTAAAACTATATAGTTATTTATCAAAAAGCTTAATAGTTTTAAATTAAATCATGATTTCCAAATTACCCAAAATATTAGAAATTTGAAAACATAATTTCATTTGTTAAATTCAGACCAACTCATCTATTTATAATATATACAATTATACATATATATTATAAATAGAAAATATTCTATTAAACTTTTAAAAGATAAATCACTAATTAAATATTTATTTAATTAGATTATTAAATTTATTCAATTTTATTAACAAAGATCATCAAATCAATTTAATTTCCAATGCAGATTATTAAATTGATACTGTCCAAATTCCCGGGATATCACATTCCTCCCCCCTTAAAATAATTTCGTCCCCGAAATTTAAACAAAGGTAATTTAATAATCTATTTAATATTTAACAAGCATATATTATCAACCATATGCTAACAACCATAGCAAACAATCATCCAATCAAACAATTCTAATTATCCAGACAAAATTCTGGATAAAATTTCCTCGAGTTTCCCCAAGTATATATATACCAGGACACTCGCTCTACAAACAATCTAAACTACGAAGCTACAGGGTTCCTACTCATCTAGATCTACAGAACTAGACAGGATATCAGACTACAGACGAGTCTGACTCAACTACCAAACCTCCTGAACTGCTGGTTCCAAAACCAAAGATAGATCAAATACGTACTCCCTCAAAGATACGTAAAATACAACAAATTCCAGTTGTCCAAACCGACAATTCAATCCGGAAGACCAAATACTTATCCAAATCAAAACAAGGAAGAGATCCACAACTTTACTCCTCAAACAATAGAAGACTGAACTTACTTCTCCTATCCAAAAATGAGACAGATGCACTTCCAAACTGCTTCTGCTGCACAACTCTGATCTGAAGTAGATAAGAATACTGATGGAGAACACAAACAAAGACTGAACAACTCATCCAGAAAAATGGTTCAACAGATTCAACAAGAAAACTCAGATACTCCATCAAAACTTGAGCTGCTTCACCCAACTCTATCTCTAGGAACTATCCTTCAACTAGGCTGAACCACCGGTACCACTCCTGGAATCTAGTCGATAAGAAAACTCAACCTCTAAATGCGGACAAACTTCTGACTTCACTGAAGACGTTCAGAAAAATATTCAATAACTCAAAGATCACTCAAACTATCGCAAGTCACTTTTGCGATCAACCCAGTCCAGTATCCAAAGATACTATTCTCTCTTAACAAATCAGAATAGCTTACACTTATCTATCCAATTCATCGAAGAAATGGATTCCACTTTACTGCTTCTGAACTCCATTTCAGAAAAACTGCTCAGCCAGAAAAACTTCCTGCCAATCCAAGAATACTCCGAGCTGCAACGCTGCCACAATGCCAAAGACTTCCTAACCAAAGCTCTTCGAGAAACTCGAACCCAAACCAAATAGAAACACCATGCTGAACTCAACCACAACACCGAAGCAGACACACTTCATTAACTTGTTCCAAAGAAAACATCTTCGGAAACATCCATAGTCACTGCATCTCATCACACAGCTACTATTACCTGAGGTTACCAAAATACCATCACTCTCTTCAGCTCATCCAATAAATCTACTCTATTCATCCAACTTCAAAGATAAACTCTAAACCATAACTGGTTTCCTTCAGAGATCGGTGAAATCTTTACACCACAACAAAGTTCACTCGAGACAGTATTAGGTCTACAGTCTCGTCAGATATACTTCCAACCTCAACACTCAAATTCTAACTATTGGTAGTCGTGTTACTCACACTACCACCTTATCTACCTTTATAACTTATATTGGAAAACCCGAACAGGTAACCCAACAAATAGGTAGAAATATATATATATTTAAAATGATACTTTTTATATAGAAATTATTTCTGGGTAAAATTATTTCATCTACCTTTTTAAAACAATATTGTGACGCCCCACCTCTATACCCACGCTAGCCAAGAACACTACGGTGTAGTGCTGTCAACTAGCACGGAGAATAAGGCTGTTGAGGAGCGACCATCTATGTAATTGCCTTGTGCGAGCACCGATATGTCAGATAATAAAACATTGCATTTCATTTTTAGAGGAAACCCGACATACCGATACAAACTCAAAGCTACTACACAGAGGCTATAATAGTTTAGGACAATAGATATAAAAATAACACAGATAACATAAATGCGGAATACAGATGGAACGAAAAGTCTCATATATACAATAACTGATATCAGTTACAATACATTTGACACAATACAAATGATACAACTACAACTGTCGACTCAAGAAGTTATATATACAAGTACATTATCGACTAATATACATGAATACATTATCATCTTAAAACAGACACACTGACTACTACAACACGACGAAGACCACTTCAAATGATATAAAAAGTCTTCATAGCTCTAGCAGCAACCCAAAGCTAAAAATCTACAACCTGTATATACTCGGTCTGACCCGAGTATTACATTCAAAAGAAAATAATACTCGGATCAGTCTAATTCAAAATCAGTTATTAGAGCATAGAAGCAATAATAATCAATCTCAATATAGATGACAGTCATAGAAATCTCGTATATCCAACTCTCGATACGAGAATTGGATAAACGGACGATATAACACTAAGCAGTATTAAGCGAAAAATCAACAAATCCAAATCAGGATGCAACTTCAAAATATTACATTTAACCAACGAAACAATTCAACAGTCGAAACATCAATTTTAAGCTGTCAAATCCGATAGGGCTGCAGTACACGCACGCGTGCACTGCCTCGCCACTATCGCATGAAGTACACAAAAGCTTAGTGAAAATCACAAATTACCACAAGGTCAAACCCCGAAGTACCGGATTCAACTCAAGTGTGATTTCATCAATTAATCATGAAATAATTCAAAACCAACAAAATAGGTCACCAGACAAAGTCTACAAGCTTCGAAGCCAGAACTAGAATCGAAGTGGGACAGAGTTCAAACTGCCCCAAGGAATGATGCCAGATTCAATGCAAATTACAAGTGAAACTGTACAATTCAAAGGCCATTAGAATGCAAATGAAACTGTCTAAGGCTCAGCACAACCAGGTGACTCAAGAGATTCGAGTGCGACTAGTTACAAGTGCACCAGTTTGGACAAGGCAGAGAAATGCCAAAGTAGTCAAGAAAAGATGATAACAAACTGCAGCCGGAAAACCAGATACATGAATGCACAACCAGACACAATGCAAACAAATGCACATTTAAATGAATGTGCAACCGAGATCACAAGCAACGAAGCTCACCGATGCACAGTGCTACTACAAAACAATTACAGGCCGTAGTAAGGAAAGTGAAGAAAGTGAAGCATGAACCATCAAGCAAAACAGGGCAAGCATGTGTAAGTTCAGTGAAATGGTCAGGAGCAACAAAGACAGTGATGAGGAAGTACCACTACAAGTACATGAATGAAACTGCAGCTAGGCTAGCAGATGAATGTACAACAAAACACAGTGCAACAGGTGATACTACAAGAGTGAACACAACTACAACATCAAGTGCACCAGCAACAAAGTGCAACAGCGAAGAATACTATCAAGTCGAATGCAACAACCCAACAAATTAAAATGCAACTTGCATTTGAACAGTGCTCCAAAGATAAGGAGACAGGACAATACATGACACTAGCGACAGTGCACGCGATACAGTGATGCAGAAGCTCACTGAAATGTACAAGGCAAACCAAAAATAAAGGCAACATGACTATGGATATATCAAATTCATAATGACATGTGCAAACCACACTGGAACAAAGAAAAAATGAAAGTATCAACATGGATGCAGACTCAAGACAGTCTGTAAGCAATTCAAAGTGGAAGAACCACCAAAGGCTCACCAGAGATGCTAACATGCACAACCAATGAAGAACAACTTCAATCTCAAGTGAACAGGAACCAATTTCAAGTTAAACAACTACGGTGACATATTAGGATACACTAAGAAATCAAATGCACAACCAACTACAAATGACCCAGGTTGAGGTCATATACAGCAAGTACAGGTAACCAATACCAGTCAAGTCAATGTGATCAAGTGCAACTACAAGGTGGGTACAGGAAGGCCACAGTAATTAGGTTATTTAAAGTGAAGTACAACCACTACAAAGGAATATGAGATTAATCAAAGTGGAAGCCGAAGTCAAATAGATCGAACAACAAGTAACAGCAGTTACAAGTGACTCAGGCAAATGTGCAGAGGTATCAACAACTACAGGGGCAACATAATGAAACTGTGGACAGGGACAAGGCTACAGCTCAAACCCCATGTGCAAATTGAAATAGGCAGTGGCTAATAATGATATACAAGTGTAAGATTTTAAACTGGAAGTGGCAGTCATGCCAATGACGACTATTATCACAATAAAAAAATAAAGTGATAACAGTTTCAAGTGAAGAAGCTCGGACAAGTTTAACAAATCAAAATGACCAAGTCAGAAATCAATGCCGAGAATATCAGGTTACAAAATCAACATCGATAAAAATCAAGTCGAATCCGAGATCACGAAAACAGTAAAAGCAAGCAAGATCGAACAAATTCGAATTAGATGTGAGCAATATAAATCACTCACCTTTGTCATGGAAGCGAAGACGAAGCCAGAGTCACCACAGAGGACCTTCTTCTACGAGCGAGCACGAAGAGCAGAAACTTCGATCGAGACAGGCGACATCGAAAATCATCCAATCGAAACCATCGCATGCTTCGACATACAAAGCCCGAAGATCAGAGCGAACGAAAGCCCTAGCAAGCATTGAAAGAACGAACAAGACAAAAGCCTTAATCTTTCCAGATCGAACGAGAGAAGTTTTTCTCAGCCGCCATTATTTCATTTTCTTCGATTTTGGGGCTTAGGGATTTCGAATGGATGAAGGGGATGGGTAATCACTTATCACGGCAACAGATCAAGCATGGGCCAATATTTTAAAAATTTATAAAGCCCGAATACTTTTAACCATGTTTATTAAACACTTTGGTGATATTTAAAACACGATTTGAATCCATTAGAACAACGAATTCGAACACGATAAAAATTCATATTTAGGATTTTAAATACGAAAAGACGATGTCATATTTAAATAAAATATTTAAATATATTATCGTATAAATGCGGGTTGTTACAGACTTCCCTCCTTAAAGAAATTGCGTCCTCGCAATCATAAGGAATGAATGGACAAAAGGTAACAACCAAAAGAGCATGGCAAAGTCGATTGCATAAGCAAAGCAAATGTCAGCAGGGGAAGTATTAGATACGAAGTCCAGAGGTTCGACTGATTCAAATCAAAAGAATCAACAATCGTGGGGATCAAGGAATCAAAATCAGACGACTATCAGAAGCAAGAATCAATCGAGCTCCAGTATTTAAAAGAAAAAGGAAAAACAGAGCAGAAATCACGTACTGCACGAATTGAATGTGAGTAAATCAAATTACTCACCTGAATCGTCAAAGAAAAAGACGAAGCTAAAATCTCAAAATCGCAAACATTCAATCATCAAAAACGATAATTGAATTTTCAAAAATATCTGATTATCAAAAACGATAATCAGAAATCACAAAGATTCGATTATAAAATCGAAAAATATTTAATTATCTCAAACAATAATCAAATTTCACAAATATCTGATTATCAAAAACGATAATCAGAAATCACAAATATTCGATTAACCAAATCGAAAAATATTTAATTATCTCAGACGATAATTAAATTTCACAAATATCTGATTATCAAAAACGATAATCAGAAATCACAAATATTCGATTAATCAAATCGAAAGATATTTAATTATCTCAGAAGATAATTAAATTTCACAAATATCTGATTATCAAAAACGATAATCAGAAATCACAAATATTCGATTAATCAAATCGAAAAATATTTAATTATCTCAGACGATAATTAAATTTCACAAATATCTGATTATCAAAAACGATAATCAGAAATCACAAATATTCGATTAATCAAATCGAAAAATATTTAATTATCTCAGACGATAATTAAATTGGAAAATATTTAATTATCACAAAGGATAATCAAATTTCACAAATATCTGATTATCAAATACGATAATCAGAAACACAAACATCTAATTATCAAAAACGATAATCAGAAGTCATAAATATTCAATTAGCGAGTCCGGAATTAACCGAAGTAGTAAAAGTATGGTTTCATACTCCTTACTTTTGCTAAATCGTTTAAATCTCTTTATCGTTTTCTTGAAAGTGCAGAATTGTGTGTTTTAAAAATAACATTTCACATTCTCAAACGGACAAGTCCGGAATTAAGCGAATCAGTAAAAGAAAGGGGTCATAGTCCTCGATTTTTCTGAAACGTTTAAATCGCTTCCTCGTTCTTTTGAAACTGTAAACTGTAAAAAATTTTGAAAACAATTTTAATTTATATTTTTGAAACAACTTTTAAAAATAAAGAATTTTGAAAATACATGCTTAAATTAGCAATAACAGTGTTGCGGGAGAACCGCTTGTAAATCCATTTCAAAATCGACGGTTACTGATGTTAACACGTCAAAGTCTCATCAAAATAACTGGCATCAAAATATAATACCAAATGAATTTTCATTCATCAAAAAATGTCACAAGAATCTTCTCAAAGATAAAAAGGGATGTCATACCCTAAACTTGTATTCATAACAAGTCAATAACACATGAATTCACCAATGCACAAAAATTGATAAACATATCAATAGAAATCACGAAAATTGGTGAAGCACAAAATTCCAGAAATCATCACAAGAAATCCAGAAAACACATATTCTAGAAATCTACACACGAAATCCAGAAAACACAGATTCTAGAAATCTACACACGAAATCTAGAAAACACTAAGAAGGAGGAAGTCCGAGCACACGGACGAGAAACTATCTCATGGAAGCTATCCATTTAATTTTACGAATACACGGATGGGAAGCTATATATTTAATTTTCCGAACACACGGATGGGAAGCTATCCATTTAATTTTCCGAACACACGGATGGAAAGCTATTTATTTAATTTTTCGAACACACGGATGGGAAGCTATCCATTTAATTTTCCGAACACACGGATGGAAAGCTATTTATTTAATTTTTCCGAACACACGGATGGAAAGCTATTTATTTAATTTTCCGAACACACGGATGGGAAGCTATCCATTTAATTTTCCGAACACACGGATGGAAAGCTATTTATTTAATTTTTCCGAACACACGGATGGAAAGCTATTTTATTTAATTTTCCGAACACACGGATGGAAAGCTATTTATTTAATTTTCCGAACACACGGATGGGAAGCTATCCATTTAATTTTCCGAACACACGGATGGAAAGCTATTTATTTAATTTTTCCGAACACACGGATGGAAAGCTATTTTATTTAATTTTCCGAACACACGGATGGAAAGCTATCCATTTAATTTTCCGAACACACGGATGGAAAGCTATCCATTTAATTTTCCGAACACACGGATGGCCCGAAGGCAAGTCCGACACACGGACTAAGAGACATCGCACAATCGCTAGTCTAAATCACAAAAATGATCGTCATGATCATAAGGAAGTGTCAATCACACCAAGCTAGTAAATATATGAGTTTAGCTTCATGTCCCATAACCACTTGCTTAACTTAAATATTTACGAACAAGCTGTAAATTTTCACTAGGAAATTGTCACAAAAAGGGTTCAATCGAACAAGTCCAAGAGCTAACCGACGAAGTAAACGCAAGCGTTTCATACCACTTGTTTTACTAGGCCGTTTAATTCAATTTCTCATACGAGTGAAATAAAGGCTTGTATATACTAATAGATTGGGAAACGGTTCAAGAAAAAGAACTTTGTAGTAAAATAGTTTTGAAATCGTTTGGAAAAAAGGGATTTTAATATTTACTACTAGTGTAGAAAACCTTTATATTTTTAAAGTGACAAATCACAAAAATGATTGTAGAAACAATCAATCACAAGAATTCACATACGGAGATGTGAATGGAATCCAAAGAAATCGATATTGAATCCGTCTGAAAGTATGTTCACAAAAATCCCGAAGAAAATGTCATCAAAGTTGCTAATAAATGATAGCAACAAATCGGGGAAATGATCAAGAATCGATTAAATTAGGAAACCAAGTCAGTTCACTAAAATTTCACATTCGAAGACGTGAATAAAATCCAAGGAATTCGATTCCAAATTCATCAAAGTAGGAATACCCAAAAATTCCAGAAATAGAAGTTATCAAAATCGACAAAGGTGATAACAACTAATTAGAAAAGAAGAATCGATTATCAACTGGAAAAACAAAGCAAATCGAGCAGAAATGCATAAATGACTTCAACAAAAGTAAGAATCAAGTCAACGTCGAAGTCAACAATTAATAGCCGCAGTCGAGTACAAAATGAATCAATCATCGTTACCAAAGAAACCAACGGCAACCAAAATCAGAGTCTTGAGAATCAAGAAATTAGCAATTTCCCAAAAACAAAGTGATCGAAGTCGAAGGGAAATCCAGATGAGGAAAACACAAAATATCAAGTTCAAAATCGTTGAGATTCGAACTAGATGTGAATGAGAAATCAAAATCACTCAATTTGCAACTGGTCCAGCTATTTTTCATCACAGTGTAACAGGTACACAATGACACTCATAGCATAGAACAAAAGTGGAACAAAGTCCAAAAGTCAAAATGGCTTTAATTTGCCAAATTAAAACAAAATCAACATCGGCTAAATCAATTCAAAGCCGAAAACACAAGAATAAGCGTTAGAAATTCTTACCTAACTGTCAAAAACAATCATATGTAAAGATGAGAGATAAACATCGACAAATAGTTGTAACACATGTTCCATCTAAGTTATGTTTTATAATTGTCCTAAACCCCAGGCTCTGATACCAAGCTGTGACGCCCCACCTCTATACCCACGCTAGCCAAGAACACTACGGTGTAGTGCTGTCAACTAGCACGGAGAATAAGGCTGTTGAGGAGCGACCATCTATGTAATTGCCTTGTGCGAGCACCGATATGTCAGATAATAAAACATTGCATTTCATTTTTAGAGGAAACCCGACATACCGATACAAACTCAAAGCTACTACACAGAGGCTATAATAGTTTAGGACAATAGATATAAAAATAACACAGATAACATAAATGCGGAATACAGATGGAACGAAAAGTCTCATATATACAATAACTGATATCAGTTACAATACATTTGACACAATACAAATGATACAACTACAACTGTCGACTCAAGAAGTTATATATACAAGTACATTATCGACTAATATACATGAATACATTATCATCTTAAAACAGACACACTGACTACTACAACACGACGAAGACCACTTCAAATGATATAAAAAGTCTTCATAGCTCTAGCAGCAACCCAAAGCTAAAAATCTACAACCTGTATATACTCGGTCTGACCCGAGTATTACATTCAAAAGAAAATAATACTCGGATCAGTCTAATTCAAAATCAGTTATTAGAGCATAGAAGCAATAATAATCAATCTCAATATAGATGACAGTCATAGAAATCTCGTATATCCAACTCTCGATACGAGAATTGGATAAACGGACGATATAACACTAAGCAGTATTAAGCGACAAATCAACAAATCCAAATCAGGATGCAACTTCAAAATATTACATTTAACCAACGAAACAATTCAACAGTCGAAACATCAATTTTAAGCTGTCAAATCCGATAGGGCTGCAGTACACGCACGCGTGCACTGCCTCGCCACTATCGCATGAAGTACACAAAAGCTTAGTGAAAATCACAAATTACCACAAGGTCAAACCCCGAAGTACCGGATTCAACTCAAGTGTGATTTCATCAATCAATCATGAAATAATTCAAAACCAACAAAATAGGTCACCAGACAAAGTCTACAAGCTTCGAAGCCAGAACTAGAATCGAAGTGGGACAGAGTTCAAACTGCCCCAAGGAATGATGCCAGATTCAATGCAAATTACAAGTGAAACTGTACAATTCAAAGGCCATTAGAATGCAAATGAAACTGTCTAAGGCTCAGCACAACCAGGTGACTCAAGAGATTCGAGTGCGACTAGTTACAAGTGCACCAGTTTGGACAAGGCAGAGAAATGCCAAAGTAGTCAAGAAAAGATGATAACAAACTGCAGCCGGAAAACCAGATACATGAATGCACAACCAGACACAATGCAAACAAATGCACATTTAAATGAATGTGCAACCGAGATCACAAGCAACGAAGCTCACCGATGCACAGTGCTACTACAAAACAATTACAGGCCGTAGTAAGGAAAGTGAAGAAAGTGAAGCATGAACCATCAAGCAAAACAAGGCAAGCATGTGTAAGTTCAGTGAAATGGTCAGGAGCAACAAAGACAGTGATGAGGAAGTACCACTACAAGTACATGAATGAAACTGCAGCTAGGCTAGCAGATGAATGTACAACAAAACACAGTGCAACAGGTGATACTACAAGAGTGAACACAACTACAACATCAAGTGCACCAGCAACAAAGTGCAACAGCGAAGAATACTATCAAGTCGAATGCAACAACCCAACAAATTAAAATGCAACTTGCATTTGAACAGTGCTCCAAAGATAAGGAGACAGGACAATACATGACACTAGCGACAGTGCACGCGATACAGTGATGCAGAAGCTCACTGAAATGTACAAGGCAAACCAAAAATAAAGGCAACATGACTATGGATATATCAAATTCATAATGACATGTGCAAACCACACTGGAACAAAGAAAAAATGAAAGTATCAACATGGATGCAGACTCAAGACAGTCTGTAAGCAATTCAAAGTGGAAGAACCACCAAAGGCTCACCAGAGATGCTAACATGCACAACCAATGAAGAACAACTTCAATCTCAAGTGAACAGGAACCAATTTCAAGTTAAACAACTACGGTGACATATTAGGATACACTAAGAAATCAAATGCACAACCAACTACAAATGACCCAGGTTGAGGTCATATACAGCAAGTACAGGTAACCAATACCAGTCAAGTCAATGTGATCAAGTGCAACTACAAGGTGGGTACAGGAAGGCCACAGTAATCAGGTTATTTAAAGTGAAGTACAACCACTACAAAGGAATATGAGATTAAT
Source organism: Allium fistulosum (assembly GCA_030737815.1). Classification (NCBI taxonomy): domain Eukaryota; kingdom Viridiplantae; phylum Streptophyta; class Magnoliopsida; order Asparagales; family Amaryllidaceae; genus Allium; species Allium fistulosum. Next base: position 394,343,601 of record CM060901.1, read on the forward strand.
CAAAGTGGAAGCCGAAGTCAAATAGATCGAACAACAAGTAACAGCAGTTACAAGTGACTCAGGCAAATGTGCAGAGGTATCAACAACTACAGGGGCAACATAATGAAACTGTGGACAGGGACAAGGCTACAGATCAAACCCCATGTGCAAATTGAAATAGGCAGTGGCTAATAATGATATACAAGTGTAAGATTTTAAACTGGAAGTGGCAGTCATGCCAATGACGACTATTATCACAATAAAAAAATAAAGTGATAACAGTTTCAAGTGAAGAAGCTCGGACAAGTTTAACAAATCAAAATGACCAAGTCAGAAATCAATGCCGAGAATATCAGGTTACAAAATCAACATCGATAAAAATCAAGTCGAATCCGAGATCACGAAAACAGTAAAAGCAAGCAAGATCGAACAAATTCGAATTAGATGTGAGCAATATAAATCACTCACCTTTGTCATGGAAGCGAAGACGAAGCCAGAGTCACCACAGAGGACCTTCTTCTACGAGCGAGCACGAAGAGCAGAAACTTCGATCGAGACAGGCGACATCGAAAATCATCCAATCGAAACCATCGCATGCTTCGACATACAAAGCCCGAAGATCAGAGCGAACGAAAGCCCTAGCAAGCATTGAAAGAACGAACAAGACAAAAGCCTTAATCTTTCCAGATCGAACGAGAGAAGTTTTTCTCAGCCGCCATTATTTCATTTTCTTCGATTTTGGGGCTTAGGGATTTCGAATGGATGAAGGGGATGGGTAATCACTTATCACGGCAACAGATCAAGCATGGGCCAATATTTTAAAAATTTATAAAGCCCGAATACTTTTAACCATGTTTATTAAACACTTTGGTGATATTTAAAACACGATTTGAATCCATTAGAACAACGAATTCGAACACGATAAAAATTCATATTTAGGATTTTAAATACGAAAAGACGATGTCATATTTAAATAAAATATTTAAATATATTATCGTATAAATGCGGGTTGTTACAAATATTGTGTCCGTTGGCCTGGTCCAAGTGTTTAGAGATCCCTATCAATAACGTTAGCTACTCGTATTGACCAGAATCCATATACCACTCAACCGATCAATTAACACAATATAAAACCATTTTATATAACTAACAAATACGCGCTCTCGAATATATATATACACACTCAGACTCAAACAGGTTGCTACAGATCATGTCTCTAATGAACAATCCTTCCGAACCTAGGTATTCACTCAACCTAGCGCTCTGATATTCACTTAACCAATAGCTTAGGTATTCGCTCAACCTATGCTCTGATACCAAATGTAACGGTCTAGGCTTTTCAACCATCGACAGTGGCCTCAACTGGTAGGCTTTTCAACCATCCCAGCCCCACCGTGGCTTACATTGGTACCTCGAATTTGCTTTTACGGCCAGCCTCTCGACTCACAACCAACCCTTCAATGGGACATGTAGGGGTAAGAGTCTCCCGTTCGCCACCAAACCGCGAAGCGAGAACCCCCTATCATGCTGTACTGTAGCAAACCCGATCCCGGTCTCATCGAAATCCAAAACGTATCTTTTAAGGCCAAGTTGTTTTAAAGTTAAAACAATTTAATTCTACTATCTATTTACACACAGATAGATAATTCACAGATTCACAATAGATAATCAACATTATCATTATAAGCAGATAATCCATATCATCATCACTATGCAACCAAAGCATCCAAATCATACAGTATCAATTATCTCATATCTGAGATTTCAAACCATTCAAGGTACACAATATCATCCATTCATAAGCAATGATTTATTTATCACCATCTACAATTAATTTAAAATGAATTAAATTAATTATTTCATCTTTAATTAATTTAAAGTAAATTAAATTAACTCCTTTCATTATTAACAATCTTGCTTAAGTTACTATTAATTAATTATCAATTAATTAATCAACCCTTATCCAATTATTCATTTTAATTAATCATCCTTGATTAATTAACATTTAATTACATTCAAGTAATTAACACTTCAATTAATTTCACAAATTAATTATTCTTAACCTCTTATAGTAATTAACCTTTAATTACTTTATTAATTAATTAACTAAAATTAATTACCTTAATCCTTAATTAATTACATTAATTAATCACTCAGTTATTAATTATTCCTTAATCAATTCTTAATTAATCCTTTGATTAATTTCCATTAAGTAATTAACTACCCTTAATTACTTTATTAATTACACCAGTAATTATCCATTAATTACTTTCCTAAGTAATTATACCTCCTTAAATTACATTAAGTAATTATACAAATCATTAAATGATTATCTTAAATTAATTAAACTTAATTAACTAACTTAACTAATCAATTTAAACTCAATTAATTACAATGAGTAATTAATTTCTTAATTACTTCCATTAAGTAATTTTATTAAACAATTTCACAAATGATTATCTTTTAAATTAATTAATCTAATTAATTATCACATTAATTAATTATCCTTAGTTAATGTTCTACATTAACTATTAGCTATTTTAATTATCTTCCTAAAATAATTAAACATTGATTAACCATTATTAATTATAACTTAATTTATTCTAATTATTAATAAATTAATCTCTAATTAATTAATTAATTAAGTTCTTAAAAATAACTTAATTAAACCTTAATTACCTTAATAATTTTATTTCTAACCATTAACTTATAAAATTAATGATCCTTAATTCAAATTAATAAATCTTTAAATTAATTAAATTAATCCTTCATTAATCAATTTTAAACCCTTAATTACTAACTTATTAACCCAAGTCATAAATTAATTAAATTGATTAATTAACTTTTAATTTCTTTAATAATTTATTTTATCCTAATTTATTAAATCTCAATTGTCTTTTAAGATAACACTTTATTTCTATTAATGATTAAAATATCAATAATAAAGTATTAAACCAAATTACCCTTAAATTTACATTTAAATTCCATTTATTTAAGATTTAAAAGGAATACAAATTAATTTTAACAAAGTTTAAAACTATTCAAAAACTTTTTTTATTATATGTTAAAGAAATACTTACTTAATAAAAGAAATTTAAAACCAAATTTCATTTTAAATTCAAAACATTATTTTATATCCAAACTAAGATTCAAACAAAACTTGAATCCATTTTTAAACTTTGATTTAAAACTTATTTTAAATCCTTGCTTTATAATTTAAATTCAGTTTTAAATTCTAAACAGACAGATTTGAAAAACCTGTCACCAAATCATTTACCCGAGTCAACCACTAGCCAATCTCGAGCCTGCCCCGAGACAACCACCAAACCTATCTACTTCGAGTCATTTCTTCACTCGCACGAGACAAAACCCGAGTTATCACTTAAACCCATCTACCCAGATACAACGTGCACGCGGTGCACGTTCACCAGCGCCTTCGACCTCTGATGATCGTCACGGCAACTCACGACAACCACTTGAACTCACGCGACCACAACCAAGGACCCAGATCGTACGTAACTTATATGAATCGAAATCGAGACTCCATCTTCAACCTGGAACAGAATCCTCTTCACCGAGCCAAACCTGGCAACGCTCCGTTCTCGCAAACCCGTCCACCAGAAAATCTCAAACTCCGGTCACGACATCGTCCACTGCCTAGCTACCCTCGCCCAAAACCCGAAGACACTTGATCCACCCACTTGGTCGCGGCGATCGTTTCTTCCAACACAGTGAAAACTAGGTTTACATACTTCAATTCCATATTTCCACTGCCTCAAAGCTTTAACCCATCAACTATCATTTTTCCCATACGCTCTGTTCATCACTCTCCCTCCAGAAGGAATCCTGACCCCTCCGAGCACATAGATCACTAGATATTACCCACAACCCAATTTCTGTTCAACTCAGAAATGCATACCCAAAACTAAATTAAAATTTATGATTTCTCTTTCAAAAATCATGGTTTTTGATTGTAATTTAGATCATATGCCTGAAACAATAATTTAGGATATTTGGATTTCCACTTATTTTTAGCTTGCTCTGTTCTTTTTAAATTTTCAGAGACATTCAAGTTTATTCTAACTTTATTAAAATTTTAAACTTTACCTCATGACTTAACAAACAACTTTTGTTTGAAATCCTAGTTCTAACAGAGATTAGTTTGGGAGAATTGGAATTTAGATCTAAATTTTAAACTGAGAACTTTAAACAAAGACGATCACTGATACAACCAAACATACACATAGTATCTTCATTCATATATACATGTAACTAGATCTAAAACAAACATGCATACATAATTTCCAACATGAACCACAATTTACTTCAGATATTTTACCACACAAATCAAATTTATCTGTTTTTAAAATCTAAGTTACTCACCAGATTTTAAAAGAAGCAGAGCCTCCAGATTTTTGAAACTGAGACAACAGGCTTTTGATTTTGATAAATCTTTGGTTTTTAAAACTGCATGCTTTTGATTTGCTTTTTAATTCCAGATTTGCTTGCTTCTGTTTTTAAAGAATACATGCAGGCTTTGATTTCAAAACAGAGAAGTTTGATCTCTGCTTTGATTCCAGGTTGAAGAAGAGACAGGCTTGTTGTTCTTTATTTTTGAAAGAATTTAGTTCAGGCTTATTTCTGAGAATTTGGTTTGAGTCTGATTCATTTCAGATTTGAGGAGGATTACAGATTTTGAATTGAGGAGGTATAAACTATCAGATTTATTTAGAGGAAATGTTTTGAGGAGTTTCTTACTTTATTTGTTTTCAGGTTTTGTTGATATGAGATTTGCTTCATTTCTTTGTTTAGAAAGAAGGTTAGAAAAGAAAAGAAAATGGAGATGTATGTTTATATAAAGGCTGAAATTATCTAAAAATAAAAATAAAAGAAAAACAAGATTAAATGACACTTGTCATATACATTAGCTATTTACATTACACATGTTTTATTTAAGTTTTAATATGGTGACATTTGTCTTTTAAGTATTTAATACATAATTTTTATTTATTTTAAAATGTTAATAAAACTTTTATACTAGTTTACTATTTATAAATACTTACCTAAATGTATATATGTATATAAATTATTTTAAAGAAAATGTAAATAAAACCAATTATATAAAATTAAAAGCTTTTTACTTAATTTATAAATTTACAAATACTTATTTATATATATATATAGATAACTTTTAAAGAAATAAAACAAACCTTTTATTTAAATTTGAACTTAAGCTAAAAATCTATTTTAAACAATTAAACATTTATATTATGTATTTTAAAACTATATAGTTATTTATCAAAAAGCTTAATAGTTTTAAATTAAATCATGATTTCCAAATTACCCAAAATATTAGAAATTTGAAAACATAATTTCATTTGTTAAATTCAGACCAACTCATCTATTTATAATATATACAATTATACATATATATTATAAATAGAAAATATTCTATTAAACTTTTAAAAGATAAATCACTAATTAAATATTTATTTAATTAGATTATTAAATTTATTCAATTTTATTAACAAAGATCATCAAATCAATTTAATTTCCAATGCAGATTATTAAATTGATACTGTCCAAATTCCCGGGATATCACATGATCATTCGAAAAGTGCAAAAGAGTTCAAACAACTTATATTAATTGAAAAGCCGTTTATCGAAAAACGATTTCCGAGCACATTATCAATTTTTCTTAAAAGAATACATTTTTGTAAACAATTTTCAAAAACAACTTTATTATCATTATTCATTAATTAAAAAATGTTTATCCAGGTTATAAAATCACATTTTTAACACTTAACTATATTTCAAAACGTTTCGATATTCGAAGACAACATGTTTGAATTTGAGGGTCGCAACATTACAACATTTATAATGTGTTCCTTATTTTAAAGTTAACTTTTAGAACTAAAATCTTTTTTTAATTTTCAATTTTTTTGAAAATTATTCTAAAGCCCAAATCATATTGATCCTTTTTTATTAGGGGCAACCATTGGGCTCACTTACTTTTCAGGCTAAGCCGATAGCCAAGGAGGTTAGGGTTCTTCATTACCTAAAATCAAGCCTAGACACCCATTTCTAGGCACCAAACTAAATTAGTAAGCTTAATTGGTTAAGCCTAACATGATAAATTTGGACTGCATGGACTATTTGGCTTTGATACCATTACAAGAAACAGACCGGTCAGAAGCGAGTGAAATTGGTGAATTACAAAAAAATTCTTGTTTTTGGATTTGCTAGGCCTATGAAGTCTAAAGAATCTGCTAGACCCAATCTAATTTTATTTTAAGAAAACCAAAATTTATAACTTTTGTCTTAGTTTATTAATTTAATTCTAAATTAATTAAGTGTGAGATATGAAAAGGTTTGAATATATCAAATATATGCATATTTTAATTTTGTTAGAATTGCTAAACATAACGTAAATATGATTATTTTTTGAAATATATAGGAATAAACAACAATAAATCTTGATGCAATCACATAAGCACCTAATAGGGAAGATGAGGAAAAGTGACATCATTGATTGATTCCACCTTCCCTCTTTAGCAAGTTTAATTGATACAAAATTTAACTAACATGAAAGAGGTATTTTGACATAATAACATATCCAAAAAATTGCAAAAAATATGTAAATATTATTACTTCACTTTTAAATTGTTTATTATAAAGAAAGGTATAAATCATGCTTTGGCAATTTAAAATACAAATATTCGATGTTTATATGTATACACACACATATAGGTATATATGTATGTAGAGATTAAACTAAAACTTTCCAATTAATACAAAACAAACTTCCATTCTGCATTATAATTTTCTGATGCAATTTATGCTTAGATTAGTTAAAAATACATATACATATAAGTTAAAAATTTAACTCAAATAAAATTCAGTTTTTTTTGTACAAAACAAAAGTGGAACACAACAAATTAAATAATGTATTAACAATCCTTTAAAATATTTAAATAAGGACATTTGGGACAATAAATTATGTAATAAATTTAGAATATTATTATAATTAACTTAAAGCATTGATTCATTATCAAAACATATCTTCGATCATATGTAAATTTCTTTTACAATCTATCAGATTAAGAACAAAATAATTTGTTCAACAATATTCAAATTGTATGATTATTTTCAATTCAAGGTGACATGGCAACATATGTATACAATGATTCCATTTCAACACAAATGCAAATAATATGTACATACAAACTTTTAGATCTAAAAAATTACACTTTGATTTGAGAGTTTAAAACATAGATCTATAATTGAAATATTGTTTTAATCATAACAAATTTCTGTTTTAATTTATCAAATTAAAAATAAATCCATTCAACAAACGATCCAAATTACATAAACAATTATAATTAAAATGAGGCAATATAATATACATAAAAACTATGATAATCATATTATATTTAATGGAACATTTAAAATTTTAGATACTTATTACACCCATATTTTCCTAAATATACCTAAGATAAATAGATGCAAGCACCAGGCTAAAAGAAATGCCCCACGAAAAAAGCCAAACTAGGAAAAGAAAGCATGACCAAAGTCTAAGTAGGACCAAGCTAAAGCCTCAAGACAGTAGAAAAACATGAAAACCGTGTCATTCGATCAAATGTAGTATTGATGCGATAATATTGCGTCTATGACCTGGATAGCCACAAAAGTGTAATAAGTGATCTGTAACCCTAACACTCAAGAGGCAGGATTGCGGCACAACAGTCAAATTGCATAGCTCCTAAATACCAAATACAAAGGTTGTACTATGGCTCCAAAGTAAGCCTTCACGGGTCAAAGCTGGAACACAATTTTAAAATAACAATAAGGCAAAAAGAATGTGCAGTAGCTCCAGAAAAATCAACCCTGATGTCATAGAATTGCAGCACTGTGCATAATGCAATTACAAGTAGTAGAGATACACCACAATTTTAAACTAACATTTAATGTGGAAGGGCTGCGGCGCAATCTTATATCGACATCGAATTAATAAGGACGTGCTACCATCTTGATGTGATAGAACGACACTGCAATCCTAAAAACTCTGCCTGTAAACATAAGGACTTAAGGGATGAGGCAATAAGGTAAGACTGCTTTGAAATCAATAGTCAAGTCTTATTCCTCAAAGGCAGAACGATAGATCCCAAATTCATCTCAAAAGATCATTAAACCTAGCTTAAACAAAAGAGAGGTGTCATGGTCCTCTATTGATGAAAACGACTCAGAACAAGTTAATGCAAAGTGAACACTCTTAAAATAGTAGCCCCATCTCTTCTACTAAGCCATACAACTCAAATGCAACTATCTCCAACATTACATTTTCCTAATGTCTCAGATTGGACAGTGTAGTACAGCTTCGGAAGTGCTGATGTAGTTCGAATACTATATGGTATCACTACCTTGGACATAATGAAGGCGCAGTTCCCAATAAACTAAAGAAAAGTTCTAAATTCAAGATAATGATGCAATTCTTTCTGAAATGGAGGGTATTTCACATTGCAGCTTCATCCACATATGTGTATAGTCTACTAGCCTGTTGCTTTACATAATCGTTGTAATGACCCAGAATTTTTGTTATTTGAATTTGAAATATTTAATTGATTCAAAATATTGAAAAGTTATTTTTATACGTTAAATAACTTGAGTTTTAGATATAGTGGTTTATTGGATAATTTAATTGTTGAATTTAATAATTGAAATTATTTAAATAATTGAATCTTGGGTTTTAAGTTAGATAAAAATAATTTCGAAGCTTATTTAAATTCTATTAATAAGAATAAAGATAATAAATTTTTTTAATTGGATTTAAAAGTGATTTAACTAATTTTTAATAATAATTCATTTTATTTAACGAGTGAAAATAGCCTTTCGGGGCACTGTCTAAGATTTCGACGAAACCAGTTTCATTGGATCTGTAATAGTGAATTATAATACACCGATGAATTTCATAATGACCGGACGTATCGTTTGTCGTGTGAGAACGAAACAAGTAGAATTTTATATTGAAAATTTAATATAATAATTGGGTTCAAAAAGTTATCTTCTGCATACGATCGAACTAGGTCTCAAAAAAAGTTCCATTGTATTCGAAATAGGGGTATAACATATAGATCGCCAGGCGGCACGCCCCGTTTGGAGTTCGAAATTTTCAAACATTTTAAAGCTCGATAATTTAAATTTAAATAATATATACATATATATCAGCCATTCCTAGCCCATGATCTTCAACTGTACAAGGCCATACCATACATTCTCACATTTTCTTTTTATGTGCAGCTCATACTTCTTTCCATCTATGAAAACATGGCTGATAAACAAGAATTTGTTTTCCCTCTTTGAAAATTAAATTTAAAAATACAAATAAAAATTCCACACCTTATTATAAATCGCGATTCTTGATTTATTGGATTCGTCTGACTATAGGCTTCAACCCCATACCCATGATGGAGCTCGCGGCTATGTTCTAGGTGGTGGTCGTTTTAGGGATAGCACCTAGGGTTAATGTTTTTGGGTGTTGTGGTCGTCGATTCAGAGTTTGGAGTTTTTTTATTCGGGGTGGTTAGGCGAACGCATGGCCATGTTTTGGTGTAGTACGGCTCAAGATTGGAGGATACGACATGGAGCAGGTCAGGGTTTAGGGGGAGCTTGGTCGTGTTTTATTTGGTGAGGCCGAGCTTGAAGGCGTAGTGTCGAGTAGGTGGAGATTGCGAAGGGGGATTGACCGTAAAGGGTTTGGTGTCGTTCCGTGGGGTGTAGCTCGAATGGAGGAGGCATGCACGACCGTGCACTACAGTGCATGTACAGGGAGGAAGAGCAGCGGGAATGGGGAATTGGGAAGATGGAAAAATTGTAAATAAAGTAAATGTGTAATTAGTAATAATATTATATTATTTAAAATTGAAATCTTGTTTAATGAATAACTTTTGCATACGAGGTCCGATCGAGATGAAAATTTTGCGTTGCACTTGTGATGATGAAAGCTTCGAAATGAAACTAGTTTGGATGAATTTGGAGACTATTGAAAATTAGGCTAAAATCGGACGTCGTTCGATTTTAGTTCCAAACCGAAACGCCTCGGCGGCGATAGAAAATTTCAATGTGTTAAACTCACCTTTTTTGTTAACTAGTATGATATATAGTTGATAAAAGTCATTGAATGATTGTTTGGATGAATAACTATATTTATATTAGTTGGATTGAATATTCCCACCTATTGGAGCGGATGTGACCCTATTACGTTTCCGTGTAAGAGCGGATGAACCTTTGTATACGAATCCCGCCTCAAAGTGGTTGATTTTTATTTTATATACTGTTGTGATTCTGGGTGATAGGTTGGAGGGGTCCAATAGGATTCCTTGCTATTGTTGAATTGTTTTGATAATATTCCTTTTATATGGATTATTGAAAAATGAACCTAATTATGGACATTATGGTTATAACATTGTTATATGTTTGAAACTAAGACCCAATAGTGATAGAAAATCAATATCGATATTGGCTAAGTGTTGGATTGCTAGTAGCCTTAAATTAGTATTTTGAAATATTATAAGCTGCCATTGAATTGAAATTGATTTTGAGACGGAAAATGATTTTAAATCCAAAAATTGGGTTTTCAAAAAAGTATTGTTTTGAAAGTTATATAATTATATTAATATTGTTTTAAAGTTATTTAATTACAATAATATTATTTTGAGGTTATTTAATTATATTAATATTGTTTTAAGGTTACTTAAGTATAATAATATTATTTTGAGGTTATTTAATTATATTAATATTATTTTAAAGTTATTTAATTATAGTAATATTATTTTAAGGTTATTTAATTATATTAATAATGTTTTAAAGAATTTATCAAAAGGTTATTAAATTGAAAGGTTAATTATTTCAAGAATAATTATGGTTTGAAATTAATAATAAGGATTATTAATAAGGTTTTGGAAATTAATTATTACTATTTATAGTAAGGGTAAAAATTAATTATTATTGTTTTTATAATGATTAATTATTGTTTTAAGATGCCTAAGATTAATAATAATTATTTATTTATTCATAATGGTTAATTTTAATAATTATTTTAATATATAATACTGTTTTAGAAGTAAATGATCTTTATTTGTTTATAAATGTTTCTGAGCCTATGAATAGAGTTGAAAGACTTCGATTTTATAAAAGAGTTTATAAAATGGTTTGAAGACTTAAGGGAAGATTATTTACAAGGTTAAAGAGTTTATAAATGGTAAGATATTTATAAACAAATTTTAGAAATGGGTTTGTATATTTATAAAAGAAGTTTTATAAATGGTTTAGAGATTTATAAAGGACTTACAAATGACTTTTAGAAATGTACAAAGAGGATTTATAAGTGATTGAAATGTATAAAAGAAGTTTTAAAACTTGTTTGAGAAGTTTTATAAAATGGTTTATAAATGATTTAGAGAATTATAAGGAGTTTGTGAATGATTTTTAAATCGAATAAAAATGAAATCTTTCTCAGTGTGTAAATATGCTTATACCTTTGAGATAAGTATATGTATATTTTCTAAGTATGGAAAATATAGGAATTGGTGGATATATCTTTGTAAAAGTATTCTTATACAAGTAAATTACAAATGGTTTTATTTATGAAAGAATTATTAAAGGAGGTTGGTGATTGCTTATATGCTTAACCAATGTTGGTTTTCCCAATGAAATAAATCCCTGATTGAATGTTTGTTATTCGATAGTTAAATAACCGACTATCAAAATTGAACCCAAACATAACTTTGGAAATATCTGGGAGAAACACATGAGTTATATAGCACAGTCAACTCCGATGATACTGTACTAAGTGTATAAATCTCGTCTCATTCTCCTAGGACAATGATAAGGAAATTCGTCCACTAACGGTTAGGAGGTGATCTCCGATCTTATCTTTGACTATTTATTTCCTAAAGAACCGGGGTTGAGTTTACTAGGAAGTTTTGAAAAGTTGTTTCAAAGAGACCGGGATCGGGTATGTTATCCAAAAACCACTTTGATCCAACGAATGCATTTCGAAATGAAGACATCTTGAAGATGATGGAATTGAAGACGGAGCTCTTAAGTGTTTCGTTCAGTCCCAGAAAAAACTTGTATGGATGGATGCTGGTCTTGCATTGTTGCATGGAAGGCAGTATTAGCATTCCTAGTGGGAAGTGCTATATAAATGGTAAACCTAGCCTCAAGCCTCATCAACCGGGAATGACTAATATGGGGGAGATGCAGCAGGGCTAAGTGGGACGCTCCTAAGTAGGGTATGATCATCTCTATATAGAGTCGCTATTATCTCTCATTTGTATGCTTTAGGACCCATTAACGGAGGAATGATCGTATTCGGTACTATCCAGTAAGGGGTAGGTCGGTTCTGTGTTGACAGGGGTCAATATGTTCGACCTCGGTGTTATTTTATATATAGATGCACCGTGACGGGAAGTTTCCCAGAAGCTCGGTCATTGCATGGAATCCATTCTCCAATAAGCAGCCTACTAACTTAGTTGTGCCCAACTATGCTGAAACGTGAGATGCAAGCATTTCAGCTATATTTATATTTTACTTTGACCCTTAGACATTATTATAATATACATGCATTTTCTATAGAAAATGTTTTGGTTATCGTAAGGTAAAAACCTGTCCATGTTTATGTGCGGCGTGGTCTTGTGAGATACTTTTTGATTTCAAAGATTTTTTATATAACTTCAAAATCCAGTTGGGTATGTACGATGGTTTTCCAAACTGACTTGGGTGTTAATTTATTATAATGCTCGGGTCAGACCGACCATATTTACATATTTTAGTTAGTTTCTTTAGAGCTTCAGGAGACGAATTGGAAGCCCAGAGACGTATTCACGTAGATGGTTATTTTTCTGTTGTATTCATTGTTGTATTTATCAGCAATTGTGAGGGTAGGCTGTTATAACTGTCCAGGCTGAAATAGATTAGCATACTCTGATTGATGTTTTGGATACACATATATTACAGTTTGTTTGTGTAAAGATTTGATGTATATCATCGATTATTCGTTCCGCTGTGAGATTCTATGTTGTTTAGTTTTCTTCTTATCTTCTTCCTTCTTTCTTTCTCTAATAATCGGGTTTTCCGGCATTCGATTACTCGGCACGCAATACAGTGGACGTATTAGTGTCGATTTTCAAGGGTTGAAAAGACCTGGTTGTTACAATCGTAAAGTCATGGTCTATTCAAAATTGGGTTTTCTCACTTTAATTTCAAACTTCCCGCATAAGTTCAAAATTCATTAACTCAAATCATAGTTTCCATATGAAGACCATGTTGGCAATCCTTGTACAGTAAATGAATGAGATGGATGTTTAACATGTGGTAGGATCTAAGGGTAGATATCAGTAGAGCTTAAGGCCACTTCCATAATCTGTGTACGATAAACAAGCAAGATGGGTGATTAACATGTGGCAATATTTAAGGATCAAAATTAGGAACATGTGTGAGTGACGAAAGCAATTCTTGTTATTCTTTGTACTATAAAAACGGAAGGTACTTTACCAGAAAGGGGAGGATTTTTTGAAACTTTACTGTTGTTAGAAAAACTGAAGTAAAAAACCGTGCTATCTGCAATTGTTTTTTCATTTTAAGAACAACAAGGAAGAAAAGGACGTTTCCTCATGGACATAGGATTCATTAACATCCGAACCAGGTATATTCTTTGTGTCACTTTTATTGCTTTTAGTACTTGATTTTATTCTTTCCTGTTTTATACTAGCTTACTTCACGAATTGGACAATGACTTGTCATTAGATTTTGGTATTTATCTCAAATTGTATTAGCACTATTACACATAATTAATTCCTTCAAAGGCAATTTTAAAATTACTTAATTTTGGTGATTCTAATCACATAAGCATTCAGCGACATGATTACTTCAAAAAAATACTCTGGTGCTTTTGAGATGAAAAACCTCATCAACAATACCCTTCATATCTTGCCAAAAGTCATACCTTGATTTAAGTTTTCTCCTCAGAATACCAAGATCCACATCCAATCCTTACAAGTGATGGATGAACGACCTTCGTTTTTACTTTAATTTGACGTTTGATTTTAAGTTTTTATTTTTTTATTTTGTTTAAAGGAAGATGATGGCAGCCGTTATTTTAAAGAGGAGGAGGAATGATTTCTGTTAAAAGAAAGTGAAATGAGGAGATTTGTTTTCAATGGGATAAAAAACTTATTTCTCTTTCTTCTTATTTAGCTTCCTAATTTAATTCAATCAATCGGTCGCTTCATTTTCTTCATGTATCGGTTGGTCCTAGCATGCATCCATAGTAGGCAAGGTTTCCAACACAATAAAACCTCTATGTTGTTATTTATTTCAAATCCCGTTCAAAAGGTGTATCGATATCGAATATCGATATTTGCAAATATAACATTATAAATGCATTTAAATAATTACTAATAACATTCAAAACATCAATTAAATTAATTATAATTAATATTTTAAAAATATTAATTAATTTAATTGATTTATAACATTTCATAAATAAATTAAACCATGTAGTTTTCTGGATAAATCACAAATGCGGTTGTGCAACTCAAAGGTGCGAATAATATCAGCAATTAATATTGAACTATTCAAATATTAATGTTCATACATCACCTTAGCTAGTAGCGTGACAGTTTAGCTGAATTCAACACTTAACGATCTTTTCAGTAAAATTCAATTTCACATTTTCCTTAAGCGGTACCCGGTAGTAAGGATTATTTACACTAGTTCTCTTAGTTAAAGCAATATCATATTAGGACTAATAGAATTTGATTTTACTCAAAATTCCAATATCGTCCACATCAACTTTGTAAGTCCAAAATAAAGTCCTTGGTTCAATAATAACTATTAGACCAAAAAATAGTATAACTTCAGATGCCAAGTGTAATAAGTTATTCCTCAATTTGAATATTTGCAAAAATATGATGAGGCATTGGTTAACCTTGTTGACTTGATTACTACATACACAAAGACATGATCATGAACAAATTGATCATATCAACATGGTTTATGCATATATGAGGTCTTCATATCGACATGATTAATGCATCAAGGTTTAGCTTACTACCTAGGACTAGTCTTATGATAGAAACGCTAATGATTGAAAGTTAAATAGCCCTTCAGATAAAGTTCCTTTTGTTACGATTAATCTATATGCTCGAGGTCCTGTTAGGCCATTGTCATATATATGAGTTCGTATCGGCTATTAGATAAAATAATCCACTAGGCCAATGATTTCATATGTCCAATAGGAGTAGAATACAAGGCATTGAGATACAGTAAAGTCTATTATGTATATTAATAGACTATCCATTTCCTCCTTTTGTTCGAAGTCCATAGTCCATAGTTCATGGTTTAATAAATATGCATATAAAAGTTCACCACGATCCAAGGCACCTCGACTATGTACATATCGAGTTGGTCATGATAAAATCATAGTATGGAAGTCCCAAACAATAATGTTTAATAAGGTTATAATCGAAGTCAATATGCAAATTCAAGTCCATGTTCATTCAATTCGAATATGATTACAATTAAAGGAGTCATCCCCAATTTTATTTAGGGTTACAAGGATTTGATTTAGAAGAGAGAGGTAGAAATGAAAATTCGATCCCCAAAATGGCACCCCTAGGGTTATATTTATAGAGGTGCGGATAAGCCACTTTGCCTTCCAGCTCTTCAACGGTATTGACTTCGACAATGTTGACTTCGATGGTGTTATCCTAATTCTAGTCTCTATAAAGGTGGAATTATCTTATTTCATGTCTTCAAGTTTGTTGACCATCTCCGCTAATGTAAAATGGTCTCATCGAGGCAATGTAGGCCGTGTCTCCACCTATATGCAATTTAAGGTCATCGATATTTCTTTGCTTTAACATACAGTGCTCTGTGAATGGTAAAGTGAGTTTGTGGTCGAAGAGTAGTGTTTCATGAGCCTGCTTTAGTTTTTGGTGAGAAAAATAGGGGCCCTTGTTGGTAGCAGCATGCCTTCGATTAGCTGCATAAATGTGTTGTGGTTATCGACAAAGAGTGATGTGACTTTGTTTGAGTTGAATACTTTCGAAGAGCTTATAGGGTGGGATGCCACCATGATTTTACCAATACCAACGATTACTAATGAGATGCCTCTTCAAAGCTGATTTATCTTTGATATTCAATACATTCAAAGTCATTTGAGTAGTGGTGTGATATGTTACCAAAGAACGACCATGTTGAAGTAGTGAAGCTCATCACCGAAGATACAAGTTTCCAGCTTTGAAGAGGTAGGTTGTTGATGAAGCGATGAAGCGTGAAGAGATATCCTCGGAGGGTTACTTTGTTGATGAGGAGTGGTTTTATTCTTCAATATATAACTAAGTGGCTTTAATCCTATTATGATGTCACTATTTATTGCATCATTCCCGGTATTTGAATTATATGGATAACATTGAGACCCCTAGTATAAGAGAAGCTTTTTACACTTAATGGTAAAACCAAGAATTCATTTGTATTCTTCAATCTTCAACAAGACTCCCTATCAGACTTCATTTTACTATAAAACATGAAGCAAGTGTCATTTTTCATTAGTAATTGTCCTTTTAGATTGAACTTTCGAATTAGCATCTATTGTTCAAATTGTTTATGTGAATTTAAGCTTACAACTTTATCATAATAATAAAAATAAACTTTCTATCATAGGCTTGAAAAATTATTTGATCAAGTTATGATGTAAACATATGAAACTCTTTCTAGCAATAAGAAGCTAGAAACTTGGAAATCAATATCAGAAAACCCAATTCAAAAATAATTATCTTAGAGATGATAGTAAAGGACCCTAAATTCAATTCTTCGAAATAATAATAGAAGTCCCCGAGTCCAAGTCTGATGATGATGGTATAAGTCCAGAGATCCATGTTTGATAACAATATAAGAAGACCAGAAATCTTTATCAGTTAATAATAATAGATGGCCATAAATCCATCTAATTATGACTGAAGACCAAAAATTCGTATTTGGTTGATAATAATAGAAGACTAGATGTTTTCTTTTGGTGATAACATTAGTAGTTTCGAATTCCATTTCTAGAAGTAATAAATAAGAAGACTAGGAATCCCTATTTGACAATAATAAGAGAAGACTAGACATCCTTACCTGGCAATAATAAAAGAAGACTAGAAATCCATATCTGTTAATTATAGAAGAAGACCAGATATCCATATATGGTAATAATAGAAGAAGATTAGAAATGTATATTTGGCAATAATAAAAGAAGACAAAAAATCCATATCTGGTAATAACAAAAGAAGACCAAAAATCCATTTTTCGTAATAATAGAAGAAGACTAGAAATCCATATCTGGTTATATAGAAAAAGACCAGAATTTCTTATCTGGTGGCTGAAAATTGTATTTGTTGGGAAGCATAAATAACTCATGTTTGATAGACCTTCCTTTAGAAAACTTGATTTGATTTGATGCGCTACTTGGCTTGGATTTTAATCGACTTGATAACTCTACTTGGTTCTAATTTTGGCTGACTTAGGCATAATACATGGCTCTTGATTTTGACTAACTTGGGAGCGCTACTTTCTCTTGTTTTCGATTGATCTTGCTTTTGAAGATTTCGATGCTTTAGTGAGGCCTTTGATGGTCGTCCCCCCTCTAGGAGACCTTCAGTAAGGCAATTGATGTTGGCACTGAAGGCTTGGTCGGTAGTTTAGTGAGGCCTTTGATGATGGCACTAAAGGCTTACTCCATCCTCCTTCGAGGAGGAACTCCAACCAGGCCACATAGGCAGGTGTTGAAGGCTTGTAAAAACTTTGGACTAACCAAAGGATTACTCTGGCCTCCCTCTAGGAGGCGCTTTAGTGAGGCCTTTGATGATGGCACCGAAAGCTTATGGCCTTTGTGATTGGGGCCTTTGATGGCTGGGACCTTTTGCAGTCAAGCCTTTGATGGTCGGAACCTTTGATGGCCGGGACCTCTTGCGGTCAAGCCTTTGCTGGCTGGGGCTTTGATGGTAAGGATCTCTTACGGTCAAGCCTTTGATGGCTGCGGCCTTTTTTTCCCTAAGAGAATCTTATTTCTTTCTGCACTTAGATTGTTAAATTCATTCTTTATTCATCCACTGTTGGGATGTATGGTCGTAAATGCTCAGTCTTTTGTGTTCTTGCTATGACATTGCCATCTGTTCAGTAGAATTTATAAGCCCCGGGTGGGATTACTTTGTGCACAAATGTAAGGACCTGTTTCTTCGACTCTCGAAAATCGACACTGATACATCCTTGGTATTCACGTGCTGTAAATCCAAGTGCCAAAGAAGCAGATTCTTAAGGGTAAGAAAGAAAAATAATGACAGGATGGAATCTCACATATGTTATTTCAATAAAAACTTTACAGCGGAAATTAAAATACATTTAACAGAGTTAAAAGCGTGGACAATTATAATTTTCTATCCTTACGAATGCAAAATACTATAGTACAAGAGTGTGGTGGTAATAGACCAAAATCTTAAAAAAATCTTCTGACTCTATGCTTCGAGCTCCATCTAGATTTCTTCTAAACTAAACCTGACTACTAGGCTGCCCGGGAATATTAGGGCACTGGGAGTTTAAGGAAATGGAAAGTAAAGTCCGGGTCAGTCATGGGACTAGTGTGAGAACTCAAAATACGCGTTTTGGAAACAAAAGGGTATCTCATAAAACCACGCCGCACATAAACACGGAATGGGTTTTTACCTTTTGATAACCAAATCATTCTTACGTAGAAATACTTGATATTATTTCTAATGATATATCTTTAAAAACATTTGCAAGTAAACTTATTAATCTTAGCTGAAATTGTTACATTATTAAATTCCAGCATACCACCTTGTAATACAAGGCTTTCTACATCTAAAACGTACAGGCTCTTATTAGAGAATTGGTTTCCATACAAATGACAGGTAAAGGGACTGCCTTCCGGCAGTACATCTCTAGAGGAATGTACTGAGGCATAGAACATCTGCCTTCTACCAACACAAGACCGACCTACATGTCTCACTAGATAGTACCGAATATGTCATCACCCCGATTGTTCCCGACCTATCCGAGGGCCCTCAAAGCTTACATCCACAATAATTTAAGTCCCGAACGTCATAGCGGGAATAAATATCTAGAAAGTGATGATCATATTCTAATGGTTGTGAACCATATTGCCTTGCCGCATCTACCCTATTTCGGCCATTTTCGGGTGTGAGGCTTGAGGTAACGATTACCTTTTTCAATTTTCATTTTTCACTTTGAATGCCACATTGCAATTCCATCGATCACTATTGACCTCCACAAACATACAACTTCCAAGCTCATACATCTCAGAGAAGGGTGTAAAGCTTAGAGAAGTCGCCTTCTCCGCCACCAAACAGATGTATGGTTATAAAAGTCAACGATGAAATCTTAAGAATGTAGTGTCAGACATCCATCCATACAAGTTCGTTCTGGGATTGAACAAAACCGAAGGAACTCTCCTACCATATCCTATCGGGAATTATCCCTAGGATTATTAGCGAAAAGTCCTTGCAACCCAAAGATTTTCATAAATGAAGGGACAACTAGCACTTTGGTATTTAGGAGCTAACCATAATTATCAACAAGCAGTCCTTTCACCATGAAAATCTTCGATCTTCATCTTTCATTCTTTTTATCAGGTCTTCATTTTCGAACGCATAGATTGGTTCAAAGTGGTTTTCGGATAAGAATCACTTCAATTTGACCTCGGTTTCTCCGAACCAATCTTCAATAAAAAAAGATTCTATGAATAGAGAATCATTCTTTAATTGATTAAGTTCTTTTTGCCAAAATCACTTTTAGAGATATACGTTTCCAAAACATTTTATCCGGTACATATGGAATTATTAAACGTCTCTTATCAAATCCTTTGATTACTTAAAACCCTTTTTTGAACTCGAAATAATTCAAAGTCATTTCAATTTTCACTTAGGAAAACATTTCCAAAATCATTTGATTTAAATTTTTAACAAAGATTTCTTAATTCAAACCTCATAATTTTGATTGAGTTAAAACCATGTTATCTAGGATGTTAATCCAAAACCAGTAAATATTAAGTGAGCAGAATCTATAGAAATCATCCAATTCTACTCAATATCAATTCCCGTATTCAACAAATACTATGGGCGGAATAACGACGAAATCACCTTTTAAATTCCATGAATAGTTGGAGTTCCCTCTTCGGGCTTTAACACTAAGTATAAGAAGATTATCTCTATAAAATCAAGGTTGTGTTTAATTTAAATTTGGAAAATTTAAATCTTTTTATACTTAACCCGTTTCCGACATTTCGACCTTTTCTATTCCTCGCCTAATGAAGAGGCCAGGTGAGCCAGGGCACTGATTGCTCCTGAATATCTCCTTAGTTTAAGCACCTCACATCCAGATCTCATGAATAGAAAAATCCAGTTTACTCGTCGGTTTTTAGAGCCAAGATTTAATCACTTAATTTGTAATAGCTTTTCATTACATTATTTATTTAAATTCTTTCTACATAAACTATAAAACTTCCAAATCAATATTAAAACACTTAACTATTCATTTGAAAACATTTATAAAAGATTTGGAAAAGAATTGTTAAGTTTAAAGCTATATTTCAAAAGTTATAGAAAAAGTGCTGCGAAAAGTGCTGTTGAAAGTTCTCTTTTAAGCTATATTGATCAAAACGACTTTTTATTATTTAAAAATTCATTTTTATTACTAAAATAACTTTTAAATCATTTTAAAATATTTATAAGATTTATTCCACATTTTTAAACAATTCAAAACATCATTTTCAAAGAAATCATGTTTTGGATTCCGAAATGCAAAACCACGATTTTTCCAAAAGCTTGTTTTACTCATATATCAAAATCTACTCATTGAAATCTCAATTTTCTTTCTTCGTTGGAAAAATATGGATATAATAGTTCATAAAATTCTTATCTTGAAGAATTCTGAGCTATATTCCATCTTTTACACTTGTTTGACGTTTATGGCACGAAATCACATACTACTGTTACGCGGCGTGCCTATTTTTGACTAAATTTACCATTCTCATTCAAACTTCACCAAAACACTTTTAAATGTTTATAAAACATTTCAAACTCATTTTTAAACCATTTTAAAGAGGTTTGACATTCCATACACACTATTTAATTTATTCAAGGAAAGTGATTTTCTTTGTGCTTATCGACGTGTATTTCCGTGACATGCATTTATTATTCAACATTCATATGAAACAACCAAACTTGATGATCAAAGCATATTAAATATCATTTCAAACATCGTATCATCATCCAAAATATAATATAATAGTTTAGGAGTTCTCATCTTCACTTTCCCTTCGAGCTAATAGAAAATTGGCTATAGCTCTGCTACGATCGAACCAAAGCAAATGAAACCAAGCCTACGACCTATGGGAGAGCTCGGCCTAGCCTTGATGGTGATAGTGCTCATGGTCTAGGTGGTGTGGGTTGTGGTCGTGAGTTTTGGAGGAGTAGAGGGGGTGTTTAGAACTAGTTTTGAAGTGAACCGATATTATAAACTAGTGTATACATTTTCCTCTTTTATTTGATATAATTTTTCAAAGTTTTCTAAAATATTTTTTTATGAATAAGAAGCCATTAAAGAGGCTCCTAGAAAGCTTGAAAAGAAGAGGAAGAAGAAGTGGAATGGTATTAGGATTTTTGTGAGAAGAGAGGTGGTATTTATAGAAAAATCCTTAGAATAAAATATTATATCGCATAATTACCTAAATTCCCCTAGCCTACACCCCTCCCTAGCTCCTAGCGCATGGCTCCCCTCCAAAGCCAAGTGATGGTTGATGTGAGGTGATGGTGTGGTACAATGAAGTGATGTTTGCTTTATGGTTACTTAAAGGTTAAGCTTAGGAAATATTAAATCATTTTTGTATTATATATATATATATGTATGTATGTATGTATTTATGTATGTATGTGCATGTTATCATGTGCATGTGACATATATATATCTGTGTGTGTGTACATGTAGGTGCATAACACTTTGAACGTCTTCAAACAACTATTTTCGTTAAATCATTGAAATCCGGAGAACCAATTATCGGTCACATATTCACTTATTTAGTAACGTACATACTTGTAAACAAAATTCAAAAATAATTTCTTACCATTTTAAACTAATTAAAATGATCATATTTCATTTATAAACCATATAAATTAATATTAAAAATTATTTACAAAAATTGCCATTATACCGATAAAGCGTTATCTATTTTTCCTTATATTTTCAAATCAAAAATATATTTTTATAAAACTATTATAAATGATTTATTACCACTTTATAACTATTCAAAATGAATTATCGTCATTTAAAATAATTATTTGGATAATTAAAATAATTATTAAATCTTTAAATCTCAATTTAAATTCATAAATCTATATTTAAATATAATGCTATCTTATCGATATAAATTTGAAGGAAAATATTTAATCAAAATAAAATTACTATTACTTATTATCACTTGAAACAATGTTATTTGAATTATTAACCTTTTGTTTGCATATATTTAAAAATAAATACAATTTATCAAAGTGATAAATTGGATAAATTGGCGGGTCGTTACGACAACCAAGGGGCTTTCCCAATTTGATCCTAGAGGACCATCCTTCGGATTTTTGGTATTTGCCATGATTTTTCGAAGTACTAGTTCTCCTTTTTGGAATGATCTTTCTCTTGCTTTAGAATTGCAGTACTTAGTTATTCCCTATTGGTACTTAACCGTTCGAACGACCGCCTTATCCCTCAGTTCATTGATTAAGTCTAAGGATTCTTTCTTTAGTTCTTTATTTAGGTCAAATGCATATGCAATCCTCTGATGAGAAGGAACCTTGATTTCAACTAGAAGCATGGCCTCACATCCTTATGTAAGATAATTGTTACCAGTAACTTCTCCCGGCTACACAAAGGTGATTAAGGAGATCTGACTTGACTACTGATGGGAAAGATGGCCATAAACGACATCTATGTGACTAGAGTATGATTTCCGAGCAGCTATATCTAGCCCAAGGTAAGTAAGGTCAATGAATAGATGATAAAGGATGTAAGAATTATGAAGGTTAGCTTGGTGGAATAACGGTCGGCATAGATGTTTGATAAGTTGAAGAGTGTATGAGTGGGATTGGCATGATAGCGGTTAGAAAAAGAGGTCGGCACAATGTTCGATCGGCTTAGCATCTGGAGTGTTGTGGTCAGCATAGTTCATGACATATAGAATGGATCAAATCGGCGTTGAGAGTATAATGGACCAGGTCAGTGTAGTAAATGGGATGGACTGGATCGGCATAGAGTGTGAGATGGTTCAGGTCCGCATAGGGTATGAAGACCATCGGGTCGACATAGAGAACGAGGACCATCGGGTCGGCATAGGGCATGAAGACCTTCAGGTCGGCAAAAAGAACGAAGACCATCAGGTCGGCACAATATGGCTTGGATCGGCATGATAATTTCGATCGACATAGTGTGTTGGGCTGATCCTTTCTTATGGTGGGTCCAAGTGGCTAGAGTGGTCCAGACCTTGATATATTAGTAGGGTTGCAGGCTGCCTTCATCTATAAATACAGGGGCAGGGGGCCATTCTTGGGACCTCTCATTTTGGGTTGAGAAGGGAAACTATGCCTTTTTTGTAATCAACCTCCGTTTGTTCTAACTTGTTCTCAAGCTCTTTCTTATGGATTGTAACTATAAACAACTAATTGATAAAGCAATAAAGAAAGTATTCAGAGTGAACGTAGGAAATCAACGTCGAACCACTATAAATCCCGTAGTTTCTGTTTTCTGTTGCATTTTTCTTGATATCAAGTGTTTTTCCTCTATTTTCATTTAATTTCTTCATTTATTTCATTACCTAAACCTATTCTCGGGTTTTTGTGACCAATTTGATTGCAAAATTTTTGGTGCTTTCACTGAGAACCTCGATTCTCAGGCTATAGGATCACTTTTGTTGCTACTAGATTGCAGAAATCCCCCAAAGGAGATCCAGGTTCACTTTCAGAAGCTTGCAGATACTATTCGGATTGTTCAAGATCAGGAATTCAAGATGGTAAGGCACACCAGATCTACTTCCCATAATGTTGATGCCAACGAAACTGCTAGTGTCCAACAAGGGGGTCCAAATAACCAGCTTGCTAATGCGAAAGTGGAGCCTGCTGCAGCCCAGAACCCCACCGATTATGTTACTATAGCTGAATTTAATGACTTGATGAGGGAGCTGATGGAGAGCCGTAGGCAGCTAAACGAGCAAATCTAGGCTAATGCCAACCTGATGAACCATATAGCTCAATAGCAACACCAAAGCACCGGAGGAGGTTTCGCTTCGTACTCGACGTCAGATAGCTCAACCTCATCGGACGAGCACCATAGGAGAAGGCATCGAAAATTGAAACGACACGAGCTGGAGCGATGGAGCAACATGGGGCAGACCACCACAAGCAACAAAATCGGGTCGGTGCCGAACCCTCCCTAGGGGTCGATACCGATCCCTCAACTATAAGGATGGCTCCTTGACTACACTTGGGGGGTCATGCTCGCCTTGGAACTGGGAACTTAAGCACCGGAGCACACTTGGATGTCGATCAATTACCTCCCTATAATGATAATGAAGTGAATCCTTAGGATATGCATCTGGAGGACAATCGGCCAAGAAGACATGAGATGCCCCGGAGAATACGGCCAGAACATTTACATGGGATGGAGCCTGACCTGGAACCCCCTATCCAGACTCCGGACTTGTCCGCAATGGTCAGGAAGTTGATGAGCGAGAACCGGGGCTTGAATAATGATGATTGGGGAGTCTATAGGAGTCATACTCCGTTTACCGACAACATTTTACAGGCGGAGTATCCCAGGAGGTTTAACATGCCTACGATGCCTGATTATGAAGGGAAGACCGACCCTCGACAACACGTCATGAGGTACGAATGGTTGATGGACTCAGCAAGAGCGAATGATGTAACCAAATGTAGATGCTTCCTTATAACTCTATCCGGGATTGCTACAATGTGGTTCACGAGGTTACCCCCATAATCGATATCAAGATTTGACATGCTGGCTACGAGATTCGTGGAACAGTTTCGGATTCATGCCACACGCCTCAAAGATGTCATGTTGCTATCTTGTGAAATCCAGGCTGCGGGGGAATTACTGAAGGATTAGTTGTAGAGATTTTATATTACTGCTACTGAGGTTAGTAATCAAAATGAACACGCAATACTTATGGTTGTGACAAAGGGGGTTGACCCAAAATCCGAGTTCGGTGATTGGCTAGCTGGAAAGACGTCGGCCACATTGGAACGTTTATATATGAAGGCAAACCAGTTCATGAGAAAGGAGGAGGCCAGATTGTCTAGAAGGAGCAATGCTACAGGACCAAGTAGAGAAGCAGTACAAAGCAACATCGCAGTAAAGCAATCTGGCGAAAGCTCTGGAAAGGTTCAGGTAATTGTTCAAAACAAGTCGGCTCAACAGAAAAGGGGCGGAGAAGGAAATTCTGATCGAAAGAGGGAGCCCGGAAAGTGAAAGCTGCGAATTCCTACTTATAACAACTATACAATTCTAAATGCATCTATGGAAAATATATATCTGTCGACGTGTAACACTTTCCAGTATAGGAAGCCGCATCCGAAAGAATCGACTGAGGAACAAAAGCAGACCGGGAAGTACTGTCGGTTTCATGAATGCTACGGGCATAATACTGACAAATGTAGGCATCTTCACGATGCCATTGAGAAATTGATTTGCCAGAAAAAGTTGCAGCAGTTTGTCAAGAATCTACAAGATGGCAGACAGGGAACGTCTGATCCCAATCGAGGACAAGCTCCGCGCCGGCCTGAGGAACCCGCTCAGACTGGTAGGAGGTTGGTGATAAACATGTGGACTTCTATGAAACATGTGGACTTTGAATGTTGTTCGAATATGGAGGATGGAATTCCGACTAAGCAACAGTGTATAATGACGGATAATATAGTGTTCAAAAGTAGAGATGCTGATAGAGTGGAGGCCCTTACTATTGATCCAATGGTTATCTCTGCCATTATTGGCCCCGCTTTGGTGAGAAGAATTTTGATTGATTGTTGTAGTTCTGTGAACGTCATCTTTAAGAAAGCTTATAATCAAATGAGGATGGATGCTAAGGATTTGAAACCATCTAAAGCTCGTATACACAGTTTCAATGGTGTGGCCACTGAGGTGGTAGGTTATGTCGAGTTACCGGTTGAGTCAGGAGAAGGTGAACGTAGGAGGGTGCGGATCCTATCGTTCATTGTCTTGGATGTTGATTCACCGTACAATGTTTTTTTGGGTCATCCAGCCTTGGTTGAATTTCGAGCAGCCCTTGCCCCGTGGTGTCTGACGTTGAAATTCCCGACTGATAATGGAGAGGGTATTGTGCATTGCGATCAGGCAGCTGGCCATGCATGTTATGTGGCTGAGTTAAGAGTGGCTCAACAGAAAGAGAAGGGAAAGGGTGTGGACAAGACTGTCAACATCCAGGTCACTAAAGATTGAAAAATAATGCCTAAGCCTTGGCTTGGGCACCATAGTCGTCTCTATAGAGATATAGATCCGAGGGATGATGAGAAGGAACCCAATGAGGCTAAGGCAGCTTCGGTTGAACTGACGATTAATATCTCAGTCAGCCACGACGACCCATCACGGATATTGAAGATTGGATTACAACTTAGTCCTTCAATGATGAGAGAACTTACTGATTTCCTCCGAGTGAATCTGGATGTATTCGCTTGGACTCATTCCGACATGTGTGGGACCTCGTCCGCCATCGCAACCCATGCGTTGAATATTGATCTGAAGTACGTCCCTGTGAATTAGAAGAGACGAGACATGGATCCGAAGAGATCCATGGCTCTTAAAGATGAGGTGGATATGCTTAAAGCCAATGGGTTTTTTCGCGATGCCCTCTATCGTGAATGGATATCTGACCCCGTA
This sequence comes from Allium fistulosum, assembly GCA_030737815.1. Lineage (NCBI taxonomy): Eukaryota > Viridiplantae > Streptophyta > Magnoliopsida > Asparagales > Amaryllidaceae > Allium > Allium fistulosum. Next base: position 394,370,610 of record CM060901.1, read on the forward strand.
CAGGTGAAGAAGGCGAATGGGAAGTGGAGAACGTGTATTGACTATTCGGAACTGAACAAGGCATGCCCAAAGGATAGTTTTCCCCTGCCTAAAATTGACCAGCTAGTTGATTCAACTACAGAGCATGAATTATTGTCATTTATGGATGCGTACTTAGGGTACAACCAAATCCCGATGTACGTCCTAGATCAGGAGCATACCAGTTTTGTCACGGATGATGGATTATACTGTTACATAGTAATGCCATTCGGATTAATCAATGCAGGGGCTACCTATACGCATTTGGTTAACCACATGTTCAAAGATCATATTGGGAGGACGATGGAAGTCTATATGGATGATATGTTTGTGAAGTCACAGCAATCAAATGACCACATTCGAGACTTGTTAGAGATGTTCAATATCCTCCAATTTTATAGCATGAAAATCAACCCTTTGAAGTGCTCATTTCGTGTTGCATCAGGAAAATTTTTGGGCTTTATTGTCAATGCGCGAGGAATCGAAGTGAATCCAGAAAAAATTCAAGCCATTCGGGATATACAAGTACACAGAACTATTAAGCAAGTACAGCGCTTGAACGGGAAGGTCGCTGCCTTGAGTCGTTTCATCTCCAGGGTGACCAATAAATGCGTTCCTTTCATCGATTTGATAAGGAAGGGGGAGAGGAATTTCGAGTGGACGCATGACTGTGAAGACGCGCTCCAAGCTTTGGTGAGTCATTTGGAGAGACCCCATGTTTTGTCAAAGCTGGTTGATTATAAGGAGTTGTACATTTATTAGCAGTATCGCCACATGCCATAAGTGCCGCACTGATTCATGAGGATAACCGGATCCAAAGACCGATGTACTATGTCAGTAAACGGTTGACAGGGGCAGAGAGAAACTACCTGAAGATAGAGAAATTGGCGTACTGCTTGTTTATCGCGTCGCGCAAACTTCTCCCCTATTTCAAGGCACATCCAATGAACGTCTACACCAATCAGCCTTTACGACAGGTCTTACAATGACCCGAGACGTCCGAGAGGCTGCTTAAGTGGAACATCAACTCAGTCAGTTCGACATCACATATCTGCCTCGAAGGGCTATCCAGGGACAAGCACTGGCCAACTTCATAGTGGAGTTTACCATGCAGGATGAGCCCTTGGAGAGCAGTGTAATCCCTACTGTACGATGAAAGCTACGTATCAATGGAGCATCCAATGATCATTGTTTCGGTGCATGCATCGTTCTTTTAACCCCCAAGAACCGGTCAATTTTCTATGCTCTGAAGCTTAATTTCCCTGCTACGAACAAGGAAGCCGAGTATGAGGCAGTAATTGTTGGACTTAAGCTCGCTAGAGAGCTCGGGGTGAAATCTATCGGAATCTTTTGCGACTCGTAGCTGGTGGTGTACCAAGTTAAGGGGAACTACCAGGCAATGGGACAACCGGCCCTATTTCTTACCCGAGTTCTGGAGTTATTGGCGGATATGGAATACTATGACATTTCGCATATCCCGTAAGAGCAAAATAGAGAAGCCGACTCGTTGGCAAAGTTCGCAAGCACTGGTGATGCACAACAGATGGGCTTGGTTCTGGTCGAGACCCTACATACTCCAAGTATAAATGTGATGGAAGTTGATAAAGTACCGAAAACAGAACCTAAAAAGGAATCATGGATGTCCCCATTTAAAGAATACCTATTGCGTGGAATCTTACCTAAGAAAAGGAATGAAAAGCGACAAGTCCTTCATAATGCCTCACGGTATATTATGCAAGATGGAATTATGTTTCGAAAGGGATTCTCTGTTCCCTTACTCAAGTGTATCGCCCATGATGAGATAAAGCGGGTCTTGAAAGAAGTCTATGAAGGAGAGTGTGGCGACCACACTAGGGGGAAAATGTTAGCTAAAAAGATACTCAGTTATGGGTACTACTGGCCGACCGTGAATCGAGACGCCGCAGATCATGTGAGACGATGTGAAAAATGGCAAATATAGGTAAAAGTCCCAAGAGCGTCGCCAACGGAAATCACGCAAATGGTTAGGCCATGGCAGTTTGCGGTATGAGGAATCGATATTGTCGGCTTATTGCCGATTTGCAAAGGTGGTGCGAGATATGCAATTGTCGCGGTTGACTACTTCACCAAATGGGCCAAAGTAGAGCCGTTAGCTATGATCACAACCAAGAAGGTCATTAACTTTGTTGTTCGAAACAGTGTATGCTGTTTCGGTCTTCCGCGAACTATCATAACTGATAACGGGTCTCAATTTGATAGTGCTGAGTCAAGGATTTTTGTCGGAGGTATCGTATTGAGAAAAGATTTGCAGCAGTCACTCACCCTCAGGCGAATGGACAGGTTGAAGGTCTAAACAAGAATATAAAGTCCATCTTGAAAATGTGTTTGGAAAAGGCTAAAGGCAAGTGGATGAACTTCCTACGGTGCACTGGGTCTATAGGACCACTCATAAATCTGCAACTGGCCACACTCCATTCGCCCTGGCTTACGGAGCCAAAGCAGTCATTCCTTTGGAACTCAAAGTCCCTTTCCCATCGGGTGACTTACTACGATCTCAGAACAAACCAAGATCTCTTATTGGAGTCGTTGGACTATATTGACGAGAAGCGTGAGGAAGCCGATTTGAGAGCGGCCGCATATCGGCACCGAGTCACTCGGTACTATAATATGAAAGTCCGACCAAGAACCTTTGATGTTGGTGACCTTGTCCTGAAGCGAATCTTTCCGGTCCCATCGCACATGAACCCAACATGGGAAGGGTCGTACATCATCGAACTGAGGCTTAGAGAAGGAACTTTCAAGCTAGCGATTGTTGATGGTGTAACGCTTCCCAGAGCATGGAATAGAAAACATTTACGTTGCTATTTCACCTAGATTGTTTCTTTCACATTCCAGTAGTATTTGCTTTCAGTGTTTGCTTCGGTGTTTGATTTTGTTTTTGATATGTAATAAGATAAGTTATTCTGTCCCTATTTTTTATGATAAATAAAAACATGAAGCTTCTTTTCCATGGACTACTGTTATTTCATATTATGATAATTATGTATAGGAATTGGTTAATACTGACATCTGTGGTGTATGAACACACACATAGAACTAAAAATCGACCAGTTATACCGACCCCCGATGAAAATGAACAAGGGGGATTGCTTGGTGAGTTTGGTCGACTGGCGATTTCCATGAGCATATCGAAAAGGCAATTTTCACGATGAAAAAAATCTGTAAGTCCCCGGAGTGTGAATTAGAGTACTTTGAGTCCCCACAGCGCGGGCTAGAGTATAAGCGACTTGAGAAAAATCTTTAAGTCCTTGGAGTGCGGATTATAGTACTATGAGTCCCCCGAGCCGAGGCTAGAGTATAAACGACTTGAGAAAAATCTCTAAGTCCCCAGAGTGCAGATTAGAGTACTCTGAGTCCCCAGAGCGTAGGCTAGAGTATAAACGACTTGAGAAAAATCTCTAAGTCCCTAGAGTGCGGATTAGAATACTCCGAGTCCCCGGAGCGTGGGCTAGAGTATAAACGACTTAAGAAAAATCTCTAAGTTCCCGGAGTGCGGATTAGAGTACTCTGAGTCCTTAGAGCGCGGGCTAGAGTATAAACGACTCGAGAAAAACTCTCTAAGTCCCCGGAGTGTGAATTAGAGTACTCTGAGTCCCCTGAGATCGGGCTAGAGTATAAATGACTTAAGAAAAATCTATAAGTCCCCAGAGTGCGGATTAGAGTACTCTGAGTCCTCAGAGCGTGGGCTAGAGTATAAATGACTTGAGAAAAATCTCTAAGTCCCCGAAGTGTGGATTAGAATATTCTGAGTCCCCAGAGCGTGGACTAGAGTATAAACGACTTGAGAAAAATCTCTAAGTCCCAAGAGTGCGGATTGAAGTACTCTGAGTCCCCGGAGTGCGGACTAGAGTATAAACAACATGAGAAAAATTTCTAAGTCCATGAAGCGGACTAGAAAATTCTAATTATCCAAACCAACGGATAGGCGGGAGAGCTTTCGACCGTTCGCTATCCCATGAACTCCGATCTAAGATCGACGAAAAATGCTTAAACTGTTAGCGGTGGAATACGACCGTTGGTTACGACTCTGGCTTGGTATCATTTGTGATTTAAGATGGAGCCTACAGAGGAGCTCTAAGATTAAGATAATGAATTATTAACGAAACTCGAAAAAACTATCACAAGTACGTGGAACGGGAAAAGTTACTTTACTATTGAAATAACAATTCACTTGATGATTAACCAAGGAATGTTAGCACCAAAATTGGTCACTAACCTCGTAGAGAAAGATTATGTAGAGATATAAGTGATGAAGGTAAATTGAACAGAGAAGACAATGCTAATTTAAATGCAGAAAGTAAGAACACCAGATTTATAGTGGTTCAGCGTAATTGCCTACGTCCACTTTGAGATTAAACTTTATTGATCCTCTTAATGATTGATTACAAATACAATTCGTAGATCAAATGTTTGAATGAAGTTGCTAAGTAAAGAAGATGGATCTGAAAAATGGCAGAGTCTCCCCAGTGTTCTCCAAAAAAAGGTCCTTTTCACTGTGCCCCTGCCCCTCTATTTATAGACAAAGATGGGTTGGACTTCCCAGGTGGGCTCGGCAGCCGAACACTCTGGCCCAAATACAGTGGTCGCCGTATGCCGAACAAAATAGGCCGAACGCTAACGATGCCGAACCACCCTCTCTATGCCGAACGGTATGTTTGATGCGTGGGAAGAGTGGAATGAATGTCAGTCGAAGCTGAACGTGCCTTTGGCCGAACGAAGCGCCTGGTGGAACGTTGTCTATGGCCGAATGTTGGTGCTAGCCAAATGATAGTTTAACCAAACGATGCTTCTGACCGAACGTTGTCTATGGCCAAACGATGGCTCTGGCCGAACGTTTGCCTTTAGCCGAACGGTGTCTCTAGCCGAACGATGGTTCTGGCCGAACGATAACTTTTGATGAACAATACAACCATGCCGAGCAGTTGTATACGCCGAACGCCTTCTGATGCCGAACGCTCCTGGATGCCGAGTACTCCTTATGCCGAGTGCTCCTGGATGCCGAGTGCTCCTGGATGCCGAGTGCTCTTGGATGCCGAGTGCTCCTAGACGCCGAGTCCTACTAGACGCCGAGTACTACTAGATGCCGAGTGCTCCTAGATGCCGAGTACTCCTGGATGCCGAGTGCTCCTAGACGCCGAGTACTCCTAGATGCCGAGTACTAGTTGCCTGGTCAAATCTCCAGGAAACACTTGCCCCCCAAAGTGTATCACGTGACCGAACGTGGTACGCTTTGAGTCATGTAACCTTTTCGTCTCGTTTTAAATCCTTGACTAACCTCGAACGGAGATGCCCTTTTGAGAATTCCAGTGGTTAATGTGTGTGCCGAGCGTGTTCTAAATGCCGAACAAGACATTCATGACCGAACGATGCTTTCTGGCCGAACGATCCTTCAGTGCCGGACATCGTTATACGCCGATGCCGAACGATATGACTTTGACCGGTTCCACCGGATGTAGCCTTTTCGACTTCTTCTGTTTTCCCTATAAAAGCCAGCACCTCTATCCTTCTTTCCCTTTTCACACTTCTAACACCTCTGCCTTGCACCTGCCGAAGCTACCAACCAACATACAACTCGCCGATTCTTCCCAAGTCTTCACCTTACCAACTAGGTACCGATCCTTTCGCCTAAATACAGCCTTTACGCTCGAACTCCCTTAATTGATGGGATAAATTGAGCTTTGACTAAAGTATCGAGTCACGCGACGAGGGTGGTAGGAAGAGTAAATAGAGATGGGTTTTCTAGGAAATCATTGGTAGACACACTGTGGTTCGGCATAAGTATTTTATGCCGGACCAGATTGGTGGAAGGAGAAACATGGAGGAAGTAGGAGATGATTAGGGGCATCGAGCAGTATGGTCTGGTATGACTTGCCGAACGATTTGCCCTCGTGGTTCGGTGTGGATGGAGGAAGAGATGAGGCCAATGTTAAGGACAGCGTGCCGATGGTCATCTCAACCGAACAGTCACAAACGCCGTACCATACTTAGGCTAAAACATGCCGAACAAAACGAGGCCGAACACGACTCACATGCCGAACAACAACTTAGCCGAACCAAAATTTAGCCGAACACAGACTTAGCCGAACAATGACTTAGCCGATCAAAGACTTAGCTAAACAATGACTTAACCGAACAACGACTTAGCCGAACAAAGACTTAGCCGAACAAAGACTTAGCCAAACACAGACTTAGCCGAACAATGACTTAGCCGATCAATGACTTAGCCGAACAATGACTTAGCCGAACAATGACTTAGCCGATCAATGACTTAGCCGAACAATGACTTAGCCGAATAGTCACAAATGCTGAACACTTATTAACTATATCTACTCGTATAGCAAAACAAGAAACAGGGCCCAAGCATTCTAGCATATGTGAAGCAGACCCGGATCACTAACTTCTTAGCTTCAGTAAACATAAATCTGAACTTAGATTATCATACGTTTTCTGGATCTGGAATTGCAATCACCAAAAGGCAGGCTTCTGGGGACGGTCAGCGATGACGGTCTTCGAAGGAGATGACTTAACGCTCAATTTTATAACAACAACTTTGCGACCTTCAAACTTTCAACGCTTTTACACGATTGCTTGCACTAGTTCACACACCACATGGGGGAATATTCGTGTTGTTAATTCTAACGTTCAACGTTTTTCAAGTATAGTTTTCGCAGGCACTTAGACAGATTCATTATTTATTAGGGATGTCTAAAAAGTCTAGCTCCGCCACTATATCTGATAGGCCTGGGCCGTCATCAAGGCAAGAAGCCGCTGATACTTCAAATCCATCGACTTCCCCTGCCCATAACTTAGCTCCTGATGCCCTGGAGGCAACAATTCTCTTAGATAATCCGATCGACTCACAAGCTTCGAAGATCAATGAAGCCGCACTTCGACGAATATGTTCCATCCATGGGATTCCTTTCGCCGATGTGTTAGTCCCTTCGCGACACGATCGTCCTCACCTGCCCCCAGTCGGATATACCACCTGCAACAAGTTCATGTGTTGGATGGGCAGCGTGCCTCCGTTTAATTTATTCCTTCGGGACGTGTTGCAGTACATAGACATTGCCTCGTCGCAGCTGTATTCGAACGGTCACGCGTTTCTATATGGGACCTACCTACTCTTCATGGCCGTCTTCTCTAGACCTCTAACCTCTGGCGACATCAGATACATCTACATGATCAAGAAACGGAAAGACAGCCCTTCCTTCATGTTCCTCGAGCCGTACCACAAATGCCAAATCTTGACAGGGGCATGTAGTAAATTCGCCCTGTACAAACAAGAATGGTTCTACGTGCGTTGCCCTCCTGGTTTTGCGAGGAGATGGGTTGAAGGCAGTAAGTCTCTTCGTTGAGTCATCATTCGCGTTTAATTGGAGTTATGCTTTTTCTAACTCCTCGTTTCATCTTTTCAGGTATCAACCCGCGTCCGGAGGACCGAGGATATTCTGAGGCCGTTGAGGCCATTAGAGCTCTTCCTGCCGAGGAACGAGACATCCGAACCATCATTTCAAATAAATCATTGTCGAGGTTCGGCTTGCTAGCCCCTGGTCGTCGGATTAGCCTCCCGGAGGGCGTCTCCATTCCCAAGCCAACATCCGGTAAAGGGAAAAAACAAGCTGGATCGTCATCACGCCACACTCCTGATGCGCACGAAGAAGGTGAGCACAAAGAGGATGAAGCTCCTGAGACTCAAGGCGAGAATGTGGGTCCCGCTTGGAATCCGGCGGTCGAAGTTCATGACATTGAAACGTCATCCTCCCCTTCGAAGGGAAAGAAGAGGTTAAAATACAAGATTCGGAAGGAGAAAGCTGGCGGAACTTCAAAAGTTACGCCTATCCCGCCAGAGAAAGAGGCTTCCTCACAGCACCTGGAAAGTTCTCTAAAGGGTTTGTCGAATCTCTCCATCCCCGACGATATACTTAATTACGGGTTCGATGATCCTGAAGCCCTCAAGATTTCTTCGTCCGCTAGAGGCAATGCAGGAGTTCAACTCCCAGTCCAGGGAGACAATACTCTGATTAGTAAAGACAAAAGAACAGGTCCGTCGGGGGGAACACTAGGACACACACGCACATTCGCATTCCATCATACACTTCAAGTTTTTTCTTATTTCCCGGATTTTTCTTAACTCGTTGTTACCTCTATTCTTTGTAGGTGACATGGGGCGCTCTCACAGACTCGATCGCCTTCATGGTTCTTCAATATTTCATCATCCCGGACGGGATTCAGGTTCAGGCAGACGCAGGGACAGAGATGATTATGAAGATAGAGACAACCGTCCCCGTGATTCGTCTTATCGTAAGAAGGCATATTCCCAATCTTCACAGTCCCGTGATCCTCTTCCTCCAACTGAGCCGGATAGAGAGAAGTCTTCACAGAAGGGGTACCAACCTGATGCTTCTCGAGAACAACACTCCGGTTCGTCGAGTACAAGGCAAATTCGGGAGCAATGAAAAAGAGCAAAACTTCCAAAGCCTCCTCCCCCTACTCCCGCGGTTGACCCAACTGTAGCGGAAAAGATGGTCGATCTTAAGGCCAAATTTCCAAAAATTTGCTTCGATGGTCTGAAGTTCCTCCCAGCTATTCATCATATCCCTGGGCACATGAAGCAGAGTGCCATTGCCTGTAATAACGACGTCTATGTTCAACATGACGCGTTTGTACACTTGGTTGAAAAGATCTCGGAGGTGTCCGTTGAGCGTCAATATGAGATTGATCGTCTGAAATTGGAGGTCAGCTGTGACAAGAACATCATCAAGCATCAAGACGAAGAGCTTGCTTCGTATAAGTCAAAGCTGGAAGCCGCTGAGCAAAGCGCAAAAGATACTGCTGAGGCAGTTACTCGTTTAGAGATGGCTCACAAGAAGGAACTTGATGAAGCAGTCCAGCGTAGCGGTGCCCTTGCCCTAGAAAAAGATTCCATCCAAAAAGAAAGGGATGCGCTCGTCGTACAAGTCAAAGAGCTGAAAGAATTACTCTCCAAGGAGAAAGAGGATAAAGTAGCTGCTCAAGAAGAATCACAACGATATTGTGATGAAATCGTTGCTACTCGGCTCCTGAAAACGAAGCTCGATGACAAACTTGCTGGGGTTGAAAAAATGAAGGACGAAGCCCGTGAGGAGGGCAAAAGAAAAGCTCCGGAGGAGATTGACTCTCGCCTCGAGGCGGCCGCAGAAGCCGGCAGGGAAGAGGTCAAGTGCATGTTTGACCCGTTGATTGCTGAGTATGGAGCCCGTGTCCTTATGCACCATGACTTGACATTCTTGGGCGATGGCTATCTCGAATCCCTAGCTGAGGCCTGGGAAACTTTAGTGAAGATTAGGAAAATTGAGTCGGGCTCTGAAGAGGTCGATGAGGATGCCTTGGTGAAGGAGTTTCTTAGGGGGAATGAGCCAGCGGATTTATCCGCAGCTTTGGCGCTTTATAACAAAGGCTCTCCCCTTCCAAAAGAGAAAAGTGATGAAGCTGGCCCGTCTGGGGCTGAGACTACGGCTCCTCATATTGCTGCTCCTCCCGCTGCTCAGCCGGTCGGTCGGCCGACACTTGACCCGTTCGAGCAGCATGCCGGCTATGATCCTGAAGATCCCGGGCTTGGCGTTCACGTGCTATCTCATGTTCTGGAGGGTGAAACCCCACGCGCAACTGATAGCCAACCAGAACCCGGTAGGAAACTCGTCTTTTCTAGAAGTCGAAAGATCTTGTTATTTTCCAGCATTGGTTATTCATTCTAATTTTCATTCATTATGTTTTCATGCAGGCTGCTCTGATCCCGAGCTAACTCCGAGGAACGATGACGCCAAGGAGGAGGCAGAGAAAACAAGCGATGTTGCTCACACGGGAGTAACTCCTGGCCCTGACGCTCAAGTGATCGGGGCGCTAGATGATGATAAGCTTGACACTTCATCTCCTGCCGAAGGGAGTGATGAAATCGAAATCACTGACGCCTCTGAGCATACCTCAAAGATGAGCATGAAGGAACGCCTCGCCGAAGAGGAGGAGAAAAAGGTCGAGGTCAAAGTCGAACCTGAAATACTGGAACTTACCGACCCGCGGAACAGACCTCTGAAAATCATTCTCCCGGGCAGGTCTAAACCACTGGATGTTCCGTCTCCTACTCCTGACTCCGCTTCTTTAGTGAGCAAGAAATCCAAGAAAAAGCGTGAGGGAGAGGAGTCGTCGGAAAAAACAAAAGAAGACAAGAAGAAGAAACCGAAGAAATAATCGCTACACTCGTTCAACGAGTTCCTTGCTTAAGTCTTGTAATTACTTTTATCTTTTGTCTCTGTAGTTTGTATAGATAGGTTCTTGACTCCAAGTTTTGGAGGAATAACTGTGTAACCCCATTTTGAACTATTGAACGAAGTTTTAGTTTCTTTTTCGCTTGAATAATTCTCTTACTTTTCTTTGGTTTGCTGACTAACCGTGGTCATAACTCAAGTTCTTATGAGTTGCATTATTTCCCAGTCCATTCTCGTGTTGTTCGAACATTTCCAGATGTGGCATACTTCTTGTCCCACATTTCTTGAGTACTTGGACTTTTTTCTAAATCCGTGCTCCAGGGATTTAGAGTTAGTTGATCCGCGTTCAAGGGATTCGGAGGTTCACAACGTTTATACTCTAGTCCTCGCTCCGGGGACTTAGAGTACTCCGATCCGTGCTCTGGGGACTCGGAGGTTGAAGTCGTTTATATCCTAATCCGCGCTCTGGGGACTTAGAGTACTCCGATCCGCGCTCTGGGGATTCGGAGATTTGAAATTGCTTATACCCTAGTCCGCGCTCTGGGGACTTAGAGTACTCCGATCCGCGCTCTAGGGATTCGGAGATTTGAAATCGTTTATACTCTAGTCCGCGCTCCGGGGACTTAGAGTACTCCGGTCCGCGCTCTGGGGATTCAGAGATTTGAAATCGTTTATACTCTAGTCCGTGCTCTGGGGACTTAGAGTACTCCGATCCGCGCTCTGGGGATTCAGAGATTTGAAATCGTTTATACTCTAGTCCGCGCTCTGGGGACTTAGAGTACTCCGATCCGTGCTCTGGGGATTTAGAGATTTGAAATCGTTTATACTCTAGTCCGCGCTCTGGGGACTTAGAGTACTCCGATCCGCGCTCTGGGGACTTAGAGTACTCCGATCCGCGCTCTGGGGATTCAGAGATTTGAAATCGTTTATACTCTAGTCCGTGCTCTGGGGACTTAGAGTACTCCGATCCGCGCTCTGGGGATTCAGAGATTTGAAATCGTTTATACTCTAGTCCGCGCTCTAGGGACTTAGAGTACTCCGATCCACGCTCTGGGGATTCAGAGATTTGAAATCGTTTATACTCTAGTCCGCACTCTGAGGACTTAGAGTACTCCGATCCGCGCTCTGGGGATTCAGAGATTTGAAATCGTTTATACTCTAGTCCGCGCTCTGGGGACTTAGAGTACTCCGATCCGTGCTCTGGGGACTTGGAGGTTGAAACCGTTTATACGAGTTCGTACATCATACAGGATAATGTAGTTCTAGCAATTCGTCACCCGATTATGAGATATAGAAACATTAGTAGTTCGTGGAAAATACGGCTTCAAGCCTTTATTAATGAAAAACAACTAAACTGCTTGATTACATAGTTAAAAAGAAACTACATTACGACTGAATGAAAACATACATGAAATAACGGTGCCTAAAACAAGAAAGAAAACATGCTAGATGTAATACTGCCGCAAATGTTCACTGTTCCACGCTCGGGGGAGTGTCGTGCCATCAACAGTCGCTAGCTTGAATGTTCCCTCTCCAAGCTTCCGTTCAACGACGTACGGACCTTCCCAGCTGGGATTCATACGTGATGGTACCGGGAAAACTCGTTTCAGAATGTGATCACCCACATCAAACTTCCTTGGGCGGACTCTGCCGTCGTAGTAACGCTTGACTCGGTGTCTATGTGCTGCTGCCCTTAATTCGGCCTCTTCACGCTTCTCATCGATGCAGTCCAGCGATTCCAACAAGAGGTCCTGATTCGTCTTGGGATCATAGTATGTCACTCGGTGTGATGGAACTTCAAGTTCCACGGGTATAACTGCTTCCGAGCCGTATGCCAAGGCAAATGGAGTGTGGCCGATCGCGGACTTGTGGGTAGTTCTATAAGCCCATAATGCTATCGGGAGTTCATCTACCCACTTGCCTCCGACCTTCTCCAGACGCTTCTTCAGTATGGACTTGATTATTTTGTTAACGGCCTAGACTTGTCCGTTAGCTTTTGGGTGTGCAACGGCGGCGAATTTCTTCTCGATGCCATACCTTAAACAAAACTCTTTGAACCCTCCGCTTTCAAATTGCGTCCCGTTGTCTGTAATGATGGTGCGAGGAAGGCCAAAGCGGCATATAATGCTTCGTACAACGAAGTTAATGACCTTCTTAGAGGTGATTGTGGCCAAAGGTTCTGCCTCAGCCCATTTTGTGAAATAGTCGACTGCAATTATCGCGAATTTCGCACCACCTTTGGATATAGGAAAAGAGCCGATTATGTCGATTCCCTAGATTGAAAATGGCCAGGGACTAACCATTTGTGTGAGTTCCGTTGATGGAGTCCTCGGGATTTTCGCATATCTTTGACACTTGTCACATTTCCTTGCGTGGTCTGCAGCGTCCCGATTTATGGTCGGCCAGTAATATCCATAGCGGAGGATCTTTTTTGCTAGCGTTTGCCCCCCAGTATGGTCGCCACATTCCCCTTCGTGAACCTCTCTTAAGACCCGCTTTGTTTCGTCATGAGCGATGCATCGTAATAATGGGACTGAGAACCCTTTTCGATACATTAATCCATCCTGCATCACGTATCGCGCGGCCTTTCGAAGGACCTGCCGTCTTTCGCTCCTTTTCTCTGGCAAAGTCCCGGTCGTCAGGTACAGTTTGAATGGGGTTATCCACTATTCCTTCTCGATTTCCGTTTCCAATACACAATCAACTTTCATCTCGTCTATGCTCGGGGCGTGCAAGGCCTCAACGGGATACAATCCCATTTGCTGCGCATCACCTGTGCTCGCAAACTTAGCCAACAAGTCGGCTTCTTTATTCTGTTCGCGCGGGACATGCGAAATGTCATAACGCTCAAGATTTGACAGTAGTTCTTGGACCTGAACAAGGTACGGAGAAAGCTTTTGTCCCTTTGCTTGGTAATCTCCCCGCACTTGGTAAACCACCAACTGTGAGTCACAAAAGATTTCAACTAATTTGATCCCGAGTTCTCCAATGAGCTTCAAGCCAGCAATCAGTGCTTCATATTCTGCTTCGTTATTTGTAGCTGGGAAATCAAGCTTCAAAGCATAACAGATTGATCGATTTTCCGGAGTTATAAGAACTATGCCCGCACCGGAGCAACGATCGTTTGATGACCCATCAGTGTATAATTTCCATCGAATGGGGGGAATGACGTCGTGATTATCTGGTTCTATGGGTATGGTAAACTCAGCGATGAAATCTGCTAATGCTTGCCCTTGTATGGCTCTCCGTGGCAAGTAGGCGATATCGAACTGGCTCAACTCAATGTTCCATTTTAGCAATCTTCCAAAAGTTTCTGGTCGTTGGAGTACCTGCCGCAGGGGTTGATCGGTATAAACACTGATCGAGTGTGCTTGAAAATATGGGCGTAGCTTACGTGATGCAATCACCATGCAATAGGCCAATTTCTCGATTTTAGGGTAATTTATTTCTGCCCCCGTTAAACGCTTGCTAACATAATACACCGGCTTCTGGATTCGGTCCTCCTCGCGAACTAAAGCCGCACTGATCGCATGCGGGGATACAGCCAAGTATACGTATAGCATCTCGTGGTTTACTGGTTTTGACAGCACTGGTGGACTCTCCAGATGCCTCACCAGATCCCGGAATGCTTCCTCACAACTAGACGTCCATTCGAAATTCCTCTTCCCTTTCTTTATTATATCAAAGAAAGGGATGCACTTGTCAGTTGCCCTGGATATGAATCGACTTAGCGCAACTACTTTTCCATTCAGGCTTTGTACCTGCTTTATAGTCTTGGGCACTTGCACATCTCGAACAGCTTGGATCTTTTTTGGGTTAGCTTCAATTCCCCTAGCGTTGACGATGAATTCCAAAAACTTCCCCGACGCAACGCCGAAGGAACACTTCAGAGGGTTGATCTTCATCCCGTAATACCTGAGTATGTCGAACATTTCAGCCAAGTCTCGAATGTGGTCGTTTGACTGTCGTGACTTCACGAGCATGTCATCCACATAGACTTCCATCGTCCTACCAAGCTGGTCCTTGAACATTCGATTCACCAAACGCTGATAAGTCGCTCCTGCGTTCTTCAGTCCGAAGGGCATTACTAAATAGCAATATAGCCCGACATCTGTAATGAAGCTGGTGTGTTCTTGGTCCGGAATATGCATCGGGATTTGGTTGTATCCCGAGTATGCATCCATGAATGATAACAGCTCATGTCCTACCGGTGGAGTCGACCAACTGATCGATCCTAGGTAACGGGAAACTGTCCTTGGGGCATGCTTTGTTCAAGTCGGAATAATCTACGCAAGTTCTCCATTTCCCATTCGCCTTTTTTACCAGCATGGGGTTGGATACCCATTCAGGGTAGAGGGCGTCGCGGACGAACCCATTGGCTTTGAGTTTGTCCACCTCCTCTCTGAGAGCAGCGGATCCCTCCGGGTCCATTCCTCTCCTCTTTTGTTTAACCAGGACGTATTTCGGGTCTATGTTCAACATATGACTCGTGATGGCGGGAGAAATCCCACACATATCAGAATGCGTCCAGGCGAAAACATCAAGATTTGCCCGGAGGAAGTCACTAAGGTCTTCAGTCATTGCAGGGCCAAGCTGTGATCTGATCTTCAGTATTTGCGAAGGGTCGTCTCGGCTGATTGAAATGTCAACCGTTAATTCAGCCGGCGCTGCCTTTTCTTCCCTGGGTTTCTCATCGTCGTCTCTCGGATCTATGTCTCTGACGATCCGAGAATTATGCCCGAGCCAGGGCTCGGGCACTACTTGTCAATTATCCGTATTAAGGATGCGGACGGGATTGTCCGCAACCTTTCCTTTCTCCCTCCGATGGGCCTCTCGGAGCTCAACCACATAACAGGTACGACCAGCTGCTTGGTCGCCATGAACAATACCTAATCCTTTGTCAGTTGGGAACTTCAAAGTTAAGCACCACGGGGCGAATGCTGCCCTAAACTCAGCCAGGGCCGGTCGACCCAAGAAAACATTATACGGAGAATCCACATCCAAAACTACGAAGGGTAGGATTCGCACCCTCCGACGCTCGCCTTGTCCCAGTTCAACTGGTAACTCAACATACCCCACTGCATCGGTCGCTGCGCCATTAAAGCCGTGTATACGAGCTTTGGACGATTTCAAGTCCTTTGTTTCCATTTTCATTTGGTCATAAGCCTTCTTGAAGATGATGTTGACAGAACTTCCACAATCAATCAGAATTCTTTTCACATAGGCCGGTCCGATCGTCGCAGATATGACCATCGGGTCGATGGTTGGAGCCTCTACTTGGTCAGCATCTCTGTTTCTGAACACTATATCGTCTGTCATTACGCGCTGCTGCTTAGCAGGGGTCCCATCCTCCACGTTCGAACAACACTCAAAATCTGCATGCTTCAGGGAACTTGCATACCGCTCCATCTCTTGCCAATTCTTATCCGCAGGGTGAGGTCCGCCGATGATTGTATTTATGACCAGTCTACCCACAATTCGGACAGGCTCCTCGGGATGACGCGGAGCTGGTGCACGACCTGGGTTAGATGTTCTCTGTCCTCCTTCCTGTGGATCCTTCACAAATTCTTGCAGCTTCTTTTGCCTGATCAACTTCTCGATAGCGTCGTGCAGGTGTCTGCACTCTTCCGTATTGCGCCCATAAGTCTCATGGAAGCAGCAATATTTCCCGGTCCGCTTCTATTCCTCGGTTGATTCTTTTGGACGTGGCTTTCTGTACTGAAAAGTATTGCAGGTTGATAGGTAAATGTTCTCAAGAGACGCATTCAGCGGGGTATACTCGTTGTAGCTTGGCACTCTCGATTTCCACTTCCCCGCTTCTCTCTTCTTCCCTTGATTTCTTCCTCCGGACTCCTTAGGCTGCCCAGGCTTGTTTTGGACATTGACTTGGACCTTTCCCAAGTTATCCCCGGACTGCTTCACAGCAACGTTGCTTTTTATGGACTCTTGGACAGGTCCTGGTGCCTTATCTCGTCTTACCCACCTAGCTTCCTCTCTTCTTATGAACTGGTGTGCCTTTGAGTAGAAACGCTTTAGCGTAGTCGGAGGTTTTCCTGCCAACCAGTCTCCAAACTCAGAATCCGGATCCACACTTCTCATCACAGCCATTAGGATTGCATGATCATTGGGATTACTGACTTCCGTGGCCGCAACTTGGAATCTTTGTAAATATTCCTTCAATGACTCCCCAAGACTTTGGATTACACTTGACAGAGACATTACGTCCTTTGGACGAGTAGTATGTATCCTGAATTGCTCAATAAACTTCTTTGCCAACTCCTCAAAATTGGATACGGACCGCGGAGGAAGTTAGGTGAACCACATAGTAGCGATCCCAGATAGAGTAATTGGAAAGCATCTACACTTGGTGGCATCATTTGCTCTAGCTGAATCCATCATCCACTCGTACCTCATGACATGCTGTCTGGGGTCAGTCTTTCCCTCATACGCATGGATAGTAGGCATACTAAACTTCTTGGGGTACGCCGCCTGCAGCACAACATCTGTGAATGGAGTATGACTTCTTGATACTCCCTAATCATCATTTGATAAGCCCTGATTTTCTTTCATCAATTGCCTGACCATGGCTGTCAGATCTGGTGTCTGTATGGAAGGTGGAAGGTTAGAGTCCGTTCTATGCGACTGTCCATCCTGATGCCTCCTCTCCTGGCGATCTGCCAAACGTGCGTCTTGAGGTTCGACATCGTTAGCGTTTTGATGGTCTGGGCCTCCAGCCTCCATCCGCACTCCGGTTCCAAAGTTTCCAGCTCCTGCTTGGTCACGGTCTCCAGCTGTTTGAACAGCAGCATCTGCCCGCGCAGCTTCAGTCTTACGGCGTCTGCGCCTGGGAGGTTCATCAGAGGAAGTTGAGCTGTCAGATGAGGAATAAGGGGCGGGATTGCCCCCAGCATTCTGTTGCTGCTGTTGAGTGAGTTGTGCAATTAGGTTGGCGTTAGCTTGCATCTGCTCTCCTAGTTGTCTCCTGCTTTCCCTGAGTTCTCTCATCAAGTCGTTGAACTCTATTCTGGTGACAACTGGAGTCTGATCCTGGGTGGCAATTCCTACACCCAGAATTGCTGGGTGATTGTTAGGTCCTGCTTGTTGCATGCTAGCAGTCTCGTGGGCATCCGCATTATGAGTAGCTGACCTGGTACGTGGTCTTGCCATTATAGAGTTATTGGTATGAACTCTGAGTAGAATCAACGGATGTCCTATCAATGAGTCGGATCTTCTTTGGGAGATTTGTTCAATCTAGTAGCTTCAAAGCAGATCCTTGAGGTCTGAGAATTCAATTCTCAGTGAAAGCACCAAAGTGTTAGCACCAAAATGGGTCACTAACCTCGTAGAGAAAGATTATGTAGAGATATAAGTGATGAAGGTAAATTAAATAGAGAAGACAAAGCTAATTTAAATGCAGAAAGTAAGAACACCAGATTTATAGTGGTTCAGCGTAATTGCCTACGTCCACTTTGAGATTAAACTTTATTGATCCTCTTAATGATTGATTAAAAATACAATTCGTAGATCAAATGTTTGAATGAAGTTGCTAAGTAAAGAAGATGGATCTGAAAAATAGTCTCCCCAGTGTTCTCCAAAAAAAGGTCCTTTTAATTGTGCCCCTGCCCCTCTATTTATAGACAAAGATGGGTTGGACTTCCCAGGTGGGCTCGGCAGCCGAACACTCTGGCCCAAATACAGTGGTCGCCGTATGACGAACAAAATAGGCCGAACGCTAACGATGCCGGACCACCCTCTCTATGTCGAACGGTATGTTTGATGCATGGGAAGAGTGGAATGAATGTCAGTCGAAGCCAAACGTGCCTTTGGCCGAACGAAGCGCCTGGTTGAATGTTGGTGCTGGCCGAACGATAGATTTAACCAAACGATGCTTCTGACCGAACGTTGTCTATGGCCGAATGATTGCTCTGGCCGAACGTTTGCCTTTAGCCGAATGGTGTCTCTGGTCGAACGATGGTTCTGGCCGAACGATAACTTTTGAAGAACAATACAACCATGCCGAGCAGTTGTATACGCCAAACGCCTTCTGATGCCGAACGCTCCTGGATGCCGAGTGCTCCTGGATGCCGAGTGCTCCTGGATGCCGAGTGCTCCTAGACGCCGAGTACTCCTAGATGCCGAGTACTACTAGACGCCGAGTGCTACTAGATGCCGAGTACTCCTGGATGCCGAGTGCTCCTAGACGCCGAGTACTCCTAGATGCCGAGTACTAGTTGCCTGGTCAAATCTCCAGGAAACAAGGAACAAAAAATTTTATTTACAATCTCAAAATTTCCTTATAAACCATTCGAGAATTCGGGATCCACGCCCGTACATGTTCTACTAAAAGAAAAAAATGGGAAAACAACACGTGTCTAATTTATTTGGACTAAGTACGATAACACAAGACCCTGACTATTTCTTTGACTTCCTCTCCTTCTTTGGCTTTTCAGGGGTCAAACCAGTCGAGTCTTTTTCGAAGCCCTTTACTACCTTGAGTGGAAGCACTTGAAGGAGGAGGAGGAAACGTAATAGGGATTGACCCCCGGGAGGGATGAATTGTAAAGGCCTATGGAGAGGATCTTCAACCACCACCACATCGGGTTCACCCTTAACTTCAAGCTTTGATTTCTCCTCTTTTTCAATCCGCTCCTTCGGGATGAACTTAGCAGTGTGCTCAGAAGCACCCGTAACTATAACATCGTCATGCTCCTTCATAAGTGATGGGTCTTCAGGTTTGTGCTCATCAAGCGACCCAATCACCTGAGCATTGGGCCCTGGTATATCTGCGGCAGCCGAAGCCTCGGCAACTTTTCCTTCCTGCTTCGTGGTGACATCACTCCTAGGAGTTGACTCAGGACCAGGATGACCTATAAAGTTTCGTAAAAAGAAAATGTTAGACTGTGGCCTTTATTTATCGAGAATGGCAACTTTTTAGATTAAAAAAGGGCTCAATGTGGTTCCAGCATCCGGTTGACTCTCGGTAGTCATCGGAGTACTCCCTTCGATGATAGGAGATAACGTGTGAATGCCAAGTCCAGGCTTTTCCGGGTCATAACCGACATGTTGCTCGGTAGGTTGAGAAGATGAAATACCAGATAGCTGAACGGGAGAAGGACCCTGGGGCTCAGTGCATAGACGACCCAACGATATCTTCCTTTTCCTTGGGCAGTATGGGAGCTCTTCCAAATTGAAGCTTTGCGGCGGCCAAGTCGGATGGCTTGTTTCCTCGGAGCCACCCCCAACTCCTCTTTCTTGATTTTGGTGATGATATCCCAAGCCACGGCAAGCGACTCAAGATAGCCTTCGCCTAGGAAAGTTAAGTCATGGTGGAGGAGGACCTTTGCATTATACTCGGCAATGAGAGGATCAAATAAGCACTTGATTTCCTCCCTACCAGACTCAGTCGCAGCCTCAATTCGGGAGTCGGCTTCAACAAGCACCGCTTTCTTGCCCTCTTCGCGAGCGGCTTCTTTCAAGGCTTCAATTTTGGAGAGTTGCTCGTCAAGTTTTGTTTTCAGGTTTCTTGTTTCAACAATCTCCTCACAATACCTTTTTGACTCCTCTTACGCCTCGACTTTCTCCTCCCTCTCCTTGGATCGCAATTTTTCTAAATCCTCCATGCGGCGGGCTAAAATTTATTTCCCCTTCTGTAAGGAGTCCTTTTCCAAAGCCAAGGTATTGCTGCGGTGGAGTGCATCATCCAATTCCTTTTTATGAGAAACCTCTAGACGACTAACTTCCTTAGCAGTCTCCTTTGCATTCTTCTTCGCCTCGTCAAGTTCAGCTTTGAATGCAAGTAGCTCAGTATCTTGATGCCTAATAATGTCCTTATCGTGGATGGCTTCCAACTTAAGGTGATCAATCTCATGTTGGCGTTAAATAGAAACCTCGGAGACATTTTTGACTAAATGAATGAACGCTTCATGTTGTACATACACATCATTCACACATGCTAGTGAGTTCTCTTTGGCAGTCTCTGGGATAGTATGTATAAAAGGGAGAAATTTGAGCCCATCAAAACAAATCTTTGGAAAGGTAGCTTTAAGCTCAGCTAGTTTCTCCGCCGTAGTCGGATCGTGGGCAGGAACCGGGGGAATTTGTTCAAATGTGACTAGCGTTTGTTTACGGTGCTCACGGGACTGCCTGGTGCTTGATGATCCGGAATGTTGGTCATGAGGAGCGTTAGATTGAGAGCCTCGATGCGTTGGCTTATCTCCACTACATGCAGGAGGGTTAGTTGGGTCGCTTTGACGTGAAGCATATGCTTAGGGCTTCCTTCCGGATGATGAAGATGATTCTCGAGAATGATAATCTTTCTCCCATCCTGCGTCTCTTTCTTGGCGTCTTCCGGACTCGGAATCCCGACTCGAACGATGGAAAGTGGAAGAACCACAAAGGCAATCGAAAGCGTGTGAGTAAGATATTGGACCTGTAAAAGAACCTAACGAGAACATATTAGTAGTTGCTATGTCAAGAGTTAATTACAAGTGAATGGTGGGCTGCGAGTGCTTGTGTGTGTCCTAGTGTGTCCCCTCGACCGACCAGTAACATTTTCTTTACCCATAGGAGTTCCTTCTCTTCGATTGGAAGTTTTCCTACCTTCGCCGCTCCTCGCGGGTGAGTTAAGCCCCTTAACGCCAAGGTTGGTAAAGTCATAATTCAACAAATCATCCGGAATCGAGATGTCAGAAAGTCCCTTCAACGCGCTTTCCGTTTTTTAAGAAGATGAACCCTTTTCGACCGAAGTTATGACAAATTTTGGGATCTACCCAACTTTCTTTTTCTTAATCCTGTACGCCAGACTTTTTCCCTTTTTCGGGGGAGATTGCGATTGGCTAGTGTGTGGCGCATCGACTGTTGGCGCTTGTCCAAGGCCTGCATCCTCTTTTTTTGGCCCAGCGTCTTCTGATTCCTTTATCTCCTCTTCTTCGGTGCCTTCTTGGATTCCCTCAGCAGGGGGGCACCACGGGGTCATTTAGTTCTCCCCTTCTCTCGGCTACAACCTTCGGGATCGCTCTACTTCCTGGAAGATCAATTCTTTGGCCATCTTCTAATAGCCCGAATAATGAGAGCAGTTCATCGATGAGTAGGAGTTTGATTTCCCTATCCTCCACCAGAGTAGCGTTGATAGCCTCAATAACCCTGGAATATATAACACCTTCGGGCCGAGAGCGAACACCTGAAAAAGTTGAAAGGATTCGTACGATTAAGGAAGAAGATGCGATTTGAATTCTTGAACTAAGGGCAAAGGCGGGAATAGTAATTACGTCCTTCCAACCACCTTCTCGTGAAGCTGGAAGGGCATCGTACATAGAACCATTCTTGTTTGAACAAGGAGAGTTTGTTCCATATGCCCATTAAGACTTGACATTTGGGCATGGTTTCGAGGAAGACGTACAAAGGACTGTCATTTCGTCTTTTGAAATTACAAATGTACTGGATGTCCTATGGAGTTGGCGGATGAAATAGGACATTCATGAAGAGAAGGAAAGTACCATTGATAAAGCGTAGCTGCTGGGGTGTAGTTGAGTGGGAGCGATTCCCATGTACCTCAGCATTTCGCGAATAAAAGAGTTGAACGGTGGCACACATTCGACCCAGCACATGAATTTATTACACGCGGTACATCCAACTGGTAGCAAGTGAGGTCTATCTTGCCTTTATGGAAATAAGACATCTTCAAAAAAAATCCCGTGGATAGAACACAATCGACGAAGAGCAGCTTCACCAATTTTTGAAGCTTGTGAGTCAACTGGGTTATTCAAGGCGATGGCATCCTCCACAGCATCGGGAGCTAGGCCTATAACTTATATGGAAAGAATCAGGATATCGAAAAAAAGATTTGCATGTGGATTAGATGTCTTTACTCCTTCTCTTTGCTTGCTTGGTACAGGCTTGTCAGACAAAGTAGCGGAGCTTGATTTCATATCCGATCTGGAAGACATTGCGGTTGAACGCTTCGTATAACTTGAGATCTGTATCAGCTATACTCAGTAGACAATCAATATTAGAAATAATAACCTGTCCCTCCGTGCTGTGTGTGAACTAGTGAAATGCAATATGAAATGAATGTAAACAGTTTAAAATCAGGAAAGCGAAAGTAAAACGTCGAGGCTTAGAGTTTTTCCAGGAGAGACCATCATCGCTGACCATCTCAGACAACGTGAAAGGTGATCAGCGAAAAAAGCTTTAGGATCGGATGTTGACAATCGGGATCATAAAGTCTGTTGTTGGAATATGTTGGGACAGCTTTATATTTAACTTGTGTTGAGTGAATTGGGAATTTGTTTGTTCAAGTTTAAGTCCATTGATCCGTGTATGCTAGACGTGTTGTTGTCAGTCACTTTATGCTTGGGCAAGGCAGTATGTGGTCATATGTTTGAATAACTCGAGTTAAGGTTGTTTTAATTTATCAACACCGACCCTAGCCATTTTTGCTGATCCCTATGTTCTACCCAATGACCGGTCCCTGGACTTAGGCTCATATAGGAATGCCAAATCTTATCCACAGCTGAATACCGATCCCTCCTTTCATCCTGATATATACTGATCCCTTCCTCTCCAGCCTCTATATCGATCCCTCCTTTCCTAGCATAATACCGACCCCTATGCCTAAAGAAAAATACCAATCCCTTTCTCTCTAATCCTATGTCGAACCCTCCTAAAATACACTGACCCCTTGTTCAAACAACATGTACCGAACACCACGCCTAAGCTAGAATGACGATCCCTAATCTTACCGACCCCATCTTCTATATCTTCTTCACCAAACCCTCTCCAACCAACGCCAGCTCGTCTGAACCCATTTCCTTCCCCTTCATCTTCCTTCTCTTTCTCCTATTCCTCCATCTTCTTCACCTCACATATGCATCTCCATGAAACCCATTCACCTATGCGCCTAAACGGCACTTAAACTCTACCGAACTCAAAGACAATGACCCAACAACACAAACAAGGGAGAGACTATACCTATTTGATTCAATTGCAAGGTCGCAGTTTGGATTAAAAGCGAACTGATGTTAACGGAGATCGAAAATAAGATCTTGCGATTGAATTCGAGTTAAGGGAGAGGGGTTTCTAGCTTTACTCTGGATCGGTCGGTTAGGAGGAGAGAAGTGGAAGAAATTGCAGGCATTGGGAAGATAGAGTAAAAGAGAAAGGAGAGAAGCAGTGGGCTTTTATATGGGTAATGGTGGAATATGAACCAATCACTCCAAATGACTTGGTCGTAGGTTGAAAAAGGGTTCGGCCACGAGCTTTACCGACCCCTATCTAAACATAATAACTAGGGGTTGGTACACAAAGATGCCGATCCCTCAAAAAATAGATAAAAAATACAAAAAAAGGTAATATATATAGTAAACAATGAAGGAGAAGGGAAGATGTGCTTGAATAATGAGTGTTCGTGAGATAGGAGAGAATTTGTAAATTCAACCTTTAATAGGTTAGGCCGGGAAAACCTGAAGACTTCATATGACTAAATTTATGCATTCAAATGGGACGAGACTTCGTCGAAGATTGATAAAGGACGACGTTCAACCAATGACTTGAATAGGCTTGCCTCCGGGAACCTGGAATTTTCTCTGATTAAAAGCGAGTCATGTTGTTCACAAGACGCACTTTGGGGGGCAAGTGTTACCTAGTACCTTGGCCCGGCTACATAAAGGTGATTACGAAGATCAGACTTAACTACTGATGGGAAAGATGGTCACGAGACGGCATCTATGTGACCAGAGTGTGATTTCCGAGCAGTTATATCCAGCCCTGGTTAAATAAGGTCAACGAATAGATGATAAGGGATATTAGAATTATGAAGGTTAGCTTGGTGGAATAGGGGTCGACATAGATGTTTGATAAGTTGAAGAGTGTATGAGTGGGATCGTCATGAAAGCGATTAGAAAAAGGGTTCGACACAATGTTCGGTCGGCTTAGCATTTGGAGTGTTGGGGTTGGCATAGTGCATGGCACATGGAATGGATCGGATAGGCATTAAGAGTATAATGGACCGGGTCGGTGTAGTAAATGGGATGGACTGAATCGACATAAAGTTTGAGATGGGTCATGTCAGCATATGGTATGAAGACCATCGGGTCGGCATAGGGCATGAAGACCTTTGGGTCGGCATAGAAAACAAAGACAATCAGGTCGCCACGATATGGCTCGGATCGGCATGATAATTTCGGTTGGCATAGTGTGTTGGGCTGAGCCTTTCTTATGGTGGGCCCAAGTGGCCAGAGGGGTCCAGGCCTTGAGATATCAGTTGGATTGCAGGCTGCCTTCATCAATAAATACAGGGGAAGGGGGCCATTCTTGGGACCTCTCATTTTGGGTTGAGAAGGGAAACTCTGCCTTTTTTGTAATCAGTCTCCTTTTGTTCTAACTTATTCTCAAGCTCTTTCTTGTGGATTGAAATTGTAATCAATAGATTGATAATGCAATAAAGAAAGTATTCAGAGTGGACGTAGGCAATCAACGTCGAACCACTATAAATCCCGTTGTTTCTGTTTTCTGTTGCATTTTTCTTGATGTCAAGTGTTTTTCCTCTGTTTTCATTTAATTTTTTCATTTATTTCACTACCTAAACCTATTCTCGAGTGTTTGTGACCAATTTGGTTGCAAACAGGAATATAGGGTATACCCTGTTGCAGTTTTAGTAGAAGTCTTATATGCCCACAGAACAATGGAAATTCTTCTACCCAATTCCATTTTGCCCTGTCTAACCATTTCTTCAAAATAGTTTTATGGTTTTGTTAGCTACTTTAATAGCTCTGTTTTCTTTAGAATGGGTTACAGATGAAAAGCTTTTGATAATTCCATTTTTGTTGCTGAATCGAGTGAATTCCTCACTTTCAAATTGAGTTCCATTGTGGGATATTATCTTGTACAGGATTACAAATTTAGTGACGATGTTTTTTATTACAAATTTGAGCACTTTTCCAGATGTGGTATTTGGGAGTGGTTCAACTTCTAACTATTTTGTAAAATAATCAATTGCTACCACTGCGTATTTTGCTCCTCCTTTGGATGCAGGAAGTGGTCTTATTAAGTCGATTCCCTACACATCGAAGGGCCATGGACTTGATATAGAAGTCAATACACTTGGTGAACGAGAAATTTTAGAAAATCTTTGACATTTGTCACATCTTGTCACACGATCAATAACTTGACTAGCCATTTGAGGCCAATATAAACCTTTGCTCATAACTTTCTTAGCTAACTTTATTCCATTGGAGTGATCCCCATAAAATCCTTCATAGGCTTCCTTTAGTAGTTTTGACCCTTTTTCTGGACTGGCACATCTTAAGTAAGGGAGTGAGTATCCATTTTTATAGAGTATCCCGTCTGACATGATAAAAGTTGGGTCTTGGCGCCTTATTCTCTTCGCTTCATTTTTGTCTGTTGGCGGTATTTCTTCTATTAGATACTCCAAGATAGGAGTCATCCAATTGTTCTTGTATTGATCATCGGTTCTCATCTCAACGAGATCTTCTTGAAGGAATTCAGTTTTTTTTCTTTCTCTTTATGTGCTAGGGTTTGTGATTTGGTCGTCATCAAGATTTCATTTCCTAGATCAGGACTTTCCACTTCTATACTTGGTTTCTCTTGATAACTATGCAGTTAAAGCGCCCTGCCGCTCCATAGCGTTTGAGGTGCGAAAAGTTATAGCGGAGATATATTGGGGATATAGCAAGATATAGCGGACGACTTTAAAAAGAGGAATGATGAAAATTCTACATTAAAAAGAGGAACAATTATTACTTATTATTTCCCACCAAGCAAAACAAGTTATAATAAAGTAAAGATAAACAAAGTTGACACTTAAAAAGTTAGAACTAGTTATAATAAGCAACAGCGTATATTATTGTTACATCAACTTTGAAGTTACCATAAAACTTAAAAGCAAGACATCATGGAAAATGCTTATTTATAGGAAAGGGGGATATAGCGGGGCAACAAAATCGAGGATATAGCGGATTATAGCCCCAATATCGGGGATAATAGCGGATCTGCTATATTGGGCCGCTTTATAGGAATATCGTTGCCCCAAAAGTCTGCTACGGGATATATTGGGGATATATCGGGGCAATATCGGGGAATTGACTACACAGCTTGATAACCAACCGGTATAATTTGGGCTTTGGTGCCCCACGTGAACTTGCCAACTTAGCTTGAGAGTTTTTTCCATGTGGCACTTGATGTATCAAAAAATCTTCAAATTGAGTTAACATATTCAATATCTTCTTAACATACTATGTTAGCTTAGTGTCCTTCATTTGATATCTCGATTCAACTAATTTACCATTAATTGCGAGTCGCTTAAGATCTCAATTCCAGTGATTTTCAACTAAAGGGCTAGGGTAAGTCCCACTAACATTGATTCATATTCTGCTACATTATTAGTAGCTGGGAATCCTAACTTCATTGCGTAGTGCAAGTGATGCCCCTCAGGAGTTATGACCATATATCCAGCTCTAGCTCCTTGTTCATTTAAGGCTCCATCTATAAACAATTGCCACTTGGGTTTCAAATCTTTCTCCTTTTCTAATTGCTCCCTAATAAATCTTGTACACTCATTGATGATGTTAGCTAGTGCCTATCCTTTGATTGATACTCGGGGTAAGAACTCGATATCATATTGGCTAAGTTCAATTCCCTACTTAACTAATCGTCCTGAAGTTTCGGGCTTTCTAAAGACTTGCCTAAATGAAAATTTAGTTAAGACTTTAATTAGATGTACTTGAAAGTATGCCCTTAATTTGCTTACGGTGAGCAGTAAGCATTATGCTAGCTTTTCTATAACTGGATATCCGGTTTCTGCATCGTTGAGTCTTTTTCTAATGCAAAATACCAGAAGTTGAACCCTTTTTCCTCCCTTATTAGGACTGAGCTGATTGCATTTTCAGAGACTGCCATACAGATATAAAGATTTTCTCCATCCACGAGACTGGAAATAATTGGTGGTTTTTTCAAGTGATCTTTTATCTTTGGGAATGCTTCCGACAGTCTTCACTCCGTTCAAAGTTTTTCTTTTTCTTGATTAGATTGAAAAATGGGATACATTTATCGGTTGCCTTAGAGATGAACATATTCACTGCCACCACTCCCCCGTTTAGGCTCATTACATTATTGCTTATTTTGAGTTTTGCCATGTCTTTTATAGCTTGGATTTGGTCAGAGTTAGCTTCAAGTCCTCTTGCACTCACTATGTACCCTAAGAAATTGCCAGACTGTATCCCAAAAGAACACTTTTATGGAGTAAGTTTTCAACACATCGAACATTTCTTCCAGGTCTTTCAGGTGACTGCTTCTTTCTAGAGATTTAACTAGCATATCGTCTACATCGGGCTTGAAAATTGGAATTTGGTTATATCCTGAATAAGCATCCATGAAAGATAAAAGCTGGTGTCCGCTTGTTGCATCAACTAACTGATATATCCTTGGGAGTGGATAACAATCTTTTGGGCACACTTTATTTGAATCGGTATAATCGAAACAAGTCCTTCATTTTTCGTTGTATCTCTTGACTAGGACTTGGTTGGCCAATCACTTTGGATAGAGCAGCACTCGGATGAATCCATTTTCAAGCAACTTTTTGATTTCCTCCTTCAAAGTGTTAGATCGGAATTTGTTGAATTGCATTTTCTTTTGTCGGATTGGCATGAATTTTTGACCTATGTTAAGAGCATGGCACATAGCGATTCGGTCTCCACCATATCTGAATGAGTCCAAGAGAACATGTCTTTGCTGGACTGAAGAAAATGAACCGACTCCCCTTTTAGTTTACTATCAAGTTCTTTTCTTCGTCTTGACAACTGGGTCTATACATATTTCCTTAAGCTCCTCGGTGGGCTTCATCCTCCCTTGATCACCTCTACAATCGCGTTTAGTGATTATCTCTTCTCCTTCCACTTCTTCATCCACTAGATTTCCATCGTTTCCTTTTCTTTTCTTTTCTGAAAAGCTGAGTTTCCTAAACGTATTTTGGTTTTCACTGCACACTTTTGCCTTCACTTTGAATGATTGGTTGCATGAAACTTCACTCAAAGGTTGAGTAATTTCAGTTTGGATTGACTTACCTTGCACTGTGTCGTAATAAGGAATGTAGTTTCACTTATATTAATCAAGCATAGCATAATACATTTCAAGGAAGCTAAAATGCTCTACCTTTTCTATTACCCAGCCACTCTTAGTTAGAAACTTCACCATCAAGTACTTTGGTGACACGAAAGCATCAACCACACCCATGGATGGCCTTTTGAAGAATGTATTATAATAGGATGGATGATTAAGCATAGTAAATAGAGTTTCGAAAGTCCGGCAGTGTGGTGGGACCCCCATCTATACTAGTAGCTTTATTTTCCGTATGGGGGTTGACCCCTTATTTTTGAATCCAAAGATAGGTTCCGGGCTTGGCTTCATCTTCTCCTTAGGAATTTCCATGTGATTAAAGGCATGTTCAAAGATTTCATTGACTGCACTTCTGGTGTCAATGGAATTTTTGTCACAATTGAAAGTCCGATTTGAGCAGTTATCATGAGTGGGTCATTGTGGGGATGACAGACTTCTTTCAGCTCTTGTGGAGTAATAGTTAAGTTATGTATTTGAATCTAATACCTAGGGTTTTGAGTTGTGGTTCTTCCTGGATTTAGAAAATTCCTTCCTTCGCTTCTTTGATGTACCGATTTCTGGCACCTTTGTTATTTCCAGCTATATGTGGACCCTCATGGATCACATCAATTCTTTTGAGAGGTGGGATGAAATCAGGATGGATATCTTATTTTACCACATTTGTAGTGTTATTGAGGACTTTCGGATTAATCTTCTTCGAACAAACACCTTTTTGGTTAACCTTGACAAACTCCTTTAACTGTCCGCTATGAATCATCCATTGGATTATACCTGCTAAAACACATCATTCATCCATCTCATGTCCATTGGATTTGTGATAAGAGCAATATTCTCCCCCTTTCCTTGGTTCTAGTTTAGTCTTTTCCTTGTAAGAGGTCGGGAAATCACCATTCCTGTAACACCCCTAATTTTTAATAACATTATTCAAGAGATTTAATTAGATAAATTAAATAGAATAAAGTAAATATTAGAGTGATAAGGGGATTGAGAATTGAAAATTTAAAATAGAGGCCAAACCTAATTAATAAATTAAAGAATAGGCTTATAAACGATTTTGCATATTAATTGAGAGAGCAATTAACGTGAGGGCTTAATGGGTAAATTGCGGACCATAATCCCATTACCTTTAAATCTCATTTCCTTTACTATTCATGTTCATTTTCTCAAAACCATAAAAAATTAAATCCAAAAGCTCAAAGCCGGCCATTACTTAGGGAAGAAAAGGGGAAAAATCAAATGAAATGTTAGCAATCAAGCAAGGGGAATTAATCTCAATCAAATCTAAAATTCATTATCCTAATCAAGGTGAATAATAATCAAAACCCTCTCTATTTTTGTTTCTATGATCATTTGATTTCCAAGTTTAAGTTTAATCCAATATGATAATTTTAGATGATGATATGCTTGGATTTTTATGATATGATTGATTCAAATAAGATTGTTTGATAAGTGTTTTGTACGGTTTTAAGGGTAAATTCGTTTAATTTGGATTTTGAATGCCATGAGGAATTTATATGCCGCATAAAATAGTATTTTGGAGTTGGGTTTCCAAGCTATGGAAAATTTATTATAAATTTTCAAAGGAAAATATGAACAATTGGGTTTATAAATTGATTTTAGATATTATATGAAGAATCCGAGTCTGAAATTTATATATGTTAGATGAAATATTGAAAGTGAATTTATATGATTTTTGGGGATTTTTCCTAAGTGATTTACTATGGAAATTAAATTATTTTGGAAGGAGGACTTAAATGATTTAATTGTTTTGCTTAATGGAAGAGCTTATTTATTAAATCAATCTTTATTTAGATCTAAAATTATGCGGCAGCTTTATTTTAAGAAAGAATTTTAAAAGTTTATGGCAACCAATTAAATGTTTACAAATGGGCAGGTTAATTAAAAAGCATTTACTTTAAAAGGCATTAAAACAGTCTGTACCTAGAAATTATGCTTCACCTCTTTTAGTAGTACCTTTCGACCCTGTTCTTCTGCCTTAACCAAGTCAAAATCCACCAAGTCGAAACCAATACACAAGGTATCGATACATTAGTACGTAGTGGGTTGGAAGAAAAGGTGGCAAGTATGGTGTCGAAACCATGCTTCCGAAGGGGTCGAAACCAGTTAGCTTTCGAAGGTCTTTGTTTTATCATCTAAAGAAAAGCACTTGCCTTATTTTTGATTATTACTTTCGGAGGATTCGAAACCAATCGAAAGGGGTTTTTAAATAGCTTTCGATTATGTTGCCGCCTTTTTGTTTAAAGCAAAGCTTTCGAAAGAGTTTCCATGTTTTTAAATTAATGCTTTCGAACGAGGTAGTTTCAACCCAATAGAAATCCTACTGCCGACCTTATGCCTTTCAACTGGATTGAAGTCATCAACTAGATCAAAAGGTAGCTTTTGCTTTATAAATATAAGCCACTTCCTAAAGCAATCAAATGAGTTTAATGGTTTCGAAGGCAATGGCTTCGAAAGGGGGTTCAATGATAACCTTCCAATGTTTTACTTAAATGATTTAAGCTTTCGAAAGGATGGTTCTGAAACCATCAGTTTTCCCCGAAACTCCTTTATATGAAATTTAAATGGTTTCGAAAGGGGTACTTTCGTTTATATTCACTTTGACCCAAAAGATATTTTTGAAGAAAAACCCCATGGTTTCGAAAGGGATACTTTCAAATGGTTTCGAAGCTATGCTTCTAGGAGTTACTAAGTAATGCTTTAATGCTTTTGAAAGAAATATTTTGATTGTTTTGAAAGTAATGATTTAAAGTGTTTTGAAAGGCATATGCTAGTGTTTTGGAAAGAAGATTTGAATGCTTTTGAAGGAGGTTATCCAATGGTTTTAAAAGTAAAAGTTTAAGGTTTCGAAAGCCTTAGTTTTCAAAACAATGAACCCCATCTCATTTTTAAAGGAAATCCATGGCATAATAAAGGAGTTTTAAAATGGCTTTTAAGTATGAAATTTTTAAAGAAGCTTTCCCTGATAAATTAATAGGTTAAAGGGATTAACCATGTTTCATAAGGGAAATGATTTCAAGGATATTAAACCATAGATGGTGGTGTTATTATGTTATTATGTTTGCTTCTTCTAATATTCACATTCATGTAAAATGTACCCATAACAGTATTTTGGGGAGAAAGGGCAGAATAACTAGCTATGTTGACCCAGTAGTGAATATAAATTGAGTTAACTCCTGTATGAGTAGAATTGCATCCAGGAGGTCATGTTAGAACCTCGATTCCATAGTTTTGATGACAAACAACTATACAATCACATACATATATATTTGTATGTATGTATATATATATCTTATCTATTTTCAGGTACATAAAGATATCACATGCAAGGAATCCAGATTTGAAGATCGAAGGACTTATAGCTCGTGATTATGTTTGTAATGGTATATTAGTTTGATTAGAGTCATAGAAATATTATGTACGATCTCCTTGAGAAAGCTCACACACATAATAATTTATATTCAAAATATAAAAACAAAAAATCTGGAAAAATAGTGCGTACAACTCACAGACGTCTGTAACAAATCCACAGACGTCTGTCATTGTGCTCGGGAAATCATTTTTCTTAGAACACAGACGTCTGTGGATTTTAAAGACGTTTGTGACCGTGACGAACAGTTTTTTTAATTCTAAATGTCATATTTTTGAAGAGATACTTCTTCTCAAAACTAACGAAAGCATCTTCTCTTACAAGTTGTAACTTTTCAGATCAAAGAACTTCTTGTAAATGGTCACTACTCCTTAAAACAGAACTCTTTGATCCTATATGTACACTCTAGATTGTGAATAAAAGATTAACTTGATTATCAACTTTATACTCTATTCTCTAATATTCTGTGCTTTAATATTGCTACAATATTCTCAATGAATCATAACCAAAATATCATTTTGGTTAGATCACCTCCTACTATTCAAAGCATACACTTCTTCATACACTCAAAGGAGATTATAGAAAGTCCTCTACGTCATTTGACCAGATCAGAGTTTCATAGAACTCAATATAGTCAGAGATTTTTATCAAATAAGGGCAAAGTCTAGTTCGGGTGTTCTGGCAATTGTAAACCTGTTCCACCGGGTGTAAGTAAGGGAAATTAGTTAAAAGAAATCTCAGAGGGGAGCTCTGAGACTGGACGTAGGACGGGAAGTCTAAACCAGTATAAATCGACTGTGTGATCTACTTTACTATTTCTGCTGCATTTACATTATTTTTTACTATTGGCCACCATCGATCATGTGCATAGCGACTTTCAGATCAGGTAGACCAGAATATAGGATGTCTAAATATTGGTTAAAGAAGTTGTTAGATGGATAGGTTCATAGTAAACCCGTGAAAACTATGTTTAGGAAAAGTTATTGGCAGGCACCAATAGGTTCACAGTAAACCTAAGAAAACTACGAGTAGAAAGAGTTATTGGCTGGGGCCAATAGGTTTGTATTGAACCCATGAAAACTATATCTGGATTAAGTTATTGATAGAAGTTAATAGATTCCTAGTCAACCCATGAAACCTAGGATAAGAGGGAAGTTATTGGAGATACCAATAGGTTCAGGGATAACCCATGAAACTATGAAGTTATTGGTAGGGGCCAACAGGTTCTTAGTGATCCCATGAAAACTATGTAACCAGATAGGGGGTCCATATGTTTAAACAGGTTATTAGTAAGCTCATGAAAACAAATAGGTTAATAGTGAGCTTAGAAACTATAATTGAGACAGATAGTCAAAATGAATAGGGATGGCTAATCCAGAATTTATTTACTTATTGCATATCATAATAATATTTTGAATTGTTATGTTTTAACCATTGTGGATGCAGGAGCACGGTATACAGTTTTTATAAAGTTTTGGATAAGATACTGGTAAGGAAAACCCGTTCCGCTAAGCGGCGTGGTACCACTAGATATCAAAATGGTTTGAGATGGTAGGTAATTATTCATTCCAAGCTTTATGTCTAACTCCAAGTTTATGTTTTCCCCTTAAACTCTCGGGTGCTCAATTAACTTTGAGTAGTTTGAGAGTTGAGGTTTTCAGGTACCTCTTAGACGAATAAGCTTTCGGAGACATGCAGGAGGCACGATAGCTATTAAGAGTTCTTTTCTATTTTGATTCCACTTTGTTTTGTTGTAAAGGCAAAGTTGTTTAATTGCCTAGTTATATACTCTGATTATCCAAGGGGGCATCTTCATATGTCACCCTTGGCGTATGTTGTAATAATTATATTTTCTCTAAACGCGGTTCTCGAATAAGGGAATATGTAATGAATGTTGTAATGATTTGAAATGGAATGTGAAAGGTATTTTATGATTTTAAATTTTTTTTCCATATCCATATGTTTCTCTTATATCAATATATCTAACATTACCGTATTTGGTCGTCGAGGATTAATAACTATGGATGACTATAGTATCCGTAGCCATTTGTTTTGGGCCTCCAAGTGGGGGATGTTACAAGTTGGTATCAAAGAATAGGTTTATGAAAACTTAATAGAAATTTAAACCTAAAAGGTTTTTCAAAGCATAATCCAATGAATCAAAAAATAAGATCGAGGTTGGGATAACTTTGTTGTAACATACTTGCATTTGACATAGATATATATAAGTATGTATTTTCCTCTTTCTTAGACCGTTCTTCTGTATCTTACTAAGGCTCATATGTAGATTTATGAGAAATAAGATGGAGGTAGGAAACGGAAGAAGAAATCTCGGTGGAGGAAGCACCACAACTAACAGAAATGCTCGACCCACCAGGAGGAACCCGGGTTGACAGACTAATGCTAACCAAAATGCAGATGACAATGTGTGTGCTAGAAGTCCACCAGTGGATATGGGGACAATGTAACAACTCTTCTACAATCTGATGCAAGCTGGAGCAGCTGCTGGAATTGTTGGGAATGTTGGAGAAGTTAATCCCGTGGCTCCAGTTGGGAATAACTATGCTAAGTTAAGCAGAGACTACACCAGTCTTGGTGGGAAGCCGTTTATGGGAATGGAGGATGCTATAGAAGTAGAGAATTGGCTGTTGCATTATGAGAGAATCTTCTCTGGTTTGGGTTTGGATGATGAGCAAAAGAGGAGGCTAGCCTCTAGGCAGTTGCAAGGGGCAGCGGTTCATTGGTGGAATAGTGTTACTGCTAGAGTTCCGGAAGAAGAGCTGACTTGGGCATAATTCTGAAGGAGGTTTGAATAGAGGTTTTTGTCTGAAGTTGCTAAGTTAGCGTTGATGAGAATGTTTTTGAATTTGGTGCAGGGAGAGATGTCAGTAATTGAGTATGCTACTAAGTTTGATGAACTGTCCCAATATGGGTACGCTACTATAGACACCGTATTAGGAGGAATGAGGTTCATTCGGGGATTGAGACCTGAGATTGCTAGAGTGACCTTGACACATCTTCGTGATCCTTGTAATGTTTTTGTGGAGATGGCAATCCGACATGAGGAGATGGTAGCTATTTGTGTGAGAGAAAAGCCGGTTGAAATCCAGGGTTCTCAGGGAAAGAAGAGAAAATTCTTTAAGAAGAAGGGAGCCTAGAAGGGAGAGGTTGCCAAGAAGGCAAAGGCTGGTTAGGTTGCTTCAATTGTGATAAGAAAGTTCATTATGCTCGTGAGTGCCGGTCAGGTAAGGGTAAGAAGGCTGCAGAAAAGAAGAGTGTGAAGTGCTTCAACTGTGACCAAGTTGGGCATTATAAAAATCAGTGTCCAGAACTAGTCAGGGCGGACAAGGGAAAGGTTTTTGCAGTTGGACCATCATCTGCTAGGCCAACTATAGCTGAAAAAGGGAAGACTGTGATGGAAGGTACACTTTTGATTCAGAGTATACCAGTTAGGTTACTATTTGATATCGGTGCATCACATTCATTTATATCTCAGTGTTTTGGTTGATAAGTTATGTATAGAACCCATATACCTTGTTACTTCCTTAAGGGTCGCGAATCCGATAAGAGGGTATGCAACTCTAGGGATGAGATGTGACCAGTTAGAACTTGATTTGTTAGGTCATAAGTTTGCATGCAGTCTGTATGTTTTTGATTTTGAAGATTTCGGGATCATTTTGGGTATGGATTGGTTGGGTAAATATGAG
The DNA here is from genome assembly GCA_030737815.1 of Allium fistulosum. Taxonomy (NCBI): domain Eukaryota; kingdom Viridiplantae; phylum Streptophyta; class Magnoliopsida; order Asparagales; family Amaryllidaceae; genus Allium; species Allium fistulosum. The sequence continues at coordinate 394,406,132 of CM060901.1, forward strand.
GCTAGGATATTTTACCAGGATAGAGAAATATCATTGAGACACCTTGATAGTCATAACCGAATCATATTCTTAGTGGAGAATTCTGACCGGAGTGGTTGTGCTTTGTTAAGTGCTATGGAAATAGAAGAAGTGTTAAGTCGGGTTTGAGTAGCGAAAGAGTTTGCAGATTTTTTTGAGCCGGTTAAAGGACTACCACCGAAACGAGCTGTTGAGTTTCGGATAGAACTTGTGCAAGGAGCAGAACATGTGAGTAGACCACCTAGCAGGATGACATCGACTGAGATAAAGGAATTGAAGGTGCAGCTAGTGGATCTAGAAGGGAGAAATTTTATTAGACCAAGCAGTTCGCGTTGGGGAGCAACCATAGTGTTCGTGAAGAAACCAGATGGGTCGTTGAGGATATTTTTCGACTATCGTAAGTTGAACGAGAGGACAATTAAGAATAAGTATCCTTTGCCGAGAATAGACGATCTCTTTGATCAGTTGTGTGGAGCCAGAGTGTTTTCCCAGTTGGATTTTGTGATAGGTTTCCATCAATTAAGAGTGGCAGAGGACAATATTCCATTGGCAACATTTCAGACTAGGTATGGTTCGTATGAGTGGTTAGTAATGCCAATTGGGTTAATAAATGCACCTTCTTTCTTTGTGGTTTTGATGAACCGAGTTTTCCGAGGGTACTTGGATAGATTTGTGTTGGTGTTTATAGATGACATTTTAGTATACTCTAAGGATGAAAGAGAGCATGAAGATCATCTTAGAGTAGTGCTTGAGACACTGAGGCATCATCAGCTAAAAGAAAAGTTTTCCAAGTGTCATTTTTGGAAGAAAGAGGTTAATTTTCTTGGTCACGTGGTTTTAGAGAAGGGCTTGCCAGTCGATCCAGATAAGATTGAAGCTGTTAATAATTGAAAGATACCAGAGACGGTGACTGAGATTAGAAGTTTTCTTGGACTTGCTGGCTATTACCGAAGCAAGGATTTCTTGTGGATAGCAGCGCCTTTGACTATGTTAACCAGGAAGGATGTGAAGTTTATCTGGTCTGACAAATGTGAGGAAGCATTCCTTAAGTTAAAGCATTTGTTGACCAATGAACCTGTCTATACAGATGCATGTGGGACTGGGTAAGGAGCTGTGTTGATGCAAAATGGTAAAGTTATTACCTACGCTTCACGACAACTTAGACCGCATGAAGTAAGATATCCTACTCATGATTTGGAGTTGGATGTAGTGATCTACGCATTGAAGATTTGGTGACATTACCTCTTAGGGGAGAGGTTTGAGCTATACACAGATCATAAGTCCTTAAGGTACAGTTCTCTCAGAAGGAACTGGATATGAGACATCAGAGGTGGTTGTAGTTTTTAGCAGCTTATGATTTTGGTATAGAATATACACTTGGGAAAGGTATTAAAGTAGCCGATGCTCTCAGCCGAAGACGTCAAAATTTGGTGTTAGCTATGTTTGAAGAATGAAAAGATTTAGAAGCTTTGACTACTTGTACCGTGCAGTTAATATCGACTGCTACTAACACTCGGAGCACAGCAGAGCACAGCAGAGCACAACAATGTTGTCCTGTTTAGAAGTTCGACCAATATTGATCGAAAGGATTGCTTCTAAGCAGAAAGAGGATCCGGTATTAGCCAAGAGGATTAGAAGGCTTGAGGTTGGAAATGAGATCGATGATCTAAAAGATTTTAGTTTTGACCAGAAGGGATGGTTGAGAAAGAAGGGACGGTTATGTGTCCCAAATGTTGAGGACTTAAGGAAAGAATTTCTTGGAGAATGTCATCGATCCAAGTTTATGATTCATCCTGGAGGGACCAAGATGTATCAAGATATAAAGAGGAGCTTCTATTGGGAAGGTATGAAGAGGGATGTTGGCTTGTGGGTTAGGCAGTGTGCAAACTATCAACAAGTAAAGGTCGAATATCAAAAGCCAAGTGGGTTGCTTCAACCTTTGGAGGTACCAGTTTGGAAATGGGATTCGATATCCATGGATTTTATAAACGAGTTGCCAAGGTCAAATAGAGGAAATGAAAGTATATGGGTCATAGTGGACAGATTGACCAAGAGTTCCCATTTCATTCCAGTTAAGTCAACCAGGACGGCACTTATTCTAGCTAAGTTGTTCATAAAGAACATAGTTGGACTACATGGAATTCCTAGTAATATAGTCAGTGATAGAGATGTTTTGTTTACTAGAGAATTCTAGAAAAGTCTATAAGATGTGTTAGGTACCAAGCTTAAGATGAGTACTGCGTATCACCCTCAGACGGATGGGTAGACAGAGAGAATCAATGAGGTACTCAAGGATTTATTGACAGCTTGTGCATTGGACTTTGTTGGATCTTGGTAAGATCACCTACACTTAGTGCAGTTTTCCTATAATCATAGTTATCAGACTGCTATAGGAATGGCGCCTTTTGAATCTTTGTATGGAAGGCCATGCACATCACCAATATGTTGGTTGGAGACTGGAGATAGATTATTCTTAGGTCAAGATCTGGTTAAGGAGGGGACAGAGAAGATTCAGTTGATCTGGGAAAGGATGAAGGAAGCTCAGTCCAAACAGAAGAGTTACGCAGATAAGAGGCGTAAAGACCTAGACTTCTCAGTCGGAGATAATGTTTTCATTAAGGTATCATCGATAATGTGTGTGGTACGATTTGGAAAGTCAGGGAAACTAGCGCCGAGATATGTTGGTCCGTTCCAAGTTATAGGGAGGATCGGAAAGCTCGCATACAGAGTAGATTTGCCGAGAAGTATGGCAGGTGTACATAATGTGTTTTATGTGTCTCATCTTCGCAAGTATGTGCATGATCCAGAGAGTATTATTCCCCCAATAAGGTTGGAAGATTTGATAGTATAGCCTAATTTGACTTTTGTTAGATAACCAGTTCGGGTTGTAGCGAAAGATGAGAAAAGATTGATGAATAAGAAAATCAAGTTGATGAAAGTTCAGTGGAGCAACAACGAGAAGGACTGTACTTGGGAGACAGAAGACATGATTAGAGATACTTATCCTAATCTGCTTTGCAGGTATGTCTATATTAGCTTTATATAGATAGTTGCTAGTCAGGTAGGCCAGTATGGTTGTTAGGAGCTGTTACAGATGATTGTTGTGTTAGTATTTAGACCTTACTGAATTTCGAGGATGAAATTCTTTAAGGAGGGGAGCCTGTAACACTCCTAATTTTTAATAACGTTATTCAGGAGATTTAATAAGATAATTAAATAGAATAATGTAAATATTAGAGTGATAAGGGGATTGAGAATTGAAAAGTTAAAATAGAGGCCAAGCTTAATTAATAAATCAAAGAATGGGCTTATAAAAGGTTTTTCATGTTAATTGAGAGAGCAATTAACGTAAGGGCTTAATGGGTAAATTGCACATCATAATACCATTACCTTTAAATCTCATTTCTTTACTATTCACATTCATTTTCTCAAAAACTTAAAAACGTAAATCCAAAAGCTCAAAGCTGGCCATTACTTAGGGAAGAAAAGGGGAAAAAATCAAATTAAAGCTTAGCAATCAAGCAAGGGGAATTAATCTCAATCAAATCTCAAATTCCTTATCCTAATCAAGGTGAATAATACTCAAAACCATCTCTATTTTTGTTTCTACGATCATTTGATTTTCGAGTTTAAGTTTAAATCCAATATGATAATTTTAGATTATGATATACTTGGATTTTATGATATGTTTGATTCAAACAAGATTGTTTATTAAGGGTTTATACGATTTTAAGGCTAAAATTATTTATTTTATATTTCGAATGCCATGAGGAATTTATATGTTATGTAAACAGTATTTTGGAGTTGGGTTTTAATTTTTATAATTTTCCAAGCTATGGAAAATTTATTATAAATTTTCAAAGGAAAATACGAACAATTGGGTTTATAAATTGATTTCAGAAATTATATAAAGAAATTGGGGTCAAAATTTATATATGTTAGACAACATATTAAAAGTGAATTTCTGTGATTTTTGGGGATTTTACCTAAGTGATTTACTATGGAAATTAAATTATTTTGGAAGGAGGACTTAAATGATTTAATTGTTTTGCATAATGGAAGGGCTTATTTCCTAGTCAACCCATGAAAACTAGGATAAGCGAGAAGTTATTGGAGATACTAATAGGTTCAGGGAGAACCCATGAAACTATGAAGTTATTGGCAGGGGCCAGTAGGTTCTTAGTGATCTCATGAAAACTATATAACAGGACAGGGAGTCCATAAGTTCAAACAGGTTATTAGTAAGCCCATGAAAACTAAAAGGTTAATAGTGATGCTAGAAACTATAACCGAGGTAGATAGTCAAAATGAATGGGGATGGGTAATCTGGAATTGATTTAGTTGTTTGCATATCATCATAATATTTTGAATTGTTATGTTTTAACCAGTGTGGTTGCAGGAGCACGTTATATGGTTTCTATAAAGTTATGGATAAGATATTAATAAAGGAAAACTCTTCCGCTAAGCGGCATGGTCTCACTAGATATCTAAATGGTTTGAGATGGTAGGTTATTATTCATACCAGGCTTTATGTCCGACTCGAAGTTTGTGTTTTCCCCTTACACACTCGGTGCCCAGTAGTTTGAGAGTTGAGGTTTTCAGGTACCTCTTAGAAGAATATTCCGGAGACGTGCAAGAGGCAGGATAGCTATTAGGAGTTTTTTCTATTTTGATTCCGCTATGTTTTGCTATAAAAGCAGAGTTGTTTAATTGCCTAGTTATATACTATTATCATCCAAGGGGGCATCTTCATATGTCGCTCTTGGCGTATGTTGTATAATTATATTTTCTCTAAACGTGGTTCTCGAATAAGGGATTATGTAATGAATGTTGAAATGATTTGAAATGGAATGTGAAAGTTGTTTTATGATTTTAAATTTTTTCCATATCCATGTGTTTCGGTTATATCAATATATCTAACAATACCATATTTGGTTGCCGTGGATTAATAACTATGGATGACTTCAGCATCTGTAGCTGTTAGTTTTGGGCCTCCAAGTGGGGGATGTTACAATTCTCCTTTATTGTAGCATATATGTAAGATATCAGTTTGTTTAAAGAAACATGGCTTACATTTGAATCCTCTTCCCACCTCGGCTTTTTATGATTACGATTGTGATTAACCTTTCTTATCTGTCATTTGAGCTAAGCATTCTTTTTGGCATGGTATATTTCATCCATTCAAATGAACTTATTTGTTGGAAACTGAAAGTCTTATAAATCCTTGCACCCACGAATGTATAGTTCACACCAAAATGGGGTTTGCTCAGTTAGCCCTAAGTGTACTGCCACTAGCTTTTCTCTATTAGTTATGTTTTTAGCTTTCAAAGCTTCTGCATTAAATCTTTTGAGATAATCTCCTAGTAGCCCTCTTAGTATTTGTTAGGTGTTTTCCACTACAGTATAATAAATGAAAAGATCTTTGGAGATTTAGAATTGAGTTGAAAAGTCATAACAGAATCGATTCCAAGAGTATATAGTCCTTCCACGATATTGCCGATACCATTTGGCTGTTGCACCTTGGAAGTGGTCGGGAAAACTCTACAGCACACTGCCTCAGATGCATTATACAAGTCCATCTGACTCTCAAAGGCCAATAAATGGTTGTCTGGATCAAGTGTTCCATTGTATCTGATTGATGGGACCTTAATGTGAGATGGAATTCTTGCAGACATAATCTCAGTAGTGAACGGAGCGTCCCGTTGATTATCATTGACTCTCTCATCTTGAGTCCTCTTTCCTTTGGTATTGAGCATATCCTTTGCCATTTTTAATGCCATATCACTCAAGTAGTCCTCATCGGTATGATGATTGTTTCTTTTGGGTTTATATCACTCTGAAGTAGAGCTTCCAAACAGTTCGTTAGATTTTTCCTCAATCCTTCCCTAAAAATCTACCTTGTCTGCTAGTTACTTTTCTTTTTCCGTGGAGTTCCGACAAGATTGCTTTTGTCCTTATTCCTAAGTTAGGAAGCATTCAAGTTTCTTCTTGGAGATTATGCTCCGTCCCCTCTTGTAAGCTTGGTAGTCTTTGAAGATTTCTAGGAAAGCACTCCCTCGAAGAGTTCTTTCATCATCAATAATTATTGCTCTAAGTTCTGGATTTTTTCCTCACTGCTAGTTGGCTGCACCGATTGTGACAGTTACCCATGTTCTGTGTTTCCCACTTTGAAATTAGGAGTCACATTCTCTACTAGTTTCATCGTCTATATGACCTCTTTTATCTGAGCATTGAATCTTCATGATCTTATTTTCCTAAACCTAAATTCACTTAACCGGTCTAGTCGATGAGGGAATTAAACAAGTTGGAGGTTCGAGCCCTCCTTCCAGCGCCAAAAAGATAGACCAAAAAATGGTATAACACTTCAGATGACACGTGTAGTAATTTATTCCTTGATTTGAATATCTGCGAAGACGTGATGAGGCATTATTTAACTTTGTTGACTTGGTTACTACATTCATGAAGACATGATCATGAAAAAATTGACCATATCGATGTGGTTTATGCATATATGAGGTCTTCATATCAACATGATTAATGCACCAAGGTTTAGCCTACTACTTAGAACTTGTCTTATGATAGATACACTAATGATTTGAAGTTAAATAGCCCTTGAGATGAAGTTCATTTTGTTACGGTTGATCTATATGCTCGAAGTCCTCTTAGGTTATTGTCAAATATACGAGTTCATATCAACTATTAAATAAGATAATCCAATACGCCAATTGTAACACCCTAGATTTTTGGTAACATTATTTAGAATATTTAATTAGCTAAACTAAATAAAATAATGTGTTGATTATGGGATTGAGAATTGATATTTAATTAAGCTGTAGCCATGCCATTTAACATTGAATTAAGGAAGAGTTAAAATGAAATAAAGGAGGGGTAAAATAGGAAAGAGGCCATTCATATATCTATTCCCTTAGGCCGTGTATCTCTACATGTTCATTTCATTTGAAATTTTTTAAAACTCAAGGTCGGCCACCATTAACAAAGAAAGAGGTGAAGTAGATTAACAAATGCTAAAGGGAAAGCTAATTCAAATCAAATCCATTCATATCTCAATCTCTTTAATCTCTAAAGCTAAGGTGAATAATGTTTGCATCTTTTTTTTATTGTGTTTTTGGTTTTAAGATGAATTCCGAATATTTTGCATTGATTTGCCATGTTTTTGAATGATGGAATGAATATGTATACTTGTTGATGAATTTTTGTTATTCATATTGAATCTATAATATATTTTAAGGTGAAGACCTTATTAAATGACATCCAAATGCCTTGCGAATTTTTATGAAGATCATAAATATTATTTTGGAAATGGGTTTCAATTTTCAGAATTTTCTGAATTTATGTGGAATTTATATGAATTTTCTAGTAAAGAAAATGTTAATTTGGATTATAAATTATTTACGGTTAAATAATAAAAGAATTGGGTCTGGAATTTTTCTGGAATTTTTGTAGAATTTTGCTAAAGTGTTTTAATGGTTATATAAAATTATTTAAGGTATGTGACTTAAATGTTTTATATAATTAAAAGAAGAGAAGGGGCTTTTTGTAAATTAATTTAAATTGTTAAACCTGTAAATTCGGCAGCACTTTTGGAAAAGTACAATAGCAACCAATCAGATTTAGACAAACAAGGTAGGTTAGGTACGAAAGAAATAGTTTAAAAGTACAAATAAACATGTTTTACACTGTTTTGATGCCTTCGACACCAGGTTCCACTTCCTTACCTTCGCCTCTGACACTGTTGAAACTAATGCACATGGTGTCAGTTAACTGGTACGTAGTGAATTGGATGTAGGCGAAAGATATAGAGTCAAAACCAGGGGTTCCGAAGTGGTTTGGGCATTACATTGCTTTTAAAGGAAAATGCGCCTGCTTGCTTTCGACTAAGTTGTTTTCGACTTAGTTAGCTTTCGACTAGGTCAAATGGTTTTAAAACGAATGGTTTCGATTGGGTTGTGCCTTTGATTTTAAATGACTGCTTTCGACTGAGTCGAAGCCTTTAGCTACCGCTTCCTACCTTTCGACCCAGATGGTTTCGAAAGGGTTGTTTTGTTTTCTAAAAACCTTGCCACCTCTCAAATGATTTCGAAGGTATGATTTCGACACCAACACTTCATTACTTAGGAAATGGTTTTGAAATAGTTGCTTTCGACTTAAATGTTTTTAAGACCCTTTTTATTGTGAGAAATGCGGATTTCGGATCTTAAGGCTAGAATTAACACTAGAGGGGGGTGAATAGTGTTTTAAGGAATTACTAATTCTTTTTGAGTTTATATTAATTTGAACACAAATGTATGCAATATTCAGACACAGATATGATCACAGAATCAAACACAGATGCAGATATAAAGTAAAAGACATAAAGGAAAGAACACACCGGATTTTATACTGGTTCGTAGTTACCCTACATCCAGTCGCGCAACACAAGTACGGATTTCCTTTCAAAATCAATTCTTACAATTACACCCTCGATTTCAAGGCCACGAGGTACACCGCTCCAGATTCACAATCCTCTGGGTAGAGATACTTGATTTAACGGGCAACAAGTTCACCCTATGATTTTCCAGGCTACAATCACACCTTTTCTCGCTCGATTGAATACAAAGAAGTCTATAACTCTGAATAACACTAGGATCTTGTTGAGATAGTGATAGAGAATCAAACCAGAGATGATCTAGTTAGATTCAATGGTGATTTCGGCAGAGTAATGGTAAAAATGTATATAAAGAAATGTGGAAGAAGAAGAGGAGTGAAATCAGAGAAAATATGATTGTAAATTCGTTTAAAACAGCCCCTATTTATAGTAGAACAACAACCATGTCCATTCGTGAAAGGATATGACGAATAGACACTTCCTTTGAAATTCAAAATTTTGAAATAAACTGTCACCTTGTCGACAAGGGGTCCTTGGGGTTGTCGACAAGCCTAAGTTATTTTTGGTAAAAAAATTTTCTTTGAAAATAACTTCTATGTTGTATTAAAACTATTTTAAACTTTATAAATATACTTAACTATAGTTAAAATACATAAATAAGTATAGAGAATAATATTTTGGTATATATAAAATTTTACTATAATTGTATATTTAAATCTAAGTATAAATATTAAAAGTTAAATATATTATAACTAAAAGATAGTTTAAAACCAAGGATAATTTGATATTGAAAATAAAGATTATTTTGAGGCTAAAAGTATTTCAAAACCAGATAGATGTTTTTGGTTTAAAAAGGAATATTTTGAAATCATTTTGAAAACAAGATATAATTTTGTAAAACATTTGAATAAAAGTTAGTGGATACAAAACAATGTTCCACTAGATTTTTGTAGGTTCCATCCTACTTAGGGTTCCATCCCTTTAATGGGCTTGAAGCGGATTCCATTCCACGAATAAAATGGATTTTAAGATGTCAGTGCTTTTCTAGGAGTTTTAACAAAATTCCTAACTAAATTACTTATCTTGAAATCTTGAACACTTAATAATCTTGATACTCATGGGTCTTGAATCTTGATATCTTCGATCTTGAGTTCATCAGTTCTTGAATCTCTATACTGTACAGTCTTCATTCTTTGGTACCTGTATATATATCCTGCATATACATATATATCTAAACAATAATGTTAGTATTTATATTTTTATAATCTTATTCTAAGGTTGTTGTCATCAAAACCAACTTCTCAGGGACTAACATTTATATGATTGAAGTAAAACCCAAATTGGTTTTGGAAGAGATAGTTTTAAATGGTCTCGAAATTGATGCTTTCAACTTTAATGGGTTTTTGATCCTTTTGCTCTACTTGAAGGCATAATCCAAATGGTTTCGACCGAGACGATTTTCAAATGTTTCGAAGGGGTAAATTTTTTAACGATTTTGAAAGGTTTCCATATGTTTTAAATTGAACCCAAAGTGCTTTCGAAAGGATTGAGTTTTGACTATTTCGAAAGGTTTTAATGAATGGTTTCGAAAGGGGTGGTTCCCTAGGGTTTCGAAAGGATTGAAAGGAAAGGTTTTTCCTATGTTTTCAAAAGGCAATATTTAAAGGTTTTAAAGAGGGATGTATAATGTTTTGAAGCTTTCAAATTAAAGGCTTTTAATGGATTCGAAAGGGTTACTTTCAATGGTTTCAAAGGGATCACCTTCAAGGGTTTCGAAAGGGTTGTTTAAAGGTTTTTAACAAAGGTTTCGAATGTATTAAATAAGCAATGTGCTTATGTATTTTCAAGTTAAAAAGGGTTTTAGCTTATTTTGGAAGGGTAGTCAATCCTCATTATAATTCATCAACATTATTTGGAGTAAAGTATACATTACATGGCAAAATAGCTTAGAGTAAAGCTAAGAATATATTTTCCTTGTAAAGGTATGATTTAAAAGGTTAAATAATTTTGAAATGGTTTACAAGGAAAAAGATGAAGGGTAGTTAACCCTAAGAAAATGATTCGGACAGTTAGTCCATTTTGATCTGGATAGTTAGTCTAGTTTGCGGGCAGTCAGCCTAGTTTTATGGACAAATAGTCCATTTGTTAGCATAACGGACCTTGCTATTATGTTTCGGACAGATAGTCCATTTACTACTATTGGACAGATAGTCCATTAGTTATCTGATTATAGCTTGGCAGACTTAGCCATTATTATCATTATTATATCAGTTTGATCAACCAGTTTGGTTGCAGGAAAGAATTTGCAAAATATATGTTTTGAAAAGGATATTAGTGAGGGGAAACCCGTTCCGCTAAGCGGCGTGGTCTCACTTAATATCAGTAAACCGAGATGTAACAGAATTATTCGCACCAGGCTTTATATTCGACTCGAAGTTTTTGTTTCCCCTTAAACTCTCGAGTACTCCAAATTGATTTGAGTAGGCTGAGGGTTAAGGTTTTTCAGGATTTTGAAATTTTGGTGAATAAAGCTTTTGAAGGCGAGCAGGTCGTTGACGGATAGCTAATTAGGATTCACAGTTTCATTTTTTTTTAAATTATGTTGTGTATATTAAGTCAGATATGACTATATTATCTCTGATCAACCAAAGGGGCATCGTCATATTTCGCTCTTGGCATATTATTGTATTTATAATTGACTTTACTTGGGAAACGATTATAGGGTTATGTAATTTGAATATGAATTTGTTTGAAATGTAATCAGTAAAATGTTATGTTATCCCGCCTTTTGGCAAGGCCGTGACACCAAGGACTTGACTAGAAACCAAGGACAATCTGTCCCGAAGATTGGTCATACATAGGATTACTAAGTGTTATCCCGCCTTTTTTGCAAGGCCGTGATACAAAAAGATCGACCAAGAAAGCAAGGATGGTTCATCTCAAAGCAACTCAACCAGTCAAAGAGCTTCAACGACCTAGTGATCAACGACCTAAAGGTTCCAGCGACCTAACAATTCAAAGCCTCCAACGAGTTAACGAGATAAAGAACAAGCGACCTAGCGACTTAAGCTTGTAACGAGTTAAGATAGCAACGACCTAAAGGCTACGACCTAACTTCCTAGCGACCCAACGGCTCAACGTATTAAGAGACTGAGCGATCTAATAACCTACAGGGACAAGCGACCTAACATCTTCCATTAGGTCGCTCCATTAGGACGTTCCATTAGGTCGCGACCTAGCATCTTCCATTAGGATGCCAAATACCTCTTCTTTCTTTAGATCGCTCGCGACCTAATCCATACACTACCTCTTCCTTTAGATCGCCCACGACCTATGAAGCCATGCCTCAACATACTTAGGTTGCCACTCCTTTAGGTCGTCATTCCCTTAGGTCGCCACTTCTTTATACCGCAACTCTTCATGCCACTACCCCTTAAGTCGCTGGCGACTTACGACCTAACCACTCCCTTAGGTCGCCGCTCACCTTAGTTTGCCATCCTTTGTGCCGCAACCCTTTAGATCGCTCTCGACCTACGACCAAGCCAATTCCTCGACCTACTACCCCTTAGGTCGCCCACGACCTATAACCTGGCCGACCTAGGTCCAACCACTCATATAAATACTTCGCCTACTCCGCATTCAAGGGGGACTTTCCGGACTTTGAAGCGCGAAGACTCTGCCACTTTCTCGACCTCCACAATTTATTTACCAAGAACACTTCAAAGAGCTGAGAGAAGAGATCAATCACATTCAACATGAATCCGAAGAGCAATTCATCATCAAAGTCTTAGCTACTTGTTTTGATTGTGTTGTAATTGTGAAGTTGAGTTGTAAAAGTGTTGTAATCTCGAAGTGAAGTTGTAAAAGTGTGCTCAAAGATCATAATGAAGGATGTGAAGTGGATGTAGGCTTGACTTTGAGCCGAACCACTATAAAAATTGTTGTCTTTTTACTGTTTTTGCTATTTTCTGTTTACCTTTAGTTCCCGTGCAAACGGGTGGTGCTTTCACTTTGTCTCAACCTACACCGGGGTGTTAGCATTCACAATTTTAGCGTTAACATTTTGGTGCTTTCACTGAGAACTGAACTCAGGAATTTTGTCAACTAAGGGTTAAATCAGAGAATTTGTTGGTTTGGATCTGGAAAATTATGGCAAGGCGATCGAGTAGAAGGCAAAGGCCAGAGGGTAGTCAGCACGAAGGAAGTCAAGAGGCTTCCTCAAGAGCAAACCAAACTTCAGCCTTTATTACCAGGGATGAGATGAAGGCAATGATGAAAAGGCAAGAGGAGTTGATCCAGAGTTTGTTTCATCAGATTGGACAACTTGGAACACAGAATCAAAGAGGAACAGGAACCCAGCCAGAAGAACAGATTCCACCATCCCCTCGTGAACTCGGGGGGCAAGACGAAAGCAATGGGCGAGGACTACAACTAGGAGACAACGACAGATTGGTGGAAATGGTCAAGAAGGCTATGAGAGGTGGTTTGGTAAACAAGGACTTGGAGGATGTGAATAGGAGTCCTTTTACCACGACAATCAGGCGAGCTAAGAACCCACCAGACTTTAAGCTACCATCGTTGGATATGTATAATGGAAGGACAGACCCTACGGTTCATCTAACAAAATATATGAGGCATATGGAAGTACTGGGGGCATCAGAGGAAGTTATGGCCCGGTGCTTTCCATTGTATTTGACATATATTGCGGCGTTATGGTTCAGACAACTGGACAGTGGATCTATTGGGACATGGAATGATTTGACTGATAGGTTTATGAGGCAATTCAGGGTCCACATCTCGAGACCCAAGAATGTTATGAGTTTGACAACACTAAAGCAAAGAACTGGAGAATCTTTGAGAAGCTTTTTTACGCGATTCAACGCAGCTGCGGCATCGGTGGATCGACCAGATCCATCCATGGTTCTAATGGCAGCCGTGTCGGGCATAGCTGACGGCACAGAGTTCAAGAATTCATTGACCAGAGATCCCCTTATGGATTTAGGAGAATTTTTCCATGAGGCCGAAGGGTTCTTACGATTAGAAGATGCAAAAGCTGAAAGAGAAGAAGGAGAAGGAATAGAAATTTATGCACTCAAAGGCGGAAAACCTCTTGAAAAGGATCTTGGCAAAGATAAAGAAAAACGAAAGGCTGAAGATGACGATGATAGGTCAAAGCGAGCACGGAGGGAGCCGCGTTTCACCACTTATGCGGAATTAAACGAAAGTTTGGAACGAATTTACCAAGACACTAAAGGACATATTTCTTATCGCAAGCCAATAAGGAGGGATCCGTCCAGCAGTGAAAGAAAATCAGACAAGTACTGCTTATTCCATGAGATGAATGGTCATAGTACAAATGATTGTAGACATTTGAAGGATGAAATTGAAGGGCATGTCCGCAATGGCCTACTATCGAAATATGTGAAAAGTGGAGTGACGGCTGTGGAACGGGAACCGCCACCACCTGCACCTGCTGGAGATGTATCGGGATCGAGACGTCAACTTATCATTGAATAATTGGGATAATGACGAATAAGTAGCAAACCCCACACCAACACGATTAAGTCTTTTTACACATGTATAGGATCACGAACGATCCTCAGGCATGCTCTGAAAAGACTCTTAATCGTAGCAGGGTAGGTGTTTGCACTTGGACGTCCCTATTTTGTTTTTGTTTTTCTATTTTCATGATTGGACTTGATTCTGTTTGACATATCTACTAAAAACTCATTTTCAGTAAAAGAATGCTACTTGTGATTCTAAAATAGCTAAGCCGCTTACACATGAACGGGATCATGAACGGTCCCTAGGCATGCTTTGAGATGGTGTTGAACCGCCATAACCAATGATCCAGGAACTCACCCGAACGTGAATCTGGCATCAGTAATGCTAGGTCCCTCCAACATTAAGTCCCCCCCGGGCACACATCAGCTCACCTCACCTTGAATGACTCGATCCCGAACGGTCGTCATTTGAGGTCAAGAAAACTCGCCTCGAACGGCAAAAAAAACTCGCCTCGAATGGCAAAAACTCGCCTCGAATGGCTCGATCCCGAACGGTCCTCATTTGGGGTCCACCCCCTGACCGCCAACGGTCGCACTTTACCTCGAATTGCTCGATCCTGAGCGATCGTCATTTGAAGTAAGGCGCTTGACCGTGAGCGATCACATTTCACCTCAAATGGCTCGATCTCGAACGATCGTCATTTGGGGTCCACCCCTTGACCGCCAACGGTCGCACTTTACCTCGAATGGCTCGATCTCGAACGATCGTCATTTGAAGTAAGGCGCTTGACCGCGAGCGGTTACATTTCACCTCGAATAACTCGATCCCAAACGATCGTCATTTGAGGGTCCGCCCCTGACCGGGCACGGTCGCACTTTCCCACAAATGGCTTGATCGCGAAAGATCGTCATTTGGAGTAAGGCGCTTGACCGTGAACGGTCACATTTCATCTCACATGACTCAATCTCGAACAATCATCATATGAAGATAAGCGCTTGACCGCGCATGGTCGCACTTCACCTCAAATGGCTCGATCCCGAACGGTCGTCATTTGAAGTTAGGCGCTTAACCATGAACGGCCGCACTTCACCTCAAGCGGCTCGATCCCGAATGATCGTCACTTGAGATCCGCCACTTGACCGCGCACGGTCTCACTTTACCGCAAATGGCTCGACCCCGAATGGTCGTCATTTGAAGTAAGGCGCTTGACCGCAAACGGTCGTCATCTGAGCTTCGCCACTTGACCACGCACGGTCGCACTTTACCACAAATGACTCGATCCCAAACGGTCATCATTTGAAGTAAAGCGCTTGACCATGAACGGCACCTGACCGCACACGGTCGCACTTCACCTCAAATGGCTCGATCGCGAACGGTCGCCATTTGAAGTCAGGCGCTTGACCGTGAACGGCCGCACTTCATCCCAAATAGCTCGATCCCGAACGGTCGTCATTTGGGGCCACATAAAACTGTCAGTTCCTTTGCAGGTCATCAACAGGATATGAACATCCGGCTTATGGCATTACAAAACACACCTTTCTATCACAAGGCATGTTTTGGGGGGCAAGTGTTATCCCGCCTTTTTTGCAAGGCCGTGATACCAAAAGATCGACCAAGAAAGCAAGGATGGTTCATCTCAAAGCAACTCAACCAGTCAAAGAGCTTCAACGACCTAGTGATCAACGACCTAAAGGTTCCAGCGACCTAACAATTCAAAGCCTCCAGCGAGTTAACGAGATAAAGAAAAAGCGACCTAGCGACTTAAGCTTGTAACGAGTTAAGAAAGCAACGACCTAAAGGCTACGACCTAACTTCCCAGCGACCCAATGGCTCAACGTATTAAGAGACTGAGCGATCTAATAACCTACAAGGACAAGCGACCTAACATCT
Organism: Allium fistulosum; assembly: GCA_030737815.1. Taxonomy (NCBI): domain Eukaryota; kingdom Viridiplantae; phylum Streptophyta; class Magnoliopsida; order Asparagales; family Amaryllidaceae; genus Allium; species Allium fistulosum. Next base: position 394,421,931 of record CM060901.1, read on the forward strand.
TCCATTAGGTCGCTCCATTAGGACGTTCCATTAGGTCGCGACCTAGCATCTTCCATTAGGACGCCAAATACCTCTTCTTTCTTTAGATCGCTCGCGACCTAATCCATACACTACCTCTTCCTTTAGATCGCCCACGACCTATGAAGCCATGCCTCAACATACTTAGGTTGCCACTCCTTTAGGTCGTCATTCCCTTAGGTCGCCACTTCTTTATACCGCAACTCTTCATGCCACTACCCCTTAAGTCGCTGGCGACTTACGACCTAACCACTCCCTTAGGTCGCCGCTCACCTTAGTTTGCCATCCTTTGTCCCGCAACCCTTTAGATCGCTCTCGACCTATGACCAAGCCAATTCCCCGACCTACTACCCCTTAGGTCGCCCATGACCTATAACCTGGCCGACCTAGGTCCAGGCACTCCTATAAATACTTCGCCTACTCCGCATTCAAGGGGGACTTTCCAGACTTTGAAGCGCGAAGACTCTGCCATTTCTCGACCTCCACAACACTTCACTTACCAAGAACACTTCAAAGAGCCGAGAGAAGAGATCAATCACATTCAACATGAATCCGAAGAGCAATTCATCATCAAAGTCTTAGCTACTTGTTTTGATTGTGTTGTAATTGTGAAGTTGAGCTGTAAAAGTGTTGTAATCTCGAAGTGAAGTTGTACAAGTATGCTCAAAGATCATAATGAAGGATGTGAAGTGGATGTAGGCTTGACTTTGAGCCGAACCACTATAAAAATTGTTGTCTTTTTACTGTTTTTGCTATTTTCTGTTTACCTTTAGTTCCCGTGCAAACAGGTGGTGCTTTCACTTTGTCTCAACCTACACCGGGGTGTTAGCGTTCACAATTTTAGCGTTAACACTATGGATACTGGAAAATTTGGCCCAAGTCCGGATCGAGCTAAAATTAACATGATACGACAAGAAAAGCTATGAAAACCAATGTTCCAAATTTCAAGTCAATCGGAGTTTGTATGCTCAAGATATGGATCGATCAAAATCAATGAAGGAGGTGTCAGTTCGTATCCATCAAATGCCACCCCTCTTCGTATCCATCAAACTCCTTCCCCTTCGTGTCCATCATCCATCGACAAAGGTCAATTTCATATCGATCTTTCTCCATTCATTTCATATCGATCTCCTTCCATCGATATGAAGAGCAGCAGCCATCGATCGGTACGAAGAAAGCAACACAAAGCATCGATATGAAGGCGGCCTCTAAACATCGATACGAAAGAAGTTACTCCAGACCGATACGAAGAAGGCATGGTCAAGTGAAGGAAATAGTCATGCATCATAAAGAGTAGATCTCCCCTAAATAATCGCTGCACATCATCGACTCATAGCTGATCGATACAAACAGATATCCATACGAATACTGATCGATACGAATGTATCGAAACGCACAGTCCAGCTACCTACAATGTGAATCTTGGATCGATCATAACTCGAGATCCACAAGTCCAAATGCTACCAAATTTTCACGGGAGCTTACATACCACCTCAAGAATGTCTCTGATCGATCTCAACCCAAAAGGAGCAAATCGTGATCGATACGAAATGTACATGGATCGATCAGGGATCGATCCCAAATGACCTTGGATCGATCTGGTGGGCCCACGCACGTGTGAGAAGGGGTATTCCAAGATCTAAGCCAAATATTTCCAGATTGCACCTATAAATAGCACTCCAATGCTAACAGAAAAAGATCTTTTTCCTCCATTACGCCGTTACTCTGCCGGAGATCCATTGTAACTTTAGTGTTTGAGTTATTCTCTGTTGTAATCAGTTAGCAATCAGCAATAAAGATCAAATCATTCAAAGTGGACTTAGGCTACAACGTCGAACCACTATAAATCCCTATCTATTTCTATTTGCTTGAATTGGCGTGTTTGTTAGATTATCCTCTTTTTACATTTAAATTCTTCATTTTAATCTCTTCAAATACGTCTAAAGTGTTGTGCCCAATTTTGGTACAAACACTTTGGCGCTTTCATTGAGAAAACCCAGTTTTTCTCCTACTCATTGGATCTACTGCCGTCGTTGGATTGCAAAACCTAAGGAGGGGATCCAGATCTGATATCCAGTAGTTCCTTCAATTCTATTCAGATTCCACTAGATCTAGAAAAGAGCTACATCACTCACCATGGTTACCACCAGAACCGCTTCAACTGCTGCAGGTCCAGAAGGAAGGGATAGGAAGAATCCCACGCAGCTGAATACAACGGGTCAAGCATCTTTCGGAGCTCCAGATTCACAAGGCCCCGTGACTAGGGAAGAGTTCCAGATTCTAATGCAAGAGCTAACTCAGAGCCGTCAGCAGCTTACCCAGCAGATCCATGCCAACACGGAGCTCGTGAACCAATTGAACGAGGAAAGACGAAGGAGGTCCAGAAGGGATCGTGCTTCTTATTCATCAATAGAAAGCTCAGCTTCCTTTGACTTCCATCATAGATTTACGCACCAACGGCTGGATGGAAACAATGCGCAAGCCTTCGGGCAACAGCATGCCATGAATCTCGGACAAGCCGGGGCTGGTCCTTCCGTAGGACACCAAGCTGGGCCCTCCTCCTGAGGAGGGGCGCTTCCTTATCACACTGTCGATAGCCATGCAGCTGCCTCTGCCATAGACTTGGATGCTGAGATTTGTAACCGAGCAGATCCAACCCTTCGTCAACATATACATGCAAGCTCCAGAACCCTATGTCCCTGAATACCCGGAACCAAAGAGGCGAGGGACAGACCGTCGACAGCGCTCGGACTGTCCCCACAATGTGGAACCCGACCACGCCTTGGCCCCGAATGTCCAAATGCCTGACATTCCAACCATGATCCACCAAATGATCCGTGAAAGTCAAGGTCTTACCAATGACGATTGGGGAATCTCCCAAAGTGATACTCCATTCACAAACAATATTCTTTATGCTCATCCACCTCGTCGATTCAGGATGCCTACCCTGCCTGTGTATGAAGGAAGTTCGGATCCTAACCTACATATAGTAAAGTATGAATGGCTCATGAACACCGCTCGAGCTAAAGATGTGGTTAAGTGCAGGAGTTTTCCTATTTCCTTGGGAGTTATCGCAACCATGTGGTTCACTCATTTACCCCTCGGATCCATTTCAGGTTTCGATCAGTTAGCTATAATGTTTGTTGAACAATTCTGTATGTATGTTACGAGACCAAAGGATGTCAACACCTTGTCCAGTGTTACCTAATCTCCAGGAGAGACACTTAGATGTTATCTGAAAAGGTTTCATGCTGCCTGTGCTGAGGTCAGCAACCCGAATGGCAACTCTATCTTAATGGCATTAACTAAAGGGATCATCTCGATTTTGAGTTTGGAAATTGGTTGGCTGGGAAACCCCCCGCATAGTTGGATCGTTTCTATGCTAAGGCGATGCAGTTTTTGAGGAGAGAAGACGCTAGACGATCTAGGAAGCAAGATGATGCGGGGCCCAGTGTCGAAGGCATTCAGAGTAACGCTGCTGTGAAATAGACCGATGAGAGTTCTGGTAAAGTGCAATTGAATATACAGAACAAACAAGGTCAACAGAAAGGTAACAGAGGTCAGGGGAAGAAGAATGATAAAAATCGTGGACCGAGACCCAGAGCTCCCATGTTCGACCGATATACCCCCTTTGAATACATCCTTGGAGAATGTTTATTTGCAGACCTGTAATACCGGGCAGTATAAGAAGCCTGATCCGAAATAGTCATCTAAGAAGCAAATTAAAACTGAAAAGTTCTGTGCATTCCACGATTGCTATGGCCACAATACTAATGAGTGTTGTCATTTACATGACATCATTGAGAAGTTAATCACGGAGAGGAAGTTAAAATAGTTTGTTCGGATGCCGCAGAATGGAGGTGCAGGCCAATCTAACCCGAATCAGAGTCAAAACTATTAATAGCAAAGCGAAACCATTTGCCATTATCATGATGAAAGAGGCAAACAAATAAGTGGAAGTAGTGAACCAATAATTTTCGACATCGAAAGGAACCTCCCTCTGCCGAAAGGCTCAGGATTGAGTCATTGCTGTTCCAATTTCTAGAGATAGAAACAAGCACATGACAGGAATAAAATTCAAAGCCTAAGATGCGAGTGATCCAGTTTCCAAAAGAGTGGAAGTCCCTTCATCAGACTAAAGACAGGATGATCAAAAAGTCATTCTAAATAATAAAACTTGGCGTTCAACACTGTCAGGATCACTTGAAGTATAGAAATGGGAAAAGCGATACGATAGAGTCATGCACTATATCCAACTATGGAATAAATCGTCACATTAGAATTCAAACGGCGATAGGAAATTATCCAAGTCCTTGAAAAGATACAGTTGAAGACGGAGAGTAAGACTTAATTCCGTAACAGCGTTCGTTCATCCGAGGCAAAACTTAGCTTCACCACCGGACGAGTACTATCCAAAATTTGACCATCTCCCTTCGAAATTGCCACCATTCCTGAGCCATCGCAATAAGTTTCTATATAAAACTAAAGCACAAAGTAATCTCTGGGATATGGCAGCATTGTCAATGTAGATAATTGGAATTTTAATTAGAACTAAAACAAACAGTTAATGGAAAATCAACCAAGTAAAAGCACTCTTGAGACGACATCCAAGCGATCGACTGAAATTCACGGGATAGTAATCTGAAACTTGTCTTGTTCTAGTGCACACTGTGTTTCCAACGAAAGCGTACTCTGGGAAGCAAATGTTAATTGGATTTTTATCCAAGTAGAAATCAATAGGAGTTAGAATGTCGAGATAAAGACGAAATGACTTGAAATCTTGTAAATCGATTTAGATTGGGAATAGAAATAACTCAAAAGAATTTAAACATGATTGGAGTTAAAGGGAGAAGTCGGTGCTGACTTGATCATGTCAGTAGAGACATCCCATACTTCCATATTTCTCACTCAAACTTTACAAAGGTTCTTCTTTACCTATTTCATGTGCGCCAAAGCAATATCAAAGGATTTTGATCAGCTAAATACAAGATTGAAGAGATAGCGGTCAGAACGGTAGAATAAGCCAAGTGATTAAGGAACCATCACCAATATCAACCTAATATCCAAACAAACTACATGGAACATCTAAAAATCAAGTAGCAGGACGAGTGCAAAAGAGATCAACCTCCATGTGGTTAACCACAGTGGTCAGTACCAACATGAGAAGTCAGTACCGACATCTCTAGTTAATCTAGATGAGGTCGCAACTTCTCGCACTCTTCTAGGCTGACTTCTTACTCTGCTTCAACTCTCCGTTTGGCCCAATGCGATGACTACCATTATAAATACAATCCATAGAGCAACTAAGAAGGGATCTGGATCCTGCTATCACTATGTAGGAATTCTATCTCTTATTCAACTCTTTCCTCTTCATAATAGTCACCAGGGCAGCTCCATTAAGCAATTCTAGGACTTAGAACTTGTCTAACCTCTGTACATTGATTCTTTCTCTCTCAAACCCCTTGTAATCTCATACAAACAAGATCGAATCAATAAGCAAAATTATAAAGTGGACGTAGGCTTAGTTAACAGCCGAATCACTATAAAAATCTCTATGTCTCTGTCTTATTTATTTTACTTTATTGCTATTTTCTATTATCTTTTCCCTATTCTATCTGTACTAGTGCTTTCACATACTCATCTAGGATGTTAATCCATTTTTTGGGTTAACATAGGAATGTCGACATATGGGCCTTAATTTGCACATTTTATGTCCTTGTATTAGTTATTGTTTATACTGAATACTATTATATTTTAATGATTTGTAGAGACTTAAACAACATTATTAGACATTAAAAAGTAAATTTGATTAATTAAAATAGGGAAATATATGAATACAAAGAGAAATATGGGAAAACAATATAAAATACAACTGGAAAAACATATAACTAAGAGATACAAAGGTAGATAAAAGATCTAAAATGATGATGATGAGGAGCAGGAGTAATTTCCGTAAGCTTTCGAATAATCTTCTCAAAGTATTTGTCCACTTTGTTTGAGTGAGAAGTGAACTTCGTACAAAAGCAACGTTTAAGATTGTTTTAGTTTTTAAGAAGTTATTCTTGGTTTTTGAGGATTTCATTATTGTAATAGCAGGATGGCTTGTTAAAGGTTTCTAAAGACGTGTCCATTTCCTACTCCTCCTCCTCTTCTTGTTCTTGCTCCTCTTCAATCACCAGACGGTCACATTCTTCTTCTTCTTGAATCTCTTGCTCTTCTTCCCAGGCCAATCTTTCCTCCTTTCAACAAGAGATTTATAGGGTTCGAATTCAAGTGGGATGAGCATTAGAGAGGTTGGTTTTGTCAAAATATTTATGAGGAAAAATGTTTTCACCTCTTAGACTGTTACCAAAATAATTGAAAATTTTAGTAAAATACACACCGCGGTAAAATGGGTTCTCATGCCTAGATATTTTCTTTTGAACAAAGTCATTTAAAATTACTTGATGCCAATTTATATCATACTTTTCGAAAATAGAAAAAAGTGCTTTGAAAACTTTTTGTGCCGAGGAAGGCTCGATCTAGGGGTGGGGAAGGGGGAGGAGGGGGCACTAGGAATACCCCTTGGTCAAGCCTTCCCTTCCTCCTTGGGTTATAGCCACTGTGCTCCACTAAAACCAATCTCCGTCGTTCAATGCCTTCGCCTTGAACCCTACCGGTGGGTGGGGAAGGGGGAGGAAGGGGGTATGGGGATTACCCATTAGTCGAGCCTTCCCCAACTTCTTAGATTCCAGCCACAGTGCTCCACTAAAATCAATCTTCACGTTCAATGCCTTCGCCTTGACCCCGCTGGTGAGTGGGGAAGGGGGAGGAGGGGGGCATGGGGATTACCCCTCGGTCGAGCCTTCCCCTCCTCCTCGGTGAATTCCAACACACTATGCTCGGAGCGCCCCCAATTCAGAAGGCAAGATGGGGAAAGCAGCTGTTCAACGCGTTAGGAGGATCTGGATCTACTGCCAGCTCCACCCATCCACCCCACATGGGGGCAGCCGATTATTTTGGCAGTTGGGTCGCACGCAATTCAAGGCCACCTGGGCCTTTGAAATCGCGGGGCACCGTAAATTCGAGCACGATCTGCCGCACTCGAAGCGCCCCCAATTCGGAAGGCAAGAGGGGGAAAGCAGCCATTCGACATGTCAGGAGGATCGGGATATGTCGCCCGCCCTACCTACCCATCCTACGAGAGGTAGATGATCCTTTTTGCAGTTGTGCTAGAAGCGATCTGGGGCCGTCCGGGCCACCGAAATAGCGGGGCATCGGTGAATTTCAGCATAGCCCGCCGCGCTCGGAGCATCCCCAATTTGAAAGGCAAGAGGGGGAAGCAACCATTTGACGCGTAAGGAGGATCAGGATCTGCAACCCGCCCCACCCACCTAACAAACAGGGGGCAGCCGATCGTTTTTGCAACTGGCCGGAGCGATCCAGGGCCGTTTGGGCCTTCGAAATCGCGGGGCCCTAGTGAATTCCAACAAAGCCTACTGCGCTCGGAGCGTGTAATGACCCACTATTTTGAACCGTTCGAATCGACAATAATCCACACATGTCAGATTCGAATTGCTCAAAACAATAGATTGTTATATATATTGGCAAATCCCAGAATATACAGTAAATAAATCAATCACAGAATCACAGACACAGAACAATCACATAATAATGCAGTGGAATAATACACTGTTATAATAGTAGTTCATGAAGCTACTAAAGAAGATACAACAATGTCTCAGAGTAATGTGACTGAAAAGAAATACATAGATATGGATACATAAACAAATACATAGTCTGAATGAGAATATCCGAATACAGAAACAACTGAGATAACTGGACAAATGAGCACAAGGTAGATAGACTTCAACAAGATCCAGGCTCCAAGAGAGATGTGTGAATATTTTTATACCAATTAGGATAAGAATATGAATACATTTCTAAGTATTGAAAAAGTATAATTGAATAGTGAAATAATAGTACATACATATATATATCATTTGTAAAGGTATTTAAAATATATATACACAAGTATTTATAAAGAAGTTTTAATTAGTAAAATAATTAATTAAATAAAAAGGGGATTAGAAGTCGCTTATTTGACTTAATCGTGCTTTGTGTGTTTACTCATTTATAGGAAGATAGCAGTCGTGTACTTAGCTCAAAAAGCCGACAAAGTAGACTTGTTTTATCTGTAAGAGTTAAGAATTCAGTGTCTAGGCAGGGCTTTGATGCAACCAGTGTTGTAACCTACCTAGCTTCACTTTTGACTAAAGGATAACTTATGTTGAGAAGGTCGGAAATGTGATATTATATTAGACTTGGTTTGCATATGTGATTGTTTTTATTTTTTACTTGATGGTTGATTAGTCGACTATCAATATTGACCAAATTAACCTTGGAAGTATATGTAAGCATCACATATTGATATGGTTTGAGATCCCTCACGGAGGACCCTTTCATCTGAATCATCTCTTGATTTAAGAATATATATATATAATACCCTGGGGAGGACTCCTTTATATCGTTCGTTTACTTCTTAAAAACAGGAACTATTAACAAAAAATTCATCGATTTAGTCTTAAAGAGTCTGAGATCGGAAAAGTATATTACTTACCGAAAAACCACTTCAAAACTGATGTACAGGTTCTTTGTATTGGAAGTGGTTGTGAAGTGCAATGTTATGGAGTTGAACTTTATATCCTAAGGTTAAGTCCAAGGGAGAGGTCAACAATAAAATTTTAAAAGATGTTATTATGTTGTACGACCTATCTTTAGGTTGATTCCAAGAGAGAGGACAGAGTTACTATTCATCTAATGACTTGTGTTGGGATCCATGGTGAGATTAATGAATTGTTCGAGATACTGTAATCTAGAGAGAGGTTCGAGATCTGTTCATGGGATGAAGGCTTGTATGTTGAGATGATGAACATGAATTCACTATCGCTAATGATAAAAAATAGAGTAGGAGCATAGACATGCGGTTTAGTTAACCAAAATGGGTACATCAACTCCAATCATCTAAAAACGATTACGTTTGTGGCGCATGGAAGTTGTCAGTATTCATTATCACATGTTCAAGTGTAGACCAGCTATATTTACCTTAGTTACGTATTTAATCTGGAGATATACGTGGTTTCGAAAGGTAGTTTTTAACTCTTATGCAAGAGATCCACATCGGTTTATCGAGGTCGTCTCAATAGAAATGCATTTTGGGAACGTTCCTTAGCGGTTTTAGCTATATACTAATATTGTTGACGCCAAAAATGGCACCAACACCCAAATATCAGATGAAAGCATCAAAATTTAGATATCCAAATCAAACAAGCAAAAACAATAGGAAAGTAAAAGGAGACACAAGAATTTATAGTGGTTCGGCGTAATCTCTGGCCTACATCCACTCTAATCTTTGTTTTTAGTTTTTTTCTCTCCAGATTACAATCAGTTTTATCAAATCTGACCATAATGTAGTGGACTTCGGATTTACAATGAAGTTTATAGAGTATTTGAGGGAGAAGATAGGATTAAAGAAGAAGCAGGTTCAAGAAGATCCCTCCTTAGTTGGAGTTTGGCTGGTATTTATAGAGAAATAGATGCTCAAGGTTAGAAATCCACTTGAGTCGAAGCCTAGGAGAGAGCCCATAGATGTAAATTTGTGCATATGGGCCTATGTGTGATAAATATCACTCGGTCCCGAGAGGTTCCTCTCAGTACCAAGTGCTTTCCTTAAGTGGAAACTTTTTGTTTCCACTTGCATCACTCTTCTATCTCTAGATTCATGTGTTCCAAGTTCTTTTCCATAGATTCTGAGTCGATTCTGATGATTCTTCTGATAGCACTTGAACTATCCTGCTTTCTTCTCATCCATCAGAGGATTGCTTATTCAAACTTTGAGAAAAGCACTTAATCATGAGAGGCTGGAGTAGATAATGGGGTGTATGGAATTCATTATGCCAAAGCAGAACGAAAACCCACTTGGTACCAAGAGGAAACACCTCTGTACCGAGTTCTTTCCTTAGCTCACAGAGTCATGATTTTTCTTGAGCTAGCTTTTCTACTTCTGCTAAATGCTTTTCCAATTTCATGAACTATCCCGTGTTCATTTTGGCCTTCTGATTCTTGTTGGAATATGCTTTTGTCATAAAGCGGATTAACACTTGCCCTCCAAAGTACTCCTTTTGAATGTAAGGTGTGCTTTACTCAAGAATAAGTTCCAGTAATAATCATTCTTTGGTGGTTGTGCTCTTCAGCTATTCAGCGAACCCGATCTCAGTGAATCGTCCCATTCCTTTGGATTCTATTACAGATTGAAGGTCATTCCAAACTTGTTATAGCTAAGGACTCCAGCCCTTGCTTAAGTGGTATTCATACATTTTCGATCTTTGCGGATCATTTAACATACAGCCTAAGGTTTGATCTCTTTGCATCATTTATCTCCCAATCTAAGGTTTGATCTCTCTGGATCATTTATCATCCAGCCTGGGACACGATCTCTCTGGATTGTCTATCATCTAATCAAGGGTTCAATCTCTCCAGATTTTTTATCGTCAAATCTATGATTCAATCTCTTCGGACCACTTATCACCCAATCTAGGGTTAGATCTTTCCAGACCCTTGGAAAGCTCAACCCGCTCGCTCTTCTATGAGGGAACTCAACGACCAAACAAGTCCATTCGCTTGCTCTCAAGTGAAGGACTTACTTTTGATACAAGTTTATCCACTCGCTCTTTGGCAAAGGAACTTACACCTTGTGGTCACTGCCCATCTCTCTAGATTGGACTATCGCGATCAATATCACTCATCACATTTAGGTGTATCTTTCAGAAAATGAAATATTCAAATCAAAGAAAACAAGCAAACAAAATCCTAATTATCTATCTCAGACATCCAACTCAAAGCATGCCTAGAGATCGATCGAGATCCTGTACGCTTGTAAGCGGTCTAAGGTTATTATTATCTTATCTAGTCATCTCGAACAACCAACTCAGAGTGTGCCTAGAGACTAGTTGACATCTCATATGCGAGTAAGTAGTACAAGATTATTATTGTCTTATAACAGAAAGTAAAGCACGAGAAACGAACCTAACTCTTGTCCATTTCGATCGTGGGATTACCATCCTCGACCCAGATCCCTGGTCATTGCTTGATGCATTCGTTGCAGATGGTGGTTGTTCCGGCTACACTATCACAGTTCAGTTCCTTACATACTGTAGTAACTGGTTGATTTTAATCCGATCTTCTATCAGATCATGAAGGTGTCGGCACTTGTTTCTTTCATGTCTGTTCAGCTCATGGATGATGCGAAACTTTCCAAACCTTCTCCACCAATTTGTGGATTCTCTCTTAGCTGGCTTTCGGTAGGGGATCTTCCCTCTAACATCTAGGTATAACCTTTATGAGGTTTCAGATATACCAATGTAGGAAGATAACTTCAGTTCCATCCTCTACCATTTCGATTATCCGAAGTCATTATCCGCTTTTCATTTCCCTTTGACTTTTCCATATCCTGCTTCGGGCAATCCTCTGCCATCTACATCATTAATGCAAGCATCATCGGCATTAGTATCCTCATGTCATAGATACCTTTTAGCTTCATGGTAAACTATACGAGATCCATTTGGGGATCTCTTTCCAATGCAATTTTAAAGTCGGTCTTGCTTGCGACTCCAAACACTACCACCATTAAGATTGTCCATAGATCCGACTAGTCGACTGTGATAGCTACCACATTAAACCTAGTCAAATAGTTTCCTAAGGTCTCTCTTGGCCTTTGGTTTACGCTCGATAGCATTATCACGTTCTTTGGTTAATAGATATGAACTCTGAACCGTCTCAAGAACCTATTCACTAGGTCGATCCACATGCTTATGGACCCATTCTCTAATTGTCTGAACCACATCACTGCTAAATCAGTCAGGTATAAGGGAAGCACCGCTCCATCACCTCCTCAGAAGCACCAAACTCCTTCATATGTCAAATGTATCTCATTAGATGAATTGTTGGATTCACTTGCCTATCGTACATTTCCAACGCCGGAAGTTTGAAATTGCATTCCGAATGTTAGCGGCAAAAGGATTCCTACGTATATCCTCCAAACTCTCGTTCTTGGGTCCACCTCTAACTATCTTGCTGATCATTTCAGCCATTTGGCTATTGTTGTCTAATGGAAGTTGTTTGTACCAAAATTGGGCACAACACTCTTCGGAAGTCTTTGAAGAGATAAAGTGAAGAAATTAAACGTAAAAAGAGGATTTAATTTAACAAAAACTCCAAATTTCAGAGATGAGAATTATTAAAATGCAGGGAGACACAAGAATTTAGAGTGGTTCGGCGTATTGCCTACGTCCACTATGAAGTAGTTTGCTTTATTGATCTTTCTTTGATGTTTACAATTGATTTCAGCAAATTACAGCGAATAACAATGATTTGCAGTAGTGAAATTCATTGGTAGCAGCAGTAATGGAGTTCAGATTTGGATCTGGCGGAGTCCGGGCGTTGGAAATCTCAAAGAGGAAGAAGAACCCCTTTTCTGTTGGCTTTGGGGGTCTATTTATAGGTGTAGGAGGCTGATATTCCGCTCAGATCTCAGGAGACCCTCTTTGGCACGTGACCAGGCCCGCGCGCCCAAGCCCGTGAAGTTTCGGTCCGATCCGTGATCGATACGAACAGATTTTGTATCGATCAAGATTTCATCCAATGGAGTCGAAATTTGGCGTGGACATTCTTTAGCATGCACGTAGTCTTCTGTGAAAATTTCATATCATTTGGACTTATAGATTAGGAGATATGATCGATACGAATTGGGATTCTCGGTAGGCTGTTTGGTTCGACTCGCTTTTGTTTCGACTCGCTTTTCATTCGACTCGGTTCTGTTTGACTCGGTGACGTGGTGCTAACTTGTATCGACTGTTATGCTTTGCTCCACATCGTTGGACACGAAGTAGAAGTCTTTAGATGGATGCGAAGTCAACGAAGTGGAGCGAGTCAAAGAATGTCTCGAGGCAGAGTGAGTCGAAGTGAGCACTGATTGAGCGAGTCGAAATGTGCATTGGTTGAGCGAGTCGAAGAAGGCATTTGATGGAGGCGAAGCGGAGCGAGTCGAAGTGGCCACTTCTGATGGTTGCGAAGTGAGTCGAAGGTGTCGCTTTTGATGGTTGCGAAGCGAGTCGAATCTGAGCGATTCGAAGTTGGCTTCTGATGGTTGTGAACGGAGCGAGTCGAATTGTGCACTTCCTATGGATTCGAACTGAAGCGAGTCGAAGAGGGCTGTTCTTAACCAATTTCGTATCGTTCACAACTTGAGCATACGAACTCGGATTGACTTGAGATTTGGAACGTTGACTCTCATTGCTTAGGTTGTCATGTCATGCCAATTTTGGCTCGATCCGGAATCGGACAAAATTCGTCGATATCTATAGTGAGCCTGTGTATGACTGATCTCTAGGACATACCGTCATTGGTAACTAGTCAATTCCTTGGTGTCACGGCCTTGCCAAAAGGCGGGATAACATTTGCCCCCCAAAGTATGTCTTGTGAAACCATGATGTGCTTTGAAGTGCTGTAGTCTTCATTTTGAATAGTTATCGTCTTTTCGATGAAAGCTGTAATCTTCGACTATTTTTCTTGAAAATGTAAGCTGTTGACGGTCAACTACTATACCCTGTATTGTTGGGACTGATTGATGTATGCTAGCGATTAGCTGTTCGCTGTTGTAATCATTATTAGACGAGTTTCTATTTCCTGCAAATCTGGAATATTGAATATTAGTCCGACATACATGCATATAGGTTAACCTGACTCTCGTTGACGTTTGTACGCTTACGAGTCATTGCAGTTTATTTTATATGGAATTCTGTATCGATCCTCTCCTGAACCAACGTGAAATTCGCTGTAACAACGCTCGATGGTTGTTTTTGAATGTTCCTTCGTAACGATCCTCTCCTGAATTGATGTGAAGGGTTGAAGCATTGAGGACATCTTTCATTGAATTTGTGGATGCAAAGTGAGTATTTTGATTCGATGGAGATGGCCTCTGGAAGTCATGATTTTATGGATTCGAACTGCTTTGTTTGACTTGGTCTTGGATTCGAACTGCATAGGAGTCGGAGTCGAAACGCACAGGAGACGGAGTCGAAGGGGAGACGGAGTCGAAGTGATGTCTTTTATTGCTGCATCGGAGAGGGAGTCGAACTGGACAGGGGACGGAGTCGAAGGGGAGACGGAGTCGAAATGATTGCTTGTTGTGCTGCACCGGAGATGGAGTCGAAGACAAGCGATACGAAGGGGAGCTTCGCATCAACGCACTGGAGAGGGAGTCGAAACGCATGTTCGAATCCATCGGGATACGAATCGTTTATTCCCATTGTTTTCGAGTCCATATAAATACTTTGTACTTAGCCGTTTTTCCACTTTTTACCTTTCGCTTTCCTTCCTTGCCTTCGTATCGCTCAGAAACTCGAGAAGAAAGAAGAAAACAATCTTGCCTCTAAACCGATTCATCCCTTCAATTGCTCAAACTAACTGATAGATTTAGGTAATCCTTTAAGCGGACCCAACGCGTAAGCGGTGAGACTCGGTTTTTAATATCAAATCAACCAGAGTTGTGATCGATCGAAAGTTCCATAGCCTCAGCTTCGTGTCGATCTGAGTAGGGGTTTCGAGAGGATGAGGCGGAGGCCTTCGTATCGATCGATGGTGGAGCTTCGCATCTAGTCGAATGCTCTGAATCTATGGATCGATACAAAGGGGCTGTGTCTGATCGATTTGAAATGATGGCCTTCGATCGAATCGAAGTGGGTGGCTTCAGAGCGAGTCGAAGTGGATGGCTCTGGATCGAGTCGAAGTGCGTAGCCTTGGGAGCGAGTCAAACTGCGTAGTCTTGGAAGTGAGTCGAACTGCGTAGTCTTGGGAGCGAGTCGAACTGGAGGCTTTGGGATCGAGTCAGAGTGTTGCGCTCCGATCGATTCAAAATCCTTAGCCCCTTGATCGAGTTGAATTTGCATTCCAACCTTTTGACCGAGTCTGACTCATACGCACATGACCATAACTTATTGATGCGAACACGGCTCTCGTGAGCAATACGAATTGAACATTTAAAAAATCTGAAATTTTCTGCACATTTGAACAATTGACTCCGACGAGCTTCAAACTTGCATAACTGGACTTAATAGTTTCACCGCATATCTAACTGCCTATCGAAGCTCGTCGATGAAACTGGAACTTATCGAACTAATAACAGATTTTAACTTGGAGTGATAGTTAACAACTGGATGGCACGGTTGCGACGGTCAGCGATGACGGTTCTTCCGACTGAATTCCGAAGTCTCGTTGTTTACATGCATTTCTTTAATCTTGTAGATCTTCTCAAATGATATATATAGTACCGCATTGCACAGCACACACTCACACACTTTACACTAGGGGATGCACGAGCGTTATTGCCTGTTTAACAATGATTTTTCATGAGCTAGCTATTCATGGAACCCTCAAGTTCACAGCAGCAGGAACTCCCGAGCTCTATTCCTCCATCCATCGAGATACCGGTTATTAAAGCCGAAGTTATAGAGCCAGCTCCTGATGAGCGTCCGGATGCCCGGTTCATTTGTAATCCGCAAGATTCAATGCCGTCAGGTATCTCCGAGGATATGCTAGGATGGATTTTCTTAAGGCACGGTTTGTCACTCCACGACGTGCTACTTCCTGGGCCAAATGACAGGCCGCACGATCCCCCGGAGGGGTTTACTGCTTGTAATCGTCACGCTTGCACAGTGGGGACACTCCCTCCCTTCAACCAATATATAAGGGAGATGTTATCATTTCTTGGCATAGCGCCTTCTCAGCTACATCCCAACGGGTATGCCTTGTTGAATAA
The DNA here is from genome assembly GCA_030737815.1 of Allium fistulosum. NCBI lineage: Eukaryota > Viridiplantae > Streptophyta > Magnoliopsida > Asparagales > Amaryllidaceae > Allium > Allium fistulosum. Next base: position 394,437,802 of record CM060901.1, read on the forward strand.
CACCTTTGTCCTGTTTATGGAGATCCTCTTTCGACCGCCAAAGCCGATCGAAATTAGATATTTATTCAACGTCAAGAGCCGTGGAGACAGCCCTTCTTTCACCTTCCTGGAAGTGGTCAGAAACTGCCACATTGTACTAGGCTCTTGGGGAAGGCTAAGTTACTATAAAACTGGATGGTTCTACGTTCGGTGCCCCCTGGATTTGCTAGGCGGTGGTTGAATAGATGTAAGTTTGCCATTTCTCTCTTGAATCATTGAGATACTAGTAACTGACTTCAAAACTGACATACTTTTCCTTTTTTATAGCCGCAATCTCTCGTCCCGACGGCGCATACTTCAGAGAGCTTGTTCGGATTCTTCAAGCGTTTCCGGGCGAAGAGAGGCACATCGACTTGGTCCTGACCGACAGGAATTTGAGGACTGTCGGGCTGATAGAACGGAGGCAGAGCATTCGGCTGGATGGGACACTTAAAGTGGTCTCTAAGAAACGGGTGAAGCGCAAAGAGCCCGCAGTCGTGATTGCCGAAGAAGTTGATCCAGAAAGAACGCCTACCGATACCGAGCTCCCAACTAGGCCTTCTACCGATGTCCTGGATTCGGGAGGAAGAAGACAAGGCAAGGCTGCTACTCACAAACGCCCTAAATCTGAGAGATTTAAATATGTGGTCGTGTCTTTACCTTTCCTGGGGGTTAGAATTTCGGAGGCTCCTCCCCCGCAAGTAGAGAGTCCTTTTGTAGGGCTTGCTGATATTCCGATCTCGGATTTTGTGTCGTCTCCACACGACGCCAGGACGGAGGAGCTTGATAGTGCTCTTGAACTGAGCGGGTCGCTTGCTACGAGTGCGGATGACATTTCTGGTTGGCCGGGGGGTTGCACATGCATACACTTCACTACACTACATGATTCACAACTGTAAACCGTCCAACTTAGGAAATCACTAACTCTTTCTTCGTTTCTCATTCTCAGGTACTATGTATGGAAAAGGATCAATGCTCAGGAATCTCTGTTCAGCCCGAAAGGCTTCTTCTTATTATGAGTCCCGTAGGAGAGACTCGGATAGAGATCGCGAGTACTCTAATCAAGATAGGTATGGGCGTGACAGAGAGTATATATATCGATCCAGATCACGCTCTCCTCCTCCTAGACTTCCGTCTCCACCCCCTGTTTCTGTCTCACATCCGCCTGAACCTCCTCGTCACAGGCCGTCTTCTCATTCTTCTAGACCTGAGACTCATCTTCAGAGAGTCGAGACTACAGCCTCCATGATTACAGAGCAGGTCTCAGCTGAACCCATAGGAGAAGGGGCTGTTAAGTTGGCTCAGATGAGGAAGGATTTTCCAAACATCTGCTTTGACGGTTATGTCTTCCCACCACACTTAAAAAGAATTCCATCAGGGGTGGAAAAGACGGTGCACGATTACGTTCACGGTATATACACCCAGTACCGAGAGTGGGCAAAGGCTGCCGAAAAAGCTTCCAAAGTGGCCTTTGAGCGAGCCAAAGCGCTCGAGAAGATGGAGACCGAGCTCGCAAAAAGGGATCGGATTATTCAGGTACTCACCGCTGAGTCCGAGTCTTCTCGGAAATCTGAGATTGAGGCCATTAAAAAGGCTAACGAAGCGAAGGCGGCAATGGAGAGGTTGGGACAGACTCACGTTGCCTTGGTGGAGGAGATGGGCCACCGGAATACTACAGTTACCGCTGAGCGGGATGCGGCGGTCAAGGAACTTAATGAACTTAAGGCCAAATTCGCCGACATGGCCAAGGAAAAAGATGACGCGAACACCGCAGCCCAGGAGGCGTGCGAGCAGGCGGTTCTGCTCAGTGGTGAACGGGATGCGGCGGTGGCTAAAGTCCGCAGGGTGGAGGCTGAGGTTGAGGAGAGAGTGAAGTCGGCCGAGTCCAGGCTAGAGGCTGACATCGAAGACCTTCTTGTTGTTTACAACGCTAATGTGCTGAGGCACAGGGGTCTAGCCTGGGTCGATGATTTTTCGACACATCTCTACAATGCTTGGAGCCGACTGGTTGAGGAAGAGAAGGAGGCGCATCAGGGCGAGTCTGTGGATGAATTTGAACTCGAGAACCTCATTCTGACTGAAGATGAAAAGAAGGTTCTCCATGAGTCAATGATTCTGCGTGAGAAGGAAAAACTTGGCGCCCAGCACTTTGAAGTGGGAGAGGGTTCTGGAGTTGACCACCACGATGCAAGTCTTGAACTTCCGGCGTCAACCCAGCCTGAATCTTTGCATGCGGTTGATCCTCAAGCTGTTCCTGCCTATAATCCGGATCAGCCACAGATGTCTGCGGCTACAGCGCAAATGACTGAAGCTGCCCTGTCGCTTACAAGTCATACTGAGGAAGGTACTCTGAACATTCCACATACCTTTCTTAAGTCAAAATCTTCGATCGAGTTAAGTTCTAACAGTTCTCTTATTCTTTGTCGAGTGATTGATGCTACACCGGCCGTGCCTTCTGCTACTCAAGAATCATATCAAACGCAGGAGGCTAACGTGACCGAAGCAATCATCGTGAGTATAGCTGCCCCGCTTGATGACATGCAGGGGAGTACGATTGTGTTTGAATAGCAGCTGATGGATGAACTCTTTCGCCGCCACGGCGATCCTCTTGCTGACTTGTCATCTGTCATGAGTGGAACTGATCCTGCTACAATTTCTTCAATGCCGACTGCTGATGCCCGCAGCGGGTCTCGAGCAGTAACTGAAGAGGAGATGTTTGCCAAAATCGACGTTGAAATGGCAGCAGCGGCCCATGGTGGCAGTTTTGGAGGTGGGATGGCAGCACCGGGGCCTGCTCCACTCAGAACGATATCTCCTGGTGGTACTGTTTTCCTTAGCAGCGTGCCCATTCCACCTTCAGTACCTGATCTCGTTCCTACGACTCCGCCCGCAGAGAGCATTCCTATCCACTCGAGTTCGGATGAGGATGTTTATATAATGCCCTCGCCTGGACACACCGCCGAAAGGCAAAGGCTCGAATAGGAGGATTAGCGGTGGCTCCAGCGGGTCTACACCGAGGAGGAAGCCATGGAAGAAGAAAGATTAGACATGCTTCCCCGGTGTATTTTGACTTTCATTTTGTTGGCCGTGTATAGATGCGGGTTCGGCCCCTGCTAGTAGGAATTTTTGGAGACTTGTACACGAACTTCTTTTATAAACAATAGAAATGAAACTTCTCTTTTTTGACTTCTTTTCTGTCATTGTGTATTTGTCCAAGTGTTTCAATATCTGAAGTGTACTTGTGAAGCTTTAGCTTTTGAATCAAGTTTGTTTTTGTTCGCCAATTTCGGAAACTGCGGACATGGTTTGTGACCGGGAAGCGAGTTGAACTTTGACGTCACATCGCTTCAGTCGATGGCTGATGCTTAAGTCTTGCCCCCCAGTCTTGGTGGTGCGTTGTGAAACATCAGTCAGCGATCGCTCTTTTCTCATAGCATGTTGAGTCTAGTGCCACTGAATGGGTGTTTGAGACAAATGGAGATTGAGCGGTTTATTCACGCTTGTCCGATCGTCGACGATCATATCCGAGCTCCGGGGATTCTCATTCATTTTCTGGCGGTTGGTCATGCCAGCTTAAGTTTCAATCACGTATCCGCGATTTGGGGACTTGGAATTGGCATTTGTACTCCGACTTGCGCTCCGGGAGTTTGGAGTTGATATTTATACTTCGATTCACGCTTCGGGAATACAGAGTTGATGTTTATACTCCGACTCGCGCTCTGGGAGTTCGGAGTTGATGTTTATACTCCGCTTCGCACTCTGGGAATACGTAGTTGGTGTTTATACTCTGGTTCGCACTCTGGGAACTCGAAGTTGATGTTTATACTCTGCTTCGCACTCTGGGAATACGGAGTTGGTGTTTATACTCCGGTTCGCACTCTGGGAACTCGGAGTTGATGTATGTTTATACTCCGACTCGCGCTCTGGGAGTTCAGAGTTGATGTTTATACTCCGCTTCACACTCTGGGAATACGGAGTTGGTGTTTATACTCTGGTTCGCACTCTAGGAAGTCGGAGTTGATGTTTATACTCCGCTTCGCACTCTGGGAATACGGAGTTGATGTTTATACTCTGGTTCGCACTCTGGGAACTCGGAGTTGATGTTTATACTCCGCTTCGCACTCTGGGAATAAGGAGTTGGTGTTTATACTCCGGTTCGCACTCTAGGAACTCGGAGTTGATGTTTATACTCTGACTCGCGCTCTGGGAGTTCGGAGTTGATGTTTATACTCCGACTCGCGCTCTGGGAGTTCGGAGTTGATGTTTATACTCTGCTTCGCACTCTGGGAGTACGGAGTTGATGTTTATACTCCGCTTCGCACTCTTGGAATACAGAATTGATGTTTATACTCCGTTTCGCACTCTGGGAATACGGAGTTGATGTTTATACTCTGACTCGTGCTCTGGGAGTACGGAGTTGATGTTTATACTCCGCTTCGCACTCTGGGAATACGGAGTTGATGTTTATACTCCGCTTCGCACTCTGGGAATACGGAGTTGAATGAAGGATTGGCGTGTATCAATCCTTTCTTGATTTTGATGTGATGGCTGGTCCCCGAGCTTGGGTTTCACTTAGCGAGTGATTGGTTGCATCGTAGTCACTCTCTATTTGAATAAATTCCACCGTATGGTGAAACTTAGCTCTCCATGCATAGTGATGGTCATATGAAGCATTTCAAGTAAATCACAGCTCTGGCTCGAAGAGATTGCATTTTATTGCTGAAACAAGAAAGTATGGCAAAGTCAGTTGCCTTATTAAAAGTTCTAATTTCGAAATGCAGAAGCAAATTGCAAAAAAGGAAAGTAATCTAAATGGATAAAGATAGCCTGTCATGTGTAATAGCGGCGAAGACTCTCGCTATTCCAGGTTCTTGGCAGATTTAGACCGTCGATAGTCGATAATTTGAATGTGCCATCTCCGACCCTTCGTTCAATAACATACGATCCTTCCCATGTCGGTTTCATGTGCGAAGGAACCAGATAGATTCTTTTGAGGACGAGATCGCCTAGTTCGAAGGTTCGCGGGCGGACCTTGGCATTGTACAATCGGGCGACTCGACTTCGATGCGTAGCTGTCCTCAAATCAGCTTCTTCACGCTTCTCATCTAGTAGATCAAGAGATTCAGCAAGTAATATAGCATTTGTCTTTGGATCATAGTATGTCACACGATGAGAAGGTACTTCTAGCTCGACTAGAATAACGGCTTCTGAACCGTAAGAAAGAGAGAATGGAGTGTGTCCGGTCGCAATCTTGTGGGTTGTTCGGTAAGCCCATAAAGCCATAGGAAGTTCATCAACCCACTTGCCACCAACCTTTTCCAGTCGTTTTTTCAGAATGGATTTTATAACTTTATTAACAGCTTCGACCTGTCCGTTTGCCTGAGGGTGTGCAACTGTAGAGAATTTCTTTTGGATGTGAAATCATTCGCAGAAATCTTTAAATTCAGTACTGTCGAATTGGGTTCCGTTGTCCGTAATAATGTCGTGTGGGAGACCAAATCGACAGATGATGTTACGAACCACAAAGTTGATTACTTTCTTCGTTGTAATGGTAGCGAGAGCTTCAGCTTCAGCCCACTTTGTAAAGTAATCGACTGCGACGATGGCGTATTTCGCACCACCTTTTGCCAGAGGTAAAGTACCAATGATGTCGATGCACCATATTACAAACGGCCATGGGCTGACCATTTGCGTTATCTCGGTAGGAGGAGCTCTAGGAATTCGGGCATATTTCTGACACCTATCGCATTTCTTTGCATAATCCGACGCATCGCGATTCACGGTCGGCCAGTAATATCTGTATCGAATTATTTTCTTGGCAAGTGCTTGCCGCCCGGTGTGATCGCCACATTCTCCCTCGTGCACCTCATGCAATACTCGTTTAATTTCATCGTAAGCGATACACCGGAGTAGAGGAACAGAATACCCTATTCTATACGTGACCCCATCCTGAATGATGAATCGTGAGGCCTTTCGGAGAACTTGTCTTTTTTCACTCTTGCGTTCCGGCAGGATTCCGTGCTCGATGTAGTTTCTGAGTGGAGTCATCCATGAATCCTTTTCGAGGATGGTTTCGCATACCCTGTCTATTTCTACCCGGTCAATGCTTGGGGAGGATAACGCTTCTACGGGAACGAGTCCCATTTGCTGAGCTTCACGGGTGCTGGCTAGTTTTGCCAATGAATCGGCTTTTTGGTTGCATTCTCGATGTATACAATAAATGGCACACTAATCAAACTGATTTAGTACTTCCTGAACTCGAGCTAAGTAAGCAGCCAGCCTTCGGTCCCTCGCTTGATATTCTCCTCGAACCTGGCACACGACTAGTTGTGAATCGCAATAAATTTCCACAGCGACAATTTTCAGATCTTTGGCAAGTTTTAGGCCAGCTAAGAGGGCTTCATATTTAGCTTCATTATTAGTCGCATGAAAAACGAACTTCACAGCATAGCATATGGATCAGCCTTCGGGGGTTTCGAGTACAACACCAGCACCTGAACACCGGTCATTTGATGATCCATCAGTATATAGCTTCCAGACGTACCCGGGGGATTTACTGGTTTCGGGCAAGTCCTCTGGAATGGTAAATTCAGCTATAAAATCAGCGAGGACTTGTCCTTGGATTGCTCGTCTTGGAGTGTAAGTAATATCAAACTAACTCAGTTCGATGTTCCATTTGAGTAACCTACCAGACGTCTCAGGCCGCGAAAGGACCAGTCGTAACGGCTGGTCGGTGTAAACAACAATGGGATGCGCCTAGAAATACGGTCGGAGTTTTCTTGATGCAATTACAAGGCAGTAGGCCAACTTTTCTAGCTTTGGATAGTACCTTTCATCCCCAGTCAATCGTTTGCTGACGTAGTATACTGGCTCCTGTATCTTGTCTTCTTCTCGGTTTAATGCAGCGCTGATAGTCTTCTCTGATATCGCCAAATATACGAACAACTTCTCATAGTCAATAGGCTTCGATAGGATAGGTGGTGTGGATAGATGTTGAACTAGTGCTTGGAAAGAGCCCTCGCACTCCATGGTCCATTCAAAGTTGCGTTTTCCTTTTCGGATCAGATCGAAAAAGGGAATGCATTTGTCAGTGGACTTTGAAATGAACCTGCTCAATGCTGCTACTTTCCCATTGAGACTTTGGACTTGCTTTATAGTCTTTGGAGTTTCAAGGTTTCTGATTTCCCAAATCTTTTCAGGATTAGCTTCGATTCCTCGGGCGTTGACAATGAACCCAAGGAATTTCCCGGATGCAACTCCAAAGTGACATTTCAGTGGATTTAGCTTCATTTTGTATCCTCGAAGTATGTTGAACATAGTTTCCAGGTCTTTAACATGGTCAGTGGAGAGTCGTGACTTCACAAGCATGTCGTCCATATATACTTCCATGGTTTTCCCGATTTGATTGGCAAACATCCGATTGACCAATCGTTGATAAGTAGCCCCGGCATTCTTGAGTCTGAACGGCATAACTTTGTAGCAATAAAGTCCCAGATTGGTTACGAAGCTGGTATGTTCTTGATCGGCTAAATGCATCGGTATCTGATTGTAGCCAGAGTACGCATCCATGAAGGATAAGAGTTCATGCCCAGTTGTCGAATCTACTAGCTGATCAATTCTGGGAAGTGGGAAACTGTCTTTGGGACATGCTTTATTCAGATCGGAATAATCGACACATGTTCTCAATTTTCCATTCGGCTTTCGGACGAGCACTGGATTCGACACCCATTCAGGATATAGCGCATCTCGAATGAATCTGTTTGCTTCAAGCTTTTCTACTTCTTCTTTAAGGGTGGCGGATCTCTCTAGATCCATACCATGCCTTTTATATTTGACCGGGACATGCCGCAGGTCAATGTTCAGAGTGTGGCTCGCGATGTCCGACGAGATCCCACACATATCAGAATGTGTCCAGGCAAATACGTCAAGATTTGTCTGTATAAATTCAACCAATTCCTCTTGAGTTTGCTGGCTTAGCTGAGATCCAATCTTTATCATTCTCGAGTCATCGTCACTGTCAACTGGGACATCAATCGTCCGTTTGGCCGGGGATGCTTGACTTTCCTTAGATTCTCCTTCATCTTTAGTTTCTCTTGGGTCAAGATCCTTGAGGAATTGGCTGGGGTGCCCGGGCCTAAGCCCAGGCGTTAGTTGTCAATTATCGGCGAAACAGACGCAGAGAGATTCCTCTACGCCCTTTCCTTTCTCCTTTCGCTGCGCCTCCCGCAGCTCAGCAACATAACAGGCTCTGGTGGTAGCCTGATCTCCTTGAATGATTCCTATTCCGTGATCAGTGGGAAACTTTAAAGTCAAACACCACGGGGCGATGGCTGCCCTGAATTCAGCGAGGGCCGGTCGGCCCAAGAAAGCATTGTAAGGGGAGTCTATGTCCAAAACAATGAACTGTGGCATTCGTACTCTCCGTCGTTCTCCAACTCCCAACTCTACTGGCAGTTCCACCATTTCGGTGGGTATAGTAGCACTTCCGTTGAAACCATGGACAAGGGATTGACAAGGCTTCAAGTCTGTGGCTTCCATTTTCATTTGATCATAAGCTCGCGTGAACAATATATTCACAGAGCTTCCACTGTCAACTAAGATCCTTTTCATCCAGGCGGGACCTACCTGTGATGAGATGACTAGTGGATCGATGGTGGGGGCTTCGACTTTATCAGCATCTTTGTTCTTGAACACGATGACATCTATCATCGTCTTCTGTTGCTTGGCCGAAGCCCCTTCATCAGAGTTACTATAACATTCGAAGTCTTCATGCCTGATAGAACTAGCATACGACTCCATTTCCTTCCAGCTTCGATCTGCTGGGTGAGGACCACCACTTATTGTATTGATAACCAACCTCCCGCCTGTACGAGCGGGTTCCTCCTGTCTTTCCTGATTCGGCGCACGATTCTGATTTGATGGGCCCGCACCACCAGATTGCGGTGTCTGCACATACTGATCCAACTTCCGTTCACGTATCAGTTTTTCAATGAGGTCTTGTAAGTGACGACACTCATTGGTGTTGTGGCCATAACTCTCATGGAATCTACAGAATTTTCCTGTTTGGATTTGTCTTTCAGTTGGTGGTTTCGGGGCAGGTTTTTTGTATTGCATGGTATTGCAGGTCTGCAAATACACATTTTCCAACGACGTGTTCAATGGAGTGTAATTATCGTACATGGAAGCTCTACGCCGTGGGCCACGATTCTGACTGCGTTTTTTTGTTTTGATTTCCATTGTCCCTCTGCTGATTCTGTTTGTTTTGTACGTTCAACTGAATTTTCCCAGAACTATCTCCAGATTGTTTAACAGCGATGTTACTTTGTATTCCTTCGATGTTGGGCCCTGCATCATCCTGCTTCCTAGACTGTTTCGCATCCTCCCTTCTCAGGAATTGGGCTGCCTTGGAATAGAAACGGTCCAAGGACGCAGGTGGTTTTCCAGCTAACCAATTTCCGAACTCGGAATCAACATCAATCCCCTTAGTCAATGCCATCAGGATAGAGTTATCATTGGGATTGCTTATTTCTGCACACGCAGCATGGAATCGCTCCAAGTAACGTCTAAGTGTTTCTCCAGGAGCTTGTGTAACACTAGATAGAGTGTTAACGTCCTTAGGCCTCGCCACCTACATACGGAATTGTTCGACAAACTTGGTGGCCATCTGGTCAAAGTTAGAGATGGATCGTGGTGGCAAACGAGTAAACCACATGGTAGCGATGCCCCCTAGGGAAATGGGGAAACTACGGCACTTTACTGCATCATCAGCTCTCGTAGCATTCATCAGCCATTCGTATTTCAGGACATGTTGATTGGGATCATAACTTCCTTCATAAACTGGCAAAGCTGGCATCTTGAAGTGCCGGGGTGGTTCAGCATATAATACATCATCGGTGAAAGGGGTATGACTCCGGGAGATTCCCTAGTCGTCATTACTGAGACCCTGACTCTCACGGATCATTTGACGAATCATCGCTGGTATGTTTGGTATCCGGGTACTAGGAGCGTGCTGAGCCAAGGTGCGGTCGGATTCCACAGCGCGAGTCTGGACCGGACGCGGTCGACGGTCCGTGCCTCGCCTCCTTGGTTCAACATCCTCAGGGACATAAGGCTCAGGAGTCTGTTCCCGTTGGTTACGTCGAGGATCAGCTTGGTTTCCAGCATCTCCTCCTCGTTCGGTTGTGGTGGTAGCAGCAATGTTGTCTGTGATATGATAAGGAGCAGCACCTCCTCGAGATGAAGGTCCTGTATGATGACTAATGGACGGTCCAGTTCTGGGTTGTCCAAGATTCGAAGCAGGTTGGTGTCCCGTGGCTTGGGTGTAGCTTACACCTAGCCGTGGACGTGTGGATCTGGTTTGGCCATCGGAGGAGGCTGAACTTTCTATGGAAGAATAGGAATCTTGGTCTCTTCTGGATCTTCTTCGCCTTTGGCGATTTATTTGGTTGGTCAACTCTGCATTGGCGTGCAGTTGTTCAGTTAGCTGTTGTCGACTCTGGCTCATTTCTTGGAACAGCGTCTGGAACTCTTGTCTGGTAATCGGACCTATCGGGTCCGGCGGCGTCTTGGTTTGATGGAGGCAATTGCGCGGGATTCTGCCTGTCCCGTCCTCCTTGATCAACAGCTTTAGAGGTAGTCCGTGTACTTACCATGGTGAGGTGATGAAAGTCCTTTCCTAGATCTGATTCAAATCTGAATAGAATGGAAGGGCTTCAAAGTTCTAGATATGGATCTTCTTCTTGGATTTATGCAATCCGATATAGATAGGAGATCCAAAGAGCAGGAGAAAAATTGGGTTTTCTCTCAGTGAAAGCACCAAAGTGTTTGTACCAAAATTGGAAAGAACACTCTTCGAAAGTCTTTGAAGAGATAAAGTGAAGAAATTAAATGTAAAAAGAGGATTTAATTTAACAAAAACTCCAAATTTCAGAGATGAGAATAATTAAAATGCAGGGAGACACAAGAATTTAGAGTGGTTCGGCGTATTGCCTACGTCCACTATGAAGTAGTTTGCTTTATTGATCTTTCTTTGATGTTTACAATTGATTTCAGCAAATTACAGCGAATAACAATGATTTGCAGCAGTGAAATTCGTTGGTAGCAGCAGTAATGGAGTTCAGATCTAGATCTGGTGGAGTTCGGGCGTTGGAGATCTCAAAGAGGAAGAAGAACCTCTTTTCTGTTGGCTTTGGGGGTCTATTTATAGGTGTAGGAGGCTGATATTCCGCTCAGATCTCGGGAGACCCTCTCTGGCACGTGACCAGGCCCGCGCGCCCAAGCCCGTGAAGTTTCGGTCCGATCCATGATCGATACGAACATATTACATATCGATCAAGATTTCATCCAATGGAGTCGAAATTTGGTGTGGACATTCTTTTGCATGCACGTAGTCTTCTGTGAAAATTTCATAGCATTTGGACTTGTAGATTAGGGAATATGATCGATACAAATTGGGATTCTCGGTAGGCTGTTTGGTTCAACTCGCTTTTGTTTCGACTCGCTTTTCATTCGACTCGGTTCTGTTTGACTCGGTGACGTGGCGCTAACTTGTATTGACTGCTGTGCTTTGCTCCACATCGATGGACATGAAGTAGAAGTCTTCATATGGATGCGAAGTCGACGAAGTGGAGCGATTCAAAGAATGGCTCGAGGCAGAGCGAGTCGAAGTGAGCACTGATTGAGCGAGTCGAAGTGTGCGTTGGTTGAGCAAGTTGAAGAAGGCATCTGATGGAGGCGAAGCGGAGCAAGTCGAAGTGGCCACTTCTGATGGTTGTGAAGCGAGTCGAAGGTGTCGCTTCTGATGGTTGCGAAGCGAGTCGAATCTGAGCGATTCGAAGTTGGCTTTTGATGGTTGTTAATGGAGCGAGTCGAAGAATGGCTCGAAAAGGAGCGAGTCGAAATGTGCACTTCCTATGGATTCGAACTGGAGCGAGTCGAAGAAGGCTGTTCTTAACCAATTTCGTATCGTTCACAACTTGAGCATACGAACTCGTATTGACTTGAGATTTTGAACGTTGACTCTCATTGCTTAGGTTGTCATGTCATGCCAATTTTGGCTCGATCCGGACTCGGACAAAATTCGTTGATATCCATAGTGAGCCTGTGTATGACTGATCTCTAGGACAGACCGTCATTGGTAACTAGTCAATTCCTTAGTGTCACGACCTTGCCAAAAGGTAGGATAACAGAAGTATTTGACCACAAGCTGCATTCTGCCCCTGCACCTGCACCTGTAGGGGAACTCCAGCACAAATTATGGAACATTCTCCTCTGGTTGCACGCCTGCGTATTGATCTGCAACTCCAGTTTCATTCTGTCCTCCGTCCCTATAGGAAAGTTCTAGAATTTATTCCTCCGTTTGTTGTGCACTTATGTTATATCTTGCATTTCTTGCTATAACATCATTTGTTCTCGACTTCCCAACTTGCCCTAAATCTTATCCAACATTGCCCTCGACCAAAATCCTCTCGGTACTAAGAGGATTCTGGTCGGTACCGAGTGGTTTTGGTCATGGGGGCACCCCAGTTTGCTTCACTCCAACTCCAGATGGTCCTGCATTGGTCCCCGGTCCTTGGTTCTGAATTCCAACACCTCTAGCTGTTCCTTATTGTCCTATTCTTTGGAAAATCCTTCCAGGATTTCCCACTACCAAGTCACTAGTCCATCTTGCATCTTCTTCGTCGTTCTTTCTATGTCATGTAGATGGAATGAATAGAATCTAAGGACAACTCCTCGTTGCCACCTTGCTTTAGTGAACTTCGTCTAATATTAGATCTAGTGTTAGGTCTCTTCATCTTCTCTAATGTGAAATCCTGGTATTGCGGACCAGTCAAAATGGCTGACAACCCGTCGGTTCTAAAACTACGAATGAAAACTACCAATTTAACATATCTAAATCTGATAAAAATAAAACACTGCTAAATGAATAGGATGCAATTTCAATAATACAACTTATCAGAGTAATTAATTAATTTACTATGTGTGCTTTAATACAAAGAAAAATTCAAATAAAATAAATCTCCCGCTGGAAACTCTGGTGTGAGAGACAGTTATAGTTATTCCTGCAAACTCAAATAACAAGTCAATGTGCAATAAAATGATAAGCAAAAAAGATACAATAACACAAGATAATTTACAAACAATAAACGAGAAAAGGATATATTATTATTAGGCCTGCATCACTACCACTTATGAATGTCTACGTAACCCTATCTAATTGTCTACCTAATTAGATATAGGATCAAGCCAACGTAGTTCTCATATTCACAAATAGGACCTAAGGAGCTTACGATGCACAAACAAACAAATATGCAATTCCCAAACTACCCTATTATCTTAACCTTCACATTTAGATTTATGAAATCTAATTAATATCATTATTTTCAAAATATAATTCTTTTCAAAAATAATCCCTTTGAACCAAATTCTTAGTTTTATTTCAAATCCTTTTGAAATAATAATATATATCCTTTATATGAAATTATAATTTTCTTTGGGATTTAAGTCAAAACCTTTTCAATACCGGTATCAATTACTCGGTATAACAATACAGTGGTGTATTTGATATATTTATTTGGAAATCCAAAAATACCCTACTATAAAAGCATATCAAAATGTATGCATCCAGATCGGGAGGTTTCCCCAATAACAAGGCAACTGGGTCCCAGCCTCTTTAAAATAAATAAACAAAGTATATCCATCTATACAAAGAGTGGACTATACTAAGGGTTAAACCACCCTTTTGCCCACTTTTTAGTTACATGTTACCCGAATCATCGATAACATAACAAATCATTTTGTTCCCCAAAGTGAAAAATCATTTTGCACTAATAATCACAAATTCTTCCAAAACACAATATTGTTATTTCCTCCAAATCTTTGGAAAGCTATCTTGAAACCACCTGGATTTAAGTTCTCAAAATCCTCTTTATTTATAAAACACATTTTATAAATACCTCTATATATAAATCACTTTTATATAAAATCACTTCCAAAATATTTATTTCCAAATATTATATAAATACCTTTGTATAAAATGACTTTAAAGTATTTACTTCCAAATATTTCTATTTCTCTTTTCAAAGAAACTATTTCATTTAAAAGATAAATAACTTTAAATTTATAATAAACATCTCTACTACTAATAATGATAACTCGGTGAATTAATTTCAACCGTGTCATTCTGGATTTTCAAAAATGCCCTTTGCCTACTATTCATCTTTCAAGGCATTAAATGCTTTCAAATTCCACAATGTTCATTCATTTCTGACATATTCATGTGTTGATTATTACTTATGAACCAAAACAGTGTTTCCAAAGAGATTTCTATTGGTTTTGCTATAAAAATTAGTATTGGCAGTGGACAAAGCATGCCTAAAATATGTTGTCAGAAGATATTGTAAGGATGGATGCTAATGGAATTGATGAGGGAGGAGATCTGTATGGGCTCACAAGCAACTTTATGCATTGGATTTACGGCCCCATAAGTCAATTTAATTACCATGAATGTGCTGGGGATTTCATTTGCAAATTGAAGACTCTGCTGAGTTTGAGTTGCCTTCAACTATGCTATAGAATTTCCGATCTAGTCATCAACAACAACAATAATCATCTCTACTCTCTACTACTAATAATGATAACTTTGTGAACTAATTTCAACCGCGTCTTTCTGGATTTTCAAAAATGCCCTTTGCCTACTATCATACCTTCGTATACATTAGGCTAACTCTGATTTAGTAGCCGATATGGGACAAAATCCAAATGGGTTTAACACAATCCATTATTCGTTTCAATGCGCCATCATCGACTTCTGTATGATTTGATTTAGACCAGCATTTCATACATAGGCAACGATTGGATCTCCATTTCTCTGACGACGGCTCGTACTTCAAAATACGAAAGTTTCAGATCCAAGTAACAACATTACACTCGAAGTTCAAAAATATATTATACCCTTCATCGTTTATGTTTTACGTTAGAAGTATTTTAATAAGGAGAAAACAGGAAACCCCAATCTGGGATTTTTGAATAATGTGATCATGTTAATATCTAAAGTCCCCAATAATCAAAATCTTTAAGCAAAATTTTGTGAAGCATCGTTCACTGTAACAAAATACTAAACGTTTGTTTGGTTTATTTTGTATTTTTTGTTTAAGGTTTTTAACATTCATTATAAAATATGAGAATGGCGGAGAGACGACGAAGGAGGTGGAAGAAAGATAAAGGAAATGACTGAGAGGATGAAGGGACGACGAAACAATAGATTCTTTCTCATTCTTTCATTATTTTCAAAAACACGAAGAAGAAAAATGTTATTTTATATGTTAATTTTGTTTTCTAAATTGGTCATTTTTTACAATATACATGCATCATGCGTATTTTTGTATGGATGAAAACTAAAAACTAAAAATGGCAAACCAACCGCAATCTAAGCATTTGTTCATTTGGCAAGATGCGTCTGACATCCTCCGTTCATTTCTCATACCAATTAGAGTAAAGAAATTTGGTACATTAACCCCACAAACTTTTTACATATCGGTCTCCATTATAATTAGTTAAAATTTAAAGTATTTACATGATTATAACAGTATTTTTTCAAACTATTTAAATGTTGTTACTTAAGTGAATTTAAATGTAACTGAAGTATTTGTAACAGATAAATGATTTTTCTTTTGTTCTAATAATCAAAGGTAAAATGTTTAATGAATTTTTAAATGTTTATAATTGATAGATTCGATATTTCATGTAAAATTGAAAACTAACAATAATAACATTTACCTTCTCTTATCAGGGTCTTGGTCCACATGTTATTAGGTGACACTTATCCAGACCCCAAGGCCTGACCGACCAACATGAACGTCACTGGAAGGGATGTTGCACGTGCACCCTCAGCTTGACAACCCCCCAAATCTCTTCCACATAGGCAAATATTATAACAAAATTATTTTTAACAAGAAAACGTTATTACTTTATTATATAATCTTAAAATTCGTTTTATGCACAAAGTTCAAAAAAAAGAGTGCCAAAATGTTAATTTTTTAAAAGTATTTATTAAGCAAGTAACTTGAATTTATAAGCTTACCGAATGAATCGTTGTAATTCACTTTTTATTTAACCATGTTATTTAAAATTGTAATTTAACAACGACAATTTACAAAATGAATAATTTATCTTAAATACTTCGCTTGCAACTCAAAAATGCATTATCCTTTCAAATGATTGTACATATTTATGTATAATACATGCTCTCTTAAGTTGTTTTCCACAAAGCCTACATATGAAAATAAGTAGACAAAAGTAATATCATAACTTTGAATATTATATCTTCAAATTTTTTCAAGTTATTTACAAATATGAATAACAAATATCATCAAAGATTGTTCGAACAAATTAGTTTCTTGATGTTGGACAACAAAAATAAAAATCAGTCGTAGAATGTCCATACTGAGCAAAGGCACGCATAAACGTGCATATATACTAGTTTATATATAATAAAAGCTAATGATGCCCGACATTGTTCCGCAAAAGTTGCAAATGTAAACAAGTGCAAAGTTCAGAAATTGGATTATAAAATTTAGACAAAATAAGGAACTCTGTAATGATCCTCTTAATTAGCCTAAAAAATAGTTTACTGAGCCATCCTTTATTCTATACCAAGTCTTTTAAGGGTTCCTCAAAATACCATTATAATTCTTCAATAAACGATGAGATGAAAAGGCTTTGATGTAACGCCTAAAAGGCAATTGTTGTTTAGTTAAAATAAATTCCATATCTTGATGATTCTAGGTCCTTAATAAACTAATTATAATAACAACAAACTTCATCTGCATGGTAAAAGTTGTAATGGTTATTGAATTTGGTTAACCAACAAGCTATTTCCATAAACAAAGGTTGCAACAATAGTTGCAAAGCTGCATATACTGTCATATTTTATGTCAGAGTATAAAATAATCAACGACTATATATTGATGTAATCCAAAGCGATAAAAGGGGAGCAACTAATCTCCTAGCATATCTAACATATCTAGACAACTAGGTAACTAGATCTATTATAAACGATGATGTTTATCTTTAATGATAGTTGTAATACCTTCAGTGTCACACTTTTTTGGTGTAAGCGTGAACTGCCAAAAATGCTCATTTACATATATTATCAAATCAACTTAGAAATATGATCTAATAAATAAACATCTTTTACCAATTCAATCAATAAACTTTATTTACAATAAACTTTCTTTACAAATCTAAAACTCTCATCTAAGTATTACCAAATCTTAATATCACTTAAAAAATAGGATCCAAAAAATAATTTTTTCTTACAAATTCATTTTTATTAATTAATAATAAAAATAAAAATTCAAGCTAACAAAAAATTAAAGGTTGCAGCATTGAATAAAAATTCAAATGGACTACACATGATTTAACCGCAAAAATATGACTAAATATTTGGGTAATCCACGCGCAAAGCGCGTGTCCTAAAGCTCGTCTTTTATTATAATATTTATTAATCAAATATTTTGATCGAACATCTTATATTCAAACGGCGAGATTCTAATCGCAAGGTATTCGTATCTACATAACCCATGCATATAGAAACTGATTGCTCATAAACTGGCCAAGCGCAATTGAAACAGTCAAACAATAATAACAACACATTTTTATCAATAATTCAACAAATTGAATAATAACACATAAATCAGAATTAATTGGTATATATAAGTAAATGTCCATATTTATATAACAGCTGAACGGTATTTTGCTAAATTGATGTCATTAATGAAGTATACTCAACTCGTTTCGATATTTCAACTTATATTATTCCTCATCCAAGAGTGAAGCCAGGTAATTTAAAGCACTGATTGCATCTAAGCCTTGTTTAGACACTTCGTTCTTGAATCTCACAAATAGATATGTCTACTCGTTGGCTTTTAGCTTTAAGCAAAGTTAATTACCTTTTTCAAAACTTATATAATTATTAAAACTATATTTAAACATGAAATCCATTTTAACTCTAATATAAGTTAGAAAACAGCCCTAAAAGGATTAGAGGAAAATACTTAATTTAAATATTATTTTTACACAATATATAATTTCAAACAGCAAAGATAGCATTTCTGCAAATGTTACCAAAACAATTCGCAACAGCTTAGAAGTGTTTCAGAAGCAAAGACAACCGTTTAGAAATGCTAGCAAAAGTCCCGACTGTCATTTAATATGAATTTGCTACAACTTTGCGCCTAGATTTTGACGTCTTAACAAATGATTTTATATCCATTCTTTTTACAGTAGTTACTATACATTGGGTACTTGAGAACCATGAAGAAAAATCCTAAAGAATATGTATTAATTATTTTACATAATTTTCTAAAAACAATGTATTTTTCCAA
Source organism: Allium fistulosum (assembly GCA_030737815.1). NCBI lineage: Eukaryota > Viridiplantae > Streptophyta > Magnoliopsida > Asparagales > Amaryllidaceae > Allium > Allium fistulosum. The sequence continues at coordinate 394,456,206 of CM060901.1, forward strand.
AGTACTCATATAGCGACTATTTTGTTATAACTTTTGCTTCTTCGTTCAACTAGCTATCAAATGATTTTTACTTCAAAACTTTTCTAATAAGAATAATATATTATTAACTTGTTAAAAAGGTAAAGAAAACCTTAAGAAAGTTTCTACAAAAATAAGCGTTATTATCAAAAACAGGTTATTTTAAAACTGTTGCTATAGCGACCTTTTTACTTCTATCTTTTGTTACTTTGATTTACTTCTTCTTTAACTTTCCAAAACATATTATTTGCTTTCTAAACACTCATAGAAGTGTAGATAATAACCAAACAAGTTATTATTAAGATATGTTATTAAATCACCATTTTCACAAGTTATAGTTAAGGAATTCAAAGTACGTTTATAGCGGCTATCGCTATACGGACAATTCAGTACTCAATCCAATATTTGGTGTCATGTTATTTTATAAACATATATGGTTCCAAGTTCTAGCCATACTACTAAACATATATATTTACATATATACACACATCAATATATCTGCTTTAAATGTTAAAATGAACTTATCACAATTCAATTGTTTAGTAAGCAACTACTTTAACAATTTATATACTTTTTAAAGTATATAATCATGGGTTTAACTTTAAGTAGTTAATGTCTAATATTATTAATATATAGTAAGCATATCAAGAAGTTTATAGATTATTCAAAGTGAGAATAACTCACATATAATCAACCCAAACTCTTCCTACATACATTCAATCAAATCACACTACACTTCCTTCCTTCAACACACATGCTAAGAACAAGCACAACAAGAGAAGAAAGGGACAAGAAGTGCACGACCAAGCCTTGGACCTCCTTATTTTGGTATGGCCTTGCTGGGTTCAAGGGAAATGGCTCATATTATTTTGGTTTTGGGGTGGTGGAATGATGTTATATGGTATATTAGGATGATATCATGAGTTTGGAGGAGTTTGGATTTATTTAGAAGTGTTTTGATCTAAGAATTTTGTGTAGAGAAAGAGAGTGAAAGAGTAGAGTTTTTAGGATTTAGGAATTTTGAGAATGAAGAAAGCCTTGCATGTGCTTATATAGGCTTAGGAAATGAGTGGAAAACATTACTAAAACCCCTCCTTAGTCATGAAGTAAAGAAGATTAAAGCATGTAAGGCCATACCGTTACACAAGCATGTCTTCCTTGATTTGTACCTTTATTTCGCGGTCCTTTAAGTACTTTTGTTCCCTTAATTAACACATGCTTACTTTAATTGTTTTGATTAGTATAAAAGAGGTTTTAATACTTGTCATATGATAACTATTTAAGTTGTAAATTATTTACACAACTTGTTTAGTATAAATAGTTGGTTATTGACAAAACGTTTTCTAAATTTTCAGTATTTATCCGAGTAAATTTTTGTAAACACATTTCAAAAGTAAGTTTTCTATTGTTACTTAATAATTAAAAAGTATTTAACAAGGTTATAAAATCATATTTAATCACACTAAATCTTAACTACAAACATTTAAGTAACTCAAATATTTAAACAGAAAGTGTTTGAAACTCTGGGTTGTTACACCAAATATCGTATCCAAGATTGTTTCTAAGTGAAAGCACCAAAATATTTACACAATAAATGGCACCAACACCTAAATATCAAATGAAAGCACTAAAATGTAGAGATCCAAATCAAACAAGCAAAAACAACAAAAAAAGTAAAAGGAGACATAAGAATTTTTGTAGCGGTTCAGCATAATCTCCAGCCTATGTCCACTTTAATCTTTATTTGTAGTTCTTTTCTCTTCGGATTACAACTAGTTTTCAGATCTGACTACAATCTAGTGACCTTAGATTTACAATGGAGTTTCTAGAGTATTTGTGGGAGAAGATAGGGGTAAAGAAGAAGCAGAGTCAAGAATATCCCTCTTTAGTTGCAGTAAGGCTGGTATTTATAGAGGAACATATGCTCAGGGTCAAAAATCCACTTGATTTGATGCCTAGAAGAGAGCCCATAGATGTAAACATAAGCACGTGGGATCAAGTGTGATAAAAACCACTCTGTATTGAGAGGTTCCTCTCGGTACCGAGTGCTTTCCTTGAGTGGAAACTTTTTTTTTCCATTTGCACCACTCTTCTATCTCCAAATTGATGTATTCTAAGTTCTTTTCCATAGTTTCTGATGATTCTTCTGATAGCACTTGAACTATTCTTCTTTCTTTGCTTTCTTCTCATCCATTTGTGGATTGCTCATCCAAACTTTGAGAAAAGCACTTAACTACGAGAGGCTAGAGTAGATGATGGGATGAATAGAATTCACCTTTCAAAAGCAGGATGAAAAACTACTTGGTACTGAGAGAAAACCAATCAGCAACGAGTGCTTTCCATAGCTCTTGGAGTTAAACCGAGTCCTAGATTAGATGATATACAACATAGTGAGATCAAACACTAAATCGAGATATAAACTTTCCAAAGAGATCAAAGCTTAGATTGGAAGTTAAATGATCAGCAGAGATCAAAAACTAGATTGGAAGACAAACAATTCGGAGAGATCGCATGCTAAATTGAATATAAAACGATCTGATGAGATCGAAGCTTATAACGTATGCAGATTTGATAAAAGGACTTGAACGCCTTGTAATAGAGTAAAATAGATAAATCCAAGATGAACATGGGACAATTTTAATATGCGATGCAATAACTTCGAATGAAATTGGACTGATTATGATGTATAAATAACACTTAAGCAAAGGGTGGAGTCCTTAACTGTAACAGTTTTGGAATAACCTTCGATCTGCGAGTGAATCCGAAGGAACCAGACGATTCACCGAGATCGAGATCGATGGTGGGCCAGAGAACTCAACTACCGAATAATGATTGTTGCTAGAACTTGTTCTTTAGCAACGCACACCTTATATTCAAAAGGTGTACTTTGGGGGAAAAGTGTTAACCCGCTTTTTGACCAAAGCAGATTCCAACAAGAATTTGAAGACTAAAACAAAGATGGGAGAATTCACGAACTTGGAAAAGCACTTAGCGGATGTGGAAAAGCAAGCTCAAAAAAATCATCACTCTATGTGCTGAGGAAAGCACTCAGTAACGAATTGTTTCCTCTGGGTACAAGTGGTTTTTCCTCCTGCTTTGGCATCGTGAAGTCCATACACTCGATTATCTAATCTAGCCACTCATGGTTAAGTGCTTTTCTCGGAGTTTGGACAAGCAATCCACGTATGGATAAGAAGGAAGCAAAGAAACTAGGATAGTTCAAATGCTATAAGAAGAATCATTAGTATCGACTTAGAATTATGGAAAAGAAATTGGAAGACATCAATCTAGAGATAGAAGAGTGGTGCAAGTGGAAACAAGTTCCCACTCAGATGAAACAAGTTCCCACTCAAATGCCAACAATCAAACATCAACAAGCACCTATAAGATCAAACATCAAAATTAACATCCATGCCTATCCTAGCATGCAGGATACTAAACCATCAAGTATAAAATAGCAAACATGATATCCAATATGAAAGACGGTGAAAAATAGAAATCTCCCATAATGAAGAGCTCCGGACAAGAGTCCTCATGCTATCATTGGTCTCTTATATGCAATCGCCTTCGCTTTCACTCAACTGAACCTTTACTACTCCATCACCATCCTTCTAACCTATGTTTGTATCACATCTATTGGTATGAATAGGTCTATGAGGTCTCGATGTTCTTGGTTCAATCTCGATATCATGTAAGTTCTCCCAATGCCTCTTGTAAGTTCTCCCAAAAACTATGAGTGAACAATGGATTTTGTTCACTTGTAATGCCCTTCACACACGATGGAATCACACCATCCATTCCGCTTATAACTCAACAAATTTGGATATCGTTCTACTGGACTTAACAAATACAAATCTAGCATTCTTTATTAATCAATTGATTGTGACTCGAATTCAATCATACTACCCTCAGTCCTTGGCAATTCATTGATGCAGCTAATAGGTATCTATCCCCACCACTCGAGAATAAACATTCTCTCATCCTTACGAAACCAACAGTCTCGGTCAGGTCCGCATTGCATAACCTTTACAGACATTACTCATTCCTTTAATTTATCCATGATCTCTGCTAGCCTAGCTTTATGCCTTTGACTAGTACCGATCTACTAAATCCATGTAGGTCCGATAGTAAAACTAGCCATCATCTTTGGTCGTATCTCACATCGAGTTTTGAAGTCAAAACCGATGATAAACTCGAGCAATGCCTACTTTAGGAACATTGCTCTTGAACTAGTAGGTCTTCTACTCAAAGCATCGAAGACTGCATTTCCCTTATGAGCATATAAGGAAACGTCAAAATCGTAGGAGGCTAAGAATTCCAACCATCGCTGCTGGCGAAGGTTGAGATCCTTCTCAAAGAAGTGTACCTATTAATATCTCACCAATAACAGGTGTTTTCTCAACACCTCTAATACAATCATCAATCGTGTATTTTGCTTCTCTTTCATCTATGAGTAGACGAAAGTATCATCAAAAAGCACAAGCACGAACCTATTCAAGTGATCTCTCGGAACTCGGTTGAAATTAACAAAGCATGTCGACTAGTTAGTTAGCCCAAATGGCATAACCAACCAATAAAAAAATTAGTAGTGTATGAAATGCTCTAATTGATACACTCTCTCTAATTACTCTTAGTGGATGAAACCTCATCGTAAGGTCGAACTGAGAGAACACCTTTGCGCCATAGAGTCGATCGAACAAACCATCCATGAGCGAGAGTGGATACTTGTTCATCATCTCATTCACCTCACAGAAATTAACATATAACCTCAAAGAGCCATCCGCCCTAGTGGCGAACACCATATGTGCATTCCACTCAAATATAATCCTACGGATGAACCTTCACCTCAAATAGTCATCTGCTCATACCTTTAGTCTCCTCTGCTCTTTGGGCATTGTATGCTTTAAAGGCAAAACTAATAGTCAAGTACATCTAACCAGATCGACATAGAACTCAATCCCTATATGGTAGTAATCCAGCTACCTCGTCGAATGTGTTCGAACACTCTCTAGCTACAGGCATAGATGATAACTCATTATGTGGAATATCTAGGGAATATAGAAAGATAACCACAACTCATCATCAGATGGGCAGTCGGACATTTTCTTCCACTCATCATCAGTCCCCAACATCACTAATGGCCTCTCACAATCCACCGCTATTTTGTACCCCTTTAGCTAGTCAATTCCCAGACTTTAATAGCAAATCCGATTAAACTCAAAACAAATCAATAGTAAATAGACAAACATCCATGACTTGACAGGGTAAAGTTTCGGCAAAACCATGCATAAGCTAAGTATAGACAAACCATATGGTAACATTCCGCATTTTAAGGCCAGAAACTAAGCGCTACGGATGTTGCAGTCATCCATAGTATTAATTTTCGGTTATAAAATGTGGGATTTACACATGTATAGCCTGGTTGAGTCCCCAACATGGTTCATCATTATTTAAAGGTCGGTCAACAAATTCGGGACTCAATCCTAATCTATCTACAAATCACAAAATATGAAGGAATATGAAACTTCGACGTCGAATAAAACACGTATGGAAATGCCATAAATGGAAAGCATACCATGGGTGGTGATGCCCTTTACTTTCTCTTTCAACGATGGAGCAATCAACGAAGTCCGAACGACATTCAATGCATATGCTTCCATTATTTGCACTTAATTAATTTGGGACAATCCTTCGAACTGGGTCCAGGCACTCGTTGATACAACCAATCAACTGCTTCCCAAGATGATTACTTAAACCAATAATAAATTCTCTATTCTTTCTATACTAAGTGTCAGTGGGAGATACATCGTACTTCGATAGAATATCAAATTAAATCGCATACCCTAAAATAGTCTTATCGCCTTACTTTAAACTGATGAACTTCCTAAACAACACTGACTTTTGAAAATTCAAGATAAATTTCTTTGGAGCGAACTACGAACTAATCCCCAGTAAAATGATCCTCGTGAATTGGAGCTATAAGGGCACTCCACCAGTTCATTGCTCATCCCTGGACTCACCTAGAGGTTAACTTCAACCCATCATCTAACTCCAAGTCATTGAAGATTCTTTCGCAAATGTCATCCTATCTTGCACCTCAATAGTCGATCCCATTCCAAGGAATGGTATGCCTCTTAGATCCATAAAGTCTTTATATAGCTCGACAAAGTCAACTCTAGGCATTTGCACCTGATAACCATAATCATTTGGAGTGGCTTAGAAATTCCAGAATAATAATTCACACAATCTCTGCAAACATATTCTATAAATCAAGGCTAGTGGTCTTCGATCCTGCCCACTCTCAACTATGGAGATGGAGTTAATAGTAGCATTTCTCGTATGCTAGATCACACCTATTCTATAATAAGAATGATCGATCTCACATAGAGAAAAACAACATCAATAGTGCTCATGTGTGCTATACAACTTATATACTATATATACTACTATATAGTTTTGAAAATCAAAATATATAACAAATACGCACTCTCTCGTATATGGGTATACTCCCAATCTTGTTTAAGGTGATAACTCATGCCCTATCTCTAATAGATCACGGTAACAACTTTGGTTAATCACGTAACCTAAGCTCTAATACCAAATTGGACGACCGTCCTACACCTACGGTGCAGAATGGTTATCAAAGGAAAGAAAATAAAAATGAAGAAGGGAAATAGAAAAGAAGAAAATAAAAGAGAAGAGCAAGGAATAAAACTTCACACAATCACATAACTTGTCATATATCTCATAGCGCGTCAGATAAAATGTAATAATCATCCCATATATAAAACAAGCGAGGTAGTAATAACTATATAAACCACATAATAAGAGTATATAGGCTTATACAGTTATACAAGGAAGTAGTAGAGTCTATACAACTGATAAATAAACCTCACCGATAAACTATCTCTAATGATAGTAGATCAAACACTATCAAGGCTCCATAGTGTCACATAGTGGAATAAAAACAATAAACTTAAATTATAAATATGGGAAAGTATCACCTCCTTCTTATCCATCTACACATCTCCAAGTATTGTTTACACCTACTATCTAGCCTACTCATTTAAGAGCACCCAAGATAATAAGAAGAAAAGCATAAAACCTCAAGTCAGACAACAGTCTGGTATGAGCGATAAACAATCTCAAAATATTATAAAATTCGATATAGTATATAAAATAGAGGGTATACGAATCATACCTGACATGTCCCTACAACTAAAGAGTTAGAACATAACATCGATAATATGCTACTCTATAAATGTCATAAAGGGTACTCCATACTAAGTGAACCGTCGGGGTGCCTAGGTATCCCCATCCATAATATCTACTTCATACTTAGTATATAGTCGGGGTGTCTAGGTATCCATATGCCCAATACCTACCTCGTGTGACATCCCTCGGGTGATAAGTGGTTAGGGAAGTAATCATAACAAACATGACATCCATCAAACAATACTAAATGCTACCTAGTGTGCATTGGATATATGATAACTCGCATGACCTTTCTACTACCAGGGATTAGTGGGTAAATCCTGATTTTTAGTTGTACTCTCTTTAGCCTAAAGCTAGTACTAGACCCAATCAACCAGTCTAGGGTACACGAATCCAATTAACCGATCTGGGGTACCAAATCAACATACCCATGGGCATCCCTACAATACCTCTACTCTAAGTACAGCAGAAAACACTTTGAGTATCAATGATCCGTTAGCAAGTGTATCCAAGCTTTACATTGCTTCTCCTATTTGCATGATAGAACCATTCTACATTCTACCCACAGGTCACCCCCAAAAACTCGCACATGTGGAAAACCATCACGACTCCTATCGACATCAAGCCTCCAACCTCGGAACCTAACTCCATGCACTAACGAGCTACCATCTAAAGTCCTAAATATGTCAACCTCGGAAGCTAACCCCATGCATAATTAAGCTACTATCCTAAGTCCTGAAAACTGCCATGTCAAAATGACACATCACCGCGATCATCGTAAAGCAATTCCATCAAGGGACAGAGTCGGTTGCATGAACTAACCATCATATCACGCTCCTCGAAGCATCCTCACCATCCATACCAAAGATCGGCCAAATTGGCGATCATCGTCGGTGATCGGCACCGACCACTGTATAGTGCTCAATACCAACCACTCTAGTCATGTACTTAACCAAAAAAGGATAAGTGCAAGCCAAATGAAAAAGTCTGAAATCCATCCTAAAGTCCGAAGTCTGTCAAAGTCCAACGTCTTCCATCTTTAGATTTGTCGACACATATCCTAGTATTTTCTACAACTTATCCCGTTCGTTTAGGTTTCCGATCAATCGGTACGAAACCTCAAACACACGAGATATTCTCTAACATGGAATCATCGATAAATCAACGTTTTCAACCAAAACGAGCAAACAAGCATACACATCTATAATGGCCTACATACATCTATAATAATATGCATACAACGCCTACAATACATCGAACGCAACCAATGGGGTATTAATATCAAAAAAATAGCCTAAGTCAAACAATATCGTCAAAATAAAATGTGATATTTCTTTTAAAACCATTTAAAAACACTTCTAATTATTTTTATAAAAATCAAATATGTGTTTATATATATAGAAATCACATTTTAAAGTTAGAAATCATTTCAAAACACCGTTTTTATACTATACTAACGATCATAGTATGATGAGAGAAAATATAACTCATCTCAACCAAATCTTCCAAATCATCGCCAAGTTGTAGAGCTCTCCATTACGAGCGCGACACAAGAAACGACGTCCAAAATGGACCTCGTATGCAAAAGATACATATTTTATAAGATAACAGATTAGATAAACAATTAAATAACTTAATTAAATAATTAACTAACATAATTACCTAGTTAATTATTTTCTTCGTCACCTAATGCCTGTATGTTCACACTCCATTGAACCCATCACCGCGTGCCCACTTTTATAGTGATACAGAGCTATAGTTGACGAAAACGAACGCTATCTGCACCATTGCAATCCTCGAAAAACACCCGACCTATCGACGCCTAAGCCACCACATCCACCGCTGCCAATCAAATCGCGACTTCTAGATTCCCCATGGCTACTTCCAAAATCATGATCAATAGGGGCTTGGACCCGAATCGTGGGCATGGGCAGATGCTATTCGGTGACATAAACATAGCGGTGTCCTTCGATAAGCCTAATACCTCCTCCATCGATGAACAAGTCTCTCCCTAATCTCGACCTTGCTAACGACCAATACCAAAATTATCACCGCACGCCCTATAATGAATATGGGCTCGAAGATAAAACGAGGATGGCGGCCATTTTTTCCTAGAGATAATGTAACAGTAGTCGACCAATAGGATAAAGGGTTTTGGATATTATTTAAATAATATAATATTTCTTTTATTTGATCTCTCAAATAAATGGTCGTGCATTTCGAGCTTGCATGATCAAATGGTGCATTCGATCGCAATAAAACTTGTCTGCGTACATCACCTAATTTTTCTGGTTCCAATAGTATAAATTTTATTGCTATAAGAGACAATGCTCTGGGATATAATTTCATGCTTTTTCGAGACCATTTCGAGCCTCGACTCATCCGATCTCCAAATATAGTGATCCTTGTACTCATTTTAATTCGTAACGTCGATACAAACTCAATGGAAATGATCTCGGTTCCTAATTCGATCGTATACGAAAAACCACAACTTTGGGACCATTAATTAATTAATGATTCAATATTTTTATCGATTATTTAAATCTATTATCGTTAAAAATACAGGTCGTTACATTGAGCATATATTTCTCTATAAATAGCAGTCTTACAACAACTAAAGAGGGACCTTCTTGACTCCGCTTCTACTTCACTCCAATCTTCTCCCTTAAGTACTTTAGAAACTCCATTGTTAATCTGAGGTCTACATGATTGTGGTCAAATATGATAAAACTAGTTATAATCTAGAGAGAAAACAACTAATAAGAAAGACTAAAGTGGACGTAGGCCGGAGATTATGCCAAAACACTATAAAAATTCATGTCTCTTTTTACTTTCTTACTGTTTTTGCTTGTTTGATTTGAATCTCTTTTGGTGCTTTCATATGATATTTGGGTGTTGGTAAAACTTTTGGCATCAACAAATATTGTTGTGTTATGAGACGCAAGAAGCACAACTATTTTTGAATTTCTATTCTATACCCTAGACATTATCTTTTATATCAACTTATGCACTTATTAGACAGTTCGGTTGTTTTGAGGGAAAAACCATTACAGTTATTCGGATAGTCTCAAAACCTACTGTTATATGCGACCCTATACTTGTTGAGTTTCTCACACCAAACATATGTCTGACTCATGGTTTTATATTTCTCTTATTTCCTTGGGTGCTCTTTCGAGTAGTCTGAGGAAGGCAGGTTTTCGTTGATATTCTTTGGAGCTTGAGGAGATAAGCTGGATGCTTTTACCTACCACACTATTCTTATTTCCACTACACTACTATTATGTAAATATCTGCATTTGTGAGGACATGCTTTTATCACTGTCCAGGCTAATGGTAATACTTAGGATTATAACTCTAAAATGTTATGTATTTTAGAGTGACAGTTTATATTGTCTTTTGATATAGTATGTTAACGTTTCTGGTGAGTGCTGGGCACACATGATAGAGGGTTACCTCTTTATGAACTATGATGAACCTTAGACTTTACCCCTACATGTCCCTTTATGGGTTGGTTGTGCAGTCGAGGGGCTGGGGAGCAAGATCTTGTTGTCCTTCCAACATTAAGAGTGGCAGGAGCAATCGGGGAGTTAAGATTCGAAATGCTTTACCCAATAACGAGTTCTAAAGATTTACAATAGGCTTGACTATCTGATAGCTCTTTTCCAGATTGTTTATTCGTTGATAAAACTTAGCCATCTCATTGTCAAAAGCAATAGAAGGATTTGAATTTATATGGCGTTTTAGGCCTGAAATTATTTCATCCATTTTCTTGGATTCTGTTTTCAAGCTAGTGATTTGTTCATTAAAACCACTAACAATCACTCTCTGATATAGGAACATCCTATACCATTCCTGCGCTTCTAAATTATTTGGAACTTTGATAGCAGAGGCATCTTTAGAAGAACTGCTTTGTTTGAAATCAGCAACCAACCTATTCTTAAGATCGACGAGTTGAGAGTGAGTATTTAAGGGCAGGCACGACGATTAACTGTTTTTCCTATTCAAAATAAGCGAAAACAAAAATTATCATATGAAAAACTATTTCTTTCATTATGGCAATAAGGGTTACAACTTAAAATGAACAAAGTTAAAATTACAACACTCTCCTACCAAAGAAAGGTAATAATCACAATTATATCCTATTTTATAGCATTTAAAGTTTCGAAATGGCATTTTTAACATTTTCAAAAGATTTAGCCGACAAAGTGAGTCACGCCTCGAAATGATTCTTAATTACTTCTGTAATACAAAGCTAGGGAAATCCACTACAATCTCATTCCCAGTTGGAGGACTGTCGCGGCCGCATATCAGTTTTGTGTGATAAGTTCGAATTTTACCTAAGTAACTTTTCTTTTTCTTCACCTAAAAAGTCGAAGTGAAATCGAGGGTACCACATGTAAATCTCTTATAAATTTCTAAGAAAAAAGTATCTTGCCAACTTTGATGTTTTGAGAAGTGAGGATTTTTTAGAAAAATCTCTTCTTAACTTGACGTATTTACTCAAAATATCTCTGGAAACCGAGCTGCTCTAGATGGGTTTGTACAGTATCACTCAATAAGTCAAACCTAAGAATAAGAAAACTAAAATAGTATAACTCATGAGCAAAATCAATTCCATATTACAATCTTATTATAGTTCATGCCAAATAGATCTCTTAAAGAATTCAAAATTAAATCTATTATTGTCACTTAAGTTTTTCAAGAGGTAGTGAGCTAGGAATAGAGTGTACTCTCGCAAGGTTCTAGCACTCCCTACAGTGGAGGTCAGATTTGAACTCATCTAAATATCTCTCATGGAAACATCTGAGCAAGCCTCCACTATAGTCACCTAAATAAGAAAAGTCAACAATTTTCCCTCTACAGTAGGCCTTGTACAAAAATTCCACTAAAATGTCTCTATCTTTAGTCAGCATCCAAAAGGGTGTTTTTAATTCATTATTTTCCTTTGGGAGCTCATCTCGATGAAAATACAATTTGTAAAATCAAGGGGCAATCTCTTTGTCCTTAAAGTCATTCATCTTTGAAGTGTTTTTAAGAAGATTTTGGTACTATTCTGACAGCTTATTATGCTCTTTTATCTGTCTGCTAAACTCCATTTTCAAGTGATCTATTTCTGCCTTTCGCTTGTCAAGTATTACATCGTAATAGTATTTTTTTCTCCTCTTAGTCTAAACTAGTCGGCATATTAACTAAGAATCATTCAATGGCTTAAGACATCTAAACAAAGAAAACCATACCTGAGAAACTGGAGCTGAAGGCTATTGTGCTTTCCCTTTAACTTTGGGTCTTTAACCCTAAGAAACATCATCTTTCCTAGGAGGGGTTATCTTGGAAAGATTAACAGTCTCGGTTGCCCCTATATCTTGCGCACCCGATTCAGGATTGGCATCTCCTGTTCCATCCTTATCTTTTGATAGCTTAGAAGGACCGTCTCCACCACCTCCAGGGCCATCATTATGGCTACCATTGTCGTCATCATTATCCTCATCATAGCCCTTTAAATCATCATCGTCGTCATCATTTTGTTTTTCCTCTTTACCTTAATCTGTCTCCTCATCCACTAGAAAATCATCAAAAGCTAATAACTTGACCACACTTATTCCCTCTTTTTTGGGTATTGCAGACCCTTGTTTCATCCCCTTGGATTTAGCCATAAATCTATCATTCAACTTAGGATCTAGAGAAGGGAAACCAAAATATGGACATTTTTCTGCATTATCAGTGTAGGCAACGAAAGAATTTATGATAATCCCATCAAGAGGTCCTCTAAGAAAGCGAGAGACATTTTGTTTGGAATTTTTTATAATGTCTATCGTCTTGATAAAAAGATCATTTTTCTTCTCTAATCTCTTCTCAAGTGAAGTGCCACTCTTCTCAAGTGAGGTGCATTTGGAAATAAGCTTGGCCTTTTCTTCTTCAGCCTCTTTAAGCGTTATCTCAAGTGCAATGATTCTAATTTGAGATTTTCTTATCAGCTCTCTCCTTGGTGATTATGGATTCGGCCTCTTTAAGAAAGGCATTTAACTATTCATTTTCACGCACCACCTCATCCTTGGCCGCAGAGAGATTGATGACCTGATTATGCAACAAAGAAATCTCCTTTTAAGCTTGGACACTTCGTTAGATGCGCCAGAAATGCTTTCTTGTAAAGAAAACAAATTTTTGGTAACCTGAACTAAGCAGCATAAATTTAATTCAAAATTCTATGTGTAAAATCAATGATTTAAGGTAATAAAACAAGGAAGAGACATACCAACAATTGTTGTCTGATAAGAGTGATTCTATGGCATTCTGTAAAAGTTGAAAGTGATAGTGGTTGAAAAGCAGCATAGGATGGGGATCGGATAATCCGCTGAAGAAGGTCGTCGAATTTATTGGAAGGAATAGACGATGAAGACCGAGGAGGGATCGGACCTTCCGAAGAAGAAAAGAAGCCAAGATCGTTGTAAATTTGGTTAAGCTTTCAAGAGTGCTTGAAATGGTAATATGAGCCAATGGATCACCTTTTAGGAGGGCCACCACTGTTGCCTATTGAGCTTCAAGATCTAGACAGCTAGGATGTGACTCATGAGCAGTAGCGTTAACATTGGAATTTTCCAGGGTCAAGATTGATGACTTCTTCCTTATTTGGAATTATAGAGGTCTGAACTTCATCTGTTCTCGGCTTATTATTGGATGCGGCGGTGATAACAACTTTTTCTTCAAGCTTTCTCTTAGCCTAAGATTTAGACTTAGTAATTATAGCTTTAAGAGTAGAGATCCTAGATGTTCTAGATTGAGAGGTTTGGTTATCTTTTTCTAGCTCGACGGAGTGAGCGGCGGCAATAATTTCTTTTCCTATAGAGAAAACGGTGGCAGTTTCTTCTTCTGTGAGAACAGATATTTGAGACAGAGGAACCTAAACCAAGAAAATGACCTATGCGATAACATTGTAGCAAGTTATTAAAGAATATGATGAAATCTAACCAGATATATCCAGTTGGATGGGGATGTAGATGCGAAGGTCGTGGAATCTCCCGTTATTAAAGAGCTTTGGCTCTTAGAGTTGAGCTGGATTAAGTCGTCTTTCCAAGGATCTTTTGACCATCCAAAATAATGGAATGTTTCCAGAGCTTACTCGGGGTCAACAATGTAAGCTTATTTCCGATTACTTTTGCAGCAGCTGACATCAAGGCTACGGTTTTCTAATCTGCCTCATTAAGATTCTTGGAGTCAGGATCTGGGAAAGCAATGTTGATTAGTAAAAGACAACAAATTAACAGGAGTAAGAGGAATAAAATACTTATTAGGAGATGAAAAAGTCTCCCCTAATGCCAGGGAAACACTTGACATGGAAAAATTATTTTTCCCAAACTTTGAACTTGTTTACACCTTCTAAGATTAGCTTTGGATGTGGATTAACCCTAAATATTTGATAATGTGATGAGTCGCTAACTTTTGCAAGATGGGCCAGGTAATTAAGAACATCATCATTTAAAGAAGGGATTCCAGATTCTAAGGCCATGAGCTCCAGACTTGTCAAATATGTATACACATTTGGTGTGAACTGGATAGGAGCAATATTAAGACGCCATAAAAACCTTGATATAAAGTCGGGAAGGGTAGGAAGCCAGTATGACATATATGAACTATGGTATAAGCAAAATACTTATCTGGTGGATTGTAGAAGGTGTCTTTAGGATTAGGAGGAAGGGTTTTGATGCTAGTAATTCCAAATTCCCTGAGAATGGCATCCACTTCAGCTTAGGAAGATATATATGAGTATTTGGAAACAACTTCTTCTTTTTTACTGTCAGAAGGAGATGGCTGGGCCTCTTGGCTAGCCTCCCTAGCCGGTTTCTTTCTAGTTCACTTGTTACCCTTAATTTGCCAAGCGATATTATTCCATACTTAGAAAACAACTAAAGTCTTTATTTAAAATGTGCGATGCATGCAAAGTGAAGTTTGAATTGTTCAAGTAACACACTATAGAAAAACAAGTGGAAATCCTTCAGAAAAATAATTCCTAATGGTTAAACAAAATAAGTTATGACAAAATAAATGTAAAAAGTTAACTATGTTGAGTATCATAGCCTTTCAACGGTGTCGAATCCAATTAAAACTGCTTAAGGTTCATGCCACAACCCTTTAGACTCGCCCTTCGACAGTGTCGAAGACAATTGGCTTTACCCTTCGATAGTGTCAAAGCTGCTTACAACTGCTCATGATTCCCATCCTACTCTTTTGGTTTCCACTTCGACGGTGTCGAAGTCATTAAGTACCACTTTCAAAAAAAAATGATACAATTCACATTATAACTACTTAAAGTAAAAAATGATGGAAAGCTACATTTCAACTAAACCGAAAGGCTGAAAATAAGTTAACTCCTACATTATCGGAGGGCCATAGCAGCATGCCAACGATGTTAATTATTGAAACAAACAATGTGAATGGCTTCGCATTTCTTTTATTTGCTAGTTGTTTTGAATCGGAGGACAAATGACAGTGCCGACAATGTCGAAGAAAATCATCTTCCCCAAATTGAATTAACGACACAGTAGATTTATAGCAAGTTCTAAACCCTATAAGGACTTATTACCATAACTAACTACTATAATTTCTCCAGCTAGTCTGCAATTGATTATAGCAGATTCGGGTTTGAACCCATACTCGATATCAATAAGAAAACCGTAAATCAATGAACCAATTTTCCTAAGCAGATTATTGTTACAATCTAAATGAAATCTATGTAAATTGTTGAATGAAGATTCATAAGCAAGATTAAACATTGTAATTGACTAATTCAAATCAAAACTAGATTTCAAAACAGTGAAATCAACACCAAACCCTAGAAACAAAAATTCAAAAATTAATTATGAAAATCAACTTAAGATTCGAGGCAATAGGAATCTTAACATAAATCCGAAGTTTTTCTATCTAACAGCTTGAATTTGAAAAAAGAATTTGAGTCTCATTCGAGTTTTTAATTGTAGGTAGAAGAGGAAGAAGAAGAGGAGTCGGTATTTATAGAAAAAGTAGGTGGGAGGAGAACCGTTAGATCAGATTCAAATGGAAGGTTCAGATCAACGCTGGGATACTAACATGTAGGAATGAATTGGTGTCGAAATGATTGACTTGAAAGTCAAGTTTTTCCCTTCAATAGGGGGCATATATTACTTCAAAAATCAACTAAATCCCAACGAAGCCGAAGAGTGGCAAAGGGAAGTGTTACGCCATCAACAAAGAAGCAATGGTGACACAACCGCAATAAAGTCCTTCCGCAAAGGTTGGTTTCACAAAGCATTCCTTCCGTAATGGTTGGCTTCACTAATATATTCCTTCCACAAGCCTTATCCATTCGCAGGAATCGTCCTACATCAAATATTTCCTTCTTCCATCAAAGTTCATCCTACCGCAAGTGTTGTTCTGCCACAATCTTCTTCCTGCAGCAAGTGTTGCTCTGCCGCAAGCAGTGCTTCAATATAAGCTTCCCTCCAATAACATAGCCCATGTCATCAACATTGCTCCAGCATGCTTTCCTTCTCTTGTACATCTTCCCTCCGCATGCATGGTGCTGCCGCCTTTCGCAAGTATTGCTCCTTCAAACTCTTCTGCATCTATTCAAATAAGTACCATTCCATAGTGACACCAAAGCTCAACAACATTGAAGGGATTCAACATTCCTTCACCTAATTTCCAACAGCATAATACCATATCAACTCCCTTCCTAAAACATCGAAAGCATTCAAATAAGTGGTATTAATAGGGTATTAAGTCAACATCCATAAAGAATTTGTTATCAACGGTGATGAATGGGTCAATTCAAGCAAGGCAGAAGCATTATATAAGATGCATAAAGCCGCTTTAACACCTATGCCAAGCTCCTTTCGACACTGTCGACACCATGCATGATGGCACCATGGAGGCGGAAGGGCCTAGACCCGCATCTATAAATACGACCCTAGGGGCCATATTTTGGCTAAGTTTTCTTTTCCCAAATCATTTTTTGTAATTAAATTCTCTTAAAGCCTAATTCAATTTGGGGGATTTTAGTGACTTGTAATTTGTGTAATTCATATGCATAAGAAATAAAGATTGGTTGCTTCTTCAACATGAATGACTTTATTCTTACGGTAGGTCACGTATAAGAAAATATTGGCTTCACCAAGCTTTATTATAAATTCTACTTGATCACCTTCTCATCTCCACACTTTTGGGTGTTAGACTATATTTTGGTTTAACAATAATAGAGGGCAATTGGTATAAACTATTATTATGTATAAAGTGTGTAATTTACCAATCACCAGAATGTTGTTCTGACCCCTTCTCATTACAAATCATATGATAGCTTTAGAAGGACAAGTATTGGTACAAGGCGGTTACAGTGGAAGGACAGATTTCCTTATGCATACTCGACACTCAACCTTGGTCGGTAGTCATATGTTTTATTATACTTTACTATTCCGCTATTAGTTTATATTAATAGTGTTATTTTATACTTTTGTTCTTTGAAATATACCAGACACCAATGATTTGCACTTTGGTGGACTTGGCTTTTCGATTTAGCGAAAATTCGGGCTCATTAGTATGTAGATTGTTGCATTTGGTATTGGAGCAAAGGTTAGTCGATCTTGTGAATTAGGATATGTTGAGTGAACGTATTTTTATTTTTAGTATAATATATATGTATGTATTATGTGTATATATATATATATATATTATAAGCTAAAGTCTACAAATTTCGATTTTAGAAGTAGTTGCGACCATATTCTTAAAAGATGGATAATGCGACAATGAGTTGGAACAATAGAGAAAGTTGAAGACATACCTCTATCCTGACCACCCTATGGGAAATAGATCGTATTGGAAAGCGTTGACTTAAGAAGAGCATGAATGTGACACATAGAAGGGTCCTTAAAGTCTGATGATACGTGTCTCCCTTTTTGGGCCAGGATTGCTCAATAGTTGTAGATTCTTGCAGGATTGTCGACTAATGATCCAGATAAGGTAAAGCAAGAATCTATATATTGTAGATATCCAAGAGTAAAATTGAAATAAATTCCCAACGTACGGTGTGTAGTAATCACTCCAAGGTGATAGCGGGATTTTAATACTCTTAGAGAAGATAAGTTAAAAAGTAAGTAGAAAAGGAGAAAAGTCCAATAGAAGAGACAATTAAAACCCACCCTGAGTCTGACCTGATATGAAAAATATAATAAAATATTTGAAAAAAAAAGTTTGAGGAAAATATATAAATAATATATTTGAAATAAGTTTCAAAGGATTCTTAAAAGTAGGAAAACCCTATTTTTGTAAATTAAGTAAATATTAAATTTTCGAGAAAATAAAATATCCTTATTTTATTTAATATAATTTCTAGCAGAAAGTAAAGTTTGTTTTGAATGAAAATTTCAGTTAAAAATGGGTTTTTAATAAAGAGATATTTCTTTTGAAAAAAAATATAGATAGCAAATGTCTAGCTTTTCGATTTTTCTAAAATGAAAATCCTTTATTTGTGAAATTCCTTTTAGGGGTGGATAATATGAAGTGGTACAAGTTTATAATGGAGTAAATAGTATGGGAAAAGAAGATTAGAATCCAAAAATAAAGTAGTAGGCGACTGCACTAGTATGGTTCAATAAACAAAATTGTTAATTGAAAAAAAGCTATCCAAGGAGAAGAAATTTAAGTAAGATCAGTTTAGGTAGAGGAAAGTTAAACAGTAATACATTAGAAAGTAGAAACATCATTTGGAATTGACATTAAATACTGTTAGAAATCTAATTTGAAGCAATATATAAAATTTAAGGCAAAACAAAGGGAAATGGATATTTCCCATGATTGTGCACATTAATTATGCATATTTAAAAAAAAAAGTCCCCCTTATATGCTATTAGAATCTCCGCTAAGGTTGAAAGTGGAAGTAGCATGATTATTAGGAAAATAATAGGGTGAAAATGTCCTTCTCTACTTCGGTTTTTAAAAAGTCATAATAGATGTTTCAAAAACACTATAAAGTGCATTTTTGAAAAAAAGGGTTTGATATAATAATTGGGTTTTTAAATACAAAACATAATAAATGGTTTGAATTAAAAAATCCAATTTTTTCTTATTTAGTAAAATATTTGATGTGAAAAGGTTTTGAAGGAAAAGTTGATTAGAAGGAAAAGGAAAGAACTTTTTTTAATTAAATTGTTGACATTTTCTTTATGACTTGATGATAAGCTTAATTCAAAAATCCTAAATTATAGTTTTAAAAGTAATACACTAATCTATTTTTGAGTTTAATAAAAAAGTTTCGAAGTTTTACTTTTAAAGATAAAAGTTTTGGGAAATATAAATTTTATCTTGCGAAGGACAGGGAAATGTTATTGTGAAACCACGAGTCACTCTCCCCATGCCTTAAAAGATGAAATTTATAAATGAACATGCTGATTGTTGCTCCAATTTAAAAGAAAACGTTTTAGGAATGTGAAATGTACTATGTAGTAGAAATGGGACAATCATGGACGTTAACCCATTGACTAAAATTCGACTGCATAGGATGTGGCTTAGTTTGTTTTGAAAGAAAAAAAAATACTTGTGAAAAAAAATTTGTTCAAAAATCTTTGATCTTTAAAAGAAAATGTTTTTTAAAAATTTTGAACAATTTTTTTAAAATTTTTTTAACCATTTCTAAAATTTAATTGGAAAAGATTTTGAACGAAATAGGGGAAATTTTTTATTTTTGAAATGCCACATGCTTAGCATGGGGAAAAGTTGATGGGTTAGCACGTATTAATTTTATGGTGTAGTAGAAGTGATAGTAAAGTAAAAGGTAGTTAATGATAAGGAAAAAACTGTTTTAGCCTTTAAATTTCTTTTTCCATACCTTGCCGATAGGTAAACCAAACTTGTTTTAAAATAACTCTTGTTTAAAATTTTAAAAATGTAAAAGTAAATTTCCTAAACTGTACTTGGAAAAGTTGGAAAATAATTGTGTGAAAAGAGTAGGTTCCAAGATACAGGGCAATGGGTACATAAGAGAAGAATGGAAATATGAAATTTTCCATCTAAACCTTTTTTCCGACATAAGAATATAGGTTTAAAAAATTGGAGTTTCAAAATTTTAGATGTTATAAATTACATGCAAGGATTGGATGGTAGAGATTGGATGCAAAATTGACCAAACTATACTTCTATTTGAAGAAGTGTGGAAAAATTTGGATGCAAAATAAAGATTTTGGTTTTCAAAACTAGCATATATATAGAACTGCCGATATATATAGGTTATTTTCACCATATTTTCAAAATTGTTTTAACGAATGCATTCATATACGAGGTTCTAGTTTAGTAGTATGCAGCCTACATATCATATATGTTGTGATATGTCATGCGTTTGTGCAGTATTGGCTGCAAAACTGGTAGCATACTAATTGATTAGATAGCTTAGATTGGCTGCACACTATGTTATATGATTCAGACCTTGAGGAATTTTAGGGACGAAATTCTTTCAAGGAGGAGAATGTAACATTCCTTAAAATTAGAATAATTAATAAATAAGCATTAAAACCCAAAAATTAAAATTATTGGAAACATCGGAATTTGACTATGAAACTTTCATTTTTATGTTCGTGGCGATTTTCTGATTGATTTTCATATACAAAGTTTCATGATTGGAGTTCGAATGAAAAGGTTATTAACGTTTAAAGTGTTTGAATCAAAAATTGAAACACCCCGCACTTCTTAGTATACCAAAAAGGACACGCTAAAAGATGTGGTGCGTTGTAGGTATAACTAAAGCTAGCAGAGACTAAGCTTCACAAGACAAAATAGATAGATAATAACACAACGAAAGTAATTAAAAACAATAAGTGATTTTAAAAATTAATAGTTCATGAATACTTTAGACAAACCATATATGTTCCAAATACCAAATACAATTATCTTATGAAAATTAAATCTCAGTCTCATCAGAAAAACCAAAGTACAAACACAAACTTTCCCTCAATACAGTGCCAATACCATAAAAGAACAAAAGGCTGGGAATAAAAAGATGGAATACATGATAGGGTCTCCAAGTCTCCAAGAAGCTGCGGTCTATCTTCTTGCCCCTGATTGCCTATGGGGGAGAAAAAGGTGAAAATAGAGGAGTGGGTCAGTGTGATAACCCTGATTTTTGTGAGTAATTTCATGATTTAATTTAGTTTGTATTTGTTTGAAACTGCATTGAAAAAAATAGGAATAGGAAATTGATTTGCAGATACCAAGTATAAAACATGCACATGTGCACAA
Organism: Allium fistulosum; assembly: GCA_030737815.1. Classification (NCBI taxonomy): domain Eukaryota; kingdom Viridiplantae; phylum Streptophyta; class Magnoliopsida; order Asparagales; family Amaryllidaceae; genus Allium; species Allium fistulosum. The sequence continues at coordinate 394,477,692 of CM060901.1, forward strand.
GGCAGTGCACAAACATGTACACAGTTTTCTGTGTGATAAAATAAGCAACAATCAATGGAAATAATAGGATAAATGAATTACAAGTATATATACATGTAGGCAGAAATCATCAAGCCTTAAAAAAAAGGACTTAGGCCAGGGTAGGCATACATGTATTATACATGTGCACTAAATAATACTTGCAGAAATAAAAAGAAAAATTAACATTTGCATGAAAATGGTATGAGCTCTTGGACAAGCACTTTATCCATTTTTAGCAATTCCTTTTTACTTTAAAAAAAAACAGAAAACAGAAATCATGCAAATAACATGACCGGGGCAATGAGGTATATTTTCTGGAAAATATACCAGGACCATTTACCCATTTTCTCTAAAAATGTTAGAATAAGAGGCAGATCATAGTTGGTAGGGTAAAATTGGCATTTGGTAATTTCCTTAAACCCTAGTAGCAGCCAGAGTTCATATAAGAAGACCTGGTGTGGTAAGGTTTTATGATTGCTCTACCTCTTAAAAAGAAAAATATACAAGGCATAAACCAGAGAAAATAGGAGAAGGCAGAAGACTAAAAAGGGGTTCATAAGGCATAGGAAGAAGAGGGATTAATGTGAGTAATCTCACTGAAAACTTTGGCATTAAGACCTGAATATTGAGGCAGCCAGTTTGAACTAATTTTCTTTTACAAGTTATGTTTTATGATTGGATGACTTTGGCTTGTTAATGATTTGTTTAAGGGTAAAACCTATATCTGATTTACCCAGAAAAATAAGAGTCATGGATTCATGAACTAAAATGTTTGTCTGAGATATGGGTTAACTTCGAGATTGGGTGTTTTCTTTTATAAGTTTTCTTTGTAAGTTGTTTGTAAAATCCCCGGATTCAAGTAGTGGGTATATGGTCTGAAGGTAGAAGGAAATATGGGCTGTGACATTGTGTTGTTGCTTATGTCTCATATTAATTAAAACAAAAGAAAATGTAGAAGTGCAATGTTGTACATGTGCTGAGCTTCTATGTTTTATGAAATACCCAAATCAAATATACTTGTGGTTTAGCCAGATCATGAATCTGATTGAACCAGAGGTAAGGAAGAATATATATGTATATCTGGCAAATTACTCAGGACCATATGCTTACATCTTGATCCAGTGAAACCCATAGGCAAAATAATGTGCTAAGAAGTCACCTCACTCTTTTATGATAAAATGGTTGCTTCTGAGAATTCAACTTACCAAACTCTGGATGAATATATGTTGCTTGCATCATTTATGTTTCTCTGATTAAGAAGTGAGATGCAGAAGGGATTAGCACTGCTATGAAAAATATTAAAACACTTAGTAATTTAACTAAGGACTTGGGATCTTAGGGCTACCAAAGTATAGCTTGGCAATGGGAATATTGCAAGTTCACACATGGTATATTTATACCCAGGGGCCTGAGTGTGCTGGGTTAACAGAGAAAGGTCCCAGGCAGTGTGTGTTTAAAAAGAAGAAAGTAGCTAAAGACCCTGTTATATTTGATAATGAATTCTAGGAATAGATTCAGGAGAGGTCTGGGCAAAAATCCCTGATGGCCAGTAAAGTTGAAAAGGAGATGATAACTGAATTGATGTTTGCATTTGGTCGTTTTGGTGCTTATTGGTGAATCTTGTGGTTGTTTTCTATGAACTAAATCATTGTGATCATATATAATCTGTTTGGCACTAATATGAATGCACATGCTTCACAAAAACATGCACACAGAAGACATTGAGTTTCTTATTCTTGCAAAGTACTGGAATATAAATAGAATTGAAATAAATCATGTTTTCAGTTAGATTATTCACACCAGACAAATAGTCTGACCCTTTTGTGTTTATGCACCATTGGGTGTCTCATATTTATATGGGGCAGTTCATGGTGATTTTGCAGGGAAATAGGGATTGCTTTGATCAGGCTTTGGATGTTAAACTGCTTAAGATTTGGATGCTATGTTTTTAAAAGTCTTTGCTGAAGCTAAATTAGATATTCATGTTGAACTATGCTAAGATATTTGTTTAAGTTGCCTAGAAAAACCAATGTATTATCATTCACTGTTTTGTAAGTGTTGAACTTACATGTAATAGCTGAACTATGTGCTTTGTTTTGTTAAATGCTTTGCTAAGAAAAATGAATTTCAAGCTTCAAGAACAGTTAGGCTATAATGGTAGAAAATCTGAGTTTGAAAGAATTTGTGGTTTGCAAGTATATCTATAGAACTGGCATAGGAAAATCCATGTTCAAGTCAAAATTAAATCTGATAGGAAGAGTTTGAGTTGCTTTGAAAAGAAAATGATATAACAGGTATTTGGTAACTAAGTAGTGCAAACCAAAATAGGGCTAACATAGCCATTTTCTTGAGCCTGGGTTAAGACAGCACCCAAGTGTTTTTAATTAAGTTTTAGATCTGTTTCATAGCCAAATACAGGGTAGACTCAGGCAAATATGTAAACAGGGGAAAAATAAAAAGAAAAAAAAACAAAAATTGGGTTGAACCGACCAGCATAGCACTCGAACTTGTGACCTCTCATGTATAAGTTAGGCGCGTTTCCATTACGCCTAGATGTTGCTTGTGTTCACTTAGGATCCACTTTCTTATAGCCTGAGTTTGAACACACATGCACAGAAACATGCACACACACATGCACAAGTAAAAGCATAGTTACCCAGTAAGAAAATCAGAAGAATTTATGTAAAATAAGGAGCCTTGAGATATAAAATCAATAGTAATGCATTAACCCAAGTCATTTGAAAAAAAGAAACCTAATTTTGAAAAGAACACCATTGCTATGTAGAGAGTATTTCTTTAAGCAATACTCAAACAGGTTTCTACCTTCAAAATTTCTATACTCTGATTTAGGTAGAAGATGACTTATATATCTTCATATATATAAGTTCAAGATAAAATGATTAAACCAATATTTATTGGCAGAAAGGTCCTGGATAGAAGAAAATTGAATTAAATATTTTTCTTGATTAAATGGCCACTGAATGTATGTTAAAAAAAAAAAATTTAAGTGGGTCATTTCATTTGGTATCAGAGCTATGTTGTTAAATAACATAGCAAAAATTTTGTATGAATTTGTTTGCATTGGATGTATAGAAGTATTTACTGCTTTGGATGTTTTGTTTTTATATATATTTACATTATTGATATCTATTATGACAGAATAAGTGATAAATTAAAATGAATTAATCTATAGAGCATTAGGCAAAACAGACTAACCTAAGTGTTATATCCATAGAGCTATGGTAGGACCCAGACATCAAAATGTAGGAACAAGTGAACCACCCATGGTGAATGTGCAAGAATTCATGAGGGCCATAAGAGATGGAGTAGGCAACAGGCAGGAAAATCCACATGAGGAACTTTCCAAACTACTCAAGACTTTTACTAATCTTGGAGGCAAAACCTTTGATGGCACATAAGGAGTTATGGGGGTTCAAAATTGGCTTAGAATTCTGGAAAGAATCTTTGCAGACATGCAAGTTGAAGACCAAAGGAAGAGGCAAATTGCATCCAGGCAATTGAGAGGAGCAGCCTTGGATTGGTGGGAAGTTATCATAGCTGGAAGACCTGAAGGAGAAGTGACATGGGATCAGTTTAAAGCAATGTTGGAAGGCAGATTTATCCCTGCATCAGCTAAGGAATCTTTACTGGAGGAATTCATCAAATTGAGGCAAGGGACTATGAGTGTCACTGAGTACACTCAGAAGTTTGAATCATTGGCAAAGTATGGTGCAGTGCTCATCACTACTGAGGAAGCTAAGAATGGCAGATATATCCAAGGGTTGAACTCTAGCCTTAGTAGAGCCATGCTACCATATAAGGATAAAACTTTTGATCAAGTTTTGGATTTGACTCTGAGCATTGAACAACATGATAAAGCTAGAGAAAATTTCAGAGCATTCAAAAATAATCAGAACAAGAAGGGAAAGGGTAAATTCCACCCTTATGATAAAAAGAAAACAGACATAACTTCCACCAAGAAACCAGAAGAAGCTAGAACTGCTGAAGTTAAGAAGAGGATCACTTGTTACAACTGAGGACAAGAGGGGCACATGAAAAATAGGTGCACCAATCCTAGACCAGCATCCTTCAATTGTCACCATTGTGGGAAGGAAGGTCACATAAAAAGGAACTGCCCAGATTTTAAGCAAGGAAAATTAGGGGCTTTGGAAGGGAAAGGCAAGGCAGCTGAGGGATCAAATGTTGAAAAGCATGGTCAAGTTGAAGGTACTTTGCTTATCCATTCAATACCTTTAACAGTAGTATATGATACTGGGGCTACACACTCATTGATCTCTCATGATATTGCACAACAATTAAAATTGAACTGTATGATTGTTGATAAACCACTGCTAATTAGAAGCCCTATAGGTAGTTCATGTGTCATGGGTATGATGTGCATGCAATTGGGATTAAATATAGGAGGACATGTGTTTGAGTCAAACCTATATGTGTTGCAATATCCAGACATAGGAATTATTTTAGGAGTTGATTGGTTGAGTAGATATAAGGCTATCATAAATATGGAGACATCCACCATATCATTGAAGGTCTCTGATGGACAAAGAATAATTGTTCTTTGTGAGGCAAACAAAAATAGAAGTATAGCCAACCTTTCTGCATTGTCAAATGAAAAACCCATGCCTGCATTAGAAGAGATCCCCATAGTTAATCAATATGATGATGTGTTTGGGGAAGTAAGAGGAGTTCCTAATCATAGGCCAGTTGAATTTTCAATTAGCATAATTCCAGGAGCTAGCCCAGTGGTTAAAAGACCAACCAGAATGGGGCCTAAGGAATTGATGGAGTTGAAAAAGCAATTAGTTGAACTAGAAGAAAAAGGTTTTATTAGACCCAGTAGCTCATCATGGGGAGCACCAGTAGTCTTTGTTAAGAAGCATGATGGATCTCTGAGATTATGTATTGATTATAGGAAATTAAATAAGGTCACAGTTAAAAATAAATACCCCTTACCAAGAATTGATGATCTCTTTGATCAATTGAGTGGTGCAAAAATATTTTCTAGACTTGATTTAGCTTCAGGCTTTCATCAGATGAAAGTAGAAGAGGAAAGCATTAAGTATACAGCCTTTAACACTAGATATGGACTTTATGAATTTTTGGTGATGCCATTTGGCTTAACAAATGCTCCTTCCTATTTTGTTGATTTGATGAATAGGATTTTCAGAGAATACTTGGATAAGTTTGTATTAATATTCATTGATGATATATTAATTTATTCTAAGTCAGTTAGGGAGCATGAAAACCATTTGCATTTGGTATTTGAGAAATTGAGACAGGAAGACTTGAAAGCAAAGTTTTCAAAATGCACTTTTTGGCAGAATGAGGTGAATTTTCTAGGCCACATTGTATCAGAAAAAGGAATAGCCGTAGATTCCAATAAAGTCATTGCAGTGCAAGCTTGGAAAAGGCCTACTAATGTTACTGAAGTCAGATCATTCATGGGAATGGCTGGTTACTATAGAAGATTTATAAAAGATTTTGCAAAAATCTCAATTCCATTAACCAGATTGACTAGGAAGAATCAAGTGTTCACTTGGACTGAGGAATGTGAAAATGCCTTTGGGAGATTAAAAGAAGCACTGGTACAAGCTCCAATTCTTAAAGTACCTGAGGGAAATGAAAACTTGGTGGTGTATACTGATGCAAGTGGACAAGGGCTTGGAGCAGTGTTGATGCAACAACATCAGGTAATAGCTTATGCTTCTAGGCAGTTGAAATCAAGTGAAGTAAGGTATGCTACTCATGACCTTGAATTGGCTGCTATAGTGTATGCCCTTAAGCTATGGAGACACTATTTGTTAGGAGCAAAATTTGAAGTATATACAGACCATAAATCCCTCAAATATTTGTTTTCACAAAAAGAATTAAATATGAGGCAGCAAAGATGGATTGAACTCTTGGCCTCATATGATTTTGAAATATTATACACACCAGGTAAGGCTAATAAAGTAGCAGATGCCCTAAGTAGACAACATGCTAAAGTGGCTAGATTAATGATAGAAGAGTTTAACACTTTATCATTATTAATTGATTCAGAGATAAAAAGTGATAACATAGAAAACATGAGCTTATGCAGTGGGAAGGTAGAAATGGGAAAATTAAGTTTTATTACTCTGGGATCAGAATTGAAAAATAAAGTTGCAATGCTACAAAACCAAGATCCATTTTTAATAGGAAAGAAGACACAAATATTAAATGGTGAGACAGTAGAAGGTTTTCAGTTGGATGAGCAAGGCCATCTGAAGAAAGGAGAAAGAATATGTGTTCCAGCAATGGATGAGTTGAAGCAAGAAATTTTGGATGCTTACCATAAAAGCAAATATACTATACACCCAGGAAGCACAAGAATGTATCACAACCTCAAGAGAGATTATTGGTGGAGTGGTATGAAGAGTGCAGTGGCAACCTATGTATCAAAATGTATGGTTTGTCAGCAGGTGAAGGCTGAGTATCAAAAACCCTCAGGAATGCTTCAACCTTTACAAATACCACAGTGGAAATGGGAAGACATATCAATGGATTTTATTGATGGTTTGCCTAGAACTAGGAGGGGAAATGATAGTATTTGGGTAGTGGTTGATAGGTTAACCAAGTCAGCCCACTTTATGCCAGTAAGGTCAGAAAGAAATGCTAATACCTTAGCCCAGTTGTTTATTAAAGAAGTAGTCAGACTGCATGGTGTACCAAAGACTATAGTAAGTGATAGAGATACCATCTTCACTTCAAAATTTTGGCAGAGCTTTCACAAGGCAATGGGGACTGATTTATGTTTGAGTACAGCATACCATCCTCAATCTGATGGTCAAACAGAAATTGTGAACAAATTGCTTGAAGACATGTTGAGAGCATGTGTATTGGATTGGGGAGGAAGCTGGGAAGATTACATATATCTAGCTGAATTTGCATACAATAACACCCATCACAGTAGCATAGGCATGGCCCCCTTTGAAGCTCTCTATGGAAGGCCATGTTTATCACCTTCAAGTTGGCATGAGTCTGGAGAAAAAGTGGTCTTAGGACCAGAAAATGTGAAGGAGACTTCTGAAAAGGTAGCCTTGATCAGAAAAAGAATTGCCTCTGCCCAAGATAGGCAAAAGAAATATGCAGATCAAAGGAGGAAAGCAGTACAATATGATGTTGGGGATTATGTGTTCATCAAGATATCACCCATGAAAAAGGTTCTAAGGTTTGGGAAACAAGGAAAGTTGATTCCTAGATATATAGGACCATATAAAATTCTAGAAAGAATAGGGACAGTAGCCTATAAATTAGAATTGCCAGAAGAAATGAGAGCAATGCATGATGTCTTTCATGTGTCTCAACTAAGGAGATGGGTTCATGATAAGGAAGCAATATTAGAATCCTCTAAAGATGTGCAGATTGATCCTAGAATGATCTATGAAAAGGAACCAGTGGGCATAGTTTCTAGAGAAACTAAGAAATTGAGAAACAAAGAAATTAAATTAGTAAAAGTACAATGGAGTCTAGACCCAAATGATTGCACGTGGGAAGTGGAGGATAAAATCAGAAATGATTATCCCCAGCTGTTTGATTGAAGAAAAGGTAAATCTATATATATATGTACATACTAATGAATGTGTTGGTTGAATATGCATTGTGATTTTTTTTATTTTGTGTTGATATGCATAGTGCTTAATAGGTGATTGGTTTGAAAATGGTTTTGAAATCAGAAAAAAAAAATTTCTGAAGAAATGATACTTAAGTTAAGTATGAAAGAATTGTGGGACACAATTCCTAAAAGGAGGGGTATATGTGATAACCCTGATTTTTGTGAGTAATTTCATGATTTAATTTAGTTTGTATTTGTTTGAAATTGCATTGAAAAAAAATAGGAATAGGAAATTGATTTGCAGATACCAAGTATAAAACATGCACATGTGCACAAGGCAGTGCACAAACATGTACACAGTTTTCTGTGTGATAAAATAAGCAACAATCAATGGAAATAATAGGATATATGAATTACAAGTATATATACATGTAGGCAGAAATCATCAAGCCTTAAAAAAAAAAGGACTTAGGCCAGGGTAGGCATACATGTATTATACATGTGCACTAAATAATACTTGCAGAAATAAAAAGAAAAATTAACATTTGCATGAAAATGGTATGAGCTCTTGGACAAGCACTTTATCCATTTTTAGCAATTCCTTTTTACTTTAAAAAAAAACAGAAAACAGAAATCATGCAAATAACATGACCGGGGCAATGAGGTATATTTTCTGGAAAATATACCAGGACCATTTACCCATTTTCTCTAAAAATGTTAGAATAAGAGGCAGATCATAGTTGGTAGGGTAAAATTGGCATTTGGTAATTTCCTTAAACCCTAGTAGCAGCCAGAGTTCATATAAGAAGACCTGGTGTGGTAAGGTTTTATGATTGCTCTACCTCTTAAAAAGAAAATTATACAAGGCATAAACCAGAGAAAATAGGAGAAGGCAGAAGACTAAAAAGGGGTTCATAAGGCATAGGAAGAAGAGGGATTAATGTGAGTAATCTCACTGAAAACTTTGGCATTAAGACCTGAATATTGAGGCAGCCAGTTTGAACTAATTTTCTTTTACAAGTTATGTTTTATGATTGGATGACTTTGGCTTGTTAATGATTTGTTTAAGGGTAAAACCTCTATCTGATTTACCCAGAAAAATAAGAGTCATGGATTCATGAACTAAAATGTTTGTCTGAGATATGGGTTAACTTCGAGATTGGGTGTTTTCTTTTATAAGTTTTCTTTGTAAGTTGTTTGTAAAATCCCCGGATTCAAGTAGTGGGTATATGGTCTGAAGGTAGAAGGAAATATGGGCTGTGACATTGTGTTGTTGCTTATGTCTCATATTAATTAAAACAAAAGAAAATGTAGAAGTGCAATGTTGTACATGTGCTGAGCTTCTATGTTTTATGAAATACCCAAATCAAATATACTTGTGGTTTAGCCAGATCATGAATCTGATTGAACCAGAGGTAAGGAAGAATATATATGTATATCTGGCAAATTACTCAGGACCATATGCTTACATCTTGATCCAGTGAAACCCATAGGCAAAATAATGTGCTAAGAAGTCACCTCACTCTTTTATGATAAAATGGTTGCTTCTGAGAATTTAACTTACCAAACTCTGGATGAATATATGTTGCTTGCATCATTTATGTTTCTCTGATTAAGAAGTGAGATGCAGAAGGGATTAGCACTGCTATGAAAAATATTAAAACACTTAGTAATTTAACTAAGGACTTGGGATCTTAGGGCTACCAAAGTATAGCTTGGCAATGGGAATATTGCAAGTTCACACATGGTATATTTATACCCAGGGGCCTGAGTGTGCTAGGTTAACAGAGAAAGGTCCCAGGCAGTGTGTGTTTAAAAAGAAGAAAGTAGCTAAAGACCCTGTTATATTTGATAATGAATTCTAGGAATAGATTCAGGAGAGGTCTGGGCAAAAATCCCTGATGGCCAGTAAAGTTGAAAAGGAGATGATAACTGAATTGATGTTTGCATTTGGTCGTTTTGGTGCTTATTGGTGAATCTTGTGGTTGTTTTCTATGAACTAAATCATTGTGATCATATATAATCTGTTTGGCACTAATATGAATGCACATGCTTCACAAAAACATGCACACAGAAGACATTGAGTTTCTTATTCTTGCAAAGTACTGGAATATAAATAGAATTGAAATAAATCATGTTTTCAGTTAGATTATTCACACCAGACAAATAGTCTGACCCTTTTGTGTTTATGCACCATTGGGTGTCTCATATTTATATGGGGCAGTTCATGATGATTTTGCAGGGAAATAGGGATTGCTTTGATCAGGCTTTGGATGTTAAACTGCTTAAGATTTGGATGCTATGTTTTTAAAAGTCTTTGCTGAAGCTAAATTAGATATTCATGTTGAACTATGCTAAGATATTTGTTTAAGTTGCCTAGAAAAACCAATGTATTATCATTCACTGTTTTGTAAGTGTTGAACTTACATGTAATAGCTGAACTATGTGCTTTGTTTTGTTAAATGCTTTGCTAAGAAAAATGAATTTCAAGCTTCAAGAACAGTTAGGCTATAATGGTAGAAAATCTGAGTTTGAAAGAATTTGTGGTTTGCAAGTATATCTATAGAACTGGCATAGGAAAATCCATGTTCAAGTCAAAATTAAATCTGATAGGAAGAGTTTGAGTTGCTTTGAAAAGAAAATGATATAACAGGTATTTGGTAACTAAGTAGTGCAAACCAAAACAGGGCTAACATAGCCATTTTCTTGAGCCTGGGTTAAGACAGCACCCAAGTGTTTTTAATTAAGTTTTAGATCTGTTTCATAGCCAAATACAGGGTAGACTCAGGCAAATATGTAAACAGGGGAAAAATAAAAAGAAAAAAAAACAAAAATTGGGTTGAACCGACCGGCATAGCACTCGAACTTGTGACCTCTCATGTATAAGTTAGGCGCGTTTCCATTACGCCTAGATGTTGCTTGTGTTCACTTAGGATCCACTTTCTTATAGCCTGAGTTTGAACACACATGCACAGAAACATGCACACACACATGCACAAGTAAAAGCATAGTAACCCAGTAAGAAAATCAGAAGAATTTATGTAAAATAAGGAGCCTTGAGATATAAAATCAATAGTAATGCATTAACCCAAGTCATTTGAAAAAAAAGAAACCTAATTTTGAAAAGAACACCATTGCTATGTAGAGAGTATTTCTTTAAGCAATACTCAAACAGGTTTCTACCTTCAAAATTTCTATACTCTGATTTAGGTAGAAGATGACTTATATATCTTCATATATATAAGTTCAAGATAAAATGATTAAACCAATATTTATTGGCAGAAAGGTCCTGGATAGAAGAAAATTGAATTAAATATTTTTCTTGATTAAATGGCCACTGAATGTATGTTAAAAAAAAAATTTAAGTGGGTCATTTCAGTCAGACTAAAAGTCTGGTGAATGATAGTAATTAGTAGAATCTTTAAGCAAAGTAAAAGTAATAGAAATTACAACAGTTCTAGTATATAAAAGGAAACAAATGAAATAGAGAGAAGGAATAAGCTGGAAATAAATACGAGTTAACTATTAAATATGATTGGTTAACTTTGATTGTTTGCACTTGTCTTTGTTAGCTGCTTTGATTAGGCTGAATTCCTAATCCTACCCTTTGATCGGCGTGCTACTCCATAGACCTTACTACGGACTAGACGCTACATAGCTCCCTACACAGAAATGGTGTCTATGAATGACACGCAAAGTATCTACTGTGGACTAGACGTTTTATAGCTCCCTACATAGAATGCAATGGTGCCTACGAAAGGCACACATACTAAGCGCTTGGAACTCATAACGATTAATGAGCACCTGAATGGAAGTCGCATGCGCAACCGCCACCATGCTCATATTACCTGTTGTTCCACCTATTCGGTCTTCTGATTACCTCAAGCTCCAGCATAAGCGTGCCCCTCGTCCCACTTCAGGCTAATGTGAGATCACTGTGTCCATAAAAAATAGGGGAAATGTTGTTGGTACTGGCCCGTCATCGAAACAATATCTAGTTGCGCCCCTTGCCCAAATCCCCATGATTTGGACTTCTACTTATTGACCAATTACTACCATTATTAGCATAAGCGTGCCCCTCGTCTCACTTCAGGATTATGTGAAACACCGTGTCCATAGAAATAATAGGGGAATGTTATTTGGTACAGGTCCTACTTTCATCTTTGCTTATTAACTTAGATAAATTATTTAAATAAGCCTTTACAATTTGTCTCTACCATCTTTGCTTATTAATTTATCCTAAGTCTTAAAATAAGCCTCATTCTGTTCTATTTCTTATTATAACCTACGTTATAATCATGCTTATTACTTAACCCAAGGTCTAAGTGTAAAAATAAGCTTCTTTCATCTTGTACTCTTTTTTAGTTATAATTCTAAGTTATAACTAGGCCAATTATCTTTAATTAGTCAAATTCTAACATTAATGTCATAATTAGGCTCAATTTCAGTCTTAACTCCATTTTTGTTACAGTCTTTACAATTTACATCTTATCTTCCATTATTTCAGTATTCTAATAATTTTAATCTATATTCGCATTTAATCTATTCTAATCCATACATAAAGAAGAAGGAGAAATAAAAGAAAACTGAAAAATTGAAGAAAATCCAAAGCGTAGGAAAAGGATGTAAATAACGCATAAATAACAGTAAATAAATTAAAATACTGTAAATAAACTGTAATTAAATGGAAAAGCTATAATTAACATAAATAAACTAAAATCAACTAAAAAGAATAGCTAAAAGAAATAGACTGAAAATAATTCTAAAAACTGTAAATAAACTACTAAAAAGGTTATTCCAAAAATCGTAGTAATACTACAACTACTGGAAACCCTATTATTTTAAATTACTGAAAAATCTAAATAATTACAATCACTCACCTGTGGTCCTAAGCTCTTCCCTTTTGGTCTTCCCGGATCCACTTGAAGGTATTAATTTTTTTTATTAAAATGATTCTCTCCTTGGAAATTATTCCTTTTAGGGTCCTTCCTGAAAAGGCGAACCCAAGCGGAGAAAATCTAGAATGAGAAAAAGTGTTAGGCCTAGGGTCTTATTTATAGGTGTAGAAGTGGATCTCAGACCGTTGGATTTGGAGATTGAATATGATGCAACCACGTCATAGGCTGAATATGAGCCGTCAGATGGAAGCATGAAGGGACCGGATGGGGCTAAAGAATGAAAAATACGTTTTCGAAAACCTCTGGAACAAAGAAAATTTTCTTCGTTACATACCCGTAGGCGAGTCAACCGGGCGGTCGACCGCCCCTCCTCCTCAGTCGACCGGCCGGTCGACCCAGGGCGTGGTTAGGTCGACCTCTTGGTCGACCTAGCCCAATAAATATATATATATATATATATATATATATATATTTCTTTTCTTGTTTATTTTGTTTCTAGCTCATATTAGCTCGGATTCTGATGTTCTATATATGGAAATTTACCAAAATATTACCACGGACACAACGGTGCAACTCCCGTGGCTCGATTCTAATAATTTCACAAAGTTATTTTATTACCTCATTAATTAACGGATTAATTATTATGGATTAAATTTTGGGTTGTTACAAAAATAATTCAAAAGCAATTAAGGAAATAAATGTTAATACTTAACATTAAAATAAGCATTAAATATAAATGTTAACATTAAAGGAAATGGATATTTTGACTCTAATTAAACCGACATTGAAAAGAATAAAATAAGGATTTATGGGGGTGAAGGTAATGAATATTAATGTTTAAAAATAAAGGAGGCAATAAATAATATTAGCTTAGCATCTAAGCAATCGTTAAAAAAACGTAAAATGATAGCATCCAATTAAATAAATCTAATTAAGCAAGCGTGGAAGAAAATAAATAAATTGAATGCAAAAGAAAATAAAAATTATTATTTGTGGTAAACTAATACTTCCTCCCTAAGTAACGTCAAAATTAACGTTAACGTTAGTAATAAAATAGGTCGCAGAAGAAAACAAAAGGAAGAACGTTACTGTTAACATATATACAGCGATCGATCAACCCCTTTTATTGGGATCGGTTGATCGATGGCGGTCGAACGGTGGCTGTATAGCGGTCGACCAATGGCTTTTGCGACGGTGAGATTGAACCTTAGCCCAATGGTCTAGATTTAATAAAATAAAATCTAACAAATGGAATTGATTTGTGCGCCTATATATACAAGCTAACCCCTCACCTATCTTCTCATTTTTTCTGAATCAAAGAGCGAAGCTCTGGCATTTTCTTTTCTCCATAAATTCTAGGAAATATAAAAATTATAAATTAGTATATTATATATATGTATATCTGTGTGTGTGTGTGTGTGGAATAGCAACAAATAAAAGAGAAGAAGAATAAGGGATGAATCAATTATACAAGGAAAAGGTAAATCTATATCCAAATCTAAACTTCTAATACGTATGTATATGCTTGCGGTACATGTTCTGTTAGGGAGAAAGAGGGAGTCAAATAGAAAAAAATATTATTTAGATCTGGAGATTTGGGAAGCATAAAGGTGAGTGGGAGTTTATATATTTTCATATAACACTGGATTCATTTCTATGTAAATATGTTCCTTGTGTGCCTGAATATAATTTTTTTGGAGTTGTAGGTTTAATTATATGGGTAATGATATTGAAAACCATGCATACATATCCTGTGACTATGAACTTGAATTAAATGTTGCATATGCTTGAATCTGGTAAGTTAGGGTGTAAATAGTAGTCCCTCAATTAATAATATTGTATAGAAATTCCACATTTGTGGTCAAATGGCAAATGTTGGTAAATATGAATTTAAAGTTCTAAATAAAAATTATTAGGATTTAAGTAGTAGTTTAATTCATTGGAATGAAGTTTGTTGCAATAAATTTTTATAGTTTATCCAATTTTAGAAATAAATAAATGGGTAATGTTTGAAATAATAAGGAATATGCCTAAAAGAAAGAGATGTATAAAATAAGGATGTTTACCTTATTTTGTACTGTCTATTTCAATAAAAACAAAAATATAGTTCTTTGTAATTCCAAACGTAATATGAATCCCCTTTAGATAAGTTATAGAAATATACAGTATTAACATTTCTTTTTTCGGAAAGGTATTATTCCAACACACTGAAATTTAGAAATCCCCAAGTATAAACCTAAGAATTGTTAGTGGTAGTAGTAACAAGAGTCTAACTATAAAACAAATATATGCAATAAAGACAAGTTATAAACTAAATGATAAATGATGAAATGTAGGTAAAGTAGTAAAATAAGAAAGTATGAAGGTTTAGTAATCAAAGGAAGATAGTAATAATTGATAAGGAACAATAAAAAAGATCAAATGAAATAAAATGGGAAGTAAGTAGTAAAATATATTTAAATATTTTGAGTTAAAAGTTAGTGGTAAAGGACATTAAATTGACATTAATGAAACAAGGAGTCGGTTATTTAAAAATAAATAAATGTTATATTGAACATTGGAGACGTAATAAATCAATAACTACACACATACACACACATAGCATCGAGTATGCATTCAAGATGGGTATGAATTATTGATTTAGCCAATAACTTAGATTTAATAAGAATGACACAATTATTAAAATGGATTGGAATGTAACGACCCCACAACGATGCCCAGTTTATTAAAGAACATTACAAGTAATGTTGTTACGACCCGCAAATCCGTACCCTTTGAATCGACAATAAACAACATATGTCCAACCCAAAAAGCACAGAATAACGGAAAGTCGTGAGAAAGAAGAGGGAGGGTGAGAATAAAGAAAGAAGAGAGAAGAAGAGAAGAGAAGAAGAAGAGAGAAACTGAACCATAACAATACAGAATCTCACATCGCAGCAGAATAAATATAATATAGATGAATAATCTTTACAAAAGAGAAACTGTAATATACATACATCAATCGGAGTACACAAATAAATAATTATCAACCTGGACAATTATAACAACCTGTCCTCACAAATGCTGATAATTTACAACAGCAATGTAGCGGAAAATAAACAGATACGTGTATACAACATGAAGATCTCCAGCCCGTCTACTGAAGCTCCAAAAGCACCAAATCTGAACATGTAAATATACTCGGTTTGACCTGAGCCCGGATCAGTCTAGTAAACCAGCGTGAGAAAAACATATCTCAACTGAATTTTAAAGTTTTAAGATTGCCAAACTTTCTTTATCGAAACAAAAGGTATCTCGTAAGACCACGTCCACACATAAACACAGACGGGTTTTTCCCTTACGATAACCAAAACATTTCATATCAAATTCTCTTATGTTATAATAGTGTCTATTGCACAAATAATAATTAATCATAGCTGAAACTATTGCATTATTAAATTCCAGCATAATAGGTTTACAAACAAAATGGCAGGCATGTAGTGGATATTGGATTCCATACAAATGACAAGGTAAGGGACTACCTTTTTCGAACTCGTTACACCTCTAGAGGAATGTACCTAGGGTCGGGATACTCGGCGCCTCAACCAACACAAGACCGGCCTACCCCTTCCTGGATAGTACCGAATATGTCATCACCCCGGTCGTTACCGACCTTTAACGCGTACCCGAGTCATACATTCACCACATACTTAGACATGTGTAGAGTAAATCTAGAAGGATGATGACATCTCCTAATGGGAGCGACCCACTTAGCCTTGTTGTTTCTACCCTATTTTAGTCATAACCTGGGGTGTGAGGCCAAACGAGGTATAGAATACCTTTCACATATCACATCATCATCATCTTTGAATGCCACATTACCATTTCCATTGACTACTAATTGCCTTCCACTAAATTACAACCCTTGAGCTCGTACGTATCAAGGAGGGTGTTAAGCTAAGAGAAGTTGCCTTCTCCGCCACCACAGATGTATGTTTGTGAAAACCAATGTACGTAATCTGAGAAATGCAATGTCAGACATCCATCCATACAAGTTGTCCAAGAATAGGACAAACCGAAGGTAATTTCCTACCACATCCTATCGAGAATTCCCTAGGATTAGTAGCGAATAGTCCTTGCATTGGATATTTCATAACGAAAAGACTACTGCTACTATATGTATATTGGGATTTTAACCCCAAATGATCAATAAGCAGTCCTTTACTATGAAAATCCTAAATATCAATATCATTAACAAACCTGCACAATCGTCGCATATAGGTTGGTCCGAAGTGGTCTTCGGATAAACCGATCCCGGTCTCTTCGCACCAACAACGCAAAAGCGTTACTCAACCTCATGTAGAAACAAAGTGTCGTAGACTTATCATGTTTCCAACTTTCAACTTGCCATCCTTTGGCCCAGACGGAAGCTTGGTAGATTGGAGTAATCACTTCGCACTGCTCGAATCAACATCCTTCACACCAAATGATAATCAAGCCTACACAGATGGCTACGTACTAATTGTACGACTAAATAGTTTCCACATCAAGTCGTGAAACTAAAATGGCCAAAATATAATTTAACACTTAAACAGTCACTGGTCCTGATTTATTGATCTTTATTAATTAAATCACTTTTCCAAATTTATTACTTCAAATTATCTTTAAAAAGATATAATTCCAAAACCATTTCAATATTTGGAAAACATTTCCATATACTTATTTTAATGTGAATTCACAATTTATTTTATTTTCAAACCATATAAACTCCATTTTATAATATCACTTTCCAAAACATTCATTTAAAGAATTATTCTCTTTAAAACCATGAATATATTTCCTTTTATAAAAATCCATATTTAGCTTATCAAATTAAATTTATTTCACATTTATAAAACAGTATTTATAATTCACATTTCTATTTTATAAAAACTTCCATTTATAAAATTCCTTTATTAACCAATTTCCTGTTTATCTCATTTATATGACAAAATCTCATTATAAGTTTATTTACTTATAAATCTCTTTATTTACAAATTCATTCTTTTGTAATCTTATTATTTATAAAGTCCATTATAAATTCATTTCTAAATTTTAATTACAAATTCATATACAAATTTGATTACAATTCCATTTCTAATATTTATAAAACACTGGTTATAAAATTTATTTCATTAAATCTCTTTATTAATAGCATTCCTTTACAAACTTTCATTTTAACACTTATAAAACTCGTTTATAATTCCATTACTTTTATTTATAAAATATCAATTTTATAAATCTCATATATAAACCATTTATAATAAGTTCAAAATTCTCAATTTAACTTATTTTACAAAATAGTTAACTCCATATTTCAAAAATCATATTTAAGTATATTTCACAAAACCATAATTTTTATAACATAAAAAATTATAACTTTTTTATTTATTTAAAATAAATCCATTTCTTTAATCATTCAAAAATTTATTAAAACATATATATTTTCAAAATCTCTTTGGAATCCTTTTTTAATGTCAAAATCATCGTTCTAATATTTTAAAATTCCAAAAATATGGCTCAATGCTGCAAAAGCGGTAAATAAGGGGATTCAAATCAATAATAGCAAACATGGCATCCATCACATCAAACATCACATGGTACAACATATATAACAATATGAGTAAATAAAAATCAATAATGGTGAGGAATCCAATTGGATCCCTCCAACCTGTAGCCTGTAACAAATATACATATGAGCATATTATGTACAATGTCTGCTTCGAGGTAGACGCGTGTACAAAGGGTCATCCGCTCGTATAGGGTCTCATATGCTCCAATAGGCAGGAATATATCCAACTACTAATAATATAGTATAACATCCAAACAATCATCACATAGCATAAAATAAATTTATTTCCACTTATATAAAAATATAAGCGGGCCAGGGAGAGTGAGTTTTACTCACTTTGGTTGCAGTCGACGTTGCAGCGTTTTATTTGGAATAAAATTAAACGAGCGTTTAATTTTACCCAAAATCCTTACTAGCTCCAAATCATTCCAATCCAACTCCATCGCGTAGTATTTTCAGTAACGAGTGCAACACAACTCATTTCGTCCGAATCGGACCTCGTATGAAGAAGCTATGAAATTTATAAGATAACGCAAATTCTAATACAACTAATTTCCAAATTCTTTTTTTTCTTTTTATTAACCTCAATAATTCTGCACCGTTGATCTATCCAAAGAGATCCTGGCCGTCCCCTGTTTGTCCTCTCTTTCTTCCATGGTCGAGCAAAACCGTTCTAGCCGCCGATGTTTCCAGGATTGCCGCGGCCTCCTCGACTGCTTGGACGTCGATCAGACGCTGCCATTCAAAGCACCATAACACACTCCACCCACGGCCAGAGCCACATCGCCTCCGATCAACACCATCACCCTAAATCCGATGATGAACGCGCCACGTTTGAGTCTACGTAGCCATCGATCCACTTTACCAAAGACGATCTTAGTCGTTGATGTTATAGAGCTCGAAGAGCTCTTCGTTTTTCATTTAGGAATTTTTTGATAATAGCCAATGGATTGGGAGGGATTGGAGATGGAAGAATGGAGGTTTCTGGCCGTTCATTCTGTTCGTGGCAGGTGCGTTTTCATGGCTAGGGTTTGGGAAGAATGGGGATTGTTTAGGGTCCTTATATAGACAACTTAAAAACACTATTCACCCAACAAATCTCCGAACTCTAAACGAAGCGTGTCGCCTGGCGTTCATAATGTTTTACCCCTATTTTGAACATAATGGAATATATATCGGAGGCTAATTCCATCATATACAGAAGATAGGTTTTCAAATCGAGTTAATTTAATTAAAATCTTTTAATAAATTTCTACGCGTTACAAACTCGTACGATCAGACAGTTAGTCCAATCGACGCGAAATTCGACAACATACTATAATTCACTATTATGGATCAAATGAAACTGGTTTCGTCGAAATTCGAGACAGTGTCAAAAATGACTATTTTTACTCGTTTAATTAAATATTAAAATTTCCAATTTATGTAAATTAACTTTTTATTCAACTTTAAAAGTTAACTAACTCCATTCTAATTCAAAAAGATTTTATCTCAACTTAATAAATCATTTTCATTCTTATTAAATTACAGATTCAATTATTTAACTGATTTAACACAAAATTCACTTTTCAGTATTTAAAATCAATTAAATATTCTAAATTCAAACGATTGAAAAATTGGTCGTTACAAATGTCATCTACTAATCCGGAGAATACGGCTTGTTAGGGGCGATCGAATGTGAATATATCTTTCTACTAACACTGGCACATCATTTATACCTTTTTCACTTAATATCTGAACTGAATTTGACATGTACAATATTAATACAAAGTAATAGACACACCGATTTTTACGATCAGAACAATATATCATATAAATAACAGTCACAGATCACAACGGAACAAATCTCAACTTATACATATACAAATTTTTAGTTTACAAAATGAAATATTAAACTCGATTGTTATACAAGTTTTACAATTCTGTAGTATCAATTGTACATCTTATAAACATATTCACAAATTTTCTAAATGAGATAAACTAAAAAGTCAAAAGTGTTTATGTCCATGCTAACCCAAACATTCAAAGGTCAACCTGTCCTATAACTTGAAAAGTCTCAGCCTGACCCGAGCAAAATAACACCCGGGTCAGACTATCTCTAAATATCCAATTAGGTGAGAACAGAATTTAACACAAGAATAAACAACGAGTTAGGGAATTAATTTAACTCTAAACAGGGTTATAAGTTTAAGTCACAGAAACAAACTAGTCACTAAACACAAAATAATATAACTAACTTAATTTAGCATCCATTACAAGGCACAAGAATATATATTTATTTCACGAACACAAGAAACAAGAATATATATTTATTTCATGACAACAAGACCCAAGAATATATATTTAATTCATGAACACATAAGAGTCACAGAATCCAAGTATGCAGAATCCAAGAAATCTTACTCAAAATGATCGTAATGACCATACATAGAACCATATCAAATAAACAAACAATTTGGTATCACATGAACTGATCTGATACCGGGAATCGTACATAGGACTGGAATCATAGGATCACAAGACGATCTCAAGGATAGTAGCCATGATCGAATATTTTAGATTTATTTTAGATTATTACACTTAAAAAGAAATCCAGGAGTAAACTTCCTAAGGATCTAGCAGCCACTTACCGCATGCCAAAAGAGAGTAAACTCTAAAGCGCCAAATACTATCACCTTCAATAATCACTAGAACTTAACCAATATGTCCCATACTATATGGTGAAATCCAAGTATTTACTAAAAGCTAGTAAATATCACTTATTATAGATACTATTGGAAAACCTGAACTACATTCTCTTAAGAATCTAGCAACCACTTGTCGCACACCAGAAAAGAATACAACTCTAAAGTGCTAAGTACTTTCCCAAATACGATCACAAGAATTTAACCAAGGCATCCCATACTACCCGGTGGAATTCAAGTATTCGCTAATGGGTTAGTAAATTCCACTCTGACATTCTATTCAATGGGTTGTTCCATCTTTGTCAAAGTGTGATTCGAAAGCATTTAAACCAATCGATAATACGAAGTCAATTATTAGCACTCCCCAAATTATAGAATTAAGGTCTTCAAAATAATTTTTCTCTTTGATTTTATTTTTTAAAAACACTTGTTATAAATATCATAAGTCTATTTGTTATTTAGGTTAAAATAAGTTTTTACTTATTTGATAAAATATTCCATAAACCCAAAGTTTTCCAAGGTTTCATTTATATACACAAGGTTGTGTCGAATTTCCATATAGTTGTATTATTCACAAAACTATATTAAAACCATATTTAAATACTCTTAAAATATAATAATTCTATTTAGAAATAAACTAAGTATACTTTAAAAAACAACATTTCCAAATTCCATGAATCCTAAATTATTTATATAATAAAACCATAATACTTCTATTCCAAATCCATAATCACTTTTATGTAAAAATAGATTAGATTTGTATTTCCAAAGTCATATTTCCATATCCATAAATATTTTACTAACCATGCTTAATATAAAAAATAACTTGCTAGAAATTATTTTTAATATCTATTAACTTAATTTAGAAATAGTTCTAATATTTATAAATATAAATAATTCTCTTTCGTAAAATTACTTGTATATGAAGCTTATCAATTTATTTCATTTAACTCAAATTTAAGGTCTAAAGATCTGCAGTTACGACCACTTAAATCTCATAATTTTACAAAATTTAAAGCATGAAAGTGGTACATAAAAGTGTAAGATTTTAGAACATCAAGAATTATCGAATTTCGATAAGTAACGAAAAAGTTATGACTTAAATAATTCTCAGATTTAAATTTATTAACATTGTTTTTCATTGATAGGCTAGTGACAAGAAACGAGGTTTTGACCGTTTAAACTTCAAAATTATGCAAAATACAAAACACGAAAGTTGTAGGTAAAAGTATAATTTTTCCAAACCATTAAAAATTATTGAATTCTGATCAATAACGAAAAAGATATGGCCAAAACAATTCTGTGTTTCAAAGCTAAAATTAAAAACACAGGACAAAGAGGTTACCTCCTCTTCAAACAAATATTATGCTTAGCAAACTGCAGATTTAAAAAAAATAAACATAACAGTTGTTCCTTATAAATTTAACTTTCAACTGCAAAAAAAAAACTCTCACTCAATTTCGATCTAGCATTCAAAAGTTATGGTGATTTTAATATCAGGTTTCAACTAAGAAAATTGCACAGAGTAGAGCATGTACATCAGTTTCAAACTTAATTTTGCCTCCTTAAACAATAGTATTTAGAAAAATGATTAAAAGGGAACTTGTAGCTAATTGAAAGAATTATATACCACAAAAAGATTGAGCTATTTTTGATAAATTTATGCTAAGATATCGTTGTTTTACTGCAGTGATTTTCACAAATTATTTTCAGCAAACAATCAATGCATTCATCCAATCAAACAACCAATTCACAATCAAATTGAAAGCAATTCAACATCAAATCATCCAATTCAATCTAAACAGCAACTAATAATTATTTTCTTGGACTAGAGATAGCAGTGTGAACGATTAATTCACCTTAAACATTTGGATTGAGGATTAAAACCCGGATTGGCCTCTCTTGACACCTACCTACACAAATTTCAGAATTTTGCAAACACTCAATTACCAACCAAGATAAAATTGAAATTAAAAGCCAAATAGATAAACTATAGGATAAAAGAGGTTAGCTTATTTGATTTCTACAAGTACTAGACCAAAGCCCTTTGATTTGCATCTTTAATTTGTGAATTATGAAGCTAGGGTTTATGAGAATAGGAGGAAGATAGCTATCTAATTTTGGAACATAAAGAATGAGATAGAGAAGTAAACGTACAGAACTATTTCTCAAGTCAAATTGGTCACTAACTAGAAATGGGCCAAGTGGGTAAAAAGGTGGATCCACTAATAAAGGTGTTGCAAATTCCTTAAGAGAAGTAAAGTGTTACTAATTCTTATTTCACTTATTAAACACTAATCAATGTTTTACAAAATCATTAATTGGTTTATCCAATTTACCAAAATCAAATCAACAAGTTTAAAACTCTTGTTTTTAATAATATTGAGAGATTACAAAAATTTTAATGTAACTTTAGAAATAAAATAATTCTCATTAATTTTAATAATAAATCTCAATATTAACACTTAACTAAATTTACAACATTTTCTAAAGTTATCTTAAGATTAATTAAGATAAAACAAATCACTTATTCATAAATACTTAATTTAATTTGAAATCCTAATTTATTATTAATTAGCGGTAATTAATTAGGTAATTAACAATAGGGTTATTACATGGAATGCGAGTTAGTAGTGTTACACAACATAAGTTTGTCCACCGCAAGGAGCTACTAGTAGTTCTGTATACATTATATTAGTTTGGGACATATCCAATTATAGGATCCATAGAGTTATACGTTCGCGTATAAGTGAAGGGAATAACCAAGTTAGGATGCTTTGCCCCGGTCAAAGTGCCAAAGGACAAGTGGAGTCTGCTTCAATATTTTGGGGGTACGTTTTAAGTAACCGAACGGGTATTTCCTAAATTTCATAAGGAAATATAAATGGGACGGTGAGCTGTGCTCGATACTATGACAGTGAGATTGGTACCAAATATTGGGAGTATAAGCTGTTTACATAGGTCGAGATCGTCATCGATCCTGAGTGGTCGGTAGAAAGATGTGGGTTACGCCTAAACGGACTACACCTTCTACCATTGTAGATCTTATTTAGGACATGCACTGCAATTGTTTGCTAGTTTCTTTGCTTTTAGGAGGCAAGGCTAGATAACCCTTTTATGGAGGTCTTTCAAAAACGAATAGAATATGGATAAACAATTGTAACGTCGTTATTAAGAACTATGGGAGTTCCTTAGTATGCACGACGACGATGATGTGATACTGCATTGACGATGGATCCTTACGAGGTGCTGGATTGCAGATACTAGTGGGAATAACATACTGGTCCAAAGTGGAATTATGGTACTATACACACACACATGTATGTAGTTATTAACTACTTCGAGTAGGTGGGGGCATATCGTACGTATAAGTGGAGTCAGGACGACTAAGTAAAACAATAGATTAACATGTAATGTAAGACAATCGGCACAAACTAATGTTATGTATAAAGTGTATAATTTATGAGTCACATAATGTTGTTCTGACCTCCTCTTCATTAGAGTCCACATAATAGCTTTAAAAAGAAAGGTACTAGTATAAGGCGAGAACGGTGGAAGGATGGATTCCTTATGCATGCACGACATTGACAAAGATACTAAAGTTGAAGGTGTCAGCCTTGGTCAGTAATCATATATTTTATTATACTTCACTATCCCACTATGAGTTTATATTGATAGTACCCGATATATTTTTTATATTTGAAGGATACCAAACACCAATGATTCGTATTTTGGTGGACTTGGGGTTTCGGTTTAGCGAAAACTTGGGCCCACTAGGGTGTGGGTTGTTATAACTACACCATAGAATGAGTTGAGTGTATTATATATATGAGAATGTATTTGTATTTGTTATAAGCATATGTTTAAAGGTATTTCAACTACGAATATTAAAGATCTTATAGAAGGTAACTTATATAAGTATGAATTGTTAAAATGTAGTTTGATTAATGTAGGGACTAATGATGTTCATTCGGTACCCATCATTAATTAGTTTAGCAATGCTCGACAAGTTTATGAGCATCATTATCCTTTGTAGAATGATTTGACATACTCGGCCAATTTATGAGCATTATCATCATTTGTAGATTTATTAGCTTTGTCTTGCTTAGGCAGTTTATGAGTATTATTGTCGTTTGTAGATTTATTAATTATGCTCGACCAGTTTATGAGCATTTATTATTATCTATTGATTGTTGATTTGTGCTCAACCAGTTTATGAGAAATTTACTTTTTTACTACATGTGTTGGGTAGAGAGAAAATTATGGGTGCATTGAAATGAACACCTGGTGAATTAAGTTTCATGGTTTGACTATAAAACGTTAGGTGATAATGTTAAGTTAGAAGTTAAATATAAAATAGTTGTTTATTATAGCCAAAAGGAAAGATATAATATTTGGGAAATTAATATTTGTGAAATAGTTTTTATATAAAAAAGTGATTTTACATAAGTGTGGCTTATAAATTATGGTTTATAAACGAAGAGGATTTAAACTAATATTTTGAAAAGTCCCAATGTCTTTGGAAATGATTTCTAAGATTTTGAAGAAAATATTAATAGTATTATTTAAAAGTATTTGTAAACACTAACATTTTGAAAGGAGTTTAAGAATTGTTTGAGTTTGAGGTTGCTCTCGGAATCGATAAATCGATTTGCGAACAAAGTGCAACACCTTGTGTTTTTACTTTAGTTAATTAATAATAAATAATGAAAAATAGAATTTTTGAAAATGTTGGAATTCGACCATGAAACTTATACCATTGGATTCGTGGCGATTTTAAGATCAATTTTCATACATAAACTTTTCCAATCGGAGTTGAAATAAAAAAGTTATTATCGTTTGAATTTTTGTAGTTGGAAACAATTATATATGTAATTAAGAAAATAATTTAAAATCAAATTAATGATTGATTAACACCATTAAAGTTAACAATAGCTTAACGGTGAAGAAATTTAATTAAAGAATGATATCACATTAATTAAACGTTACAGATCAATTGAGGTAAGAAATCAAAATAAATCAATAGGCAATCAAAATGCATAGAAATAAACAGGTCAGGTCAACCATAACCAATGCATGGTCGACCATAATTGGTCGTCCAGGGTCAAGGGGTGGTTGACCTACCTATGTCTAAAGGCAACAATAAACCTAGGCAATGTGGCCCACATCTAATTTAAGTCAATCCAACGGTTGGTGCTGGTTTGAACCTCTATAAATTTTGACCTAGGGCTTCACTTCCAACTCATTATTTTTCGAGCACAGAAGCTCTATCATTATCCCTTCTCCTCTAAAGTTTCTGAATGCACAAAAGTAGAATAGATTACATGTATGCACTTTGGAGAACAATAGAAAAGGATAGAGGATAGAAGATAGATTCAAATCAGGTTGCTACATCAAAGGTAAACTTTTAGATCTAGTTCTAATTAATAAATCTATATCGAAATCTTTTCACTCTAATTCAATCTCTAATAGATCTGTATAAAATATTATTTGTAAATCTGAAGAGGGAGTCAAAATGTGGAGAATATAGATTGTAGGGTCAGATTTGGTTTAAATCTAGAGATTTAGGAGCACTAATTAAAAGTGGGTGAGAATATTATATGTTTCAGTATAATACTAGATTATATCGTTGCAGATCTATTCATATATGCCTGAGTCTGGTAATTTAATTTTAAATGAATTCATATATATGAAATATTGAAGACTATAAACTTGCCCATAAATTTGTAGTGATACTTACAGAAGCGTAATGATTAGTTTTACTTCTACAATTACGTAACGACTAGTTTTATTTATGTAATTACGTAATGATTAGATTTAATTCTGTAATTACAAAATGATTTTAATTATCAGTTTTACATTGGATTATAACTGAAAACATAATTAATTGAGGTTCCATATTATTTGATGTTGATGAATGAGACTGAAAATAAAGCTAACCATACATTAGGATTTTAGTGATATTTTAATTTATTGGAATGTATGTTATTAGAAGTGGATTTTCATATATTATCAAATTCAAACTTAACAAAAGTATGATGTTTGAAATAACAAGTAATCAATATATACTTATAAAAAGAAAGAGATGTATAAAATAAAGATGATTACTGTACTTTATACTGTCTACTTAAATAAATAAAAGAGAATTTCTTGTAATTACGAACATCGCACAAAACTCCTCTTTAGGATAAGATATGGAAATTTACTATGTAGTAATTAAATTGTTAAATTTTGCTTCCAATTTATTAAAATATAGTAAACCCCAAAAGTGGAATATTGAAATAAGAATCTAGCTTAAATAAAATTGAAACTAATGAAAAGGTAAGAGTATATTATAGGCAAGAAAAAGAAATAAGAATTGGAATAGAAATAGAAGGTTGAACTAATGAATGTTGTAGCAAAGATATTGATGTCTGAATTTGGGAAGCTGTAAATGAAATTAATAAAATAAAAGACAAACACATAGTAAGGCTGAATACATAAAGTCGAATAAAAGACTTTAAGGCAATAAAGAAAATAAAAGAAGAATAAGTATACATAAGTCGGAAATATGTATATAAGTAGCCTCGGATATGCGTTTATGATAGGTGTGAATAATTATAAATTGTCTATTATAATAATAATGGACCAATGTCTGAAGGTCGTTCGACTGGGTTGGATGCTAAAAACATATCCATCCAATAGGACCAGTGGTGAGTATACGATTTTTTACTATAGAGGTACCCCTGGTGTTAACCCTCCTTTTTACAAGGCCGTGGACATGAGGGTTTAACTTAATCGACTGCACATTCGTCGAGGCTGGTGTACGATGGATTAGGTCGATTGGATGGATGGATGACGCAACGTGCTTGGGAGATGGAAATATGATTGGATAAAGATGGATCAACTATAATTTGGGTCTAGGAAACATGGTTCGGCATTAAACATGGTTCGACATGGTGGAGGTTCGGCACAAATAGTTCGTCTGGCATTCACGTTCGAATAGCATTGAAGAGTACTCGGCATACATAGAGCGTCTGACATACATGAGTGGTTCGACATTCCAGGAGCACTCGGCATTCAGTAGCGCTCGGCATCCAGGAGCGCTCGGCATTTAGAGGCGCTTGACATTAGAGATCATTCGGCATGATGGGCGCTCGGCATTAGAAACTGTTCGGCATCAGACATGGTTCCGCATGATGGAGGTTCGGCATTAAGGATCGTTCGGCATTGGATGGAGCGCTCGGCATAAATCTTGTTCGGCATTGGATGGAGCGCTCGGCATAAATCTCGTTCGGCATTGGATGGATCGTTCGGCATCATGGAGCGTTCGGCATTGGATGGGTCGTTCGTCATACCTCACCTCGCTCGGCATTGCACCTCGCACCTCCATACCTCGGTACCTCCATACCTCGGTACCTCGGTAGCTCGCACCTCCATACCTCGGTACCTCGCACCTCCATACCTCGGTACCTTGATACCTCGCACCTCCCCATGTTCGGCATACCAACTGCTCAGGATCGGTCAGCATAATGAAGTAGGGTTCGGCTATGACCTTGATGGGCCCAAACTACTCGGGAGGCCCAAAAACCTGGTTTTTCCTATAAACACTATATGTGGGTCTCCAGATGGGGGATCTTCTTCTTCTCTTCTGCTCTCTGACATTTTTATTTCCTAAGACTAAGGCTAGTCTACCACTTTGTAACGGTAACTGATTCTTACATCAATAAAAAAGAAAACTTCTGGAGTGGACGTAGGCCGGAGTTAGCCGAACCACTATAAAATCTGTTGTTCTTTACTGCTTTCATTTTAATTTTAACTGTTCTTCATATTATTACTCTCTACATACATCCTATCTGTGAGCTGTGATTTGGATTTTGGTGCCTTCATCTACATTTGCGGGTTAGTGACCAATTTTGGCGCTAACACTTTGGTGCTTTCACTGAGAATTGAACTCAGGGATTTTGGAGCTAGGAACTTGGACTCTAAAAAGCAATGGCTAGGCCATCAACAAGGAAGCAAGTGACAGAAAGGAGTAATCAGGAGGGAAGTCAAGAGGCTTCCTCTGGAGCTGGAGCAGGTCAAGCATCCATCTACATCACAAGAGAGGAGATGGAAGCCATGATGAAAAGACAAGAGGAGATGATGCAGACTCTTCTCTGACAATTTGCACAGGTAGGAAATGCAAGAGCTCAGGTCTGTGGAGCTGGATCAGAAGCGCTCAACCAGCAAGCAGAGGGAATGGTTCAGCAGGGGGCAACCCCCAATCAACATACAACTAACAATCTGGATGGAGCTGGACTCGGGGGCGCACCATCAGATAATGTTGAACCAGTTCATGGAGGGGTTCTAGCTAACACCACGCAACATGATGCTGGCAGGAATGTAAGACCAAGAGATGAAGAGTATGTACCAGAATTCCCTCTGGAACTCGGGGGGCAACCCTTGACGGACAATGCTGGATTAGCTGAGATTATCAGGCGAACCATGCGTGGGGGTTTGACCAATAGAGATCTGGAAGGAGTAAACAAGAGTCTGTTCTATCGTGAAATCAGGATAGCTCGGAATCCGCCAGATTTCAAGCTACCTAACGTGGGAATGTACAATGACAAGGCCGATCCAACAAATCACTTGATGAGATATACCAGACACATGGAGGTGCTGGGGGCATTGGAAGAAGTTATGGCTCGATGTTTCCCTTTATTCTTAACGGACATAGCTGCTATGTGGTTCAGGCAGCTAGAAGAAGGATCTATCGGGACATGGACAAAGTTGGTGGACAGGTTTCTGAAGTAGTTTCGGGTACATATCAAAAGGCCAAAGAATGTAATGACGCTGACATCAGTAAAATAGAGGACAAACGAATCACTCAGAGCTTTCTTAACTCGGTTCAATGCAGAGGTTGCTTCGGTGGATCAGCCGGATCCATCGATGGTTTTAATGGCGGCAGTGTCAGGAGTTAGAGAAAATTCAGATTTCAAAGTGTCAATGATACGGGACCCTCTGATGGATCTCGGGGAATTCTTTCACGAAGCTGAGAAATTCCTTCGACAGGAAGATGCATGCTCAGATATGAAGTTAAAGGAGGTGAACGCGGCTGAGGATGGAGGACCATCCAGCGGAGGCTTGGAAAAAGGAAAAAGGAAGCTGGATGACGAGTTAGGAAAGGCTAGGAAGCGGGGGAGAGAGCAAAAATTCTCCACCTACACAGGGTTGAACGAGACGCTGGAACGGATTTATTTAGAGACTCGGAATCGCCTTCCTTACCGAAGGCCGGCTAGGAGAGAACCCTCCGAACGTGAGAGGGCATCAGTAAAACACTGCCTCTTCCACGATTTGGACGGGCACGATACCAACAGCTGCAGACACTTAAATGACATAATTGAGGAGCATGTAAGGAATGGACAGTTGCAACAATACGTCAAAACTCGGAATGCAGCGGTGGGGCAGGAGCAACCACCATCTACCTCATACAGTGATGGTACGAGGCACAGGAATGATGGTCGATTGGTCATCAATTGATTGGGATACTATGAAATAAGTAGCAAACTACGGGAAAACGGCCAAGTCACTTACTCATGTACGGGGACGGAGATAGCCCCTAGGCATGCTCTGAGATGATGACAAAACGCGACGCTCTAGTTTGTGAAATCTGCTTTCTCTTTTTTGGCTTAGATATTTGCTTTTTTCTAATTTGGTTTGAACTTCTGGTTTTGTTTGTTTCTTGGTTTGGACTTATATTTGGATGATTGTTTTCTGGTTTGGATATCGATTTGGATTTTCGATATGGATTTTTTGTTTTCTGATTTGATCTGGATTTTGGATCGGCTTTCGATTGGATTTTTTATCTGGTTTTTGATAAATGGTCGTCAGGTATGGATTATACCTGGCAAGGGGTAGGTCGCTTTGTCCAAGCACGACAAATCGACTTATTCAGGTCGTCGAGTATGGACTGTGCTCGGCAAGGGTCCGGAGAGACCAGGATTCAGCCTTGGACTTAGGCCCCATATTATCGGTTACTATTTCAGGTCGTCGAGTATGGACTATGCTCGGCAAGGGTCCGGAGAGACCAGGACTCGGCCTAGGACTTAGGCCCCCATATTATCGGTTACTATTTCAGGTCGTCGAGTATGGACAATGCTCGGCAAGGGTCCGAAGCAACCAGGATTCGGCTTAGGACTTAAGCCATGCATTACTCAACGTTTAGGACACTGGAGTACGGTCGTCAGGTGTGGATTGTGCTTGACAAGAACCCGGAGAGTTGACGGATATGAATATCGGCTATGGACGGCAAAGGATTTGGATAGACCCGGAGAGGTCCTAAAGTCGGTTATTGGTTATTGGATATGGATGAAACATGGACTTTGGATATCGGATTTGAGGCTATTCAAAACACACCTTCCAATAGCAAGGCATGTTTTGGGGGGCAAGTGTTAACCCTCCTTTTTACAAGGACGTGGACAGGCGGGTTTAACTTAATCGACTGCACTTTCGTCGAGGCTGGTGTACGATGGATTCAGTCGACTGGATGGATGGATGACACAACGTGCTTGGGAGATGGAAATATGATTGGATAAAGATGGATCAACTATAATTTGGGTCTAGGAAACATGGTTCGACATTAAACATGGTTCGGCATGGTGGAGGTTCGGCACAAATAGTTCGTCTGGCATTCACATTCGAATAACATTCAAGAGTACTCGGCATACATAGAGCATCCGACATACATGAGTGGTTCGGCATTCCAGGAGCACTCGACATTCAGTAGCGCTCGGCATCCAGGAGCGCTCGACATTTAGAGGAGCTCGGCATTAGAGATCATTCGGCATGATAGGCGCTCGGTATCAGACATGGTTCGACATGATGGAGGTTCGGCATTAAGGATCGTTCGGCATTGGATGGAGCGCTCGGCATAAATATCGTTCGACATTGGATAGAGCGCTCGGCATAAATCTCGTTTGGCATTGGATGGAGCGCTCGGCATAAATCTCGTTCGGCATTGGATGGATCGTTCGGCATCAGGGAGCGTTCGGCATTGGATGGGTCGTTCGGCATACTTCACCTCACTCGGCATTGCACCTCGCACCTCCATACCTCGGTACCTCCATACCTCGATACCTCCACACGTCGGTACCTCGGTACCTCGCACCTTTATACCTCGGTAGCTCGATACCTCGCACCTCCCCACGTTCGGCATACCAACTGCTCAGGATCAGTCGGCATAATGAAGTAGGGTTCGACTATGACCTTGATGGGCCCAAACTACTCAGGAGGCCCAACAACCTGGTTTTTCCTATAAATACAGCATGTGGGTCTCCAGATGGGGGATCTTCTTCTTCTCTTCTGCTCTCTAACATTTTTATTTCCTAAGAATAAGGCTAGTCTACCACTTTGTAACGGTAACTGATTCTTACATCAATAAAAAGAAAACATCTAGAGTGGACGTAGGCCGGAGTTAGCCAAACCACTATAAAATCTGTTGTTCTTTACTGCTTTCATTTTAATTTTAACTGTTCTTCAAATTATTACTCTCTACATACATCCTATCAGTGAGCTGTGATTGGGATTTTGGTGCCTTCATCTACATTTGGGGGTTAGTGACAATTTTGACGCTAACACCTGGTCTGGATTATTCTTATTGCCTTAATTATAAATTTTCTATTATAATTATGTTGAGTGCATAGTCAAATTAGGTCTGCTTCAAATTTTTAAAGTTGGGGTGTTGCCTTGATTGCACTAAGAAATCTAAATAGATGGTGAGTGATATCAGACTTATGCAACAAGGCATAGAAAGTCTAGTGTGTTTAGGTATCAAAAAGAGTTGCAACAAGTGTACGTAAAAGGCTGGCGTACATGGTTACCTATATGGTAGGAGCTGCATATTTATCAAGCTCGTCATCGTTCTCTTGCGGTCGACGAGAAGGACAGGGTTAAACCTAACTGATCCCTTCCGCCTACCAGGATTTGTTCAGTTGGTTCATGTAATGCCAAAGTTGTTTGTTATTTTGTTTGACAAGGTAAGGCAAATTAATCCGTACAAAGGTTCCTTCAAAACACGGATGAGTGGTGGTGCGTGGTGCTTGAAATCCACAATAAGAAGCAGATGAAGGTATGGAAAAGGCTGGCGTACGTGAAAACTCGCTGAATTATTAGGACCTCGTGGACTGGAGGTCGTCAGTGCGCACGGCAGTATTTCCCTTGGTGATATGATGGCGATGGATCTTTACGAGATGTTGAGCGATAGATACTTGTAACATTCCCTATCTAGAGGCCCAAATCCCCAAAGCTAAGCGCTACAGATGCTACAGTCATCTATAGTGTTAACTTTCGGCGACTAAATACGGCTATGTTAATGGTATCTATAATATCATAAACACTTGAATATGAAACAAAATCGCAGATTTCAAAACAACATTTTTCATTACATTTCAAAAACATGTTTAATATTTAGATTACACAATCCCATAATGTTTCCCAGGTAAAGATCAAATATAATTATTACAAAAAAACGCCAGGAGCGACATATGAAGATGCCCCCTTGGTTGATCAGAGTGGTATACTGCCGTAACTGGCATAATACAACATAGCGGAAATAAACAAAAAGAACTGCAACTCCTTAATAGCAATCTGTCAGCCTCCTACTCGTCTTCGGTATCTTTATACGTCATCCTACTAAAACCGGTAAACCTCAACCCTTGGCCTACTTAAATAAATTTTAAGCACCCGAGAGTTTAAGGGGCAAAACATAAACTTCGAGTCGGACATAAAGCCTGGTGTGAATAATACTATACATATCGGTTATTTGATATTAAGTGAGACCACACCGCTTAGCGGAACAGGTTTTCCCCCACTAACATCCTTTTACAACATTTCTATTGCAAACCTTTATACTGCAAACAAAACTGGTTAAAAACTGTAAAGAATTATAATGTAATCATACATATCAGGTAACAAATGAACTATCCATTCGAACACTATAGTTTTGTTTGGCTAACTACTAACCTTTGGCTGACTCGGGACTACAAACAATATAAACAAACACCTGCTAGACACTCTTCTACTGGACGGTCTGTCCTTATCTTTTAAATACTCTTCGTCTAGACGGTCTATCCCTAACTTAACATCTCCCAGGGTCACCTGATCCTAATGGTTTTACGGGCTCACCAATAACCTATCTGTATACAAATATATATTCCCTTCTTTGTGTAACCATAATTTTAGTCTTACCTGTGACAAAGCCCTACACATTAGAATTTTGGACTAAATTAGCTGGGGCTAATAGCTAATGTATAGGGCGCGACCCTATACCAGTCCCATTTGGTATTCTAATATCTGAGTCATTTTACTTAGGGAAACCTTCACTTAAATTTTCCTTAAAAACCATTTCTCAAATTGATTTAAAACCTTTAAACCAAACTTGAACAAGGAAAATACATTACTTTATGTTATACACAAAATCACCTTGCCATATTATATATATATTTTACTCAAATCTTTGTTGATGAAAATATTCAAACCTTTGAAAGTACCTCTTTTGAATCCATTGAAAGTGCCCCTTTCGAAACCATTGAAAGTATCTCTTTCTAAACCAAGTAAAACCCTTTTTCTAACCTAGGCCAAAAGGTCAAAACATTCCTTTCGGAACCAATCTTAATCTTCCTTTCAAAACCATTGAAAAACATTCCCTTCGAAAGCTTTAAAACCTTAGACATCCTATCTTTAATCACTTTAAAACTACCTTGCGAAACCATTGGAAAAACCTTCCTTTAACCTTTCGAAACCATTGGGGAACCACCCCTTAGAAACCTTTCTTTAAACCTTTCAAAAACATCGGGGAAACACCCCTTCGAAACCATCATTTAATACCTTTTGAAATCTATGGGGAACCACCCCTTTGAAACCTTTCATATAAATTTTCGAAAGCATAAACTCCTTTATAAACATCAAACCTTTCGAAAGCATTTGGGTTCAATTTAAAACAAGTGGAAACACCTTTCGAAACCAATTAAAACCATCTTCTTTGGAACCATTTGGGTTCTACCTTCAACAGAGCAAAAGGGTTATTAAATCTATTTAAGTCGAAAGCCTTTCTTTCGAAAACAATTCCTAAGTAAAGAAGTGATGGTGTCGAAACCAACCTTCCGAAAGCATTGGAGAAGTGGCCATGTTTTAAAACAAAGTATACCTTCCGAAATCATTGACTTCGAAAGATAGAAAAGCGACAACTAGGGGTTTTGATTCCTTCGAAAGCATTACTTAAAATAGATGTGCAACCCATTCAAAACCATTCCTTTAAAATAATTTGACCTGGTCGAAAGCCAACCAAGTCAAAAGCACTTCCTTCGAAAGCGAAGCAGGCGCTATTTCATTTAAAAACAAAGTTATGCTTCGACCCCATCGGAACCTATGGTCTTGACCCAGTACCTTTCGCCTTAGTCCAATTCACTATGTACCAAGTTGTTGATACTATGTGCATTGGTTTCGATTGCAACGGAGGCCCTATTGGCAAAAACTGGTTTTTAACTTTTTAAAGTAATCTTTTCAACTAACATGATTTGTTTGTCAAAATTTTATTGGTTGCTAATTTCTCTTTTATAAAAGTACTGCCGAGATTTCAGATCTTAATAATTTAAATAATTTACAAAACCCTTTCTCCTTTTATAAATATATAAAACATTTAAGTCTCATCCCTTAAATAATTTTATATATCTATTAAAACACTTAGGAGAATTCTACAAAAATTCTAGAAAATCACTTTTAATATGTTTTCTAACATATACTAATTTCAGACCCAAATATTAATTATTTAGCCGTAATTAATTTTATACCCAAATAATCATTTTCTTCACTAGAAAATTAATATAAAATCCACATTAATTCAGAAAATTATGAAAATTGAAACCCATCTCTAAAATATTATTTCTGACATAAATCTAGATTCGTAAGGCATTTGGATGTCAGTTAATAGGGTTTTCACATACAAACGTATTATAAAATCTAAATGAATAAGCAAAAATCATCAACAAGCATATATAAGCATTTAATCATTCAAAAACATGGCATAATCATGAAAAACACTTCGGATTAACCTTAAAATCGAAATCAATATGAAAAATGATATGTAGTTATTATTCACCTTAGCTTTGAGATTAAGGATTTGAGATTTGAATGAATTTGAATTGATTTACTTCTTTCTTTAGCTTTTTCTTTCTCTTTCTCTTTCTCTTGCTCTTGCTAATGGTGGTCGGCCTTAATATTTTAGTTTTGCAAATGAATGAACGTTTAAAATACAAGGCCAAGGGTTTAGGGTATAAGATTATCCTTTTTCCTATTTTACCCTTAGGCTATTTACCTAACTTATTCCATTTCAACCCATTTTAGTTCATTGTTTATCATGGCATGGCTACCCATTATATTAATTACAAATCTCAATCCCCTAATTATCACATTATTTTATTTAATTTTGCTAATTAAATGTCCTATATGATGTTACTAAACATATGGGGTGTTACAGACCCCCCTCCTTAAAGAATTTCGTCCTCAAAATTAAGATAAGGTACACAACAAATCAATCAAAAAGGTAAAAAAATACCATAAAACAAATCAGGATAAGCGTCTCTAATCCTGCTCTCGGTCTCCCAACTACAGTCTCTCTCATCGTCATTCCACTAGGCTTTCACTAATTTGACTCTCTTCTTCCTTAGCCTTTTCTCATCGTTCGCAACAACACGAACTGGCTTTCTAACTATAGTCAAGTCTGGTTCTACTACTAAATCATCTAACATAGTCAGTGCTATAGTAGTCTTCGGGTCTCTAACACACTTTTTAAATGAGAAACATGGAAAACATCGTGGACTCCTACCAATTTTCTCGGTAACTCTACCTTATATGCGAGTTTCCCGATCCTCTCTATAATAGGAAAAGGTCCTACGAATCTCAGTGCCAACTTCCCTGATTCGCAAATCTGATCACAACATTCATCGGTGATACCTTAATAAACAAATGGTCTCCACGGAGAACCCTAAGTCTTTCCTTTTTCTATCTGCATAACTTTTTTGCCTAGACCGCGCCTCTTTCATCCTACCGTGAATCAACTCAATCTTCTCTACAGCTTCTCTCACTAAATCTGGACCAAGAACCAACTTATCCCCTGTCTCCAACCAACAAACGAGTGATTTGCATGGCCTTCCATACAAAACTTCAAACCATGCCATCCCTATATTAGTATGATAACTGTTGTTATACAAAAACTAGACTAAATGCACATGGTCTTCCCATGAACCCCCAAAATCTAACATACAATCTCTTAACAAATCCTCCAAGATTTTGCTAACTCTTTCTGTTTGCCCATCAGTTTGTGGATGGTAAGCAGTACTCATCTTGAGCTTGGTTCCTAAAATCTCCTATAGACTCTTCCAGAACTCGCTATTGAACTAGGAATCTAACAATACTAATAGCAATTCGGTGTAGTCTAACAACATTCTTCACAAACAACTTCGCTAAAACAGGTGATGTCCTAGTTAACTTAACTAGAATGAGATGGGCACTCTTGGTCAGTCTATCCATTATGACCCATATACTTTCATTTTCTCTACTATATCTTGGCAACCTATCTATAAAATCCATAGAAATATAGTACCATTACAAAACCGGAATATCCAATGGTTGAAGCAACGCACTTGGCTTCTGATGTTCGGTCTTTACCTGTTGGCAGTTCAGACACTGCTTCACCCATAAGCCAACATCCCTTTTCATACTTTCCCAAAAGAAATTTTCTTCATATCCTGATACATCTTAGTTCCTCCTGCATGAATAGTGAACTTCGAACGATGGCATTCCTCTAAAACTTCCTTCCTGATGTCTCCTACATTCGAAACACACAACCTTCCTTTCTTTCTCAACCACCCATTCTGATCAAGACTGAAATCCTTCAAGTCATCGCTCTCGGTTCCATTTCTTAACTTCCCAATCCGGTCAACCAATACTCGATCTTCCTCCTGTTTAGAAGCAATCCTTTCGATCATCACCGGCATAACTTTTAAAGAAGACAATACATCACTTTCTCCAATAGATCCAGCCTTGTATCTCCATTGAACTCTACATGCTATCGACACTTCCAAATCCTTCCACTCAGCAAACATAGCTAACACTACATTTGATGCTTCCTACTAAGTGGATTTGCCACCTTATTTCCATTCCCTGGTGTATACTCAATTCCAAAGTCATAATCAGCAATAAACTCTAACCATCTCTAGTGTCTCATGTTCAGCTCCTTCCAAGAGAACAAATACTTTAATGACTTATGATCCGAATATAGCTCAAACCTCTCTCCCAAAAGGTAATGTCTCCATACCTTCAATGCAAATATCACTGCAGCTAATTCCAGGTCATGTGTTGGATATCTAATCTCATGCGGTCTAAGCTGTCGAGAAGCATATGTAATCAATTTACCTCTATGCATCAACACAGCTCCTAATCCAGTTCCACACGCATCTGTATAAACTACCAAATCCTGGTTCCCCTTCGGAACAACCAATACATGTGCAGGGTCAATAAGTGTTTCAAGCTCTGGAATGCTTCCTCACACTTATCGGTCCACGCAAACTTCACATTCTTTCGTGTTAGCTTGGTCATCGGTGCTGCTATCCGTGAAAAATCCTTAATGAATCTCCGATAATACCCAGCCAATCTAAGAAAACTTTTTATCTCAGTCTTTGGCTCGGCTCTCTTCCAGTTATTCACCGCTTCAATCTTAGTCGGATCTATAGACAACCCTTTCTCTGAGACTACATGACCAAGAAACTTCACTTCCTTCTTCTAGAAATGGCACATCGAAAACTTCGCCTACAGCTGATGCTCCCTAAGCGTCTCAAGCACAACTCTAAGGTGATCCTCATGCTCCTTCTCATCCTTAGAGTATATCAAAGTATAATCTATGAAGACCAACAGGAACCTATCCAAGTGCTCTCAAAAAACTTGGTTCATCAAATCCACAAAGAATGTCGGCACATTAGTTAGTCCGAATAGCATAACTAACCATTCGTACGATCCATATCTTGTCCTAAACGCCATCAAAGGAATACTATCCTCTACTAATCTAAGCTGATGAAAACCTATGACCAAATCTAACTGATAAAGTACCTTGGCTCCACTCAACTGGTCGAACAAATTGTCAATTCTCGGTAATGGATATCAATTCTTTATCGTCCTCTCATTCAACTTACCATAATCGATACATAGCCTCAACGATTCATCCAGCTTCTTAGCAAATACTGCGGCTGCTCCCCAAGGCGAACTACTCGGTCTAATAAAGCTCTTTCCTTCCAAATCCACCAACTGTACCTTCAACTCCCTCATCTCCATAGGTGTCATCCTGCTTGGCGGCCTACTCATCGATTCTACTCCAGGCACCAAATCTATCTGAAACTCAATGGCTCGTTTCAGTGGCAATCCTACTACAGGCTTGAAGACATCTGCGAATTCTCTAACCACAAAAACTCGATTCAACTCGTCTTCCAATTCCACAACACCCAAAAATGCATTCACCTCATAGCTAGGTTTTCTATGGTATAAACTATCTGATCACTACATTCAGGGGGTCTAAGAGGTATTTTCCTATCATGGAAAAATATCCTACCATCATACTTACTTAACCAATCCATACCCAATATAATTTTGAACCCTAGAAAGTCAAACACATGCAAACTACAAACAGAGGTATGACCTAACAAATCAAACTCTAAGTGGTCACACTTCATCCCAAGTGTCGCATACCCTCCTATCAGATTTTCAACCCTTAAGGAAGTAGCTAAATATGAGGGTTCTGAGTTAAGCTTATCTACCAAACATCGAGATATAAAAGAATGTGATGCACCAGTATCAAACAGAACGCTAACAGACATACCATGGATCCGAAGCGTACCTCCCAACACCGCCTTTCCTTTCTCTTGCATTGTTGGCTTCGAAGTAGCAGGCTCCAATGCATACACCTTTCCCCTTCCATTCTTAGCGGGCTCTTTGCATTGATTCTTATAGTGGACAATATGATAGCAGTTGAAGAATTTGATATTCTTCTTCCCACTTGCTTCCTTCGCCTTTCCAGTACGACACTGATTAGCAAAATGCCCCTTTTTGTCGCACTTATAACAGACCACTTCAGATTTTCCCTTCTTTTCAGCTCCACCTTTCTGAGCACCCTTCTTATGAAAGAATTTCCTTTTCTGACTCTGCCCCACCGGGACCTCCTTCTCCTTCTCCTTCTCTATTAAGAGCAAGCGTCTCCTCTTTTCTTAAAGCCATCTCTACAACCACATCACAAGGATCTCTGATATTCGGTAATGTAACCTCGGCCAACTCAGGCTTCAACCCGCTGATAAACTTCTCATTCATATTCATCATTGTATCCACAGTAGCATAACCATATCTAGCCAACTCTTCAAACCTTCTAGCATACTCCAAAACAGACATTTCCCCTTGCTCTAACTCAGCAAACTTTCTGAGCAAAGAAAACTGCGCCATCACAGACATGAACCTCTCATGGAACCTCCTCTTGAACTTTGCCCATGTTATGGTCTCCTCATCCACAGCAGCCGTCACACTGTTCCACCAAAATAAAGCTGCTCCCTAAAGCTGTCTCGAAGCAACCCTTCTCTTTTGCTCATCATTGAGCCCCAAGTTAGTAAATATCCTTTCCCAATGAAGCAACCAGTTCTACACTTCTATAGCATCTTCAGTTCCAATAAGTGTCTTCCCTCC
This sequence comes from Allium fistulosum, assembly GCA_030737815.1. Classification (NCBI taxonomy): domain Eukaryota; kingdom Viridiplantae; phylum Streptophyta; class Magnoliopsida; order Asparagales; family Amaryllidaceae; genus Allium; species Allium fistulosum. Next base: position 394,518,213 of record CM060901.1, read on the forward strand.
AAGCCCAGCATAGTCTCTACTCAAATTAGCATAATGGTTGACCACCAAAGCTCCTTGAACTCCTCTTACAGCATTTCCTCCAACCATTCCTGCAGCAACACCCGCATGCATCATATTCATGAAAAACTAATACATGGCTCCCATATCCATTTGTGGGACTCCAGCACCAACATTCCCCGCTTGTGCCTGACCTTGGTTCCTTTTAGTATTCGGTCTGGCATTGCCATTTGTGGTAGTGCTTCCTCCAAGATTCACTCTTCCACTTCTTGCTTCCATAACTGTATTCAAGCCTCGTGAGATACAGAAGATTAGCCTAAGAGAGATAGGAGAATAAAGATATAGCGTATACTTATATATAGCAAATATAAGTATGTTACAATAGCATTATCCCATACCCCGATCTTACTCTAATTCCTTAGGATTGTGTTTTAAAAAAAAATCATTTTTAGTTAAAGTATTTCTTACATGCTTTGATACCAAGTTGTACCATACCCTATCTAGAAGCCCAAAGCTAAGCGCTACAGATGCCGTAGTCATCTATAATATTAACTTCCGGCAACTAAATATGGCTTTGTTAATTATATCTATAATATCAGAAGCACTTGAATATGAAACAAAATCACATATTTCAAAACAACATTTTTCATTACATTTCAAAAACATGTTCCATATTCAGATTACACAATCCAACAACGTTTCCCAGGTAAAGATCAAATATAATTATTACAAAAATACGACAAGAGCGACATAAGAAGATGCCCCCATGGTTGATCAGAGTACTATATTGCCAAACTGGAATAATACAACACAGCATAAATAAACAAAAAGAACTGCAACTCCTAAATAGCTATCAGTCAGCCTCCTGCTCGTCTTCGGTAGCTTTACACGTCATTCAACTAAAACCTATAAACCTCAACCCTTAGCCTACTCAAATCAACTTTGAGCACCCGAGAGTTTAAGGGGAAAAACATAAACTTCGAGTCAGACATAAAGCCTGATTAGCGGAATGGGTTTCCCCTCACTAAAATCCTTTTAAAATAATTCTTTTGCAAACCTTTATCCTGCAAACAAAACTGGTTAAAAACTGTAAAGCATTATAATGTAATCATACATATCAAGTAACAAATGAACTATCTGTTCGAACACTACAGTTTTGTTTGGCTAACTACTAACATTTGGCTGACTCGGGCCTACCAGACAATATAATCAAAATAATCTAACACCTGTTAGACACTCCACCTCTGGACTGTCTATCCTTAACTATCTGTTAAATACTCCTCTTCTAAACGGTCTGTCCCTAACTTAACATCTCCCAGGGTTACATAATCCTAATGGTTTTGCGAGCTCACTAATAACCTATCTTTATACAAATATATATTTCCTTCTGTGTGTAATCATAAGTTTAGTCTTACCTATGACAAAGCCATACACGTTGGAATTTTGGACTAAATTAGCTGGGGATAATAGTTAATGTATACGGCGCGACCCTATACTAGTCCCATCTGGTATTCTAGTATCTGAGTCATTTTATTTAGGGAAACCTTCCCTTAAATTTTCCTTGAAAACCTTTTCTCAAATTGATTTAAAACCTTTAAACCAAACTTAAACGAGGAAAATACATATACTCTATGATTTACACATAATCACTTTGTCATGTTATATATATACTTTACTCAAATCTTTGTTGATGAAAATATTTAAACCTTTTAAAGTACCCCTTTCCAAACCATTGAAAGTACCTCTTTCTAAACCAAGTAAAACCCTTTTTCTAACATAGGCCAAAAGGCCAAAACATTCCTTTGGAAACCATTCTTAATCTTCCTTTCGAAACCATTGAAAAACATTCCCTTCGAAAGATTTAAAACCTTAGACATCCTATCTTTAATCACTTTAAAACTTCCTTTCGAAACCATTGGAAAAACCTTCCTTTAAACCTTTCAAAACCATTGGGGAACCACCCCTTAGAAACCTTTCTTTAAGCCTTTCGAAAACAATAGGGAAACACCCCTTCAAAGCCATCATTTAAAACCTTTGAAATCTTTGGGGAACCACCCCTTCAGAACCTTTCATAGAAACCTTTCGAAAGCATAAACTCCTTTATAAACATCAAACCTTTCGAAAGCATTTGGGTTCAATTTAAAACAAGTGGAAACACCTTTCAAAACCAATTAAAACCATCTTCTTCGAAACCATTTGGGTTCTACCTTAACAGAGCAATAAGGTCATTATATCTATTTATGTTGAAAGCCTTTCTTTCAAAAACAATTCCTAAGTAAAGAAGTGATGGTGCTGAAATCAACCTTTCGAAAGCATTGGAGAAGTGGCCAAGTTTTAAAACAAAGTATACCTTCCGAAACAATTGACTTCGAAAGGTAGAAAAGCGGCAGCTAGGGGTTTCGACCCCTTCGAAAGCATCACTTAAAACAAAGGCGCAACCCATTCAAAACCATTCCTTTAAAATAATTTGACCTGGTTGAAAGCCAACCAAGTTGAAAGCACTTACTTCGAAAGCAAAACAGGCATTACTTATTTAAAAACAAAGTTATGCTTCCGCCTCATCGGAACCTATGGTCTCGAACCAGTACCTTTTGCCTTAGTCCGATTCACTATGTACCAAGTTGTTGATACTATGTGCATTGGTTTCAATAGCAATGGAGGCGGAACGTCTAGGTCGGAACCCCCAGTGCCAAAAGTGGCGGAATGGGTAAAAAGTGATAAAAACTGGTTTTTAGATTTTTAAAGTAATCTTTTCAACTAACCTGCCTTGTTTGCCAAAATTTTATTGATTGCTAATTTCTCTTTTCTAAAAGTACTACCGAGATTTCAGATCTAAACAATTTAAATAATTTACAAAATACCCGTTCTCCTTTTATAAATATATAAAACATTTAAGTGCCACAGCTTAAATAATTTTATATATCTATTAAATCATTTAGGAAAATTCTACAAAAATTCCAAAAAATCTCTTTTAATATGTTTTCTAACATATATTAGTTTTAGACCGAAATATTAATTATTTAGCCGTAAATAATTTTATACCCAAATAATCATTTTCTTCACTAGAAAATTAAAAGAAAATCCAAATTACTTTAGAAAATTATGAAAATTGAAACCCATCTCTAAAATATCATTTCTGATCTAAGTTTAATTTTGTAAGGCATTTGGATGTCATTTAATAGGGTTTTCACATAAAAACATATCATAAAATCTAAATGAATAAGCATAAATCATCAACAAGCATATATAAGCATTTAATCATTCAAAAACATGGCATAATCATGCAAAACACTTCGGATTAACCTTAAAATCGAAATCAACGGGAAAAATGAGATGTAGTTATTATTCACCTTAGCTTTGAGATTAAGGATTTGAGATTTGAATGAATTTGAATTGATTTACTTCTTCCTTTAGCTTTCTCTTTCTCTTGCTCTTGCTAATGGTGGCCGGCCTCAATATTTTAGTTTTGCAAATGAATGAACGTGTGAAATACATGGCCAAGGGTTTAGGGTATAAGATTATCCTTTTCCCTATTTTACCCTTAACCTATTTACCTAACTTATTCCATTTCAACCCATTTTAGTTCATTGTTTATCATGGCACAGTTACCCCTTATATTAATTACAAATCTCAATCCCTAATCATTACATTATTTTATTTTATTTCGCTAATTAAATATCCTAAATAATGTTACTAAAATTATGGGGTATTACAATACTAGCAGGGATACTATCTAGGTGCATTAGTGGACTTGGGGTGTATGTGTGTGTGTATACCTTTATAGACAAAGGTCTACCTGGTGTAGATGGGTACGGTTCATCCGTAGCAATGGAGTCGTAGAAATTAATAATAAAATCTAACATAACATAAAATAGTGAACAGTCGGCATAAGCTTGTGTTATGTATAAGATGTATAATTTACCAGTTACCAACACATTGTTCTGACCCTCCTCCTCATTACAACCCATAGGATTTAGAGGGCAGTTACTAATGTTTATTTGGAACAGTTGTTTGGCTGAGGCTCTTGACATTTCAGACGTTGATTTTGGTCAATAATTAATTGATCTATTATATTTTCGTATTTTTGCTGTGAGTTATCGCCATTAGTGATTTGATATATTTTCATTATTGCAGGATATCAAACCAACGATCCATTTGTTAGTGGACTTGGGTTTTCGGTTTAGTTAAAATCTAGGCCCATTGAAATGTGGTTTGTTACATTTGGTATCAGAGCTTAGGTTAGTTGATTCTTGAAAAATTAGAAAATGATGAGTAAACAAATTTGTATTTTCACTGTAAATATATATATATATGTATAGTATATGCTAAAATTTTAAGAATTCCATCTATAGAGTAGTTACACATAGAATATCCCTATAACTAATGGTACCTGATTCCCTAATCGAGCTTTGATATCCTAATGATTAGTAATCCCCATTTTTGATTGTCGATTTATGATGTACAATAAGTCAAAATAAAGGGAAAATAAGAGTTCATATGTTATAGAAAGTGGAAGATGGAGAAGTCTCTATAAAAAGGTATGAAATGGTCGCTCCTAATGTATGACTGGATTTTTGGATCTTTGGAAATGGAACAAAGGATATTCTTAAGAGAATAGTCAGAAGTCCACTTTGAGTCCAACCCAATAATAAGAAATTTTTGAAAATTGAGGAAATGTATAAAATATATACTTTATAAGAACTTTAATAAAAAAGTAAGTATTAAATTTTGATAATATATATATTAAAGGTTTTGTAAGAAAATATATATATTTAAATTTCAGTAAAGGAAATTTTTGCCTGAGGTTGTTTTCTTTTGAAAAGAAATGATGGAGCAATATAGCTCATGAATATTTCTATGCAATGAATGTTTTTAAGATATAAAAAGGTCTATATAGGTGGATAACTTAAGTGGTACAAATTTGGAATAGAGTAAATGGTTTAGAAAAGAAGATAAATTAAGCTGTACGTGGCTGCACTACTATAATAAAGAGATGGTAAATTAAGAGAAATAATCGGAGTTAGTGCAGTTTAGGCTAAAGGGTTAGTTAGTAGGAAGTTTTGAAATTAAATAAAAGAGAGGTTTGATTTATTTTAATTAGGTTGGGATTTGACATATTTTAAATAATTGGAATGAATATGGATAACAAAATAAGTTTTTATGAATCAATCAAGTACAAATAAAGGTGTTTTGTTTGAATTAATAAGGAATGTAAATGCAAAGGAAGAGATGTATAAAATACGGAAACCCATGTTTTTATTGTCTATTTTAATAAAGAAAATAAAACATAATTCTTTATAATTTCACACAAGGCATGATCCCTCTTTTAATTAATTCATAGAGATTTATAGTGTTGACAATTCTCCTTGAGCGAGAAATAGTTCTAATGCATTAAAATATTGGATCCTTAAGTGTAATAAAAAAATGTAGTGATTAGAAATTGTGTTAGTAAATTTTATTAAAAATAATGCTGGTGATCTAATTAGAGAAGCTTAATAAAGGAAAATACACATTTTCCATTGTTATACACATTTAATTTAGGTATCTTTTAAAAGTCCCCCTTTTATGATAATTAAGACTTTGCCCAATATTGGATGCTTGGTAGAGTAGGAAATGTACAGGAATTGATAGGATGAGAGTTGTTCTTATCTACTCTTTATATTTAAAAGTTATGAAAGGTGTTTTAGAAACATGTAAATATGTTTTTGGGAGAAATGGTTTGGTGAAATGAATAAGTTTTTGAAATAAGAACTTAATAATGACTAAATTAAAAATTCCAGATTTTTATGAAATAAAAGTCTTTAAATGAAAAAACTGATTTGATTTTAGACTTAGAATTGCTAATGTTCCCTTTTAAGTTTATGGAATAAGTTAAATTCAAAAATCTTAAAATGTTAGTTTTGAAAAGAGTTAAAAACACTAAGTATTATTGAATTTAATACTGAGTAACACATTTAAAGAAAATAGTTTTTGGATTGGATATTTCAAAAAAAAATTGAAGTTGTCATTTTCGAATAAAAATGATAAAGACCAAACCAAAATTTTAAATATGGAGTAGATAAGAATTAGTGCCTAGGTAAGACAGGGAAAATAATAAGGTTACAAAGGAGATAGCGATGAATACTTTTGAAAAAGTAACAAGGAATCCATGTAAAGTGTAAGGATATTAGAAAAACCCTAGGAATATTATGTTGATACATGTGTAAACCACAAAGATAATATTAAAGGGCACTTCTATAAGTTTTGGAATATGCTTGTAGGAGGCTTATGAATAAAGGAAATACTAAGGTTTGATAATGCTATAAAAAAGTATGGGATTAAGAAAAGATAGCAACATATGGTAATGAGATGGTAACCACGCATGGAAGATATCGGTAGACTTAAGTTGGGGAAGCTAAAGAGGAAATGAGAAAGATTATTTCCCCAAGCTTAGTTGCCATTTAGTATGAAGACTGGATAGGTTATATAACTTATCCACTGCAGTGAGAGGAGGCATGTTATTCCATAATTGGGTATGGAATGGAAGAGATGAATAGACCTTATTCATCGTAAGTAATAAAGAAGGATAAGATTTGAAGATTTTTGCTGAGGGATGGCATGTTAGGAAAGTCCATTCTAATTGTGGTAGTAGTTAGAGTTTTTTGTTTTCTTCCAGTGTTGGTTTTCCTTTTTGTGGATTGCAAGAATTAGTTGTTGCAATGGATTGTGTATATTTAGGGAAATATTCATGTTTATGTGTTTTCTAGGTAGACCACAATGATTTGAGAAAATAGTAAAAAGGATATTTCATGAGGTCACTTAGATAATGCAAGGGAAAAGAAAATAGTTGAAAATGGAAGTTAAATATTAATTAAGAAGATTTATTTAACTAACTACTAAATAAAAGTAGAATGAAAATGTAAGTTCCAAAAATAGAAAATTTTCAAATGATAAATTTCAAAAGACAGAGGACATATTACGAAGAGGTGAGTCACGGATCAAAATTCCTGTTCCTTGAAGGCTGAAAGTTAAAATTCAACATGTTTGCCGGTTGATATTAATAAGGAAAAACATTTTTGAGAACTTAGAAGTTTACCGCGCCATTAAGTCGAGTCGGTTGTGGATGATGGATGGTTGGCTAAACCCTGATGTCAAAAATGCGGAAAATTATTTATAAAATGTAATTATGCCTATATTTTGAAAAAGAAAATTTTATGTAAAATATATTTATGAAAAGTTTTCATTATAAGTAATATGGCTTTAAAAAAAATACACATATATTTGGAAAGATTTTTAAAGCTAAAGATTTTGAGTTTCAAAAATTTAAAAATACCGCATGCTAACACTGTGGAATAGTCAGTAAGTTAGTTAGTGTAGAATTTACTACATAGTTGTATTTGTAGTAAAATAGATATGGTTATCGACGAGGAAGCTGTTCTATCTATGGAAGGTTTTTAAGGATAGCATGTCAATGAGAGGAAAATTTAAAAGATGGTTTTTGAAACATCAATGTTTTTGAACTTTAAAAATAAAATTATTTATGCAAACTATACTTGTGAAGGTAGGAAAAAGGATTGGGGGCAAAGGAGTAGATTCCATAGTGCATTGAAAAAGGTTACATAAGAGAGTGGTGGAAATATGGAATTTTCCATCTAGACCCTTCCAAGCATAAGGAGATTTGCTTAGAAATATGAATTTTTCTAAATTTGGATGTTAGCAATGGTGTGCTTGGAATTTGGATGGTAAGGATTGGATATAAAATTTGTTGTACTGTGCTTCTATTTATAGGAGTGTAGGAAAATTTGGGCGAAAAACCATTTTGATTTTTCAGAAAGCTGCATTTATGTAGAACTACTAGTATATTTAGGATGTTAGCATCATATTTTTGAAGTTGATTTAAAGGGAAATCATTCATATAGGAGACGCCAATTAGAAATTACTATTCGTGCAGATCATATGTATTATGATGGACTGTGCATATGTCCAGGGATTGATGCTATATTTGTTGTACACTAAGTGATTGTTTGTATAGAATGGATGTGCAATGGTTTACATGATCGAACCCTTGTGGAAATTCTAGGATGAAATCCTTTTAATGGGGGAAGAATGTAACACCCCGCATTTTTACATTAATTAATTATTAATAAATAATAGAAAATGAAAATTTTCAAATGTTGGAATTTGACCATGAAACTTATACCATTGGATTCAGGGCGATTTTCTGACCAATTTTCATATACAATCTTTTTCAATCGGAGTTGAAATGAAAAACTTATTAAGTTTGAATTTTTGTAGTTGCAAACAATTATATATGCAATTAAGAAAATAATTTAAATTAAATTAATGATTGATTAATGCCGTTAAAGTTAATGGTTTCTTAACGGTGAAGAAAATAAAGAATGGTATCATATTAATTAAACGTTACAGATTAACTAAGGTAAGAAATCAAAATAAATCAACAGACAATCAAAACAAATAGAAATAAACAGGTCAGGTCAACCATGACCCATGCACGGTCGATTATAGATGGTCGACTTGGATCAAGGGGTGGTTGACCCGCCTATGTCGAAAGGCAACAAAAAATCTAAGTCATATCACCCAGATTTGACTTAATTCATTTCGACAATTACTGCTGATTTGAACATCCATAAGTTAGGACCTAGGGGTTCACTTCCAATTCATTATTTTTTTGATGAGTGTGAAAACTCAGCTATTTTCCTTTCTCCTCTAAAATTTTTAAATACGCAAAAATAGAATAGATTGCACATATACTCTTTGGAGAAAAATAAAAAATGATAGAGGATAGAAGATAGATTCAAATCAGGTTGCTACATCAAAGGTAAACTTTTTGATCTAGTTCTAATTAATAAATCTAAATCCAAACCTCTTCTCTCTAATCCAATCTCTAATAGATATGTCTAAAATATTGTTTGCGGATCCAAATAGGGAGTCAAAAAGTGGGGAATACAGATAATAGGGTCAGATCCAGATTAAATCTAAAGATTTGAGAGTGCTAATTAAAGGTCAGTAAGAATATTATATGTTTTTATACAATACTAGAATATGTCATTGCAGATCTATTCCTATATGCTGGAGTCTGATAATTTAATTTCAAATGAATTCATATATATGAAATATTAAAGACTGTAAACTAGCCTATAAATTTGTAGTGATAGTTACAGAAGCGTAATGATTAGTTTTGATTCTACAATTACGTAATGATTAGTTTTATTTCTATAATTATGTAATGATTAGATTTAATTCTGTAATTGCGAAATGATTTTAGTTATCAGTTTTACATCGAATTTATTAACTTAAAACATAATGAATTGAGGTTCCATTTTATTAACGTCGATGAATGAGATTGAAAATAAATTTAACCAGACTTTTGGGATTTTAATGATATTTTAATTTAATGAAATGTATGTAGTTAGAAGTGGATTTCCATATATTAACAAATTCAAATTTAACAAAACTATGATGTTTGAAATGACAAGTAATCAATATATACTTATAAAAATAAAGAGATGTATAAAATAGAGAAGATTATTGTATTTTATAATGTCTATTTCAATAAATAAAAGATAATTTCTCGTAATTACGAACATCGCACAAACCACCTATTTAGGGTAAGAAATGGAAATTTACCGTGTAACAGTTAAATTGTTAAAGTTTTATTCCAATTTATTAAAATACAGTAAACCCAAAAGTGGAATATTGAAATAAGAATTTAGCTTACAGGTCAATAAAATGGAAACTGATGAAAAAGTAAGTCCAGATTGTAGGCAAGAAAAAGAAATAAGAATGGAAAAGAAATAAAAGGCTGAACTAATGAATATCATAGCAACGATATTGATGTCTGAATTTAAGAAACGGTAAATGAAATTAATGAAATTAATGAAATAAAAGATAAATAGATAGAAAGCCTGAAAACTTAAAGTCATAAAAGATGTTGAGGAAAAAATAAAACAAACAAAGACTAAGTATACATAAGTTTGCAATATGTATATAAGCAGCCTCTGATATGTGTTTGAAATGGGTGTGAATAATTATAAATTGTCTGTTATAATTATAATGGATCAATGTATGAAATTCGTTAGACTTGGTTGGAATGCTAAAAACATATCCAACCAATAGGACCCGTGGTGAGTGTACGAATTCGTGCTATAGGGGTAGCCCAGGTCTGGACTGTGCTTATTATCGTGATTATAAATTTTATATTATAATTATGTCGAGTGCATAGTCAAATTAGGTCTGCTTCAAAGTATTAAAGTTAGGGTACTGCCTTGATTGCACTATGCAATCTAAATGGTTGGTGAGTGAGATTGGACATATGCCACATGGCATAAAATGTCTGGTGTGCTTTGGTACTAAAATGGGTTGCAATAAGTGCACGTAAAGGGCTATCATACTTGGGTACCTATAAAGTAGGAGTCGCATATTTATCGAGCTCGTCATCGGTCTCTTATGATCAACGGGAAGAATAGGGTTATACCTAACTAATCTCTTCCACCCACAAGGATTCGTTCAGTTATGTCATGCAACACCATAGTTGTTTATTATTTTGTTTGATAGGGCAAGGCTAATTAACCCATAAAAGGCTTCCTTCAAAACACGGACGGGGTTGTGGTACATAGGGCCTGAAATCCACGATAAGAAGCAAACTGTTTGTACCAAAATTGGGCACAACACTCTTCGGAAGTCTTTGAAGAGATAAAGTGAAGAAATTAAATGAAAAAAGAGGAATTATCTAACAAAAACTCCAAATTTCAGAAATGAGAAAAATTAAAGTGTAAGGAGACACAAGAATTTAGAGTGGTTCGGCGTATAGTCTACGTCCATTATGAAGTAGTTTGCTTTATTGATCTTTCTTTTGCGTTTACAAGTGAATTCAATGATTTACAGCAGTCAATTGTGATTTTCAGCAGTGGATTTCGTTTGTGGTAGCAGCAATTGAGTTCATATCTAGATCTGGCGGAGTCCGGGCATTGGAGACCTCAAAGAGGAAGAAGAACCCCTTTTTTGTTGGCTTTGGGGGTCTATTTATAGGTGTAGGAGGCTGATATTTCGCTCAGATCTCGGGAGACCCTCTCTGGCACGTGACCAGGCCCATACGCCCAAGCCCATGAAGTTTCGGTCCGATCCGTGATCGACTCGAACAGATTTCGACTCGATCAAGATTTCATCCAATGGAGTCGAAATTTGGCGTGGACATTCCTCAGCATGCACGTAGTCTTCTGTGAAAATTTCATAGCATTTGGACTTATAGATTGGGAGATATGATCGATACGAAATGGAGTTTTCGGTAGGCTGTTTCCTTCGACTCGCTCCTGTTTCGACTCGCTTCCATTCGACTTGGTGATGTGGCACTTGATTCTTACTCTGTCCTGAATGTTGCTTCGAGCGATTCGAACAGTTCACTGATTAAGCGAGTCGAAGTGTGCCTAGATCGAGCGAGTTGAAGTAAGCACTTGGTCGAGCGAGTCGAAGCAAGCGCTGGGCGAGCGAGTCGAAATGAGCACTTGGTCGAGCGAGTCGAAGCAAAGTGTTGGTCGAGTGAGTCGAAATGGGGCAGCTCTGAGGGATGTGGAGCAAGTCGAACCTGGTTGACTCGAAGTTGGCCTCTGAGCGAAGCAAGTCGAAGTTGGCTTCTCCTGAGTGTTGCGAAGCGAGTCGAAGGAGCGAGTAGACCGGTAGTTGATTTTCATCCAATCTTGTATTGCTCATAACTTGAGCATACGAACTCGGATTGACTTGAGATTTAAAATGTTGGCTCTCATGGCTTAGCTTGTCATGTCCTACCAATTTTAGCTCGACCCGGACTCGGAAAAAATTCGTCGATATCCATAGTGAGCCTGCGTATAACCGATCTCCAAGACGAACTGTCATTGGTTTCTAGTCAAGTTCTTGGTGTCACGGCCTTGCCAAAAGGCGGGATAACATTTGCCCTCCCAAATACGTCTTGTGTGAACATGACGTGCTTTGAAATGCTGCATCCTTCATTCTGAAAAAGTTCTATCTGATTCGTTGAGTAGTTGCTATCTTTTCGTCAAAAGATGTACCTTAGATTGATTTCCAGTAATATAAATGTTGATTTGTTGACTCCTAATGATTATGTAGTGCATTGTTGTAACTGAGTGTCGAGTGCTAGCGATTTGTTGTTCGCTGTTGTAATTGTCATCAGGTGAGCATTCAATTCCTGTAAATTTTTAAAAATTGAATATTAGTTCGTCATACGTGTACGTATGTTAACCTGACTCCCGTCAACGTTTGCACGTTCATGGGTCATTGTCAAGTTTTTTTTATCGAGTTTCGTAACGATCCTCTCCTGGATCGATGTGAAATTCGAGTTGTAACAACGTTCGATGGTTGTTTTAAGTCCTTCCTTTGTATCGATCCTCTCCTGGATCGATCTGAGATGTTGGAATGTATGCTAGGTATCGATGGATACGTCATATTGGGTCTCTGACTGGCGGATACAGGAGTAATGCTTTGTATCGATGGAATCAAACGATCGAGACATAATCATGCAGTGATGTTTCACGGAGGATATGCCATTTCTCATTCCTTTATTCAATAAGAATCCCCGATTGTGGATAATCTTTGATAGAAGTCATCCATGACTCTTTTTCTAGATATGTCCCCAAGATCTAGTTGATCTTAATATGTTAATGCCTGGAATAATAAGCATTTCAACTGAGACAAAGTCTATTTGTCGCGCATCCCCATAACTGGCTAGCTTGGCGAGTGATTCGGCCTTTTCGTTTTGTTCTCTGAGATTTGTGTAGTGGTGCAACAGTCGAAGTCGGCTAGTAGCTTTTGGACCCGGTTGAGATAAGGAGCAAGACGTTGCCCCCTAGTCGGATAATCTTCCCTGACTTGGCGTACTACTAACCAGTAATCACATAAGACATGTAAAGTTTCCACTCCTAGTTTTCTTGCAAGTTTGAGCGCCAAGGCTTCATACTCAGCTTCGTTATTTGTTGCAGGGAAGTTGAGTTTCAGGCGTAGCAGATAGTTCGTTCCTCAGGAGTCATTAACGCAACTTCAATGTTTGAAAGCCGATTATTGGAAGTTCCATCGTGTACTTTCTCCATCGGTTGGACGGTTCTCCACTGTTCTTCGGATAATCGTCTGATGTAGTGAATTCAGATATGAAGTATGCTAATGTTTGACCATGGAGAGCTCTCCGAGGGAGATAAGTGATATCAAATTGGCTTAGCTTGATACTCCATTTGAGTAACTTTTAAGACATCTAAGGTTTCTATTGGACCAATCGTAACGGTTGGTCGATATGGATGTTAACGGGGTGAGCTTGCCAATAGCCAGCCTTCATCATATACGGGTCTTTGGATTCGTTCTTTTCACATAGCATTGCGATGCTTATGGCGTGTGTTGACATGGCCCAATTGATGTATAAATCTTCGCGATCCAAAAGTTTAGGTAAAATGGGAGGTCTCTTTAAGCGATCTATCAGAGCTGTTTGGTTGTCCTCGGTACATGGGTGTCTCTAATTGTCGGAATTTTCTAGAAATTAGTCTTGATTCCATGAGAATTGATGATGAAAACAAAGAATCTTTCTGATGTAATGGTGAAAGAGCATTTCGAAGGATTGAGTTTGATCCTGCATTTTCTGGAGAGCACTGAATATCTCTGCCAAGTCATCGATGTGGTTGTTTGATAGTCATGATCTCACGAGCATATTAACCACATCTACCTTTATCGATCGGTCGATCTAATTTTTGAATGATCTGTTAATCGTCCTTTTGTAAGTAGCACAAGTGTCCTTAAGTTTGAATATATAGATTGCAGCATAGCACTATAGGCCCAGGTTAGTAGCGAAACAGTTGTATTCCTGGTCTGGGACATGCTTCAGTATCTGATTGTATCTGGAGTTTGCATCCTTGGATGTGAGTAATTCATGTCTGATGGTCGGGTCCATCAGTTGGTTGATCATTGGAAGTGGAAAGCTGTGCTTTATCATACCCCATGCAAATCTGAGTAGTTGACGTATGTTCTCCACTCCCTGTTTGTTTTTCTTATAAGTAAAGGATTGGATACTCATTTTGGTTGGAGGGCATCATGGATAAACCCACTGGTTTTGAGCAGATTCGCCTCCTCTTTAAGTGCAACAGATCTCTCCGGATCCATGTCGCATCGCTTTTGTTCACCGAGACATGCCTCGGGTCGACATTTAATGTAGGGTTCTTCATGGCTGGCGAGAGTCCATATATATATATATATATATATATATATATATATGAGATCGAGTCTAAGCGAACACATCAAGATTCACCTGAAGTAAAATAGTTGACTCTTTCTTCATCATTGTGCAGAGTTGCGATCTGATCTACAATACTCGTGATGGGTTGTAGGCGCCTCATGTGTTTATTTGCAATGGTAAATGATCAGGCTTATAAGGATGTTGAATCAAAGGATTAGTTGAACTTAGCCTTGTACTGGATGCTGCTACATAGCTGGCTCCAGCTTTGAGATTGAATTTACTTATGTTTCTGAATGATGCGCTTTTCATGCAATGTACCTGCGATCCATTGCTCATTGGAAGGGTCAGAATGATGATCAGTTGCCCATAAGTCCGGGTATTGATCAGATGACTGTTAGTCCTTGAGGAGTTGGTTTTGATGACAACAACCTTACTTAGAATTAGATTATAAAATATATAATACTAACATTATTGTGTAGATATATATAGATATGTTTGCAGGTACTAAAGAATGAAGAACTATACAGTATAAAGATTCAAGATCAAAGATTGAAGATATCAAGATTCAAGACTCATGAGTATCAAGAATTTCAAGAGTTCAAGTTTCCAAGATAAGTTATATAGTTAGGAATATTGTTAAAACTCATAGAAAGGCACTGACATCTTAAAATCTATTTTATTCGTGGAATGGAATGCACTTCGTGCTCGTTAAAGGGATGGAACCCAAAGTAGGATGGAATCTAGTGGAACATCTTTTTGCATCCACTTACTTTTATTTCAAAATGATTTTCAAAATATATATAGCTTGTTTTTCAAAATGATTTTAAATATTCCTGTTTAAAAACCAAAATCATTTGTCCTGGTTTTTCAATATATTTTAGCCTCAAAAATATTCTTAGTTTTAAATATCCTTAATTTTAAATATCTTTGATTTTAAATTATTATCCTAAGTTTTTAAACTATAATTCTGATATTAATATATTTAGCTGTTTTATATATTTATACTTAAGATTTAAATATAAAAGTATAGAAAATTATTATATATATTTTAATATTGTTCTCTATAGTTATTTATGTATTATAACTATATATAAGTATATTTTAAAGTTTAAATATAAGTATAATATAATATAGAAATTATTTTCAAAGAAAAACAAATCACCAAAAAATACAAGGGCATGTCGACATGGTCACATGTACCCCTGTCGACATGGTGACAATTAAATTGTTTTTTAAAAGAAGTGTCTATTCGCCACATCCCTTCACCAATGGACATGGCTATTGATCTACTATAAATAAAGGGTGTTTTCAACGAATTTTAATCACTTTTTTTTTCTCTGATTTAACTTCTCTTCTTCTTCTCCACTTTCTTATTTACAAATTACACCATTACTCTACCGAAATCAATATCGAATCTAACTAGATAATTTCTGGTTTTGATTCTCTCCACTATCTCTACAAGATCCAAGTGCTAATCTGAGTTATAGACTTTTTGTAATCAATCAAGCGAGAAAAGGTGTGATTGTAGCCTTGGAAATCAATTAGGTGAACTTGTTGCCTCAGAAATCAAGTATCTCTACCCAGAGGATTGTGAATCTGGAGCAGTGTACCTCGTAGCCTTGAAATCGAGGGTTGTATTTGTAAGAATTTTTTTTGAAAGGAAATCCGTACTTGTGTTGCGGGACTGGATGTAGGGTAACTCCGAACCAGTATAAAATCCGATGTGTTCTTTCCTTTACTACTTTTACTTTATATTTGCATCTGTGTTTGATTCTGTGTTCATATCTGTGTCTGATTAGTGTATACATTGTTAACAAATTAAGATAAACTCAAAAAGATTAACAAATTTCTTAAAACACTATTCACCCCCCCTCTAGTGTTAATTCTAGCCTTAAGATCCTTAATCCGCATTCTAACAATTGGTATCAGAGCTTTGTTTTCAAAAGTTTCATAATCTGAATTTTTAAAAGTTTTAAAATGGCTATTTTTGAAAAATCTGTTATAACTAGTTTAGAATTGTTTAAATCATCATTGTTCCATGAGTCTGCATATGAATGTTATTCAAATTCTAGTTGTCTACCCAAATTTTATAATGTGCAGGAAAGATGCTTTATGGGTATTAAGGAATCAATCCACAATGGACAATCTATGCAGATCAAATGGAATAAGTGGATACTTGATAGTGGATGCTCTAGACATATGACTAGTAATCCGGATATGCTGAATAATATTATATACAAAGACGGAGGACTGGTTAACTTTGGAGACAACTCGAAAGGATATGTAATTGGCATCGGCAATGTCGGTAACTCTGAAACTACTATTATTACTAATGTTTTGCTAGTTAAGAATCTAAAACATAATCTACTAAGTATTAGTCAACTCTATGATAAAGGATATAAGATTAAATTTGAAAAAGATAAATGTCATATTGAAGATAATAACTCAACCATAATATTTGAGGGAATTAGGAAAAAGAATATTTATATTCTTAGTATGAAAGTTTCAAATGATAACCTATGTCTTTTGGCAAATACAAGTGACCCTTGGATTTGGCATAAGAGATTTAGACATTTGAATTTCAAACTCTTATCTAGACTGTCAAAACATGATCTAGTAAGAGGCCTCCCTAAAATGAATTTTAAATAAGATAGTTTATGTGATGCATGTCAATTAGGAAAGCTTAGAAAAAGTTCCTTTAAATTAAAAGATATGATTTCAACTTCAAAACCCCTTGAGTTACTTCATCTTGATTTATTTGGTCCATCTCAAATTCAGTCAATAAATCATAGTAAATATGTTTTTGTAATTGTAAATGATTATTCTCGATTTACATGGACAATATTTTTGAAACATAAAAGTGATACTTTTGAATGTTTTAAGAACTTTACAAAAAGGATTCAAAATCAATTATCTTTAAAAATTATAATTATTCGTAGTGATCACGGTGGTGAATTTGAAAATGAAAAGTATGAGGAATTCTGCAATAAAAAGGGAATAACTCACAATTTCTCATTTCCAAGAACTCCACAACAAAACAGAGTAGTTGAACGTAAAAATAGAACGATACAAGAGTGTGCGAGAACTATGCTTTCAGATAGTAATTTACCAAAACACTTTTGGGCAGAAGCTGTTGCTACCGCCTGTTATATTTTGAATAGAATTTTAATTAGACCTTTAACTGATAAGACACCTTATGAACTTCTTCATGGAAAGAAACCTAAGGTATCATACTTCAGAATTTTTGGAAGTAAATGCTTTATTTTAAATACAAAAGATAATTTGGATAAATTTGATCCTAAATCCGACAAAGGAATCTTTATCAGATATTCTAATAGAAGTAAAGCTTATAGAGTTTTTAATTTAAGATCTAACACCATCGAAGAAACAATGCATGTTTCGTTTGATGAAAATTTAAAAGATTTTGAAATTACAAATTATGAAGAAGATTTAATTACTCAAAATCAGGAATCAACCGAAATTAATAATGAAATTAATCATCCTAATAAAAGGATTAAACTTTTAAAAGATCATCCTATTGAAAATATAATAGGAGATATGCAATCTATTGTTAGAACTAGAAATCAACTAAGTAAAATGAGTAATGTAGCATTTATATCATCTATTGAACCCAAAAATCCAAAAGAAGCATCAACTGATGATTCATGGATTTTGGCTATGCAAGAAGAATTAAATCAATTCATTAGAAATGAAGTTTGGGAACTTGTTCCTAGACCTGAAGATAATACTATAATTGGAACTAAATGGGTCTATAAAAATAAAATGAATGAACAAGGTGAGGTCGTTAGAAATAAAGCACGATTAGTCGCCCAAGGTTATTGTCAAGAAGAAGGTATAGATTGTGACGAAACCTTTGCTCTTGTAGCAAGATTAGAAGCCATTAGGATTCTACTTGCTTTCGCAAATCATAATAATTTCAAATTATTTCAAATGGATGTTAAAAGTGCATTTTAAATGGATTTGTAAAAGAAGAAGTGTATGTTGAACAACGACCACTTTTTGAAGATGAAAATTTACCAAACCATGTGTACAAACTTAAGAAAGCTTTATATGGTCTAAAACAAGCTCCTAGAGCCTGGTATGATAGACTAAGATCTTATTTATTACAATCAAATTTTGAAATTGGTAAAATAAATAATACTCTTTTTATTAAAAGAAATAAAAATGATATTCAACTAGTTCAAGTATACGTAGATGATATCATTTTTGGTTCAACTAACTTCGAAATGAATAAAGAATTTTCTAAAATAATGACAAAAGAGTTTGAGATGAGTCATATGGGTGAATTAAACTTCTTTCTAGGATTGCAAATAAAACAGTTAGATAATGGTATTTTTATTAGTCAAGAAAAATATGCTAAAGAACTAGTTAATAATTTTGGTTTGACTACTGCGAGTGGAAAACCTACTTCCATGGCAACCAATGAATATCTAAGTAAAGAAGATCTCTCGAAAGATGTAGATCAAAAGTTGTATAGAGGAATGATCGGATCATTCCTCTATATCACTACTAGTAGACCTGATATCATGCATAGTGTATGTCTCTGTGCAAGATATCAATCTCATCCTAAAGAAACTCACTTAAAAGCTGTAAAACGTATCATAAGATATATTAAACACACCTCTTATTATGGCTTATTTTATCCTAAAAATGATTCATTTGATTTAATATCATACTGTGATGCTGACTATGCTGGATGTAAATCAGACCGAAAAAGTACAAGTGGAACTTGTCACTTTTTGGGACATTCTCTGGTTTCCTGGTTTAGTAAAAAGCAAAATACAATTTCTCTATCAACAACTGAAGCAGAGTATATTTCTGCTGCTTTGGCTTGTTCTCAAGTAATATATATGCAACAAACCTTAAGAGATTTTGTATTAAATATCTCAAAATCGCCAATTTATTATGATAATACTAGTGCAATAAATTTATCTAAAAATCCTACTCATCATGCTCGAACTAAACATATTGATATTCGACATCATTTTCTTAGAGATAATATAACTAAAGAAGTAATTACTCTCGAATATATAAACTCTAAGAATCAAACTGCTGATATCCTAACAAAACCATTAAATGAATCTATATTTACTAAATTAAGAAGAGAATTAGGTATTTGTTCAATAACTGAAATATAAAACATAAATATATAACAAGTATAATTAAATAAATTAAAAATAAATTAGAAGCCAAAATTAAAATACCCCTGTCGACAACCCCATATCTCACCATGTCGACATATAACGGTATTTTTTGAAAATTAAAATTCCCACCAAAATTTGAAAAGTTGGTTATATATTCTTCCATATTTCGACTTTCTCTTCATTCTCTCTCAATTTCTTCTGGTTTAACTTCTGAAACAAAGAAAATAATGGCTTCTCCATCAAATTCAAACATAAACTCGACTTTCTCATTTCACTCTCCTACTCCCGGCCCTCTTCAACGCTCCATTCATGCTCGTGTGATAAAATTAGAGGATACTACAAAGGATATTCTGCAAATGATGACTAAGATTCAAGTCAAACAAATTCGGATGAGTAAAGAACTGGAGAAGCAAGGTCGAATCCTTAGAAATTTGCTGAAGTTCCTAATGGATAACCAAACGAACCCGATCTTGATCGAAGAAGAGTCTTCTAGTGACCATACACAAGAGGACAGCGAAGAAGAGCCAATGGAAGAGGAAGAAGCACCCTTGGAAGAAGAGGACGCACCTGTTCATGAAATGCAAGTTGAAGACGACGACACCGTAGTTTGCGTTGGTGAAGTATGTTTTGATAAGGATGGAAACCTTGTCGAACAGCATGGAAACTTCTGTCTCCACTATCCTAATTGTTCGATTCATAGGTCTCCTATTGTCAAGAATACTCCTTAGTGTTCTTTCTTTCATTCTTTCGTTTGTATCGTTGTATATATAGTTGTTTATATTAAAAACACATGTATATTTGTTTACATAGTTTACACACATGTAAATATAACATTATATAATAAATTGTGTTCTCTTATTCGTATATTCTCATATCTTTTGAATATATAGTTTATTAGTTAAGAAAAGTACTTATTAAGAGTTTAGTTTAAATTTAAGTATTGATTATGTATGATAACACTATCATTATAATCACAAGTAATGTAGTCTTAGTTTCAGGGGGAGTTATATAGAATTATATAGTATTATAATTATGGAGTTATATGGTTTTTGTTGATGACAAATGGGGAGAAGTATAAAATAGGATAGTTAGGCATAGATTAAGGGGGAGTTATTAGAAGTATTAGGATAGAAGTGATATTTTATAAACAAAGGTTGTCATCATCAAAAAGGGGGAGATTGTTAGTCCCTGAGGAGTTGGTTTTGATGACAACAACCTTACTTAGAATTAGATTATAAAATATATAATACTAGCATTATTGTGTAGATATATATAGATATGTTTGCAGGTACTAAAGAATGAAGAACTATACAGTATAAAGATTCAAGATCAAAGATTGAAGATATCAAGATTCAAGACTCATGAGTATCAAGAATTTCAAGAGTTCAAGTTTCCAAGATAAGTTATATAGTTAGGAATATTGTTAAAACTCATAGAAAGGCACTGACATCTTAAAATCTATTTTATTCGTGGAATGGAATGCACTTCGTGCTCGTTAAAGGGATGGAACCCTAAGTAGGATGGAATCTAGTGGAACATCTTTTTGCATCCACTTACTTTTATTTCAAAATTATTTTCAAAATATATATAGCTTGTTTTTCAAAATGATTTTAAATATTCCTATTTAAAAACCAAAATCATCTATCCTGGTTTTTCAATATATTTTAGCCTAAAAAATATCCATAGTTTTAAATATCCTTAATTTTAAATATCTTTGATTTTAAATTATTATCCTAAGTTTTTAAACTATAATTCTGATATTAATATATTTAGCTGTATTATATATTTATACTTAAGATTTAAATATAAAAGTATAGAAAATTATTATATATATTTTAATATTGTTCTCTATAGTTATTTATGTATTATAACTATATATAAGTATATTTTAAAGTTTAAATATAAGTATAATATAATATAGAAATTATTTTCAAAGAAAAACATATCACCAAAAAATACCAGGGCATGTCGACATGGTCACATGTACCCCTGTCGACATGGTGACAGTTAAATTGTTTTTTAAAAGAAGTGTCTATTCGCCACATCCCTTCACCAATGGACATGGCTATTGATCTACTATAAATAAAGGGTGTTTTCAACGAATTTTAATCACTTTTTTTTTCTCTGATTTAACTTCTCTTCTTCTTCTCCACTTTCTTATTTACAAATTACACCATTACTCTGCCGAAATCAATATCGAATCTAACTAGATAATTTCTGGTTTTGATTCTCTCCACTATCTTTACAAGATCCAAGTGCTAATCTGAGTTATAGACTTTTTGTAATCAATCAAGCGAGAAAAGATGTGATTGTAGCCTTGGAAATCAATTGGGTGAACTTGTTGCCCCGGAAATCAAGTATCTCTACCCAGAGGATTGTGAATTTGGAGCGGTGTACCTCATAGCCTTGAAATCGAGGGTTGTATTTGTAAGAATTGTTTTTGAAAGGAAATCCGTACTTGTGTTGCGGGACTGGATGTAGGGTAACTCCGAACCAGTATAAAATCCGGTGTGTTCTTTCCTTTACTACTTTTACTTTATATTTGCATCTGTGTTTGATTCTGTGTTCATATCTGTGTCTGATTAGTGTATACATTGTTAACAAATTAAGATAAACTCAAAAAGATTAACAAATTTCTTAAAACACTATTCACCCCCCTCTAGTGTTAAGTCTAGCCTTAAGATCCTTAATCTGCATTCTAACAATGACTCTATCTCTAGGCATCCTTTCGGTCGCAACCTAGAGTTGTTATGAATATCAGGCATGGGTCTTAGGTTCAAGTTGTCATAGTCAACTCTCGGATAATTACTCTTTTGCCCCCAGTCTTGGGTTGGCGGATGCATTACGCGGACGGTCTAGTCTCGTCCTAGCTGTGTCTGTACTGTAGTTCAAGATTTAAGAACCAGAGTTGACTGATGAATGGTTGAATCATATTATCTTATCTTCTTGTTCGTGCCCCCAAGTCTGGGGAATATCTCGATAAGTGGTAGGGTAGATAATGTCCGCTTCAATTTTGTATTCTATCCTATTGAACAATGGGATAGAGTTAACCGATGGAAGGCTAAGTCGTTCCTATCCTGTATTATGTTCTAGTTCTTTCCTCTTAGCGGAATACATTGTTATTTTGCAAACATTCGGACATAAGCTAGATTATGGACGGTCAATGACATTCACTTCGCTGCTTAGGTCGCCGTACTTTGGGCAAAAACTGAAGAGTGAATCGTCCAATCAGATCCAATGCAGGATTGATGCTTCCCTTGTCGAATCCAGGGTAAGAATCAGTGTGCAGATGTTTAGGTTGCACTTGTTTTGAATTGCTCTTTTAGTCGGATCATGGTAAGAGTCAATGAATGAATGGTCGCATTGCATTCATTTGGAGTTGGGTGATCAATCATGTCCATTTCGATTTACGTTCTCCCGTCAGATCTAGGGATAAAGTCAGCTCAAATGCAGTCATGTCATGCTCATTTGGTCTCATGCTCTTCCTGACGGATCGAAGGAAGGCAACGGAGGACGAATGGTCAAGTCACACTCATTCGTGGTTTATTCTTCTATCCGTGCTCTGTTGGTCAAAGGTATTCGATGGACGTTCGGGTCACATCGATTTGTAGTCAGAGAGGATCGATATTGACCGTCGATTCAATGGCACGATGTAGAATGCCCAGACCTAATTTCCTATCGATCCAATGGTATGATATGAAAGGTGCAGATCGATATTTCCCGTCGATCCGGTGGTACGATATAATTGGTTGCCCAGAGCTTTGGGCATCATTCTGGTTGGTTAGCATTAAGGTCTCCTTATAGTCATTTCCTTAAGTTGTAAAGGACGCTAAGCTGGAGATGTAGCGAGTCACCGTTCTCTTCTTTCGGTGATTTGCACTTTTGCGCCCAGTCTTGGGTTAGCAGAGTTAGTTCGTGGATGGTCTAATTGCACTTGTAGTGAATTTACACTCCTCACGTCGAGTTCAGGTCAGAGTTGGTGAATGAATGGTCGAATCTCATTCATTCGTTTGTCTATTCTTGTAGCCATACTTTGGGGATTAGAGTCAGTTGAAGGGCCATTCATCGCACCTATTTGATGTTTATACCCCTGTCGACACTCGGGGGACTAAGAGTTTTAGTAGAAAATGGTCGGACCGCATTTTCCTCAATTAATCCCTCTAGCACTAGTCAATGGCGAAAGTCGAAGTGTGGTCGATCACATTACAACAACTTTAATTTGATGCTTCTCCCACTGAACTGTAGGAATGAATCGATTGGCAGATGGTTAGGTCACATCCGTCCATGTTGCACGAATAGCCCGTTGGATCATAGGGGAGAGTTAGCGGATGAACAGTCATGCCATGTTCGTTTGCAGTAGAACAGGTAGTCACATCCATTTAGAATAGGACATTCAGCTAGGTTCGTTTTGCGAGTCTGCGTCTCCCTGTCGAATCAAGGAAGAAATTTTGTCTTGTGGGGTTAGAGTGCATCCCTATAAAATTATGTTATGGGTCTCGTGCCCGGGACAAGAAATTATGCATGGACGGTTGGGTCACGCCCGCTTAGTGCTGGATGGTCTTATCGCATCCAAATTTGTGTGTTAAGTGTGACCCCATGTCAGGGGAAGATTGGAAAGCAGACGGTCGAACCACATCCACTTTTTGTATTACAGAACTTGATGAGGAACCATAGCCGATAGATGGATAGTCGAATCACATCCCTTTTGGTATTCATATTCCAAACCATGCTTTGAGGACTGGAGTTGGTTGATGGGTTGTTAGTCACACCCATTTGGTGTTTATACTCTAGCCTGCGCTCTCGGGACCGAAGTAAGTTGATGGGTGGTCATTCGCACCCAGTTGGTGTTTATACTCCAGTCCACACTCTGGGGACTTAGAGTTAGTTTATGTTTATACTCCAGTCCACACTCTGGGGACTTAGAGTTAGTTTATGTTTATACTCCAGTTCGCACTCTGGGAATCTGGAGTTAGTTGATGTTTATACTCCAGTTCGCACTCTGGGAATCTGGAGTTAGTGTTTATACTCCAGTTCGCACTCTGGGAATCTTGAGTTAGATGATGTTTATACTCCAGTTCACACTCTGGGAATCTGGAGTTAGTTGATGTTTGTACTCCAGTTCGCGCTCTGGGAATCTGGAGTTGTTGATGTTTATACTCCGACTCGCACTCTGGGAGTTCGGAGTTGATGTTTATACTCCGTTTCACACTCTGGAAATCCAGAGTTGATGTTTATACTCCGACTTGCACTCTGGGAGTTCGGAGTTGATGTTTATACTCCGTTTCGCACTCTGGGAATCCGGAGTTGATGTTTATACTCCAGTTCGCACTCTGGGAATATGGAGTTAATGTTTATACTTCGACTCGCACTCTGGGAGTTCGGAGTTGATGTTTATACTCCGTTTCGCACTCTGGGAATCTAGAGTTGATGTTTATACTCCGACTCGCACTCTGGGAGTTCGGAGTTGATGTTTATACTCTATTTCGCACTCTGGGAATCCAGAGTTGATGTTTATACTCCAGTTCGCACTCCGGGAATCTGGAGTTAGTTGATCAGGTACGTGGGCGGTTGTATCATATCCACCCTGAGTAGGCAAGCGAAGTCGTTAGATGGACGGATCCATCCTCCTCGAGCTTGTAAATATGGAAGGTGAGGTCGTTAGATGTACTGATTCATCCTCCTCGGGTTTAGGTTGAACACGGGCGAAGTCGTTAGATGGACGGATCCATCCTCCTCGAGCCCATATGAGTAAGTTTATACTCCAGCCCACACTTTGGGAGCCGGAGTTAGTTAGAGGATTGTCGTGTATCAATCCCTTATTGCCGCAGTCTGATGGCTTGTCCCTGAGCTTGGGGTTTCACTTAGCGATTGATCAGTGAGATCCCGATTAACTTCCACTTATAGGCCCCTCAATGAAGGATGAGATTTAGTGATGGACGGTTGGATCACGTCAATGTTCGTTTGGATTCCACTTTTGCTAAGCCTAAAGAGTAAGATTAGTGTTCTGGCAAGCTTTGTGCTCGAGCATAAGAAGGGATGGTCGAACTACCTCCACTCTGAGTTGTGTATTTTTCCCTTTAGTCGGGTGCAAGAACTGGAGAGCAGACAGTCGAGTCACGTCCAATTTATACTTTGCATTCTCTCGATCGAGCTAAGGAAGAGAGTTGAAATGACAGCTCGTGACGGTTACCGAGTAGGCAGTCAGTCGTTGATGACTTTAAATTGAGGGTTGGCCCCTGATGAAGTCGGTTTATGGCATAATTGTTTTGCCGAATCACAGACGCAAACTGGGAAGTGAACGGTCAAATCATATCCACTTTAAACATGTGTTCTCAAATAACCCCAAGTGTCTAATATAGGATTGGATGCATGGATGGTGACGTTGCGTCCACCTTTGGTGTGATTCCGATTTTATCGGGCATCAGAAGAAGCGTAAGTATTTTGGCGAGCTTCAAGTACGAGATGGAGAGTACATTGTTGGGATATATCACCCCATGTATTTACCAGATCTCCAATTAAATTGCATAGGCGGATGAGTGGATGGTCGGTTGCATCTACTTTGTACTAGAGTCTTGACCTTGTCGGTGTCTTCCGCTTTTATGCCTTGCCCCCAGTCAGGGGCATATAGTAGCCGATGAGTGGTTGAATCATGCTCGTCACAATGATACCTCAATGATTTGATCATAGTCCGCGGAGGTTGTTTTGCACCCAATCTTAAGTACTCAATTACTCATTGATAAGTGAGGCAGCGTCGTATGCCCGCTATTGCACTTCAGTCCAGCCCTTCTCAGTTGGAAGTCTAACGCAAATGATTCAATTTTATCAAAGTCCTTGATCGATAGGGGTTGGATGTTCCCGATCCTTTGTTTTATGGGGCTTGCACATATTGTCGGAACTATCCTTCCCGAAGCAGCCTTATGGCGTTGGCGTTAACGGTAGCCATTTAGAGAAGAGGAGTTTTCCGATCTAGAGTATGGAGCAGGTCCCCTCCTTATCTTGCTATGTTGATACTGCACCTGATTCATCAACTCAAAATTGGCATAGACATGTTGGTGTAGTTGTCGGCGGCGGTCCACCAGTTCTCTTGTTAAAGTCTGGAAATAAGCGTTGGTGATCAATTCATTTATGGGTATCGTCAGCAACTGGCTGCATGCTTTTGAAGATGGTTCAGCGGTGACCAGCTATGTTTTGAGCTGGCAGAGTAGACATTGTAGGGCAGTCGTCATATTAGACATCGTACCATAGTTGTCAATTCAGGAGTTTAAAAGTTGGTCAATTGGAGGAAGTTGCATTCCACCTTAAAAGCATGATATATTAATCAACTCCAGTTCTTAGCATATTAGCTAGGTTCTCCAGCCTATGGGAGTACGGTTGAGTAGTATTTCTTTACCATTCCTTGATTGCAACTCAACATTTGTTGTTGTGATCTCCTATGTCTTGTTCAGTCATGGAACAATTAGAAGCACGGATGGAATGTTCCTTCACTAAATTGGTGATTGAACTCACTATGCGGGTTTCCCCCGAAATTTTTTTTAGCCTCTTTTTAGGAAATCTGGGTTGTGCTCGAATTTTTTTTAAAATTTTGTATCGATACGAATTGGACGCAGATGGATCGATACAAACAGCGTGTGAGTATCGATATGAATTGGAGCAATTGCGATCGATACGAACAGAGCACATGCGATCGATACGAACAGAGCGATGCGAAGCAGATCGAGTCGAACAGAGGCTCTCTGATGGAAGCGAAGCAGAGCGAGTCGAACAGTGGCTTCGCCAATGGAGTCGAAGGAGTCACTTCTGATGGTTGCGAAGCGAGTCGAAATGGTCACTTCTGATGGTTGCGAAGCGAGTCGAAATGGTCGCTTTTGATGGCTATGAAGTGAGTCGAAGTTGGCTTCTGATAGAGGCGAAGCGGAGCGAGTCGAAGCAGTCACTTCTGATGGTTGCGAAGCGAGTCGAAATGGTCACTTCTGATGGTTGCGAAGCGAGTCGAAATGGTCGCTTCTGATGGCTGTGAAGCGAGTCGAAGTTGGCTTCTGATGGAGGCGAAGCGGAGCGAGTCGAAGCAGTCACTTCTGATGGTTGCGAAGCGAGTCGAAATGGTCACTTCTGATGGTTGCGAAGCGAGTCGAAATGGTCACTTCTGATGGTTGCGAAGCGAGTCGAAATGGTCGCTTCTGATGGCTGTGAAGCGAGTCGAAGTGAGCGAGTCGAAGTTGGCTTCTGATGGAGGTGAAGCGGAGCGAGTCAAAGCAGTCACTTCTGATGGTTGCGAAGCGAGTTGAAATGGTCACTTCTGATGGTTGCGAAGCGAGTCGAAATGGTTGCTTCTGATGGCTGTGAAGCGAGTCGAAGTTGGCTTCTGATGGAGGCAAAGCGGAGCGAGTCGAGGCAATCACTTCTGATGGTTGCGAAGCGAGTCGAAATGGTCACTTCTGATGGTTGCGAAGCGAGTCGAAATGGTCACTTCTGATGGCTGTGAAGCGAGTCGAAGTGAGCGAGTCGAAGTTGGCTTCTGATGGAGGCGAAGCGGAGCGAGTCGAAGCAGTCACTTCTGATGGCTATGAAGCGAGTCGAAGTTGGCTTCTGATGGAGGCGAAGCGGAGCGAGTCGAACAGAGAACTCTTGATCGATACGAACAAGAAAGTGGCGATCGATACGATCAGAGCGATGTGAAGCTGATCAATACGAATAGAGTGATGCGAACCAGATCGATACGAACAGAGCACTCTTGATCGATACGAACTTTGACATATTTTCTGGATACGAAAACATGGATATGAAAAACACCATATTTTCATGGTTACGAAAATATGGATACGAAAATACGGATACGAAAATGACCATATTTTTTGGATACGAAAACATGGATACGAAAATGACCATATTCTCTAGATACGAAATGATGGATTCGAAAATGACCATATGTTCTGGATACGAAATGATGGATTCGAAAATGACCATATTCTCATGGATACAAAATGATTGATGAATGCAGTTCCTCTTAGATCTGGAGCAATCTGAATAGAATAGATGGAACCACTTGACGACAGATCTGGATCTCCTCTTTAGATTTTTGCAATCCAACTACGGTAGTAGATCCATAGAGCAGGAGAAAAGCAAGGTTTTTCTCAGTGAAAGCACCAAAGTGTTTGTACCAAAATTGGGCACAACACTCTTCGGAAGTCTTTGAAGAGATAAAGTGAAGAAATTAAATGAAAAAAGAGGAATTATCTAACAAAAACTCCAAATTTCA
Source organism: Allium fistulosum (assembly GCA_030737815.1). Classification (NCBI taxonomy): domain Eukaryota; kingdom Viridiplantae; phylum Streptophyta; class Magnoliopsida; order Asparagales; family Amaryllidaceae; genus Allium; species Allium fistulosum. Next base: position 394,546,834 of record CM060901.1, read on the forward strand.
GAAATGAGAAAAATTAAAGTGCAAGGAGACACAAGAATTTAGAGTGGTTCGGCGTATAGCCTACGTCCACTATGAAGTAGTTTGCTTTATTGATCTTTCTTTTTCGTTTACAAGTGAATTCAATGATTTACAGCAGTCAATTGTGATTTTCAGCAGTGGATTTCATTTGTGGTAGCAGCAATTGAGTTCAGATCTGGATCTGGCGGAGTCCGGGCGTTGGAGATCTCAAAGAGGAAGAAGAACCCCTTTTCTGTTGGCTTTAGGGGTTTATTTATAGGTGTAGGAGGCTGATATTTCGCTCAGATCTCGGGAGTCCCTCTCTGGCACGTGACCAGGCCCGTACGCCCAAGCCTGTGAAGTTTCGGTCCGATCCGTGATCGACACGAACAGATTTCAACTCGATCAAAATTTCATCCAATGGAGTCGAAATTTGGCGTGGACATTCCTTAGCATGCACGTAGTCTTCTGTGAAAATTTCATAGCATTTAGACTTTTAGATTGGGAGATATGATCGATACGAAATGGAGTTTTCACTAGGCTGTTTCCTTCGACTCGCTCCTGTTTCGACTCGCTTCCATTCGACTCGGTGACGTGGCACTTGATTCTTACTCTGTCCTGGATGTTGCTTTGAGCGAGTCGAACTGTTCACTGATTGAGCGAGTCGAAGTGTGCCCCGATCAAGCGAGTTGAAGTAAGCACTTGGTCGAGCGAGTCGAAGAAAGCGCTGGTCGAGCGAGTCGAAATGAGCACTTGGTCGAGCGAGTCGAAGCAAAGTGTTGGTTGAGCGAGTCGAAATGGGGCAGCTCTGATGGATGTGGAGCGAGTCAAACCTGGTTGACTCGAAGTTGGCCTCTAAGCAAAGCGAGTCGAAGTGGGCTTCTCCTGAGTGTTGCGAAGCGAGTCGAAGGAGCGAGTCGACCGGTAATTGATTTTCATCCAATCTTGTATCGCTCATAACTTGAGCATACGAACTCGGATTGACTTGAGATTTGAAACATTGGCTCTCATGGCTTAGCTTGTCATTTCCTACCAATTTTAGCTCGATCCGGACTCGGAAAAAATTCATCGATATCCATAGTGAGCCTACGTATAACCGATCTCCAAGACGAACTGTCATTGGTTTCTAGTCAAGTTCTTGGTGTCACGGCCTTGCCAAAAGGCGGGATAACACAAACAAAGTTATGTGAAAGGTCACCGTACGTGCCCGATATGTTAGGATCTCATGGACTGGAAGTCGTAGACTGGAGGTCATCGGTGCGCACAGCAAGATATCCCTCGGTGATACGATGGCGATGGATCTTATGGGGTGCTGAGCGATTGATACAAGTGTGAATAGCACATCGGTACATTAGTGGACTTGGGGGATGTGTGTGTATACCTATATAGACATAGATTTACTTGGTGTAGATGGCTACGGTTCATACGTAGCAAGGGAATCGTACTGACTAATAATAAAATCTAACATAACATGAAATAGTGAACAATTGGCATAAGCTTGTGTTATGTATAAGATGTATAATTTACCAGTCACCAAAACGTTGTTCTGACCCCCCCTCCTCATTACAACCTATAGGAATTAGAAGGGCAATTCCTAGTGTTAATTTGAAGCAGTTGTCTGGCTGAGGCTCTTGAAATTTCAAATGTCGATTTTGGTCAGTAATTATATTTATCTACTATATTTTCTTATTTCTATTGTGAGTTATTACCATTAGTGCTTGGTATATTTTCCTTTACGTAGGATACCAAACCAACGATCCATACTTGGGTGGACTTGGGTTTTCGGTTTAGCAAAAATATGGGCCCACTGAAGTGTGGTTTGTTAAGAAAAGTATTTTTGTCCCATCTAGTTTGAGTGGCTCGAAAGTGGCCAAAAATGGGCAAGAGATGTGTTCGGATGGTAAGCATTTCTCTTGAATATTAGTCTTCTTAGTAAGGGAATATATAGTACGACTTGGTAAGACCCGTTTCCATAGTATCATTTTTGTGTTACTCGATCTATATGTTTATTTTCTTTGGATTTTGAAGTAAACGCTTAGAAAATTGGTTTATAAATTAAGATCATGATACTTAGTAGTATATACGAAGTATTTGACACTGCTTTGAAAACTTATTTTAGTTGAATCATGAATGTATGATTTGATATATAAAGGATATATGTATATATTATTATTTTAAATAATTTCGAGATAAAACTCAGTATTTAGTTCTAAAAGTTTCGTTTAAAGAAATTTTAAATAAAATGCATAGTAGTTTTATACGGAGTAGTTTTGGTAATAAATATTTTGAACTGAGATTTCTATAGAAAAATTTGTGTTTGTATGCTATGTTGGATGCACAAGTGGTAGTGGCATAACCTAAATAATTATGAAACCTTTTCTTGTTTTTCCTTTATAGTAAAGTGCATCTAATAAATAAGTGAAACTTTATCAAGTTAATTTATTGACCTATATATCCTATGCATTAGGACAATGTGGTATGCTAATTGTATTATGATGTGTTTGTTTTGTTATTTTCATTGTTAGAATGAAATAGATTTTTGATGATTTTGGACAGTTTGAAACTTTCGGATTATTACAGACTTTGAAGTTAAGTATTTTTAGAGAATATAAAGATAAGTTTATACAACTCTTGAAATGATGAGGTAGTAAGTTAGAACATGTTTTAAATTGGTATGAAGATCTTCGTCAAATAAACAATGATGTTATTGGGCCGATAAATAAACGTCCTTACCTTAGGGTTGTCTAAGGAAAGTAGACTCTAGGAATATGTTTGGATACAAATGTCCTAATCTTCCTTGCTACTTGCCTATCCCGGTGGTTGAAGGTGAAAAAATATTGACTCGGTTATAAGACCCAAATTTGTTTTGGGCCTTCATCGGAATTTCAGAACTTAAAATGATTTTTTTATTATGCATATACTCTTAGGATTTAGTGAAGTATTATACGAGTATGAAATTAAGTTATGAAATGTTTTATAAATGAAGTTATGACTTTATAAAATGTTTATAAACCTGAAGTTATCATTTTATGAAATGGTTCATAAATGGTTTTAGTATTGATTGTGGTATACTATGTCTGAAAATGAATGGGATTTAAAGAGAAATTTTTATAGTTAAAGAAACTAATAGGATAAAATACGTATGTTGTACAATATCATTTTATTCACACGATTGTTCTTGATCCAGGATTCAAATACATTGTTTCTAGGTTATTTACACCGAACCGAATAAGGATTTTTCACTCGATTTTCAACAGTAAACACTTTATACGGATTCTTGATATGATCCCGAAGTTTTCTATCATAGTATAAAGCTATGTAAGGGAAATAGAAGTTTCTAATATAGTAACCAGATTAGAGTATGCACTAGAAAGCTCAAGTGATCTATATTAGTTTGGAAGTGAAATTAATGCGATCGAGCTAGTGATCAGATTTTATATTACGTACGGAGGATCCTTATATATCATACGGGCTTAAGTACATGTGTATACTATGTTTTATTGGCTTATGAATAGTTCAGGGAACAACTCTTTGATTTGTTCTAAAATAGCATGAATAATCGTCTAAGTAATAACCTAAGACTATTGACCGTAAGGTACGCTTAATAGATTGTTTATCGTCCTTAGTGGAAACGAGGGTTTTCAAACTAATTCCAACCGTGATTTTTGTGCTGGTAAATTTTGAATGCTATTAAGTATTTTTGTGTGCTTGTTTCTTTTATTAGTTGGTCATGTTGGAAATTTCGACGATGAAATGTTTTAAGTGAGGGAGAATGTAACGATCGAAATTTCAAACACTTCGTATTTAATTATCTAAATTATTTAAATATTTCAATCTTGGATTTAATGTGATTGAATTGATTTAATAATATTGTTAACCTCCTTTTTATTAATTTATAATGATGGAAAACTTGTTTTTAAAAATGTTTAAAAAATAAATAGTTTGAAGAAATATCGATAATGTGACTGAAAATCATTTTATCGATAAACATCTTTTTACTCAACAAATGTTATTCAAACTTGATGTGCTTTCCTAGTATATTAATGTAAATTAATTAGCAACTAAAAGTATTTTTCTATTTTAGGTTAACTAAAATGTGGTGGGGGGACAAGATAAGGAAGCTATTTTAGAAGGTAAGCATTTTAGGAAAGCCTTAAGAGTTAAGTAAGAAGAGACAAGATGTGTAAAGTTGCACATGGGTTAAGCATGGGGAATGCTTCTTTTTGACCAGAAATAAGGAGGTAGAAGGTGATAAAATATCTCTTGTTATTCACTTCATTTCGTTCTCAAAAGCTTTGCAAAACAAAAAACAAAAATGGTGTCTTCATTCTCTTTTTCTCCTCCTTAACTTCCTCAAATCATATAAAAATAATTCCAAACTCCACCATTGTAGTGACCCGTATTCTATGTATCAAAGGATCGTAGAATATTCATATTATTTTTTTATGAGGTCATATGGAACTAATATTTTGGAAATTACTCTTAAGGACATTTCCTAAATCCATGATTTTTGGCAAATTTGTACGTGACCATTTTGATCCTCAAAATCTTAGATGGACTACAACTTTTAATAGGAGCTGAGTTAGAGTCTGAAACCACTTCCAGTAGATTCGAATGATGGTTTCCCTTTCCGTGGATTGGTCTGATTAAGAAAACAGACTTACCATTTGAGGATTATGGCTATTTGAAGTTTTCTAAGATTTTGAGCAGCTTAAGTGGGTAATTAGGGCTATTAATGCTAAGGCTCATGTCCTTCTTTGGTTTTGGAGTATGTGAAGGCTGATGGGACCTCATCCCAATCATTTCACAACTTCCAAAAATAGTTAGAAACCTTCATTAACCTCCACTGACCAAAAAGTAATCCTTAGTCCTATTTTAGTTAGCCAAATTACATTATTCAGAGAAGATTAGCATGATTAACACTTAGAATTAGAGATTTGATGTAGAAGGAGCCTTGGATTTTGTGCCTTCTATTATTCATTTTGGGATTTGGGTTTTTTTGGATTAAGGTAAGTGATTAGATCTCCCACTTACTAAATAGGTAATTAAACACCTAAATGATGTTTTAAAATAATTCAAAAATACTAAAAATGTTATTAGACCATATTACACCATATATGTAAATTTTAGATGATTTGGACTTGATTTGTAAAAACGTATTCATATGGATCCCTAATCATGTTCTTATTGATCCCTAACCTTCACCTTAGATTTCGATATCTTTAAAATTATATATTTGGATGTTTGGTTGTTCTTAATGCTTATATATGATGAATGGGTGATTGCTTTATGTTTAAATGGTCAAAACGCCGCTTAAATGGCGATTTAGTTAGGAAGAAGCTATGGATCGATGGTAATCCCTATGGATCGTGGTGATCCATGGATTCTATTCCAAAGTAGGCGTGATTGTTGTGGCGCAATAAAGTAGGACTCATAAGGATCCACACCAATTTTCTAGTCATTTGGAGTTCATATGGTTAAGGCATGGGTATTCAAAGCTTGAATCAATGGAGGCATGGATCTATGGGAATTCAAAGGCATGGATCGTTGGGGGTCAAAAGCATGGATCAATAGAGTAGCCTGGGGTATGGAATGAGGACATGAGCTATCGATCAGAGCAAGGAGAATAGTGGGAACGAAGTGGAGCCAACAACATGCGATTTTGGCTAAGTGTGGTTCGACCTTATGGATCGGTGTCGATCCATAGGGTTAGCCCATTTACCTCAAAAGTCATTTTGGAGTATGAAGAAGTGTGCTGGAGTTCAAATATGGAGTGTGTGATCGGTTTTCATATATCGTTACCGATCCACAGGGTTGACTCCATTAATATGCGATCGATGGTGGAGCATTGGGAGGTGGGTTGGAGCTCATACGTGAAGTGTGCGATCGGTGGCGATGGATCGGTGGGGACGGTTCGGTGGTCATGTATCGATGGTGATCCATTAGTATTGTTCCAAACTTGAAGAGATCAATATGGGACATTTCAATTTGAAATTCAAAATAACTCCTTATGTCTATTCATTTCAAACGACTTTCCTGTCTATTTAAGTCCTATTTTCTTCCAGAAAACTTCTCATAACTTCTCTCTACTCTTATCTACTTATTTCCTTCTTACTTATCGTCAAAATGGCTTCATCCTCTTCAAATCTAAGTGATAATCTTGAAGAGACTCTCAAATCCTTCAAAGACATTCTTACTTTTATTCTACGAAATCAGAGGCACTTAGAACTGAGTCAAATGCAGATGATAAAGGAACAAGAAAGGCATTTCGATGCACTACGATGGATGATCTCCGCTCTCAACAAAGAGGATCTCCAAGTAAATCCACCGAAGACATTGCTCCAGGACGATGAAGATTGGGAAGTAATCAAAGCGGATCCCATCTTTGGAAAAGAGGGATGGGTTGAAGTTCCACGTAACATTTAACTTGTTTGATTTGGTTTAAAATTGATTTGATTTGAAATACTTGATTTGGTTTTAAACATGGTTGATTTATGATAACTTACTATATTGATTATGTAATAAGACATAAATAGGTGTGCTTATGTTTGATTGATTTGTCTACTTATTGTATGCATTTTCTTTTCATTTAACAGTTATGTATATAGTGATATGAATAAAATAATTTGTGGTTACACTTATTATTCTCATTCTTATATTACTCATATATCATTCTGAGTATACAATATTTAGCATTGTTATATCCAGTTTCAGTATTATTAATGATAACACTATCATTAATATCATAGATTTAGGGGGAGTTAGTGTCATCTTTTTGTTGATGACAAAGGGGGAGAAGTATAAAATAGGTTAGTTAGGCATAGATTAAGGGGGAGTTATTAGATTTAGGGGGAGTTATAAGGAGAATATAAATATTTTATAAACAAAGGTTGTCATCATCAAAAAGGGGGAGAATGTTAGTCCATAGGATAGTGGTTTTGATGACAACAACTATAGAAGTGTTATAAAATATATATGTGCAGGAAATCTATATGCAGGTATCAACAAAAGAAGACTGTACAGTAAAGAAGACAAAATTGATGAAGACAAAGATCAAGAATTCAAGATTGAAGACTCATGAGATTCAAGATATTCAAGAGTTCAAGACAAATAATATAGTTAGGTTAGATATTTGTTAAAACTCCTTGAAAGCACTATCATTCTTTTTTATCCAATTTACTCGTGGAATGGAATCCACTTCGTTCTTGTTAAAGGGATGGAACCCTAATGAGATGGAACTCAAGAAATATCTAGTGGAACGGATAGTAGCCCTATTTTGTTATCCACTAATTTTGATTCAAAATGATTTTCAAAATTATCTCTTGTTTTATAAAATGATTTTCAAATATTCCTTTTCAAAAGAAAAACCTTCGTTCACATTTCCAAAAATGTTTTAGCCTCAAAATCATATTTATCATTTTGTTATATTTTGATTTCAAAATTGTCCTTGATATTTTAGCCTCAAAATCTATTTTAATATTATATTTACTTTAGTTTATTTACTTTGATTTTAAATATATTTTAGTATATATACATATATACATTCATAAGTATTTCTACTTCTAAATGACTTCTACAAATACATAGAGTCCATTTGAATAAAGTTGCATATGTTTTAAATCATCATTTTCAAAGTAAAGCAAATCATCACTTTTTACTAGACCATGTCGACATCCTATTTACTCGTCATGTCGACATGCTTCCCGTTATAGCAAAGGTTGTTTTCAAAAGAAGTGTCTATTCGCTTAAACCTCTTCGAATGGACACATCCATTCATTCTCTATAAATAGAGACTGTTATGGACGTTTTCCAGTAACTACTTTCATTAGTTTCTCTCCTCTTTATTCTCTTATCTTATTTTCTAATCATCCTATCCATATTCTGCCGAAATCTTAAGTGAATCAAACCAGAATATCTCTAGTTTGATTCTCTGCCACTCTCTTCAAAGAATCTCAGTGCTTATCAGAGTTATAGATACATTTGTACTCAAAGAAACTTGTGTAGGGTTATAAAGGTGTGATCGTGTCCTTGGAAATCGATCGAGTGAACTTGTGTCCTGTGAATCAAGTGGTTTTACCCAGAGACCTGAGAATCTGGAGGGTGTACCTCGTTGCCTTGGAATCGAGGGATTGTAATCTAGATTATTATTGAATAGAAAGCCGTACGAGTTGTGCGGGACTGGATGTAGGGTAACACCGAACCAGTATAAAATTCCTGGTGTGTTCTTTCCTTTACTTGCTTTTTATTTATATTTGCATCTGTTTGTGATTCTGTGATTTGATCTGTGATTGTGTATTTGCATTAAGTTAAGTAAATCAATTTAAATCAAAGAAGTTTTAAAGAAATTCTTAAAACACTATTCACCCCCCCTCTAGTGTTAAATAGCCTTAAGATCATCTTCCGCGTCCCTTTCATTTGGTATCAGAGCAAGTTTTTCAAAGTATTCATAACCTGATTTTTGAAAAGTAACAATGGCTACCAATACTGGTATTTCTAGTTCATTTGTAGAGGGTCAGTCCACTGCCAGACCACCACTTTTCAATGGCAGTAACTATGCATATTGGGCATGTAGAATGAAGATATATTTACAATCCATTAGTTTAGAAACATGGAATATGACACAAACTGAATACACTGAGCCCACAACTGATTTTGCTCAATGGACGACCGTTCAAAGAGAAGTGGCTCAAAACAATTCAAAAGCCATGAATATTTTATTTTGGTCACTAGATAGAAATGAATTTAATAGGGTATCTGTTTGTAAAACTGCATATGAAATCTGGAAAACTCTGCAAGTTACTCATGAAGGAACAAGCAAAGTTAAACAGACCAAAATTTCTATTCTTACTAATCAATTTCAATTATTTAAGATGTTGCCTAGTGAATCTATTCCAGATATGTATAGTCGTTTTCGGGATATTGTTCATTCACTAGTATCTCTGGGAAAAGCAATCTCTGAAGAAGATCAAGTCAGGAAAATTCTGAATTCACTCACTCCAGAATGGGATTTGAAGACACTGGCGATTGAAGAAGCAAATAACATCAGTACCTTGAAGATTGATGAATTAATTGGAAATCTGATGTCATATGAAGTTCAAATTCAGGGAAGAAGGGAGAATAAGTCATCAGAAAAAAAGTCCATTGCCTTTAATGTACTAACTGGTGAATCAGACTCTAGTGATGATGATGAAGAAATAGCCTTCATGACAAGAAACTTTCGAAAATTCTTGAAGTATAGAAAAATGAATAATCACAAGAGAAAAAGTTTTGGAAATAACACTGAATCACTCAACAACATCAAATGCTTCAATTGCAATGAGTTTGGTCATTATCAAAGAGACTGTCCACATCAAGAAAAGCAAACTCCTCAATCAAACAAAGAATATTCAAAGAAAAGAAAGAAAGCATTTGCAGCAACACTGGATGATTCAGATACGTCCTCAAGTGATGATGAACAGAAAACAGAATTGGCAAATATGTGTTTTATGACAACTCAGAATTCAGATAATCAGGATGATATGGAACTCAAACAAGGTACACGTTTACTATTTTAATTGGTTGCTTAGAATAGTTTATTAATTAAGTCCATAATTGATTTTATTAACTTAAATTTTTTTAAATATCTTTTAAAAATTTATAAAATATTATTTTTATATATTTTCTGTATAATATATTTTCAAAATATATTCATACAATAATTATAATATATATAAGTATATATATATATATAAATCTTGTACATGCTTGAAATCATTTTTGCAAAATCTGATGTGCATGTCGACATGGCACTTATTGGTAATGTCGACATACCTGTAGCAAATCAGATTTCTAAATTTGAATTCAAAATTCAAATTTCCCTCCACCTTTTCACTAACTCCTATGTTCTGAATAGTTATGACTCTTTGACCAGAGAATCCACCTATTCAACCTCTTTATATCTATCTTCTATCAACACTTATCTCCATCTTCAATTCAAATTCAAAACAACTTTTATCTTCAAACACTCTTATCTCTTCAAAATTGGCATCCACTAGCAACGTAGCCGGAATGAGGCTGTCAAAAGCCACCAAAGATCATCTCTACAATAATAGAGATGCCATACTTGCATACATTAATTATGCAACTTATGGAAAAGTTCATTCGGGTAATTTTGCTATTTTTAATGACTTCGCCTCTTATGAAATTGATGCTCTCTTTCAAAACAATGGTATTCTAAGCTTGGTTGACAATAACCAAAATGATTTTGTTTGCTATCCAAACCTTGTCAAAATGTTTTATGCAAATTTAAATCGTGGTTTTTATAATGGAAGGGATGATGAAGTGTGGAGTAGTGTCAAGGGGACACAAATTGTTTTGGACACCGATGTTTTAGGAACCATACTTGAGTGTAAAAGTACCGGTTCCAATCTTTCTTCTTTTGAAATCGAGGAAACCGATCGAGAAACTTTTCACAATATTTTTGAGGAAGAAATGGATTTCAAAAACAAATTTTTTCGACCAAAAGCTCGTATTGTTAATCTTCTCCTTCAACGCACTATTACTCTGAGATCGGGAAATTACAATAACCCGACTCAAAAAGTGTGTAAGGCTCTTTTTGCAATTTTTGGAAATTATGATATTAATTGGGCACAAGTTATCTTGGATGAATTTCGACACAAAAACTTGGATTCGGGAGAGAATGCATTATATCATGGAATATACCTCACTAGAATTTTTAATTACTTTGGAGTGGATATGAGAGGTGAAGAATTCTTTCCACGAAAGGTTTTTAATCATTCCAATATTTCACTTATGAAAATTCCGCACGTGTTTCAACCATACGAAACACTAACGGAAAAAGAAGCACGATTGGGGTATGAGGAAATGCAAGAAGATGAGGAGGAAGAAGAAGAAGAGGAAGAGGAGGAAGAAGAAGGTGAGGAAGAAGAAGAAGAGGAAGAAAGTGAAGAAACTTCCTTAGAGAGTATTGATTTTCCCACACGACCATCAAACAAGACTCTCCTTCACAATCAACGAGTGATTGTGAAAAATCAAAAAGCTCTCAAACACTCCGTAAACAAAAAATTGGACAAAATGTCCAATACTATGAACAAGTTCTTCTCCAAAGTCAACAAGAAGCTCAATATCTCATCATCTTCATCCTCATCTACTAGTTTCTAGAGTTTACTCTTTGTATATCAATGAAATTTGGTATATTGAAAGTTGTATCTTTATGTTTTCTTTATGAAATTCATGTACTTCTCTGTTCTAGTATGAAATGAAGCTTATTCTCTGTTTATCTTACTGTTACTCTTATTTATATCAAGTAATATATATATAAATCATATGTATATACACTGAAAATTCAAAAATAAGATGTGCAAAATCTGCTATGTATGTCGACATACTGTATAGAGGTCATGTCGACATACACTGGTAATATTCTGAATGGACATTTCAATTTGAAATTCAAAATAACTCCTTATGTCTATTCATTTCAAACGACTTTCCTGTCTATTTAAGTCCTATTTTCTTCCAGAAAACTTCTCATAACTTCTCTCTACTCTTATCTACTTATTTCCTTCTTACTTATCGTCAAAATGGCTTCATCCTCTTCAAATCTAAGTGATAATCTTGAAGAGACTCTCAAATCCTTCAAAGACATTCTTACTTTTATTCTACGAAATCAGAGGCACTTAGAACTGAGTCAAATGCAGATGATAAAGGAACAAGAAAGGCATTTCGATGCACTACGATGGATGATCTCCGCTCTCAACAAAGAGGATCTCCAAGTAAATCCACTGAAGACATTGCTCCAGGACGATGAAGATTGGGAAGTAATCAAATCGGATCCCATCTTTGGAAAAGAGGGATGGGTTGAAGTTCCACGTAACATTTAACTTGTTTGATTTGGTTTAAAATTGATTTGATTTGAAATACTTGATTTGGTTTTAAACATGGTTGATTTATGATAACTTACTATATTGATTATGTAATAAGACATAAATAGGTGTGCTTATGTTTGATTGATTTGTCTACTTATTGTATGCATTTTCTTTTCATTTAACAGTTATGTATATAGTGATATGAATAAAATAATTTGTGGTTACACTTATTATTCTCATTCTTATATTACTCATATATCATTCTGAGTATACAATATTTAGCATTGTTATATCTAGTTTCAGTATTATTAATGATAACACTATCATTAATATCATAGATTTAGGGGGAGTTAGTGTCATTTTTTTGTTGATGACAAAGGGGGAGAAGTATAAAATAGGTTAGTTAGGCATAGATTAAGGGGGAGTTATTAGATTTAGGGGGAGTTATAAGGAGAATATAAATATTTTATAAACAAAGGTTGTCATCATCAAAAAGGGGGAGAATGTTAGTCCATAGGATAGTGGTTTTGATGACAACAACTATAGAAGTGTTATAAAATATATATGTGCAGGAAATCTATATGCAGGTATCAACAAAAGAAGACTTTACAGTAAAGAAGACAAAATTGATGAAGACAAAGATCAAGAATTCAAGATTGAAGACTCATGAGATTCAAGATATTCAAGAGTTCAAGACAAATAATATAGTTAGGTTAGATATTTGTTAAAACTCCTTGAAAGCACTATCATTCTTTTTTATCCAATTTACTCGTGGAATGGAATCCACTTCGTTCTTGTTAAAGGGATGGAACCCTAGTGAGATGGAACTCACGAAATATCTAGTGGAACGGATAGTAGCCCTATTTTGTTATCCACTAATTTTGATTCAAAATGATTTTCAAAATTATCTCTTGTTTTATAAAATGATTTTCAAATATTCCTTTTCAAAAGAAAAACCTTCGTTCACATTTCCAAAAATGTTTTAGCCTCAAAATCATATTTATCATTTTGTTATATTTTGATTTCAAAATTGTCCTTGATATTTTAGCCTCAAAATCTATTTTAATATTATATTTACTTTAGTTTATTTACTTTGATTTTAAATATATTTTAGTATATATACATATATACATTCATAAGTATTTCTACTTCTAAATACCTTCTACAAATACATAGAGTCCATTTGAATAAAGTTGCATATGTTTTAAATCATCATTTTCAAAGTAAAGCAAATCATCACTTTTTACTAGACCATGTCGACATCCTATTTACTCGTCATGTCGACATGCTTCCCGTTATAGCAAAGGTTGTTTTCAAAAGAAGTGTCTATTCGCTTAAACCTCTTTGAATGGACACATCCATTCATTCTCTATAAATAGAGACTGTTATGGACGTTTTCCAGTAACTACTTTCATTAGTTTCTCTCCTCTTTATTCTCTTATCTTATTTTCTAATCATCCTATCCATATTCTGCCGAAATCTTAAGTGAATCAAACCAGAATATCTCTAGTTTGATTCTCTGCCACTCTCTTCAAAGAATCTCAGTGCTTATCAGAGTTATAGATACATTTGTACTCAAAGAAACTTGTGTAGGGTTATAAAGGTGTGATCGTGTCCTTGGAAATCGATCGGGTGAACTTGTGTCCTGTGAATCAAGTGGTTCTACCCAGAGACCTGAGAATCTGGAGGGTGTACCTCGTTGCCTTGGAATCCAGGGATTGTAATCTAGATTATTATTGAATAGAAAGCCGTACGAGTTGTGCGGGACTAGATTTAGGGTAACACCGAACCAGTATAAAATTCTTGGTGTGTTCTTTCCTTTACTTGCTTTTTATTTATATTTGCATCTGTTTGTGATTCTGTGATTTGATCTGTGATTGTGTATTTGCATTAAGTTAAGTAAATCAATTTAAATCAAAGAAGTTTTAAAGAAATTCTTAAAACACTATTCACCCCCCTCTAGTGTTAAATAGCCTTAAGATCATCTTCCGCGTCCCTTTCAGGACGTTGAGTAGTCCCTAACTACATGATGGGTCATACGAGTATCAAATATCTAATGCACTGAGTGACTGAATGTGAGGATGGATGATGGAAGCCATATTTGTTTGACTGTTTTTGTCACATTAGGGATGTCACATGATGTAGATATTGTCGATGTTGATATCTAGACACTCTTAGTACATGGATGTACAGTAAACCCACGATGGTTATCATAGAGTAGCGTATATCTTTTTTATTTGTTAACTCTATGAATGCAGGGATAGGTCAGGTATGATTTTTTATATCGCTTATCCTAGTATATTGACTTTATAGTATTTGAGATTTCAACCGCTCACACTAGACTGTTGTCTTACCTGGGGTTTTACACTTTGCTTCCTATTACTCTGGGTACTCTTAAATGAGTAGATTAGGGATATCATGTCTGGTGAGCATGTGGAGCTGGACAGGTGGTGAGCAGGAGGCTATTCTCTAATATTGTTATATGTATCATTTGCTATTCCACTACACAGCATTGTGGAGCTTGCTAGTGCTTTACTATTTAGAGACAGTTTATGAGTTTATATTTGATTTATAACTCTATTACTTATATTGTTTAATGTATGGATCTATATACTCTGGCATTGTGATTCATTCAATAATTTACTATCTCTCCTGTTTTATATCTGAGATGTTTACTATTATATTTTATTCAATGCGCTTTGAGATATATGACATGTTCTATGTTGCTTTTTTATTACAACCATTAATGATCGCATCGGCCGAGCACCTGTACAACGCACTATGTATATCGGGTGTCGGCTGTTAACAATAAAACTTGTCAATATCCCCAAAGCTAAATGGTTAATAAGGAACGTTGTTAACACTTCAAAAGAAGATTTTTAGAAGTGATTACTCCCTTTTTAACCACTTTCAAATGAGTTGATTTTAGACAAATTACTTATGAAGGGTGGTCTTATAAAAATATTAATTGCATTTAATAAGTCCAACCAACCCTGTCGAAATGAAGGATTAGGAGAAAGCTCCTACTTCGAAACCTCTTTTAAGTGAGTCGAAAAAGGTTGTTTACATCGAACATTTTCCCACTTTCAACTGCGTTGAAAGGGCTATTCTATCCTTAAGAAGGAGTATTTACTTTCGATAATATTGTTTATGCTCTTTTGGAAAGAACTCCTTCAAAAGGGTAGTGTGTATTGTAATGTGCGAACACCTTTCGAAGGTATTCGCTCAGCAAACATAGCTTAGTATTTACACATAAAATCCCTTTTGAAACATCCCTTTCGATCAGGTGTATGCTCTTTCAAAATGGATTCAATGTTTGATATATAAGCTCAAATAGTTTATATATAATGGAACAACATCTTGGACAATATAAGTTCCACGAACTTATTAATATAAAATACTTTCATCATCGTTGTTTAATATTTGATACCATTAAACATGATGATAATGTAATACGTATAAATATTATCCAAGTTAATCCCATTACATCGCATTAGTCAAATAGGAATTAAGAAGATAAGCAAGAATCATGTGAAATTGATCATTAGTCAAGCTAATGATCGAAATGATCTTTCTCATGATCAAAATTTTTATTGAATCCATGCGCTTCCACTTTTAACGTTAATCCAAATTGAGTTACAAGTAAGAAATTTTTTCCCTAAATTTATTTAGGGTTACGAAGATTTGATTTGATAAGAAATTGAAGAAAGAATTTAGGATTCCCCAAAATTCTGTCCCCAAACTCGAACCCCTATGGTCGTATTTATAGATGCAGGTTAAGCCACTTTCGCGCCCATCCTTTTGCTTTAGTCGAAAGGCCTTCATTCAACCTTCTGTGCGCAACCTTTTGTCATGGTCAGAAGGCCTTCCTTTATCCTTCTGCGCGCCTTCTTTTTATGTGGTTGATCATGAGGGGGTCCAAAAGATGTAAACTATTATTATCTTGGAAGTGAAAGCCATTTAAACAACGAATCCCATACCTGAGAAACTGGAATTGTGGTTCAAGAGACCTACGTTTTCTCTTTTTGTTCATCGACGTCGATGTTCGCAGTCTCTTCTGGAATGTCAAAGGGCTTTGGAGGTTCAGGTTGGCTTGCTTCATGTATGATTGGATCAGGGTTGACCTTTCTTGAAGACCCGTATTACCATCGTCATCTTTTTCATGAACGTCAGAGTGAACACCCCCATCGCCACCTAAACCTTGCCATCCATCTTCATCATCATCATTATCGTCATCACCATCATTATTATCATTGTTATCTTCGTTATTACCACCTTCTTCCTCGGCAGCTTCATCTTTATCATATTCATCCTCAAAATCGGAATCTACTTCATAGGATAAGGTTTTAGAAGCATCATTCTCCTTTCTTTCATGAACTCCAACCCCCTGCTCTACTTCTATGACTTTAGCCATAAATCTATTAACAAGAGCAGGGTCGAGAGAAGGAAAGCTCAAATCTAGGCATTTTTCTATGTTGTCGGCTTAAGCAAGCATCAGGGCATCCTCGTAGGAGTTAACAATGATGTCATCGAGGGAAGTACTTAGGAATTGTGACACCCGTTACTTAGCATCAGAGATGATACTGACAACCAACTTTAGAGAATTTTTCTTTTTCCCTAACTTTTCCATGAGAAAGGATTATTTAGCCCCCATTTAAGCTTTTTTATCTTCAAACTCTTTCAGAGCCAGATTTTCGTCAGCTAAAAGTTGATGTGCTTTTCTTTCTTTAGAAATAATAGACTATGATTTAGCAAAAGAGGCTCTCAATCTCTCTAGTTCTATTGTAGCTTCATTTTTACTAGCAGTCAAGGAGATGACTTGGCTGTTCAACTTTGAAATTTCCTCTCGAAACTTGGAAGTTTCAGCGGAGGATTTTAATCGGTTTTCTTGTAGAGAGAGCCAGCTTTTGGAAATCTAAAAGCCAAAGCATGATGTAAATCAGCATTCAGAGAGAAACAATGATAATAAGGATAAATAATGTGAAACGTAGCAGGAGTTGTTGTTCTATAAGAGACCGACAGTGTTTCGTCGGATCAGGAATAGAAGAAGGCGGGTGAATAGAGGTAAAAGATGAAGAATCCAAGATAGATTGAACTATCTTTTTAAAATCATTTGTAGACATGGGTGACGTGGGTCCAGAGAGAGAGTTGAAGTTTCCAAGTCTTTTTGCATCTGCTCAATTGCATGAGGAGAGCAGGAAATGATGATGTGAGATAAAGGATTTTCCTATAAAGGAGTCGTCTTGGGTCGGTCAATATGAGCTTCAACAATAGGACTCTCGAAGTTTTACTCATATCAACAACCTCACCCTCTTCTAGTGGCAAAGAATCTAGAACTTTAACAATTCTGGTTTTCTTGAGGGATGGTTCCATCACAGGCACTTTACCCAGTTTTCTTTTAGCAGCCATCTTTGACCTAGAAATAGCTTGAGTCCATGATGAAGCACAGGATGTTGAAGTTCGGAGAGCAAGATCACTTATGATTGGTTCAATCTGAGGAGCAGTTGCTGAAGATTCAAAAAATTACAAGTCAATGGAGTAATTTGAAAAGTAACACAACAACAAATTGCAAGTACTATGTTAGTACCTACCGGGGTGATCAGGGCGAATTGGAGATATTGGGGAGAAGTTCATCGGATTATCCAAAGATAGGAAGCGTTTGCTCCGAGAAGTGAGTTGAACTAGGGGAGGTTGACCTAGTACCCTTTGACCTGCTGGTGGGAGGGAGTGCTTTTGAAGGTTTGAGGGATTCAACAAAGTAAGCCTATCCCAATGCTACTCGAAGCATCAATTAATAGCTTGATAGTTCTCTTATCCTCATTATTTAGATTTTTAGCGGAAGGACCTAATAAGGAAGCATAAATTAGCAAAAGAAAATAACTGGATAAAAATAAAGATTGTGATTAACTTACGGGGAGATGAGAAGGCTCCACTGATATTGGAAAAGCATTTGACAAAGAAGAATTGTGTTTCCCAATCTTTTAATTTGTTTACCCCCTCGAAATTATCTTTTTGGGGGAATTGGCTCTAAAAATTTGATTGTTAAGATTGCTGAGTTCAACTAATCGAACTAGGTAGTTCAAAACTTCAGCACTTAGTGATGGTATCCCGGACTCCAAAGCCATAAGTTCCAAGGATAGAAGACATGTTTATACATTCGGAGATAGTTGGACAGGAGCAATGCCCAGGTGGGTCAAGAATATGGCTAAAAAATGCGGGAAAGGCAGGAAACCACCGTGCCAAATATGGATAACAGTATAGGCGATCTATCCTTCAGGAGGACTTTGGATGGTGTTGCTATCACTTGGGGGAATAGCTTCCACCCCAGTGATGCCGAAGTCATTTAGAATTGCGTCTACCTCATTTTAGGAGGATATTAAAGAATGTTTAGAAATTGCTTCAATCTTCTTTGTAGAAGATTTCATCATCGGTACTGTATCTTATTCTGGTTCTTGAGAAGTCTTTTTCACGCCCATGATCTTGCAAGGTGAAATCGTTTCAGTAAGAAGTTTTAATTTGTTATGTAATCAACATTTTTCAAGGATATCGAAAATCTATAACAACATTTCAGATATCAATCAAAATATGGAATTTTGTGTCTTTAAATGAATGCTATAGTTAGTTTAGGAAAATGAAATTCGTTGATCTTTCAACAGTGTCCAAAGGTGAAATGGAAGTGGACCTCCAACAAACATCGTTTAACAATGTCGAAAGCTCAAGGAAAACTTTGTGGATGAAAGGAGTAGTTAAAGCCTACAAGACTAATTCAGATATAAATATACACTAACAACATTCAATAAACAGGACAAATAAACCCTTTGACACTATCGAAACCCATGAACTTTGTTTTACTAAGAGAATACGAATGCTGTCGAAACCCTATATGCCAATTAAGTCGAAAGGTTTGAGTTTGTGAAACATTGATAAAAATGAAAAGGCTTTGGGGACGTTTCGACAACATTTGTATAAAATGATGATCGAATCTCAATTAGTTACAAAAGGTGTTGAAAAAGTCGAAAGGGGTACATGGTTTCAAAAGCATACCAATAGCCAAACTTAATTTGATATAGAAGGTTTCGATCAATTTGAAAGGTTTTATTTAATTTTCAACTTAAAAAAAGTATGTTTTTCTCAATCCAATTTATGAAAATAAAAATGAATCTCTAACTCCTCACATCTCCTAAAATAAGTTAGAAGTAGGCATGTACTAGAGGTTTCGAAACATATAAAATAAAAATTAGGTTTTCGAAAGTACGTACTAGGTAATCATTTAATAAAGCACATCAGGAAACTTCATCGAAAGGTATCAAAATATACAAAAGCATAGTTATGCTTTCGAAGAAGTCCACTTCATATTAACTACATCAACCTTTCAACAAGATTAATTAAGAGATACACGCTAGTCTTCCTTTCGACCCCATCGATGGTTAAAGAAGCAAAACAAAATTAACCGCCTTAACCTCTTTCGAAGGGGTAGAAAGGTAAAATCACAACGTAAGAAAAAATTGATATGAACGTGGATTTACAATCGATAATCATAAAAATTCTCAAAGTATAAATTCAAACCGAAAAAAACCAAATCGAATGAATTCTGAATATCAATTAACATAGGAAATGGAACAAAATAAGCAATAAAAAGAAACCAAAGGTACTTTCATATGAACGAAAAAAAACTTAAAATATCTATATGAAATAAGAACAGCAATTCAAATTCAAATCTAACGAATTTTAGAATAAAAATTTTAGCATGGAAAGTTAGTTCGAAAAGCAAGATAACAAGAACTTACTTTAATACGAGCTTCTATTTGCTGAAAATGAGAATTATTTAAGAAATTGAGAATTTTGATTTTTGCTGGAGATTTCTTTTATCGCAGGTAAATGAAAGGGGGGAAGAAAGAAGCACGATTTATAAGGAAAGTCAACATGAGGGATAGACCTTATGATCAAATTTAAATAAACGGCCAAGATTTGCGCAAGAATATGAAAAAGCGAAAAATCACAATGCTAAAATAAGGTGGAGTATCGAAACAGATGACTTGAAAAGTCAAAGGCATCACTTCGCAAAGGGGGCAAGTGTTACCACCAATTCATACTTCAACCTTGTCGAAACCAAGATGAATAGAAGAGAAGGAAGTACAAGAGATGATAGACCAACAAAACCTTTCGAAGGAGTCGAAGGGATGCTACAGTCAAAAGTCAGATAGGTTATAAGCTTTCGAAGGGGTCGAAGAGGTCGAAGAGGTCGAAGGGGTCGAAAGCACCCTTTCACATCAATTGCTTCCTTTTGAAATAGATGCTTTCGCCTACTTGAAGACGTTTCGAATAAGTGGAGGAATACCTTTCGAAGGCAGCAAATAACAACCACTCATATGTGCGCAAGACCTTTCGAAACCAAAGGTTTTGTCTTCATTCATTTTACTCAAAAAGATGTTTTGATGGAGCAACCCTTTCGAAAGCATGACTAAGCCTTTCAAACCGGATGGAACCTTTAACAACTAGGAGGGGTGCCGCATCAATTCACAAGCATGTATTCGAAAGTTACCTTCCACGTTGAAACCCTCAACATTTCAACACCTTCGAAACCCCAAAGAACTACCCGTTGACAGAGTCGAAAGCTCATGCCTCTTCTTACTTGCAACAACAAAGATACATAAGGTGAAAAGGCGCACATGCCCCTTTTGATGGAGACGGAAGCATTCAAATTCATTCAAATGCAATGCAGAAAGGATGCGCAAATGTTAAAGGTGATGAAAGGTCTGCAAGGCCGCCTTTCGACTAGGTCGAAAGCATTGGGTTGAAAGATGCCAACCCGCACCTATAAATAAGACCCTAGGGGTCTGGTTTAGCGATCCGAATTTTTTCACTCTACTCTTGTATTTTCTAAAAGTTGTAAACCTTAATTTTTAAATTAGATCAGGAATTTGATCAGTTTGTACTACTTGAGTTTAATGAGAGCAAGTCTGTGGAATCTTGGGATATTAGGCAGATTTGATATCTCTGTTAGATTCAGTTCATAATTTTCTTCTGTCTACTTGATTGAAGGGTCACAATTAGAGTGAGTCGAAACCCTTAGTTTAACCATTATCCTTAGAGCCTTAACTCCTACTCTCGAGTTGTCGAAAGGTTAGCTTCCGAAGAAGTCGAAACCAATCTATCCAACCCACATCCTTAACTCATTAAAGCCAACCTTAGGGTCTCTTCAACTGATTCGACAGGGGGTTTCGGACAGAGTACTAAAGTAGATTAACTAGATCGAAAGGAAATATAAGAAGGGTTTTCGGTCTTTCGAATAAATCGAAAGATCTAATAAGAAAGAGTTTCAACCACATCAACCTACTCAAAAGGAAAACTGAAAAGATTAAAATGGATTATAACCATCTTAACCTGATTAAGAAGTATCGACTACTTTTATCTTTTTGAAGGAAGATATAGAAAGAGTTATCTACACTTTGAATTCAACTTTGGGGGTGTTGACAAGATTTCTTGTTAACATCAGCGATGTAGGGCGGTCGTCGCATTTGGTACCAAGTTTAGGTTGCGTTGTTTTACCTAAGGGATATCGTGATACACTGGAGATATGGTAGGAGTTCTTGCCTTAGACTGGATTGACAGTGTGTGTATATACGAGAGCACGTACTTGTTATATATTTTGGTTTCCTAAACTATATAGTAGTATATAGTACACGCGTATGCTACTTAAGCAAAAATTCCTTATAAAGAGACTAATTGTCCTTATTACAGATTGAACGATCAGTCACTAAATAAGGGACGCTGCTAGGACCTCCATCTCTAGAGTTGAGGAAGGAGCTGACTGAAGAGCTGATAATACCGATTTGCAGACCATGTTCAATACTAAGATAAGAAACATGCTGCAAAACGCTCAAATAGCTGCCCCCAATGCTGTTGTTGATGGTGGTGCTCCAATGCAGGTGCCCAGAATTGATTTTGGTAAGCTGAACAAAGACTTTGCTAGTCTTGCTGGCAAACCGTTCCAATGAACGGAGTCGATAATGGAAGTGCAGGATTGGATTGATACCTATGAAAGGATTTTCAATGAATTAGAGCTAGATGATGCTACAAAAAGGTGATTGGCTTCCCGACAGCTTTAAGGGCGAGCTATAAACTAGTGGAATGAAGCGAGGGCTGCCATTCTCGAGGATCATTTCACCTGGGAGTAGTTCAAAGCTAGATTCGAGGAGAAATTTATTCCTACGGCTCAGAAGTTAGTTATGTTCCATAAGTTCGCGGATCTGAAACACGGGGATATGACTGCCTTCGAGCATGTTTCTGAGTTCAACGCTCTATCAAAATATGGGATGTCCTTCATCGACACTCCATTAAAGAAGAATGAAATTTATCACTAGCTTAGACTACTACATTGGGGAACGACTCATGGGCCATATTGACAAGACGTTTGTGATGATATTCGAGAATGCCATCAGAAATTAAAGTTTGTATCCGAAACTGAAAGCCATTGTTCTAAAAGAAGAGCCAAAGCTGCAATTAAGTGGAGGAGGTAAGAAGATATGGAACAACAAGAGGAAGTAAATTCTAAACAAAGATGGTCAAAAGAAGAAGGTCAAGTCGGGATTGACTTGCTACAATTGCAGAGAGAAGGGTCATTATAGTATAGACTGCAAAGATGAGGGAAGAAATGTTACAACTGAAACAAGCTTGGACATATCAAGAAGGACTGCCACGGGTTACCTAAGCAAAAGCGGGTGGTGAAAGCATATGCGATAATTATCGTTTCGACTTCGTCAAATGCTCCATCGGCGAAAGAGAACGAAAAGGGCATCATTATTCAAGGCATGCTTTTCATTTATGATATTCCTGTAAAAAAATTTATCTAATACCAAGGCTTCATATTCCTTCATATCTAGTGACTTGTTACATAAGTTAGAATTGGAACCCAAAATTGTTGACCGACCTTTGGTTGTGACAAACCCTGTTGAAGGCTCCACTAGCCTGTGTATGGTTTGTCGTGGTTTGGTCTTATTTAGTCATGGATGCTCTTTTGATTGTGAATTGTTTTGTTTTAAGTTTCGTTGGGTTTAGTTTCATTTTGGGGATGGACTGGCTTCATAGATACGGAGTGATGATGGATTCTAAGAATCCAGCGGTGTTGATAAGGGTGGATGATGGGCGGACGGTAGTGTTAGGCTACCTTCCAAATGATGATGTGATGGTCAGTTTTCTATATTCACTCGATGTTAACCCTAAAAATGGATCAACACCCTGAATTGAGTATGAAAGCACCGGCCCTTTTCATATAGAGCAATAACATAGAAAATAAATGTACAAAGAGCAGACAAAGTAAAAGGACAAGAAGATTTTTACAGTGGTTCGAGTGTTAATGAAGCCTACATCCACTTTATAACTTTCTATTAACTAACTGTTGTCACAAGTTGAATTGGATTACAATATTATTGAATCTTCTAAGTTAGATCAAGTCACAAATACAAGAGTTCACTAGAGAATCACAGTGAACCCCAAAATAACTATTGTGTGGGAGAAGAGTGAAGAACGACTTCTGCAGAGTTCTACTAGCTAGTCTAGAAGATCCTATTTATGTTGCAGATAGGTGAGTATTTATAGGGGAATTCAGTGAGTAATGGGCTAGAATTCTAAGTGCAAAAGAGTCTAGTTGTTATGCCAAGTCGTCACCAAAAATTTCAAATCGATCTAAGTCATTTCTTTCAATCACTAGCTGTCCATAGGGGATGGATTGCTAGCTATCCATTATGGATGCATCGTTAGATATCCATCAACTTTGCATATTTTTTCTACCAGAAGCCTTTACTTAGTGCTATGAAGAAGTTGGAAAATTTTGAGGATGATCTGACGGATCTTGATGGATCGTTAGCTATCCATAGGGGATGGAACGCTAGCTATCCATAGAGGATGGATCGCTAGCTATCCATCCATGTAGCATATTTTTAATTGATCATAGTTTGGCCATCTTCCTATCTCATATTCAAGTGCCTTTCCAAATATCAAGTCGTTTAGATTTTGTTTGATCATCCATCTTCATGGGTCATCTGGTCCAAAAGAATCGTCCATAACTCACTCAATACTTAACCAAATCACACGAAACTTCACACATGCATTGTATATGAGTAGGAGAGCCTCTCATATGGATCAAAGGTCATGGGGCCCACTCCTCATGGGTCGGACCTAATGGATCGAACTAGCCCAATTCGTAGAAGAATAATCTATAACTTGCTCAAAACTTAACAAAATCTGACGAAACTTTATAGGTACTCTCTCTAGGGTGTGTGGACCTAACAATAAATTTCAAGTTATAGGGCCCAACCTACATGGATCATTAGCGATCTATCTAGTTAGGTTGCTATCGATCCATCAAACGACTTCCAAATGTCCTATTTATTCTATGAGACTTCTTCTATGTCTTCTAAGTGTTCTCCTAAAATTTCAAGTCAATCTGACTCCGTATGAATTCTCTAGTTCCATTTTAAATTAAATGATTTTGGTCAAATAGCTTGAATTAGATGAGTCTTCACTTCTCGAGCTAGATTGTTTGGCATTCTATGAAACTTGGCAAGTATTCTTAGAAGAGGTAGTGGATCATGATGCAAGAGGCTTTGACAAATCCTGATGAATCCTTTTGGATTGCTAGCGATCCACGGATGATGAATCGCCTGCTATCCATCTACTTAGTGAATTTTTGGCTTGTTTCTCTTTAGTTCCATTGGCTTGATCTTTTAGATGCCTTGTTCAAGTTTCAAGTCATCCTGGCTTAATCTGGATGTTCTAACTCCTGTTAAATTCTACTGGGTTAAAAACTCAGTTAACATTTTCCCCCTAGAGTATGCTTTTGTTTGAAACAAAGTGTGCTCTGGAACAAGACAGGTTTCGGATTACTATTCTATGGATTTCAGTGAATTATCAAAGTCCATCTCAAGATGTTGTTTTCAATTGACTAACTTTTGATAGCCAGTCATTTTTTGATTTTGATTCGAATTTCAATTCCTTGTATTGGCGATGCAATCTTTGCTCCATAGTTTACACAAGGGTTTAGGTCGGTAAGTGGGTGAATGACGTCGGTTTGGAGTCGACCTATATAGTTTTAACCTGGCCGATAATGAAGCTAAGTATTGTCTCGAACGATTGTACGTCGTTCTGGAGCAAAGTCTTACTCTTTGTCTTTAACTGTTTCTTTTCGAGGACTTGGGTTAAGTTCCTGTCGCCATTTTGATTTCTAATGCGACGATTTATTCAAAAATGGATTTAGTGAATGATTCAATCGTATCGCTCTTTCGAATTCTATACTCTATTGTTCCTGAAAAGAAAAGCTTCCTACGACGCTTCGGACAGCAACTCCGTTATCGATTGTTGATCGATAATGGGTAAGTGTGGAAAAGATAATGTCAAAGGACAAAATGGATTGTTCGTTTGCAGTATTCGGGATATTGTAATCTTCCTGTGTAGCTAACACACTACATTTTCCTCGGTCAACGCTCAAAACCCGACTGGTCAATCTACACTGACTTCCCTTGGACTCTAGGCGTTGGTTATACGAGGATATTATTTAAAGTTAAACATACCCGATAGGGTTGAATGCCAAGTTTTATTGTTGAAAATGACTTTCTAGTCATCCAATCTTTAGTCTGGCAGAGGGACTTCCACTGCTTCAGAAGCTAGGTCCTTCGCAACTTAGGCTTTGCTTATTATTTCTGTCATATTGAGATGAGTAATTACAGTTAAATTACAAGGCACAGCTGCTCTTGTAGAGTTGTAGTTGAAGTTCGATCAAGCACAATTTCAATCTACGGAAACTAGCACATGACTTGTTCGATTGCGATTATCCTTCCTTTGTGTATTTCAGAATTCAACCTGCACACCAGCCTCTGTCTCCAGGAACTATTGGTTTAATTGCTCGATTCCGAGCATTACTTTTTCTCGCTGTTGCACCTCTTGCATTCATGTGTAGCAGACTCTTTTACTGTAATTCTATATATGCAAGTAATACTTCTATGGTCATTTCGGCATATTCTATTTCATAGCTTTGTTCAGAACTATAAGGTAGCTTAGTCTAGCTAGTTTTGTAGCTGTTATCCCGCATTTGAGCCGGCTATATCCAAACTGACTGGACAAGTAGGACTAGACTGTCATCAAGGCTAGTAGCCCAGAGCGATAATTGTGGGGACCAAAATTCAGAGAATAGGTTATACTATGAAGCAGAAGCATGAAAGCTCACTACTCCCTAAAGATGGATCAGGTACGATCCATATTCAACACTATGGATCATATCATATTGATTCCACAACTCAAATTTGCAGCGATGATCGGTCAGTAACTCAAAATCTACATACATTATCAACATGAAACTTGGAGTACAAGCTTGATACAAAATGTAAAACACCCCCTAGAAATCTCATTATAGTTGGAGGAAGTTGGAGGGATCGGCATAACTCCCTTTGAAGGGATCGACAGAAAAAAAAATTCAAACAACACTACTTTACAGAAAATGCGATATCTCACAAACCGTACGTTGGAATTGCACGAAATTTGGGGAGAAAGTAGCTAACATCATGGGGCAACCCTCAAAAGGATCGCTATCCATTTGGATGCAATAATAAGGATCGGTACCGATCCCAATTGTAGGCCGCGATGGGCCTGCAAATTTTTGGATAGCCTCGTCTTGGTTTACCAAACCTTCTGCCAAAATTTAGCCGATCCAAACATTCTTGTAAACATAATCAAGTGGAAGATCAAATAAATATAAAGTGGACGTAGACCAAGATTTGCCAAACCACTATAAAAATCTGTTAGTTCATTTATGATTTTTTATGTTTTAATTTCATTCTTCATTTAATCTCTACTAGATTCTATTGGGTATTAATGCCCATTTCTGGCATCAACATTTTGGTGCTTTCACTGAGAATCGAATTCTCAACTTGATTGGATCTCATGATCTACTTATGGATTCCCATATTTGCAAGATAGATCCACTTGTTAACCTACAAACTTCCTATTCTACTCAGATTTGAAGGAAATCTAAATGAAGCTGATAGCCATGGTTAGAGTAACTAAGTCCACTTCCCATGTTTTTGCAGGATTTGATTATGCTAGTGTTTTTGTTTGGAGTCATTCATGTGTTCATGTCCATTTGGAAGGGATCGGATTCACTCATGTATGCAAGTTCTTGGGATCAAATGCTGAAGTTTGTACTCAAGTTAGCCAAAATGACCGATCCCTTTCTCAAAGCATAGATGGTGATCCCTCTCTCAAGACCAAAATGGCTGATACCTCTCTCAAAGCCTAGATGGTTGATCCCTCCAATCTCAACTACAACTGATCCCTTAGCCTAAATGATCAAACCCTCACCAAGGCAATTCAGCTGACTCCTAAATACATATACATGCTCAATACCAATCCCTCCAAAAAGTCAATACCGATCCCACCAGCATCTATACCGATCGCTCCAAAAGGTATATATACCAATCACTCTGCAAGGTATATATATCGATCCCTCTTTAAGGTATATATACCGATCCCTCTGCAAGCTGTATATACCGATCCTTCTGCTAGGTATATATACTGATACCTCTACAAGGTATATATACCCATCCCTCCATAATTTATATATACTGATCCCTCTGTAAGGTGTATATACCGATCCCTTAGCAAAAATAACCGAACCCTATACCATTGATCCCTTACCATGGCAATTCAGCCGATCCCTATATGGATCGGGTACGATCTCTATGTCGATCGGGTAAAAAAATTGCTTTAAAAAAATATGGATCGGGTACGAACACGTGCTGCAGCGTAATGCCCCCACATTCTTGATTTAGATCTCGACTTAAAGAAGATGTGTTATATCCGCTTCCCTTATATCCTGTGACTGACCGAGGCATAGGGTATCAGCGGCAGCTGTTGAATTGCAGCTAAGGAATGAATAAGGAACTGCTACTCAAATGGTACACACAAAAGCTGGAGAACCAATATGATATGACATTAACTGGGATCAGTTACTGGATCAGGCTTCTAGGGTAGATTATGACTACTCTGAACCGACTAGCTTCCTGACGGCTGACTTGCCAGCTATGATACGATGGCTTGTGTGATGAAAGCCCTACGTCGCTTATTATGCCATCTCAAAGTATATCTATCCATCATCAAAGTCAAACCTGAAATAGTCACCCATTCGACTCGAAGCAAATGTAGGAAGTTCTAGCCCAAGGTCAAACTCGGGTAAAACCAAGATTTTCTCCAAGTAAACACCAGTATGACTCTAAGCAAACTAGTGGCTAACTCCAAGCAAACATCAAATTTTCGCGAGTCCAACTCCAAGTAAATTATCACCAATCCGTCACACTTTGGGCAATCATGCATACAACATTCACAAGCATTACAAACAGCCATAACTTCAAAATGGACTAGACTAACGACGACTGGAGCATTTCCCCTGGTCGAAGCCCATTCAGTGAAGCCATTCAGTATGTAGAATATCCCAAGGGATTCAATATACCAACAATGTCGGCATATTCTGGAAGCATGGACCCCCAAGAGCATCTGATGAAAAATGAAGGGCACGTGGATTTCGCCAGAGCGACAAACGCAATTTGACGTTGATTCTTTCCCATGTTCCTTGAGGAAATAGCGATCGATCGTGTGATTTATGCTATTCTCGCCCAGGTTCATCTCCTCGTTTAATCAACAGGCTAAGGAGTTCACTAGGCAATCAGAGTGCATGCGACTTACCCCAAGGATGCAATGTCGTTATCTAACTTATCCCAAGCGTCGGGCTTGCCGGTCAAAGGGTTCTAGCTAGGATTCACCGTCATCATCACTAAAGTGAGCTATCCAAGTGAGAATATCACGCTGGTAGCGTTGATAAGAGGAATTGATCCCAAGACAGACTTTGGCGATTGGTAAGCTGTAGAGCCTCCATCGACCTTGAATCATTTCTGTTACAAAGTGAAACAGAACCTAAGCAAGGAGGAGGTAGAGCAAAATAGGAGAGAGAATGATGCAGGCCTGTTGGCTAAAGGAAGTCAAAGAGAGGGCGGCATTGAGGACTTAGATGAGGACTCGGAATCTAGGAAACGACCCAGAATCCCAAAATCCGACTCATATACACCTTTGAATGACTCAATCGAAAACATCTACTTGGAGACTCACGACTCGAAGCAGTACTAGAAACCAGCTTCAAGAGATTCCACCGAAACCCAAATGAAATCTGAGAAATGTTGTATATTTCAAGTTACACACGGTCATAACACCATTGACTGAAGACCCCCTCCAAGATGTGATAGGAGAGCTGATCCGGAAAGACAAGTTTCAACAATATGTGCAAGCCCCGAAGAATGGCGGGCAGGGAACATTCAACCCTTACCAATAGAGAACTCTTATTGTTAATTGGACCACCCACGGTCGACTTCCTGCTGAGTGGGGCTAGAGGCAAAGTGGAATAGCAAGCACACAATGCTTCTTCACTTATCAATAAGACTTATTCCGATCTTCTATTAATTATTTCTAATTTAATTTCAATTTCAGTTATGTTATGAACTACGACCAACTTGAATTAAACTACTTGCATACGATGCTGGTAACCAAGTACCTAGAGTAGGGCACCAACCAACCTCTATGGGCTATGACCGGACCTTTAAAGCTTCACAAGACGAGCATGATTCGACCGCTCATCAGCTATCGTATGCCCCTCACTTAGGGCCAAGGACTCGAAATGAAAAGTGAGTGTGACTAAACCATCCACTTCCTACTCTTTGCTTCAATTCCAACCATCCACTTCCTACTCTTTGCTTCAATTCTAACAGAACATCTATGCCTTACTCAGAGCTCGACAAGGTCAGAATCCAGTACAAAGTAGACACGACTGACCGTCCACTCATCAACTTCCACGCTTGACTTAAAGACCAGAGTAAAACATGGAGTGGTTGCAACCCGACCATCCACTTCCCAGCTCATACTTGAAGTTCACCAAAATACCTATGCCTCTGAAGCTCAGCACGACCGAGGTCCAACTAAAGTGGATGCCATTTGATTGTCCACACATTAACTCTTGCCCTGGACATAGGAGGCAGTTCGAAAGCTCGACTTAAAGTAGGCGTGATTGACTGCCTACTCATCAACCACCGCCGTCAACACGTGGATGCTACTGCAGCCTGAGGTGGATATGACTTGGTCGTCCACCCGAAAACTCTCTCCCTCGACTTGTTGGGAGGAGTACTAAGCAAATTGGACGAGACCTAACCGTCCAAACACAGGCATGGATGTGATCTAGCCATCCATTACTTACTACCTTCCTCAACTTGATTGGAGGAGCTACAATCAACAAGTAGACGTGAATCAACTGTCCATTTGTCAAGTTTTGTCCTTGGTGCTAGGGACAAATTTATATTCCATAGATGAACGTGGTTCGACCGTTCATTCGACAACTCTTACCTCGACTTTGACCATGGGAGTATAAATCAAAAATAGGTGTGACTGACAACCCATGGACTAACTCTGGTCCCCAGAGTGTGGACTGGAATATAAACACCAAAAAGATGGATGTGGTACGACCATCCATTAACCAACTCTGATTCCTAGATTGTGGAATGGAGTATAAACATCAAATGGTTGTGACTGACCACCCTCGACCAACTCTGGTCCCCAGAGGACGGACTGGAGTATAAACATCATATGGGTGTAACTGACCACCCATCGACCAAACCTGGTCCAAGAGCATGGACTGGAGTATAAACATCAAATGGATGTGCCCGACCACCTATCGACCAACTCTGGTCGCCAGAGCACAGACTAGAGTATAAACATCAAATAGGTGCGATTGACCACTTATTGACTAACTCTGGTTACCAGAGCACGGACTAGAGTATAAACATCAAATGGGTGTGACTCTCCACCCATCGACCAACCCTAGTCCCCATAGCATGGACTGGAGTATAAATGTCAAATGGGTGTGACTGACCACTCATCGACCAACTCTGGTCCCAGAGCGCGAACTAGATTATAAACACAAAATAATGGACTGAGTTCGACCATCCATCGATCAACTCTAGTACCGAGAGCGTGGACCGGAGTATAAACATCAAACGGGTGTGACCGACCATTCATCATAAAACTCTGATCCCCAGAGTGCGGACTAGGGTATAAACAAAAAACGATGGATGTGGTTCAATTGTCCATCGATTAACTCTAGTTCCCATAGCGTGGACCAGAGTATAAACATCAAATGGGTTTGAGTGACCACCCATCATAAAACTCTAGTAAATGTGGACCGGAGTATAAACACAAAAGGTGGATGTGGTTCGACCGTCCGCTCCTCAACTCTTTCCTTTTAATTGGGATCATAAAAAAGCCTCAAAGTGGATGCGATCTGGCCATCTCCTCCCCTGCTCGAGCTCAAAGTTCTTTAGAACACTCATCTTACTCCAATAGCTCGGCAGAAAAGGGATCCAAATGGAAGTAGATGTGGTACGACCGTCCATGCATCGACTCCTGCCCTGGATGCAAGGGGCAGCTCTAGAGTCCAAACCTAAATTGGATATGGTTCGACCGTCCAATTCAAAGGGCATGTGATACGTCCATCCATGACCAAGTTTGCATCTAAGGTACGGTGAATTATCCAAGCCTTGCCCAGACATCGACAAGACCAAAATCCAAACAATGACATGGACGCAGTTCGACCGTCTAGCAAAAAACTCTGGTCCTCCTTTATGGATTGGAGTATAAACACAAATTGGATGTGGTTCGACCACTCTCCAACAAACTCTTATCCCGAGAGTGCGAATATGAGTATAAACAAATAGATTAGTGTGATTCGACTACTTAATATTCCATAAACTCCAACCAAAACTCAATAAGAGGAGTATAAACTCACTACAGATGGAATTTAACCGTCCACGAACTAATTCTGCTAACCCAAGAATGGGATCGAGAGTACAAAGTACTATAAGTGGAGTACGACATCTTACTATAGCTCTGGCTCGGTGATCTTTACAACTTAAGGCAAAGACTACTAGGAGGCCTCAATACAAAACCAATCAGAATGAAATCCGAAGTTACAGGTTATTGACTATATCGTACCATCAGATTGAGGGTCGATATCGATCCGCACAAACCATAAATGGATATGACCTGAATGTCCATCGGATAACTCTGGTCACCAGAGCATGGATAGGAGAATAAACCACAAATGAGTGCGACTTGATCATTAATTCTCCAACACCCTCCTTCGATCCGTCAGGAGGAGTGTGAAACCGGATGAGCATGACCTGACTGCACCTGAGCCAACTTTATCCCTAGATCTATCAGGTAAATATGAACCGAAATAGACACGACTGACCGTCCAGCTTCAAATGAATGCGACGCGACCGTTAATTTGTTGACTCTTGCAATGATCCAACTAGAAGAGCAATATGAAACGGAGGTGGCTCGACCATCCGCACACCGATACTTGCCTTTCGTCCAATCGGGAGAGCATCAATCACTGATTGGAGATGACTCGCCTTCCTACTTATCGACATATGCCCCAGACTTAGGGGCACAAGCAAGAAACAAGATGAATCTGAACCGACCATTCATCGATCAACTCTAAGTCCTTGGAGCTTAAGTGGGAGTACAAACACGACTAGGATGAGACTCGACCGTCCATGCAGTACATTTATCAACTTGAGACCGGGGGTAGAAGTTTGATCATCTAAAGACTAACTGTAATAGCTCAATACTGTGAATCATACTTGGTGTTTACGATGTCTCGAGGCTACGACCGAAAGGATGCCTTGAGATAGAATTGTCAAATCAATGCCTAAGCTCATTGGCAATTGACCATCACTCCAACCTAAATAATGAGTAATCGATCGTGAGTACATTGAATGGAAAGCGCATTACTTGAATATACAAGACTAAACTATACTTGGTGTTTTATTCAACACTCCCTTAAGTCTAATCTTTAACCATTACAGATAATCGCTAGAAGCGTCTAAAACCCATCACTATCAGACTCAACAATTCATGACAAGATACTAGGATTTGACCAGAGTGACTGTCATCATTGACCGTCCCAACCGGATTTCACGTTGATTTTTACGCGAAACAATTACGTTTGAACTCAAGGATCGGCTATCGCCATATAGGAATCTGACATTTATATTCAAGTTCACTCAGGGCACATGTTACAATCTGTATAAGTACAAATATGCTAATCTATTCAAGTTTGAAGTGGTAAACATCTGGTTCAAGGCCATATGCTAGTTCAGGCATGCAAGTCATATATGGCATGTCCCATTGTTTGATTTCGAGTTCACATGGTCTAATATGTTCATGTCAAATCAAAAACTATTAATTTCCACCAAAACAAGGGATTGAAACTGATCCCATTGCTTCGGCAAATCTGTTTAAGCATTTTTTAGCTCACAACATAATGCCAATATCAAGCAACAACCGCACAGTCGGTTCTATAAAGATATAGACCACAAAGATGAAGAAGAGGAGCCTAAAGAATCCAAGGCTGCACTCGTTGAGCTAACGATCGACATACTATCAGCCATGGCGACCCATCACGGGTCCAGAAGATCGGATCATAGCTCAATGCAACGATGATGAAGGAATTAGCTGGTTTTCACTATCAGACTCAATAACTCATGACAAGACTCTAGGATTCGATCGGAGTAACTGTCATCATTGACCGTCCTAACCAGATTTCACGTTGATCGTTATGCGAAATAGTTACGTTTGAACTCAAGGAATCCAAGGCTGCACCCATTGAGTTGACAATCGACATTACAGTCAGCCATGGCAACCCATCACGGGTACTGAAGTTCGGATCACATCTCAGTGCAACGATGATGAAGGAATTAGCTGGCTTTCTCCAAAATTTTGATGTCTTCGCTTGGACCCATACTGACATGCATGTGATCTAACCGACTATCGTGAGCCACGCATTGAATATTGACCCGTGACATATCCCGGTGAAACAAAAGCAATGCGGCATGGATCCAAAGGGATTTGCTGCACTTAAAGAGGAGGAGGATAAACTCAAAAACAATAGGTTTACCCTTGGCTCCCTCTACCCGAAATGGGTATCCAATCCAGTTCTTGTGAGAAAAGCTAATGGAAAGTAGAGGTCATGCATGACTACTCAGACCTGAACAAGCCATGCTCAAAAGTCAGCTTTCCACTTCTGAGGATCGACCAGCTGGTAGACTCAACCGCTGGATACGAACTGCTTTCATTTATGGATGTGTACTTCCGATACAACCAGATCATGATGCACTTCCACGACTAGAAGAATACCAGCTTCACTACCGATCTAGGGCTAAATTATTATGTTGTGATGTCGTTTGAGCTAAATAATGCTGAAGCTACTTACTAGAGACTGGTCAACAGGACGTTTAAAGACTAGATCGGGCGATCGAAGGAAGTATATGTGGATGATATGCTCATGAAGTCACAATGATCAAATGACCACATCGATGACTTAGCGGAGATGTTCAGTGTTCTATGAAAATATAGAATGACACTAAATCCCTTGAAATGCTCTTTCGGCATTGCATCGGGAAAATTTTGGGGTTTCATCATCTACTCTCACGGAATCGAAGCCGATCCCGAGAAGATTCAAGCAATTTGAAACATCCAATGCCAAAGAAGACTAAACAGGTATAAGGCTTAAAAGAGACGGTGGTTGCCCTAAGCCGCTTCATCTCCAGGGCCATCGACAAGTGTATTCCTATCTTTGACTTGATTAGAAAAGGGAAGAGGAACTTTGAATGGATGCGGGATTGCATAGATGCGTTTCAAGTTCTGGTAGATCACTTAGAGAGACCTCCCATCCTAACCAAGCCATTGGATCATGAAGACTTATACATCTATTTAGCAATGTCGGTACATGCCATAAGTGCCACATTGTTAAGTGAAGAGAATCAGATCCATAGGCATGTATATTACATTAGCAAGTGATTGACAGGTGTTGACAGAACCTACCCAAAGTTGGAAAAGCTTGCGTATTGCCTGTTGATTACGTCACAAAAGCTTCACAGTTACTTTTAGGCTCACCCCATCAACGCCTACATCAACCAGCCTTTGCAACAGATCCTACAACAACCATAGAAGTCTGGAAGGTTGCTCAAATGGAATATCAAGCTAAGCCAATTCAATATTGCTTATCTCCCTTGAAGAGCTATCCAGGGACAAACAACAGCAAACTTCATATCCGAATTCACTAAATCGGATGACTATCCAAAGAGCAGTGTAGAATCGACCAACCGATGGAAAATGTACACAGATGAATCTTCTAATGATCGTTGTTCTGGCGTCGGAGTTGTGTTAATGACTCATAAGGAACGATCGATGTACTACACCCTAAAAATTGACTTTCCTGCAACAAATAACGAAGCTAGGTATGAAGCCTTGACCACCAGGCTCAAACTTGCTAGAGATCTGGGAGTTGAAACTTTACATATCTTTTGTGATTCCTGGTTAGTAGTATGCAAAGTCAAGGAAGATTATCTTTCTAGAGGGTTGCGTCTTGCTCCTTATCTTGATAGGGTCCAAGAGCTACTAGCCAACTTCGAGTATTGCACCATTACACACATCCTCAAAGAACGAAATGAAAAAACCAAGTCATTGGCCAAACTGGCCGTTCTAGGGATGCACACCAAATAGACTTTGTTTCTATTGAAGTACTTAACATTCCAAGCATTGACAGATGAATATCGACTAGATCTTAGAGATGGAGCCAAAAAAGGAGTCATGGATGACTCCTATCAAAGACTATCTACAATGGGGAATTCTTCCTATATGGAGGAATGAAAAAGGATAGATCCTCCCCAAAGCTTCACGCTGTATCATCGAAGAAGGAGTCATGTATAGAAAGGGCTTCCTCATTCCCCATCTTCGGCGTATCGCCCATGATGAAATTAAACGAGTCTTGAGAGAAGTCCATGAAGAAGAATGCGACAGTCACACTAGACTCTGACAAAGAAAATACTCCGCTATGGGTATTACTAGCCAACTGTCAATCGAGATGCAGCTGATCATGCTATATAATGTGACAAGTGCTAGATTTCTGCAAAAAATTCAAGAGCTCCACCGATGGAAATTACTCAACTGGTCAATCCATAGTCATTTCCCACTAGGGGTATTGACATCATTGGCTCCTTGCTGATTTTTAAAGGTGGTGCAAGTTATACCATCGTAGTAGTGGATCACCAAATGGGCTGAAGCCGAACTTTATCCACGATCGAGTGGAAAAATGTCGAATTCAAAGACTTTTGTCGTCGGCATCATATTGAGAAAAGACTCATGGCAATTACTTATCCTCAGGCTTACGGACAAGTCGAAGCTGTTAACAAAATCATAAAGTCCGTTCTGAAAAAGCATTTGGAAAAGGCTAGAGGCAAGTGGGCCGACGAACTTCCATCAGCATTATGGGCATACAGAACCACCCACAAGTCCGCGACTAAGCATACTCCATTCGCCCTTGTTTACGGCTCTGAGGTCGTCATCCCTGTAGAACTTGAAGTCCCTTCTCATCGAGTGACTTATTACAACCCCTTTTTCATTATAAAAAATAGAAATATATAAACAAGGAATTGTAATCGAATTGTAATTAAACTATAAGGAATTGGCGACAACCCGCGAGTGTACAAACTAATCTGGGAGCCAACGATAAGGAAATGTATCTGAACGTGCATGTGTATATTCTAAAAATTCAATTTTTGAAATTGATAGAAATTGAATTATAACCTGAAGCTTTAAAAAACAAAATTAAATTGGATAGCCAAAGCTTACTAGCCTCGTAGAACCGGACACAGGTAGCAACCGATGGAATACAACATAGAATTTATACTGTTGGAAATCGACCAAGCGTCATGACGATCAAAGAGAGATACAACACTTTGGGAAGATAATTCAATGGAAGGATGGTGACTTTTCAGGCAACTGGATGGATTTCTTTCCGACAACTCTAACTTGCTTTGATTCAAAGCACGTCATGTGCGCAACAAGACGTACTTTGGGTGGCCAATATTATCTAGCATTTTGACCCGGCTATATCCAAACTGACTTAACAAGTTAGACTCGACTGTCATCAAGGCCAGTAGCCTAGAGCGATGATTGTGGGGTCAAGAAATCAAGCATGGATGATAATATGAAGCAGAAACATGAAAGCTCACTACTACCCGAAGATGGATCAAGTACGATCCATATTCAACACTATGGATCATATCGTATCGATTCCACAACTCTAATTTGCAGCGATGATCGATCAGTTACTCAAAATCTACACATGCTATCAACCTGAAACTTGGAGTACAAACTACAACATATGGAACACCCCCGAGGGATCTCATTCCAATTGGAGGAAATTATAGGAAGCATAACTCCCTTTGGAGGGATCGGCAAGAATCAAAATTCAAGCAACACTACTTCATGGAAAATGCGATATCTCACAAACCATATGTCGGAATTGCACATAATTTGGGAAGCAAGTAGCTAACATTATGGGGCATCCCTTATAGGGATCGCAGCCCATTTGGATGCACTAATAGTGATCGGTACCGATCCCTATTGTAGGCCTCGATGGGCCTGCAAATTTTTGGGTAGCCTCGTCTTGGTCTCCCGAACATTCTACACAAATTTCAGTCTGATCCGTGCATGTCTTCTCCTATAAATACAACATGCATGGTGTTAGAAAAGGGATCTTGCTTTCTCTGCCGAGGCTCTGCCATTTTTATTCTTCGCTTTATACTAATGGTTCCTAACTGATCCAAACATTCTTGTAATTATAATCAAGTGAAAGATCAATAAAAATATAAAGTGAACGTAGGCCAAGATTGCCGAACCACTATAAAAATCTATGTGTTCATTTATGATTTCTGTTATGTTTTAATTTCATTCTTCATTTAATCTCTACTATATTCTATTGGGTGTTGATGCCCATTTTTGGTGTCAATGGCAAATCCCAACTTATACTCAATTGAGTTCGTTTCAACAAAGTGTTAGTGTATATGACCTAGTCCATAGGGACGATTTTTCTAAATACAAAGTCTAAATTTTTTTGGAAGACTAGGTCTCCTGGGCAATACGTTCGATTACCCTAGTTTGTTTGTTATGATAGCTCCTATCTCCAGGAACTAGGGATTTTGCTGCATGATTCCAAGCTATGGATTTTTCAATAACGTCTATTTACTGACTGTAATTGAATTCCTCCAAGTTGACATCGTCATCTAATGTCATTTTGGGTACCTGTGCTAGAAAGACGCATCGCCGTCATCTTTTGCTAGAGTAAATTTTTCCAAGTCCAGTGTTAAGAACCTAATCATGTATCAGTTTCTATCTCAAGAACTCGTGCATGTATGACTCAACTCGGTGGATTTTTCCTTGATGTTGTGGATCTTCAAATAGCATGAGATGCCAGAAGGTAGGGCTGAAGATTCAATCAAACTCTTGCTTCTGTTTCCAAAAGTCAAAGTATCAATAGTTTCACTCTGGGGGTTTCTTCTTAGCATCACCAAACTTCAGGTGATGGCATATTCCTGCAAGTTGGAACCAAATGATTTAGTTAGACCATAACTAGGACATCGATCCTTCTCATCATTGCCAGACTGTAATGACACTAATTTGGACTGACATTACTTAGGACATTTAATTAGATAAATTAAATGAAATAATGTAGATGGTTAAGAGATTGAGATTTGTATAACCATAAGGTAGTCGTGCCTTAATTAATATAAGCAAAGGAGAATTAAAATGGAGTAAATATGAGGAATATGATAAAGGAAAAAATGGGAATAGACTATGTTCTTACACCCTAAACCCTTCTTACCTTCATTCCTTATTCATTTACAACATTCACAAACAAAACTCAAATACTTAGAAGCTTGGCTGGCCACCATTGAGAGAAATCAAAAGGAAGATAAGCAAGGAAACAAGTAGAAAGCTTGATGGAATTAAGCAAAGAACAAATCTCAACCTTCTTAACCCCAAGCTAAGGTGAATAATGATGTTACATCTCATTTTTGTTGATTTCAGTATATAGTCAGATCCGAATAGATTTTGCAAATAATATGCCATGATTTGATTGTTTAAATGAGTATATGTGCTTGTTGATGATTTATGTTGCTTCATATGTATTTTATGATAAGTTTAGATGGGAAAAAACCATTAAATGACATCCAAATGACTTGCGTTTTTAATATATGGTCGAAAACGTTATTTATGAAGTGGGCTTCAAGTTTCATAATTTTCTAAGCTATGGTGGATTTATTATGATTTTTTATGAAAGGAGACATCTAATATCGGGTTTAGATTAATTACGGCAAATATATGTTAGTTTTGGGTTTGAAATTAAAATATGTTAGAAAACATATTAGAAGTGAATTATGGAAATTTTTGAGGCATTTTCATAATTATTTTACTATAATTATAAAATTATTAAAGGTATGGGACATAAATGTTTTATATGTTTTGTCAAGGAGAAGGGCTTTATTGTTAAATGTTTTTAAGTTGCTAATTTCTGAATTCCGCAGCACTTTTAGATAAGAAGATTTTGGAAAGAATTGGCAACTAATTATATTTTCACAAATAAGGTAAGTTGGTTGAAAAGAAATTACTTTAAAAGGCTAAAAAACAATTTTGCTTAAATTTACTACTTCGCCACTTCCATCGGTAGCTTTCGACACCATACCTTCGTCCATGAAACCAAGTCAAAACCAATGCACATGGTATCAAACAATTGATACGTAGTGAATTAGAGAAAGGCGGAAGGTACAACGTCGAAACCAAGATTTTAAAAGAGCTATATTAGCTTTCGACTTAATCATTATGCCTTATTTTTAGAAAAAGAGCTTTCAAAAGGGTTGCCACCTTTTGTTTTAAAAAAAGCTTTTGAAAGGATAGCTTTGAACATATTTGAAACCTAGCTGCCGCATTCTACCTTCCGAACTAGTTAAGGCCGCCTTTATAGTCTTTAAACAATGGTTTTGAAATGGTGCTTTCACATTCTTACTTTGAAGCCGCTTCTCAATGCTATCGAAAGGGTTGGTTTCGAAACCATCCTATTTCTTTTACTTAAGATCTATACTTTTGAAAGCAACGCTATCGCCCCTGTTCTTCACAACTCTTAGATATATTAAAAGTCAAACCCAAAAGGTTTCGAAAGGAATGATTTTAAATGGTCTCGAAGCCATGCTTCCACAAACTTTTACTTGAACCCAATACTTTCGAAAGGTACATTTTAAGTGAAGGATTTCAATGTTTTTGAAAGGTATATAATATGGGTTTTAGAGGAGAGATCCCCAGTGTTATTGGAAGGTTTATTTTGAGAATTTGAATGGAGGGTTTCCAATGCTTTTGAAAGGAAAGTTTAAATGGTTTTAAAAGTGTATGTCCAAGGTTTTAGTAAAGCTTTCAAAAGGATTATTCTCAATGATTCTGAAAGGTATCGTTAAGGTTTAAACAGATAGATTCTCAGTGATTTTAAATTACTTGGAACGGATAGATAATCCCATTGATAAGGTTTCATCAACACTATTTTATGTAAAGTATATATGCCATGGCATAAGTGTTTTGAGTAAAGCCAAGTATAGTATTTCCTTGTTTTATAAAGGTATGATTTCAGGGGTAAATAATTTGTAAAGACTAATTGCAAGGAAATGAAGTTTTAACGGGATAGTTAACCTGTAACATCCCCTATCTAGAGGCCCAAAGCTAAGCGCTACAGATGATGCAGTCATCTATAGTATTGACTTTCGACGACTAAATATGGCTATGCTAATGGTATCTATAATATCAAAAGCACTTGAATATGAAACAAATCACAGATTTCAAAACAACAAATTTTCAATTACAATTGAAAACACATGTTCCATATTCATATTACACAATCCCAAAACGTTTCCTAAGCAATGATAAAATATACTTATTACAAAATACCCCAAGATCGACATATGAAGATGCCCCCTTGGATGATTAGAGTCATAACTAGCTTAATACACGGCGGAATTAACAACAAAACAAAGAACAACAACTCCTAAATAGCTATTCGTTAGCCTCATGCTTGCCTTCTGTAGCTTTATTCGTCATCCTACTAAAACCTGAAAAGCCTCAACCCTCAGCCTACTCAAATCAATTTTGAGCACCCGAGAGTTTAAGGGGAAAAACATAAACTTCGAGTCAAACATAAAGCCTGGTGTGAATAATACTATACAACTCGGTTATTAATGTTAAGTAACACCATGCCGCTTAGCAGAACGGGTTTCCCCTCACTAACATCCTTTTAACACATATCTTTTGCAAATCTTCTCCTGCAACCAAAACTGGTTAAATACTATAAAGCATCATTATGTAAACTTACATATCAGGTAATAAAAGAACTATTTGTTCAAACACTTTAGTTTTGTTTGTCTAACTATTAACCTTTCGCTGACTCGGGCCTATCAGACAATATAAGCAAAATTTATCTAACATCTGTTAGACACTCCACTTCTGGACAGTCTGTCCCTAACCATTTGTTAAATACTTCTCTTCTGGACGGTCTGTCCCTAACTTAACGTCTCCCAAGGTCACCTGATCCAAATGGTTTTGCGAGCTCACGAATAACCTATCTGTATACAAACATATATTCTCTTCGGTGTGTAATCATAATTTTAGTCTTACCTGCGAAAAAAGTCCTACACACTAGAATTTTGGACTAAATTAGACGGGGCCAATAGATAATGTATAGGGCGTGACCCTATACCAGTCCCATCTAGTATTCTATTATCTGAGTCATTTTACTTAGGGATCCCTTCCCATAATTTTCCTTGAAAACCTTTTCAAAATGATTTAAACCTTTAAATCAAACTCACACAAGGAATATATATGATCTGTATGCTTTACTCAAAATCACCTAGCCATGTTATATATATACACTTTGCTCATACCTTAGTTGATGAAAACATTTAAATACTTGAAAGTACCCTTTCGATTCCCTTGAAAATACCCCCTTCAAAACCATTGAAAGCACCTCTTTCGAAACCAAGTAAAACCCTTCATTTATCTAAGCCAAAAGGCCAAAAACTTCCTTTTGAAACCATTTTCAAAATCCTTTCGAAACCTTTGAAAACCTTCCTTTCGAAAGCTTTAAAACCTTAGACATTATATCATTAAACACTTCAAAACATTACCTTTAGAAACCCTTGGAAAAACCTTCCATTTCAACTCTTTCGAAACCATCAGAAAACAATACCTTTCGACTCCTTCAAAACCCTTGGGGAACCACCCCTTTGAAACCATTTTTAAAACCTTTCGAAAGCATCAAACCTTTAGAAACTCAAACCTCTCGAAAGCACTTGGGTTCAATTTAAAACATGTGGAAAAACACCTTTCGAAACCATTTAAATCATCTCTTTCGAAACCATTGGGTTATGCTTCAATCAAAACAAATGGGTCAATAAAATCATTTAAGTAGAAAGCCTACCTTTCGAAAGCTATCCCTAAGTAAAGAAGTGATGGTATCGAAACCATTTCTACGAAAGCATTGGAAAAGTGGCTAATTTTAAAGGCTAAGTATACCTTTCGAAACCATTGACTTCGAAAGGTAGACAGGCGTCAGCTAGGGGTTTCGACCCCTTCGAAACCATTACTTAAAACAAAAGAGCGCAACCCATTTGAAACTTCTTCTTCTTTTAAAACAACTGAGTCGAAAGCTATCCTTTCGAAACCAAAGCAGGCGCTACCTTTAATTAAAACCAAGGCATACTCCAACCCCTTTGGAACCCATCATTTCGACTACATACCTTCAGCCTCTATCCAATACGCTACGTGCCAAGTAACTTGATACCATGTGCATTGATTTCGAAAGCATGGTGGCGAAACGTCCTAGTCGGAACCTCTGATGCCAAAAGTGGCGGAACATACTAAAACATATTATTTTTGTTTTTAACTTAAAGGAGAAGCACTTTTCAACTAACCTGCTATTATTTGTCAAATTTTCATTGGTTGCTAAATACCTTTTTCAAAAGTGCTTCCAGTATTTTTAGAAATAAACAATAATTTTATTTTACAAAATACCCATTCTCCTTAATTAAATATATAAAACATTTAAGTCCCATACCTTAAATAATTATATATATTCATCAAAACACTTAGAAAAAATCTATAAAAATTCCAAATATCTATTTTAATATGTTCTTTACATATATGAATTTCAGAACCAAATAATTATTTATTTTGCCGTAAATAATTTTAAAACCCAAATAATCATTTCCTTCACTAGAAAATTAATATAAAATCCACATTAATTCAGAAAATTATGAAAATTGAAATCCATCTCCAAAATATTATTACTGGTCTACATTTAAATTCGCAAGGCAAGTGGATGTCTTTAATAGGGTTTTTATATAAAACATATCATAAAAATCAATACGAACATTCATAAATCATCAACAAGCATATATAAACATTTAATCATTCAAAACATGGAATTATCATGCAAAAACACTTCGGATTATCCTTAAAACCGAAAACCATAAGAAAATGAGATGTAGTAATTATTCACCTTAGCTTGAGATTAAAGATTTGAAATTTGATCTTGATTAAGTTGATTTAATTCTTCTCTTGAATCCTAGCTTTTATCTTCTTCCTCTTGTTTATGGTGGCCGGCCTTAAAATGTTTTTGCTTGAGAAAATATGAAATGAACGTGTGTCTTTGTTTCCTAAGGGTTTAGGGTATAAGTTTATTATATTTCCCATTTTTCCCTCCCTTATTTCCTAACACTTATTTCCATCTTAGTTCCTTAGTTCAT
The DNA here is from genome assembly GCA_030737815.1 of Allium fistulosum. Lineage (NCBI taxonomy): Eukaryota > Viridiplantae > Streptophyta > Magnoliopsida > Asparagales > Amaryllidaceae > Allium > Allium fistulosum. Next base: position 394,590,470 of record CM060901.1, read on the forward strand.
TGTACATATAGGCACGGCTACCCTTATTAATAACAAATTTCAATCCACTAATCACCTTACATTATTTTATTTTATTTAACTAATTAAATATCCTAAATAATGTTACTAAAAATATGGGGTGTTACATAACATTAAGACAAGAAATGAAACATGAATAGGGTAGTTAACCCAAAGTTTACGATTCAGATATTAGAATACTAGATGGGACTGGTGTAGGATCATGCCCTATACTTTAGCTATTAGCCCCTAGCTAAAACAACTCCTTAATTCTAGTGTGTAGGGCTTGTCAGAGGTGGGACTAAATTGAGGTTACACATAGAAGGGAATATACAGAATAAAGATAGGTTGTTGGTGAGCACGTAAAACCATTAGGTTCAGTTGACCCTAGAAAAGAAAGTTAAGGGCAGTCATCCTAGAATTGTATATAACAGAAGTTAGATTATCAAGTATGTCTGGTAGGCCCGAGTCAGCCAATGGTTAATAGTTAGCCATATAAAACTATAGTGTGGACAGATAGTCCATTGATTCCTGTTTATTTTGCATATATGTATTTGCTATTACTGTTATAATCAGTTTGATTGCAGTATTCTGATTTGCAATAGATATGTTTTAAAGGGGTATTAGTGAGGGGTAACTCGTTCCGCTAAGCGGTGTGGTCTCAATTAATATTAGTAAACCGAGATGTAAAAGTATTATTCACACCAGGCTTTATGTCTGACTCGAAGTTTATGTTTTTCCCCCTTAAACTCTCGAGCGCTCAAAATTTGATTTGAGTAGATTGAGAGTTAAGGTTTTCAGGTTTAGTAGGTTGGAAGAATAAGGTTCCGAAGACGTGCAGGAGGCAAAGTTAGCTATGTAGGAGCTTTTTAGTTTTATTTCCACTGTGATGTAATTATGAATGATAGATCTATTTATTACTTTGATCATCCAAGGGGGCATCTTCATATGTCGCTCTTGCGTAATTTGTAATAATTATATTCTATCAATAACCTGGGAATTCGTTTGGGATTATGTAACTATATATGAAATATTGATTTGAAATGTAATCAGAAAAGTTGTTTTGAAATAAGTGATGATTTTATTTCATATTAATGTGCTTCTGATATTATGGATACCATTAACATGAACGTATTTTATCACGAGAAGTTAATACTACAGATGACTGCAACATCTGTAGCGCTTAGCTTCGAGCCTCAAGATAGGGGATGTTATAACTTGGTATCAGAGCATGGGTTTATGAAATTTAAAAGAAATTTTAAACTTAAAATGAATTTGAAAATATAATCCTAAGGAATTAGAGAAAAGAATGGGGTATGGGATAACGGTATAGTAACATACTTGTATTTGCTATACATAAGTATACGCCTTATCTCTATTCTCCCATCTTTCTTAGGCTATTCTTCTATATCCTACAAAGGCTCGAATGCATATTTTAAGGATGTAAGATATGGATGCTAGGAGTTGAAGAGTTAATATTGGTTGAGGAAGCACCACAACCAATGGGAATGCCAGTCCTAACAATAGAAGGAATCCAGGTCGGGCACAAGTTGCTAATGCAGGTGCTGGAGTGTCGCAAGTTGATATGGGAGCTATGTATCAGTTCTTTGTTAATATGACGTACGTTGGAATTGCTGCAGGTGTAGTCGGAGGAAATGTGGAAGAAGGAAATCGGGGAGCTTCAGTGGTCAATACCTATACAATACTAAGCTGAGATTATGCCAGACTTAGAGGAAGTCATTCATCGGGACTTAGGATGCAATTGAAGTGGAGAATTGGTTGCTTCATTTTGAAAGGAATTTTTCTAATTTAGGGTTTAATGATGAGCAGAAAAGGAGATTTGCTTCTAGACGGTTGCAAGGAGCAGCACTATACTGGTGGAACACTGTTACTGTGGGAGTCAAATGAAGACTATGACTTGGGCTGAATTTAGAAGGAGATTTAAGGAATAATTTATGTCAAAGATTGCTAAATCAACTATGCTCAAGAATTTTATGGAGTTAGAGTAGGGAGACATGACAGTGCTTGAGTATACTACAAGATTTGAAGAATTATCAAGGTATGGGTATGCTATAGTTGATACGGTTCTTAAAAGGAACGAGAAGCTCTTCCGCGGACAGAAACCTGAACTAGCTAAGGCGACTCTGCCACATATCAGGGATCCATGTGATGTATTTGTTGAGATGACATTGAGGCAGGAGGAGATGCTGGCTTTTCATGGTGTTAATAAAGTAGGGGATGCTTAAAGTGGGCATAACCAGAAAAGGAAGTTTTCCATAAGAAGGGCGCTCAGAAAGGAGAAGCATCCAAGAAGGCAAAGGCTAATTTAGTTTGCTTTAAGTATGATAAGAAGGGACACTATACTCACAAGTATCGGACATGCAAGGGGAAGAAAGCTACTGATAAGAAAAAGGTGAGGTTCTTTGACTGTGATCAGATTGGGCATTATAAGAACTAGTGCAAGGAATCAGCCAAAGATGGAAAAGGCAAGATGTTTGCATTGGAACCAGCTACCTCAAGACCAACAGTTTAGGAGAAGGGAAAAGCTATATTGGGAGGTATGCTTTTGATTTATGGTGTATTAGTTAGAGTTTTATTTGATAATGGTGCATCACATTCTTTTATATCTCATTGTTTGGTTAATAAGCTCAACCTAAAACCCTAATACCTAGTTACTTCCTTAAGGGATATGAATCCGATAGGAGGGTATGCGACTCGTGGGATGAGATGTGACCACTTAGAGTTTGATTTGTTTGGTCATACATTTGCTTGCAGTTTGCATGTATTTGATTTCATAGGGTTCAGAATTATTCTGGGTATGGATTAGTTAAGTAAGTATGATGCTAGAATATTTTTCCATGATAGGAAGATATCACTTAAACACCCTAGTTGTAGTGATCGGATAATATACTCGGTAGAAGACCCTAGTATTGAGGTAAATGCTTTGTTGTGTGTTATGGAAGAAGAAGAAGACGAGTTGAACCAAGTTTTCATTGTTAGAAAGTTAGCAGACGTCTTTGAGCCTGTAAAAGGACCACCGTCGAAACGAGCTATTGAGTTTCGGATAGATTTAGTACCAGGATCAGAACCGGTGAGTATTGCCAAGTAGAATGACAAATGTTAACAATAAATCTTGTCAAAACCCTAAAGTTGTGTTAAGGAATTAGATTTATCCCTTAGGTAGGTGAAGAAGAGTGGAATGTGTAGATCCTCCTTGAATCTCCTTTCAAATAGATTGCTTTAGTAAAAAGTTGCTCAGGTCGACCTTTCGACTCGGTCGAAACGGTTGTTTCTTCCTTTATCAACCTTTCGATCTCGCAGGGATAGATTGGATTTCCCTTCGAAAGCTCTCCTTTCGATTCAATTGAGATATCCCGAATAAGATTTTCCTTGGTAGGTTTTGACCTAGTCGAAGGCTTTAGTTGTTGTATGCTCAGGACTATATCCAAGAATCCAAGACTGAGGTTTTGACCCTGTTGCAAAGTTGACTAACTGTTGAGACTAGGACCAGGAATCTGAAGTTGGAGTTTCGACCTTGTCGAAAGCTGGATCTTTAGGCACCTTGTATTAGGTTAAGGTTTCAAAGGTTTAAATGGATGGAGGTTAGGTTTCGACCTTGTCGAAAGAAGAATCCCGAAAGAAGTTAGCCTAGTATTTATGGCCGAAGTTATTCGAATATACCAGGTTTCGATTTTGTCGGAAGGGTCCTTTCATTATAGTCGACACCTGAAACACAAGGTAAAACCCGATAAAAGCTTTAAAAAACAGTAAAGTAATCTGTAAAATTGAAGACTTCCCTTTCGCTAGCTAAAGAAGATTTTATTACTCTAAATCCCTAAATCAATTTAGAAATTAGGGTTTACAACTCTTTGAATTTAGAAAAATACAAGTTTTGAATGACCAAATTTCGATCCCCAAATCCTGACCTCTTGGGTCTTATTTATAGATGCGGGCCAACACCTTTCGACCCAATGCTTTCGACTTGGTCGAAAGGTAGCTGCTGAAATGATTCTAGAATGTCTCCTCCTTTGTCGAAAGGAACAGTTGTGCTTTTTTTGTTCTTTGTGTTGCCTTGTAAGAACTTTCGACTCTGTCGATAGGCCATGTTCGGTGGCTTTGATGGCGTTGAAATGCTGATGGTTTCGACACTGTTGGTTACCTCTGAACTCTTGTTTGTGACTTGATGTGGAACCTCCTGGGTAATAATGGTTTTGACCGGTTTGAAAGGCTTGGTTTAGCTTTCGAAAGGGTTGTTCAGGCCAATACTTGCTTTTGAGTGATTTGAGTGAAGGCGAAACCTTCGGTTTCGAAAGGTTTGGCGCATATTTGAAGAGTTGTTCTTCATTGTTTTCGAAAGGTGTTGCTTTGACTCATTCAAAGGGTCTTCATGCATATGGAATCACCCAATCGAAAGGTGGTAACTGAAGGCGGAAGGGTGCTTTCGACTCCCTCGACAACTTCGAAAGGTAAGAAACTTCTGGACCTTGATTGTTGCATCCTTTCAACCCCTTCGATAAATTCTAAAGGTCTTGGACTTTGACTGTAGCATTCCTTCGACTCTTTCGAAAGGTCTAGCCATAGCCTTTTCCTCTTGTCCTTCTTTGTTTTCTGCACATAAGGGTTTCGACTTAGTCGAATGGAATTTGCGGTAGTAACATTTGCCATCCTCCCTTGTGAAGGGATGCTCTTGACTTTCCAAGTCAACTATGTCGAAACCTAGAAGTTTCCCTCCTCTTGATCTTCCCGTGTAAATTTGGGCCGTCAGTTTAAATCTGATCTAACGGCTTGTAGTTCTTGATGACTTTTCTTATAAAGTACGCTCTTTCCTTCTTCTTCTTCACTTATCTACAATCAAATTTCGAGTACTAGTAAAAGAATTCTAAAATCCTTAAATTTTCTTTTCTTCAATCTAAGAAGAAGCCAGATTTGTAAGTTAAAATTATTTCTACTCCTCTAATTCTTCTTTCTTTTTATTATTTCCTGATAAATCTTAATCAATTTTTGAATCTCACAACTGGGATTTCTATTTTATTTGTGTATAATCGAGATTTAGGATTTGTTTCAATTTTCTACGAATCATTTATGTTCTTTAAATTCGATTCATCTGAGAAAGTTTTCTGATTCAGTTTCATGAATCGATGAGATTTCCTTCTCGTTTTGAACTCGATTTCAGCGTTTATGATTATTGTTACTTTAAGGAGAAACTGAATTCTCATTTATAAATTTTGAAATTTAAGCAAGTTACTCCATGTTAAAAACTATTGGTTTTATGGTTTTGATTCATTTGTTTGTTAATTAAATTGAATCTTGGATTTGCAATCGGGTTTGGGGAAGAAAGGGGCTTCTGTTTTCTTCGCCCTAAAGTTTTGAGTGGTACAGATGAAAAATTAGCGCCACAAATTTACTTTTCTACACCTTCGAATGGGATTAAGGCGGCAACATTTATTTTGCTTTATTAGTCCCTTTTGATGGGGTCAAAAGGTATTGTAGCGCGAATTTGACCAACCATGTCAAAAGGTTATGTAGTGGAGGAGAATGCAGTCACCCCTTTCGAAAGCAAAGCGTTTCGACTGAGTCGAAACCTTTTGTACCGATTGAAATCCTTTCCCTGTTATATGCTTTCGAAATCGTATTGTCCTTTCGACCCTACCAAAACCTTCTATAACTAATGAATCGAAACCTTCTTTAATCACCTTTCTCCTGCATTGTCGAAATGTTCCAAGTTCATATAATTTTAATTTAGTACTTTTCGACTCAATGTGTATAATAGGTTTCGACGACATTCATATTTCCCTTAGCAAACTTAAGTTATAGGTTTCAATAGTGTCGAAGGGCCTTGTTATCTTGTTTATGAAATACTTTTTGTATGTAGTTTGTTCAATTTTCAGGTTAGTTTTAACGATTTCCTTTTAACAACTTGTTTCCCATTAAGCTTTTGGCATTGTTGAAAAGTGCCAATCGAACATATATTTTAACCTTTCCTTTCGACCCTGTCAAAAGCACATGGAATGTTTATATTTTAAGTTTTCGACTCTGTCGAAAGGCGTTTGCTAAATGTTAATTCTTCCTTTCCTTTTCGACTCTGTCGAAAGCTCCATATCTTTTATTTCTAACTATAACACTCTTCCAAGAATTTGAAGTTCCATGTTTGGTTTTGTATTTAAGCTGTTTCGGTAGGTTTTTACTAATTTTTGAAAGAATGCTAAGTCCATAATAAATTGAGAAATTTTAACTAAAACGTTTTCATCTGGCAAAACCATGAGCTCTCCAAAGAAGGTTGAAGCTACCTCAAAGCATTCTCTGGTATCCACGCTAGACGAAGTCGATGCAATTCTTAATGACTACAGGATTACTGGTGTGGAAGTTATCCCACCTAAGGAGTCTGATACCATCAGCAACCCTCCCGAAGTGTTCTTTGCTTACACTGCCATCCATATATGGCACAGAGGGGTTTCTTCCTTTTCCTAAGTTCATATCCCATTTCCTTTCTTATCTCGGGATTGCTCCAGTCCAGATGTCCCCGAACATATACACCTACCTCTTGTCTCTGGAACTAATGGTACTAGAATCTGGCCTCCCCTCTCTAAACGCTAAAGTATTGAATTACTTAGTTAGATTAGTCAAGCTTAGCAATCTCAACCACCAAATCTTGAGAGAAATCCCCCAAAGAAGCTGATATTAGAAGGGGCTAACAAGTATAAAGATTTGGAGAACCAATTTTTCTTCGTTAGGTGCTTCCCAAATAACAATGGGACTTTCTCTACCCCCCGTAAGTTCAGATTTCCATTATTTTCCTTCTATCTTGTTACTTCACTTGTCTAATCTTTGTCTTATGTCAGGTGCTCCTACCAAAGAACTTAACAAAGCTGATAAAAGAACGGTGCAATCTCTAATCACGGCTTTTGATAAGACTGGAAACCGATTGAAGCTGCTAATCCCTTCTAACTTGAAGAAGCATTCTATTCGCCCCCATGGTCAAAGGATTTTGGGGCTACCTCCTTTGATCTAGCATACATCGAAAAGTAAACGCTTCTTTTCCTTGGATGATCTCAAACATTTCTCTCCAATGTCACCTATTTGCTCTGACCATTCTGGTAAGTTATAAACACTGCATTTGTTTTCTATTTCTATGTTGTTTTCCAAATTATTCTACTGACTTTTAATCTGTATGAATTCTTTACATCTGCTTCTCAGGTTACAAAGCTTGTTGGTGGTGCCGCTCCCCTTCCCACAACTTCTCGAGCGCCATCCATCATCCAATCTCTCGCCAAAACTAAGATAGCCGTAAAAAGGATGTTGGCACAACCAACTGAAGTTGAACCTCCTTTGAAGGTAGCTAAGTTGTTGATATAGAAGAGGAGGAATATTCGTCTTTTGACAAAGCTTTGGAGAGCTTGATCGTTGAAGATCCCCGAGATAAACCCAAGCAAACTCCTACTACCACCGATCCCCTCTCTCACATTACCGTTTCTAGCTCTCCAGCCATGGTTGAACAAATGGAACAAGCTTTGGAGATGACCCTCACTCTAAAATGTATTCCTCCAAAACCAACATCTTCTTCTCCTTCCGTTAATTTTGAAGAGATAGCCCAGTCTATCATATATTCCGAATCCTTCACCTCCATCCACCCGCCTTCTACTGTCTCTGATTTAGCGGGTCATTACCGCTCTTCGATAGAGCAACAATTCTTGGTAATTTTCATTTCAATTGACTTTATCATTACTGGTTTTCTCTAAATCTCTAACTTGTGCTGCACTTCTTCTTTCAGATTTCCAAAAGTTAGCTAGTTTTGCAAAAGCAAGCATCCAAAACTTCTACTGAGTCCTCTAAGTTTCAGGAGGAAATTTCTTCTTTAAAGGATCAAGTGTCTTCTCTTTCTGCGACAAAAGGTGAAGCAACCTCTGAACTGGAGTGATTGAGAGCTTCTCTCGTCCAGTCAGAATCTGTTATTTCAGAGGAAAGTAAAGCTCGCCAACTCCTCGTCAATGAGATATGTGCTATGCAGCTGCCAATAAAAGAATCTGACAAGGAGAGGGCCCGCATGGTAGCAAAGAACGCTTCTTTGAAAGAGAAGTTAAAGAAGAAGAATACTTCCTTGAAACTAGCAGTCAATACCATTTCAGACACTAAACAGCGAGTATCTCAGTTTCTTGAAACTACCCTTGGGGAAATCATGTTGAATACTTATGAAGAGGCTCTGATGTTTGCTTATGCTGATAATATTAACAAGTGACTTGACCAAAGCTTCCCCTCACTTGACTCTGCCCTAGTTAATAGAGTAATGGGCAAGATTAACCAAATGAAGCAGGGGATTGGAGCTGCAGAAGAGGAGGAAATCGATGCCTCCAAGGCTCTTTCTTTCGACCTTCCCTCTTTTGAAATCGACCTTGACTTAGAAGGGTGACAAAGATGATGTTGCCGAGGAAGAGGGCCATGGAGATGGTGATGGTAATGATGACGACGAAGACATCGATGACGACCAAGGTTCAGGTGGTGATACAGGGGGCCACATTGAGACTTCTAACAAGGATGGAGATGATAATTCTAAAGCTTCAAAAAAGATCCATCTCCCTAGAAAGTAGTCCTTCCTAAATCTGTCGGGCCCTCTGCTCCACAAGTAGAAGAGTCTGCTTCTATTAATGTTGAAGAACCAATAGGAAAAGAGCAGGTTTCTCAAACTTCTATCCCGATATCTCAGGTATGGGATTCTCTGTTTAAATATCTTTTACTTCGAAGATAACAATAGTGTAAATCATTAATTTTAGATAAGGAAGAAATCTGTCCTACCCTATAAAACCAAACTTGAAAGAAAACAAGTAGAGATAAACAGATTATATTGGGAGTTAGACAAGCAAATAAGGGAGCACAATGTACTTTCAGATAAATATCATAGGCTTAATAGAAGTGCATCAGTGTTGGCATCCTTTAAGCATCAAGAAGCCACCCCCTACTAAGGAGAGCGTGCCTCCGCTATGACGCCCTCTTAAAAGAAAATCGAGATTTAATCACCTTATTTTGGATGTTGATTGAAGAAAGGGACATTTAAGTTAACTTCTTGATAAGGCCTATTGTAGACACCCCATTATTGATTTTTCATACTTAGATGAATTTAGTGGGGGTCTACTTAGGCGCTTTCATAAGAAGTATTTGGACGAATTCAGACCTGACCCGCATCCTGGAGCTTGTTGCTATTTACCACGGGTCAGATCCATTCCCCAAGATCTTCCTCCAGAAAAACTTAAGTATTATAAATATAAATTTGTCACCGAATCGTTTAGTAAATCTATTTTGTATAAACTAGATGAATAATTGTAAATATGTAATAATACATTGATTTGTAAATATTTGATTTTGTCTTGCTTTGTACGCTTAGCTTCATTTCATTATGTTATCATAGAGTGACTGTCCATCAGGCCAACTTGTTTCTAGAGATCATTTAAATCAATATGTTAAACTACGAAGATTTTATCTTGAAAAGGACCAATTTTAAAGTCTTCCAAATTAGCAAGGTATTGTTTTCTTAGAGACTTACAAAAACATTATATGGAACATCCTCGACCCCACTTTGATTTTCTTGGTGATGAAAAAGAAAAGCTACTTAAGGAAATCAGGACATTCCATACTAAGTTAATTTGTGGCCATGATAGTACTCAAGCTGGAGAGTGGGACTATAGCAAATGTCCCCTAGTGATAACTCCGGAGAGACTAAATATTACTTTTAATTCTACAACTAACCTTTCTTCCAATTCATTGAATAAAGTTAGAGATGTTGTTTCTCACCTGTAGATGTAAATCCAATGTCAAATGTACCTTTTAATTTCATTATCATTGAATTGTAATCTTTTATTGTGATAATAAAGAGATTCTTCATTTTGATTTTGACTTTATTTTGTTTTCTTCTTATTTAAATAGGAGTTACAATTACCTGAAGCTCCTCTCTCACTTGATTCAACATCACACCTCACTAGTATTAAAGATAAGTTGTTAAAAGAATTCGAAAGAAGTGAACCCCTTGAAGACATCTTAATCACACACTTCCATGGCAATGCTGAAGGTTTAAGATGGCATAAAAGATATTTACTTCAGAAAACTATTATTAGTAATCTTAAAGACCAAATTTCCAATTTAGAGGCTAAAGTCAAAAGCAAAGACGAGACGATTTCTGCACTGAAGCGACAAGTAAAGTCAAACCCTTCAATCGATTTCGACCATAAGATGTCAGAACTTATCCAAAAAATAAGTGACTTGGAGTTGAAATTGAAGGACAGTCAAGCACAGTGCAAATCATTAGAATATATCATGGTGTACATCATTCAGAATATTGATTTACCGGCTCCTCGCGCTACTCCTTCTATTACCAGACCTACGAGGTCAACCTCTCTCACTGCTTAGAAATTCCCCATGATGACTAACCCTCCTCCTGGCTTAGACGAGAGGGTAGTGGGAGAATGGTGTAGAAAAGTTAAATTTGAAGTGGCTAAATATTTTAATGAACAATAGAGAGTGAAATATTCGTAGAGCATAAATAAGTATGTTGAAAAATCCAGAATCTCAAGCGCGACAACTATTTCCTTCAGAAGCACATCGTGGAATTAGAAAGGAAAATAAGACCCTTAGGGGCGAAAACAGAGCTTTCAACCATGCTTTGAAGACTAATATTGATGCAATCGATGATGTTGACAGGATTAGGAAGAAAGAAAAGAAACTTAAAGAAGTCCTCTACATCGCAATTCGTCACATAATTGAACCTTCGATTGTTGGTAACCTAAGCAAGGCCACTGAAGATCTATGATTGATTCATATTCGCAAAATGTATATTCTTGTCTTGTACATTTGTAAATAATTTCATAGGTTTAGTAATTAATTTCATGAAATATCTAAATCATATAAACTTTGTAAATATTAACTGATTTGTGATTCCCTTCTGTAATATTGTTTCTGAAACACTTGTTTGATAGCTCATACTATAGTTTCTGCATTTGTTTGATCTTTCATTTCTCTTTGTTGTGCTGATTTCCCTGAAAAGTTAAAGCAAATAATATTTCCAATTGTTAGCTAGAAATTGATATGTATGTCTACGTATACTATTTGCATAGATTAACAAATCATCATGTTAATCGCATGAAAATAGTTTATATCAAATGTCCAAATCCCATCTTTAGCCATGATGAGAAATAATTATGAATTTATCTTTGATCATTCTGCTGAAATATCTGAAGTTTGTTGATATAAAGTTCTACCCCGAAGTAGGGGTATAAATATTAGAGAGTTATTCTTTAGGGATAGTTAATAAGGAGCTAAATATGAAGAAGACAAGAAATCATTATCTGAATAGTTGTACTTGAAGACTAATGACCCACCTTCGGGTATTAATGAAATTTGACAACTTAGAAACCCGAAGCCCGGATTAGGGCATTAACGGAAACTTATACTGATGATCTTCTTAAGAATATTTTTTGACCCAAATTCGGGCATTTGTGATGGATAAATAGAAATCCATAATAGGAATCTCAAGCCTAGATTAGGGCGTTAATAAGTAATAGTCTTGAAATCCAGATTTCTGTATGATAAAGATAGTTAGTGATTGATAAAGACCTGAAACCCTGATTCGGGTATTAGAGAATAAAGCTTAGAAATGAATGTCCCGAAACCCAGATTCAGGTATTTAATGGATGGAGTTCTTCTTTATTCCTTTGATTCATAAACTCTTTTGACTTTGCTTGTAGTCACTATTTGATTGGTTGCCTCTTGATAGTCCATTATTGGATATGCCTCCTTTCTGGCTTGGACATCTTAGTCTCTTGTTTGATGAGCCTCGTCTTGGGCTTGGACATCTTAGTCCATTGTTTGATGAGCCTCTTCTTGGGCCTGGATGTATTAGTTCATTGTTGTTTGGTGCTCTTGGTTAGCTCATCTTAGAGGTTGGAACCAAGGACTACCCAACCTCCCTCCAGGAAGCGCCTTCACCTAGCTAGAGACGTGGTTAAGGGCTTGTCCGGTGCTTTAATCTAGCCATAGTGTGGTGTGGATAAAGGCTTACTCCGACCTCCCTCTAGGAGGCGCCCTGCCCTGGCCATACCGTGGCGCGGACAGGGGCTTGTTCGGTGCTTTACCTTAGCCATCTTATGGCGCGGATAAAGACTTACTCCATCCTCCCTCTATAAGGTTCCTTGACCTGACCAGAGGCACGACCAAGGGCTTGTCCAGTGCTTTAATCTGGCCATCTTATGGCGTGGCTAAAGGCTTATTCCGTCCGCCCTCCATGAGGTGCTCTACCCTGGCCATCTTGGCACGGACAGAGACTTTCTGCCATTTTAGGTAGACTACCATCTTAGGTAGCATCCAAATATAAGGAGTATTTCGCTCCCAACCATGTAGATCTTTCTTAGAAAAGTAACTCTTTGTTGATTTTTCTCAAATTCTCTTTACAGATTCTTTAATCTTTCCTTAACGGAAGAAATTGACAATCATCCTCTCCAAGGCTCTTCAATGATTGGTCTCGTGTCTGTTCATCATATGGTAGTGACAATAGGATCCCCCTAGATTCCTTTCATGTTTTGGCTTCTTTTTCTACTATGGCCAACAGTTAAGCTCATCCTTGGTTAGCAAGTGGACATTCTCTATGGAAGTTGTCAAGTTGCATTCTTTTGGAAGTATAGATTTGAAGCTTGATTCTTGAGGATGGCATTTTGACCTTTTGTTCCTTGGCCTTGTAGTTTCGCACTCTTCGACTGCTTTTCTTTTTGCCACCCTTTGGAGCTCTTGAATTGGAAGTGTCCTTGTAGTAGTTTGTTGCCACTTATGTGCAAAGGCATTGTAATCAGCCATTATCTCATTTTCAAAGATCGCGCCTTTGGAATAGCGTTGGATGGTTTTTCTCATTTGATTGAACAAGTTGTCAATTCCATTTTCCCTTTTTCCTAGAGCAAAAATAGGGATGGGGCTAGTATGAAAGGGATTTAAGCTCTAATTCTCAGGATCATAAGATTATACTTTTTTCTGGTTTATAATTCTTAGAGCTTCTAGTGTTAGCCTTTGCTCTTCATTTTGTTGGAATCCTTGACAGTTATTGGGGAGAATCCTATCAAATGTAGTTTAGAAGACCCTTGCTCAGATCTCTTTATTCTTCTAGCCATGATTAGACCAAAGTAGATAGGCTTGAGATTGAGTTAAGTGGGGTTAGAGACAAGTAATGTTGGGTATTTAACCAAGTCGGAGGTTCGATCCCTCTTTCTAGCGCCAAAATGTTAAGAAGAAATCTTGTCAACACCCCAAAGTAGTTTCAAGGAATAAGATTTATCCCTTAGGTAGGTGGAGAAGAGTGGAATGTGTATATCCTCCTTGAATCTCCTTTCGAATAGATTGCTTTAGTAAAAAGTTGCTCAGATCGACCTTTCGACTCAGTCGAAACGGTTGGTTTCTTCCTTTATCAACCTTTCAATCTCGCTTGGATAGATTCGATTTCCTTTGGAAAGCTCTCCTTTTCATTCAATTGAGATATCCCAGATAAGATTTGCCTTGGTAGGTTTCGACCTAGTCGAGGGCTTTAATCGTTGTACAGTCAGGACTTTATCTAAGAATCCGAGACCGAGGTTTCGACCCTGTCAAAAGCGAAGTTGACTAAGTGTTAAGACTAGGACCAGGAATCTGAAGTTGGGGTTTCGACCTTATAAAAAGCTGGATCTTTATGCGCCTTGTATTAGGTTAGGGTTTCTAAGGTTTAAATGGATGGAGGTTAGGTTTCGACCTTATCGAAAGAAGAAGCCCAAAAGAAGTTAGCCTGGTATTTATGGCTGAAGTTATTCGAATATACCAGGTTTCGATTGTGTTGGATGGGTCCTTTCGATATAGTCGACACCTGAAACATAAGGTAAAACCTGATAAAAGCTTTAAAAAATAGTAAAGTAATCTGTAAGATTGAAGATTTCCCTTTCGCAAGCTAAAGAAGATTTTATTACTCAAAATCCCCAAATCAATTTAGAAATTAGGGTTTACAACTCTTTGAATTTAGAAATAAAAGTTTAGAATGACCAGAATCCGATCCCCAAAACCTGACCCCTTGGGTCTTATTTATAGATGCGGGTCAGCACCTTTTGACCCAATGCTTTCGACTTGGTCAAATGGTGGCTACCAAAATGATTCAAGAATGCCTCCGCCTTTGTCGAAAGGCACGGTTATGCTTCTCTTCTTTATCTTTCCTTGTAAGAGCATCGACTTTGTCGATAGGCCATGTTCAGTGTTTTCGATGGTGTTGAAATGCTGATGGTTTCGACACTGTTGGTTGCTTCTGAACTCTTATTTGTAACTTGATGCTGAACCTCCCTGGGAAATAATGGCTTCTACCAGTTCGAAAGGCTTGGTTTAGCTTTCGAAAGGGTTGTTCAGGCCAATACTTGCTTTTGAGTGATTTGAGTGAAGGCGAAACCTTCAGTTTCGAAAGGTTTAGCGTGTATTTGAGGAGCTGTTCTTTATTATCTTCGAAAGGTGTTGCTTTGACCCATTCGAAAGGTCTTCATGCATATGGAATCACCCAGTTGAAAGGTGGTTACTGAAAGTGGAAGGGTGCTTTCGACTCCCTCGACTCCTTCGAAAGGTAAGAACGTTTTGGACCTTGATTGTTGCATCCTTTCGACCCCTTCGAAAGGTTCTGGACTTTGACTGTATCATCCCTTTGAATCTTTCGAAAGGTCTAGCCATAGCCTTTTCCTCTTGTCCTTCTTTGTTCTCTGCACATAAGGGTTTCGACTTAGTCGAAAGGAATTTGTGGTAGTAAAAACACCTACCAAGATGAAGGAGTTAAAGGTGCAGTTGGTAGATTTGGAAAGTAAGATCTATATTAAACCAAGCAGTTCGCATTGGGCAGCAGCCGCAGTGTTTGTAAAGAAGCCGGATGGATCGTTAAGGTTGTGTATCAGTTATCGTAAGTTGAATGAGAAAATGATAAAGATTGATATCTGTTACCTAGAATTGACAATCTGTTCGACCAATTGAGCGGAGCCAAAGTATTTTCCCAGTTGGACTTGGCAACAGGGTTCCATCAACTTAGAGTGGTTGAAGATAGTATTCCTTTAATGGCATTAGAACAAGATATGGATTGTATGAATGGTTAGTAATGTCGTTCGGACTAACCAGTGCGCCAGCATTTTTCATAGACCTGATGAACGGGATCTTCCGGGAGCATCTAGACAGATTTCTGTTAGTATTCATAGATGACATTTTGATATAATCTAACGATGAAAGAGAGCATGAAGTTCAACTTAGAGTGGTGCTTGAGACATTGAGGCAGCATCAACTGAAAGCGATATTTTCGAAGTGTCATTTCTGGAAGAAGGAAGTGAAGTTTCTTGGTCATGTAGTCTAAGAAAAAGGGTTGTTTGTAGACCCGACCAAGACTGAGGCAGTGAATAATTGGAAGAGACCCGAGACGGTGACTGAGATAAAGAGTTTTCTTGGACTAGCTGGTTATTATTAGAGATTCATTAAGGTTTTTTCATGGATAGCGGCACGGATGACTAAGCTAACATGAAAAGATATGAAATTTATCTGGACTGATAAGTTTGAGGAGGCATTCTAGAAATTGAAACACTTATTGACTAATGCATCTATGATGGTTGTTCCAGAGGAGAATTGGGACTTAGTGATGTACATAGTTGCATGTGAAACATGGCTAGGAGCTGTGTTAATGCAAAGAGGTAAACTGATTGCATATGCTTCACGACAGCTTAGACCACATGAAGTTGATATCCAGCTCATGAATTGGAATTAGCTGCAGTGATTTTTGCTTTGAAGGTGTGGAAACATTACCTTTGGGAGAGAAGTTCGAGTTATAAACAGATCATAAGTCACTGAGGTATTTATTCTCTCAGAAGGAGTTGAATATGAGACAGTAGAGGTGGTTAAAGTTTTTAGCCACTTATGACTTTGGTGTTGAGTAAACCCCATGAAAAGGGAATAAGGTGGCAGATGCACTTAGCAGAAAGCATCAGAATGCAGTATTGGCAATGATAACTGAGTGGAAAGATTTAGAAGCATTGACCACATGCAGTATATAGTGGAGATCTGAAGCCAGTTCTAGTAAGGAAACCACTATGTTGTCATGTTTAGAAGTTCGACCGGTGATGATCGAAAGGATTGCTTCTAAGTAAGGGGAGGATCCATTATTAGCTAAATGTACCAGAAAACTGAGAAAGGAATAGAGAGCGATGACTTGAAAGACTTCAATCTTGACCAGAATGGGTGGTTAAGGAAGAAAGGAAGACTGTGTGTTCCGAATGTGGAAAAAATTAGGAAGGAAGTTCTTGGAGAATGCCATCATTCAAAGTTCACCATTCATCCGGGAGGAACTAAGATGTATCAGGACATGAAAAGAAGTTTCTTCTGGGAAGGTATAAAGAGAGATGTAGGCTTATGGGTGAACTATCAACAGGTAAAAGCTGAACATCAGAAACCAACTGGGTCACTTCAGCCTTTAGATGTTCTAGTTTGGAAATAGGATTCTATCTCAATGGATTTTAAAGACAGGTTGCTAAGGTCAAATCTAGGAAATGAAAGTATATGGGTCATAATGGACAGGTTGACCAAGATTGCTTATTTCATTGAAGCTGAGTCAACCAGGACGGCACCTGTTTTGGCTAATATTAATGAAGAATGTAGTTAGACTGCATGGAATTACTAGTAGTATAGTAAATGACAGAGATTCCTTATTCACTAGTGAGTTCTGGAAAAGTCTACAGCAGACATTGGGTACCAAGCTCAAGATGAGTACCGCTTAACATCCGCAGACAGATGGACAAATAGAAAGAATTAACCAAATCTTAGATGATTTGTTAAGAACTTGTGTGCTAGACTTTGGAGGATCATGGGAAGACCACCTACATTTAGTCGAGTTTTCGTATAACAACAGTTATGAAACTAGTATTGGGATGGCACCGTTTGAAGCTTTGTATGGAAGGCCATGCAAATCACCCATTTTTGGTTAAAGACCAGGGATAGGTTAGTTCTTGGTCCAGAATTGGTTAGAGAAGCTACAGAAAAGATTTGGTTAATCCGTGCTAGAATGAAGGAAGCTCAGTCTAAGCAGAAGAGTTATGCTGATAGAAGACCGAAAGACTTAGTGTTCTCAGTCGGAGATCATGTTTTCATCAAAATATCACCGATGAAAGGTGTGATTCGATTTGGAAAATTATAAAAACTAGCACCGCTCGTTGGACCATTTCCTATTGTAGAAAGGATTGGGAAACTCGCATATAGAGTAATGCTACCCAATAGTTTGGCAGGGGTCCACAATGTTTTTCACATTTCACATCTAAGGAATTATTTTCGAGATCTAAAAATTACTATTGCACGACTATGTTAGATTATTTAGTAGTGGAACCGGATATGACTATAGTTAGAAAACCAGTTCGTATACTCGCAAGGGATGAGAAGAGACTAAGGAACAAGACAGTCAGATTAGTCAAAGTCCAGTGGAGTGATGACGAGAGAGACTGTACTTGGAAAACTGGAAGCAAGATTAGAGATACTTATCATGACTTGTTTCATGGTATGTTTTACCTTTACGATTGGTTTCTAGGGGTACCTTATCATAATTTTGAGGACGAAATTCTTTAAGGAGGGGAGTCTGTAATGACCCTAATTTTGACTGACATTACTTAGTACATTTAATTAGATAAATTAAATGAAATAATGTGGACGATTAAGGGATTGAGATTTGAATAATCATAAGGTAGTTGTGCCTTAATTAATATAAGCAAAGGAGAATTAAAATGGAGTAAAGAGGAGGAATATGATAAAGGGAAAAATATGAATAGCTTATGTTCTTATACCCTAAACCCTTCTTACCTTCATTCCTTATTCATTTACAACATTCACAAACAAAACTAAAATATTTAGAAGCTTGGCCGGCCACCATTAAGGGAAATCAAAAGGAAGATAAGTAAGGAAACAAGTAGAAAGCTTGAAGGAATTAAGAAAAGACTAAATCCCAACCTCCTTAACACCAAGTTAAGGTAAATAATGATCTTATATCTCATTTTTGTTGATTTCGGTTTATAGTTAGATCCGAATTGATTTTGCAAATAATATGCCATGATTTGATTATTTAAATGGATATATATGCTTGTTGACAATTTATGTTGCTTCATATAGATTTTATGATAATTAGATTTGAAAAACCCATTAATTGACATCCAGATGACCTGCGTTTTGAATATATGGTCGAAAAAATTACTTATGAAGTGGGTTTCAAGTTTCATAATTTTCTAATCTATGGTGGATTTATTATGAATTTTTATGAAAGGAGATAGCTAATATTGCGTTCAAATTAATTACGGCAAATATATGTTGGTTTTAGGTCTGAAATTTAAAAATGTTAGAAAACATATTAGAAGTGAATTAAGGAAATTTTTGGGAAATTTTCCAAAGTATTTTACTATAATTATAAAAATAATTAAGGTATGAGACTTAAATGTTTTATATGTTTAGTCAAGGAGAATGGCTTAATTGTTAACTGTTTTTAAATTGCTAATTTCTGAATTCGGCAGCACTTTTAGAAAACAAAATTTTGGAAAGAATCGGCAACCAATTATATTTTTACAAATAAGGCAAGTTAGTTGAAAAGCGATTACTTTAAAACGCTATAAAACAGTTTTGCTTAAATTTACTACTTCGCCACTTCCATCGGTAACTTTCGACACCATACCTTCGCCCATGAAACCAAGTCGAAACCAATTCACATGGTATCAAACAATTGATAAATAGTGAATTGGAGAAAGGCGGAAGGTACAGCGTCGAAACCAAGCTTTCAAAGGGGTTATATTAGCTTTCGACTTAATCAACATGCCTTTGTTTTAGAAACAGAGCTTTCAAAAGGGTTGCCGCCTTTTGTTTTAAAAGGAGCTTTCGAAAGGGTTGCCGCCTTTTGTTTTAAAAGAAGCTTTCGAAAGGATATCTTTGAATATATTTGAAACCTAGCTGCCACATTCAACCTTTTGAACTAGTTAAGGTCACCTTTATAGCCTTTAAATAATGGTTTCGAAAGGGTGCTTTCGCCTTCTTACTTTGAAGCCGCTTCTCAATGCTATCAAAAGGGTTGGTTTCGAAACCATCTTCTTTCTTTTACTTAGGACTAATGCATACGAAAGCAATGCTATTACCACAGTTCTTTGTGACCCTTAGATATATTAAATGTTAAACCAAAAAGGTCGCAAAAGGAATAATTTTAAATGGTTTTGAAGTCATGCTTCCACAAACTTTTTCTTGAACCCAATACTTTTGAAAGTGATGTGCACGTAAATGTGCATATTTTTAATTCCATATATAATCGAATTTAATTAAATAAATGAGAATATAAGGTGTTTTAACATATTGAAACCAAAATTTAATTTATTTTCAAATCATCATTTATTCATCTCTATATGGGGCAAAATGGTCGTTTTGTGCTTATATTAATTTGAGAATATTTATTTGAACATTTTATTTTTATTTATAGGAAAATTGGATGAAAATTACAAGAGGCTTCATGAAGAAATGTGCATGCACAAGAGGAAACAAATGAAGATAGAAATAATTCATTTCATGTATCATGGAGAACCCCACATACCCACTTACCATGATGTACAATTAGGAGCTAATGCACATGCTAAAAGGTAATTAAAGTTACATGCATACTTAATGGAGGATTAATTCATGCTAATGATAACTTGGTGGTCACACTTCCTCAAGGGTAGTTTAGGTAGTTCCCAAAAATAAGATTAGGGTTTCCAAACATGTACAAATAACCCATATGTTCATGTAATTACTCTCTCCTCTCTTAGCCTCTTCTTTAGTTAGTTTATATTGAGACTCACAAATAAAAACTCTCTTTCTTTTCCATGGCTACTTAGCCGTTTTCTTCTTTCATATATTTTTCTTTTATGCAATTTTAATATATGCTCTTTTCTTTTTTATTTTCTTTCATGCTAGTAGTCTAGATCTTTTATTTACGCAAGTAGATTAGCTTTTATTTTAGTTTAATTAGTTCTCTTTTTACCTTTCTCTCTTTTTCCTCTTGTTTTTTTTCTGTTGAATGCTACAATTGTTGATATGATAACAAATATGAGAGGCTAAACCCCTTCAATTTAGGGGTAATGAAGCTCTTTTAATCATGTAGATTCAACATTTTGATAAATTTTGATCTCTTTTTGTGCTTAATGGAAATGTTTGAATGGGCTAAACTTTGTTGTTTTAGCTTTGAATTTGATAGCCTATGTTGTTGATATCAAATAGGCTATGCTTAAACAAATAAAAACACAAATTACCTCGTCATCTACATATGATTATGGTAATGAAGTGAATGTTAAAATCAAAATTTGATGGTCTATATTTCTAATCAATAGTTAATAGATCATGCTTAGAATAGATTTTATTTTCAAGTTCATTAACATTTCCGTGAGAGTTAAAAAGTGGTTTAGTGGTTGTGTTATATTTTGATGGTTTATGTTGAGCTAATTAATAGCATAAATATGTCATAATTATGATAAACACATCAATTAAACTCACTAATGACAAAAAAAGAACATAATTTCATTTTGTTGAACTATGTGATCTTGAGTAGGAGATTGCCTATAAACTGCCTTCTACTCTCATATTTTTATCGCTTTTAACTTTTGTTAGTTTCTAGAATTTTTTTTAGCTTAACAACACTTTCAAAATCTTCGTTTAATTTGATTGAATAGAAAATTTTAAAATCTAAACAATTCCCTGCGGATCGACCCGTACTCGCCACGTACTAAAATTGTATGTCGTGCGCTTGCGGTTATTTTTAATTTAAATTTGATCAGCTATTTTCTAAACTGATAGAGAGTTAGCCGTTCAAACAAGTTTTTAGCACCGTTGTCGGGGAATTGATTTGATTTTTAATTTCTATTCTTCGAATTATTTTTTATTTTTGTGTGTTTTTATTTTTTG
Source organism: Allium fistulosum (assembly GCA_030737815.1). NCBI lineage: Eukaryota > Viridiplantae > Streptophyta > Magnoliopsida > Asparagales > Amaryllidaceae > Allium > Allium fistulosum. Next base: position 394,611,413 of record CM060901.1, read on the forward strand.
TGTTCATTTTCATTTAAATTTTTTTTTTGAGTGTTTGTGTGATATGGGCTTGTATTTGTTTGTTTGCTTTTTGCCTTTTCTAGTTTCATTTGCATTTGCATTTCTATAAAAAAAAGAAAAAAAATCCAGTTGCAAGAAGAAGAAAAAGTTATTCCATTTCATTTCATTTTACATTTGCATTTGAATTTGCTTTTACATTTTTCATACAAATTTCAAAACTGTGCTACTACCTGTACCCAATTTCCACCTACCATTGCAAAAAATGCTGGACCATTGCAATACTTCTGTCATGTACACTTCACTGTGACATTTCATATCCTTTTCTTTCAAATTCTACATCTCTTCACCAACCAGTCCTACTACTGCCACACTACCCCATACTGCAACTCCGCCAACACACTGTACAATTCAACTCCAACCATATACTGTCACAGCATATCACTGTCAAAATAGCCATCTCCCCTTCTAACTCTGCTACTACCCTCAACATTATCATTTTCCTCAAAACTTTGCATTACCATATTCCCCAAAACTTTGGTACAACCTGAACTTCACCTCCTCACCATCCAATTACCACTACACTACACTATGCACATGCACATACAATCATCCTCCTCTACATACCAGATTACAACATCATACATCCCTCTGCAATTCTCTCTACAATTCAAAACTTCTATTCAACATCCCTCTGCAATTCAAAACTTCCAACACCATAGCATAACATTCTCTAAACCTTTGCAATCAACCTAACTGCATACACTTCCTACATTGCTGCTACCAGTTACATTAATAATCCCCTCGGCCATCACCACTAATCACTGTCCTGCCTATCAACACAACACAACAATTCATTTCATCTCATAATTTCTTGCTGCCACCACCCATAAACTGCTGCAGCAACTTCAAAATCTCCACTAACTTCCACTACCAATTCATCTCCATTCATATCCAACCAAATTGTTCCATACCACAATTCACTAACCAAACTGTTGCAACTGTCAACATTCTTAACTCCTCCTTGCCAACCCAAGTTCAACAAACCTCTACTGCATACACACCCATCTACATCAGTCATTGCTAACAAAATCTCCACCACAACCTTACAAAACTTCACACTTCTACAATAACATACTTCCAGCAATCATACATTCATCATCAACACAGAGCAACACAGCCACCTTCAACTCTCAAACATCACCTCATAACTGCCTATTACCCTGACCATCTATCCCCTTCATCACAACAGTCTCCTTGCTTAGTTCAACCACCACTGCACATAAATCTTCCAAACAAACTACTGCCTGTTTCAATTCACCTTCTATCAACTGCTGATTCGCCTCCACTTCACCATCCTTCAACCACTACACAGTAGCATCGCACCTTCCCCAATCACCCCAATCGCGCTTTGAACAACCTCACAACACTGCTTCATCGAACGCCTCTAATTCCAATTGCCTTTCACACCACATCAACCAAGTTGTCGCGAACCACCAACCTCTCCAGAAATCACCAGCCCTCACTCTCTAACAAACTCAACCCAGTTAACCACCGCGACCATCTCACAACAAAATCAAAACCTCACCACTCTGCTCCAATCGCAATTTCTAATCGCGACCTACCACCGCCTCAAACAACCACTACAACCCGCTATCTAACCACCTTGCAAGCTGCCAGAGACCCTTACCGCAATTGCAAATCCTCAATCGCCTTCTACAAACCCACGAACCGACTCCAAAGAATAAAAAAGAGAAAAGCTTTTGAGTTGCGAAAATAAATTCGATTTGAGATTCAGGATTGAGAAATTTGAGAAATAAAGCTTTCGACTGTGTGTTATGTTTTATCTCATGGTCTTCGAATAAGTGGAAAATCGCTTTGTTTTGTTTATTTTAAAGTGGGCCGGGCCCTTAAATATATATATATATATATATATACATATACATATATATAAATATATATTTTATTAACCTTTCAAGTTTCTGTTCATAAAATTTCTATAAAAAAAATCTTTTTTTTGTGATTTGTTTTAGGAAGTTAATTTTGTTTTGTTTTAGTTTGAGGAAGTTAATTTTACCAACTATTCCCTTTTTGTATTTAAAAAAAGGAGATTTGTTTTTTTTTCAATTTTCTCTTGTTGTTTTCAATTTTCTCTTGTCATTCAAATTTTCAGGTTGGAGAAGCAGAAATTCAAAGGAAAAACGCTTGCCAAAAATAATTGCTTTGTTTTTCTTGCTTATAAAAATCGCCGCTAAAAAATAATAAATAAATAAGTTGCTATTAAATTCTGCACGCTCTGGTATCGTGTTCTCATCTCCAGTTTTTATTTATCTTGCATTGTTGGTTGCTTGCATTTGCAATTATATATATATAAAAAGAATTTCAAATATCCACAAAAAAATTCAAAAACAAAAACAAAACAAACTTCAATTTAGTGCATTGTTAATTCACGTTTAATTTTTCTTTGCATTCATCTCATCTTATTTTTATTTTCTAAGGGCAATACCCCAATTCACATAAGATGGGGGATTTCATCACCCCTTCCTTGGCCCACAAATCGCATTTCATCGTAGAATTTGACTAATAATAACGGTTAGACATTCGACTTAAGGGTATCACAAGCTTACCTAGGGCTTAATTGTATCTTAACAATTATCTTCTTTTAACAATTTTATTTCTTAGTGTCTATGCTATAGTAGAGCAATAAGCATTTATAAATACTACGGTGATACGTAAATATTATAGTGGTTATTTCTCTGAAGTTACTTAAACCTTCGGCTGCATTGCTATGGTGACTCATAGTGCACCGATATATCCTGTTTGTTACTTGGCCGAGAGCTATCTTGTTGATTTAAGACAAAGTGTGATTATACAATTTTGGGTTAGGAGCTACTTAGAATAGATAATTTGTAATTAAACTCTTGCATTCATTTAGTTGCATTATTTCATGCATATTTAAAAAAACAAAAAAAAATTCAAAATCTAAAACTAAAAAAAATTATAAATATTTCTTAACCTACTTTTTTAAATCCTTTGAAGTTTTTCAATCAAAAACAAAAATCTAAAAAAAAAATAGAAAAGAAAAAATCCAAAAAAATATAAAAAAAATTGAAAATCCGAAAACAAAATAAAAATCAAATTTCCATTTTTGAAAAATAAATTCCTTTTAGTAAATAGTTTTACTTTATAAAAAAATTCAAAAAAAATCTTTTGAAAATGTCTGAATTTCCCTACTCACCAAAATTTTACAATAGTGGTGAAAATCAATATAATCAATATAATTTTGCATCAGATTCTTATGGATATTTTTACAACAACTATTATGTAAACAATTCTAATTTCGAACAACAAAATTTTCAGAATTATGACCAACCCTCAAATCTTGAAAAGAGTATTGAAACTATTTCATCTTTACTTGAACTTTCTACACAAAATGATCAAATGATAAATGATTTATGTAATTCATATTTGTGCAATAATTCAAGTCAAAGTTTTCAAAATAATCAAAATTTGAATTCCCCTCATAATTCAAATGATTTCGAGTATAACCCATGCAAATTCAATTTCGAACTTCAGAATGAATTTCAAAATCGAAACGAAAATGGAAATAACTATTTAATTGATTTTGGCAATGGGAATAGTTTCAATCATGGTGAAATTTTTTGTTCTCAACAATTTCAAATTGAAAATCCTCAAATTAATAATTATAAATTTGATTTTGTTGAGAAAATGGATGAAATTTACAAAGATAACATGGATTTGTTATTTGAAACATATATGAAACAACGTAAGAAACAAAATCGAATCCCAACCTGTGACGAGTCAAGTGATAATCCACCTTTTACCAAAATTGACAATTTTCAAATAATAACTTTTGAAATTTAAAATGACGATCTTAATTAAGTTGTTGAAAATATGTAATTGAGTTGGATTTCAATTCTTTTGAACGTGAGAAACTCTATTTAAAATTTGATCTTCCTTTTCCCAATTTTGAAAAATTGAATACAACAACTTTGGATTTTGAAATTAATATATGCAATGAAGTTGTGGATAATCCAACAAAGGAAGACGAATTTAATGAACATGTTTTCTTTGGACTTTTCGACGATGAGTTGTTGAATTCTGAAGGGATAGAGTTAAATCACCATTTTGATTTTGAAATCAATAATTTTGAAGAAATTTTCAATGATAAACTTGAATTTCAATTTGGTGAAAATAAACTTGAACTTCAACCAATTGTTTTATCAACCCCAAAAATCATAGAAAATAAAACAACTCACACGTTTTTTTAATAAAACGACGTTCATTTTTCCAAATCAACATTCAACTTTGAAATCTTTTATGGTTTGGTTTTTTTCCCTTAAGCTGTGTCTCTCGTATTTGACGAGACAAATGAATTGGTCATTGGAAGACCGTTTCATTTACTCTTTAACGATATACTTTCTAATGTCGTGTAAATAATAATCTTTTATTTTTCATGTAAATATAGGTCATATTTTTATTTTTGTTTAAATTTTCTCCTTTCACTTAGGTTAACTGTGGGGACACAGTCAAAATCAAGTGTGAGGGGAGTCTCATCTTCATTTTTTAATTTTTCATGGTATATTTTTTTGAATTTTCTTTCCAAAACAAAAAAAATAAAACAAATTTCCAAAAAACAAAATTTCTTTTTAATTACTTTTAAAGAAACACTATATGATAAATATAGGATTTTGGTTATTAAATTGAAAATTTTGAAAATTTATTTGTCTTAACAATAATAAAATAAGATTACAAGTAACTATGGTTTAACTAGTATATAGGAAGGTTCATACGTGTTAATTATGAAGTATATCCTTATTGAAAATCTTTGTTTAAAAAAGTGGTGGACCTAAAGAAAAGGATATAACATTTTTTACCTTCTAAGTTAAATGGTGCTAAGATGATTTTGCAAAACTCTCTCTTCAAAATATATATATATATATATATATATATATATATATTTGTATAAATGTATATATTCTATAAACACCTAGAGTCATGTGTTCACACGCAAGTGTGTACACTCGCCATGCTCTGTACCTTTCTCACGTAAGCCCAAAAGGCAGTGCACGATCGGTATATCTGGCCTCGGTTTACCAGAGTTAGGTGTATGTATATAAAAATTCTTTCATTAATAACACATACAGTCGATAGGTGTTCACACTTGTGTGTTCACTCACCACGCTCTGTATTCTCCTTACGTAAGCTCGAAAGGCAGTGCATGGGTAATATATCTGGCCTTAGTTTTCTGAGTTAGGCATATATAAATATTGTTAATATAAATAGAATTTTCAAAAATAGAGAGAGTAAGCAATTGAAATCCAAGCACTATTTTGACTTTTTTGATTTGACTTGTTATTGAAAAGAAATAAAAATACCACTTTGAAAATCTTTGATAATCAACTAAGGATCCATTTCATAGTTACACTTTGTTATCAACCGAAACAACGAGTCAAACTAGAGTCTATTTGTTATGATAACTTAATTTAATTAGAAATTTTGACAGGTAAAATGACTTAAATTTCTTAATAATGACCAAAATTTATATTTAACTTATTCGTGTCGATTTAAAATTAAATTCTTCATTTGTAAATATTTTCAAAAACTTGCATCCATATCGTTGTAAATAAATAGTGCATTTAAGAATTTCGCATTTGGATTTTGTTGGTAGTATCCGCTGAAAACCCTCACGAGACAACACTCGTCCTACTAGGGACACCTAGAGGTTTAACGGTTTGTTGCATATGCTCAATGCAATCGTGCTCCCTACGAAAACAGATTTATCTTTGTTTTAGTTTATTCGAGGACGAATAAAAAGATAAGTGTGGGGGTATTTGATGTGCCTGTTAATGTGCATATTTTTACTTCCATATTTAGTCGAATTTAATTAAATAAATGAGCATACAGGGTGTTTTAACATGTTGAAACCAAAATACAAATTATTTTCAAATCGTCATTTATTCATCTTTATATAAGGGCAAAATGGTCGTTTTTGTGCATATATTAATTTGAGAATATTTAAATGAAAACGACTGTGCTATAGGATCGAGTAATATGGAATATATATTAAACTTACTAGTGCAGAAAATAACTATAAATAGAAATAGTAAAGTAAAAAATGACACCAGAGATTTTTATACTGGTTCGAACTTCATGTTCTACGTCCAGTCCCAGGCTCCTTTTGGAATATAAACTAGCAGCCCTCACTTAACCCGGAGGAATAGGTTTACACTACCTGAGCAACCGAATAGGACTTGACTGCCTGAGCAACCGAACAGGACTTGACAGCCTAAGCAACCGAACAGGACTTGAATACAAAGTAGATTGATTGTCTTGACCTTTTGTGTTCTTTTAACAACATGGATTTGTCAATTTCAGTACACCTTTCCTATAATCTATTCCTCAAGTATGATGTGTGTAGTTATATGTATATGAAGATTAGGAAGTTTCAGATTGCTTTTAGAAATAAAGAACTATGTTCGTAAGCAATAGATATTTGAATTCAATAGAGCAGTAAATTTAGAAAAGATGATTCAAGTAAAAGCAAGAAAGTTAAGTTGATCTTCAAATTCATGCATATATATAGTAGGCGGAGAGTTGCAACTTCTGGTAAAAAGTTTTGTCGAATAGCAATGGACATAACTCTCTGCGAAGAAGAAAACCGTTCATGAAGAGAAGTGTCTATTCATAAACATGGCAGTTAGAACCAGGTCAGTCGAATGGTTATGAAATTCAGTCGACTGAATCTGAATTTGTATACGTGCATTCATATGTGCACAAATTCAGTCGACTGACTGAGTGCATTCAGTCGACTGATATATGCATTTTATTAAAAAATATTTGCATAGGTTCAGTCGACTGTTTATATGCAGTCAGTCGACTGAACTGAGTATTCTTAGAAACTTAGTTTGAAAACATGTTTCGAAAGTTAATTTAAAAAGGTCGTGAAAATTTTTAGTATATATGCGAGGGAGTGAACTACTTGAGGAAAGATTTTGACATACTAGACTTAGACTCTAAAACGAAATTTCTACTTAATATATGATCTTCGAGTCTTGTTGCCTCGTCAAGTTTAGCCGCCTTCTTAGTTTGTAGTCGTAGATTTTGTCAAATATTCAATTATTCTTATGTCGTCTTGATCGTCTTAGCATGAATCAAAACCTGAGATCCAACATTCTCCCCCTTTTTGATTGATGACAACTCTTTGTGATATATTGAAATATGAGCGAAATCTCGACAAAAATCCTTATATAACTCCTCCTGAATCCGAGACAAAAAATTTCTTAAACCTGCAAGAAATTTGTTAGTACAACAGTTCATCCCCTCTTTTTCATCGACAAAAAGGAGAGATGTATCTATATTTGTTAAAATTGTTAATAATCTAAGAGCATATATAATATAGACAATGACATATAAACAACATAAGAGCATAGATCATCAAACGAATATATAAACAACAGAAATTCACTTACACTGGATAGAAAAAATTACATAAAGACAAAACATGTTCCAAAGTAAAAAAACATACCATTTTGCAAAATATTGAAAAAAAAACTAAGTAAGCTACTCACTCATCATCATTTCCATTATCATCAGAGCTTTCCTCTCCCTCTTCATCATCCCCTTCAGTATCTTCGTCGTCTCCACTAGAGTCACCGCCTTGACCACCTACTTCTTCTCCTTCTCGTCCTTTCTCTAAAGTTGACAAAGTGAAGTGTGGTTGAGGACACTTTCGTGGAGTCGTAGGTACATGTCCTGATGTGGAAGAGGATTGTCCACAAGAAAGCATGTCCAAAATATTATTCAAGAACTCCTTAATGCGATTGAGCTTTTTATTTACCTTGGTGATGGTTTTTTGGACATGGGAAACGTTTGTCTCAACACATGATAGCCGCTTATCCAAGAGCTTTTGATTTCTAGAGACAATTGATAAAGCGTCTCGTGGTTGAGTTTGTGGTCCAATTTCTCGAATTTCATTGAATTCCCTTAGAGATTGTAGTTGTAAAGAGGTTATTGCTTTGACTTGGGGGGCTTGTTGTCTAGAAGGTAGTTGAGGTTGACCGTACGCTCGATTCTCTAGCCAATGTTCGAAAGTGATAATAGTATGACTTCGATATTGTTTTGGGAGTCCCATTAGGCTTAGAGTTTTGGTGTTCAGGGAACCAATTGTGGAATAGTCCGAGTCGGGAAGGGCAATCTCAAAATGCCGAATTATTCTCATTATATATGCGCCGTAGTGAATGGTTTTCGTACGACCTTGATTAAAAGTTTGAAATTCATCGAGAATTACCTTAGCCCAGTTAACAGAACATTGTCCCCAAATAGCATACAATGATTGAAAATCGCACCTATATACCTTTTCGTAGCTACCGGTTTGGTGATTGATGGTGTGAGTTAGAGCGCGATGCATAATTCTGGCTTTGGGTCGAAGCGCTACTGCTTTGAATTCCGTCAAGTCATCGGAGAGAAAAAGATAGCTAACTCTATCTTGAGAATCCATATTTACTACAATGTTGCTTAATTCTTTTCCTTCGAATGGGCATTGGAGAATTCTTCCAAGTCGAGCAAGAGGCAAGAAAATCTTCACGCCGCAAACAAGGGTCCATGCACAATCATCATGATTTTAGATATTATGATGATCCAGGTTGAGGTTGGCGTAGAAGAGCTTAATAAGAAGATGATTTATCTTCAAAGTATTAGCATTGAAATCAAGCAAGGTTTCCAAGCCACTTCTTTGAGCTAGGTCTTGGATTGCATAGGAAGAAAAATCAGGATATTTGATAAAAGAGCCTTCGAAAATCCTTGAGTTTTTCATCTTGTCAAATCATTGAGCTGTTTTGTCACTGTGTAGCCAACCTCTAATTTGAGATTCGGATGGTCCAGTAGTGGAGGAAGAAGGTCTATCTCTTTTTGGAGGCATTTTGGGTTTAGGGTTTGGAGAAGGATTTTCGAAATTGATGTAGGAATTAGGGCTTTTGGTGTAAGAGATAAATAGAAAGTGAATGGTTACTATGAATAATGAAAAGTTGTTTGATTTTAAGATGTTTATATTGTAAATAAAGTGCCCATTTGTGCAGAAAATACCCCGTTACCAGATTCAGTCGATTGGAAATTCAATAGCAGTTGACTGAATGACTAAATTAAAATGATGGATAGCAGGTTCAGTCGAATGAATCATTCCAGAAAGTTTTTAGTTTATTTTTGGAGATTTCAGTCGAGTGAATTATGTAGTTAATCGACTGAATTACAGGAAAATTTTATGTTGGAAAGCAGCAATCAGTCGACTGATGTTATTATTTAGTCGACTGAATTTATTGAAAATGGAGACATACAATTTTATTAAGCAAGGAAATAACATATACAAACATATATTGAAAAAATAACATAAAAAAGAAATAAGTAGGAGAATCATTTTGAGGACTCAAAAGACTTAGGAGTCGTACATTCCTCCGGTTCAATTTTGGTAATTTCTCACGCCGGTTGATTGGTAGAACGATCGCACGAATTTGGAGAATAAGGAGGCCTCTGGGGAGATGGTTGATGCACATAGTTATTTGACGGAGAGGAACCACAAAATTTCAATTCAAATTTCTCAAGTAAGCTCAGTCTCCTTCCATGATTCTTATGTTCATAGTACATTTCTCTTTGTATAATTAATGATTCTCGTTGATAGTGATGTATATCATCTATTTTTCGAGCAATGGATGGAGAGCCAAAACCAAGATTTCTACGAACTCGTTTCGATTCAGGCGTATACCCAGTGTGATAACTAGGAGGAACAATTGGAACAGGTTTGTAAATCGGTGTAGGGGTGGGTAAATTAATTGAGCCGAAACTAGGAGAAGAATAATCAATGGAGGAAAAATCTAATGTTTCTTATGAAGACATGATTTTGAGAGCTTGAAAATTTAGTTAAAGAATGATATGAAGAAATTAACAAATGAAGGTATTTATAAGGGTTAAGTTTACAAAAATGGAAATTAACTTAGTGGTAAAGTAAATTTCAACCAGAAAATAAATGATTGGTCAAGAGTAACAACTAATGTAGGGTTGTAGTTTGAGATAATAATAGATAAAAATATACAGAGAATTGAAAAGAAGGTTCAGATGTGAAATAATATGTAGTAGAAAGGAAATGCATGAGACTTGTAAGTGAGAGACCAGATTCAGTCGACTGGAAATTCAATAGCAGTCAACTGAATGACTAAATTAAAATGATGGATAGCAGGTTCATTCGACTGACCTTCCGATTCAGTCGACTGAAACATTCCCGAAAGTTTTTAGTTTATTTTTGGGGATTTCAATCAATTGAATTATGTAGTTAGTCGGCTGAATTACAGGAAAAAATCATGTTGGAAAGTAGCAATCAGTAGACTGATGTTATTATTTAGTCGACTGAATTTATTGAAAATGCAGACATACAATTTTATTAAGCAAGGAAATAACATATACAAACATATATTGAAAAAATAACATAAAAAAGAAATAAGTAGGAGAATCATTTTGAGGACTCAAAAGACTTAGGAGTCGTACATTCCTCTGGTTCGATTTTGGTAATTTCTCACGCCGGTTGAATGGTAGAACGATCGCACGAATTCGGAGATTAAGGATGCCTCTGGGGAGATGGTTGATGCACATAGTTATTTGACGGAGAGGAACCACAAAATTTCAATGCAAATTTCTCGAGTAAGCTCAGTCTCCTTCCATGATTCTTCAGTTCATAGTACATTTCTCTTTGCATACCTAATGATTCTCGTTGATAGTGATGTATATCGTCTATTTTTCGAGCAACGGATGGAGAGTCAAAACCAAGATTTCTACGAACTCATTTCGATTTAGGTGTATACCTAGTGTGATAACCAGGAGGAACAATTAGAACAGGTTCGTAAATCGGTGTAGGGATGGGTAAATTAATTGAGCCGAAACTAAGAGAAGAATAATCAATGGAGTAAAAATCTAATGTTTCTTATGAAGACATGATTTTGAGAGCTTGAAAAATTAGTTAAAGAATGATATGAAGAAATTAACAAATGAAGGTATTTATAAGGGCTAAGTTTACAGAAATGGAAATTAATTTAGTGGTAAAGTAAATTTCAACCAGAAAATAAATGATTGGTCAAGAGTAAAAACTAATGTAGGGTTGTAGTTTGAGATAAGAATAGATAAAAATATACAGAGAATTGAAAAGAAGGTTCAGATGTGAAATAATATGTAGTAGAAAGGAAATGCATGAGACTTGTAAGTGAGAGACCAGATTCAGTCGATTGGAAATTCAATAGCAGTCAACTGAATGACTAAATTAAAACGATGGATAGGAGGTTCATTCGACTGACCTTCCGATTCAATCGATTGAATCATTCCCGAAAGTTTTTAGTTTATTTTTGGGGATTTCAGTCAATTGAATTATGTAGTTAGTCGACTGAATTACAGGAAAAATTTATGTTGGAAAGCAGCAATTAGTCGACTGATGTTATTATTTAGTCGACTGAATTTATTGAAAATGCAGACATACAATTTTATTAAGCAAGGAAATAACATATACAAACATATATTGAAAAAATAACATAAAAAAGAAATTAGTAGGAGAATCATTTTGAGGACTCAAAAGACTTAGGAGTCCTCAAAATGATTTGACTTAGGAGTTGATCTTGAAATTCGTGCATATATATTGTAGACAGAGAGTTACAATCTCTGGTAAAAAGTTTTATCGAATAGCAATGCACATAACTCTCTGCGAAGAAGAAAACTGTTCATGAAGAGAAGTGTATATTCATAAAAAGGCAGTTAGAACCAGGTCAGTCGACTGGTTATGAAATTCAGTTGACTAAATTTGAATTTGTATACGTGCATTCATCGTGCATAGATTCAGTCGATGGGCTGAGTGCATTCAGTCGACTGATCTGTGCATTTTATGACAAAAATATTTGCACAGGCTTAGTCGATTATTTATATGCAATCAGTAGACTGAACTGAGTATTCTCATACACTTAGTTTGAAAACATGTTGAAAAGTTAATTTCAAAAGGTCGTGCAAAACTTTTAGTATATATGCGAGGGAGTGAACTACTTGAGAAAAGATTTTAACATACAAGACTTAGACTCTAGAATGAAATTTCTACTTGGTATATGATCTTCGAGTCTTGTTGCCTCGTCGAGTCTAGTCGCCTTCTTAGTTTATAATCCTAGATTTTGTCGAATATTCAATTATTCGTCCGTCGTCTTGATCGTCTTGGCATGAATTAAAACCTGACATCCAACATTATTTGCACATTTTATTTTTATTTGTATGAAAATTGGATGAAAATTACAAGAGGCTTCATTAAGAAATGTGCATGCACAAGAGAAGGAAACAAATGAAGATGGAAATAATTCATTTCATGTATCATGGAGGACCCCACCTACACACTTACATGATGTACAATTAGGAGCTAATGCACATGCTAAAAGGCCATTAAAGTTACATGTACACTTAATGGAGGATTAATTCATGCTAATGATAACTTGGTGGCCACACTTCCTCAAGGGTAGTTTGGGTAGTTCCCAAAAATAGGATTAGGGTTTCCAAACATCTATAAATACCCCATATGTTCGTGTAATTACTTTCTCCTCTCTTAGGTTCTTCTTTAGTTGTTTAGTTTGAGGCTCACAAATAAAAACTCTCTTTCTTTTCCATGGCTACTTAGGCATTTTCTTCTTTCATGTATTTTCCTTTTATGCAATTTTAATATATGCTCTTTTCTTGTTTATTTCCTTTCATGCTAGTAGTGTAGATCTTTTATTCATGCAAGTAGATTAGCTTTTATTTTAGTTTAATCTGTTCTCTTTTTACTTTGCTCTCCTTTTCCTCTTGTTTTTGTTTTATGTTGAATGCTATAATTGTTGATATGATAACAAATATGAGAGGATAAACCCCTTCAATTTAGGTGTAATGAAGCTCTCTTAATCATGTAGATTCAACATTTTGATAATTTTTATCTCTTTTTGTGCTTAATGGAAATGTTTGAATGGGTTAATCTTTTTTGTTTTAACTTTGAGTTTGATAGCCTATGTTGTTGACACCAAATAGACTATGTTTAAACAAACAAAAACACGAATTACCTCTTCATCTACATATGATTATGGTAATGAAGTGAATGTTAAATTCAAAATTTGACGGTCTATATTTCTAATCAATTGTTAATAGATCATGCTTAGAATAGATTTTATTTTCAAGTTCATTAACATTTCGTGAGAGTTAGAAGGTGGTTTAGTGGTTGTGTTATAGTTTGATGGTTTGTATTGGGCTAATTAATAGCACAAGTATGTCATACTTATGATAAACACGTCAATTAAACTCACAAATGACCAAAAAAGAGCTATCATAATTTCATTTTGTTGAACTATGTGATCTTGAGAAGGACATTGCCTCTAAATTGCCTTCTACTCTCATATTTTTATCACATTTACTTTTTGTTAGTTTCAAGAATTTTTTTTAGCTTAACAACATTTTCAAAATCTTGGTTTAATTTGATTGAATAGAAAATTTTAAAATCTAAATAATTCCCTACGGATCGACCCGTACTCGCCGCGTACTAAAATTGTACGACGTGCGCTTGCGGTTATTTTTAATTTAAATTTGATCGGCTATTTTCTAAACCGATGGAGAGTTAGCCGTTCAAACAGAAAGATATGTTTAAAGTAAAGGATTTCAATGTTTTTGAAAGGTATATAATATATGTTTCGAAAGGGAGATCCCCAGTGTTTTTCAAAGGTTTATTTTGAGAATTAGAATGGAGGGTTTCCAATGCTTTCGAAAGGCAAGTTTAAATGGTTTTAAAAGAGGATGTCCATGGTTTTAGTAAAGTTTTCGAAAGGGTTATTCTCAATGATTTTGAAAGGTATTATTTAAGGTTTAAATAGAGGTTTCGAAGCGATTTTTTGGCTTCATGGCCTAAAATCTTTTAAGTTAAAAATGGATTTTAACTTACTTGGAAGGGATATATAATCCCATCGATAAGGTTTCATCAACACTGTTTTATGTAAAGTATACATCTCATGGCATAAGTGTTTTGAATTAAGTCAAGTATATTATTTCCTTGTTTTATAAAGGTATGATTTCTGTGGTAAATCATTTGTAAAGACTAATTGCAAGGAAATTAAATTTTAACGGGGTAGTTAAGCCTAAGACAGGAAATGAAATATGAATAGGGTAGTTAACCCAAAGTTTATGACTCAGATATTAGAAGACCAGATGGGACTGGTGTAGGCTCGCGCACTATACTATAGCTATTAGCCCCTAACTAAAATAAGTCCAAAATTCTAGTGTGTAGGGCTTGTTACAGGTGGAACTAAATGAGGTTACATACAGAAGGGAATATATAGAGTAAAGATAGGTTATTGGTGAGCCCGTAAAACCATTAAATTTAGTTGACCTTAGAAAAGAAAGTTAAGGGCGGTCAGCCTAAAATTGTGTCTAATAGAAGTAAGATTATTGAGGATGTCTGGTAGGCCTGAGTCATCCAATGGTTAATAGTTAGCCAGATAAAACTATAGTGTAGACAGATAGTCCATTGATTCCTGTTTATTTTGCATATATGTATTTGCTATTACTGTTGTAATCAGTTTGATTGCAGGATTTTGATTTGCAAAAAATATGTTTTAAAAGGGTATTAGTGAGAAGAAACCTGTTCCGCTTAGCGGTGTGGTCTCACTTAATATCAGTAAACCGAGATGTAAAAGTATTATTCGCACCAGACTTTATGTCTGACTCAAAATTTATGTTTTTCCTTTTAAACTCTCGGGTGCTCAAAATTTAATTTGAGTAGATTGAGAGTTAAGGTTTTTAGGTTTAGTTGATTGGACGAATAAGCTTCCAAAGATGTGCAGGAGGCAAAGTTAGCTATGTAGGAGCTTTTTAGTTTTATTTCCGTTGTGATGTAATTATGACTGATAGGTCTATTTAGTCTGATCATCTAAGGGGGCATCTCCATATGTCGCTCTTGGCGTAATTTGTAATAATTATACTTCACCAAAAACCTGGGGATTCGTTTGGGATTATGTAACTGAATATGAAATATTGATTTAAAATGTAATCAGAAAAGTTGTTTTCAAATCTATGATGATTTTATTTCATATTCATATGCATCTGATATTATAGATACCATTAACATTACCTTATTTTATCACCGAAACTTAATACTATAGATGACTGCAGTGTCTGTAGCACTTAGCTTTGGGCGTCAAGATAGAGGATGTTAAATAGACTACGAGCGACGGTTGGTTTCTGAACGTTAAATCCTTCATTTCCTTTATTGACGATTTTGTTGCCAGAATGCTCTGTTTTTCCAGACAGAACTGTTATTTAACCAACCTCGCGGTTATTTGTGTTTGGACTTTGCAACATTTCTTTCGATAAATTATTTGTGCGTCTATCCCTACTCGAGGGACTCGCTATTTCGAATCCCTGTATTTGGGCGATTGTGAGAGATGGAGAGGTTTGGGACAAATGATTCGATTGCTCCTGGTCTGGCTCTCAATCCTATACTAGGATTGAGGAAGTCCGATGGTTATAGTTTCAACCTTCCACGATTGTCCCTACATGTCCATAGTTGTGCATGCTTTGTTTTGTTGCTGTCGTCATGGAAGCTTTGTTCATACGCCAATTACTATCTTCGGGAATTGATAACCTAACTGCTTGGTTCCAAGCAATATTTCCTCGAGGCTGCTTATCTTTTGGCCGCATCTAAATTCTTTCTAAGTTGAATTCAGGAAATTCGGCCGTGCACCAGCTTTCATCCCTAGAAATTAGCACATAAAAAATTCAATCCTGGGATACCTTTCGGGGCTGCTTTATTCCTGTGCAGTGGCAGATTCCTACGATGAATGGTCGAACCATCTGATTGGCCTATGGAAGGTTATGTCTTCTTGTTGTTGCCCATTTTCGAGCAACGATAGTTTTCTGAAGACAGGGGTAAAAACTTAGTTGGGGACCAACTTCTATCTCCGGAAGCTAGTGCATTGATGGTTTACAACGATGTGTGTTTCTCATCGAACCTGTAGATTAATGTTTTCCTGGCATTGCCGAGAAACACCAGTACATAGTGAATAGAAAATTTCTCAGCATTGCTGGGGCAATTTCAGTACATAAGAAATAGAAGGTTGGTGTTGCCGGGGAAACACCGATACTTATGAAATAGAAAGTCTCTTGACATTGCCGAGGCAATACCGATACTTAGGAAATGAGAAAAGGCTTTAGCGTTGTTGGGGAAACACCGACACTTAGGAGGTTGGGATCGATTTTCCCTAGCGATCCGACAATCCTTTTAATCCAGGTAGGCACCAGTTTCAATCTTTGAAAACATGCACTTCGATGATTGGATTGTAGAAGTCATTTCTTAGTGCTGCTTGTCTTCGGGCAATGTTAAAGTCATGTTGGTTAGGATTGAATCATTCATCTGATCCTGCATAGTTGAGTAGATCCCTTTAAACCCAATGTGGCTGTTTTTCTCAACGTTGCTTAACTTTGAGATATGCCATGTTCTGGAAGGATGAGAGTCCTAGGCGTTTCTGTTGCCTAGCCTTGTTGTCACCGTCAAGTGTTACTCTTGGAAATGCAGGGTTGTTGCTTAACCAATTCCACGGTTATTCTTATTTACAAAAAATCTAATTTCCTCCAACTGGTTTTTGTTATGATCTGACTTCTATCTGTGGAACCCTTCATTCCTAGGCGGAACCTTCATTTCTAGGTGTCAAATTCCATGTTCTTATAGAAAAATAGAAACCGTGGAGCGAGTCATCACATTGCCCCCGGTACAACCGCGCTTATTCCTTTCCTAATCATGGACCAGTAGAGTTCAGTAGTGTTTGTCTTGAATCTGTGACACTTAACATTGCTTATTTCAGGCCATATGCGTTATGCTTGGCTGATAGCATTGTTGCAAATATTAAACTTATTCATTAGTTCCAATCTTCTGGAATCAAAAGTTTAGTTGCTCGATTTCGAGCGTTCTCTCCTTGTCGTTGTCTGTCTTCGGATAACGGTTGGTTTACTGCAAGTTGGGGTTTGAGACCTCAGTCGAGCACCTGCTTCTATCTTTGGAAATAGGTGCATTGACGATTTGATTTTGGAAATGCCTTCCATCGTTATCTATCCCTGGATGACTGTAAGTTCCTCCTTTTATTGCAAGTTGGAGTGATTTTTTATACTGACTAAGTGTTAATGTGTTATGTGCCCCTCGGTCCATAGGGCTGATTATTATGAACAATTGATGTGAGACATGATGTTTTAGGCGGCTCCCTGGATGCCCCTAGTCAAAGGTGCATCGCAGCCCCTATCTCTGGGAACTCGTGACTTTGATGTCTTGAATTTAGACATTTTGTACATTAAATTTGGTCAAAGATCAGAATTCCTTGTCGACTTTTTGGTTTGTGAATTTTGCGGCACTACCGGAGCAATGTCGGTTCTTTCAGGCAGTGGGAGTTGATCCTTGTTAATCCTGCAGCAGACAAATTTCCCGTTGTTGTTTGGACAATACCGATAGTAGGAAAACCTTAATGGTATTTTGATGATGCTGGAGCAACATCAAGCGGTGCTTGTACGGCTTATGAAATGCACGGCTTTTAAGAGGTGCGGCCTGTGAAATGTGCGGCTTTTAAGAGTGCGCAGCTTTTAAGAGTGTGCGGCTTATGAAATGCGTAGCTTATAAGATCGATACGACTCATTGATTCGATATGTTTTGTAACTTCTTGACGTTGCTAATCTTAGGGTAACGTGAGGAGTTCCTGCTTCGAGAGCGTGATTCCATGGCTCAAAAAGTGATGCATGGCTTATGGAAGTGCGCGGCTTATGAGATCGATATGATCCGTCGATCCAGAATGATTTGGAACTTCTTAACATTGCCAATCTTCGGGTAAATGTAAGGAGTTTGTGCTTCGAGAGCATGGTTCCATGACTCAAGAAGTGATGCGCAGCTTATGGCAATGCGCAACTTATGGGATCGATATGACCCGTCGACCCGGAATGGATTGGAACTTCTCGACGTTGCCAATCTTCGGCTAACGTGAGGAGTCCGTGCTTCGACGACGTGGTTCCACGACTCAAGAAGTGATGCGCGGCTTATGGGAGGTGCGGCTTATGAGATTGATACGACCCGTCAACCCAAACCGATTAGGAGCTTTTCAACATTGCCAATCTTTGGGTAACGTAATGGGTTGGTGTTTCGAGAGCGTGGTTCCACAGCTCAAGAAGTGATGCATGGCTTATAGCAGTGCACGACTTATGGGATCAATACGACCCGTCGATCCAAAATGGATTGGAACTTCTTGATGTTACCAATCTTCGGGTAATGTGAGGAGTTCGTGCTTCGAGAGCATGGTTCCACGGCTCAAGAAGTGCTGCACGGCTTATGTGATCGATACGACCTGTCGATCTAGAACAGTTTGGAACTTCTTGACGTTACCAATCTTCGAGTAACGTGAGGAGTTCGTGCTTCGAGAGCGTGGTTCCACGACTCAAGAAGTGATGTGAGGCTTATAGCAGTGCATGACTTATGAGATCGATATGACCCGTCGATCCAGAACGGATTGGAACATCTCGACGTTGCCAATCTTCAGGTAACGTGAGGAGTTCGTGCTTCGAAAGCGTCGTTCGACAACTTAAGAAGTGATGTGTGGCTTATAGCGATGCGTCACTTATGGGATCGATAGGACCCATCGATCCAGAATGATTTGGAACTTCTCAGTGTTGTCGGAGTGACACCAGTTTTGGAGGAGATAGGGATCAAGTTCCATCGATCCAGCGGTTTGAGTCGATTTGACATCATCGACTCAGCAGGTTTACGAAGCTAGGCATGGCTTACGAGATGCGCATAAAGGTTTGGGCCTTCCCGGTGCTAGAGGAGCGATACCAGTTCTTAGAAGGTATGGATCGAGTTTTCCCATCAATCCGGCGATTTGACTTCGTTGGAACGCGATTTCTTCAGTTCTAAGAGATAATTGGTTTTTGGATCAAGTAAAAATAGCCTAGATGATCCTCCAGTATTTCAGGATGATGTGCACGACCAAACAGATAAGGTTGCCATGGTTGAGAGATTTATTGTCGGCCGCATGGAGATGGTTATAAAGGAAGAGCTTGTAGGAGTTCAGGGCAAGAATCTCAGTTTTTGGTTCAAACTGCCTATAGAGAATTGGTATTCAGCCGGCATACAGTCTAAGAGGAAAACGAACTAGTCACCAAGGGTGGTAAAGGAGGACTTGGGAAGAAGCAAGAGAGCATTATGCTTCTATTTTATTTGTTGCGCTAGCTAGGTCGTTAAGTCCGTAGTTGTCGGTATGCCAGAATTTTCGATCGGTCAAAACATAATTGTGCTATGATTAGTCTTGGATTTCCTTGTAGCTATTCAAGTATGTGTGGTGCTCCCCATGCTACAAGGCTGTTCGCATGCTTAAACTGTATCTGGAGTTTCTCCGCAGCCCGTTTGGTTACACGCAATCCAGTGGATGCAACTGTGTCTTCTAGATGATTAAAGCAAGGGAAAGCTTCTCTCTTTAAAGGCGTATATATTAGGGAATTGAGATACTTGGCTCTCCTAGGTGCCTAATCTTGGCATGATTTGAGTCAGCCTTTGATTGATCACAAGGTCGGTTCAGTTTTGGCTTAGTTTCTTTGAGCAACTTTGAAGCTTTGGAATTCAACATTGTTTGTCTCATTAGTTGTTGGAAGTGATTCTGTTAATTTTGTGGAGTGACTGACGTGATTGTCGATTCATGGTCCTAGAGCATGACTTTACCAACTTCGGGCAAGTCTGGATGAGATGCACGTTAATCTTTGAATTGGCCTTCGTGGTGCTTTAGTTCGTGAAGGATGTTTGGATCAGATGACTGCTGATCTTCCAGTTCACCTTCATGACACTTCAGTCACGAAGGACCTTCACGACACTTTATTTCATGAAGGAATTTTTATGGTTGGATGTCCGGCAACCAGATGGCCTTAGAGCGATAATTTATCGATTCCGAGAGGAATTTGGGCCGGATGTCTAGTGACCAGACGGCCCTAGAGCGATTATTCATCGACTCCAAGAAGAGTTTTAGGTCGGGTGTCCGATGGCCCGATGGTCTTAAAGCGATGGTTCATCGATTTCAAGAGGAATTTTGGCGGATGTCCGAAGACAAGATGGCCATGGAGCTATAATTCATCGACTCCAGAAGAGTTTAGGGTCGTGTGTCCGACGGCCCGGCGATCTCAAAGCGATGGTTCAACATCTTCAAGAGGAATTTTTAGGATTTGGCTCATGGGAACACATTTTTATCAGTTCCTGGAGACTAGGGGTTGGATCTATTAGTTCGATGATCCTTTGGACAAGCCTTCTCGATGCTACCAGGGCAACGCCAGTTCTCAGAAGGAGGATCGGCATGACTCATCGATGGCATAGAAGCATTTCGTTCCCAGTGCTATCTACAATGCCCCAGTGTCCCAGTACGGCTCATTTGGAAAAGAAAAGTAGACAAGGATGGATGAGAAGGCATCGCTTTAGGTTATTGCGCGATTCCTTAGTAGCCAAAGTGTTATTTGATAATCATCCGTTTATCTAATTTCATCGGTTAGCAAGGGAGCTTTTCTACTAGGTCTTAGTGGCCTTGCTTAGGCAGAAGGTCCCTGAGATCCTGTAGCTCCTTCACCATTTGATATGTTCTTTGGCAAATTACTGAGTTTTCCTTCGGCCAATTGCAATACCTCTAGTCTCTAAAACCAATTTAACTTCCCATAGAATTCTCCCAGTGTAGTAGGTTGTTACATCCTTTAATTATTCCTGAGGGCCTTGAAGTAAACTACATCTGTCGCCCTTGCTTCACTCATATGCTATTCATACCTATAAAAAAAGCATTTTCAAATTAGTTTTACAATTGTAGGAAGGTATAATTGGCATGATAAACTTCTTTGGATATTCTGCATGATGAACGGCTTTGGTGAATTAATTTCGATTAGGAAAGATGCTCTACTCGTTGTCATTCGGGTATGGTTTTCTAGTCACGGTTGTTTATAATGCTTGAGAATGATATTTACATGATTGTCCTATGCTTGAATGATTGGAAATGCCGACTGAATGGCAAATCACTTAGGATGGGATAATGGATCATGACGATCCCTAAAAAATTTCAAACTAGATAAGATTGGTCTGGGCGACAAGGAAGGCCCCATAAGGTTGCATTCCAAATTTCAAGGCATTTAGAATTCTCATGTTCGAGTTACGGGCAAAAGAAGATGGATCGGTGGTATTTTACTTGGAGTCCGACACGAGAAAATTTGTCATTTGCTTGGAGTCAGCACATGGTTCGCTTGGAGTCATAGAATTTGAAGTGTTGGTTTGGTGACGAATAGTGTTTGGAGTCATTTGCATTTTTCTTGGAGAAAATCTTGGTTTTACTCGAGTCTGATTTCGGGCTAGAATTTCCTATGTTTGCTTCGAGTCAAATGGGTGATTACTCGTGTTTGACTTCGAGTCAGGACTTCCAGAATCTACATCGAGTGAGATAGGCGATTACACGAGTTCGACGTCGAGTCAACCCTGAAGTGAGTTTTTCAACAACCATTTTGACAATTTTTGATGATTTTCAACGACGTCCATTCATGATTCGACGATGGGAGCTCCATGATGGGATGGAAGCTAGTCAGTTGAGAGTGGTCATAGTATACCATGGGAGCTTGGCCTTGTAATCGATCCTGGTTTGTGTCATATCTTCTTGGTTCTCCTGCCTCTGGGAGTACCATTTGAGTAGTCGTTTCTCTTCCATTGCTTGGCACTATGCTGCGGCATGGGTTTTAGAGCTTCTTCTAGCGTTTTGCACGTTAGCATTTTCGTCCAATTTGTCTTCCTTAAATTGTTTGTCACTTCAGAGCCGGAGAGAGCCATCATTATATCTCCCTATGAGGTTTTCACCCCTAAGTTTGGGTTTGTAGCAGGTGCTTTTAAAGTGGGTTAAGTGTTAACATTTTCTTCCGTCATGATTCTTGGAGCTCCGTCCACTACATCCTTTTGCTTTTGCCTTCTGCTTCTTCCATTCAATCCAGAAATAAAAGAATGCTCTTGCTCCGTAGCAGCTATGGCTTCAGGCACTGTTCTGTGAGTAGTTAATGAGTGGAGCACTAAGAGAGCATCTAACTTCTCCATAAGAGCCTTTCGACTATTTGCTATTTTCTGGTTAATTTCATCAACCATCTTATTCAATTCTCCCTTAGTCACAACTTCATGCTGTGTAGAGGATCCTGGAACCTAATCTCCAGAGTTAGCTCCTGACAGCAGGTTGTTAGGGTTGTTGATTTCAATTTGCTGAGGGTTTGTTTCTTCTTCGGCAATGGTAGCTCCTATGGATCTTCCGGAGGTAGTTCTCTTTCTTCTTGGTGCAATTGACTTTCAACAGCCAATCTTCTAAGCAGATATTGAGGATCTAACTTCTGAACCTATCTGATCCAAAGTAGATAGCTAGATCTAAACCTGAGTTGGTTCTCAGTGAATGCACCATTCTACCGTGACAACTCCTCTTCCCCCTTCTAGTTTCACACCTTGCTTAGATGTCTCATATTTCTCGAAAAAGTGATTCGATCGATGATGAAGAAACTAAACCAAAAAATGTTAACCCAAAAAATGGATCAACACCCTAGATTGAGTGTGAAAGCACCAGCCCTATTCTTATAGAGCAATAATATAGAAAATAAATGTAAAAAGAGAAGACATAGTAAAAAGACAAGAAGATTTTTATAGTGATTCGGCTGTTAATGAAGCCTACATCCACTGAATAACTTTCTATTAACTGACTGCTATTACAAGTTGAATCGGATTACAATATAATTGAATCTTTTAAGTTAGATCAAGTCACAAATACAAGAGTTCACTGGAGAATCACATTTAACCCCTAGATGACTATTGTTTAGGAGGAGAAGAGTGAAGAGTAATCTCTGTAGAGTTCCAACAGCCAATCTAGAAGATCCTCTTTATGTTTCAAATAGGTGAGTATTTATAGGGGAATTTAGTGAGTATTGGGCCAGAAGTCCAAGTGCAGAAGAGTCCAGTTGTTATGCCAAGTCATCACCGAAAATCTCAAATCAATCTGCGTCATTTCTATGGATCGCTGGCTATCCATGGGGGATAGATCACTAGCTATCCATTTGGGATGGATCGTTAGCTATCCACCAACTTAGCACATTTTTCTACCAAAAGCCTTTACTTAGTGCTACGAAGGAGCTTGGAAAGTTTGAGGATGATCTGACCTATCTTGATGGATCGCTAGTTATCTATAGGGGATGGATCGCTAGCTATCTATAGGGGATGGATCGCTAGCTATCCATCCACATAGAATATTTTTAGTGATCTTAGTTTGGTTGTCTTCCTATCTTCTATTCAAGTGCATTATCCAAATATCAAGTCGTTTGGAGTTCGTTTGATCATCTGTCTTCATGGGTCATCTATTCCAGAAGAATCATCCATAACTCACTCAATACTTAACCAAATCACATGAAACTTCACATATGCAATATAGATGAGTAGGAGAGCCTCCCTTATGGATCATAGGTCACAGAGCCCACTCTTTATGGGTCGGACCTTATGGATCATATTGGCCTAATTTGTGGAAGAATCATCCATAACTCGCTCAAAACTTAACGAAATCAGATGAAAATTTGCAGGTACTCTCTTTAGGATGTGTGGGACCTACACAATAAATTTTAGGTTATAGGATCCAACCTACCTGGATCATTAGCGATCCATCTAGTTAGGACGCTAGCGATCCATCAAAGACCTCGAAATGATCTCATTTTTTCGCCTTCTTTTATGTCTTCTAAGTGTTTTCCCAAAATTTCAAGTCAATCCGACTCCGTATGGGTTCTCAAAGTCCATTTTAAGTTAGTTGCTTTTGGTCAAACTACTTGAATCAGACGAGTCTTCACTTCTCAAGCTAGATGTTTTGGCATGCTATGAAACTTGGCAAGTATTCTTAGAAGAGGTAGTAGATGATGATGCAAGAGGCTTTGACAACTCATGATGCTTCCTTTTGGATGGCTAGCGATCCATGGATGATGGATCACCAGCGATCCATCTACTTAATGGATTTTTGGTTTATTTATCTCAAGTTTCATTGACTTTTTCTTTTAGATGCCTTGTTCAAAGTTCAAGTCATTCTGGCTTAGTCTGGTTGTTCTAACTCCTGTTGAATTCTACTGGGTTAAAAACCCAGTTAACACTCGGCACCCGACTTGACGAGTTGCCATTAGTACCTATTGTTAGGGAGTATTTAAACATATTTGAGGAGGTGGCCAAACTTTCACCACCTAGAGAGATTGAGTTCTGTATTGATTTAGTTAAAAACGCTGGACCGATAGTCGTGCCTTTGTGAAAATGGAACCTAGAGAGCAGAGAGAGCTTGAGGTGCAAGTGAATGACCTTTTGCGAAAAGGGTCCATTCACATGAATATATCTGAATGGGGAGCGCCAGTAGTATTCGTCATGAAGGCGGACAGCTCCCTTAGATTTTGTGTTGATTACCATGAGTCGAATAAAGCGACGAAGAAGAACAAGTGTCCACTCCCACTTATTGATGACTTGTTCGATCAGCTTCATGGTTATGTCATCCAGTTTCACTAACTGAGTGTAGCGAAGGAGAGTATGCTGGTTACCATGTTTCATATGCTATCCAGTTTCTATGAGTGGTTGGTTATGTCATTTGAGCTAACCGAACTGTCAGCATACATTGTTGATCTTATGAACCGTGTCTTCAGGGGTCAGCTAAATAAATTTGTGCTTGTGTTCATCGACAATATTATTTCCTATTCATGGACAAAGGAAGAACACAAGACACATTTGAGGATTGTATTGGAGGTGTTGAGAGAGAACTGACTGAAGGCGAAGTTTTCTATATGTCACTTTTGGAGGAAGGAAGTGACATTTTTGGGTTACTTGCTTATAAACAGGGCATTACCGGCGGTCCTACAAAAGTTGAAATAATCCAAGATTGGATTAGACCCAAAACACTACGGACATGAGAAATTACTAGGGTTGGCTAGATACTGTAGACGATTCATCCAGGACTTCTTTAAGCTAGCAACACCGTTGACTCACTTGGTGAAAAAGAATAAGACTTTTACTTTGGATGCAACATGTGAGCAGACATTTGTGAGTCTGAAGGAAGTTGACGTGTGCACCAGTATTGACTATTCCGAGCGGGAACAAGGATATGACGGTATATATTGATGCATGTGTTACAGGGTTGGGCGCGGTATTGATTTAATGAGGCAAGGTTATTGCATATGCAAGTCGACAGCTAAAGTCACAAGAGAAGAAATAGCTACCCCGCAATTTAGAGTTAGCAGCGATTGTTTTTGCATAGAAGATTTGGAGGCGTTATCTTTTAGGAGAGAGATTCGAGTTGTTCACCGACCATAAATCATTGAAGTACCTCTTTTCGCAGAAGGATCTCAACCTTCATCGGCAGCGATGGTTAAAGTTCCTGGCCTCCAATGACTTTGATATTGCATATACGCCAGGTAAAGGTAATGTAGTTGTCAATGCCTGAGTAAGCGACATGCCAGCTTTGGAGCTATGTTCCTAGAGTGGACACGGTTAGAATATATTGACGGTTTTGATTTCTAATAGAGATGCAAGCTAGAGTCAGAGACTTTGGCGAGCTGGACTATCAGACCTACTCGTATTGAGCGGATTAGTACTAGTCAGAGGTGCGATGCCAGGTTAACAAGATCATTTCTAAGATTGAAGAAGGAGTAGAATATGAGATTATGAGATAGTATGGACTCGACCGAGACGGTTAGCTCTGTAAAGACGGGAGATTGTTTATTCCTGATGCCGATGGGTTAAGAGATGAAGTGCTCCATGGGTTCCATCATTTGAGATTAATTATTCATCCTGGCGGTAATAAGATGTACCATGATATGGGGAAGTCCTTTTATTGGGAAGGGATGAAGAAAGACGTTGGGATATTCATCCCGAAATGCATGAACTGCCAGTTGGTTAAGGCATTGCAAAAGAAGCCTAGTATTCTAATACAACCACTAGAAGTTCCCAAGTGGAAATGGGAATAAGAATCGATGGATTTCATCGATGACTGCTAAGGACTCGAGTAGGGTACGATAGCATTTGGGTCATAGTTGATCGATTGACCAAAAGTGCTGGATTTAAACCCATCAAGTCAAGTAGAACGACAACCAAAATGGTTGACTTGTATGTGAAGTGGATAATACGATTCCATAGTGTGCCGAAGAGCATTGTGAGTGACTGAGACCCGTTTTACCCTAACATATTTTGAAAGAGCTTACAGAAGGCATTAGGGATAGAGCTGCACCTCAGCACAGCTTATCACCCTCCAACTGACAGCAAATCTGAGAGAGAGAATCATATCTTAGAAGATCTCTTGCGTTCTTGCATATTAGACTTTGGAGGCTTATGGGATGATCACTTACATCTTTTTGAATTTTCATACAACAACAGTTATCGGTCTAGCATTGATATGGCACCATTCGAGGAATTATATAGCCGATCATGCAACGCTCCTTTGTATTGGTGGGAAACGGATGAGAAACTAATGCTAGGGTAAGAAATAATTAGAGAAACATCGGAGAAGATCGAGATCATTCGACAACGGATGAAAGCTACCCAAGATAGACAAAAAAGCTATGTTGATAAGAGATAGCGAGATTCAGAGTTCTTTGTCGGTGACATGGTATTTGTTAAGATCTCTTCACTGAAGTATGTCATTCGGTTCGACAGTAAAGGAAAGTTGGCACCGAGTTTTGTTGGTCCTTTTCTGATATTAGAAAGGATTGGGAACCTTGCTTACAGAGTCAACATACCTCAAAGAACGATGGGAGTGCACAATGTCTTCCATGTCTCTCATTTGCTGAAATTTGTGCACGACTCAGGCATGACTATTGCACCAGATTGGCTAGATGGTATCAAGGTTGAACCAATGGCTTCGAGACCACATAGGCCAATTTGTATCGTCGGATATGATACGAAGTAGCTTAGGAGGAAGATGGTGAAGTTGGTAAAGATTCAATGGAGTGATAGTGAAGGTGATTGCATTTGAGAGACCAAAGAGATCATGAGGACAGCATATCAATAGCTCTTTACTTGGTGAGATTTCTTATTTATCGCTTTACTTTCACTTACGTTATCATGAAATATATAATGGCATACTATCATGCATGCAAGAATTGGCTCGGATATTTTCTTTTTCACTTGTTTCTATGTATGCATGTTTGATGTTTGATGGTTGCATATGCTTCTATATGATTGTTAAGCATGCCGGATGACCTTATTGACTTGATTAAGGAATTTTGAGGGTGAAATTCCTAAGAGGGAGGAGAATGTAATGACCTGTGTTCTATACATCGGAGGACCGTAGAATATTTGTATTATTTTCATTTTAGGTCGTATGGTCCTAATATTTTGGAAAATGATTCAAAGGGACATTTCCCACATCCATGATTTTTGGCGCATTTCTATGTGATCATTTTGATCCAGAAAATATTAGGTTGACTATAACTTTCGATAGAAGATGAATTAGGGTCTAAAATCACTTTAGTTAGATCCGGATGATGATTTCCCTTTCCATAGAGTGGTCATATCAAGAAAACGGACTTACCGTTTGAGGATTATGGTTGTTTGAAATTTTCTTTGATTTTGAGAAGCTTAAATGGGTAATTAGGGTCATTAGTGTTAAGGCCCATGACCCATTTTAGTTTTGGAGTAAGTGGAGGCTGATGGGACCTCATCCCCATCATTTCACAACTCCCAAAAATTGTTGAAAACCTCCATTGACCAAAAAGCAACCCTTAAACCAACTTTAATTAGCAATCACTAAAAGGATATTAGCATGATTAGCACTTGGGAATAGAGATTTGATGTTGGAGGAGCCTTTGATTTCGTGCCTTCTACTATTCATTTAGGGATTTGGATTTTTCTTTGGATTAAGGTGAATGATTAGATTTCTCACTTACTAATTAGATCATTAAACGCCCTAAATAGTGTTTTTAAAATTATTTAAAGATACTAAACATGTTTTTAGACCATATTCTACCATATGTGAATTTTAATTGATTTGGACTTGATTTGTAAAAAGTGTTCTTATGGATCCTTAACCATGTTCTTATGGATCCCTAACCTTCACCTTAGATTTAGGTCTCTTTAAAATGATATATTTGGATGTTTGGCTATTGCTAATGCTTATATATGATGAACATATGATTACTCTATGTTTGAATGGCTGAAAACATTAATCGAATGGTGATTTAGTTAGGAAGAAGTTATGGATCGGTGGTGATCCATAGATTCTATTCCAAAGTAGGCGTGATTGATGTAGGGCAATAAGGAAGACCTCATAAGGTTGCACACCAACTTTCAATCCATTTGAAGTTCGTATGATCAGGATATAGGCATTCAAAGCATGGATTGGTGGAGGCTCAAAGGCATGGATCGATGGGAATTCAAAGTCATGGATCGATGGGGGTCAAAAACATGGATCAGTGGAGTAGAATGCAGTATGTAATTAGGATATGAGCTGTGGATCGGAGTAAGAAGAATAGTGGGAATGAAGTGGAGCCGACATCGCACGATTTTCGGTAAGTGTTGTTCGACCCTGTGGATTGGTACCGATCCATAAGGATTAGCCCATTTACCTCACAAATCATTTTGGAGTATGAAGAAGTGTTCTAGAGCTCAAATACGGAGTGTGGGATCGGTCTCCATGGATCAGTACGGATCCATAGGGGTTGAACCGATCAATGTGCAATCGATGGTGGAGAATTGGGTAGTGGGTCTGAGCTAATATGTGAAGTGTGGGATCAGTTGTGATGGATCGATGTCCATGGATCGGCGGGGATGGTTCGGTAGTCGCAGATCGGTGGTGATCCATCACTTTTGTTTCAAACTTGATGAGATCGAAATGAGGTGACAAGGAAAGCCCCATAAGGCTATGCTAAAAGTCTCAGACCATTTGGAGTTCGTATGCTCGAGTCATGGTCATTTGAAGATGGATCGGTGGTGATTTCCAACGACGATGACCCATGATTCGATGATGATGATTCCATAATGGAAAGTGATGGCTTAGATGATGGATAGCTATACTATATGAGGAAGAGTAGTCGGATTGTAGGAACTGTTGGAAGAAGGTTATGGGATGCACAATGACATCATATGAATGATGATGGCTATCTAGAATAGTTTCCAATCGCGACGACTACAGATGAGGATCGGAGGAATAGCTCGAGGATGAGATTTGTCTTGGATGACGTATGCAAAGGGATCATTGATCTTTGTAGGTTTCGAAGTGTACTCACAAAGCAGGGGTATGTAATTATGCTTACTTGGGTTATGGAATATGCCCGGGATCACATGAAGTTTTTATCTATTTACCCTAGGCTATTGCGTAGTATGTAGTCTATTTCCTAGCTAACTGAGTGGCATGGATTTGAGTACCAAGAAATCAAGATATTGAGTAGTCCTTGACAATGTGCTGGGGTCATACAAGTATCATATATCCAATGCACTGAGTGAGTGAATGTGAGGATGGATGATGAATGCCATGTTCGTTTGACTATTTTTATCACCTTACGGATGTCACATGATTTAGATATTACCAATGTCGATATCTAGACACCCTTAGTACTTTATGTATAGCACACCCATAATGACTATCATATAGTAGCTGTTAGTCCCTGAGAAGTTGGTTTTGATGACAACTACCTTAGAATAAGATTATAAAATATAAATACTAACATTATTGTTTAGATATATATGTATATGCAGAATATAAACATGCAGGTACAAAGAATGAAGACTATATAGTATAGAGATTCAAGAATTGATGAGCTCAAGATCAAAGATATCAAGATTCAAGACTCATGAGTATCAAGATTATCAAGAGTTCAAGATTTCAATATAAGTAGTTTAGTTAGGAATTTTGTTTAAACTCCTAGAAAAGCACTGACATCTTAAAATCCATTTTATTCGTGGAATGGAATCCACTTCGAGCCCGTTAAAGGGATGGAACCCTAAGTAGGATGGAACCTACGAAAAATCTAGTGGAACATTGTTTTGTATCCACTAACTTTTATTCAAATGTTTTAAAAATTATATCTTGTTTTCAAAATGATTTCAAAATCTTCCTTTTTTAAATCAAAACATCTATCCTGGTTTTAAAATACTTTTAGCCTCAAAATAATCTTTATTTTCAATATCAAATTATCCTTGGTTTTAAACTATATTTTAATTATAATATATTCAACTTTTAATATTTATACTTAGATTTAAATATAAAATTATAGTAAAATTTTATATATACCAAAATATTATTCTCTATACTTATTTTAACTATAGTTAAGTATATTTATAAAGTTTAAAATAGTTTTAATACAAGATAAAAAATTATTTTCAAAAGAAAAACAAATTACCAAAAATAACTTAGGCCTGTCGACAACCCCAAGTACCCCTTGTCGACAAGGTGACAGTTTATTTCAAAAGTTTGAATTTCAAAGGAAGTGTCTATTCGTCATATCCTTTCACGAATGGACATGGCTGTTGTTCTACTATAAATAGGAGATGTTTTAAACGAATTTATATTCATATTTTTTTTCTTCTGATTTCACTCCTCTTCTTCTTCCACATTTCTTTATATACATTTTTACCATTACTCTGCCGAAATCACCATTAAATATAACTAGATCATCTCTGGTTTGATTCTCTATCACTATCTCAATAAGATCCCAGTGCTATTCAGAGTTATAGACTTCTTTGTAATCAATCGAGTGAGAAAAGGTGTGATTGTAGCCTGGAAAATCAATCGGGTAAACTTGTTGCCCGTAAAATCAAGTATCTCTACCCAGAGGATTGTGAATCTGGAGCGGTGTACCTCGTGGCCTTGAAATCGAGGGTGTAATTGTAAGAATTGATTTTGAAAGGAAATCCGTACTTGTGTTGCGGGACTGGATGTAGGGTAACTTCGAACCGGTATAAAATCCGGTGTGTTCTTTCCTTTATTGCTTTTACTTTATATCTGCATCTGTGTTTGATTCTGTGATCATATCTGTGTCTGAGTATTGCATATATTTGTGTTCAAATTAAGATAAACTCAAAAAGAATTAGTAATTCCTTAAAACACTATTAACCCCCCCTCTAGTGTTTATTCTATCCTTAAGATCCTTAATCCGCATTTCTCACATTTGGTATCAGAGCAAGGTTTTCAATGTTTCATAATCTGAATTTTGAGAAATTTCAAAATGGCTACCAACACTGGTACTGTTACTACTACCAACACTGGTTCTATTACCTCTGTCACTAGTTCATTTATAGAAGGTCAGTCTACTGTCAGACCACCACTTTTTAATGGCAGTAATTATGCATATTGGGCATGTAGGATGAAAATATATTTACAATCCATAGGACTAGACACTTGGAATATCACACAGACTGAATATTTTGAACCC
The DNA here is from genome assembly GCA_030737815.1 of Allium fistulosum. Taxonomy (NCBI): domain Eukaryota; kingdom Viridiplantae; phylum Streptophyta; class Magnoliopsida; order Asparagales; family Amaryllidaceae; genus Allium; species Allium fistulosum. Next base: position 394,642,892 of record CM060901.1, read on the forward strand.
ACAACTGATTTTGCACAGTGGACTGCTGAGCAAAAGACCGTCGCACAAAAAAACTCTAAAGCTATGAATATTCTGTTTTGTTCAGTTGATAGGAATGAATTTAATAGAGTGTCAGTTTGTAAGTCTGCATATGAAATCTGGAAAACTTTGCAAGTTACTCACTAAGGAACAAGCAAAGTTAAACATACCAAAATTTCCTTGCTCACAAATCAGTTTCAATTATTTAAAATGAATTCTAATGAGTCCATTCCAGATATGTATAGTAGATTTCAGGATATTGTGCATTCTCTAATATCCTTGGGAAAGGTATTTTCAGAAGAAGATCAAGTCAGAAAAATCTTAAATTCTCTTACTCCAGAATGGGATCAAAAGACACTTGCAATCGAAGAGGCAAATGACATCAGTACCTTAAAGGTAGAAGAATTAATTGGAAATCTAATGTCGTTTGAAGTCCAAATGATTGGGAGAAGAGAAAGCAAAGCATCTGAAAAGAAATCAATTGCATTCAATGCATTGACCGATGGATCAGACTCAAACAGCGATAATGACGAAGAGATAGCCTTTATGACCAAGAACTTTTGGAAATTCCTGAAATAGAGAAAGATGAATAATCTCAAGAGAAACAACTATAAGAACCCTGGTAATCAGTATGTAGTGCCAAACTATATCAAATGTTTCAACTGTGACGAACCAGGCCATATCAAAAGATACTGTACGCATCCAAATAAGCAAAATCTTCCTATAAACAATGATTCCGCAAAGAAACGAAAACGTGCATTTACCGCTACTCTAGATGACTCGGACTCGTCCTCAAGCGATGATGATCGGAAGACAGATAATTCAAATTTGTGTTTCACGGCAATTCACGACTCCAACGAATTTAGAGAAACGTACTCAGAAAAAGGTACACGTTTACAATACATTGGTTGAAATTTCATGCTTAGGATTGGATGTTTGATTGGTTGATTTTGAATTGGTGTGTTGTTTGAATTTTAAATTTTTTATTATTATTATATTTTTACTATTATTTTATTATTATTATTTTTTAAATAGTATCATAATATTTTATGGAATGTACTATAATTCTAGTAATATTCCAGATATTATATAGACATTAAAAATAATAAATATATATATATATATTAGAATATTTAAGAGAATTAAATCATAAAAATTCAGAGACACCTGTCGACATGGCCCCCCCACGTTATCGACAAGGGTACAAAAATTTGAAACTAAAATTTGAATTCAAATGTTTGAAATTCCCTCCATCTTCTCACTTCATTCAAGTCTCCGAAAAGTCATCTTTTGGCTAGAGAACATGTCCCTTGAGAATCTATTTATTTACTATCTCTTATCACAACTTTTCACTTTCATTTTCAAATTCAAACTCTTATTTCAAAATATCAAGCTTTCTACTCTCTACTCTAATGGCTTCTTCAAGCAACCTTTCCACAATGAGACTTTCCAGAAATATAAAAGAGCAACTTTTCAATAATCCGGAGGCTATAAAAGCATATATCAACTATGCTAACTATGGAAAAGTCCATCCCGGAAAGTTTGCTTTATTTCAAGATTTCTCTACTTATGAAATCGATTCTCTTTTTGCAAACAACCAAGTTCTTAGTCTTGTTGATGCTTCACAAAATGACTTTGTTTATTATCCAAATCTTGTTAAAATTTTCTATGCAAATCTCAACCGTGGATTTTATAATGGAAATGATGATGAAATTTGGAGTAGTGTCAAAGGCATTAGAATCATTTTAAATTGTGATGTTTTGGGTACCATTCTCAATTGCAAGAGTATGGGAATGGATCTTTCTAGTTTTAATATCGATGAAAATGATCGTGAGACATTTCATCACATTTTCGAAGGAAATGATAATTTTGAATTCATAAATCGAAACATTCGACCAAAAGCTAGAATTGTTAATCTTCTTTTACAACATAGTTTGACCCCAAGATCGGGGAGTTTTAACAATCCAACTTCAAAAGTTTGCAAAGCACTTTTTGCTATTTTTGGAAATTGTGATATTAATTTGGCGCAAGTTATTTTGGATGAACTTCGTCCCAAAAATTTTGAAGTGGGTGAAAACACTTTGTATCATGGAATCTATCTCACTCGGATTTTTAATTATTTTGGAGTGGATTTCAAAGGAGAAGAATTTGTTTCAAGAAAAGTTTTTAATCACTCAAACATTTCTCTTATGAAAATTCCATATGTTTTTCAACCATGTGAGACTCTTGCCGAAAAGGAAGAGCCTTTGGCTCATGAAGAGATGGAAGAGAAGGAGGAAGAAGAAGAAGAAGGGGATGAAATGGAAATAGAAGAAGAAGAAGAAGAAGGTGAAACATCCTTGGAAAGTATTCACTATCCCTCTAATCCAACCAAAAAACCTTACTCAAAAATCAAAAGACCATTGTAGAGAATCAACGGACTCTTAAACGATCCGTTAGTAAGAGATTGGATAAAATGTCATCCAAGGTGAACAAGTTTTTCTCCAAAGTCAGCAAGAAGCTTGGATTATCTTCATCTTCGTCATCCTCTAACCAGTTCTACCTTTTCATGTCATGTTGTATTGGTTTTAGTTTGTTTTGATTTGAATGTTCGTGTAGTTCTTAATGTTTAATCATTGTATCGTTCCATTATGAAATGAAATTGAATTAATTTTCTGATATCTAGCTTATCTTATCTCCAGAATAAATGTTAGTATATTATATAAATATATATATACACACAATTATTCACGAAATCAAAATGAGTCATCAAAATTAACCGACCCCTGTCGACAACCCCCCAAAGACCCTGTCGACGAGTACTGGTCAGAAATGACTTTTCATTTTAAATTTGGAATTTGAATAACTACCTTGTGTCTATTCATTTCAAACGAATTTCTACACCTATAAATACATATTTCTTCCAGAATTCATCACTCAAAATCATTTCTTATATACTCGATCTATATTTCCTCTCACAAACTCAAATATGGCCGATCCAATTCATAGTTTGACCGAGAATCTTGAAGAAACCCTTAATTCTTTCAAGAATATTCTTTCTTTCATTCTCTGTAATCAGCACACTTAGAGTTGTGTCAAATGCAGATGATCAAGGAGCAAGAAAAACATTTCGATGCGATTCGATGGATGATTTCCTCCCTGCACAAAGATGATAATGAAGCACATCCTCCAGTTTATATGTGCTAACTCTATGGATGCAGAGATAGCTCGGGTATGATTTTCCATACCATATGTCCTAGTATATTGACTTTACAGTATTTGAGATTTCTACCGCTCACACTAGACTATTATCTGAACTGGGGTTTTATGCATTGCATACTATTACTCTAGGTACTCTTAAATGAGTAGATTAGGGATATCAGGTCTGGTGAGCACATGGAGCTGAACAGGTGGCGAGCAGAAGGCTATTCTTTCATATTTTTATATGTACTCATTTGCTATCCTGCTGTACAGCACTATGGAGCTTGCTAGTGCTTTACTATTTAGAGATAATTTATGAGTTGTTATTTGATGTATAACTCTACTACCGTTGTTTATTATATGGATCTATATACTCTGACGTTGTGATTCATTCGGTTATTTACTGTCTCGCTTGTTTTATATCTGAGATGTTTACTATTATATTTTATTCGATGCACTTTGAGAAATATGACAGGTTCTGTGTTGGCTTGGAAAGTTGTGGAAATAATAGAATAAATTTGTGAAAGTTAAAAGTGAAAAGGTCGCTATGGATGCACTTTGAAATCGCTTTGTATTCGTCGATTTTTATGTTAATTTTTGAAAACATACTTGGGTTTCTTTACTGTTTTAACCAATAAAATGGGTTTACTTATTACTATAAAATATCAAAGTTTAAATCATTTCATAAGTGGTTGAATGAAGTTGAAAAAGTTAAAGTGAATTAATCGCTATAAATGCAGTTTGAAAAATACCTTGTTTTCGTGAATTTTTATAATTAATTTGGAAGATTTTGTTATGGGTTTTTTACTAAGGATTTTAATTACCCTATGTATGTTACTTACTGTATAAAAATTGGATCAAAAATCATTTGTCTAAGTGGTTAAAACTAGCCACAAAGATCATGAATTTTCTTGTTATACTCTGTCCAGAACTTTAGACAGCATTTATAAACCTTTTCTTTGGTCTACTATAGTATTCCTAGGCATGTTGCATTATTACAAAAAAGTGAAATTTTAGCTAGTTTTTCATGTTTTGAATGGTTTATAATTTATTTTCTTTGTGAAATCATTTAATGGAAGTCTAATAACATGGACTATAGTATGAAAGAAAGAATAAATGTTTAAATATATTTTTAATAATTAAATATTAATTTCTAAAGAAAAAGATTTCCTATGCAGCATTTATAATAAAATCTTTTTAACAAATTTTAAATTAGTTATTTTTAAGTAACATTTTACATAGATGTTTAAAACATAATTATAAGTATTTTTATAGTACTTATATAAATAAGTTTGGAAAAGTTAAGTAATTTATAAAAGAATTAAAGGAGTTTTCGATTATAGAACATATATTATAATAAATGGTTTTGTAAAGTAAATTAAAAGTATATTACCTTGTTTGATAAAAGCAGATATACTTAGATCTTTAAAATAAATGTTTTTAAAGACAATGACAAGTATGATTTGGTTTCGGGGTTGTTGTGATAATGTCTTAATAACTTTTGTCATTAGCCTCTCTTATTATAATTATGAATGTAATTAGATCTTTAAAAAGAACATTTTAAAGATAATTATAAGTTAAATGGTTTTGGGTTTATAGTAACAATGTTTTAATAACATTTGTGTTTCACCCATTTAACTATACTTTTGGAAATGTGAAACCTTATTTAAGATTTGTGAATATTCCTATAACATTTGGGATAAGAATATGAATACATTTCTAAGTATTGAAAAGAGTATAAATGAATACTGAAATAGTTGTATACATGTATGTATCTTTCATAAAGGTATTTTAAATATATATACAAGTATTTAAAAAGAAGTTTTAATTGATAAAAAATTTAATTAAATAAAAAGGGGATTAGAAGTCGCTTATATGACTTAATCATACTTTGTGTGATTTAATCGTGTTTTGTTTGTTTCCTCGTTTATGGGAAGTATTTTGTCTTGTACTTAGCATTAAAAGCCGACAAAGTAGACTTTTTCTATCTATGAGAGTTAAGAATAAAGTGTTAAGGCATAGCTTTGATGCAACCAGTGCCCTAACCAACATGGCTTCACTCTTGATAGAGGGATAGCATAAGTTGAGAAGGTTGGAAACTTGATCGGTATATGAGAATTGGTTTCCATATGTAATCATTTCTATTTGGTACTTGATAGTCGATTAGTCGACTATCGAAATTGACCAAATTAACTTTGGAAGTATACGTAAGCATCATGTATTGATACGGTTTGAGATCCCCTAGGGATGACTCATTCGTATGAATTGTCTCTTTTTTAAGAATGTATGTGTGTGTGTGTATATATATATATGAGATCCACCAAGGAGGACCCTTTATATAATTTGTGTACTTCTTAAAGAATCGGAATTGATTTGATCGAAAATTCATCGATTTAGTTTTGAAGAGTCCCGGATCGGGTAAGTGTATTACTTACCAAAAACCACTACAAAACCGATCTACGGGTTCTGTGTTTTAGAAGAGATTGTGAAGTGAAATGTTATAGAGTTGTGTTTGCACCAAAAATTGCCACAAACACCCAATAGAAGTTTTGAAGCGAAATTAATGACGAATATAAAATGAAAACAGACGACAATAAAAAATAAACAGAAGTAAATTGAAAGAATAACACACACATAATGATTTATAGTGGTTGGGCATTGTTTGCCTACGTCCACTTTGAATAGATTGCTTTATTAATCACTATATTATTTGAGTACAATAGGGACCGGATGAAAATCCTTAGTTACAAAAGAACATAAAGCAACCGGCAGCGTAAACGTCCCAAAAATGAACAACCAAGCCTGTATTTATAGATGAAGATGGCCAAATATCTCCCTGAAATTTCGGCAAAAGGACCTTTAGAGCCATATAGACCCATAGAGGGATCGCTTGGCCCAATTCCCAAAGAAGAAGGATCATACTGATCCCTACTTTGGTTGGGTTTTGTGGTGTAATCCCTAAGGCAGCTTCCTCACGCTAAAATATGCTTAGCTTCCAAATTTCATGCCAATTGGATCAATAGAACTAGAGTTATTGCTTGATCTTTGCTTCAACATAGATTGACTGCTGATTCCTGCCGATCCCTACCGAGGGAAGAGTGCTAATTCCTCCAACTTTATCTTTTTGAGGTGCGATCCCTACGTTAGGCTCCATAGGATCCTCGTATCTTGCTCACAAAATTTATATGCATTGGACTTGTAGATTCTGAGATATTGATTGTTTTCTATTGAAATGCTCTTTATTTCCTAAAACATATTGATCCCTATTATGGAAGTCAATTTATGCCGATCTCTTCTATATGTTGAACCATATTTCATACTTCGAACATTATGCCTTCCATATTTGTCAATTCCATCCAACCTCAACTTTCGTGCTGAACATGACGTGTTTTAAACCGAAGCAAGTTACTGTCGTTGGAAAGAAATCCGTCTAGTTTTCTAAATAGTCGCTATCAAATTAATTTCCCAAAGCATTGTATCCCTCTTTATTCGTCGTGACGCTTGGTCGATCTCCAATAGTATAAATTCAGGGTTATATTTCATCAGTTGATATATAAGTCCGGTTCCATGAGACAAATAAGCTTTGGTTATCCAATCTAGCCTCGAACTTGAAGGTGTCAGGTTTAATTTCAATTTCTGTTGATTTCAAAAATTGAACTTCTAAACCATACACGTGCACGTTCAGATACACGTTCTTGTCGTATGCTCATGGGTTGTCGCCATTTTCATTGAGTAAGATGCAATTTCATTGCATTTTGAACATATGTGCTTTGAATAATTTCCATGCCTATATTTATTTGCATACATGTTCATAGCCGATCGCTCTTCTTTTTTTCTTTCTCTTTTTTTCTTTTTTTAAAGCATATGAACGTATGTCGATCCCTCCTCTCTCTCTCTCTCTCCTTTTTTCTCTTCTTTTTTTATGCACATGCCAATAGGGATCGGTATCTTTTTAATCGATCCCTCCCAATCTTGCGTTGACCTTATAGACATAGGCCGATCCGTTGTTCCTATATATCAGCTAACATTCCTTCTCCTCACCCTTCACTTATTCATCTCTTTCCCATTTACCTTCCCCCGACCGAACCCTCCCTTGCCTTGAAAAAAGAAAACTCGATCCCCTCCTTACCACTCAAACATCGCCTTCATCAATAAATCTACCTTCCTATTTAGCTTTAGATTATCATTTCACCTTCCATTCGAACCATAATCCAGTCTTTCTCCGCTCACGGCTTGTCTTTGATATATTTAGATAAGCTACTCAATTTCTTTTGATTTTGTGATGAGCGATGGTTTCTACTCCATCGGCGACAGTTTGGTGTGTGATGTGGTGGATAATTGATGGCATAGGCTGTTTGAGGAAGAGGAATGTGGAAGGGAGTAGGGTTCGGTAGAATGATGAAGAAGGAAGAAGAAAGGAGCAAATGAGATAGGGTTCGGTTTAAAAAATTTGAAGGATAGCGCAAGAATGTAGAATGAAAGGGGTCGGTAATATTGTTGGATGAAGGAGGGATCAGTTGGAATGCCAAAGGGAAGGGATCGGCTGGAATGGAAAAGGAAAGGGATCGGTTGTAGAAGTTTGGTGCAAGGTTGAAAATGGTGAAGTAGAGGGATCGGTGGAATAGGTTAGCATGGTGGGATCGACATATTTGTTGAAGGAAAGGGATCAGCATCTTTCATCTGGAGAGAGGGAACGGTTGTACTGCTCCGCGATGGGGATTGGAAAATAAGGATCGGCATATAGGGATCGTATAATTCTAGTCTTCGTATTGAACTTGAAAACCCATCAGTAATCACTTGTTTGAACAATCAAAACCAATCCCATCTCAATGAACTTGAACATGCGACAATGATGAACAACGGAACTTGCATATTCACTATTGAACTCGAAATTGAACGATCAAATCCTTAGGACTTAGAAAATGAACTAAAACTTAACACATGGAGGTTAATGATGGATTTCGAACTTTAATATGCCGATGATCAATCCCAAAGCTTACACAACCGATCAATCTTTTCACCAGTTGAGACGGTCAGCGATGACGGTCACTCTGATCGGAATCCAAAGTCTCATCAATTAACTTTGCTTTCTTATTTTAAGTTGCCTATCTTTGCACTACATGACACTACATCACACTAGTTTACACTTAGCATGGGGAATAGGTAAACTTTTCTAATCTCAATTATCTACTGAGTATAGTTGACATTAACTTTAGAGGTTCAGAGCATCTAGCTGCAATGTCTTTCGAACCAACTTCACAACATAGTAACCCTAAAGCTGAATTAAGTTCCACAACTATATCTTGCAGGCTCTCCCTTGGTCATCAGATTGAACAACCGGAAGTTTCCGGCCCGTCGGTTGACCTTTTCTATGTCGTTCCCGTCCTCCCGGCGGAAGATGTAGGTCCTCCGCCGACACTGTAGAAGGCGCTATATTTTTAGATAACCCGACAGATTCTCAAGCCTCCAGAATTAGTGAGGCCGCTCTTCACATATTATGTTCTAGACACGGGATTCTCTTTGAAGACGTTCTGGTTCCTTCGATGAATGATAGGGCTCATTCACCCCTGGAGGGGTATACAGCTTGCAACAAGTTCATGTGCTGCGCCGGATGCGTGCCACCCTTTAATTCTTTCATCTGGGAAATGCTTAAATATCTTAGGATAGCCCCCACTCAGCTTCACCCGAACAGCTATGCCTTACTCTAGGCACTTTCTTATTATTCATGAGTGTTAGGTTCCGTCCGCCAACTTCTGAGTACATAAGGTTTATTTACAACTTTAAATGACAGCCAGGAAGTTCTTCCTATGTTTTCCTCGAGCCATCACCCAACTGTCAAGTCTTAACGAGTGCTTGGAACAAACTCACCCTTTTTAAACATGAATGGTTCTACGTTCGATGTCCACATGGCTTTGCAAGGCGATGGTTGGAAGGACGTAAGTGCCGTTGTCGCTTTATTCTCGAATTCCTTAATCCAAGTCATATTCTGAATCAACCAACATTCTGGATATCTACAGGTGTCCGCCCATGCCTAGAGGGCGATAATTTTTCAAGAGCAATTTCTGCAATTCGCGCTAACCCGGTCAAAAACAGGGACATTAGACTCCTTGTAATCGATGAGTGGTTATCTATTCGAGCTACTACAAGAAGGCCGTTGCATCGGGCTTCCTGGAAGTGCTGCACAACCTAGAAATGTAATAGAACCAGTAGGGGATATTAATAACCTTATCATGCACCCAGTTGAGGGGACTTAGGATGACGCCGGAGAAGGCGATATTAGGGGAGCCCAGACCAGCAAGCCCGGCGACGCTGGTGTAGGCCCGGGCAAGGCACCAGTGGTCAGACCATCACTAGGCATGCAACCTCATATGCCTGTTAAGAGAAGAAAGAAGCTTGAATATAAGCTTCGCAAGAGAAAAAATGTGAAGGATCCGAAGTTTATAACTTCTGCCGACGAAGCGTCATTTCCCCAACATTTAGAAGGTTCAATGAAATGGTTTTCAAATCTCCAAATCCCTGATGACATCATGACTTATGACTTCCCTAACATCAACATTGATGGGTTCAATTCTCCCACCAGAAGTGGTGACGGCATCCTTCTTACTGGCAAAGGAGAGAAAATTCCCATGAGCAAGGCTGCAGTAACCGGTCTGTTGGGGGGGACACTAGGACACTCACAATCACGTGCACTTCACAACAGGATTTCCACCTAACTTTTGTACAATGGTCACTTATACTTTGGTATTTGGTTTTTTGCAGGTTCGATGTCTCAATGTCGAGCTTTTGATCGCTTGAGTGGCACCTCGACGCAGTACGGATCTAAATGTGATTCAAAATCAGGTAGGCGTAGAGAGATGGATGACGACCAGAAAGAAGTTGTAGCTCGAGGGAATCTTCACCTTCAAAACATAAATCCCAATATCGATCATCCCATCTAGAAGTGCAACCTACTTCTTGTGCATAGTGGCGATCTGACCTCTTTCCACGGTCCTCCAGCTACATTACCGCTTGAGTAATATTCTAGTTCATCCAGCTCCAAGCAGTCCTGTGACCGCATGTAGAGAAAACGTCCATTCATTGCTTCCAATCCATCGTTGCCAACCACTACTCCTGAAGCTTCCATGGCAGAGAAATTAGCCGAACTTAAGGTCATTTTCCTAAAGATTTGTTTTGACTGGCTTTAGTTCCTCCACTCCATTCATACAATCCCAAGGAGCGCTAAGGCAAGTTCTCCCGCATGCGTCACGATGTTTGTGTTCAACATGAATCATTCCAACACTTAGCAAAGAAGATCTCCGAGGTGTCTATTGAGCGACAACATGAAATCGATCGCCTGAAGCTAGAGGTGATCCACGACAGAGATATAATCAAAAAGCAAGACACTGAGATCTCAGACTTGCGGTAAAACTGACCGAGGAAGAAAAAAGTGCCAAGGAAACACCTGAGGTGGTGAGTCATCTAGAAGCTGCCCACAAAAAGGAACTTGATGCTGCTCCCAACTACAGAGGTGGACTTGCTTTGGAAAAAGATACTTTGCATAGGAGAAAAATATTTTGGCTCGCCGTGTTGAGGAACTCGAAGAACTTCTTAAGAAGGAAAGGGAAGAGAAAATCAAAGCTCAAGAAGAATCACAAAGATATTGCGAAGAAGCTATTGAAGCTCAGACTTTGAAGATTAAAATTGATGAGCAACTGAAGTCCTCAATGAAGAAGCTAAGAAAGCGAGCTGCAATGAGATGAGAGAACAACTCGAGGCCCGGGTAGAGGATGCCAAGGAAGCCAAGCGGAATGAAATCAATGACATGTTTGATCCCCTGATCATTGAATACAATGCTAAAGTCCTTCTACACCGCGATATGAGCTTTCTTGGTGAGGGTTATCTTGATTCGCTTGCCGAGGCATGGGAGTATATAGTTGAAATGAAAAAGGAAACCTCGGTGAAGATGATTTGGACGAAGAAAAACTAGTGCGGGAGATCCTTCATGAAGATGAACCCTAGACCTAGCCGTTGTGAGACTCTGATATTTCGACATTCTAGCACCTTCCGACAAAGGAAAAAATATCGTATAGTCTACGGAGTCTGATCCCAAGGGCCCATCTTCTTTTCTAGCATCCGGAGCATCAGTTTCTTTCGGTCGAGGACAGGATCTGAGTTACGATCCGGACAAATCTGGTTATCAATCTAAAGTGATGACCCCTATTTTGAAAGGGAGCACTTCGACGACAATTGAGAGTTTGCTGGACGTAGGTATTCTGCTTTACTCTCCACTTTTCAAGAGATTTTGTTCTACTTGCCCAATAGTCATGGGCTTACCTTCTTGTTTCCACAAATTTGCAGGTCTTTCGGCTCCCATCCAAACTCCAAAAAGCAATGTCACCGTGGAGCAACAATCGACATCTACTAAGATTCTGGTAGCCACCAATACTCTAAGGCCTGATGCTTAAGTTATCGGAGCACTTGAGTACGATAAAGCTAAAGATCCGCTACCGCTGGATGAATCTAATAATGTTGTGATCATCGGCGCCACTAAACACACCAATGAGCGCAGCTTAAAGGAGCACATTGAGAGGGAAGAGTTTTTGAAGAAATAAGCCAAGACTAAATCCGTTGATGTGGATATAGACGATCCAAATCTCATCTCATTACAAGTCATCCCAACTAGCGGGTCGATTTTCGAAAAACTCCCTCCTACTTTCGAAGGATCCAGGAAATGGATAGGCAAAAATTAGGGTGGCGCTACTCCCGAAAAACCCAAAAAGGAGAGAAGACAAAAGAAATACCCATCACTTCGGCTATGTTTGTAAATAACTTGTACAACTGTATTCTCTTTTGTTGGTCGTGATTGTACGGGACAGGCCCTTGTTTTTTCAAATAAACTTGTATCATAATTTTGGGGCTTATTATGCAAATAAAAGTTTTTTTGTTTTCTGCTGAACTCTCGTGTGAATTATTACTTAAGTAGTTGAGTTATTACTTTCCATTCAATGTATTTGTAATTTGTTGCTCGTTACAATCCATTCATTCTATCCCAAAGCCTCCACATGGTCGTGGCCCTGAGTCGAACTAAACAAGGGACTCGTGCCATAGTGTTGTGCTGTCAGATCAACGGTTTGAGTGATTATACTCCTACCTCCAGTCTTGGGTTAGTGGAGTTGGACAATGGATGGTCGAACTCCATCCTTAGCAAGTTTATACTCCTTCTGTCGGTTTTAGGCCAAAGTTCATGGAGTAGTGAATGGTCGAACTACAGTCAGATATCTGTTTATACTCATATCCCCACTCTAGGGATTGGATTTAGTTGGTGGGTGGTCGAATCGCACCCGTCTTGTGTTTATACTCTAGGCCACGCGCTGGGCACTTAAAGTTATTTTGAAAAATAGTCGGATCATACTTTCCTTAATTGGTTAATTTTCCCCAAGTTCGGGGGTTTTACTTAGCAAGCGATCGATCATATCGCGATCACTTTTAATTCATGAATGTCTTATCGCTTGATGGGATTAAGTTGGTCATTGGATGGTCGAACCACCCCTTGTTGGGCATTCTATCCATCGGGTTATGAACGTGAATCGTCAAATGAACAGTTGGACCATTCTCATTTTGTTTAGTTCAATTGTAAACTTATGTACTCGGCTTGCTCCAAACTCTGGGAACCTGCTCGGACATGTCAATACTAGTTAGTCCAGTATCAAAACTAATATGTAACGCTACAACAAACACAGACATGAAAAAAATTCAAAACTTTATTTTCCAAACGGAAAGAAATGACATAATTTGTCTTATTACATATTTTTAAAAATGAAATGCTAAATCAAATCCTGAAATTAAATACAACTGAATGAAAAAGAAATAAACTAAGTAAAATAGCGTCGTAAATGCTTGCCATTCCACGCCCTTGGTTGATGCCATCAACAGTCGCTAGCTTGAAAGTTCACTCTCCAAGCCTTTGTTCAATGACGTATGTTCCTTCCCAAGTAGGATTCATATGCGATGGAGCAGGAAAAACCCGTTTCAAGATGAGATCGTCGATTTCAAAGGTCTAGGCCTAACTTTGCTATTGTAGTATCTGGCGACTCGACGTCGGTGCGCAACTGCCCTCGAATCATCTTCTTTGTGCTTCTCATCTACAAAATATAGAGATTCCAAAAGGAGATCTTAATTTGTTCAGGGATCATAGTAGGTCACTAGATGAGAAGGAACTTCGAGCTCAACAAGAATAAGGGCTTCGAAACTATTAGTAAGGGCGAATGGAGTATGGCCAGTCGCAGACTTATAGATGGTCTTATAAGCCCATAGTGCTATTGGGAGTTCATACCCACTTGCCTCTCGCCTTCTCCAAATGCTTCTTCAGGATGTACTTTATGATATTGTTTACAGCTTCAACTTGTCCACTGGTCAGAGGGTCAGCGACTACTGCAAATCTCGTTTCAATATGATGCCGACAGTAGAGGTCTTTGAATTCAGCACTACCAAATTGAGTCCCATTATCTATTACAATAGTTTGTAGAAGATCAAAATGACATATGATGTTCAAAATGATGAAACTGATTTCTTTCTTTGTTGTGATCGTAGCTAACGATTCCGCTTCGGCCCATTTGGTGACGTAATCAACCGCGATGATGGCGTACTTCGCACCACATTTAGAGATCGGTAAAAAACTGATAATATCTATACCCCACATGGCAAATGGCCATGGGCTGACTTTCAGTTGCCGAAGCTCTTGGAACTTTTGCATATATCTGGCACTTGTCGCATTGCCTTACATAATCAGTAGCATCTCGAGTGAGGGTTGGCCAATAATACTCGTAACGGAGTATTTTCTTTGCTAGAGTTTGCACCCCAGTGTGATCGCCACATTCTCCTTTATGAACTTCCTTTATGACTCATTTTATTTCATCGTGAGTGATACACTAGAACAGGGGAATGGAGAAACCATTTCTATATATATCTCCTTCCTATATGATATATCGTGAAGCTTTATGAAGGACTTGTCACTTTTCATTCCTTTGTTCAGGAAGAACTCCCCGTAGCAAATAGTCTTTTATCGAAGTCATCCATGACCCCTTCTCAGACTCCATCCCTAGTACCCAGACAATTTCCATCAGGTTTATGCTCAGAGCATTTAATACTTCGACTGGAACCGAGCCCATCCGTTATGCATCCCCGGTGCTAGCAAACTTCGCCAATGAATCAGCCTTTCTATTTTGATACCGAGGAATGTGCATAATGTCATAGTAATTATAGTCAGTCAACAACTCTTGGACTTGGGTAAGGTATTGAGCAAGTCATTGTCCTTTAGTTTGGTAATCTCCTCTGACTTGGTATACTACCAATTGTGAGTCGCAAAAGATTTCAAGAGACTTTATTCCCAATTCTCTAGCAAGTTTAAGTCCAACAATCAGAGCCTCATACTAGGCTTCATGTTTGTTGCAGGAAAATCAAGCTTTAAAGTATTGCAGATTGACCGATCTTGGGGAGTTACTAGCATAAACCCAGCTCTAGAAGAACGATCATTGGATACTCCATCTATATTCAATTTGCATCGTATGGTAGGGATTACACTGCTCTCTGGTAAATCATCATGTGTAGTAAATTCTGCTATAAAATATACTAGTGCCTTACCCTGGATAGCCCTCTGAGAAATTAAATAATGTCGAATAGGCTAAGCTTGATATTCCACTTGAGTAACCTTCCAGACGTCTCAGGTCGCTGGAGGATCTGTCATAACAGTTGGTCGGTGTAAACATTAATAGCGTATGCTTGGAAGTAAGGGCAGAGCTTTCGTGATGCAATAAGAAAGCAGTACGCCAGTTTCTCTATCTTTGGATAGTTCCTTTCAGCCCCTGCAAATTGCTTACTAATGTAATAGAACGGTCTCTGTATTCGATTCTCTCCACGAAGCAACACGGCACTTATAGCGTTTACTGACACGGCTAAGTAGATATATAAATCTTCATGATCCACTGGCTCTGATAAGATGGGAGGTCTCTCTAAATGGTTCGCCAAAGCTTGAAATGTGTCTCTACAATCCTAGGTCCGTTCAAACTTCCTTTTTCCTCTCTTAATCAAATAAAAGAAAGGAATACATTTGTCGGTAGCTCTGGAAATGAATCGACTTAGGGCAGTGGCCTTCCCATTTAGGCTATGTACTTATTTGATAGTCTTTGATGCTTGGATATTGAGAATAGCTAGGATCTTCTCGGGATTAACTTTAATTCTGCGGGCATTAACGATGAAACCCAAGAACTTTCCTGATGGAATGCCGAAGGAACATATTAGAGGATTATTCTTCATTTTATAAAGTCGGAGGATGTCGAACATTTCTGCCAAATCTATAATGTGGTTGCTAGACTGTCGTGACTTTACGAACATATCATCCACATATACCTCCATCGTTTTTTGATCTGATCTTTAAACATTCTGTTAACTAGGCACTGGTAAGTCGCTCCTGCATTCTATAGCCCAAACGACATCAGCACATAGCAATATAATCCAACATCAATAATGAAACTGGTGTGCTCTTGATCGGGAATGTGCATCGGGATTTGGTTATATCCTAAGTACGCATCCACGAAAGATAGTAATTCATGTTCGGCGGTTGAGTCTACCAGCTGGTCGATTCTTGGAAGGGGAAATCTGTCTTTTGGGCATGCCTTGTTCAAGTTCGAGTAACCAACGCATGTCCGCCATTTCCCATTCGCCTTTCTCACAAGTACAGGATTTGATACCCACTTAAGGTAGAGGGTGTCGAGAAAAAACCCATTGTCTTTGAGTTTATCCACCTCCTCTTTAAGAGCTGCAGATCTCTTCGGATCCATGCCACATTTTTTTGTTTCATCGGGACATGCCTTGGGTCGATATTCAATGCATGGCTCGTAATGGCAGGTGAGATCCCATACATGTCAGAGTGATTCAAAGCGAACATGTTGAAATTTGCTTGGAGAAATCCAGTAAGTTCTTTCATTATCGGGTGGCTGAGCTGCGATCCGATCTTTAGGACCCATGATGGGTCATCATGGCTGACCGTGATGTCAATCGTCAGCTCAACCGGTGTAGCCATAGTCTCTTTTGGTTCCTCCTCGTCATCTCTTAGATCTATATCTCTATAGAACTGACTGTGGCGCCCGAGCCAAGGCTTAGGCATTAGTTGTCAATCTTTAGTGTCTTGGGTGCGGACTGACTTGTCCATACCCGTACCTTTCTCCTTCTGTTGAGCATCCCTCAACTCAGCTACATAAAGGCGCATCCAGTCGCCTGATCACCATGAACAACTCTAACACCATTATCTGTCGGGAACTTCAAAGTTAAACATCATGAGGCAAGAGCTGCCCGGAACTCAACTAGGGCCGGTCGGCCTAGAAAAACGTTGTATGGAGAGTCAACATCCAAAATAAAAAAGGAAGAATCTACACTCTCCTATGGTCACCTTTTCCAAACTTTACATGTAATTGAACATAACCAACAGCTTCAGTTGCAGCACCATTAAAGCCATGAATGCAGCCTTTAAATGGTTTCAAGTCCTTGGCTGCAATCCTCATTCGATCATAAGTTTTGTTGAAAATTATATTTATAGAACTTTCATTGCCATCCAATATCCTTCTCACTAGAGCGGGGCTGATCATGGTTGAAATAACCATTGGGTCGATCGTTGGAGCCTCCACCTTGTTTGCATCTCTGTTTCTAAACATGATATCATATGCAATTGTACGTTGCTGTTTTGCTTTCCGTATTTGAACAACATTCAAAATTTACATCCTTAATCGCGCTAGCATAGCGGTCCATCTCATGTCAACTTTTATCTACCGGATGTGGTCCTCCGACTATTGTGTTGATTACCAATCTTCCACCGGTCTACAGAGGCTCCTCAACCCTGTGTGGTGCTTGTCCTTGGTTGGGGTCTGATGTCCCCTGCCCACCATCCTGCGGGGTTTTTACAAACTGCTATAACTTCCTTTCTCGAATCAGCATTTCGATAATACCCTAGAGATGCCCACATTCATTTGTATTATGCTTATAGCATTTGTGAAACCGACAATATTTTTAGGTTTGTTTCTGCTTCTCCGTTGATTCTTTTGGAGGCAGCTTCCTACGCTACATGGTATTGTAATTAGACAAATAGATATTCTCCAAGGACGTATTTAGTGGCTTGTAAGTATCGTACATTGCAATCCTAGGCTTCCCTCTTCCAAAATCCCTCTTTTGTCCTCGGCTCCTATCTCCGCCTTTCTTTTGTTAATTCAGTTTGTTCTGGACATTCACTTGAACTTTTCTAGAGCTATCGTCATACTGCTTTACTATAATATTACTCTATATTCCCTCTCCCTTGGTCCCGCAACATTTTTCTTCCTAGAGCATATGGCTTCCTCCTTCCTCAAATACTGAGCCGCCTTTGCGTAAAAGCGTTCCAACGTTGCGGGTGGTTTGCCAACTAACCAATCGCCAAAATCAAACTTTGGAACATCCCTCTTGTTACGGCCATCAATATTGCATGGTCATTCGGATGACTGATATCTATAACAGCTATATGGAATCTCTCTAGATAATCTTTCAATGATTCTCCCAGAGCCCAAATCACGTTGGACAGGGACATTACATTTTTGGGGCGAGCTACGCACATACGGAACTGCTCCACTAACCTTGTTGCCAACACGTAAAATCTACAGATCGGCCATTGGGGTAATCTTGTAAACCATATTGTTGCTATTCTAGAGAGAGTTATGGGAAAACATCTATAGTTGGTTGCGTCATCTGCTAATGCGGAATCCATCGGCCATTCATATCTTATGATGTGCTGCCTGGGGTCACTTTTTCCCTCATAGGCAGGCATCGACGACATGTTGAACCTCCTTACATACTCTACATGTAGGACATTAACAAGGAATAGGGTATGGCTTCTCGAGATACCCAAATAATCATTGGTCAAGCCTTAGCTCTCCCTCACTAAATGTCTAACCATAGCCAACAAATCCGGCGTTTGGATAATTAGTGCCAAGGAGTGGTCATGTTCCAGCTCACGTGAATGGTTCGGTCTATGTCCACAGGCCGTTCCACGCCTTCTTGGTTCAACATCCTCCTGATGTATATCTCGTAAATTCATTTCATCGTCATTTCGGGGAAGCATTTGGTCAACATTTAACTGAACTCCATCATCCAACTCAGTCGCAGCAGCTCTAGCTTGAATCCCAGTGTGCATAGGTAAGTTCCCACCTTTAGAGGAGGGATCAGCACCGATCGGTCCTAGTAGACCACGATGGTCTACTTGTTGATGCCCTGAAGTTTCTGTGCGATATCTGTCTATTCTGTGATGCCTGTGCCTGTGATACGTCCGATGAACTAGATCTCTCTGATGTCGAGTAAGGGATACGGTCCCTCCTAGCTTTTCCTCATTGTTGCTGACTGAGTTAGTCCATTTGGTTGATATTGGTTTGAATCTGCTGATTTAATTATCGCCGGTTATCTGCTTGCTCTCTCATCAGATTCTGGAATTCAGCTCTTATAATGGAACCACCTAAATTACGGACTTCAACTGGATCAGCATTCACATCCATTGGTTGACTACTCGGGCCTCCCTGCTGGATGCTAGTATTCTCATTTCCTTCTACGTTCTAAGAAGTAGATCTAGTGTTGCTGACTATTGTTGATAGCTCTGCTTAGATTATCTCAAATCTAAATAGAACGAGCAAACTTTCTAAAAATAACTATGGATCTCTTTCAAGGGATTTAAGCAATCCAGCAGCAACAAAAGGATCCTAATAAGCTGGGAATCAAGGTTCTCAGTGAAAGCACCAAAAATTGACACAAACAGCCAATAAAAGTTTTGAAGAGAAATAAATAAAGAATATAAAATAAAAATAGAGGACAATAACAAATAAACAGCAGTAAATTGAAAGAATAACACGCACACAACAATTTAGAGTGGTCCGGCATTGTTTGCATACGTCCACTTTGAATAGATTGCTTTATTAATCACTTTATAATCTGAGTACAATGTGGATTGGATGAAAATCCTTAGTTACAAAAGAATATGAAGCAACCCGCAGCGTAAAGGTCCCAAAAATGAACAACCAAGCTTGTATTTATAGACGAAGATGGCCAAATATCTCCCTGAAAATTCAACAGAAGGACCTTTAGAGCCATATGGACCCACAAGAGGGATCGCATGGTCCAATTCCCAAAGAAGAGGGATCGGTTCCATTCCCTACTTTGGTTGACTTTTGGGCTACGCTCCCTAAGGTAGCTTCCTTATGCTAAAATATGCTTAGCTTCCAAATTTCATGCCAATTGGATTAGTAGAACTTGAGTTATTACTTGATCTTTGCTTTAACATGGATTGCCTGCTGATTCCTGCAGATCCCTACCAAAGGGAGAGTGCCGATCCCTCTAATTTATCTTTTTGAGGTGGGATCCCTAGGGTAGGCTCTATAGTTCCTCATATCTTGCTCACAAAATTTCATATGCATTGTACCATTAGATCTTGAGATATTGATTTTTTTCTATTGAAGTGCTCTTTATTTCCTAAAACATACTGATCCCTATTATGGAAGTCAATTTATGACGATCCCTCCAATATGTTGAACCATATTTCGTACTTTGAACATTCTACCTTGGATATCTATCAATTACATTCAACCTCGACTTCGTGTTATCATTTGTACTTGACTTCAGGGCCCAAAACCGTCACTTTGGACTCAATGGCCTTGATAGTAGTCAAATGTAACTTGTGCAATCAGTTCAATATAGCCAGGTCAAAATGCCAGATAATAAGTTGAGACGTCCATCCTAAGGTTAAGTCCAAGGGAGAGGCCAGCGTTAACATTTTAAACGATGTTATCATGTTGTACTATCTATCTTGAGGTTGATTCCAAGAGAGAGGATAGAGTTAGCATTCGTCGGATGACTTATGTTGGGATCTATAGAGAGTTTCATGAACTATTCAAGAACCTGGAATCCAGTGAGAGGTTCAAGATCTATTCGAGTGATGAAGGCTTCTGTGTTAAGATGCTGAACATGACTTCACCATTGGTAATGGCATAAAATAAGGTAGGAGCATAGCCATGGGGTTTAGCTAACCAAAACAGGTACATAGACTCCAGATATCTAGAAATACCTCGATTGTGGCATGTTGGAGTCATTGGTATTCGCTGTCATGTGTTCGGGCATAGACTAGCTATATTTACCTTAGTTACATATTTTATCTAGTGATACACATGGTTTTGGAAGTTAGTTTCTGACCCTTGTGTAAGACATCCGCCTTGGTTTACTGAGGGTGTCTCCATGGAAATCCACTATGTGAACGTACCTTAATGGTTTTAGTCATTCTTCTAATATTGTTGTGTTGTGAGATGAAAGCAGCACGACTATTTTCTGATTTATATTTTGCACCGTAGACATTATCTATTATAACATTTTATGCACTTATTAGATTTTATGGTTCTTTTGAGGGAAAAATCATTACGGTGATTCAAACTATCTCAAAAGTTATTGTTATATGCAGCTGCGTATTTCTTGAGTTTCTTAAACTAGACTTAAGTCTGACTCATGGTTTTATATTTCTCTTGCTTCCATGAGTGCTCTTTCTAGTTGTCGGGGGAAGGTATGTTTTCGTTGATATTCTCTAGAGCTCAAGGAGATGAGCTGGATGCTTTCACTTACTGTAGTATTCTTATTTCCACTGCACAACTATTATGTACATATCAGCATTTGTAAGGACTGGTTGTTATAGTTGTCCAAGATGACGATACTTAGGATTGTAACTATGAAATGCTGTGTACCTTAGAGTGATAGTTTGTACAATATTTTGATATTATCTGTTATCGTTCTGCTATGAGATTCTGATATTGTGTTCTTCATTCTTGTTTTGTTTCGTTTTCCTTTTATTTTACCCTAACAATCTGTCTTTGCAAAACTTGGGTGCTGGGTATACAAAATACCATGGATGCATCAGTGTCAACGTTCGAGGGTCGAAAAGGCAAGTCGTTACAGATACCTCTACATATCATAAAAGTTTGAACTAAAAATTACCATAATCCTATGAAAATAAGCTTGATTTTGTATTAAATTAATCTAGATTTTTCTGTATAGAAAATATCAAGAATATATGTTTAGATATTTATGAAATAATATATTTAAAAAATATCTGATAGAGTTTAGAAGATATATATGGAGAATAAGTTAATATTTTAGAGAATGGTTTAAAACCATTAGATTAAATGAATCTCCACCGTTTATTTAAGATGTGATTTATTTTAAATATAGATGGGGTTACTCAATTTGTATGAAAGAAAAAAAATACGAACATTTGTAACTAAAGTTAGAAATAAAGTCTAATTTCCTCCTTATAATTTTTCTCCTATCTCCCATCTATCTTAATTGCATTCTTAAAAAAATTATTCTCCATCTAAAATAAAATTTTCAACAGTGGTATCAAAGCGAATGGATATTAAGGAAGAATGACAAGTAGAGTAAACTTTTTAAAGTTCCCCTACTCAAGAAAGGTTACTATGATAATTAGAGCATTCACATGAAGGTGACGCTTGGGGGAAAATGTATGTGGGATGTCATAGAAAATGGGTATGAGAAATTCATCAATGTCACCACATTATCCCAAATAGGGATTGTTAGCCATAAAATCCACCCACAGAACAAAGGCATAAAAGAAGATAAGAAAAGCGTAAACACCTACTAAAGTGGGTTTCGATAAAGATCATGAATGAAGGTTTCGAAGGCATTGAGAAGACTTTTGAAAGAGTCATAAGCAGCAGGCACCCTCGCAGGTGATAAAACACGTACAAGCCTCCAAAAAGGATGAAAAAGGAGAAACAAAGCCACCTTTCCACCTCTCTAAAGACCTTTCGACACAGATGGGTCAACAAAGACTACTTTGGAACCTCCTTTTGAAGGCAATGAAAGTTAATCTCCCATGAACACGCTAGACCATTTGGAACTATGGGTTTCGCCCTCAGAACAACCCTTTCGAAAGCATGTACAAGCCTTTCGAACCGGTCGAAGCCAAAGAAAATAGGGCAGGGTTCCACATAAAAGCACGGACATACATTCGAAAGCAACTCGACATCATCGAAACCATCGACAGATCAACATCTTCGAAGACCCTATGGGCAACTTATCGACAGAGTCGGAGGCCCCTATCTAACTTCCAATGACAACAAAGCAACATGAAGGAAAAAGCGTATTTAGAGACCTTTCAATTACGTCGAAAGGTGTTCTAGAGGAAGCAGCAAGAAAAGATACTCATAACTTAACAAAGGCGAAAGGTTGGCAAAGGATCCTTTCGACTTAGTCGAAAGGGCTTGAGAAAGACCAAGGAAGCGCAAGGGTAAACCAGAGAACTTAGAGAAGATGCCTTTCGACAGAGTCGAAGGAATTCATGGCCTTTAGACAGAGTCGAAGGAATTCATAGTCTTTCGACCAAGTCCAAAGGCGAGGGGGGCATATAAGAAGGGGACCTTTCGACTGAGTCGAAGGCATAGGTGCGAAGGGGGCCGACCTGCAACTATAAATAAGACCCAAAGGGTCCAGTTATGGGAATAGAATTTTGGAATCCTAAATTCATTTCTTCTACTCCAATTTCTTAGCTGCAATTAAATCTTCTAAAAGCCCTAAATCAAATTGGGGATAAAGCTTTCTTAGTTGTAACTCATTTTGGGTTATTAATAAAAGAGAAGCGGCTGGTTCATTAAGAATTTTAATGACGAGGAAGATCATTCTAATCATTAGCTAGTCTAATGATCAATTACATATGATTCTAACCTATTCTCTTAACTTCTTTTTGTCTACGCTATGCAATGGATCGACTTGGGTACATACAGTCGAAACCCATCATCATCGAAACCAACATCAAACAATGAAAACATGAATGATGAAGAGGTTTCGACATTGATATGTCTATAATTCCGAGGGATATCTAGGTCGATCTTATGCAGGGAAAACAAAGTGAAGCTTAGGCAGTTATAAGTTGAACCTATTTCAAAAGACTGAACCCCACTCGACTCAGTCGAAAGGGGGGTTTCGAAGGGGTCCTAGTTTATAATTGACTAACAATTAGACAAAGAGGAACTCATTCGAAAGGGGTTTATCCACAGCTCCATCTGCAACCCTTTGAAGGGGTTCCACAACAAAAGTAGCGAAACCATAGGATTCGAAAGCAGCTATGTCATATTAGTGAAACATACATCCCTTCCGACATGATCGAAAGGGTCGGGATGAGCTTTTCGACATGGTCATAAGGAATGAAAAGCCAAGATGATTAGCTACTTTCGACACACTCAAAGGAAAGGCTTCGAGTAGGATGTAACTTCTTTAGCCTGCATTCCTAAACTAACTTCTTAAAGCCTTTCGACTAAGCCAACCTTGTCGAATGGTAGAGTAAACACCTAAAACCCTTTCGATTAAGCCATCTCGGTCGAAAGGTAGACCAATTTCCTCAAACCCTTTCGACTAAATCAATCTGGTCGAAAGATAGGTTTCAAAGGAGAGATCTTTCCCACCGCTTGGTTTCATTTGAGCTCATTTACCTTTCACATAGCATTAGGGATGTTGACAAGTTTTCTTATTAACATTTTTGGCGCTAGAAGGAGGGCTCGAACCTCCGAGCTGGTCACTATATTATAGACTAATTTTGGTTCATTTAATTTGCATAGGAAAATTAGATCTAAACGATTAAGCGGAATTGAGGAAGGAGTTGTCCACACCAACACTCTTGAAAGAACATAACTCCATCCTTTAATCTGGATGGGGTTGTTCAAGGACAGACTTCGTCACTAGCTCGGCAAGATGATAACGCTGCAAAGATTAAACACTTGGAGCAGCAGCTACAGGAGATTGAAGAGCTACTTAAAATGGCACTATCTCAAAAATCTTCAAAGACACCAAAACCTACTTAAGGAGAAGAGGTGGTTTCCCCCGGGAGAAATTTAAAAGCCAACTCCGCTGAATACAAAAGTAAAATAGACTTAACATCCTCCAAGAAGAAGGAGCGTCTTTAGTAAAAATCTAACCATCAAGGAAGAGTTCTCGACAAGTTGCTTGAACAGTCAGGAAGCTCAACATCAAAGGAGTACTGCCCGGATCAGAAAAATTACTGTAATATTGATGCCTATCTAAAAGATGCAGTTGAAAAGGCAATAAAGGATGCTATGAATTCGAAAAGGAAGAGAACAATGGATGAAAATGCTAATGACAATGAAAGAGTGCCACCCTTCACTGATGAGATCATGGCTACAGTCATCCCGCCATATGTGAAGATCCCATCAATGAAATATCATGGGGTTACAGATCCGGATGATCATCTAATTGCTTTTGATAGCCAAATGGAAATTTACAATGCATCTAGAGCCGTCAGATGTCGATTGTTCCTGGTCACTCCCTAGGAAGCTATAGCAAAATGGTATAGACAGTACCAGGAGAAAACCATATATTCGTGGAAGCAGTTCTCTTATGAGTTCTTTGCCCTATTCTGCATTTGCAAAGATCCCATAATAGACTATACAGTCTTGGCCAATATAAAGCAAAGACAGTGGGAATCTTTGGGAGATTATCTAAGTAGATTCAACGTTGAATCTTTAAAACCCAAAGACATGAATGATCGAGACAAGCTTATTGCAGTTCATTCTGGCTTGATAGAAAACACATACTTAGGGAATAGCTCTTTTTTAACGGCTGTAAAGATTTACAAGACTTCCATTTCTAGGCTAGCAAGTTCATCCGGATGGATGAGGTTTACTATGGTAAGAAGAAAACTATCCTCAAGAAAGAAGGGGAGATTTGGCCAAGACCGAGGACACAAATGGACAAGATGGGAAGAGCCAATCGATAATGCAGTCGCTTTAAACAAGCCATTGTCTTACGTTTATACCGTAGCTAAGGAAAGAGTCAACTTTTCGACCTCCTTTAAAGCCAAGAACAACCCTGAACAAAGAAGGGGTGGGGATTACTGTGCTTATCACAAGGCCAACGGTCACAAGACCGATGAGTGCATGATTCTAGCTGGCATTATCCTGAAAACTGATCCGTGAGAGTCATTTGAAGGAGTTCATTCAGGATCAGCAAAAAGCTCAATGGACAGGGGATGGTCCATAGAAACACCCTAGCAGTGCTGTAAATATATTGAAAGATGAAGACCCCCTAAGCTTGAGCCAGCCAGTAAATAGAATTAACGTGATTCACGGTTGGCTGCATCCAGCAGGAAATAGAAAGGGGGCCTGAAACAGGTATATTAAGGAAGTTAAAGAAGGCATTTACTCTGTCCAAAAGGAACCCCTAATGAAGAATCCACTTCTCAACATTCAGATGTCGAACCTTGTTGTCACTCCTCAAGAGCTAAGAAAGAGGGTTCACCATCCTCATAATGATCCTTTGATGATTACTACACAAATTGGATTATCCATAATCTCTAAAATTATGATTGACACAGGCAGTGCAGTCAATGTAATCTTCAAGCACGCCTTCAATTTGATGAACATTCCTGAAGACAAACTAGAGCCAAGCATGGAACCCATATTTGGATTCAACAACAAAGGATCAACTACGGTTGGACAGATAAAGCTGCTCATACAAATAGGGGTACCACCAACCTGCAAAACCTTCTAAACTATCTTTGTGATAATCAACCAACCCTCATACTACAACGCCTTCTTTGGCAGGCTAGCTCTCGACGAAATAGATGCCTTCATCTCCCAGAAATATCTCATGGTAAAATTCTTGATAAAAAGAGGATGAGGGACTATCCGAGGGGAGCAGTTTAGCTCCCGAGAAATGTATTTTGCTACTCTAGACCAATATAAAAGGGATTATTCCACTTACTTTGATTCTTTTAATATTTTACAGCCTTCGAATGATGGATTTTCACATCAAACATTCGAAGCAAAGATCAAAATTAATAAATCTAACAAACATATGTATCAAAGGTACATTCCTTCTGGAGGCAAGAGAAAGAGAATTGATGCTAACTCATTGGAAGAAACCCCTAGTAGTCACATAATTCGATTGCCGAGGGGAACTGGAAGGGATAAAACCCAAAGTGGATCTTTAGGAAGCATACATAGATTCATATGATGCTACCAAAGTGGTTAAGGTAGGAAAAGAGCTTAATGGTGACTCAAAGAAGGATTTGATACAATTTTTTAAAGTCAACAAAGACATATTTGCCTGGTCACATTCCGATATGGTGGGAATTGATCCAACGGTCATGTGTCATGCTCTCAACATCAATCCAAAAGCAACCCCCATAAGGTAGAGAAAGAGACAGATGGACAAGGTACGATCATATGCTTTGAAAGAAGAGGTTAATAGACTCTTTGAGAATGGATTTATTCGGGAAATATACTACCAAAAGTGGTTAGCCAATCCAGTTATGGTAAAGAAATCAAATGGGAAATGGAGGACTTGCATTGACTACATGGATTTGAACAAAGCATATCCGAAAGAACATTTCCCATTGCCGCGAATAGACCGTTAGTAGATGCCACAAGCGGACACAAGTTGTTGTCTCTCATGGACCCCTATTCAGGGTACAATTAAAGACTAATGTTCAAACCAAATGAGGAGCACATTAGCTTCATAACTGAGTATGGGATTTATTGTTACAAGGCAAAGCCATTTGGGTTAAAAAATGCAGGGGCAACATATCAAAGATTGGTCAACCGAATGTTTAAGGAGCAAATCGGCCGAAGCATAGAAGTTTATGTGGATGATATGCTGGTAAAGTCTGGCGAATCCGAAAATCATCTTAAAGATTTGGAAGAGATGTTCAGGGTATTGTGGAAATATCGAATGAAACTAAACCCACAAAAGTGTTCTTTTGAAGTCCATTCTGGAAAGTTTTTAGACTACCTTGTAAGTGCCCAAGGGATCGAAGCTAGTCTAGATCAAATTCAAGCCATTAGGGACATGGCCGAACCTAAAACTAGCAAGGAAGTAATGAGTTTCAATGGAAGGGTGGCTGCCTAAGTAGATTTATCTCTAAAGCTACCGACAAGTGTATACCCTTACTTGATATAATCAGGAAGATGAAGAACTTGGAATAGGGGCAAGATTGTAGGAAAGCCTTTCAGGAACTAAAAAGCCACTTGGAAAAGCCACTGATACTTTATAGTCCCGAGGATGGGGAAACCTTATACCTATATATGGCAGTCTCAGATCATGCAGTTAGTTCAGTGTTGATTAAAGAAGGGAATAGGGCATCACTTCCAGTATATTATGTAAGCAAATAGTTGAAGGATGCAGAAGTCTGATACCCAATGATAGAAAAGTTAGCCTATTGCTTGACTCTCACAGCTCGAAAGCTTAGACCATATTTTCAAGCACACCCAATCAGGGTATTGGCCAATTTTCCCCTTAAGCAAGTCTTTAGTAAACCAGAAACTTCAGGAAGATTGGTAAAATGGGGAATCGAGCACAGCCAATATGACATGGAATTTCAGCCACGAGCTGTAATCAAGGGGCAAGCATTAGCAGACTTCATTAATGAGTGCACTAACTTTATTAAGGAGCAATCGGAAAAAGAGAAAGACCAGAGGCCTATGTGACAATTATTAGTTGATGGTGCATCAAACGAACAAGAGGCTGGTGCAGGATATGTAATCAACACACCGAATGGACACCATTTACATTATGCCATGAAATTGGGATTCCCCGCAACTAACAATGTGGCCGAATATGAATCTGTGGTAGCGGGATTAACCTTGCCATTAGAACTCAAAATTCCACGAATACAAATCTTTAGTCATTCTTAGCTAATGGTGAATCAAGTGAAACAGATATATCAAACAAAGGACCCTAAGCTATCTTTATACGTGAAGAAGATACTAAGAATGCTTTCTTTGTTTAAAGACTTTTCCACACACCAAGTCCCAAGAGCGGAAAGTTGACAAGCAGATTCCCTAGCAAAACTAGCAAGCTCAAGGGGAGCCCCGGAGACACGTACTATTGAAATTCCAAGTATTGGAGAGAAGGCATCCGAACAGGGAAAGGAATTGTTAGTTCTGACAAGATCCCAAGAAAAATCACAAGGGGAAGAGAGAAGAGAAAGTAGTAAAGAAATATCAGATGAAAGTGTTGACCAACTGAGACCAAGTAACATATACGATGACACCTGGATGTCACCTATTGTTGAATACCTTATTAAAGGAACACTCCCATCTGACAAAGGTGAAATAAGGAATATCAGGAGACAAGCTCCAACCTTCATAATAATGGATGGAATCCTTTATAAAAATGGATATGCTCTTCCCTATCTAAGATGTGTAAGCATGAATGATGGAGCAAAATTAATGGTTGAAGCACATGAGGGGTTTTGCGGAGATCATTCAAATGGAACAAAATTGGCAAAGAAGATAATAAGGCAAGGATTTTATTGGCCATGTATGGTAAGCCAAGCCATCGAGTATGTAAGAAGATGTGAAAAATGTTAGAAATACTCAAAGATTCCTAGGTTGCCCCCAAGTCAATTGACTCCAATTGCAAGTCCATGGCCTTTTGACGTATAGGGAATAGACTTAATCGGCCCATTGCCAATTTCAAAAGGAGGATCAAAGTATGACGTGGTCTCCATAGACTATTTCACCAAATAGGTTGAAGCAGAACCGCTTCCAAAGATTACTTCTGGGAAGGTACTCAGATTCGTTATCAAGAATATCATAACCAGGTTTGGAATTCCCTAGAAGATAATTTCTGACAATGGGACACAATTTGAGAGTGAAGAATTCTCTTTCTTTTGCCATAAAAATGGAATCATTAAAAAAATTTCATCCATTGCACATCCAAAAGCGAATGGGGTAGTTGAAGCTGCAAACAATACTATAAAGATAATTCTGAAAAGGCGACTAAACAAGGAAAAAAGAAATTGGCAAGAGAACTGCCGCTTGTATTATGGGCTTATTGAACATCCACCAAAACGACGACGGGACATACTCCCTACTGTTTGACATATAGGTGTGAGGCAATGTTACCAATCGAGATTGAGATACCCTCACATCGAAGAATCGCCTACGCATTCGATAAGAATCAAGAGCTGAGAAGAGAATCCTTAGATTTAATACATGAATTGAGAGATAAAGTAGTGGTAAGAACTGCTGAGTATCAAAGAAGAATCTCAAAGTACTACAACTCAAAAGTGAGAACTCGGTCATTTCACGGAGGAGATTTGGTACTCCGAAGGGTTATGGAAAATACCAAAAACCCCGCAGATGGACTCCTGGGGCCAAATTGGGAAGGACCATTAATCATTTGCAAAGTGATCCTCCCCGGGAGCTTACAAATTATGTTGACCAGACGGCAATATGATTCCGAGAACATGGAATGCCGAACATTTGAGGCCATATTTTCCATGATGAATGAATAAAGCATCTCTTTCTTCGAAAAGAAAATCTACATGGTTGGAAGTGAAATGCTCCTTATATTTTCGTACTACCTAAAATGGTAGTCTACCTAAGATGGTAGAAAGCCTCTATCCGTGCCGAGATGGCCAGGCCAGAGCACCTCCTAGAGGGAGGGCGGAGTAAGCTTTTAGTCGTGCCATAAGATGGCCAGGTTAAAGCACCAGACAAGCCCTTGGCTACGCCTCTGGTCAGGTTAAGGCACCTCCTAGAGGGAGGACGAAATAAGTGTTTATCTACACTATAAGATGGCCACGGTAAAGCACTGAACAAGCGCTTATCCGTGCCACGCTATGGCCAGGGTAAGGCACCTCCTAGAGGGAGGACGGAGTAAGCCTTTATCCATACAACACCATGGCCAGGTTAAAGCATGGAATAAGCCCATGTATGCGCCGCACATGGCCAAGGCAGGGCGCGTCCTAGAATGATGTCAGGTAAGTCCTTGGTTCCAGCCTCTAAGATGAGCTAACCAAGAGCACCAGATAACAATGGACTAAGATGTCCAAGCCCAAGAAAAGGCTCATCAAATAATGGACTAAGATGTCCGAGCCTAAGAAGAGGCTCACCAAACAATGGACTAAGATGTCTAAGCCCAAGAGGAGGCTCATCCAACAATGGACTAAGATGTCCAAGCCCGAGAAGAGGCTCTTCCAATCATGGACTAAGATGTCCAAACCTGAGAAGCGGTATATCTCCAATGTACTGAGACATCCAAGCCCAAGAGGCAATTGATCAAATTACAACTGCATATATACAAGACCTAAGGGTTCATACATGTTAAGAAAGACAAAATCTAATGAGTAAAGCCAAACTCCGGTCATTAAATACCCGAATTTAGGTTTCAGGTTTTTTATTTCTGGATTTCATTTATTAAATACTCGAATCCGGGTTTCGGGACTTTCATTTCTAAACATCATCTATTAATACCCGAATCTGGGTTTTGTGTCCTTATTAATCACTTACAATCTTTATACCTGAATCTGGGTTTCAGGATTATTTCTTGATTTTGCCTTAATGCCCTAATCTGGGCTTGTGGTTTCTACTATAAAGACAATTGCCATGGACTTCTGGTTGTCTAACATATGCCCTAATCTAGGCCTAGGATTTTTATTATGACAACAATTACAATGGATTTCTGCCTACCCAACATATGCCCTAATCTGGGCCGGGGATTCCTTTTACAATGATAATTTCTAATAATCTCTAATTATCCGACATATGCCCTGATCTGGGCTCGAGATCTTGATATAAAGAATTGTTACTAAAAACCCGAAACTGGTTTTAGAAATGTCAGAGGACTATATTTGGGATATTTCTATCTGGATTCTGGGTATCTCATTGTTAATTTCCAAATTTCACAAATTAATACCCTAATTTGGGTCAAATTTCATTACTTCCTAAATCAATTCCCAAACCTGGGTAAAAAATAATACAGTAGAGGTTGCTGCAGACAACCAGAAATTTCAAACTGGTCTTCTTGATACCTAAATTAGAGTTAACTCTAAATGATGCTCAACAACATCTGAATGAAAGCTTCAGGATCATTCAAATCTCTATGAAATTTTCAAATACATATTCGAGTGGATGGGATACAAAGGCTTATTTTCTGATAATAAGTTATAGACCCTATTCGCGGCTATTGCCTATTTCCCACAAGGAGCCTGTAGACTACATTTATTATATGCATTAATGGCTATTGATTACATGCCTCATATCTTTTGAATCGGGATTATAACCAACTAACTATAGAAGCGTTGATATACTGAAGTATACATATAAATATAAGCTAGCAATAGAGAATATCACTCACTTTGAATTTTGTAGGAAAAATATAGTTATAAACAGCGAGAAAGTTCTGAAATTTTTGTCCTAAAGAACAAAAGCTTCTTTCATACAGAAGGGGCAAAATGTTAGCCATAAAATCCACCCAGAGATCAAAGGCATGAAAGAAGATAAGAAAAGCACCAACATTTACTAAAATGGGTTTCGACAAAGATCATGAATGAAGGTTTCGAAGACATTGGGAAGGCTTTCGAAAGAGTCATAAGAAACAGGCACCCACGTAGGTGATAAAACACGCGCAAGCCTCTGAAAAGATGAAAAAGGACAAACAAAGCCACCTTTCCACCTCTCTAAAGACCTTTCGACACAGATGGGTCAGCAAAGACTACTTTGGAACCTCCTTTCGAAGGTAATGAAAGTTAATCTCCCATGAACGCGCCAGACCATTTGGACCTATGGGTTTTGCCCTCATAACAACCCTTTCGAAAGCATGTCCAAGCCTTTCGAACCAGTCGAAGCCAAAGACAACAGGGGAGGGTTCGATATCAATGCATGGACATACATTCGAAAGGAACTCAACATCATCGAAACCATCGGCACATCAACATCCTTGAAGCCTCTATAGGCAACCTATCAACAGAGTCGGAGGCCCTTATCTAACTTCCAATGAAAAAAGAGCAATATGAAGGAAAAGGCATTTTTGGAGACCTTTCGACAACGTCGAAAGGTGTTCTAGAGGAAGCAGCAAGAAAAGATACTAATAACTTAACAAAGGCAAAAGGTTGGCAAAGGATCCTTTTGACTTAGTCGAAAGGGCTTGAGAAAGACCAAGAAAGCACAAGGTTAAATCAAAGAACTCAGAAAAGATGCATTTCGATAGTGTCGAAGGCAGACATGGCCTTTCAAGTCGAAAGGAGAGAGGCAACATATAAGAAGGGGACCTTTTGACTGAGTTAAAGGAACATGGGTGAAAGAGGGTCGACCTACATCTATAAATAAGACCGAAAGGGTTTGGTTTTGGGGATCGAATTTTGGAATACCAAATTCATTTCTTCTACTCCAATTTCTTAGCTACAATTAAATCTTCTAAAAACCCTAAATCAAATTGGGGATAAAGCTCTCTTAGTTGTAACTCATTTTGTATTATTAATAGAGAGGTGGCTGGTTCATTAAGAATTTTGATGACGAGGAAGATCATTCCAATCATTAGCTAGTCTAATGATCAATTGCACATGATTCTAACCTATTCTCTTAACTTCTTTTTATCTATGCTATGCATAGGATCGACTTGGGTACATACAGTTAAAACCCATCATCATCGAAACCAACATCAAACGATGATAACATGAATGACGATGAGGTTTCGACATTGATAAGTCTATAATTCTAGGGGATATCTAACTCAATCTTATGCAGGGAAAACAAAGTGAAGCTTAGGCAGTTATAAGTTGAACCTATATCGAAAGAGTGGAACCCCACTCGACTCGGTCGAAAGGGGGGTTTCGAAGGGGTCCCAGTTTATAATTGACTAACAATTGTACAAAGAGGAACTCATTTGAAAGGGGTTTATCCCCAGCTCCATCTACGACCCTTTCAAAGGGGTTCCACAACAAAATAGCGAAACCATAGGGTCGAAAGCAGTTATGTCATAATAATGAAACATACATACCTTCCGACATGATCGAAAGGGTCGGGACGAGCCTTTCGACATGGTCAAAAGGAATGAAAAGCCAAGATGATTGGCTACTTTCGACACACTCAAAGGAAAGGTTTCGAGTAGGATGCAACTTCTTTAGCCTGCATTCCTTAACTAACTTCTTAAAGCCTTTTGACTGAGTCAACCTGGTCGAAAGGTAGAGTTAACACCTAAAACCCTTTCGATTAAGCTATCCTGGTCAAAAGGTAGAGCAATTTCCTTAAACCCTTTCGACTAAATCAACCTGGTTGAAAGATAGGTTTCAAAAGGAGAGATCTATCCAATAGCTTGGTTTCATTTGAGCTTATTTATCTTTCACATAGCATTAGGGATGTTGAAAAGTTTTCTTGTTAATAGGGATAATCTGAAGGAATTGAAGAAGAAGGATTAAAATGCTTTT
This sequence comes from Allium fistulosum, assembly GCA_030737815.1. Lineage (NCBI taxonomy): Eukaryota > Viridiplantae > Streptophyta > Magnoliopsida > Asparagales > Amaryllidaceae > Allium > Allium fistulosum. The sequence goes on from CM060901.1 coordinate 394,676,355, forward strand.
AGCATCATCCATCAAGCCTTAGGTTAGGTTATGTTCAAAAAATTTGCAAATGCGCAAAGTAGCAAGGATACATAGATGATTTTGGAAAAATGAATTCAAAGGAATTGATAAAGTGAAGAAAACTCATGTATAGACTATGTGAAGTGAGTTTAAATCAATATATATGGAATCAGCAGAATCAATCAATGATTATTTTTCAAGGTCTCTATTTATTGTCCACCAAATGAAAAGGTGTGGAGAAAAAAATAGAAGATTATAGAATAGTTGAAACTTTTGTATGATCTTTAGATTCCAAATTTGTATCAATTGAAGAATATAAAGATCTAAAAACCACGGTTGTTGATCAACTCATTAGAGTTAAAAAAAGAGTTACTAGAGCAAGATCTTCAAACCTAATTCGCCTTGTAGGAAAATGCGGCATTCAAAAGTGGTAGAAGTCACAGCCAAAGAGGAGAGATCGTGGTTAAAACTGTGAAAGAGGCGTCTATAAATTTGTCAATAAAGAAGATGTACACAAAAACACAAACTACATGTATAACGATCAGCCTTTTCGACCGTCAAAAGTCGTGTAATGACTTTAATTTTTAGCAACATTATTTAGTAACATTTATTTAGGTAAATTAAAAGAAAAAATATATAATGGTTAAGGGATTGAGGTTTGTGGTTAGTAAGGTTAGTTGTGTCATGTTAACAAATGGACTAAGTAAATTGAAATGGAATAAAATATTAGGAAATAGCAAGGGCAATATAGGGATAAGTATTACTCTTATACCCTAAATCCCTTAAGCCATATTCTATACGTTCATTTCTATATTCACAAAAACAAAGTAAGAGGCCGACCACCACTAGGAAAACAAGAGAAGATAAGAAGATTTCAAGAAGAAAAGCTTAAGCAACTTAATCAAGATCAAATCTCAAATCCTTAATCTTAAAGCTAAAGAAGAATAATGACTACATCTCATATTTTTCTTGTTTTCGGTTTTATGTTGAAATCCAAAATATTTTGCAAAGTTATTCACCATGTTTTTGATTGTAGAAATGGAGATATATGCTTGTTGATGATTTATGATAATTCATATAGGTTTTATGATAAGTTTTAGGTTGAAAAACCAATTATATGACATCCAAATGCCTTGCGATTTTAGATTTAGATCAAAAATGATATTCTAGAGATGGCTTTAAATTTTCAAAATTTTCTAAATTAATGTGGACTTAATATTAACTTTCTAGTAAAGAAAACGATTATTGGGGTTTAAAATAATTTACGGCTAAATTTTATATGTTTTGGGTCTGAAATTTATAAATGTTGGAAAAAATATTAAAAATGATTTACAATAATTTTTGTAGAATTTTCCTAATGTTTTAATGAATATATAAAATTATTTAAGGTATCGGACTTAAATGTTTCATATATTTAAAAAAGGTGAAGGGGTATTTTGTAAATAAATTAAATTGTTTACTTTTGAAATATTAACAGCACGTTTGGAAAAGAAAATTAGCAACCAATAGTATTTTGACAAACAAGGCAGGTTAGTTGAAAAGATTACTTTAAAAAGCTAAAAATCATATTTTACATGCTTTTTACATGTTTTACCACTTTCGGCACCTAGCTTCCGACTGGGTACTTCCGCCTCCTTCTCAGTCGAAACCAATGCGCCTAGTATCAATACTTCCTACGTAGCAAACTGGACTAAGGCATAAGGTATGAAGTCGAAGTATGGGGTTCCGAAGGGGTCGAAGCGTGTCTTCGTTTTTAAAGGAGAATGCGCCTGCTTTGCTTTCGAATTGGTTACCTTTCAACTGGGCTAAATTGTTTTAAAGAAATGGTTGCGCCTTTGTTTTAAGAAATTGCTTTCGCCTAGGTCGAAACCCCTTGCTGCCACCTTTTTCCTTTCGATGCAGTGCGTTCGAAAGGTCCCTTTGTTTTAAAATCCTAACCGCTTCTCCATTGCTTTCAAAGGGAATGGTTTCGACACCATCACTTCTTTTACTTAGGAAATAGCTTTCGAAAGTGTTGCTTTCGACCCTGTTCATTTAAGACCCTTTTGAGATTTTAAAGATAAACCCAAAGGTTTCGAATAACATAGTTTTGAATGGTTTCAAAAGGTTGTTCCACATGTTTTACCTGAACCCAAATGCTTTCGAAAGGTTTGATGGATTTAATACTTTCGAAAGGTTTTAAAAGGAAGGTTTCGAAGGGGTGATTCCACAATAGTTTTGAAAGGTTTTAAAAGGAAGGTTTCTAATCTTTTCGAAAGGCAACGTTAAGTGTTTTAAAGATAGGATGTCTAAGGTTTTAAAGCTTTCGAAGCTCATGTTTTTCAATGATTTTGAAAAGTTGATTATGAATGGTTTCGAAAGTTATGTTTTGGCCTTTCGGCCTAAGGTTTCACTTGTATCGAAAGGGGTACTTTCAGTGGGTTCGTAAGGGATACTTTCAAAGGTTTGAATGTTTTCATCAAGAAAGTTTTGTGTAAAGTATATATAACATGGAAAGGTGATTTGAGTAAAGCATAGAGTATATTTTCCTTGTTTAACGAATGATTTAAAGGTTTAAATCAATTTGAAAGAAATTGTTTTCAAGGAAAATTTTGGGTAGATAACCCTAAGTAAAATGACTCTGATATTAGAATACCAGATGGGACTGGTATAGGGTCACGCCCTATACATTAGCTATTAGCCTATAGCTAATTTAGTCCAAAAATTCCAGTGTGTTGGGCTTTGTCACAAGTAAGACTAAAATGATGTTACACGCAGAAAGGAATATATATGTACAGAGATAGGTTATTGGTGAGCCCATAAAACCATTAAGATCGGTTGACCATGGAGTATTAAGTTAGGGACAGATCGTCTAGAAGAGGAGTATCTAACAGAAGTTAGATTATTTGTTTATTTTGTCTAGTAGGCCCGATTCAGCCACAGGTTAATAGTTAGCCAAACAAAACTATATTGTTTGGACAGATAGTCTATTTGTTACCTGATTTATATGCTTTCATGATATTGATATTATTGTTTTAACAAGTTTTGGTTGCTGGATTTAGAATTGGAAAAGATATATTTTAAAAGGATATTAGTGAGGGGAAACTCTTTCGGCTAAGCGGCGTGGTATCACTTAATATCAAATAACCGAGATGTCTAGTATTATTCACATCAGGCTTTATGTCTAACTCGAAGTTTATATTTTTTCCCTTATACTCTCGGGTGCTCAAAATTGATTTGAGTAGACCGAGGGTTGAAGATTTTCAGGTTTTAGTAGGTGGACAAATAAAGCTTCCGAAGACGAGCAGGAGGCTGAAGTTAGCAATTTTGCAGTTGTCTTTTTTGCTTTATTTCGATGTGTTGTATTAAGTCAGATATGACTATATAGTACTTTGGTCTACCAAGGGGGCATCTTCATATCTTGCTCTTGGCGTATTTTGTAATCATTATATTTGATCTGAACCTAGGAAATGTTTGGGATTATGTAACTTCGATATGAAAAGTTGTATTAAAATGTAATCAGAAAAATGTTTTAATCTGTGATGATTTTATTTCATATTCAAGTGCTTATGATATTATGGATACCATTAACATTACTGTATTTGGTCACTGGAAGTTAATACTATGGATGACTGCAGCATCTGTAGTGCTTAGCATCGGGCCTCCAAATAGGGGATGTTACAACTTGGTATTAGAGCATAGGTTTATGAAAAACTTTAAACTAAAATGATTGTTGAAAACATAGTCCTAAGGAATTAGAGATAAGATTGGGGTATGGGATAACGCTATAGTAACGTACTTGTATTTGCTATATATAAGTATCACTATATCTCTATTCTCCTATCTCTCTTAGGCTATTCTTCTGTATCTCACGAGGCTAGAATACATATATGGATTCTAGAAGTGAAAGTGTTAACTTTGGGGGAAGTACCATAACAAATGGAAATGCCAGATCAAATACGAGAAGGAACCAGTAGTCAACAACTATGATGTATCTCAGTTCTTTGTCAAGATGATGTAGGCGGGTGTTGCTGTTGGAGTAGTTGGAGGAGGATTTTCGGAAGCACCAGTAGTCAACAACTATGATATTCTGAGTAGAGATTATGCTTGGTTGGGAGGAATGCCATTCATTGGAACTGAAGACGCTATTGAAGTAGAAAACTGGTTACTGCACTTTGAGAGAATCTTTGCAAATTTGGGGCTCAATGATGAGAAAAAGAGAAGGCTTTCTTCGAGACAGCTTCAAGGAGCAACTTTATACTAGTGGAATAGTGTGACAGTTGGAGATAATGAGAAGACGATGAAATGGGTAGAGTTCAAAAGGCGATTTGAGGAAAGGCTTATATCGGAGATTGCTAAGTTTGCTGTGCTTAGGAAGTCTGCTAAATTAGAGCTGGGAGACATGACTGTACTTGAGTATGCAAGGAGTTTTGAGGAACAAGCAAGATATGGTTGTGCTACGGTTGATACTAATATTAAGAGAAATGAGAATTTCATCAGGGGATTGAAGCCTGGGCTTGTTAGGGCAATGTTACCACATATCAGAGACGGTTGTGATGTTATGGTTGAAATGGCTTTGAAGAACGAAGGGATGCTTACTTTTTTGGAGAGTAACAAGGCAAAGGAAGTCCAGGTGGGGCAAAGTCAGAAAAGGAATTTCTTCCATAAGAAAGGAGCTCAGAAGGGTGGAGCTGCTAAGAAGGGAAAGTTAGAAGTTGTCTGCTTTCAGTGCGATAAGAAATGACATTTTGCGAATGAATGTCGTTTTGGAGATATGAAGAAAGTGATCGGGAAGAAGAATATCATATGCTTCAATTGCGATCAAATTGGTCATTACAAGAACCAGTGCAAAGATCCTGCTAAGGATGGGAAAGGCAAGGTATATGCATTAGAGCCAGCTACTCGATACCAACAGTAGAGGATAAAGGAAAAGCTGTGTTAGGAGGTATGCTTCATATTCATGGTATGTCAGTTAGTGTTCTGTTTGATACCGGTGCATCGCATTCTTTTATATCTCATTGTTTGGTAGATAAGCTTAACCTAGAACCCTCATACTTAGTTACTTCCTTAAGGGTTGCAAATCCGATAGGAGGATATGCGACACTTGGGGTGAAGTGTGACCACCTAGAGTTTGATTTGTTAGGTCATACCTTTGTTTGCAGTTTGCATGTATTTGACTTTGTAGGGTTCGGAATAATTTTGGGTATGGATTAGTTAAGTAAGTACGGTGCTAGGATATTTTTCCATGATAGGAAAATATCAGATAGACTCCATGATTGTAGTGATCAGGTTGTATATACCATAGAAAACCCTAGTTGTGAGGTGAATGCTTTGTTGGTTGTTGTGGAGGTAGAAGACGAGTTGAATCGAATTTTCGTGGTTTGCGGATGTTTTTGAACCTGTAGTAGGACTGCAACCGAAACGAGCCATTGTGTTTCGGATAGATTTAGTGCCTTGAGCAAAACCAGTGAGTAGACCGCCAAGTAGGATGACACTTACCAAGATGAGGGAGTTAAAGATGCAATTGGTGGATTTGGAAGGCAAGAGTTTTATTAGGCCAAGTAGTTCATCTTGGAGAGCATCAATAGTGATTGCTAAGAAGCCGGATGGATCATTGAGGTTATGTATCGATTATTGTAAGTTGAATGAGAAGACAATAAAGAATCGATATATATTGCCTAGAGTCGACGATTTGTTCGATCAGTTGAGTAGAGCCAAGGTATTTTCTCAGTTGGATTTAGCAATAGGTTTCCATCAGCTTAGAGTAGCAGAGGATAGTATTCCTTTGACAACGTTTAGAACTAGATATGGATCGTAAGAATGGTTAGTAATGTCGTTTGGACTAACTAATCTGTCGTCATTCTTTGTAGATTTGATGAACCGAATTTTCCGAGAGCACTTGGATAGGTTCGCGTTGGTTTTCATAGATGATATTTTGATATACTCTAAGGATGTAAGGGAGCATGAAGTTCATCTTAAAGTGGTGCTTGAGACGCTGAGGCAGAATCAACTGAAGGCGAAGTTTTCGAAGTGTCATTTCTCGAAGAAGGAAGTGAAGTTTCTTGGTCATGTTGTCTTAGAGAAGGGGTTGTCTGTAAATCCGATAAAGATCGAAGCAATGAATAATTGGAAGAAACCCGAGACAGTGACTAAGATAAAGAGTTTTCATGGATTGGCTGGTTATTATAGGAGGTTCATTAAGGATTTTTCGCGGATAGCAGCACTGATAACCAAGCTAATGCAAAAGGATGTGAAGTTTGTTTGAACCAATAAGTGTGAGAAAGCATTCCAGAGCTTGAAACACTTATTTAATCATGCACCTGCACTCGTTGTTCTAGAGGGGAATCGAGATTTAGTAGTATATACAGATGCATGTGGAACTAGCTGCTGTGATTTTTGCGCTGAAGGTGTGGAGACATTACCTTTTGGGAGAGAGGTTTAAGCTATATACGGATCATAAGTCGTTGAAGTATTTGTTCTCTCAAAAGGAGCTCAAATGAGACGGCAAAGATGGTTGGAATTTATAGCTGCTTATGACTTTGGAATTGAGTACACACCAGAAAAAGGTAATAAGGTTGAAGAAGCACTTTGCAGGAAACATCAAGATGGAATATTGGCGATGATAATTGAGTGGAAAGATTTGGAAGCGTTGATGACATGTAGAGAGCAGTGGAGATCTGAGGCCGGGTCTAGTGGGGAATCTGTTGTGTTGTTATGTTTAGAAGTTCGACCAGTTATGATTGAAAAGATTGCTTCTCAACAAGAGGAGGATCCGGTTTTAGTTGAATGGATCAAGAAGTTAAGAGATGGAACGGAGAGTGATGACTGGAAGGATTTTAGTCTTGACCAGAACGGATGGTTGAGAAAGAACGGAAGGTTGTGTGTTCCGAATTTGGGGGACATAAGGAAAGAGATTTTGGAGGAAAGCCATAGTTCAAAGTTCATTATTCATGCGGGAGGAACTAAGATGTATCAGGATATGAAAGGGGGTTTCTCCTGGGAAGGTATGAAGAAGGATGTAGGCTTATGGGTAAAGCAGTATTTGAACTGTCAACAGGTAAAAGCCGAACATTAGAAGCCAAGTGGGTTACTTCAATCATTAGATATTCCAATATGGAAATGCGATTCTATTTCGATGGATTTAATAGACCGGTTGCCAAGGTCAAACATCGGAAATGAATGTATATGGGTCATAGTGGATAGGTTGACCAAGAGTACCCATTTCATTCCAGTTAAGTCAACCAGGATGGCACCTGTTTTGGCTAAGTTATTTTTGAAGAATGTAGGTAGACTACATGGAATTCCTAGTAATATAGTAAGCGATAGAGATTCCTTATTCACTAGTGAGTTCTAGATTAGTCTGCAGGAGATTTTAGGAACCTAGCTCAAGATGAGTACCGCTTACTATCCACAGACTGATGGGCAAACAGAAAGATTTAACAAAATATTAGAAGATTTGTTACGAGCTTGTGTGTTAGATTTTGGAGGATCATGGGAAGATCATCTACACTTAGTTGAGTTTTCGTACAACAATAGTTATTAGGCCAGGATAGGGATGGCACAGTTTGAAGCTTTGTATGGAAGGCCATGCAAATCTCCAGTTTGTTGGTTAGAGACCGGGGATAGGTTGGTTCTAGGTACGAATTTAGTTAGAGAAGCTGCAAAGAAGATTGAGTTAATTCGGGATAGGATGAAGGAAGCTCGGTCTAGGCAGAAGAGTTATGCAGATAGAAGACGGAAAGACTTAGAGTTCTTTGTTGGAGATCATGTTTTCATTAAGGTATCACCAATGAAAGGTGTTATCAGATTCGGGAAATCAGGGAAATTGGCACCGAGAATCATAGGACCATTTCCAACTGTAGAGAGGATCGAGAAACACGCATATAGAATAGTGTTACCGAACAGTTTGGAGGGAGTGCATGATGTTTTTCATATTTCTCATCTAAGGAAGTGTGTCAGAGACTCGGAGACTGCTATAGCACCGACTGTGTTAGAGGACTTAGTAGTACAGCCAAATTTGACTATAGTTAGAAAGCCAGTTGTAGAGTCGCGAGAGATGAAAAGAGGCTAAGGAACAAGACAGTACGATTAGTCAAAGTCCAGTGGAGCAACGATGAGAGAGACTATACTTGGGAGATTGAGAGCAGGATTAGAGACGCTTATCCTGATTTGTTTGATGGTATGTTTTACCATTTTCATTGTTTAGTTGAGTACCTTATCATAATTTCGAGTACGAAATTCTTTAAGGACGGGAGTCTGTAATGACCCTAATTTTTAGTAACATTTAATTAGGTAAATTAAATGAAAAAATGTAAATTGGTTAACGGATTGAGGTTTGTGATTAGTAAGGGTAGTCGTGCCATGTTTTAACAAATGAACTAAGTAAATTGAAATGAAATAAAATGTTAGGAAATAGACAAGAGCAATACAGGGATAAGTATTACTCTTATACCTTAAACCCCTTAAGCCATATTCTATATGTTCATTTCTATAATCACAAAACTAAAACCAAATAAGAGGTCGGCCACCATTAGGAAAACAAGAGAAGATAAGAAGATTTCAAGAGGAAAAGTTTAAGCAACTTAATCAAGATCAAATCTCAAATCCTTAATCTCAAAGCTAAAGGTGAATAATGACTACATCTCATATTTTTCTTGTTTTTGGTTTTATGATGAAATCCAAATTATTTTGCAAAGTTATTTGCCATGTTTTTTATTGTAGAAATGGAGATATATGCTTGTTGATGATTTATGATAATTCATATAGGTTTTATGATAAGTTTTAGGTTGAAAAACCAATTATATGACATCCAAATGCCTAGAGATTTTAGATTTAGAGCAGAAATGATATTTTAGAGATGGGTTTAAATTTTCATAATTTTCTGAATTAATGTGGACTTAATATTAATTTTCTACTAAAGAAAATGTTTATTGGGGGTTAAAATAATTTATGGCTAAATTATACATGTTTTGGGTCTGAAATTTATTTATGTTGGAAAATATATTAAAAATGATTTACATGAATTTTTGTAGAATTTTTCTAAGTGTTTTAATGAATATATAAAATTATTTAAGGTATAGGACTTAAATGTTTTATATATTTATAAAAGGAGAAGGGGTGTTTTGTAAATAAATTAAAATGTTTATTTCTGAAATATTGGCATCACTTTTAGAAAAGAAAATTAGGAACCAAAAGTATTTTGCCAAACAAGGTAGGTTAGTTGAATTGAATACTTTAAAAAGCTAAAAAAAACAGATTTTACATGCTTTTTACATGTTTAACCACTTTCGGCACCTAGCTTCCGACATGGGAACTTCCGCTTCCTACTCGGTCGAAACCAATGCGCCTGGTATCAATACTTGGTACATAGCGAATTGGACTAAGGCAGAAGGTATGAAGTCGAAGTATGGGTTCTAAAGGGGTCAAAGCGTGTCTTCGTTTCAAAAAGAGAATGAGTTTGCTTTGCTTTCGACTTAATTAGCTTTCGACTTGGTTAGCTTTCGACTGGGATAATTTTTTTTAAAGAAATGGTTGTGCCTTTGTTTTAAGAAATTGCTTTCGCCTGGGTCAAAACCAATTGCTGCCGCCTTTTCCTTTCAATGCAGTGCGTTCGAAGGGTCCCTTTGTTTTAAAATCCAAACCGCTTCTCCATTTCTTTCGAAGTGAATGGTTTCGACACCATCACTTCTTTTACTTAGGAAATAGCTTTCGAAAGTGTTACTTTCGACCCTGTTCTTTTATGACCCTTTTGAGATTTTAAAGATTAACCCAAAGGTTTCGAATAACATAGTTTTGAATGGTTTTGAAAGGTTGTTCCACATGTTTTACTTGAACCCAAAATCTTTTGAAAGGTTTGATGGATTTAATGCTTTAGAAAGGTTTTAAAAGAAAGGTTTCGAAGGGCTGGTTCCCCAATAGTTTCAAACGGTTTGAAAGGAAGGTTTCTAATGTTTTCGAAAGGCAACGTTAAGTGTTTTAAAGATAGGATGTCTAAGGTTTTAAAGCTTTCGAAGGTGATGTTTTTCAATGATTTTGAAAGGTTGATTATGAATGGTTTCGAAAGGTATGTTTTGGCCTTTCGGTCTAAGGTTTTACTTGTATCGAAAGGGGTACTTTCAATGGGTTCACAAGAGGTACTTTCAAATTTAAATGTTTTCATCAACAAAGTTTTGTGTAAAGTATATATAACATAGCAAGGTGATTTGAGTAAACCATAGAGTATATTTTCCTTGTTTAAAGAATGATTTAAAGGTTTAAATCAATTTGAAAGAAATGGTTTTCAAGGAAAATTTTGGGTGGATAACCCTAAGTAAAATGACTCAGATATTAGAATACCAGATGGGGCTGGTATAGGACCATGCCCAATACATTAACCATTAGCCCCTTGCTAATTTAGTCCAAAAATTCTAGTGTGAAGGGCTTTGTCACAGGTAAGACTAAAATGATGTTGCAAATAGAAAGGAATATATGTACAGAAATAGGTTATTGGTGAGCCCGCAAAACCATTAGGATCACTTGACCCTGGAGTATTAAGTTAGGGACAGATCGTCCAGAAGAAGAGTATCTAACAGAAGTTAGATTATTTGTTTATTTTGTCTGGTAGGCCCGTGTCAGCCATAGGTTAATAGTTAGCCAAACAAAACAATATTGTTCGGATAGATATTCCTTTTGTTACCTGATTTATATGCTTTCATGATATTGATATTATTGTTTTAACCAGTTTTGGTTGCAGGATTAAGATTTGCAAAAGATATGTTTTAAAAGGGTATTAGTGAGGGGAAAACCATTCTGCTAAGCGGCTTGGTCTCACTTAATATCAAATAACCGAGATGTATAGTATTATTCACACAAGGCTTTATGTCTGACTCGAAGTTTATGTTTTCCCCCTAAACTCTCGAGTGCTCAAAATTGATTTGAGTAGGCTGAGGGTTGAGGATTTTCAGGTTTTAGTTGGTGGACGAATAAAGCTTTCGAAGACGAGCAGGAGGCTGAAGTTAGCTATTTAGGAGTTGTTTTGTTTGCTTTATTCCACTGTGTTGTAATTAAGACAGATATGTCTATGTAGTACTCTGGTCAACCTAGGGGGCATCTTCATATGTCGCTCTTGGCGTATTTTGTAATAATTATATTTGATCTGAACCTGGGAAGCGTTTGGGATTATATAACTTGGATATGAAACGTTGTTTTGAAATGTAATCAGAAAAATGTTTTCATCCGTAATGATTTTGTTTCATATTCAAGTGCTTCTAATACTATGGATACCATTAACATTACAGTATTTGATCACCGGAAATTAATAATATGGATGACTGCAGCATCTGTAGCGCTTAGCTTTAGGCTTCTAGATAGGGGATGTTACAAGTCGACACTAATACATCCACGGTATTCACATGCTGAGCATCCGAGTGTCGGAAAGACAGATTGTTGGGGTGAAAGAAAAGAAAAGCCAATACAAAATCTCACATCGTGACGAGTAATATATAATATACACCTGATCGTTGTAAAAGAAAACTATAATATGCATACATCAATCAGATTAAACTAACATATCATCAGCCTGGACAGTTATAATAGCCCGTCCTCACAGATGCTGATAAATACTATACAAAAAATTCCATGGAAAATAAAATACATGAATCGGTCTTGGAAGCATCCAACTCATCTCCTAAAGCTCCAAAGCGTCCAGCTAAAAAAGGAAATATGCTCGGGCTAACCTGAGCATTATAGGAAAATACACCTGAATTAGTCTAGTAAACCAGAGAAATTAAAATCATATGGATTTTTAATGTTATAAAACCATTTAAAAATAAAGGCATCTGTAGGACCACGCCGCACATAAATACGTTTGGGTTTTTACCTTATTATAACCAAAATATTTTTACTAGAAAATCTAGTGATATTATAATAATTTCTACGGCTTAAAATAAATATATAACATAGCCGAAATTCTTGAATCTCACATTCTAGCATATTTGGCATACAACTAAGTCTGTAAGGCATGTATTGGAAAATGTATTCCATCAATGACAAGGCTACTGGGGTTCCTCCTATCATAGTACACCTCTAGAGAAAATGTACTAAGGACAAAATCCATAAAACCCCTTCCAACATAGGACGGCCCTACCCATACACGCTCGGCTACCAACGTGACAAACCATATCGGGCCCGAAGCGGACATAAATCTATAAATATCGATCTAGATTAGGGACGATCATACCCTAATGGTAGCGAACCACATAGCCCTGCTACATATCCCTTGTTGTAGTCATACCCAGGTGTGACGCTAGAGGCTACATTTTACCTTTTCCACAAATCCCACATAGAATGCTAACACTGCCCTCCAGGACCAATGAAACGCCAACATTCATCCATACAAATTGTTCAGGATATAAACAAATCGAAGGCACTACTTCTACTAGATCCTTCTTGGAATCAACTTCGGGATTAGTAGCAAGTAGCCTCGCACTTCAAAGAACTCCGTCTTCGATTCCATAATCTTTAAGATGTCTTCCATTTGAATGCTTATGCTGGTACGAACTAGTTTTCAGATAACTTATCCAATCTCGGTATCTCTGAACCAACAATCAATAGTTTCAAAACTGGCCAAGAATTGATAGTCGGTTATTTAACTATCGAATCAGAAAACAATAAAATCAGAAATTTAATTTCATAAGAAAACCAAGCATGACCAAGCACATAAGCAATCATTGAGCCTTTTTACTTTATCGTTTCATTAATTAAAATCACTTTGTAAATACTCCGATCAAAATACTTTTACAAAGATATACAAAGGTCTACTACTCATTCACTATTCATTTATAGTCTTCCAATGCTTGGAAAAATATCCACATACATATCTCATTGGTATAATCATATTCAAAAAATACTACACTTTCACTACTTAGAAAATGTATCCATACACTTCTATCAATGGTATAAGTATATTCACAAAACATTATGAAAGATTTTATATTTCAAAAGCATAATTAAGTAGGTCAAAAACAAATATCATTTAAAAACATTATTTACTATAAACCCAAACCATTTTTCTTTTGGTGTAAGTATATGGATTGTATGGAAGTTAGACAAAATATACTTGCCACCACTTTCCAATTTCAAACTTGTATTATCTCTCGATTAACAATGAAGTCGGACAAGTAAGAGAACTATCCTTGCCTCGACGTACATTCATAATTCACACAGATAGAGATGAGTTTTCCCACCTCGGAATTTGGTATTCAGTATGAAAAGAATAATGTCCATACCACCATAATTTAAAATGATCAAATCTCATTTCCCTTTATTAAGATCCTTTTTATTAATCTCTTTTATATATACAAAACTCCTTTTATAAATCTTCTTTCTATTTAATAAACTCCTTTTATAAATCTCCTGATTTTAAATCTCTTGTACTTATAATCAATCTTCGGTTTCATAATAGGACTAATACTTTGCATAAACGATCATTCAATATATCACTATACTATCAAAAAGATATCATTTCCTTTTTTAAATATCATTTAAAAATCTATTCTTTCATTTACAAAATATCATTTATAAATTTATCTTTCCACGCACATTTTATATAAAGCGTTTCATAAATAGTTGTTCCAAAATATTCTGTCTTCTTCAAAAATAGAATCACTTCATTATAAAAGATAAATTCCACTTTTATTCTTTATAATAAACATCTGTTATTATATTAACTTTTCTACAGAATAAATACTTCTCAAAATACTTTTAAAACATTTCCATATAAATTAGACAAGACTAACAAAATGGTTGGAGTAAAATAGAGGAGTTCAAAAACCATTTGTAAATAAAATACCATAGAAACTCCAAAAGTCCTATTTAAAATCATCCTCTGAATCAAAAATATTTTCAAATCAAAAACATCAATTAATGGTATTTCCAAAATATTGTAATGAGGCTTAGAGTTACCATAGCATTTAACAAGTGCTTTCCACATAAATGTAACAACAATATGGCTAATATCAAAGTCACATCCAATAAGGCCAAGCTACCGAGCATTTGGCATTCAACAATTTTTACAGTAAGGACATGCATAAATGAAAATAAAATCAATAGTGGTGGGGAATCCCTTAAGATCCCTCTACAAAATTCCTCAAATTCCAAGTTTTTCATTTCATATGGTATCCGCTTTCTAAAGTAGGAATTCAACCAAACCAACCAATGAAATCATTCAAGCATGCAAACAAAAATTTATGTCAACACATATATCATATAGTGTTCATTCAAAGGCGAATTAACTCACCAAAATTCCAGCTAACGCTTCTACGTTCCTGCTCAGTCTAAAATCAAACGGCGTTCGATTTTATCTCAAAATCCTTCTTGCTTCAGACTCGATGAAATCGGTTCCAATGCGTAGACAATACTCCTACAAGCACAACGCAAAAGGTTGCGTTCGATTTGGACTTCGTAAGCAAAAGTTATTGATTTTATAAGATTTTGGATTAATTAAATTAATTAGTTGCTTAATTAACTTTAATTACCTGCCCAAATCCTTCTTCCCACCCAAATCAAAAATTACACTTAGGCATTCAAAGAGAGCACATCATTCTCCCTTCTCCCCGCCTCGACCACCAACTCCACTGCCATTTGACTTGTCCCCGACCCACACCTCTAGCCGCCACCTTGTCGAATTCGACACTCCAAATTCATCATCATGAGCCTAAGAATCAAACCCAAAAAACGAAATAGCATAGACTCTAGCGACTCTTACCACCACCGCTATAGTGAGCCAGACCCCATGCCACCACTTACATCGTACTCGACTAGCATCGAGCTTCCATCCAAAACTCATCATTCCTTCCCTAATCGCCTACACCACCGGCAATCTCAAGATGAACGGAAAATGTTCATCACCCAACCACGTTGAAATCCGACAACTTCAAACCCTGCGAACACCACCAAAAATCATGGTTATTCGACACGAACGCAACCATACTCTCCTATTTCCATTACGGTGAATTTCATTTTTCGTCAAATTTCGACCACCATCGATCATTGAGCAACTGCGGCTGTTTTGGCTAACAAATCTCAATGCGACTATTTTTATAAAATATCAAGGCTGATATTAAACAACTTTCGTGTATATAGTTTTTGTTGATTGTTAATGGGTTGGGAGTTCTTGATTTTGAAGAGGAGAGGTGAAGTATTTTTATTTTCTATAAATAGAAAAAGAAGAAGAAGGGGAGATGAAGAAGTGAGGTGCTGAGTCTCCTATCATAGAAACATGTAAATATACGCAAGCACTATCAAGACAAGATCCACTTTTTATGGCTTTTATAAAAGCTTGTTTTTTATTTGATTTGTTTTGGGGACTTTGCTACACAATATCACGTTCACGTATAAACTGCGAACAACGGAAAAGAAAATACAATCGCGCACAACAATGCGACATGATCATACAACAACACAAAAATACACAAGTTAACTTATTCTGTGTAGTTTTCAAAAATACCAATGTCTGCCGCAAAATGCGTCAAACGATAATTTAAATATTTTCCAAATAAAATTTTTGGAAAAATCCTATAAATTCATTAAAAAATATGCCATTGAATTCAAGTCATTTTATTAACAATTGATTTTCTTAATTTGAATTATATTTAAATTAAATTTGAATATTTAAATAGATTAAATATTCATATTCAAAACGTTAAAAAAATTGCGGATCGTTACATTATTCACCCTTAATAGAGTTTCCACCTCAAAATTCCAAAAGGAAGAAAATGTCTCCTAACTGTAATGCTTTTAAAGCTCTTTATGTTAAAAAAAATTCAGCAGCACCTCCTTTGCGTGGCTAGGTTCGAAAAACTCACAACATCGATATATGCCTATATTTGGGACCTTCCATATCTGGGAACAACAAAACCACAATATATTCGTATGATATACATTATAGAGTGTGTATGTCACATAGGAAACATGCCTGTTAAGCATAAACACTTACCAATTTGCGAGAAAGCTAACTCTACTCATGAAACCAAAAGTAATTAACAAGCCTTTGCTTCCATGTACCTGTATTTCACTTACAAAACCCGAAAGAGAGTTAAACATGACAAATGAAAATAATACAATAACGCATTCATCATATCATGAATCTAAGCATGCTTAATCATATATAAAAATCATCCCAAATAAACATGCCCTATCAAACCTTCTGTACAATGCACGTAGACCATATGTACGCAATATCATATCCGTTCACTTGCTCGATCGCAAAAATTTCACTTCCAAACTTGTATATACCACTTAACTTCTCCATTGTGGAACTTCGATCTGGTTCCTTGATTTGGTACTTATGTTTTCCTTACGTAGTCCTAAACAATGATTGAAAACACTCACATCATCCCATAAATCCATCTTAAGTATTTGCATTCAGGAATCGAGTGAAAATGCTTAATTCGGGCTGCAACTGTAACAACCTGGGTTTAAGGGTCACATTAAAGAGATATATGATAATTCTAAATAGAAAAAAAACTCCAATTTATACTTTAGCGAACTTTAGAAATAAATTCAATTTTGAAAAATATATATATATATATATATATATGTCTGTGTATGTGTGTATAGAAATTATATTTTTATTCTATAATTTTGTATTGAGTAGTAAATTTTCATTTAATAGATAATGATTCTTTTCTTTAAGTAAGAAGCAAATAATAGTAATATTTGCACTTAGGCTTTAATGGGCCTAAATAATTACCCAACCCATGTTTAAATAAATATGAGAATAAACCCCTATCCTACTCCTCTCAAAAATCATTCTTTCATATATACATTCATTATTCCTAAAATAAAGAAAGGAGGCTAGGGTTCTTCCCTTAATTTAAATTCAATCCAAATCTTCATTTTTAGAGAAGACTTGAATGCAATGCTAATAGTAGGGGTGTTTAGCAAAATAAGCATGGACGCAAGGTGAGATTATCTCACTTCTAGTCCAGAATAATATGAATGTTCCTGGTTGTAGAATATAATGAATCTATATGTGATTTGAGTTCTAATTCTTGTAGTAATTTAACTTTGTATCATTCAAACTATCATTTGAGTGGAAACCCTGGATTATTAGTCATTTTGATTATATATTGTAGTTTTTAAGGTGATTGCATTCATATCCAAAATCACCCTAGAGTAGTTGTACTATATTCTAGGATTAACCCACTTCTAGCGAGGATGGTCCGAGGCATTTCTGGAGCTGAAATGGCTCTAGGAATCAGTCCAATCGATGGATCGGTAGACACCACTGGTGCACTGGTGGTGACCGCCTGGAGCTGTTTCAGGCCTGGAGCTGTTTTAGCTCTAAGGAAAGTTGTTTTGATTCGTATTTCTTCGCCATTGTTGCTTTGCATCTTGTTGTTCGTATTATATGCTTTGAGCACTTTTGTGCAACTCTTTTGGCTTACGTTTCCACACATATGCTATTTTATAGAATGTATTTGGAAATGATATAGAGCTTGACTCTATGGAACTAGAAACTTATATGGTTTACCCAGGTTGAATTTTCTTATTTCTAGACACGATGTCGGTGTCTAAGTTTGGTGGTTTTAGTTTCTTATTCCCGGGTGTTTTGGATATTGCGTTTGTGGATTCATTTTGGTGATGTTCTCCCATAAAATTACTTCTATGGATATGTAGAGCAATACACATGATTTTATCGCATGATTTTCCAATTTATGTTTTCTAAATGAGAATATTTAAATTAAACATTTCCAAAATCTTTTGAATACTATTATATATGTACATATAATTTTAGATAAAAGATAATGGGAAATATATATATATGACAATATTACATTTACATTTACATGAAGTGTGGTTTTAAATCAATTTAGAAACAATTTTTCAATACGCATATATTCTATATATAGATATGTAAAACTAATAAATGACTTTTAAAGATATATAGCAGTTTTATAAAAAAAAGGAGATTTCAAAACAAAGTATTTTGATAAATTGCACATTATCAATTGGACGAGAAGGCGATTTAAATGGTTTAATAAAACAAGTGGTATGGAATGCTCGCGTTTGTTTTTCCGGTGTGGTATGGGACACATGGTCATTACATTTTCTATTACTATATAAGAGTACATAACAGTTTTATCGACGAGTTTATGACTCGCCTTTGGAGTTTATAGGAGTTGTTCCTATCTTGGATTTTATTGGCCTCGCACATATCTTGGAGTTTATAGGTCTCGCACCTATTTTTGAGTTTATAGGATTTGTTCCTATCTTGGAGTTTATAGGTCTTGTACCTATCTAAATGTTTATAGACTTATGTGTTTATCTTGGAGTTACACGCATGTAGATGAATTTATTCACTAATCTTGGAGTTTGGCTCCCTTTTTCCCC
Source organism: Allium fistulosum (assembly GCA_030737815.1). NCBI lineage: Eukaryota > Viridiplantae > Streptophyta > Magnoliopsida > Asparagales > Amaryllidaceae > Allium > Allium fistulosum. The sequence goes on from CM060901.1 coordinate 394,694,706, forward strand.
TTTTGTGAGATTTTTGGATTTCTGTTGAGATTTCTAGATTTGATGTTATTTGTGTTATCACCAAATCATCAAGGGGATTTTTTCCTTTATGAAGCTATCTTAGATTTTAGTATTTGGCGAATAGGAAATTATTAAAGTATGCTTGATATTTGTCGATATTTGACTTGATGAAAATATTTTGAGATCTTGTTCATTTAATCTATCATTTATCTTGCTAACGGTTATTTTAGACTAGACTGACCCGTTTGTTATTGAAATTTGATATGAATCTAAGATAATATGTAAATACTTATAATAGACTCCATAGATTTGAATTATTCCATTCTTGAAAACAAATACAACTACACTGAGTTTTATATAGAATAAGAGGGAAAACATAAATGAATAAATTACGGCCTGTACACACAATGGGCCTTAAGAGTAATGGGCTTCGTTATACTCATTTCTGATATATCCATATCTACTCATGTACACACTAATGCACGTGCACATTAAACCATCTCCTCACTTCCAAGCTACCAGATTACACTCCCCCTCAAGTTGGAGAATATATATTTCTCATTCCCAACTTGCTGCATAAATACTCCACACGTGCACCATTCAAAGCCTTTGTGAAAATGTCTGCACATTGCTCTCTTGTTCGAACAAATGCAGTTTCAACACTTCCCTCTTGAATCTTCTCTCTAATAAAATGGCAATCTACCTCAATGTGTTTTGTTCGCTCATGAAATACTGGATTTGAGGCAATGTGAATTGCTGCCTGGTTGTCGCACCACAACTTTGCTGGCCACTTTAGTTTCAAATTAAACTCCTTCATCAAGTGAGTTATCCACATTATTTCACACAATGCATTAGCCATTGCTCTGTACCCAGATTCTGCACTTGAATGAGAAACCACAGATTGTTTCTTGCTTTTCCATGAAATCAAATTACCTTCCACAAATACACAATACCCTAAAGTGGATCGTCTATCTATTTTTGAGCCTGCCCAGTCTGCATCACTAAAACTCTCAATGTTCATATGACCATGATTCATATACATAAGCCCCTGACCTACAGTACCTTTAAGATAACACAATATTTGCTCAAGAGCAGCCCAATTAAGTACAGTGGGTTTAGACATGAATTGACTCACAACACTTACAGAGTATGCTATGTCAGGTCTTGCTACACATAAGTAGTTTAATTTACCAACTAAACGCCTGTACCTTTCTGGATCATGCATAAGTTCACCATCTTCGCTTAAACTATTGTTAGGCATCATAGGGGTACTACATGGCTTAGCCGCTAACTTTCCGGTTTCACTCAATAAGTCAAGTGTATATTTTCTCTGTGACAAACATATCCCCTCATTATTTCTTGTGATTTCAACACCTAGGAAGTACTTGAGTTCACCTAGGTCTTTAGTGTGGAACTGAGTAAAGATATAGTGCTTGAGATCACTAATACCATCCTCATCATTTCCTGTGATAACTCTATCATCCACATATACTACTAACAATATTATTCCTTTGTCAGAATTCTTGTAGAAGACTGAATGATCAGATTTACTTCTTGTGATTCCAAATCTCTCTATGGCTAAGCTGAATTTACCAAACCATGCTCTTGGACTTTGCTTAAGTCCATACAGTGATTTCTGAAGTCTACAAACCAAGCTAATCTCCCCCTGCGCAACAAAGCCAGGCGGTTGCTCCATATACACTTCTTTAGAAAGATCTCCATGCAAGAACACATTCTTAATATCTAGTTGATGAAGCTTCCAATTGTATCTTGCTGCCATAGAAATAAATAGCCTGATAGATGTCATTTTAGCCACAGGTGAAAAGGTTTCAGAGTAATCTATACCATATGTCTGAGCATAGCCTTTTGCAACCAACCGAGCTTTTAGCCTTGCCACTGTTCCATTAGCATTCATCTTAGTAGAGAAAATCCATTTACATCCTATTACTTTCTTATCTGGTGGTAGTGGTACCAAGTTCCATGTTTTGTTTTGTTCTAGTGCCTTCATTTCTTCCACCATTGCTTCATACCATTCTGGTGAGGCAATAGCTTCCCCTACAGTCTTTGGTATAGTAATTGAATCTAATACTGAAATAAAAACATGTGATGAATGGGGTAGTTTATTATATGTCACAAAGGAAGAAATAGGGTAAGTGCATTTTCTCTTCCCCTTTCTGAGTGCAATAGGTAGGTCCAGACTTGAATCTGCTTTTTTTTGTTTCTCATCAGCATGTGTATCCTCTGTATGTGTATCATCTGTATTATTCACTTGAGTAGGCTCACTAGGTATAGTAGAATATATTAAAAACTCTTCATTCTCTTCTTGTAAATGAGGTGTACTGGATTGATAGAAAGGTATATCCTCCATAAAAGTTACATCTATTGATACAACATATTTCTGCAAACTTGGACAAAAGCATCGGTAACCCTTCTGAATTCTAGAATAACCAGCAAAAATGCATTTCAAGGATTTGTGGTCAAGTTTACTTAGCTGCTGACTAACATCTCTCACAAAGCATGTGCATCCAAACACCTTTGGTTTAACTGGGAACATACTCTTGTTAGGTTGTAACACTTGATAAGGAATCTAATTGTTAAGGACAGTTGATGGCATTCTGTTAATAAGGAAGCATGCAGTAGACACAGCATCAGCCCATAATGTTTTTGGTACATTCATTTGAAATAATAATGCTCTAGCTGTTTCTAACAAATGTTGATTCTTTTTCTCAGCCACACTGTTTTGAGAAGGAGTATCAACACATGATGTTTCATGAAGAATACCATTTTGAGCAAGATAATTACTAAACTCAGTAGACATATACTCCTTAGCATTGTCACTACGTAATGTTTGTATAGTGGTATTAAACTGTGTTTTAATCTCAGCATGAAACTTACAAAATATAGAGAACAATTCAGCACGTGACTTCATCAAAAACAACCAAGTAATACGAGAGTAATCATCAACAAAAGTTACGGTATCTATAACCAAGTTTAGAAACAAATGAAGAAGGTCCCCAAATATCAGAATGTATTAAAGAAAAGGGACTATTTGCACGTTTATTAATTCTAGGTTGAGAGCTACTTCTATGATGTTTTGCATATTGACATGCTTCACAATTTATTGAGGATAAGTTGCTATACTGAGGGCAGAGTTGTTTGAACAATGAGAGAGAAGGATGACCCAGTTGGCAATGAACTTTGAATGTTGGATCCAAGACAGAACATGCTATAGGTTCAGAAAGTGTGTCAAGCATGTATAAGCCACCAGACTCACTTCCTCTACCAATAATCTGCTTCGTCAAAAGATCCTGGAACACATAGTGATTAGGGAAGAATGTGATACTGCAATTGAGATTGTGTGTGATTTGACTCACAGAGAGCAAGTTAAATGATAGGGAAGGTAAGTATAATACTGATGTTATAGGTATATGTGAGTTTGATATTACTTTCCCCTTTCCTTTAACTAATGATTGAGATCCATCTGCTAATGTAACTTTGTGATGAGTTTGACATGCTTTCAAATTTGTAAACAAATTTTGGTTACCTGTCATATGGTCTGAGGCACCTGAGTCAATTATCCACTTAGAAGTTGATGATCCAGTACTGGTATTTGCCATTGAGGTTGTTGCTGATGTATTTGTCAATTCTGGTGAGCTACTATGTGCAGAGTTTTGAAATTTTGAATATTTGTCAAATTCTTCTACTGTCATAAGCACAGTTTTGATGTTAGATGGATTTGTATTTCTTTGATTCCACTGCAGACTTCTACATTCAGATATTACATGACCAATTCGTTTACAATAATTGCAAATTTTGTTTTGATTCATCGATGGCCTCCATGATGATCTTTGTGATCTTCCATGTTGCCTGGGTGGTCTCCATGATTGTGCATATGGTCTCTATGCTTGTGCAGTTGAAGGTCTTGGTGGTCTCCAAGCTTGTGCATGTGGTTGTGCACTAAGTTACAGTATCAGCCAGATAATTTGAAGCAACATTCCCACTACTACCAATGAATGCACTATTACTTGTATTAGCACTTGTGTTACCAGTATTTGGCACATTTTCAGTTCTAAGAATACGACTAAACACATCATGAAGTGAAGTTATTTCAGGATTTGCAAGGATCTGTGATTTTGCACTTTCATATTCAGATGAGAGACCAGCCAAAAAACTCATAATGGCCATCTGTTCTCTTTGGCTTTGTTGAACTTTGATATCAGCACTCATTGGTAAAAGGAGATTAAATTCTTCATATGTTTGTTTAAATGCCATGAAATAATTCATCAAATTCATATCCTTCTTCTCTGCTCTATAAAATGCTTGACAAACATCATACATTTTTGTTAAGTTTCCTTTACCAGAATAGAGAAACTCGAGATAATCCATTAACTCTTTCACCGTTTCACAATGATTAATCAATCCAATTACTTCATTTTCTACAGAGTTCCTAATTTGTAGGAATAGGCGAGCATCATCACGAAGCCAGATTTGATCATCTCTATCTTTTGAATCTGATTTGGGAGGTTCTCGAGTCAGGTGATCATCCTTATCCATACTCCGAATATACAAACGAATTGTCTTGTTCCAATCAAGATAATTAGAGCTATTCAATTTCCGATCAGTAATTTTCGACATCATTGACATTACATCAACTCCCTTAGTTTTTGCCATGATTCACAACAAAGGACAGTGAATTAAATCAGGTGACCGAATAGAAGGAATACACTTACATCTGATGCTATCAAAACCTTAGATCGATCCGAGGCTCTGATACCATGAAATTTGATATGAATCTAAGATAATATGTAAATACTTATAATTAACTCCATAGATTTGAATTATTCCATTCTTGAAAACAAATACAACTACACTGAGTTTTATATAGAATAAGAGGGAAAACATAAATGAATAAATTACGGCCTGTACACACAATGGGCCTTAAGGGTAATGGGCTTCGTTATACTCATTTCTGATATATCCAAATCTTCTCATGTACACACTAATGCACGTGCACATTAAACCATCTCCTCACTTCCAAGCTACCAGATTACAGTTATTGTATAATACTCGAGCCAGACCGAGCTATTTCAATTTCTTCCGCCTGATGCTTTTATGGTGGACTTCATATCAATTTTCATATATGTCAACTAGGTGTCTACTCTTGTCATTAGCATGAGTATGTTATGTTATGACGGTGTATTGTATGTAGATCTGGACTCATTTTATGTACACATTTGTATATATTTTGGAGACGTAGTATTTGTGTATAAGGTGAATCATTTTGACCATTACTACGTAGTCTATATTATGTACTTGTATTTTGCCTGATTTACCAGGTAGCTATTTGTATTCCGCTGTGTATAATCAATGATCTGTGATTCTGTGATTTATATATACTATATGTTATTCTAGATTTTTATTATAGCCACCGTAGTTTTGTTGAGCCCGAATTATATACATTGATTCCATATGTGAAAATAATTAGATAACATATTAATTGACATATTGATGCTCGCTTAAAGTAAAACTTATGGATGGTCGCTCCCAACCAGCCCTATTCTCTATACTAGTGAATAATATTACTCTGTAATATCCTTTATTATTGTGTGTCTTGGGGTTGGGCATCAGAACTTGGTATCAGAGCTGATTTCAGAATAATATAGAAAACACGAGTCTTGGCCTAGGTAGACTTAGAGCCCCGTCCCTTGGGTGTGAAGGATAGAAATTAGGATTTATTTCCTATACATAATGGAAGTATAAATGACCATTAGAATTAATCATTGGAACATTTTTGTGGAAATTTAGAGTTGTTTATGAATTATTTTATAAGATGGTTTTAAAAGCTAAGTGTCGTCTAGTAATGTACCAATCAGTAATTGATCAGAGTTGCATAGCTAAAGCGGATAGACATTTCTGCTAAGCACAATAGTTCGTTGTTTATTTTAGTATGATTAAATATTGTATGTATGAAAGAATGGTTGCATCTTTGAATTATTGTTGATAGATTTTCATTTTTATGAGAATAAAAAGATTTATAGGGTTTGGAATTTGTTTTGTGTTGACTTGTACTTCGAGTTTGTTATGGATTCTGGTCGAGACGTGGGACGCTACTATGTCGATAGGGATTCATAAATGCTTTGACGAGATAGTCTGACTCAACAATTTGGTGTTATAATATTTTAAGTACTATCGATAATTGTAAATAGGTTGAAATTAATATTTAATGGAAAGATAAAGTTTGAAGCGAGTTAAATATTATTTTATAACGGGATAAATTTTTTGGAATGTATATAAATATGCATATAGAATAAATTTGTGGAGATAGAAAAATAATTGTGGAAAAGTATGAATATTTGTATATATATACAAATGTGATAAGTTTTCAAAATAGTATCCTAGAGAATAATAAATACTTTAAAAGAAAATATGATGAACTATATAATTATTGAAAATGGAAATGTTATTAAAGTTTTGATAATAATATTTATGAATAATTTAAAAATAAACGTTATCATTTATGAAGGTAAAATATTTTAGAGAGAAATATTTTTGCGAAATAAATTTAAAAGGAAGAATCTATTTATAAGTACATATGTATTCAAAATTTTGTTGACTTAGAAAATTATCATGAAAATTTTAAAAATCTTGGAGGTGAATTATATTTTTACTATTTTGGAAATAAAATAGAAAAGGGGATTACAAGCTAAATATATATTTAAAATATATAAACATATAAATAACAATCTGAGTGCTGAAATTTCCTCATATACCGGTGGACCGGTATAGGCAACTGGTGCACCGGTTATCGAAAATTTTCTACAACTCGAAACCCATATTTTTCTCCAAATCGACCTCACTCTTCATTCCTCCAATCCCGTTCATTTTCAAAACCTAGCTCATAATTTTTCAATCTCTAAACTACACCAAATTATGATTTTTCTCCTTCAATTCAATAGATAGCCATGCCTAGACAAAAGAGAACCCACTCAGCAACTTCCTTTGGATCAGTAGAGGAGATTCTTATCGATGAAGCCAAGGGTTGGCTCATGAAAAAAACGAAAAATATTAAGCGATTCAGAAGTTTGATGGTGAATGAGCATTTGGGAGGCCATCCGGTAAACCTCAACTCTCTCAAACTTTATAATATTAGGAAATTATTCAATCAGATTTATCGAATATAATTAACATGAGTGGGTATGAAATTGATATTTATCCTCGATGTATGGCATTATTTTATGCAAATCATGAGATAGCCCATGATGGGGATGGATTAATTTTATCAACAAATGTTAAAATTTGTGGCCGTTACTTTTAGTGAAAGTGAGCCAGGTGACATTTTAGGGATTTCTTCCGAGGGTATGGACTTAGAAGAGATTGTATTAGATGACCCATCCATCTTGTGTCAAATTCTTGAAAATCCTCATGAGAATTCGACCGCTTCAAATTTGACTTATCTTGCCTAAATTATCATTTGAATCGTCTAATATAATTTAATCCCAATAACTAGTAGTTTTGATGAGATTCGTCCTTTTGTTTGAAAGGCGACTTATATTCATGTGAATTGGGTAAGTGCCATTATGAACAACATGATTAAGAATTGGGCTGGAAATAAGAGGAGATACAACCCATATGGAAATCATATCACCATTATTCTAACTCGTTTTAGAGTCGATTTGGAAGATAAAACTCCAATTAGGCATCCATATTCAAGCTTTATTGACCATAAGGTTCTTAAGGCTATGAAAATCCCTGCTACCTTGGGTGAGATTACTATTGGGACAACTATTTATCCATTATTCCAACAAGACCCCGTCGGACCTTCTTCTCCACCAAGAGATTCACCTATGCACACTTCTCCGTCTGAAGCTTGCCTTTTATCCATGATTGAGCAACAGGGACAAATGATCCAATAGGTGAGAGTGAGGAGCAAAAGGGGGAGCCTGGGATTATTACATCCTTGTTAACTCGAATTTACGGCTCGGTCAAGAACTAGGAGAAGGGAGTGAGTACTAGTGATTCGTAGTTTTAGTTGACGGCATAGTTTTTATTGCATGTTGCTTTTTTCTTCTGGACTATTGTGTTTGATGTCATGGTTATGGTTGTTGTGCACTTATATTTATTTTCGAATATTTAAGTTGTGAGTAGTTATTTTCTAGTTATCCTTATGTTTTGATTGTGCTCATTTCTAATGTTGCATATTGTTCGTAATTTTGGTGCCATTCTTGATAGTGTTCATATATTGATTGAGACATTGTGTGATAAAGTTTTTTTTGATGTGAATGTATAAGATGCATTAGCAATCTAAATAAAAATAGAAAAAATACCTTGTATAGATATATATATATAGATAATTAATGCGACTATCAATTATTTTAAGTCCACAAAGTAAGTTGTTAAGGCAACATTAATTTAATTATTAACATTGCAACCGATTAATATAATAGATTGCTAATAATGGATATTTATTTATTTTGAATTCCAAATTAAAATAGTCTTGGAATTAAATAATGGGAAATTCAATGAATATTTTTTTAGGGACATAACTCTTATATTGATAGTATAAGAATAACTTTTGAAAAGAAAAAAAGTGTGATCATTAAATCGATGAAAATAATTGCAATAAAAAATGTGAATAATAAATTTATTCACTTATTTATTTCAAGTAGAGGTGCGATAAAAATATCTTTTCATCTCAAATTATTTTAACCAATATTGTAAAAGCTAGCAAATTGTCAATATTGAGATTGGTTGTTAAAATGAAATTTTATATAATAAATAACTGTTTTAATAACAAATATTGTACAAAATGTTTATAAAAATATCTCAATTTTGAAGGTGATAGCAATTTTAACTTATTGTTGGTTTTAATAGATTCAAAGGAATCATTTTACGCTCCCTTAAAACATGATTTTAATGTAAACTAACAATTCATAATAAGGAACAAGAAGGGGATAATAACATTTTCTCATTTTGGGTTCGTGAAGCACTCAAGGCTCATGTAGTGATGTGTATATACACACATACACACACATGTGTTTTATAATAGCAAATGCAAGGATTTTGTTTTCAGAAGAAGAGTCATAAGCACAAATTTTTTTAAAATGAGGTAGTTGGATAGGGCATACGAAAGTTACTAAAGGATAAGTTTTCAAACCGATTATGTTAAAAGAAAATTTGACTTTAGTAAAAAAATTATTTTGTGTTAAAGATACAAGTACAAAAAAGAATTTATAGATGTGATTTTTAACTTTTAAGAAAATGAGTTCATCTTGAAAACTTTAAGAACATTTATTCTTAAGGGTTAATCGTATAATATAGTAATCCAAATTAAAGAATGTTTTATTAGAAAACTTTTGTGACTCAAATGTATGGTTATGAAAGATTTTTATGAAGGACTTGTTATAATAATCACTTAGAAGATGCAAAATAGATAAGATAGAGGTGTTGCTTCTAGCATTACACACACATATGTTATAGATTTTTCCCAAGATAAATTACGAGGACGCAATTTATTTAAGGAGAGGAGTATGTAACAACTCGGGTTTTTGAGTCATAATAAAGAGATATAGGGTAATTCTAAATAGGAAAAATACCTCCAATTTATACTCGCGAAATTTACAAATAAAGTCATTTTCAAAATATATATATATATATATGTGTGTGTGTGTGTGTAGAAATTGTATTTTTATTTTATAACATGGTATTGGATAGTAAATTTTCATTTAATAGATAAGGATTATTTTCTTTAAATAAGAAGCAAATAATAGTAATATTTGCACCTAGGCTTAAATGGGCCTAAATATTTACCCAACCCATGTTTAAATATATATATATGAGATTAAACCCCTATCCTACTTCTCTCAAAATTGTTCCTTTCGTATGCACATCCATTATTCCTAAAACAAAGAAGGTTAGGGTTCTTCCCCTAATTCAAAATCCATACAAATCTTCATTTTTGGGGAAGACTTGAATGCAATGTAATAGTAGGGGTATTTAGCAACATAAGATGAATGCCAGGTGAGATTATCTCACACTTCTAGTCTAGAATAAAATGCATGTTGCTAGTTGTAGAATTTAATGAATCTATAGATGATTTGAATTTTAATTATTGTAGTAATTTCACTTTGTATTATTCAAAATATCATTGAGTGGAAACCCTAGATTATTAGTCACTTTTAATTATATATTGGTTGTTTAGGTGATTGCATTCATACTCGAAATCACCCTAAAGCAGTTGTACTACATTCTAGGATTGACCTACCTCTAGTGTGGATGGTCGGAGGGATTCCTGGAGCTGAAATGGCTCAAAGAATTGGTCCAACCTGTGGACCGGTAGACACAACCGGTTTATCGGTGGTGACCACCTGGAGCTATTTCAGCTCCAGGGTAAGTTGTTTTGATTCGTCTTTCTTTGTCATTGTTGCTTTGCTTCTTGTTGTTCGTTTGTATGCTTTGAGCATTTTTGAGTAACTCTTTTGGCTTCTGTTTCCACACATTTGCTATTTTATAGAATATGTTTGGAAATGATATAGAGCTTCACTCTATGGATCTACCAACTTATATGGTTTTCCCGGATTGAATTTTCTTATTTTGAGCATGATGTCGGTGTCTAAGTTTGATGGTTTTAGTTTCTTAATTCCGAGTGTTTTGGATATTAAATTTGTGGAATCATTTTGTTGATATTCTCCCGTAGAATTAGTTCTATGGATATGTAGAGCAATACATAGGATTTTATTGCATGATTTTCCTATTTATGTTTTCTTAAAGAGAATATTTAAATTAAACATTTCCAAAACCTTTTAATATTATTATATACATGTACATATACTTTGAGATAAAAGATAATGGGAAATATGTATATATATATATAACTGTAATGCGTTTACATTTACATGAAGTGTGGTTTTAAATCCATTTTAGAAATAATTATTCAATATGCATATATATTCTATATACATACGTATGTAAAACTAATAAAGGACTTTTAAAGATATATAGCAGTTTTATGAAAAAGGTGATTTCAAAACAATGTATTTTGATAAATTGTGTATTGTCAATCGGACTGGAAGGTGATTTAAATGGTTTAATAAAACGAATGGTATGGACGCTCAAGTTTGTTTTATCGATTAATTCCTAAACTTTTTTTATTGATCCATTTATACACATAAGTGGAGTTTACTATCGTATAGTAAATGATTGAGTAAACCCGTGTGGTATAGGACACATGGTCGTTAACTATTCAGTTGCTATATGAAAGTGCATGACCATTTTATTGACAAATTTGTGACTCGCCTTTAGAGTTTATAGGAGTTGTTCCTATCTTGGAGTTTATAGGTCTCACACCTACTTTGGAGTTTACAGGTCTCGCACCTATCTTGGAGGTTATAGGTCTCGTACCTATTTTGAAGTTTATAGGACTTGTTCCTATATTGGTGTTTACAGGTCTCGTACCTACCTTGATATTTATAGACTTATACATCTATCTTGGAGTTACATGCTTGTGGGTGAATGTATTAAGCAATCTTGGAGTCTGGCACCCTTTTTCCCTTTTTGCAAGATTTCTAGATTTTCATTGATATTTCTGGATTTGACGTTATTTGTGCTATCACCAAATCATTTTGTGGATTTTTCTTTTATGATGTTATTTTGGATTTTAATATTTGGTGATTAGGAAGTTATTGAAGTATGCTTGATATTTGTCGATATTTGACTTGATGAAAATATTTGAAATCTTGTTCATTTTATCTATCATTTATCTTGTGAACTGTTATTTTAGACTAGACCGACCCATTTATTATTTTATAATACTCTGGTTAGACCGAGATATTTCCAGTTCTTCCGCTTGATGCTTTTATAGTGGACTTCATATCAGTTTTCATATCCGTTAGCTAGGTGTCTACTGTTGTCATTAGCATGAGTGTGTCATGTTATGATGGTGTATTGTATGTAGAGCTAGACTCATTTAATGTACACATTTGTATATATTTTGGAGATGTTGTATTTGTATATTAGGTGAATCGTTATGACCACTACTATGTAGTCTACATTATTTATTTGTATTTTGTCTGATCAGCTTGGTAGCTATTTGTATTCCGCTATACATAATCTATGATCTGTGATTTATATTTATTATATGTTATTCTGGATTTTTATTATAACCACAATAGTTTTATTTTACGCCTGAATTATATATGCCGATTCCACATGTGAAAAGAATCAGATAACATGTTATTTGACGTATTGATGCTCGCTTAAAGTAAAACATACGGATGGCCGCTCCTAGCCAGCCCTATTCTCTACGCTAGTGGATGATATTACTCTATAATATCCTTTACTAGTGTGGGTCTCGGGGTGTGGCATCACAGGAATGTAACACCCAAAAGTCATGTGTCCAAATTATGGAACACAAACTGTCATAAGAATAAAATGATTTACGTACAACTTACGTAATTATTCCATTGGTTTCTTAACTACACCAATTCCTTTTACTTCCCAAAATTATTTATGGAAAGATTTCAAAAACATAACTTATGTTTTAAACTTGTATAATACCCCACTATTTCCTGAGAGTGTATAAACCTATCTGATTTAATCTTTTGTCCTTCCTTAAATTCACATGTAGGCCCAAATAAATAATCTAGGTCTTAAACTGAGTCGGCCTCTACGACCTCTTTACCCATTCGGTCTTGTAAGTAACCAAGAAGAGTAGGATGCTGGTATCCAACTCAGTCTTAGAGTTACTTTTCCTTAAACACCTCTAAGGTAAAGACATTTATAGTCAGTCTAATAATATCAAATAATTTACACAAATTAGATGTCAAAATAAAAGACATGGTTTTAATAAAACAAAACTTATTAAAACCTTCCTATCAAATTTAGCCTATTTAAAAATTTGTATTACATTATTTCATCTCTATCCAAGAGTTATATAAACTTATTTATAAAATAACCTTATATTTTATATTAAATCGCCTTAAAGTAAATATAAGAACATAATACATAGGTTTTATTTCAAAGCCTCTTTTGAAATAATACTGTATATTTTAATCTATAGAAAACATACATATAGATCGAGTAACCCCAAAATGATACCAAGGAACTGCGTCATACTAAGTAGTATCATACGTCCCTTTACCAAGAAGAATAATACTTAAGAGAAGTGCTTACCATCTGAACATATCTCTTTCCCATTTTAGTTACTTTGAGCTACTTGAACTAGTTAACATAAAAATACTTTTTCTCTTTCGAATCTCATTTTGAAACAATACTGTGTATATTCCCATATTAATAGTTTTAACAAAATATATATTACCACTTGCTTTGGGTTCATTTGAATTTGAACTCGTTTCAATCATATCTCTACTAATAATACAAATACTTCAATATGGTGAAGCTTTTTTGAACTTCCCAATCAACCCTTTCACATACATACAAAAGAATTAAATAGAAAAAAGTAGTAGAGGGAATCTGTGTCATTTCTCCTACACATGTTCTGATCCCACTAACAATTCAACGGTTAGTAAATCACTTCTCCTCCACTTTCCTTTTTTTACCATTCTCGCTATTTCTCTTGCCATTGGTTTTTTCCCCAGTAGACAACCCTCCACCCTGTCAACCACCTCTCACGAACCATCCAGTCACTTAATCGCCTCTTACGAAATTTCCTTTCTTAACTTTGTTTTACAAACTACAATCGGTATGCTTTTCATATCCAAACATTGAGTAGTCGAAGAAAAGGCTAAAGCGGCTTTGATGGCTAGATTGTGCTCTCTTCTTCCCCGAATCCGGTGAGGTTTCATATCGAAATTAGAGTTATATCTCCTACCTATGGTGATTTGTCGGTCTGATTTTGAAATTTAGGGTTTGAGGTGTAAATTGATGAGATAACAACAAGTTTCGAGTTAGGTAAACTCCATGCTGCACTTATATGTCTAATTTTACTTTTACTTAATTTCATATTGCAATGATTCATCTATAATTTAACTACGAACAAAACCCTATGCACCGTACTATTTTTTAGATGTCAACTGAATATGAAGGGATTGAATGGGTACAAATCTGCTTTCTTTGATCATCGTTCCCAAAGAGATATAGCTGGGAAGAAAGGTTCGACTTTTGTAAAATAATTCCCGATTTAATATTTACCAGCTTATTTCACTAACTACAATTGAATTTCTGCTAGATTTAGTTCGTGCACAAAGTTTATTTGGTTTGAATATTCAGTTTGTAGACTTTTTATCAATTGTACAGTTACACTTCTTCCCATTAGCCGATTTACCCACTATTTCATCCAACGCTCGTGCATTTTTCAGTATCGATTCACTGCACTGTTTTCTTATAATACTACGTTCTTCTTTTACCATCAGTTTTCAACATTATTTTCCCATACTACTCCAACCATCTCCACCTTTCCCCATATTTCATTCAATTAACTCATATTTGCATAACCTCATGGACCAGCATTAAAGGGAACGACGATGTGTTACTCAACGTGCAAGGCATGCACAATTTTTATTTCAAGTAGTGTTTTGCAATTTAGCTACTTTGATAGCTATAATACACTTTATGTTTTGCAGTTATAGTTCATGTATGTTACATATGATTTATATATAAAGGATTTTGTTGTATATCAAATTGGAAAAAAATCACTGAACATGGTTTTCACTTTCTATGCTTAAGAGAATGTTTGTAATGACGGAGGAAAGTTTTTTTAATTTCAACCCCGCTTTGTATTTAATGCGTATGTGGAAGTGGTAGTCATAGTACATACCTCTGAGCGTGCTATTGTCACATTCTTTCCTATCTTGCACCTTCAATTAACAAAGATACATCCTCCTTCAATACCAAAATTTTCTATCTACAGGACTAGAAATCCATTAGCTATTTTTATTTTCTATCGACGGATTAAGAGGGAAGTCAAAGCAAATGCTTAACATTGAATTCATTAAATACTTTTATTGTTCAACACAATTATGTTTCCAAAGTTCAATTCATAAGCAGCATATCATACATGTACTAATATTTTGTCAAAACTTTTGGTTTTTGATGTCATGGCTTTATCTTAATGCAATTTGTTTCAGCATTTAACGAATGGCATGTGACAGCACTTTTTTCATGTACTGTGTATTTTATGTACCTCATGTGTTGTACTAGCTCGGTTTTTCATATACCTAGGAACTAATTTTCAAATTCAATTTTTTAATTTCAGTCGACCGTAACAATACATGAATAGTGAGTTTTCTTTAACCCATTGTTTACTCATTTCATATGGATTTTTGATTGAAAAAGAGGTGATTCGGTTCAGAAAATTATCACTCCCATGCGTTTCAAGTAAGTATTAATTTAACTGAAATGATCCTTTTTATAACTGCTAATATTATTAATGTGCTAACTGTGGGTTATCAATGTTTATGCACTATTGTAAAAAGTGTTTTTAAATTCCATTAAAATTTTGAATAAAGCCTACAAATAAACCAAAAAAGCATCAAATAGTGACTTTATAATTCCAAAACAATTTCGTTTTTCTTTTATGATTCTGAATTATGAGAACAATGTATGTACAAAAACCAAATACAATTAGCACCGTGTTTTACAAAACTAAGCTTTGTTCAAAAATGAAAATCTTGCCCAGTTTGATACAAAACTACGCTCAAGGACAGTTTTGGTACAAAACTGAGTTTCCTATTATATTGCAGTAATTGCCTGCTAGAATCCAAAATAGAAAAATTTTACTATATGAAAAACTTACAAACAGTTACTTGCATAAATATACTTAACATTTCCACAAATTAATGACATTTTCATGTGCCATTGTGCATGCCTACCAAGCATCATCGATTAACTTTTATTTTTCCAAACTAAGCTCAATATTTAAGTAGTAGCACTATAAGGTAAGAAATAGACTTTCATTTCTTACACCTTTTTTATATCATCACTACAATGATCAAATAAAAGAGAGCAAAAATTATGATTACAATTATCTGCCAAATGTCTTTGCCGTAAATAAGAAAGTAAGCAGCAAGTCCATGTAAAGTAGCTGAAAAGAGGTCATGGCCTGGAGTAGGGAGCATTGAATTCTCTTGAGAGAAGTCGGTGCATGTAATAATGTATAAAAGCATTAACGAGTACGCTAGAATGCTATTGCATTTACATTAGTCAAGTTGTTGCCGATAGAACAATATGGCAGTAATGAATCTGGCAAGCCAAGTGGTGCAACATTAAATAAATGTAAATCAGAATCCATTCTGTATGAATTGAGTATGTGGGATGAAGAAAGCTACAAAACAGAATCCATTACGTGCATACTGAAGAAAGTTGTGTGCAAACTTAGGTAAACAAACAATGTGCTGATGTTGCAATATAAACTAGGTTGCCCGAGCGGGAAATAGAATGCCTGGCAGTCGGATCCTGATGACGATGAATGCAGAACCCGTTATATGATAGGGCAAGGCAGGGAATAGTAATCCAAGCTAGCAGCAGATGATGAATGGAGAAACGAGCATGTTGGAGAAACGAATGAGCACAGAAGATGCAAGAAAATGTTGCTGCAAGTCGGACGATATTGAGTGCTTACTGAAATGATGTCCTAATGCCACAACTATCGAGATTGAATGGAGTGCCTACTTTCTGATTATTTCCTAACAATGATCGGACACTGAAATGGATTACCTGATCTTAGCATGGCTATGTATATGCAGGAACTAAATCTACAAGGCTAAGATGAAGAATCATGTGTGCTGAATGGGAAGCTACAGGGTTGTTTCTTGCTCAAACGTGCACTAGACTATGTTAAGCTTTAGGGCTGAAATGAAGGATCTGAACTGAATGATTATGGAAGTGCATCTGACTGAGCCGCTAACATTGACAGAGAGAACTCTATAGGGCTGGACTAAAAAGAGCATGAGGATGAGTTGTATGCAAATGAATCAGGTAGGCCAGCATGACTAACAATGCATCAGATTGGATCAGTTGTAGCATTGCATCATTAAAAAGATATTGCCTTCTATTTATTTAAATATTTTCTCATATGTTTTTGATATCATATATGTATTTTGCAATAATAAGAAGTTTGTTGATTTTTAAAGTACTACATTTCTCATTTGTCATTTGTCTTTTCACCCAAAACAAGTTGTACACACTATTATATTATCAAAGTACGTTGAATTTGCATGCTATATATTTTTATTAGTTTTCACTCTTATTTTTGGGTGGTTGACTACAAATATTTTTATTACTGCGGATGCGGATGTAAATATAATTATGATATTCATGTTTCTGTTTGCTAATCCAAAGTTCCATTCGTAATAGAATTTGATATGGATATTGGATTCATCAAATGGTGTTGTTTATAGCCATGACAATGTGTTTTCAACGTGTTTGATAGTTTATATTAAATGCTTAAGATTGCACCAACAAAATTAGTCATCGTCGTCATTATATAAACAAATTTGTCTGAAGCACTAGCTTTGTCAATACATAAACAAAATACTCCAAAGTTTTGTTTGTATCATCATTATAAACAAATTGTTTTCTCACTTTCGTTTGTATCCATTCTTACTAAATGTTCATTCTTTTATAAGTTGACTGTGTCATGATCGGATCAAAGTGAGAAGGTTCCCTATTTTTTCTTCTACAAAGTTTCCTACACACTACAATACTGCAAAAAAATAATACTCCCTATAAGGCTTAATCTTACTTCAAATCTACCCCAAAAAAATTTGAAATAGGTTTTACAAAAAATTACCTAAATAAAATTTTAAATTCAAATAAATAAACTATAAAAATTTTAATTGCTCGAATTCAGTTCAAACCAACTTCATAATATAGAGCATTTTGATACGATCGCAATGCAAAAAACCACGTCTCAAACCGACCACATTTGCACAAGTTATTAGTTTTTGAAATCTATAAAAAATTAAATTTATTGCTTAACATATTAATTAACGGTATTAAAATGGGACGCGTCTGACGCAAGAGACCCATTTTCCATTGTTGGATAATAAAATGTTGCATGTATGCACATAGAAAATGCAACATTTCATACACATCAAGTCATTTTGTAGCATTAAAAAAATCTTGCAAACATTGTTTTATGACACCAAATCCATTATGTTGCTTACCACAACTCTACATACGATGTATGCTTCAACGATGATAATACTCCTATTAGTTCATTATATTCATCAAATATAAGATATCATTAGACCATGTGCTCCACATGTAAAAACATTTTGCTTGACTTTCATTTTAAAATACATTTTCAATTCACATATAGTCAATCTTTTATAGACTGATTTTATGTGACATATTTTCTATGATATACAGTATTTATGTAATCATATTCACTGCTAAAACTGTAATATGTATTTTTTTTAACTAAATAAATAATTTTATAAGTTTGTTCAAAATGGTTTGGTTTCGATTCTACAATGATGGTCCAGTTTTATGTCACCTTACATACATACATTTCCAACAACTTAATTAGCTTTATGGCTTTACAGACATCACTACAAATAATGTGTTTTATAGATCTGTTGTTCCAACAAAAAGTTTCCCCATTCAAAGGCTTCCTAGATAAAGTACTTGATCATTGTTACAAAGAATTATATACGTTTAACATTTTATGCTTGGACCTGCTTTCACTTGAAATTTCACATGCCACTGCTGCTTTTAATTTCTGGATGTACACAGATTATTTATTTTCTTCCCCTACCTTAGTTCAACCTTCCAATATTGTAACCTAACAACAGGGAGTTACCATTTTCTATGCACACGTCCAGCGGACGTGCCTTTGTACTTGTAATGATAAAGAGAATAATTTACTAAGCGCACTACAACGTTCGCCTAAGAAAACATTCGATCGTCACTTAGAAGATTATTCAGATTACCACAAAACTAATCGAAATGTTTTTCCCAAACTATTTAAAGGAAATGTATCTCACATAAAATTCTCTTCCCAAAATATTTATACTTAAAAACACTTTCAAGTAATACTATTATTACTTTTTCCAAAAATTATTTGAAATCTCTTTTCAAAGACACCGGGATTTAAATTCTCAAAAATCCTCTTCGTTTTATAAGACACATCTTATAAACTAAATTTATATAAAAATACCTTTACATAATAACTTCCTTTATTATAATAACCCTTTTGACAAAGTAAACTTGTTAAATCTACATTATTAACGAATGCCTTAAAGTCAAATCATGAAACTGAATTCATAAGGTGTTCGTATTTAATTTAATCAAACAATAAATGTTCATAAACATGCCGAGCATAAATAATCAGTCCGCAAATAGTCAATGCTCCTAAATTGAACGAGATGACTAATCAAATAATAACTAATAATAATTGAATATTATTATTTCCTAACAAACAAATACATCATAAACAACCGTATCAATTTTTTGAACATTATTCTTTCATATATAAAATATAATCCTTGGTAAAATAATTTCAAAAACAATATTGTGTCGGATTTCCTTATCAAAGTGTTTAGAAACCTTTATTGATACAGTTCTACCTTCAATATCGACCGGAATTCATAAACACTTGACAGACCAATTAACACAATATAAATAATTTTTATAACAGTAACAAATATGCACTCTTAGATATATACATACACTCAAACTCATTTTAAGGTGTTGCTAACCCTATCTCTAATGAGTCTACCCAACCAAAGCCTAGGTGTTTGCTCAACCTAAGCTCTGATACCACGTTGTAACAAAAGGCATTTTCAACCATCAAAAGTTGACACTAATACATCCATGGTATTCACGTATCGAGCATCCGAGTGTGGGAAGGACAAATTGTTAGGGTAAAAAAACGACAGAGTAGAATCTCACATCGTGAAGAGTAATATATAATATACACATGATCTTTACAAAAGAAAACTTTAATATGCATATATTAATCAGAGTAAACTAACATATCATCAGCCTGGACAGTTATAACAGACTGTCCTCATAAACGTTGATAAATACAATACAAGAAATGCAATGGAAAATAAAATATGTAATACGTTTTGGAGGCATCCGGCTCGTTTCTTGAAACACCAAAGCATCCAGCTAAATCTAGAAATATTCTTGGCAGACTGGGGCATTATAAGAAAACAACATCCGATCAGTCTGTTAAACTAGTGTGAGAAACTCAAATCATATGGATTTTTAATGTTATAAAACCCTTTAAAAATAAAGGTATCTCGTAGGACCACGCAGCACATACGAACGGGTTTTTACCTTATAATAACCAAACCATTTCTACTAGAAAATTCGATGATATTATAATAATGTTTGGGGTTTAAAATAAATATATAACATAGCTAAAATGCTTGCATCTCACATTCCAGTATATTTGGTATATAACTAAGTCCGTAAGACACTTATTGGAAAATGGATTCCATCAATGACAAGGCTATTGGGGTACCATCTATCACAGTAAACCTCTAGAGAAAATGTCTCGAGGTTACAAACCTTCCAACCCCTGCCAACATAGAACCGCCCTACCCCTTCCTAGATAGTATTGAATATGATCATCCCTCAGCTGCCAAAGTGAAAACTGTACCAGGCCCGACGCATACATTAATCTATAAATATTGATTTAGATCAGGGATAATCATACCCTAATGATAGCAAACCACAAAGCTCTATTGCATATCCCATGTTTTAGTCATTCCCGGGTGTGAGGCTTGAGGCCACGTTTTACCTTTTTAGCAAATCCCACTTGGAATACTAACACTGCCCTCCAGGCAATAATGCAATGCCAGCATTCTTCTATACAAGTTGTTCAGGATATGAACAAACCGAAGGCACGACTTCTACTACATCCTTTTTGGAATCATTATCGAGATTAGTAGTAAATAGCCCTTACACTTCAAAGAAACTCCGTCTTTGATTCCATCATCTTTAAGATGTCCTCCATTCGAATGCTTATGCCGATTCGAAGTGGTTTTCGAATAACTTATTCGATCTTTGTCTCTCCCAACCAACAATTGATAGTTTCAAAACTGGCTAAGATTTGATAGTCGATTATTTAACTATCAGCAAACAATCAAATCAGAAATTTAATTTCATAAGGAAACTAAGCATATTTAAGAATATAAGCAATCACTAAGCCTCTTTAGTTTATCCTTTCATTAATTAAAATCAATTTGTAAATACTTTCATCAAAATACTTTTACAAAGATATACATAGGTATACTACTCATTCATTATTCATTTAGACTCTTTCAATGCTTGGAAAAATATCCATATACTTATCTCATCGGTATAAGTATATTCACGAAACACTACACTTTCACTACTTAGAAAATGTATCTATATACTTCTATCAATGGTATAAGTATATCCATAAAACATTATGAAAGATTTCATATTTCAAAATCATACTTAAGTGGGTCAAAAATAAATGTCACCTAAAAACATTATTTACTATAAACCCACACCAATTTTCTTTTGGTGTACGTAAATGGATCATATGGAAATTAGACAAAATATACTTACCACCACTTTCGAATTTCAAATTTGTACTATCCCTCGATTAACAATGAAGTCGGACAAGTCAAAGAGCTATCATTGCCTCGACGGACACTCTTAATTCTCACAGATGGAGACAAGTTTCCCTATCTTTGAATTTGGTATTAAGTATGAAAAGAATATTTTCCGTACCACTATAATTTAAAATGATCAAATCTCGTTTCCCTTTATAAAATTCATTTCTATAAATCTCATTTATATTTACAAAACTCCTTTTATAAATTCCCTTTCTATTTTCAAAACTCCTATTATAAAGCTTCTGATTTTAATTCTCATATACATAATCACCAATCTTCAGTTTCAGAATAGGACTAAATACTTTCCATAAATGATCATTCCATATATCATTATATTATCAAAATGATATCATCTCCCTTTTTTAAAATATCATTTATAAATCTATTCTTTTATTTATAAAATACAATTTATAGAAATATAATTCCATACAACATTTTATATAAAACATTTCGTAAATATTTATTTTAAAATATTTCTGTCTTTTTCAAAACTAGAATCGCTTTATTATAAAAGATGAATTCCCCTTTTTTCCTTTAAAATAAACATTCATTATTATAATAACCTTTTTACAAAATAAATACTTCCCGAAATACTTTTAAAATGTTTCCATATAAATTAGACAAGATTGACGAAAAGATGCAAGAAATTCCAAAAGTTACGTTTAAAATCAACCTCCAAAGAAAAATCATTTTCAAATCAAAAAAAGCAATTAATGGTATTTCCAAAATACTTATAATAAGGCCTAGATTTACCATTTCACTTAACAAGTGCTTTCCATATAAATATTACAAGTGCAATAACAATAAGGCCAATACTAAAGTCACATCCAATAAAGCCAAGCTACCGAGCTTTAGGCATTCAACAATGTTTATAAGAAATACATAAATGGAATTACATCAACAGTGGCGAGGAATCCCTTGGGATCCTTCCATAAAATTCTTTAAATTCCCTATATTTAATTTTATATTTCATTCGCTTTCCAAAGTGGGAATTCAACTAAACCAACCAAAGAAATCATTCAAGCACACAAACAATAACTTATATCATCACATATATCGTATGGTGTTCATTTAATGGTGAGTTAACTCACCCAAATTCCAGCCAACGCTTTTGTATTCCTTCTCTGTCAAAAATCGAATGGCATTTGATTTTAGCTCAAATTCCTTCTTGCTCTAAACTGCATGAAATCAGCTCCACTGCGTAGATAATGCTCCTACGAGCGTAATGCAAAAAGCCGCTTCAATTTGGACCTCGTAAGCGAAAGTTATTGATTTTATAAAATTTTGGATTAATTAAATTAATTAATTACTTAATTAACTTTAATTACCTCCGCAAATCGTTCTTCCCTCCCAAATCAAAAATCATGCCTGGGCATTCAAAGACGAGCACGGTCGTGCTCCTCCCTCCACCGCCATGGCCACCTATGCCCATCAACTCCACTACCATTAGACTTGCCCTCGACCCAAGCACCTCCAACCGCCGCCTTGTCAAGCTGGACACTCCAACGCTGTCATCACGAGCCCAAGAATCAAACCTAAAAAACAAAACAGCCAAAACCCTAATGATGCCTACCACCACCACTATAGTGAACCAGACCCCACTCCACCACTTCCATCCTACTCAACTAGCATCAAGCTTAAATTCAGCACTCGTCATTCCTTCCCTAGCCGCCTACATCATGGGCAATCTCAAGATGACAGAAAATGTTCATCAACCAACCGTGGCCAACTTCGGCAACTTCTGACCTTGCGAACACCATCGAAAATCATGGTTCATCGATACGAACGCAACCATACTCTCTAATTTCCATTACGATGTTTATTATTCATCAAATTTCGACCACCATCGAGTAACTGTAATTGTTTCGGCTAACGAATCTCAATGCGACTATTTTTATAAAATACTAGGAATGATAACAAACAACTTCCATTTTTACACTTTTGGTTGATTGTTGAAGGATTAGGAGTTCTTGATTTCTGAAGTGGAGAGGTGGAGTGCTTTTATTTTATGGTAATAGAAAAAGAAGATGTAGGAGAGATGCAGAAGTGAGGTGCTGAGTTCACTAGCATAGAAACATGTAATATATGCAAATAATCCCAAGGCAAGATCCACCTTTTATGACTCGTTATAAAAGCTTGTTTTTTATTTGACTTGTTTAGGGAACTCTGCTACACAACATCACGTTCGCATAAGAACCCGAATGATAGAAATTAAAATACAATCGCATATAACAATGCGACACGATCATAAAACAACACAAAAATATACAGATTAACTTATTCTGTGTAGTTTTCAAAAATACCAACGTTTGTTGCAAAATGAGTCAAACGATAATTTAAATATTTTCCAAGTTAAAAATTATTGAAAAACCCTATAAATTAATTTAAAAATACGTCATTTAAATCAAGTCATTTTATTAACAATTGATTTTCTTCATTCCTATTATATTTGAATCAAATTTGAGTATTAAATAGATTTACTATTCACATTTGAAACGTTAAAAAAAGTACAGGTCGTTATAGCAAGAGGTCGAGGAAGAGGAGAAAATACAAATCAAAATAGAAGGTTAAGTTATGATAAATCACAAGTTAAATGCTATAATTATGATAAATTTAGGCATTTTGCTTCTAAATGCATATATACTTCCAATAAAGTTCAAGAGATATCTAATTTCGCTAAAAGGTGAAAGAACACTCTATATTTTATGGGCATATAATGGAGGTGGAAATAAAAAAGACCATACATGGTATTTAGATACAAGAATAAGTAATTATATATGTAAATAAAGAAACATATTTACAAATCTTGATGAGTCGGTAAGTGGAAACATTCATTTTGGTGATGAATCTAGAATTCTAGTTAAAGGAAAAGGAAAAATAAATTTTCTTTTTTTTTTGAAATGCAAGCAGGGTTGAATGGACCCTTACCATATTTATTAAACACACAAACACAAAACAAAGGAGAGCCAAACATGCTGTCCCAAAACCAGATACAGGGAATAAAAAGGAGATTGAAAGAAAACAGAAAAAAGACACCCAAATAAGAGCAACAAAAAACAGGCAAAACAGCGACCCTAGTCCATCGAGTCATAAGCATGCTGATGTGAGGATTTCTCCTTGACCCTAGAGCTTATGATATTTATCAAAGCAGTATCAACCTTCAATTTATTCTCAAAGACTCTAGCATTTCTCTCAGTCCATATGACATCCACATACACTTTCAGAATCAACAAAAGCAAAAAGGACTTTGCATTCTTCCATCTAGTATTCCTGAAAAGCCTGTTCTACTCAGCTCCACCATGAAGAACATGCTCATCAAACCCAACAGTAATGAGACAAACTTTCCATATTTTATTTGTAAACACACAGTCAAAGAATATGAGAACAATCTTCAGCAACACTATTGCAGAAAACACAAAACAAGTCCACAGTGAAACCCCTTCTGCATAACTTAACCTTAGTCATGAGAGCATTCTTTAGGACTTTCCACAGATTGAAGTTCAGTTTATGAGAAGTTAAAGTATTCCAAACTCTAGTATGCCATCTGAAAACCGAGTTAATATCATCTCTTTTTAGAGCTTTGTAAATTCTTGATATGGAGTGCTGCTCATGCTTAGCAGCCCACACATACCCTTTACCACTTGGGGGAAGCCTGTAGCATTTCACAGCATCCCACAGTTGATTTATGATAGGATTGGAAGTGTAGGGGAACACAAACTCACCATCATAAAAATAATCAGTAGCCCTGGCATTCAAGGGGATGCCTGATTGAATTATCTGATCAAAGGAAAGTAGGTCATGCAATATTACTCCTCTACTTACCCACGGTTCAAACCAGTACTTAGCAGAACAAACAGGGCCAAGTAACAGCTGAACATGAGGAAGTAAAATGCATCTGAGTTTAAGAATAGATCTCCACACCCAACCACATAGAGGAGAGGGTACCATCTTCCAGAAATTTTTATTGCCAAGCTGATGATGCCTTGCCCACTTAACCCACAGGTTCGGTTTGTTATTGATAAGATTGTCAAAATGCTTAGAAAAGGCAGCATGGTTCCAATTAGTCAAACACTTAATACCCAATCCACCATATTTTTAGGGTTTTTCCAATTTCGCAAAAGCAATTGGAATGAGTTTCGTAGAATACATATCCCCAGTCCAAAGAAAGTGGTTCATAGCTCTCCTAATGCTAGATAAAAGAGCAGAGGGTAAGATAAAACACCTGCTCCAGTAGACAGTCATGGCATGGATTATGGACTTAATGATAGTGGATCTGCCTGCCTGAGTTAACTTATTGCTAGCCCATCTATTCATAGCTTCAGTGATTCTTTCAAACAGAGGTAAACATGCAGTAGTTCCAATTCTTCTGGAGGACAAAGGAATGCCCAGGTGCATGGTTCCAGCAGGGAGGATAGGTAATTGACTTTCATATATGATGGTTTGCTTGTCATTGTCATTCAAACCAGACAGCAATAGGTAAGACTTACTTCTGTTAACCTGAAGACCAGTGCACTTCTCAAAGGTATGAAGGATGCCTTTGACACAGTTTATTGAAGAAACAGTTGGCTTAATAAATAGAATCACATCATCAGCAAAAAGAAGAGAGGTGATGAGCGGATTCCTACATTTGGGATGCAACTCAAGGTTGTTATTCCTGACCTCTTTGATAATAAGCTGAGTTAAAAATTCCATAACAATGATGAACAAGTAGGAAGACATCGGGTCTCCTTGCCTTATGCCTCTCTTACTTCTAAAGTATCCAACAGAGCCACCATTATAACATAAGGAGTAGGAAACTGTGGATATACAAGTATATATCCAACTGACAAAATGGCAGGGAAAACCCATTAAACCCATAATGCCAGTCAGAGCTTCCCAGGACACAGTATCATAAGCTCTTCTAATATCAAGCTTCATCATAGCTCTTGGAGAAATGTGAGTACGGCCATAACCATTAAGAAGTTCATGAGTTACCAACACATTATCAAGAATGCTTCTATTATTCAAAAATGCAGCTTGGTTCTCAGAAATCACCGAAGGAAGCACATGTCTAAGCCTAGCAGCAATGACTTTAGCTATGCATTTGTATATAATGTTACAGCATGCAATAGGACGAAAAGCATGGAGGGTTGCAGCATGCTTAACTTTAGGCACTAAACATAAATTGGTAGCATTGATGGGGATAGGCAATTTATTGTGCTCAAAGAAATTGTGCATGGCAGCCTTAAGGTCAAAGGCAACTATATCCCAACAACAAGTAAAAAAACCGCATTAAATCCATCAGGGCCACCACAAGAATCTCTCTTCATACCAAACATAGCTTTATAAATTTCCTCGTCAGTGATAGCAGAAGATAAATAAAGGATGTCAACATCAGACAGAACAGGCAGAGGGGTTGAAAAAAGTTCATGAGTGGATGGGGACCAAGATTCATCAGGGGAGAAAAGATTAATATAATGGTTAATAAAGGCTTTGTCAATGTCTTCAGACTTGTTTATTATCCTACCATCATCAGTCTGAATTTGTTGGATGTTTCTTTTGGCATTTTTGATGTTTAGGGAACTATGATACAGTTTAGAATTTCTATCACCATACAAATCCCACTCCTTCCTTAATTTCTGTTTCTTCATGCTTAACTCAACTTCCAAGGCTTCAGTAAGACGTTTAGTCGGGTCATGTTCCTGCATAGAAAGGCTGACATTACCTGGATCTTCAAGCATCCTCAGTTGGATAGTAGACAGTTGACTTTGCAAATTAGTTGAGTACTTGTTACCATCACCATACTTATTCTTTGCCCATCTCTTTAAAGCTTCTTTGGTAGCCTTCAGTTTTTGCTGCAAGATAGACATATTGTTACCATATTTAGGGCAGTTCCAAACAGAATTAACTAAAGGCATGAATTCTGGATCATCGATCCAGGAATTAAAAATTTTAAAACTAGATTTTCTTTTAATGGCATTGCAATCAAGGGTTAAAAACACAGGAGAGTGATCAGAGAGAAGAGGGGGGAGGATATGAGTCAGAGAGTTGGGGAATTGGGAAACTGCTTTAGTGTTGAGAAAAGTTAAGTCAAGTCTACTCATAGTTCTCACACCAGAACGACTTTTGTTGTTCCACGTGAATTTTGGACCAACATAGGCAGGTTCATGTAAGTTGGAAGCTGAGATAGCACAGTTGAGAGGAGCAATGTCAGAGATTGAAAGGGGAGTGCCACCACAGCGATCATCAGCAGATAACATACAGTTGAAGTCACCTAACACAAACCACGGATGAGTATCCTGCCTCAGATGTGGTAAATAGTTTAGCATAACAAGCCTAGCAGCTGTATGGTTTTCCCCATAAATAAAAGTAAAATAGAAGGAAGTTGAAGTAGGAAGATGTAAGGCATGGAAATGGATGAATTGCTTGTGGGATATTATCGGAGTGAGAGTATAGAAGATAGGATCAGAAAGCACCATGATTCTGCCATATGGAGCCTCATTCAAATTATGATGAACAGTCCATAGAGGATTAATAAGATTGTCAGCTCTGAGGGTACGATCAAGGTTAAGCTTGGTCTCAAGAATACCAAAAATGCCAATTTTATTCTCAGAGATAATGTGTTTAGCTTGCACAAGTTTAATATCCAAATGTGCACCTCTAATATTCCAAAACCCAATATTTTGTAACATGGGAAAAACTTATTGTTGGGGGGTATGCAATCTCATAGACCTCCTTAGGCCTGAATTTGGGGTAGTGTCCTTTTCAGGTAGATTTTCAACATAATCAATAACTTTGCCTTTGTCAAAGTCAGACAAGATAATTTCCTTTTTTTTCTTGAAACTGCTGAGGCTCTTATGCAAGGGAATTGGAGATGTGGGAATTGGAGATTTGGAAATAGCATGAATAGGGGGATCCGAAATAAAAAAATAACCAGGGAAGGGAGAAATATGAGAATAAGGAGGTTTCGATTGTTTGGAAAGGGAAATGGTAACATCTGAAACATGCACAGAGACATTGTGTGCATGTGGCCTTACAGCATGCTCAAGAGGAAAGGATGCAATTTCAATGGTCTTATGATTTGTCTCACTGGGTATCAAATTACCACCCAATAAGTCAGTGCTACCAATTTTTCCAGATTGACTATTAGATTCAGCCAGCAAAACTTCTTTTTGTTTTCCTTTTGCCAAAACATTCTGTTTTGAATTTCTTGTCTCAACTAGTTCCTGAACTAGCTTACCATACTTATTAGCTAGTTGATGTTTATCATCTAAATCAACAATGTCACAATGTTCTTCTGAATTCTTCTCAAGGCAAACATCCATACTATCATTAACTTCTAATGCTTTCTTGCTGGTAAGATCAGATAAACCTATTAACTGTTCAGAGCTTCTTTTGTCACTTCCTCCTCCATTCTCCATTTCTTCATTTTCCTCATTTACTTCTTGAAGCACTTGAAATTTATTGCCTAGGTTCATCTCCACCACCTCAACAACTTCTCCTTCTTCAACAAAGTCCACCACATTATTTTTTATTCTTCTTTTCTTGATTCAATTCCTCTGTCACTCCCAATGTTACCACTCCCAATGTTTTCCTTGGTCTGCAATAAGTCACACTTCCTTTTGCTTCCATGCTCAACTTTCTTCCAAGCTCTTACAGGTTTAATATGCATTAGTTTGTCATTTTTTTCTTTCACCAAGGAGTCTATATTTGATGATTGTTTTGGTAATATATTCAAATTACTATTTATGACTTCATCTGACTTAACACAGTTTTTGCAGCTGAAAATATCATGCCCAAATACTTTACAAGTTGTACATGCTAGTGGCTTCCACTGATATTCTACAAATACAGTTTGCTTAGTACCATCCTTGCACAGTACTTGAAAGCTATCAACTAGCTCGGAGATGGGTGTCACTTCTACCAAAGCTTTAGCATAGGAAAACCTTTCCATTTTATCTATACTTTCATCTAAACATTTAACACTCCCAATTCTTCCAGCTAGCCAGTTGATGCCAAGTGGGGACCACGCTGCTAGGGGAATGTTGTAGATGTGAATCCAAATAGGAACCGAAGTGACTGAACCACACACATTGCTTACTGTGGGGTACCATTGTTTAATGATAAACAATTTGTTCCTAATAATTAACGGGTCAGCCTGGAGTATCCTACTACGATCATCTTCAATAGAAAAAAGAAACAAGAAGACCACTCCATCAGATTTCACCTTAATGTTTCCTTTTAAACGCCACACACGCTTGAGATGTTGCACCACAGCAGTAAAAGATAGGGGTTTATCAAGGAAGAAGCCAACTAAATAATCTTGCCAAATACAATGCCTAGCTTCTTGAACAGCATCGGGAAGAACTAGAGCATCACCAACGAATTCATTGACAAAGTTAACAGGAATGTACTTCCCCGCATTGCGTGGTTTTTTCTTGAAAAGAGAAGTCCATGCTTGTTGACTAGAGATGTTGATGGGAGGGGAAGGCTGAACAATCAACGGAGGAGAGGAGATATGAAAGGATGAAGAGACTGTAGAAAGGCCATGGTGGTCAGGAGAAGGCAGTGGCAATGGAGGGGGATCACGGTCAGGCAATGGAGGATCAGGGAAAGGAAGTGGAAGGCCTGGAAGGGATGGGGAAAGGGAGGGAAATGGGATTGAATGGCTTGGAATGGAGGGGGAAAGGGAAGGAGGAGGGAGGTGCTCTGCCATTAAAAAAGAAAACTTATATCTTATGTTCTTTATTCTATCTTTAACATTCATTTAACAAATGGTAAACATGCTTTTATCTCTAGTGTGTATTATTTTTTAACATGGAAACAAATGCCTTAAGTTTGGGGCAACCTTTAGAAAATGGATATGATATTTACAAGAAAAACCATAGTCTCTTTATGAGAGATAGTAAATAAAGTTTTTGGATAAAGAAGCGATGTTAAAAAATATAGTCAAGCACCATTGTCCCGGTGGTTTGGCATTCTGACTTTGTTCTAAGAGATTATAAGTTCAAATCCTAGGTAGTGCGTAATTCTAACCACTTTACATATGTTGACAGATAGTATATTGTAATGCATAAGACATGTAAGACTAATATTTACAACTACCTAAGTACCCAATTTGGAAAGAAAAGTCAAAAATATATTGTTTCCACTAAATATTTCAAGTAATGCTACTAAATGTTTAAAACTTCATTATAAAGGTTCATCATGCCTTTGACACCTAAGATTTGGACGTCTTAAATTTGGAGGTTTAAAATTATCAAAAAATAAAAATATGGTAAAAGATTTATCATCCCCTAATTAGATGAATCAATTGTGTGGAGGATGTTTATTTAGAAAGCAATTAAGAAAAAAAGTTCCAAAGGAGTACACTACAAGGTCTAAAAAGTTACTAGAACTAATTTCTATAAATATATACGGTCCAAAAAAACTGTGCTCGCTTAGAAAAAGTAATCATATTGCACTCTTTATTGATGATTTTAATAGAAAAACATAGCTTACTTCCTTAAACAAAGATCAAATGTATTTGATGCTTTTATGAAATTTAATGTTTTTATAGAAAATGGAAGTGGCAATAAGGTTGAGGCTATGAGATCCAATTGAGGTGGAAAATTTTACCTAAAAAGAGTTTGACAAATTTTATGAGAAATTGGAATTCATTATCCTTTAATGGTTCCACATACCCCATAACAAAACGGCACTAGTATATGAAGTGTACACTACTCAGTATGACTCATAATACATTAAAAAAACTAAAATATTCCAAAAATAATTAGGCCAAAGCCATTGAATATGCGGGGTATTTATCGAGTCGCTGTCCAACTCGAATTGTATGGAATAGAACCCCTCAATAAGCATAGAATGGTAGAAATTATAATAATTTTTAGTACTTGTAAGTATAGCATATGCCCATTTCCAGATTAAAAATGCTCCAAATTTGATGTTAAAAGCGAAAAATATATTTTCATTAGCTATGACTCAAGGTTAAAGGGATATAAATTATAGAACCCTATTAATGAAAAATTTGTTAGTAGAGATGTTGAGTTTGATGTAGAAAGAACTTAGAGTTGGAGTAAATAAGAAGAAGATGATTATGTTTTCTTTGTACTTTGTAAATGATGGGCAAGCAGAGCTCACTAATCCAACACCATCATCTTCATCAACCTTCCATAAAGAATCTTCATTAGACATAAGCTCAATTAAAAACCACCATACATGAGATCTTTGCAAGAAATATACATAGTAACACCAATTTCTGAAGATATTACTTTAGTTTGCCTTTTTTTCAAATTACGAGCCAATAGGTTTCGAACAAGAAAAATAAGACAATGAGTTTGCTTTTTCGGTTAATTCGTTTTTTTGGTTAATTCCGGACTTGTACGATCGAAACCTCTTGAGTATTGTATTTTGAGTTGATATTTGAGATTTATAATTCCTATTATAGGAATTATCTGAGTTAGCCAATATTTGGCGAATTGAGAGGTTCGAGATCTCCTATTATAGGGGTAATAATCTATGAGAACCACTTATATATGTTGTTTTACTCGCCGATGAGACGAGGCGAGTCATGAGATGAGATTTTCCTTTTCGGGAATTATGGGTTATGAGAAACCACTATGAGATTTATTTGCACTTGCCGATGGTATGAAGCAAGATATATGAGTATTCTTAGATTTATGAGGTTTGAGATTTTATTTTTATGACGTGGAGTTAACTAGCGGTTAGTAAACCGTTTAGAGGGATGCTATGGATGAAGAAATCAAAATTATCGTAAAGAATGATAAATGGGAGTTGGCTTGCTTACCCAAAGGATGGAAAGCTACTGGAGTAATGTGGGTGTACAGAGTGAAAAAGAATGTTAAACGAGAAGTTCGAAAGTACAAAGCAAGGTTGTTGCCAGAGGATACAAACAAAGAAAAGAATTTGATGAATTCAAGAAGAAAATGTGTTTAAGATTTGAGATTACATACATGGGAGTTATGGCGTGCTATCTTAGAATCCAAGTAATTCAAAGTAAGCATAGGATATTTATCGCTTAGGAAATATATGAATATGAAGTATTGAAAAAATTCAAGATGGATGATGCAAACCCATAAACACTCAGGTAGAATGTGATACAAACCTCTTAAGATACATCAAAGAATAGAAAGTGGATATAACACAATTCAAGTGCCTTGTTTGTAGCTTGAGATGCCTGAAACGCACAAGACCAGACACACTTTATGGAGTATGACTTATTAGTCGTTACATGGAAGCTCACATAACAACACGTTAAAGAGTGCAAAAAGAATCTTTTGATATATCAAATAGACCACTGATTTGGTTTATTATATTCATGTTCTAACCATTTCAAGTTGTTGGCTATGGTGATAGTGAATGGGCTGGAGATTTTGATGATTGTAAAAGTAAAAGTGGCTATATTTTCATCATGGGAGATGCATCTTTTACTTGGAGATTGAAAGCAACCAATTACAACACTTTCTCTTTGTGAAGTTGATCAGTATTTGTTGCTTTAACTTATGTTTGTCATGCAATTTAGCTTGGAGAGCTATAGAAGGAGTTGCAAATGCCACAACATAATGAAAAGGACATTTAGTGTGACACGTTGAAACACTTAACTGGAAATTTAAGAGATTGGATTTACATATAATAAGGGCAAAAATGGAATTTTCACAAACGTCTAAGTTTTACAAAATTTGCATTATTGCTTTCGTAGCGATTTTCTAGGCCAATTTCATACATAATGTTTTAAAATCGGAGATAGTATAAAAACGTTATTAACATTTGCAAATCCACAATCAAAAATAATTAAATAATCAAAATAGGAAATGAATATTTTTATTTGTGTAAACCCATTGGTCGACGACCGAGATTGAACCGGTCGACCACTCCAATCTAAGCGATCGACCAGTTAAAGTTATAAAGATAGGGTTTTGAGCGGCATAAAAACCCAGATTTGATGATGTTTAATCTAACAGTTGATATTAGTTTCTACCTCTATAAGTGTAACCCTAGGCTAATTGTCATAATAAAATCCTAATTTAATTAATGTACATCAAACTCTATCTCTTTAAACTGAAATCTCTTTCTCCTTAAATTAAATTTCTTCAAACAAATAAGAAATTTAATTAGAGAAATTAAAGAAGAGATTAAATCAAAACAAATCAGGAGGAGATCTAGAACAAGCGAAGGAGATTCTAATCATATTACGAAGTGGATAGCTTTTTCAAGCGAGTGGGTTCATGATTAGTAAGGTGATTTAATTGTAATTAATTTTATTATGCCCTATTTGATCTAGGATTTGTTTTAAATTTAATTGAATATATTGTTTATTTAGATCGGGAATTTAACAACGATTACAACCTATTTGAATATGATTCCTTTCTTTTAATCTAGACCTATTGATGTAAATCTATTAGATATGAATTGATTCAAGTTGAATATATCCTTTTGGTCAAATTACATATGAATTGATAACCTTATTGATGTCAAACCTAGGTTAAATTGATTTATGTAATTGAATATACCGTATATGAAGTTTGGGCGATTATAAATTGTAAACCTATAAATTTGATTTCACTGTGATTAGGGTTTACTATATAGAAAATTGTAACTAAGTTTACAAAAATCGGTTTAGGAATGATACTGATTAACAAGCAAACGATAATCAATAATTAAAACTATACAGTAAATAATGATGATTGGTCAACAGGCTCACTAGAGCCGGTCGACAGCAAATGGTCGACCTCACTAGTGACCAGCGATCAACCGGTTACTGCATTTTGGGCAAGGCATGAACCTTGTCCTAAGGCCTAAGTTATAAATAAAATTAATATATATATATATACACACACATATATATATAAACATATATGGATGTTAATATAATTTAGGAAATTAGTTCCCTATATTGGGGACGCTTGGACGTTACAGGGCTGGATATTTATTGTTTATCCAGCAGAGTCGATATTCAAATGGGGCATTCTGTTGCAAATTGCAGTCATAGGAGGATCTACAGTTGATATGCAACATTGATGATGATGCCCGAAGAAGTGTGTGGGCCAACGCTAACAGGAGTTGCTTGGTATTCACGAACGCGACACGATACTGTGTTATTGATGGATCCCAGTGTAGTGTGATAAGAGGTGTTACATTGCCATTGAGAGGTGGACAAGGATGTTGCAACCTTGAGACATCTTAGTGTAAGTTGACATTACGAGCTCCCCCTCCACGCATAAATATAATACATGTAGTTGTAGTTTGGGAAACGTAGTCCCAAGGATGAAAATTGTAGGTAATCTTGTGTTGAGATAGCTCTAGTTGCTATTGGTTGATCCTTAGTTGTTTGGAGGTTCGATTAGTTGTTCGACCCTAAGTATAAGCCTTCACGAGATGTTAGCGTATGTTTGTTTAAAACTTTAACCCTTAGATAAATGAAAAGGGTAATTTACAGATGCTAGTAGAACACCCTAGGTCCCACAGAGTACTAATGAAGTTAATTGCATGTGATCACCATATATTAATGATGTAACGCATTCACCCGACTTTTGTCTGATCCACTCCTTTCCTTTCTTTTTCCCCTACAACAAGAGGATAAGGCAACAGGTGATAGACCTAGAGGTTGGTGCATGAAGAGGCGAGCTTGGCATTTGAGTTGCCATTTATTTTCTATTACTCTCCATGTAACTATTTATCGTACTTAGTTCTTATCAGGCTATTTGTTTTATTTTTATATACACTGGTTTATGACTACATACTGTTTTGAGACTAGTGACTTTCTAAGACATTTTTGGAGATAGTTATTTTCTGTATTTATATTTTAGTGCCTTTCACTATGAGTTCTAAAAGTGTAGAATGTCTTATATATATCTATATATTATTAGTTCTTGTAAAGTTTAAAAACCCAATAGCTCATATTTCTTGGCACTGACACAAGTCCAAAAGTCACCCTATGTTTTGGAATGGCGTATCGGGAGGTGCAAGTTGTCATAGTTGGTATTAGAGCCTTGGTTTAAAATTACTTAAGGATCCAGTGCGTATTGAGAGAATGTACTTGAAATTTTTTTGAAAAAAACGTTGTTCAAAACGGTTTCCAAAAAGGGTTTCCAAAATGTTTTTCAAAATGGTTTTCTAAAAGCGTGTTTATATATAAAGTTTTTTCAAAAGATTTATATATAATTATAATATGAAGAAGCTTTCCCCTATTTTTGCCAATACTGTTTGTGGAAAAGTTGCTACTAATTTCCTAAATCACGGATAGAGAGGACGAGCGATCCTACTGGTTGCGGTTCATGTGATGCAGCTGAGAGTCTGGGAGTGAAAGTCCTAATTTTGTTCTGTCGGTATCTGCAAGTGAGAGTACAAATCAAGCTTAACCCTAATAAAGGACCCACAGAGCATGTGTCGGGTGTAGTTTTAGCCCATCCACCAGTAATTGATTTCGCAAAGCTATATATAGGAGCCTAGGAGGGAAGCTATATTAGGGGACCGAGTCGTATGTGTACTCAAAGGCATGGATCTGTACTTGTGAGAGGGTTTTTGGATTGATGGGTCTTGGAGATGATGTTAGGAGACAGCTTGTTATTTGGTATTTACAGGGAAAGGCTTTGAATTGGTGGGATTTAATAGCGATAAAGACAAATGAGGGAGAGATAACATGGGGAGAGTTTAGGAGATGTTTTGAGACGAAGTTTCTCTCAAAGGTAGATGAGGGAGTACAGCTAGAGGAGTTCATACATTTGCAGCAAGGAGAGATGTTGGTAAAGGAATATGTGGATCAGTTCAATGAGTTGGTTAGGCTTGGGATGGAGCCAATAATACCCCTCATAAGAAAGATCTGATGTTTGCAAAGGGACTAGATCAATCTCTTCAAGATTTGGCTTTTGGTCATATTTCCATGGGTGCGACTTTCAAGGGTTTGGTGGAGACGGCCTTGCCGAATGCTATTTCCAAGGAGGAAGTAAAGAGGAAGCCAAAAAAGTCAGGAGGAAAGGCACCCCATCAGAATCAGCGCAAGGGCGTAATGGGACCCAAAGGAAAGACTAAGAAGCAAGAGCCGTAGTGTTTCAGATGTGGTAAGAATAGGCATATTATGAAGGATTGCAAGATGGACAGCTTATAAATCAAGTTCTATAACTGTAATCAATTCGGGCACATGAGGCGGGAGTGTTCATCGCCATAGAAGACCTCTACCCAAGTGGTTTCATCTTATGCACTGATCGTTGTTCCTAGCTCGAGTGCGCCTCCAGTGGCTGACAAGGGGAAGAAGGTCGTGATTGAAGGTGTGTTAACTTTATCTGATTTCATTATTTATACCATATTTGACATAGTGGCATCACAATATTTTATCTCAAGTAGGCTTGTATATGAGTTGCACTTAGACACTAGCAAAGTTACAGCTCATATAGTTGTATCAGACCCTATTGGAGGATCGACTTATTTATCTATGATATGTAAAGGTTTGAAATTGTTTATTTTCCGTGTCGAGTTCGATTGCGATGCTTTTGTCTTGGGATTTTTTAGGTTTGGTTTGATTTTTGGCATAAACTGGATGACGACGTATGGGGCGATCCTAGATTATGATATGAAGGTTTTTAGGTTGGGTACGTGTAGTAGGCGCAGTCTCGAGGTTTATTGCAATCCCAAAGATTTAGTTATGTTGAGTTACTTATATTTATTAGACCTATCACATGATGAGTTAGATTCAATGTGTGTAATGAAAGAAAATTTAGATGTATTTTCCAAGGTTAGCGGTCTTCCACCCTAAAGAGAGATAGAGTTTCAAATTATTTTATGGAGAACGCCAGACTTGTTACCTTCCCTTTAAGGCATATGGCTCCTAAGGAGAGACGCGACCTGAATAAGAAAGTGAATGAGCTGTTGGAGAAGGGCTTCATTAAGAGGAGTATTTTAGAGAAGGGAGCACCAGTTGTTTTTTCCACTAAGGAAGATTGTTCCCTGAGGCTTTGCATCGGCTATCGTGAGCTGAATAAACTAACAAAAAAGAATCATTACCCATTGCCCCGCCTAGACAATCTCTTTGATTAGGTGGTTGGAGTGAAGGTGTTCTCTCAGCTTGACTTGGCTACCGGATTGGATCATTTTCATATGGCTAAGGGTAGTATTCAAAAGACTGCTTTTTGTATGCCCGACGGACTGTATGAGTGGTTAGTCATGCCCGTTGGAGTGACAAATGCACTCGCCTAGTTTGTTGATCCGATGAGCCGAGTTTTTAGAGGGTTGCTTAATAAGTTTATAGTGGTATTTATGCATGACATATTAGTTTATTCGAAGAGTGAAGAGAAGCATATGTTGCATTTAGAAGAAACGCTCAGTACACTCCTTGGACATAAGTTGAAGTGAAGTTTTCCAAATGTAACTTTTGGTGCAAGAAAATACACTTTTTGGGACATGTTGATCATGAAAGTGGGCTGGAGGTCGATTCTAGTAAAGTTATTGTAGTAGAATATTGGCAAGCAACTAAGAATGCTAAGGAACCGAGGAGTTTCCTTGGTGTAGTAGGCTACTATGTGAAGTTCATTAAGGACTACACTAAGATCTTTGCACCTCTAACCTGCCTCACCAAGAAGAAATTGGTTTTCTCGTAGGATGCGAAGGGTAAGGGTACTTTTATCAAGCTAAAGGAGGCATTGACTAGTGCACCTGTTTTAGTATTACCTGATGGTACGAAGGCATTCACAGTGTATAACTATGCTTACAGTATGGGATTGGGTACGGTTATGATGTAGTAAGGGAGAGTAGTATCCTAGTCGATGGTTGAAGATCCACGAGAGAAACTATCATACCCATAATCTTGAGTTAGCGGCCATTGTTTTTGCACTCAAGTCATGGAGACACTACCTATTGGAAGAGTGGTTTGAGCTGTATACAAATCATTCTCTAAAGTATTTATTTTCATAGAAGGATTTGAATTTTAGGCAACAAAGGTGGATGAAGTTTTTGGCATCGTATGACTTTGATATCTCCTGTACTCCAAGCAAGGGAAATGTTGTAGTCTATGCCTTCAATAGGAAGCATCTAGTGTTAAGTCTTATGTTCTTAGAGTGGAA
Organism: Allium fistulosum; assembly: GCA_030737815.1. Lineage (NCBI taxonomy): Eukaryota > Viridiplantae > Streptophyta > Magnoliopsida > Asparagales > Amaryllidaceae > Allium > Allium fistulosum. Next base: position 394,733,308 of record CM060901.1, read on the forward strand.
ACACTTGGAGTTTATTTCTTCAGTTTCCGACCATAATCAGGCATCACTCCAGGATTGTTAGCAGCTTTAAATGTGTAGCCTACACTCGAGGACTGTATTGGGTCTAGTCGGTAGCAAGACAAGGATATATTGGATATTTTCGAGAGGCTTAGTAGAGAAGAGTAGTCAAGTCATTTGAGGCATTATACCATTGGCTCAAAACAGTGATTATGAAGAGATGGTAGATTTTATGTTCCTCTCATTATTAATTTGATTGACAGAGTACTAGCCGAGTCTCATCGTTGATGCGGACAAAATGTACCGTGACATAAAGAAAGTCTCTTGTTGGCCTGGTATGAAGAGGCATGTAGCAGAGTATGTGACCAGATGTATGACTTGCCAAGGGGTAAATGGAGAGTAGAAGAAGCCGGAAGGTGCTAACCCAAAAAATGGATCAACGCCCTGGATTGAGTGTAAAAGCACCAGCCCAGTTTCTTCGAGCAAACAATATAGAGAATAAATGTAAAAGGAGCAGAAATAGTAAAGAGACAAGAAGATTTTTATAGTGGTTTGACTATTACTAAAGCCAACGTCCACTTTGCAGCTTTTATTAGCTGATTGCTATTACAAGATTGATTTGGTTTACAATATGATTGAATCACCTAAGTTAGATCTAAATCACAAGTGCTTGGAGGCAACCAGAGGATCTCAGTTACTCTTTTGTGACTATTGTGTAGGAGAAGAAGAGTGAAGAATGGTATTGGCAAAGTTGCAGCAGCCAGTCCAGAGATCCCTTTCATGTTGTAAATGGTATGGTATTTATAGGGGCTGGAGTGCACTTGAGCAAGAGCCACTTTTCCAAAAGAATTTAGTCGTCATGCAGAGGAAGCCCGAGAATTTTGGAGGTTATCGGAGCAAACTATTTGGATTAGTACCGATCCAATTGGATTAGATCCATACTGATCCAAATAGTCAAGCATTTTTTATGCTTCAACTACTTGGACGCCTTTCTTACTTCGTTTTGATGCGCTTCATGTGATTTCATAGCTTGTTGACTTGTTTTGATGATGATGATTCACATGTGGGCTAGATTGAACTATATTCTGAGTCAAATGAACCTTCATCCCTTAAGGTTGTTATGTTTGAATGCTACGAAACTTGTTAAATGAGCTAAGTAGAGGCATAGAGTCACAATGCAAAAGGAATGGGGCACAAATGAGCAACTAATTCGGATCAGTACCGATCCAATTGGATCGGATCAATGCTAATCCAAAATGTTTGCATATTTTTAGGCTAAACTATTTAGAGACTCTTGTCTTTCTTTCTTAGGCCTTTCAGTCGAGTTTCGAGTCGTTCTGGCTTATCTTGAGTGTTCTAACTCCTTTTGAATTCAGCTGGGTTAAAAACCTAGTAAACATTTTCCCCATAGAGTATGCTTTCATTGAAAACATAGTACGCTCTAGAATTGACTATCTCTAGGCTTCCGTTTTAAGGATTTTCATTAATCGTGTTGAGCTATCTCGTGATATGCCGGTGAGCTATTCAACTTTCAATGTGGATCTTCATTGCTCATGATTGCTCGGTAATTTGGTCTTGAGATTTTCAGGGATGTATACGAACATCAAGGTGGTCATGCTGGAGAAATTTGGTGTGGCATAGGAAAAATAATTTGGGTCAGTACTGATCCGATTGGGTCGGATTGGTATCGATCTGAGTACTTGGATAAATTTTTGCCACGGAACATTTTTTATTAATTTACCAACCGACCCGACCCGACCCAGTCACTTCACTTCTGGTCTTGCATCATTCTATCCAAACCCTTAGTCGAGCCGATCCGAGCGTCTTGTACAATAAGGAACCGCCATCGTCGACTTTCACCACCAGCACCTCTAGCCGCCGCCTTCTAAAAACATCATCGACGATGTGAGCAAGGAACTGCAGCCAAAGCTTCTACCTCTATGGATACTACCAATCTAATCCGGATGAAATCCTAGTTTTGGGTCTCCCTAAACTAAAGATCGATTTATCTTCCCTAATTCGAAGGTTGGTAGCATGGATTTTGGAATATTACAACATTAGCGATTGGCATTGAAGTTGTGTTGGTAATGGATACAGTGGAAGATCTGAGTTGATTATGAGTTTGTGGAAGAAGATAGCGAATCGAGCCTTGAATTTTTCATGGAACGAAGCTAGGGTTTTGCCCCAATACTTTGACATGTTTTGCTATCTTCATCTACGGAGTCAGAATTGACTTACCTCGAGTTACACAGTCGATCCGAGCACAGCGTCTTACGGATTGATTTCAGTTTTTTGGGAGGTGATAATAGCTTAGAGTAGCGTCTTGTGTGTAGCTCATGCGGTTATCACCTTCCAAAGAACTAAAATCAACTTATGCTGAGAATTCTTTACTTGATTCGGACCCATCAATCCATATTTGCTCGCTTCGAATTGATCTTGTCATTGCACAGTTGGTGTACCTAGAATAGAAAGGGCTTTCCGTGTCGATTTGGACAATGGATCCGTTTATCGATAGTTGATCGATAATGGATAAGTATAGAAGAAATGAAATTAAAGGGCGATACGGATCGCTCTTTCCGGTGCGAATGAGCCATCTATACAGAATAGTTTGTTCACAGCGTTTAGGACACCGGACCCATTCTCACTTAGATTACATATCACACACACTCCCAGTTAACACTTGGAATCCAATCGTTGGTTGGTACACGTCAATTATCTCCCGGATTTCAAGTGTCAACCGCGTAAGGGTCTATAGTTTAGAGATTAGGTGTACCTGACCATTTTGAACACAAGCTTTCTTATATAGAATGATGCATAAATCTTATCGGTGCAAATTAGTTGAGGGGAACTCAGCTCTTTCTGAAGCGGAGTCATCGTCGATCCCACATGGATCCGCCGCTTCCATAACATAAGGTCAATATGGTCGTTTGATTCCAGCCGGTCCCGTCGTCGATCGCGCTCCTCCTAATTTCAAAGTCTTTCTTGATCCTCCGGAGAAGCTCCTACAATTCTTACACACAGGATGTTGTGAAGTGTTTGCTTGTAATATGGTATCCCAGAGGATGACGTGCTTCTGCCATCGAGAGAAGAATTTTCTTATAGGCCACCTTCTAGATATGTGGCTTGCCACCAATATATGTGCATGTACGATGCAGTGCCCCGTTCAATCACTTCTTAATGACAACACTTCAGAACATAAGGTTGGCCCCACTCCAGATTCTTCCAAATGGATACGCCATGTTGTTCTACGTTCTGTTCATGCGGACGCTTAATCATGCCTCGAGTTTCACTGAGCTGTAGTATCTTCTATTGTTCAAGAAGAGAGAGAGAGGCTAACTTGTTCATATTGAAGTGCAGCATAGCCAGAAAATTATATTGGATCTTCCTAGCAAAGTTCCTTTATTTAAGAATCAGTTCTTTTTTTGCTAAGTGTCCAGAAGGATTCACCCGTTTATGCACTACGGGGGGTAAGTCTCCTTCACCATGCTCGGAGTTGCCTTTAATTGCTATAAATTTTCTGAACGGTCATATATTCCTTGTAGTTCTTTCGAAAATTAACAAGGACTTACCATTCGACACCGTTCTTAGTACCTTGATAGCGGTTGATGCTCAGGAGTGTACGATTAGATTCTTGCTCATAAATGAAAACCTTCACCGATGTGGGCTTTTACACACTAGGAGATCCATTAGGTTCGTTAGCGCTGCTTCAGGCTCTGGAGCCCAAACTCGTTATGTTTCCTCTTCCCATGACTCTGGTTAAGATGGTGATGGTGATGACGATGAAAGTGTCCTATCCGATGGGTCAAAGAAGACCCCTGAGGAGATCAAAATTCAAGTCACGATCGACAGTCCACCCAAAATGCCATCGATTCCAGAAGAGAAAGAGGAAGAGTTTATTCAATAGAAGGGCAAGGCTCTGCTTATTGAAGATAAGGAAGAATGAGAAATTAGAGAGGAGCATCCTCTAAATTAGGGAGAAATAGATTGGGACACTGATGAGGGTGACGTCAAATCAGGCGACAAGGCCTGGTCATGCACCCTCACCTTTTTTGAAAGGGCTTATTGAGGGAGCTTCTCCCAAGACTGAGCCTATATCCAGCTCTCTACTGAAAGTTGCTGACATTGATTTGTGAGATACGAGTAACCTTTTTGTAAATATTGTTGACTTGATGGATGACTTTGCTTCGAAAGGGTTGCCTTCCCAGTCTACTCAGATCATCCCTATAGGAAGTAATGTTCTGACATTAGTTGGCGACCGATCTGGTTTCTATATTCCACTGGGGTCATCAAATTGTGATACACACTTACTAGAATCACACACTTTATATTATTATTATTAAAGATGTTTTAGTTCGACAAATGCCTTTTTCCTAAACCATTTTATAGCTTGCTACAGGAATCATGGCTCGTGGTCTTTACAACGATCTTGATCGAGTTTTGGAGTCTTAGCATTTGCAGAGACACTCTTCATGGCACCATGCTCCCCGGGAGACTAACGAGGAGAGGAAAAGGAGGAAGGAAAGGGAGGCCAAAGAGCGTCGCCATGCTGAGAAAGATCAAGGCAGAGATAGGAGAAGTGGCTATGAAAAGAGGAAGAGCCCGACTGAGTAGGGAGATCCGTCAATGAGGCCGAAAAGAGACCAAGAACGAGAATTCGTTTCACGGCCTCTTACTTGCACTGGGATAAAAGTCCTTACTTCCGGTGTCGTGATCTCTTCCACTCATACTGTCGTGACTTCCACTCCCCAGATTTCTAGTCGTGTGCCTTACATTATTCATGCTAGTACCCCACATCTACCATCTGCATTCCCTAAATTTTTTTAAGGGGGGTTGTGTTTGATAAGCCCAATCCGAAGTTAGTTCATGTCGAATCTTATTCACCCCATTTCCAAGCAATTCAGAGTGGTTTGGAGCAAGCTGAAGGGTAGGAAAAATTATGCATACATCTGTCTACTATTAATCGGAACAACTACCAGTAAATCCTCTCATTTGAGTCCGAAAAGGATGAGTAAGAGAAGCAGCTCGCAGATCGCGATGTGGAGATCGAAAGGCTAAAGAAAGCGAAGGATGATATCCTCAGGAGGGATACCAAAAGTGCTTCTTTGCTTAAGGAGCAAAAAGAATCCACTGACCGAGCCGCAATCAGATTTAGAGATGAGATAAAGAAGTGCCATATAGATGAGGCGGCTTTAAAAGAAAAGTTGAGGATAAGAGAGACGATGGTTGAGATGCAAAAGAAAACCATCGTCGAGCAGGCTTAAGAAATTGTCTGTCTTTACGAACAAGTTTTGAATTTGGATGTTGAGAAGAAACAGCTGGCAAGGCTAAACAGATGCCAGCTTTTCAAAGCTTCAAGATACCTTCACAAGGAAGATGGAAGGCTTGTATGCTACTATCTTGGGCTTCTATGTCAACTTCGTACTGCATCAGAGGAGTCTTAGTTACTTGGGTCTATTCTTCCCTCGTATGCTTGTTGTAGTCTGGGAAGAGATTCTGGCCCGATTTCAAGACATGAGTGGTAGTTATACTGAAGAGGAGTTGGTTCAAGCATATCTGAACGAAGATTCTCGCCAAGCTTTAAGGGAGGGCCAAGAAATCTTGAGACTGGAGAGGGAATGAGAAGCTATTGATGTTGCAGCCATCTCTAAGGCTATAACTGGGCATTTTCCTTCAGGCCCTGATGAACCATCTTCATATCTTCGCACTAATGAGGGGATCGTTTCTATTTCTCTTGTGATTATGTAGCCATCAAAAGAGGGCAACGGTAAGGGCTTCGAAGTTGTGGTGCATAAATAGAACCCCATAATAGGTAATTTTCTTATCTCTCGTGTTTGAAGACTTCCAATTTACGCCAGATAAAATTTCTGAGATAACCGACTTTTATTTTGATATTATAGATCAACCCTCTCTTCATTTCGAGTTACCTCCCCCTTATGGTGCCGGACCTACTGGCATTCTAACTGCATCAACCATCGTCTCCGCATCTAGCTCACAGCCCGGTTCACACTCTAAGCAAATTGTAGCGCTACTTGGTTTGGATGACCCCTCTGTATTTCAAGAGGAGGGTTTGGCAGCTACTGACACATGGAAGCAGGCGGATCAAGGTAGCCAACCAGACAAAGTAGAGAACGAGAAACATATGGTAGCGGTGAAGAAGGAGAAGGTTAAAGAGAAAAAAGGTAGTCAAAGATTTCTTAAAATCCCTTACGCACAAAGGAAAAGGAGGGTCTTCCAGTGGCAATGTTTCAGCAAGCGAGATCACCCCGGGAGGGGAGAAGCTTGAGAAGTTGCCGATCAGAGGCGGAAAAGGCGGTAATGGAGGTAGTGACAAGAAGCTATGATTTGTCCGTGTATCTGTGAAGTGGAGATTTTTCTTTTTCGTCAGTTTTGTACAAGTGCAGAGTCTGCACTTAGCATTTCTTCTTGTTGCAATAGTAGTGTTTGTATTTTCCTTTCTTTGGTCAATATTGTGCAGGTATGGCGCCCGCAGTTTGTTGTTGTACATGAAAAACTTTATAAGTAATAAAACTATTGAAATTTTGATTGTAACTTCACTTGTCTACTTATCTACATTCCATGCACTATTGTATTTTTATACCACTGTTTTTTTATGCAGCGTGATTTTGTATATGTGAGTAGTCGTTGATATTTTTCCTATACTATTTTATTAGTCCCGTAATTACTGCCAAAATTCTTCGTTTGAGATAATAGAACTATGAAGTTTTTGCTAATTTGATTGAGTGTTGGTTAGTATATGCCCCCTATTTCACGGGACTGTTTACTCAGAACACTTGATACGAGACTGGGTGCCTCTTGTGGTCTTCCGGATGCCCCCAGTCGAATTTATACTGCAACTCCTATCATTGGGAACTTATGGTTTTATTGTCCTTATTTTAGATATCCCATTTTGAGTTCTGACTTGAGATATCTGTGAAGCTTTTTTTAGCGGCCTTACGGCGAGCGATTTACGCACTTAAGAATTTTACTAAGTGATTGGGGATGCCAGAGCAATACCGATTACTTGAAGTACTGTTAAGTGATTTCATCGCAATGCTGACGTTCATGCTATTGTGCACACGTGTCGCTCCTTAGAGTGCTATTTCCTTGGCTCCGAAGGCGGTGCATGGCCTTTTGTAATATGAGAGTTCCTCATCTTTGGATGCAATTTTGCTAATCCAAGTAGTGGTGTGCGGCTTACGAAATGCGCACAGTGGGATCGAGGCTTGCCCAGTCGTAGTTTTGCAAACCAAGAAGCGATGCGAGGCGTACGAAATGCGCAACTTGGGTAACAGTGTTTGCTTGGACGTGATTTCGCAGTCCAATAGACGGTGCACGGCTTACGAAATGCATGGCTTTGATTCAGACCTTCCCGATGTCGCCGGAGCAACACTAGTTCTTAGAAGGCAAGGATCGAGTTCCTTCAATCCAACGGTTTGAGTCAATTTGCTTCCATCGACTTAGCAAGTGGGTGGGGCATACTTGAGCGTGGTTCCACTTTCTCAAGCAGTGATCGGATGGCTTTGAGTCAATTTGACCCCATCGACTCAGTAGGTTACTTATGCGAACATGGTTTCATTTGTTCAGAAAGCAAAGCAATTTCATTAATTGAAATAAAATTTGGGAAAGTATTGCCTATTTATAATGCCTTTGGTATCCCGAGATAGCTTATTTGCGTGAAATGGGAAATACCTAAGATAGTCTTGGATAAAGTAACGACGTAGCGATTCGTTGTTCCAAACATGAGGAATTTGGGTTCCATAAATGGTTGTTAGCTTGAACATGCCATCCCCTAACTTCTGGTCGATCACATAGGGTGCTTCCCAGTTTGGTCTAAATGCTCCCAGTACAGTGTAGACCCGTTTGAGGACAAGGTCTCCTACTTCGAAGGTACGGTTACAGACCTTGGAGTTGAAAGGTCGTGAGATCCTTTTTTGGTGAGCGACAGTCTTTAGCTTGGCTTCTTCCCGCTTCTCATCGACCATATCGAGCGATTTGAGCAAAAGCTGCTCATTTTGCTGTTGATTGAAGTTTTGCCTTCAATGAGAAGGGACCTCCAGTTTGACTGGGATCATTACTTTTGAACCATATGCCAGAGTGAACGGAGAGTGACCAGTTGCAGATTTATGTGTTGTTCTGTAAGCCCATAATGCAAGTAGAAGTTCATCAACCCAATTTCCATTAGCTTTAGTTAGCTGCTTTTTGATGGTGGACCTGATGATCTTGTTTACTGCCTCCACTTGCCCGTTTGCCTACGGATGTGCAACAACAGAGAAGCTTTTCTTGATTCTGAAGTGTTTGCAAAAGTCTTTAAATTCAGCACTTTTGAATTGAGTACTATTATCCGTAATGATTTTTTGTGGCACTCCAAACCTGCAAATAATGTTTTAGTGACAAAGTTAACAACTTTTTTTGGGGTAACTAGTGGTTTTGCTTCGACCTATTTGGTGAAGTAGTCAACGGCAACGATAGAGTATTTGGCTCCTCCTTTGGCCATTAGCAATACACCAATCAAATTGATTCCCTGGATAGTGAATAGCCACGGGCTAATTATCTTTGTTAGCTCTACTGAAGGAGTTATTTTGATCTTGCCGAATCTTTAGCATTGGTCACATCGTTAGGCATAATTCACTGCATCGTGGTTGACCGTTGGCCAAAAATACCCATATCGGAGAACTTTCTTTGCAAGGATTTACCCCGTAGTGTGATCTCTGCAGTCGCCTTCATGAACTTCCCTGAGGATTTTTTGAGCTTCGCCGTTGGTCATACAGCTGAGAAAGAGGGTAGAGAACCCCCTTCGGTAGAGTATTCCATCCTGTATTATGAACCGTGGTGCCATTCGAAGAAGCTTTTTCCATTGATTCCTATCCGCGAGAGTGTTCCTCTGAGCAGGTAGTCCTTGATTGGTATCATCCATGTCTCTGGTCTTTCGATCGTTTCGAAAATCCAATCGATATCCATCTCGCCTATACTTGAGGCAGTTAGAGTTTCAATTGGGACCAAACCTATTGACCGAGCTTCTCTAGAGCTGACCAGTTTAGGTAGATAGTCCACCTTTATGTTTTGTTCTATCGAGATATGAGCTATGGTGTAGTGTTGAATGTCGTTCAGCAATTCCTGCACTTTGGATAGATACGGGGCGAGGTTCTCTCCCCGGGTTGATATTCGCCTCTCACCTGACAGACGACCAGCTGAGAGTCGCTATAGCTTCATATGGATTTTATCCCGAGTTCCTTTAAAACTTTCAATCTAGCCATCAATGCTTCTTATTTTGCTTTATTGTTTATTGCAGGGAATTCCAAGCATAAGGCATAGCAAACAGATCGTCCTTCGGGAATTTTAAGCACGACTCCTACCACCAAGCAAAAGTTGTTTGATGCACCATCGACGAACAACCTTAGTGTGTCTCAACTTCTGGAGTAATTTCTTCTTCGTTGTCTCGTATTATAAACTCGGCAATGAAGTCTTCCAGTGCCTACCCATTGATCACCTTTCCAGGATGGTAAGTGATTTCATACTGACTCAATTCAATGTTCCATTTGATAAGTCATTCGGAGTCTCAGGGCGGAACAATACCTGCTTCAAGGGTTGATTTGTTAGTACTTTGATTGGGTATGCCTGGAAGTATAGTCGTAATTTCCTAGATGCAATCAAGAGGCAATAGACTAGTTTTTCCAACTTCGGATAATTCTTCTCGGCTCTAGTGAGCCGTTTATTGATGTAATATACAGGTCGCTAGACCCTAGCTTCTTCATGTACAAGCGCGGCACTTAATGCATGGAGTGAGACTGCTAGGTAGATAAACAAGTCTTCTCTGTCATAGGCTTGGATAGGATTAGCGGAGTCTCTATATATCGCAGTAGTTCTTCGAAGGCAGTCTCACAAGCTTGATTCCATTCGAAGTTCTTCTTTCCCTTCTTTGGCAAGTCAAAGAACAGTAAACATTTGTCGGTTGCTTTGGAGATGAACCAGCTTAGCGCTGCAACTTTTCCATTCAAGCTTTGTATCTCTTTCTTGTTCCTTGGGGCCTCGACTTCCCGTAAAGCGGTAATTTGTTCGGGATTAGCTTCGATGCCTCTGGCACTTACAATGAATCCTAGGAACTTTCCAAAGGCTACCCTGAAGTGACATTTAAGTGGATTAAGTTTCATTCTATACTTACGGAGTACCTCGAACATTTCGACGAGGTTGTCTAAGTAATCTACGGCTATGCACAATTTAACTAACATATCATCTACATAGATTTCTAGTCTTTCTGATCGGATGTTTGAACATGGCATTCACCAGTCGTTGGTAAGTTGCCCCAGCATTTTTTAAGCCAAATGACATCACTTTGTATCAGTATAATCCAAGATCAGTGATAAAACTGGTGTTTTCCTGGTCTAGTTCGTACATCATGATCTGGTTGTACACAAATTAAGCATCCATGAATGATTGCAATTCATGTCCTGTTGTCCTGTCCACAAGCTGGTCGATTCTAGGCAGTGGAAAGCTATCCTTTGGGCAGGCTTTGTTTAGGTCTGAGTAGTCGATACAAGTTCCCCATTTTACATTGGATTTCTTAACCAAGACCGGGTTGGATACCCATTTGGGATAGGTTGCATCGCAGATAAAGTCATTCTCCATTGGCTTATCCAATTCTTCTCTTAACGCTTTGGACCATTCGGGTCCGAGGCTGCGCCACTTCTACTTCACTGGTGTATACTTAGGATCGATATTGACTACGTCGTATCAAATCTCCGACGATACCCCACACATATCGGAATGCGTCCAAGTGAATACGTCTAGGTTGGCACAAAGAAATTTGATTAGTTCCTATCGCATCTTATTTCGAAGATGTGACCCAATTTTCCGGACCCAAGTTGGGTCATCCATATCGATTGGGACATGCACCGTCAATTCGGCTGGTGATTCCCGACCCTACCCTGAACTCTTCTTTCTAGGGTCCAAAGCATTATCGAATCGGGTATGGTCCCTAACCCAGGGACGGCTCTGTAGTTTCTATGCGGTAGATTCACGAATGTGGAGAGTTCTCCCCATATTCTTCCCCTTTTCATTTCTTCTAGGCTCGCGCAGTTCTGCGATGTAACATTCTCTAACAACACTTTGGTCTCCTTTGGTCACCCGAACTCCATTCTCTATTGGAAATTTCATGGTTAGACACCAATGAGCCAAAGAAATCCTAAAATCTACCAAAGCAGGCCGACCTAAGAAAGCATTGTAGGTGCACATTTCATCTACGATCACAAAGGTCTGGATGAGGACGACTCTTCGGTCACCTTCCCAAGTTCTACGACAGATCAATTGTTCCGATAGGTTTCTTAGGTTCACCAGTAAATCCCTGGATCTTTGTTCGACAAGCGAATACGTCTTTCGTAGTGATCTTCATCTGATCAAACATTTGTCTGAACAGGATATTGACAAAGCTACCACTGTCCACCAATACTCGTTGGACCATGGCTGGTTTGATTCCTACCGTCGTGACCATGGGGTCGAGGGTCGAAGCTTCTATTCATTTGGTGTCTTGATTTCAGAATACTATAACCACTACACCACAAAAGGCTTTTAACAGCGTTTGATAAACGCTGTAATATGATACAACAGCGTTATTACAAACGCTGTATAACGACATGCTGTCGTATATACATAACTTACAACAGCTTTTCTATAAACGCTGTTGAAACATCTCTGTGACAGCGTTTATTACGAGCTATCAATAATCTTTTTACAGCGTTTTCAGACATGCTGTATTATGATTCAACAGCGTTTATAATTTAGTTGTCGAAGTTGTTCAAATTCTACTTTAACTGTTTACAACAGCTTTTTCTAAACGCTGTTACTGAATCATCAACAATTTCGATAGCATGTTAAAAACGCTGTGATTGAATCATCAACTATTTCGACAACATGTAATAAACGCTGTTATTGACAGTTTCAAGATAATTACAGCACGAATTAAACGCTGTTGTTTCTTCATTTACAGCATTAATCAAACGCTGTCTTCTATTTATATAACAGCTTTAATATTCCACTCTATTTTTGAATATTCCAAAACTATATTTTAAGCATATTCAAGCAACTAGTATATATAACAGGTTCTAATAACTATTAATTGGTTACATAAACTAGTTAAGAGAATATTAATAAACAAAAGACATCCATAAACCAAGTTTCAATAATATCCATAAACAAAAATAACAAAGTAAACCAAGTTGCCACAAATTCTGTTAAACAAAGACACGTTTACTTCCAATCACCAGAGTACACTGTCTTTCAACTTCACTCTTCACCAGTGCACATCGGTGCTACAACCTGCTTCATACGACAACTAACCCATTTCAACCACCGCAACCAAACCTCCTCAAACCACTTCTGTCACCATCTTACTGCAATAGTTCCACCTCCACAGCATCAACAACATACAACCCATATCTTCATCATCAACAACTATACTTCACTACCCTACTTTACAGCAGCCACAACCAAATCCCCAATATTTAACCTCCAACTGACATACCCATATCCATTTCTGTGCACACAACAATGCAAACTCTCAACCCACCTAAATACTCTCACAACCATCAGAACCACAGCAATTCGTGCAGTATATTGCCACTCCTCTTCATTATCCATACTTCACATCATAAAATCCAACCTATCTGTATCAAACTGTAACACTGTCAAACTCATCCTCTGTCCAAAATAGTCACTTACAAAATATCACATACATCTCCTTCAAACTACCTCTTTCTGTCTACAGATCCTCCTCTACCCAAACTCATTGTTGTCCACCACCAATTCCTATTGCACAATCATAAGCAACTCCATTTCATCCATTCACTTCCCATACCACCAATTCCATCATCTCCCTCCCTGCTACAAAGCCACAGAACTGCCAGCCAATACCTGCTACAAATACACACAGGGGTATGAAGTACACATTATAATAGGGGAGAACCTAAGGGCTTACTCGAAGAGAAACAACTGCAAGGGCTAGGATAGGATGGTTGTGACCCACAAGAAACTGTTCTACATTTTGCAAATTATAATAGAAAAACATACATTTGACAAACTTACTTTCAGTTGGAAAAAACTGGACAAATTTACAGTGAAGTTTTCTATAAACAACCTATTAGCTTCTTTTAATGTTTTCACACAATGTCAGTCACCACTATCCCCATCCTCTACCTATACCTGATAGCACAAATAAAGGGTATTTCAAAACCATTAGACACGATTAAATAAGCCTGAATACACTTCTGTACTTCAACCACATAAAAACAGCAAAAATTATTGCACTTTAATAGAATTGTCGTAACTAACAGAAACAAGAACATCATAAAATGGATGCCATTGAACCATCTTTACATCTTGTGTGTGACCCTATAGTACTGAAACGCATTCAAAATCATTACCAGGCTGTATGTCCCAGATCCAAACAGACTTATCGCGGCCACATGTTGCAAGCAGAGACCCAAAAGCACTCCAAGATACACTTTTAACTTCATTTTCATGACCCTGATAACAAAGACAGTGAAGGATTTATCAGCTTTGTACGTATGCCTAGTCACGTAAGATGAACCGTGGTGGAAGATACGTTGGTGTCTTTTCCGACTGTTAATATCAATATTCATTGTTTTTTTTTCTCTCTCCATCCTCCCCTTCGGATACTCTGCTCAAATACTCCGCTCATATATCTCTTTCGTAGCCTCAATCACAATTTCTCACTTAACTTTCTCATTCAAATGTTCCATTCGAATAGTCTTCTCCGCAAACACACCTAAAGAACCACCGAGAAATGAAAATCCACAGAAGAACGAAAGATCAGCCCAAAACACTGTAATAGCAGCTAGAGATACAGAACTTCTTTACTTATCTGTTAAAGAAATGATTTACATTCTTTTATAAATTTACAAACAAACAAACAAGGCAGGATTTACTGTATTCGGAAATAAAAGTAAAATATAAGATAAAGCGTAATAAACCAAAATTTAGCTGATAATTTCAAACGTAAAATTGATTTTCCTATTTCCAGATTGTATCATATTATACTTGTATCAATATTTGTCTTTAAAAAAAGGGTAGCCTACTACACTAGTATACTCTTCTTTGCAGTAAAAAAACATTCAGTATTCGCTTCTCTTCCTAAGAAGTTCATAAAGAAAACGTTTAGAATATCTTCATTTTATCGTACTTATCCTTTTTTTTAAGGAAAAAGAAAAACAATTTATATTTAGGATAAAATCTGACCTCACTAAATGAGTTGTATTATGTGTTGTTTCTATGAACGCGTGAAAACTTCATAAAAAGTTATTTAAAAAATAAATAAATAAATCATTTTTGATATTTAGGAATTATATGGTTCAGATTTGAGAATCTACACCCATCAAACAATTGCATCCAATTCTAGAGAGAAGTATTAAATTAGTGGAAAAAGAGAAATTTCGGATATTGGACAAAAAACAACATATTGATAGGGAAAGAGTCAAATACATAGGCCACCGAAACACTGTTGCTTGAAATAAAAATGATTATACAAAGATCTTTGTCGGAAAGTATTGTTTATATTGCATATCTTAGGCAACAATACTTGCAAACAAATTAATAAGAAAAGGTACAACATAAAAGAACATAACAATGAAAATAACAAATGATTAGGCTTACTGATCCTAGAGAACTAGATGGACTGCTACCATTTTCATGCCCGTCTTAGCTTCAGCTTAGGTTAGCTCCCTGTCGAAGTGCTCCAATATACTTTAGCTTAGGTTCTACTGTAGCGAGCTCCTGCTGTTCATTCAAGCTGGTACACCTTTCCCTTCGATGATACTAGCTTTCAACACTTGTGGCAGCATCTTTGCCTATAAACTCAGCTACTGTATTACACCGTCATTGTGTAGTATTTCTTATATCATATACAATGTGGATTAAAATATGTATACTCGGCTAGTGTATTACACCATGATCACAAACAAGACAATGTGCATGTAAACTTAGCTAGTATGAATGGCACAGTGATGATGTAGACCAACATATATTATGCATTATAACTATATATATACACTTGAGATTCATGTCCAGTATGAATTTTTGAAGCAATGGAAAGAAAAGCTTGATTATAATGAATTAGTAAATATTTTGCATCTACACCTAACAAATATTTAACTGAAATTAAAATTAGTTTCCAAGAGAATTAAAAAAATAATCATTATGGGCAAAATTAAGTAACCTGCTGATTCATCTTGTAAAGACGCGTTGTTGGTCCAAAGTAAGAAAAGAGTGAAAAAAACATTTTCAAAACAAACTAAAGGAATAAATTACGCTTATGGACCCAGACCGTTTTGAGACGCCCTGGGTTGCTGACGCAAGGAACACGTCAACGTGGCAAAGCCGTTAGTTGACAGCAGTCAATTGAGAAGGGTATTACCGTCAGACCAATTTCTAACCCTTCCAGCTTAACATATTGTAGCGTTTGGAAAACGGAGCTAATTCTGCCTCTCTCTTCTCCTCTCATGATCAAATCGTACAAGAAGAGGCGGTTGTAAACAATGGCGAAAAAAATAAATGCAGGATGGAGGAGAAGTGAAATTTGCTGTGCAAAAATATCACCTGACGTTGATATACAAGCTCAGGCACTGTCTGCCTAGGGTCATTCCAAAGAACCTCAGTCCACGTACCAGCATGAATAACAAATTGATCTCTGGCTTTGTCCTTAGCCAACCATTGTTGCAGGTTTTCCTATAATAATAGAAAATCATGGTATAATGAACCAGTTTCTTGACCAAAATTTAATTTTAGTAGTACAGTGTGTGCGTGTGTGAGAGAGAGAGACTAACCCCAGGAGTGTAAGGCTTAATTTCAGCTGGCACCCACTCATTCGGGACGCTAATGTACCTATCGAAGTTATCAAACAGGTTTATAGCAAATATATGTGACTTGTCCATTTTATAACCTTGTGTTTTATCTTTTGCTAGCTCTGCTTCCTGTAATAGAGTAAGAACATTTACCTCTAGGGAGATGATAATGCATGGTACTCACATCATTTTGATAATATCAGATACTATGCAAACACTTAATCTAAATGAAATGCAAGCGGCTGCAAAGTCTATTATATATAATAACAATAGCTCAATCATTCCCTTAATGATCTAGCATTTATTATTCTTCTATTCAATAATTTTTTACATTTTTCTATACATAGTTAGAGGTCTGAGTATCAGTTTCACCAAAAAAGTTATTTAACTACATTTTTATCTGTCACTATTTATTTTTTGAGAAAAGGTGATTGATCTTCATTTATCATAATAAAGTGAGTTCGTTAGACTTTAGGAGCCTAGAACAAGAAGAAAAAAATGCTATAAAAACAACCAAGCCCAACTTGGAATAACTAAAATGCAGCCCACCTAAAAACCAGGTTACACATATCAGAAAAAATAACACTCTCAATATTTCAGATACTCTACTCTTCTTAATCCTCTGTCGTCATCTAATATCTAAGTCTCTCCTTGTTTGGAATCCTTATCCAAATTGCTCTGTTAACATTAATATTCAAGTAGTTTGAATTTTTTAAAATCTCATAAATCTATCATCAGCTTTCAAATTTCCAAGTATTTTACTTATCATCAATATTTTCATTATGTTCTTCACATTACTAAAATTACCAACTACTTATAATCATAGTTCTAATAGTTATTGCCAATGATAATATTAACAAATAACGGTTACTTTATAGGCCAAAATTAGTTTATACAATCCTAAAGTAGCGCTACATAATATCAGTGTATTAGTACTGTTATGAAAGAGCAAGAAAATGATAGGTAATAGCATCCCATCAATATCAAAGTCTGGTAAGGAATTGAGGATAATTAAAAAAAATACACATTGTATGTATAGCGACCATTATTATTGAAATATGTAACATGGGTATATGTTGGAGACTGAACTACAGAGAACTCAATTAGTTAATCCTATATCCAACAGCATAGTTGTTGTTTCTGTTATACCTTAATATGGCTATCATGTGAAATTAATAAGTTGTCCGGTTTTAAATCTCGGTGTAACACTCACAAGGAATGTAGATATTCCAAAGAAAGAACCAGAAAAAGAGTTTGTAGAGTGAGTACAATGCATTTTATACATTTTTCTCTCAAAAGAATTTAACTTGCAAGTTCTGCTATATACACACGAGCAATATCTTTGTCTAGGCAACCCAAATTCCTCATCAATGAATATAGATCTCCACCACTTAAGTATTCCATCACAAGATAAAGATTTTCTCGATAATAAACAAATAAAAAAAGCGTACCTTATCAAATTGATATACCCCATTAAGAAAGATCAGTTGAAAGTATTCATGCAAAAACATAAATAACAGTATCCATGACCAATTCTTACCACAAAAAGGTTTCGGACTGATGTTAAGATATCTCATTCGGCCAATATGCTTTCAACAGCAATTTTGCAAATCATGTCTTCTTTTTTAAGAACCTGCGTAGAAATTTTATAGATGTGAGTGGAATGGATAAACTAATTGCACAAGCCATCACTATTGTAGTGGAATGCAATCGAAAAAGTATCATTCAATAAAAAGTTTGAAAGTTCGATGACTGATCCAAGTACCTAAATATATATATGTATATATATATGTATATATATATATATATATTTGATATATATTGACAAACATGGTTCCCTAAACTATATTTGATTTATAACTTCACTCATCGCTTAATTTGAGATTTATCATTCTTTTTTACTTTCATATGTATACAAGCAGGTAATTCAAAGATGGAATCAAGAGTGAAAGCAAACTTTTAACTTGGTTCAGAAACTTATTTAACTAAATCAAGCACATGAATCTTCTCTGAACAAATCAGAGCAATGAAAGAGGAAAGCATGACCATACTCAAAGATTTTATTACCAGGCATAATATTTCGAATGATGTTCCCGATGAACCGATCGAAGGATCGACCGATGATGAAAATGAAAGTGTCAAAATCCACCAAAAAAAACTAGAAAGCAAAAATAAACTATTAAGATAACGAGAATTTACCAATCGAACCCAACTTTTAATGTAGATAACAGGAATTATATATTCTACGTTTATTCCAAATCTAAATATAGGGTTTTATATAAGATAAAGTCTGTCATCCTTTAAATCAACACTCTTCCCTAAAGCTGTTTACTGCTTATTGTTAAAAAATAGGAATCAACTCCTAATAGTATTGGTAACATTATCCTCATGATTATACTCATACAGGTCATTGTTATCATCTGATTACAACCCCTAATAGTATTGGTATCACTTATTATCTGTTTCCTATATTTT
Organism: Allium fistulosum; assembly: GCA_030737815.1. Classification (NCBI taxonomy): domain Eukaryota; kingdom Viridiplantae; phylum Streptophyta; class Magnoliopsida; order Asparagales; family Amaryllidaceae; genus Allium; species Allium fistulosum. The sequence goes on from CM060901.1 coordinate 394,751,628, forward strand.
TGGATGCTCTAATTCGACAATGATTTTGCTTACAACATCCTATGTCATGGCTACTCTGTGTATAGTGGAAATTTGGTTCCTAAGTAACCAAAATAAAGATCAAGAACATGTTTTTAATAAAATAAAATGGACAAATCAAATGTCAATTTTCAGTAAAATGTCTCTCGAAAATTTGACATTAGCATCTAATTTGGATCGTCTCTTAATCAAAATTACTGCGGGACAAGTAACAGTCTAATACTATCACCAATTATGTGGCCAACCGTTTTCACCCCTAGAAACATACATACAACTACTACATCCAGAAACATAATTAAAATTTTCAACTCGTTCTCCAAGATGGTTTCTTGTTGAACCATGTCTTGTCTTGGAAAGAAAGTCTATCTCGCCTCTTAATACTGCAAGTCCCACACAGTCGGATTGGTCGTGGCGAAATAATTCTTAGCAAATAGAGAATTTACTGAAAGTTCTACAAATTCAAACCACTTTAAGACTTGAAAATCTTCAGACCAGTCATTGTCATTTACTTCTAAGTCGTTAGCAACAGAACAATCGAGAAAGACAAGTATTCGACTGTTACTAGTCCACTCGGTTTAACATCAACCAAAGACTCGCATAAGAGAAAACTTAGTTTTGAATCAGTCTGCTCAAGAATCATGCCTGATTACTGAAGAAAATTGTTGAATCATGCCTTATTACTGAAGAAAATGGTTTTCTAATGAAGACCAGCTATATGTTCTAATAAATTAACCGGTAGTTTTAGTTGAACAATAAATAAAGCTTTATGTGCTAAAAATTTAAAACTACGTACGTTAAAAAATAAATATAAATAAAACAGAAAGGCGAAATCTAATGGCACAAGGCAAGGGCTATACTTTGTTCATCTCATATCGAAAATTATTTCAAAGCTTGATTGCAAAAAAAGAAGAATGTAAATATAATAGTGGATGTCCTTGTTAACTTCCTTTAATAGATGGAAACAGATACTAATACAAACAAGACATAAGTAAATATTATCAGTTCACAATGGATAAGTTTCAATCTGAATTCCCTCGAAGCCACAGCTGTAACTAACATCATCAATCACTACAATAAATCATTTTACAGTTCATTATTTTAATACATATTTGTTTCTGTGCTTCCATAAAAGAAGTAGTAACAAGCATTGGTGCTTGGACTTCCTAAACTACTTTAAATTTTGCCTAATCCTAAATTAAACTCGCCATATATTGAAAGATAGATGCTAAAGGCAACATGGCAGTGTTCCAACGGACAGAAAAAAAAAATTCCTTTTTTTTAAAGTAACGACCGCTCTGGCATAAACACAAAAACTGATGCCTCTATCACTACACTATTAAAATCAGTTGCATCTAAACCAAAAACTCCACCCTGTCACTCTTTTATTCTAAAAAAGTGGTAGTCAGCTTATGAGAATCAAAAGAGACAAAACAACAAAAAATGGAAATTTCGGCATTCTTTCCTTAAGAGCCCAAAGACTTGTTCTAATCAAATTTTGTAGTGTTCATATTATGTTTCCACGCACTTTATCACATATACTTATATATAAACCCACTTAACCATTTTCAAAATAAATTAAAAAGAAAAAAAAAGCATCATATATACGAAGTAAAATGGAAAGATACGAATCAAAACTGGACTTACCAGGATTCAGATTCCACCCAACAGAAGAAGAGCTGCTCGACTTCTATCTCAAGCACAAAGTAAACAATAGGAATCACAGCTTCAACATCATAGGAACCATTAATCTCTACAGTTATGATCCATGTGAGCTTCCAAGTTTAGCAAAAATAGGAGAAAGGGAATGGTACTTTTTCGTGCCAAGAGACAAGAGACAAATTTGAACTGAATCGGTCAACGTACCTGAACGAGAGAATTAGGGCACTATGAAATTGAAAAATAAGGGAAATAGAGAACGACAAAAATTGAATGGAAGGGAATTAGGGCAGGATAAAATTGAGGAACGAGGGAAACGAAAAGAAGAGGGAATAAGAAGAGGGAAAGCAATTTTTTTCACAAAGTGTAATAATGAGAGAGGCAGTGAGAAATGTTTTGAACTTAACGTTATGTCAGCGTTTTGACGAAAACTAGTTCGTTTAAAATAATTTTTAACTGCATTTGTTTAACAAACGCTGATAATTATTGCTGTTAAAAGTGATTTTTGTTGTAGTGAACTTTGACAGCCCCTATCTGGAGGCCCGAAGCTAAGCGCTACAGATGCTGCAGTCATCCATCGTATTAACTTCCGGTGACCAAATACGGTAATGTTAATGGCATCCATAATATCAGAAGCACTTGAATATGAAACAAAATCACAGATTTAGAACAACATTTCTGATTACATTTCAAAACACATGTTTCATATCCATATTACATAATCCCATATGTTTTCCAGGGTTAAATCAAATATAATTATTATAAAATACGCCAAGAGTGACATATGAATATGCCTCTTGGTTGACCAGAGTACTATATAGTCATAACTGACTTAATGAAACACAACGGAATCAAGCAAAATAAAACAGCAACTTCAAAATAGCTATCCGTCAGCCACCTGCTCATCTCCGAAAGCTTTATTCGCCAACCTACTAAAACCTTAAAATCCTCAACCCTCAGCCTACTCAAATCAATTTTGAGCACCCAAGAGTTTAAGGGGAAAAACATAAACTTCGAGTTAGACATAAGGCATGGTGTGAATAATATTATACATCTCGATTTTTATATTAAGTGAGACCACGCCGCTTAGCGAAACGGGTTTCCCCTCACTAATATCCTTTTAAAACATACCTTTTGCAAATCATAAGCCTGTAACCAAACTGGTTAAAACTGTAAAGTATTATCATGTAAACATACATATCAGGTAACAAATGGACAATCTATCCAAACACCATAGTTTTGTTTAGCTAACTACTAACCTCTGGCTGACTCGGGCCTACATGACAATATAAACAAATAATCTAACGTCTATTAGATACTCCTCTTCTGGACGGTCTGGCACTAACTTATTTTATCCAGGTCAACTGATCATAATGGTTTTGCGGGCTCACCAATAACCTACCTCTGTACAAATATATTTCTTTATGTGTGCAACATCATTTTAGTCTTACCTATGACAAAGCCCTACACATTGGAATTTTGGACTAAATTTGCTAGGGGCTAATAGCTAATGTATAGTGCGCAACCCTATACCAGTCTCATCTGGTATATAAGTATCTGAGTCATTTTACTTAGGTTAATTTTTCCTTAAATTTTCCTTGAAAACATTTTCATCTCAAATTGATTTAAACTTTTAAATCATACTTTAAACAAGGAAAATAAAATCTATGCTTTACTCATATCACTTTTCCATGTTATATATACTTTACTCAAATCTTTGTTGATGAAAACATTTAAACCATTGAAAGTACCCCTTTCGAAACCATTGGAAGTACCCTTTCGAAACCAAGTAAACCCTTTTATAACCTAGGGCGAAAGGCCAAAACATTCCTTTGGATAGCATTCATATAAACCTTTTGTAACCATTGAAAACCTTTCCTTCGAAAGCTATAAAACCTTAGACATCGTATCTTTAAAACACTTAAACATTGACTTTCGAAAACATTGGAAAACCTTTCCTTTCAAACCTTTCGAAACCATTCGGGAACCACCCCTTCGAAACCTTCATTAGAACCTTTCAAAAGCAATAAAACATCAAACCTTTCTAAACCATTTGGGTTCAAGTAAAACATGTGGAAAATCTTTCGAAACCATTTAAAACTATCTTCTTTGAAACCTTTGGGTTCTACCTTCAACAAAGAAAAAGGGTCATAAAACATTTAAGTCAAAAGCACTCTTTCAAAAGCAATTCCAAAGTAAAGAAGTGATGGTGTCGAAACCAACCCTTCGAGAGCAATGGAGAAGTGGCTTGGATTTCAAAACAAAGTATACCTTCTGAAACCATTTGCTTCGAAAGGTAGAAAGTAGCAGCAAGGGGTTTCGACCCCTTCGAAAGCATTAACTTAAAACAAAACGTGCAAACTTTTCGAAACCTTTCCTTTAAATCAATTTGACCCAGTCTGAAGCCAACTAAGTCGAAAGCATACCCTTTGAAAGCAAAGTAGGTGCAGTTTCATTTGAAAGCAAAGTAAAACTTCGACCCCTTCGGAACCCATGTTTCGACTCAATACCTTCCGCCTAAGTCCAATTCACTATGTACCAAGTCTTTGATACTATGTTCATTGGTTTCGATGGTGATAGAGGCGTAACTTACGATAATCGATACACAACCTTAATGATCCGTCCGGCTTCTTAGCAAACACTGCGGTTGCTCCCCAACGTGAACTACTAGGTCTGATAAAACTCATCTTCCAAATCCACCAACTGCACCTTCAGCGCTCTCATCTCTATAGGTGTCTCCTGCTTGGCGGCCTACTTACTAGTTCTGCTCCAGGCATCAAATCTATCTGAAACTCAATGGCTCATTTCGATGGCAATCCTATTATCGGCTCGAAGACATCCGTGGATTCTCTAACTATGAAAACTCGATTTAACTCGTCTTCAAACTCCACAACACCCAATAAAGCATTCACCTCACAACTATGGCTTTCTACGGTATATACAATCCGACCACCATAGTCAGGAAGTGATATTTTACTATCATGGAAAAATATCCTAGTATCGTACTTACTTAACCAATCCATACCCAAAATAATTCCGAACCCTACAAAGTCAAATACATGCAAACTGAAAATAAAGGTATGACCTAACAAATCAAACCCTAAGTGGTCACACTTCATCCTAAGTGTCGCATACCCTCCTATCGGATTTGCAACCTTTAAGGAAGTAACTAAATATGAGGGTTCTAGGTTAAGCTTGTCTACCAAACAGCGAGATATAAAAGAATGCGATGCACCAGTATCAAACAGAACGCTTACTGACATACCATGAATCTGAAGCGTACCTCCCAACACTACCTTTCCTTTTTCCTCTACTGTTGGTCTTGAAGTAGTTAGCTCCAATGCAGACACTTTGCCCCTTCCATCCCTAGCAGGCTCTTTGCACTAGTTCTTGTAATGACCAATCTAATCACAGTAGAAGCTTTTAATATTCTTCTTCCCGATCACTTCCTTTGCCTTTCCAGTATGACATTCATTAGCAAAATGTCCCATTTTATCGCACTTGAAGCAAACAACCTCCGACTTTCCTTTCTTCACGGCTCCATCTTTCTGAGCACCCTTCTTATGAAATAACTTCCTTTTCTGACCCTGCCCCACCTGGACCTCCTTTGCCTTATTCTTCTCCAGAGAAGCAAGCATCTCCTCATGTGTCAATGCCATCTCAATCACAACATCACAAGGATCCCTAATATTAGGTAATGTAGCCCTTGCCAACTCAGGCTTCAACCCCCTTATGAACTTCTCGTTCCTCTTAATCACAATATCCACAGTGGCATATCCATACCTAGCCAACTCCTCAAACCTTCTAGCATACTCTAACACAATCATCTCTCCATGTTCTAACTCAACAAACTTTCTGATCAAGGTGGACTTCGCCATCATAGACATGAACCTATCCTCGAAGCTTCTCCTGAACTCATCCCATGTCATACTCCCTTCATTCACTCCAACTGTCCCACTATTCCCCAGAATAAAGCTTCTCCTTGAAGTTGTCTTGAAGCAAGCCTTCTCTTCTACTCATCATTGAGCCCTAAGTCTGCAAAGATCCTCTCACAATGCAGCAACCATTTCTCCACCTTAACAGTATCTTCAGTTCCAATAAATGGCTTTGCTCCAAGCCTAACATAGTCTCTACTCAGAATATCATAATTGTTGACCACCGGAGCTTTATGAACTCCTCCTATAGCATTTCCTCCAACCACTCTAGCAGCAACACCTGCCTGCATCATATTCATGAAAAACGGATACATAGCTCCCATATCAACTTGCAGGACTCCAGCACCCACATTTCCAACTTGTGCCTGACCTTGGTTCCTTTTCGTATTTGGTCTGGCATTTCCATTTGTTGTCATGCTTCCCCCAAGATTCACTCTTCCACTTCTAGCATCCATATCTGTATTCAATTCTCATGAGATACAGAAGAATAGCTTAAGAGAGATAGGAGAATAGAGATATAGCATATGCTTATATATTGAAATACAAGTACGTTACTATAGCGTTATCCTATACCCCGATCTTATCTCTTATTCCTTAGGATTATGTTTTCAAAAATCATTTTAGTTTAAAGTTTTTCATAAACCTATGCTCTGATACCAAGTTGTAACATCCCCTATCTGGAAACCCGAAGCTAAGTGCTACAGGTGCTGCAGTCATCCATAGTACTAAATTTCGGTGACTAAATACGGTAATGTCAATATCCATAATATTAGAAGCACTTGAGTATGAAACAAAATCGTAGATTTAAAACAACATTTCTGATTACATTTCAAAACACATGTTTCATATCCATATTACATAATCCCATACATTTTCCAGGTTCAGATCAAATATAATTATTACAAAATATGCAAAGAGCGACAAATGAAGATGCCCATTTGGTTGACCAGAGTACTATATATTCATAACTAATTTAATATAACACAGCGGAATCAAACAAAATAAAACAGCAACTCCTAAATAGCTATCCGTCTGCCATCTGCTCGTCTCTAGAAGCTTTATTCGCCAACCTACTAAACCTTAAAATCCTCAACCCTCAGCCTACTCAAATCAATTTTGAGCACCCAAGAGTTTAAGGGGAAAACATAAACTTCGAGTCAGACATAAGGCATGGTGTGAATAATATTATACATCTCGGTTTTATGATATTAAGTGAGACCACGCCGCTTAGCAGATCGGGTTTTCCCTCACTAATATCCTTTTAAAACATACTTTTTGCAAATCATAAGCCTACAACCAAATTGGTTAAAACTATAAAGCATTATCATGTAAACATACGTATCAGGTAACAAATGGACTATCAGTCCGAACATCATAGTTTTGTTTGGCTAACTACTAGTCTTTGGCAGACTCGGGCCTACAAGACAATATAAACAAATAATCTAACATCTGTTAGATACTCCTCTTCAGGATGGTCTGTCCCTAACTTACTTTATCCAGGTCAACTGATCCTAATGGTTTTACGGGCTCACCAATAACCTACCTCTATACAAATATATTCCTTTCTGTGTGTAACATCAATTTAGTCTTACCTATGACAAAGCCCTACACACTGGAATTTTGGACTAAATTAGCTAGGGTCTAATAGCTAATGTATAGGGCGCGACCCTATACCAGTCTCATCTGGTATATAAATATCTGAGTCATTTTACTTAGGGTAATCTTTCCTTAAATTTTCCTTGAAAACCTTTTCATCTCAAATTGATTTAAACCTTTAAATCATACTTTAAACAAGAAAAATAAACATGCTTTACTCAAATCATCGTGCCATGTTATATATACTTTACTCAAATCTTTATTGATGAAAACATTTAAACCTTTGAAAGTACTCCTTTCGAAACCATTAAAAGTACCCCTTTCGAAACCAAGTAAACCCTTTTATAACCTAGGCCAAAAGGGCAAAACATTCCTTTCGAAACCATTCATATTAAACATTGGGAACCATTGAAAAACCTTTCCTTCGAAAGCTATAAAATCTTAGACATCTTATCTTTAAAACACCTAAACATTGCCTTTCGAAAATATTAGAAAACCTTTCCTTTCAATCCTTTTGAAACCATTGGGGAACCACCCCTTTGAAACCTTCATTAGAACCTTTTGAAAGCATTAAAAAATCAAACCTTTTAAAACCATTTGGGTTCAAGTAAAACATGTGGAAAATCTTTCGAAACCATTTAAAACTATCTCCTTTGAAACCTTTAGGTTCTACTTTCAACAGAGAAAAATGGTCATAAAACATTTAAGTCGAAAGCACTCTTTCGAAAGCAATCCTAAGTAAAGAAGTGATGGTATCGAAACTAACCTTTTGAAAGCATTGGAGAAGTGGCTTGGATTTTAAAACAAAGTATACCTTCCGAAACAATTTGCTTCGAAAGGTAAAAAGCGACAGCAAGGGGTTTCGACCCCTTTGAAAGCATTAACTTAAAACAAAAGGCGCAACCTTTTCGAAACCTTTCCTTTAAATCAATTTGACCCAGTCGAAAGCCAACCAAGTTGAAAGCATACCCTTCGAAATCAAAGCAGGTGCATTTTCATTTGAAAGCAAAGTAAGGCTTCAACCCCTTCAGAACCCTATGTTTCGATCCAATACCTTCCGCGAAAGTCCAATTCACTATGTACCAAGTCTTTGATACTATGTGCATTGGTTTCGATGGTTATGGAGGCGGAACTACTAAGTCAGAACCTCAGGTGCCGAAAGTAGCGAAACAAGTAAAAAGCTTGTTTAAACTGAATTTTATCATTTTAAAGTAATCTTTTCAACTAACCTGCCTTGTTTTTTAAAATATGATTGGTTGCTAATTTCTTTACTAAAAATACTGCCAAAATTTCAGAAGTAAACAATTTAAATTATTTACAAAATACCCCTTCTCCTTTTATAAATATATAAAACATATAAGTCCTATACTTTAAATAATTTTATATATCTAATAAAACACTTAGGAAAATTCTATAAAAATTCCAAAAAATCATTTTTAATATATTTTCCAACATATATTAATTTCAGACCCAAAACATAAGTAATTTAGCCGTAAATTATTTTAAACTCAAATAATCATTTTCTTCACTAGAAAATTAATATTAAATCCACATAAATTCAAAAAATTATGAAAATTGAAACCCATCTCTATAATATGATTTCTTGTCTAAATCTAAAATCATAAGGCATTTAGATGTCATTTAATAGGGTTTTCACATTAAAACATATCATAAAACCTATATGAATAAGCATAAATCATCAACATGCATATTTAAACATTTAAAAACATGGCATAACCTTGCAAAATAATTCAGATTAACCTTAAAATCGAAAACAATAGAAAATATGAGATGTAGTCATTATTCACCTTAGCTTTGAGATTAAGGATTTGAGATTTGAGCGGATTTGAATTGATTAATCTTCTTCCTTTAGCTTTTCTTCCTCTTGTTCTTGCTAATGGTGGTTGGCCTCAATTTTAGTTTGGTATTGCAAATGAACATATGAAATGAATTCCTAAGGGTTTAGGGTATTAGAATATTCTTATTCCAACTTTGCCCCTCACCTATTTCCTTTACCCATTTTATTTTAGTTCATTTATTCTCTTAGGCATGGCTACCCCTTAGTTTAACACAAATCTCAATCCCTTAATCATCACATAATTTAATTTAATTTAAGATTAAATATCCTAAATAATGTTACTAAAAATTAGGGTCGTTACAATATCATCATTCAAGGTTCTTTGCTGCTTAGCAGGAATTCCATCTTCAACCATGAAGCATAAATCTTTCGGAACATGTTTCAATGAGCTTACATCTCGCTCCATTTCTCCCCAACTCTTCTGTGCGGGATGATGTCCCCAAGATATTGTTCCGATGATGAGTCTTTGGTCGGTCCATCTGGATCCCTCTTCGTTGGTTCTAGCTTGGTTTCCCTGCTCTTTAGGAGCTTGGGGGCAGCAGGCTGGTCAAGATTTTGTGATTTTCTCACATACTACTGAAGCTTTTTTTCTCAAATCAGCTCTTCAATCAGGTTCTTCAGGTGTCGGCACTCATTCGTGTTATGACCATGTGTTTCATGGAAGCGGTAGTACTTTTCGAAATGCTTTTGATGTTCAGTCACTTCCTTTTTAGGCAGCTTCTTATACTCCTTCATTTCTTGTGTTGCAGAGTAGATGTTTTCGAGAGTATCATTAAGCGTGTTGTAATCTTCGAGCCCTAAGCCTTTAAGTCGCTTGTTACCTCCGTTTTGCTTGTTGGAATTCTGGTTTTTCCTTTTCTGGTTCCCATCCTTCCCCGTGTTTCCTGCAGCAGTTCCAGAGGTGTTTGCTCCTTGGTTAGCTGCCATGCCATTCTAGCCAGCGTTGGTAAGTTATAGATTAGCAGGTTTTCCTTCTATCTCCTTCGCCTCTTCCAATCTCAAGTACTGGCTTACCTTTCGATTAAATTCCTTCCTAGTGGTAGGTTGCTTCATTTTGATCCATTTTTCGAATTCAGTGTCCATGTGGATAGCGCGGACCAGGGCTATGAAGACCATATCTTCATTTGGGTTGCTTACTTTAGTCACCGTGTTGTTAAAAAAAACTCATGAAGGATTTCAAAGATTCATTTTGTCCCAAAAATAGGCCAGATAAGGACATCACATCTTTTGGTTATGCCGTGTGAAGTCTAAACTGATCGGGGAAATTTGTTGCTAATACATTGAAAGTGGAGACAGATTTTGGTGGGAGCCTGGTGAACCACATAGAAGAAATTCCCTCTAGGAAGATAGGAAAACATCTACATTGAACAACATTTGAAGCATTTGCTCTATCCATGTACCAACTATACTTGTACAAGTGATGTTTCGGATCTCTATTTCCATTGTAAGACGGAATGGTCGGCATAGTAAAAAATTTAGGGTATCGTTCATTCAAAATGTCATCAGTGAAGGGAGTCTGGCTTGGAGTGGATCCTGATTAATCATCTCTCCTATCCTTACTTTCATCCATCAAGTACTTGATCATATCCGTGATATTTGCCTTTGATGTCCAGTAGTCTGTGGGTCAACTGTTAGTGACTATGCTAAGTGTTTGATTTGGCAAATAATCTAGGTAAGTGGGCTAAAGCCTAGGCTCTCCTATTTTCGGGAGATCCACTCCCTCGGAGTTCTATTGGCTTGAGGTTAGTCAGGAAGGGGCAATTTGGGCCTTTCTGCCGGTATTGAGTGCATTAGCATTTTTTTCCAACTTGTCGTCGTCAAGTTGCTCACCATTTTCAGAGTCGGAGAGATCCACCGCTATATCTTCCCATGGGGGTTTTTCCCCTAGGTTCAAGTTTGTAGCAGGTTGCTTTGCAGTTGGAAGAGTGCTTGTGTTTCCTCCTACGACGATTCATACGACTCCATCCATCACTCCTTTCTGCTTCTGCTTTCGTTTTATCTGTTTAGGCCAGAAACGGAAGAGTTTTCCTGCTCCGTGGCGGCCATGGGTTCTGGCATGGTTCTAGGAGCAGCTAGTGATTGCAAGGTCAGGAGGGCATTTAATTTGTCAATAAGATCTTTTTGGTTGTTCTCCATCTTTTGGTTGATTTCATCAACCACCTTATTCGATTCGCCTTTACTAACGACTTCATGTTAGGTAGAAGATCCCAGCAGTTGATTTCCTATGTTAGCTCCACAATTTCCTCTGATTAATGGATTATTGGCGTCGTTGACTTCAAGTTGCTGAGGATTGGTCCCTTCTCCAACAATAACAGCTCCTATGGATCTTTCAGAAGTAATTACCTTTCTCCTTGCCATTGATCTTTAACGGCAAGCTTCAAACTTGCTAAAGCTGATGTGATGGATCTAGTTCTAGATCTGGCGGATCCAAATAGGAAAACTAGATCTATGCCCGAGTTCAATTCTCAGTAGAAGCACCAAAACGTTAATCTAAAAAATGGATCAACACCCTGGGTTGAGTGTGAAAGCATCAGCCTTGTTTCTCAGAGCAAACAATATAGAGAATAAATGTAAAAAATATTAGAAATATAAAGAGACAAGAAGATTTTTATAGTGGTTCAGTTGTTAATGAAGCCTACATCCACTTTATAGCTTTTATTAGTTGACTTCCATTACAAGATTGATTTGGTTTACAATATGATTGAATCACAGTTAGATCTAAACCACAAGTACTTGGAGGCAACCGAAGGATCTCAGTTGCTCCTTTGTGACTGTTGTGTGGGAGAAGAAGAGTGAAGAATGGTAATGGAAGAGTTGCAACAGCCAGTCCAGGGATCCCTTTCATATTGTAGATGGGATGGTATTTATATGGGTTGGAGAGCATTTGGGCAAGAGCCACTTTACCAAAAGCATGTAGTTGTCATGCATGGGAAGCCCAAGAAGGTTGGAGGTTATCGGAGCAAACTATTTGGATCAGTACCGATCCAAGTGGATCAGATTGGTACCAATCCAAGTAGTTAAGCATTTTTTATGCTTTGACTGCTTGGCTGCCTTTCTTACTTCGTTTTTATGTTCTTCAATGGATTTCATAGCCTGTTGACTTGTTTTGATGATGATTCATCTGTGGGCAAGATTGAACTGTATTCTGAGTAAGATAAACCTTCACCCCTTAAGCTTGGATGTTTAGAATGCTACCAAACTTGTAAAGTGAGCTTAGTAGAGGTATGGGGTCACAATGCAAAAGGAATGGGGCATATATGAGCAACAAATTCGGATCGATACCGATCCAATTGGATTAGATCGTTGTCGATCCGAAAAGTTTGCTTATTTTTAGGCTAAACTCTTTAGAGACTCTTATCTTTCTTTCTTATGCCTTTGGTTATGTTTCGAGTCGTTCTAGCTTAGCTTGAATGTTCTAACTCTTTTTGAATCCAGCTGGGTTAAAAACTCGGTTAATAGGAGGGTTGTTGTAGCAAATTAGATATTATGCAATGGAAGTGGGAGAGAATTTCTATGGATTTCATGGATGGGCTATGTTTCCTGGAGATTTGACCAGGCAACTAGTGCTCGGCATCAGGTAGCACTCGGCATCAGAGAGTGTTCGGCATCTGGGAGTGATCGACGAAGTACTCGGCATCCAGTGGGACTCGGCATCAGAGAGTGTTCGGCATCTAGGAGTACTCGACGAAGTACTCGGCATCTAGTGGGACTCGGCATCAGAGAGTGTTCGGCATCTAGGAGTACTCGGCGAAGTACTCGGCATCCAGTGTACCCGGCATCCATGATACTCGACATCAGATAGTACTCGGTGTAGTACTCGGCGTCAGGTAGTGCTCGGCATCAGCTGGAGCTCGGCGTCAATTAGTATTCGGCGCCCAGTAGAACTCGGCGACAGAAGTGCTCGGCATCCAGAAGACTTCAGTGTGCATAACTACTCAACGTGACAGTATCGTTCGGCCTGCATGCATTGTTCGGTCAAGAGCTTCGGACAGAGATACGTTCGGCTTCAACTGCAACCATCCTGCACTTCCCACACATCAAACATACCATTCGGCATGGAAGGGACCGTTCGGCATGGAAAGGATCGTTCGGCATTATGGCGGTCGGCATGCCTGGTTCGGCAAGTAGCAACCACTGTACTCGGGTTAGAGTGTTCGGCCACAAAGCCCACTTGGGAAGTCCAGCCCATATTTGCCTATAAATAGAGGGGCAGGGTCACAGTGAAAGGGGATCTTTTTGGAGAACACTGGGGAGACTCTGCCATTTTTGAGACTCATCTTCTCTACTTAACAACTTCATTCAAGCATTTGATCTACGAATTGTATTTGTAATCAATCATTAAGAAGATCAATAAAGTTTAATCTCAAAGTGGACGTAGGCAATTACGCTGAACCACTATAAATTTGGTGTTCTTACTTTCTGCATTTAAATTAGCATTCTCTTCTCTGTTTAATTTACCTTCATCACTTATTTCTCTACACAATCTTCTTCTACGAGGTTAGTGACCAATTTTGGTGCTAACACTTTGGTGCTTTCACTGAGAATTGAATTCTCAGACCTTAAGGATCTGCTTTGAAGCTACTGGATTGAGCAAATCCCCCAAAGAAGATCCGAGTCATTGACAGGACATCCGTTGATTCTACTCAGAGTTCATACCAATAACTATACAATGGCGAGACCACGTACCAGGTCAGCTTCTCATAATGCGGATGCCCATGAGACTGCTAGCGTGCAACAAGCAGGACCTAGCAATCAGCCAGCAATTCCGGGTGTAGGAATTGCCGCCCAGGACCAAACTCCAGGTTTCACCAGAATAGAGTTCAACGACTTGACGAGAGAACTCAGGGAAAGCAGGAGACAACTAGGAGAGAAGATGCAAGCTAATGCCAACCTGATGGCACAACTCACTCAACAGCAGCAACAGAATGTTGGGGGCAATCCCGCTCCCTATTCCTCATCCGACAACTCAACTTCTTCTGATGAACCTCCCAGGCGCAGACGCCGTAAGACTGAAGCTGCACGGATGGGTGCTGCTGCCCAAATAGCTGGAAACCTCCGACCACACTAGAGCATTTTTACTCAAAGGCACACCAATTCATAAGGAGAGAGGAAGCCAGGTGGGTAAGACGAGATAAGGCACCAGGACTTGTCCAAGAGTCTATGAAAAGCAACGTTGTTGTGAAGCAGTCCGGAGACAGCTCGGGAAAGGTCCAAGTCAATATCCAGAACAAGCCTGGGCAGTCTAAGGAGTCCGGAGGAAGAAATCAAGGGAAGAAGAGAGAAGCGGGGAAGTGGAAATCGAGAATTCCAAGCTACAACGAGTATACTCCGCTGAATGCGCCTCTTGAGAACATTTACCTATCTACCTGCAATACTTTTCAGTACAGAAAGCCACGTCCAAAAGAATCAACTGAGGAGCAGAAGCGAACTGGGAAATATTGTCGCTTCCATGAGACTTATAGGGACAATACAGAAGAGTGCAGACACTTGCACGACGCTATCGAGAAGTTGATCAGGCAAAAGAAATTGCAAGAATTTGTGAAGGATCCACAGGAAGGAGGACAGGGAACATCCAACCCAGGTCGCGCACCGACCCCGCATCACCCCGAGGAGCCTGCCCGAACCGTGGGAAGACTAGCCATAAATACTATTATCGGCGGACCTCACCCTGCAGATAAGAATTGGCAAGAGATGGAGTGGTGTGCAAACTCCTTGAAACATGTAGATTTTGAGTGCTGTTCAAACGTGGAGGATGGGACTCCTGCCAAGCAGCAGCGCGTAATGACAAACGACATAGTGTTCAGAAACAGGGATGCTGATCAAGTGGAGGCTCCAACCATCGACCCGATGGTAATATCTGCGACGATCGGACCGGCATATGTGAAGAGAATTCTGATTGATTGCGGAAGCTCTGTCAACATCATCTTCAAAAAGGCTTATGACCAAATGAAAATGGAAACAAAGGACTTGAAACCGTCCAAGGCTCGTATCCACGGATTTAACGGCGCTGCGACCGATGCGGTGGGGTATGTCGAGTTACCAGTTGAACTGGGACAAGGCGAGCGTCGGAGGGTGCGAATTCTACCCTTCGTAGTTTTAGATGTGGATTCTACATATAATGTCTTCTTGGGCCGGCCGGTCCTGGCTGGGTTTAGGGTAGCATTGGCCCCGTGGTGTTTAACTTTGAAGTTCCCAACTGACAAAGGAGTAGGTATTGTTCATGGCGACCAAGCAGCTGGTCGTTCCTGTTATGTGGCTGAGTTCCGAGAGGCCCATCGGAGGGAGAAAGGAAAGGTTGCGGACAATCCCGTCCGCATCCATAATACGGATAATTGACAAGTAGTGCCCGAGCCCTAGCTCGGGCATAACTCTCGGATCTTCAGAGACATAGATCCGAGAGACGACGAGAAGAAACCTAGGGAAGAAAAGGCGGCGCTGGCTAAACTGACGGTTGACGTTTCAGTCAGCCAAAGCGACCCTTTGCGATTACTAAAGATCGGATCACAGCTTGGCCCCGCAATGACTGAAGACCTTAGTGACTTCCTCCGGGTGAATCTTGATGTTTTCGCCTGGACGCATTCTAATATGTGTGGGATCTCTCCCGCCATCACGAGTCATATGTTGAACATAGACCCGAAATATGTCCCAGTTAAAAAAAAGAGGAGAGGAATGGACCCGGAGAGGTCCGCTGCTCTCAGAGAGGAGATGGACAAACTCAAAGCCAATGGGTTCATCCGTGACGCCCTCTATCCTGAGTGGGTATCGAACCCCGTACTGGTGAAAAAGGCAAATGGGAAATGGAGAACTTGCGTAGACTACTCTGATTTGAACAAAGCGTTCCCCAAGGACAGTTTCCCGTTACCAAGGATCGATCAGTTGGTCGACTCCACCGCAGGACATGAGCTGTTATCATTCATGGATGCATACTCGGGATACAACCAAATCCCGATGCATATTCCGGACCAAGAACACACCAGTTTCGTTACAGATGTCGGGCTATATTGCTATGTAGTAATGCCCTTCGGACTAAAGAACGCAGGAGCGACTTATCAGCGTCTGGTGAATCGAATGTTCAAGGACCAGCTTGGTAGGATGATGGAAGTCTATGTGGATGACATGCTCGTGAAGTCACGACAGTCAAACGACCACATTCGTGACTTGGCTGAAATGTTCGACATACTTAGGTATTACGGGATGAAGATCAACCCTCTGAAGTGTTCCTTCGGCGTTGCGTCGGGGAAGTTTTTGGGATTCATCGTCAATGCTAGGGGAATTGAAGCTAACCCCGAAAAGATCCAAGCTATTTGAGATGTGAAAGTACCCAGGACTATAAAACAGGTACAGAGCTTGAATGGAAAAGTAGCTGCGCTAAGTCGATTCATATCAAGGGCAACTGACAAGTGCATCCCTTTCTTTGATATAATAAAGAAAGGAAAAAGGAACTTCGAATGGACGTCTAGTTGTGACGAAGCATTCCGGAATCTGGTGAGGCATCTGGAGAGTCCACCAGTGCTATCAAAACCAGTAAACCATGAGATGCTGTACGTATACTTGGCTGTATCCCCACATGCAATAAGTGCGGCTTTAGTTCGCGAGGAGGACCGAATCCAAAAGCCGGTGTATTATGTTAGCAAGCGTTTAACAGGGGCAGAAATAAATTACCCTAAAATCGAGAAATTGGCCTATTGCTTGGTGATTGCATCACGTAAGCTACGCCCATATTTTCAAGCGCACTCAATCAGTGTTTATACCGATCAACCCCTGTGGCAGGTACTCCAACGACCAGAAACTTCTGGAAGATTGCTAAAATGGAACATCGAGTTGAGCCAGTTTGATATCGCCTACTTGCCACGGAGAGCCATACAAGGGCAAGCGTTAGCAGATTTTATCGCTGAGTTTACCATGCCCACAGAACCAGATAATCACGACGCCATTCCCCCCGTTCGATGGAAATTATACACTGATGGGGCATCCAACGACCGTTGCTCCGGCGCGGGTGTAGTTCTTATAACTCCGGAAAACCGATCAATCTGTTATGCTTTGAAGCTTGATTTCTCAGCCACAAATAACGAGGCGGAATATGAAGCACTCATTGCTGGCTTGAAGCTCATCGGGGAACTCGGGATCAGATCAGTTGAAATCTTTTGTGACTCACAGTTGGTGGTCTACCAAGTGCGGGGAGACTACCAAGCAAAGGGACGAAAGCTTGCTCCGTACCTTGTTCAGGTCCAAGAACTACTATCAAATCTTGAGCGTTATGACATTTCACATGTCCCACGCGAACAGAACAAAGAAGCCGACTTATTGGCTAAGTTTGCGAGTACCGGCGATGCACAGCAAATGGGATTGTATCCCGTTGAAGTCTTGCATGCCCCGAGCATAGACGAGATGAAAGTCGATCGCGTGTTGGAAACGGAAATCGAGAAGGAATCGTGGATAACCCCATTCAAACTGTACCTGACAATTGGGGCCTTACCAGAAAAAAGAAGCGAAAGACGGAAGGTCCTTCGAAAGGCCGCGCGATACGTAATGCAGGATGGGACAATGTATCGAAAAGGATTCTCAGTCCCATTATTACGATGCATCGCTCATGATGAGACAAAGCGGGTCTTAAGAGAGGTTCACGAAGGGGAATGTGGCGACCATACTGGGGGGAAAACGCTAGCAAAGAAGATCCTCTGCTATGGATATTACTGGCCAACCGTAAACCGGGACGCCGCAGACTATGCAAGAAAGTGTGACAAGTGTCAAAGATATGCGAAAATCCCGAGGACTCCATCAACGGAACTCACACAAATGGTTAGTCCCTGGCCATTTGCAATCTGGGGCATCGACATAATCGGCTCTTTGCCTATATCTAAAGGTGGTGCAAAGTACGTGATAGTTACAGTCGACTATTTCACAAAATGGGCTGAGGCAGAGCCTTTGGCCACAATCACCTCTAAGAAGGTCATTAACTTCGCTGTACGAAACATTATATGCCGCTTTGGCCTTCCCCGAACTATCATTACAGACAACAGGACGCAATTTGAAAGCAGAGAGTTCAGAGAGTTCTGTTTAAAGTATGGCATCGAGAAGAAGTTCACCGCCGTTGCACACCCAAAGGCTAATGGACAAGTCGAGGCCGTTAACAAAATAATCAAGTCCATATTAAAGAAGCGTCTGGATAAGGTTGGAGGCAAGTGGGTAGATGAGCTCCCAACAGCACTATGGGCTTATATAACTACCCACAAGTCCGCGACCGGCCACACTCAATTCGCCTTGGCATACGGCTCGGAAGCCGTTATACCCGTGGAACTTGAAGTTCCATCACACCAAGTGACGTACTATGATCCCAAGACGAACCAGGACCTCTTGTTGGAATCACTGGACTGCATCGATGAAAAGCATGAAGAGGCCGAATTAAGGGCAGCAGCACATAGGCACCGAGTCAAGCGTTACTACGACGGCAGAGTCCGCCCAAGAACTTTTGATATAGGTGATCTCGTTCTGAAATGAGTTTTCCCGGTTCCATCGCGTATGAATCCCAGCTGGGAAGGTCCATACATCATTGAACGGAAGCTTGGAGAAGGAACGTTCAAGCTAGCGACCGTTGATGACACGACACTCCCCCGGGCATGGAACAGTGAGCATTTGCGGCATTATTATGTTTTCCTTTCTTGTTTTAGGCACTGTTATTTCCTATGTGTTTTCGTTCAGTTTTAGCTTAGCTTCTTTTTAACTATGTAATTAAGCAGTCTAGTTGTTTTTCATTAATAAAGGCTTGAAGCCGTATTTTCCACAAATCACTAATGTTTCTATATCTCATGATCGGATGACGAATTACATTATCCTATACGATATACAGACTCGTATAAACGACTTCAAATCTCCGAATCCCCAGAGCGCGGATCGGAGTACTCTAAGTCCCCGGAGCGCGGACTAGAGTATAAACGACTTCAAATCTCCGAATCCCTAGAGCGCGGATCAGAGTACTCTAAGTCCCCGGAGCGCGGACTAGAGTATAAACGACTCCAAATCTCTGAATCCCCAGAGTGCGGAGCGGAGTACTCTAAGTCCCCGGAGCGCGGACTAGAGTATAAATGACTCAAAATCTCCGAATCCCAGAGTGCGGAGCGGAGTACTCTAAGTCCCCGGAGCGCGGACTAGAGTATAAACGATTTCAAATCTCTGAATCCCCAGAGCGCGGATCGGAGTACTCTAAATCCCCAGAGCGCGGACTAGAGTATAAACGATTTCAAATCTCTGAATCCCCAGAGTGCGGAGCAGAGTACTCTAAGTCCCCGGAGCACGGACTAGAGTATGAACGATTTCAAATCTCCGAATCCCCAGAGCGCGGATCGGAGTACTCTAAATCCCCAGAGCGCGGACTAGAGTATAAACAATTTCAAATCTCCGAATCCCCAGAGTGCGGAGCGGAGTACTCTAAGTCCCCGGAGCGCGGACTAGAGTATAAACGAATACGAACCTCTGAATCCCCTGAACACGGATCAACTTACTCTAAATCCCCGGAGAGCAGATTTAGAAAAAAGTCCAAGTACTCGAGAGATGTGGAACGAGAAATATGCCATGTCTGGAGATGTTTGAACGACACGAAAATGGACTGCGAGATAATGCAACTCGTAACAAGTGGAGTCATGACTACAGTTAGTCAACAAACCCAAGAAAAGCAATAGAATCATTCAAACGAAAAAGAAACTAAACTTCATTCAGTAGTTCAAAATGGGGTTACACAGTTACTCCTACAAAACTCAGAGTTCAGAACCTATCTATACAAACTGCAAGCCACAAAAAAAAGCAACGACAAGACTTAAGCAAGAAGCTCGTCGAACGAGTGTATCGATTACTTCTTCATTTTCTTCTTCTTATTTTCCTTTGTTTTTTCCGACGACTCCTCTCCCTCACGCTTTTTCTTGGATTTCTTGCTTGCCAAAGAAGCAGAGTCGGGAGTAGGGGACGGAACATCCAGTGGTTTAGACCTGCCCGGGAGAATGATTTTCAAAGGTCTGTTCCGAGGGTCGGTGAGTTCCAGTATTTCGGGTTCAACCTTGACCTCGACCTTTTTCTTCTCCTCTGTGGCGAGGCAGTCCTTCATGCTCACCTTTGAGGTATGCTCAGAGGCGCCAGTGATTTCGATTTCGTCACTCCCTTCGGTAGGAGATGAAGTGTCAAGCTTATCATCATCTAGCGCCCCAATAACTTGAGCATCGGGACCAGGAATTACTCCCGCATGAACAGCGTCGCTTGTTTTCTCTGCCTCCTCCTTGGCGTCATCGCTCCTCGGAGTTGGCTCGGCATCAGAGCGGCCTGCATGAAAACATAAAGAATGAACGTTAGAATGAATAAATGCTGGAAGATAACAAGATCTTTTGACTCTTAGAAAAGAAGAGTTTCCTACCAGGTTCTGGTTGGCTATCGGTTGCGCGTGGGGTTTCACCCTCCAAAATAGGAGATAGCACGCGAACGCCAAGCCCAGGATCTTCAGGATCATAGCCGGCATGCTGCTCGAATGGGTCAAGTGTCGACCGACCGGCCGGTTGAGCAGCGGGAGGAGCAGCAATATGAGGAGCCATAGTCTCAGCCCCAAACGGGCCAGCTTCGTCACTTTTCTCTTTTGGAAGGGGAGAGCCTTTGTTATAGAGCGCCAAAGCTGCGGACAGATCCGTTGTCTCATTCCCCCTAAGAAACTCCTTCACCAAGGCATCCTCATCGACCTCCTCAGAGCCCGACTCGATTTTCCTGATCTTTACTAAGGTTTTCCAGGCCTCAGCTAGAGATTCGAGATAGCCATTGCCCAAGAATGTTAAGTCACGATGCATAAGGACGCGGGCTCCATACTCGGCAATCAATGGGTCAAATATGCATTTGACCTCTTCCCTGCCAGCCTCTGCGGCCGCCTCGAGGCGAGAGTCAATCTCCTCCGCAGCTTTTCTTTTGCCCTTCTCACGGGCTTCGTCCTTCATTTTCTCAACCCAAGCAAGTTCATCATCGAGTTTCATTTTCAGGAGACGAGTGGCGACGATTTCATCACTATATCGTTGTGATTCTTCTTGAGCAGCTACCTTGTCCTCCTTTTCCTTGGAGAGTAATTCTTTTAGCTCTCTGACTTGAGTGGCGAGCGCGTCCCTTTCTTTTTGAACGGAATCTTTTTCTAGGGCGAGGGCACCGCTGCGCTGGACTGCTTCATCAAGCTCTTTCTTGTGAGCCATCTCTAAACGAGTAACTACTTCAGCAATATCTTTTGCGCTTTGCTCGGCGGCTTCCAGCTTCGACTTGTATGAAGCAAGCTCTTCGTCTTGGTGCTTGATGATGTTTTTGTCGCAGCCAGCCTCCAATTTCAGGCGATCAATCTCATATTGACGCTCAACGGACACCTCCGAGATCTTTTCAACCAAGTGTACAAACGCGTCATGTTGAACATAGACGTCGTTATTGCAGGCAATGGCACTCTGCTTCACGTGCCCGGGAATATGGTGAATAGCCGGGAGAAACTTCAAACCGTCGAAGCAAATTTTTGGAAACTTGGCCTTAAGATCGACCATCTTTTCCGCTACAGTTGGATCAACCGCGGGAGTAGGGGGAGGAGGCTTTGGAAGTTCCGTTCTTCTTCGTTGCTCCCGCATTTGCCTTGTACTCGATGAACTGGAGAGTTGTTCTCGAGGAGCATCAGATTGGTGACCCTTCTGTGAAGACTTCTCCTTATCCGGCTCAGTTGGAGGAAGAGGATCGCGGGACTGTGAAGATTGAGAATATGCCTTCTTACGGTGAGACGACTCGCGGGGACGATTGTCTCTATCTTCATAATCATCTCTGTCCCTGCGTCTGCTTGAACCTGAGTCCCGTCCAGAATGATGAAATATGGAAGAGCCATGAAGGCGATCGAATCCATGAGAGCGTCCCATGTCACCTGCAAAGAATGGAGATAACAACGAGTTAAGAAAAATCCGGAAAATAAGAAAGAACTTGAAGTGTATGATGGAATGCGTATGTGCGTGAGTGTCCTAGTGTTCCCCCTACAGACTAGTTCTTTTATCTTTACTAATCGGAGTATTGTCTCCCTGGACTGGGAGTTGAACTCCTGCATTGCCTCTAACGGGCGAAGAAAACTTGAGGGCTTCAGGATCGTCAAACCCGTAGTTAAGTATGTCATCGGGGATAGAAAGATTCGACAAGCCCCTTAGAGAACTCTCCAGGTGCTGTGAGGACGCCTCTTTCTCTGGCGGGACAGGCGTATCTTTTGAAGTGCCGCCAACTTTCTCCTTCCGAATACTGTATCTTAACCTCTTCTTTCCCTTCGAAGGGGAGGACGATGTTTCAATGTCGTGAACTTCGACCGCCGGATTCCAAGCAGGACCCACATTCTCGCCTTGGGTCTCAGGAGCTTCGTCCTCTTTGCGCTCACCTTCTTCGTGCGTATCGGGAGTGCAGCGTGATGACGATCCGGCTTGTTTTTTCCCTTTACCGGATGCTGGCTTGGGAATGGAGATGCCCTCCGGGAGGCTGATCCAACGACCTGGGGCTAGCAAGCCGAACCTTGACAATGACTCGTTTGAAATGATGGTCCGAATGTCTCGTTCCTCAGTAGGAAGAGCTCTAATGGCTTCAACGGCCTCAGAATATCCTCGGCCCTCCGGACGCGGGTTGATATCTAAAAAGATGAAACAATGAGTTAGAAAAAGCATGACTCCGATTAATCGCGAAAGATGATTCAGTGGAGAGACTTACTGCCTTCAACCCATCTCCTCGCAAAACCAGGAGGGCAACGCATGTAGAACCATTCCTGTTTATACAGGGCGAATTTACTACATGCCCCTGTCAAGATCTGGCATTTGTGGTAGGGCTCAAGGAACATGAAGGAAGGGCTGTCTTTTCGCCTCTTGACCATATAGATGTATCTGATGTCGCCAGAAGTTGGAGGTCTGGAGAAGACGGCCATAAAGAGTAGGTAGGTCCCATGAAGGAACGCGTGACCATTCGGGTGCAGCTGTGACGGGGCAATGTCGATATACTGTAACACATCCCGAAGAAATAGGTTAAACGGAGGCACGCTGCCCATCCAACACATGAACTTGTTGCAAGTGGTGTATCCGACTGGGGGCAGGTGAGGGCGATCATGTCGCGAAGGGACTAGCACAACAGCAAAAGGAATCCCGTGGATGGAGCATATCTGTTGGAGTGCGGCTTCATTGATCTTCGAAGCCTGTGAATCGATCGGATTGTCTAGTAGAATCGTTGCCTCCAGGGCATCGGGTGCTAAGTTATGAGCCGGAGAAGTCGGCGGATTAGAAGTATCAGCGGCTTCTCGCCTTGATGACGGCCCAGGCCTGTCGGATATAGCGGCGGAGCTAGACTTTCTTGACATCCTCAATAAATAACGAACCTGGCTAAGTGCTTGAGAAAACTATACTTAAAAAAAACGTTGAACGTTAGAATTAGCAACACGAGTTTTCCCCCCACGTGGTGTGTGAACTACTGCAAGCAGTTGTGTCCAAGCAATAAGAATCTAAAGATTTCAAAAATATAAAAATGAGCTTCGAATCGTCGCCTTCGAAGACCGTCATCGCTGACCGTCTCAAAAAGCCCGCCTTGAGGTGATTACAGTTTCAAAGTCCAGGTTTAAGTTTACTAAAGCTAGGGATTTAATGATCCGGGTCAGTTTCGCATGATGGTGTGCTTAGATCTTTGTCCTTGTATTGATTAGGCAAGGCAATTGTTCGTTCGACATTTACAGTGTTTGGCCTAAGTATGGTTCAACATTTATCATTGGTCGGCATTTATAATTGTCTGGCATGTGCATTACTCGGCCTTGATATTGTTCGGCCTAGGTCTGGTATTCGGCATGAATGTTTGTTCGGCAGGCCAGTTATTCGAAACATATACGGTAGAAGATAGAAGTTGAAAATAGTGGAAGGATGCCTGGTTTTATAGGGAGAAGATAGAAGTTGAAAAGGCTATATCCGGTAGAACCGGTCAAAGTTGTAGCGTTCGGCTTCAAAGCGAAGTGTCGCTCGGCACATGAGGATTGTTCGGCTTCGAACGCATCGTTCGGTGTCCAAACCACGCTCGTCTCACACCTCCGTCACTAATATTCTCGAGAAGGCGTCTCCGAGGTAAGCTAAACTAGATTCAAAGTGCATCACGTTCAGTCACATAATACACTTTGGGGGGCAAGTGTTTCCTGGAGATTTGACCAGGCAACTAGTGCTCGGCATCAGGTAGCACTCGGCATCAGGTAGCACTCGGCATCAGAGAGTGTTCGGCATCTGGGAGTGATCGGCGAAGTACTCGGCATCCAGTGGGACTCGGCATCAGAGAGTGTTCGGCATCTAGGAGTACTCGGCGAAGTACTCGGCATCCAGTGGGACTCGGCATTAGAGAGTGTTCGGCATCTAGGAGTACTCGGCGAAGTACTCGGCATCCAGTATACCCAGCATCCATGATACTCGGCATCAGATAGTACTCGGCGTCAGGTAGTGCTCGGCATCAGCTGGAGCTCGACGTCAATTAGTATTCGGCGCCCAGTAGAACTCGGCGACAGAAGTGCTCGGCATCCAGAAGACGTTCAGTGTGCATAACTACTCAACGTGACAGTATCGTTCGGCCTGCATGCATTGTTCGGTCAAGAGCTTCGGACAGAGATACGTTCGGCTTCAACTGCAACCATCCTGCACTTCCCACACATCAAACGTACCATTCGGCATGGAAGGGACCGTTCGGCATGGAAAGGATCGTTCGGCATTATGGCATTCGGCATGCCTGGTTCGGCAAGCAGCAACCACTGTACTCGGGCTAGAGTGTTCGGCCACCAAGCCCACTTGGGAAGTCCAGCCCATATTTGCCTATAAATAGAGGGGCAGGGTCACAGTGAAAGGGGATCTTTTTGGAGAACACTGGGGAGACTCTGCCATTTTTGAGACTCATCTTCTCTACTTAACAACTTCATTCAAGCATTTGATCTACGAAATTTATTTGTAATCAATCATTAAGAAGATCAATAAAGTTTAATATCAAAGTGGACGTAGGCAATTACGCTGAACCACTATAAATTTGGTGTTCTTACTTTCTGCATTTAAATTAGCATTGTCTTCTCTGTTTAATTTACCTTCATCACTTATTTCTCTACACAATCTTCTTCTACGAGGTTAGTGACCAATTTTGGTGCTAACAGGCTACCTAGGAGTAGGAGGGGAATGGGTGTATTTGGATCATAGTCGACTGACAGACCAAATGCGCTCATTTTATTCCTGTTTGAAGTACGAGGAATGTTGTGTCATTGGCGACATCATACGTGAGGGAGATATTTAGGTTACATGGAGTTCCTTCTAGCATCATGAGCGACCAAGATCCACTTTTCATAAATGAGTTTTAGAGGAGTCTTAAGGAGGCATTAGGCATCGAGTTGAGTTTGAGTACCGCATGTCACCCGCAGACGGACGGACGGAGAGGCTAAACTGAGTGTTGGATGACTTGCTTAACCGTGTCTCATATTTTGGAGGCTCTTGGGAGGATCACTTGCTGATGGTGGAGTTTACCTGTAATAATATCTATCGAATGAGTATTAGGATGGCACCATTTGCGGCATTGTATGGGAGGCCTTGTAGATCACCGTCTTGTTGATGGGACACTATGGATAGGATCATTGTTAAACCATATATGGTGAAGGAGACATCAGAGAAGGTAGACTTGATCCGTAAAATAATGAAAACATCATAGGATAGGCAGATGTACTATGCTAACGGAAGATGCATTGAGTTGGACTTCGCAATGGGCGACATGGTTTTTGTGATGGTCCCACCGCTTAGGCATATCATGAGGTTTGGTAGTTCGAAAAAGCTGACATCGAGGTTTATATGGCCTTTTATGATCACTAGTAGAGTAGCAAAGTTAACTTATAAGGTGAAACTTCTTGAGAAATTAGCAGAAGTACAAGACATTATCCTTGTATCACACTTGCGAAAGTATCTACACGATGCAGCCGCTGTAGTTGAGCCAAGTTAGCTAGAGGAGGTGGAAGTAGAGAGGAGGTCATTTGTTCACCGTGCACCCACTCATATTCTTGAGCATGGTACACAGCTACTCCATAAGAAAGTTATCAAACTTGTTAAGGTCCAATGGGAAGACAATCCAATGGAGAGTACTTGGGAGCTTGAGGAGAAGATCCGAGCTACCCATTCAGAACTCTTTTTGGGTACGTTTCCATTTTAGTTGAATAAGTATAAACTATTTATGTGTTTAGGTTCTAGCATAGTATACTCCATAGATAGGTACTACTGGTGCTAGGAATGATTACGAACGTGTCATTATGACATGTTTTGGATGATGGATACTAATGGATGGATTTGTTAAATTAATCTTTGCACACATAAGGAAATATACTATTGAGTTAGCATACATTCACTCTATCACTTATTTTGTTTTGCTGAGTTATATGCATATGGTTGTTGCATATGATTGAATGATTGCGCATACATGTAGAATTTCCATTATATCTTCATACGATGTTACTTATATTTGGATACATGGCATAAGCACTTGCATTTCAAGAGGTCGACCAGATCAGTAGACCGCTTAAGTTTTGCATTAGTATAGGTTCATATGCATATCATACCTATATGTACATATTGCATTAGAATTTTAACTAAAGACAATAGTTGCCAACGGTTGATGGATGAGTTGATAGTTGTAACTATTAATTTCTATATGTATAAGTTACATTTTTCCATCATTGGAGATTCCAATGGTGAAATTCTTTTAAAAGGGAGAATGTAACATCCCAAAAAATTTAACTGTAAATTTAAGAGAATTATAAATTTAATAAGGGCAAAACTGGATTTTCATAAATTTTTGAATTTGGTTACGAAACTTGCATTGTTGCGTTCATAGCGATATTCTAGACAATTTTCATACATAATGTTTTGAAATCATAGATAGTATAAAAAAGTTATTAACGTTTGAAAATCCACAGTTGAAAATAATTAAATAATCAAAATAGAAAACAAATATATTTTTTTAAGTAAACCCGTCAATCGACAGCCGAGATTGGACTGGTCGACCCCTAGTGGTCAACGGCTCCAATCTAAATGACTAATCGATCATCATTATAAAGATATGATTTTGAGCGACCGAATGGTCCTGATTTGATAATATTGAATCTAACGGTTGTCATTAATTTCTACCTCCATAAATAAGACACTATGCTAACTGTCAGAACCCTAATTTACTTACCATATGCTCAAACTCTATCCCTTTGAAATTTGAAATCTTTCTCCTCAAATTAAATTTCATCAAACCAAATTGAAAATTTAATTAGAGAAATTTGAAGAAGAGATTAAATCAAACAAATCAAGATGAGATCTAAAACAAGAAAAGGAGATTCTAAACGTATTGCGGATGGGATAGCGTTTTCAGGTGAGTGGATTCATGATTGGTAAGATTATTTACATGTAATTAATTTTATTATACCCTATTTAATCTAGAATTTGTTTTAATTGAACTGGAAACACTTTTATTTAGACTGGGAATTTAACAACGATTATAACCTATACGAATATGATTCGTTTCTTTTAATCTAGATCTGTTTAATGTAAATCTATTAGGTAAGTATTAATTCAAGTTGTATATACCCTTTTAGTCAAATTAATTACTAATTTAAAACCATGTTGATGTCAAAACTAGGTTAAATTGATTTCTGCAATTGAATATACTTTATATGAAGTTTGGGCGATTATAAATTGTAAATCTATAAACTTGGGTTCATTGTAATTAGGGTTTACTGTACATAAAATTATAATTAAGTTTACTGAAATTGGTTTGGGAACGACAATTATTAATAAACAAATGATAATCAACAACTAAAAATATACAATACATAATGATGACCAGTTGACAGGCGCACCGGAGCCAGTGGACAGCCAACGACCAGCGGTCAATCGGTTACCTCATTATAGGCGTCACTTGAACCTCGGCCCAAGTACCAAGTTATAAATTAAATTATATATTATATATTACATATTACATATTATATATATGGATGTTAGTACAAGTAGGGAAATGAGTTCCCTATGTTGACGACGCTTGGATGTTACAACACATGATAAGTTTTATATATATCCATAGGTTCGATATTCGACTATGGTAATTCTGTCGCAAATTGCACTCAGAAGAGTTTCTATGGTGGATGCTCAAGATGATGCTTGGAGAAGTGTGATGTGACACTAACGGGAGTTCCTTAGTATTCACAGACGTGGCGTGATATTGTATTGTTGATGGATCCCGACGCGATGCAATAAGAGGCGTTACATTACCATTGAGAGGCGGACATGAATGCAGCGACTTTGAGACATCTTTGGTGCGAGTCGGCATTGCAGGCTCCTCCTCAATGCGTAAATATAAAACATGTAGTCGTAATTTGGAAAACGTGGTCCCAAAGTTGAAATTGTTGATAATCCTGTGTTGAGATAGCTCTAGTAGATATTAGTCAATCCTTAGTTGCTTCGAGGTTCGATTAGTTGTTCGACCCTAAGTATAAGCCTTCACAAGACAAGATGTTACTGTTGGTTTGTTTAAAATTATACCCCTTAGATAAATGAAAAGAGTAATTTACAGATGCTAATAGTGTTAATACCCTAGGTATTGATTTTGATGATAACAACCACATAAATATTACTACTAACGTATCTCCGAGTTATGCAGTCATATCAGATATATTATGGAGACATTTACAGAGATAATCAAGAATACAGTGGAAGCAAATGAATTATAGAAGAAGGTTAATCAGAGCAATTGAAGAACAAAACCAAATTAGAGAAGAATGCTGAAGGATAAAGGTGTTTGAAGTGATGAGGAGTTGGTTGAACCTTAGAATATCTTGTTAAAGATCTCTTGTCAATTATACTTGAAGATCATCAACCATTGACCTCAACCGAATCACAAAAATCCAAAAATATAAGGTAATTTGAAATGCTGAAAATTCGCAACACTTATTAGTGTTGCTGTACATTTTGCAACATACCCATGTCGACATACTAGGTAGGGGGATGTCGACATACTAGCCGTTTTTCAGAATTTCAAATTTCAACTGAAGAGACATTTCCCTCCACCTCTTCACCAAAAGACACGTCTCTTCAACCACTATATAAAGGCCTCTGAAAACGAATTTTAATATCAAGAATTCTCATTTTCTCTTACTCCTTATTCTCCAAACATTTGCAAAAGAAATCCATTGCATACTCTTCAAATTTCCTTGCAAATCGATACTATTTCACTCCAATTCTTCACTGATTTGCAAGCCACACAATATCAGAGAGTTGTACTTGAATTCACATCATTCTCTCTCTAATTTCATCCTATTCCTCAAAGAATTCAAAGATATATTGCCATTGGAGGTCTATAGGATCATTGTACCGAATCTGCAAGAATCTGTATTGAAGATACGACTACTTGCCATAGTTTATTGTTGGTGATAAGGAGAAGGTGTTCTTGTAGCCTGTAAAATCAAGAGGGTGTGTCTTGTAGCCCGTGAAACCAAGATTGTAAAGGTGTTCTTGCCACCCGTGGAAAGCAAGTGATTGTAGTGGAATTCTGCACGATAGAGTGCAGGACTGGATGTAGGATTGGTTAATCCGAACCAGTATAAAAATTCGGGTGTTATTTACATTACTGCATTTTACTTTATTACTTACTTATTCTTTGATTACTTCTTTATATTCATAAGTAAGTAGTTAATACACATTTCACCACTTCTAGTGTCTGAATAGCCTTAAGATCCAACATTGTGTTGTAGCCACCCTTGTTTCTGACAATTGGTATCAGAGCATTGGTTTTCAAAAATTCATAATTTGGTTTTTGAAAAGTATAAATGGCTAATGACACTAGTAACACATTTTTTAACACCTTTGTAGAAGGGCAATCTACCACTAGACCCCCTCTATTTGATGGTAGTAGTTATGCATATTGGGCTTGTAGGATGAAATATTATTTGTAGTCTAATGGTTTGGATATTTGGAACATTACCCAAATAGAGTACATAGAGCCTCAAACTGAATATTCAAAATGGACACTAGACCAAAAGACACAAGCACTTAATAACTCTAAGGCCATGAACATTTTATTCTGCTCCTTAGATAGAAATGAATTTAATCGAGTGTCTATTTGTAATTCTGCATATGAAATTTGGAGAACACTGCAAGTCACACATGAAGGCACCAGTAAAGTAAAACAAACAAAGATATCTATGCTAACTAACCAGTTTCAACTCTTTCAAATGAAACCAAATGAGTCTATTTCTGATATGTATTCTAGATTTCAAGATATAGTACATGCCTTAATATCATTAGGAAAGAAAATTACTGAAGAATACCAAGTCAGAAAGATCTTGAATTCACTTCCTAGTGAATGGGATCAGAAGACTCTGGCAATTGAAGAAGCCAATGATATTAGTACTATGAAAATAGAAGATTTAATTTGTAACCTAATGTCTTATGAAGTAAAGTTGTAGATTAGAAAAGAGAATCGGGCAAATGAGAAGAAATCACTAGCACTCAATGCTATGATCGACACAGATGAACCAAATGATGATGTTATTGATGATGATATCGAGTTTATGACCAAGAAGTTCAAGAAATTCTTGAAGTATTGGATAACAAACAAACTTTGAAAAACTAACAACAATAATTCTAGAAATAGAAATGTTGTTAAGTGTTTCGAATGTGATAAACCCGGTCATTTGAAAAGAGACCGTCCCAAACCGATGAAATCAAAGTCAAACACTTTCAATAAGGAGAGGAACAGGCATTCAATGCAAAATGGGATGATTCAGATACATCATCAAGTGATAGTGATTCAGAAACAGAAAATGCCAACATGTGCTTCATGGCAAAGGATGAACAGGTAAGGAATTTTAATAAAGAAATTACTAATGTTTTGAATGATATGAATCAGGGATATAAAATACTTAGGAAAGAGTACAACAATAGTTTGGCAGAGATAGATAGATTAAAAATATTTAATGAAAGGTTAATTGAAGAAAAACAATGTCTAGAAGATGAAATTGAAAGACTTAATAGGTATAATGATGAAAAGGATTTGACACTTGGAAGTTTTGAAAAACTAAAAAGTGAAATTGAATTCTTAAAATCAGAAAATCTTTCAATGAAGTCATAGATCACTGATCTGAATGACAAAATAACATCTCTAGACAATGTTAATCTTAACCGTAATAAGGATTTTGACAAAATGAAAACTGATGTTGATAAATTTAACAAATGGAAGGATAATCTAGAAAATTTATTATCTGCATCTAAACAAACTAGGAATAAACATGGACTTGGATACACCCCTAAGGCTAAATCAAAGAAAAATAGTATTCAAAATACTAAGTTTGTTAAGGCTACCAAGTTCAAACCAAAACCTAGGAAACTAAAGTTAAAACCTCCAAATAGATTCATTAATTTATGGGTTCCAAAAAGGTTGGATGATACTGAAAAAGAAAGATATATTGATAATTTTATTAATAAGGTTCATTCATCTAATGATTATATTTTGAGAGGACGTTCAAACTCTTCATGGGTTTGGCATCCTAAAACTTAACCCCATAGACCCCAAAATAAAAAGGGTACCAGTGTGCATACTTTATAATTTTTCAGGTACCAAACAATATATACCAGATAGCGGATGCTCAAAGCATATGACAAGAAATCTATTGAACTTTGGATAAATATGAAAAGGATTTGTTATTGGCATCGGCAAAGTCGGTAACTCTAAAACTCATCTTATTATTTGATAAGCTTATTTCATGTTTTGAATTGATTTGGTTTCCCCTCAAGTTTTTTATTTATATGTATTTATCTCTATATACAAACTCTACATATTGTCTAGCAGTGATTTAAGCGACTCTTTTTTACCCTTTTTGTTGATGACAAAGGGGGAGAAAAGGTATAAATATACTAGGCAAAATGATAGGGGGAGTGCATAGAGTTAGGGGGAGTCAATTAAAAAATATTATATTTTATCTCTCAAATATTTATATGGTTGTCATCATCAAAAAGGGGGAGATTGTTAATACCCTAGGTATTGATTTTGATGATAACAACCACATAAATATTACTGCTAACGTATCTCCGAGTTATGCCGTCATAACAGATATATTATGGAGACATTTACAAAGATAATCAAGAATACAGTGGAAGCAAATGAATTATAGAAGAAGGTTAATCAGAGCAATTGAAGAACAAAACCAAATTAGAGAAGAATGCTGAAGGATAAAGGTGTTTGAAGTGATGAGGAGTTGGTTGAACCTTAGAATATCTTGTTAAAGATCTCTTGGCAATTATACTTGAAGATCATCAACCATTGACCTCAACCGAATCACAAAAATCCATAAATATAAGGTAATTTGAAATGCTGAAAATTCGCAACACTTATTAGTGTTGCTAATCATTTTGCAACATACCCATGTGGACATACTAGGTAGGGGGATGACGACATACTAGCCGTTTTTCAGAATTTCAAATTTCAAATGAAGAGACATTTCCCTCCACCTCTTCACCAAAAGACACGTCTCTTCAACCACTATATAAAGGCCTCTGAAAACGAATTTTAATATCAAGAATTCTCATTTTCTCTTACTCCTTCTTCTCCAAACATTTGCAAAAGAAATCCATTGCATACTCTTCAAATTTCCTTGCAAATCGATACTATTTCACTCCAATTCTTCATTGATTTGCAAGCTACACAATATCAGAGAGTTGTACTTGAATTCACATCATTCTCACTCTGATTTCATCCTATTCCTCAAAGAATTCAAAGATATATTACCATTAGAGGTTTATAGGATCATTGTACCGAATCTGCAAGAATCTGTATTGAAGATACGACTACTTGCCATAGTTTATTGTTGGTGATAAGGAGAAGGTGTTCTTGTAGCCTGTAAAATCAAGAAGGTGTGTCTTGTAGCCCGTGAAACCAAGATTGTAAAGGTGTTCTACCACCCGTGGAAAGCAAGTGATTGTAGTGGAATTCTGCACGATAGAGTGCAGGACTGGATGTAGGATTGGTTAATCCGAACCAGTATAAAAATCCGGGTGTTATTTACATTACTGCATTTTACTTTATTACTTACTTATTCTTTGATTACTTCTTTATATTCATAAGTAAGTAGTTAATACACATTTCACCACTTCTAGTGTCTGAATAGCCTTAAGATCCAACATTGTGTTGTAGCCACCCTTGTTTCTGACAAATAGGACATCCTAGGTCATATAAAGTACTAATGAAGTCAATTGCATGTGATCACCATATATTAATGATATAATGCATTTGCCAGACTTTTGTTTGACCCACTCCTTTTCTTTATTGTTTCCCACCATAGGAGGATAGAGCAGCAGGTGATGTGCCTAGAGATTGGTACGTGGAGAGGCGAGCTTGGCATTGGAGTTGCTATTTACTTTTTATTACTCTCCAAGTAACTATTTATCGTGCTTAGTACTTATTACATCGGTTGTATTTCTGTGTACTCTAGTTTATGACTACATAATATTTTAAGACTGTTGATTTTATAAGATATATTCGGGGATGGTTATTTTCTTTATTTATATTTTGTCGTCTTTCGATATGAAATATGAAAGTGTACAATGTCTTAGATCATTTCTGTATATTTTTAGTCTCTGTAATATTTAGAAACCCGATAGCTTGTGTTTCGTGGCACCGACACTAGTCCAAAAATCACCCTAGACTTTAGATTGCACTACAAGAAAATGTACAATTTCCAACGGCTGGCCACTGTCAGCGGCCATCGAAAGCCGACGTAAAAACCCGTCACCGCACAGTTTTTCTGACAGCTTCCAACAACATCCGTCGTAATATTTCCGACGACTGTCAATGGACTTACCGGCGGCTCCAGACAGTTGTCGAAGACACATGGACGATCACGGGAGTGCCAAAAAAACTGTCGGAAGCCGTCGGAATTTTGCCATTGCAAGCCGTCGGAAGCCGTCTGAAAATTTCGACCTACAGGCCGTTGGAAGCCGTCGGAAAACCTGAAGCTTTTTTTGCATTTCCTGTTGCGTTCTTTCCTACTATACACAATCCAAAAACATAATATATTCTCATACACAAGCACATATCCAATTCAAATATTAAATATAATATCAAATCATACAAATATAATCAAATCACATAATGAAATAAACCAAGCATAACTCGCATAAAATCAAACCAACACTTCGTTAACATAATGTACATACATCTCATTGTACAAAATATACACCGATCCTTTATCAACTCCCCACCATCAACTCCCAAATGTCAAAATTACCATCACCAAATATATCATCAAATAATATACACAACATTTTAAAGTATCCAACTCCACCAACTCAATGTATCATCAAAAATTACTAAACAATGACGCAAAACAAAAAAACATAGCTATCACTCCTGTCAATCACCTTCAAAACCTCCGGAACCAGCTGAAGATGGAAAGCGGCCACCAAACTGCTACATGTACTCAATAATATGCTGGTCCAGCAGCTGCGCCATCTCAATGACCCGTCGACGGTTCTGCTCCTCCAACTGTGCCACCCTAGCTCTCAACTCTTTGATCTCTACTAGATCGATCTGAGCTCTGGTTTGGCTGGCTCTCCTCTGTCTACCCTGCAATACTTATTTAATTTAGTAAAAGTTCAATTACTATAATCTTGCTACCAAAGCTACAACATAATATGTTAATTATTATATCTATAAACTTATTATTGAAACTAAAGCGATGTGAAGTTCTTTAGAACTGAAAGATTACTAAATTGTTATATTTTAATATATTGAAATTAATAGCATGATATCTTAGTTTATATCTTAATTCATGATATCTTAATTGTTATATCTTTAGAATTGAAAGATTACTAAATTGTTACAAAATTGCATGAACAAATAAAAATACAGTTGAAATTAATAGCATGATATCTTAATTCATTATACTTTCATAATTAAAACAGTTACTAACAATATATAAACTAAAATATGCTTACATGGCTCTTTCTCGATTTATCGTCATGCCATGTATATGAAGGCACCAAATACCAATCACAGCTCAGAGATAGAATGTATGTAGAGAGTAATAATGTGAAGAACAGTTAAAACTGAAATGAAAGCAGTAAAGAACAACAGATTTTATGGTGGTTCGGCTAACTCCGGCCTACGTCCACTCCAGAAGTTTGCTTTTTATTGCTGTAATAATCGATTACAGTTACAAAATGGCAGAGTTGCCTTAGCCTTAGAAAAGAGAAAATAAGAGAGCAGAAAGAAGATCCTCTTTTACTGTGCCCCTGCCTCTCTATTTATAGACAAAGATGGGTTGGACTTCCCTGGTGGGCCTGGCAGCCGAGTACCTCAGACCAAATGGAGTGGTCTCCATATGCCGAACCATAGATGCCGAACGCTCTCCTCATGCCGAACGTTGGGAGGTGCGAGGTACTGAGGTACCGAGGTATCGAGGTACGGAGGTGCGAGGTACCGAGGTATGGAGGTGCGAGGTACCGAGGTATCAAGGTGCGAGGTACCGAGACATGGAGGTGCGAGGTACCGAGACATGGAGGTGCGAGGTATGGAGGTGCGAGGTGCAAAGGTATCAAGGTGCGAGGTACCGAGACATGGAGGTGCGAGGTATGGAGGTGCGAGGTGTAGAGGTATCGAGGTGCGAGGTACCGAGACATGGAGGTGCGAGGTATGGAGGTGCGAGGTGCAGAGGTATCGAGGTGCGAGGTACCGGGGTATGGAGGTGCGAGGTGCAATGCCGAGCGAGGTGAGGTATGCCGAACGAGGTGAGGTATGCCGAACGACCCATCCAATGTCGAACGCTCCCTAATGCCGAACGATCCATCCAATGCCGAACGAGATTTATGCCGAGTGCTCCATCCAATGTCGAACGATACTTAATGCCGAACCTCCGTCATGCCGAACCATGTCTGATGCCGAACAGTTTCTAATGCCGAGCGCCCATCATGCCGAACGATCTCTAATGCCGAGCGCCCCTAAATGCCGAACGCTCCTGGATGCCGAGCACTACTGAATGCCGAGTGCTCCTGGAATGCCGAACGATCCCTCTATGTCGAACAACGATCTCTCTATGCCGAACAGCCTCCAACGCCGAACCATCCCAATGCCGAGCGACATCTGCCAAACTGCCTAGGCCGAGCCATTTAATTTCTCCACTCCTTTTCCCAACGACATATTCAAGTGAACTTCATCATTTTAAACCGAACCCATCATACTTTAGTCTCGATAGTTGTGAAGTTGTTTAAGTTAAATCCGTCTGTCCGCGGCCTTGCCAAAAGGCGGGTTAACACCATGTATATGAAACCGTCCTGTCTGGATTTACATGCTCGGCACCATGAGTACGGGTAAATACATCCATGTACAATACGAGACCCTGCGCCTCAACTTCCTGAAATTTATTATTATGTACTATTATTGTATATTCAATATTATACAGCACAATAACTATTTACAATTCACATTTAATAAATTTACCAACTCCTGGTGATATTGTTGGAACGATGATGTGCACGTAAATGTGCATATTTTTACCACCATATTTAATCTATTTAAATTAAATAAATGATCATATCGGGTATTTTAACTTGTTTAAACCAAAATTCAAATTATTTGAAATTGTCACATATTCATCTTCATATAGGGGGAAATGGTTATTTTTATGCATTTATTAAATTGTGAAAATTTACTTGGAATTTTCTATGTTGTTTTGTAGGAAATTTGGTGAATTTTACAAGTGGTTACATGATGATATTTGCATGCATAAGAGTGAAGAGAACAAATGAAGATGGAAATAATTCAAAGTGAAGATAATGGAGGACCCCACCTACCCACCTACCTTAATGTACAAATTAGAGGCTAATGCACATGCTTATGGAATTAATGGCTTCATGTACACTTAAATTAGGATTATTTGAAGATAATGATTACTTGGCCTCCATACTTCCTAAGAGGGTATTTTGGGCATTCCCCAAAATTATGAATTAGGGTTTAACACATGTATAAAATCCCCTTATATTTCATGTAACCTCTCCTTCCTTAGTCTCTCTTACTTAGTTTTTAGCTTAGGAAATAAATCAAAGTTTTTCTCTCTTCTTTTTCCATGGCTACTTAGCCATTTTATTTCATGTAATTTTTGTTTCTTTTATGAAATGTTAATTCTCTTTTATTTACATGCTTCTTCTCTTCTTATGTTAGTAGTGTAGTTTACATTCATGCAAAGTAGATTAGTTTAATTCTTGTTAATTAGATTCTCTTTTCCATTGGCTTTCATTTTCCTCTTCTTTTTGTTTTTGTTTATTTCATGTTGCAAGCTACAAGTGTTGATATGATAACACAAATGAGAGGATAATCCCTTCGATTTAGGGGTAATGAAGTCTCTAATCATGTAGCTTCAACATTTTGATGATTATTGCTCTCTTTTGTGCTTAAATGAATGATTGATGTGATGTATTTTTCATGATGAATTTGATAGTCTATGTTGTTTAAAACAAATAGGCTATGCTTAAACAATCACAAACAAAAATTGTCTCTTCATCTATATACGATTATGGCAAAGAAGTGAATGTTTAAATTGAAATTTGATGGTCTATATTTCTAATTAATAATTAATAGACCATACTTAAAATAGATTTTGCTTTCAACTTTGTTGTCATATTTCATGAGAGTTGAAAAATAGTTTAAATGGTGTGTTATAGTTTGATGGCTTATGTTGAGCTAATTAATAGCACAAATAGGCCATACTTATGATAAGCACATCAATTAAACTAACTTATGACCAAAAAAGAGAGATAATAATTTCATAATTTGTTGAACTACATGATCTAAAGAGTGGATTTATCTCTAAATTGTCATTAGCTCTCATATTTCTATCATTTTCTTTTTATCATTTTTTCTACATTTTTAGCTTCACACTTTTCAACTTTGGTTAATTTGATTGAATAGGAAATCTAAATCAATAATTCCCTACGAATCGACCCGTATTCGCCACGTACTACAAAGTGTACGCCGTGCGCTTGCGGTTATAATTTTTATTTTAAATTCGTTCGACGGTTTTCTAAACCGATAGAATTTCCGTCGACGAACAAACGACTTGGACCCTCCTCGATGAGTGACAAAATTTCTGTTCCTACTTGCAGAGTTTCTTTCCGACTTTGCCTGCACATTTAATTAATAAATCAAATAATTATTTACTTACAAATTTTTTTTGATATTTACGCATCAATCAAATAATTAATAAAAGTTTAGCACACTTACCTTCGCTTTGTCACTATCCCAATGCGCCAGCCACCCTTCCCACACACTCGCTCCCATCCAGTTCGACTTCTGCCCTTTATGCTTCAAGTCGACATAGAATCCCGATAATTCTTCCTCATCTTCTGCATCCAGTAGTGTCGTACCAGCTGCAGGTCATCTGATTGTACGTCGACTGTGGCCTGTATTTCATGATAAACAAGCGACAAATAATTAAACAATAAAACGCGAACAATAAATAAGCGACAAAAAAAATTAAGAATGGAAAACAGAAGATTATACTTACAATGAAATCCTGCCATATATACTCCAAGATGTGGGAAGGGATATTATCCCACTTGGGCCAACAAGCCGTCATTTTACTTTTGTAGAATCTCTCGAAACTGATAGAACTACAGCTGACGGTTGTAGGTCAAACCCCCTGTGTTAAATATGATACAGATTATTATATCGTACACAAAATATTTAAGATGCCGAAAAAAGTTTAATACTTACCCCTCCGCTCTAGGTACTAGATACACAGCGGAATGTTGTGGCGGCTGCGACGGGCCGCTGCCATCGCCTCCTGAAGAATGGAAAGAACTCCTCCTTCTAGACGACATGATACCTGTCACAGACACATCATTTTAAAAGAGAATAATAGCATAATAATGAAATATATTTTATAGTTAAATGACATAAATGACATAAAGTACATAAAGTGCAAAATATACCTGATTCAGATTGGGTCTCATATTTCGGCGATAAGCAAGATACGTTGCGTTTTTAACATAAATTGCTAAATAAATAACAGAAATGGTAATGACATAAATAATATAGATGACGATAAGCAGATTCAGTTTCATAAATGACATAAATTACATAACTTGCAAAATAAATCTCATCAATTACATAAATTGCATAATACATAAGAATTCAACATAATATTTTTATCAATCATTATCGCCTTTTGATTCAGATTCGGTCTCATATTCTACGTTATTTTCCTCCCTACTCTCGAATGCTTCTACCAAAACATTTGATTCACCGTTCAGAGGTCCAAAATCAGTATGATCGTCTGTTATTATTATTTCGTTGCTTTGCTCAAGATCTGCCTGATAAGCTTGTACGTTTGGAACATTTTTCCCATTAAACGTAAATCTTGCCTTTGTTTTAAAAACTGCTGACCAACCTGCTTTATCTCTTTTTAGAGATGAATAAAGAGCATAATAAACTTGCAATGCTTGTTTGGCTAGTACAAAAGGATCGTACTTGTGATAATGCGATGTGTGCTTTATTTCAATGAGATTATAATCCTTGTGCACATTAATTCCAGAACTTGGAACATTACTGAACCAATTGCATTTAAACAGAAACACGTTCTCCGCGGGCGTGAGAAATATGTCAGTTGCGAAAACGCCATAAAAATCATTTATGTGATTTTCTGGATCATCACTACTTTTAACAAATACACCTGTATTATTAGTTAATTTTTCTGTACCGTATTCTTTGGTGTTAAATTTATATCCATTGACGAAATATATTGGATATGCCTTGACATTTCTTTTTGGTCCCAACGCAAAATGTTTCAATCCTTCGCCGACCACACAATTTCTCGTTTCATAAACGTACTTTGAAACCAATCAGAAAATTCTTTACTGAGATCTTCGTGTGGATGTTCACTTTCATAAATACTGCATATATAAATAAAATATTGCATTAAATTCTACATGGGCATTCATTATTGAAATGAATAAATAAAAAATTATTATTTCATATTACCTAACAAATGGTGCAACCTTAGCATAATTAGGAAGAATATAAGTGTGTGCCACATGAAGATCTCTATCGTCTAACCATACTTCTACATATTTTTCAAAAGGTTGACCATGTTGTCTAAAAATAAATAACATTATTTGAGAAGACAATTGTTTGTCGCCTTCATCATTACATGGAACACTTTCAAATGATATATTCACATGGTCACTGAAATAGTGAGAGAAATAGAACGAAGCTTCTTCTTCGATGTAAGATTTACATATTGAAACTTCAACTCGTGCTTTTTGCCTCACTTTTTTCTTCAAACGATTCAAGTATCTATGCAAAATTATTTTACATTAACTTTAAGTTCCGAATGTAATTAAATTAATAGGTAACATAGTTCATACCTCTCGAATGGATACATCCATCCATACTGCACAGGACCTTGAAGTCGTGCTTCAGAAGGAAGATGAACATGTAAATATTCCATTACATTAAATAAAACCTGGTGGAAATATTTTCTTCCATTTGTAGAGCAATATAGGAATATCTTCTTCAAGTTTACGTAAACGTTGCACTTTTAACGTAGTCGAACAAAGCTCGTTGTAAAACAGACTAAGTTCCATTATTACCTTCCAAACTTTTTAGAGCAATAGTTCTTTGAATACAACGGGTAATAAATTTTCCATCATTATGTCACAATCATGGTTTTTCATTCCACTCAATCTACCATTTTTAAATTCAACACATCTACGAAGATTTGATGAAAACTCTTCGGAAAATCTTAATCATTCCACCCATTTTAACACAACTTTAACTTGATTATTATCTAACTCATAACACGCTTTGGGTTTTTTTACTATCGTTTGGTTTCATATGAAGCTTGGGACGTTTGCATAATTCTTGTATATCGCGTCTTGATTTCAAATCATCCATGGTTTTCCCCTTGACATTCAAAATTGTGTTAAAAACAATTTCAAATATATTTTTCTCGTTGTGCATCACATCAATATTATGATGAAGCAGAAGATCTTTCCAATAAGGCAACTCTCAAAATATACTTTGTTTGCACCAATTATGAATAGTCATTTTACCTACAATTTCTGTTTGCACTCTAATATCTTTGGACAGTCCCTTACAGGTTCGTATATGGCTTCGATTGGCCATATCGTTGGTGGTTGTTTAGTTTTTATTCTATTAGCTAAAAAGTTTTTTCTATCTCTTCTGAAGGGATAATTGACATGGAGAAAACATCGATGGCAGTCAAACCATGAAATTTTCTTACCATTCGGTAAAGAAAATGTCTGTATTTCTTCAATGCAATAAAGACAAGCTAGACGATCGGATGTACTCCATCCTGAAAGCATTGTAGGCAGGAAAATCACTTACAGTCCACAACAAAGAAGCAAACATATGGAAAAAAAATTCTTTAAAACGTTATATGTTTCTACTCTTTCGTTCCACGGTGTTTTTAACTTCTCAATCAACGGTTGTAAATAAACATCGATTCCTTGTGTCGGATCATCGGGGCAGGAACGACAACAGTAAGAAACATATATTGTGTTTTCATACACATCCACGGAGGTAAATTATAAGGTGTGATGATAATGGGCCAAGGCGAATATTTAGCACTAAATTGAGAAAATGGTGAAAAACCATCTGTACATAATCCAAGTCTAACATTACGACTCTCTGCTGCAAAATTAGGATAAGTTTTGGCAAAATACTTCCATGCTTCTTCATCGGCTGGATGTGTCAACGTACCTTCTTCCTCTGTTCTCACACTACGCCATCTCATATGAGGTGCAGTTACAGAAGATGCGTATAATCCTTGAAGCCTAGGAGTGATGCACAAATAATGCATACGTTTATATGGAACTTCATTTCCCTTCTTTTTTTCTTGGTTTGTACCTTTCATCGTTACATATTCTACACTTCCTAAAAGTGATGTCCTCTTTCCAAAACAGCATGCAGCCATTTAAATGTGTATCTATTTTTTGATAAGGTAAATCAAAAGCCGACATAAGTTTTTAAGTTCGTACTGATTTCAAACATTAAATTATCGGGCGGCATATGCCTTTTTACAGCTTGTACAACAGCTGCAAATCCGGCTTCGATGATGTTGTATTTTGACCTCATCACAATGTATTCTGCAGTTACTGATAGCTGAGTGTCGCTTTTACAACCATCCCAAAGAGGTTTCTTAGCAACATCCAATAAATCATAAAAAAATTGCTTCAATATTTGGTTCTTCAACATTTACATCGTCGTCATCAACTTCAACCGTCGGGAACATTTATCGTGCTGCATCATCAACCATATTTTCTATACGGTTCGTCATAACAAATTCATTACCAGCAATCTCAAATTTAGACTCTGCAGAAGTATGTGCTACAACTTCTCCATGACGATCCCAAACATAATACTCCGACACGAAACCGTTTTTGCATGAATAGACTTTCACAATATCGGATGACAAATACTTCAAATGTTTACACCTACTACACGGAAATGAATTTCTACATCGTTTCCCTTATTACATTAAAGCGAATTCAACAAATACGTTTCTACCATTATAAAAATCTTTCTTTATTAAGTCTCTCAATCCAATTTTTTGATACATCCATCTCCTCCTATCAACAAAATAATCAATCATTTTTTCCT
Source organism: Allium fistulosum (assembly GCA_030737815.1). Classification (NCBI taxonomy): domain Eukaryota; kingdom Viridiplantae; phylum Streptophyta; class Magnoliopsida; order Asparagales; family Amaryllidaceae; genus Allium; species Allium fistulosum. Next base: position 394,794,393 of record CM060901.1, read on the forward strand.
ATTTAAAAAAATATCACAAATTCAAAAATAAATATTGATCATTTTACGAATTGACATTTTATTTTTCAATGTATTGATAACTTATATGTGTCGATTTTACCCCACTTAAGAATACAATATTAAAATGTTGGTTTATGCTTTTCTTTTTTTGCTGATCAGTATCCTACTTTCCATAATAAACACAACAAACATTTACATTTCGTATATTATTTTGTTTTAATCGATTCAATAAAATTTTATACATTATATCATTGTACGGCTATAAAAAACAAAAAATATAAGCATGCATGCACATCATACAATCCAGGTTGTTGACGCATTATGCAGTGTGTTTACATCGGATGGCCAACAACATGAATCGTTTGGGAACTTCAAATAAATATCAGAATGAGTACGTCAACCAGTTGACATAAATATAACATAAGTTTAGAGAATTGATGGCAAGAAAGAATGACAACACATTTCCAATTGAATTAAACCGGTGTGGTTGTCGCATACGAAACAGATAATGCCTTCTTTGCACACAGCTATACTGTCATTCTTAATTACATCAGCATCCGCTTGTACAGCTGCACTCGAGTTATATGGTTTAATTTGCTGCACCTCAGTTTATTTTATTTTTGAAATTGATGTGATTTAAGATCGCGAACCAAAACATACATGCACTGTCTAAACATGTTACCATTAGACTTGGTTGTTATCGACATTTACAGTTCTCTACTGTATTTAAATTTTAAACTAAAAGCTCATTGGACAAAATTGCACAAAAACCAAACGCTAATAATATTGCACTTTTAACTGAACATGTTCTTGTTCAGTTGTCGTAATGATACATCCGCAATATATTAAAGCTAAGAGTGGACTCTTGCTAGACACTAAATAAGTAAATAAGGACCTACGATCGTAAGGTTTGGCTCATAAAATGCATGCATGAGTTAAGATAACATTGAGAAACATAAATAATTCAATTGTGAATTGAAGAGAAAAAAAAGAGACTGATTTAAGGTTTTTTTCATGCCTAAAGAGTTATTGTTATTGGTAGTTCTACACGTAACCTTTATCATGTATAAAACAATACACAATCAAGTTGTGAGCATGATTCGTATGAAAATCATTTTAAGCTATAATATAATCATAACGTTACATAACTCAGACAATACATCATTCATGTCACTTCGCACTAAAAAATAATCAATCCGTTAGTTTGTCATTCGTTAAGAGTACGTTGGATAAAACTACTTCATAAGTTTTTGCGTACAGGAATTGGCCCACTAATTTGTTGCAAGCCTTTTAAAGTTCGGTTGATTTACAATAATATAAATTAGCCCAGATCTTTCGCATAAAGTTTAAGTTACGTTTATCTTTTTTACTCAAAAGTTCCTTTTTACTTTTTATAATAGAAAAAAAAACCTTTATTTCTATTACTGATGCGGGACTTGTCTATTGTTTAAACTAGACCCATCAAAATATGATCCAACTCATTTACTCTATTTATAAATGGATTGGGTCAATCCATTTATCAATTTATAAAATAAGTTATAGGTTGGACCGATCTATTTTAAAAATGATTATAAATGGATAACATATTTACCCATATATTAAACTTAAAATTCAAACATAAAAATCCTGAAAATTTGAATTTATTTACTCGGATATTTCATCTTGTGAACACACACTGTAGTTCTACATGGTGACAAACAGTTATACTTAGAAAATAACGGCCTACATCTCGATATTTGAACTTCGACTAAGCAGAAGCTGCTATTTTTTTTGTCAGACTGTTTCGTACTAACTCGGAATCAGGCGAGACATTGACTGATGAACTCCCACTTAAATCTATACTATACTATTATTACTGAGTTAGATTTTAAAAGCTCACAGGTCCCTTAAGTATTTTGTGAAATGAACAGTCACGTTTTTTATTTTGTTTATTCTTTCTGTTTGTGTCCAAACCTACTCACATGTAATTAAAAAAACGTAAGTTATTTCATGTCCATTCCATAAAATCCTAACTCACAAAATAATGAAGATGAATATCGAGCGCTGTGGAAATCAACGATTGCTTCTCTCCTTCTTTGTCAGTGTGAAAACTTCCACCTTAATTTTCCTGTTTGCGTATTTCTCCTCCCATCTCCTAATTATTCAGGTAATTTTCAATTCTTTGGATCTGTTGTTTTCGATTTCAAACCTGATTTAACTCCTTGATTTGTTCGATTTGCTTATGTCTTCATTGTTTGCTTTACCTTCTTGATCTTCGGAACAAACATAGTTGCTTCATCGGTTTTCTTCGTTTATATTTCAGGTATCGTTATCCTTCCTTATTATTCTTTTAATTATTATGTTATCTATATTTAGGTGTGAAGACTGTACATCTGCTTTCTTTGATTTGGCCATGAAATTCAGAGTAAGGATTAGTGTTTTTAGTTGAGTTGGAGGTATTAGATTCAGGAAGAAGAAAGAAGGGAAGAAATGTAGACAGGAGGGAAAATTTTGTATGTTTTCTTTCTTATTCCAATATCAGCGTATGAGTGGAAGTTATACAAATACAATTGGGCTTATACAACATACCCGACCCATTACATTTATTTGCATACAATCTGTTCGATCAATTAACTAATACAACAAATCATTCAGCTTTCTCTTCGAACAGGTATCCTAACAATCAGCCTCGGCTTCTCCACTTGATGTTGCTGACGTGGCATGACACAAGTGCCCCCCTCTTCAAATTTTGACCTTGTCTCAAGGTCAAAGGTCGGAAATCGAGCCACAAGCTTCTAATAATCCCCCCAAGTGGCCTCCTCTACTGATTGATGCTTCCACTTCACTAAAACTTTAGTTATTGTGCCTTGAGGTGATCGAGCTGGACAACGAGCCAAAATTCTTTCAGATTCAGCTACTATCTCCATTGAAGAAGTAGGTAAGTCTTCCTGTACAATGATATTAGTTCCCGGTTTTTGCTTAAGTTGTGATACATGAAACACCAGATGAATATTAGCTGAAGGTGGTAAGTTCAACTTGTATGCTACTGAACCTATCTTCAGGATTACTTCATATGGCCCATAAAATTTTGGTGACAGTTTTGTGGTCCTCTGCTTGCTAACAGATAATTGCCTGTAAGGTTGTAATCGAAGAAATACCCAATTCCCCACTTGAAATTCCCTTTCAGACCTATGATTATCAGCATTTTTTTTCATTCTTTCCTTGGCTTTAGCAATGCTATCTTTCAATAGTTGTAATGCTATGTCCCTTGCATATAATTCTACTGCTTGAACTTTTGCTGATTTTGGGACATAAGATAGCAGAATAGGAGGTTGTCTACCACAAACTTCAAAAGGTGTAGTTTGTATAGGTAATTTCCATATAGTGTTGTACCAGAATTCAGCTAAACTGATCCATTTCACCCATTCATGTGGCTTATGACCACAAACACATCTCAAATAACATTCTACTGCCTTGTTAGTGATTTTTGTTTGCCCATCTGATTGTGGATGGTAAGAAGAACTAATGTGCAACCTTGCAATTTGAATAGTTCAGACCAAAATTTACTAGTGAAAATTGAATCCCTGTCACTTACAATGGATTTTGGTAAGCCATGCAACTTATACACCCCATTAAAGAATACTCTAGCTACTTGCTGTGCTGAATATGGATGAGAAAGTGGGAAAAAATGCGCATACTTTGTTAATTCTGTCCACAACCACAAATATAATTGTGGATTTATTACACTTAGGCAACCCAGTAACAAAATCCATACTAATATCCTCTCATACTCTCTATGGTGTTGGCAATGGTTGTAGTAGTCCAGGGAACTTGACATTTTCTAATTTATTCCTCTGGCAGATGTCACAATTTTTTACAAATTGTTGTACATCAGTTTTTTGTCCATGCCAAAAAAAAAATTGTTTTAACCTCTTTAAGGTTCTCTCCACACCAGTGTGGCCCGCCAATGGTGTAGAGTGATATTCAGTGAGCAAGACTTGTTTGACTCTATTGTCATCTGGGCTTATAATAATCTTCCTTTTATAGAAAAACAATCCATCAATTTTCTTGTATTTGTTTGTATCCAAGTTCCCTGCTTGTAACTTTGTGTCCAACACTTGAAAATAAGGATCAGAGAGGAATCTTTGCTTGACTTCTGCAATCCAATCACTTTGTACTATAGAGATTGCATGTAATTGTAATGGAGATGAATTCAAAGTTTAGGCTGAATGCTAATCTCTTCATCTCGTCTTGACAAACAATCAGCTACTGTGTTTTCCTTGCCAGACTTATATTCAACAGTAAAATCAACTCCATGTAATTTGGCAAGCCATTTACTTTGAATTCCTGATTGAAGCCTCTGTTATAAAAGAAACTTGAGACTCTTGTGGTCAATTTTAATAATAAATCTCCTCCCAAGAAGATATTGTGACCACTTTTTTGTTGCTAACATAAGTGCTAATAATTCTTTTTCATATACTGATGAGTAAATGCTCTTGCCTTTTAATGTCTGACTAATATAAGCAATTGGTTTATTGTTTTGTAACAGGACTACACCCATACCAACTCCAGATGCATCACACTCAACCACAAAGTTTTGGGAGAAATCAGGCATAGCAAGTATTGGAGGAGATATTATGCACTGCTTCAACTTATCAAATGCTACCTGAGCTTCAGTAGACCAGGTAAAAGAATTCTTTTTCAACAAATTGGTAAGTGGCTTAGCAATAACTCCATAGTTTTTTACAAACCGTCTATAATAACCTGAAAGACCCAAGAATCCCCTTAATGCCTTTAGACTTGTAGGAGTCGGCTATGTTTGCATAGCTAATGTCTTGTCTGGGTCCACTACAATTCCTTTATGAGAGACCACATAACCCAAATAAGAAACTTAAGTTTGAGCAAACTGACATTTAGAAAGTTCTAGAACCAGTTTATTGTCTTGAAATATCTGTAATGTCAAGAAGAGATGAATTAAATGATCATGCCAACTTTTGCTATAAATTAATATATCATCAAAGAAAACCAACAGAAACTTCCTGAGATATGGTTTGAATATAGAATTCATTAAGGCTTGAAATGTTGATGGAGCATTTGTAAGACCAAATGGCATCACCGCAAACGCATAATGTCCTTCATGAGTTCTAAATGATGTCTTATGAATGTCCTCCTCATGCATTCTTATTTGGTGGTAACCAGACTTTAGATCAAGTTTAGAGTAGAAAATAGAACCAGACAACTCATCTAACAACTCATCAATTAGTGGTATAGGAAATTTACCTTTAATAGTTGCTTTGTTTAACTCTCTATAATCAATACACATTCACCATGAACCATCAGATTTCTTCACCATGACCACTGGAGCAGCATAAGAGCTAGAACTTGGTCTGATTACCCCAGTTTGTAACATTTCTAGTATCATTTTTTCAATTTCATTTTTCAAATGAAATGAGTGTCTATATGGCCGTAGATAAATGGGTTTAGTGTTTGGTAATAATGGAATTTTATGGTCACATTGTCTAGATGGAGGTAGTGAAGAAAGAGGAGAAAAAACTGCAGGAAAATTATCAAGGACAAGTTGTAAATCTGGTGGAAATTGAGGTAGGGAGTGCAGAGAATTTTTATTGAGGAGTTTCAGTGGTGGATTTGGAATAGTAGAATTTGTCATATGTACCATAAAATATATACTATGGTCAGTAATATCGTTGCTAATAGCATGGGCGGAAACCAGTTGAGACTCTTTAGGTTGTAAACCTTGCCAAACTATCCACTGATTATGTAGAACAAATTTAACCTGAAGCTTTTTGAAGTTAAAAATGATATCATCCAGTTCTTGCATCCATTAGACCCCTAAAACTACTTGACACCCACCCAATGGAAGAAGCAATAGGTCCACCTGAATCCTAGCACCTTGACATGACACTTCTACACCAGAACAAACACCCTGACCATAAAGTTTCTCACCACTAGCAATGGAAACTTTCAAATTCCTTTGTAAAATCAATATGCAGTCCCAATTTATTTGCTAAATCAGTGTTAATAAAATTGTGTGTAGATCCTAAATCAATAAGCATATTTATCATCTGGCCATTTATGCTTCCTTGAAGTCTAATAGTATAGTTTGCAACCGCTCCATACATTGCTTCCAAAGAGATAGAAGGTATCAAGTCTGTACTCTGCTCAAATGACTGTAAATCATTTCCTTCTTGCATATGAATTTATTTAGGTAATAATGATCTCTGGCCTTGCAGTGTTCCCTCCAAAATGAATACATGTTTATTTTGACATTTATGTCCAGGATACCACTTTTCATCATATGTATAACACAATTCCTGATTTCTTCTTCTCATTATTTCAATTGAAGTAAGTTTCCTTGGTTAAGGAGGAAGTGGAGCTTTGGAATTAGATTCATTAGAGGGTTTAACTGGGTTTTGTTTTAGCTGAGGAGGTGATGAGGTTTGTGGGGGTGGAATGGTATGATTTGAATGGGTATTGGTAAGGTTGTCGAATTGACTTTTTCATAACATTGCATTTTTCTTCACTGGTTTTTGCTAATGCAATTGCTTCCCTCATGCACTTTGGTTGAGCAGACAGTAACTCATATTTGATATCATCTTTCAATCCACTCACAAAATGGTCAAGAATATATTTATGTGGTAATTTTTCAAGAAAACTAAGTATTTGTTCAAACTTACTCAAGTATTCTCTCACAGAACCAGTCTGTTTAACAGATGACAGGGCCTCAAAGGGTATCTAAAAGTCAATGGTGCTGAATCTTGCAATAATCTCGTCTTTAAAAACTTCCCATTCAAAGTAGTTATCTACGTTTATAGCCAACCAATGGAACCACTGTAAAGCTTCACTTCTAAAATGAAATGAGCAGATCTGTACCTTCTCACTTCAAGTACATGATGATATCGAAATACCAATTCAGTTTGTTTGATCCAAGCTAGTACATCAGCAGCACCGTCAAATATTGGAAATTAAAGCTTAATTGGTTTGTGATGTAAAAATGAAGAAGAACTATGTAAAGAAGACTATGAATTAGGATGCATAGGCAGTTCATTACCAAGATGAGGAGATGTAGTTCCATTACCTTGTTTAGGAGCAGATCCCAAAATACCTGCAGCTGAATTCAAATCATATGAAGACGGTGTTTGTCGATCAGATACAGCTGGAATTTCCTCAACATTTCTTTGTGGTTGTGCTTGCTTCAATTCTTTCAACTCCTGGAAAATTAACTGCAGCGAATTCTGGAACTCTTGAATCGATGTATTAATTTGATTGTTGTTGATAGATATTTGTGAAGCAAAATGTGAATTCAATAATTCTTGTTTCTGTAATTGAGCTTCAAGCTTTTCCAATGTCGTTTGAATATCAGCTTCTTCTTCTTCGGCTTCATAAGAGCTATGGAGATCTGGCCAATCTGGATCAGAACGAGAATCTGATACCACTTGTGAAGACTGTACATCTGCTTTCTTTGATTTGGCCATGGAATTCAGAGTAAGGATGAGTGTTTTTAGTTGAGTTGGAGGTATTAGATTCAGGAAGAAGAAAGAAGGGAAGAAATGTAGACAGGAGGGAAAATTTTGTATGTTTTCTTTCTTATTCCAATACCAGCGTATCAGTGGAAGTTATACAAATACGATTGGGCTTATACAACATACCCGACCCATTACATTTATTTGCATACAATCTGTTCGATCAATTAACTAATACAACAAATCATTCAGCTTTCTCTTCGAACAGGTAGCCTGACAATCAGCCTCGGCTTCTCCACTTGATGCTGCTGACGTGGCATGACACATTAGGATTTGATGATAATTTGGATTAGTTTAATATTTAGAGCATGATGAATTGAGATTTGGCTGGAACAGTCAGATCTGTTAAATGATTTGAGGTTGCTCTAATTAAGGTTACTTCATTGTTTTTTTCTACAAGTAACTATATAGATTATTAATATTTTATTCCCATGGTTGATTGGAAGACAAAGCGAATGATTTGGGACATGTTATTTGAATATATTTTCAATTATAATTTCAACAAAAATGGAAACCTATAACGAAGTGCATTTTGAGCTCAGCTGCTACATAGCAAGTAAGGTTTATTTTAATGTCTTCTTACTGTGATCATAAGAGATAATTATATGTAACGAATAAAGAAAAAAGTAGTTATCTTCATATAAGTATGTTGAATAACAATTGTGGAAGTTCTGAAGTTATAACTAATCTAAGTATTATAAGAATCGGCATAGAGATTTACATTTGCTTAAGAAAAAAGAATTAGTAAGACATCAGGTGTTTCTGAGTGCATTATTTTGCGATCTGCTGATTTAACAATAAAAATATAGCAATTTTGTCTGTACTAATGTGTGATTTATATTTTGTTTGGTTAGATTACGTTAAACCTCTAAATGAACAAAGTTATTTGAATAAGTGCAAGATTGATTCACATTTGGAGGCTATACATTAGAAGAATTAACAATGAAGACAAAATTCTACAAAGTTTCAGCTCTCTAGGATGGCTCTGAAATTAGCTGAAACTAGCTCTCAATTTCGGCTGCCATTGTTGTCCAGAAGCTCCTCTATTTATAGAGTGGAGAAATGAGGAGGGGTAGCTGCCATATAGCAGCCCTAGGGTTTGGTTCGGCATGCATCTGGTTTGGTTCGGCAAAATACCGAGCGAAAAACTTGGACTGGTAAGCAAACTGGAGCGGCAAACTATCGAACAAAAATTTTGGTCCAGCACTCTAAATCACCGAACGAAATATTTCATTCGACGATTTTCTTTTCTCTCCCGCTTCTCCATTTTACCGAACGAACTAATGCCGCTCCAAATCATGCTCTCTAGGGTTTCGCTTCCTGCTCCAAATCATCATTCCAAGGCTCGATCGGCATCACTGCCTTCCCTCACCGAATCAAATCAGCTCCTCCTTTCTTCTTGGCTTTCTCCTCTTCGTTCGACAATTCTTGGAGCTAGGGTTTCTTCCTTCACGTCATGGAATTAGGTACCAAATTTCTAACAATCTCCACCTTGATACCTAATTCTATACAAACCTTCCAACTTCATCTACACCTTCATGCTCCTAGCAATGGATACTTACCCAATGAGCTTCGGCAATGCCATCACTCATTACACTCTGTCAACGAACTCCGGCAAGGCTACCGCCCGTCAACAAAGTGTTTGAAGCACCCAATCCGTGTAGAACCTATCAATCTCCACCATGAAAACAAACGTCTCCATGAACCATCTCAACTCTCCCTCGTGCCACCCCGTGGCACCTAGCACTTCATTAAGCGAATCAGGTCCTAGCAATGCTCGAACTTAGCAACATGCAACGACTTGGTAAACATGTTTGCTGCGTTCTTATTTGTGTGAACTTTCTGAAGACGAACTAGCTTCTCTTCACTCATCGAGACAAGGAACGACTCTCTCACCTCAATATGCTTCGTCCTTGAGCTGAATGCCAGATTTTCAGCTAAGTGAATTGCACTCTAACTATCACAATGCACATTCACTCCTTCATATACGAAGCCCAAATCACACAACAATCGCCTCAAATAAAGCACCTCCTTAGTTGCTTCAACCGCAGCTATGGGCTCTGTCTCTGTCGTAGACAAAGCCACAACCGTCTACAACCTTGCTCTCCAACTGATCGCCGTCCCACCAATGGTGAACACATATCTGGAGGTTGACTTCCTTCGATCTCTATCACCAGCATAGTCGGAATCGCAAAATCCAACCAAGCTGAAATATCTTCGTCTGCCGCCAAAGACAAGTCCATGGTTTGGAGTTCCTCTAAGGTATCTGAGGATACACTTCACTGCTTCCCAATGCGTCTTTCCTGGATTTGCCATGAATCTACTCACCAATCCATCCGCTTGTGCAATGTCAGGCCAAGTGCAGACCATGGCATACATCAAGTTGCCAACTGCACTTGCATATGGGACCTTCAACATATAAGCCTTGTCCTTTTTCAAGATCGAAGAGCCTTTACTAGAAAGCTGTATGTGCAAAGGCATGGATGTGCTGATTGCCTTTGCCCCTTCCATGCTAAACCGAGCAAGCACCTTTTGAATGTACTCCTTTTGAGTGAGACTCAAAAGTCCTAGCTTTTTATTCCTTTGGATTTCCATACCCAAAATTTTCTTTGCTTCTCCAAGGTCCTTCATTTCGAATTCCGCTTTTAGCTTTAGCTTCAAACTATCGATTTCATCTTTATCCTTAGAAGCAATCAACATATCATCCACGTACAAGAGTAGGTACACTCATCTACCATTCTTTAAATGCTTGAAGTACACATAAGTGTCTTTGATGCTAAGATCAAAACCAAGTGAGCATAAAAGAGTCAAACCTCTTGTACCATTGTCTAGGCGACTACTTAAGTCCATACAATGACTTCTTCAATTTGCAAACCCAATTTTCTTTCCCATCTACAACAAATCCTTCTGGCTACTTCACGTAGATGGTCTCATCCAAGTCTCCGTGCAAGAAAGCGATTTTCACGCCCAGTTGCTCCAGCTCTAAGTCATGAGCTACGACGATAGCGAACAAAATGCGGATGGACGTATGACTTACTACTGGAGAGAATATCTCATCATACTCCAATCCCTTTCTCTGTGAAAACCCTTTAGCAACTAGTCTAGCCTTGTATCTCCCATCATCCTTCACCTTGAATACCCACTTGCAACCTATGGCTTGGCTTCCTTTAGGAGGTGGTACCAAATCCCATGTCTTGTTCTTCTTCAAAGAATCTAACTCCTCTTCCATAACGCACATCCACTTCGAACTATCACATGACTTCAAAGCTTCATCAAGGTCAAGCGGCTCCTCATGAACCACATGTAGGGCATAGTCAAACTGATCGCCAAGGCTAAGGTTCGCAAACTGCCAATCACCATACCTTTTGGGCGGCCTAATAGTCCTACGACTGATCCGGGTAGGTACTACTTCGCCTAAACTACTTTCAGCTCCACCTTGAACTGAACTTCATCTAGATTCATGCACATCACCAGCACTACTAGAAGGTACCTATGGACTATCTTATGATTTTTCATGAACTGCGTTTTCGTCGACAGCATCAACAACAACTCTACTATTTGGCTGGAAGACGGGAACTTCTTCCATCTCCTTAGGCCTATCAGAATCTTCTGATGTGGTAGGTAGCTTCTTCTTCGGATTGAACATAGCAGACTCATCAAAAGTAACATGTCTGGAATGAACAATCTTCTGATCAACAGGGTTCCAAATTCGATACCTTATGATACCATCGGTTTATCCCATTAGTATGCCCTAGTATGCTCCAGCCTCCAACTTGTCATCACCTGTATGGTGAACGTACATAGGACAACCAAAAATTCGGAAGTAACCAAGATACACCGCTTTACCTCTCCACTTCTCCTGTGGAATCTTCCCATCTATGGCTGAGCATAGAATTTGATTTATCATATGCGCCGCAGTTGATAATGCCTCAGCCCAAAAGCCTCTAGACAAGCCCGCCGTTAATATCAAGCAACGAGCCTTCTCCAGTAGAGTCATGTTCATTCTTTCTACAACCCCACTGGATTGCGGATCTCCTGGTGTAGTGAAATGTCTCTGAATGTCATGCTGTCTATAGAAATCGAGAAACTCCCTAGAGACAAATTCACCGCCATTATTATATCTCAGCACTTTGAACCTAGAACCAGATTGGTTCTCAACAAGTGCTTTCCAGTCTTTGAACTTCTCAAAACTTTATGATTTGGCCTTCATCGCATACACTCATACTTTCCGAGAAAAGTCATCAATAAAAGAGATAAAATACTTTGCTCCTCCAAGAGAAGGAGTAGCAACTGGTCCCTAAACATCTATATGCACGTACTCAAGTACTCACCTCGATCTACGGAGTCCAACTCCAAAAGATACTTTAGTTTGCTTGCCTAACACACACTCTTGGAAAAAGTCCATCTTGTCGAAGCTTTCTCCTTTGATCATCTTCCGTCTTCGAAGCAACTCTAAGCCCTTCTCTGAAATATGACCCAACCTGAGATGCCAAAGTTTTGTGGCATCCAATGCACGAGAACTATCAACTTCAACACACGACTCTCCAAGAACTGTGGTTCCTTTCAGTAAATACAAATTTCGGAACACATCTCCTTTCATAAGAAATAGTGCACCTCTCGAAACATTCAGACTATCCTTCTCGATAGTTACCTTGCATCCTAAAGATGCCAATTGTCCTAAAGAAATTAAGGACTTTCGAAGACCTGGAACATACCGGACACTTGTCAAAGTGCGTATCACTCCATCAAACATCGTGATCCTCACTGTACCTTCACCCATTGCTCTACAGATAGCATCATTGCCCATAAGAATAGAGCTTCCCTCTCGTCCAACGAAAGAACTAAAGTAATCCTTATTAGGCATCATATGGAAAGACGCCACCGAGTCTAGCACCCAATGGTCTGAGACATCTAATATTGTTGCAGGCAACACATCGTCAGATACAAACTCTCCACCACAAATGATGAAGACCCATCTTCTTCCTTCTTCTTCAAACCTGGACAACCTTTTTTTCAATGACCATGTTTCTTGCAGATAAAGCACTTCCCATCCTTAGACTTTCCTCTCCTGTCATTACCGGGCTTCCTGGACTTAGAACGCCCTCTTGAGTGCCAATTCTTCTTATCATCTCTACCTCTTTCAAGAAACAGGCCATGACTACTACTTCCACCTCTACTTCCTTCACTTATCTCCTTCATCTAATCTCTCAAGTCATCAGATAGAAGATCTGACTTCACATCTTCCACTGTCAATGTGTCTCTAGCGAAGATAAGGCTGTTTGTGAAACCTGTGTAACGTTCCGGAAGAGAATACAAAAGAATCATTGTCATTAGCTCCTCATCCATCTTCAAGTCAACAGTCTTCATCTTCATCACGAGATCATTAAAGAAATTAAGATGTTCCTTCACTGAAGTACCCTCTCTCATCCGCATGGTGAAAAATTTCTTCAGCAATATCAAACGGTTAGTTAGAGATTCTTTAAGTAAAGATTTTCTAGCTTGGTCCAAATGCCCCTAGTAGTGGTCTCATTGCTAATCTCTGAGATAACATTCTCTCCCATAACTAGTTGTAGAGTAGCAAACGTACATTTCTCCATCTCCTACCTTTCCGCGACTGAGATGTCAGTCGTCAACTCCTTAGGGGCAAACACTACTGGATGGACTTCATTCCTCATTAGAATAGCCTTCATCCTCCATTGCCACTTCTCGTAGTCTTTATCTCCATTATATTTCTCAATTGTCAACCGTGATCCTGACGCGATATACATCCCTCTAGTGTAGGGTCTTGTAACAACTGTAGTCGCTTCATCTCCTGCCATAGCATCTAACACTCCTCAATCAAATCTTGCAGCTCTGATACCAGACTGTTGGGGAAATCCCTTCAGATGATCAGTCTAAGGGAATAAAAAAACCCAACGCAGTGGAAAACAACTGGATCGTGATACAAACAGAGATAAACACCAGAACATGTAGTCACAGATCTATGCAATGCAGAAAAAATAAATAACACCAGTATTTATAGTGGTTTCACTACCGCTAGGCAATGTACGTCCACTTAGGAAGAAAAAATTTTATTAATCACTGAAAGATTAGAGTTACAAGATTGATTCACTTTTGGAGGCTATACATAAGAAGAATTAACAATACAAATAAAATTCTGCAGAGTTTCAGCTCTCTAGGATGGCTCTGAAATTGGCTGAAACTAGCTCTCAATTTCGGCTGCTATTGTTGTCCAGAATCTCCTCTATTTATATAGTGGAGAAATGAGGAGGGGTAGCTGCCATAAAGCAGCCCTAGGTTTTGGTTCGGCAAAATGCCGAGCGAAAATTTTGGACCGGTAAGCAAACTGGAGCGGTGAACTACCAAACGAAAATTTTGGTCTGGCACTCCAAATCACCGAAAAAAATATTCCGTTCAGCGATTTTCTTTTCTCTCCCGCTTCTCCATTTTACCAAACGAACTAATGCCGCTCCAAATCATGCTCTCTAGGGTTTCGCTTCCTGCTCCAAATCATCGTTCTAAGGCTCGATTGGCATCACTTCCTTCCTTCACCAAATCAAATCAGCTCCTCCTTTCTTCTTGGCTTTCTCCTCTTCGTTCGGCAATTCTTAGAGCTAGGGTTTCTTCCTTCGCGTCATGGAATTAAGTACCAAATTTCAAACAATTGTATAGATTATTGTCGAGTCAATTTAATATGTAGTTCTTACATTTGATATCATAATTCTTACAAACATTCAAGGCTTCAACTTTTGTTGCATCGGATTCCAATTCTCCAACTACGGAAGCATCTTCTGTAAGAAACTTTGCAAGGCCCAAAGTCGTCAAATAGAACAACATCTTTTGCTGCCAGTGTTTGAAGTCCATCCCTGTGAACTTTTCCGGTTGTTCTCCATGAGACAACGCCATCGTTGGAACCATAGTTGCAGACTGAGTAGTAATCAATATGTTTTGGTGAAGAGCGTTGCTTTCATGAGACATTGTCATCTACAAGAACACTCAACAATAAATCAATATTGTTTCAAGATTGTTATACAGTAATGTTACAAAGGTGTTATGAAACTGTTACGATTACGTTGCAAAGATTGTTAACAGTAACGTTAAAAATGTGTTACGAAACTGTTACGATTATGTTGCAAAATTACAACAACAACAAAATTGTCATAACTATATCGCAAAAACTGTTACGAATAGAATTGTGCAGTAAACAGATTATGCATAGATATAATACTGATTAGATTTTTCGATTCCGATGAAAATTGTTTTCTTGAAATAATATTGCTCCTTCTACGGCGCTTATGGATATCGAGCAATTGCTTTTCAAGATGAAACGGACTTGTCTATGTGATGCTGCGCAACAATCACATAGCAACGACGAACTCAAGAGAATGTAATTTAAGCACAGAGTTTTGTGGGAGAGGAAGAAGTGCAGGAAAAACTGAGTATGTTTGCAATTGTTGGTCAGACGGTGAGACCGTTTGAGTTTGAATGGACAAAAACAAAAACTGTTCAATCTAAACTGCTAAATGCCTCTAATACGCCTCAAACGTCCATTCGTAGGCACGGTCACGAACACGCGCATGTGGCGTTGCACCACCAGTTATGGCTATCTCTCTTTGTCTCATAGAAATTATAATAGTGTCCACGTCTTAGTATATAAACACAAATTGTTTATTTTATTCTAAAATGCGGGACTATTTATTTTCCAAGGTATTAATGCCTTCCCATTTTCCAATAAAATGGTCATTCATTTCTAACAGTTTCAAATCAAGATCCAGCAATATGCTAAATAGTTTTGCTAATAAAATCCTGGGGGTAATTTTAATACCTTGATATTTATTTGCTGATGAAGAAAATCGTGTACAATAACTGGATTCATCAATCTATTTTTTGGGCCATATTTTTAAACAATGTCCGACATACTCAGTTTGTCAGATATTTATTTTATAGAATGGTAGGTAGGTAGTGTAATTTTCGCACATAGCATGTCGTTACAGTCATTTAACCCTCTTCATTTGTAAATTTATATTCACCATCTACAAGAGCATCCTTAATAAATAGAAATATATCAAATGAGCATGATTTATGATATACTTTGTGTCTAACCGGAATACATTTTCATCTACTAAGTGTACAGTCTCCTATCTCGTAATATTGTTGATACATGCACTTTTTACTGTTAAGGAGATGATAGATGATGGGTCAGTTAAAAAAAAAAATTTCATTTATGATTTCATTTAAGACACTGAAAATTACAATTTTTATTGTTTAAGTCGCAGCTGACTGTTTTTGACAGAGAATTCAAAATACCAGCTGCGACTACTATACTTTCATTCCTTTTATCATCTACTCTTTATGTTTAATTATCTTGACCATCTTTCTAAGTAGATGGTATCCTAAAGGGCAAGAAAAATATGTGTAACCTCTTCGCTTTCGATAGATTTTGATGCAACGAGTCAACTTGGTGCAATACTGCATGCACTCATATCTGATACAGTCGGAGCAATAGTTGGTTATACCATATTCTATACACCAATAAACCAAGATTCTGTAGATTTCATGTCAATACAGGCAACTACTGTGACTGTAGGTCTATACTGTAAACATGAAATAGAACAAATTGCTTTACGGTTTGTCATTTTATTTCTTATTTATCGCAAAATGCTAATCTGTTGCTTTATTGTTAGTTAGAAGTTTTTAGTAGTGTATAAACTTATTTGCATGTGAAATCTTTTAAAAATTAGGTACATACATATATACATGCATGCATATCATCGCTGTGTTCATACTCTAAAGAAAATCACGAAACAAGCCGCTCCTGGTGATAAAAGAACAGACTGCACTGTTATAGCATAATAAATGACGGAAGTTTGCATCAACTACTTGTCACCCTACAAATGTATAAATGTTCCTCTACTGCTTTGAACACTTAGGCAATCGATTATATGGTCTTTTTGTACAAAGTTAACAACATTTTAGTACTACCAGGACCAGGATAACTATGAAGTGGACAACTCCAAAGCCAACACTCCAAAATAGCAGAACAAACTATGCAAGTGCTGAAAATGCATGTAACCTACTAAGTCATTGAACTATCCAAGTACAGATTTCAATTGTTATTGGTTTGTTTGTTAACTTTGAAGTTGAACTACCTCAAAAGGACGTTTGTCTCCAGTTGAATTTATTTCCCTCTGTTTAAATTGTGCTTATGTGATCGATGTACTCAAGTCATTTGTTTACTACTATTATACTTTCTATTATAATTTTTGTGGACAGTTCAATCTTACTGAAAATGTACTTGTGCAGCTAGCTACGCTGAAGTCTCGGCAACAAATTTATGTACACTACAGCAGTGGGTATACAAATGCCAAACTTAATCTACTGCTCCAAAATGTATAGAAACGAAAATACTGAGATCATGAACTTAATTTGACAACTGTAGCCACACAGTTTGGTTTTGTTGTTTTCTAAATAAGAACCAAGTATTGTAACATTACTTGTGATGTGGACTATTTTGCGTTGTTACTGTGATAGGACTGACTTACGGTAAAATGACTACTATGTTCGAGATGTCTGACCCAGTGGATACTTCAAAAGTCGGAAGGGGGGTAATAAACAAAATCGATCCATCCAAACGATTCGTTAAATGCCAAAAAAAAAAATAAAAAAATTTAACTAACAATGGACTCCCTTACAGACACCTCCACTTTACTTTTATCACCACACACTTTGCCATCTCTTTTCTCTACCAAAGTTTTGAAGGACAAGTAATGCTAGAATCAGACTTACTTCATTTCGGTTTTCAAACAATTTTTCTACTGCGGCAACGTTGTTAATTCACTGTGATTAGTTTCAACTCCAAATCCAACATTGCGATAAGGGAGAATGGAAGATTCAAGAACTGAGTTGTTAATATTATTTATTCAATATAATTTTGATTGCAGTTATTTTAGACCGTAGTATATTCATAATTTGATGTTATTTCTGTTAAATTAACTCTAATATCAATTTTACATTGAAATAAATGTTCGATTAAACTTAAACATACTAAAAATTAGAGTAACGTTATTATTATAACGATAAAAGGAAGAAAAGACAGACAATTGCTTTTAGATCCCCTTCCAATTCCTCTTCCCCAACATATAAAACACATAACGTAGGGTCGAAATTTGTTGTAAAAAGACCCGCCATCATATAGATGGTATTGGGATGGCTGAGGGCTCCGACAATGCATATCCTACCCCGAAGCTAATATACTTGAAGCACTTTGTGCAAGTACTGTAGAATTTTTATTTCCATGGTGGACTCGCTGGAAATTAAACATTTTGAAGCAGTAACGCTTAAGCTAAAATATATCAAGTATTAAAAAGATTTTACACTTCGATAATTGCTTTCGCCACCCCCGATAATTTTAAAAAATAATTCTCACCCCAGACTTTTCTTTCGCTCATCCCAGTTATTCCTAAATTACCCTTCTTTCTTTATTATCTATGTTTTCTTCTCCTCCTTTCTACTTCTTTTTACTGCTTTCTTAATTCTTTTTCACCTGGACTTTCTGTTTGTTGGATAACAATGCTTCAATGTTTTTGTGGCAATTACAATACAGGCCTGTTTTTCGGACATCAACACAAAAATGTCAAAGGCAGTGTGGTTTTATGGATTGACAATGCTGCTTTTTGGGATATTATTAACGCATAACAGCAACGTGCCTAGTTTTTGGGATATCAACGCCTCTTCCCACCGTGGATTGGGCAATTACAACACCCATGGTAGACGTAGTTAATAATATCGGACACCCGATATTAGCGTTGTTTTAATTTTTTCAACGTCGCCTTCGATTCATATTGATTTCCAAATGCACTTAATTTTCCATTTACACAATCTCCGACAACTACGTTATTTCACTTTTATCGGCGTAAAGGGAAAACGTAGGTTTACATATTCCAAGCCGAAGAAATACATTGTTTTCTTATTTTCATTGCTAAGTACTAGCGATGTTCGGCCGTTTTCAACACTATAGCGAAACGTGGTTTTGATATTTTTCAACGTCGGCTTCAAGTAATATTGATTTTCAGGGAGTGAGCTTATGTTTATACAATCTTTGATAACTATGTTATTTCAATTGTTTCAGCGTAAGTATCTACGTGATTTAAAGACGGTCAGATTTTGTTAAAGAGCAAAACTGAAATTATTAATTTAATTTTTTTAACGGGATGAATAACAATTAACGGGATGCTAATAGACTGGCCCATAGATTTTATAGGACAAATGCACTTACTCTCGTACACACTGAACATAAAATGAATACTGCAATTTGTTCAAGATGAATATTTAATACTAAATATTACACATACCCTATTAAAGTTTACTAATTGCTCTGCTCATCGCTTTGCACTTTGTGGTCTGCAATGCTCATCATCGAAATTAACTTTTTATAACTTCCCATGAAATTAAAACCATGCATGAAACATGCGGACCACAAGTACATTGTTACCCGCCATGACCATAACCTATAGTGACGCAGCGGCTGAATACAAGAATTGATGATACGATGAACGTAGCAATCGGTGGATTGATGGATGCTGAAATGTCCAAATTCGTTGATCCGAAGATGCCGAATTTTAGCTATCTACGTCACGTTGATCGATCACGATACCGTGAAAGTAGATCTTCAATTCTTCGAGCGTTGATCAAGCGCATTTGATACCGCGAATTGGCTTCACGATCGTTGAATCGAGCGCACTCGATTGACCGAAGGTGGAGATAGGAGATCACACTCGACTACCAATTGGATGAAAGCACAAAGCTAACAAAGGAAATTTTATTCAAAAATCAACAACCTTTTACAAATGATATAACTCGCCTATTTATAGGCCTACAACACAACACTTACATCACAACTCATAGGTCTTGAACGACCTAACACTTAGAATATTTACAACACTTACAACATACGACTTAAGAAAATTACAACACTTTACACACCAATGTATAAGAAAACAATCACGTCTTATCAACAGTATTTATAACGACTTATCAACAGTACTTATCACCAATGTTTAACGACTTATCAACAGTACTTCACGACTTCCAAATCATCTCGCGACTTAGAAGAAACTCGCGACTTATCAAAACTCGCGACTTATCCCAGCATCTCCATTTATCAAATCTCGCGACTTATCCCAACATCTCCGACTTATCAAATTAATTTGCGATCTAAAAAGAAAGCTCGTTCGCGACTTATGGAAGGCGGCACGCGACATAAGATGGCGGCACGCGATTTAGGAAAAGTTCGGAGGAAGATTTAGATCGCTCACGTCTTATAGTGTAGAGGTTAGGTCGTAGAGTTGTATCGACGGGGAGTCTAGGTCGCGGTGGAATTGGGTTGTGGAACTTAATGTCGCGGTTGAATTGGGTCGTGGGGAAAGCAATTAGGTCGGAGACGACTTGTTTATGTATTTCGGTGGAGTTAAGTCGAGGAATGGAAGTTAGGTCGTGGGGATGTGGATTTAGGTCGTTCACGACCTATGGAATGGGCTGGAGCTCGCGACACAAGGAGGAGGGGCGACTCGCTGGAATTAAGTCGCTGGCGACTTAAGGCATACGACCTATCAGGCTTTCGCGAATCAGAGCTTCGCAATTCAGGTATGTTTCGCGATTTAGGGGATCTTCTTTTTTGCGACTTATGTTTCGTGATTGATGATTTGCGCGCTGCATCATCCTCCTCTGATTGAAAAGAATTCGTCCCGAATTCACACTTTCTTCTTCTTCGAGACTCTGTCTTCCATTCATTATCTGGTCTGGTGCGGTTCTGGTGATAACCACTCTCGAGATTGATCTTGACTTCACCCTTTGAAGATGTGGCTCGACATAAGGAACGCATTGCGTAAAACAGACGTGGCATTAGGCAGGCGGCATAAGGAAGTGATCTGAGGGAGATGACATATGAAAAAGTGTGGCCTGAACTAAGCACTAGGTGCCATATCCAATTCATGTAGCACAGAACTTCATAAGAAAAGTGTCGTATACCATATTGCTTGTGCCAATAAGAAGACGTGATACAGAACCAAAACGTGTCGAAAATGTGAGACGATATAAGGAAGTTTAAAATCATGGAACGACTTAGGAAATCACGACCGAAAAAGTGTGAGGACTCATGCTCAGATTCTCGTCTTTCCTGTTCTTTCAGATTCTGAAGATCATACGATCCCTGTAGTAGAATGGCAACTGGTACTAGTTCAGTGTGAGGTTGAATGTCCTGTAGTGGTGGTAACTCTTCGGGTAGTTCTTCAGGATGTTCGCCTTCAGATTCATCGAATTCTGATCCAACTTCCTCAAAAACATCAAGATCTTCACTCGTTCCTTGCCCGGTCAACACAAACAATTCATTCCTCATTTCCACATACTCTTCCAACAATAAAAAATTAATTTCTTCAGGCAGTTTCCCAGAAATTTCATCTTCACAATCTTCAAATACTTCAATCTCTTCAGAATTCTCAAAATCAAAACTTTCTCCAAGTTCAATCAACATTGATAGTTCATCACCATCTTTTATTTCACTGTCGAACTCTTTCAAAGATAATAAATCATCTGATTCTGCCTTCTCTTCTGTTTCACTTTCACTTTGTTCGGGCTTCTCGGAGATTATGGGATTAACACTTAGCGGGCTCTCGTCCATAAGCTCAGGTGTTAAACAAGAATCCTCCATCATCAAGCAATTTTCCTCAACTCCGAACACAATTTCTTCTTCCATACTAACGACATCAATCTTTGGCGGTGAAGAATAATCAACTTCTACATTCACATACTTTGACTCAATTTCTTCATCATCATCAAATTTCGACGATTGATAAAAGTCAATTTCAACAGTCCTCCATAATGAGTTACATCCTTCAACTTCCAACAAAACTCCTTTATCGTTGTCGAATTGCGGTGGTAATTCTTCGAACGATTCCGTAGGATCGTCCTCTTCAAATTCTTCTGACATTGGTTTAACCTCCTCGAGAGATTTAAGCTCTTCTCTTGCCTCATACCTAACCAAAGATTCAGCGCTACTTTCTGCTTCTTCAACGCTTTCACTGAAAGATAATGGACTAGTCGGTTCCTCTTCCTTTTCTGGCTCGCTTTCAGTAGAATCATCCACATCCTCGTTTTCACATTCTTCTACAACTAAGGCTTTCATCTTGGACTCTGTATATTCAATACTTCTATGGTCAGACTCCTGATAATGATAGCGCTTAAATTGGTCATCAACATTTGTCTTCGTGATTCCATGTACAAGGGGTTTGTTGACTTTCTTAGGAACATTGATACTGCAATTAACGCCTTTATTCTGATTGCTGGGGTTTGCAACCACACCCTTTCCTCGACTCCCTTGACTCAACTTCTGCAATTGTTGGTTCACACGAGTTTGATAATTATATGGTAAGAAATTTGCCTTCATCATTCTTTTCATCTTATCCCACGTGACAACTTTGGATTTCTGCATTCTCTCTCTGGTTGATTTAGTTTGTTGCCACCAATCCATAGCTCTTCCTTTCAATCTGGTAGCAACTAACTTTACTTGACGATCCTCAGACACGTTGTTACGTTTAAAAATCTTTTCAACGGTTGATAACCAATCCAAGAATTCCTCTACTTGCAGACCACCTCGGAATTATGGAATCTCCATATCCTTCCTTGATTCTCGTGTATGACCATTCTCTTCAACATTTCTATATCGATTTTGCCCTTGTCCTGGATATCGAAAGTGAACACTATCACCATAACTATCTTCTTCAAACTTAGATGAGCTTCGATGTCGATTCTGAACATTGACTCTTCTATGACCATGCACGTCCTCTCTACTTCCTTTCTCATGATCATAAGATGGCTCATGCTCGTAACCACGATACGCTCTTCTTTCTTCCTTCTGATAATCACGATTGTCTCGAGCTCCACGATCTCGATTTATTGACAAAGATGATTCTCTTCTTTCTCTATCATAACGTGGCGACACTCTCCGTTGATTTCGATTCATGTCAAACTTTATTCTCTCTACTTTCTCGAAATCCTTATTGAATCTTTCATCACTACGTTGCTTCATCTGTTCAGGATCTTCTCTCCCATACAAATCTGCAACACTATGATGACGGTTATCATATCTCGGAGGCATGATCAAGTCTTCAACAGATCCAAACAAAAACTTCACTTTGATCCAAAAATTTTCGAATCAAACTTTCCCACTTGTTTGAAATTCAAGAACACCCAAATAAACAAACGGCTTCAATCGAACTCCAAACTTCAAATCTCAAAATTGATGCCCAATGAACTTGAACAAATCTCCCACACACTTGAACAAGTTCGCCTCTAGCTCTTCGACACTTCAAAGAAAATTCAAACACAATTCAAATCCACGTTTGGCGTGCAAACTTCCACGGTCAACTCAAACACTTTTCCCTCCTTAGATCCAAAATGAAATGGATTGAAATCTTCCAAGTTGTTGCAACTTTATGATGAACACGACGAACAACCAAACTCCCAAACAAGATAGATCCGTCCTCCAAACTTCAATACAAAGTCGAACAACTTCCCTTCTTGCTCTCGGCCGTGATCAATAACCTCAAATCTTCACTTCGATTCAAACTTCTTCAAGATGATTGGCTCCAAGACTCGATTTAGCTATGATTGGCTAAACAAGCTCTGATACCAAATGACGCAGCGGCGGAATACAAAAATTGATGATACGATGAACGTAGAAATCGGTGGATTGATGGATGCTGAAATGCCCAAATTCGTTGATCCGAAGATGCCGAATTTTAGCTATCTATGTCACGTTGATCGATCATGATACCGTGAAAGTAGATCTTCAATTCTTCGAGCGTTGATCAAGCGCACTTGATACCGCGAATTGGCTTCATGATCGTTGAATCGAGCGCACTCGATTGACCGAAGGTGGAGATAGGAGATCACACTCGACTACCAATTGGATGAAAGCACAAAGCTAACAAAGGAAATTTTATTCAAAAATCAACAACCTTTTACAAATGATATAACTCGCCTATTTATAGGCCTACAACACAACACTTACATCACAACTCATAGGTCTTGAACGACCTAACACTTAGAATATTTACAACACTTACAACACTTACAACATACGACGTAAGAAAATTACAACACTTTACACACCAATGTATAAGAAAACAATCATGTCTTATCAACAGTATTTATAACGACTTATCAACAGTACTTATCACCAATGTTTAACGACTTATCAACAGTACTTCATGACTTTCAAACCATCTCGCGACTTAGAAGAAACTCGCGATCTATCAGAACGTTTTCCACTTATCAAAACTCGCGACTTATCCCAGCATCTCCATTTATCAAATCTCGCGACTTATCCCAGCATCTCCGACTTATCAAATTAATTTGCGATCTAAAAATAAAGCTCATTCGCGACTTATGGAAGGCGGCATGTGACATAAGATGGCGGCACGTGATTTAGGAAAAGTTCGGAGGAAGATTTAGATCGCTCACGTCTTATAGTGTAGAGGTTAGGTCGTAGAGTTGTATCGACGGGGAGTCTAGGTCGCGGTGGAATTGGGTTGTGGAACTTAATGTCGCAGTTGAATTGGGTTGTGGGGAAAGCAATTAGGTCGGAGACGACTTGTTTATGTATTTCGGTGGAGTTAAGTCGAGGAATGGAAGTTAGGTCGTGGGGATGTGGATTTAGGTCGTTCACGACCTATGGAATGGGCTGGAGCTCGCGACACAAGGAGGAGGGGCGACTCGCTGGAATTAAGTCGCTGGCGACTTAAGGCATACGACCTATCAGGCTTTCGCGAATCAGAGCTTCGCAATTCAAGTATGTTTCACGATTTAGGGGATCTTCTTTTTTGCGACTTATGTTTCGTGATTGATGATTTGCGCGCTGCATCATATAGTGTTACGTACCATAATCTAACATTGCTCTACTAAATGCTCGCATCATCCACATCTACTCTAACTTTTAGAAGATCCATTTTTAACATTCAACATATAAACACAAACCATATTCCGCTTTAGAAATTATACCCAATAGTCAATCACAATTGAAATAAGAAGTCCATCATCTAGCCATGTTCGAAGTTGGGTGTTAAACTAGAAAATGGTAAACATCCGAGATGTTGCATAAGCTAGTATTATCCAAAATGGTCAATGCCCGTGAGCTTCAATATCATCATGAGGCTATTCAAAAGTTTATGTCATAAGGTAAAATAGATAAGTCACATAATTGTGCAATAGTCCATAACTCGTGTAATGGACTAAATGGGTAAGTTACATATGGTTCATTTTTTTGTTCATATGCTAATGAACATTATATTCGTTATGCAAAATAAACTTTAATTTATCCAAAGACTTAAATGGCCTTATTCAAATAGTTAACATGCAAGTTCAAGTTCAAAGGTAAGCTAAATGCAAGTTCACTCTCTCAATAATAGTCAAAGATATATATGTCGAAGGCAGCATTATGCTATACAAAGTTTATTGTCCAAGTCCTTCTGTGCAAAAGTTACAATTGTATCAAGAAATCACCAATTCAATTTAGAGTTTACAACTTTGTAATTTGAGAAATAGAGAAAAAAATGATTCACCCCACTTACATGCCGAGAGGGTCTATTTATAGGGTGTCAACCATATGGATTCATCGACACATGTCCTAAATTCAAATCAAAGGGCTTTGCTAATCCTTGATTGTGCTTTGGTGGCGCTTTTTTGCCGAAACTCGGCAACCCCTACATCGATTGACATTCGACACCTCGTGTAATGGTAATTATTTAATAGTTTGCATGAAGGTAGGTATTCAATAGCTTGTATGATTGATGATACTCGGTAGCCTCCATGTCCCTTATTGTTTGGGATCCTCCTTTTTCCTTTATGCTTTACGCTACTCTGTATCATAGTATTTCGATATCTTCTTCATCTTTTACGAAACCTCTCGATACCCTTCTTTTATTGCCGATGTTCGATATCTCGTATTATGGTTGATACTCGATGATTTATATTATTGACGACACTCGACACCCCTCTTGCCTTTGAGGTTCGGCATACCTTACTGTTTGCAAGAACTCGAGACCACTTGTTGCTTATAGATGCTCTACAACAATTAACGTTGTAAAGGCTCGACATCTTTTCTTTGCGAGTACGTGCTCGACATGCTTTATTGCATGGCTTTCTTCCTTTGTTGTATATGCTCGACACCTTGTTTTATAAACTCAACATTCTTTTCGCTTCTTAAATCTCGATACCATTTGGGTATTAGGTGCTCGGTATGCTTTTATTTATTGTTGAGGCTTCGACATCGCATCTTACTTGCGAATACTTGATAATGCTTATCCTTCCTTTGATACTCGCTATCCCATAGAGGTTCGATACCTCTTCATGCTATGTTTAGATGTTAAATGTAACATTCTTAATTTTTGTTCAACAATATTCAAGACATTTAATTGGATAGATTAAATAGAATATTGTAAATGGGTTAAGGGAATAAGATTTGACAATGTAATAAGATCGGGCCATAATTAACTAACTAAATAGTTACTAAGATTAATTTAAAAACTTAAGATAATACATGAGAAGAGTAGAATAGGAAGGTCCGTCCACTTTAGCTCATAAACCCCTCCTTCTCTCATATCGTTCTCATTTTCCAAAAACTAAAACAATCAAAAGAGAAACCTAAAGGGAAGGACGGCCATAACTCAACCATAAGGAAGTCGAAATCTAGGGATTCAAGGGAGAACAAGCTTAGGAAATCAAAGCAACACCAAATCTCAACTCCTACATCTAAAAGTCTATGGTGAATAATAAGTTTCTGTCTCCATAGCTAATCTCAAACTTGGTTATGTGTAGTACCCAAGTTAATTTTGATAAGTTTTGACTTGATTGGTTGAGTTAATATTGTTTGGATAGAACGATATGTTATTAGAATTCTATAATAATTGTTTAATCGGGTTTTAGGGTTAAATCCGAAGTTTTCATCTCCTAAATGACTTGAAGTTTTTATATATAGTGTGAAACAATATTTTGGAGAAAGGTTTTAGATTTTAAAATTTTCTAAATTTATCGAATATTTTATGAATTTACCTAAAGTGGAAATGGGCTAAATTTGGATTTTAAATATTTAAAATAATTAAATATAGATTTTGGTCCCAAAAATTTTATATATTTAAGAGAAGGATATTTTCTAGCCTTTGTGATTTTTTTGGATTTTTCTCAAGTGATTTCAATTTATTATGCTAGATAAGCATATAAAAAATTGATTAATTAAGGGTATCAATTAATTATTTTAAAAGTGTTTTGGAAACTTGTAAATCTCATGTGGTAGTTTTTCTAAAAAGAAAGTGTTAAAAATTGTTTTTATCCAAAGGGAATTGGACAAAAAATTGGATTTGGTAAAAAACAATTACTTCAATTGGTAAAAAAACAGTTTTTCGATTAATTTCATTGATGCCATGATTCCTATTATCTTCCCGTGTCTATAATGATGTCGCGCCTAAGACCTCACCGTCTTCGTAAATAATGACGTCGATGAAGTGGGAAGCATAGGGTAACTACTTAGGTAGTTACAGAATGATTCCTACATTGTCGAAGTCGACATCGTCGGCAACCAATCATAGGCGGCATCATATCTTCGTAATTCATCAAGGTCGAAGACGTCTCATCGCATCTGTTTTAAAAGTGATGCCACATGCTATTAATTTTAATGTCTTCGAAGTTCATTGTTATGGCTTCGACCCTATACATAAATGTTCATCAATTTTTAATGAGACGAAGAGACCATCGTCGTCGCTATGCAAAAAGGTTAATAACCTTATATTATTTGGTGAGGATATAGCCATTTTTCTATGGCGTCGAAGAGACTACTTCGACGTAGAACAAAACTGTTTTAAAAAAGGGCGAAGTAGTGTATATTTAAGAGGGTTGAAAACCCCATGCTTTGGCAGAGAGCTATTTGTTTTTATGAAAGTCGACACTATACTTTCAAAATGATTTATACTTAAAGGAAATTTTAGTTTGTTTTACCTTGGATAGAGGGTCGATGAGGCATATCGCGCCATTATTGTCGCCTATCTTCATTAACGGCGGAGTGCCTATGTTTTCTATTGCGACGAGGCCATTGGGGATACCAATGCCATTTCAAATTGTAAATTCTGACACTATCATTGGTGACACCAATGTGGATGAACTTTGACATTGATCTAAACTTAAATTGTCAAAGGGCAGCAGGCCTATTGTTTTCTGACTTCCACTTTAAAACTTGAGGATACCATTGTTTAATTTTAATAAGTTCGACATGAATCATTAGAGAATAATAATGTATGTCACTTTAGGTTGTTATAACTAAAAGGGAGACAACCAAATTAGGGACACAAATTGATATGGGTTAAACATGTGGTTAACATGGATTAAAGAGAAACATGTGGGTAACATGGATTAAAGAGAAACGTATGGGTAACATGAGTTAAATAGATACATATGGGTAACATGAATTAAAAGGTTAAATGAG
This sequence comes from Allium fistulosum, assembly GCA_030737815.1. NCBI lineage: Eukaryota > Viridiplantae > Streptophyta > Magnoliopsida > Asparagales > Amaryllidaceae > Allium > Allium fistulosum. Next base: position 394,822,440 of record CM060901.1, read on the forward strand.
AGGTTCATAGTCATCCTAGGAAAATTATGGAATGTGAGATGGATAGTCTACATCATGGTAGAGATAAATAGTCTTTATGAGAATAATGAAGGGTTCACAGTTTTCCTAAAAAACTATGGGATATGTGATGGATAGTCCACATCATTTTAAGTTATATGGAATATGTGTGATGGATAGTCCACGAAATTTTAAATGATTAAACCAAATGCAATGGGTAGTTAATAGAGTAGGGAATGGGTAATGCAGGCAAGGTTTTAAATCTCCCCGAGATCAACCGAGATGAAAATCCAAGATATTAGCCAAAATCCGAGATTTGGCAGCTTGGTTAGTTATAAGTCTTTTAAATATCGCCCGAGACAGCCGAGATATTTGCCCAAGATATTGGCCAAAATCCGAGATTTGAAACCTTGAATGCAGGTAATAAATATATATGAGATGGATAGTCCATATTATTCTGAATAAGTTTAAACGTAAGATGGGTAGTTCACATAATTATAAGACAGATAGTCAGATTAAAATAAGATGGATAGTCAATTTAAATTATGACGGATAGTCATTTAAAATTAAGATGGATAATCTAATGAATTTGGATCGATAATCCAAATGTATTGCATGTTATAAATGTTATTTTTTTATGTTCTAACCATTGTGCTTGCAAGAGCACAGTATATGGTTGTTATGTTTTAATAAGATATAAGTGAGGGGAAAACTCATTCCGCTGAACAGCATGGTCTCACTTGATATCTATTTGGTTCAAGATGGTGGGTTATTATTCACACCGGACTGTTTCCTAACCCAAAGTTTTTGTATTTCCTCTTAAACTCTCGAATACTCATTTGAGTAGGTCGGGAGTAAGGGTTTTCGGGTTACCTTGTTAGACGAATAAGCTTCCAAAGTTGTGTAGAAAGCAATCTAGCTATTAGGAGCTTTATCTATTTCCGCCGTGTAGTTTGATTTTGTCTATTTGGATGTAATGGTAAAGTTGTATAGTTGTTAAGTATCTGACACTGATCAACCGAAGGGGCACCTTCATATATCGATCTTATAGTATTTTGCGATAATTATATTTTCTCAAAACATGGGTTTGCGAATAAGATTATGTAATGAATATGAAATACAATTTGTGAAATGAAATGTGAAAATCAGTTATTAAACCATGTTTGTAATTTTTTTCATATTCATGTGTTTCTGGATATTGATATGATTAATGTAGCCATACTTTATCGCCGAGAATTAATTACTATGGATAAGTACCACATCTATAGCAGTTAGTTTCGGGACTCGGAATGGGAGATGTTACAAGTTGGTATCGGAGCATAGGTTTATTACTAAAAGAATTTTAAACCTAAAGAGTTTTTGAAAGCATAATCTAAATGAATTAGAGAATAAGATTGGAGTATGAGATAACACTATAGTAACGTACTTATATTTGCTATATATAATATGTATTCTCCCCTTTCTCTAAGACCGTTCTTATGTATCTCACTAAGGCTTGTAAGCATATTTATGAGAAAGAAAGATATGGAGGCAGGAAATGGAAGAGTGAAGCTAGGTGGAGGAAGCACCATAACTAATGGAAATGCTCAGCCCAACACTTGGAGAAACCAGGGTGGACAGGCAAATGCTAATCAAAATGCAAATGCTAATGTAGGTATCGGAACCCCACCAGTACAGATGGGGACTATGTATCAGTTCTTCGTCAATCTGATGCAAGCGGGAGCAGTTGCAAGAGTAGCAGGAGGAAATGTTGCTAATGCAGGTGGAGTTAATCCTATAGCGCTAGTCGGTAATAACTATGCTAAGTTAAGTTGATATTACACCAGTCTGAGTGGGAAGTCTTATATGGGGATTGTGGATGCAATAGAAGTAGAAAACTGGCTGTTACACTATGAAAGCATTTTTTTTTGATTTGGGTCTGACTGATGAGAAAAAAAGGAGATTGGCTACGAGACAGTTGCAAGGAGCCAATTGATTCTGGTGGAAGGGAGTTACCATAGGAGTGCATAAGGAGAAGTTGACTTAGGCGAATTTTCGAAGGAGATTCATGGAAAGATTTTTGTTTGAAGTAGCCAATTTAGCCTTGCTCAAGAAGTTTATGGAATTGGAACAGGGGTCAATGTCATTGTTGTAGTACTTTGCTAAATTTGATGATCTGTCCAAACATGGATATGTTACTATTAATATTGTTATCAAGAGGAACGAGAAGGTTATCAGGGAGTCGAGGCCGGAGAATGCTAGGGCAACTATGCCACATTTCAGAGAGCCATCAAATGTAGTAGTAGAGATGGCTATTAGGAGTAAAGAAATGCTTTTGACCTTTGGGAAAGAGTAGTTGGTGGAGAACCAGAATTCTCAGAATAAGAAGAGAAAATTCTTTAAGAAGAAGGGAGCTTAGAAAGGAGGAGTTGCCAAAAGGGGGGAAGCTGATATAGTTTGTTACAAGTGTGACAAGAAAGGTACAATGCTAACGAGTGTTGATCTGGTGACGGCAAGGTGGTTGTAGGGAAGAAGAACGTGAAGTGCTTTAACTATAACAAGGTGGGGCATTATAAGAACGGAAGTCTAGAACTGGCCATGGCAAGAAAGGGGAAGGTCTTTGCTTTGGAGCCATCATCATCAAATCCAACATCGGAGAAGAGAGCAAAAGATGTGATGGGAGGTATGCTTTTGATCCATGGTATACCAGAGTATTATATAATAATGGTGCATCATATTCTGTTATCTCTCAGTGTTTGGCAGATAAATTAGATTTAAGACAACCATTCCTTGTTACTTCCCTACAGATAGCTAATGCAATAGGAGGGTACACAACTCTAGGGATGAGATGTGACCATCTAGAGTATGAGTTGCTAGGTTATACCTTTTCCTATAGTTTGTATGTATTTTTTCATGGGTTTTGAGATTATTTTTGGTACGGATTGGTTGAGAAAATACGATGCTAGGATATTTTGCCAGGATATGAAGATATCATTGAGATATCCTGATAGTAGTGACCGAATAGAATAGTCGGTTGAGAATTCGAGTCCAAGAATTTGTGCTTTATTGAGTGTCACAGAAGTGAAAGATGAATTGAATCGGGTTTTAATTGTAAGCGAATTTGTAGATATTTTTAAGCCAGTTATAGGACTACCATTGAAATAAGGAATCGAATTTCAAATAGATCTTTTACTAAGACTTGAATCCATAAATAGATCACCTTGCATGATGACACCTACCGAGATGAAAGAGTTAAAGGTGCAGCTAGTGGACTTAAAAGGAAATTTTTTTATTAGACCAAGCAGTTTGCTTTGGGGAGCGGTCGCGATGTTCATGAAGAAACCGAATAGGTTGTTAAGATTGTGCATCAATTATCATAAGTTGAATGAAAAGACAATAAAGAATTGATATCCTTTGCTTAGAATTGATGATTTATTTGATCAATTGAGTGGAGCCAAAATATTTTCCCAGTTAGATTTAGCGATAGGGTTCCATCAATTAAGAGTGGTGGAGGACAATATTCCGTTGATGGTATTTCGAATGAGGTATGGTTCATACGAGTGGTCAGTGATGCCATTCAGATTGATTAATGCACATGCTTTCTTCGTAGACTTGATGAACCAGATATTTCAAGAGCACTTGGATAGGTTCGTATTAGTGTTCATTATTGATATTTTGATATATTCTAAGGATGAAAGAGATTATGAGATTCATTTTAGAATAGTTATTGAGACGTTAAGGCAGTATCAACTGAAAACGAAGTTTTTGATTTATCATTTTTGGAAGAAAAAGTAAAGGTTCTTGGTCATGTAGTTTCAGAGAAAGAGTTATCAGTGGATCCAACTAAGATCGAAGCTGTTAACAGTTGGAAAAGGCCCGATACGGTGACCAAGATAAGAAGTTTTCTTGAACTAGCTGGCCATTATTGGAGATTTATCAAGGATTTCTCATGGATAGCAGTGCCTTTGACTAAGCTAATCAGAAAGAACATGAAGTTTATTTGGTCTGATAAATGAGGAAGCATTCCATGACTTGAAGCATTTGTTGACCAATGCGTCTGTGCTAGTTTTTTTCGGATGGGAATCAGGATTTAGTGGTTTATACAGATGCATGTGGAACTGGATTAGGAGCTGTTTTGATGCAGAAGGGTATAGTTATTGCCTATGCTTCACAGCAGCTCAGGCCACATGAAGTTAGATATCCGACTCATAATTTGGTGTTATCAGTAGTGATTTTCACATTTAAAGTGTGGAGACACTACCTCTTAGGAAAAAGATTCGAGTTGTATACGAATCATAAGTCCTTATGGTATTTATTCTCTCAGAAAAAGTTGAATACGAGACAGCAGAGGTTGTTGGGATTTTTAGCAGCTTATGGTTTTGGTATTGAGTATACACTGGAGAAAGGAAATAAAGTTGCGGATGCACTTAGCAGGAAACATCAGAATGTGATGTTAGCTATGCTGGTGGAATGAAAGGATATGGAGGCACTAACAACATGTAGTGTGCAGTTATGATTGACTAATGTTCTACTCAAAATATGGCCACGTTGTCCTGTTTGGAAGCTCGACCAGTATTGATCGAAAGGATTGCTTCTAAGCAGAGAGATGATCCATTGTTAGCCGAGAAGATTATAAGGCTGGGAAGTGGAACTAAGATTGATGATCTAAAAGATTTTAATCTTGACCGGATGGGATGGTTGAGAAAGAAGGTACGATTGTGTGTTCTGAATGTTGGAGACCTAAGGAGATAATTTCTTAGATAATTTCATCAATCGAAGTTTGCGATTCATCCTAGGGGAACCAAGATATATCAGAATATAAAGAGAAGTTTCTTCTAAGAAGGCATGAAGAGGGATGTTGGCTTATGGGTGAAGCAATGTGCAAATTGCCAGCGAGTGAAAGCTGAACATCAGAAGCCAAGTTGATTACTTTGGCCTTTAGATATACTGGTTGGGAAATGGGATTCGATATCCATGGATCTTATTGATGGGTTGCCAAGGTCGTACAGGGGAAATGAAAGTTATGGGTTGTGATAGATAGATTGACCAAGAGTGCCCATTTCATTCCTGTTAAGTCTACCAGGACGGCGTTTGTATTGGCTAAGTTATATATGAAGAATAGTTAGACTGCGTGAGATTACTAGTAGTATAATTAGTGACAGGGATGCATTGTTCACTAGTGAATTCTGGAAGAGTCTACAAGAAGTACTAGGCACCAAGCTAAAGATTAGTATCGCTTATCACCCTCAGATAGACCGGAAGATAGAGAGAGTCGGTAAGTTATCTGAGGATTTGTTGAGAGCTTGTGTAGTAGATTTTGGTGGGTCGTAGGAAGACCATTTGCACTTGGTTGAGTTTTCCTATAATAATAGTTACCAGACTAGTATAGGAATGGCGCATTTCAAAGCTTTATATGGAAGGCCATGCAAATCACCAGCATGTTGGTTGGAGACCGGAGACAGATTAGTCCTTGATCCAGATATGGTAAGAGAAGCAACATAGAATATTGAGTTAATCTGGGATAGGATGAGAGAAGCTCTGTCTAAGCAGAAAAGTTACGCAGATAAGAGGCATAAGAATCTAGAGTTCTCAGTTGGAGACCGTGTTTTCATTAAGGTATCCCTGATGAAGGATGTGGTACAATTTGGGAAGTCAAGGAAACTGGCACTGAGATATGATGGACCATTCCCAATTATAGAGAGGATCAGAAAGCTTGCGTATTGAGTAGAGTTACCAAGTAGTTTGGCAGTTGTCCATAATGTATTTCATGTTTCTTATCTTCAGAAATATATGCATGATTCAGAGACTCTTATTGCTCCAATGGCATTGGAAGATTTAGTAGTAGAACCAGATCTAACTTTTGTAAGATAACCAATTCGGGTTGTATCGAGAGATAAGAAGAAGTTAAGGAACAAGACAGTTAGATTAGTGGAAGTCTAGTGGAGTAACAAGTTGTACTCGGGAGATGGAGGACAGGATTAGGAATACTTATCCTGAGCTGTTATGATGGTATGGTTTATATTGGTTGGATATAGACTAGAAAGCTCGTAGGTTATACTAGTATTATTTGCATCTTTGATATGCTTGTTTTGTATTCCTTACCGAATTTCAAGGAGGAAATTCTTCAAGTAGAGGAGCCTGTAATACCCCTAATTTTTGTTCAATATTATTCAGGACATTTAAGTGGATAGATTAAATAGAATAATATAAATGGGTTGGGGGAATGAGAATTGACAATGTAATAAGGTCGGGCCATAATTAACAAACTAAATGGTTACTAAGATTGTTTTAAAAACTTAAGAGAATATATGAGAAGGGTAGAATAGGAAGATCCATCCATTTTAGCTCATAAACCTCCTCCCTCTCTCATATTATTATCATTTTCCACAAACTAAAACAATCAATAGAGAAACCTAAAGGGAAGGCCGGCCATAACTCAAGCATAAGGAAGTCGAAATATAGGGATTCAAGGGAGAACAAGCTTAGGAAATCAAAGCAATACCAAATCTCAACTCCTACATCGAAAAATCTAAGGTGAACAATAAGATTCCATTCCTGTAGTTAATCTCGAACTCGGTTATGGGTAATACCCGAGTTAATTTTAACAAGTTATGACTTGATTGGTTGAGTTAATATTGTTTGGATAGAACACTATATATTATTAGAATTTTGTAATAATTGTTTAACTGGGTTTTAAGGTTAAATTTGAATTTTTCACCCTCTGACTTGAATTTTTGATATATCGTGTGAAGCAATATTTTGGAGATGGGTTTTAAACTTTAATTTTTTTTTGAATTTATTGGAATATTCTATGAATTTACCAAATAAGGAAATCGGCTAAATTTGGATTTTAAATATTTACAATAATTAAATATAGCTTTTGGCCCAAAAATTTTTATAAGTTAAAGAGAATGATATTCTCTAGTTTCTATGAATTTTTGCGATTTTTCCCAAGTGATTTGATTTATTATGAATTTATTATGCTAGATAAGCATATAAAATGTTAATTAAATAAGGATATTAATTAATTATTTTAAAAATGTTTTGGAAACTTGTAAATCTCGTGTGGCAGTTTCTCTTAAAAGAAAGTGTTTAAAGTTGTTTTATATATGATGGGAATTGAGTAAGAAACTGGATTTGATAAAAAGCAATTACTTTAATCTGTAAGAAATCGATTTTTCAATTAATTACATTGATGCCACGCCACCTATTATCTCCCCGCATCTATAATGATGCCGCACCTATGACCACACCATCTTCGTAAATAATGATGCTAACGAAGTGGGAAGCATAGGGCGACTACTTAGGTAGTTACGAATGATTCCTACAACGTCGAAGTCCACATCGTCGGCAACCAATCATAGGCGGTACCGTATCTTCGTAATTCATCACGGTAGAAGACGTCTCGTTGCATATGTTTTAAAAATGACGCTGCATGCCCTAATTTTAATGTCTTCAAAGTTCATTATTATGACTTTGACCCTATACAAAAATGTTCCTAAATTTTTAATGAGATGAAGAGGCCATCGTCATCGCTATTCAATAAGGTTAATTACCTTATATTATTCTGTGAGGATGTTGCTATTTTTCTTTGGGGTTGAAGAGACCTACTTCGACGTAGATCAAAATTATTTTAAAAAAGGGGCGAACTAGTCTATAGTTAAGAGTGTCGAAGACCACATGCTTTGGCGGAGAGCCATTTGTTTTTATGAAAGTCGACCCTATACTTTCAAAATGATTTATACTTAAAGGAAAATTAAGTTTGTTTTACCTTGGAAGGTCGACGAGGCATAGCGCGACATGATTGTCGCCTACTTCATTAACGGCTGAGAGCCTAAGTTTTCTATTGCAACGAGGTCATTGGGAATATCAATGTCATTTTAAATTGTAAATTATTATACTATCATTGGAGACAACAATATGGGTGAACTTTGACATTGATCTAAATTTAACCTGTTAAAGGGCGACGAGCCTATTGTTTTCAGACTTCGACTTTAAACCTTAGGGATACCATTATTTAATTTTAATAAGTTCATCATGAATCATTTGGGGATACCAATGTATGTCACTTTGAGATTTTATAACTAAAGGGGAGACAATTTAATTGGGGACACCAATAAATATTAGTTAAACATGTGGGTAAAATGGATTAAAGAGAAACATGTGGGTAACATGGATTATAAAGAAGCATGTTGGTGACATGAGTTAAATAGATACATGTGGGTAACATTAATTAAACAACCAAATGAAGGGTTCATAGTATCCTAGGAAAACCATGGGAGGTGAGATGGATAGTCTACATCATACTGGAGATGGATAATCTTTATGAGAATAATGAAGGGTTCATAGTTAATCTAGGAAAACTATGGGATGTGTGATGGATAGTCCACATTATTTTAAGTTATACCGAATATGTGTGATGGATGGTCGATATACTTTTAAATCATTAAACCATATGTGATGGGTAGTCAATATGGTAGGGGATGGGTAATTTGTAATTAACTTATGGTGACAAAATACGGTAATGCTAATGATATTCATAATATCAGAAGCATTTGAATAAGAACAAAATCACAGATATCCAAAAATAGCATTTTACTGATTACATTTCAAAACAATATCATATCCAAGTTACAAAATCATAAAACGTTTCCCAGGCATTGATCAAATATAATTTACAATAATACGCCAAGAGCGACATATGACGATGCCCCTTGGATGATCAAAGCAATATAGTCATATCTGACTTAATAAACAGCGGAATAAAATAAAATAATCTACGATCCTAATTAGCTATCCGTCAGCCACCTGCTCGTCTTCGGAATCTTTATTCGCCAAAAGACTAAAACCTTAAAACCTTAACCCTCAGCCTACTCAAATCAATTTTGAGCACCGAGAGTTTAAGGGGAAACAAAAACTTCGAGTTAGACATAAATTCTGGTGTGAATAATTCCATTACATCTCGATTTACTGATATTAAGTGAGACTACGCCACTTAGCGGAACGGGTTTCCCCTCACTAATATCCTTTTCAAAACATGTATACTTTGCAAATCCTTTCTTGCAACCAAACTAGTTAATCAAACTGATTATATCAAAATAGCGATATCCTTTTTGTTAATAAATGGACTATCTATCCGTAAAACAAGTAAAATGTGAGCTATCTGCCCACACATAATAGCAAGGTCCGTTATGTTAACCAAATGGACTAACTGTCCGAAAAACAATAGCAAGGTCCATTATACTAAAATGGAATAACTGTCCATAAAACTGGGCTGACTAACGCTAACTGGACTAACTGTCCGGATTAAAATGAACTAACTATCCGAATCTTTTTCTTAGGGTTAACTACCCTTTAAATTTTCCTTGAAAACCCTTTTCAAAATGATTTAGTCCTTCAAATCATATATACAAGGAAAATATATCTTTAGCTTTACTCTAAGCCATTTTGTCATGATATATATACTTTACTTAAAATAACGTTGATGAATTTTGGTGAGGATTAGCTATCCTTCCAAAATAAGTTAAAATCCTTTATAACTTGAAACACTTAGGCTATATTGCCTATTCAGTACATTTGAAACCTATGTTTAAAACCTTTAAACACCCTTTCGAAACCCTTGAAGGTAACCCCTTCGAAACCATTGAAAGCAACTCTTTCAAAACCAATAAAAGTATTTCCTTCGAAAGCTTTAAAACATTAGACATCCTCCTTTAAAACCTTTTAAACCTTGCCTTTCGAAAACATATGAAAAACCTTCCTTCTCAACTCTGTCGAAACCCTGGGGAACCGCCCCTTTTGAAACCATTCACTAAAACCTTTCGAAAGCTTCAAAACTCAATCCTTTCAAAAGCACTTTAGGTTCAATTTAAAATATGTGGAAACTTTTCGAAACCATTCAAAGTTAACTCCTTCAAAACCCTTTGAAAACGTCTCGGTCGAAACCATTTGGATTCTTCCTTCAAGTAGCAAAAGGATCAGAAACTCATTAAAGTCGAAAGCATCTGCTTCGAAACCATTTAAAACTAACTCTTTCGAAACCATTTTGGGTTTTACTTCAAACATAGAAAAAGGGCCTTAAAAACATTTAAGTCGAAAGCAACTACTTCAAAACCATTTCCTAAGTAATGAAGTAATGGTGTCAAAACCATCCCTTCGAAAGCATTAGAGAGGTAGGCGGATTTTCTGAAACAAAACAACCCCTTCGAAACCCCTTGGGTCGAAAGATAAAAAGGCGGCAGCAAGGTCTTTCGACTTAGTCGAAAGCATTTATTTAAAAAAAAGATGCAACCCAATCGAAACCATTTCCTTTTACACCATTTGACTTAGTCGAAACCCAACCAAGTCGAAAGCATCTTAGTCGAAAGTAAGCAGGCGCATTTTTCTTTAAAACCAAAACAAACCTTCAGTCCTTTCGGAACCCCATGGTTTCGACCCTATACCTTTCGCCGACATTCAATTCATTACGTACCAGTTGCCTGATACCAAATGCATTGGTTTCAACTGTGTTGGAGGCGATAGTATGGAGGCGGAACCTGGTGCTGAAGGAGACGAAACAGTGAAAAACCTATTTATTTGTACTTTTAAACTATTAATTTTGTATCGAACCTGCCTTGTTTGTCTAAATCTGATTAGTTGCCATATTACCTTTTCAAAAAAGCTGCCGTTTTCTAGAATTAAAAATTTCTAATTATTTACAAAAAGCCCCTTCTCTATTTTAAAATATATAAAACATTTAAGTCTCATACCTTAAATAATTTTATATAACTACCAAAACTCTTAGGAAAAATATTAAAATTTTCCAGAAAATCATTTTATATATGTTTTCTAACATATAAAATTTTTAGACCCAAACAATTAATTATTTGCCCATAAATAATTTATAACCCAAAATACCAATATTTAACTAGAAAATTCATATTGATTCCACGAAAATTCTGAAAATTGAAACCCATCTCCAAAATATTATTTATGATCTTCATAAAAATTCGCAAGGCATTTGGAAGTCATTTAATAGGATTTTCATATTAAAACATATCATAAATTCATTATGAAAAACCATAATTCATCAATAAGTGTGTGTGTGTGTGTATATATATATATATATTCATTCCGTCATTCAAAAACATGGCAAGTCATTGCAAAATGTTCGGCAATCATCTTAAAATCGAAAACATGATCAAAAATGAGATGTAAACATTATTCACCTTAGCCTTTATGATTAAAGAGATTAAGATATGAATATATTTGATTTGCTTAAGCTTTTTCCTGACTTATCTTCTTCCTTTTTCATTTTTTTCCTTATCAACGGTGGCCGGCCTTGGGTCTTCAAAATTTTGAAATGAAATGAACGTGTAAATTATACATAGCTATGGTTCGAAGGATATAGGAATGACCTCTTTCCTATTCTACCCCTCCTCTAATTTAATTTAACTCTTATTTTAATTCATTTTTAAATGACACTGCTACACCTTAATTAAAATCAAATCTGAATTCCCTAATCAACACATTATTTTATTTTATTTAACTAATTAAATATTCTAAATAATGTTACCAAAAATCTGGGGTGTTATAGACTCCCCTCCTTAAAGAATTTCGTCCTCGAAATTACGATAAGGTACACAATAAATCAAATAATGAGGTAAAACATACCATCAAACAAGTCAGGATAAGTATCTCTAATCCTGCTCTCAACTTCCCAAGTACAGTCCCTGTCATCGTCACTCCACTGGACTTTGACTAATCTGTCCGTCTTGGCTCTAAACCTTTTCTCATCTCTCACAACAATGTGAATTGGCTTCCTTACTATGATCAAGTCCGGCTCTACCACTAAATCATCTAGCACAGTCGGTGCAATAGCAGTTTCCAGGTCTCTAACACACTTTCTAAAATAAGAAACATGAAAAACATTGTGGACACCTGCCAAACTGCTCAGTAACTCAACCTTATATGCGAGTTTCCCGATCCTCTCAACAATAGTAAAAGGTCCAACGAACCTCGGTGATAACTTCCCCGATTTTCCAAACCTAATCACACCCTTCATCGGTGTCACTTTGATGAAAACCTGGTCTCCAACTGAGAACTCTATATCTTTCCATCTCTTATTTGCATAACTCTTCTACCTAGACCGAGCCTCCTTCATTCTAGCCCGAATGACCTCAATCTTTTCTGCAGCTTCTCTGACTAAATCTGGACCAAGAACCAACCAATCCCCAGTCTCTAGCCAACATACGGGAGATTTGCATGGCCTTCCATACAAATCTTAAAACGGTGCTATCCCAATACTAGTCTGATAACTGTTGTTATATGAAAACTCGACTAAATGCAGATGGTCTTCCTATGATCCCTTGAAATCTAGAACACAAGCTCTTAACAAATCTTCCAAGATCTTTTTAACTCTCTCCGTTTGCCCATCTGTCTGCGGATTGTAAGCGGTACTCATCTTGAGATTGGTCCCCAAAACTTCCTGTAGACTCTTCTATAACTCACTAGTGAATAAGGGATCTCTATCACTTACTATGCTACTAGGAATTCCATGCAGTCTAACCACATTCCTCATGAACAACCTTGTTAAAACAGGTGTCGTTCTGGTTGACCTAACTGAAATGAAATGGGCACTCTTGGTCAATCTGTCCACTATGACCCATATACTATCATTTCCCCTGTTCGACCTTGGCAACCCATCAATGAAATCCATGGATATAGAATCCCACTTCCATACAAGAATATCTAATGGCTGAAGCATCCCATTTGGTTTCTGGTGTTCGGCCTTTGCCTGCTGGCAAATCATGCACTACTTCACACAAAACCCAATATCTCGCTTCATACCTTCCCAGAAGAAACCCCTTTTCATATCCTGGTACATCTTAGTACCTCCTGGATGAGTGGTGAACTTCGAACGATGGCATTCATCCAAGACTTCTTTCCTTATGTTTCCCACACTCGACACACATAATCTTCCTTTCTTTCTCAACCACCCATTCTGGTCCAGACTGAAATCTTTCAAGTCATCGCTCTCAGTTCCTTCTCTTAGCTTCCTGATCCGTTCGGCTAACACCAGATCATCCATCTGTTTAGAAGCAAGCTTTTCAATCAACATTGGTCGAACTTCCAAATAAGATAATACAACTGTATCGCTACTAGACAAAGCCTCGGATCTCCACTGCACTCTGCAATCTGCTAATGCTTCCAAATCCTTCCACTTAGTAATCATCGCTAAAACTGCATTCTGATGTTTCCTGCTAAGTGCATCTGCAACGTTGTTGCCTTTCCCCAGTGTGTACTCAATCCCAAAATCATAAGCGGCTATAAACTCTAACCACCTTTGCTGTCTCAAGTTCAACTCCTTCTGAGAGAACAAATACTTCAACGACTTATGATCTGTATATAACTCAAACCTTTCTCCCAAAAGGTAATGTCTCCACACTTAAAAGCAAAAATATCCGCAACCAATTCTAAATCATGTGTCAGATATCTGACCTCATATGGTCTAAGCTGTCTAGAAGCGTAGGCAATCACTTTACCTCTCTGCATTAGCACAGCTCCTAGTCCTGTTGCACACGAATCGGTATAAACCACGAAATCCTGATTCCCTTCCGGAACAACCAACACAGGTGCATAGGTCAATAAGTGTTTCAAACTCTGGAATGCTTCCTCATACTTATCGGTCCATACAAACTTCACATCCTTTCTTGTTAGCTTGGTCTGCGATGCCGCTATCCGCGAAAAATCTTTAATGAACCTCCGATAATAACCAGCCAACCCAAGGAAACTCTTTATCTCGGTTACTGTCTCGGGTCTCTTCTAACTATTTACTGCCTCAATCTTATTCAGACCCACAGACAACCCTTCTTTTGAGACTATATGACCAAGAAACTTCACTTCTTTCTTCCAAAAGTGACACTTCGAAAACTTTTCTTTCTACTGATGCTGCCTCAACATTTCAAGCACCACTCTAAGATGAACTTCATGCTCATTTTCATCCTTAGAGTATATCAAGGTATCATCTTGAAAGCCAATACGAACCTATCCAAGTGCTCTTGGAAAACCCGGTTCATCAAATCCAAAAAGAAAACTGGCTCATTAGTCAGTCCGAACAGAATGACTAACCATTCGTACGACCCATACGTGGTCCTAAATGCCGTCAAAGATATACTATCCTCTGCTACTCTGAGCTGATGGAAACCTGTCGCTAAATCCAACTGCGAAAATACCTTGGCTCCTTTCAACTGGTCAAACAAATCATCAATCCTGGGAAATGGATATTGATTCTTTATTGTCCTCTCATTCAACTTACGATAATCGATACAAAGCCTCAACGATCCATCCGGCTTCTTAGCAAACACTGCAGCTGCTCCCCAAGGAGAACTACTCAGCCTGATAAAACTCTTGCCTTCTAAATCCACCAATTGCACCTTTAACTCCCTCATCTCTGAAGGGTTCATCCTGCTTGGCGGCCTACTCAATGGTTCGACTCCCGAAACCAAATCTATCGGAAACTCAATGGCTCATTTCGGTAGCAATCCAACTATAGACTCAAACACATCTGCGAATTCTCTAACCATGAAAACTCGACACAACTCATCTTCCAACTTCATAGCACCCAACAAGGCATACATCTCACCGCAAGAACCTTCTACGGTATAAACAGTCCTGTCACTACAATCTGGATGTCTAAGCTATATTTTCCTATCTTGGCAAAATATCCTAACATCGTATTCACTTAACCAATCCATCCCAAGAATGATCTCGAACCCCACACAATCAAACACATGCAAACTACAAACAAAAGCATGATCTAACAAGTCAAACTCTAACTGGTCACATCTCAACCCTAGAGTTGCTTACCCTCCTATTGGATTCGCAACCCGTAAGGAAGTAACTAAATATGTGGGTTCTAGGTTAAGCTTATCTATCAAACATCTAGATATAAAAGAATGCTATGCACCGGCATCTGTTAACAAGATTTCTTGTTAACACCCCAAAAGTATGTTAAAAGGGATGGATTTCTTCTTTGGAGAACAAAGGGGCGTGATTCCTTTAAGGATTGCCTTTCAATTTAACCTTATTAGTTGATAAACCTTGTTTAAGACCTTTCGTCGTCGTCGAAAGGTTTAGGACCTGGGCTAAGTGATCTTCCGGCTTTGTTGAGCTTTCATGAAGTCTTCCACAAAGGCTTTCTTTTTGATTAGGTTAGGTTTTCCTGAATTGAGTCCTCAAGGGATAGGTTTCAATCTTGTCGAAAGGTTAGGAAGATAGCCTTTCTTGAATTAGGGCAGGAAATCGATTATTTTTGTGAGTTGGTAGTGACTTTTGACCTTGTTAAAAGGTTTGATCACTTATATTGAGTAGATTTCAACCTTGTCGTAAGGTTTAAATAGTAGAGCTAATAGCTTCGGAAGGTTTCAATAGTTATTAAAATCAGAAGTCTTATCGACCTTGTCGAAAGGTTTAATCTGTGGAGTTGATAGCCTATAAGGGTTGCGATGGATATTTATAATAGAAATGTTATTGACTTTTTCGATAAGAACCTTTCGATGAGGTTGGACCTGAAAATAGGGGTTAATCGAACAAAGGTTTAAGTAATAGTAAAGTAATTAACAAAGCTAAAAACTTCCCTCTTTATCCAAAAGAAAACTTCATTTTTATTATATTTCCCCAATCACACTCAATTAGGGTTTCAATGCTTTTCTTAAGAAGTTACAAGATTAGAATGAGAGAAATCGGATCCCAAAAACATGACCACTTGGGTCTTATTTATAGATGCAGGCAGCCCCCCTTTTGACTCCATGCTCTCGATTGGATCGGAAGGTCCCCCTTTTATATGCAGTTGTGAACCTTTCAACTTTGTCGAAAGGTTTTCCTTTCTTCTGCTATTACGGACCTTTCGACATTGTTGAAAGGTTTGCATGTCTTTATGCCTTCATGAACCTTTCGACTTTGTCGAAGGGTTTGCCTTCTATATACTATTGTGAACCTTTCGACCTTGTCGGAAGGTTGCTCTCCTCCTGATTGCTGTGAACCTTTCGACCTTGTCGGAAGGTTGCTCTTCACGTGTTTGTTATCGAGAGCTATGCTTCCCTTTAATGTTGTCGAAAGGTTGTCTTCCATTCTTTGTTGACTTATGAATGTTGCTTTCTTCATAAACCTTTCGACATTATCGAGAGGTACCCTGGATGTGTTTCAACCAGTTCGAAAGGCTTGCCATGCTTTCGAAAAGGTCACTATGGAGTTTCTAACACTTGCTTTGACTTCTTCATCCTCTTCGAAAGGTAAGAACTCCTTGGACACTAAGAGGTGGAACCTTTCGACTCCTTCGAAAGTTTTGGGATTGTGCTCTTTTTTCTTTGTCTTTGTTGAAAGACCTTTCGACTTAGTTGAAAGGTAGATTTTTGGTGTCACAACCTTCAACCTCATCGAAAGCTCCTTGTCAGAAGGTATGATTAACCAGACTATCTTGATGCTTTCTGATCTTCCCCAATGCTCTTGTGATCCTTCTTTCATACTTTTATTCCTGAGAATATTTTATGGATAAAGTTATCAAATAGAACGCTAACAGACATACCATGAGTCTAAAGTGTACCTTCAAAAACCGCTTTTCCCTTCTCTTGAGCTGGTTGCTTAGAAGCAGTAGGTTCCGATGCATACACCTTGCCCTTTCCATCCTTTGCAGGCTCCTTGCACTGGCTCTTATAATGGTCAATCTGGTCACAGTTGTAGCACCTAACACTCTTCTTTCCAGCTTCCTTAGTCTTCCCAGCACGACACTCATTAGCAAAGTGCCCCTTCTTGTCGCATTTGAAACAGATAATCTCATACTTCCCATTCTTAGCTGCTCCACCATTCTAAGCTCCTTTCTTAGGAAAGAACTTCCTCTTCTAACCCTGCCCAACCGGGACTTGTTTAGCCTTACTCTTCGCTAAAGAATCAAGCAACTCCTCATGCCTTAATGCCATCTCCACTACAAAATTAGAAGGATCTCTAATATGAGGTAATGTAGCCCTGGCTAACTCAGGCTTCAACCCCTTGATAAACTTCTCGTTCCTCTTTTTAACTGTGTCCACTAAAGCATACCCATACCGGGCCAACTCCTCAAACTTTCTAGCATACTCCAGAACTGACATCTCCCATGCTCTAGTTCAGCAAACTTTCTGATCAGAGCTGACTGTGCCATTGCAAACATGAACCTCTCCTGGAACCTTCCCTTGAAATCTACCCAGGTCATAGCCTCCTCATCCACTGCCACAGTCACACTATTCCACCAGAACAAGGCAGCTCCCTGAAGCTGTCTAGATGCTAACCTCCTCTTCTGCTCATCATTGAGCCCCAAATCTGCAAAAATCTTTTTATAGAGCAACAACCAATTCTCTACCTCAATGGCATCCTCCGTTCCAACAAATGGCTTCCCTCCAAGCTTAATGTGTCCCCACTCAACTTAGCATAGTCGTTCACAACTGGAGCTCCCAGAACTCCTTCTACTCCAGCAGCAACACCTGCCTGCACCATAATCATGAAGAACTAATACATAGCTTCCATTCCAACTTGCGGGACTCCAACACCCACATTCTGCGCTTGTGCCTGACCTTGTCCTCTTCTCACATTAGGCTTGGCATTCCTATCGATGCCTTCCCCTCCTGGGTTAAATCTTCCTCTACTTCCTTCCATATCTGTATTCAAACCTCATGAGATATAGAAAATAACCTAACAATGATAGGAGAGTAGAGATATAGCGTATACTTATATATATTAAATGCAAGTACGTTATTATAGCGTTATCCTATACCCCAACTTTACTCTAATTCCTTAGGATTATGTTTTAAAAAGCATTTTTAGTTAAATTTTTTCATAAACCTATGCTCTGATACCAAGTTGTAACATCCCATATCTGGAGGCTAAAAGCTAAGCGCTACAAATGCTGCAGTCATCTATAGTATTAACCTCTGGTGACAAAATATAGTAATGCTAATGGTATTCACAATATCAGAAGCACTTGAATATGAACAAAATCACAGATATCCATAAATAACATCTTACTGATTACATTTCAAAACAATATCATATCCAGGTTACAAAATCCCAAAACGTTTCCCAGGCATTGATCAAATATAATTTACAATAATACGCCAAGAGCGACATATGACGATGCCCCTTTGGATGATCAAAACAATATAGTCATATCTAACTTAATACAACAGAATCAAATAAAATAATATGCAATCCTAATTAGCTATCCGTCAGTCGCCTGCTCGTCTTAGGAAGCTTTATTCGCCAAAAGACTAAAACTTGAAAACCTTAACCCTCCACCTACTTAAATCAATTTTGAGCACCCGAGAGTTTAAGGGGAAACAAAAACTTCGAGTCAGACATAAAGCCTAGTGTGAATAATTCCGCTACATCTCGGTTTACTGATATTATGTGAGACAATGCCGCTTAGCGGAACGGGTTTTCCCTCACTAATATCCTTTTCAAAACATGTATACTTTTCAAATCATTTCCTGCAACCAACCTGGTTAATCAAACTGATTATATCAAAATAGCAATATCCTTTATGCTAATAAATGAACCATCTATCCGTAAAACAAGTAATGTGAGCTATCTATCAACACATAATAGTAAGGTCCGTTATGCTAACCAAATGGACTAACTTTCCGAAAAACAATAGCAAGGTCCGTTATGCTAAATGGAATAACTATCCATAAAACTACGCTGACTGCCGCTAACTAGACTAACTATCCGGATTAAAATGGACTAACTATCCGAATCTTTTTCTTTGGGTTAACTACCCTTTAAATTTTCCTTGAAAACCTTTTTCAAAATGATTTAGTCCTTCAAATCATACATACAAGGAAAATATATCTTTAGCTTTACTCTAAGCTATTTTCCCATGATATATATACTTTACTCAAAATAATGTTGATGAATTTTAATGAGCATTAGCTATCCTTCTAAAATAAGTTAAAGTCCTTTTTAACTTGAAACACTTAGGGTATATTGCATATTCAATACATTTGAAACCTATGTTTAAAACCTTTAAACATCCTTTCGAAACCCTTGAAGGTAACCCCTTCAAAACCATTGAAAGCAACTCTTTTAAAACCAATAAAATTCTTTCCTTCAAAAGCTTTAAAAAATTAGACATTCTCTTTTAAAACCTTTTAAACATTGCCTTTCGAAAACATAGGAAAAACCTTCCTTTTCAACTCTATCGAAACCCTAGGGAACCACCCCTTTCGAAACCATTCATTAAAACCTTTTGAAAGCTTCAAAACTCAATCCTTTCAAAAGCACTTTGGGTTCAATTTAAAACATGTGGAAACCTTTCTAAACCATTCAAAGTTAACTCCTTCGAAACCCTTTGAAAACGTCTCGGTCGAAACCATTTAGATTCTTCCTTCAAGTAGCAAAAGGATCAGAAACTCATTAAAGTCGAAAGCATCTGCTTCGAAACCATTTAAAATTATCTCTTTCGAAACCATTTTGGGTTTTACTTCAAACATAGAGAAAGGGTCTTAAAAACATTTAAGTCGAAAGCAACTGCTTCGAAACCATTTCGTAAGTAATTAAGTGATGGTGTCGAAACCATCCCTTCGAAACCATTGGAGAGGTGGGCAAATTTTCTAAAACAAAACAACCCCTTCGAAATCTACTGAGTCGAAAGGTAAAAAGGTCACAACTAGGTGTTTCGACTTAGTCGAAAGCATTCATTTAAAACAAAGATGCAACCCAATCGAAACCATTTCCTTTTAAACCATTTGACTTAGTTGAAACCAAACCAAGTCGAAAGCATCTTAGTCGAAAGCAAGCAGGCGCATTTTTCTTTAAAACCAAAAAAAAGTTTCAACCCTTTCGGAACCCCATGGTTTCGACCCTATACCTTTTGCCCACATTCAATTCATTATGTACCAGTTGCCTAATACCATATGCATTGGTTTCGACTGTGTCGGAGGCTATAGTATGGAGGCGGAACCTGGTGCCGAAGGAGGAAGGAGACGAAACAGTGAGAAACCTATTTATTTGTACTTTTAAACTATTTCTTTTATACCTAACCTGCCTTGTTTGTCTAAATCTGATTAGTCGCCATATTACTTTTTCAAAAGTGCTGCCATTTTCCAGAATTCACAATTTCAAATTATTTACAAAAAGCCCTTTCTCCATTTTAAAATATATAAAATATTTATGTCACATACCTTAAATAATTTTATATACCTATCAAAACTCTTAGGAAAAATTTGGAAAAATGCCAGAAAATCATTTTATATACGTTTTCTAACATATAAAAATTTCAGACCTAAATAATTAATTATAACATTTTCTTTACTAGAAAATTCATATTAATTCCACGAAAATTGAGAAAAATCTAGAAATTGTAACCCATCTCCAAAATATTATTTATGATCTTCATAAAAATTCATAAGGCATTTGGATGTCATTTAATAAGGTTTTCATCTTAAAACATATCATAAATTCATTTTGAAAAACCATAATTCATCAACAAGTATATATTTATTCCATCATTCAAAAACATGGCAAATTATTGCAAAATATTCAACAATCATCTTAAAACCGAAAACACGATAAAAATTGCGATGTAAACGTTATTCACCTTAGCCTTTGTGATTAAAGAGATTGAGATATGAATAGATTTAATTTGCTTGAGATTCTTCCTAGCTTAGCTACTTCCTTTTTCCTTTTTTTTCCTTATTAATGGTGGCCGGCCTTGATTCTTCAAAATTTTGAAATGAAGTGAACGTGTAAATTATACACGGCTATGGTTTGGAGGATATAGGAATGGCCTCTTTCCTATTCTATCCCTCCACTAATTCAATTTAGCTCCTATTTTAATTTATTGTTAAATGGCACGGCTACACCTTAATTAATATCAAATATCAATCCCCTAATCAACACATTATTTTATTTTATTTAACTAATTAAATATTCTAAATAATTGTACCAAAAATCTGGGGTGTTACATAATCCGAGTAAAAAATACATGTGAGATGGATGGTCCACATAATTCTGAATATGTTTAAATGTGAGATGGTTAGTTCACATAATTATAAGACGGGTAGTCAAATTACAATAAGACGGGTAGTCAGTTTAAACTGTAACGGGTAGTCATTTGAAATTAAGATGGATAATCTAATGAATTAGGATGGGTAATCCAATATGTATTGCATGATTATAAGTGCTATTATCTATGTTATAGCCACTGTGGTTGCGAGAGCATAATATATGGTTGTTATGTTTTGTTAAGATATTAGTCACGGGAAAACCCGTTCCGCTCAGCGGTGTGGTTTCACTAGATGTCAATTTGGTTTAAGATGGTAGGTTATTATTTACACCAGACTGTTGTCTGACTGGAAGTTTTTTTCCCCTTAAACTATCAAGTACTCATTTGTGTAGGTCAGGATTAATAGTTTTTAGGTTATCCAGTTAGACGAATATGCTTTCGGAGACGTGCAGGAAGCAATCTAGCTATTATGAGCTTTATCTATTTCCGATGTGTAGTTTGGTTTTTTTCTATTTGGATGTAATGGAAAAATTGTACAATTGCCAAGTATCTGACTCTAATCAACCAAGGGGGCAACTTCAGATGTCGCTCTTGGAGTATTTTGTAATAATTATATTTTCTCTGAACGTGGGTTTGCGAATGGGATTATGTAATGAATATGAAATACCATTCGTGAAATGAAATTCGAAAATTGGTTATTAAACCGTGTTTGAAATTTTTTCATATTCATGCGCTTCTGATTATTGCTATGATTAACATAGCCACATTTGTCGTTGAGAATTAATAATTATGGATGATTGCAGCATCCATAGCAGTTAGTTTTGGGCCTCAGAATGGGGGATGTTACATTCGACATCTTAGCTAATTGAAATATTTTGGCTTCGCCTCTTGCTTTAGGCACACGACAACCTTTCCAAATGTCAAGGCTCGATATCTTGATCATAAATTTATTAACTCCACATGCATTTATAAGATCGATATACTTTCTTTAGATGATTGATATACATATTTCTTGTAACATTGTCTTCCGTGGTATCCATATCCTCTAGTTTATTATCTTAACATAATAGTCGGAAAATATGTTGCTAACATTTGCCCCTCTCTTTGTATAAAAGAAGCTTTTTACACTTTAGTGTAAAACCAAGCATCTTTTGAATTTTCTGCAAGATTTTCTTTTCAATCCTGTTTTCCTGAAAATCACAAAGAAAACGATGATAATTTTATTATTTTCATTAAACTGAATTTTTGACAAACCATTTCGAATTTGGTAGACATGGATTACTTTGTCTTCTTCTTCATATAAAGGAGCTTTATATTTCAATGTAAAGCCAAGTTTTAATTAATAATACCAGAAATCTTCTCAATAAGAAGACCATAAATTTAATTAGCAAGAAGATTGGAAATTCAGTTGATGAAACACCCATAGATTCATTTGATAAAAAGTCCATAAATTTAATTAATAAGACCAGAAAGCTACGTGGCTAAAAATCCAGAAATCTTTCTAGCAAGAAATCCATAAATTCCCTTTTAATAAGAAGGCCAAAAATTCATTTGGCAAGAGGATCATAAATTCTTTAGGTAAGAATATCAGAAATCCATCTAGTAATAATACCATAGTTTCATTTAAATAGAAGACCAGAAATCCATCTGGTAATAATACCATAATTTCATTTGAATAGAAGACCAGAAATCCTTCTGGTAATAATACCAAGATTTTATTTGAATAGGAGACTGGAAATTTAAGCGATAACGGAGATTCCCTTTAATTACTGGAGTATTTCTGACCAAGAGATTCACAACTTCTCAGATGTCCATATTTGATGCTGAATTCCCTAGTTCTGAGTGATAGATAGTTCTTGTTCCTTCCTTTGAAGCTTACCTTGTTGTTAGCTTAGTGTCAGATTGGTCATGCTTCATTACACTTCCTTTTAGGAGATTGCTTTGATCAATTCTTAGGACAAAGTCATACTTGTTTAATTGATTTCCTTTCCCTTTATCATTCTTTGGATGATGATTTGGGCTTTGTTTCCTTCCACCGCTTATCATTCTTTTGGTGATGATTTAGGCTGGTCGGTGCGTTTGGTTAGCCATCTTAGACAGAACTAAAGTCTTATCATCCTCCCTCTAGGAGGCGTTCTGGTCAGGCCTTATAGGCGAAACCGAAGGCCAGTTCGGTGCTTTGGACGGGCCATCTTAAGCGGGACCAAAAGCTTGCATTGTCCTCCCTCTAGAAGGTGCTTTGACCAAGCCATTGTGACAGGATCAAAAGTTTTTCTTTCGCTCCTTATTACCACGTAGGTAATGATTTAGGCTTTTCCTTATAGTTCATTTTCTTCATTCGATTATCGACTTTGTAGGTATACTTGTTTTAGTCTCTTTATTCATCCATTGTAGGAAAGTATGGTCTCAAATGTTGGACATTCCATGTTCTTACTATTACGTTGCTAAGGTCAGCATAGTCGGTAGGACCCGAGCTGGATTACTTTATGGATAACAAGGGGTCCTTCCCAGTTTGGTGCAGGCGGCCCATATGTTGGATTTTTGGTATTTGCCATGACCAATCGGAATACCAAGTCTCCTTTTTCAAATGATCTTTCCTTAATCTTGGAATTATAGTATTCGATATCCTTCGCTGATATTCGACCGCCATATGGCCGCTTCATCCCTCAATTTATTAATCAGTTCCAAGGATTCCTTTCTTAGTTCTTGATTAGGGTTAGAAGCATATGCGATTCTCCGGTGAGATGGTATTTCAATTGGCACATTGCCTCACATCCATATGTCAAAGGGAATGGAGTATGTCCTATTGCGGTTTTTGCAAAAGTCTGGTATGCCCATAGCACGAGTGGTAATTCTTCTACCCACTTTCCTTTTGCTTTATACATTCGCTTCTTAAGGATAGTCTTAATAGTTTTTTTGGCAGCTTCAGCAGCTCCACCATTAGCCTTTGAATGAGCTACAGACAGAATTTTTTTGATTATTATATTCTTATTACAAAATCTAGTGAACTCCTCACTTTCAAATTGAGTTTCATTATCAGATATTATCTTATGCAGTATTCCAAACCAGGTGATTATGTTTTTAATCATAAATTTTAGCACTTTTCATAATGTTATGTTTGGTAGCTCTGCTTCTACTCATTTGTTAAAGTAGTCAATACTACCACTGGATACTTAGCTCTACCTTTGGATATAGGTAACGGTTCGATTAACTCGATTCCCTATACATCGAAAGGACATGGACTTGAGAGTGTGGTTAATTCACTTGACGGCATATGTGGAATTGTTGATAATTTTTGACATTTCTCACATCTCTTTACATAATTCATCGCATCATTGGTCATATGGGTCCAATAAAAACCTCGTCTCATTACCTTTTTGGCTAATTTTATGCGATTTGAATGGTCTCCACAGAATCCTTCGTGGGTTTATCTTAACAACTTTGTGCCATTTTTTGAACTAACACATCTCAAGTATGGGAGTGAGTATCCTTTCTTGTAAAGTTATCTCTATCATAATAAAAGTTAGAGCCTGGTGTCTTATCCTTCTAGCTTCTCTTTTATCCTCTGGTAGTTTTCTACCACCAGGTATTTAATAGTAGGCATCATCCAATTGCTCTTATACTGATTGCTCATTTTTGTATAAATGGTTCCTTTCTGGACGGCATCACTTCCACCTCCCATTCTTTTTCTTTTTCTATATGCAGAGCTTGGGATCTAGTCAATACCATTGTCTCATTTTTCGGCTTTGGTGTTTTTACTTTAATACTGGGACTTTGATAGAAGCTTAACAGTACAGTTTGAGTCTCTGGTGCTCATCGTTAACTAACCAGTTTGGCTAAAGAATCTTTTTGGTAATTTTTCCCTCTAGGTACTTGGTGTATTGAAAATTCTTCAAATTGAGTTAACATCTTTAGTAATTTTTTGACATAAAGGATCAATTTGGCATCCTTCATTTGATATGTCTAGTTCAACTAGTTAACCATTAATTGAGAATCGCTAAAAATTTCTATTCTTGGGATCTTAAACTAAAGGTCTAAGGTAAGTCATGAAACCATTGATTCATACTCAGCTACATTATTGGTGGCGGGAAAACTTAACTTCATTGCATAATGTAACCAATGTCCATCAGGGTATTGATTACGTATCTATGCCAACACCGTGTTCATTTGAGGACTCCTCAACAAATAATTGCCATTTTGGTATTAAATCCTTCTTTTTTCTAATTGTTCTCGGATGAACCTATACATTCATTAACAAAATCGGCTAGGGTCTGCCCTTTAATTGCCACTCAAGGTTGGAATTTAATATCATATTAGCTAAGCTCTATTCCTCACTTTACTAGACTTCCCAATACCTCAGGTTTACTGAGAACTTTTTCAAGTGAAAAATTTGTTAAGACCTTGATTAGGCATGTTCGAAAGTAGGCCCTTAACATTCAAGCGATGAGAATTAAACAGTATGCCAACTTCTCTATAACTGGATATCAAGCCTCTGCATCTTTAACCTTTTACTAGTATAATATATAGGAAGTTGAGTTTTAGTCTCCTCTCTTACTAAAACCGAACTTACTACATGTTTGGAAACCACTATGTAGAGATATAAATTCTCTTCTTCTATAGGGCTTGATAGGAACAGAGGTTTTTCAAGGTGGTCCTTTGATTCTTTGAAGGCCCTTTGGCAATCCTCTCCCTGTTCAAGCTTCTTCGTTTTCCTGATCACATCAAAGAAAGGGATGCACTTACCGGTGTCTTTTAAGATTCACCTATTTAGAGCTACCACTCTTCAGTTTAGGTTCATCATATCTTTGCTTGTTTTTGGTTCTGTCATATCCCTTAATGGCTTTGATTTGATTAGGACTGGCCTTTATTCCCCGAGCACTGATAATGTATCCCCGAAACTTCCAAGATCCTATCTCGAAGGAGCACTTTTGCGGATTTAATTCCATTTTATATGTTCTTAGTACTTCAAACATTTCTTTGGGATCCTTTAAGTGGTTGGTTTCCTCTTGAGATTGCACTAGCATATCATTTATATACTTCCATGTTTGTTTCAATTTGCTCTTTGAACATTCTTTTTACCAACCTTCAATATGTAGCCCTTGCATTCTTCAACCCGAAAGGCATAGCTTTGTAGCAGTTAATTCTGCAATCTATTAAAAACTTGTGTGCTCTTCATCTAGTTTGAATGTGAGAATTTGATTATAGCCCGAGTATGCATCCATAAAAGATAACAGCTTATGTTCGCTTGTGGCATCAACCAACTGGTCTATTCAGGGCAAAGGATAACAATCCTTATGGCATGCTTTGTTTAGATCGGTGTAATCGACACGTGTTCTCCATTTTTCACTAAACTTTTTAACTAACGCGGGATTGACTAGCAAATTGGATTAAAACACTTCCCCGATAAACCCATTCTCAAGTAATCTTTTAGTTTATCCTTTCAATGCATTAGCTCTAACTTTATCCGGTTGCCTTTTCTTTTGCCAAATAAGGACAATATATGGATCTGTATTTAGAGCGTGACTCGTGACCATTAGGTTTATTCTGACCATGTTCTCCTCTGAGCTTGTGCCCAACTCTTTTTCGATCTTTACCATTTTTGTTGGGCCAAGTGAATCTAAGGTTACTTCTTCTTGCTCATTTCTACAATCAAATTCAGTAACGATCTCTTTACCGTCTATTTCATTATCTACTTAGTTTGTCTCCTTTTGTTTTCTTTTCCTCTCAGAAAAGTTGAATCTTCTCAGTACATTCTTAGGCTTTTTAGTTATTCTCATCTTCTTATTAGCCTTGGATAGTCGGTTTGAAGGAATATCATCCAAGGGCTTCTCAATTTCGGTTTTGCTTAATTCACTTCTCTTCGAATCAAAACATTAATTACCATCTCTTTTGAATTGCTCAAGTGTGGTGAAATACAGTTCCTATGAGCTAAATTGCTCATCCCTTATTGTTCCCTAACCATTTTTAGTCAAAAATTTCACCATTAGATATTTTTGTGAAATAGACACATCCACTTCATCTAGGGCTGGTCTTCTAAATAAAGCATTGTAGTAGGAAGGTTGGTCCATTATTACGAATAAGGTTTCAAAAGTCCTAGAATGTGGAGGAATTCCCATCTGCATTAGGAGCTTAATCTGTCCTATTGAAGTAAATCCTTTATTGTTGAACGAAAAGATGACTCAAAGCTTATCTCCAACTCCTCCTCTGGAATATCCATTTGATTGAAAGTTTGCTTGAAGATGACATTTATTGCGCTCCCAGTATCCACCAAGATCTTGTTACTACAGAGATCCCAATTTGTGAAGTTATCTTCAATGGATCATTAAATGGGTGATGGACTCCCCTCAGCTCTTGTGGGGTTATTGTTAAGTTGGGCATTTGAAGCTGATATTTATGATGTTTGAATAGTGGCTCCTCCTAAATAGAAAAGACACCATCTTGTCTCCCTTATATATCTACTCTTGGCCCCTTTGCTGCTTCCAGCGAGATGGGGACCTCCCTAGATGACATCAATGTGGTTGATCGAAGGGATGAAGTCTGGTTGAGAATTATTCTCTATAAAATTTGCAGTATTGCTTGGGGGTCTCTGATTGTTCCCTTCAAGGTTAGAGGGTTTTTGATTCTCCCTGACAAATTCCTTTAAAGATCCAAATCTAATCATGTTCTAGATTTTTCTAGCCAAAACACGACATTTGTTAGTTTTATATCCGTTCGCCTTATAGCAATAATCCCTCTCTTCGTTGGTTCTAGATTATTCCTTGCCTTATAGGATGTAGGGAAGTTTCCTCCATCCTTAGACATGCAAAAATATAAGAAATGGGTTTATTCAAAGCCATATAGTTGGATTTAGGGATTTCCTCTCATCTTCCTCTTTTATTTTCATCCTATCTCGGCTTTTTATTGTAGTGGTCATAGCCAAAATTTTCTCATTCTTTCTTTGGATGAGATTTCTTCTTAGCATGGTACGTTTCATCCATACGGATAAATTTATCAGCCTGGAAATGAAAAACTTGTAAATTCCTACACCAATGGATGTATAGTTCTTCAAAAAAAGGGCTTATTTGATTAACCCTGAGCACACAATCGTCAGCTTTTATCTATCAGTCATGTTTTCTGCTTTTAGTGCCTCAGCGTTAAACCTCTTCAGATATTCACCAAGTAACTCTCCTTATCTTCGCTTGACATTTTCCAGTACACTAGAGCAATAATAGGATCTTTGAATATGCAGAATTGTGTTGGGAACTCATAAAAAAACTGTTCCCAAGGGTAAATAATTTTCTCTTTGTAGTGCTTGTACCGTTTGACCACTGCTCCTTGAAAAGTTATAGGAAAGGGTCTGCAACATACCACTCCAGAAGCATTATGAAATCCATTTGGCTTTCAAAAGCTAAAAGATGGTCATCAGGATAAGTGTTTCTGTTATAATTCAATATGGGACTTTGATGTGCGATGGAATTTTAATGGACATTTTCTCCTCTGTAAACGAAGCCTTATGGAAATTGTTCTTAGACCTTGGGTCAAGGGTCATTTTCCCTTTAAGATCAAGTATGTCTTTCGCCATTTTATTATATATATCCCTTAAGTAGGCTTCATCATCAAGGTAATCCCCTCTATAAGGCTTGTATTCTTTATGCAAGATTGAGTTATCTGATCGTTCGATAGACCTATCTACTAGCTTTTCTTGGTTTTCTCTTTGGAAATCTGCTTTAATTTTATTATTTGCTTATGACTTTGAAGAATATATTGTAGGTTCCACCCCTTAGATTCCACTTTTTCTTGGTAGGCCTATGATGCTTTTGCCCTTCTCTTTGCTTTTGAGTCCCGAGGTATTCAAATTTCTCCTTAGAGATTTAATTTCTTCTCCTCCTTCAGTAAGCTTTGCTATTTTAGAGGACTTTTGAGAGAGAAATTTCTCTAGAATCTCCTGCATTGTTGCAAGCTGTCATGTTAAATCTTGTAATTTAGCTTTGCTATTTTTTGGCTTTCCTAGTACTAAAGGTTGTCCAATTTACACGTTCTCTGAATTGAAGCTTGGAGTGACATTGCCTTCTAAGGTCACTTGTTGCATTATTTCTTCATTCAGAGTATTGGCTTTCTTAGCTCTTGTAACACCGCGTATCTAGAGGCCAAAAGCTAAGCGCTATAGATGCTGCAGTCATCTATAGTATTAACTTCTGGTGACAAAATACGGCAATGTTAATAGTATTCATAATATCAGAAGCACTTGAATATGAACAAAATCACATATTTCAAAAAATAACATTTTGTTGATTACATTTCAAAACAATATCATATCCAAGTCATAAAAATCCCCAAAATGTTTCCCACACAATGATCAAATATAATTTACAATAATACGCCAAGAGCGACATATGACGATGCCCCCTTGGATGATCAAAGCAATATAGTCATATCTGACTTAATACATAGTGGAATAAAAATAAAATAATATGTAGTTCCAAATAGCTATCCGTCAGCCACCTGCTCGTCTCCGGAAGCTTTATTCGCCAAAACTACGAAAACTTGAAAACCTCAACCCTCAGCCTACTCAAATCAATTTTTAGCACCTGAGAGTTTAAGGGGAAACGAAAACTTCAAGCCAGACATAAAGCCTGGTGTGAATAATACTGTTCATCTCTGATATTTATGTTAAGTGAGACCAAGCCGCTTTGTAGAACGGGTTTCCCCTCACTAACATTCCTTTAAAACATATCTTTTTGCAAATCGTTTCTTGGAACCAAAACTGGTTAAAATCTGTAAAGCATCATTATGTCATCTTACATATATATCAAGTAATAAATGAACTATTTGTTCATGCACTTTAGTTTTGTTTGGCTAACTATTAACCATTGGCTGACTCGGGCCTACCAGACAACATATCAAAATTTATCTAACATATGTTAGACACTCCTCTTCTTCTGGACGTTCTGTCCTTAACTATTTGTTAAATTCTTCTCTTCTGGATGGTCTGTCCTTAACTTATCATCTTCCAGGGTCACCCGATCTTAATGGTTTTGCGGGATCACCAATAACCTATCTGTATACAAACATATATTCCTTTTTGTGTGTATCCATAATTTTAGTCTTACCTATGACAAAGCCCTACACACTGGAATTTTAGACTAAATTAGCTAGGGCTAATAGCTAATGTATAAGGCGCGACCCTATACCAGTCCCATCTGGTATTCTAATATCCGAGTCATTTCTACATAAGGATATCTTCCCAAAATTTTCCTTGAAAACCTTTTCAAAATGATTTAAACCTTTAAATCAATCTTAAACAAGGAAAATATATAATCTCTATGTTTACTCAAAATCACCTTGCCATGTTATATATATATATATACTTTACAAATCTTAGTTGATGAAAACACTTAAGCCTTTGAAAGTCCCCCCTTCAAATCTATTGAAAGTACCCCTTTCGAAACCAAGTAAAACCCTCTCTTTTATCTAGGCGAAGAGGCAAAAACTTTCCTTTCGAAACCATTCTCAAACCTTTAGAAACCTTTGGGAAATCTTTCCTTTCGAAAGCTTTAAAAACTTAGACATCTTTCTTCTAAAACCTTTAAACCTTGCCTTTTGAAACCCTTGGAAAACCTTTCCTTTCGAAACCATCAGAAAAACTATACCATTCAACTCCTTCGAAACCACTGGGGAACCACCCTTTCGAAACCTCTTTTAAACCTTTCGAAAGCATTAAATCTAAACCTTTTGAAAGCACTTGGGTTCAATTTTAAAACATGTGGAAAACACCTTTCGAAACCATTCAAAACCGACTCTTTTGAAAATCAATTTGGGTTATACTTCAATTGAACAAAAGGGTCATTAAACCATTTAAGTCGAAAGCCATTCTTTCGAAAGCATTTCCTAAGTAAAGAAGTGATGGTGTCGAAACCATCCCTTCGAAAGCATTGGAGAAATGGACATGTTTTTAAAACAGAGCAATCCCTTCGAAAGACTCTGGGTCGGATGGTAAAAAGGCGGCAGCTAGGTGTTTCGACTTAGTCGAACGCAATCATTTAAAAAAAAGGCGCAATCCAATCGAAACCATTTCCTTTTAAACCATTTGACCTGGTCGAAACCCAACCAAGTCGAAAGCATCTTAGTCGAAAGCAAGCAGGCGCAATTTCATTTAAAAACAAAGTAAAGCCTCAACCCCTTCGGAATCCATGATTTCGACCCTGTAGCTTTCACCTATGTCCAATTCACTACATACCAGTTGTCTGATACAATATGCATTGGTTTTGACTGTGTCGGAGGCCAATGAATGAAGGCAGAACCTGGTGCCGAGGGTGTCGAAACAGTGAAAAAACCTATTTATTTGTACTTTTAAACTATTTCTTTTGTACCTAACCTACCTTATTTGTCTAAATCTGATTGGTTGCCATTTTACATTTTCAAAAGTGCTGCCATTCTTTCGAAAGCATTTCCTAAGTAAATAAGTGATGGTGTCGAAACCATCCCTTCGAAAGCATTGGAGAAATGGAGAGGTTTTTAAAACAAAGCAATCCCTTCGAAACCCTCTGGGTCGAAAGGTAAAAAGGCGGCAGCTAGGTGTTTCGACTTAGTCAAAAGCAATCATTTAAAACAAAGGCGCAATCCAATCGAAACCATTTCCTTTTAAACCATTTGACCTGGTCGAAACCCAACCAAGTCGAAAGCATCTTAGTCGAAAGCAAGCGGGCACAATTTAATTTAAAAACAACGTAAAGCCTCAACCTCTTCGGAACCCATGGTTTCGACCTTGTACCTTTCGTCTATGTCCCATTCACTACGTACCATACCATATGCATTGGTTTCGACTGTGTCGGAGGCAAAGGAATGAAGGTGGAACCTGGTGTCGAGGGTGTCGAAATAGTGAAAAACCTATTTATTTATACTTTTAAACTATTTCTTTTGTACCCAACCTGCCTTGTTTGTCTAAATTGGATTGGTTGCCATTTTACTTTTTCAAAAGTGCTGCCAATTTCTAGAAATAACAATTTCAAATTATTTACAAAAAGCTCCTTTCTCCTTTTAAAATACATAAAACATTTAAGTCCTATACCTTAAATAATTTTATATACCCATCAAAACACATAGGGAAAATCTAGAAAAATTCCAGAAAACCTCTTTTAATATGTTTACTAAGATATAAAAATTTCAGATCCAAATCTTTTATTATTTACCTGTAAATAATTTATAATCCAAAATAACATTTTCTTTACTAGAAAATTCCTATTATATCCACATAAATTCCAAAATTCGGAAAATTGAAACCCATCTTCAAAATATTATTTCTGATCTTCATAAAAATTCGCAAGGCATTAAATGTCATTTAATAGGATTTTTACCTTAAAAAATATCATAAAATCAATATGAACATGTTTAAATCATAAAAAAGTATATATAAACATTCCATCATTCAAAAACATGGCAAAACATTGCAAAATATTTTGAAATCATCTTAAAACCGAGAATAATAAAAACAAGAGATGTAAACATTATTCACCTTAGCTTTTGTGATTAAAAAGATTAAGATATGAATAGATTTGATTTGCTTAAGCTTCTTCCTAGCTTTTCTCTATCTTTTCCCCTTTTTTTTGTTAATGGTGGCCAGCCTTAGCTTGAAAATTTTGAATGATAATGAAAATGAAAAGTGAACGTGTATTGGAGTATACTAGACTAAGTTTAAGGGATGTAGGAATGGTCTTATTTCTATTTTACCCCTCCTACATTTCATTTTAAACTCTTATTTAATTCATTGTTAAGTGGCATGGCTACCCCTTTAATAAAATCAAATCTCAATCCACTAATCAACACATTATTTTATTCAATTTATCTAATTAAATATCCTAAATAATGTTATCAAAATATGAGGTGTTACAGACTCCCCTCCTTAAAGAATTTCGTCCTTGAAATTACAATAAGTTACGTAGCAATCAAACACGAAGGTAAAAACCACCATCAAATAAGTCAGGATAAGCATCTCTAATCCTGCTCTCAACCTCCCAAGTATAGTTCCTATCATCATCACTCCACTGGACCTTGACCAATTTGACTATCTTGGTTCTAAGTCTCTTCTCATCTCTCGCAACTGTGCGAACTGGTATTCTAACTATGGTCAAGTCTGGTTCTACCACTATGTCATCTAGCACAGTCGGTGCAATAGCAGTCTCCAGATCTCTAACACACTTTCTGAGATGAGAGATATGAAAAACATCGTGGACTCCTGCTAAACTGCTCGATAACTAAACTCTATATGCGAGTTTACTGATCCTCTCAACAATAGGAAAAGGTCCAATGAATCTCGATGCCAACTTTACCGATCTCCCAAATCTGATCATACCCTTCATCGGGTGACACCTTAATAAAAACCTGATCTCCAACTAAGAACTCTAAGTCTTTCCGTCTCTTATCTGCATAACTCTTCTGCCTAGACTGAGCCCTCTTCATTCTAGCCCGAATGACCTCAATCTTTTCTACAGCTTCCCTAACCAAATCTGGACCAAGAACCAAGCTATCCCTGGTCTCTAACCAACATATGGGAGATTTGCATGGCCTTCCATATAAAGCCTCGAATGGTGCCACTCCAATACTAGTCTGATAACTATTGTTATATGAAAATCGTCTAGATGCAGATGGTCTTCCCATGATCCCCCAAAATCTAGAACACAAGCACTTAACAAATCCTCTAAGATCTTGTTATCTCTTTCCATTTGCCCATCTGCCTATAGATGGTATGCGGTACACATCTTGAGCATGGTTCCCAAAACTTCCTGCAGACTCTTCCGGAACTCGGTAGTGAATAAGGAATCTCTATCACTAACTATGCTACTAGGAATTCCATGCAGTCTAATCACATTCCTCATAAACAACTTCGCTAAAACAGGTGCTGTCCTTGTTGACTTAACTGGAATGAAATAGGCACCTTAGTCAACCTGTCCACTATGACCCATATACCATCATTTCCTCTGTTCGACCTTGGCAACACGTCAATAAAATCCATAGAAATAGAATCCCATTTCCATAACTGAATATCTAATGGATGTAGCAACCCACTTGGCTTTTGGTTTTCGACCTTTGCCTGCTTGCAAATCAAGCACTAGTTTATACACAAACCAATATTCCTCTTCATACCTTCCCAGAAGAAACTCCTCTTCATATCCTGATACATCTTAGTACCTCCTGGATGAATAAAGGACTTCGAACGATGGCATTCCTCCAAGACTTCTTTCCTTATGTTTCCTACACTCGGAACACATAATCTTCCTTTCTTTCTCAACCACCCATTCTGGTCAAGACGGAAGTCCTTCAAGTCATCGCTCTTGGTTCCATCTCTAAGCTTCCTGATCCGTTCAACTAATACTAGATCCTCTTCCTGCTTAGAAGCAATCCTTTCGATCATCAATGGTCGAACTTCCAAAAAGGATAACACTACGGTATCTTCGCTACACCTTGCCTTAGATCTCCACTGCACTTTGCAATCTACGAATGCTTCTAAATCTTTCCACTCAGCTATCATTGCTAACACTGCGTTCTGATGTTTCCTGCTAAGCGCATCCGCTACCTTGTTGCATTTCCCCAGTGTGTACTCAATTCCAAAATCATAAGTAGCAATAAACTCTAACCACCTCTGCTGTCTCATATTCAACTTCTTCTAAGAGAACAAATACTTCAATGACTTATGATCTGTATATAACTCAAACCTCTCTCCCAAAAGGTAATGTCTCCACACCTTCAAAGCAAAAATCACTGTAGCCAATTCCA
Organism: Allium fistulosum; assembly: GCA_030737815.1. Lineage (NCBI taxonomy): Eukaryota > Viridiplantae > Streptophyta > Magnoliopsida > Asparagales > Amaryllidaceae > Allium > Allium fistulosum. The sequence continues at coordinate 394,857,175 of CM060901.1, forward strand.
AATCATGCGTCGGATACCTGACCTCATGCGATCTAAGCTGTCTAGAAGCGTAGGAAATCACTTTACCTTTCTACATCAGCACAGCTCCTAATATTGTTCCACTATAAACCACCAAATCCTGACTCCCTTTTGGAACAACCAACACAGGTGCATGGGTCAATAAGTGTTTCAAATTTTGGAATGCTTCCTCACACTTATCGGTCCATACAAACTTCACATCTTTCCTTATTAGCTTGGTCATCGGCGTTGCTATACTCGAGAAATCCTTAATGAACCTCCGATAATACCCAACCAACCCAAGGAAACTCTTTCTCTCTGTCACTATCTCGGGTCTCTTCCAACTATACACTACTTCAATCTTAGTCGGATCCACTGACAACCCTCTCTCTAAGACTACATGACCAAGAAACTTCACTTCCATCTTCCAGATTTGACAGTTTGAGAACTTCGCCTTTAGTTGATGCTGCCTCAGCGTCTCAAGCACCACTCTAAGATGAACTTCATTGTAACACCCCAGATTTTTAGTAACATTATTTAGAATATTTAATTAGTTAAATTAAATAAAATAACGTGTTGATTAGGGGATTGAGATTTGATTTTAATTAAGGTGTAGCCGTGCCATTTAAACAATGAATTAAAAAAAGAATTTAACATGAAATAGGGGAGGGGTAAAATAGGAAAGAGGCCATTCCTATATCTATTCCCTTAGGTCGTGTATCACATACACGATCATTTTCATTTGAAAAAATTTATAACTCAAGGCGGGCTACCATTAACATTAGTAAGAGGAAGAAAGCTAAGGAAGAAGCTAATTCAAATCAAATCCATTCACTCTCAATCTCTTTAATCTCTAAAACTAATATGAATAATGTTTACATCTCAATTTTTTTTCGGTTTTAAGATGAATTCCGATTATTTTGCATTGATTTGCCATGTTTTTGAATAAAGGAATGATTATATATACGTGTTAATGAATTATGGTTGTTCATATTGAATTTATGATATGTTTTAAGGGGAAGAACGTATTAAATGACACCCAAAATGCCTTGTGAATTTTTATAGAGATAATAAATATTATTTTGAAGTTGGCTTTAAATTATCAGGATTTTATGAATTTATAAGGAATTTACATGAATTTTCCAGTAGAGAAAATGTTAATTTGGGTTAATAATTATTTTCCGGTAAATGATAATAGATTTGAATCTAAATTTTTAATATGTTGGAAAACATATTAAAAGGGATTTTTTAGAATTTTCCTAAGTGTTTTAATGATTATATAAAATTATTTAATGTATAGGACTTAAATGTTTTATATAATTAAGGAAGGAGAATGGGCATTTTACAAATAATTTAAATTGTTAAATCTGGAAAGTCGGCAGCACTTTTGGAAAGAGAAATAGGCAACCAATCAGATTTAGACAAACAAGGCAGGTTATGTACAAAAGAAATAGTTTAAAAGTACAAATAAACATGCTTTGCACTGTTTCGATGCTTTCAGCACCAGGTTCTGCCTCCTTAGCTTCGCTTCCAACACAGTCAAAACCAATGCACATGGTATCAGTGAACTAGTACATAGCGAATTGGATGTAGGCGGAAGGTATGGAGTCGAAACCTGAGGTTCTGAAAGGTTTGATGCATTATACTTTGATTTTAAAAGAAAATGCGCCCGCTTGCTTTCGACTGAGATGCTTTTGACTTGGTCAGCTTTCGACTAGGTCAAATGGTTTTAAAAAAATCCTTTCGATTGGGTTGTGCTTTTGTTTTAAATTACTACTTTTGACGAAGTCGAAACCTTTAGATGCCGATTTCTTCCTCTCGATCCAGATGGTTTCGAAGGGGTTGTTTTGTTTTCTAAAAGGCCTGGCCACCTCTCCAAAGCTTTCGAAGGGATGGTTTTTGACACCATCACTTCATTACTAAGGAAATGGTTTCGAAGTAGACGCTTTCAACTTAAATGTTTTTAAAACCCTTTTTCCGTGTTTGAAGTAAAACCCAAATTGGTTTCGAAAGAGATAGTTTTAAATGGTTTCGAAACAGATGCTTTCTACTTTAATGGGTTTCTAATCCTTTTGCTTTACTTGAAGGCAGAATCCAAATGGTTTCGACCAAGATATTTTTCAGAGGTATTGAAGGGGTAAATTTTTGAATGGTTTCGAAAGGTTTCCATATATTTTAAACGAAACCTAAAGTGCTTTCGAAAGGATAGAGTTTTGACTATTTCGAAGAGTTTTAATGAATGGTTTTGATAGGGGTGGTTCCCCATGGTTTCGAAAGGATTGAAAGGAAAGGTTTTTCCTATGTTTTCGAAAGGCAATATTTAATGGTTTTAAAGAGGGATGTCTAATGTTTTGAAGCTTTCGAAGGAAATACTTTTAATGGTTTCGAAAGGGTTACTTTCAATGGTTTTGAAGGGGTTACCTTCAAGGGTTTCAAAAGGGTTGTTTAAAGGTTTTAAACAAAGGTTTCGAATGTACTGCATAGGCAATATAGCCTACGTATTTTCAAGTTAAAGAGAGTTTAACTTGTTTTGTAAGGATAGCTAATCCTTATTAAAATTCATCAAGCTTATATACCGATCCCTCCAAAAAGCCTGTATACCGATCCCTCCAAAAAGCCTGTATACCGATCCCTCCAAAAAGCTTGAATATCGATCCCTCCAAAAAGTTTGTATACCGATCCCTCCAAAAAGCTTGAATACCAATCACTCCATAAAGCTTGTATACCGATCCCTCCAAAAAGCTTTAATACCGATCCCTCCAATCTTCGTATGTCGATCCCTCCCATATGGCAAACGACTGACCCCTCACCAAGGCAATCCCTATACTACCGATCCCTATGTCATCTTCACCCAGAGTCGAACTCTTGTTTAACCGGTCCTTATTCCAAAAAAATATGGATCGGCTACTGTGACTTACCGGGGCATAGAGGATCAAGCGGTAGCTTCTGAATTGCAACCAAGGAACGGACAAGCAACCGTTAGTCAAACGATACTCCCAAAGGTTGGAGAACAAAGGTGATGTGACTCTAAGCAAACCCAAGAAACTTTGGCCCAAAGCCAAACTCGGGTAAAACCAAGATTTTCTCCAAGCAAACGTCAAGATGGCTCCAAGTACCGTTCTTCATTGACCCAACACTTCGAATTCTGTGACTTCGAGCAAACCAATTGCTGACTCCAAGCAAATAGCAGATTTTCTTGGGTCTGACTCCAAGTAACTTACCACTGATCCGTTAATACCGATCCATCTTGCTTTGTTGATATCTCGGGCATGCATACATCATTCACAAGCATGACAAGTAGCTATAACTTAAAAACGAACCCGATTGACGATGACTGAAGCATCTCCCCCAATCGAAACCTGTTCATTGAAGTCGTTCAGTGTGTAATATATTCAAGGAGATTCAATGTACGAATCATATCGGTTTACTTAGGGAAAACCGACCCTAGACTACATCTTATGAATTCCTATATTCGTCGAAGGTGTATCGATCATGCGATTATCGCCCAAATCCATTTCCTCATTCAATCAACCGAATCAGAAGTTTGTCGAGCAGTTTAGAATGCTTACGACTCACACCAATGATGTGATGTCATTATCTAATTTATTCTAGATGCTAAGTGAGCCACTCAAAGACTTCCTATAGAGATTCAATGTCGTCGTCACTAAAGTGAGTAATCCCAGCAAGGATATCATACTGATGGCGTTGATGAGGGGAATCTACCCTTAGACAGATTTTGGAAGCTTGTTAGCTTGAGAGCCTCCTACGACCTTGGATCGTCTCTGTTACAAAGTGAATTAGAAGCTAAGCAAGGAGGAGGTAGAACAGACTAGGAGAAAGAACAATACGGGCCCATTAGCTAAGGTCCCAGATTCCAGGAGATGACCTAGAATCTCAAAATTCGACTCATATACTCTTTTGAATGATTCAATCAATGATACCTACTTGGAAACTCACAACTCAGAGTAGTACTGAAAACCAGCCTTGAGAAAGTCCACCGAAGCCCAGAGAAAATCCAAGGAATGTTGTATATTCCAAGATGCACACGGTCCTAACACTGGCGATTACAAACACCTTCGAGATGTGATCGGAAAGCTGATCCAGAAAGGAAAGCTTCAACAGTATGTGCAAGCCCTGTAGAATAGCGAGCAGGGAACTTCTGATGCTTATCAATAAAGAACTCTGATTATCAATTGGACCATTGACGGTCGACGTCCCGTTGAAAGCAGCTAAGGGCAAAGTGGAATAGCGAACACACGATGTTGCTTCACTTATCAATGAGATTTATTCCGATCTTCTTTGAATTATTTCTATTTCAGTTTCAATTTTATTGCAAACTACGACCAACTTGAACTCAACTACTTCCAAAACGATGCAGGTGACCAAGTACTCAGAGTTGTCCGCCAACCAATCCCCGTAGATCGTGATCGGACCTGTGGAGTTTCATCAAGACGAGCGTGGTTCGACTGCTCATCAGCAACCATGTGCCTCTGATTTGGGGTAAGGACTAGAGATTTAAAAGCTCGTCATGGTCAAAATCCAATACAAAGCGGGCATGATTGACCATCCATTCATCGGCCTCCATATTTGACTTGGAGACCTAAGCAAGGCTTGGAACGACTGCGGACCGATCATCCACTCCACGGGTCATAAAATAAAGTTTGACGAAATACATATGCCTCTCCTGAAGCTCGGTAATGCCGGGATATAACTAGAGTGGACGTGATTTGATCATCCACACATCACCTCCTGCCCTGAACACAAGAGGCGGTTCAAAAGCCCGACTTGAAGTAGCCATAATGGACTGCCTACTCATCAACCACCACACTCAACACATGGACATGATTGCACCCTGAAATGGATGCGACCTAACTGTCCACTCAATAACTCTCTACCTCCATTTGCTAGAAAGAATACGAAGCAAATTGTACAAGGCTTGATTATCCAACCTCAGCAGGGATGCGATCTAACTATCCATTATGCACCTCCTTCCTTGACTTGATTGGAAGAGCTACAATCACTAAGCAGACGAGAATTGACCATCCATTTGTCAAGTTTCATCCTTGATGCTGGGGGTAGAATCCCATACCGTGGATGAACGTGATCTGACCGTTCATTCGACAAATCCTACCTCGACATGGAAAATGAGGAATAAACCATCCAGACAGAAGCATGATCGCCCACGATGAAAAAACTCTAAGTCCCCGACGCGGACTAGAGTACTCTAAGTCCCTAAAGCAGACTAGAGTATAAACGATTCACCAAAAATCTCTAAGTCCTCGAAACGCGGAATAGAATACTCTAAGTACCTGAAGTGGACTAGAGTATAAATGATTTGACAAAAATTTCTATGTCCCTGATGTGGACTAGAGTACTCTAAGTCCTTGAAGCGGACTAGAGTATAAGCGATATGACAAAACCCTCTAAGTCCCTAATGCGGACTAGAGTACTGTAAGTCCCTAAAGCGGACTAGAGTATAAACGATTCACCAAAAATCTCTCTATCCCCGGAGTGCGGACTAGAGTACACTAAGTCCCCAGAGCGCAGACTAGAGTGTAAGCGATTCAACAAAAATCTCTAAGTCCCTGAAGCACGGACTAAAGTACTCAAAATCCCCGGAGCGCGGGCTAGAGTATAAACGATTCAACAAAAATCTCTAAGTCCCCGGAAGGTGGACTAGAGTATAAACGATTCAATAAAAATCTGTAAGTCCCTGACTGCGGACTAGAGTACTCTAAATCCCTGGCTGCGGATTAGAGTATAAACAATTCAACCAAAATCTCTAAGTCCCCGGAGCGTGGACCGAAGTATGAACACAAATTGGGAGCGAGTCGACCGCTCGCAGAATAACTCTAAGTCCCCAGAATGCGGACTAGTGTATAAACATGGATGAATAGATGAGTGGATTTCGACCATTCTCTATTCCACAAACTCCAACCTGAAATCGACAGGAGGAGTATAAACTCACTAAGGATGGAATTCGAGCGTCCAATTTATGGCCTCGCCAAATCAATGCTGGGGGCAGGAGAACAAATCACTAAAAGCTGAATATGACAGCTCATTATAGCTTTGGCTTGGTGTTCATTACAACTTAAGGCAAAGATTGCAAGGAGGCCTTAATACAAAACCAATCGAAATGACATCTGAAGTTACGGTTAACCGACTATATCGTATCATCAGATCGAGGGCCAATATCGATCCGCACCAAACACAAACTGATGTGACCCGAATGTCCCTCGAAAAACTATGATCACCAAAGTGTGGAAAGGAGAATAAAACACAAAAACTTTATCATTAATTCTCCAGCACCCTCCTTCAATCCGTCAAGAGGAGTATGAAACTGGATGAGCATGACCCGATTGCACTTGAGCCAACTTTACCTCTAGATCTGATTATAGAATATGAATTAAAGTGGACGTGGTTGACCGTCCAGTACCCAACTCATTCCTGAAATCCTTTGAAGCATCGAAGTATTCCCCTTGGAAGGAAAAACCAGAATACAATCCAGGACAGGGGAGACTCAGCCTTCCCTCAACCAACCTGATCCCGCGATTCAATGGGAAAGAGTGTAAAGTTAAAGTGGACATGGTTTGCCTTCCTACTTATCGATGTATGCTTCAAACTTAGGGGCACAAGCGAGAAACAAGATGAATATAAACCGACCAATTAACGATCAACTCTACGACTTTGGAGATTAGGTGGGAGTATAAACATATCTAGGACGAGACTCGACCGTCCATGCAGTACATTTATCAACCTGAGACTGGGAGCATGAGTGTGATAATCTAAAGACTAGCTGCGATAGCTTAATATTGTAACTTATATATAGTGTTTACAACCACTCGAGGCTACGACTGAAAGAATGCCTAGAGATACATCATCGAATCGATGCCCAAGCTCATAGGCAACTGTCTATCATTCCAACCTGAACGACGAGCAACAGTTCGCTAGTATAGTGAATGGAAAGAACGTTACTCGAATACACAAGCATATTCAAACTCAAAGTAAGAGCCATCTATGCAGCTGCATGTAACTCGAGCCTGACCCCTACTTGACATTTTCTTCAACGTGCTTCTAAGCCTGATCTTTGGCCATTTGCAAATAATCGCTCAAAGCATTCAGAGCCCTTCACTAACAGACTTAGTAACTCATGACAATACTCTAGGATTCGACCGGGGTAACCATCATCATTGACCGTCCCAACCAGATTTCACGTTGATTGTTATGCGAAATAGTTACATTTGAACTCAAAGAATCCAAGACTGCACCTGCTGAGCTACAGTCGAAATTACAGTTAGCCATGGCGAACCATCATAGGTACTGAAGATCGGATCACAGCTCAGTGTAATGATGATGAAGGAATTAACTGGCTTTCTCTGAATGAATCTTGATGTGTTCGCTTGGACTCATTCTGACATGCGTGTGATTTCACCGACTATCGTGAGCCATGCATTGAATATCGACCCTAGGCATGTCCTAGTGAAACAAAAGCAATGCGGCATGGATCAGGAAAGATTTGCTACACTTAAAGTGGAGGTGGATAAACTCAAAAACAACAAGTTTACCCGCGACACCCTTCGCACAAAATGGGTATCAAATCTAGTTCTTGTGAGAGAAGCTAATGGAAAGTAGCGGCCATGTGTCGACTACTTAGACCCAAACAAGGAATGCACAAAAGACAGCTTTCCACTTTCGAGGATCGACCAGCTGATAGACTCAACCGCTGGATATGAACTACTTTCATTTACGGATGTGTACTTCGGGTACAACCAGATCCTAGTGCACGTCCTCGACCAGGAACACCCCAACTTCAATACCGATTTAGGATTTTATCATTATGTTGTGATGCCATTTGAACTAAATAATGCTAAAGCTACTCACCAGAGACTGGTCAACATGATGTTCAAAGACTAGATCAGGTAATCGACGGAAGTATATGTAGATGATACGCTTGTGAAGTCATGATGATCAAAATACCACATCGATGACTTAGCGAAGATGTTCAGTTATATCCGAAGAATTAAAGCCAACCCTAAGAAGATTCAGGCAATTAAAGACATCTAGGTACCGAAGACAATCAAGCAGGTATAGAGTCTAAATGGAAGGTCATCGCCCTAAGCCGATTCATCTCCAGGGCCGTTGAAAAGTGTACTATCTTCTTCGACCTAATCAGGAGATGGAAAAGGAATTTCGAATGGACACAGGATTTTAAAGACGCATTCCAAGCTTTGGTGAACCACTTAAAGAGACCTCGCATCTTGTCAAAGCCGGTGTATCATACAGATTTATACATCAATTTAGCCATGTTGGTACACGCCATAAGCGTTATAATGCTATGCGAAGAGCACCGGATCCAAAGACTGGTATATTATGTAACCAAGCGATTGATAGGTACTAAGAGAAGACTACCTGAAGCTACAAAAGTTAGCGTAATGCCTATTGATTTCACCATGAAAGCTATGCTCTTACTTTCAGGCTCACCTCATTAATGTTTATGCTTACCAGCCGTTACGACATGTGATTCAACAACCTGAGACGTCTGGAAGACTGCTCAAATGGAATATCGAACTAAGCCAATTCGATATCACTTATTTCCCTTGAAGAGCTATCCAAGTACGGAAATTAGCATACCTCATATCTGAATTCACCGCATCATACGACTACTCGAAGAGCAGTGGAGAACCAACCAACAGATGGAAAATGTACATGGATGGAGCATCCAATGATCAGTGTTCTGGCGTAGGAGTTGTGTTAATGACTCCTGAGGAACGATCAATCTGCTATGCCTTGAAACTCGACTTCCCTGCAACAAACAAAGAAGCTAATATGAAGCCTCGCTCACCAGCCTCAGACTTGTTAGAGAACTTGGAATGGAAACTTTACATATCTTTTGTGATTCCTGATTATTAATATGCAAAGTCAGGGAAGTTAATCTTACTAGGGGGCATCGTCTTGCTCCTTATCTCGACCGAGTCCAAGAGCTACTAGCCTGCTTTGAGTATTACATCATTACACACATCCTCAGCGAACAAAATGAAAAAGTCAAGTCGTTGGAAAAGCTAGTCAATTCTAGGGACGCGCAATGAATATACTTTGTTTTGGTTGAAGCACTTAATATTCTAAGCATTGATAGATGGAGATCGGCTAGACCTTGGAGACGGAGCCAGAAAGGGGTCATGGATGAATCCTATCAAAGACTATCTACAATGGGGAATTCTTCCTGAACGGAGGAATGGAAAATGACAGATCCTCCTCAATGCTTCATGCTGAATCATCCAAGAAGAAGTCATGTACAGAAAGGACTTTATCCATTCCCCTGCTTCGGTGTATCACCCATGATGATATCAAATGAGTCTTGAGTGAAGTCTATGAAGAAGAATGCGGTGACTACACCTGGGGCAAACCCTGACAAAGAAAATACTCTGCTATGGGTATTACTGACCAACTATCAATCGAGATGCAGCTGATCACACTATACAATGCGACGAGTGCAAGATGTTTGCATAAATTCCGAAAGCCCCGCCGATGGAAATTACTCAAATGGCTAGTCCATAGCCATTTGCCACTTGGGGGCATTAACATCATCATCTTCTTGCCGATCCTAAAGGTGGTGCGAAATACGCCATCGTAACAGTTGATTACTTCACCAAATGGGAAGAAGCAGAACTTTTAACCACGACCAAGACGAAGAAAATAATCAACTTCATTGTCTGGAACGTCATCTGTCATTATGACCTTCCACAAACCATTATAACTGGTAATGAAGCCAATTCGAAAGAATTAAATTTAAAGACTTCTGCCGTCAGCATCATATTGAAAATAGATTTGTGGTAGTTGCTCGCCCTCAAGCAAATGGAGAGGTTGAAGTTGTGAATAAAATCATAAAGTTCATCTTGAAGAGACGTTTGGAAAAGGCTAAAGGTAAAAGGGTGAATGAGCTCCAAACAGCATTATGGGCTTGCAAAACCACTCGCGAGTCCGTGACTGGCCATACTCCATTCGCCCTTGCTTACGGCTCCGAGGCCGTCATCCATGTAGAACTTGAAGTCCCCTCTTATCGAGTGGCTGATTACAGCCCCTATTTAACAAAAAAATATAAACAAGGAATTGCAATCGAATTGCAATTAAACTAGAAGGGATTGGTGACGACTCATGTGTGAGGAATGCGGAATATGGATCTTAAGGCTAGGAATAACACTAGAGGGGGGGTAAATAGTTTTTTTAAGAAATTACTAAATCTTTTTGAGTTTATGTTAATTTGAACACAAATGTATGCAATATTCAGACACAGATATAATCATAGAAACAAACACAGATGCAGAAATAATGTAAATGCAGTAAAGGAAAGAACACACTGGATTTTATATTGGTTCGGGGTTACCCTACATCCAGTCCCGCACAACTAAGTATGGATTTCCTTTCAAAAGCAATTCAACAATTACAACCCTCGGTTTCAAGGCTACGAGGTACACCCTCCAGAATCACAATCCTCTGGGTAGAGATACTTGATTTCCGGGGCAACAAGTTCACCCAATTGATTTCCAAGGCTACAATCACTACTATTCTCGCTTGATTGATTTCCAAGGCTACAATCACACCTTTTCTCGCTAGATAGATTACAAAGAAGCCTATAACTCTGAATAGCACTTGGATCTTGTTGAGATAGTGATAGAGAATCAAACCAGAGATAATCTAGTTAGATTCAATGTTGATTTCGGCAGAGTGATGATAGGTTTTTGAATAAGAAAATGTGGAAGAAGAAGAGAAGTGGAAAATTAGAAAATCTGATATCAAATTCGTTGAAACTAACCCCTATTTATAGAAGAACAACAGTCATGTCCATTCGTGAAAGGTTATGGCGAATAGACACTTCTTTTGAAATTCAAATTTTTGGTCCTAACTGACACTATGTCGACATGGGGTACTAGGGCATGTCGACATCCCAAAGGAAATTTTGATATTTTGTTTTTCTTTGAAAATAACCTTTATCTTATATTAAACTATTTTAAACTTTATAAATATACTTGGCTATAGATAAAATACATAGATAAATATAGAGAATAATATATATATAATTTTTCTATAATTTTATATTTAAATCTAAGTATAAAGATAGTTTAAACAAACGAAGTTTAAAAACACGAGTTTATTAAAAACAAAGACAAAGAATATTTTAAGACTAAAACATCCTTTTGAAAATCATTTGAAAAGATAATTTTTAAGGCTAAAACATTTTGAAAAGCAATTTCGAAAATCATTCTGAAGTAGTTTTGAAAATCAATCTGAAGTAGTTTTGCAAGCTTCTTCCTAAAGAATATCTCATCATGTCAGGACTTGAGAACTTGTACAAAACCAGGATGTTCGTGGGTTTGTAAGCCACTTGTCGTGGTTTTGTAAGCCACTTGTCGTGGGTTTGTAAGCCACTAAAAAGGTAGAAATGGGTTCCATCCCAAAAGAAAAATGGAGTGAAGATTTCAGTGCTATTGTGAAGTTTTAACATAATTCTAGACTCAATACTTATCTTGAAATCTTGAACTCTTGATAATCTTGATACTCATGAGTCTTCACTCTTGATATCTTGAATCTCTATACTGTACAGTCTTCATTCTTGGTACCTGCATGGTTAAATCCTGCATATACATATATATCTAAACTATAATGTTAGTATTTATATTTTATAATCTTATTCTAAGGTTGTTGTCATCAAAACCATCAACTCATGGACTAACATCATGAGCGTATAAAATGCATCTAGGAGCCAATGACAAGAATGTGTACCTGAACGTGCACGTGTATATACAAAAAATTCAACTTCTTGAAATCGATAGAAATTGATTTTTCACTTAGAGTTATTAAAGAAAAGACTGGATCAGAGAGCCAAAGCTTACTAGTCCTGTAGAACCGGACATAGATAGCCATTGATGGAATACAATCCTGAAGTTATACTATTGGGAATTGACTAAGCTTCATGACAATCAAAGAGGGATGTAATACTTTGGGAGGATAAATTGAAAGGATAACAACTATTCAGCAAACTGGATGGATTTCTTTCTGGATACTCTAACTTTCTTCAATTCAAAGCATGTCATGTTATTCACAAGACATACTTTGGGGGACAAGTGTTAACTGGTACCTTGGCCCGACTACACAAGGGTGGTTAAAGATGCCAGACTCGACTGTTCACGGGAGAGATGGTCACGAGACAACATCCATATGACCAGAGTATAATGTTCGAACAGTTGCACCCAGCCCGGGTAGATAATGACAACAGATAGATAATGCAGGAGTCGTAATTATGGAGTTTTGGAATAGAGGTCAACAGGGATGTTTGGCGGCTCAGAGGAAGTATGGATCGGATCGGCACATTGGTAGACAGCAAAGGGGGTCGGCATAATATGTTCATGAGTAATGGGTGGGTACGGCAAGGATGGGTCGGCATAGCATAGTCCAAGGAGGATGGGTCGACATTGAGAGCTCGGCTCGGTATAATATGGGTGAAGCACAGAGGGATCAGCATATGATAAGGGAATAATGGGTTTGGCATATTGGTGGTCGGCATGACAATGGTTACGAAATAGGGTCGGCATAGTAAGAGGGAACATTTCGGGTCGGCATAGTTTGATGGGTCGGCATCAACCTGTTAGTGTGATTCATGTAGGGGTCGGTACTGACTCTTACTCATCAAGAGTTAGGCCTAGCCCTCCCTACGGTGGGCCTGTATGGTTGAGGGGGTCCAGATGCCGAAGTTTCAGTCAAATTAGAGGTTGCCTTTGTCTATAAATACAGGGGAAGGGGGCCATGTTGAGGGACTTTTCTTTTTGGCTGATAAGGGAAACTCTGCCATTTTTGGAACCAATCTTATTTCATCCTTCTTTAATCTCTTGTTATTTCTTGCCGATTGTAAGTGTAATCGAGTGATTTGTGAAGCAATAAAGAAAGTATTCAAAGTGGACGTAGGGAATCAACGCCGAACCACTATAAACCTTGTTGTTTTTGTTCTCTGTTGCATTTTTCTTTGTATTCAGTGTTACTCCTTAGTTTTCATTCAATTTCTTCATTTATTTCACTACTAAAGCCTATTCTCGGGTGTTTGTGACCAATTTAGTTGCAAATAGTAGTTAACCCTAATAAAATGATTCGAACAGTTAGTTCATTTTTATTCGAATGGTTAGTCCAGTTTACGGACAGTCGGCCCAGTTTTATGGACAGATTGTCCATTTGTTAGCATAACATACCTTGCTATTATGTTTCGAACAGATAGTCCATTTACTACTATCGGGCAAATAGTCTATTAGTTATCTGATTATAGCTTAACGGACTTAGCTATTATTATTATTATCATTTTTGTAGCTTAACAGAATTATCTATTATTAAAATTATTATATCAGTTTGATTAACCAGTTTGATTGCAGGAAAGGATTTGCAAAATATATGTTTTGAAAAGGATATTAGTGAGGGGAAACCCGTTCCATTAAACGGCGTGGTCTCACTTAATATCAGTAAACCGAGATGTAACAGAATTATTCACACCAGGCTTTATGTCTGACTCGAAGTTTTTGTTACCCCATAAACTCTCGGGTGCTCAAAATTGATTTGAGTAGGCTAAGGAAGTTTTTTAGGTTTATAATTTTGGCGAATAAAGCTTTCGGAGATGAGCAGGTGGCTGATGGACAGCTAATTAGGAGTTGCAGTTTTGTTTTGATTCCACTGTGTATTAAGTAAGATATGACTATATTGCTTTGATCAACCAAGGGGGCATCGTCATATGTCGCTCTTGGCGTATTTTGTAACGATTATAATTAATCTTTACCTGGGAAACGATTATGGGATTATGTTACTTGGATATGAATTTTTTTTAAATGTAATCAGTAAAATGTTATTTTTGGAAATCTATGATTTTTTTTCATATTCAAGTGCTTCTGATATTATGAATACCATTAGCATCACCGTATTTTTTCACCGGAAGTTAATACTATGGATGACTGCAGCATCTGTAGCGCTTAGCTTTTGGCCTCTAAATACAGGATGTTACAACTTGGTATTAGAACATAGGTTTATGGAAAAATTTGAACTAAAGATGCTTTTAAAAACATAATCCTAAAGAATTAGATTAAGATTGGGGTATGCGATAATGCTATAGTAAAGTACTTGTATTTGCTATATATAAGTATATGCTTTATCTCTAGTCTCATATCTTTGTTAGGTTATTTTCTGTATCTCATGAGGTTTGAATACAGATATGGGAGGAAGAAGAGGAAGAGTTAACCCAAGAGGGGAAGGCATCGATGGGAATGTCAGGCCTAATGTAAGAAGAGGTCAAGGCCAGGCACAAGCAAAGAATGTGTGTGCTGGAGTCTCGCAAGTTGGAATGGAAGCTATGTATCAGTTTTTCGTGAACATGGTGCAAGCTAGTGTTGCTACTGGAGTAGTAGGAGGGGGAGTTCTGGGAGCTCCAGTTGTCAATGACTATGCTAAGTTGAGTGGAGACTACACTAAGCTTGGAGGAAAGCTATTTATTAGAACAGAGGATGCCATTGAGGTGGAAATTTGGTTGTTGCACTGTGAAAGGATTTTTGCAGATTTGAGGCTCAATGATGAGTAGAAGAGGAGGTTGACATCCAGACAGCTTCAGGGAGCAGCGTTGTTCTGGTGGAATATTGTGACTGTGGCAGTGGATGAGGAGACTATGACCTAGGAAGATTTTAAGGGAAAGTTCCAGGAGAGGTTCGTGTCAGCAATGGCATAGTAAGCTCTGGTCAGAAAGTTTGCTGAATTAGAGCAGGGAGAGATGTCTATCCTGGAGTATGCTAGAAAGTTTGAGGAGTTGGCCAGATATGGGTATGCTTCAGTTATCAGGGGGTTGAAGCCTGAGTTAGCTAGGGCCACATTACCTCATATTACAGATCCTTCTGACTTCGTAGTAGAGATGGCCTTAAGACATGAGGAGTTGCATGATTCTCTAGAGAAGAGTAAGGCTAAAGAAGTCCAGGTTGAGCAGAATCAGAAGAGGAAGTTATTTCCTAAGAAAGGTGCTCAGAAGGGTGGAGGAGCTAAGAAGGGGAAGTCTAAGATTGTTTGTTTCAAATGCGACAAGAAGGGGCATTTCACTAATGAGTGTCATGCTAGAAAGACAAAGGACGTAGCTGGGAAGAAGAATGTCAGGTGCTTTAACTATGACCAGACTGGCCATTATAAGAGCTAGTGCAAGGAGCCCGTTAGGGATGGAAAAGGAAAAGTGTATGCATTGGAGCCTGCTACTTCAAAGCCAATAGCTCAGGAGAAGGGAAAAGCATTTTTGCGAGGTACGCTTTTGATGCATGGTATGTCAGAGCGTTCTATTTGATACTGGTGCATCACATTCTTTTATATCTAGATGTTTGATAGATAAGCTTAACCTAGAAACAACATTTTTAGTTACTTTCTTACGGGTTGCGAATCCAATAGGAGGGTATGCAACTCTAGGGTTGAGATGTGACCAGTTAGAGTTTGACCTGTTAGGTCATACTTTTGTTTGCAGCTTGCATGTGTTTGATTTTGTGGGGTTCAGAATTATTCTTGGAATGGATTGGTTAAGTGAGTACGATGCTAGGATATTTTGTCGGGATAGGAATATATAACTTAGATACCCAAATTGTAGCGATAGGATTATTTACACCGTAGAAGGTTCTTGCGGTGAGATGTATGCCTTGTTGGGTGCTATGGAATCAAAAGATGAGTTAAGTCGAGTTTTCGTGGTTAGAGAATTCACAGATGTTTTTGAGCCTGTAGTTGGGTTGCCACCGAAACGAGCCATCGAGTTTCGGATAGATTTGGTTTCGGGAGTAGAGCCAGTGAGTAGGCCATTGAGAAAATGACCCCTTCAGCAATGAAGGAGTTGAAAGTGCAGTTGGTGGATTTGGAAGCCAAGAGTTTTATCAGGCCGAGTAGTTCGTCTTGGGAAGCGGCCACAGTGTTTGCTAAGAAGCTGGGTGGATCGTTAAGGCTATGTATCGATTATCGTAAGTTGAATGAGAGGATGATAAAGAATTGATATCCATTGCCAAGGATTGACGATTTGTTCGACCAGTTGAGTGGAGCCAAGGTATTCTCGCAGTTGGATTTGGCGACAGGTTTCCATCAGCTCAGAGTAGCAGAGGATAGTATACCTATGACGGTGTTTAGGACCAGATATTGGTCGTATGAATGGTTAGTTATGCCATTCGGGATGACTAATGCGCCAGCTTTCTTTGTGGATTTGATTAACCGAGTTTTTCGAGAGCACTTAGATAGGTTCGTATTGGTTTTCATAGATGATATCTTGATATACTCTGAGGATGAAAGAGAGCATGAAGTTCATCTTAGAGTGGTGCTTGAGACGCTGAGGCAGCATCAGCTGAAAGCAAAGTTTTCGAAGTGTCATTTCTGGAAGAAAGAAGTGAAGTTTCTTGATCATGTAGTCTCAGAGGAAGGGTTGTCAATGAATCCGACTAAGATTGAAGCAGTGAATAGTTGGAAGAGACCCAAGACCATGACAGAAATAAACAGTTTTCTTGGGTTGGCTGGTTATTTTCGGAGATTTATTAAGGATTGTTTGCGGATAGCGGCACCGATGACCAAGCTAACAAGAAAGGATGTAAAGTTTGTATGGACCGATAAGTGTGAGGAAGCATTCCAGAGTTTGAAACACTTTTTGACCCATGCACCTGTGTTTGTTGTTCCGGAAGGGAATCAGGATTTGGTAGTCTATACCGATGCATATGGAACAGGATTAGGAGATGTGCTGATGTAGAGAGGTAAAGTGATTGCCTACGGTTCTAGACAGCTTAGACCACATGAGGTCAGATATCCGATGCATGATTTGTAATTAGCTGCAGTTATTTTTGCATTGAAGGTGTGGAGACATTACCTTTTGGGTGAGAGGTTTGAGTTATACACAAATCATAAGTCGTTGAAGTATTTGTTCTCTCATAAGGAGTTGAACATGAGACAACAGAGGTTGTTAGAGTTTTTTGCTTCCTATGATTTTGTTGATTGAGTACACACTGGGGAAGGCAACATGGTTGCAGATACACTTAGCTGAAAATATCAGAATGCAGTGTTGGCAATGATAGTTGAGTGGAAAGATTTTGGAGCATTGGCAGATTGCAGAGTGCAGTGGAGATCTGAGGCTGGGTCTAGCGAAGAAACTATAGTGTTATATTGTTTGGAAGTTCGACCAGTGATGATTGAAATGATTTCTTCTAAATAGGAAGAAGATCCGGTATTAGCTAAACGGATCAGGAAGTTAAGGAATGGAACCAAGAGCGATGACTTCAAAGGTTTCAGTCTTGACAAGAATGGGTGGTTCAGAAAGAAAGGAAGATTACGTGTTCCGAGTGTAGGAAACATAAGGAAAGAAGTCTTGGAGGAATTCCATCGTTTGAAGTTCTCTATTCATCCAGGAGGTACTAAAATGTATCAGGATATGAAGAGGATTTCCTTCTGGGAAGGTATGAAGCGGGATATTGGCTTGTGTGTAAAGAAGTGCTTGAATTGCCAACAGGCAAAGGCCGAACACCAGTAGCCAAGTGGGTTGCTTCGGCCATTGGATATTCTGGTATGGAATTGGGATTCTGTATCCATGGATTTTATTGATAGGTTGCCAAGGTCGAATAGGGGAAATGATAGTATATGGGTCATAGTGGACAGATTGACCAAGAGTGCCCATTTTATTCCAATTAAGTCAACCATGACGGCACTTGTTTTAGCGAAGTTATTCATGAAGATTTGGTTAGACTGCATGGAATTCCTAGTCGGATAGTAAGTGATAGAGATCCCTTGTTCACTAGCGAGTTTTGGAAGAGTTTACAGGAAGTTTTGGGAACCAAGCTCAAGATGAGTACCGCTTACCATTCATAGATTGATGGGCAAACAAAAGAGTTAACAAAACCTTGGAAGGTTTGTTAAGAGCTTGTGTTCTAGATTTCGGGGGATCATGGGAAGACCATCTACATTTAGTTGAGTTTTTGTATAACAACAGTTATCAGACTAGTATTGGGATGACACTGTTTGAAGCTGTGTATAAAAGGCCATGCAAATCTCTCGTATGTTGGTTAGAGACCGGGGATAGGTTAGTTCTTGGTCCAGATTTGGTTAGAGAAGCTGCAGAAAAGATTGAGGTCATTCGGGCTAGAATGAAGGAGGCTCAGTCTAGGTAGAAAAGTTATGCAGATAAGAGATGGAAAGATCTAGAGTTCTCAGTTGGAGATCAGGTTTTCGTCAAAGTGTCATCAATGAAGGGGGTGATTAGGTTTGGAAAATCGGGGAAGTTGGCGCCGAGATTTGTTAGACCTTTTCCTATTATTGAGAGGATCAGGAAACTCGCATATAGAGTTGAGTTAGCGAGCAGTTTGGCAGGAGTCCACGATGTTTTCCATGTTTCTCATCTCAGAAAGTGTGTTAGAGACCCGTAGACTCCTATTGGACCGACTGTGCTAGATGATTTAGTAGTAGAACTGAGTTTGACTATTGTGAGAAAGCCTATTCGTATTGTTGGAAGATATGAGAAGAGGCTTAGAACCAAGACAGTCAGATTAGTCAAAGTCTAATGGAGCGACGATGACAGAGACTGTACTTAGGAGATTGAGAGCAGGATTAGAGGTACTTATCCTGACTTATTTGATGGTATGTTTTATCTCTTTGATTGATTTATTGTGTACCTTATCATAATTTTGAGGACGAAATTATTTAAGAAGGGGAGTTACCCCAGATTTTTAGTAACATTATTTAGAATATTTAGTTAGATAAACTAAATAAAATAGTGTGTTAATTAGGGGATTGAGATTTGATTTTAATTCAGGTGTAGCCATGCCATTTAAACAATGAATTAAACGAAGAGTTTAACATGAAATATGGGAGGGGTAAAATAAGAAAGAGTCCATTCCTATATCTATTTCCTTAGACCGTGTATCACATACATGTTCATTTTCATTTGAAATTTTTTATAATTCAAGGCCGGCCACCATTAACAAGAGTAAGGGGAAGAAAGCTAAGGAAGAAGCTAATTCAAATCAAATCCATTCACATCTCAATCTCTTTAATCTCTAAAGCTAAGGTGAATAATGTTTACATCTCAACTTTTTATTGTTTTCGGTTTTAAGATGAATTTCGAATATTTTGCATGATTTGCCATTTTTTGAATGAAGGAATGATTATATATACTTATTTATGAATTATGGTTGTTCATATTGAATTTATGATATGTTGTAAGGGGAAAACCCTATTAAATGACATTCAAATACATTGCAAATTTTTATGAAGATCATAAATATTATTTTGGAAATGAGTTTAAATTTACAGAATTTTTTGAATTTATGTGGAATTTATATGAATTTTCTAGTAGAGAAAATGTTAATTTGGGTTAATAATTATTTTTGAGTAAATAATAATAGATTTGGGTCTAAAATTCTTATACGTCGGAAAACATATTAAAATAGATTTTCTGGAATTTTTTGTAGAATTTTTCTTAGTGTTTTAATGGTTATATAAAATTATTTAAGGTATGAGATTTAAATATTTTATATAATAAGGAAGGAGAAGGGGCTTTTTACAAATAATTTAAATTGTTAAATCTGGAAAGTCGGCAGCACTTTTGGAAAAAGAAACAGGCAACCAATAAGATTTAGACAAACAAGGCAGGTTAGATACAAAAGAAATAGTTTAAAAGTACAAACAAACATGCTTTACACTGTTTCGATGCTTTCGGCACCAGGTTCCACCTCCTTAGCTTCGCTTCCGACACAGTCGAAACCAATGCACATGGAATCAATGAACTAATACGTAGTGAATTAGATGTAGGCAGAAGGTATGGTGTCAAAACCCAAGGTTTCAAAGGGGTTGAGGCATTACTTTGATTTTAAAAGAAAATGCATCTGCTTGCTTTCGAGTAAGATGCTTTCGACTTGGTCGGATTTCAACTAGGTCAAATGGTTTTAAAAGAATGGTTTCAATTGGGTTGCGCTTTTGTTTTAAATGACTGCTTTTGACGAAGACGAAACCTTTAGCTGCCACTTTTTTCCTTTCGATCCAGATGGTTTCGAAGGGGTTGTTTTATTTTCTAAAAGACCTGGCCACCTCTCCAAAGCTTTCGATGGGACGGTTTCGACGCCATCACTTCATTACTTAGGAAATGATTTCAAAGCAGATGCTTTCAACTTAAATGTTTTTAAGACCTTTTTTCTGTGTTTGAAGTAAAACCTAAATTGGTTTTGAAAGAGATAGTTTTAAATAGTTTCGAAACATATGCTTTCGACTTTAATGGGTTTCTAATCCTTTTGCTCTACTTGAAGGCAGAACCCAAACGGTTTCGACCGAGACGTTTTTCAAAGGTTTCAAAGGGGTAAATTTTTGAATGGTTTCGAAAGGTTTCCATATGTTTTAAATTAAACCCAATGTTCTTTCGAAAGGATATAGTTTTGACTATTTCAAAGGGTTTTAATGAATGGTTTCGAAAGGGGTGGTTCTCCAGGGTTTCGAAAGGGTTGAAAGGAAAGGTTTTTCCTATGTTTTCGAAAGGTAATATTTAAAGGTTTTAAAGAGGGATGTCTAGTGTTTTGAAGCTTTCGAAGGAAAGACTTTTAATAGTTTCGAAAGGGTTACTTTCAATGGTTTCGAAGGGGTTACCTTCAAGAGTTTCGAAAGGGTTGTTTAAAGGTTTTAAACAAAGGTTTCGATTGTATTGAATAGGCAATATAGCCTAAGTATTTTCATGTTAAAAAGGGTTTAACTTGTTTTGGAAGGATAGCTAATCCTTATTAAAATTCATCAACATTATTTTGAGTAAAGTACATATATCATGGCAAAAAAGCTTAGAGTAAAGCTAAGAATATATTTTCCTTGTAAAGGCATGATTTAAAAGGTTAAATCATTTGAAAAGGTTTTCAAGGAAAAAGATAAAGGGTAGTTAACCATAAGAAAATGATTCGGACAGTTAGTCCATTTTGATTCGAATAGTTAGTCAAGTTTGTGGCCAGTTAGCCCAGTTTTATGGACAAATAGTCCATCTGTTAGCATAACGGATCTTGCTATTATTTTTTTGGACAGATAGTCGATTTACTACTATTGGACAGATAGTCCATTAGTTACCTGATTATAGCTTAACAGACTTAGCTATTATTATTATCATTTTTGTAGGTTAATGGACTTAGCTATTATTATCATTATTATATCAGTTTGATTAATCAGTTTGGTTGCAGGAAAGGATTTGCAGAATATATGTTTTTAAAAGGATATTAGTAAGGGGAAATCCGTTCCGCTTAGCGTCGTGGTCTCACTTAATATCAGTAAACCGAGATGTAATATAATTATTAACACCAAGCTTTATGTCCGACTCGAAGTTTTTGTTTCCCCTTAAACTCTCGGATGCTCAAAGTTGATTTGAGGAGGCCGAGGGTTAAGGTTTTCGAGTTTAGAAAATTTGGCGAATAAAGCATCCGGAGACGAGCAGGTGGCAGATGGATAGCTAATTAGGAGTTACAGTTTTGTTTTGATCCACTATGTATTAAGTCAGATATGACTATATTGCTTTGATCAACCAAGGAGGCATTGTCATATGTCACTCTTGGCGTATTTTGTAATGATTATAATTAATCTTTACCTGGGAAACAATTACGAGATTATGTAACTTGGATATAAATTTGTTTAAAATGTAATCAGTAAAATGTTATTTTTGGAAATCTATGATTTTGTTCATATTTAAGTGCTTCTGATATTATGAATACCACTAGCATCGCCGTATTTTATCACCAGAAGTTAATACTATGGATGACTGCAGCATATGTAACACTTAGCTTTTGACCTCTAGATACGGGATGTTACATGCTCTCTCTCATCCTTATAGTAAATCAAGATATCATCTATGAGAATCAATACGAACCTATCCAAGTGTTCTCGGAAAACCTGGTTCATTAAATCCACAAATAAAGATGGCGCATTCGTCATTCCAAACAACATAACCAACCATTTGTACAACCCATATCTAGTCCTGAACGGTGTCGAAGGTATACTATCTTCTGCTACATTGAGCTGATGGAAACCTGTTGCTAAATACAACTAGGAAAATACCTGGGCTCCACTCAACTGGTCGAACAAATTGTTAATTATGGGCAAGAGATATCGATTCTTTATTGTCCTTTTATTTAATCTACGATAATCGATATATAGCCTCAACAATCCGTCCAACTTCTAAGCAAACACTGCTACTACACACCAAGGCGAACTACTCGGCCTGACAAAACTCTTGCCTTCCAGATCCACCAACTGCACCTTTAACTCCCTCATCTCTGAAGGGGTCATCTTGCTTGGTAGCCTACTCACTGGTTTGCTCCCAGAACCAAATCTATCCAAAACTCAATGGCTCATTTCGGTGGCAATCCAACTACAGGCTCAAAAACATCTGCGAATTGTCTAACCATGAAAACTCGGCCCAACTCATCATCCAATTCCATAACACCCAATAAAGCATACATGTCACCGCTAGAACCTTCCATGGTATAAACAATCTTGTCGCTACAATCAGGGCGTCTGAGAGATATTTTCCTATCCTGGCAAAATATCCTAGCATCGTGCTCACTTAACCAATCCATCCCAAGAATAATTCTGAACCCCACAAAATCAAACACATGCAAACTGCAAACTAAAGTGTGACCAAACAGGTCAAACTCTAACTGGTCACATCTCAACCCTAGAGTTGCATACCCTCCTATTGGATTCGCAACCCGTAAGGAAGTAATTAAATATGTGGGTTCAAGGTTAAGCTTATTTATCAAACATCTAGATATAAAAGAAATGTGATGCACTAGTATCAAATAGACCACCTCAGACTTCTCTCTCTTGGCTGCTCCACCTTTTTGAGCACCCTTCTTGTGGAAAAACTTCCGCTTCTAGCCCTGCCCAACCTAGACCTCCCTAGCCTTATTCTTCTCCTGACGAGCAAGCATCTCCTTGTGCCTTAAATCCATCTCCACAACCACATCACAGGGATCTCTAATATGCGGTAAAGTTTCCCTAGCCAACTCAGGCTTCAGTCCCCTGATGAACTTCTCGTTCCTCTTCATCACTGTATCAACAATAGCATAACCATAACGAGCTAACTCCTCGAACCTACTAGCATACTCCAGAATAGTCATCTCTCCCTGTTCTAGCTCAACAAACTTCCTAATCAAAACAGACTGTGTCATAAATGACATGAACCTCTCCTAGAACCTCCTCTTGAACTCCGTCCATGCATGGTCTCCTCATCCACTGCCACAATCACACTGTTCCACCAAAACAAAGAAGCTCCCTGAAGCTGTCTGGATGCCAACCTCCTCTTCTGCTCATCATTGAGCCTCAAATTTGCAAAAATCCTTTCGCAGTGCAACAACCGGTTCTCTACTTCAATGGCATCTTCCGTTCCAACAAACGGCTTCCCTCCAAGCTTAGTGTAATCTTCACTCAACTTAGAATAGTCATGGGCAACTAGGACTTCCGGAACTCCTCCTCCCACTACTCCCGCAGCAACTCCCGCTTGCACCATATTCACGAAGAACTGATACATAGCTTCCATTCCAACCTGCGAGACTCCAAAACCCACATTCTCTGCTTGTGCCAAACCTTGGGTTCTTCTTGTACTAAGTCTGGCATTTCCATCGGTGCCTTCCTCTCCTGGGTTAACTCCTTCTCTTCTACCATCCATATCTGTATTCAAACCTCATGAGATACAGAAAGATAACCTAATCAAAGATAGGAGATTAGAGATAAAGTGTATACTTATATATAGCAAATACAAGCACGTTACTATAGCGTTATCCCAAACTCCAATCTTACTCTAATTCCTTTGGATTTTGTTTTCAAAAACCATTTTTAGTTAAACCTATGCTTTGATACCAAGCCGTAACACCCCGTATCTAGAGGCCAAAAGCCTAAGCGCTATAGATGTTGTTGTCATCTATAGCATTAACTTCTGGTGATAAAATACAGCAATGTTAATGGTATCCATAATATCAAAAGCACTTGAATATGAACAAAATCACAAATTTCAAAAAATAACATTTTGCTGATTGCATTTCAGAACAATATCATATCCAATTTACAAAAATCCCAAAAATGTTTCCTAGTCAATGATCAAATATAATTTACAATAATACGCCAAGAGCGACATATGACGATGCCCACTTGGATAATCAAAGCAATATAGTCATATCTGACTTAATATATAGCGGAATCAAAACAAAACTGTAACTCCTAATTAGCTATCACTCAGCCACCTGCTCGTCTCTGGAAGCTTTATTCGCCAAAATTCTAAACTTGAAAACCTTAACCCTCAGCCTACTCAAATCAATTTTGAGCACCCGAGAGTTTAAGAGGAAACAAAAACTTCGAGTCAGACATAAAGTCTGGTGTGAATATTACTGTTCATCTCTGTTATTTATGTTATGCAAGACCACGCCACTTAGCAGAACGGGTTTCCCCTCACTAACATTCCTTTAAAACATATCTTGTTGCAAATTTTTTCCTACAACCGAAACTTATTAAAATCTGTAAAACATCATTATGTATATATATCAGGTGATAAATGAACTATATGTTCATGCAATTTAGTTTTGTTTGGCTAACTATTAACCATTGGCTAACTCGGGCCTACCAGACAACATATCAAAATTTATCTAACATCTGTTAGAGACTCCTCTTCTTCTGGACGTTCTGTCCTTAACTATCTGTTAAATTCTTCTCTTCTGGACGGTCTGTCCTTAACTTATCATCTTTCGGGGTCACCTAATCCTAATGGTTCTGTGGGCTCACCAATAACCTATCTATATACAAACATATATTCCTTTCTGCGTGTATCCATAATCTTAGTCTTATCTGCGACAAAGCCCTACACACTGGAATTTTGGACTAAATTAGCTGGGGCTAATAGCTAATGTATAGGGTGCGACCCTATACCAGTCTCATTTGGTATTCCAATATTTGAGTCATTTTTACTTAGAGATATCTTCCCAAAATTTTCCTTGAAAACCTTTCAAAATGATTTAAACCTTTAAATCAAACTCAAACAAGGAAAATATATAATCTCTATGCTTTACTTAAAATCAACTTTCCATGTTATATATATATATACACTCTTTACAAATCTTAGTTGATGAAAACACTTAAGCCTTTGAAAGTCCCTCCTTCAAATCTATTGAAAGTACCACTTTCGAAACCATTGAAAGTACCCTTTTCGAAACCAAGTAAAACCCTTTCTTTTATCTAAGCCGAAAGGTCAAAACCTTCCTCTCGAAACCATTCTCAAACCTTTTCGAAATATTTGGAAATCTTTCCTTTCGAAAGCTTTAAAATCTTAGACATCTTTCTTTTAAAAGCTTTAAACCTTGCCTTTAGAATTCCTTGGAAAACCTTTCCTTCCGAAACCATTCGAAACCATCAGAAAAACTATACTTTTCGACTCCTTCGAAACCATTGTAGAACCACCCCTTCGAAACCTCTTCTAAAACCTTTCAAAAGCATTAAATCTAAACCTTTCGAAAGCACTTAGGTTCAATTTTAAAAAATATGGAAAACACCTTTCAAAACTGTTCAAAACTGACTCTTTCAAAACCAATTTGGGTTATACTTCAATTGAACAAAAGGGTCATTAAACCATCTAAGTCGAAAGCCATTCTTTCGAAAGCATTTCCTAAGTAAAGAAGTGATGGTGTCGAAACCATCCCTTCGAAAGCATTGGAGAAATGGAGAGGTTTTTAAAACAAAGCAATCCCTTCGAAAGCCTCTGGGTCGAAAGGTAAAAAGGCGGCAGCTAGGTGTTTCGACTTAGTCGAAAGCAATCATTTAAAACAAAGGCGCAATCCAATCGAAACCATTTCCTTTTAAACCATTTGACCTGGTCGAAACCCAACCAAGTCGAAAGCATCTTAGTCGAAAGCAAGCAGGCGCAATTTCATTTAAAAACAAAGTAAAGCCTCAACCCCTTCGGAATCCATGATTTCGACCCTGTACCTTTCGCCTATGTCCAATTCACTACATACCAATTGTCTGATACCATATGCATTGGTTTTGACTGTGTCGAAGGCGAATGAATGAAGGCAGAACCTAGTGCCGAGGGTGTCGAAATAGTGAAAAAACCTATTTATTTGTACTTTTAAACTATTTCTTTTGTATCTAACCTACCTTGTTTGTCTAAATCTGATTGGTTGCCATTTTACTTTTTCAAAAGTGCTGCCAATCTAGAAATAACAATTTCAAATTATTTACAAAAGCCCCTTTCTCCTTTTAAAATATATAAAACATTTAAGTCTCATACCTTAAATAATTTTATATACCCATCAAAACACTTAGGAAAAATCTAGAAAAATTCCTGAAAATCTCTTTTAATATGTTTTCTAACATATATATTTTTTAGACCCATATCTTTTATTATTTACCCATAAATAATTTATAACCCAAAATAACATTTTCTTTACTAGAAAATTCATATTAAACCCACATAAATTTTGAAAATTCTGAAAATTGAAACCCATCTTCAAAATATTAATTTTGATTTTCATAAAAATAAGGCAATTGGATGTCATTTAGTAGGGTTTTTACCTTAAAACATATCATAAAATCAATATGAACATGTTTAAATCATCAACAAGTATATATAAAGATTCCATCATTCAAAAACATGGCAAAACATTGCAGAATATTTCAGAATCATCTTAAAACCGATAATAAATCAAAAAAAGAGATGTAAACATTATTCACCTTAGGTTTTATAATTAAAGAGATTGAGATATGAATACATTTTATTTGCTTAAGCTTCTTCCTAGCTTTTCTCTATCTTTTTTTCCTTTTCCTTGTTAATGGTGGCCGGCCTTAGCTTCAAAATTTTGAATGATAATGAAAATGAAAAGTGAACATGTATTGGAGTATACACGACTAAGTTTAAGGGATGTAGGAATGGTCACTTTCCTATTTTACCCATCCTATATTTCATTTTAAACTCTTCTTTAATTCATTATTAAGTGGCACGACTACCCCTTTAATAAAATTAAATCTCAATCCCCTAATCAACACATTATTTTATTTAATTTATCTAATTAAATATCCTAAACAATGTTATCAAAATATGAGGTGTTACAGCTCTCATCATTTTCTTGCAACAAAACTTTAATAATTAGTTTTTAAGTAAGGAAATAATGAGTCGGAGTTAAAGCCCTCCTTCTAGCGCAAAAACGTTAAACCAAAAGATGATTTAACATCCGAGATGTTGTATAAGATAGTATTATCCGAAATTGTCCCAATAATGCCCATGGGCTTCAATATTGTCATGAGACTAATTCACGTCATATGTTCAAGGGTAAAATAGGCAAGTCACATAGTTGGGTAATAGCCCGTAACTCGTATAATAGACTAAATAGGCGATTAACATATGGTTCAATCCTTTATTCATATGCCAATGGGCATTATAGTCGTTATGCAAAATAAACCTTAATTTAGGCAAGGGCTTAAATGATGTTCAAATAGTTAATATGCAAGTCCAAATTCACGTCCAAGTCTAAAGGTAAGCTAAATGCAAGTCTATTCTCTCAATAATAGTCAAAAATACATATGTCGAAGGCATTATGCTATGCAAAGTTTACTATCAAGGTTTTATGTGGAAAAAGTTACAGTTGTATCAAGAAACCCCTAATTCAATTTAGGTTTTTCTATTTTGTAGTTTGAGAAATAGAGAAAGAAATTATTTGCCCCCACTTGAATGACAGAGGGGGTCTATTTATAGAGGTGTCAATCATGCGGGTTCGTTGACACGTGTCCTAGATTCAAATCGAAGGGTTCTGCTACTCCTTCTTGATTGTGCTTTGGTGTCGCTTTTTTGCCGAAACTCGATATCATGTATAAAACTCGACAACCCCTATATCGATTGACATTGACACCTGTGTTATGGTTATTATTTATTGGTTTGCATAAAGATAGCATTGCAAAAAAAAATTAGCAGCCTTTAAAAAATGCTACCATAACTTATAGTAGCGTTTTAGAGAATGCCGTCATAGGATACGCAACTAAAAGTCCAGGACTTTCCATTGCGTTTTTCACATAGCTACCAAAAAGCAACATATTGAGGCATTCAGCAAACGCAACCAAATTTTTTTATCGCAGAGCTGTATAAATGTCTAAAATGTATTGTTAACGCTACTACAAAATGTTATAATAGTGTTTTACCCCCACCATATATATTTTGGCAGCCTTTATTAAACGCTGCCAAAAATATTGATTTTTTGTACAAATATTCCTTACCGTGGTAGCTCATTTAGTTTTTAGTTCATTTTATTTACAACAGATATATAGTAATAATTAACATATTTCAGCATGAAACCAACAATTACTCACATAATTATTACATTCAAACAACAGAAAAACAAATCAATCACATAATGAAATACCATAAACAAACAGTTCGATACAACAAAATATTTTAAGCAAAATAACCACATTCACATAGTCCATAACGGTATAGATACAGTAGTCTTAGGAGAATCAAGTTAATGTAAAATTCATAACAATACACAAAGAAGTTTACACAACTAGTGCTAATAAAATATTATAATATAGCTGACGACTAAAGGAAACCAATCATTTTAATAAATGGAAAATATAAGTAGTAAATAGGTTCAGTAATTGTGAAATCGACAAAAATATAATTGTGGCCGGGGAAAAAGTAATACATTTATAGAGTAGAACTGTTTAGTTAATTAGAGTCAATCTAGTTAGTATAACCAATTCATTTCTAGAGCCTAACCCATTAATTAATTAGAGCGCAACGTATAAGATTTATTCATAAGTTTAAAACTAGCAGCACAAACTGAACACTAGGATACAGGTAATTATTTTGGCGAGAAGTAAAGTAAAATAAGACAAATAATGTCACCTTCACACAAACAAAATACATTCGCTAGACTTAATACGCGATCATTGTCAGTTGGAATTAGTTATTTTGAGATGCCCTACCGTCAAGTGGAACTATAACTTTAAAACTAATTACAAGTCGATCTTCATAGTTTATAAAGTATCCTAGACCATTAGATTCCACATTGAAAGCGTACAATATTACAGGTATCTTATTGCAATATAGGTATAGAAATAAGTTTATGAATATAGATATAGATATAGAGTAAATTATTACCAATATTTAGAAGTTTGCACTACATTAATCTGTTGGGGTCCTTGGGGAGGTTGGTGCACTTCCAAGTTATAATATTAAGATCATGGACGTTGACAAAAATTAAACAAAGCAAGTTTCAATTTGAACTTTGGCATCTCTTCTTCCTCATCATTGCAAACAGCCACATATCTGATCCAACTTGACGTCTACAACTTCCAGCTTGGGCCATCATTATTATTAGTTTGATTTCATGCAAATGATCAAAAGCTAAACTACTGAATAGCATATCATGAATTATTTTATGCATTTTAGCTTTCGCAAAATCTTAATCCAAGTGTATACATTCATTCTATAGGTTCAAATAACTAGTGGTAAATGTATATGTTATAGTAGTAAATTTTATGACACTCACTACGCCAGTTGACTGGTTTTCAACTATAAGAGGAAAGCAAGTTACGTCAGATCGGTATCAATGAACTTGTTTCATCTAATTATCTTCTTTGGTATAACCAACTACCTGCAGCCACATGCAGCCATTATGTCATTAATTGATGTTTTCCACTATGAATTTACTGTTCAATCTCTCTTGTTGCTTCAATATATCCCTTGCAAAAAAATGAGGTTAACAATAACGATGGATCAGGAAGTGGTTCAGGGAACTCTGAACATAATATGCTTGTGTTTATCATATAGTTTGCATTTTTTTTCAAAACAACAACCCAAAAAAATATGAACAAAAGGGGAGGATATATGCAATTTGCCATGTGAATATTGATAAAAAACTAATATTTGGGTCTAAAGAGATAAGTTTCTCATAATACAAGTGTATAAACTATGATGATTACTAGGAAGATAATGTTCCAAATGAAACTAGTCTGCCTCTCAGGTACCAACAAAGAAAATGGTGGGGAAAAACTGTAACGATACATATTTTTAACAATTGAATATTTAAATAATTAATTTAAATATTTAATCGTTAATCAAATGAAGGTCCAAAAATATGATTTTTCGCATATGGTCGAGTCAGGACTCGAAACCACTTTCATTGAATTTGGATTGATCTTGCGAATCAAAATGAGTATGACGATCGCTATATTTGAAGATCGGACGATCCGACGACCGAAATGATCTCGAAATACGCAAAATTATAATCTCGAGGCACAGTCTCAAATAGCTATAAGTTTTATGCCACAGATCCGAAAAAATAAGACGATGTATGCAGACGAATTTAGTTGCGGTCGGATGCATCATGTGATCATACTGACTGGAAATGTACGACCATTTATTTGAGAAAATAAATAAATAGAATAAAATATTAATATAAATAAACCCAAACTCTTTCCCATTCAAACCCATTCACTTTTCCATTGCCTCTCTCATTCAAACCTATTCACCGTTCCATTGCCTGAAAAAAATATTCATGGCCGCTTCTTTTCTTTACCTTCAAAAATAAAAGTCGAAACAAGCACCATTGTTTCAATGGTTATGTGATTCGACTTTGATGTGCGAGGTCACAAGTTCGAAACTTGCGTAACGTGATTCGAACGTTTATTGACATGTGATATGTTGTCTCAGTGATCTGTTGTATATAAAGTACTATTTTCAAACAAATAAAAAATAAAAATCAAACAATCCGCTGAACGATAAATTGTAAAATCAGATCCGTTTAGATCGTATGTATGAGAGCTTTGCATTCACCATGGCAGAATTTGGATCGAGGGCGATTGGTGACATTGCTATTATTGAACGTAGATCTAGGTTTAGACCTAACCGGAGATTGGAGCGATAATGGGCAAATCGGAGATTACGGTTGGATCTCTCTCCGTAGCACATCCCTGCAAAATCTCATCGATCACGGTTGAGTATAGCAAAACACGTTCATCCATGGCCAAGTTTTGTAGCTTGCGACTTGATCAGGTCGGTCTCCTGTAGTCTTGATCAATTTGCATTCTTTTTATTCCAGGGTGAGGCTCTTGTGTAGTGTGATTCGTTGTCAAGATGGATCGTGATTTTGTGGAGTATTGGCCAAGAAAAGAGGAGAGAGAGGAAGTGTTTGTATGTGGTGTGTGTACGGCCACGTACAGGGAGTGGATATGTTGATTTGTGAAGAAGGATTAATGGCAGTTCGGTAATTAATGTTTTGATTAGTTAATTAATTAATTGTTTTAGTTAATCTCGATTCTTGTATTGGCCATATCTTTTGCATATGAGGTCTATTTTGAATGCGGTTTCTTTTGTTGCATTCGTGATGGAGATATCTACGTTTTGGTAGTAGTTTGAACAACATTTATTGAGGTGAGTGATATTGTCCCTCATAGTGCTTTGATTATTTGTTTAGTATTAGATCGACGTTTTAAAATTGTTTTTTATTTTAAAATGTCATTTTCTTATACTTACACCTACTAGATTTTTATAAAAAAATATTTTAGATAGTTTTATATCGAATATCATATTTTTCTCATCGACGTGCCATTTTTAGGAAATTATTAGATTTGGGCTATTTTTGAAACGATTTCATCATTGGTTGGTATGGATGTATTTTACATATTGTATGTATGTTGTTTTGGATGGTTGATGGTTGTATGTTTGCTTGTGGTTGAAAACCCCGATTTAGCGATGATTGAATGGTAGAAAATATCTTGTGCGTTGAGTTTTCATACACATGAAAATCCAATAACCGGGATAAGTTGTAGAGTAGGGTTATGATACATGCCGACTAATCTGAAGGTGAAAGACGAGGCTTCAGACTTCAGGATGAATGTCGGACATTTCCATTTGGTTTGTAATTATTCGTTTTTGTTAAGTACACGACCAAAGTGGTTGGTATTGACCACCGTAGAGTGGTTAATGTCCATTACTATTGTTGATTGGCAATTTGGTCGATCTTCGGCTTGGACGTTGAGGAGATTTCGTTATGTGTGATGTGATGTGTTGTTCGTGTGACCAACTTAAAGTCTTGATGTTGTTGTTCTACGGTGAGCGGTTTAGATGGTGAGGCGATGATGTGACGCTTTGACATGAGAGTTTGGAAATTCAGATTATGACTTGACGGCGTATGGAGTAGGTTCCGAGGTTGATAGTTTCAGTACTCTATAGATCGTGCTGGAGGTGTTAGCTCGTTAGTATCAGAGAAGGATGGCGATGCAACAACATGATAAAAAGCGTTGTATCTTTGGTTTGAGACTCGTGGTGGGAGTCGGTACCGAAGATTACACACTCTGTATCTTCGGTTTGTGACTCAAATATGAAGTAGGTACCAAAGAGGCTCGTGGTGGGAGCCGTGGAGTGGAGGAATGTGGTGGGTTCTAAGGTTATGACGACTCGCCTTTTTGACCCTCGAAAATCGACATAAATACGCTCATTGTATAACATGCCGAACGATCGAGTGCCGAAAAGACAAACTGTTGAGGGGAAAGAAAGTAGGAAGAAGAAAGAAGAAACTAAACAAAACAGAATCTCACAACGGACTGAATAACATATAATATAAATAGTTCTTTACACAAATCAAAACTGTAATATACATATCTCACATCAGAGTACATAAATCAATAGTTACCCGCCTGGACAGTTATAACAGCCTGTCCTCACAACTGCTGATAATTTCAACAAAAGCACTACAGTGGAATAAACAAGTACGAAAATACGTCTCGGTCTCCAGCTTGTCTCCTGAGCTCGATAGCATCCTAACCTGAACCTGTAATACTCGGTCTGACCCGAGCATTATAATAAAATAACACCCGAGTTAGTCTGAAAAACCAGCATGAGAGATCACACTCAATTTGAATTATTAAAGTTTTCAAAATCCTTTGAAAATCAAAGGTATCTCGTAAGACCACGCCACACATAAACACGACGGGTTTTTACCTTACGATAACCAAAACATTTCATATCAAATCCTCTGATATCATCGACCCACACGGTCGGAAAAACAAAATATATATCAATATATATTATCATTTCTTTATTTTATTGCGTAGGCGTACCTTTATTTTAGAGTTTTCAAGCGAGTGGCTTATTTTATATGCATTTACGTAAACCAACTCTAGCCCAATAGCCTTCGGGTACCTGTACTTACTCAATTTAAACACGTAAGTACCAAAAACATGAAAATTTAATAAAATTTCATTTATTTAACTAGCTAAACACATAAACTTCATAACCCGAACATGGCAGTCATATATTACAAGCAATTTTAAGGTTCCAACACTAATTAAATTTTCTTCCTTAGATCCATATATCATTTCATTCAATTCGAAATGGTACAACCAAATTTATTGCATTCAATTCATATTTACAACAACAAATTCATATCCATTCCAAATTGATTTCAAAATCAATTTATTCACTTTCTATTATATGCAAATCCTTTTTATTAAGCTTTCACTTATTCCTTTTAAATTGACTCTAAATCAATTTTTCTATTTTCCATTTGATTCCCATTCATGTTATTCACTAACTTTGTTCGCTTCATGTTGTATTAAACAACATTCCAATCCATGTTAATCTATTGATGAATCCATTTCATAAATAATCACTTAAGTTCCCATGGCAATCAAATTCTAATTCATTTTAAATTGATTCTCATTCAATCTATTCGCTTCCATTTACTTAGTCTATCCAATTTATACTATATCATTGGGGAATCATTTCACATAAATCGATTCTCGAACAATTTAGTTCAGGTTCATGCACTTGCATTCATATTAACTTTACTTCCAACTTATATTACATCTTTTCCATTCACTTTCATTTAATTCACATAGGCTTATTCGCTTCATTTTATAGTGAACGACATTTCATTCCGTGCTAGTTTATTTATAAACCATTTCACAAAATTATTTCTAAGATTTATTTTAAACATCCCATACCACAACTTAAGTTCATACCCAATTTTATCCAGTCCATATTCCCAAAATCATATTCAATTCATTTACTCTTTAATTGAATCCATTTCTTATTATCAAATACTTAACCATTTTAACTTGGTCATACTTTTTCATCTTCTCAGTTTAATAAGTTATACAACTTATTTATTCGCAATTCCTTGAATTTCCACTTAAGTTTATTCACATTCGGTATTTATAACGTATATTTATATAGACACTTCACAATTCATATTTATATTCAATTGACCAAATTCCAATTCACCCTCCATTTAAAATTCAATTTTTGAATTTCCATCCCCTTACCATAATACCAAACCATTTTCATTTTGGTTTTACAATTGCATTTCTACATTCATAAGTTCAAGAACTTATTTACTTACAATCTCATATTCCTTACTTGAGTTTATTCACATTTTATAATCATAACTTTAGATTATATATACCACTTTATATCTTAAGTGTATCCATCCCATTAAATAGTCATAACTTATAGTTATGTAATCATTTTACATTTCAAACTTTACATTCAATTCAATCCAGATCCACTTCACTTTTGTTTAACTTATCTTAAGTTAAATTTCAACCCATCTTATTCATTTTAAACTTACTCAAGTTAAACTTTAATTTCAGGATTAAAATTCACACCTTTCTTCTTATCTGTATCAACTCCAATTTATAAGCTTAATAACTTATTTCCTCCTGACTTCAAAAATCATTTAAATAGAAATACCAAAATTTAATTACCCGGTTTTTATTTCAAAACATTTCGAAATCATAATATACATATATCACTTTGGTATATCAAATCATGCTTCCGGATTTTCAAAACAACTTGGTTTTACCCAAAACAATTTCCTTTTGGAATTTCTAAACAAAACTTGTTTATCAAACAAGTCCAAATCAAATATTCATAGCCAATCACTACAGTAGCAATCCGTCACTTAGAAACTCGAAAATGAATACTGATGATGCGGTTGTCATCACCAGGATTATTTTCCAGCGACCAAAGTGAGTTCAGTGCTATTCCTTCCAAATCCATTTAAAACCCCTTTTTTCTATTCAAAAATATTCCCAAAATAATAATACTATTATTTACTTCCAAACACTTTGAAAAATATTTCCAAAAATTTCCAAGATTTTAAAAATTCTCAAACATTTAGTTCAAACCCAATTTAAAACATTTTCCAAAATTTCTAGGGTTTAAATTCTGGTTTGAATCCAATTTTAGTTTTACTCCTTCGTATAAATCATTCTTATACAATTTCTATTTGGTTATATATATAACCATCTCAAATTTTATAATCTATTCTGATTATAAATTAACAACCAAACATTCCAAACATATACACTATAATAATTTCAGAAAACTATTTCATTTATAACAAAATATAGTTTTGGGTAAAATTATTTCATTCACCCACTTCAAAACCATACTATGTCGGTTTACCCTGTTTAAGAGTTTAGAAACCCCTATCGATTTGGTTGTACTTCCCGTACCGACCAGAATTCATAGACACTCAACCGGTAAGTCAACACAATATAAAACTTTTTATATTCACTAACAAATACGCGCTCATATCTATTAATACACTCATACTCATTCTAGAGTGCTACTGACTCCATCTCTAATGAGTAATCCCCCACCAAAGCCTAGGTATATCGCCAACCTAAGCTCGATACCAACTGTGATGACCCGCCTTTTGACCCTCGAAAATTGACATAAATACGCTCATTGTATAACATGCCGAACGATCGAGTGCCGAAAAGACATATTGTTGAGGGGAAAGAAAGTAGGTAGAAAAAAGAAGAAATTAAACAAAACAGAATCTCACAGCGGACTGAATAACATATAATATAAATAGTTCTTTACACAAATCAAAACCGTAATATACATATCTCACATCAGAGTACATAAATCAATAGTTACCAGCCTGGACAGTTATAACAGCCTGTCCTCACAACTGCTGATAATTTCAACAAAAGCACTGAAGCGGAATAAACAAGTACGAGAATACGTCTCGGTCTCCAGCTCATCTCCTGAGCTTCATAGCATCCTAACCTAAACCTGTAATACTCGGTCTGACCCGAGCATTATAATAAAAAAACACCTGAGTTAGTCTGGAAAACCAGCGTGAGAGATCACACTCAATTTGAATTATTAAAGTTTTCAAAATCCTTTGAAAATCAAAGATATCTTGTAAGACCACGCCGCACATAAACACGATGGGTTTTTACCTTACGATAACCAAAACATTTCATATCAAATCCTCTGATAATATAATAGTGTCCAAGTACAAATACTTATTCAAATAGCTGAAATTGTTACATTAATTAAATTCCAGCATACTAGGCTCTACAACCAAAACCGTAAAGGGTACGTATTGGAGAATGGATTCCATACGAATGACTAAGTACTGAGGTATCACCTGTCACGGTACATGTCTAGAAACAATGTACCGAGGACCACGCTGAGATCCCCAGCAACACAAGACCGGACTATCCCTAACCTGGATAGACCGAATATGCTATCACCCTGGGTGTTCCCACCCTTTTCCGAGCTTCTTCCATGTATCGTAGTAATAATATCCGAGGGTATCTAGAAAGGTGATAAACATAACCTAATTGGGTGTGACCCACTTAGCCTTGTTGCATTCCCCCTGCTTTTCGGTCATTTCCGGTTGATGAGGCTAGAGGCTATGATTACCTTTTTAAAGGAATATTCACTTAGAATGCTCATTGTACTCCAATAACAATGTACTGATAGCATTCATCCATACAAGTCCGTTCTGGGTTCGAATGAAACCGAAGGCACTATTCCTACTACATCCGTTTTGGAATCATCCTTAGGATTAGTAGCGATTAGCCGTTGCACTTCACTACTCCATCTTCGACTCCATGCTCTTGTTTTCCCTTCGAAAACGTACTCGTTGGATCGAAGTGGTTTTCAGATAACTTATCCAATCCCGGTCTCTTCGAAAACAACGTTCGATATTTTTCGGTAAACTCAACCCCAGTTCTTTAGGAATATAAAGACGAAAATAAGATCAGAGATCACCTTCTAACCGTTAGTCGATGGATTTCCTTATCATCATCCTAGAAGAACGAAACGAGTTTATACGTACAGCATAGCAACGGTAACAGTACCATATAATCCCCATGTTTCTTCTAGATATTCCCAAAGTTATATTTTGGGTCCAGATTTTGATAGTCGGTTATTTAACTATCAAATAACAATCATTCAAGCAAATATTTCCTTTTCCACTGAAAACACTAAATCTCTTTTTAATTTAATTTTAATAAATTAAATCTCTTATCAAAAGTCATGTACTTATCTTATCGAATTCAGTATATTCACAAACTATCCTTTTCAAAATATTGAAACCCTTTAAAATAATAAGGAAAGTGCCACTACGGTATCAACCATGGATTCACAGCTCAATGGTTACGTCTCTATCCCAGAGAAATCCAAAACTTAACTGCAGACACTCACTGCCTCCGATTTTGCCATGAAAGCATACCATTACTTTCCGAAACTTTATTAAATAATTTTCAAAATAATACTTATAAAATTCCTATACAAATTTCCAAGTTATTTTAGGAAAATACCATTTTATAAAAGTTATTATATAATATCAATATTGAATAATTTACCCTTTTAAAATAATAATACTAATTAATTCTTAAATAACAATTAACTTCATATCAACTCATTATAACTAACTTAATTAATAATTAAATATACTATAAACAAAACTAAATAATTATTTTTTTCTGAAATATTCTTAAACCCTTTTAAATTACCTAGTTAATAATTAAAAATTCCTCTTTTTAAAAAACAAACTTAACTTCTCAGAAAAATATCCTTTTCAATTCCAATATAGCCAGTCTAACATTTATAAATCCCTCTTGATTTTATCACCAATTGATTTACGTTCCAATTAATTAATCCAAAACTCTATATGAATATTTTACTTCAAAAATCTCTTTTTTTAAAATTCTTTTCAAATTCAAACCATATATTATTGGTGTTTATAAATACCAAAATCTAGGCCAAAACTACCATAGCATCCAATCAATTCAAATCACACAATAATCTATCACGGAATATTCAAACAAAACATATATCACTATATATGAAATTAAATTCAACTTGAGGAATCCAGTTGGATCCCTCCAACCTGTTTCCCTGCATCCACATATGTTAATACAACCTAAAAATACCAATTCCGCTTTGAGGCAGAATATTGCGGTATATAGGGTCATCCGCTATTATGCGGGGCCCATAGGGTCTCATCCGCTCCAACTGGCAGGAAATATATCCAACTACTAATATATATACTACTATATATATATTAACATCCAACAGATAATAATAATTATCAAATCATCCAATCAATCAATAATTAATTTTAACTATTTAAAATTAATGCCAATCATCCAAATGAGTGAGATTTACTCACCTTGATTTTTAAATTGCCAAACGCTCCAATTTTAAATTAAATCGAACACGTTCGATTTAACCTAAAATTTAAGCTAGCTCTAATCGTCTCCAAATCTGTTCCAGCATGTAGTGCTCTTCTATACAAACCCAACGTCGCTTGTTTCGTCTCGATCGGACTGCGTATGGGTAAGATATACAATTTATAAGGTTGGCGATTTTTAAACAATATAATTTACATAAATAATTTTTTTTTAAACCTGGAAAAATCCTGGCTGTTCAATTCTGGAGATGAAATCTGGGCCGCATACTTCATTTCCCCCTTTTTCTCGTTGCCGCTCATTTTCCAGTGAACGAAACCCATCACACCGATGCTTTGACCAACCCAAGCTCCATCATTGATCCACTAGCACTTGATCAGGAACCACCGCTACAAAGCTCATCTCGTCCTCTACTTTCGGCTAGAGACCGGCCAGACTCGGCTCCCCCATAGCCTCGAATTTCTTGCTCGAACCCATGATGAACGCGGCCAAAAATCTCCCTCCCCGCTGCATTAAACACGATCACTACCGTTGGATACGTCGAGCTCGGCGAGCTCTACACTTTTGTAGTTGGATGTTTTTGACGATATTGCTTGGACCAAGAGAAATCGAGGGAGAAAGTATGGTGATTTTCGGCCATTAAAATATAAACTGGCGGCTGTGACAAAGAACTAGGGTTTACTGTTCTGGTGGATGTATATATAGGCATATATATATTATTTTAATATTATTTTGACAAATTACATGCTTTTCCGAACGAGCTCCAAACGAGATGTGCCATCAGGCATTTATAATGTTTTACCCCTATTCCGAACACAATGGAATATGTTTTGGGGCCTAATTTGATCGTATGTGGAAGATAGCTTTTCGAA
Source organism: Allium fistulosum (assembly GCA_030737815.1). Lineage (NCBI taxonomy): Eukaryota > Viridiplantae > Streptophyta > Magnoliopsida > Asparagales > Amaryllidaceae > Allium > Allium fistulosum. Next base: position 394,896,549 of record CM060901.1, read on the forward strand.
TCGAATTAAAATGTTTAAATTTTCGATATTTATTTCAACGCGTTTCTATCCCGCACGACCAAACGGTAACTCCAAACGCTACGAAATTTGAAATCCGATAATAATAAACTATTACGGGTCTAATGGAACTGGTTTTGTCGAATTTTGAGACTATGTCTCGGAAGGCTATTTTAACGCGTCGATTAAATCAAGCGATTTTCAAAATCGACGAAGTTGCTTGAAATTTCAAATTTTAAAAACATACCGACTCAATTATAATTCAAATAGAATTTATATCCATATTAGAAATCATTCTGATTTATATTAAATCAAAATCCATTATTTACACTATTACCATATATTAAATTTCACTATTAAATTAATATATAAATTTCAAACTTTAAATTTATCAACTTTTAATCCCATTCAAAAGTCCACTATCATCACTCTAATTCAAACAGAGTTTAAAATAAACTTTAGAAATCATTTCCATTCACATTTAACTCCAGATTCCCATATTTACCCAATTTCAAATATTAAATTTATATTTACCAAATCCAATTAATCGCTATATTTGAAACTTTAAACCATTTCACTAATTCAACCAAGATTTTCATATTCAAAATCAAATAATATTTCAAATTCAACATTTAAAAATAAATTAAACGTTCAAAATCAAACGACCAAAATTCCAGGTGGTTACAGAGGTAGTAGAAATTGGATTGAGCGAGTAGTGCTCGAATCTGGATTGAGTAAGTAGGGCTTGGATTGTTGTGTATGTGCTAAGGGATCGTTGGTAACTCGGAGTGTTTTCTGTTGTACTTAAAGCAGGAGTATCGTATATTGAGGATGCCCATGGATTGATAGTGAGGATCCGTATACCTGGACCTATAGGTTTGGGTCTAGCATCTAGCTTTGGGCTACGAGACACATATCAAGTTTTGGGCTGCGTGATACAAGAGTACAACGAAAACCCGGATTTTCCGCTAGTCCCTGGTAATATGGAGGTCATACGAGTTATCATATATCTAGATCACACTGGGTGACAGTTAATATTGTTTGATGGATGCTATGTTTGTTATGGTTGCTTCACTGGCAAAGAGTCACCCTGGGGATGTCACACAAGGTAGGTATTGTTCATAGGGATACCTAGACACTCTGACAGTTTAGTTAGTATGGAATAGGTATTGTGGAACTAGATACCTAGGCACCCCAACAGTTTACTAAGTATGGAGTACTCTTTTATGATGTTGTAGGGTAGCATATATCGATGTTATGTGCTGACTCTTTAGTTGTAAGGACAGGTCAGGTATGATTCTTATACCCTATGTTTCGTTATTATATCAACTTTCATAGTATTTTGAGATTGTCTATCGCTCACACTAGGCTGTTGTATGACCTAAGGTTTTATGCTTTTCTTCTTATTATCTTGATACTCTTAAATGAGCAAATAAGAGAGCTAATGTGGATGGAATATAGTGTTCTGTAGATGGACTAGTAGGAGGTGATGTTTACTCATACTTATATTTGAGTTTGTTATTGTATATGTCGTTGTGTGACACTATGGAGCCTTGACTGTATTTGACTTACTATTATTAGAGACTGTTATTGGTTGAGTTAATGTATCAGTTGTATAAGCTCTTTTACTATGTTGTATAACTCTATGGATCTTAAACTTTGATGATTAGTTCACATTGTTATTACTGTCTTGACTGTTTCATATCTGTGTGGACAATTATATTTTATCTGATGGGATGTGAGATATATGACATGTTATGTGATTATTTGATGTTTCCTTTTTCTTCTTTTCAATTCTCTTCTCTAATTTCTCTTCTTTATTTTTTTTCTTTCCTTTGACAACTGTTCTACACCTATGGAATGGGACGGTCATTACAAAAACTTTGAAGAGATCTATGTTTTGCGAACAATTTCTCCACCATCAATGTTCTCCTCTTTCTATATAACTAAATTTTTTTTAAACTAGATAGCCAATCAGTTACCACCTAAGTTTCTGAAATTCATGAACTTTTACAAACACAAAAAAAAAATTTATGTTGCAAAAAATTGGTTTCACAAACAAAAATGTTAAACAAGGCACTAAACACAAGTAAAGGAATATTTAGCTTCATCACCCCATAAATAAAGTCGCTAAAATTATTTGATATTTATGGTCAAAGTACACTTATGTAGAGATATAATGAAAGTGTTATGATAAGGAAGTTACAGTACTTGAACTCTCCAAGTTCCCTATACTTTGTTACTTTGTTCAATCATATGCTACAACTTTCTAAATTTTCATTAACTTAGGAGATGTATAAGCCAATAAATGAGTTAATTTCAAGCAATTTTTGGATGGAAAGTTATGCAAAATATGCATATAGGTCCTCGTAAATATGTTTGTTCTGATGACAATAATAGTGGATTTTCAATTTACAATGAATGATTCAATTTCTGATCATGACCGTGATCACATACAATAGACTTTTTGTCATAGTGGAGTAATTTAAAGATATTATAATGTTTTTCAGTTAAGAAGAAATATTAACAAAAATGTATATTAGAACATGATATTACAGAGGTGTGCATGCACGCACTCACAATAAAGGAGCTTCAACAAAGAAAATATGCACTTAAAAATAATCATTGGGATAGTTCTGTGAATCGATATTGGCTAATGATTATTATACCTGACAAAATTAGTATTGTTTATTTCTCCATGTGCTTCACTTTTGAATCTTATATGGCAGTACTACTAACATGATTTGTAATTAAATTGCCATTTACAGAAATGGGCATGATTTTGGAATTCAAAACTTATCTACTGAACGAAATTATTCATTATGTCTATTTATGTATATTTTCCAATACATACTTATACTTATACGCACACACACATATACATACATACCAAATTATATCAAAATATATATTACGTTTGTAGGGTGAAATAGACCATGTTTGTAGGATGAAACAGACTGAGTGCTAATACACATACTAGATAGAATAGTAGTTTTGAATGTTTAATCTTCTGATTGAGAGCTAACTGGACCGTAAAAGTTGAGTGCTCCAGAAGATGCTCAACTAGTGCGGTGAGTATCCTCTTTATTATTAGGTCACCCGAACCATTTACGTAAGAACCCTTTTGACAATACCACTAAGGATGGTATCATAGTATATAATATAAGTTCAAATGCAAGCTTTTATGCTTTTTCATTTCAGCCTTCCATATTTTTATTGTACATATTGAGTATATACAGAGGTTAGAAGCCTTATGCTAAAATATATGCGATAAAAACCTAATTGAATAAAATATCTTTCTTTCCTTTTCCATCTTTTTTTTGCATATTCAAAATAGTTTCCTTGATTTGTATTTTCACATAATGCTTACAAAATGATTATGTATATCAACAATATACAACCTAAATCATTGTAATAATTCATATTAGTTGCAATTAGACTTGTACATAATACCACTATTGGTATAAAACTATGGCATACTTCAGAATTATGCTTCTAATTTTTTTGTTTGAAATAAACATAAACAAGCTATTCATTAATAATTGTAATTCAAGTCATGAGGAGTATAATTGTTGTTAACAAGAAAACTTGTCAACACTCTAAAATAGAACTTGAAATGCAATGTTCCCATTGGAACCAACTTTCGAATTGATAGGGATATCTTACACCTTTCTGCTGGATTGATACACTTAAATCTGTTTTACACCACCTTTCGATTTAGTTGAATTGGTTTAGGATCTTTTCGAAAACTCTCCTTTCGACGTGGTCAAGATAGCTTCAGGTAAAGACTTAAGGACATAAGAATATGGGCTGAATGGATGGGTTTTGACTTCGTCAAAAGGGAGAACTCTTATTATCTTGTGGTTTTGAGATAAAACTTAAAGGATATGTGTATGTTAGGGATTTCAACTCACTCGAAGGTAATCTTTCGACTAGGTCGACACCAGATGATCATAATTGCATGCAGTAAGAATCTCAAAATAGCTGCACAATCAAAATTATCATAATCTTTCTTTTATTGAACTAAAGATGCATAGATTGACCAAATCCCCTAATTCAATTTTGAAATTACGGTTTACATATTTTCAAATTTGAGAAAGTATGAGAATAAGAAGAATCCATCCGGATCCCCAAAACAGGACCCATGGGACCTTATTTATAGTGCTGGTTGAGGCTTCCGCCCTCACTCTTTCAACATGATCGAAAGGCCTTCTTCTATCCTTTCACGTGCATCCTTTTAATGCAGTCGAAAGGCCCTTTCTCCTAACCTTTCTCCTTCACACTTTTGCCTTTACACTTTTGAATCAGACCTTTCAACCTAGTCGAAAGGTTCACCTTGACGACCTTCCGCTGCTGCTAAAATTTAGGCTTCCTTCTATTTTTCTTGTTTGCTTTCGACTTCATCGAAAGGTATATATCTCGATCACTTTCGACTTCATTGAAAGGTATATAGAAGTGCTCTTCACTTAGGTGTTAATGTGCTATGTAGGTTAGCAAGGGCATTGGCCTTCGATGCTGTTGAAACATGTACCTTTTGGGTTTTGAATGAGTTGAAACACCGTAGAAAGCTTTGCCGCAAAAGATTCTATTCGAAGGCATCCTCTCTGGCTAGTGCGGAACCTCATCTTTTTGTGTTTGAGGATTTTATATTGAATTCATGTAATTTTTTCTTCATATGTAGATAGTTTAAACCAATTCGAAAGGCTACTATATGCTTTCGAAAGGGTTGCCTTGGTCAAATGTTCTTCTGGTGGGGTAAATAAAGGCGAAACCAGTCGTTTCGAATGGCTTGGCACACACGTGAAAAACATGTTATCCATTGCCTTCGTAAGGTACCTTTCGACCTCTTTGAAAGCTCCTTGCTTATCTAATATACTGCTAGCATCCTTTTGGCCTTTTCAAAAGGCTTTGTGATTATTGTTTCTCTTCGTAAATTCTTCCTTTTTATTCTTGTCGAAAGCCTTGTTTAATGTTTACATAAACCATTCTAATGCCTTCAGAACCTCACTACTGCTATTGCTCCTTCTTTCATACTTTCATTCTTAAGAATATTTTATGGATAATATTTAGCCCCCTAGTATGAAAGTAGCTTTTGTTCTTTAGGACAAAATTCTAAGAATTTCTTTCATGCTGCTCAAGCTTCAATGAAATTTCTTTCTTTGTCTTCCTGAAAAATAGATAATAACCTCTATTAGGATCATAACCTTATTATGAGACCTTGATAGGTAACTCTAAACTTTAAAACTAAAATTCAAGAATATATATGGTAATTTCGTTAGGCAGAGCATTCTGAAAACTACGCGATCGAACCCTTTTACTGCTGATAATAGAAATATGGAACACTATCACCTAGTCAGCAGTCGTTGGTTTAAGTAAATAAACCTTCCCAGAAGACCACCACACCCTACAAATCCTCTTCTTTTAGGTTATGTTTTCTTCAGCCATTGGGGATTAATTCCTTGCTTTTGGCGGTTTTACTTTGTTTCTCTGTTATAATTTTATTTTCGTCCCTGCACTATATGCTAGCAACTTTCATTCGTTCATTGACAAATTGACATATAGTTAGGTATTGATGTTGTTTGATAACATAAAGATTAGAAGGTCCTGATTCCCTTTTATTATTGTTTTCTAACAAAAAGAATAAAATTCTATCTGGTATCAAGAAATTCTATGGAAATATTGAATTTTCAGATAAACTTTAATTCCAATACAAAATCTCAAAACTCATCCAAAAAACTCACGAAGGCAAAAATTTGATGGGAAGTCCACAGTTGATCATGAAATCTTGATAAAGGAATTAAGAATTCATAAAACCAGAAATCTATTCAGAAATCATTATGAAAAGGAATCGAGAATTTATGAATTTAGGAATGGAATCAGAAACTTGTTAGAATTTAATTTGTCAAATAAACTGCTCTAAACTTTATCTAATACTAGTACAAATTCAGAAATTCAATAAGAAGCCTATAGGTCATCATGGAAATTTAATATATAAGTTAAGAAATCAAGAATCCATAAGAACAGGAGATCAATAAGAAATCATTGTGAAAATCCAATAAGGAAATCAAGAATATGAAATCCATAAATCACCACAAAAAATCAATGAGGAAATATAGAAACTATAAGTCCAACAGGGATTCATTACGAAAATCTAAGAAGGAATCCAAAAATACGAAATTCATAAATCACCACAAAAATCAATATGGGAATTTATAAATTAAAAATTCAATATGAAATTTTTATGATAAGAAACAAGGAAATCAAAAGTTCATAAAGTCAAAGGTCTAGTCAAAAATTTGTCAGGATCTCATTTAGCAAATAAATTACTTCAAAATTTCATTTAACGTAAGTACAAAGTCAGAGAACTGTCTAGTAATGATAGACTTAGTAGGCTTAAGCAAAGGATACTTAAGCCTATTTGGCCCTAGTTCTAAAGTTATTCCGAATATACTATGCAGAGATTCATTTAGAACTTATGCCATGAATAACGAGGAGTATTCTCGTTATTCAAAGGAAAGTATCCTATTAATAGATCTGTAGTTCCTAAAGTGCCTATAAGTTAGTAGTATTATTGTTATTTTGGAGCCGAGTAGTTTCGTAAAGCCATGCAATCATTCGAAATAGTAGTTTCGTATTACCGGTCAGCCATTCGGAGTAGTAGTTCCGTAAGACCAGTCAACCGTTCAGCAGGTAGTTTCGTTCGGCTATCCAGCTTTTCAGCCGTTCAACCCTTTAGCAGGTAGTTCCGTTTAGTTGGCTGGCCGTTAGCAGCACATGCTCTGTTTGACTAGTCGGTCATTCAACAGTGCAAGTTCCGTACTATTGCTTGGCCGTTCAGCAGAGCAATGGTCCAAATGACTTATTAATATATATATATATATAATTTATAGACTTTCCTATCCTAAAGGGTCACCTTATTTCTAAGGATTCTGGAGTGGTTTACTTAATCTATTCTTCAAATGAAGTCACTCTTTATCTTTATAGTAAAAAAATTTGTTATCTGTTTCATTCCCTCGGTTTTTGTTCGGTTTTTTATTTTCCATTACAAACTGCAAATCCCTTTATCCATTTTCTTGTCTCGTGCTTTCTTTTAGGATGCAGGTTTCCTAATTCTTTGCTATGGAACCACTTTTTAGAGATTAGATTTTTTGAGGATTGCTAACTGATACTTTGTCCCTTTTGATTATGGTTTTGAATGTCTTATTCGTTCCTTTCTATAGAGTAGGACATCTTCATCCTCCTTCAGCCTTCATCTTCATTTTAGATGGTGGAGAGAATTATTTCTTCGACCCTTCGTCCTATGGGTCTTGACTTTTGTTTCGAGTAGCGGACATCTTTGTCCTTCTTCATCTGTTTAATGCCCACTCTGGGCTCCCTTGATTTTAAGGGATATAGTGTATATTGGATTGACCTTCCTCTAAAAGGTTGTTAGTGGGTGCTAGACATGACCCCACCTCTAAGAGGTGAACTGGGCGTTAGAGGTTTTAACCCTCCCTCCACGAGATGCTTCCAAAGAAGGCTTGTTAGATGCTTTGACCCTCCTCTATGAGGTGCCTTTGGCAAGGGATTTTTAGAGGTTTTGACCCTCCCTCTAAGAGGTGCCTTTGGTAAGGGCTTAAGAGGATTTGAGCCTTCCTCTCGGAGGTGCCATTGGTAAGGGCTTTTTAGGGGTTTTAACCCTCCCTTTACGAGGTGCCTTTAGTAAAGGCTAAAAATTGTTTTTCTCACAATGGAAACACGAATCTCAAATAAAAAACTATGAGGTCATGATTCATGAACAAATAGTCTTTTAACTGAGAATACGCTCTTCATTCCGAGTATTTTGTCAATAAACCTTTCGCTGCTTTAAAACCTTTTCCTAAAAAAACATGAACATGCTTTTTCTTATTGATAGTTTCAGAAAGCTTGGAAAATGTTGATGTCTAAATATAAGTAGTCAAAATCCATTTTGAGCATTTACTAATGCTATTTAATATCTTTGGAAGATTGCATAAATCATTTCTTGAAATAGATAGATATTTCTCCTCCCTAGGTTGCAGGACAATTGAAAATAGTCTTTCTTTGAGGATACATTTGGGAAATTTCTTTTAAAATGATTTTTCAAAAATAGAGTTAGTATACATTGTTTTCTCCTTTAGACATATAACCATATCTTGGTAGGTACTGCTTAGTGACTGAGCGGTCTATTTGTAAGTTTTTCCTCAAGAGTTGGTGAAGGATTACTGGCGATTTGAGGTTTCATGAAAGCAAGTTTTTGTACTATGTTGACTCAAACATCGATAGTCATTTTGTATCAGGAATTTGAACTATCTTTCTAAAGTAGCTAGAAATTTGTTGTGTTTCAAGAGTATGCTGAATGTCATGGACTGGTTTTGTTTTCTACCTGTAATGACACTCGAATTTTGAATTAATACATGACCAATCAAAGTATAAATCAAAGTACAAATCAAAGTACAAATCAAGTTAGAAAGTTATGAAAGAAGAGAATTCATAGTTGAACTAATGCTGCAAGACTTCATGATTTGATAGGGGTCCGAATTTTTGAAGTTGCTAAGCTGCCTTCTTTTTATATGGAAAGACAAGCTTCTAGTGTTTGTGCTATTCCTGCTTGAACAAGAAGTATCTTTAAGTTTCTTTAATGAACTCCTTTAAGGTTCCTAATATGATCATATTCTTAATTATTCCAGCTAAGATGCGACACTCATCGGTCTTTTGTCAATTTACTTTGTGACAGTCATAAGAACTTTCCCCTTTTCTGGATTCTGGTTGACTTCGTATTTTACGAGTAATTGAGAAACGTCCATCATCTCTTGCTGCAGCTAATATGTGTGAAAGAGGTTGATCTAAGGCTACATAGTTAAGTTCTAGAATTTTCTTCCAAACCCTTTCACCATCCTCTGATTTTTGGTTAGCGTAATTGGAACTAGATTTTTCTCCTTCTATGCCTTGTCGCGATCTTTTCTTGTCATGGCACATTTCATCTAAACGGATAAAACTTTCAGCTCGGGAATAGAAGTGTTGTAGGTCTTTGCATCCATTACTATAAAGGTCTTTCCAGAAAGGGGTTTGTTCGATCAATCCAGATCGAACTGCCATAAGCTTTCCTTTTTCTGTTGTATTCCCTGCTTTTAATGCTTCTGTACTGAGTCTGTTCAAGTATTCACCAAGTAGTTCTCCTAGTTTTCGTTTGATAGTGGCTAACAATCTAAAGTCCATAGTTAGGTCTTTGAATATATAAAATTGTGTCACGAAGTCATAAGAAATTTTTTCCTAAGAACGGATGGTTTTCACTTGGTAATTCTTGTACCATTTGATAGCCGCTCCTTGAAAAGTTACCGAGAAAAGTTTGTAGCGAGTTGCCCCAGAGGCGTCATAGAGATCCATTCGTATTCCAAAAGCTATTAAGTGATCCTCTAGGTCGGAGGTTCCATCATACTTTCGTGGGAGAATTTGAATATGAGGGATGCCGACTGCCACTATTTCTTCTAAAAAAGGAGCCTTTTGTTGGATAACATATTTCTTCGATTTATGAAGTACATCTTTTACCGTATTCTTTGTGACTTGGTTGAGAATGTTGTTGTAGTGATCTTCACTGACTTCCAGGGTTAAACTATTTGATTGCTCAAGGAACTTTTCTACTTTACTTTCTTAGTTTAGATTCTCATCTTTTGCCTCATTTGGAGATTGCTCTTCATCTTCTCCATCCACGATCCTTAATGACTTTTGAGATGAAGCCCCTTCAAGAAGCTCTTGCATATCTATCATTTTTTGTTGTAGATTCTGGACTTTAATCTCATTGTTTTCCAATCTTATTAGGGTTAAAGGTTGCCCAATTTCCATATTCTCTAAGCTAAAGTTTTGGGACTATGTTATTTTCCAAAATTGATTATGACGCAGCTTCTTTGTTTGGGAGTTGTTATTATTCCTTTCTTTTACCATTTTATCCTCTTGAATTAAGAACTCTATGCAATTAATCTATGATGAAGGTTATTGGGAAACGGAGGTTCAAGCTCTCCTTATAGCACCAAAAATGTTAAAAATAAAACTTGTCAACACCCCAAAATAGAACTTGAAATGTAATGTCCCCTTTGAAACCACCTTTCGAATTGATAGGGATAGCTTACATCTTTTGATTGGATTGATACACTTAAATTCGTTTTACAACACCTTTCGATTTAGTTGAATTGGTTTAGGATCGTGTTGAAAACTCTCCTTTCGACGTGGTTAAGATGGTTTTAGGTAAAGACTTAAAGATATAAGGATATGGGCTGAATGGATGGGTTTCGACTTCGTCGAAAGGGTGTGCTCTTATTATCTTGTGGTTTCAAGTTAAAAATCAAAGGATATGTGTATGTTTGTGGTTTCGACTCACTCGAAGGGTAACCTTTCGATTACGTCTATACTAGATGATCATAACTGAATGCAGTAAGAATCTCAATACAACCGCATAATCAAAATTATCATAATCTTTCTTTTGTTGAACTAAAGATGTACAGATTAACCAAATCCCCCAATTCGATTTTGAAATTAGGGTTTACTGATTTTCAAATTTGAGACAATATTAGAATAAGAAGAATCAATCTAGATCCCCCAAATAGGACCCCTAGGACCTTATTTATAGGCACTGGTTGAGCCTTCCGCCCTCACTCTTTCGACATGGTCGAAGGGCCTTCTTCCATCCTTTCACACGCATCCTTTTAATGCAGTCAAAAGGCCTTTTCTTCTAACCTTCCTCCTTCGCACTTTTTCTTTACTCTTTTGAATTTGACATTTCAACCTAGTCGAAATGTTTATCTTGACAACCATCCGCTGCCGCTAAAATTTAGGCTTCCTTCTATTTTGCCTGTTTGCTTTCGAATTCATCGAAAGGTATATTGCTTGATCGCTTTCGACTTCATCGAAAGGTATATAGAATTGCTCTTCACTTAGCTGTTAATGGGCTATGTAGGTTTGCAAGGGCGTTGGCCTTCGACGTTGTCGAAACATGTACCTTTTGGGTTTCGAATGACTCGAAACACCGTAGAAAGCTTTACCGCAAAAGATTCTATTAGAAAGCATCCTCTCTGGCTAGTGCGGAACCTCATATTTTTGTGTTTGAGGACGTTATATTGAAATTCATGTAATTTTTTTTTATATATGGATAGTTTAAACCAATTTGAAAGGGTAATATATGCTTTCTAAAGGGTTGCCTTGGTCAAATGTTCTTCTGGTGGGGTAAATGAAGACGAAACCAGTCGTTTCAAATAGCTTGGCACATACACGAAAAAACTATTATCCATTGCCTTCGAAAGGTACCTTTCGACCTCTTCGAAAGCTCCTTGCTTATCCAACATACCGCTGAAGCATCCCTTTGACCTCTTCGAAAGGCTTTGTTATTGTTGTTTCTCTTCGTAAATTCTTGCTTTTCATTCTTGTCGAAAGCCTTATTTAATGTTTATAGAAACCACTCTAATGTCTTTAGAACCTCACTTGTGCTATTTCTCCTTCTTTAATACTTTCATTCTTAAGAATATTTTTTGGATAAAAATTGTAAATTTATGTGTATTTGTCACATTATAAACTTCTAATTATACACTTGTTAATGCAAATAGGTAGACATTATCAAGGTGTCGCACGTGCATAAAATAATAAGTGTAACATTTAGTTAATTTTACATCGAAGCATTGTCTGTTAAATGAAATGGCTGTGATTAAGATTTTATCAAATTTGTTTAAGAGCATATATATGTATAATAATACATAAGTTTAATTACTAGACAAGAAAGTAATAAATATAGTTTGAAATGACATCATGATATGAAAAATTGCAATTCTACCTAAACAGAGTATTTTATGTTTCAGACTATAACTCAGTTTAAAAAGAAATTGATAAACTTTTGTAAATAGTTATATAATTTTTTATAACAGATCCTTAATTTCATATTTTAAAGTCCAGATAAGACAAGTTGATCTATATCTTTTTTTCGAACCTACAAATCTTACGGATTTTATACTGGAATTTATTTTCTTTTATCACCTGTGTTAGCTTATATAACTACTATTATTTTGAAGTGGAATAGCTAGTAAAAATAACATACTCTTTGTACCAACATATGTATCCAGTTGTGTATTCTTTGTGTTGCAATAAAACAAAATTTCATATTTTGTTCATATCTTTTATTGGCTAAAACAAGTTCATCGCAACCAAAAATTACCTGAAATTAACTCATTGTTTGCTTATAATTCTCCTATGTTTGATTGCAAGAAACAAAATCTATGAATATCTTTCAACATTAATAAATAAAATATGATAATACGAACCTGCATATTCAACCAAAGGGACCAACGACAGCTGTTTCCAAACAAAAACAACCGCTGTCAAACAAATAATTAGCAATGGTTTAACTTTCAGATAGAAATAAATAAAAGCATAAAACACATCATAAACCATTGTTGTACTTATAGAAAATGCTTTAAAGAAATATTATATAACTTTAGTAATGGTTAATCTAATTCCTTCGAGAAAAGATACCGACTGAACTGGAACTAGAGCAACTAAACTAAACATGAAGAAGAGATGCTGACTAAACTTTAGTAATGGCTTTTCCTAGCATAGATCGGTGATAAATATAGATGGCAAAGGTGGAGTAGATCACCGATAAGTATTGGTGGGCCTATTGAATGTCGAAGGTGGAGTAGATCAACGAAGCGGTTTCAGATTTTCATTTGAAGGTGGACTGGTGGAGTATAGATGGCAATTTAGGGTTTTGGATTAGAATGGTGCAAAGGGGAAGAGTAGGGATACAAAAATTAGGCGATGGGTAATTTAGGTAGTGTTTGGTTTAACAACAAATTTTAGGTTTTCTGTTTTCAAATATGTATGTCAAATATGAGCAAAGTGAAGTGATGACGGAAGTGAAGGAAGGAAAATGGAGGGACGACAGAGGGGATGGAAGGACGATGAAAGGATGGCTTGTTTCTCATGCTTCTATTATTTTTCAAAACATGGAAAATAGAAAAAAGTTGTTTTCTATTCTGTATGTTAATTTCATTTTCTAAATTGATCGTTTTCGACTATATACATCCGTCTTATACATTTTTGTATGGATAAAATTCCAAAAATAAAAATGGCAAACCAAACATAGCCTATATTTTTCGCGAAAAGTTTTGGCGGGCAAGCAAAAAGTAACGTAACGGTGAGTAAAAAACCCAAACATATATGGTAGCACTTAACTTACAAACACTAGCAGTATGTGCAACTAAAAATAGGTTTTTGGTAGCGTAGGTATTTAATAGCTTGAATGACGATGATACTCGATAACTTCATTGTTCCTTATTGTTTGGAATCCTTCTTTTTCCTCTATTCTTTGATTATTCTATGCCATGGTATTTCAATATCTCTTTCATCTTTTAGCAGCTCAACACTTTCTAAATGTTATGCGCTCAAAATCCTCCTTTTATTGTTGATGTTTAATATCTTGTATTATGGTAGATACTCGACAATTTATATAATTGACGACACTCGACGCTCTTTTTGCCGTTGAGGTTCAGCATTTCTTACTGCTTGCAAGAACTCGAGACCACTTGCTGCTTATAGGTGCTCTATAACACACAACGTTGTAGAGGCTAGGCATCTTTTCTTTACAAACAAACGCTCGACGTGCTTTATTGGAGTGGATTTCTTCCTTTGTTGTATATACATGACATCTTATGTTGTATAAACTCAACATTCTTATCGTTTCTTAAATCTTGGTACATTTTGGGTATTAGGTGCTCGGTACGCTTTTCTTTATTGTTGAGGCTTCGACATCACATCTTACTTGTGAATACTTGATAGTGCTTACCTTCCTTTGATACTCGCTATACCACAGAGGCTCGATACCTCTTCATGCTTCATTAAGATGTTCGACATCTCATCTTATTGTAAAGTTTTAGCTTCGCTTCTTGCTTTAGGCACTCGACAACCTCTCCAGATGTCAAGGCTTGATATCTTCATTATAGATTTATTAACTCGACATGCATTTATAAGCTCGATATACTTTCTTTAATGCTTTATATACGTATTTGTAGTAACACTATCTTCCATGGTCACCATATCCTCTTGTTTATTCTCTTAACATAATAGTCGGAAATTATATGGATAACACATGATTTCCAAACTAGTTGTTATTATTTTTCCTTCTATTTAAAATACATTTGATGTTATTTATACATTGTTTTAGCTAAGAAGTGCAATTGAATGGTCTTCTTCCATATTTTAAAGGACACATATATACATAAATGTTAGATAAATGGACCTCAATTGGAACTCACACATACAAGAAAAACACATTTTCCTTATGTTAAACACTAAACAACATAACGTGCATACTGCTAGCTTTGTGGCTCACATGGATGGAGTGTGGGTGCATGGATTGAACATGAAGAGTCTCACATCGCAATAAAATACGAAATAATTGTGGTCTTGAGATTAGTAGCACGTAACATTGAGAATTTCTTTTGTTACAACAAAGTAATGCCAAGATCTTATGTGTGCCTAATGTGTGTAACATACAAATGTCAACATCATAAGTATCATATATAATATTTAGTTCGAATGTCAATTTCAAGAATGTTAAGCAGACCAATGTCAATTTCATGAAATTAAATATACCATTGTCATTTTAATAATCAAAAATACAAATTTAAAACATAACAATTTCAATATCAATATTGTGTACCAAAGAGTGCGGTGCTTGCAATCAATTCCAATGCCATATGTCAATTTCAATTTTGAAAACAAAGTCATACCCAATGGTGATGCTTGCTGAGGGATAGGGTTTCAGCAAGATTAAGGAGGGTGATGGAGGCAGCGAACTGGAGGCTTAAACATTGGTGAAAGGGACAACTATAAGGGGTAGTAGTCAGCTAGGGTTTGAGATTTGTAGGTTCGGTGGTGATGAGGGTGCGGTTGATGTAGTGGGCTTAGGTAGCAACTAGGTTGAGGCGGAGATGACGTTGGCGAGGTAAAGGCTGCTGGTGACTACCGATTAGGAGGATATTTTTTTCCCAAAATGGTTAGGTGGAGAAAAAGAAGAGAGGATTGGCTGTTGAATATTAAGTTGTATAGTGCCTCTATTGCCTTAAAAAGTTTTGGAAGGCTCCAACACCTATGCGAAATAAACACATATTCTATTTTAGACTACATTCTAGCACCATTTCGATTTGCCGGGATGGCGTTAGAAATTTCAAATTGGAAATGCCACCACTTTCTTGTAGTTTGTGCTAAAATTCTAGTGGATAGCATATATGGCTAAGCTAACTTAATATTTATTTTTTTATTAATCTAACTTGTAGATAAAAAGTAAAGTAAAAATAAACAAGCACGCAGGGATATTCATACTGATTTGAAGCATCATCCTATATCCAGTACCAAAATCTCTTATTCTAATTTTTGACTAACTAACACCCTCACTTCACCCGAAGGAATAGATTCACACAGTGATAAGCCACTGAATAGGTCTTTATACAATCTTAGAACGGAAACAATTTTCGACTGCGAGTGTATCTCAAAATATTAATTTGTCGACTTGAGTACAAAGGTCTTTAACTCACAAGAATCTTTTAGAATCGAATGAACTAGTGTTTATGATCGAAAATAATCAGAGAAATGATGTTGGAATTTAAAGAACGCCGATTTGATCACTTTTGAAATCAAAAAGCTTTTTTGAAATCAAAAAGGGTAAGCTGTAATTTCTCAAAAAGCATATGTATATATAAATATTGAAAAGTCTTCTTGAAGAGAAGTTTTCGAAGCCATGAAACTTTGAAAGGAAGATTGTGACCTTTTGAAGAGACGCAATATTTTAAGAAATTCATGACTTTCAAAAATCTAGAAATCCTATATCCATCGATGTATCGATTGCACCTACCAGTCTATCAGTGTACATGTTTTTTTCAAATTCACCAAGGCTCTAAAATAATGCTTTAAATAATTATTAAAACATTTCGAAAAAATCGTTAAAAATCATTTTACATATTTAAAGCCATAAAAAGTTACAGTGGGATTCTTGTGAGTTTCAACATGTTATAATTATGGCTACAGACACACAATGTTAAAGTCTTCAATGAAATCTTCATTTGTCGATAATCTAATAAGGTCGTAAGTATTCTGCACTTTAATATAAAGCTCTTTTAATATGTCCGCTTTTGTTTTTGTACTATAAATTATGTGTGAAGTTGTTCTCATCAAAATCTTGGAAATTTTGCTTTAACATTCTCCCCCTTGATGATGACAACTTAATATATGCGTTTATTTTTTTTGATGTATTCATTATATGCGTTTATGAAATTGGTCATAACTTCTTGTTAAGATGAATGAGAAACCCCCCCCCCCCTAAATGTATGCGCGCGCGCACACACACACACACATATATATATGCACATAAACACAAATATATATACTCCCCTTGAATGTATGCATATATATATATGTTTATGTATATGTGTGTATTTGTGTGTGTTTGGATGCCCTTTAGCATCACAAAAAGAAGAAAATAGGCCACGATACTCCAATATGCATATTATAGAACACAAAACTAATGCAGCGCGAGAAATGATCAAACGACTTACCTTAAGTCGCGGCTGATTCTCCCCTAAATCGCGAAGCCCAGCTAAATCGCAGGTCGCCCCTCCTCCTAAGTCGCGAACTTCCAGTTTCCTAAATCGCGCAATTCCTCCGTATGTCGAAGCTCCTCCTCACGCCGCGAACGACCTACCCCTCAAGTCAAAGCTCCTCCGTATGTCGCGATCCTCAAGTCAAAGTTCTTCCTGTGGCGCGAATTCCCCTAAGTCGCGAGCTCTAGTAAGTCGCGAGCTCCAGTAAGTCGCGAAGAAGAAGTAAGTCGCGAGCTCCAGTAAGTCGCGAAGAAGAAGTAGGTCGCGATTGTTTCCTCCCAGTAAGTCGTGAAGAAGAAGTAGGTCGTGATTGTCTTCCAGTAGGTCGCGACAAGCGTAGATCGTTCCTCTTCTTTAGGTTGCAAGAAGTAAGTCGCGAAGTGTGATAAGTCGCTGAAGTTCTGATACCGAAGACTTTAAGTCGCGAAGTTTATTTTAGGTCGTTACTTTCTTAAGTCGTAAGTCGCGTGTAATGTTGTATAGTTTGTTAAGTCGTGTACTATTGTATAGGTCGTACTTTCTTATGTCGTTGTTTTGTAAGTCGTTGTGAAGTATTGTAATTTTCTTAAGTCCTTTGTGTCGTGTTGTAAACCCTATAAATAGGGACGTGATGTCATTGTAAAAAGTTAGTCAATTTGAATAAAATTTCTTTTGTGTGCTCTTGTGCCACCATTAAAATTGGTAGTTGAGTGTTATCTCCTATCTCCACCTTCGGCATTCGAGTGCGCTCGAATCAACGATTGTTGAAGCCAATTCACGGAATCAAGTGCGCTTGATCAACGTTCGAAGAATTGTAGATCTTCTCTCACGGCATCGTGCGCGATCAACGTGTCGAAGATAGCTAAAGTCCGGTATCTTCGTGATCAACGAATTTGGGCATTTGGTATCATTAATTCATCGATTCATATTGCCTCATCTAATCGTTCCATCGATTAGTTTGACACGAAATCTACATTTCGTTGTCATCCGTTATTTCCGCTGCGTCATTTGGTATCAGAGCAAGACTTAGCCAATCATAGCTAAGACGAGCCTGTTGGAGCAAAGAGAAGTGTTTGTTCAATTTCAAGCGAGCCTATCAGTGTTAGATCCGAGAGCTAGTTAAAGTTGTGCATCATTTTGTAGATCAAGGCCGAGTTAAAGTGTTGAAGTTAAGTTGAATCCAAGTTAAAGTTAGTTGGAGATTGTTCGATTCAACAATGCATCCGAGAAGAGGTAATCGTCATCAAAATATTGCCGATGTGTATAGAAGAGAAGATGCTAAGGCAATAGAGCAACGAATTAGTGATAACCTCGAAGAGAAGTTCAATAAAGGTTTTGGAAAGTTGGAGAAGTTGATGATGGATTTGAATCAAAGTCAAAGAGGAAGGTCACTAGTCTTGAACCATGGAGGAAACAGAGTTTCGCCATCGGTTACGGAAGCAAGGAGGGTGTCGCCACAATCTTATCAAGATAAAAGGGAATCATCAATTTCAATGAGACGAGATCACCATGGTTATAGAGATGAGGAGAGAAGAACTCCACGAGGGTTTGACAATGAACCATGTCGTGATGTCAAAAGATCGAGTAGAAAGGATTTGCATGATCATAGAGACATACGTGGTCATAGAGACGAAGGGTGTAATTTTCCAAAGCATGAGAATGGTTCCATTTGGCTAAGGAACAATATTTTTCAGTCTACCTGTACTATCTTGGGAAAGGTTTGTAAGTTCTTTATTGATGCGGGAAGTTGCGATAACCTTATCTCTGAAGAAGCCGTTAAGAAGTTAGGGTTGAAGACTGAAAAACACCCTAGACCGTATAAACTGGCATGGATAAAGGAAGGGGAAGAAGTGACGGTGGGAAGGCGAACATTGGTTACATTTTCTATTGGGAAAAAGTACAAAGATGATATATGGTGTGATATTGTCGATATGGATGTATGTCATCTACTATTGGGAAGTCCATGGCAGTATGATAGAGCTGTACAACATAATGGTCACGCCAACAGCTATAGTTTCATGTTCGAAGGAACCAAAATTACTTTAGTTCTTAAGAAGCGTGAACAAAGTGACTGCAAGCCAGAGAAGAAGGTAGAAGCAACTAAGTTAATATCTTCGAAAGAATTTGTTGATGAAGTGAAAGGTGGTGTTGAAGTGGAAGATGAAGTCAATTGTTCTCAACCTGCGAAGTTTGATAACCATAAAGTTGATTACTCACAATCCGCGAAGTTAGATACAGATGAAGTTGATGTTTTTCAACCAACAAAGTTTGACGAACAAAAGGTTGCAAATTCACAACCACCAAAGTTTGATAAAGATGAAGTTGATGATTTTCAACCAACCAAATTTGATGAACATGAAGTTGAAAATTCACAACCAGCGAGGATTGATGAGGATGAAGGAAATGTGTCAGAAGATGAAGGGGGTAATTTATCAGTAAAGAAGGAGGATTCGATTAGTCTATTATCTACAGAAGAGTTTGTTAAAGAAGTGGAGGATAGAGCGGAAGTGTTTATGTTGAATGGGAATGAAACCAGTAAAGATCTCGAGACTCCTGAGGAGGATGAGCCAGTGGTAAATGAATTCGAAGATGTACTCCCTGCAGAGTTGCCCAAGGAGGTACCGCCACTGAGGGACATACAATATCATGTTGATCAAATGCCAGATGCTATTGTACCACATAGGCCACGTTATCATATGTGTCCAATAGAGCAGGAAGAGTTGAGAAGATTGGTTATTGGGTTTCTGTTCGAAGGAAGGCAGTTGTATACTCCTGATTGCAGTCAGCAAATGAAAATCATCAAAGACTTGCATGGAGATAAAATCGTGAGCCGTGATCGTACCATGCAGCTAATCTCAAAGTCTTATATTGGGTCGTCACTGAGGAAGGAAGTTGAAAGGTTTGTTCAGAGGAGCCAGAACCGTCAAGTTTCAAAGGAGACCACGACATATTCAGGTTTATGTATGCTGTTGCATATACATGCTAAATTACGGGAGGATGTTTGTGTGGACTTTGTATGGAGTTTGATGAAGACGCAAAGTGGCAACGAATCTATCTACTTGATGGTTGAACGATTTCTTGTTGGTACTTACAACAAGCTAGATGCTGGAGGGATGGGTCGTTTGGAAGTTGTGAAGGGAATTAATGAGAAGTATAAACGATCTGCGGATCTGAAGCGAAGAAGTGCTGAATTCAACGAGGGAGATTTAGTATATGATGTACTAACGAAGGATCGTTTTCCAATGGGAGCATACAATAAACTTAAAGCTCGAAAGATTGGTCCTGTAAAGATTGTGAAACGGATCAATGAAAATGCTTATAGGTTGAAGCTGCCGGAGGATGTGTACACTTCTGACGTGTTTAATGTTAAACATCTTATACCTTATTATGGAGATGAACAACCCAATGGGAAAGAACTTTTAAATTCGAGGATGAATTTTTCTCAACCAGGGGAGGATGATGCAGCGCGAGAAATGATCAAACGACTTACCTTAAGTCGCGGCCGATTCTCCCCTAAATCGTGAAGCCCAGCTAAATCGCGGGTCGTCCCTCCTCCTAAGTCGCGAACTTCCAGTTTCCTAAATCGCGCAATTCCTCCGTATGTCGAAGCTCCTCCTCACGCCGTGAATGACCTACCCCTCAAGTCAAAGCTCCTCCGTATGTCGCTATCCTCAAGTCAAAGTACTTCCTGTAGCGCGAATTCCCCTAAGTCGCGAGCTCCAGTAAGTCGCGAAGAAGAAGTAAGTCGCGAAGAAGAAGTAGGTCGTGATTGTTTCCTCCCAGTAAGTCGCGAAGAAGAAGTAGGTTGCGATTGTCTTCCGGTAGGTCGCGGCAAGCGTAGATCGTTCCTCTTCTTTAGGTCGCAAGAAGTAAGTCGCGAAGTGTGATAAGTCGTTGAAGTTCTGATACCGAAGACTTTAAGTCGCGAAGTTTATTTTAGGTCGTTACTTTCTTAAGTCGTAAGTCGCATGTAATGTTGTATAGTTTGTTAAGTCGTGTACTATTGTATAGGTCGTACTTTCTTATGTCGTTGTTTTGTAAGTCGTTGTGAAGTATTGTAATTTTCTTAAGTCATTTGTGTCGTGTTGTAAACCCTATAAATAGGGACGTGATGTCATTGTAAAAAGTTAGTCAATTTGAATAAAATTTCTTTTGTGTGCTCTTGTGCCACCATTAAAATTGGTAGTTGAGTGTTATCTCCTATCTCCACCTTCGGCATTCGAGTGCGCTTGAATCAACGATTGTTGAAGCCAATTCACGGAATCAAGTGCGCTTGATCAACGTTCGAAGAATTGTAGATCTTCTCTCACGGCATCGTGCACGATCAACGTGTCGAAGATAGCTAAAGTCCAGTATCTTCGTGATCAACGGATTTAGGCGTTTGGTATCATTAATTCATCGATTCATATTGCCTCATCTAATCGTTTCATCGATTAGTTTGACACGAAATCTACATTTCGTTGTCATCCGTTATTTCATTGCATCACAAAAAGAAGAAAATAGACCACGATACTCCAATATGCATATTATAGACCACAAAACATAGTCAAAGAATGAAACAAATGTCAAAAGTCATAGATTGTCATAATGCAAATCATGGTCGTAAAATATCACAAATAAATGCAGATACACAACATGATGCTAACCAAATGTCCAATATCTTGAAAGCAAAATGAGAATAAACAAACAAACAAAGGTACCATTGGAATTTTTTGGCACCCCCTCGCATCTTATGCTATGCATGTACTTCATTTAGTGTAGAAAAGGCAAGACCACTGAACGAAGCTCTTTTGGTGCCAGCGTCATGATTAGATATCCCTACACCCCCCTTAGAGCATATATATTTTCATGGCAACATTTATTTGTAACAAAACAAATCCCTTGCTGTTACATGCTACCAATCTCATATATATGCTCATCTCTTTTAGAATATCTTGCGATGTGGGACTAATCATAATTCAATCTACGTACCCACTCTAATACAATGTGAGCCACACCTAATAGATCTTCACCTTGGTGAGTATTTTTCTCAATTCAACTTGAAGTTATACAGAATCCTTAAACACTTGGATAAGGTCACTAACACCTCCAATAGTTTAGTTAGATCGCTACCACCTCTCAGCAGTTGGGCCAAGCTATTTTTACAAAGAGTTCTCTTTTCCACGGTTGGAGCATGCCACGTTTTAGCTTATAACTCCACCTTTATGAGAATCCCTAGCTCAAACCACATACTGGAGCATAGTTAGGTCAATGCTGCATCATATTAGTCCCCTCGACCCATCGGCTCTGATACCATGTTGAAATTTTTTTGCACCCCCTCGCATCTTCTGCTATGCGCACACATCATTTAGTGTAGAAGTGGCAAGACCACTGAACGAAGCGCTTTTTGTGCCAGCATCATGTTTGGATATCCCTACATCCCCTTTAGAGCACATATATTTTCATGGCAACATTTATTTGCAACAAAAGGAATCCCTTCTTGTTACATGCTACCAATCTCGTATATATGCTCATCATTTTTAGAATATCTTGCGATGTGAGACTAATCATAATCCAATCTATGGACCCACTCTAATACAATGCGAGACACCTAACATGTACTAGCTTTGGAGATGAAAATCAATTGAATATGTCATCATCAATAGGTGTAGATATGTGATCAGGAGGTGTGCTGGGATCAGGCTTAAAAAATGTGACATGATGTTGATGTTGGCCTAGTATTGGAGGATGAACTAGAGACCAGACTCATGACTAAGTCCAGCCCGTGGCCTAGGACAGGTGTAGAAGCACCCATTAGAGTAATACTAGTATGATATTGAAAGGATGGCTTGGGTAAATCACTCCTCCGAGCTCTTGGCTAAAAATTGTGTATTGAAGGCTGGGAGAAAAGCATATCATTAGAGATAAGAGGAGGCTGCAAAGTGCTACTCTCACTACTAGTATCAACCCCATCTCTCTAGTCCGCACAGAGCCAAATAAACGAATAAGTAGAGATCTGATAAAGCCAAGCTCCTTCTTCTTCTCTCATTGCTCATGCATAATTGACTGAATAAGCTGCCCCTGTCTCTTAAGCATAAATACAATCTAGTCTTGTCTAGAAGGAGAGGGAGGCTATGGAGAAGACAGAGGCTCTAAAGCTGAAGGAATATTGGGCTGTATGGGCTGATAGAATGTTGTCTCAACATGAATCTCATTTAGTGTGGCTAGAATCTTCATGGCCTTATGAAACTTTCCATCAAATATAGTATTATACTGATGCTGAACCAATGTATCATTAACAATCGAAACCTAAAAGTGCTAGTGAATGGTAGTTATCAAATTTCCATAAGGATTGTACCTTGTCCTTTTACCCGATCTATATATTTTTATACTGTTATCCATAATGGTTTGAGCCTCTTGACTCAAATATCTCTAAAAATGGCATATGTAGCTCTACGGATTAAAGGATACATCTCATAAAAGCTACTAGTCAGTGGGAGAAGATTGTGTTGAAGTATTTGAATGATAATTCGTACCTGATGAGTTAGATTGTATCTAGCCCAATTTTCCATTTGGCCTCTCTAAGATTCTTTTCATCACACTTTGGTCATTAATTTCTAATTCATCCAAAATGAGACCGTCAGAATAATTACCCAAAATGGCTCATAGCACTCCTTTACTAAATTCAATATTTACCACATCTACACTTGTATACAAAACAATTCCATTATAATCATTTCCAACCTCAATATTAGCATAGAATAGGGAAACACAACGGGGATAAATGTTTGTTTCAAAATCATTTACATCAATAATACTTAGTAATTATCTTTGAGAAAATAAATTTTGAATATTATAGAAAGCAAGAGAGTCTAAGTTTACATGACAACCTCCGAGAGTATCATTCTCCATTATAAACCGAAATTTTTGATATTTTCCTTATTGTTTTTCGGCCATTCCTTGACTTGATTTGTGAAAATTTCGTCCATGGAGCCAAAGGAGGTGGAGGAAATGGGTTTTTTTACCTCTTGTCATCGAATAAATTTGAATATTAATGAAAATTTGGGTTATTTTTAAGGATTAGGGCTAGAATTTTTTGAAGAGGGGGGTAAAAGTCAAAATGAAAGAGTAAAAAGTGACGTTTGGTAAGAAATTTTTTTATAGGGGATAAAATATAATTACTCTCTGGTTCTTGTAAAAAGTCGTCCATCACTGTACCGGTAGGGCTTCACACCGGTCCACCGGTGTGAACGTTGTTTGTAGGTTGAGCAGTGTTAAAATTTTTGATTAAAATAATTTTAAATACTATTTACTAATATACATTTTTATCTCAAATAATATGAATTTATTACATTACATTTTTACTTTTAATGTGAATTTGTACCATAAATATTATATTTTTTACCGTAAATAATATAAATTATTTTAAAATCTTTAATTAAAATGAATTTATTATTCATAAATAATTTTTTAGGTGATAAAATTTATTATAAACAGAAACAACATCAATTATTGTTTTATCATAAAAGTTTATTATATTAAAACTTCCAAGCCGATTAATTATTATATATTAAAGAATTATTTAGTTAATTTATTAGATTAAATAAGTTAGTGAACAAATTCCAAGTTTTCTTCGTAACTTAATATAAGTATTTTTATTTAACTGTTTAGTGAAAATATTTGCAATGTGATTTTTAGTATTTACTATTCTAAAATAATATTTTCTTTTTCAAAATGGTCTCATAAATAATGATGTCTTATGTCAATGTTTATTGTTCTTAAATGGCTAATAGGATTTTTTGCTAAATTTATTGCACTAATATTATCATAATATATAGGTGATTTTCTTGAATTTACTCTAAAATCATTAAGATTTTGCTGCATGTAAATTATTCTAGAACATGCTAATGCAGTTGAAATATATTATGCTTTATAAGTAGATAAAAATACATGATTTTGTTTTTTACTCAACAATAAGACTAATGATTGCCCTATAAAGTGACATGTGCCATGGTGCTTTCTCCGTTTGTTGACATCCACCAAAATCTGCACCACTATATTGAATGAACACCATTTTGAATAGAAAAAGACCATAATCTTTAGTTCTAATTTAATACCTTAAAATCCTTAATAGCACGTCAGTGTTATTCCTTATGATTACCTTGAAATCTTGCGCATAGACACGCACTATCATTATATTATCTAGTATTGGAGCCGGGTACCTTCTAAGAGAATTTAGATGTAGGGGGAAGATGAAACAACTTAAGAACGTGAGGGCATGCTTGGAACAACGTGGAGTAAAGCCTAAAATTATGAAGTTCAAACAAGAGAGCAAGTTTGATCAGTATCGACCACTTTTTGATTGGTACTAGTATGATTTGACTCACCAGGTGAGGTGAAACATTAGGGATTTTCTGTAACGACCCGTATTTTTCCTATAATTAAAATATAAAATTTAATAAGATTTCGGAATTTAATATTGTGTGAAATTAAAATTTTATGGTTTATTAATGAGAAACAATTATAATGAGATTTAATAATGTTAATTTAAGGTAATTGATAACTATTTTAATGTAATTCCAAGTAATTGAAATAATTGTAAAGTCAATTTAGTTGAAATCGTAAATAAGAAATTAAACCAAATGTTGTGTTTAAATGGTAAAATTGTACGTAATAAATGGAAATTGGTTAATATAGAATGATTAATCAGTATATGAATTTATTAGCTGGGTTTGTAAATAATAAACATAGAAATGTGTTGAAATTGTAAGTTGTAACAACTGTTTAATTGTCATTGTATTATTTAATCGGTTGAAATTAAATTGGAAATCAATTGCAATTAATCTGCTTAAATGTTGGAGTTAATATGAATTAAGATGGTAATTGTAGAAGATTGAGGTAATAAAATGGTAAACCAATGTTAAGTATATCCATAAATGATAGTTGAGTGAATAATAAAGATGTAAATCAAAATGAATGAATTTATTTGAATTTAAAATTTTAATTATTGAATTATTGCAATGGAAAGTGAACACTGTAATTAGTACAATATTTAACATTGGATTTGATATGGAAAATTTATTTCAAAAGATTATAAGTTTATATGTAATCAAGAACAATAAAAAAATTAACTTTTAACTTTTTTAATTTAAATGGGGATTAATTAATATAATAATAATTTATTTAATTATAGTGAAAATAGCCATTTTGGCCACTATTTTGGATTTCGACAAAACCAGTTTCATCGGATCCATAATAGTGAATTATTGTAGGATTTCAAGTTTCGTAGCGATCAGACTTGTCGTTTGACCATGCGGATTCGAAACTCGTAGAAATCAATTTAATAAATTCAATTAAAATATGTTGATTTTAATAGCTAACTTCTGTATACAATGGAATTTGGATTTGAAACCAGTTCCATTGAGTTTAAACTATAAAAAACATCTATTTGATATATGGGAAGACCTACTTTCGTTTCGGAAATGGAATGGGCTTTTCGGGTCGTTACTGTCGTTTCGAACCAGTTCGATATGTCATTCATTATTATCGGGCCTTGTCCATATAAATAGATTTTTTTCTAACCCTAACAGCCTTTTTATTTCTTATTTATATACGTATCTGTCTATTCCATCTATCTGCTTCTTCTTCCTCCCAATGGCTGCAGATCCAAAACCCTAATTCAATTTCAAATTCAAATCGAAAATCAAACTCTTCAAAACTATATCGAATTATATATCATTGGAAAGCTCTCGATGAGCGCAATCCACTGCTGCTGTTCTTTTTTTGATTCGAGTCACCGTTGGGCCAGAAATTGTCGATCATTCCTGACCGTTCGTATTAGGTTTTGGCATTTTAACGGTGGATCTTCGACGAGGGTTCGATCGGAGGGTTCAGGCGTGTAGGGGCTGTCAAGAGAAGTCAATCCATAGGTTCGCCTTGGGTCCTAGATGGTCGGAGTTGTCTCCAACGGCGTGCTAAAGGCGGCGGCGGCGCACACGCCTGGGTGCATCGCAGGCGTTCACGCGGGAAGGAGCCTGGGCGGCGTGGCATGCTGGATGATGTGGCATGACCTGATCATGGCAGAGTTGGACGGAGGCGCGACATTTTGGCTTGAAGTGGTGGTGGCTGGAACAAGGCTACTAGGGTTCGAATGAATCTGGAGCTTGTCTCGTGTGCGTGGAAGATAGGTACGTGATGACGTGTCTATATTCTATTATTTATTTATTTATTTTATGATATAAATCGTCTAACTTCCAATGTTAATAACTTTTGCATACGAGCTCGGATTCACGCGTGGTTTTCTCCGTTGTGATCATATCAAAATTCCGAACATTAAGAAACTGGTTTGGTCAAATTCTGAGACTGTTCAAATTTTGGCCTTCATTTGGATTTTGATTCGTGAGAAATCAAAAGTGAATGTTTAACCCACTCACGACTACTAAATTGTCTTATGTTAGTTAAATTAAATTTATGAGTTTGTCTGAGTGCATATATATGAGAGAGCGTACTTGTTAGTGTTATAAAATGTTTTTATATTATCTTAATTTGCTCTGTTTAGTATTTATAAATTCTAGTCGGTACATAGGACGTTATGGCATCGATAGGGATTTCTAAACACTAAATAGGGCAGACCGACACAATATTGGTTTTGAAATATAGGTAAATGAAATAATTTTGCCTAGTATTTTATTTTATATATAAAAGAATAATTTTTATAAATGGATATAATTGTATGTGATATGATTGCTTGTTAGGTAGTGAAATTTTATAAATATTAGTTGTAAATAGAATTTACAAGTAAAGTAAAGAAAAATTGGAAATTTGAGAACTTAAGTTTCGAGGTTTGAAATTTGTTTTCAAAAGATTTTGGAATATAATATTAGTATTATTTGGAAGTATTTTTTTATATAAATATTTCAATGTGATTTGAAAGAAATATTTAAAGGAATTTTGGAAGGAAATAAGCTCTGTGCTCCCCTCTTTTGTCGTTGGAAAATAATTTCGGTAATAAGTGCATGCATCATCGACGTTCATTTTCGAGTTTCAAAGTGGGAAGACCGCTGTAGTAGTTTTACTGCACATTTGTTTTGATAAACAAATCTTGATTTTAAATTTCTAAATATGATTTGATATATAAAAAGGATAGGAGTATGTGTATTATTTCAAAGTGATTTAAATGAACTCGGAATTTAGTTCTTAAAACTTTCTGATAATTAGTAGTTTTCAGTTATTGTAATAAAATTAAATCTTACCTATTTTAATAATTGGAAACTTCTAAAATGAAAAATAAGAAATTAGATGCTAAGTGATTACTGAAAAATATAAGAAAATGGAAATTGTAAGTTGTAAATCAAAGGATATGAAAAATAAGAAGATGTAATTATTAAACATTTTGTTAACTAAAATGAATAAGATAAACTTGTGTAACATTCAATTACATTCTTAAAACATACATATATAACTTACTAGAAATGTTTAAAAAGTTGTATTGTTAATAAGAATATGTAACATAATATTATACAAGTAAAACTTAAGTAATGAAAGTGTTCAAATGGAATTATTTCTATAAATAAGAATTTTGATGTTACAAAAATGTTATAAACTTAAGTTAATAATTTGAAATGATGCTAATTAAATTTAATAGAAAAAGTGAATACGGTAAGTAAACGGTTATAAACTTAAATTAATGTTTGAAGCTATTTATAATTAAAGTGAATAGTAAAAGTGAATACTATATTAAGTAAATGATTATAACTTCATAAAATGTTGAAATGATTTAGAAATAGATTTAATATTCAATAATGCTATATATGAAGGAAATAAATATGAAAAAAAAAGAGAATTTTTTTGTTGAAATTATAAGTATGAGTTGATTCACAAACGAATATTGATATAAAAGGGAAATCAACGTAATCGTAATGGTGAATTAGAATTCCAAAGAGACTTACATAATATTTTGAGAATTGATTATGGATTATCTAAATAATTGATTGGAAATAACTTATGTAAGTAAATGAATGTAAATGAATGGAAAAGAAGATATTATATGAATGAATGAAAATAAATAAAAAGTAAATAATGACGTGAATGGAAATTAATAAGAATAAATTTAAATAATATTTGAAATTCTTGGTTGTTGACTAATGTGATGTTTGGGAAATGATACTTCGATTTGTTTAAGGTTGTATGAATAATCTATTAAGTTATTCTCTAAGGCTGTTGAGCGCAGGGTACACTTGATAATTTGTTTACCATCCTTGTACAATTAAAAGTTTCTGAACCAAAACAAACCATTAGTATTGGTTGTCATGGATGTATAATTGATTCTTTTGTTAGATGTAATGGTTGTACTATTTTATTTGCCTATGTTTGTGTGATATGCATTTGTTATTAAGTTGAAACAACTTAAATATTTCTCTTTTTACATAATTATTAACTTCTTTAAATATATAAGTGAAATACAGGTTTATGAAAGCAACAACTACTGCTTTTGGTTTCATAAAATAAAGCGTTGTTTGCCCGACAAATAGGTACGTTTTCGGATTATAGTTTTATAGCGATATTATATTGTTTTTCCCGTGGTTTGGGATATTTTATTATTAAAATATGATATATATATATATATGATATTATTGATATCATTTTTTTGGACCTCTTCGTACAAAGGAGACTCTGCCGAAATTTTTCATGAATTTTAGACTTAGAATTTTTTTTGTGAAAAGTGAAATATTTTCAAACTTTTAATAAACTTGAATATGAAGATTTAATTGTTTATTAATTGGTAAAATTTATTTAAAATACTTGAGTATGCAAATTAATTTGTTATAAATGAATACTTTGAATAATATATATATTCCTTAATTCCTTCTTTTCCCTTTTCGTGGACGAAAAGTTTTGAGTGGGGGAGAGTGTAATGAACCGTATTTTTTCGATAATTAAAATATAAAATTTAATAAGATTTTGGAATTTAGTATTGTGTGAAATTAAAAATTTATGGTTTATTAATGAGAAACAACTATAATGAGATTTAATAATGTAAATTTAAGGTAATTGATAATTATTTTAATATAATTCCAAGTAATTGAAATAATTGTAAAGTCTATTAGTTAGAAATCGTAAATAAGGAATTAAACCAAATGTTGTATTTAAATGGTAAAATTGTACGTAATAAATGAAAATTGGTTAATATAGAATGATTAATCAGTATGTGATTTTATTAGTCGGGTTTGTAAACAATAAACAAAGAAATGTGTTGAAATTGTAAGTTGTAACAATTGTTTAATTATCATTGTATTATTTAATCGGTTGAAATTAAAATGGAAATCAATTGCAATTAATCTACTTAAATGTTGTAGTTAATATGAATTAAGATGGTAATTGTAGAAGATTAAGGTAATGAAATGGTAAACCAATGTTAAGTATATCCATAAGATGATGGTTAAGTGAATAATAAAGATGTCAATCAAAATGAATGAATTTTTTTGAATTTAAAATTTTAATTATTGACTTATTGCAATGGAAAGTGAACACTGTAATTAGTACAATATTTAACATTGGATTTGACATGGAAAATTTGTTTCAAAAGATTATAAGTTTATATGTAATCAAGAACGATAAAAATTGTTAACTTTTAAATTTAAAATTTAAAAGGGGATTAATTAATATAACAATAATTTATTTAATTAACATGAAAATAGCCATTTTGGCCAGTGTTTTGGATTTTGATGAAACTAGTTTCATCGGATCCGTAACAGTGAATTATTGTAGGATTTCAAGTTTCGTAGCGATCGGATTTGTCGTTTGACTGTACGGATTCGAAACGCGTAGAAATCAATTTAATAAATTCAATTAAAATAAGCTGATTTTAAAAGCTAACTTCTGTATACAATGGAATTTGGTTTTGAAACCAGTTCCATTGAGTTTAAAAATATCAAAAACATCTATTTTGATATATGGGATGACCTACTTTCATTTCGGAAATGGAACGGGCTTTTTGGGTCGTTATTGTCATTTTGAACCAATTCGATACGTCATTCATTCTTATCGGGCCTTGTCCATATAAATAGATTTTGTTCTAACCCTAACAGCCTTTTTATTTCTTATTTCTGTACGTATCTGTCTATTCCATCTATCTACTTCTTCTTCCCAATGGCTGCAGATCCAAAACCCTAATTCAATTTCAAATTCAAATCAAAAATCAAACTCCTCAAAACTATATCGAATTATACATCGTTGGAAAGCTCTCGAGCGCAATCCACTGTTGTTGTTCATTTTTCGATTCGATTCACCATTTGGCTAGAAATCGTCGATCATTCCCCGCCGTTCTTATTAGGTTTTGGGATTTTAAAGGTAGATCTTCGACGAGGGTTCGATCGGAGGGTTCAGGCGTTTAGGGGCTGTCAAGAGAAGTCGGTCCATAGGTTCACCTTGGATCCTAGATGGTCAGAGTTGCCTCGAACGGTGTGCTAAAGGCGGTGGCGGTGCACACGCATAGGTGTATCGCAGTCGTTCGCACGGGGAGGAGCTTGCGCGGCGTGGCGTGCTGGATGATGTGGCATGACCTGATCATGGCATAGTTGGATGGAGCGCGGTGTTTTGGCTCGAAGTGGTGGCGGCTGGAATGAGGCTACAAGGGTTCGAATGAATCTGGAGCTTGCCTCGTGCGCGTGGAAGATAGGTACGTGATGACATGTCTATATTCTATTATTTATTTATTTTATGATATAAATCGTCTAACTTTCAATGTTAATAACTTTGCATACGAGCTCAGATTCACGCGCGGTTTCCTCCATTGCGATCGTATCAAAATTCCAGATATTATGGAACTGGTTTGCTCAAATTATGAGACTGTTCAAATTTGGGCCTTCGTTTAGACTTTGAATCGTCGAGAAATCCAAAGTGAGTGTTTTAACCCACTCACGACTGCTAAATTGTCTTATGTTAGTTAAATTAAGTTTATGACGTGATTAGAAGTTGATTGATTGCTGTTTGATATATTAAAATTGTCATTCCAGTAAAATCTGACTTTTATTGAATTTAATCGCCATTTAATTTATATTGAAGTTTAAATTTCCTATTAAAAACCTATTAATTGTAATGACCTGGAATTTTGGATATTTGAAATTGGAATATTTAATTGATTTTAAATATTTAAAAGTTAATTTTTAACTTGAATTTCAAATATAACTATTTATTGGACAATTTAACTATTGGATTAAATAATTGGAAATTGGGTAAATTGTTGAATCTGGAGTTTTCAGCTTGTTAAAAATAATTTAAAGGCTTATAAAATTTATATTGATAATAATGAAGATAATAAAAGTTTCAAAATTGAATTAAAACTGATTTGTTCAGTTTTAAAAATATATCGTTTAAATTGACATTTAAAAATAGCCTTCCGAGGCACAGTCTCGGATTTTGACGAAACTAGTTCCATTGGATTCGTAATAGTATATTATTATCGGATTTCAAATTTCAAAGCGTTTGGAGTTATCGTTTGGCCGTACGGGTTATAAACGCGCGAAAATTTATATCGAAAATTCAATATAATAATTGGGTCCAAAAAGCTATCTTCTCCATACGATCGAATTAGGACTCGAAACCTTTTCCATTGCGTTCGGAATAGGGGTATAACATTATAAATGTCTAGCGGCATACCCCGATAGGAGGTCGAGATTTTAAGTTGCGAAATCGAGACGATTTGAAAATTTAAATAATAGATATAAAATTGATTTGACAAATATCTTCACATCAGAACTTTTCCACCTCCCCTCAAATCACTGTACCTGCCGTCTAATATACGTTTCCATTTTTAAAATCACTTCTCCCTCTCTATCTTTTTATACAACCGAGCATTCTCAAGGAAAGAAAATAAAACAGTTTGCTTTGAAAATTCATACCGAATTGAATACTCAATGTAAAATCTTGAAACCAGTTTTAAAATTCACGTTTTGGCTTGAGTTTTCCCCTGGTATAATCGAAGTAGAGTGCGGTCTTGGTTTGAGGGTGTTAGAATTTGTCATTCGAACTAGGGTTGGCAATTTATGGAGTTTTGGCCTTCGATTCGAGCAACGGGAGGTGGATTCGAATCTCTGGTGGCGAGGCGCACGTGTGGCCGTAGTTTGGAGGCATGCGGCGGAGTACGGATGATAGCGACATTGCGCAGTCACGTAAGGAGTCTGGTGGTAGCTTTTTGGTGGGGTCGCTCGGAGGGGAAAACGACGGGTCGAGTTGGTGGAGATCGACAAGTGGAATTCAATGGCAAGGTCGATTCGGAGGATAGCTGATCGGAAAGGGACGCACGATGCACAGCCGTGGTATTCGTCTCATGTATAGGTAATTAGAATGGGGGAAGGGAAGATGGCATAAGAGTAATTAGTTTGAACTTTTTATTAGTTTATATTATTTTATTTGAAAGATATCAATAACCTGTAAAATCAATAACTCCTCCGTATGAAATCAAATTTACCCACGGATTTTTGCGTTAGGACCATTTGGACGTGAGCAATAATATGGAATTGAATTGGAGTTGATTGGAGCTTCTGAAATTTTCATACAATTTAAAACGCGTCCGGATTCAATTGAAAACGGAACGCGAAAGCTCAAGAAATCAAGGTGAGTTAAATCTCACTCAACTTTGGATTTTCGTGATAAATTTTAAATAGTTAAAATTAACTATTGATTGATTGTTGAATTGATAAATATTTATCAGTTGAATGTGATATTATATATAGTAGTATATATATTGGAGTGATTGATATCCCCGCATATATATATATATACATTGCGGATGAGACCCTATGCGCCTCACATAATAGCGGATGACCCTATATACCGCGATATCCCCCTCGAAGTGGGATTGGTATTTTTATGTTGTATTAACATCTGTGGATGCAGGGAAACAGTTTGGAGGGATCCAACTAGATTCCTCAAAAATGTTGAATTTATTTGCATATTCAGTGATATGATTTATTTGAATAATCTATGATAGATTTTATTGAAAATTGAATTTATTGGATGCTATGTTATTGCTGGATAGATTTTTGGTATTTTAAAATACCATAAATATGAATATTGATTTTTTTAAAAGAAAATAAAAAGGGAATTTAAGTAAAATATTTATGGTGAAGTTGGATAAATTAAAATTAATAAATTTGGGAAAAATAAATAGTTGATTTTAAAATCCTATTTAATAATTCCGGAATATGGAAAAATAGAGATTTTTGAAATAAATGTGAATAAAAGGATTTAAAAATAATAATAAGAACTTAAGCGATATTGTTTAAGTATAAAAGAATTTATTTTTAAATTTGAGATTTAAATAGTTTGGGAAAATAAAGGGGGGAAATTTGAAAATAAAATATGAAATTGATGTTCCAGATTTAAATAAGATTTCAAATTATAAAGAGCAAGGAAAATCTGAATTTAGTGGGCTTTGAATATATTTGGGTTATTTAAGGAATTAATTTAAAAATGGAATTTAATGTAGGAAATCGATGAAAATCGATTAAGTGTTGTGAAACAGTGATGAAACAGGAAATGAATTTGTGGAAATTATAAACGAAGTTTATAAAATAAGTGAAGTAACTATCAGTGGATAATTTGAAATTATAAATTCACGGAGGGAATTTATAAGGAGCCGGGTAAATCGTTTTAAAAAAAATAGTAGATTTATTTTTAGAAATGTGAAAAAGAGAATTTATGGAATTGGGACGTAAATCAAATTGGAAATAAATCGAGAAGGATTTATTAATATTAGACTAGCTATACTGGAGTTGAAAAATATATTTTTCTGAAAAGTTAAGTTTATTTAAAAAGAAGGATTTTTAAGTATTGACTAGAAAATTTAAGTGTTAAGGAATATTTTAGAAAATTAATTATTTAGTTGTTTTAAAATTGTTTAAAATATATTTAAGTATTAATTAAGTAGTTTTTGTAAATGGTTGGTATTAAGTTAAATATTATTTAAGAATTAATCAGTATTATTATTTTAAGAGATAGATTATCCTATATTAATATTATTTTATAATCACTTCTATTTTAAAGAGTATTTGCCTAAAGTTTTACTTGGAAAATTATTATAGAAATTTCATAAGTATTATTTTGAAAATTTTTAAATAAAGTTTTTGGAAAGTATTGGTATACTCGCATGGCAAAATCGGAGGCAGTGAGTGCATGCAGTTAAGTCTTGAATTTCTTTGGGATAGAGATGTAACCATTGAGCGGTGAATCCATGGTTTGATACCACAATGGTGCTTTCCAAATTGTTTTAAAGGTTTTCCAAATATCTTTGAAAGAATAGTTTTGGTGAATTTACTTAACTCGATAAGATAAGTATATATTTTGGATAAAGAGATTTAAATTTATTAAAATAAATTAAAAAGAGATTTGGAGTTATCCAGTGAAAAATGGAATATTTGGTTGAATGATTGTTTATTTGATAGTTAAATAACCGACTATCAAAATCTGGACCAAAAATATAACTTTGGGAATATGTAGGAGAAATACGGGAATTATATGGTACAGTTACCGTTCGAGGTGCTATACTGTACATATAAACTCGTTCCGTTCTTCTAGGATGTTTATAAGGAAATCCGTCTACAAAACGGTTAGGAGGTGATCTCCGATCTTATTTTCGTCTGTGTATTTCCTAAAGAACCGGGGTTGAGTTTACCGGAAATATCGAACGTTGTTTCGAAGAGACCAGGATCGGATTTGTTATCCGAAAACCACTTCAATTCAACAAGTGCGTTTTCGATGTGAAAACAAGAGCATGGAGTCGAAGATGGTGCAGTGAAGTGCAAGGGCTGATCGCTACTAATCCTGAGGGTGATTCCAAAATGGATGTAGTAGGACTAGTGCCTTCGGTTCCGTTCGGACCCGGAATGGACTTGTATGGATGAATGCTATCAGAACATTGTCATCGGAGGACAATGAGCATTCTAAGTAAAAAAATTCCTTAAAATGGTAATCGTACCCTCTAGGCTCATCAATCGGGAATGACTGAAAAGCAGGGGATATGCAGCAAGACTAAGTGGGTAGCACCCAATTAGGGTATGTTTATCACCCTTCTAGATACCCTCAGATATTATTACTATGATTATGGAAGGAGCTCGGAAAGGGTGGGAACACCCGGGGTGGTAGCATATTCGGTCTATCCAGGTCAGGGATAGTCTGACCTTGTGTGGCAGGGGATCCCGGCGTGGTCCTCGGTACGCTGTTCTAGACGTGTACTGTGACAGGTGATACCCCAGTACCTAGGCATTCGTATGGAATCTTTTCTCCAATAAGCGCCGTACGGTTTTGATTGTGCCCAACTATGCTAAAACGTGAGATGCAAGCATTTCAGCTATTTGAATATGTATTTGTACTTAGACACTATCATAATATCAGATTATTTTGATATGAAATGTTTTGGTTATCGTAAGGTAAAAACCCGTCGTGTTTATGTGTGGCGTGGTCTTACGAGATACCTTTGATTTTCAAAGAATTTAGAAAACTTTAGTAATTCAAATTGAGTGTGTTTTATCACGCTGGTTTTCCAGACTGACTCGGGTGTTATTTTATTATAATGCTCAGGTCAGACCGAGTATTACAGATACAGGATAAGATGCTATGGTGCTCAGAAGACGAGCTGGATGACGAGACGTATCACACGTACTTGATTTTATTCCGCTGTGTATTGTAGGCTGTATATTCAGCATTTGTGAGGATAAGTTATTATAACTGTCCAGTTTTGTGTTATTGATGTATTGTACTCTGATGATGTAATGTATAAATATCAGTTATAGTTTTTTTGTATAAAGACCTATTGTTATCTATTATATATTGTTCCTCTGCGATTGTGAGATTCTGTGTTGCTGTTTTCTATTTTCTTCTTCTACCTCTTTCTTCTTTTCCCTAATGATTTGGTATTTCCGGCATTTGATTGTTCGGCATGTAATAAAGTGGACGTATTGATGTCGATTTTCGGGGGTCGAAAATCCAGGCCATCACATTACTGATAATCAGTTAGTTGTTGTTGTTTATTGGTTGATTTGAATGGTGATTGTAATGGATGTTTATTGTTGATATTGGATGACTGGTTGTTATGTTCCCTTAGTTTATTGTTAGTAAATCACTATGGGTTGAAATGATACATACCTGAACGATCTATGGATTAGGGAAAAATCGTTATGGGTCGAAATGATAAACTCGAGCGATTTATGGATTTTGAATTTTTATCTGGGGATTGTGAGTTGAAATGATATATACCCGTAAAATTTAAATTATTACGGGTTGAAATGATATATATCTGTATCACTTGACCATAGGGTAGAAAATTATATACGGACACCAGGTTGGTAAAATTAAATGATTTTTAAATCCTTGAATTTTGAATTCAGTTAAATGATATTTTGAAATGAATTTTGACTTATATAAACTGAATTATTTTCAAAATCTAAGCTTTAAAATGTTAAAATGGAAATTTGTTTAAGGGAATTGATAAAGGAATTTAAATTGAAATTTCAAAGTTCAATTGTGAAATATAAATGAAATTTATCGAAATTGAGTTATTGAAATGTTTGAATATTTAAACTTTGAAATCTATGAATTTGAAGTGCTTTAAAATTGTAGTTCAAACATGAATTTGAAATCAATATAAATTGAAATGGTTTTGGGAATTTGTATTGAAAGAAAATTTAGTTTTGTTAAAATATGGATACGATCCAAATTTGTTGAAATGGAAGAAATAGTTTAATTTGATATTAATTTCAAATTAATTATTTTAATGTAAATTGTTAAAGATATATTATTTTAAATTCAGTTTATTTAGATTTTCAAATTATTTACTATACAAACCATTTCTAATAATCAAACTATTTTATATTAAACTATTAAAACTGTATTAAATCTATTTTTAAACTATTTTAATCTATTTTGAACTATTTAACTATTTTAATCTATATTTAAACTAAGTTAATCTATTTTAAACTATTTTAAACTATTTAAATCATTTAAAAATATTTTAAACTATTTTAACTATTTAAAACTATTTTAAACCATTTAAACTATTTTAAAGTATTTTAATTATTTTAAACTATCTTTAAAACTATTTAAACTATTTATGACTATCTAAACTATTTTCTAAATTTCAGACTGTTTAAAGTTGAAGTGTTTATATTTAAATCCTTGATTTAAAAGCAAATATGGTTAAATGATTTTATAACCTAAGTTGAGATTTGGAATGTTATCTTCTAGTAAATGACATATTTTGAGTAAATATGATGATTTTGAAATGAGAGTTTAACCTATTTGTGATTATGTTTTCGAAACTGATATGATTTCGAAAGTGACATGATTTCGAAAGTGAATATGATTTCGAAAGTGATATGGTTTTGAGAATATGATATTTTGATATCAATTATGAATTGATTTCGGAAATGTAAAAGAACCATCCGGTATGAAATAAGCGTTTGGTTTTTCAAGAGACCGGGATCAGATATTGTCATACTCTCTGCCAATACCGAAAACAACTTTAATAACTATGCACGTGGTGGAGATTCAGAATGAAGTTTGATGGTTCGGCGAACGATTATGTATGTGGTATTTACGTAGCCCTGACTCCCACGAGTCAGCTTGATGTGACTAAAACAGGAGCTATACCTGGGCTAAGTGAGGTCGCACCTTCGATCAGACATGCTTCTTCGATACCATATTATGACTTTGTAATTGATTTGGTGGTCACTCCTCGATTTGATTATGGGAGTGTATTCCGAGGTGCGCGGTAGTAGCTGCTACCCTGGCATTGCCTCGCGTGCCTTGTCACATGCCTTATCGTGCCCACTACAAATTTGTTTTGTACCGTACCTATGGAGTGCTCCCTGAGTATACCACCGGTTTTGTAGAGCTTACAGTATCTGTATAGACTACGGGAATATATAAAAATGTGTTAAGGGGGATATGGGTAACGCCTTAACGCTATTTTAGTACTTTACTTTACTGTAGACACTATTATAATAGAGTATTGTACTATGTATGTAGATAGTTTAAGGGATCCTTAGGAGATGGAATCTCGAACATCTCTTAAGTTATTGCACGCACGTTAGACACTGGATAGGAGATGTCAAACCCCGTAAACATCTCTGATGCCGTTACACTCATATTTATTTATTGTTGATTTAACTTACATAAGATCTTTTAATTCTGACTCGAGTGTTTTGTCTTTTCATTACGCTCGGGTCAGTTTGAGCTTTTCAATGTATTGAAGACCATTTATCTCTGGAGGATGAAGACGAAGATTTGTATGCTATTTATTTTATTTATTCCATTTTATCATGTTGTTCTGCTGCATTTCATTTATTTTTGTTATCTTTAACTTTGATCTATATTGTAAAAGTATAATTAAACGTTATTTATAAAACAGCTTCATGAACTGTTATTTGATTATTATATTTTGTCATTCCGCTGTGGGATTCTGTGTTTGTTTTTTTATTCTCTCTCTTCTTTTCTTATTTACCCCATAACAATCCTCACTTTGAATGGTTTGAGTTTGACATGTGTGGTTTATTGTCAATTTGAACCGTCCAAAAAGGTGGGTCGTTACATGTTCCATATGGTTAAAGAGTTAAGTGTTATAGAAATCGTATTGGCACTAAGTTGATTTCTAATGAGGGGACTACTTCTTGAAGAAAAGTTGAACAACTCCAGAGATGGGCAGAGGATGACATGTATTATATAAGAAAATTTGTATGAGTATCGAGATAATTCTTGAAATATGGACATGCTAGAAGATAGTGGAGAGTTGGTATATAATAACCGGTGATTTGGCTACAAGCCAACATGATTGGTACGGATCATAATTATGATCGGTACCGATATGATTTTTCATATCCAAAGACTTAATCTTCCTCCCTATCTTTGTAGATTTGATACTTGACCTGTATTTCGTGATCTGACGATCTACTGGGCAATTCTACTATAAATAGGAGTACAATGGCTACTAGAAGAGGATTTTTTGCCTCCATTTTCTTTATCTTCTACTCTGTACCCAACCTCGTTACTTTAGAGCTTACTTTTATTGTTTTAGATCTAAAATCAAATTTCAAAGCCTTTGTACTTATATTAATATATCTCTAATAAGATTAAAGTATATGTTGGGCATAAATTTTAGCAAACCACTATAAAATTGGTCACGCTTCTACTGGTTTTTGCTATTTCGGTTAAATCTATCTCGTTTCTAGTAGAGAGGGTGTTGTGCTAAATTTTTGTTGAACACATTATATTTAAACGACTAGTTGTTAAGTATAGTAAAGATCCAATCATACTTCTAAATAATTTTTATCAACATTTTTACTATTTTCATCTTTATCTAAGTGAGCGGTTGTAGTTATTAGATTTGACATACTACCGATATTTTCTACACTAACTCTTTTAATCAACTCTTTACAATATTTTTCTTATGAAATAGAAATTCTATTTTGTAATTGTTTAATTTGTAAACCAAGAAAATAATTTGATTCACCCATGCGAGATATTTTAAATTCTTTTCTCATTATATTAGAAAAATCTACACAAAGTATTTCATTAGTTAATACAAAAATAATATCATCAACATGAATTTGACAATTAATAAATCATTGTTATTATGTTATATTAAAAAAGTTGATCCACTTAACCATTCGAAACATGAGTCTAGCAAATAATTTTGAACTCTATCATACCAAACATATGGCGCTTGTTTTAAACCCTAAAGAGATTTTTTAAGTTTAAAAACATGGTCATAATATTTTTCATGTTTAAATAGAGTGGGTAGTACTACATATAAGTTTTCTTTAATAAATCATTTAAAAATGTGCTTTTTACATCGACATAATACAATTTAATGTTATGGTAACAAGCAGGTGATATTCTAATTGCTTTAAGTCATGCAACAAGAGCAAAAGTTTCATCATAGTTGATCCCTTCTCCTGATTGTACCGTTTTGCAGCTAATCTACCTTTATTTCTTATTATTTCTTCATTTTTACTACTTTTATTTTTGTAAACCCATTTAGTTCCTATTACAGATTGATCATTAGGTCTAGGAACTAACATCCATACATTATACCTTTCAAATTAATTTAACTATTCTTGCCTTGCTAATATATAGTATTTTTCTTTTTCGGCTTCTATATAAATTTTGGATTCTATATTTGAAATAAACATTAAGTGACTCATTTCATTTACTTGTCTTATTGAAATGAAAATGAATGAGAGGATCATGTTTTAAGGGAAGAATGTGAACATTTCATCCTCTTTCTTTAACACTTCATCATTTAATTTGAAATCAAGCAGTAATAGTGAAGCTGCACTTGAAGATAAAAATAAATCTATAAGATTGAGGTATCCTTTTTCATTGCAGAAAACCCTAAACCTAGCACCATATCATCCCCCAGCCGCCACCCTTTCCTCCACCTACCTCCCAGATATGACCTGGCCTCCTCCTCCTAACACCACATAAGAGAATGTTTTCACTCAAGTGATTTCCAGAAGGTCACAAAAGTAAATCTGGCTAAAATAAATGTCATAAGTGCCAATTCCAAAAGTAATCAAGTGTTGAAGAGAACCACCCTAGTTCTACCTAGACCACAACCTTCCATAACAAATTATATCGATTTCCCCTTCTTTCCATGAAGCAACACATAACTCCTCGAATAAATCAATAATAGCCCCATTTAATGCCTAAGATAATGACAAAATTCCTCTAAAAAACCAATCTAGGATATGTAAGGCATGATAGTTGAAGAGGACATTCCAGTTTCTATGCCTCTCAAATTTTATCACCCAATTGATTTTATTCATTAAAGATGTGCCAAAATGACTAAATTTGCAATTGATTCAGCAAAAAAAGGATAATTTGATCATTATTTATGTGGTCGGATCTCGTCCACATTATCACCACTTTAGAGCTTACACGGAAAGAGTGTGGAAGCCTTCAAAAGATTCTACATTCACACCAAAGATGACAACTTCTATGCTATCAAATTTGATGATAAGGAAGATTGAAAGAATATTGGAGGGTGCTTTATTTATAGGATAGAAGACTTATGATGACGAAGAGGTAGATTATGGATCATCAACTAAACAAGGAATTGCTGTAATCAATTTCAGTTTGGGTGCGCTTCTTAAACTAAAATTAGACTTCTGATAAGAGGAAGCTATTAGTAGTATTCCATATATATCAGGAAACCCTATTAAGATGGATCAATATACGAAAGGTATAACTAAAATCTCATTTTCCCGCATATTGATAGAAATTAATAATGACTTTAATTTCCCAACCGAGATGCCCATTATTTCTTAAAATAATGATCCATTCATGCAACTGGTTGAATACAAATGGAGATCTAGTGTGTGCCATAATTGTAATTATTTTGGTCATTCGATGAAGTTCTGTGTTTTAAAAAAAAATTGAGTTCCCAAAGCAATGACAAATCAGAGAAATGCAACCGATCTCATGGACCCTGTTAATTCACAATTGACGAACGCCACATCAAAAATAGAGTCAATGAAAATTGCATTTAACTAGACTACTTCAGCCGAATACAATGATCATGCACCTAAGAATCCTAACCCTCCCTCAAACACACAACCATATAGGAAAAATGAATGTAACTGGAAAGAAGTAATCGACAATAGCAACTTCAAAATAGTATAGCATCATGAAGCGTTGGAAAGACAGTAAATGACAAATGAAAATATAACAAAACCTAAACACAATATGCAAGTGGAAACCCAGCAACTATAGAACAACGAAAGTTCAAAACTTGAAATCTCTAAACGGACATTACAGTGGAATGTTCGAAGGCACTATCTAGTTCCAAAGATTCTATGTAAGAACATGAAGTGTAAACAAAGAAAATCACCATTTCAACAGCTTCATTCAATCATAGAATAGTCCAAGTTCAATTATAGAGGTTCTTTGCAATTCAAATACAGTACATATTCTAATTCTACTGGGAAAGTCCAACAAAACAAACGAACATAAAAATAATACTATAGACGACCCATAGGAATGCGAAATCTCTGATGTAGATATGCAGGAAACAAACGCTCAACTTGATCTCCATGATGCTCCTTCAGATAATACAATGGCTCAAGAGGATAATGTTTGCTCCCATACAAGGTTAAAACAGCGTATGAAATAAAATAAGGACAAAAACCCTTTTGAACTCTCAGCTTCAAATATAGCTTATGTAATAGTTAACCTTACATGGTAAAACATAGTTACACCTTAAAACTAAAAGGTAAAAAATGAAACGTTCCAAGTCAATCTTGAGCTCTGTCAGAACCTCTAATTTATGTTTCAATGATAACAACTATACAATCATATATATATATATATATATATATATATATATATATATATATCTTATCAATATTCACTACAAGAAAATTGCGGTTTACCTACGCCAAATTGGCGTAGGCGGGGCGTAGGTAAATGCATTAACTACGTAACACCTACGCCAATTTTGGCGTGGGTAAAACTTGCGTAGCTAATAAAATACATACGCTTTACCTACGTCATCCGTTGGATTGTTTCCTACGCCTTTCCTACGCCATAATTTTCTTACGCCTTCCCCACGCCATGTTGTACCTACGGTTTTGTTACGATATTTTTACTTCTTTAAGTGCTTACGCCTTTCCTACGTCATTTGTTTACCTACGTCTTCCCTACGTCCAGTTTTCCTACGCTTTCCCTACGCCATACACACGACTTTTTTGCTACATTAATATTTCATTTACCTACGCCTTCCCTACACCTTTCCTACGTCTTTTCTGAAGCAATTTTGATATATTACTCTTCTATTTCATTTCACCACATTAAATAGAAACTAAAATCAACTTATTTTATATATATATATACACATTCCAACAAAAAGATTAACGTCAAACCATTCATCTTTAATTCAAAAAACAAATATCTCATTCATATTACAAAGTCAAACAATATTAATCAAGTTCCTACATGTTAAAATAATATGATAATATGTTCATGATACATGACATCATACAAATACCATTAAAAAGTTTTCAATACCCTCATCCCTCACGACGATCATTCGGCTCTTCCTCAAATCGCTGTCGAAGCATCTCGGTGAGTTGTTCATACTGCATCTTCAGCATTTGAATTTTCCCTTCTTGACGCTCTACCTTTTCCTCTAGTTTGGCTCTAGTCTGTGCTTCTCCCATATTGATGCTATAAGTGGCGTCTTTGTATTTTTGCATTTTATCAAATATTGCATCAATTTCTGCATTTTAAACTAATTAAAATAATGTTTTGTTGAAAGTTTAAATACTTACTCCAGGGATATTGCCATAATATTTACCGATTGATTCTTGTTATAAAATGGCAAAACTGGTAGGACGAAAGACGACGTAATTAGATTAGGTCAGGTTACAAACGTTATTAACGAGTAAGCAAATAACTACAACAGCCTTCAACACTCCACATCCAGAAATACGAAATTACTGTACGTGATAGTACCTGCATGTTCCGATGTACGTATGCTATTCTATGCTAATTTATTAGAGCAAAGGTTCCAAAGTTCAAGGTCTTTTAAATATAATACAAATGACCATATCAAATGAGTTTTACAAATCATAGTTATGATGATTATGATTTGGATTATGTGAGTCAAAACCAATTGCAGTTTTAGAGCAAAACTTTGTTCCAGTAATTACAATCATATTAATATTAATAGCTTTTGAAAAGCTGTTATAATAATATCTTAGTTTATAG
Source organism: Allium fistulosum (assembly GCA_030737815.1). Taxonomy (NCBI): domain Eukaryota; kingdom Viridiplantae; phylum Streptophyta; class Magnoliopsida; order Asparagales; family Amaryllidaceae; genus Allium; species Allium fistulosum. The sequence goes on from CM060901.1 coordinate 394,940,900, forward strand.
AAAAGAATCCTTCGTGAATGCCACGAAAGTGATTCTGTTCTGCTTTTTCCCCCTAGTTAAACTTCTTTGTTTCATTAACACACTCATTCCTTGCCTTTTTCTATTATTTTTTGATTTATCGACTTGTAGAATATTTAAGAGCACCGCATTCTGTTATTATATTTTCTATTATATGTCCAAGAATTTATTTCCTGCTAAAGATTGTTTGAAACTTTGAATAGCTGTACTAGTGGCACCCCACTCCCCTCAAGCAAGGAAAGCATTAAGAACTATCAGTGTATTGAAGAACAAAATTCTATGCAATCTTTTATTAAGAGACATAACTAAAAAAATAGGTCAATAAAATGGAAGAAAACTGCATTTGAACTACTCAGATTGTATGCACATAACTCTGAATCATTCAATCTAATTGTCCATTGATCATAATCAAACTATTTAACGGTTTAGCTTTTAATTACTGTTTACAGTGTATACGTATGTGGAATATGAATGTATATATCAGGCGTTTTCAATGTTAATGAAATCTAAAGCAGTAAAAGGGCGACTCAATTTTAGAAAATTAGACAACTCAGAACAAGAAATTCGCATACCTAATTAGCAGTGGCAGATAAAGAGACTGTAGCAGGACTTCAAACCAACAGTAGAAAATATCGCGTAGGAGGCAAGGATGAAGCGACGATGGCTGATGGAATAGCCGAGTATGCAGCGATGATTATTTAGAAGGCGTTGATTTTTGAAACCCTAGTTTTTTTGGGTTCAATCATCGGGTTTTTTTTTATTCGTGGAAAACTGAGGGCAGGAGAAGGAAGTAAAGATGATTAACGGAAAAAAAAAATGAATGTGTAGGGACGGCGTAGGAAATTTCCTACGTCTTTCCTACGCCAATGTGGAATTGTATAAAATTAACAAAGGCGTGGAAATGGCGTAGAAAATTATCTACGCCTTTTCTACAGTATCATTTTAGCGTAGACGATTTCCTACACCTTACTTACGCTTCGATTTTTTTTCTACGTGTTGAAATTGGCGTAGGAGAAGCGTAGGAAATTTCCTTACGTTTTCCCTACGCCTTTACCTCTTTCTACCAGTTTCCTACGTCTACCCTACGCCCCGCCTTTTGGCGTAGGGAAGACGTCGGAAATTTTGTGTAGGAAACTGCAGTGTTTTCTAGTAGTGATTGCAGGTATATGCTTCAAGAAGATACCATGCTCGAAGATATTGAGACTCAAAGAGAAACGAAGATTCATTGACCATACTAAGGTTATTCTACTATAAAAGAGTCCTAGATATAATATTGTTAAGGTCTCCTTGAGTATATATACATACACGAGCACACACAATTTCATGTACATCAAAATTAAAGTGAAAAACTATTTTTACACCTCGCAGACGTCTATGATAAAACAACAAACGTTTATGACAGGTCTCGGATTAAAAATTAAACAAGTCACAGACGTTTGAGGATTTTACCACAGACGTCTGTCATGGGCTAAAACTGTCAAATGAATAGACACTTCTGTTTTAAAACTAAAGGAAATCACCTTTCAATGAAAGTTTGCAGCCATTAAAATGAAGAGACTTTCTCAAATAGTAATAACCCTTCATCTGCACCTTTTTAAATCTATAAATACCACTTTGATTGAGAAGTAGAAATCATCTAACTTGAATTAATTTATTCTTTACTCTCTTGATTTCTAAGCACTCTCTTGCATATACAATTGTTCATATACTCTCAATCTACTGTAACCAAAATATAATTTTGGTTAAATCACTTCCTATAACTCAAAGCATTCGTATTCATATACTCAAAGGAGATCATAGGAAGATTTGTACTATAAGTCAAAAACTGGATTATTAGAACACAAGATTATCAAAGATACTTTTGTATTAGCCTATTCCTCCAAGCGTAGTAAGGGTAATTTGTTTAAAGAAAATATCGAAGGGAAGCTTTGGAACTAGACGTAGGATGGGAGGTCCAAACCAGTATAAAAACTCTGGTTTGCACGCTTTTATATTTTACTATTTATTGCCTACTATTGCATTAATTTATACACTAGCATATTATACACAAGTTAGATAGTATATGATCCACAAGATTTACAATTGGTATCAGAGCGTGGTTATTTCAATCTATAGTAACACATAATTGAAATCATTAAAAATGGCAAGTACATTTCAAGAAGGTCAATCAACTGCTCGTCCACCACTATTTACTGATTCTAATTATGCTTACTGGTCGACACGCATGCAAAGTTTTATGGAAGCAAGTGGATTAGAAATATGGCTACAACTCAAAACAAATATGAAGCGCCTGACACTGATATTAGCACATGGACTGGTGCACAAAAATTAGAGGCATCTAACAATGCCAAAGCTATGAATGTTTTATTTTGCTCGCTCGGTAAAAATGAATTTTCATAAGTCATGTTTTGCACTACTGTTTATGATATATGGCGTACATTACAAATTACCCATGAAGGCACAAACAAAGTTAAGCAAACAAAAAAAATTATTCTACAAAATCAATTTTTATCTTTTGAAATGAAATAAAATGAGTCAATTATTGAAATTATGCTAGATTTCAAACTATACAACATGATCTTATGGCACTAGGAGTTAAATTCACTGATTTTTATTTAGTCACACGAATTTTGAACTCTTTGACAAATGAATGGGGAAGAAAAATTTTAGGCATCGAAGAAGCTAACGATCTTTTCCAATGCAAAGTCGAAGAGTTAATAGGAAATCTGATGTCGTATGAAGCTAATTTACAGGAAAGAAAAGGACAAAATCAAGAAAGGACAAGTATTGCATTTCAGGCAAGCAATGACAACTCCGACTTGGAAGAAGATGAGATTGTTTTCATAGCCAAAAATTACAACAAATTCAAGAAGTTCAAAAAGATGATGAAACTTCAAAACAACAACAACACAAATTCCTCAAATCAAACATCAATGAAGTGCTTCAGGTGTGATAAATTTGGCCATATGAAGAAAGACTGTCCACTACCAACAATGATAAAAATAAAAACAAATTTGAAAATTTCAAGAAAAAGAGAAAAGCATTTCAAGTAACTTGGGATGATTCCGATTCTTCATCATCTGGTAGTGACAATGACTCTGAACAAGCAAATATTTGCTTCATGGCTAACATAAATGTGGTACGTATTGAATTAACATATGATGAAATTCTTGAAATTAGTATAGAATTAGATGACAAGTATAGAGAATTAAAAAAAATAAGCAAAGAAAATATGTGAAAATTAAATAGAGTTGAATTAGAATTTGGATTGTTAAAAGACGAGAAAACTATTTTAGAAGAAGAATTAGAATTAGCACAAAAAGAATGTAGAAAACTATCATCTCAAAATGCTACTTCAACACATGATAACAAAATAGAGAATTATAAACTTAAAAAAGAAAAGATTTAATTAAAACAAAATTTAGAATCAGGTAATTTAGAAATTTCTGACCTCAAAAATAAATTAGATAAAATTACTACTAATGTTTTAAAATTTAATAAAGGAAAGCAAAATCTAGATAATTTGATAAAGATATCAAAGCCATCAGGAAATAGGAAGGGATTAGGATTTAACAAAAAAATTCATAAACATTCTAGAAATAATCTGGTCTCTAGTAATAATCAAAGATTCAGGAAGTATAGTACATTATATACAACTTTTAGAAAAACAAAATTGAAACATGAAAATAAGGAAACAAAAATGATTAAAATATGGATCTCTAAAACAAATAACAAATTGATTAGACAAAAACACATAGATAGATATCTAAAAGATATAGTTCATATGAAAATTGCATCTCTAAAGTTTCCAAACCCTCATGGGTATGGCTATCTTCTCCTACTAACACATAGAACCCCAATGGAGAAATTGGGTACCAATTAAAACTTTTTATTATTTTGCAGATACTCAAAAACAAAACTAATAAGGAGAAATGGGTACCCGATAGTGGACGCTCCAAACATATGATGGGAAATGTACACATGTTATCAAACATCACTTACATGGACGGTGGCATTATCACTTTTTGGTATAATTCCAAAGGATATGTTATTGGAATTGGAAACATCATCAATGTCGGTATATCTACTTCTCCTATTATTTCAAATGTTTTATTAGTTAGAAACTTAAAACATAATTTACTTAGTATAACCCAATTATGCGATAAAGGATTTAAAATTGATTTTGAAAAAGATAAATGCAATATGTATGATCAAAATAAAACTTTAATTTTTGAAGGAACAAGAAATCGAAATATTTATATTCTAAACATGAATAATAATCGTAATAATGATTTATGTTTTAACCGCAAATCATGATGATCCATGGACATGCATAAAAGATTTTGTCACATAAATTTCAAATATATAAACGAATTAGCTAAAAATAATTTAGTAAGAGGGTTATCCAAAATGAATTTCAAAGTTAAAAATCTATGCGATGCATGTCAACTTGGAAAATTAAAGAAAAGCTCGTTTAAATCTAAAAAGAAAATCTCTACTAAACAACCTCTTGAATTACTTTATTTGGACTTATTTGGTCCAACTCAAGTACGTTCGGTAAACCATAATAAATATGTCTTTGTAATTGTAGATGAGTTTTCAAGATATACTTGGACGCTATTTTTAAAGCATAAAAGTGATACGTTCGAAATGTTTAAAAATTTTGCTAAACGAATTAAAACTCTAATGGATCTAAAAATAAAAATTATAAGAAGTGATCACGGTGGAGAATATGAAAATGAATTATTTACAAACTTTTGTAATAAAAAGGAATTATAATTATTTATGAACTTAATTATATATTTATTAATTCAGTTTGCTAGTTAATAATCAACTAAGTATTAAACAAGGTTTATTAATTATACTTAAGTGAAGATTAATTACTAATTAATTATCTTTTAAAAGTGAGATTAATTTTAATTAATCTTTGATTAAGTAAGATTAATTTTTAATTAATTATAATTAAGTATATGATTTATTTTTAATTAAGTATAGGGTTGATTATTTATTAATTAATTATTAAGTAAGTGTTTAATTATTTTAATTATAAATTAATTAAGGGTTTAATATATAAGCAAATTATTCATTAAAGGTTAATTGTTTCTTAATTAATAATTAAGTTAAGTTAAGACTTAATTAAGATTTAATTATGTTTATAAAAAAGGATTTAACTTGTTATTAATTATTTAATAAGAGGTTTAAGTTTTTTATTAGTTTGTTTTTTAAAGATCAATTTGTTTAAAGGCCACTTTCTCTTACAAAGAATAGTTTTGAACATAAGGGATTCGATTGTCGATACCATTAAGTAATCATACAAAGGTGAATAGGTTATACTAAACTTTGACATTTTCTAGCAGAATAAATCTCCGTTCTGCTATAATTGAACTTAATAGATTGTTTAGACATTTATTTAATAGGACAAATCACCATCCTGTTATTATGTTGTTTGAATATGTAACTGCCAGTTGGTTTACATTGGCATGTTATTCACTGATTTGGTTATGGATTTTATCTACATATAAGTTGTCTTATGTAAATAACTGTTATGTGACTTGAAAACAAAATTTAAGTAAATGGTAACTTGATTTAGTACCATTGTGATCGCTAAGCATCTTTTCAAATTTATAAAAGTTATGGTTTAAATTAACTTCAATTCTATATCAATTTGAGGTTAAGTGTTTGTAAATGATTTAATAAGTTATCAAATTATTTTAATAAAAGTATTTCTAAATAATAATTTGTTTATAAAAGGGATTTTACTTTTTATAAAGGAATTATAAAGTAAGATTTATAAAAGAGTTCTATAAATAGAGAGGAGTTTTATAAATCATTTTAGATATTTGTAAAAGAGGTTTATAAAATTATCTTGCAGATTGTAAAGGTGTTTTTATAAATTGATTTATGAGATTTGGAAGAGGTATTTGAGATATGGAATAGGCTTTTAGTAAGCAATTTTTATGGAGGATTAGTGGTTTAGTTTTGTAGTAAGTAATGATTTTAAATAGAATTTGTTTGGCCCATTTAATATGGATTTGAAAAGGGGAAAACCTTCCTTAAGTTTTGTTAATATGTTTATACCATTGTAATAAGCATATGGATATATTTTCTAAGTATTGAAAGTATAATGTTTTTGTAATATACATAAACCATCGGGATAAGTTTATAAACATTTTCCAAATATTTGAAAGAGTAGAAGAGGTTTGAGAAAATATCCTTTGTAATGGTATATTGAATCAAGTATTCATAAAGTGGTTTTAATTAATAAAGATTAATTAAATGAGGCTTAGTGGATCCCAAATGGAATTAAATCAATGATTAATTATTTGTTATTTGATAGTTAAACAACCAACTATCAAATCTTGAGCAAAAATATAACTTTAAAAATATCTAGGAGAAAGACGAGAGTCATATGGTACAGTCATCTTCGATGATGTCGTACTGTGCGTATGAATTTTGTTTTCTTCTCCTAGGTAAATGATAAGGAATTCCATCCACTAACGATCAGGAGGTGGTCTCTGCTCTTATCTTTTTTCTGATTATTTCTAAAAGAACCGGGTTGAGTTTACCGAAAACTATCGGTTGTTCGTCCAGAAAGACCGGGATTGGATATGTTATTCGAAAACCACTTCGAACCAACATAAGCGTTCGAATTGAAGATATCCCAAAGATGATCGAAGACGGAGCTTTGAAGTGCAAGGACTACTTGCTACTAATCCTGAAGGTGATTCAAAAATGAATGTAGTAGAAGTAGGGTCTTCGGTTTCATTCAATCCTAGAACGAACTTGTATGGATGAATGCTGACATTGTATTGTGTCGGGAGAGCAGTGTAGCATTCCAAGCAGATTGCTATCTAAAAGGTAAAATGTAGGCTCAAGCCTCTCTACCCGGTAATGTCCAAAACAGAGTAAATGCAGTAGGGCTATGTGGGTCGCTCCTATTAGGGTATGATCATCGCCTTATCTAGAGTCGATATCTATATGTATGCTTCGAGGCCCATCAACCAAGGGGTAATCATATTCGGTACTATCTAGTAAGGGGTAGCCAGTCCTGTATAGTAGGGGTGCAAGATGTTCTTGTCAATGCTAGGTACATTTTATCTAGAGATGTACTATTCGGAAGGTAGTCCCTTACCTTGTCATTCTATGGAATCCATTCTCCAATAAGCGCCGTACGGACTTAGTAGTGCCCAACTATGTTGAAATATGAGATGCAACCATTTCATCTATATTCATATTTTACTTTAAACCCTAGAAATTATTATAATATCAATGGATTTTCTGTAGAAATGGTTTGGTTATCGTATGGTAAAAACTCATCCTTGTTTATGTGCATCGTGGTCTTATGAGATACCTTTAATTTTATAGGATTTTACAACTATAATTAATAAAATTCCTTATGATTTGAGTTTCTCACGCTGGTTTTAGCAGACTTATTCGGGTGTCATTTTTCTTATAATGCTCGGATCAGACCGAACATGTTTTCAGATTAGCTTCAGATGCTTTAGAGCTCAGGAGACGAGCTAGAGACCCAGGACATATCTCTTGTGTATTTCTTTATTTACATTTTTCGAAAGAAATTTGTATCAGTTATGTAGGGGCAAGTAGTCATAACTGTCCTAGGTAGGAAGTTATACCATTATAACTTCGACGTATCTTTGAAAATGACTATGTAATTGTATAATTATCATATATTGTTCCTTTGCGTTGAGAGATTCTATGTTTTTAGCTTCTTCTTGCCTTTCATTTTCTTTCACCACTAATAATCTGTCTTTTCGGCACTTAGATGCACGACACATGAATACCGTGGATGTATTAGTGTCGACTTCTGAGGGTCGAAAAGGCGTGTTATTCCCTATGGTATCGGAGCTGAAGGTTAACCCAGAACCTTGGCTTTGGTGGGGTACACTCATTAGAGATAGGGTAAGTTACACCCTAGAATGAGTTTGAGTGTATTATATAAGAGCGCGTAATTGTTAGTGACATAAAAATATTTTATATTGTGTTAATTGTCTTGTTAAGTGGCTTATGAATTCTGGTCGATACATATGGCCAACATTATCGATAGAGATTCCTAAACACTTGAACAAAACCAACTGACACGTTATTGTTTTAAAATTGGTAAATGAAATAATTTTTGCTAGGAATATATTTTATATACACAAATATGATTTTAAAAAATAGTATAGTATCTTTGAGAAGCTTGTTGAATAGGAAATGATAATATTGTATTATTTTCATTTAGGATTTGATTTAGTCATGCTCGTCTAGTTTGAGCATTGACTGTTGTTAAATGTTATAGGTAGCTTCTTTTTTTATACATAGGTTGGGTAAGTGGAAATTGGGGCAACATTGAAATGAACACCTTGTGAATTAAGTTTCGTAATTTGACTATAAGGTGTTCGAGGTTAATGTTGGGCTAATGATTCGGTATAATAAAGGATGTTTATTAAAAGGAAAGTTAGAATATTAGAAACAATTTTATAAAAGAAATGATTTTATAAAATAGCTTTATAAGAATGGATCTTTAGAATAAAAGGATTTAAGTAGGAAACTAAAGCACTTAAATCCTAGTGCTTTTGAAAAATGGTTTTCACGGTTTTCAAAAGTATAATAGTATTATTTAGAAGTATTTTTGGTAAGAAAAGAGAAATTTTTGGGTACAGAAATTTTAAACAAGAAGTATTTTCTTTGGATTAGTTCGGGTAGCGAGTTTTGATTTGTTTTGTCATGATTTGAATAATCTTCTAAGTGACAATAGAATGTTTGCTTAGGCGAACATTGTAGTGCACTTGCTAAATTATTCTTTTTATCATTGTACGCTCGAAACAAGTTCAAATCTAAACAAACCCAAAAAAATTAGTAATAAATATTTTATTGAAATTATGTAAAGTATTGTTTCAAAAAAGAGAGTTTTTGAATAAAAGAAGTATTTTTAAGTCCAATGGCCCGAAAATTACTTAAAATTAGAATGAGATGTTTTTGGATAGTAAACAGTTCTCTTGAGTATTACCCTTCTCGGTAAGGGAATGTATGATACTGTGTGGTAGTACCCAAGTCCTTAGTATCATTCTGGAATTACTAGAGCTATATGTATATTTTCTATGAATAAAATATATAGTATTATTTAAAAATATTTTTGAAATAAAACCCGAGTTTTTGGCTCCTAAGTTTTTAGGATGTAAAGGTGTCATGATTTAAATTGGTTAATAAATGAAGTTTTAAAATTGAATTAATTTAATAAGAAGGTTTAATAAACTTGGTTTTATTAAACGTCATCTTTTGGGATTTTAACACTTAGGAGGTTAAATAGTATTTAATGTTATTGGGCCGACTAATAAACACCTTTACCTTAGAGTTGTCCAAGAAAAAATAGACTCTAGGACGGAGTTTGGATACCCACGTCCAACTCTTCTTAGCTATTCACCAGACCAAATGGGTAAGAGGTTGAATTGGTCGACTCAGTTTTAAAGACCCAAAATTATTTTGTGCCTACATCTGAATAGTTGAAAGTGAATAGAACAAAAGTCTAGATGTTTCTGTATCCATATATATAGAGACACACACACACTCTTAGAATGTAGGAGAGTACTATCCAAGTTAATAAGTTTAGATGATTTTATGAAAGGTTTCATAAATCAGTTGTATTTTTTAAAAATGTTTAAACCTAAGTTGGAATTTTTATGAGATGATTTCATAAATATTTATGGGAGGGTAAGAAGATAAATGGGTAAATAAAAACCTTTAGATGAGTATATAGAGTGTACGTAGATCATTTCCTTTCCCATATAGTTCTCGATCCAAAATTCGAATACATGACTTGAGGTGTTTTACACCATTCTAGATAAGGATTTATCACTCGATTTTGACGGCGAGCACTTGATGAGGATTCTTGAGAGGGAAACAAAGTTTTCTATCATAGTATATGGCTATATAAGGAGAACGGAGGTTTCTTGTCAAAAAGCTAATCGGAGTTCGCATTAGTGAATCGGGTGAGCGATACTAGCTTGGAAGTGAAGTTATGTATTCGAGTGAAGGTCGAATCAGATTTTTCATATGGATGTTATATGAACATCATACAGACTCATGAATAGTATTGGGTGTTTATGTGGTGAAATTTTGGGGATGAAATTTTTTTAAGGGGGGAAGAATGCACAACCCGGAATTTTATCGCTTTGATTTGAGAAAATTTAATTAATTATAAATATTAAATTAACAGTTTTAATAATTAAAATATCCCTCTTCTAATTTATATCTAATGGTAGAATTTTTTTTAATTTGGTTTAGAAAAATAATTAGTTAAAAAGAAACTAGAAAATGTGGTCGAAACGCTTTTTGAAAATTTTCAATTTTTCACCATTAAAAAGTTATTTAAAATGTTGTAAACACTTTCGTTCACATATCTACACATTATAAATAACATAAGCATGGATTAGTAAATAAAATAAAGATTAATAACATAAGTGAACTTATGTAGGAAAGATGTGACAATATTTAAGTTTTAAATTTAAAATAAATAAGATAAGATGAAATGTCATTCTCTTTTCACATCATAGTACAAGTAAGGAGTATTACACATTGGATAAAAGGGTTTTACCACTGGTTTAGGCATGTGAATCATGTGGTGAGGATGGATGGGTGATGTGGAACAATTTGGATGGAGGGTAATGTACTAAGGGGGGCAAAATGGTAAATTCACTTCATCCATTTTATAAAAACAAAGTCCATTTCTCTCCCTTCTTCCATTTCGTTATATTTTTTTTCAAAAGTTTAACATTTCATTTAAGCTTTCAAAAACACATTAATGGCTTCTAAAATATTTTCGAAGTTTTAAAATTCACTTCTTCTTACTTTTAATCCTTAAAAACACTTAAAATTACTTCCTTTTCACTTCTAAACCCCTCCTCCTTATAAAACAAGACCACACTCACCCAACAACATCATGGACGAGCCCCACCACCTCATGGCCGAGCCCATTTACTTGCTAGGGTCAAAAAACTCAAATTTTGCTAAAGGGTTTTCAAAGATCTAAGCTCTTTTCAAGTTTTTAAAGGTATTTAAATAAGTTCGGTGAGTAAATCTCACATCTTTAACCAATTTTAATTTTTTTTTACTTATTACTATGTTTTGTTGGATGAATGGTTGTAATTTTATGTTGTTTTATGTGATTGTGCATGTGTTAATATGTGCTTGTATGTGGTATTGGTTATTGACTTGAAATGAAATCAAAAAGGTAGTAAAGTTGCAAGTTGTGATCTTTTTTTTGATAAAGTTTGGATCTTTATATGTGTTTGTGGTTGTAATATGATTGTGTATGTTATGGACATGATAATACGGTCGTACGCCAAGAAAGTTAGCACCTTTCGGGGACTTGAAATCCTTGTGTAAATATTGGGTTATTTAGTTTTAAATCAAAATAATTTTCAAGTTCAAACGTTGTTTTAGTTTTACAAAATACTTAATTTAGTAAAAGTAAGCTTTTCAAAGGGTAATATTTCAAAAGAAAGCGAAGAAACTTTTTTCAAGTTATGGTATCCATAGCGATAGTTGTTATGGATGCAGTTTCGATGAAATGTCCACTTTTTGCGAATTAAGTTTTTATACTTAAAATGCTTTGGAAATGTTTTAGAAAACTTAATTAACAACGATTAAAAAGTTATTTAAGAATTTATTAATTTATTACTTATTAATTATTTATTAATTAATTTTGCTAATTAATTAAGTATTAAACAAGGTTTATTAATTATAATTAAGTGGAGTTTAATTACTAATTAATTATCTTTAAATGTGAGATTAATCTTAATTAATCTTTGATTAAGTAAGATTAATTTTTAATTAATTATAATTAAATATATAATTTATTTTTAATTTAGTATAGGATTGATTATTTATTAATTAATTATTAAGTAAGTTTTTAATAATTCTAATATTAGATTAATTAAGGGATTAATTTATAGGCAAATTATTTATTAAAGGTTAATTATTTGTTAATTAATAATTAAGTTAAGTTAAGACATAATTATGTTTTTTAAAAAGGATTTAAGCTGTAATTAATTGTTTAAAAAGAGGTTTAAGTTCTTAAGTACTTTATTTTCCAAGGATCAATTTGTTTAAAGGCCACTTTCTCTTATGAAGAATGGTTTTGAACACAAAGGATTCGATTGACGATAACATTAAGTAACCGTACAAATGTAAATAGGTTGTACTAAACTTTGACATTTGTTAGCAGAATAAATTTCGGTTCTGCTATTATTAAACTTAATAGATTGTTTAGACATTTATTTAGCAGGACAAATCACCATCCTACTATTATGTTGTTTGAATATGTATCTGCTAGTTAGTTTATATTGACATGTTATTCACTGGTCTGGTCATGGATTTTATCTACATATATGTTGGTTTATGTAAATAACTATTACGTGACTTGGAAGCAAAATTTAAATAAATGGTAACTTGATTTAGTACCATTGTTGTCGCTGTGCCTCTTTTCAAATTTGTAAAAGTTATGATTTTAAATTAACTTCAATTCTATATCAATTTGAGGTTAAGTGTTTGTAAATGATTTAGTAAGTTATCGAATTATTTTAATAAAGATATTTCTAAATAATAATTTGTTCATAAAAGGAATTTTACTTTTTATAAGGGTTTTTATAAAGGAATTATAAAGGAAGATTTATAAAAGAGTTCTATAAATAGAAAGGGGTTTTATAAATCATTTTAGAGGTTTGTTAAAGAGGTTTATAAACTTATCTTGGAGATTGTAAAAGTGTTTTTATAAATTTATTTTTGAGATTTGTAAAAGGTATTTGAGATATGGAATGGGCTTTTAATAAGCAATTTTATGAAGGATTAATGGGTTGGTTTTGTAGTAAGTAATGATTTTAAATGGAATTGTTTGGCCCATTTAATATGGAATTTGAATAAGGGAAAACTTTCCTTAAGTTTTGTTGATATACTTATACCGTTGTGATTAGTATATAGATATATTTTCTCAGTACTGAAATATAATGTTTTGGTAGTATACTTATACAGTTGGGATAAGTATATAAACATTTTCCAAATATTTGAAATAATACAAAAGGTTTGAGAAAATATCCTTTGTGAAGGTATATTGAATCAAGTATTCATAAAGTGGTTTTAATTAATAAAGATTAATTAAATGAGGCTTAATGGATCTCATATGGAATTAAATCAATGATTGATTGTTTGTTATTTGATAGTTAAACAACCGACTTTCAAATCTTCGTCAAAAATGTAACTTTGAAAATATCTAGAAGAAACACATGAGTTATATGGCATAGTCATCTTTGATGATGCTATACTATGCATCCAAATCTCGTTTTGTTCTCCTAGGACAAATGATAAGGAAATCCGTCCACTGACGGTCAAGAAGTGATCTCCACTCCTATCTTTTGTCTGATTATTTCCGAAAGCATCGGGCTGAGTTTATCGAAAACTATCGATTGTTGGTTCAGAGAGACCGGGATCAGATATATTATCTGAAAACCACTTCGAATCAACATAAGCGTTCAAATTGAAGATATCTTGAAGATGATTGAAGACGGAGCTTTGAAGTGCAAGGGCTTCTTTATACTAATCATGAGGGTGATTCCAAAATGGATGTGGTAGAAGTAGTGCCTTTGGTTTTGTTCAGCCCCGGAATGAACTTGTATGGATGAATGATGACATTGTATTGTGTTTGGAGGGCAGTGTAGCGTTCCAAGTAGAGCGATCTAAAAGGTAAAACATAGTCTCAAGCCTTAAAAACTGGTAACGGCTAAAACATGGTAGATGTAGTAAGGCTATGTGGGTCGCTCCCATTAAGGTATGATCATCGCCTTATCTAGAGTCAATATCTATATGTATGCTTCGGGGCCCATCAACCAAGAGGTAATCATATTCAGTACTGGTAAGGGGTAGGACGGTCCTGTGTAGCAGGGGTGCAAGATATTCTTGTCGACAACAGGTACATTTTATCTACATGTGTACTATTCGGAAGGTTGTCCCTTACCTTTTCATTGTATGGAATCCATTATCCAATAAAGGTTGTACGAACTTACTTGAGCCCCACTATGTTGAAATCTGAGATGCAAGCATTTCAGCTATATTCATATTATACTTTAAACCTTAGACACTATTATAATATCACTGGATTTTCTATAGAAATGATTTAGTTATCGTAAGGTAAAAACCCATCAATGTTTATGTACGGCGTGGTCTTATGAGATACCTTTTATTTTAAACGATTTTACAAGTATAATTAATAAAATTCCTTGTGATTTGAATTTCTCATGCTGGTTTTACCAGACTGATCTGAGTGTTCTTTTTCTTAAAATGCTCAGGTCAGACTGATCGTGTTTTTAGATTAGCTTTGGACACTTTGGAGCTCAGGAGACTAGTTGGAGGTCCGAGAACATCTCTCGTATATTTCTTTATTTTCACTGTTTGGATGAAATTTGTCTCAGTTATGTAGGGATAGGTAGTTATAACCGTCCCAGGTAGGAAGTTGTACTACTATGACCCTAATGTGTCTTTGGAAATGACTATCTAATTTTATATTGATTATTATTTACCGTTCTTTTATGTTGAGAGATTTTGTGTTCTTTAGTTTCTTCTTGTCTTTTTTTTCTTTAACCCCTAATAATCTATCATTCCGGCACTTGGATGCTTAAAATATGAATACCGTGGATGTTTTAATGTCGACTTTTAAGGGTCGAAAAGACAGGTTGTTACAACTAGAAAAGGGGGTGTTGAATGTAGCTGGCAGAATTGTACTAATTAAAACTATGATCTAACCAATGATCATGTTCTAGGCTGAATCTGCCAACTATCAACATCTATTGTCACCAAAACAAATTAGTCATGTTCCAATTTTTGTGAAAAAATAAGCATCACAACATGAGTTGGAGAGATATGTGTCGTACAAAGCATGAAGGAGGCGTGGGTCTAAGGAAATTAGAAGATATCATGAAGACTGTCTCTTTAAAACTTAGATGGCGGTTCTTACAGAATGATTGCTTATGGGCTAGATGGATCAAAAACAGATATTGCAAAGGTAAAGATTTCTGGACAAACACTGCAGATAACAACTCTTCATACACACGGGATCTACTTCTTAAGACCATAGCATAATTAAAAGAACTTATTAAAGGGAAATTTAATTATAGACTTTATAGTCAGTGGTCAAAGAACGAGCCTATGACTTAATCCACGAATCAACGGTGAATCTTTAAAAGACATGTTGGGATAACAAGCTATTTCAACCTTCGGTGGCCTCTATAGGATGGTATCTTCTCTCATATCTAATGGATAGTAGGGAGAAGATATCTCTAGTATGCCCCCCTGTATAACTTAACAAATACAATCTATCCTCTTAATCATCATCATAGCAAAGATTTTTGGGTTTGAAAGGAACAAAATAACAAGAATGTCTATTTCCCGTCAGCATGGAATCAGGATAGTGTCGAACACAGTGAACTGGGGTGCTGCAGACAAATTTGGAGTGGCACGTGTTCACTTACGTGCAGACAAATCAAGATAGTTTCAAATCATAATTAGTGGAAAAAATAAGAATGATTCTATGTTCGATCAGCTTCTATGATCGAATAGTAGAAATAAAATATTTTAGTAACTCAAAAACACTACGCTCACTATCCTCATATGGCATTTGTTATCCCAACTTTTGGCAAAGCCGAGATACCCAAATATTAACTGAAAATCAATGATTATTAGTCATGAACATCGATTGTGCATCACAGGTTCACCGTGGATATTGATGAATTTTTTCCGAGTCCGGATCGGGCTACAATTGGTAAGACATGTCAAGCAAGGCCAGATAAAACAACATTCCAAATTTCGGGTCAATCCGAGATCGTACATTCAAGATATCACCAACGGAAAATGGAGAAGGCAGCCTTGTACTCGAATCCATAAAAGGACCCTATGTTCGAATCGATGAGGTGGGAATGTCGTTCGAATCCATCAGAGTAAAATCCATTCGAATCCATCAAGGTCGACTCCATCGACTTCGTACCCATCGAGTTCGCCCCTGTTCGAATCCAACGAATTTCTACACCTTGAATCCATAAAGAGAAGGGGCTTCGAATCCAGGAGGTGTAGCCTTGCTTTGAATCCAGGAGTCGAATCCAGGAGGCGTAGCCTTGCTTCGAATCCAGGAGGTGTAGTTCAGCTTCGACTCCATGCCGCTATTGTCTTCGAATCCCAAAGACAGAGGATGCTTCGTATCGATCGGTAATGACCTTCCACGATCGATACGAAGGAGCACGAATTCAATCAATTCGAAGGAAGCGCGTCTTCGAATCGATAGTCTCGAATCCACCTAGTCCACACAGCTAAAACCCCGGGTACGACTCAGTAAAACTCGGAGATAAAAGAGGGTTGACCCGAAGCATGCGCACCACGCCATTGTCTTCGCGTGCAAGAGGATCGATTCGAACGAATCGATTCGAACCAGATCGATTCGAACCAAGCCAGTCAACCAGAAATGCAATCTTGAATCGATCATAACTTGAGATCTACACATCCAAATGCTATGAAATTTTCACAGAAGCTTGAGCACATGTTGAAGAATGTCCACACCAAATTTCAGCTCGATTAGACAATTTCTTGATCGATTCGAACCAAGGGTCGAATCGATCCCAAAGTGGGCCCAGAACTCCAGATTTCGGCCGTGCGGGCCCCTTCACATGCCAGAACTGGTCTCCCCTCAATTTAGGCGGAATATCGGCCTCCTACACCTATAAATAGAGCCCCTGGTCATTCAGAAAAGGGGTCGGACAATTTCAAGAGCTAAAGAGCGCCCAGACTCTGCCAGATTTACTCCAGATCACCACTGCTGCCTTAGATTCAGACTTAACTCATAAAATCAGTTGTAATACAACACACGAAATTGTAATCTTCAAGCATCGAGCAATAAAATCATAAAAACCTTGAAGTGGACGTAGGCCGGAGATAGCCGAACCACTATAAATCGTGTGTCACTATTCATCATTTCTTGATTGCTGCTTGTTACTTGCTTAGATCTGTGATTTGTGTGTGAATATTGTTGATCTGTATTCATACGCTGGTGCTTTCACTACACTTGGGGTTTGTGACCATTTTTAGCGCAAACACTTTGGTGCTTTCACTGAGAGGAACTAGCACCCGCTACACCAGATTCAAAGTTTAGGTTTGGAATTTTAAGGATTCAGATCTGACTCTACAATGACTCGACAAACTAGACAAAGAACTGAGAGGAGCCAACAGGCAGGAAGTCAAGAGGCATCCTCTGGCGCTGGAGAAGGACAAGCTTCGATCTACATTACTAGAGATGAGATGGAGGCTATGAATAACCTAATGCAGGAAAGAATGATGAAAAGCCAACAAGAGATGCTGCAGAATTTCTTCGAGCAGATGAGAGCTGCAGGGACACAGAACCCTGGACCAGCTATAGCGGCTGTGAATGTGGAACAAGGAGCTAGGGCTATGGAACCCAACGGAGGACAGCATACAGAACCAGAAGGCAATCAACAAGGGCTTGGGGGCAGGCCCGCAAGATCCGACGCAGAAGGACCTTTGGAAGGAGCTCAACCGGCTAGGGCCAACACAAATGCTAACGAGCCACCCGAAGAGTACGTACCAGAATTCCCTACAAGACTCGGAGGGCAAGACAGAGACATGACAAGGGGGCACCCCTAGATAGAGATGAAAGAATGGTTGGCCTAGTGAGACGACTCATGAGAGGGGGATTGTCAGGCGGAGGATTGGAAGAGGTTAGTCGAAGTCCGTTCGCTCCAAATATCTGAAATGCAAGGAACCCTCCAAAGTTCAAACTACCGATGCTGGATCCTTATGACGGAAAGTCGGACCCGACCATGCATATCACCAGATATATCAGACACATGGAAGTGCTGGGAGCATCCGAGGAAGTAATGGCATGATGTTTCCCCTTATTCTTATCAGATTTGGCTGCGCTTTGGTTTAGACAGCTAGAGACAGGATCAATCAGGACATGGGGCGAGCTTGTGGACTGTTTCATGAAGCAGTTTAGGGTTCACATAACGCGAACCAAGAGCTTGATGACTTTGGCATCAATAAAGCAAAGGACCGGAGAGTCCATAAAAGATTTTCTGTTACGATTTAATGCAACGGTGGCTTCTGTAGATCGCCCGGACCCATCGATGATTTTGATGGCGGCAGTGGCAGGAGTTGGAGAAGGCACCGAATTCAAAGACTCTTTGACTAAAGATCCACCGCAAGATCTTGGAGAGTTTTTCCATGAAGCTGAAAAATTCATTCGATTAGAGGAATCATGAGCCGAGAGGCAGGAAATAAATGTTGCACAAGGCGAAGGAACCGCCAGGGAACAGTCCAGGGCGGACAAAGGAAAGAGAAAGCAGGATGATGCACATGATGGTCCTGATAAACGGAAGAGATTCCGAGAGCCCAGATTCAGGCAATACACAGACTTGGTGGCAGGACTGGAACGAATTTACACCGAAACTCGGGGGCAACTCCCCTATCGAAAACCACCGAGGAGAGATCCCACAGAGCGGGAACGTAGAACCGGAAAATACTGCCTATTCCATGAGCTGGATGGGCACACTACCGATGAATGCCGCCACCTAAAGGATGAGGTGGAAGAACATGCCAGGAGTGGTAGATTGCCACAGTATGTCAGAGAACGTACAACGGCGGTTAGGCCCGAACAACTACCGCCCCAACCTAACAGGAATGATCCTGGATCGGGATCACGACTCGTCATCAACTGATTGTGATGGCAAGGGCCAATTTCAAGATTTGGACTCTGGTCAGTTAGTTTTCTTAGATTTGATTTCCAAAATAAAACGGCTATCCCACTTACTCATGTACGGGAACCGGAGAGATCCCTAGGCATGCTCTAAGATGGAAATAGACCGCTACGCCCGGAGAGGCATTGTCTTGTTTTTCCTGGTGTTTGAGATTGAACATCTAGGATTTGTGTTTAATAAAGAAACACTTATTAAAATAAACCTTTTAACCGGAGAGTTAAAGGATGAACATTAAATATCAATATAAACATGATCGCTTTATGACCTTACCCGGAGAGGCGGGGTCCGGAGTGCAAGAAGTGAGTCGCTTCGCCAGAGAGCGACAGAATTGACTCACTTAACGTTGTTTCCTCTTCACCGAAGAGTGACAGGATGGGATCCAGCAAGAGCCCGTAGATGCTATGATCGGCCTAAAGATTTAGGTCATGACATCGCTTAATGTTCAAAAACACTGAACCGGAGTGCAGGGGGTGTAGCCGCTTCGCCGGAGAGCGACAGGATCGGCTCACTCATCGTTGTTTCCCCTTCATCGGAGAGTGACAGGATGGGATCCAGTAAGAGCCCAAAGAGGCTATGATCGGTCCAGAATGACCAAGACATCGCTATGCGCCCTAGCTGGGGCCAGAGTGCAAGGGATAGAAAGCAACACCGGAGTGCAATAGGATCTTTCTATTCAATCGCTAAATCTAGAATGGGTTTGACAAGGGTCCAGAGTGACAATCGACAGTCCGGAGAGACTGTAGAATTTCATTCTTAACTTCCACTCGGAGAAATTGATAACAATTCGGCTTCGAACAGCCATGGACTTGATTAAAAAAGCTATAAACTCTGAATAAAACATGAACTCACTACATTCAACTTGAGACTGATCAAAACACGCCTTTTACCAAAAGGCATGTTTTGGGGGGCAAAATGTTATCCCAACTTTTGGCAAAGCCGAGATACCCAAAGATTAACTGAAAATCAATGATTATTAGTCATGAACATCGATTGTGCATCACAGGTTCACCGTGGTTATTGATGAATTTTTTCCGAGTCCGGATCGGGCTACAATTGGTAAGACATGTCAAGCAAGGCCAGATAAAACAACATTCCAAATTTCGGGTCAATCCGAGATCGTACATTCAAGATATCACCAACGGAAAATGGAGAAGGCAGCCTTGTACTCGAATCCATAAAAGGACCCTATGTTCGAATCGATGAGGTGGGAATGTCATTCGAATCCATCAGAGTAAAATCCATTCGAATCCATCAAGGTCGACTCCATCGACTTCGTACCCATCGAGTTCGCCCCTGTTCGAATCCAACGAATTTCTACACCTTGAATCCATAAAGAGAAGGGGCTTCGAATCCAGGAGGTGTAGCCTTGCTTTGAATCCAGGAGTCGAATCCAAGAGGCGTAGCCTTGCTTCGAATCCAGGAGGTGTAGTTCAGCTTCGACTCCATGCCGCTATTGTCTTCGAATCCCAAAGACAGAGGATGCTTCGTATCGATCGGTAATGACCTTCCACGATCGATACGAAGGAGCACGAATTCAATCAATTCGAAGGAAGCGCGTCTTCGAATCGATAGTCTCGAATCCACCTAGTCCACACAGCTAAAACCCCGGGTACGACTCAGTAAAACTCGGAGATAAAAGAGGGTTGACCCGAAGCATGCGCACCACGCCATTGTCTTCGCGTGCAAGAGGATCGATTCGAACGAATCGATTCGAACCAGATTGATTCGAACCAAGCCAGTCAACCAGAAATGCAATCTTGAATCGATCATAACTTGAGATCTACACATCCAAATGCTATGAAATTTTCACAGAAGCTTGAGCACATGTTGAAGAATGTCCACACCAAATTTCAGCTCGATTAGACAATTTCTTGATCGATTCGAACCAAGGGTCGAATCGATCCCAAAGTGGGCCCGGAACTCCAGATTTCGGCCGTGCGGGCCCCCTCACATGCCAGAACTAGTCTCCCCTAAATTTAGGCGGAATATCAGCCTCCTACACCTATAAATAGAGCCCCTGGTCATTTAGAAAAGGGGTCGGACAATTTCAAGAGCTAAAGAGCGCCCAGACTCTGCCAGATTTACTCCAGATCACCACTGCTGCCTTAGATTCAGACTTAACTCATAAAATCAGTTGTAATACAACACACGAAATTGTAATCTTCAAGCATCGAGCAATAAAATCATAAAAACCTTGAAGTGGACGTAGGTCGGAGATAGTCGAACCACTATAAATCGTGTGTCACTATTCATCATTTCTTGATTGCTGCTTGTTACTTGCTTAGATCTGTGATTTGTGTGTGAATATTGTTGATCTGTATTCATACGCTGGTGCTTTCACTACACTTGGGGTTTGTGACCATTTTTGGCGCAAACAGCATTTATGGTCGGAATGCAACTCAAGAGGATTACGCAACATCGAAACTCCAAGACACATTGGAATTGAGCTAGTTATTGCTGACATTAAACAACTAATGAAACAAGCAAACAATTAGAGAGTGGAAATTAGAGCAATATAACTTTTTTTTAGAACTTGGAGTTGTTCTGTAGCATAGTAGTTGAAGAGACGTCAGATATAGCCCTGTTAACACAGCTCTCGGGGACTAATGAGTTTGCATCAACCTTATCGAGGTTTGCATAAATTAGCTGATACGAGATAAAGGGTAGAACAACTAGTACATCAACCATGGAAAGACGATGACCAATTTTTATATGGAGAGGGAGAAGTGAAGCTAGCTAGCCTTTTAAAGTGGACTTGAAAATGGGATTAAAGGAGATTTAATTATGAACAGGCTTAGGACTTGGAGTAGTAATGCCTTGAAATAGGGATAGGCCTATCGCATTAAATTTGTATCTTTTTGTATTTGGAATTGATTTATTTTAGTACTGCTTGATGCTAAAGGGGAAATTAGGCACGTACCGTGGTTTTTGAGTGCAATTCTAGTGTAATACTTACTCCTACCACTATTTGTCTCTGTTATCCTTACAATTTGTACCCCTTTTATTTTTAGAAAATGAAGTACTTGTCAAAAAAACTTCTATACTTGCATCTCCTAAAACGTTTTTCAATAGGATGGTCTTTTAAAATACGAGATGGATCATTGGTTATATTTTGCTCAAAAGATTCATCAGTTTCTTTAGAATTTTCATTAATCTTATTTTACTCGGTATTTTGAGTGATATTTGTGGATTTGTTTATATTAGATATTTCAGCATCATCTTTAGAATTATTAAAATTTTCATCAAAGGATACATGTAAGGTTTCTTCAATAACATTAGTTCAAAATTCTATAAGCTTGGCTTCTTTCTGAATAACCAACCAAAATTACTTCATAAGCTTAAGAATCAAATTTCCTAAATTATCTTTGTATTTAATATAAAACATGTTGCACCAAAAACTCTGAAGTATGATATCATAGGTTTTCTTTGATTAAAAAGTTCATAAGGGGTACATTTTACTTTAGGTTTTTATCGAAACGCGATCTATAACATAATATGCAGTTGCAATAGCTTCAGCCCAGAAATTTTAAGGTAACGAAGTGCCGTTTAGTAATGTTCTAGTGCATTCTTGTAAAGTCATATATTTCTTCTTCAACATCATTTTGCTATGGTGTTTTGAGAAAAGAGAAATTATACTTAATCCCCTTTTTTAGTGCTAAAATTTGTAAAGTTATCATTTTTAAGTTCTCCTTCGGAATCGCTTCTACTTTTGAAATTTGAATTCTTCTTACAATTTCTTTAAATATTTCAAAAGTATCGCTTTTATGTTTTAAAAATAAAGTCCATGAATATCTTAAAAAATCATTAATCATTACAAAAACATATTTATTGTCATTTATTGATTAATCATTACAAAAACATATTTATTGTCATTTATTGACCTAACTTGAGTTGGACCAAATAAATCTAAATGAAGTAATTCTAATTATTATTCAGTTGTGATTTCATTTATAAATTTTAAAAAAAGATTTTCTTAATTTACCTTTATGACAAGCATCGCACCAATAATTGACTTTGAAAGTCATTTTTGGAAGTCCTCGCACAATTTCGTATTTTGCTATTTTTTAATAAATTTAAAGTTAATAAGACAGAAACACTGGTGCCAAAGCCATGGGTCATTAGAATTTTTTATAAGACACATGTTAATGTCATGATTAAGTTTCATATTTCGAAATATAAATATTAGGTTTTCTTAAACCTTCGAAAATAAATTTTAATTTGGTAAAAATATGATAATCATCTTTCCCAATATTTATTTTCAAACCATTATCCCATAATTGCCTAATGCTTAATATGTTATGTTTTAGATTTTAAACTAAAGAACCGTTGGTAATTATAGGTGAATTTGGGTTTCAATTATTTCTGATGTCCCCTATTTTGATGATATTTCATTTAGAACTATCACCGAAAGAAATAATACCTCCATCTATAGGTTTGATATTTATTAGAATGTTGTATTTCTTGTTATATGATTGGAACATCCGCTATCCAGAATCCATCTTTTCTTTTTACTATTGTGAGTGGGTAACTGCAAAAGATAATTAATTTATTGGCACCCGAGGGTCTTGGGGTTAGGTTTTAGGTAACCATAGCTAGGTGTTTAACCTAAAAAATGGATCGACATCCTGAATTGAGTGTGAAGCACAAGCCTTATTTATCAAGGCAAATTAAATAGAAAAAGAAATAGTAAATCACAGAAAAAGTAAAGAGAAAAGAGATTTTCATTGTGGCTCGGTTGTTAACGAAGCCTACACTATGCCACAAAGTGAATTAGACAACGGTGATCACACAACATAAGGTAGATTTTCTGTTATCCTGCTATTTACCGCTGTTTCACACAACATATGAAAAAAAATAATCTGTTGTTTGAATAGCCTCTGAAATCTCTATATTCATGTTTGTCCTTCAGACAACATTTTATCTGTTGTCCGATTGAGGTTATCAAAAAATTTAGTTTTGGCTCCATATTTTCCCTTTCAATATTTTCGTGGCCGCGTTCCTTAATCATTCCCTCTTCACTTTCTTTCCATTCCATCTTCTCAAAAATTTCCCCCTTCTCAAAATTTATTTCGCTCTTCTCAAATCTGATCAACAGAACCCTAAACTTAAACTCGTCTTCGACCCATCTTCGACCTGTCTTTTGGAATTAGGGTTTCCAAATCGGCTTGATAATGAAATCACTCTGTCGATACTCTCGCTCTAAAAAAACGATTGATAAAGAAATTGGTTTCCATTTTATGGCCGCGTTCGTTCTAGCTTGCTTCAATTTGTCGAGTATTCTTCAATTGATATATGGTATGATTTCCGCCCCTTTTGATTTTGTATTGATCTCGACTTCGATTTTAAGAGCCAATGATGAGATGGTTTATATAGGCATTTATTTCCTGTATTTTCGATTTAGACTTGACTTTGGGTTTTAAACATTGGATGTTGATTTTGTATTGATGCGTATATTTTCGAGTGCTTTGTTTTTTGAGTTTTTGCTTTATGGCCTTCACTCGTTTAAACATTGAGTTCTCTGATATACTCGAATATATTTTTACTTGGTTGACTATATTGATTTTGAGCTTTCTGCCTTGTT
The DNA here is from genome assembly GCA_030737815.1 of Allium fistulosum. NCBI lineage: Eukaryota > Viridiplantae > Streptophyta > Magnoliopsida > Asparagales > Amaryllidaceae > Allium > Allium fistulosum. The sequence goes on from CM060901.1 coordinate 394,965,305, forward strand.
CACATGAATTTGTATATCTGACTTGAATTTGTTGAATTAGCTGATGATATGAGAGTTGTGCAAGGCACTAGCACTTATTTGGTTGTTGAATTGGTTATTCAAGGCAGTGCACACGAGACTTATTTATGCATTTACTTGTGGCCTGTGAACTTGAACTTGAACCGTTATTCACTTCATTGTTCAATTTGGAGTTGCTTTCCTTGTTCACTTCATTGTTCGACTTCGTTAAGTTCATTTTTTCGCTGGTTGCCCCTTGCATGTTTTGTTGCCTCTTACACTTGTGATTTTTTCACTTCACTGTTCGATTTTTGGAACTTCCATGTATATACATACATATATATGTATGTATACGTGTGTGAATGTTTGTGGCACTGCCTTGTTTTAATTTGTAGCACTTGCTATTTCTAGAACTGCCTTGTTTTAATTTGTGGCACTGCCTTGTTGCATTGTTGCATTGTTGGCCTTGTCCATCTACTTGCACACATATGTATATACATATCTACATATATATAGATGTTTACATGTATATACATATATGTATATATGTATGTTAGTGTGCTTGAACTTTGAATGGTTTTAATTTTCTGATGGACTTATAACTGTGCCTTGCCTTGCCTGAACCTTAAATGGCTTGAACTCTACCTTGTTCTGTTCAACTGCCTTTTGAATGTGCTTTTCTTCATTTACTATATGCACATGTTGTAGCATTTCATGAACTGGTTTTTGAAATCCCTACACCGGTTTCACTTGTGTCATGCATGTGTACAATTACTGAAAAGTTGTTGGCCTTTGAGTCTGTTTGTGAAATATCTTCCATGTATATACATACATGCATATGTATGTATATATGTGTGGAATATTACCATGTTTTTGCTTTGAACTTCCATATGCGCGTCTACTGTGTGTTGCAATCTTGTTTTTGCTTTGCCTTGGTCCATGTTGTCTGCCTTGTTCACATGTTGCATTGTTGCATTGTGGCTTTGTCCATGTAGTTGCACACTCCCTTGTTCAAGGCAGTGCACTGGCACTGCCTTGACAAGGCATTGCACTACCTAGACATCGGTTGAATCCCTTTCATCTGCTTTGGTTTCGTGTCCATGGCTTGATTTCCTTTTAGATTCTTGAATTTCTTGTTTTAAACAAGGCAGTGTGCACTGCCTTGAACTCCATGCACTCCCTGGCTCATTTGATTCCTGTGTGAATGTTCTTTTAATTCTTGTTCATTTATTTGTACTTCCTGCCTTGAACTCATGTACTTCCTGGCTGCATTTGTTTATGACACTACATGTTGTTCATTTGTTTGTGGCACTTTCTGCCTGCATTTGACATGTGTTGCATGTATACATGTATACATGTATATACATATGTGTATATGTGTGTTGCTCACTATAGGAGATGGAAGTGGCGGTATTTTTGTAAATTCGTACCTTTTGTTCTTTGTTTGTACTATTTATGCACTTAATTATGTATCACTATGTACCATGCTTGATACTGCCATGAATCTGGTTTGCTGGTGCTCGACTTTGTGCATCTCCACGTGCACTGAAATTGTTTGTGCACTTTGGCTTTGCTGAGTTGCCTGATCTATTTTGAGCTGAACTAAACTACTTGTGTTGAGCCCGAGCTTGCTTGGGCTTGAACTTGTGTGTTTGCACTGAGTTGAGCCTTCGGGCTTGACCTTTGCAACTGTTCGTGTGATTGAATCAAGGATCGGCCTTATGATATTCATAATGATACACTGTGTATATCATAAGTTGTCGGTGCACATATATATTTATCCCTGTCTAAAAATAAAAAGAAAAAAAACAAACCCACAAACTCAGGCAATATTTAATATTCAAATTCAAACTTATTTTTGCAATTTAGGTTTGTTTCTTTTTCAAGTTTACTGCTTTGTTGTTTATTTAACAAGTATAGGAGATGGCTGGATACAAACTGGAGCAAGAAAATCAAGATCAACATCAAAAACAAACTTGAGTGAGTGTGAGTAAATTTAAGTTGTATTGTATTTGAAAATGAAAGTAGAGTGATAGTGAAAGTTGTATTGTATTTGAATTTGATTTGAAATACAATATTTGTTTAAATAAAATTGCAATTCATTTATTTCATTCTGTGAATAATTGTTCATATCAGTCAATATTTATATGTTGTCTAAAAGGAAATTATAGAAATGATACTATAACATCAAACAACATATCAGTGCATATCAGACGATGGGGCATATCTGTGGTTTGATGTGCAATGAGACGGCACGAGATTTAATGACAGATAGGTATGCAATCAAACAACGGAGCATACCTGTCGTCTGATGCATTTTTTCCCATAGTGCTATGTCCAGTTTATAGCTTTTATTGATCAACTACAGTTACAAAGGAGTTTGTACTACAATATGATTCTTTTTTCCTAAGTTAGATCAAGCCACCATTGTTAGAAACAACCAGAAGGATCTCAGTTGCTCTTTAATGGATGTTGTGAGGGAGAAGAAGAGTGAAAAAACAATGGCAGAGTCTCGACAAAGATCAGAGCATATCCTTTTTCTCTTACAGATGAGATGGTATTTTATAGGATTTGGAGAGCACCTGGGCCAGGGTCGCTTTGCCAAGAGCCTGTATTCATCATGTAGAAGGGGCCCAAAAAGTTTGGTAGTGATCCGAGCTAAGTATTTGGATCGGTACCTATCCGATGGGGTCGGATCGGTACATATTCAAAAACTTAGTGAATTTCTGAGTCTTCTCAGTTTGGTTGTATTCCTAACTTATAATTGAGAGCCTTGTCTGAATATCAAATCGTTTGGAGTTCGTTTAATCATCTGTCTTCATGGATCTTCCAATCCATTCATTTGTAGGAGATTCATCCATAACTCACTCAATACTTAACCAAATGACACGAAACTTCATACATGAAATGTACATGCATAGTAGAGCCTCCAAATCCAACCTCATGAGGATCTAAGCTAAGTATTTGGAACGGCGATGATCTAGTTGAGTCGGATCAGTGGTTATCTAATCCTTTAGCTTATTTTTGAATCTCTTCTTCTAGGTCATAGGAGACCTATCCATAACATGCTCGATACTTATTAAAATCAGACAAAAGCTTACAGGTGCCTTCTAGAGGATGTGTGGGACCCACACAATGAATCTAGTGGTGGGGCCCAACTTAGTTGTGTCGGATCCGATCCAAATTGGCTTGGCCAATTGAGTTGATTTTTGGTATGAGGCTTCTTTTATGTCTTCTAAGTGTTTCCTCCAAATTTCAAGTCAATCTGAGTCCGTAAGAGTTCCGTAGGTCCATTTTAAGTTGCTTTGGTCCAAAAGCGGGTAAACAGTTGAACAGATTAGAAAAGTCTTTATTTCTTGAACTAGGTTGCTTGGAATGTTACCAAACTTTATAGGTGAGCTTAGTAGAGGCAAAGGGTCATGGTGCAAAAGGTTTGGAGATCTCATAGTTCAACAATTCAGATAGATACCGGCCCGCTTGGATCGGATCGGTGCCGATCCGAATAAATTGCTTATTTTATGGTGAATTTTCTTGAGGGTCAATCTCTTGTTCTATTTAGTGCTTTGGTCATGTTTCAAGTTATTCGGGCTTAATATGGATGTTCTAACTCCTATTGGATTCTGATGGGTTAAAAATTCCAGTTAACATTTGCCCCCCAGAGTACGCTTTCGTTGAAAACAAGGCGTGCTCTGGAATTTATTATCTCTGGGTTTCCATTTCAAGGAGCATTGTGGATCGTCTTGAACTGTCCAAAAAAGTTATCTGTGATGTGTTAGTTAACCACTCAGCTTTCAATGCGGATCTTCATCGCTCATGATTATGAAGCAATCTTAACTTGAAAATATTTGGAGTGCACATGTACATCTTATAGAACATGTCGGAAGAGTTCGGGGTGGTTTGGATGAAGAATTTCGGGTCGGTACCAATCCAATTGGATCGTATCGTTACCGATCCGAATACTTAGCAAATTTTTAGCAAGAAAAACGTTTGCTTACTTAAGTGGCTAACAGACCCGATGTTAAACACTTTATTTCATTTCATGTTACTTCAAACGAGTGTGCGTCATTCCGGAGCCATATCTTGCTTGCCGCCTTCAACTCTCTCTTTGAGGACCTGGCTAAGCTTTTATCGTCGTTTTGAATTCTAGCGTGATGAATTATTCTAAAATTGGATATAGTAGATGATTCAGTCATATTGATTTTCCCATTTCTGTACTTCTAGTGACCTTGAGAAGAAAAGCTTCCTGCGTCACTCCAAACAACGGCTCCATCGTCGATTTCTCATCGATAACGGGTGAGTTTCAAGAAAGATAATCTTAAAGTACGACGTGACTTGTTATTCTAGCATGAATGAGCTATCCATGCAGGATGGTCCGTTTATGGTGCCCGGGACACCGGGCCTACTCTGCATAGATAACACGCTGACAATGTTAAAAGCCAAGTTTTATTGTTGAAAATGACTTTCTGGTCATCCAATCTTTAGTATAGTGGAAAAACTTCCATTCTTCCAAGAGCTGGATCCTTTGCAGCTTAGGTTTCATCCTTTATTCCTATTATTTGAGGATGATTGATAATGGCTAAATTATAAGGTTGCTCTTGTAGAGTTGTAGTTGAAGTTCGATCAGGCACGGCTTCAGCCCTCAGAAACTAGTTCATAAGTTATTCGATCGCAAATATCATTCCTTTGTGGTTTTTGGAATTCAATCTGCACACTAGCCTCTGTCTTTAGAGACTATTGGCTTAACTCCTCGGTTTCGAGAATTGCTTTTTATAAAACTATGAGGTAGCTTGGTCTAGCCAGTTCTGTGATTGTTCTTGTTTATGTTTAGTCAAGTTCATGCTCAGTTGAGTTCGTTCGACAAAGCATTGGCGCCCCGGTCCGTAGGGCTGATTACTTTGACTACTGAACCAACATGTTTTGGGAGACTAGGTCTCCTGAGAAATAAGTTCGATTTCCCCAGTTTGATTGACATGATAGCTCCTATCTTCGGGAACTAGGGACTTTGTTGCTTGATCCCAAGATCTGATTCTTGTAATGATGTCAGTATGCATTAGAAAGATGCATTTCTGGTATCTTTTGTCCTTGATATTGTGGATTTTCGGATAACGTAAGATTCAAAAAGGTAGGATTAAAGACTCGATTAAGCTTTCGCTTATGTTTTTGAATGCCAATGTATTGATGGTTTCATTTTATGGGTCTCTTCTTAGCATCACCAATCTTCGGGCGATAGCATATTCTCGCAACATGGGACCAAGTGATCTAGTTAGACCGTAAGTAGGTCATCAATCCTTCCCGTTATTGCCAATTTCTAATTAATAGTTAATTTCTAAAAATTGAATCCTTCATTTCCCTTACTGGCATTTTGCTGTTCGAAATGTCTAGTTGGAAGAACAAAACTATTATCTAACCAACTCCGCAGTTTGGACTGAGGATTTGTATGCCCAACTATGTTTGCGGGACTAGCTATTTCAAACGGTCGTATTTAGACACTTGCGAGAGATGGAATGGTGTGGGGTGAATTGCTGAATTGCCCCCAGTCTGGCTCTCAATCCCATTCTGGAATTGAGGAAGTTCGAGGATTTTATTTTCGACCTTCCCTGATTGTTCCCACTTTTCCTTGGCTATGCATGCTTTCCTTGGTTGAAGACATCATCACAAAAGTTATGTTCATATGTCAACTCTTCTCTTTAGGAATTGATAACCTAGCTGCTTAGTTCTAAGCAACATTTCCTCGAGACTGCCTATTTTTTGGATGTATCTAAATTCTTTCTAAGTTGAATTATGGAAATTCAGTTGTGCGCCAGCTTTCATCCTTATAAATCAGCACACGAGCAATTCAATCCTAGGATTTCCTTTCTACGCAGCTTTATTCCTGTGCAGTGGTTGATTCCTACGATGTCAGGTTGAACCATCTGATTGACCTATGAAAGGTTATGTCTTCATTTCATTGCCTATCTTCGGGCAATAGTAGTTTTTCTAAAACAAGGATAGAACTCAGTCGAGAACCAATTTCTATCTACGGAATTTAGTGCATTAATGGTTCACTATAGTGAGTGTTTCTTGCTAACCTTATAGATTAAAGTATTCCTGATGTTACCGAGGCAACACCAGTACTTAGTGAATAACAAATTTCTCGGCATTGTCGAAGCAATGTTGTTACCCAGGGAATAGAAAGTCTCCCAGTGTTGCCAAGGCAACACCGGTAATTAGGAAATAGAAAGTTTTCCGACGTTGTCGGGCCAGCATCGATACTTAGGAAGTAGAATGTTTCCCGATGTTGCTGGGGCAACACTGGTACTTATGAAGTGAGAAAAGGCCTTGGCATTACAGGGGCAACACTAACATTCAGGAGGTTTTGATTGATTTTTCCTACCGACTGGGTGGTGCTTTTAATCCTGTTGGGTACCAGTTTCGATCTTCGAAAACTGGCACTTCGATGATTGTATTGTAGGAGTATTGTCTTAGTGCCACTTATCTTCGGTCAGTGTTAAAGTCATGTTGGTAAGGATTGAATCATTCATCTGATCCTGTAGAGTTGAGTAGTTTCCTTTTAACCCAATGTGGCTATTTTCTTAACATTGCTTAACTCTGGAATACACCATTTTCTGGAAGGTTGAGAGTCCTAGGCATTTCTGTTACTTTGCTTTGTTTATAACTGTCAAGTGCTTCCTTTGGCAGTATAGGGTCATTGTTTAACCAATTCCATACTTGTTCTTGTGTAGGGTCAAATTTCCTTCAGTCGATTTTTGCTGCAAACCGACTTCCATTTATGGAACCCGTTATTCCCAAATGCCAAATTCCGAGCACTTGTAGAAGATTAGATGTTGTTGGGTGAGTCCTTATATTGCCCCCCAGTACGCCTGCACTCTACCTATCGTAATCATGGATTGGAAGAGTTTGGTAATGTTTGTCTTGAGTCTATGGCAATTAACTTTGCTTGTTCCATGCCATATGTGCTCTACTAGGGCATTAACGTTGTTGCGGATATCCGCCTTATTCATCGTTTCCAATCTTCGGGAATTAGTGGTTTAGCTTCTCGATTCTAAGTGTTCTCTCCTTATCGTTGTCTCTCTTTGGACAATAGCTGGTTTTCCACAGGTAGGAGTCGAGGTATCTAATCGGTCCCTGCATGGTTGATTACACCAAGTGAGGCTAACATCCAATCCATGATGAATCTATGACGGTTGGGATTTATCCTTCCTGATGTCGCTTGTCACTAAGCAGTATTAGATAGATGAAAGATGAGTTATTACCTCTACTAAGCATTACCAATCTTTGGGATGGGTGGGATTCTTGCCAGTTGGGGTTTGATTACTCAGTCGAGCACCTACTTCTGTCTTTGGAAGCTGGTACATCGATGACTTGATTCTGAAAACGTCTTCTGTCATCGTTTATCTTTGGTCGATGGTAAGTTCCTCCCTTTATCTCCTATTTCCGAGCGATGATGAATTTTAAGGAGTTCGATTTTCTTGTTAATATGACAGCTTGGAGTTCTCGATGTTGTTGGGGAAATATCGAAGTCTATTAGGTTAGAGCATTTTCCATTTTAGTTCTGTAGTCGTTCCATGTATTATACGGCTTAGTTCTGTTGCGATTGCCGAAATTCTCTATTTGTTGTAAAAGAACCATGGAGTGAATTTTTTTCCTGACCAAGTGTAGTATGTTACGTCATGTCCCTGGTCCATGGGGCTGATTACTCTGAACACTTGATGCGAGACTTGATGTTTTGGGCAGCTTTCTTGATACCCCCATTCAAAGTTGTGTCACAGGTCCTATCTTTGGTAGCTCGTGACCTGAATGTCTTAATTTTAGACATTCTGGTCAAAGATCGGAATTCTTTGTCGAAATCTTGGTTTGGGAACTTCGCAGCATTACTAGAGCAATGTCGATCCTTTTGGATGGTAAGAATCGATTTTTGTTAATCATGCAATAAACAACTTTCCCGGTGTTGTCAAGACAACAATGATACTTAGAGAATTTTGACGGTCCGATGATTATGCTAGAGCAACATTGAGGATTTTTTATGCAGCTTATGAGATGCGCGATTTATGAGAGTGCATGGCTTATGAGATGTGCGGCTTCTAGGAGTGTGCGGCTTGCGAAATGTGCTGCTAATGGTATCGATACGACCCGTCGATTCGAAATGGTTTGGAACTTCTCGATGTTGCCAATCTTTAGGTAACGTTAGAAGTTCATGCTTTGAGAGCATGGTTCCATGGTTCAAGAAGTGATGCGTGGCTTTTGGGAGGCGTGACCTATGAGAGTGCATGACTTATGGATGTGCGGCTTTTGGGGGTGCGCGGCTTACAAAATGCGTGGCATATGGGATCGATATGACCCGTCGATCTGGAACGATTTGTAACTTCTCGACGTTGCTAATATTCAGGTAATGTGAGGAGTTCTTTCTTTAAGAGCAAGGTTTCACAGCTCAAGATGTGATGCATGAGGGTTTGGGCCTTCCCGATGTTTCCCGAGCAACACCAGTTCTGAGAAGGCTGGGATCGAGATTTTCCGTTGATCCGACGGTTTTAGTCGATTCACTTTCCTCGACTCGGTGACTAGATGGAGAGTACTTGGGTGTGGTTTGATCAGTCCAAACAACAAAACAATGATTTTCGAGTCGATTTGCCCCTGTCCACTTAGTAGGTTGCTTACATGACCATGGTTTTTTTGGTTTAAGAAGCTAAGCAGTTTATGGTTCGGGTAACCATAGCTTGGATGATCCTTCCATGTTTCGGAAAGATGTGCATGGCCAAACAGATTAGGTTGCCATAGTGGAAGATCTACAGCTGACCACATGAAGATGGATATGAAGAAAGATCCCCTGGGAGTTCAACGCAAGACCCTTAGCTCTTTGTCCAAACTGCCTTCAGAGAATAGTTCTTCAACTGGCATATAGTCTAAGTGGAAGAGGAACTGGTCATTAAGAGCGGTAAATTAGGAGTTGAGAAGAAGTAGGCAAATATTATGCTAGTAATTCGTTTGTTGCACTAGCCAGGTCGTTAAGTCCGTAGTTTTCAGCATGCTAGAATTTTTGATCGGGCGTAACAGAACTATGGTATGATTAGCCTTGACCTTCCTTATGGCTATTCAAGTGTGTGTGGTGCCCCTATGTCGTAGGGTTGTTTGCGCGCTTGAAATGTACCTAGGATTTCTCCACAACCTGTCTGATTTCCCCTGGTCCAATGGGTGCGGCTATGCCTCCTAGATGATTAAAGCATGGGAAAGCCTCTATCTTTAGAGACCTATATATTAGGGACCCGAGATTCTTAGTTCTCCGAGGTGTCGAATCTTGGCTTGATTTGAGTCGGGCTCTGATTAATCACGAGGTTGATTTAGTTTTGGTTTAGTTTATTTGAGCGACTTTGAAGCTATGGAATTCAAGAATGTTTGCTTCTTAGGTCGTTAGAAGTGATTCTGTTGATTCTACAGAGTGACTTATGTGATTGTCAATTTATAGCCCTGGAGTGTGGTTTCACTAACTTTGAGGAGTTCTTGATCAGATGACCACTAATACATCGGCTCACCTTCACGATGCTTTAGTTTATGAAGGAACTTCACGTTCGCGAAGGTTACTTGTGGTTGGATGTCCAACGAGCAGATGGCTTTGGTGCGATAATTCATCGACTCCATGAGGTATTTTGTTCGGATGTCCAACAACTAGACAGCCTTGGGGCGATAATTCATTGACCCCAAGTGGAATTTCAGTCGGACGTCTGGTGACTAGACGGTTTTGGAGTGATGATCCATCGACTCCAAGAGGAATTTTGGTTGGATATCCGACGACCAGACGGCCTTGGAACAATGATTCATTGACTCCAAGAAGAGTTTCGGGGCTCGGCTCGTGAGAACACAGTTTTATAGGTTCCTGGAGAATAGGAGGTTAGATCTGTTTTCTCAATGATCCTTTGGATAAGCTTTCTCGATGCTACCGAATCAATTCAGGTTCTTAGAAGGAGGAATCGACATGATCCATAGATCCGGCGGTTAGTAAGCTTGTGCTTATCATTCATAGTTCAAGGGCGTAGATATGTTTCCTTTTCCATGCTATCTGCAATGCCCCTAGTGTTCGACAAGGCTCATTTGGAAAGGAAAGTATATGGGGATGGTTGAGAAGGCCTCGCTTTAGGTCGCTACCCCATTCCTTAGTAGCTAGCTAGCTAGAGTGTTATTTGATAATCATCCTTTCATTAGTTAGTAGGGGCGCTTCTCTGCTGGGTCTTAGTAGACTTGCTTGAGCAGAAGGCCCCTGAGGTCCTGTAGCTCCTTCACCATTTGGTGTGTTCATGGTAAATTGCCGAGTTTGCCTTCGGCCAATTGCACTACCTCTAGTCTCTAGAACCAGTTTGACTTCCCACAGAATTCTTCTAGGGTAGTAGGTTATTTCACCCTTTAATGATTCCTGAGGGCCCTGCAGTAGACTGCATCAGTTGCCCTGGCTTTGTCCATATACTAGTCATATTAATGATATAGGCATGTTTGTCTAAAGCTTGAAGATTGAAAATGCCGATCAAATTACAAATCCATTAGGAGGGGTCACGGATCGGTGACGATCCCCAATTTTTTTCAAACTGGGTGATATCTATAAGGGATGATAAGGAAGGCATCATCATAATTCATTCCAAATTTCAAGGCATTTGGAATTCGTATGTTTGAGTTATGGGCAAAAGAAGATGGTTCGGTATTGACGGATCAATGGTATTTTTTACTTGGAGTCTGACCCGAGGAAATATGTCGTTTTCTTAGAGTCGGCACGTGGTTCTCTTGGAGTCATGGCATTTGAAGTGCTGGGTTGGTGACTAACGGTGCTTGGAGTCATTTGCATGTTTACTTGGAGAAATTCTTGGTTTTACTTGAGTCAGATTTTGGGCTAGTATTTCCTGGATTTTCTTCGAGTCAAATGGGTGATTACTCGAGTTTGACTTCGAGTCAGGCTCTCATATTATGCTTCGAGTCAAATTAGCGATATCCAAGTTCGACTTTGAGTCAACCTTAAAGTGAGTTTTTCATCGACCTTTTCGATGATTTTTGATGATTTCCGACGACGACTGCTTGTGACTTGACGACTGGAGTTCCATGATGGGATTGGAGGCCGGTAGTTGAGAGTGATCGCAATCTACAACGGGAGCTTGTTCCGGTAATCGATCCCAGTTTATGTCATATCTCCTTGGTTTTCCTGCCTTTGGGAGTACCGTTTAAGTAGTACTTCCTCGTCCATTACTCGGCACTACGCTACTACACGGGTTCGGGTCATTCACAGGTCGACTATTAGTATCTCCGCTAAGTGTTTGACTTCACAAACGACCTCGGTTGGCTGGTTGAAGCCTAGGCTCTCCATTCCTCGAGAGTGCCATTCCTGCACTTCTAGTATTCTGGACTAAGTCGGTGTTACAGGGGCAGTTTGAACTTCCCTTTTGGTACTTTGAACATTAGCGCCCAAATTCAAGTCATCTTCGTCAACGTGTAAGTCATCTTCAAAATCCTAAACATCCATTGCTATGTTTTCCCGTGGAGTTTTCACTCCTAGATTTGGGTTTGTAGTAGGTGGTTTTGTGACAGGCGAAGTGTTTGCATTTTCTTCTATGAAAACTCCTGCAGTTCCGCCCATCACTCCTTTTTGCTTATGTCTTCTGTTTCTTCCGTTCAAGCCAGAAACAGAGGAATTCTCTTGCTCCGCAATAGCTATGTCCTTAGGTACCATTCTGGGAGTAATCAGTGGTTGGAGCACTAAGAGAGCATTTATCTTTTCCATAAGTACTTTTTGACTTTTTGCCATTTTCCGGTTAATTTCATCAATCAACTTGTTCGATTCCTCCTTAGGTAACAACTTCGGGTTGAGTAGAGGATTTCAGTGCTTGATCTCTGGTATTATTCCTTGTACTGGCCCCTATTACTAGGTTGTCGGTGTTGTTAACTTCATTTTGCTGGGGGTTTGCCTCTTCTCCAGCGACAGCTGCTCCTATGGATCTTCAGGAAGTAGTTCTTTTTCTTCCCACCATTAGTCTTCAATAGTAAGATTTCCAACTTCCTAAAGCTGATTTTGTAGATCTAACTTCTAGATCCGGTGGATCCAAAGAAGAAAATTAGATCTAAGCCTGAGTTTAATTCTTAGTGAAAGCACCAAAATGTTAACTCAAAAAATAGATCAACATTCTGGATTGAGTATGAAATCTATGTTTATCAAGGCAAATAAAATAGAAAAAGCAATAGTAAATTGCAGAGAAAGTAAAGAGACAAGAGATTTTTATAGTGGTTCGGTTGTTAACGAAACCTACATCCATTTTATAGCTTTTATTGATCAACTGCTGTTACAAAGGAGTTTGGATTACAATATGATTCTTCTTTTCTAAGGAAGATCAAGCCACCATTATTAGAGACAACCAGAAGGATCTTAGTTGTCCTTTAATGGATGTTGCAAGGGAGAAGAAGAGTGAAGAAACAATGGTAGAGTTTTAGCAGAAATCAAAGAAGGTCCGTTTTCTGTTGCAAATGGGATGGTATTTATAGGATTTGGAGAGCAATTAGGCCAGGGCCGCTTTTCCAGGTGCCTGTATTCGTCATGCAGAAGGAGCCTAAAAAGTTTGGTGGTGATCTGAGCTAAGTATTTGGATCGGTACCTGTGCGATGAGGTCAGATCGGTACCTATCCGAATGCTTGGTGAATTTATAAGTCTTCTCAGTTTGGTTTTCTTCCTATCCTATAACCGAGTGCCTTGTCTGAATATCAAGTCGTTTTGCAGTTTTGTTTGATCCGTCTTCATGGACCAACCAATCCATCCGTTTGTAGGAGATTCATCCATAACTCACTCAATACTTAACCAAATGACACGAAACTTCATACACGAAATGTACATGAGTAGGAGAGCCTCCAAATCGGATCTCATGAGGTTCCGAGATAAGTATTTACATCGGCGATGATCCAATTGAGTCGGATCGGCGGTGATCCAAACTCTTAGCTTATTTTGAACCTCATCTTTTGGGTTGTAGGAGATCAATCAATAAATCGCTCGATACTTATCAGAACCAGACGAAACTTTAAAGATACCTTATAGAGGGTGTGTGGGACCAACACAATGAATCTCAGATGGTGGGACCTTAGTTAGGTCGGATCCGATCCAAACTTTGGATCGGTACCGATCCAAATTTGCTTGGCCAATTGAGTTGATTTTTGGTGTGAGGCTTCTTTAATGTCTTCTAAGTGTTCCCTCTTTCAAGTTAATCCGAGTCTGTATGAGTTCTTTATGTCCATTTTAAGTTGCTCTGGTCCAAAAGCGGTTAAACATTTGAATGGATATGACGAGTCTTCATTTCTTGAACTAGGTTGCTTGGAATGTTACCAAACTTGATAGATAAGCTTAGTAGAGGCATAAGGTCGCGATGCAAAAGGTTTGGAGATTCAACAACTGAGATCGGTATCGACCCGCTTGGATCAGATAGGTGCCGATCCGAATAGATTGATTATTTTATGGTGAATTTTCTTGAGGGCCAACCTCTTGCTCTTTTAAGTGCTTTGGTCATGTTTCAAATCATTGGGCTTAATCTGGATGTTCTAACTCATATTGAATTCTGACGGGATAAAATCTGGTTAACATTAGGAGTGCTTAGTAGAACCTTTGAAAGAATAATTAATATTATTACGAACAATCTATCAAAAAAATTCTAGATTTTTTTTCTTATTAAATTATTTTCTGCTTTTAGAACCCATATTTTAACTATCCAATTTTTAGGCAATTCTACTACATTTTTTGACATGTTGTTTGATTTCTTAAATTTTATATATAAAGAACTATACTTCTTTGATATACTTTTGTTCTTATTTTTCTTAAAGCTTAAACCATTTTTTATTTTGATAGTCGTTTTATTTTTATTAAATTTGATAAATTTTCTTGACCCCTATTAAATTTTGAAACACTACTTGTAAGCTTTTGAATTTTTCTTTAAATTCCAAATTTTCGGATTTTATATTTTCTATATTTATACTTCACAACTTTCTTTAGATAATTTGATATTTTCTTCTCTATATGTCTTAAGTTAATCCTTAAGTACAAAAAATTGATTTGTCAAATTTTCAACCAGATTTTATGAATTTTCTAATTTTGAATTTTTCTAAGTAACTCGATATTTTTGTTCTCTACATCATCATTTATTTTTTCTAAATAGTTTTAGAATTTAAATTATCAACATAAAAACTTTAATTCTTTATTTAAACCTTTTAATAAATCACATTCCTTAGATAATTCTAGCTTTTCATGAAAAAGTATTTCGGTCCCATTTTCAGAGTTGGGATTTTTCAAAAGACAATTTTTGTTCATCAGCAGCTTCTTCTAAATAGTTTTCTCATCTTAAACTATGGTTATTTCTAGTTCTGATCCGCTTAATTTTGTTATAGTTACTTTATGAGTTTTTTAAAATTCCTAAATTTGTTATATAGTTCTATGCAAAATTCAAAAAATTTATTATATGTTAAATCGGACTATACCTCATTCGTTATAGCCATGAAGTAGTCATTCATCACCATCACTTTCTCAATAAGATGTGGAATTCGAATCATCCTATGTGGCTTAAAAAGATGGCAGCATTTTCTTTTTGTATTTTTTGTATTTGTTCTTGCCTTTGAATTCTCTTATTCCATTATTATGATTTGGAATTTTTTTTACTAAATGGATAAACTTGTTGCATCCGGAGCATTTGAGTGCAGAATTGGTGTTGCTACTGCCATTGTTGTTGCTTCTTTGTACTTGCTTCTTATACTCTCTATAATTCTTTACTATGGCCATTTCTTCCTCATCAAGCTTGGAACCTTCTTCAACTGGAATGCTCATGTTTCTTATCTGCAAATTTACTTCATATGTCATTGGATTACCAACTAATTCTTCATCCTTAAGTTGTGAAATATCATTAGCCTCTTTGATAGCTAATACTTTGCTTTTCCAATCATTGGTTAAAGTGTTAAAAAAAATTGTCAAAGTATCAAATTCAGATACGGTCTCTCCTAATCCAATAAGTGCATGAGTGATTTCTTGAAGACAAGAGTAGCTTATATATTTTCTTTTTCTTTCATTTTTGAATTTTGAAATTGACTTTTTAACATAGAGATTTTAGATTGCTTAACTTTATTTGTGCCTTGGTGTGTGACTTGTAGTGTGTGCCAAATGTCATAAGTAGTTTTGTAAATCATAACTCTTGTAAATTCATTTTTATCTAAAGCACAAAATAAAATATTCATTATTTTCAAGTTATTTGTAGCAGTGAGATTTTGTTTAAGAGTCCACGTATCTAATGGAGTAGTCAGAGCTACATAATGATTTTATGTGACATCCTAAATCTCAAGACCGCTTGCTTCTATATAAAGCCTCACTTTAGTTGACTAAAAATTACAATCATTTCCAGTGAATAGCAAGGGTCGTTCAATAGAATGACCTTCAACAAAAGTACTTATGCATGTCATATTAGACAGTACTCACATAAGTGTGTTACATTTTATGAACGATCCTGCTCCGATACCAAATGAAATTCTAGTGGGTCATAAATATGGTTAAGCTAACTATATATATATAATTAAACTCACTTATAAATAAAAAGTAAAGTAAAAATAAATAAGCACACCAGGATTTTTTATACTAGTTTGGAACATCGTTCAGTCACAGAATATCTTATTCAGGTTTTTCACTAACTAACACCCTTACTTTACCCAAAGGAACAAGCTAATGGAGTGCATAAGCCATTGAATAGGCCTTTACACAATCTCAGAAAAGAAACAATTTTCGCCTATAAGTGTTTCTCAGAATACTGATTTGTCGACTTGAGTACAAAGGTCCTATAACTAACAAGAATCTTCTGGAATTGAACGAAAAAGAGCTTATGACTGAAAATAATTAGAGAAATGATGTTGAAATTTAAAGAGCGCTGATCTTGATCACTTTTGAAATCTAGAAATATTTGTTGAAATTAAGAGATTAGAATAGAAAGGTAAATAGTGATTTCTCAAAAAGCACATGTATATATAGATATTAATAAGTCTTCTTGAAGAGATACGACTGAAGCCATGAAACTCTGAGAGGAAGATCGTGACCATTTGAAGAGACATGATATTTTAAAAAATTCATGACTTTTAGAAATGTGGAAATCACGTATCCACCGGTGTACATGTTTTTTCCAAATTTCCTAAGGATTTAAAAAAGACTATAAAAAATATTAAAACATTTCGAAAAATTATTAAAATTCATTTTTAGCCTATTTAAAGCCCTAAAAAGTTATGGTAAGATTTGTGTGAGTTTTACATGCTATAACTATGACTACAAACTCAAAATGTTAAAGTCTTCAATGAAATCTTTATTGCTGATACTCCAATAAGGTTGTAGGCATTCTCCACATTAATATAAAGCTTTATTGAGATGGTCATTTATGTTTTTCTGCTATAAATGATGTATAAAATTATCGTCATCAAAATCTAGAAAATCATGCTCTAACATGTGCATAATGGAGATGCCCGTGGAGTGCCGTAACTTGACAAGTTATATCATAGAAGTGTATAAGCATATAACAACTTATAAGAGGACATGAATAATGTAGAAAGAGCTTAGTCGAAACCATAATAAGATGAGGTCATCACTAGGGCAAGGATCTAGATAAGAGGAAAAGGAGGTAGGGATGGTAGTGATGGAGTCAGTAGTGGAGTGGGGTCCATTTCAAAGGAGGAAAAAAATGAAATTGAAGGGATGTGATGGACATAATCGATATAGAACTTAATCGCCACTAGAGAGTTCATCAGAAACAAAGGGGAAGGGAGGTGAAGTGTAACAACCTAAAATTTAAGCTATAGTAATTAATTAATAAATTAATTAAATAATAAAATAACTTTGTGAAATTATCAGAATTGAGCCATGGGAATTGCACCATTGTGTCCGTGGTAATTTTCTGGTCAATTTCTATATATAGATTGTCAAAATCCGAGCTAAGACGAAGAAGTTACGGAATAAACAAGAAACGAGAAAAAAAATAGGCAAGGTCGACCCTAGGGTCGACCCTCACCATGGCTAGGTCGACCCTAGCAAGTGGTTGGTCGACATGAAGTCAACCCGCCTTCATTCTTTCACGCAGCCTTGTTCGAACATGTCGTTTTGCTATTTTAATCCAATCCCGTGCGTCCGTGCTTCCATCTGACGGTTCCCATCGAGCCTGTGACGTGGTTGCACCAGATTTAATCTCCAAATCAAAAAATCTGAGATCCACAATGGACACTATAAATAATACCCTAGGCCTAGCTATTTTTCTCATTCATATTTTCTCCATCTGGGTTCATTGCCTGAGGCTGGACCCTAAAAGGAATATTTTTCCAAGGAGAAGATCTTTTTAATTAAAATATTTTATACCCTACAAGTGGATTCGGGAAGGCCAAGGAAAAGAGCTAAGGACCACAGGTGAGTGTTTAAGTAATTATTTTATATTTTTAAGTAATTTAAAATAATAGGGTTTCTAATAGTTGTAGTTTTTCTACAATTTTGGGATAACCTTTATGCAAGTTTATTTACAGTTTATTTTTAAGTAAATTTTGGACTTGCTTTCCAGTCTATTTTCTTTAGCTATTCTATTCCAGTTATTTGCAATTATTTACTGTTAATTATAGCTTTTCCAATTATTTACAGTATTTACAGTTATTTACATTTTATTTACATCTATTCTACGTTGGGATTTATTCTGTTAATTTTAGTTCTTTTTAATTTCCTTTTTACGTGAATGGAATAAATAAAAGAGAATAATTTGCTAATATGGACTAGAATGTAAGAACAATGGATTTACAGAAAATTAGATGTAAAATAGAAGAACTGCAATAAATTGGATATAGACCGAAATAGGCAAATTTAAGATATTTGCAAGCATAGTTATAACATGTAATTATAACTAAAAAAGAGAAAATTGAAGAAATATCAGAAGAAGCTTATTTATTTAACTTAGACCTTGGGTTAAGTTAACAAGAAAAATTATAACACACAGGTTATAATTAGAGACAACAAAAAAAGGCTTATTATAGAACTTATATTTAAGTTAATAAGCAAGCATAGCAGAAATAATAGAAAAAAGGCTTATTTTAAAACTTACACTAAGTTAATAAGCAAAGACAGAAATATGACCCGTACCAATAGCATTCTCCTTCAGTCAGGAACTGATGGTCTCACAATAGATTAGGTGGGGCTGGGCACGCTTATGCTGGAGTAATGGTAATAAGAGGTCAATAAAGAGAAGCTCAAATCAGGGGATTTGGGCAAGGAGCACAACTAGATTTTGTTTGTTAGGACCCATACCAACAGCATTCCCCTTCAGTTAGGATCTGGTGGTCTCACAATAGCACAGGTGAGGCTGGGCACGCTTATGCTGGAGTTATGGTAAATAAGAGGTCAAAAGAAGGAGCAACAGATAACGCGAGCCGGCAGTGGTCGAGTGTGCGGCCTTGGTGTAGTGATATAAGTCGTTATTTAGTTCCAAGCGCTAAACATGTGTCTTTCACTATGGGACCCATAGGATGGGACTAGCTCAAAGTGGCACAACAGAGATAGAAGGCTAATCAAAAGGTAGAATTAGGACTTCAGCCTAATTAAAATAAGATTAGGATTTCAGCCTAATCAAAGCAGTTTTAGAAAAGTGCAAGCAATCCAATCGAACTATCTAAGCAAAACAAACAATTAAACCGTATTTTATTTCAGCTTTATATTTTCCTTTATTTCCTTTTATACTGGAACTGTTGCAAAGTCCATTTTCTTTATCTTGCTTAAGAATACTAGTAATTACTTTCATTCACCAGACTTTTAGTCTGACCCACTCCTCTATTTTCCCCTTCCCCCCATAGGCCAGTAGAGGCAAGGGCAGTAGACTTTCAGCTTTCTTGGAGTGATGTTCTTGGAGATTCTTCATGTATTCTTCTTCTCTTCTTTTCCAGTTTTCTTTTTATTTGAGTATGGATGTTCTGGTACTGATGAGAGGGATGGTTTTATTTATGTACTATGATATTAAGACTGAGATGGTATTTTCCTTTTTATAAGACATGTATTTGGTATTTTGAGATATCTTTTGTATTGGGTTTTATGACTCTTTTTATGAAGATTTATTTTGAATAATGAGATTACTATTTAAATGTTTCCGCTGTTTTATTTATTTTGTCTTGTGAATCTTAGTCTCTGTAGTGTTTAGCTATACCTATAATGCACCATATTTTTTAGTGTGCCCTTTTTGGGTATACTAAGGGGTGTGGGGTGTTTCATGAAGTAGATGATGGAGGTTGAAGAGATCAATGAACAAGGTAAAGTGGTAAGGACGATAATAGAGTAGTATACTAAGGGGTGTGGGGTGTTTCATACAATCCACCACTCTCCTTCTCGTTCCCAGACGCGACCTAAATCTATTACCAAATGCCTAATCCACTCTTCCATCGCTCACATCTATAAAAAAAAGCACAAATGTTGAAGTGGCGATGCGACATGCTAAGAAGGAGGGACATTACTGATGACATTCGCGATGGATGGGAAAGTGTCAGGCTCAGTGGAGCCAAGCACACGAAGGCTTAGGAAGACGATGGTTTAGCATCATGGAGGAATCTAGGTACATGCGACCAGATATTTGATGTGGTGGAGGACTATGATGACGATGGTTGTGAGTATAGAGGTGTGGGCATGTAGACGTAGAATTTGGTGGTTAGCTTGTGGACAGAGGGCGAGCTTTGTGGGTGAATTTAACATTGAATTTCACTTTAGTTGTTTATGGATGGATCATTATGTTCAATATTGAATTTAAATTCATATCATATATATACACTCCATATGTGTGTGTACGTACGTTGGTGAAAATATATATAATTGTTGGTGTTGAATGAGTGGGTGTAAATAGTGATATAACTAAGGTGATAGAAATTAATAAGTACCACTAAAAAAAATATTAATGAACTCTATGTGTGTGTAAATGGATACATACATACATGCATATGTATATGTATGTGTGTGTGTGTGTATATATATATATATATGTATGTATGTATGTATAAAAAGGTAAGAATTTATATGTAATGTTATTAGATTTGATTTGTCTAACACGCACGCACTCACTCTATCAAATAAAAAAATTTGCAATTTGAGATTAAATGTAAAGTGAATTTGGGTATGAAGGTGTGTGAAATTATATGGTGATATACGAATTTAATATTGATATTGGTTTGAATTAAATATCATATAATAAGTAATTTGGAATACAAGTGATATTTTCATTCAATGGTAAAAGAGTTACTAAATTGGTTCGAACGATATTTGTAACGACCTTGAATTTTTGATATTGGAAATCAGGATATTTAATTGATTTTAAATATCTAGAAGTTAGTTTAATTTGAAATTCAAATATCAGAATGAATTTGGCGATTAAATTATTGAATTTAATTTGTTGAAGTTGGGTAAAAATTTGAATCTTCAGTTTTAAGCTGGTTAAACATATTTTCAAAGGCTTGAAAAAATATATATTGATAATACGGAAGATAATAGAAGCTTCAGAATTGGATTTGAAAGTGATTTGTTCAGTTTTGAAATTAATATTGTTTAAATCGATAATTAAAAATAGCTTTCTGAGGCACGGTCTCGGAATTTGACGAAACCAGTTCCATTGGATCCGTAGTATTGTATTATTATCGAATTTCAATTTTTGTAGTGATTGGAGTTGTTGTGTGAGTGTACGATAAGCAAACGCGCTGAAATTAAATCAAAATTCAATTTAATAACTGGTCCAAAAAGCTATCTTCTCCATACGATCGAATTTGGACTCGAAATCTTTTCCATTGCGTTCGGAATAGGCGTATAACATTACAAACGCCTGGCGGCACGCCTCGATAGGAGGTCAAGATTTTGAGTTGCATTTGTCGAACGATTTAAATTTGAATTTGAATTTAAATTTAATATATATACACCAATCAACCATTAGCTGATATTATTTCACATCGCTGTTTTTCTTTCACCTCAAAAAGCACTGTGCTTGTTTATTCGAACACGCTACCTCTTGTATGAAGCCATTCTTCTCGTTCAAAAATAAAGGAGAAATCGACTTATCTTCCGTTCAAAACAAAAATGGCCGATCAAAGAAAAAAAACAAACTCCTTCATCTTCAGTTCGAAAATTTAAAGGCTAAGGGCCGCGTATCTTTTCAAATTTCGAAGTCAATTCCGTTCTTTCCCCAAATCCACTCACGAGATCGAATTCCCTTCCTCCCTCACTTTCAAATCCTCTCATGTTCGAACGAAATCGTTCGAGACAACACAAAAGGCAGATGGGAATCGCGATTTAATCGCGACTGCGCAAAGGGGATCGACGGCAGGCATTCTCGAGCATCGTGAGTAGGAGGCTCGGGCTCGTAGTTAGGCGCGCGTGGAGTCTGGGCGAGGGTCGCTCGCGCTCGTGCACGTTACAGCATGAGGGAAGAGTTCCGATTAAGGCGACGACATCGATGAAGCAAAGGTGGTGGCGACGAAGTCGCGATAGGAGCTAGGGCTCGAAATTGATTGGGAGAGGCGATTTGTTCATTTCGATGAGCTAGGGTTTCGAACCTGAAGGAGGCTCGGCAGTCCAGGAGTGGTAGCGGCTCTCGATCGCAGTGCCGGATGGCGGCTAGACGAGGTATAATCTTGGTTTTAGCCGAGCATTTGAATTAGTTGGATAACTGAAGTTTTTAACTGGGAATATAAATTTATTTTGCTAAACATATGTGTTTTCAAAAATAAAATAAATACACATTTTAAATCTACCGGTTATTTAAAATAATGTATTACGGTAATTAATGTGGTTAATTAACTTGTTTAATTATTTTTGTTACTAAAGGTAATTTATCTAATAGAAAATTGATCAATAGATTAGTTCAAATTAAAAGTGTTAATTAATTAAATTTATTTAAAAGGAAAGTTCGATTTACTCGAATATTAATAAATTCATCTAATGTTTATACTAGGTCAAAATTTGTAAAGAACAAGTCGTGATGGAAAAAAATGGAATGCAAATTAAAGTTAAGGTGAGATCTTCTCACTCAAACAAAGGGTTTTGTTTAATTTTAAATAGTTATATTTAAAATTATTGATTGTGTTGATTGTGTGCTTGAATGATAGTATATATGATATTAGTATATAGCAATATATATATACTGGAATATGTATATATTGGAGTTGTTGATTTCCCGCATTATATAGCGGATGAGACCCTATTGCGCCGCATAATAGCGGATGATATTTTATAAATCCCATATACCGCGATATTTCGCCTCGAAGTGGAATTGGTATTGTGCTAACATCTGTGGATGCAGGGAAACAGGTTGGAGGGATCCAACAGGATTCCTCAAAACATTTGAATTTGTTTCATATGTTGTGTGATGATTTATTTATAATCTGTGTATGATTATATCTATGATTGAATTTGTTGAAGGCTATAATTTAGCCGAATGTATTTTTGGTATCGTTGGATACCAGAAATAAATAAAATTGGATTTTTGAAATTAAAGTTGGAAATTTTAAGTAAATTCTTTTTGAAAGAATTGGGTGAATTTTAAAAGAAGGAATTTGAAGGCATAAAATTGATTTTTGAAATCTCATCGAATTATTTCCAAAATATTGGAAAAGATTTTAATAAATGGGTTTGAATAATATTGTTGAAAAGTTGAAGAATTTATTGAAAGTAGAATTTTTAAGTAAATTGGAAAGAATAAAGGGATTTATTTAAAAGGTGATAAATTGTTGAAATCAATTTGATAACTGATTTGGTATTTAAAATTAAATCTTTGGGAAATCAATATGAAAATTTGATTGGTGTTTTGAATGAAAATGATTTGGTATTTGGAATTAAACTTAGAAATCAATTTGTAATTGATTTGGTGTTTGAAAGTGAATATTTGGAAATTTAGATTCAAAATGGAATTTATAAAGGAAAGGGAAATTTGTTTTAAAAATAAACACTGATTTTTTTTTAAAGTGTGGAAATAAATTTACAGATTTGGGATGTAAATTTGAAATAAATCGATAAGGATTTATTTAATTGGTTTAAATGGACCATTTTGAGATGAAGTGTGAAATATGATTTGAAATTTGTTTTCAAAGTGATGAAGTGTGGAAAATATATATCTTGTGAAGATATTTTGAAATTTAATAATTTAAGAATATTATTTAAATTGGTTGATTGTTGTGAATGTTGTTGATAGTTAAATAACCGACTATCAATATTTGCCTTTGAAGTGGCACTTGAATTTGTTTGTAAAACAAACGCTCATTATTTGGTTAAGCCGGGAGAGGACTTTGTGTCATATAACCCATTCCGAATAGTGATACATCGTGAATGGATAACATTTGAAGACCGGTGTGAAGACCGGGTATTTTCGAAAATGAAAGGACAACTTGTCGAATGTCTCTGCACCGAGTTGCTCCGGTATAGAGATTTATATCACTCTTCTTGTGATGGGAAGTCCAGACGTGATTAGTGAATACCCAGATTGCAAGGGCTTCTTTGGAAGTGCCTTCGGTTCTGTTCGATCCCGGAACGAACTTGTATGGATGTGTGTCTGACGTTACACTTTGAGATGTAAAGCTGGTTTCTATCAAATACATTTATGTTGGTGGCGGAGAATTTATTCTCTTAGCTTAACACCCTTCTCTGAGACGTACGAGCTCAAAGGTTATGTAGTTGATGGTTACTAGTGATACATTCCCAATTTGGTAATGTGGCATACGAAGTGTTGTTGATCAAAGCATGGCTTTGTGAAAAAGCGTAGCTTTGTGGATGAGACTTCGTCGAGCCTCACAACCCGGTAATGGTCGAAACAGGAATGTTGCGGTAAGGTTTTAGGGGTCGCGCCCCTAGGGTATGTCATTTCCTTCTGGATAAAAGGTGATATCATGGTATGGAGCCCAGATATTTTATCTATGTTGATGCTGCAAATTTATTATACTTATGGTTGTTGCTTTGTGATTGAGGATCCTCGGATAAAGGTCGGTGATGACCGGGGGATGGCATACTTGTGTGTTAGTTACCTAGTTACAGCTGTACAGCGTGAGGTAGTGTCAGTGTGTTGGTTACCTAGTTACAGCTGTACAACGTAAGGTAGCGTCGGCCTTGTGTTCGCAGAGAGCAGGTTGACTCTCGGGGCGTCTTTCCAGAGGCGTTTCCATTTCGGTGTAAGGAAGTTCCTTTGCCTGACCATTTGTTGGAAAATCCAAAGAAACAATACACGCCCTGTACGGTTTTAGTTGTATAACCTGCTATGGAATGTGGCGGTAACCTGCTATTGAACATAGTAGCTATAGTAGGCATACAATAATGGTTGTATGTTGGCTAAGATTGATATTATACTTTCGAAATATTTTCCACACTAGACATTAATAATAATATCAACTGATTTTCCATAGTAAGCATATTTGACTATCATAAGGAGAAATCTCCTCCAATTCTGCGTTTGCATTAGGTGTGTGGCGGGAGGCCTTATGGTAGTTTCATTTTCCAAAAGCATTGCGAATTAATTTTATTTTCTTTGTGAAAATAACTGTTTTACGATCTCACACCAGTCACCATGACTGACCTGGAGTTTATTGTTCCTTTCCTAAACTTTGGGTGCCCATAATTTTCCACACGGGAAGCCTAGAGTTATGTTATCAGGATATTCTGGATATTCTGGAGCTTTGGAGATGAGCTGGATGGCGAGGCGTACTCCCGTACTTGTTTATTTATTCCGCTGTGTATTCTGTATGAGGACAAGTTTATATAACTGTCCATTGTTGTAACTCTGATGATATGATGTATTGTATAACCTGATATAGTTCTTTGTTTAAAAGACTAGTGATTATCTATTATATATTGTTCCGCTGCGAATGTGAGATTCTGATATTGTTTCTGTTTTTCTGTTCTTTCTTTTCTTCTGTCTTCTTCTATCTCTTCTTTTTAACCCTAACAATTCGGTTTTCCGGCATTCGATTGCGCGGCATTTGATACAGTGGACATATTAATGTCGACTTTCGAGCGTCGAAAGGTCGAATCGTTACAATACTACAGTATTTGACTAAAATTTAAGTCAATTTTATTTCCATTTAAGTTTTCTTTATGAAATGTGATTTATTTGAAGTCAATAATTTTGAAATTTAGTGTTATATTAATAAAGGTTTGAACTTTGAAAAAATAAAAAGAATAAAGGATTAAATAATTTTAAATTAAGAAAGAAAAGATGCAATGTATAATTGTAAATTTCGAGTAAGTTTTGAAAGACTAATGAGAATGAAATGCTATTGTAAAATAGTGAATTATTCCTTTATTTTTAAAGTTAAATGTGTAAAGAATTAAAATTTTATGATAGTAAAAATATAAAAGTTCCAATTTAAAACTTTTTGTTAAAAATATGCGTGAAATATAAATTTTAAATTTAATAAAATAATGAATATTATGTTTGGTTGTTTGTTATATTTGTACTAATATCGATTAGTTGGATAGTCTGGGTGCTTATGTTCTTATGTTGTGTGAAATCAACGATGTGTGAAAGTATATATTGTGTTAATCACTTCTATTATTACACTCTTCTCACTTATAAAAATAAAATCATAAAACCATTCTTATGTAAAGAATTATTGTCATGTTCTTGTTTATATGATGTAGTATAGAATTTCTTTTGCATGCTCCATGTCATATAATAGGTTTTATATATTGTGTTATATTCTTAGGCTTTATCATGTAAATATCCCTAGTGACATTGGGCTGAGCGGCAATTATTGAGGTTATTCTTGTGAATGAGGGCATGTATGACAATAAATTGATCGATGTATGTGAGACACAAAATGGGCCAGCTATACATCCTTGCCTAACCAACTACGAGGTCGGGCCCTGAGTCGTGACAACCTAACCCCATTGTCAAGGGTTCAACGATCTACTACATAAGAACAATAAGAGAGGCGAGAAAAATGGTGGGATTAATGGATAAAGAGGTGAAACAGCAAAATGAGTGATATTATGCAACAAACTGATCGTGTGGGGGCACCCATAATTCTAGGTCGGAGAGGAGGTGGAACTCTAGGTGTCAACTCAGCTTTCGGTAAAGTGAATATGAAACTAGAAGCGAACAAGTTATACTATATTGATCAACTAAAATAAGTGCGTGCTTAAAAATACATGTTGCAGCTAATAAATTTGATTAGGTGTGAATGGTAATTGATCACTAGAGTTGTAACTGTGAGTCATTGTGAATAGAGACATCACATAGGTGTTGAGGGTTTGTGCGTGCTATGAGATGGCATGGTAGTTAGTGAATGTGTGAAATTTACCCTACATATACAATCCCTTTATTTGAGGTGCTTCATTATGGTATCCCATTACACTACACCTAGATTAAGCATGGCCTAGGATGTTCTATTCTTATAATTTCCTCGGGTTAACCTAAACTTGTTTGTAGGACATTTTGTTTTGGTTCTTGTGGCACTTTTGGGTACGATATGAGGAGACATGCGTACTTTTTTCTCGGTTTGGTATGTATTCATGTGATGATGCCTTCTATCACTTTGTGTGTATATATATCTATTATGTATATGTATGTGGGTACAAGTATTTGCCACTTTTGAGTAGTCGAGTATGTACACGCAGGATATTTCATTTTTGATGTACTGACTCCTATAATTATGATTATGTATTAGATTTTACCCACTACCATTATTCGTGTATTGGGTTTATTTATTTATGTTACCAATTCTATATTATTTTGTTTTAAGAAACTCCCCATACCATTTGTAATGACCAACAAATTTGACACATTAATTAATTATAAATAGCCATATAAATTTATTGGACGATAAAGACAACTTTGAGTAGGAATTTATTTTTATTGATTTTGATGCTTCAAATGTGTTTAGAATTATCAAAACTTATATTTTGATATATAGCATGATATATTTTTATTGGCGTTCGATAATGGGCGTTGCGAGCCTTTATGACCGCTTTGGCCCAATACGTCTACTTTTGCATAAAAATATAGCTTTATGGAAACTCTAGGGCAATCGCTACTCTATTCTTCTTCATTTTTAAATATCCTCTCGGCTATGAATCTCCTCTAAACTATTGGAGATTGTATTTACTAATTACAAAATAAACCAATATACAAAGCAACTTGAAACTAGGCCTTATGATATGTTATTTCATATGGCACCATGACATGAACACGACATTGGTGTTCGTTTGTCTTAATCTACTCACAACTAATTAGAATATTCTCTAGAAGTTTTGGAATCAGTGGATGAGTCACATCCGTCGATTTTGGTGATCGATGAACGACGATGATACGGAATTAGACCAGTCGGATTGTGTGCCCCAGGCAATGGTGAGTCGATCGACAGAGTTTGATTTGGTCATAGGTGATCAGATGGGTGGTGAAAATTTAAATTAGGGATTGTTATCTCAATGGAAGCGGCGTTTAGGCCAAGCTCTAGGATTTGAGACAGATTAAACAAGTGGTGTAGCGGGAGGTGAGGTTGATAGGGTGGTCTCGGTCATCTCAAGTGGTTCGGAAGAGGAGTAAAATTTGGTCAGAGGAAGGACGTCGAGTTCAGTTGAATACTATAGAGGAGGTGGTAAATTGTCACCTAAGTCCCTTGTAAATTCATATCTAGAAATTAAACCCTAAGTTAATAACTTGAATGACTTTTATATACGATCTTCCTTTCCCACATGATTTTCCCGTTGGGTTCATGGCAGAATTCATGATAGATTGACATGTGCTTTGCTAACTTTCAGAGCTATTTGTAAAAGCGCATTGGTAAGACTAAATAGTTATATTTATTTATATTTTAAAAAATTAAATAAATATTCATCGATGATAATATACATTCGTTGATATATGCATTGTTCTTTTGAAGATTGTTTGCTTGTCCCAGTGTTATGAGATGATACATCTTCAAATTTTGTTGTTTGGCCATTTAATTGTTGCGTCGTTGGGTGCTGAATTTTTTTTACAGTAATTAACTATAGATTTGGAGGAATAATTAATTAATAGAAATAAGAAAATTGTATAATTTTGGAAAAAAATAGATAAATTATTTGAAAACTATATTATTTACCAATTTTGAGTGATATTTGTAAATAATAGTGATTCAACAAATTATATTGGAATTAATGTGAAAATTTGTATAAGTTTATTACTTATAAATTTCTGGAAATGTTCATAAATAATAAAGAAATCTCTTTTTTGTATACTTTATTACCATTTATAAAGTAAAGTATAATTCAATAAATAATAATGTAATTTTTTACAAGACTGTGCTATTTTTGGATAGAATAATAATACGATTGTTTTTATGGAGTTTATAAAAGAATATTACTACTACTACTACTACTATTATTATTATTTGAGTAATAAAAATTAGAGATATTTTGAGGATGGTAATAATAATAATAATAATAGTGTGCTTTTAGTTGTATTTTGAGTTAAGTTATTACTATTTTTGAGATGAATAGCAATAACAGAATGTTTGAGGATTTAAAGTGGAATATTATTATGTTTGAGATAAATACTAAAAATGTAATTGTAAAAGATAATATAGGGATTTGAGTAAATATGATATTTGACATAAAGTTATAATATTAGCATTTAGAAAGTAATTTGACATAAACTACTATTTTGTGCTAAATAACTATGTTTTGAGATATATTCGAAGTAATTAATGTATACTGAAGGATTTTTGAAGTTTATTATCGTTTTGAGAAAATACTATTGTTTTGAGAAAATAATATTGTTTTGAGAAATAAAGGTGAAAGTGTTTTTATAATAAGCAACTAAATGATTTTTATACTTAAAAGGAAATAAATTGTGCAATTACACTATTTTGGATTATTGTGATATATATGACTGATTATTATTTTAAATTATCATGTATGAGTTACGCGATATTGTGTCATTATTAATATATGGAAATTGTGTAGTTAATTATTGTTTATTGTGTTGATAACATTAACGTTTATGTTACTAATTGAGTAGTTCATACATGTTTGATGAGTTTGATGTTTGTGTTTCTAATACAAAGTAGTTAGCATACATTTGATGAATTTTATGTTGTGTTACCAAAATGAAGTGGTTAGTACATATTGTTAGAGTTATATTTGCATTTGTGCTATTGATGTTGCGCTACTAGTGATAGTTGGTTAGTACACATTTGACGATATTTGTTGCTGTTGATTTATTAATGGTTGGGTGAACATCGAATATTATTGAACTTTTGCGATTTTTAATGGTTGTATATTTCTATTATTATTACTATCTGATTTGCACGTAAATGTGCATATTTTTACTTTCGTATTTAATCGAATTTAATTAAATAAATGAGCATATAAGGTGTTTTAACATGTTTAAATTAATATTCAAATTATTTTCAAATCATCATTTATTCATTTTCATCTAAGGACAAAATGGTCATTTTTATGCATATATTAATTTGAGAATATTTATTTCCACATTTTATTTTTATTTGTAGGAAAATTGGATGGAAATTACAAGAGGCTTCATGAAAAATATGCATGCATAAGAAGACAAGCAAGTAAAGATGGAAATAATTCATTTCATGACAGCATGGAGGACCCCACCTACCCACTTATCATGATGTACAATTAGGAGCTAATGCACATGCAAATGAAGATTAAAGCTACATGCATATTTAAGTGGAGGATTAATACATGCTAATTATAACTTGGTGGCCACACTTCCTCAATGGCAATTGGCATAGTTCCGAAAAATATGATTAGGGTTTCCAAACATGTATAAATACCTCATATGTTCATGTAATCAATCATTTAGCCTCCTCGTTAGTTAGTTTAGTTTGAGGTTCAAAAATAAACAACAAACTCTCTTTTCTTTTTCATGGCTACTTAGCTATTTTCTTATTTCGTGTAACTTTCTTTTCATGCAATTTTACTTCTTATTTTATTTCATGTTCTTTACTTTATGCAATTTTAATTCATGCAAGTAGCTTAGTTTTAATTTTTATGCAAGTAGATTAGCTTTTATTTTATGTCAATTAGCTCTCTTCTTACTTAGCTTGCATTTTCCTTTTGTCTTTGTCTCATGTTGAACTCTACATTTGTTGAAATGATAACAAATATGAGAGGCTAAACCTCTTCAATTTTGGGGTAATGAAGCTCTCTTAATCATGTAGATTCAACATTTTGATATTATTTGATCTCTTTTTGTGTTTAATGGAAATGTTTGATGTGGTTAAACTTTGTTTTTTTAGCTTTGAATTTGATAGCCTATGTTGTTGACACCAAATAGGTTATGCTTAAACAAACAAAAACACAAATTACCTCTTCATCTACATATGATTATGGTAATGAATTGAATGTTAAAATCAAAATTTGATGGTCTATATCTCTAATCAATAGTTAATAGATCATGCTTAGAATAGATTTTATTTTCAAGTTTATTGTCATTTTCATAAGAGTTAAAAAGTGGTTTAATGGTTATGTTATAGTTTGATGGTTTATATTGGGCTGATTAATAGCACAAATATTCCATACTTATGATAAACATATCCACTAAATTCACTAATGACCAAAAGAGAGATCATAATTTCATATTGTGTTGATTTATGTGATCATGAGAGTGAATTTATCTCTAGATTGTCTTTTAATCTCATAGTTTTCATTCACTTTTGCAGTAGTTAGTTTTTGCAATTTTTTATAGTTAACAACACTCTCAAATCTTGGTTAATTTGATTGAATAAAAATTTTAAATCTAAACAATTTCCTATGGATCAATCTGTACTCGCCACGTACTAGAATTGTACGCCGTGTGCTTGTGGTTATTTTAAATTTAAAATTTGATCGGCTATTTTCTAAACTCGATAAAGATTTAGCCGTCAAACAAGTTTTTGGCGCCGTTGTCGGAAAATTGATTTGATTTGAATTTCTATTCTTCAAATTACTTTCGTTTGATTTTTATTGTGTGTTTGTTCGTGTGTTAATTTGCGTTAAAAAATATATTTTGTGTGTATGTTTGTTGTATGATTTTATTTGTGTGCATCTCTTGTTTTCAATTTGCATTTGTGTTTGCATATATTTAATATATATATATACACACAATTTCAAATACAAAAATATTTTATTTCCTTACGTTTACAGTTTACATTTACATTGACTTCACCGTCATCACTGTTTATAGTTTACAGTTTGCATTTACAGTTTGTATTTACACAAACATACCACCTTACTTCACTGCCTTTCTGTCTTTCTGCCTCAACTCCTACCTCCACTCATTGCTATGCAAATCACTTGCCATTAAAACATCATCTACTTCATCCTTGCAACAGTGCATTGCCATCCAGCATCAAAACTTCACTAACCTTCTACAACTTCATCAGCCTCTACAATAACTTCCTCCATATCTTCATACCAAATCTCCACTGCCCAAAAACATCGCAGTTCACAAACACATATAACTGTGCATATTGCAAGCCATTATAGTGCACCTGAATCATATTGCAAGCCTTTTTTTATCACTGCACAACTTCCTGCACATCTCTACCATTGCACACAAACCTAGTCATCATAACCAGCAACTTCCACCAACTGCTACTCCTCTCTGCCACCCACTGTAGCAAGCATATCATCAAATTGTTGCAATACCACTTCATCTCCTTCATTCATAAACCAGTTACCCACAACCATATTCTACTCTGCCATAACAGACTTCACCACTTCATATACCCACAACTTCACATTTCAAAAACCATCACAAATCTGCACAAGTTCAACTATCACATATCGGCCACTGCCTGCATTTCATTACTATGTCTGTGCACATCCCACAACACTTCAGCTCCCTTTCAAACAATACAATCTCTTCAAAACTACTACATACCCCACTGATACACTCCTTCAACTCAATACCATTTCTGCCAATCATTTCTGCAACAGCCCTGACTTCAAAATCCTCTGCATCAACCCACGCTTCTGTCCATCTGACCTTCCACGTTACCGGTGCCTTGCACCATCTACCCACCTCTGCGTAGTGCTTCTCCCTGCCCTGCCGCTCTATGCAACTTTGCCACATTCAAACATACACTTCAACACAATAACCCCCTTACCCCTCGACATCACAACCATATCACTTACCATTGCCTCTACTGCTACGTCACTCCACTTCATACTCTCTGTCAACAATATCATACTCTCTGCCAACATCACCTTCCCCTTCATTCAATTCACTCCACTGATATCAGACAACATCGACATTCTGGTTCCGTTGCCAGAACCACTAACCACATCATTCCACAATACACACTCCAACATACATCCCTGAACCAGTCACACTTACTTTTTGCAAACCACACTACATCACCATCCATTCATACCAGTGTACAACCGCTCTACCATTCATAACCACACTTCTATCACTCTCCTCTGCCTCATCCCTTCAAGTTCACTATCACGAACATCTTCCCCTCAATACCACCTGAAGCTCACATACATCACAGCGCTGCAATTCCACCCAAATCGCCTCCACCACGCCAAAGCTGCAACACCTTCAATCACCACAACCTACAACCCGCAACCTCCATCAACACCATCTGAACCAACCTCCTCTGCCTTCGACCACGAACCCATCAGCACAGCCGCGACAGTTTCCCCCAAGTCCAAAACCTAATCGATCGCAACCTCACTTCCGAATATAAAAAAGTAGTGAATTGGAATTTTGATTTTTGGAATTTGATTGGGAAACATTTGTTTTGCTTGAACAAGTAAATTTGCTTGGGTATTGGTTTGGGAAATTGCTCAAGTATTTGAATGAGTAGAGAATTGTAGTAGATTATAGGGCAGGGTTATAAAGAATTGTGGGTGCGGGCCTGAGTGATTTTTTTTATTTCTTTTGTTTTGTTTTAAATTGTTTTGTTTAATTCGTTTTTAGTCCATCCTTATTTTAACAAAAAAAATGTTTGCTTAATTTGTTTTGTTTAATTTGTTTTTAGTTTTGTCTTGTCTTATCCTTAAAAAAATTAATTTTAAATTTGATTTGTTTTGTTTTAATTTTCTTTAAGTTCCATCCTAATTTTAAAAAAAAAAACTTGTATACATATTTTTTTTAGTTTCAGGTTGCCAAAGCAGAAAATCGAGAGGAATTGCTTGCTTTGCTTTGCTTGCTTATAAAAAAATCGCCGCTAAAATATTTTTTACTGCTTTTAAAATAGATTGCTAATAAATTCTGCATGCTCTGGTATCGTGTCCTTAGCCTTTGTTTTTATTTGTTTTGCATTGTTGGTTGCTTGCATTTTTAAAAAAAGGAAAAAAAATTCAGAAACAAATTCCATTGTAGTTGCATTGTTAATTCGCGTTTAATTTCAGTTTTGCATTTCATCTTAGAACTTGACTAATAATAATGGTTAGACATTAACTTAAGGGTGTCGCGAGCTCACATAGCGCTTAATTGTATATTGAAAAGTTGTCCTCTTTCGACAATTTATATTCTTGGTATCTACGCTATGGCAGAGCAATAATCAATTACAAATATTACGGTGATTCGTAAATATTATACTGATTGTTTCTCTGAAGGTACTTAAACCTTCGGTTGCATTGCTACAGTGATTCATGGTGCACTGATAAATCATGTCCGTTACCTGGCAGAGAATTATCTTGTTGAATTAAGACAAAGTGTGATTATACAATTTTTGGTTAGGAGCTACTTAGGATAGATAATTTGTAATTAAGCCATTGTATTCATTTAGTTGCATTAGTTCATGCATTTTTTGAAAAAAATAAAAGAAAAAAAATTTCAAAGTCCAAAACTAAAAAATTATAAATATTCCTCTACTTAGTTTATAAATCCTTTTCCTTTGAAAATTTTCAAAATCAAAAATCCATAAAAAAAATTAAGTTAGTTTTTTCTTTTAAAAGAATCCAAAATAATATATAAAACCTTTTCAAAAGCAAAAAAAATTGAAAATCCAAAAACAAAACAAAAATCAAATTTCCCCTTTTAACTAAATTCCCTTTGGTAAATATTTTTTCTTTTCCTTTATTAAAAAAACATTCTTGAAAATGTCCGAGTTTCCGTACTCACATGAATTTTCCAATAGTTGTGAAAATCAGTATAATCCATATAATTTTACATCAAATTCTTATGGATATTTTACCAACAACTATTGTGTAAACAATTCAAATTTCGAACAACAAAATTTTCAAAATGAGGACCAACCCTCAACTCTTGAAAAAAGCATGGAAATGATTTCGTCCTTACTTGAACTCTCTACACAACAAAATCAAAGGATAAATGATTTGTGTAATTCATATTTGTGCAATGATTCAAATCAAAGTTTTCAAACTAATCAAGATTTGAATTATCTTCAAAATTCAAATGATTTCGAGTATAATTCAGGCCAATACAATTTTGAACTTCAAAATGAATTTCAAAGTCAAAATGGAAATGTGAACTACTTTTCAAATAATTTTGGCAATGATAATAATCTCGACTATGGTGCAATTGATAATTTTTGTTCTCAACAAGTTCAAATCGAACAAGTTAATAATTATAAATTTGACTTTGTTGAGCAAATGGGAGAGATTTACAATGATCACATGGATTTGTTGTTTGAAACTTATATGAAGCAACGTGAGAAACTAAACCAAATCCCAACGTGTGACGAGTCAAGTGATAATCCATCTTTTACCAAAATTGACGATTTTCAAAAGATAACTTTTGAAATTGAAAATGACGATCTTAATGAAGTTATGGAAAATACAGTAATTGAGTTGGATTTCAATTCTTTTGAGAGCGAGAAACTTGATTTAAAATTCGATCTTCCTTTTCTCGATTTTTAAAGATTGAGTACAACAACTTTGGATTTTGAACTTGATATATGCAATGAAGTTGTAAATAATTTAACAAAGGAAAACGAATTTAATGAACATAAATTTTATGGACTTTTCGAAGATGAGTTGTTAAATTCTAAAGGGGAAGATTTAAATCACCATTTTGATTTTGAAATTGATAATTCTAAAAAAGTTTTCAATGATAAGTTTGAATTTCAATTTGGTGAAATATAAACTTGAATTTCAACCAATTGTTCTATCTACCCCAAAAACCATCGAAAGTAAAACAACTCGTACGATTTTTAATAAAATGACATTAGTTTTTCCAAATCAACATTCAACTTTGAAATCTTTTATGGTTTGGTTTTT
Organism: Allium fistulosum; assembly: GCA_030737815.1. NCBI lineage: Eukaryota > Viridiplantae > Streptophyta > Magnoliopsida > Asparagales > Amaryllidaceae > Allium > Allium fistulosum. Next base: position 395,000,490 of record CM060901.1, read on the forward strand.
TGTGCTTAAGTTATGTCTCACATTCTTGATGAGACAAATGAATTGGTCTTTGGAAGACCGTTTCATTTACTCTTTGACAATATATTTCCTGATATCGTGTAAATAATAATCTTTTCATTTTCATGTAAATATAGGTCATATTTTTATTTTTATTTTATATTGCATCTTTCATTTAGGTTGACTGTGGGGACACAGTCAAAATCAAGTGTGGGGGAGTCTCGTGTTCATTTTTTATTTTTCATGGTTTATTTTCTGCATTTTCTTTTCAAAACTCAAAAACAAAAAAATCTCAAAAACAAAAATTCCTTTTTAGCCTTTTGATTTACTTTTGAAAAAAACACTATAGGATAAATATAGGGTTTGGTTATTAAATTGAATTTTTGAAAAATTATCTGTCTCAACAAAAATAAAAATAAAGTTTGATTACAAGTAACGATGGTTTAACTAGTATATAGGAAGATTCATGGTGATAATTATGAAGTATATCCTAATTGAAATCTTTGTTTAAAAAAGTAGTGGATTTAAAAGAAAAGGATATAACATTTTTTATCTTCTAAGTTAAATGGTGCTAAGATGATTTTGCAAAACTCTCTCTTTGAAAAAAACAAGCAAACAAAAGAGAAAAATATATTTTTATATATGTATATTTTTTTATTAATACCTACAGTCATATGTTCACACGCAAGTGTGTTCACTCGCCATGTTCTGTACCCTTCTCACGTAAACCCGAAAGGCAGTGCACGATCGATATATCTGACCTCAGTTTATCTGAGTTAGGTGTATGTGTATAAAAATTCTTTTATTAATAATGTCTATAGTCGATAGGTGTACACACTTGTGTTTTCACTCGCCACGCTCTGTATTCTCCTTATGTAAGCCCGAAAGGCAGTGCATGGGTAATATATCTGGCCTCGGTTTTTTGAGTTAGGTATATGTAAATTTTGTTAATATCAATAAAATTTTCAAATAAGAGAGAGTAAGCAATTGAAATGAAGCACTGTTTTTAGTTATTTGATTTGACCTGTTATTGAAAAGAAATGAAAATACCACTTTGATAAACTTTAAAAATCAACTAAGGATCCATTTCATAGTTGCACTATGTTATCAACCGAGATAACTAGCCAAATTTGAGTCTAATTGTGATGATAACTTAATTTTTATTGGAAATTTTGACAAGTAAAAGGACTTAAATTTCTTGATAATGACCAAAATTTATATTCAACTTATTCGTGTCAATCTAAAAGTAAATTCTTCATTTGTAAATATCTTCCAAAACATGCATCTTTGTAAATAAATCTTGCATTTAGAAATTTTTCATTTCGCATTTGGATTTTGTGGGTAGTATCCGCTGAAAATCCTCACGAGACAACAATCGTCCTACTAGGGACACCTAGAGGTTTAATGACTTATTGCATACGCTCAATGCAACGTGCTCCCTACGAAAACGGATTTATCTTAGTTTTTAGTTTATTCGAGGACGAATAAAAATATAAGTGTGGGGGTATTTGATGTGCACGTAAATGTGCATATTTTTAGTTTCATATTTAATCGAATTTAATTAAATAAATGAGCATATAGGATGTTTTAACATGTTTAAATTAATATTCAAATTATTTTCAAATCATCATTTATTCATCTTCATACGAGAGAAAATAGTCATTTTTGTGCATATACTAAATTGAGAATATTTATTTCCACATTTTATTTTTATTTGTAGGAAAATTGGATGGAAATTACAAGAGGCTTCATGGAAAATATGCATGCACAAGAGAAGACAAGCAATTGAAGATGGAAATAATTCATTTCATGACAACATGGAGGACCCCACCTACACACTTATCATGACATACAATTAGGAGCTAATGCATGTGCTAATTAAGATTAAAGCTACATGCACATTTAAGTGGAGGATTAATACATGCTAATGATAACTTGTTGGCCATACTTCCTTAAGGGCAATTTGGGTAGTTCCCAAAAATATGATTAGGGTTTCCAAACATGTAAAAATACCCCATATGTTCATGTAATCAATCCTTTAGCCTCCTCGTTAGTTAGTTTAGTTTGAGGCTCAAAAATAAACAACAAACTCTCTTTTCTTTTTCATGGCTACTTAGCTATTTTCTTATTTCGTGTAACTTTCTGTTTATGCAATTTTACTTCTTCTTTTATTTCATGTTCTTTACTTTATGCAATTTTAATTCATGCAAGTAGCTTAGTTTTAATTTTTATGCAAGTAGGTTAGCTTTTATTTTATGTCAATTAGCTCTCTTCTTATTTAGCTTGCATTTTCCTTTTGTCTTTGTTTCACGTTGAACTCTACATTTGTTGAAATGATAACAAATATGAGAGGCTAAACCTCTTCAATTTAGGGGTAATGAAGCTCTCTTAATCATGTAGATTCAACATTTTGATATTATTTGATCTCTTTTTGTGTTTAATGGAAATGTTCGATGTGGTTAAACTTTGTTGTTTTAGTTTTGAATTTGATATTCTATGTTGTTGACACCAAATAGGCTATGCTTAAACAAACAAAAACACAAATTACCTCTTCATCTACATATGATTATGGTAATGAAGTGAATGTTAAAATCAAAATTTGATGGTCTATATCTCTAATCAATAGTTAATAGATCATGCTTAGAATAGATTTTATTTTCAAGTTTATTGTCATTTTCATGAGAGTTAAAAAGTGGTTTAGTGGGTATGTTATAGTTTGATGGTTTATATTGGGCTGATTAATAGCACAAATATTCCATACTTATGATAAACATATCCACTAAATTCACTAATGACCAAAAGAGAGATCATAATTTCATATTGTGTTGATTTATGTGATCATGATAGTGAATTTATCTCTAGATTGTCTTTTAATCTCATAGTTTTCATTCACTTTTGCAGTAGTTAGTTTTTGCAATTTTTTGTAGTTAACAACACTCTCAAATCTTGGTTAATTTGATTGAATAAAAATTTTAAATCTAAACAATTTCCTGTGGATCGATCCGTACTCGCCACGTACTAGAATTCTACGCCGTGTGCTTGTGGTTATTTTAAATTTAAAATTTGATCGGCTATTTTCTAAACTCGATAAAGATTTAGCCGTCAAACATTATCCTATATTTATGATGATTGATTATGACGGCATGGTAGAATATGATGTCTTCTACTTATGTTGTTGCTTGGTTGCTATCTTTGTGTAATGTAATATGCTAAAAACTATTTGATGTGGGAGAAGAGCAGGAAATAGAACTATGTAAACTTGATTCCGAAAGGCATGTAGGAAGTCTTTTCCTATGCAATGTCCCATAGTTCCCTTGAGGTTAGGTGGTATCACTACAACAAAAATAGTCATCAATAGCGACATAAAACCACTATAAATGATAACTACAACGGTCCAATAAATGTTGTACATCGATATGTTTTAAAAAAGAAAGGCTTATTTGTAGCATGAAAAATATCGCTATAAAAAATCATCTTTTATAGTGCTTTTTTTCGCTATTGTAAGTATTTTATAGCGGTTTAATAAACGTTGTATATTGACATGTTATAAAACACAGCCTATTTAGCACTAAAAAAATCATCTTTTATAGTGCTTTTTTTCCACTAGTGTAAGTATTTTATAGCGATTTAATAAATGCTATATCAACATGTTATAATAAGTACAGAACTATTCGAAACACCAAAACCCACTATAATTTTTTTTATTTTCGATAACGCTTTTCTTGTAAGCTTTCTAGAACGTTTTTTTAAGTGCTATAGTTTATTTTTTACATTTTTTAAATCAGCTGCACCCTTGTAAATCATAGTAGTCGATGCATGTCAAAATGTTGTGTTAAGAATTTTTCTAAAACATAAATCCATTTAGATAATGAAATATCATAGAAAATATTATGCAGAAAGATATAACATATTGTAATAAACAGAAATTATATACTTCTATTATGAATAATGATGATTCTTCCAATATAATATAAATATTATAATTAACATTCTCATGTAAATCCATTATACGTGCCATGCCTTCATTTTAGCAGTGGCTTCTTTAATTTGCTCGATAGAAAAAACACCAAAGAAATCATCGTCTGCTACTCCATTGACTACTGCAAGAGCAACATCATCATTACTTACAGGCGGTGCTAGCAGAAGATCAGAAGCTGTAAGTGCATTCAACGGCCTTGTATAATTTTTTGTTGCTGCAAGTAATTTCTCTAGTGGCTCTCCTATTATATCAAATGGTATCTCTATACCATCAACTTTTCTTTTTGCATATATAAAACCAGGTCTTAGTACTATGCCTGTTGTGATTGAAGAACACCTTACTCAAAGAAAATTATAATATGAAATTAACGTTGGCAAATACATATGATGCGTTGCTTAATATTTTGTGTGCCAATGCATCATGTTCTATATCCTAGAAGTTTTAGCAATATTAGTTCCCAAAATAGAATCACTTTGATTATATCATATAATAGTCTCTTTGATTTACCCTGAATGTAAGTTAAAAATATGTAAGGCATTCCTCACGGTTTATAAATCTTTAGAAAATGAACGTAGGGATAATGAGTCAGGCTATATCATTGCCGTTGCATAAAGCTATAACATGGTGGGAAGGATTTTCCATTTTTGTTTGTCTACTTCACCTACTTAGTATTAAACATTATGTATAGTATATTCTAAACCAAATAGTGTGAAAAAGTACCCGAGTTTGGGTATTTGGAGAGGACTTCTGATTCAGCTTTTCCTTTTCCATTAAAATAGCCAGATGTGAGTAGAAATGATGGGAGATTGTAATCATGCACGGATATCAAGATGAATTTTGGAACTCCTAATGCCAATAGTTACAAAGAAGAAAAATAAAATAAAAAATGTCTTACTTTAGATGAGATTATGAACTAGAATATTCAATAGCAATGCAAAAAATCAGGATGCAACATGGAAATCTGCAGCTTTGCTAAGTTAAATTTGAAGCTGTAAAATGTCAACCAAAAGTAAAGGTTGAACATAGTCATAATAGAAATTAACCCAGCAATAGAGATGGTTTATAAGCCATAAGTGAAGTAAATAACACCACAAATTATTCTCATATAATTCTAAACAAAATAACCATAATCCCTTACCGTACTCCTTTGCAGTATTAACTGCAATCACATTTGCCTCTCTATTTATTTTATTCATCTACTCCTTGGTCCCAAACTCTCAAACTGTCGACACAACCGCAGTTGCTCCTGGCAGTACTTTATCCCAGTTTGAATAGAAAACATCACCTATGGATACATTTGTTGAGAATTTGAATGCATTAGTACACATCTACATGAGTGAATGCGTGAGTTGAAATGGAAATATGAAATTCAATAGCTACCAGATACATTAAATCCATCATTGCCAACTAATGATGTCTTGAAATAAGAGGCATGCTTGCTGATTAATGTTTGTTTTTCTATCTATTGTATCTTATTTGGACAAAAAATTACCTATGATATCTATTATAGATAATACAATAGTAGAATAAACAGCATAGGTATAGCAATTAATGTGTATGATCTCAAATTGATATTTTGATCGAAAATCCTATTTCTTGATATTTTCATCTCAATTTCTATTTTTCGAGGTTCTCTTTTCAAATTCTATCCGTTAATATGGGGACTTCCATAAAAACACTCTTAAGTTTCAAAATACACATTGGCCCATCGTCAAAAATAGGTTATAAAAACCCTAATTTTTAAGTTGCAAATATAAAAATAAATTAAAAATTATGTGTATATGAAGTAAGAAAATCAAAAGATAAAAATCTCCTCTAAAGCAATTTGACTATTGCCATCATCGTTTCTGCTAGCTATCAATGCAATGTGCAAATTATACAATCTATTGCAACAAACCAACTCTACAATATCATAATGCATTCATAATTTCGCATTAAACGAATTATATGCTGCAAGATAAATATTAACATGTAAGATTCCTTTCATGCCCAGGACAATGAGAGTGTTTTTATGGATTAAATAGTTATGCGCTTTAATATATAATTTTATCAGTAAGTCACACAAGCAAAGAAAAGGCTATGCTATGCATTCAGAACCCTCCCTCTAGTAGTAGTTTAATAGCTTAATACATACACCAATTAACATATTTATATTCTTCTAATCTACAATAGAAAGGTGCATACCAGGAATCCATGTAACTTGATCAACCCAGGACTCTAAATATTTAGGCTGCCCAGGCCTGTGAGAAGAAAGTCTAATCAGTATATACAAATACAAAGCAGTTTTTCCATAAAGAAAACTAAACACACAAAGAGGAAAATGTAAAACATAGATTTTTAGGGTCCATTTAAGATACAACTGTTTTTTTATTAGAACATAAAAGATGCATGGAATATGGACACATATAGAAAGACCAACTGATGCACCATTGAAAATATGAGATAATATTCACAGTAAGGGAAAAAGACAAAATGGAATATCAAAACTATTATGGAAATAAGTAATAAAAATGATGTAAGAAAAAAGTAGATCAAAGTTAATACCAAAACTATAACCGTGGTTTGTTTATTGTTATTATTACTATTATGACCATCATCGTCCTTGTTAGTATTATTATTATAAATACTTAATAATTTTAATAAACCTAGTTAATAACAATAATAATAATAACAACAACAACAACAACAACAACAACAATAATAATAATAATAACAATAATAATAATAATAATAATAATAATACTAGTAGTAGTTGTTGTACAAACTTAGTTAACATGGTTATTATTTTATAAGTCATCACTTTATTATTATCATTATAAACTTAGTTAATTTATTATTATTATTATTATAAACTTAGTTAATTTATTATTATTATTACAAACTTAGTTAATTTTTATATAACTTAGTTAACGAAGTTGATTTTTATGAACTTAGTTAATTTATTTTGGTTATTATTATTATTAAAGTTGGATTTTATTAACTTAGTTAATTTATTTTGGTTATTATTATTATTATTATTATTATTTAAATTTAGTTACTTTTTATAAAACTTATCTTACTTGGCTAATATTTTATAATTTATAGTTATAATAATATTATTGTTGTTGTTATTATTGTTATTGTTATTATTATATATTAAGTTATTTTTTAAATTTAGTTAATATTATGATACTTATATGATAGAGATTCTTCTAACCCATCAAACATACCGTTGGTCCATTAAATTGATGCAAGACTTCAACTAGAGCAAGAAAGGATTATTTTCAAATTAGGTTATTGGCAATATAGGTTAGACAATAATAATAAGATGACTAACTATATGGTAGACATGGCTTTTTTCAAGTTAGGACTATTTTCAACTTTTCTAAACATGTCTTTTACTATCTACTCTTAAAATAAGATGTCCAACTAATCAATATAGGTTAACCATTCAGCACGCAACCAATGAATTCTCCTTTTATTCAACCAAAACCGAGGACATATTAATCGAGTACTAAATAAGAGGTTGGCTATAGTGAGAAATGCCATTGTCGCATAAAGTGTACTTATTGGAGTAGCATTAGTTCTTAGAGCTTGCATTTTTTTGGCAGAAATCTTTGTACTTGTTTATTTAGTACATTTGGGGAAGTTCAAGGCTTTAAGTGTAACACAAGTCAAGAAACCTTTCCCCTCATATTTTGCCTTCTTTTTCCATCCTAAGTAAAACCTTCCATAGCATTTAGTGGGGAGATGCTGGTTAATTAAGGAGCTTAAAAGGATAAGTTTGGAAAAATAAAGAAATCAAAAGGAAAAATGGCAAAATATGAAGAAACCGATGGTACCCGGTAAGTCACTGAATAAGATTAAATGAATGTATGTTTTGTTTTAAAACACATAATTCATTTAATGTATTGCAAATTACTTGCAGCATAAAAGTATATGAGAGTGATTTGTATGGTAATTAGGTGTCGGATAAAGTTTCAAAAACTGACCTGCTTTTCGAATGGCTGGTGACATATTTGATAGTTTGCAAGATATTTCTGCACTGATATTTGTTAACAGAATCAGCTGAAGTGCTGCTCCTAAAATCTTTAATTTCTTTGACGAGGAGCTGTCCTGCTCATGCATTTCACGACCCTACACACCGCGCACATAAAACTGCAGCGAGTACATCTTGAAGCTTATTTGAACTTGTTGCAGAAGTATCAGTTTGAACAACACTTTTGTGTATTAGCAACAATAATGTTTAATGGATCCTCTGGTTCATCCACTAGAAGTGGATCCAACCCTTCGAGATCTAAATATTCAGCTATAGCACAAATCAGACAAGCACATATTCTTGGGGCGTGAACCTAAAAATAATTGTAAGAATCACTGTAGAAATTACAAAGCATGGATAATATAAATCAAAATATAATGGCAGACTGGAAAGATTACACATAAATTATAGGTTTATTGCAGGAAACCTTTGTTACTTCCTGCACCACATTACTTTTGAACAGGAAGCTAGTTTCCTAATAAAAGCAATAAATTAGAACGGCTATTTTTTATGAAACTTAGTTAATTTTAGTTAATTTTAGCTGCTGCTGCTGCTGAATAAGAGATATAAGATATGCGGCTGCTAAAGTTATCAAATGTTTGTAATCAACGGCTCTCAGCATTTCTCAATATCTGATGGTTAGAATGTATTTGGGCTCTCTATGCCAGCCCGTTATCTCTCAAGTATTATAAATACAAGTTGTACACCTATCTAAATGTATAGTTGAGATAATACTTTCAGTTTATCAATAAAGATATCTTTTCTTTCACTTTCTCTTTTATGGTATCGGAGCCAACTTGCCTAACAGCAAGAAAACGCCCTGCCTGTAACTCCATCAGAATCAAAATCATCATTTGAAGTTAGGCTGCGCCTCTGAATCATCTGAGAATTCACTAATCAGAATTCTCATCATCTCTTTGCTGCTACAAGCAGTTTTACTCATACCTGTTCAAGATTCAGAGCAATTTGCTGGTCTCATCTGTCTCAAGATTAAGATCAATCTTTTCTGCCTCGCCAAGAATCTCTGTCAGAACCTATTCCATCATTCAAGGAGTCTGGCTGCATCTTTCTACTCAAGAAAATCATCTATGAATCCATCTTTCTGAATCTCAACAAATATTCTGCATCATGGCAGAAGGAGATCAAGATAATTCTAGCAATACTTCAGCCTCAAGCAATTCTGCAACAACCTTCAATAGAACACAAGATCTGATCAAGTCTATCATCAAGCCACAAAGTCAGTTGATCAACATCCAGTTAGATGATTCAAATTATCTGCTTTGAAAGTTTCAAATCGAAACAGCCATCAGAGGATATGGTCTAGATGAACACGTTCTTGATACACTTGCCACACCACCTAAATACATCACAAATCAAGAAGGAAAATTGGTCATTAATCAAGATTACACAATTCATCAGAGACATGTTGCCGGAATTATTTGTTGAAGATCCTTACTTTATGAAGTTTGTTGATAAAGTCAAGAATGGAAAGACGGATGAGTTTATGATGGTAGACGGTTTTCTGTTCAAAGGAAATCGATTGTGCATACCTAATTGTAGTTTGAGAATGAAGATTGTAAAAAAGCTACATGAAGAAGGACATGTTAGGAGAGACCGCACCTTACAGTTGATTTCACAGTCTTACTTCTGGCCATTCATGAAGAAAGAAGTGGAGAGGTTTGTGGAGCGATGTCATATCTGTCAGGTTTCGAAAGGAACTGCGACTAATGCTGGTTTATATATGCCGTTACCTGTACCAACTAAACCATGGGTTGATGTGAGTATGGACTTTGTGTTGGGGTTGCCAAGAACACAGCGTGGTAACGATTCCATTTATGTGGTGGTTGACCGGTTTTCGAAAATGACACATTTTATTGCTTGTAAGAAGACGGCGGATGCTGTTCATGTTGCTCAATTGTTTTTCAAAGAGATATATCGACTTCACGGATTGCCAGAATCGATTGTGTCGGATAGGGATACTCGTTTTCTGAGTCATTTTTGGCTAAGTTTGTGGAAGATGGTGGGAACGAAGTTGAATTTTAGCAGCGCTTATCATCCGCAAACGGATGGACAGACCGAGGTCGTGAACAGATCGTTGGGAAATTTGTTGAGGTGTCTTGTGCAAGACAATCTGAAAAGTTGGGATGTGAAGTTATGCCAGGCAGAGTTTGCCCATAATCATGCTGTAAATCGAAATACTGAGTTCAGTCCATTCCAGATTGTTTATTCGAGCTTACCAAAGGGGCCGTTGGATTTAACGGTAATACCACACTTGAAGGGGACAATTAAGAAAGCTGCTGATTTTGTTGAGGGGTTGACGGAATGTCATAAAATCGTTCAGAAACGATTGGAGAAAGCGAATGAGAAGTATAAACGTTCTGCAGATCTGAAGCGAAAGAATGTTGAATTTAATGAAGGAGATATGGTATATGCTGTGTTAACAAAGGATCGTTTTCCAGTGGACGCTTATAACAAATTGAAAGCCAGGAAAATTGGTCCTGTAGAAATCGTCAAACGGATTACTGAAAATGCTTATAAATTGAGGCTGCCAGAGGATGTGTACACGTCTGACGTATTCAATGTTAAGCATCTCGTACCATATCATGGGGATAAATTTGTTGTGGAAGGAGAGAGTACAAATTCGAGATCGAATTTTTCTCAACCTGGGGAGGATGATGCAGCTCAGGACAGAAGGGAAGGCCTAAGTCGCACACGACTTAAGGATTTAAGTCGCATACGACTTAAGACAGAAGATATAGGTCGTCCACGACCTAAGGAGGCATGTGAGGGGAAGCGGCGAGTTAATAAAGCGGTATTGAGTCGTCTACGACCTAACAAATCAGAAGGAAAAGAGTTACGACTTAATGGGAGCTTAAGTCGTTCGGGTTTGATGAGTCGTATACGATCTAACGACACAGCTGTAAGTCGCCCACGACTTATCAAAAAACAGGAAGAAGTTCCAGCGGTTGAAGGCTTTAAGTCGGAAGAGGATTGCGACCTAGTTGAATCGTGGGAAGATGCCACGAGTTACGACTCAGGTTAAGTCGTTGGAGTCTTAAGTCGTCCATGTATGCTAAGTCGGCTGAGTTGGTGAACTGTTAAGTCGTAAGTCGCTGAAGATTCTTAACTCGTGAAGTCCTTAAGTCGTAAGTTGTGTGAAACTGGCTACCTCTTAAGTCGCTACGTATTTTTAGGTCGTCACCGACCTAAGTTAAGTCGCTGAAGAACTGAAGCCGTGGATTTCTAAGCCGTTTTAATCTGAGCCGTTGATTCTTTAAGTCGTTGAAGCTTTATCTCATAAGTCGTCCAAGCTTAAGCCGCGTGAAGATGCTGATGTAATGTGTCTAAGTCGTTACCGACTTAAGTTGAGTCGTGTGTTGTTTGTTGTAGTTGTTATTTTGTACATCTTGTTAAGTCGTAAGTCGTGATGTTGTGTTGTAAGCTGATAAGTCGTGAACGACTTATGATGAGTCGTAGGTCGTAAGGGATAAGTCGTCACCGACTTAAGACTTGTGTAATTTCTGTTGTAAAGACGAACGTCTATAAATAGGCCGAGTGTCACATTTGTAATAGTTAGTTGATTTGAAATAAAACTCTTATTTTGTTAGCTTTGTGCTTTCACCAAATTGGTAGTCGAGTGTAATCTCCTATCTCCTCTTTCGGTTAATCGAGTGCGCTCGATTCAACGACTGCAGAAGCCGATTCACGGAATCTAGTGCGCTAGGTCAACGTGTGAAGAATCGCAGATCTTTGAACCCGGTATCGTGCGCGATCAACGAGTTCGGGATAGCTAGAATTCGGTATCTTCGGATAAACGAATTTGGGCATTTCAGTATTCATCAATCCATCGATTGCTACTTTCATCGATCTACATTGTTTTTGATTAATCCGCTGCGTCAGTTTTGGTATCAGAGCTTGTTCTAGCCAATCATAGCTAGATCGAGACTTGGAGCCTAATCATTTTGGAGTTTTGAAGAAATCAAGTTGAGCCGAGCATCTCCAATCAAGTCGGCCGAGTTAGTAGAGCTTGTTCGAAGTTATTTCGATCGAATTTGTGTTGAAGGCCGAGAATTTTGTTCATCGTGTTCATCGCGATTTGCAACAAAAGTGGAAGTTTCAATCCATTTCATTTTGGATCAAAGTCCGAAAGGTGTTTGAATTTTGAAGTGTTGAAGAGTTTTGTGAATTTTTCAAGTATGCCACCAAGGAGAGCTAATCGACATCAAAACGTTGAAGCTTTGTATCGAAGAGAAGAAGCTGATGAGATGGAGCAAAGAATCAATGAAAACTTTAGTGAAAAGCTTAACGAAGGAATTGATCGGTTAGAGAAGATGATGTTAGAAATGAATCAAAATCGGAGAAGGGTTTCACCTGAATCTAACCATGGGGGAAGTAGAGTCTCACCACAATCCAATCGAGAAAGAAGTGTTGACAATGATCAAAGGCGTGGGAGGAACGTGGATGATCGTGAACGGAGGAATGTAGATAGAAGGGATGAAGGTGGAAGACGTGATGGTAGTAGAGATGTGGGTGGACGAGATAGACAACGATATACATCTAATTTTGAAGAGGAGTATGATGGTGGTAGTGTTCGAGGACAAGGACGAGGACAAGAAAGAAATCACTCTGGGTATGATCACAAGTGGGAGTCGGGGATGAATACGGAAATTCCTGAATTCAAAGGTGGTATGCAAGCGGAGGAGTTTTTAGATTGGGTGGCTAATGTTGAAGAGATTTTTGATTTCAAAGAAGTTCCAGAACACCGTAGAGTGAAGTTGGTTGCTACGAGGTTGAGGGGTAGAGCTTTGGCATGGTGGCAGCAAACCAAACTTACACGTGAACGGATGGGAAAGTCAAAAGTTGAATCTTGGAAAAAGATGAAGAAATTGATGAAAGCAACGTTCTTACCTTACAATTATCAATCTTTAATGTATCAACGTTTGCAGAATTTGAGACAGGGCACAAAGAATGTTAATGATTACGCAAATGAATTTTATCAGCTCATTGCGAGGAACGATATTATGGAAACGGAAGAGCAGCTGACATCTAGATTCATTAGGGGGTTGCGAATGCAGATTCAGGATACGGTTAACATGTTTGATCCCAGATCTGTAGCGGAAGCACATCAGAAAGCGTTGGCGTGGGAGAAACAGGGACGACGAGGAGGTGGTGTGTTTACTAATTCTAACAATCAAGTGAAGGGTGTTAGTGGGAGTTCTAATGTTTCTAAACCTATCAATAGACCAGTAGTGAAGGAGGCTGAGAAGACAAAGGTTAACAGCGGTTTCAAATGTTACAATTGTCAGGAATTGGGTCACAAAAGTAGCGAATGTCCAAAGCCGAAGAAGAGAGCTATGATAGCGGAGGTTGAGGATGAGGATGAAGAAGCTGAATGTTCCAATTCACCACCTGATGAGGAGGAAGAAGAAGTGACGGGAGACGAAGGTTACAATCTAATGATGAAGAGGTCCTGTTTAACACCAAAGCAAAAGGAGGATTGTAGTTGGTTAAGGAGCAATATTTTTCAGTCAACATGTACCATTCTGGGGAAGGTTTGCAAATTTGTTATTGATGCTGGAAGCTGTGATAATATAATTTCTTCAGAAGCTGTGAGGAAGTTGGCATTGAAGACTGAGAAACATCCGAAACCATACAAGCTAGCTTGGTTGAGGAAAGGCGGGGAGGTGAAGGTTGGACGAAGGGCTTGTGTGAAGTTTTCAATTGGGAAGAAATATAAAGATGAAATCTGGTGCGATGTGGTAGGTATGGACGTTTGTCATTTGTTGTTGGGGAGACCGTGGCAGTATGATAGGGCGGTGCAACATGAAGGGCGTACCAACAGTTACAGTTTCATGTTTGAAGGCACAAAGATTACTCTAGTTCCAAAGAAGCGACAACAGGAGGAAAACAAGTTGGAGGAGATTGAAGAACTTAAAACTTTGTTATCTTTGAAGGAGTTTGTGAAGGAAGTAGAGGAGGAGCCTGAAGTATTTTTATTGATCGGACGGGAGAGTCAGGAAGTGGTGGAAATCCCAGAAGAAGTGAAACCGGTATTGAAAGAGTTTGACGATGTATTTCCGGAGGAGTTACCAACGGAGTTGCCACCATTGAGGGATATTCAACATCAGATAGATCTTGTTCCAGGTACTGTGTTGCCACACAGACCCCATTATCGAATGAGTCCAAAGGAACATGAAGAATTGAGGAGGCAAGTGGAAGAATTGCTTGAACATGGGCGTGTGCAGGAGAGTTTAAGCCCTTGTGCTGTACCAGCTTTATTGGTACCCAAAAGGGATGGAACGTGGAGGATGTGCACTGACAGTCGAGCATTGAATAAGATTACTGTGAGATATAGATTTCTAATGCCGAGGTTGGATGACTTGTTAGATCAAATAAGCGGAGCTACTATCTTTTCGAAGATTGATTTGAAGAGAGGATATCATCAAATTCGTATCAGATCAGGAGATGAGTGGAAGACTGCTTTTCAAACCAGGGAGGGTCTATACGAATGGTTGGTTATGCCATTTGGCTTATCAAATGCACCAAGTACTTTCATGAGGGTGATGAATCAGATTTTTAGACCATTCATTGGGAAGTTTGTGGTGGTGTATTTTGATGATATTCTGATTTACAGTGGGAGTCCAGAGGAACATTTGAATCATCTGAGAGAAGTGTTAATGGTACTGCGACAAGAACAATTTTATGCTGCAACGAAGAAATGCGTGTTCATGACGCATAGTGTTTTATTTCTGGGGTATATTGTATCAGATGGAGGAATACAGGTTGACCAAAGTAAAGTCGAAGCGATTAGAGACTGGCCGCAGCCCAAGACAATAACGGAAGTTCGTAGTTTTCACGGGTTGGCTTCATTCTATCGAAGGTTCATTCCACACTTTAGTAGTGTGATGGCGCCTGTTACAGATTGTATAAAGGGCAAGCAGTTTACATGGTCGGAGGAAGCAGGGGTTGCTTTTGGGGAGATCAAGGAGTTGCTGACGACGGCACCAATTCTAGCATTACCTGATTTTCAGTTGTTGTTTGAATTACATACTGACGCATCAAAGGTTGGAATTGGAGGGGTGTTGAGTCAGAGGGGACGCCCGATTGCATATTTCAGTGAGAAGTTATCAGGAGCGAAAATGAGATACAGTACATATGATGTGGAATTCTATGCTGTTGTGCAAGCTATCAAACACTGGAGACATTATCTATTTCAGAAAGAGTTTGTTCTGTATACTGATCATGAGGCATTGAAGCATTTACAAGGACAAGACAAGATTTCAGCGAGACATGCATCGTGGATTGCATATCTGCAACAGTTTACTTTTGTTGTGAAACACAAATCGGGGGTGACGAATCGTGTGGCTGATGCTTTGAGTAGGAGGAATCATTTGTTGACAACAATGAAGGTTGAAGTGACGGGGTTTGACATGTTGCCGGAATTATTTGTTGAAGATCCTTACTTTATGAAGTTTGTTGATAAAGTCAAGAATGGAAAGACGGATGAGTTTATGATGGTAGACGGTTTTCTGTTCAAAGGAAATCGATTGTGTATACCTAATTGTAGTTTGAGAATGAAGATTGTAAAAGAGCTACATGAAGAAGGACATGTTGGGAAAGACCGCACCTTACAGTTGATTTCACAGTCTTACTTCTGGCCATCGATGAGGAAAGAAGTGGAGAGGTTTGTGGAGCGATGTCATATCTGTCAGGTTTCGAAAGGAACTGCGACTAATGCTGGTTTATATATGTCGTTACCTGTACCAACTAAACCATGGGTTGATGTGAGTATGGACTTTGTGTTGGGGTTGCCAAGAACACAGCGTGGTAACGATTCCATTTATGTGGTGGTTGACCGATTTTCGAAAATGACACATTTTATTGCTTGTAAGAAGACGGCGGATGTTGTTCATGTTGCTCAATTGTTTTTCAAAGAGATATATCGACTTCACGATTGCCAGAATCGATTGTGTCGGATAGGGATACTCGTTTTCTGAGTCATTTTTGGCTAAGTTTGTGGAAGATGGTGGGAACGAAGTTGAATTTTAGCAGCGCTTATCATCCGCAAACGGATGGACAGACCGAGGTCGTGAACAGATCGTTGGGAAATTTGTTGAGGTGTCTTGTGCAAGACAATCTGAAGAGTTGGGATGTGAAGTTATGCCAGGCAGAGTTTGCCCATAATCATGCTGTAAATCGAAATACTGAGTTCAGTCCATTCCAAATTGTTTATTCGAGCTTACCAAAGGGGCCGTTGGATTTAACGGTAATACCACACTTGAAGGGGACAATTAAGAAAGCTGCTGATTTTGTTGAGGGGTTGACGGAATGTCATAAAATCGTTCAGGAACGATTGGAGAAAGCGAATGAGAAGTATAAACGTTCTGCAGATCTGAAGCGAAAGAATGTTGAATTTAATGAAGGAGATATGGTATATGCTGTGTTAACAAAGGATCGTTTTCCAGTGGGCGCTTATAACAAATTGAAAGCCAGGAAAATTGGTCATGTAGAAATCGTCAAACGGATTACTGAAAATGCTTATAAATTGAGGCTGCCAGAGGATGTGTACACGTCTGACGTATTCAATGTTAAGCATCTCGTACCATATCATGGGGATAAATTTGTTGTGGAAGGAGAGAGTACAAATTCGAGGTCGAATTTTTCTCAACCTGGGGAGGATGATGCAGCTCAGGACAAAAGGGAAGGCCTAAGTCGACAGAAGATATAGGTCGTCCACGACCTAAGGAGGCATGTGAGGGGAAGCGGCGAGTTAATAAAGCGGTACTGAGTCGTCTACGACCTAACAAATCAGAAGGAAAAGAATTACGACTTAATGGGAGCTTAAGTCGTTCGGGTTTGATGAGTCGTATACGATCTAACGACACAGCTGTAAGTCGCCCACGACTTATCAAAAAACAGGAAGAAGTTCCAGCGGTTGAAGGCTTTAAGTCGGAAGAGGATTGCGACCTAGTTGAATCGTGGGAAGATGCCACGAGTTACGACTCAGGTTAAGTCGTTGGAGTCTTAAGTCGTCCATGTATGCTAAGTCGGCTGAGTTGGTGAACTGTTAAGTCGTAAGTCGCTGAAGATTCTTAACTCGTGAAGTCCTTAAGTCGTAAGTTGTGTGAAACTGGCTACCTCTTAAGTCGCTACGTATTTTTAGGTCGTCACCGACCTAAGTTAAGTCGCTGAAGAACTGAAGCCGTGGATTTCTAAGCCGTTTTAATCTGAGCCGTTGATTCTTTAAGTCGTTGAAGCTTTATCTCATAAGTCGTCCAAGCTTAAGCCGCGTGAAGATGCTGCTGTAATGTGTCTAAGTCGTTACCGACTTAAGTTGAGTCGTGTGTTGTTTGTTGTAGTTGTTATTTTGTATATCTTGTTAAGTCGTTTTGTATAAGTCGTAAGTCGTGATGTTGTGTTGTAAGCTGATAAGTCGTGAACGACTTATGATGAGTCGTGAACGACTTATGATGAGTCGTAGGTCGTAAGGGATAAGTCGTCACCGACTTAAGACTTGTGTAATTTCTGTTGTAAAGACGAACGTCTATAAATAGGTCGAGTGTCACATTTGTAATAGTTAGTTGATTTGAAATAAAACTCTTGTTTTGTTAGCTTTGTGCTTTCACCAAATTGGTAGTCGAGTGTAATCTCCTATCTCCTCTTTCGGTTAATCGAGTGCGCTCGATTCAACGACTGCAGAAGCCGATTCACGGAATCTAGTGCGCTAGGTCAACGTGTGAAGAATCGCAGATCTTTGAACCCGGTATCGTGCGTGATCAACGAGTTCGGGATAGCTAGAATTCGGTATCTTCGGATCAACGAATTTGGACATTTCAGTATTCATCAATCCATCGATTGCTACTTTCAGCGATCTACATTGTTTTTGATTAATCCGCTGCGTCAGTTACCCACAAAAGTGCTGAAATTTAACAATCCATTAGAAGTACTCTACAAAGTTAAACCTGATTATCAAGCACTGAAAGTATTTGGGTGTTTGTGCTTTTCCTATTTGAGATGTTATAACTCTAACAAATTAAGTTTCAGATCATCTCCTTGCACTTTTCTTGGTTATGCAACCAATCAGAAGGGATACAAGTGCTTAGATACTAATGGGAGAGTCTACATATCTAGACATGTAGTTTTCAATGAGCAGGTTTTTCCTTTTAATACATCAGAAATCAAAACAACACAGAAAGTGTACAATCCAAAGTGTTCTCTACCACCAATACCCAGTCAACTGGAGGAAACTACTCTAAAGCAAGCAAATACAGAATATGAAAATCAGACTAAACAACCTACATCAATTTCAAGTCAAAGGGGTCTCAGTCAAGAATCAAGTCAGGAGCCCAATGAATTATCAGAGAGCTCAAGTCACTCATCTCAACAAGACAACAACTCTCTATCAGACTCTCATCAAATACTGAATGACATACAATCATCCAGTACTCAACTTGAATCCACACCAATTGAAGAAAGACAACAGCCTACAAGAACTGGTCACCATATGACAACAAGGGCAAAAAGTGGTATATTCAAACCAAAAGTATATAATGCAGAGTTAGAAGCAGAAGAGCCAAACACATACCAACAAGCAATTCAAAATGAGAAATGGGTCACTGCTATGAAAGAAGAGCATGATGCATTAATAAGGAACAAAACATGGACACTTGTTCCCTTGCCACCTAATAAGAGTATTGTTGGATGCAAATGGACATATAGACTTAAAAAGAATGCTGATGGTTCAATATCTAAATACAAGGCAAGATTAGTAGCTATAGGGTATTCACAACAACACGGATTTGACTTTAATGAAACTTTTTCGCCAGTTGTGAAACCCACATCTGTTAGAATTATCCTAACAATCGCCTTGCAAAGAAATTGGACCATCAAGCAATTAGACATAAATAATGCATTCCTAAATGGTATACTGCAGGAAGAGGTATACATGGATCAGCCCTAAGGATTCATACAAAAAGGATATGAAAACGGTGTATGCAAACTAAACAAGGCAATATATGGGCTTAAACAAGCTCCAAGGGTGTGGTTTGAGAAATTAAAATCAACCCTAGCTAAACTTGGTTACAATTCTACAAAATCTGACAACTCACTATTTACCAAGTTTAGCAATGATTCTATTACTTATGTTCTAATATATGTTGATGACTTTATAATTACAGGGAGCAATGCCACAGAAATAAAGAATCTCACACTGTGTCTAGACAAGGAATTCTCAGTTAAAGACTTGGGAAACTTGCACTACTTTCTTGGCATTGAAGTTAAAAGAATTTCATCTACCACATTGCACCTAAGTCAAAGCAAATACATCACTGACATACTGATAAAAGCAAAAATGCTTCAGGCAAATTCTCTATGCACACCAATGGCAAGCAACTTACGCTCATCAAAGGAAAGAGGCAATCCAATAATCAATGACAGACAATACAGAAGCATTGTTGAGGCTCTACAATATGTTACAATAACAAGACCAGAGATCACATATAGTGTAAATAAAGTAAGCCAGTTTATGCACAAACCACTTGATGAACATTGGAAAGCAGTCAAAAGAATCTTAAGATATCTCAAAAGGACTGCAAATCAGGGCTTAACACTACAATCATGCAAAACACTTAACATCAATGGCTATGCTGATGGAGACTGGGCTACAGATTGTGATGACAGAAAATCAACTAGTGGATATTGCATATTCCTAGGTAAGAATCCTATTTCTTGGTGCTCAAAAAAACAACCAACAGTGTCCCGATCAAGCATTGAAACTGAGTATAGAAGTGTTGCTAGTACTACAGCAGAATAATGTGGATCGAATCATTACTAAGTGAGTTACAAGTCAAAACAAGCAGCAAAGCAACAATATGGTGTGATAATCTAAGTGCAACGCTACTTGCGGCAAATCCAGTCTTGCACTCAAGAACAAAACACATGGAATTGGATCTATACTTCGTAAGAGAACAAGTTATGAAAGAGAAACTAATGATTAATCATATACCTGCGGCTTACCAGAAAGCAGATATTTTAACCAAACCACTGTCTAAACAAAGTTTCCTCAGATTGAAGCACGAACTTCATGTTGAAGACACAACCAGCTCTACAATAAAGTCGCAAAGCAAGGATCTCTCAGAAACCAAATCTGCAGACAATCAGGCGTGCAAAAACTCAAGTCTCATGAGCAAAGATCCTACATCAACGAAAGATGGAAAACATTCTACAAAACTAGTGCGAAGCAAAAGTTTTGCAGAAGCTCATCACTGAATTTTCTTTTCTAACATATGTCGCAACTCAATATCTCAGCATAAAGATCTTAACCCTACAAAGCACTGAAAAGTTCAATACTTTGCAAGATCGAGCATCAATCCTAAAGTCTACTTGATTAATTTTGGAAAAGATGAAGAAAATCACAAACCCTAACATCGTTAGGTTTGAAGGGGGGAATAAGAGATATAAGATATGTGGCTGCTAAAGTTATCAAATGTTTGTAATCAACGGCTCTCAGCATTTCTCAATATCTGATGGTTAGAATGTATTTGGGCTCTCTATGCCAGCCCGTTATCTCTCAAGTATTATAAATACAAGTTGTACACTTATCTAAATGTATAGTTGAGATAATACTTTCAGTTTATCAATAAAGATATCTTTTCTTTCACTTTCTCTTTTATGCTGCTCTGACTTAGTTAATTGTTATGAAACTTAGTTAAATTTTTATAAACTTAGTTTATTAGTTGTTAATATTGCTATTATGATTTTTGTTGTTATTATTGTTATTAGTAGTATTATTATTACAAACTTAGTTATTTTTCATAAACATTAGTTTGGTTAATATTTTACACTTTATTGTTATTGTTATAAACATAGTTAATTTTGATTATTATTTTTATTATATGAACTTGGTAAATCTTGTTCATTGTTTATCATTCGTCCCAAACAAATACTAGTAAAATAAATAAACTTGATATCTAACGAGCATCCAGCCTAGTTAATTTATTATTATTATTATATAAATTTAGTTAATTTTTATAAAACTTAGTTTGGTTAATATTTTATACTTTATTATTATTATTATTATTATTATTATAAACTTAGTTACTGTTTGAAAAATTATAGTTAATTTATTATTATTATTATTGTCATTGTTATAAAAATAGTTAATTTTGATTATTTTTATTATATGAACTTGGTAAATCCTGTTCATTGTTTGTCATTCGACCCAAATAAATACTAGTAAAATAAACAAAAATTGATATCTAATGAACACCCAGCCTTAGTTAATTTATTATTATTCAATTTAGTTAACTTTTATAAAACTTATAGTTAATTTATGATTATTGTTGTTGCAAACTTAGTTAAGTTTTATAAAACTTAGTTAACTTGATTAATACTTTATAATTTATTATTGTTATTGTTATGAAACTTGGTTAATTTTAATAAACGTAATTTGTTAATTGTTATTATTGCTATTATGGCCGTTATTGTTATTGTTATCAGTATTATTTAATATAAACTTAAATAATTTTTATAAACTTACTTAATTTACTACTGCTGCTACTACTATTATTGTGTAGACCTATTTATTTTTTATAAATTACTTTGTTAATGTTTTATAATTCATCACTTTATTATTATTATTACAACCTTAGTTAATTCATCATAAAGTTTTGGTAATAGTTATGCATGTAGAAGACCACTGATATGTCCCACATTGTAAAATATGTGATACATTGGCTTGTATATAACCCATTAGGCACCCTTCCCTTACAAGCTAGCTTTTAGGGGTGAGATCTACCTAATGCGGTCGTATCAATTGGTGCTTTCACTGAGAACCGCACTCGAAAGTTCGAGCCACGAGAGGGGCGACCTATAGGCTAGATTAAAATACTGATAGGTGAGTGAAGCCGTCTAAAAGAGAAAAGTGCTACCGTCGGGTCAGTGTCGATAGAGTGGGCCGACATGGACGTGAGACTTTCGAAGAGCGGTGGAATGATATGTCCCACATTGTAAAATATGTTATACATTGGCTTGTATATAACCCATTAGGCACCCTCCCCTTACAAGCTAGCTTTTAGGGGTGAGTTCTACCTAATGCGGTCGTATCAACCACTAACAAAGTGTTCTATGTTGAAACTCTAGGCACCAATCATCAATTTGATAGTGATTTTATGTTGATCTTACATTTTTAAGGAGTTTTGCACATGTACAAAAAAATTCAGTCCATAATTAGGACAGTTTACCTGCAATGGGGTCATACAACCTCTCAATAAAGGACACCATAGTGCTCTTCCAAGAACCATTGCCCCAACCACGACCATAGCCTTTCCAACAGCCACATTCAGTGAGAAATTATCTGAATTAGGATATCAGGCCTAGAAGGATAAGCAAAGTCCACATTTTTTAGCTTGACATGACCGACTGACTCAAGCTCGGTACCTGAATCCCCATTTCATTTGATCTCTAGCTTATGATCAATTACTCGATATAATTTTGCAGCAGCTACTCTTGCCTTTGCAACGCTGCCATGTTCGGTGCTGACTAACCCAATGCTCTATACATAGCAGCAAAATACAATTATTTAGTTCACCTGATTAAAACATTAAATTTTCCCTAAGAAATGAATAAATTCAAATTCAACTATATATGAGTTTAAAGATTACATGTTAATATTTTTTAAGATCCCTCCCTACAAAGTATATCATCCATGACTACTCTGATTTTAGGAGAACCATGATTATTTTAGAAATATGCAAAGTTAAGGACTGGTTTTTAAATCAAATTTGTTATACTTTCTGTTTTTTTTCTTATTTTCTTGGGTTTGGCAGTTTTCTTCCCTATCCCTTATCAAGTTTAATTAGTGAATGCCATGAATATTGGTTATTAGTACAAGCACTTATAAAAGCACTGAAATCATCGTTACTTAAGTATACGGTTCCATATGAACAAATTATTTAGTAAGGATCACTCCTGTCAAAGGCAAATGAAAATCATCGTCAAGCTCTTCATTATCCTAGCTGAAGTCGAAGCCTAAAAGCGCATTGTTGGAGAGAAATCGAGGAAGGAAGATGGGCTACTTTGGGCCATTGAAATTTTAAAGTGGCGGCTGAAGAAACTAGAGTTTTGGATTGCAAAAATAAAATTTCCAAGTCTTTATGTAGAAAATTTCACGGCACTATTCATTCGTGAAAATTCCGAACTCCAAACGAAGCATGCCGCCTGACATTCTGTATGTTATACTCCTATTCCGAACACAATGGAATATATATTGAGGGCCAATTCCATCATATTCAGAAGATAGCTTTTAAAAATCAAAATATTATAATTTCAATTTCTTTAAATAATTTCTACGCATTTCGAACTCGCACGACCAAACGATACGTCAAATTGCCACGAAATTCAACAGCATATAATAATTCAATATTACGAATCCAATGAAACTAGTTTCGTCGGAATCCGAGACAGCGCCACAAAACGCTATTTTTATACATTAATTAAAACGACTAATTTCCAAAATTAGTTTAATCACCTTTAAATCCAAATTTAAAAGTACACTGTTTTCCTTCTTATTCAAATAGAATTTAAATCAACTTTTAAAATCATTTTCATTCATATTAAATTCAAGATTCAGTTATTTAAACAATTCCAATATTAAATTCAACAACTAGATTATCAAATAAATCGATATATTTGAAATTCAAGTTATTTAGCTTATAGAAATAACTCTTTTATATTTAAAATCAATTAAATATTCTAAATTTAAATGATTGAAATTCTGAATCATTACATGGGTCCATTGGGTGATTATGAATATTTTATTTTGAATTATGCAGGGATCAGATTCTAGGATTCTAGCAAGATCTTCTGGGCAAGAGTCGTTAAAAAGAACATATCCTTGTCATAAATAACCTTACCTTAACAAGTAATTTTTGACAATACTATAAGGTATGTTTTTATCTAAAAAGGAACTTACAAAATAGTTAATCCATATGCCTTACCGGCATCAACAACCTCAATAGGAGGAATAAGAACTGTCCCAACACTGCCAACATTAATTTTTTTGATATATACCATCGGGCATTGATTGGTTTACGACTAAATAGAGAAGAAAATCACCTTTTCTCAGTAGAAGGAGAGGAACCAAAGTTTCCAGAGCAAGCATTAGAGTTTGCAAAGGTAGAATCTTTCAATACTGGACTGCTAGCACTAACTGAGGTAGTGACATTAGCTATGGCAGAAGCAATGACTGCAGCTGTATCTTAAACTGCACCTAGGACATGAATGTGGATTACATCATCAACATCATGCATGCATTATAGTTCGAAGACTCTGCAATAACACTAGAAATTATAGCACGAGGGCTACAATAGTCAATTATATCCATCGGCTCTTTTGAGATATGGAAATTATACAGTGAATCGACTGTTTTCTGCTTAGCCTTGCGACAAAGGTTCTTATTTTTGCCAACGAGGGAAAGAAAATCGTCACCATCGTTCAAAAGGATCTGCAACTTTAGCCTGATTTTGCTGAAGCATGTGGTGGAGGGAGATGCCCTGTACAGAAAAGTAGATCTAAAGAACTCTTGCTTCTTCGAAACGCAGGCTTGACTCAATGGGTACCAAATGGAGCAGCTAGACGGTTAATCTAGAAAAGGAGAGCGATGTTTAAGAAAAGAGGTGGCGTAAAGGAGAGAGGGGAAGGCGATTAGGCCAATGCCCGTTAAAGGGGGTTTACGGGTTTCATTAATTAAATTTGTTGAGAAATTTTCAATCACAATTTATAAATCCTCCAATTTCAATTTAAAATTGATTTTTCATTATTATTTATGAATTTTCCTAGAAATTCATAAATAATTACCTTATCAATTTTCTCACGGTAATTTCAATAAAATTCGTTAAATCGTTATTATCTACTAATATCACTCAAAAATTTGTAAATAATCTTATCATCCAAAATTACATAGTTTTACTAATTTTTAACCAATTATTTATTTCCATTTTAAATCAACAATTAATTACAATTAACATTTGTCACCCAATAATATAACAATTAATAATAAAAACCAAATAGGGGCACAACTTATCCAAAACATCACAACAACCAAACATCATCGACGGAACGTAACACATATCAACAAAATTAATTTTTCATCAATGGATATTTATTTAATATTTTAGAACATAAATAATTGAAATTATTTAATCATACCAATACAGTTTTACAAACAGCTCTAAAAGCTAGCAACCCTTTTGTCAAATTGTTTGGAATTTCGCCACAAATCTAATGGAATAGACCCTATGTTAAACGGAATTCGTATGCAGAAGTTATTTAAGTTTGAAGCTATAGGGTTTAATTTGGAAATAAAAAAACCCCAAAGGCTAAATTAAATTTTTACCATACCATCGATACTCATCATCGCCGCCGATATCGCATATTCACCGATTGAATTATCTATCTTTATCTCGCCATAGCCAACATTTCTACCATCATTGTGTTCATCTCAACCTCCACTTTCAAGTTGTGCTACTTCTGTATGTTTTGCCGCAACCAATCGCTTGCGGCGTCGCCAGGAATTTAAGGTTTTCAAAATTCTAATTCTCAAATTTCGGCTACATACTATTTCTGTAGGCCCCAATCCGACCACTAATGGATTCGACTCAATGAGATCTACAACCATATGTCCTCAATTTCATCAATTATTGATCAAACCAAAAAACCCCCAAAAAGCAGCCTTAATTCAGTTCCCATTGATTGTGAGTACGATTTGCCGATGATCTTAGATTTCTATGACGAATGACCACTTTTTGTTGGTTCACCTCATCGAGATGATTGTTTTGATATATAAGTTGATGGGTATTAGACATTTTTTAGTTTGAAACAGATATGGATTGGAAATAATCATCTGCCACTAACAGGTGATTGGGAATTTCAGGATTGGGGAAAAATGGAAGTTGGGGTCGACAACTAGAGTAGTTGTTAAGCTGGGTTATGGGTCGTGTACCATGTTTCAACCTAAACATCTACTATGTCATTTATAACTTTTAAAGCTTCTATCTCCTGGGCTGTGACCCCGAATTTAACTAATTTTTAATATAAACAAATTAGCTCGATAAGACTTATGCAAGAGTTATAAATATGATATCTAAATCAACCTTTTATTAAAATTCCATTTTTAATTAATTTCATATCGACATTGTCAATGTTTTGGGTCATTATGTTCTTATACCCTTAACCATCGCATTTCCTCAAATACAAACCTCAGGAAAATCAACAAAACATCATCATGGGTTCAATTATAAAACATGGGGAAGTATCTAATCACAAAATAACTACCTCCAGAGTAGTACAGAACTTTCTTTTCTTTTCCTTAGAACCTAGGATCTCCATTGGCTTCTCTCTAGCACAAATAGCGAGCATCTCCTCATAGCGGATTGCCATCTTTACAACTAAATTACTAGGATCACGGAGATGTGGCAGGGTCGCCCTAGCAATCTCGAGCCTCGGTCCCCTGATAAACTTCTCGTTCCTTCTGATGATGGTGTTTATAGTATTATATCCATAACGGGACAACTCATCAAACTTAGCAGCATACTCAACAACCGACATCTCTTCCTGCTCTAGATACATAAACTTCCTCATCAATGTTGATTTAGCAACCTTAGACATAAACCTTTGCTCAAATCTCTTTTTAAAATCAGCCCAAGTCAACTGCTCTTCCAAAACCCCAGCAGTAACACTTCCACCAGTGAAGCGCTGACCCTTGCACCTGCCTAGAGGCCAACCTTCTCTTTTTCCCATCATCCAAACCCAAATCGGCGAAAATACGCTCACAATGCAACATCCAATTCTCTACCTCGATGGCATCCTCCATTCCCATGAATGGCTTCTTACCCAAACTGGTGTAGTCTCTACTTAGCGTAGCATAATTATTCCCAAATGGAGCCACAGGATTAGCTCCTCCAACATTTCCAGCAACACCAACAGCAGCAGCTTCTTCTTGAATCATATTAACGAAGAACTGATACATCGCCCCCATATCTACTGGTGGATTTCCAGCACCCACATTGGCATCAGCATTCTGGTTATTAGCATTAGCCGGTCCACCCGGGTTTCTCCTGGTGGTGGGTCGAGCATTTCCATTGGTTGTCGTGCTTCCTCCATCGGGATTTCCTCTTCTGTTTCTTGCTTCCATATCTCTTTTCTCATAAATTTGCATACAAGCCTTAGTAAGATATAGAAGAACGGTCTAAGTGAGCGGGGAATACATACTTATATATATAACTATATATCAAATACAAGTATGTTACTACAGCGTTAACCCGCACCCTAATCTTACTATCTGATTCATTAGATTATGTTTGAAAAACTTTTAGGTTTAAATTTCTTTTAAAGTTTCATAAACCTATGCTCTGATACCAACTTGTAACATCCCCCTACTTGGAGGCCCAAAACTAACGGCTACGGATGCTGCAGTCATCCATAGCTATTAATCTTTGGCGGTCAAATAAGGCGATATTAGGTACATTGATACACAGAAACACATAAATATGGAAAAAAAATTAACAGCAAACAAATTCCACTTTCCATTTCAAAATATTTCAAATTCATTACAAAATCCCAGTACGCAGATCATGTTCAGATAATATATAATTAATACAAAATACGCCAAGAGCGACATATGAAGATGCCCCCTTGGTTGAACAGAGTATATAATAAGGCAATAAAACAAGTTTGCCTTTACATCCAAACACACACATCGGAAATAAATAATTCTAAATAGCTAGCATGCCTCCTTATCGCCTCTGGAAGCTTTATTCGTCTAAAAAGAGAATCTGGAAACCCTAAACCACAAACTACTCAAAATCAATTGAGTATCCAAGAGTTTAAGGGGAAAACAAAAACTTCGAGTCAGACATAAAACCTAGTATGAATAATAATCTACCATCTCAAACCATTTAGATATCTAGTGAGACCACGCCGCATAACTGAACGGGTTTTCCGCTCACTAGTATCTCAAAAACTTTATAAAACCATATACTATGCTCATGCATCCACAATGGTTATAACAATTCAAAATAACATGATGATATGCAAATAAGTGAAACAAATTTGGATTACCCATCCCCATTCATTCTGACTAACTGTCTCTTTTTATAATTTCTAGGTTTTCGGTTAACCTATTAGTTTTCATGGGCTTACTAATTACCTATTAAGTATTTATGGACTCTCTGTCTGATTTCATAGTTTTTATGGGATTTCTAAGAACCTATTGGTAACTCCAATATCTTTACTGTTTAATGGGTTCTCCCTGAACCTATTGGTAACTCCAATATCTTTTCTTACCTCCTAGTTTTCATGGGCTGACTAGGAACCTATCAACTTCTGTCAATATCTTATCCGGATAAAGTTTTCATGGGCTAACTATAAACCTATTGACCCCTACCAATATCCAATCATAGTTTTCATGGGCTAACTATAAACATGTCTTTCTAACATCTTCGTTCTTACATAGTTTTCACGGGTTTACTATGAACCAATTGGCCCTTGCCAATATCTTTTCCTATACACAGTTTTTTTGGGTTTGCTGTGAATTTATTGGCACATGCTAATATCTTTCATTAAATTTAATTTATTCACTACTGGGTCAACCTAACTTATTATTTTGTCCTTCCTCAATGTACCGTTATGGGTTCATTATAATGTGAATAAATACAAGAAGAAGCAATCATAATAATACTACCAACCCCTATGGTTTTAATATCCTTGAAATTATTTTATATAAAGCTTGGTTAAACCCTTTAACCTATTAATCAAGGAAAAATTCTTCTACTTTAAAACTCTTTAAGTTATTTCATGGTATTTCCTTTAAAATGAGAATGGGTTAATTGTTTTGAAACCTTATAACATCACCTTCGAAACCCTGTTAACCCCCTTCGAAAGCATATAAAACTCCTTTTCAAGACATTAATCTTTCGAAACCCTATAATTCATCTATTTTGAAACCAAAACATACCTTTCGAAAGTGTCAAAACATTACATTAAAACATAGCTTCGAAACTCATGAAACTACCCCTTTCGAAAGTATTTGGTTTTACCTTTAAAACATCTTTTGGATCAAAGTGGTTACATACGAAAGTATCTCTTTCGAAACCTTTAATTAAATATGTTTTGGGAAAAATTTGATGGCATCGAAACCATCTATTCGAAAGCTCAAAGCCTTTGAGTCAAAACTTTGAAGGATAGCATCGAAACCCCCCTTTCGACACCATTGCCTTCGAAACCCCTAAACCCTTTTGAAAGCATTTAAGAATGGACTTCTTATAAGTTTTAAAAAAAGGCACCCTTCGAAAGCATGACTTCAATACACTAGAAAGGTACATGAACGGCAGCTAGGTTTCGACTAGAACGGAACCATCAATTTTGAAAGCCTCTTTTTTAGAAATAAAGGATTCCATTCGAAAGCTATGGGGTATCAACTTGGTCAAAAGCACCCTTTAAAAATGAGGCAGGTGCTTATCTTTTAAAAGTAAACTTTGATCTCGACCCTAACGAAAGCAATGCTTTCGACACCCTACCTTCCGCTACTTACCAATTCACTTCATACCAATCGCATCGATACCATGTGCATTGGTTTCGACGCTTGTGGTTTCAACTGAGTTGATGTAGAGGCAAAGGAGTCGAAAGGTACTTCCGAAATAGGCAGAACCGCCTTTTTCTGAAATGTTGTATTTAATGCTTATTATGGCAATCACTTTATAACTAATCGGCATGTTTGTAATTCCTTGATTGGTTACTTTAAAAAATTTCAAATCCTTTACAAGAATAACTGCCGCATTTATCAGATATAAATCAGGGGAAAATTGACGTTTAAGCTCTTCCATTAAGCAAAACCAATATTACAAATAAGTCCTTTTTTAAAAACAATTTATCTTCCATAGCATATCAATTTGAAAAAATCCCTAAAAATCACAAAAATTCACTTTCATCATATTATCAGACATATTAAAATTTCAGACCCAATTTCT
The DNA here is from genome assembly GCA_030737815.1 of Allium fistulosum. Lineage (NCBI taxonomy): Eukaryota > Viridiplantae > Streptophyta > Magnoliopsida > Asparagales > Amaryllidaceae > Allium > Allium fistulosum. The sequence continues at coordinate 395,030,506 of CM060901.1, forward strand.
TCCTGAAATAATCAAAATTTATTTTAAACCCAATTACATCATATTTTCCTTTAGACATTCATAATAAATTTTCCATAACTTGGAAAATTACAAAAATTGAAACCCATATCCAAAATCATGTTTTACCTAACATATAATTTTCCCATGGCATTCTAAAATCATAAACTATCGGTTTTGCCCTAAAACCGTGAAAATTCATATGTAAATGAATTAATTTAAATCAAACATAATATAGCTCAAGTATATCATCATCCATAACATCATAAAAACGGGTTAAATCTTAAATTCGAAAATATATGATTATAAAAACAAAATAGAGATGGAGTGAATTATTATTTACCTTGGATATGATAAGGAATCAGAGATTTGTTGTTGATTAATCTCTCCTAGCTTTGATCCTTAGCTTTATATCAAATTTTCCTCTTTTCTTCCTTGTTAATGGTCGGCTCTATTAGTTTTGATTTGCATTTGTAAAAATGAAAAGAGACATGGGAAAATAAAGGGTACGTGAATGGGTATAGCCATGATTCATAAGGTGAGGCTATTTACTAATATGCCCATGTCTAAATTAATTAGCTTATGAACCAATTTAAGCCCATTTAAAGTAAATTAAGCACGTCCTTCTTATAGTGTTTATTCAAATCTCAATCCCCTTATCATCATTATTCAATTTAATTTATCTAATTAAATCTCCTGAATAATGTTATCAAAAATTAGGGATGTTACAACAGTGTCGGAGGGTTTTGTTATCTTGTGTATTGAATATTAGTAGTGTATACTTTGTTAAAACTTTTAAGTTGGCTTTATATATTCCCTTCTAATAACATAGTTCATATTGAGCATTCGACATTGTTGAAGGGTGCCGATTGGATATATACTTCATCCCTTCCTTTCGACCTTGTCGAAAGCTCAGTAGATGTTTATATCTGGGATTTTGACATTGTCAAGAGGTATTTGTTAAGTGTTAACTTCTTCTTTCCTTTCCACTCTGTTGAAAGTTCAATATATCTCAATTACAAATTTAACATTCTTTCAAAAATTTGAAGTTTCATGTTTGGTTTGATGTTCAAATTGTTGTAGTAGGCTTCTACTAATCCTTGAAAGAATGTTAACTTCATAACAAACTGTAATTTCTAACTAAAACATTTTCATCTGGCAAAATCATGAGTTCTCCAAAGAAAGTTGAAGCTACTTCAAAGCGTTCTGTGATATCCACTCAAGATGAAGTGGATACTATTCTCAATGACTTTGGAATTACCGAAGTGGAGGCCATTCCACCTACAAAGAATGACACCATCACCGGCCCTCCTGAAGGGTCCTTCGCTTACACCGCTATACACATATGGCAAGGAGGTTTCTTTCATTCTCGAACTTCTTATCTTGGTTTCTATCTTATCTTGGAATCACTCTGATCCAGCTACCTCCGAATGTATACACCTATCTTCTATCTTTGGAGTTGATGGCACTTGAATCTGGCATCCCTTCTTTGAATGTTGAAGTATTAAATCACCTCGTCTGATTGGTCAAACTCAGCAACCTTAACAACCAGATCTTCAAGGAGAACCCTCTTAAAAAGTCGATATCAGAGGGAGTGAACAAGTTTAGGGATTGGGAGAACCAATTCTTCTTTGTCAGATGCTTCCCAAACATTAGTGGAATTTTCTTTACTCCACATAAGCTCAGACTTCAGTGTTTTCCTTTGATCTAATTACATTTCTTTGCTGATCTATGCTTTCTGTTAGGTTTTCTTGTTAAAGAACTGAATGAGGCAGATAAAAGAACAGTGGAGTCTCTAGTTGCAGCTTCAAGTACGATCGGAAACCGATTGAGGCTATTGAATCCTACAAATTTAAAGAAGCACTCTCTCCTTCCCTCTGGTTAAAGGATTCTAGGGCAACCTCCTTTGATTCAACACATATCTCGAAGAAAATGCTTCCTTTCCCTAGGAGATCCTGCAAATTTCTCCCCTATGTCTCCCATTTGCTCTGACCACTTTGTTAAGTTATAAATGTTGCTCTTGTTATCTACTGTTGTGTTGCTTCCCAAATTATTTTGCTGACTTATAATCTATTTGAACTCTCTATAGCTGCTCCTCAGGTTGAAAAACCTACCAATGGTCCGGCTCCTCCTCCTACAACTTCTCGTGCGTCATCTTTTGCTCAATCTCTTGCTAAGACTAAGATGGCTGTCAAGAGAAAGTTGGAAAAATCAACTATGGAGGAACCACTTCTTAAGATAGCTAAAATAGTTGAAGTTTCCGATTCAGAGGAGGAGGAATCTTAACTCTTGATAAAGCTTTGGAAAGCCCAATTATTGAAGCTCCTCGGGACAAATCCAAGAAGACTCCTACTGCAGTTGATCCTCTCTCCTGCATCACTGTCTCAAGCTGTCCAGGTGCACTTGAGCAGATGTGAAAAGCTTTGGAGATGACCCCTTCTCAAAAGGACATTCCTCCAAGGCCATCATCTCCTACATCCTCCATTAACTTTGAAGAGATAGTTCGATCTATCTTAAGCTCTGCGTCCTTTGCCTCCATCCACCCGCCAACCTCTGTTTCTGACTTGGCGGGTCACTATCATTCTCTAAATAGAACAACAACTCTTGGTAAGTTTCTCTTCACTTAACTTTATCGTTACCGTTCTTCTTTAAGTTTCTGATTTATGATGTACTTTTTCTTTCATATTTCCAAGAGTTGGTTATCTTTGCAAGAGCAGGCATCCCAATCTTCTACCGAATCCTCTAAGCTTCCAGAGGTAATTTCTGCCTTAAAGAACCAAGTCTCTTCCTTGACTACTAAAAAAAGATGAAGCTACATCCGAACTGGAGCGATTAAGAGCTTCTCTCGCCCAATCGAAATCCACTATCTTAGAAGAAAGGAAAGCCCGCCAACTCCTTGCTGACGAAAACTTGGCAATGCAAATGACCATAAAAGAATCCAACGAGGAGAATGTTTGAGTGGCGGCAAAGAATGCCTCTTTGAAGGAGAAGTTGGAGAAGAACAAAGCTTCTCTGAAACTGGAAGTCGATACTATTTCAAATGCAAAACGACGAGTGTCTCAGTTTCTCGATACTACACTTGATGAGATCATGATGAACTCTTTTGAAGATGCTCTGATGCTCACTTATGCTAACAACATCGACAAATGCCCTGAGCTAAGCTTTCCTTCGCTCGACTCTTCCCATATTGATAGGTGTTATCCGGGTTTTTAACCCAACTGGATCCAAGAGAAGACGAAACAACTTGATGAAGTTAGAATGGATCAGAACTCAACCGAAAGTGGCTAAAGCAATGAGTTAAAGAGAGCCAAGTCCTATTACAAAAGCAATGACTGAGTTTGACTATGCCAAGAGACCAGTGTCCGTTCAGTCCAATCAGCAATTAAATACAACCAGCTAGTAAATTGTCATCAAAGCAGAACAACGTGCAACAAGACTACACAAACAATATCAATATAGGGTCATGACAATATTCCAAACTTCGAACTCCAAGAATAATTCAAGTGCTTGGATTGCCAACGATCCATACATTATGGATCGCCAGCGATCCATGCAATATGGTGGTTCGCTGAGAGAAATAGAAAAGAAGGCCTAAAAGAAAAGGCAGAAATATGCTAAGTGTTTGATCGCCAGCGATCCATGCTTGATCACAGCATCCTGGCGAGCTAGCATAGTAAAGCAATGGGAAAGGAGCTAAGTAAGTAGCTCGCGCACGAGCCAAATCTATGGATCGCTAGTTATCCATAGACCATGGATCGCTAGTGATCCATGGTTTTGGCTCGGGTCGTGATCTAAGGTTCGTGGCATGTTCCTATGGTCATTTGTGAGCATTTTTGAACAGGCCTGGCCCAAAAGCTCTCTAATCTCTATACATACCATTCTACCTGCAACACAAACGGGATCTTCTCCGGACTGGTTGCTGAAGCTCTGCTGGAAACTTTCTTCACTCTCTACCTCCCTCATAACCATCTCCAAAGGAAATCACTATGATTCTCCAGTGGATTCCAACTCTGGGGATTCAATCTAGCTAAGGATAATCAACAGCCTTGTAATCAAACACTACTTGTAATAGCAATCAGTCATAATAAAGCTATAAAGTGGGCGTGGGCTTCATTAATAACCGAACCACTATAAAAATTCCTTGTCTTCTTTCTTTTACTGTCTTTTTCTATACCTATTATCTGTATTTTTTCTCTGTAGGAACAGGGCTGGTGCTTTTACACTCAAACTAGAGTATTGATCCATTTTTTGGGTTAACATTTTGGTGCTTTCACTGAGAACTCCAACTCAAGTTCCAAATCTAGCTATCTACTTTGGATCTCATAGGTCCAGAAGTTAGATCTCCAATCTTTGCCTGAAGGATCTACCACTTGGAATCAATGGCTCCTAGAAGAAGAAGAACTACCTTTGGAAGATCCATAGGGGAAGTAATAGCTGGAGAAGATGTTAATCCCTAACAAACTAAAGTAAATGGTGCTAACTTGGGAAATCAGGCGCCAGCACCCTCCGGCCAACACGAAGTTGTCACCAGGGATGAGTTGAATAAGATGGTTAATGAGATCAACCAAAAAATGGAAAATAGTCAAAAGGCTCTAATGGATAAGCTTATCGCTCTCTTAACCCTACAGTCAAACCCTGCTCCAAGGACAATGCTTGAACCCGCGACTGCTATAGAACAAGAGAATTCCTCCGTTTTTGGTCTACATAGAAGAAACGAAAAACAACCACAAAAAGGGTGACAAAGGACATATGTGGAAGAAAATGCGAATACTCCATCCGTCGTAAGGCAACCAATTCTGAACTTGAATTAAGGGGCCAAGATCCCGTAGGAAGATATAACTATGGATCTCTCTGATTCAGAATATGGAGAGAAAGACAATCAAATGGAAGAAAATGACAACGCGTTTGATGATGCTAGAAACGTCCAAACTGCCCCAATCAGGCCAACTGCGAGCCAACGTGGTCCCACGGGAGTGGCTCTCCCGAAGACAGGAGAGCCTAGGCTTCAATCCACATGCCAAGACCATTTGCAAAGCCAAATACTTGGTGTAGTGACTGATTGCTATCCCCAGGATTATCGGACATCAGAGGCGTACATAGCAGACATGGTCAAACGGTTGATGGACGAGAGTAAAAACCGAAGAGAAGACAAATAGGGATCTGCTCCAAGTCGGACTCCTTTTAACAATGAAATCTTGAATGAAAGGTATCCAGACAAATTCACGATGCCAGGTATCCCATTCTACGATGGGATGAAGGACCCAAAAACCAATCTATACAAGTATAGCTGGTATATGGACGGAGCCAACGCTCCAAAGGCTGTTCGCTGTGATGTTTCCCTATCTTTCTTCAAGGAGTTGCATCTATATGGTTCACCAGACTTCCCTTGAGATCTATTTCTACTTTTGACCAACTTGCAACAAAATTCCTTGACTAGTTCAGGCTCCATACCGTGCAGCCAAAAGATGTCATGTCCCTATACAGATTGTTCTAAGGAAGCAATAAGTCGCTAAAATCTTTTATGTACCAGTTCGATACCGCAGTGACGGAAGTAAGCATCCCCAATGAGGACATGGTTTTTATAGCGTTAGTCCGTGCCATTTACTTGGAGACTAAATTCGGAAATGGATTAAAATGAAGCAGCTTACCACCAGGAATGACTTTAATCGTAAAGCAAGTCGGTACTTAAGATTGAAGGAAGCACGGGAGCTGGAAAGAAAGTCTAATGGTGTGCAACTGATGAACATCGAACAGAGCGATGTGGCGGCGAATCAAAACACGCGCAATTCTGGAACTGCTCAAGGAGTCATGGAAAAAGATGAAAATCAAAAGAGGAGAAATCAAAACTCTAACAAAAGAAATAGTAATGGTAGCAACAAAAGATTTAAAGAGTTTAGACAGGAAGATTATACCCCTCTAAATGACACTCCTAAGAATATTTATCTCACGACATAGGAAACCAAAGAATATAAGAAACCCCCTAGAAGAGAGGAAACTGAGCAGCAAAAGCGCTCAGGGAAATTCTACCGCTTCCACGAGAGACATGGCCACAATACAAACGAATGCCGCCACCTAAAGAATCTTATTAAAGAGTTGATCCGAGACAATAAGCTCCAACAGTACGTGAAAAACCCACAAAACCCCAATCAACCTGCAGCTCCTCAGCCTCCTAGAGAACAAAGAAATCAAGCTGGAATTAGTGATGAAGGGTCGAAACGAACCGACCAAAGGCTTGTTATTGGAACGATATCAGGGGACCACACCCCACGCAAAGGAGTTGAGGAGAAATGGAACGGTATGCGAGTTCTTTGAAACATGCTCCAAAAAACTCATATCTCACAATAGATGATGAAACCCTGGTCCAGGCTTTTAAATCTCCCCGAGATGGCCGAGATGAAAAATCCGAGATATCAGCCAAAATCCGAGATTTGGCAGCCTATTTAGTTATAAGTGTTTTAAATATCGCCCGAGATAGCCGAGATATTTTCCCGAGATATTGGCCAAAATCCGAGATTTAAAACACTGCCCTGGTCAAGCTGTAAAAGGTTTTGAGTGGCGATATAGTGTTTCGAAATCGGGACACCGAAGGGATCGAAGCTCCTACTCTCGATCCGATGGTGGTGACAGTTGGAATCGGACCCACCATAGTTTGACGACTGTTGGTCGATAGTGGCAGTTCTGTCAATATACTTTTCAAACGTACTTTTGAACAGATGAAAATCGACATGAAAAGCATCTCTGCATGCGAAACAAAGATCCAAGGGTTCACTGGCGAGCCCAAGCAACCTATGGGAACAATCGACCCGCTAGTGGAGCTCGGGGAGGGCGATCGAAGAGTCACCCTCATTCATACTTTTGTAATTGTGGATGAAATGTCAGCATATAAAGCCTTCTTGGGGTAGCCTGCTCTAGTAGATTTCAAAACAGCTCTGGCCCAATGGTGTCTAACCATGAAGTTCCCTACTACAAATGGAATCAGAGTGGTAAAAGGAGATCAATATGCTGCCAGAGAATGTTACATTGTAGAATTACGCGAATCCAGAAGAAAGGAAAAAGGGAAGGACGTAGGGAGAACTCTCCACATCCGTGAACCCTCGAAATAGCAACTACAGAGCCGCCCCTGGCTTAGGGACCATAGCCGATTCGACAAGGATTTGGACCCTAGAAAGAAGAGCTCGGGGAGGAACGGGCGGCGCCGGTAGAATTTGCACTGCTGAACGGCCAAGCAGTAGGATGGAAATTGCACTGCTGAACGACCAACTGGTCAAACGGAGCTTGCACTGCTGAATGGCCAGTCAACTGAACGGAAGTACCTACTAAACGGTTGAAAAGCGGGACAACCGAATGGAACTACCTGTTGAACGGTTGAATGGTCCTACGAAACTACTACTCCGAATGGCTGACTTGTACTACGGAACTAATATTCCGAATGACTGGATGGCTTTACGGAACTACGCGGCTGCAATGTAACGATAATACTACTAACTTATAGGAACTTTAGGAACTACATATCTTTTAATAGGATACTTATCTTTGAATGATGAGAATCCCCACTACTATTCAAGGCATGAATTTAAAATAAATTGGGGCCAGATAGGATTAAAGATATTTTACTTAGGTTTACCTAAATTACCATTACCTATCAAGTCTTATATCCTTATACTTGTACAAAATAAAATGTTGAAATGGTTTATTTGCCAGATGAGATCCTAATAAATTTTTGACTTTACCAGCTTTCAATTTTCTTGATTTATTTCATAAAGATCTCATATTTAATTTCAAAATTCCAAACTTCTTTAATTATTTTCGAGTTGATTGAGGAATTTATATTCTTAAATTTCTTATTGGATTTTCATGAAGACTTCATACTGAATTTCTGGTTTCCTAAACTTGATATTTCCTTATTAATTTTTGTAACGATTTATGGATTTCATATCCTGGGATTCCTCATTGGATTTTCATGAAGGTTTCTTATTGAACTCCTGATTCCGTAAAGTCTAAATTCCCTTGTCGATCTTTATGATGATTTGTGAATTTCATATTCTTAGATTTCTTATTAGATTTTCACAATGACTTTATACTAGATTTCTGGTTTCATGAATTCTAAATTTCCTCATTAAGTTTTATGATAATTTGTGAGTATCAAGTATTTGGTTTTTTATTGGACTTTCGTGTTGATTTCTCATTGATCTCATGTTTCTATGAATTCTTGATATCTTTATTGAATTCTCATGATGAGTTATGAATTTCCCATTGAATTTTTGGATTAATGAATTTTCTGGATGAATTTTGAGATTTTGTATTCAAACTTATTTGAAAATTTAACGTTTCCACACCAATTTAAATAGGAATCCCAAAAATGAGTTTCTTATCAAGCAGACTTCATTTCTTTTTGTTTGAAGATGATGGTAAAAGGGAATAAGAGCCCTCTAATTTTCAAACATCAATGCTTAATTATTTGCCATTTGTTAATGAATACAGTGCGGGGATGAAAATAAAATCATAATAGAGAAGTTGGGTAAAACTACCAAGAGTGAGGAATTAATCCCTAATGGATAAAGAAAACATAATCTGAGAGCAGAGGATTTGGAGTATGTGATGGCCTTTTGGGAAGGTTTATTTACTTAAACTTAACGATGGCAAACCAGGTGATATCGTTTCATATTTCTATTATTGACATCGAAAAGATTTGGTCATGTAATTATTTGAATGCTCTGCCCAATAAAATTACTAGATAATGTATTGAATTATAAAGTTCCCCATCAAGGTCTCATAATAAGGTTATGACCCTAATAAGAGTTATTATCTATTTTGTAGGAGACAAAGGAAGAAATTCTTTGGAGTTTTGTCGTAAAGAACAAAAGCTTCTTTCATAGTGTGGAAGGGAGGGGGGCTAAATGTTATCCATAAATAATTCTCAAGAGTGAAAGTATAAAAGAAGGAACAAGAGTATTGGTGAGGGTCAGAAGGCATTAAAGTGATCTCCAAAAATATTAAATAAAGCTTTCGACAATAAGAAGATAGCATCAGCAAAGCCTTTCAAAGAGGCCAAAGGATGCTCCAATGGTATTTTGGACATGCAAAGAGCTTTCGAAGAGGTCGAAAGGTACCTTTCAAAGACAATGGCTAACAAGTTTTCAGCTTCCGAAGAGGTTGGAAGGTACCTTTCGAAGGCAGTGAATAGAATGCTTTCCACATAAGCGCCGAGCCATTCAAAACGATTGGTTTCGTCTTCATTTTACCTTTATCAGAAGAATGTATGGACAAAACAACCCTTTCGTAAGCATATATTAGCCTTTCAAATTGGTTAAAGCCATCCTCACCAATGAAGAAAGAATCGTATGAGTTCAATATGATGTTCTCCAACATACTAAAACATAAGGTTCCGCACCAATGACATAGAGCGCTTTTGAATGATGTCATCTGCAGCTAATTTCTTAACAGTGTTTTGACTCATTTGAAACCCACAAAGCACGTGTTTGAACAGCAGCGAAAGCCCACACCCTTATCAATTTATACGACATATTTCAGCTAAGAGAGGAGTGCATCTATACATCTTTCGATGAAGTCGAAAGTAATCAAGCATTACCTTTCGATGAAGTCAAAAGCGACCAAACAATATACTTTCCGACGAAGTCGAAAGGAATGAAGCAAGATAGAAGGAAGCCTAGTAGAAGGTCAGCCACATAGCCCTTTCGACCAAGTCGAAAGCAAGGGGTCGAAAGGTGCTGACCCGCACCTATAAATAAGACCCTAGGGGTCTGTTTTAAGGGATACGATTTCATTCACTTCTCACTTGTATTTTCTAAAAGTTCATAAACCGTAATTTCAATATCGAATTAGGGATTTGACAAGTTTTTATATCTTTGATCAATAAAAGGAGAGATTACAATACTTTTGATTATTCAGCTGCATTGGGATTCTATTTGCACACGATTATGAACATTTGAAGTCGATCTAGACGAAAGGTTCCCTTTCGATTAAGTCGAAGCCCCTAGTATTCACGTATATTTTGTGTATTAGCTCAAAACTACAAGATAGACAAAGTTCACCCTTTTCGCCAAGTCGAAACCCACTCCATCCATCCAATTTTCCCAAAATTGTTAAATCTAAACCTTAAACCACTTTGATTATTTCAAAAGGTGGTTCCGACAGAATCACCTATAGAATAACTCGAAAGAAATTTCTAAATGGTGGCTAGCCTTTCGACTGCATCGAAAGGTGTTAAAGTGGTACTTCCAACATTCTTTACTCAGTCGAAGTGTATAATCTATCCTCACCTACTTCGAAATGAGGTTTCAACGTGATCACATATTCTTTAAACTTCACTTTGAGGTGTTGACAAGTTTTCTTATTAACAAATAACTTTAGAACACCATTATAAAAAGGATTTAATAACCTAAAACATTATTATTAAATTGATTAATCATCTTCAACTGTCATTAATAAGAGTGATTAATTATCTTTAGACTTCGCTAATTAATTTGATTAATTAACTTTAAATACCCATAATTAAAAAGGGTTAATCACTTACATTAACTAAATTACTTACTTAATTTTAAATCTCAGTAATTAAGTTGATTAACTAATTTTAAAACATCATTTATTAAGAAGGATTAACTAATTTAAAATATCAATATTGGAAAAGATTAATTAAATTTAAACTAATTGATTAACTTTAAAAGTAATTAATTAAAAATGATTAATTAATTTTAAACACTATTAGTTAAAATGATTAATTAACTTTAATCCACCATTGTTAAATAATTAATTAACCTTAAACACCATTAGGTAAATGATTAATTAAGTTCAAGTATCATTAACAAAGTAATTAATTAACTCTAAACACATCATTATTAAGCTAATTAATTAACCTTAATCCTTTTAGTTAACATGATTAATTAAATTTAAAATCATTATTAAATTAGTAAATTAATTTTAAATCCATCCTTATTCAAAAACTTAATTAACTTTGTAAAGTAAAACCCAAGCTCAAAAGTAAAACAAAAAATGTCGAAGAGATGGTATTTTCCAAAAGTGTCGATATAGTGATAGTCGTTGTATAGACACTTCGAGAACTACTTTCATAACATATTGATTTTCATCCAAGCATCATATCGCATAACATAAGTAAAGCATATGTATATATACAAGGTCCATAACAAATCATACAACATGTAGAGAGCATCACTTATAATAGATTTAACTTTTTCTACTAACTTTTCATATTGCTTACTAAATACCAAGATGTCATCTTTCCAAAGCATAAACCAAACCAACAACGATCTCATTACCATACATATCCAACAAGCATTTAAAAGCTACTAAGATGATCAATATTAAAGTTAAAATATTTTGATTTTAAAAGGTGAGATTTTACTCGTGAAAGCTTGCAAATTCAACTCTAACTTCCACTAGAACTTGAACACAACTGAGATCTTCGCTTCTAACTTGGAAAAATGATATTTTAATAGGCACAATTGGCAACATGTTTAGGCCTAGGGCTTAGGGTGGCTCGGCCTAGATGAATATGGGTATGTATGGGCTTGTTTTGTAGAGGAGGAGTTGTATAAGTGTATGGAAGGCTTTTTGAACAAGGTTAAAGCATTTTTAAAAGTGGACGAACTAAAATTTTTGAGCTTTATAAATATTTGGAAGCCATGGAAGTTTATTAAAGAGCTAAGAGAGGTTTTAGGAAGTAGAAATGAAATTAGAAAATGAGGAAAATGGTAGGAAATGAGTTTATATACTAGTGAAAAGTTAAATTACTAAATTAGCCTAAGGGTACATACCCTCCACTAGAATTTTGCCATATCAATTTTCTTGTCTCCCTCCCTCTCTCTCATATTTTTCCTCGTCCCCCTTTCTCTTGTGATGAGCCAACATGTATTAATGACATAATGTACTTATGTTTTGAGAGAAATGAAATTTTGTGACAATTTTCCTTTTTAAACTTATTTATTTTCCATAAAAGGTCATTTCATATTTTAATAAATTAAAGTATATATATATATTAAAATGTATTATACCATGTATATAAATGTGTATATATGTTATACAAATGTGCACATTATTTTCCGATAAATTTTCGACACCGAACAGTCAAAAATTTGGAAAATGATTTCCAGCCATATTTTCCATTTTTCTTTGAACTAATTATTTTTGTAGACAAATTTTGGAAACTATTTCACCATCATTATTTATCATGATTATAAATCTATAATTTTGAATATTCAAAATTAAATAAATACTCATAAATTAAAGTAGTGAAATTCTAGGTTATTACATTCCCCCCCTTAAAAAAATTCATCACTGAAATTAACACTTAAGGAGATAACCCAAAATAACTCAAAATGACTTATATTATATCAGGAAACACATATAGCAAAACAAACTAAGCAACTATATCACAATAGTGCATACATAATATATACAAACAAACAACTATCCTAACATTAACTTGGGGTAAGCATCCCTCATACTATCTACATTCTCCCAAGTATAATCTCTGGGATCTTCGCTCCACTATACTTTGACCAAGTCCAAAACCTTAATCCTTAATCGTTTCTCATCCCGATCAACAATTCGAATAAGGTGTCTTACAATGGTCAAATCTGGCTCAACTTTTACATCCTCCTGTTGAGATGGTAGAATAATCGGAGTAGGATCATGTACATACTTATGTAGATATGATAAATGGAAAACATCATGTACAGCTGCCCACTTGGCCGGTACCTCCACTTTATAAGCAAGAGTTCCTATCCTCTTGATTATCTTAAAAGGTCCAATAAAACGAGGAGCTAACTTTCCTCCTTTGTGAACCGAATCACGCCTTTTATCGGAGAAACTTTGATGAATACATAGTCCCCAACTGCGAAATCCAAATCTCGACACCTCACATCTGCATAGTTCTTCTGCCGACTATAAGCCATCTTTAAGTGCTTCCTAATCCATTCCACCTTATTCGTGGCATCACGAATTATATCTGGTCCATGTACTGAGCAGTCTATTGGTTCCACCCAACAAGATGGAGACCTACAAGGCCTTCCATATAATGTCCCAAAAAGCACCATCCCAATACTCGCTTGAAAATTGTTGTTATAAGCGAACTCAACCAATGGCAAGTGGTCCTCCCATGAACCTCCAAATTCTAGCACAAAAGCTCAAAGTAAATTCTCCAAAACATGATTCACTCTCTTGGTCTGCCCATCTGTCTGAGGGTGATAAGTTGTACTCAAACTCAGCTCTATACCAAGTGCATCATGTAAACCTTTCTAGAACCAACTTATGAAGATTGGATCCCGATCACTCATAATATCATATGGAATGCCATGAAGCCTAACAATCTCTTTAACATATAACTAAGCCAAACTAACAACCATACTTGTTGCCTTGACTGGTAAGAAGTGAGCGCTCTTGGTTAACCTATTGACGATAACCCAAATTTATTTATTACCTTTCCTCGATCTAGGTAATCCATCGATGAAATCCATAAAAATCTTCTCCCACTTCCACTTCGGAATCTCAAGTGGCTGAAGCAGTCCGGCTGTTTTATGTGACTTACCTTTAACTGCTACCGGTTAGCACATCTGCTTACAAATATAGCAACGTCTCTTTTCATCCCTTACCACCAAAAACTACGCTTCATGTCCAGATACATCTTAGTTACTCCTAAATGTATTGTTAGTTTAGAATGTTGAGACTCTATCAGAAATTCATGTCTAATTCCATCCACATCTGAAACACACAACTGACCATTCATCCTTAAAACACCATGATCATCTATCATGAAACCTAGCCATTACTCTGGCGAAACATTTTCACTAACAGCTCTAGCTATTTGAGAAAGATGAACGTTGCTCTGTTGATTATTCTCAATTCTTCGGATAAGAGTAAGATGAACTTCCATATTAACTAAAACTATATAATTCTTGCTCGTCACATCAGCTACAACATTAGCTTTCCCCGGTGTATACAAAATCTCAAGATCATAAGCCGCCAAAAACTCCAGCTAATGTTATTGCCTTAAGTTCAAGTCCTTCTGAGTAAAGACATATTTATTCTTGATAGTCTCTTATTTAACTCCCAGTATTCTACACATAACCTAAGACCGCCCACCTTATAAGGAAAACTACTGGTGATCCCCAACTCAATATGCTACACTTGATCAAACCCTTCTGCAATAAGTCAAATGCTTGCTTCTCTAATTCCCTTCGCTCTTTCGGGGCCAACCTTCGAGGAGGTTGTATAATCGGACTGATTCATGGAATTAAATCAATATGGAACTCCAATTCACGGTGAGGAGGTAAAGCTTGCACTTCATTGAATATATCCTTGAAATCCCACAATCAGTACATCTCTTATCTCATCTTTAGCCACTTCAAGCGAATAGAGAAAACTGCTCATTAACTTGTATGGCCTTCCACAATTTATATATACACCAACATCTCTCGCATTACTAACTTTGACAATCGTTCGATATTAATCTATAATCGCTCTAAACTTAGACACCCAATCCATTCCCAACAACACCCCATAACCCATGAGCCCGAGAACAAACAAGTCAAAAGAGAAGTGTCGATCTCGATAAGAAATAAGATTATGTAGAAACATAGTGTCAAGATTCATCGGACCCCCAGTTGGGTTTGTCACACAAAGAGGGTTATTTAGAATAACATACGTAAGGTTTAATTGGCTCATTAGGTCATATGAAATAAAACTATGGGAAGCACCGGTATTGAACAACACTCTTATAGGAATATCATAAATGGATAATGTAACTTGCAACCTGCTTTCCCTTTTGATCTGAAGTAGATGGTTTTTCCTTAATAGCAAAAGCTTGTCCTTATGACCACTTCTTTGGGAAGTGGCACTCATTCTTCATATGTCCCAGTTGACCACAGTTGTAACAGGAGACACTTGTACACTGATTTGCAAAGTGACCCATCGTGTTGCACTTGAAACAAAGAACATTGGGCTGCTTCTTCTGAGTTAGAGCTCCACCTCCGGGTTTCTTTCTCGATCACTGCTTCTTTCCTTTGCGTTTGAAATTTGGCTTGTTTTCAAATGGGATAACTGATAAAGGTTGGGCACTAACTACTGGCACTATACCTTTTTGAACTCCTTTCTTAATAGCCAAAGCTCCAACCCTCAAGGCCATGCTGATCCAAATTGCTAAAGTAACTAGTAACATGATTGGTCATCTCACGATGGAATTCTAGTCTCAGTCCTTAAATGAACATCCAATTCTTTTTAAGTGATGTGTGCCTATCAATCCTGGTCCAAAGCGATACAATGCATTGAATCAATGCTACTGTCATATCTCCCTGCTTTATATCCATGACACTCCTAAACAATTGAGTCCTCCCTGCCTTTGGAATAAACTAAGCTTCGAAGACTTCCTTAAATTGAGCCCAAGTAAAATATTCCTCTGGGGTAGTAGCTGTTACCGAATCCCACTAATCCATTGTTGACTTTTAGAGTTGTCGCAACGCCAATAATTGCTTCCTTCCATTCTCCAACCAAAGATCCCTGAATATCCTTTCACAAGAGCGGAGTCATGTCTGAACTTCCAGAATATTTACAATTCCAAAGAATTGTTTACAACCCAAAGCAATATAAATTTTGCACAGAGTAGCAAAGTTCTGAGGCGGTTGAACTTGTACTGCTGTTTCTTCTACCGGCTCTACAACTGGCATATTTCTAGCAGCTCTGCCATTTGTAGTCGTGTTGGTTCTAAATCCTCTCCCTCTTCTTCCTGTACTCATTTTCAATTCCTGAACAATGATATGTATTATTAGAATACAAAGATAGGACCAAAATTGTTTAAGGGAAATAAAAACAAAGGATCTAAAAGGAGACTTTAGGATGGGTGATACAAACGCACTTTCAAGATTAACTCATTCTAGAGCTCTTCTCACCCTATCTCTAACGAGTTGTACCCCAAACAGGCTAAGGTGTATGCACAATCGAAGCTCTAATACCAACTACGACGACCCACTTTTATGACTTGTGGGAATGACACTTAATACATCCACGGTATTCGTGTGCCGTTACCCATGCACTGGAAAGATGAGTTGTTGTGGGGTTAAAAATAAAGAAGGAACAGAAAATCTCATAACGAAACTGTAAAATAGAAAGTAACAGTAATATAGTACTTAAGGTTACTCCTTAATATCGAATTATCAAAGTTACACAAAAGTACTACAATCAGCATAGGAAGTTATAACATCCCGCCTTTACATATGTTGAAAAGAAATTCACTTACAAGAATTAAACAAACAACGAAAATAGACAATTAAGTAGATAAAGCCTCCTATTCTGACGCCATCTTCAAAAGTGCCCATAAAAGATCTGCTACTCTCAGACTACTCAAATATAAATGAGTACCCGAGAGTTTAGGGAAAACAAACAACTCGAGTAAGACAATATGTCTGGTATGAGTAAAACTCTAGACAATAAGTGGAATTAAACAACAACACGTGAGACCATGCCGCCAAACGCTGAACAGATTTCCTCTGACAAGAACAACATCCAAATGTAAAGAATGGATACAAATAATTAAACATTTCAAAGAGTGCTAGACTTTTCCCGATGCAATTAAAGAAAACCAATACGAAGGTTTGAATCAACAAGGAAAGGAAATTTACCACCAATGACTAGAAGGTGCACCTCCTTTACCAAAAATATACCTCTAGAATATATACTTGAGAACTCTGATGGCTCTTGGAAACCTCCAAGCCATACACCGCCAACTGTCAAGTATCCGAGTATTTCACATCTAAATGTGCACAACCGAATCCAGTCTTGAGTGGATGTGAAAATATCCTAATGGGAGCAACTGTATATATAGCTTGGACCCCACTAGCTCTTTGGGTTTAGTCATTTCCGACAAAGGATAACAAATCTCAAATGAGAAACACATCATCTTAGAATAATGAAAAACAAAGAAGGCTGAGGCAATCCATAGTCGACAAATCGACTATCAAAGATAACAAAATGATCGTATATGAACAGTAACCTCATATTCCTATCACTGCTCACCGATTTCAAACTTGTACTATTTCTTGATTAAAAATGAAGTCGAGCAAGTGAGGTAGTGTTGCTTCTAGGCATTGCCTTGATGACAATTTTAACTTTCGAGATAGTGACAAGTTTTCATACCTCGATATTTAATATCAAGAGTATGACTAAATTCTTTCCATATAAGCGATGTTGTTTACGGAAACTTCTTTTCCATAATCAAATCGAACTTTTACTTTTAAAACCAAATTGTGCTTGGGCTTCGCATTACAAGTTTTTAACATCTTTGTAAAAATGGTTTACTAACTTTAAAACACCATTATTGAAAGGATTTAATAACCTAAAACATTATTATTAAATTGATTAACCATCTTTAACCGTCATTAATAAGAGTGATTAATTATCTTTAGACTTCGTTAATTAATTTGATTAATTAACTTTAAATACCCATGATTAAAAAGAGTTAATCACTCAAAAACATCATTACTTATATTAATTAATAAATTTTAAATCTCATTAGTTAGTTGATTAATTAATTTTAAAACATCATTTATTAAAAAGGATTAACTAATTTAAAATATCATTATTGGAAAAGATTAATTAAATTTAAAACTAATTAATTAAAAATGATTAATTAATTTTTAAACACCGTTAATTAAAATGATTAATTAACTCTAATCCACCATTTCTAAATAATTAATTAACCTTAAAAATGATTAGATAAAATGATTAATTAAGTTCAAGTATCATTAACAAAATAATTAATTAACTCTAAACACATCATTATTAAGTTAATTAATTAATCTTAATTCTTTTAATTAAAATAATTAATTAAATTTAAAATCACTTTTAAATTAGTAAATTAATTTTAAATCCATCCTTATTAAAAAAACTTAATTAACTTTGTATAGTAAAACCCAAGCTTGAAAGTAAAAGAAAAATGTCGAAGAGGTATTATTTTTCGAAAGTATCGATATAGTGATAGTCGCTATATGAACATTTCGAGAATTTCTTTCATAACATATTGATTTTCATCCAAGCATCACACAAAATAACATAAGTAAAACATATATATACAAAGTCCATAACATATAATACAACATGTAGAGAGCATCACTTATAATATATTTAACTTTTTCTATAAACTTTTCATATTGCCTACTAACTACCAAGATATCATCTTTCCAAAGCATAAACCAAACCAACAACCGTCACATCATCATACATATAAAACAAGCATTTAAAAGCTACTAAGATGATAAATATTATAGTTAAAACTTTTGATTTTAAAAGGTGAGATTTTACTCACCGAAAGTTTGCAAGTTCAACTTTAACTTCCACTAGAACTTGAACACGACCGAGATGTTTGCTTCTAACTTGGAAAATGGTATTTTGGTGGGCTTAAGCGGGCAATACGTTTCGGCCGAGGGTTTAGGGTGGCTCGACCTAGATGAATATGGGTATGTATTGGCTTATTTTGTAGAGAATGAGTTGTATAAGTGGATGAAAGGCTTTTTAAACAAGGCTAAATTGTTTTTAAAAGTGAACGAACTAAATTTTTTGAGATTTATAAATATTTGGAAGGCATGGAAGTTTTCTCAAAAGCTAAGAGAGGTTTTAGGAAGTAGAAATAAAATTAGAAAATGAGGAAAATGGTAGGAAGTGAGTTTACATATAGTGCAAAAGTTAAATTACTAAAATAGCCTAAGGGTACATACCCTCCACTAGATTTTTTCCACATCATTTTTCTTGTCTACCTCCCTCTCTCTCACATTTTTCTTTATGCCCCTCTTTCTTGTGATGATGCAACATGTATTACTGAAATAGTGTATTTATGTTTTTAGAGAAATGACATTTTGTGACAATTTTCCTTTTTACTTTTTAAACTTATTTATTTTCCATAAAAGGTCATTTCATATTTTAATAAATTAAGGTATAAATACATATGTATATTATAAAATGCATCCTAACTTGTAGATAAATGTGCATATATGTTACACAAATGTGCATAATGTTTTTGGACAAATTTTCGACACCGAAAAAACGAAAATTTGGAAAACTATTTCCAGCCACATTTTCCATTTTTCTTTGAACTAAGTATTTATGTAAATAAATTTTGAAAACTATTTCACCATCATTATTTATTATTAAAAAGAATTTTATCGTGATTATAAAATCTACCATTTCAAATATTTAAAATTAAATAAATATTCACAAATTAAAGCGGTGAAATTATACGTCGTTACACAGCTTTTCGAGAAATATAAATTGTTCGAACTCTTGTGCACTTGTCTAATGATCGAATGAACATGTTAGTAACTAATAAACACACACACCTCTTTATTGATCTTGGAAGGTTCCAGAGTTTTCTAATGGATAATAGATATTATCATGATGAGGGTATAATGATAATTAACATAAAGGAGAAGTGGCATAAAGGTGCATGTGAGAAGAAGGCTCCTTTATGACCTTCCATGAGAGGTATAAGGTGGTAGTAACTTTTTTCCTAAGCTTATAAAAAGAAGGGCACATCCTTAGGAAATAATCACAAAATTTACCAAGCTTGAGTTATAAAAATCAATGGCTTCTCTTCTCCTTTCTCTCTTATGTTCTAAAAAGAAATAGTTGCAAATCAACTCCAAATCACTTCATAATTTGCCACAAGGATTAGTAGAATATCAGAACACCTTCCACTATGCTAAAGTTAAAGAATCAAAGCAAAACCACCATACCATTGGATGGATGTGAGCATTGAGAAGGGAGGAAAAGAAGGGTGAAGCAGCGGAAAGAAGGAGAAAGGTGGTTGCAAGGAAAGGGTTAGGCTTGAGTTCTTGGATCTTGGTTATTTTTATGGTAAAATTTGAGTTAACACCTCACTTTGAATTAAAATATAACACATATGTATTAGTATTTCATTGTGTTTATGTTGATTGAATTGTTGTAAACATATGTTAAAACATTGGTTTAGATTCTTACTTAAAAGTATATGACATATGTTATCCATGTATATGGACTTGTAAATACTTTAAATAGACTTGAACGGACTTGTATGACATGTGACAAGACCTTGAACAAAGCGTATAGGTTAAAGATGGACTTTGGTTTAGATCGGACTTGGATTTGGATGTGCACTTATAGCGATAGTCACTATAAATATAGTTGTGAATTGCCTTGTTTTAGGAAATTTCTATGGAACTTTATAGAGAGCTCTCGCCATATTTAAAATATATTATATATATGTTTGTTGCAATTAAAAGCTTGAATAGTAAAAAGTTAAGTAACATCTCGAAAAATGGTCAAAACATCATTAGTGTAAAACTGCCCCGTTTAGCCTCGATTTTTGGACTTAAAAGGTTTGAAAACATATTTAGATTTAAGTATTTTTTCATTATTTTTACAAGTTTTTACTAACTATTATTAGAGTATTACAAAAGTGGTTTGAGATCTTTATGAATTTTTAAGGATTTATTGTGAATTTTTAAAGAAGATATAGTTGTTAATATATTTAGAAAACATGTCGTTTTCAAGTTTTTAAGGATTTTATAAACTTGTTATTTTCAAGTAATATTTTGAGTATATAAAACCTATTATAAGTATTATAAGGATTTTATAAGCGTTTTAAAGTATATATAGTTTTTAGAAAATATGTTGACTATTTTATATATCTTAGGGAATAAAATAGCTTTTGAAATGGTTTATTTAATATCAAGTTTTGGTAAACAAATTACTATACATCTCTACTATTAATAAAGAGAATTCAACAAATAGATTTACACCGTGTCTTTTTGAAATTCCGAAAATGCCCTCTACACATATGTGGCAATAGCAGTGGTTCTCAGTTGAAGTGAAGGTGAGCAGGCTGAAAGGCTGAGATTGCTTTAAAAAGACCATCAACCATTACTTAATTTGCAATGCGTCATCCACGTAAGGGGCATGCCACTTTTCTCAACACCATCCGATTGCTAATTCGTTTCTTAGGTTATATACACTAATAAAAGATATATACTGGACGATGTGGGACTAATTAGGTATGTTTAATAGTTTGTATGGTTGTACATTTTTCTGCCTACTGCGATTCAATCAACCTGTAGAAACAAGATCTCTTTTCCGAAGTTAGATGTCCTTGAACATTGATTCTAATCAAGAAAACATAAAAAAAGAACTGAATTTTTTTTCCTGCAAATTAGTGCTCATCATTGATTCTCCTTTGTTTCTAACTAAACATTCATTTTCACAGAAAAAAGAGGAGACGTAACCATTGGCAATTTTGTAAATACAATGACATATATTATTTAACCACTTTTCTTTACGTCAAAACTTAAATTTCTGATCCACCGAGCTCCTTCAATATTTACTTAATTTGATTTCCATCATACTTTGCGGCATGGTTCTTGCATATATATGGTCCTGGATGGACTAAGGGAGTTGTTAAATCAAACAAAGATGAAATATAATTTTCCTATAAGATATATATATCATGCAAAATGGTCAGTATATCCAAACGTAGAGGCATTATTTGGAGTTCTATAGTACGGTATAAATTTTAAGTGATGTTTTATTTATTATAAGATTTTAGTGGAAACTAAATAATTTAAGTATTGAGTTTCTTATCGAGTTGCTTTCAAATTGTACTTACTTAAACTTATTTCTAAATTAGTGTAGATTTAATTGAACTGTGAAGTCATTTATACTAATTTAGTTTAATTTATGATGAATTTCATTATCTTTAAGAAGTAACTACAAGTCTTAATTATAACTTTTTAGGAGTAACAGCAAAGGTTTGACAATTCTTCTCATATTTTCCATTTATTGTCCACACAGCATAGACATATGAAAAGCACATCTAGAAGATTTTTTGTGATGACCCAAAAACTCGGCCTTCGAGAATCGGCACCCGTACTTCACTTGTACTCAAGATGCCGCAGATTCAAACGCCGAATCTGGTTCACCGGAGCTTATAACACCATTAAGTATAACAACACAGCTGAAGAAAGAAAACAATGATATCATATACAACTCCAATGAATACAATATCTAGTATGATATACAACAATGATATCAATATGATACAACAATATCAGAGGTAAATAATGATACAGCGGAAATAACAGAAATGATAACTCCAAATGATTAGTCAGAGAATGACTCCAACATCCAGCTTGAAACACCAACTCGATGCACCAAGATAAGCAACGTCAGTCGTCAGTGAACTCCAAACACTGAACTAGCTCCAACTAGTCTACTAAACCTGAATATCTGAAAAACCCAACTCTAGACTGCTCGTGTTGAAAATTGTGAGCACCCAGAGTTTAGGAAAGGAACAATAAACTCCGAGTCAGTCGTGGGACTGGTGTGAGTAACAAAAACAGTTTATCTTTAAAACAAACACAAAAGAACTTTAAACATTGAAATCCGCAATGCTTTTGGAAAATGAAACTACCATAAGACCTCCCGCCACACACACAATGCAAATGCAGAATTGGAGGAGATTTCTTCTTATGATAGTCAAATATGCTTACTACGTAAACAAAACTCTTTTGATATTATTACTAGTGCATAGTGCAGAAACATTTCGAAAGTATAATATTAATCTTAGCCAACATACGACCAGTATCGTATGCCTACTATAGCTACCATCTAAACAGTGGTGACCACCATAAGTAAATGGCAGGTTCTAAAACTAAAACCGTACAAGGTTTGTATTGGAAAATGGATTTGCCAACAAATGGTCAGGCTAAGGAACTTCCTATGCCACGTAGGAACGCCTCTGGCTGGACGCTCCGAGAGACAACCTACTCTCTGCCAACACAAGGTCGGGTTACCCCTGTAACAGGTAACTCACGAATATGCCATTCCCCGGTCCTTTGGGACCTTTATCCGAGCGCTCGGTAACCAACATCACACATAATAAATAAGGTGTGTCCACATGAGTAAGTATCTGGGCTCCATACCATGATACTACCCTTTTCCAGAAGGAAATGACATACTCTAAAGGGCGCAACCCTCATAACCTTGCTGCATCATTCCTGTTTCGACCATTTCCGGTCTATGAGGTTCGATGAGTTCTCGTCCACAAAGCTACGCTTTTTCACAAAGCCGTGCTTTGATCACAAATGATCAATAAATGATCATCAACACACAGCAACACTCAGCATGCCACATTACCAAATTGGGAGTATATCGCTGATAACCTTCAACTACATAACCTCTGAGCTCGTACGTCTCAGAGAAGGGTGTTAAGCTAAGAGAATAAATTCTCCGCCACCAACAGAAATGTATTTGAAAGAAATCTGCTCTATATCTCAAAGTGTAATGTCAGACATGTAACCATACAAGTCTATTCCGGGTTCGAACAGAACCGAAGGCACTTCCGAAGAAGCCCTTGCAATCCGGGTATTCACAATCCCGATCGGATTTCCCATCACTTAGGAAATCTCTATACCGGTGCAACTCAGTGCAGAGACAATGGATAGGTCATCCTATCGTTCTCACAAATACCCGGTCTTCACCACCGGTCTTCAAATGTCATCCATATACGACGTATCATTATTCGGAACGGGTTATGCGACACAAAGGTCCTCTCCCGGCTAAACCGGATAATGAGCGCAATATTTAAATCATATGGATAATGGAATTTTAGTTAAGTCACAACTTAAACCCAAACTTTCTTTTCAAATGGTTTAACAAATTACCATTTTCAAATCTTTAAACAAAAAGATTCATTTTAACAACCTTCAATGGTTTAAACAATTTCCACACTTTAATCTTTTAAACAAAAGATTCATTTACAGATTTTCCAAATTAATTTCAATTTCAATTGGATTAACTAGTTAAATCTTTAAAACAAAGATTTACTTGATAGCTTTCAAACAATTCCATTCAATTTGGATTAACTCATTAAATCTTTAAAACAAAGGTTTAACATATAGCTTTCAAAACATATTTCCAAAGATTTTTATTCGTAATTTGAAAAATCATCTTCAATTCAAACTTGAAATTCTTTTAATTCAAATTGGAAATCCATTTCTTATATAAGAGCTTTTATCAGTTGAAAACAATTAGTTTTTTTTCAAATCATTGAATTCAATTCTAAATATTGAATTCAAATTTAAATCAAATTACTAAGGTACCAAGTTTTATTTAAGTTATTTAGAATAACTTTTACATTCAAAACTCATTTACAAAGCTCTTAATTTCAATTTCCAAAACTATGTGGATTCAAGAATCCAATCTTTAAATTTGTCAAAAATCTGTGACTTAACTGATTTCCACGTGAAATCCATATTTGTGTGTGTAAGAGTGTGGTCCAGGGGTTTCACACAATAGTGCAACATCATTCAATCATCACATATCAGAATATAGAAATATAGTTGATAAGCGGTATAACTATAACGCTTATCTTTTATTTATAGATCACAAATATATAAATTACAGATAATATATTACATTCATCCCAGATAAATGAACTATAGTACATATCACAACACAAATCAGGATATATCACAAAGCATCACATATCAGGCATATCAAACAATCCAACTATTCAATATAATCCAAACATCCATAAGTAGGGTCAATTTAATTATCTGATTAATTTAAATCAGATTCATCACTAATTCTGGTTAAATAACATTTAACTAATTACAAATCACCTTGATTAATCATTCTTTAATCAATTATAATTAACCTTTGATTTATAATCAATCCTTAATTAATCATCCTTAATTAATTATAATAATTAATTAGTCCTTAATTAATTATCATTTCTTAATTACCTTCATTAATTAATTAACCTTTAATTAATTACACAAATAAATTAATCACCTTGATTAATAAACCTTTAAGTAATTAAATAATTAGTTCTTTTAAATACGTTGGGTAATTATCCTTTTAAATTACTTTCATTAAGTAATTTACCTTTAAATAGTTAATTACTCCTTAATCATCGATTAAGAAATTGATTAATTATTCTTTAATTACTATCATTAAGTAATTTATTTAAAAATATACTTTAAACCTTTAAACTTGTTTAAACATTTTGATTTTATAAAACTTTATTTATTTCAAAACTAGGATACAAAAATGTATTTTCAACCCATACTTAAAAACTTGATTTCTTCCAAAATTTGATTTCCTTACAAAACTTGTTTTACTTTCCAGATTAACGTACCAGAAGGAAACTCGAGTCGAACCCATATTCAACCCGAGCCTGCCTCGAGTCATCCATCTTTCTCAGAAACTTCGGGCCATCTCCTCACTCACACGAGCACCCACCCGAGCTAAGGCTAAAACCCACCGACCCAATCGCGACGTGCACACGGTGCACGTTCACAAGCAGCTCTGACCATCGGTGGTCACCGCGGCGTCACTCAACCATCACGCGAACCCATGCGAACTCACAACTGCACCCAGATCGAGCGAAGCTCAAACCAATCGAGAACGAGGTATCTCAACCAACTTGAAAAGAAAAAGAAAAAAACACTAGGGTCGGAAAACTGCTCCTTCCCATCACCTCCGACCTCGAGATCACCGGCGTACCTCACCCAAGCTACTTCTCCTCATCCAACTCGCATTCCCCTTATCGCGCGCCACTTCGATCCCCTCTAACCACCATACGAACCCACACCCCATCGACAACCTCAACCAGCCTAAAACCCTACAACACTAAATTCCGATCGCTTCGACCAACAAAGAATTCCACCAGCATTTTTCCGGAGATCCTTGTCCCTCTGACCATCATCGACTACAACCTCGCCTCCATCCACCGTGTCGATCAACGGCAATTCACCAAAATACCAAGAGCATTCAACTCGAAAGTTCCCCATGAATATACACTTAAAAATTCCAAAACAATTATCAAAAATCATGAATTTTCAATACGAATTTAGTTGTGTAATTAAAATTTAAAATTAAGATAATTGATTTTTGACATATATATGATCTTTACTGTTAATTCCATATTTTGAATTAATTAATCCAATAAACATACTTAAATCTATTTTTAAAATGAATGTTACATGGTTACCACCCTTTTTCATTTATAGATCATCACCTAAATCAGATTGAGGGAAGAAGAATTTGAATTTCTTTGTGGTATTAGTATGTGAAATGTTAAACAGAGGAATATATATACCTGTAACAGACATATATATATATATATACACTGTCACATATACATATACAGACATGCATACACAAAATAGTATGGTTAAAAACATTTTTCACAACAACTTGAAGTATTCATCACAACATCAAAATATAGTGGTTTGCTCACCTGGTTTTAGAAGAAAGAACAGAGCACTTCCTTGAATAGGCTTTTGAGTTTCTTTCTTCTTTCAATCCTCTGATTTGCATTAGAAACAGATTGTTGTTGTTTTAAGTTGAAGTATTGTTTAAGTTTAAATGATATTACTTTGGTTTTTTCTCAACTGAAATGGAACGAAAATAGGATGAAGAGTTTGATATAAGGAAAGAAAGTTACAGGTGATATTTTGTACAAGGTAATATCTTTGTACTGGAAATTGTTTTTTAATCTTTGATCAGAGATTTTTCCGTGTATGGAGGCTGATAGAAATCTTGTGATGGCTTCCCTTAATGATGTTGTACAAACAAATATATATATATATATATATTTGCTTTCCTTCATTTCGACTGATGGATATAAGGTAGTGTACTAGAGATATCAATTAGGCTTGTACAAATCTATTTTTACTTTATTCCTTCTTTTACAAGCTAGTTCAAAGATGTTTATATCTTTTGTTTTCTTTTCGGCTGAGAAGATATTAGTAAGTACATATGCTTCCTCCCTTGTTTACATGAATCATTTCATTTGATCTCTTTTTATTTTATTTTATTTTATTATCTTCTTGCATACACTTGTTTTTATTTCTATTCCTAGCCTACATATGGAATGAGTTTGTTCTTAGACTTATATCTATTTCTAGTATAATTACTTACTTTTATTTCTTTGTTTTAAAGTTTAACTATCAAATATTTAATTCATATTAATATATTTTTATGCTTTTAAACTAACTACCAATAAATTAATTTATATAAACAATATTTTTAAACCCAAATCATTTTCTAAGTCATTTACTCAAATTCTAAAGTCAAATTCAAATTTACTCATATATGCACATATACATATATAGATTCACACATATATATATACAATTTCTAAATTTAAAATGATTTAATATATTTTTTATTTGGATTCGGGGAAACTCGAATCACTTTATAAATTAATTTCACAAATTTAATTCAAAAATTCAATTAATTATTAATTTAAATTTATATAAAATTCGGGGTCGTTACATTTTTGAACTTGAACACACTTGATAAGTCATTTGTTTTTCACCCGAAATTCTGTTCTTAGTATGATTTATGACTATATAGCTATAGCTAAATGATAAGACCTTTTTGTTTGAGATTCATCGATCACGACAATAGAGAAACCGTTTGACATTACACATACTTACTTCTGGTATAAAATAGGTCAATAGAGTACTACACGCGACAAGATTAATAAAGACTTGGGCTAAATAAAGACAGGAAATAATTAACTATACATGCAAATGGAGATATGAGTGAACGCATGCATATAAGGCTTCAGGGAAAATGAATATATGCAAAGGGACACATGTTAGCTCATGGAAAGCTCAAGATGACTTAATAATAAAACTATTCACGTGGTTAGTATGTATATAGGCTATATCATAAATTATTGCACACGAATTGAAATGGACCACAAAACCAAATAGTATGCGATGACCCCAAGCGGAATTGAACGCGATGACCTCTATTTTTATAGCATACGATGACTGCTAAATTTTAAGGCGTGACGATCTATATTTCAACGCATGAAAGCAAAGAAATTTTTTGGTACGATAACGTGTGGTTTTGAAAAGTATGGGATAACTATTTTATAAACTTTGGAATATTTTCACTCTATTTTAAGCTAAATTTTACTTAAACAAAAAGTTGGTTTTGTTAAGTATTTTATGAGATTTCGAAGGAAAGAAAATTGTATTAGCTCATTTTTAAAACAGGTTTTATAGAGGAAATTGTTACTTTACTATAAGTAACTTTGTGTATAAATTAGCTATCACATGAAAATATATTTATATGGGTTGATGATGGGTTATAATAGCTACGTTGAAAAAATATGGTCGAAACAATCAAATGCAGGTCTATTTGGACGTGCATATATACTCATATATATAACATTTTTAAAAGGGTCTTGAAATTACAAACAAAAGGTGTGGAAAGGGGTTAGAATTGCTAATGGCCAATGGTACAAACAAAACTATGCTTAACACTAAAAGCTGACAAAATAAGCATATCTATTTGTGAGAGTTAAGATTGATGTCGAGTAGGGATAGAGTAATAGAGCTCTAACCTAGCTTCCCTCTTGATTGAGGAATAGTAAGTTGGAAAATGTTGGAAACGTGTTAATCGTGCCGATTTCTTATTGTTTATTGAAATCATTAATACTATACTTCTAAAAGCTGACGAGGTAGACTTATCCATTTGTGTAATTTAAAAATAAAGTGTCTAGGCGAGGCTTTAATGCAATCAATACTATAACTTACTTGGCATCACTCTTGAACGAGGAATAGTTAAGTTGGAATGTCGAAAATGAGTTAAGCGTACGAATCATGATTTCTATAAGCAATCATTTTTAGAACTTGATAGTTAACTTCTCAAATGCTAAACTTGACTGAATATGAACTTAGATTTTTTTATTTTTTTAAATATAATACAAGTATGAAATGGTTTTGGGTTTCTTGTGACAATGTGTTAATGGCATTCGTCTTTAACCCTTTTGATTATACTTATGGACGTAAATAGATCTTTAAAATAATAATTTAAATATAAGCATAAGAAAAATGTTCTTGGGTATGTAGTGACAATGTTTAAGTGACATTAGTGTTAAACCTTTTGAATGGATTTGCGAAAGTACTTAGATCCTTAAAATGGATATTTTGAAGTAAATTATAAATATGGAATCTTTTGGAAAAAGATAGAAGTTTATTAGGTAAAAGAAGTTTTATTGATAAAGGAGTTTTTAATTAATAAAAGGATTAACTAAATAAAGGGGATCATGAGTTGCTTAAATAGCTTAAGCAAACATTATGTGGCTGATCGTACTTTGTATGACTTGATAGTGTTTTGTATGTTCGTTTGTTTATGGAAAGTATAATAAACTTGGTTTCCATTTACAAACAAACATATTGTACCAGAAAGTCGATTAGTCGATTATCGAAATTGTCCAGATATAACTTTGGCAACATCTAGAAGAAACACGAGTGCTATATGGTACAATTATCTTCAAAGATGCTTTATTGTATGTATAAACCCGTCTTGATCTTTTAGGACAAATGATAAGGAAATTGTCCACTTAAACTATTAGGGTGTAATCTCCGCTCTTATGTATTGTTTGTTTATTTCTTAAAGAACCGGAGTTGAATTTACTGGAAATTCATCGATTTGTTTTGTAGAGTCCGGTTAGTGGGAATAGTGTACTTATTGTGAGAAATGCGGATTAAGGATCTTAAGGCTAGAATTAACACTAGAGGGGGGGGGTGAATAGTGTTTTAAGAAATTTGTTAATCTTTCTGAGTTTATCTTAATTTGTTAACAGTGTATACACTAATCAGACACAGATATGAACACAGAATCAAACACAGATGCAAATATAAAGTAAAAGCAGTAAAGGAAAGAACACACCGGATTTTATACTGGTTCGGAGTTACCCTACATCCAGTCTCGCAACACAAGTATGAATTTCCTTTCAACAACAATTCAACAATTACAACCCTCGGTTTCAAGGCTACGAGGTACACCCTCCAGAATGACAATCCTCTGGGTAGAGATACTTGATTTCCGGGGCAACAAGTTCACCCAATTGATTTCCAGGGCTACAATCACACCTTTTCTCGCTTAATTGATTTCCAAGGCTACAATCACACCTTTTCTCGCTAATATATTACAAAGAAGTCTATAACTCTGAATAGCACTGAGAACCTTGTAGAGATAGTGATGGAGAATCAAACTAGAAGTAATCGAGTATGATTCGATGTTGATTTCGGCAGAGTAATGGTATGATTTTGTATTAAGAAATGTGGAAGAAGAAGAGGAGTGAAAACCAGAAAAAAATGATTAAAAATTCGTTGAAACTGACCCCTATTTATAGAAGATCAACATCCATGACCATGCATGAAGAGTTATGGCGAATAGACACTTCTTTTGAAATTTGAATTTTGAACTTCAACTGTCACTATGTCGACATAGTGCCTAGGGGCATGTCGACATCCCTCATCCAAAATTGATATTTTGAATTTCTATAAAAGTAATATTTATCTTATATAAAAACTATTTAAAACTTTATAAATATACTTGAATACAGTTGAAATTCATAAGTAAATATAAAGAACAATATATACATAATTTAACTATAATTTTATATTTAAATCTAAGTATAAATATTTAAAAGTTAAATATATTATTTGAAAAGACATTTAAAATCAGGAGTAATTTGACTTTGAAATTAAAGATGTTTTGAGGCTAAAATTATTTAAAATCAGGATAGAGAGTTTTGAATCTTTTAAAGGAAAGTTTTGAAATCATTTTGAAAACAAGATAATTTTGTAAAATCATTTGAATTAAAATTAGTGGATACAAAACAATGTCCCACTAGATTTTCGTAGGTTCCATCCTACTTAGGGTTCCATCCCTTTAACGAGCTCGAAGTGGATTCCATTCCACGAATAAATTGGATATTAAGATGCCAGTGCCTTTCTACGAGTTTTAACAAATATTCCTAATAAAACAAACTTAACCTTGAACTCTTGAACTCTTGATAATCTTGATACTCATGAATCTTCTATCTCTATATCTTGAATCTCTATACTGTACAGTCTTCATTCTTGATACCTACATGGTTAGATCCTGCATATACATATATATCTATACTTGTAATGTTAGTATTTATATTTTATAATCTATTCTAAGGTTGTTGTCATCAAAACCAACTCCTCAGGGACTAACAATCTCCCCCTTTTTGATGATGACAACCTTTGTTTATAAAATATTCCTTCTATCCTAATAACTCCCCCTAAAACTAACAACTCCCCCTTAATCTATGCCTAACTACCCTATTTTATATTTCTCCCCCTTTGTCATCAATAAAAAACTAATTCTAAACTAGATAACTCCAAACTATATAACTCTATATTACTCCCCCTGAAACTAAGACTACATTACTTGTGATTATAATGATAGTGTTATCATACATAATCAATACTTTATATAATCCTAAACCATTAACTATCCTAACTAAGAATTCACAATTGTACTAACACATATAAGAACACGAGTTTATTTATTACGAGTATAGTTTTATTTACATTTGCGTTTGAAAAACATAAAAACACGAATAACAACGGAAAGAAAGAGAATAAACTAATGTGTGTTTCTGAACATAGGAGATTTATGAATTGAACAGTTTGGATAGTGAAAACAAAAATTTCCACGTTGTTCAACAAGATTCCCATTTTTGTCGAAACACACTTCTCCAACGCATACTACTTGGTCATCACCCTCCTCGTGTGCTTCTTCCATAGGTTCTTCTTCTTCGTCGCTGACCTCATGTTCTTGATTGAGTGAAGAGTCTTCATCGATCAAGATGGGGTTGGTATGGTTATCCATTAGGAATTTTGTAAATTCCTAAGAATATTGCCTTGCCTTTCTTGCTCTTTCGCCATACGAAGTTGAGTCACTTGAATTTCAGTCAACATCTAAAGAGTATCCTTCATAGACTCCTCCAATTTAGTTACACGTGCGAGAGTTAAGCATTGGAATGGACCAGAAGTAGGAGATGGGAATAAGAAAGTTGATTTTATGTTTGATTTAGAGGAAGATGCCATTATTTTATATAGTTCAGAATAGAAAATGAAGAGAAACCAGAGAGAATGAATAAGAATTCGAAATAGAGAAGTATATATAACTAAATTTTTGAATTTTGGTGGGAAAATTTAAAAATAAATAAAAATGTTATATGTCGACATGGGTCTAGTGGAGATGTCGACATGGTCCTTGAATTTTTGCCTTTTTAATTTATTTTGAATTAATTTTAATTATACTCGTTATTTATATTTTATATTTCAGTTAATGAGCAAATACCTAATTCTCTTCTTAATTTAGTAAATGTAGATTCATTTAAGGGTTTTGTTAAAATATCAGCAATTTGATTTTCAGAATTGATATAGTTGAGAGTAACTACTTCACTACTTATATTATCTCTGAGAAAATGGTGTCTGATATCAATATGTTTAGTTCGAGCATGATGAGTAGGATTTTTAGATAAATTTATTGCACTAGTATTATCACAATAAATTGGCAATTTTGAGACATTTAATCCAAAATCTCTTAAAGTTTGTTGCATATATATTACTTGAGAACAAGCCAAAGCAGCAGAAATATACTCTACTTCAGTTGTTGATAAAGAAACTGTATTTTGCTTTTTACTAAACCAGGAAACCAGAGAATGTCCCAAAAAGTGACAAGTTCCACTTGTACTTTTTCGGTCTAATTTACATCCAGCATAGTCAGCATCACAGTATGATATTAAATCAAATGAATCATTTTTAGGATAAAATAAGCCATAATCAGATGTGTGTTTAATATATCTTATGATACGTTTTACAGCTTTTAAGTAAGTTTCTTTAGGATGAGATTGATATCTTGCACAGAGACAAACACTATGCATGATATCAGGTCTACTAGCAGTGATATAGAGTAGTGATCCAATCATTCCTCTATATAACTTTTGATCTACATCTTTCGAGAGATCTTCTTTACTAAGGTACTCATTGGTTGCCATGGGAGTGGGTTTTCCACTCGCAGTATTCAAACCAAATTTTGTAACGACCCGCATTTTCGACCGTTCAAGTCGACAATAATCCACACATGTCCAACTCAAACCGTTCAAAAAGGCAGATGGTTATTGGGGTTAAATAAGAAAAGAAAGAAAGAACAGAAACAAACTCAGAATCTCGCAGCGGAAGGAACAAGATATAATAATAAAATAACAGTTCATGAAGCTGTTAAATAAATAAATTTGATTATTATTATACATCATAAATCAGAGTTACATACATATCAGAGATAATACAATAATGCAGCGGAAAAATAATATGGTAGTAGAATACAAATGATGTAATACCAAACTCCGTCTTCGTCCTCCAAAATAGATCTTCAACCTTATCTGAAATGCTCAGGCTGACCCGAGCGTAATGAAAAGACAAAACACTCGAGTCAGGACTAAAATATCTCATGTAAGTCAAATCGAATAAGAAAATATGAGTGTGACGGCGTCAGAGATGTTTACGGGGTTTGACATCTCCTATCCAGTGTCAACGTGAGTGCAATAACTTAAGAGATGTTACGGGATTTTCCATCTCTCAAGGATCCGTTAAACTATCTACTATGTAGTACAATACGCTATTATAATATGTCTACATTAAAATAAAAGTATTAAAATAGCGTTAAGCCATGGCCCATTCCACCCTTAACACAGTTTATATTCCCAAGAGCATATACAAGACCGTAGTTTCCCCAAAACCGGAAGTCACCAGAGGGCAATCCATATACTAAAGGTACAAACCAAAACGTAGTGGTCGCGAATAGGATAATCAGTATGACAAGGTACATGAGGCAATACCAACTAGGATACTAGTAGTTGCGTGATCCGGACTGATGTTGGGCATAGCAGCTACTACCCCAACACCGCGAAACAACACTCCCAAAATCGAGGGGTGCACCCAAATCGAATCACAAAAGCAATAGACATGGTAACAAAGAAGTGTGTCCGCTAGAGGTGGCGAACCTCAATGGCCCGGCGCGGCTCCTGTTTTAGTCATGTCAGGGGTCATCCAAAATCGTTCTCTTTCTTCAAATCAACACGTTCACCAAAACCATCCACTTCATTCTGGATCAACACTCCACGTGTATTAGTTATTAAAGTGGTTTTCGGTATCGACAGAGAGTATGTCCATATCCGATCCCGGTCTCTTTAATAACTACGTTATATTTTTCACACTGGTTCGATCTTTTACATTTTCAAATCGATTCATAATTGATATCAAAATATCATATTCGCTTCAAAATCAAATCCATTTCAAATATCATCATATCTATTCAAGATGTAAGATTCCGTTTCAAAATCATTTTTCGCCTCAATATCTCATTTCGATTTCAAAATCATTTTTCGCCTCAAAACCTCATTTCGATTTCAAAATCACTTTTCGCCTCAAAATCTCATTTCGATTTCAAAATCACTTTTCGCCACAAAATCTCATTTCGATTTCAAAATCACTTTTCGCCACAAAATCTCATTTCGATTTCAAAATCACTTTTCGCCTCAAAATCTCATTTCAATTTCAAAATCGCCATATCTACTCAAAATATACGATTCACATAAACTCGAATTCCAAAATTTAAAATTTAATCCAATTTCAAATCATCAATTTCAACTCGATTCAGCTTCTCAATAAACCATTTCAAATTATCAATTTCAAATACATATTTGAACCGCAAAATAAACAATTTCACTTTCAATATATTTTGAAACTTTAAATATTTCACATTTCAAAACAACTCATATATTTATATAAGAATATAAGATTTGCTTTAAAACCATTTCGTATTCAAATTAGAATATTCTTCAAATTAAACATCCGTATTAAGTAGTTTACTTAATTTCTGGAACAATTCCAATTCAATAAACTTAGATTAACATTCGAATTTCAAGAATTCATTTAAGTATTACATTCCAAATCAATTTCAGTTCAAATCCTATTCAAATCAATTTTATCTTCAAATTTAATTCAATAGATTCAATTTAGTCCAATTCACAAATTTCTTTGAATTTCAATTAAATTCCAAATTAATTAAATCTCAATTTCAAATTAATTTTCACTTCCAAACTCAAACTTGAAATATCATTTCATATAAATTTTCTTAGAAATATTCAGAGTTCGATTAAAAGTCCAATCTTTTAAAACAAATCGACTTTCGAAAGTTTACGCCATATTTCAATTTTTCTTAAAAATCTAAACTTCGAATAATTAAACCATTTCATTTACCAAGTTTAAATTCCAACATCTCGAGCTTCAATTCAAAATAATTCAATTTCCATAAATTGGATTTTTATTCTTAAATCAATTCATTTAAATAATTTCAAAACAACTTTTAAAATCATTTAATTTAACCAACCCGGTGTCCGTATATAGTTTTCTATCCTATGGCCAAGTGATTAGTTATTTCAATTAAATGTCAAGGATGAATATATATCACTTAAACCAAATCACAGTGTCATATGTATGTATAACAGGATATATATAAGCAAATAAACATCCAAACATCTAAATATCAACCAATAACATCCATCGAAATACATCATCCAATAGACAATACAATTCACGGCAATTTCATAGTTATCAATGTCAGGTAATTTAATCGCAATTCAATTTTTAATTTCAATTTGACTATCAATTTAATTTTTCAACGGTGAATTCACATGACAATCTATATGACAATTAAATTTTTATCAAACAACGACAAATAAATTCATATCACTTCATAATGTCAAATTTAACTACCATAAAGATATTCAGTACGTTGTGAGCGTTATAAAACACTCACCTTGAGTTTTGATTTTTAAATCAAATCGAACAACGTTCGATTTAACCTAAAATTTTAACGAGCTCCAAATATCTTCGGATCTAAACTGCAGCGTAGCTCTCGTCGCTGCGATTCCAACGTCGCCAGATGTTTCGCTCGTAGCGGGCCTCGTATGCAAAAGTTACGCTTAAATTAATATAACGATATAATTTAAAACATGATTAGCCATACAATAAAAATTAATTAACCGTTTAACCTTCTTCTTCTTCACGCGTAGAAACCCACTCACGCACGCCTCTTTCTTCCATATGCGTGCAACTAGGAGCGACCGGACGTTGATCAGGGGATGCCATCGCGTGCGCCTCTCCTTGCTCCACCTCCGTGCCAAGTTTCGCCACCCCATTCGCCACCGTTTGCACGCAAACCAAGAAAATACGCACGACTTCAAAGCCAGATCTGGACCAATCCGTGACGAATTAGCATGAATCAACCGTATGGATTTGAAGAGCTCGCCGAGATCTACACTTTTGCTTTTGGAATTTTTCGATTTCGTTGAACGGATTGAGAGATATTAAGGAAAGAAGTTCGAGCAATTTCAGCCATGGAATAGGTGGCGGCCATGGTTTGAAATTAGGGTTTCTGAAATGAAAAATGATAAAACTGTCTCGGTTTTGAGTGCGTATTTATAAAGTTAGGTCCAAAATCGTCCAAACTCCAAACGAGACGTGCCGCCAGGCGTTTATAAGGTTTTACCCCCGTTCCGGACGCAATGGAACTAGTCCCAAGGCCTAATTCAATCGTATATGGAAGATAGCTTTTTGAAGTCGATTATTTTAATTAACGACGTTAAATTTCTACGCGTTTCAAGCTCGCACGACCAAACGAGAAGTCCGATTGCTACGAAAATTGAAACCTTACGATAATTCACTGTTACGGATCCGATGAAACTGGTTTCGTCAAAATCCGAGATAGTTGTAAAAATGGCTATTTCTATAGTCTAATTTCAATATAAAATTTCCAATTTTAAATTATTAACTTTTAAATCAAATTTTAATTGTTCACAAATTTCATTTTTTTATTTCACAGTAATTAACAATCTTTTACAATGCAGTTTTCCCATTATAAATCCAGTATAAAATATTACATTAGATTCAGCGTTCAATTATATTGTAATTCAAATTCAAGTTATTTAATTTCAATTGAATTCTTTTATTTCGATTTACACTCTCATTATTGAATCAACCATTTACTTATACATTATTATCAATAGTTTATAATTCATTTACTTTCATTTTCTTCAACTACCATCTTATTTAAATTCACAGTAATATTAAATTACATTCATTTACGTTGATTTCAATATTATAACTTCAATATTAAATGTAACATTTTATTTATTTCGTTGTTTACAATCAAATTCAATTCAATTCAATTACTTGTTACATTCAAATTTAAATCTTTACTTACGTTCAATTACAAGTTAACATCTTTATCGAATTACAGTTTCAGTCCTGCTTTCAATCAACTGTAATATTAAGTTACATTTATTTATATTAGTTTCAATAACATAAACTTTCATTATTAAATCTACCATTTTATTTATTCTTTGTTTACAATCATAACCAATTTGGCTTACAATCAAATTTAATTCATTATTTACATTCAATACAAGTTAACATCCATATTTAATTTACAAATAAGTTATTTCAGAATTCAGTTTTGTATTTTAACTTGAAATTCACATTTAACAACACAAAATTTTATTTCCTTCGGATTTTTATCCAAAATTTTTATTTTAATTCGTATTTTTAAAGTGTTAAAAATACGGGTCGTTACATTCTCCCCCACTTAAAACTTTTCGTCCTCGAAAAGGAACGGAGAAGGGGAAAACATCATTTAGATATAATTCATTCAAAATATTCTACTTATTTGTAAAATTTAGTTATAGGGTTTTTTTTTCACAAAATTTTCTAACTCCCGGATTTTTTTGAAAAATTTCGGCAGCACCTCCTTTGCGCGGCTAGGACCGAAAAATTTCACAGTAGTAATAATTGCATGATATACATCTCATTACAAGAATGAGGCATCCCAAAACATGGGGAACACAATAATATACCACAACATAAACTGTAATCCGAGAACATACCTTTTATTTAGCGTTTATTAGCATTTTAACTTACATTTTGCATTAAGCGCAGAAGCGAGCTCCACAAGCGAAGCGTAACCCCTTTGCTACCTACTAAAATGCTCAATAACTAAGTTAGAACCATGCATATAAAGATAGATCGATATACTTATCATAAACAACACATATATAATATGTTTAGCTTCAAAACTGAAATTCCAATTGCAGGACAACAAACAAATCTCAGTTGTTGGTCACCTAAACGATAAAGTTTGACAATGGAATCTAAACAAAAGTTGTTGCATTCGTTTCAGGCTTTCCGTAATGTCCAAAATCATTGAATTCGGACCTTCCGTTCAAAAGTTACGACCGTTTTACTAATTAGATACGCCTCAGCCTGGCAATGAATTGCGCAGGTCAGCGACGTTTGGTCACGTTTTTGACCATCTAAACGACAGCAAAACACCAAATGCTTAAAACAAAAGTTTTAGCTTAAGTTCTAAGCTTTCCAGAAAGTGCAAGATCATCAAAATCCGATACACCAGTAAAAAGTTATGGTGAGAATACTAAGGTGCTTCAGATTTCTACTCCGCACAGGCCAGCGACTAATATTGGTGTTTTAAGCCTAGTGGATGAAGGTATTTATCAAAACATTCTAAACAAAAGATGTAGCACAGTTTCTAGGCTTTCCGAAAAGTCTAAGATCGTCTAATTTCGTCCAGCCATTTAAAAGTTATGGTTGTTTTCATTTCAGCATATATTGAACAATTTTGGATTTTTTTTTCCAAAAATTTGCTTTTATTATTTTAAAGTACAAACCATCAACTTCAAATTTTCTAAAGAAACAGTCATAAACACAAAGTCGTTTATTTTCTTATTTATCCATGAAATAAGTTTACCTTCGATTTGTTTTCGATTTATTCAAGTTTGTTTCATTCATGATTTAAATTCAAGTCAATTTGCTTCAATTTAATTTGAGTTCAATTATATTTAATTTCACTTTGCTTCAGATTTGAATTTATTATTTTATTTTTTAAATTTTTATTCCGTTTATTCAATTCCACTTACACTAATGAATTCTATTTAATCAATTACCATCCATCTAACAACCAATGCATATCAAACATTATCATCCATCCAAAATCTACACTAAATCAATTATACATTTCCAAGTCAAAAATTTAATTTCATATACTTCCAAGTTTATTGACATTTAGTTTTATTCAAATTTAATTAGTTTCCATTTACTAATTTATATTTAATTAATTTTAAATTTAATTCATTTTACAACTTAAATTTCCTTTATATTTACCACTATCAATAGATCTTCACATTTTATTATTCGCAATCACACTTGTATATTATTCATTTACTTATCCTTATTAGCATTTTAAACTTTTCAAGTATTTGGTAAGTTATAGCTATGCAAATAGAATGTAGTTAAACAATATACAACTTCTTTTCATTCAATTTGAGTGTTATACCTATTAAATAAATTTCCAATTTATTATTTTCCAAATTAAGGGTTACTACTAAAAAAAATTCACTTAAATTCAATTTCACCTTTTTCAATTCATAAGTTTCTAACAATTCAAGATTTACTTTAGTTTAATAATTAAAATCATTCCTTATTAGAGAACTTAAGAATTTCAACTTCAGTTTCATTTCAAATCAAGTTTGAAATAATATATACTTATATTAATGTGTATCAAGTCATACTATAGAGAATACAAAATAAAATTCAATTTTAATCAAAACAGGGTTTAGAAAAAGCTATTAAGTGATCTCCCCCACTTAGGCTCTCGAAAATAAACGTCGATGATGCGTGCACTCATCACCGAAATCATTTTCTAGTGTCAAATGGGGAGTATAACACCTACTTCATTTGAAAATTCTTTGGAAACAATTTCTAATCGAATATACTATCATATAATACTTATATTATACATTTCAAATTTTTGTTAATAAATTTCAAACACCGGAATTTAAATTCTCCATCTTAATTTAAATTCATTTTTATTTTATTTTATTTACCATTTATATTCATTGTCAATCATATTTACAAGTTTCATTTCATAAAATCATCCAATAGTCAATAGTTAGAAATATTGACTAATCAACAATAAACGATGATAATCTAATATTATCATCTCCTAACAACCAATACAATCAAAATTTATAAATTTTCAAGATAAGTCTTTTATATATAAAATATAATCCAAAACAATATTATGTCAATCTGTCCTATTCGAGTGTTTAGAAATTCCTATCGATGCCTTGGCGTCCCAAGTACCAACCAGAATTCATAAATACTCAACGGAACAAATTAACACAATATAAAATCATTTTTATATCAAAATTACAAATACGCTTCTCTCATATACACTCAACTCATTCATATAGTTTACCTCTATTTCAATGAGTTATTCCCCACTAGAGCCAAGGTAATCTAAACCAAAGCTCTGATACCAACTGTAACGACCCGCATTTTCGACCGTTCAAGTCGACAATAATCCACACATGTCCAACTCAAACCGTTCAAAAAGGTAGATGGTTATTGGGGTTAAATAAGAAAAGAAAGAAAGAACAGAAACAAACTCAGAATCTCGCAGCGGAAGGAATAAGATATAATAATAAAATAACAGTTCATGAAGCTGTTAAATAAATAAATTTGATTATTATTATACATCATAAATCAGAGTTACATACATATCAGAGATAATACAATAATGCAGCGGAAAAATAATATGGTAGTAGAATACAAATGATGTAATACCAAACTCCGTCTTCGTCCTCCAGAATAGATCTTCAACCTTATCTGAAATGCTCAGGCTGACCCGAGCGTAATGAAAAGACAAAACACTCGAGTCAGGACTAAAATATCTCATGTAAGTCAAATCGAATAAGAAAATATGAGTGTGATGGCGTCAGAGATGTTTACGGGGTTTGACATCTCCTATCCAGTGTCAACGTGAGTGCAATAACTTAAGAGATGTTACGGGATTTTCCATCTCTCAAGGATCCGTTAAACTATCTACTATGTAGTACAATACGCTATTATAATATGTCTACATTAAAATAAAAGTATTAAAATAGCGTTAAGCCATGGCCCATTCCACCTTTAACACAGTTTATATTCCCAAGAGCATATACAAGACCGTAGTTTCCCCAAAACCGGAAGTCACCAGAGGGCAATCCATATACTAAAGGTACAAACCAAAATGTAGTGGTCGCGAATAGGATAATCAGTATGACAAGGTACATGAGGCAATACCAACTAGGATACTAGTAGTTGCGTGATCCGGACTGATGTTGGGCATAGCAGCTACTACCCCAACACCGCGAAACAACACTCCCAAAATCGAGGGGTGCACCTGTAACGACCCGTAAATCTCAACTGTTTTAAAAACGTAATTAGTTGAAATTTCGTGAAATTTTAAATGATAAATTTTGAAATATAAATTTGATATTTGAAATGCGTTTAGTTAAACATAGCAACTGGTAAAGTTACGTCCGAAAATACGGAAGTTTATTTCGTGCGTAAATTTACTTCAATTTAATCAGTTAAAAAGCGATGAAAATAAAATGTTTCCGAAACCTAAATATTTTTACATAGAAAAATTCTAAACCATCTTCTGAGCAAAATGTCAGTTTGTCGTTTTTCCAAATTCGGATATCTTTGGCTCCGTCGATCTTATTTTTCAGCGTTTTTCTCGCATTTTCCGCTGGTAGAAAATTCGAATTTTTATAATTAAATCATACCACTGATATATGTATACCGTTTTAATCGTCTCGTCGTGCTGATCACCGCAGCATATTTGTTTGTGTGTTTCGGGGTCCGGTAAGTCGTGGAAACTATGAAACGGTTAACCGTAACGGTCCGTATCTTTGTTTCGTGGTGACCATTCATTTTCCACCATTTAAACCCAATGGTCACGGGCTTTTATTATTGTTCAGAATTCAAGACTCTGCCTATCACTATTCCATTTAATTGAATATTTTGCTGCCAGCTTTTCGGTTCGTAATCCATCTCTTCTTTTCCACTTTTGTTCTGGCTCCTTAAATGAAAATATATACTAATATTAAAATATCTAATGCCTGTCTATGTTTGCTCTGAAGCAAAATTGTTTCTTCAATCTGAGAAAAATAATGTATTTTGTTTATACGTACATTAATGATTTATAAACATGAAAGCTTGGAAATAAATCAAA
Source organism: Allium fistulosum (assembly GCA_030737815.1). Lineage (NCBI taxonomy): Eukaryota > Viridiplantae > Streptophyta > Magnoliopsida > Asparagales > Amaryllidaceae > Allium > Allium fistulosum. The sequence goes on from CM060901.1 coordinate 395,072,545, forward strand.
TCATCATCCTCTCGGCTGCTTCTCCTCTTCCCCTCATTCCACTGCCTTCCCTCGCCTCTCAGACCACCACGTCCAAGTTTTCACTCCGCTGACCCATCACCCCAAACCACTCAGCTCCACCCATCACGTCACCGAGCCCGCAACCACCGCCTACCAGTCGAACACGCCAAGCCTTGCAACCCTCTCATCCGCCTTTGCTTCACCACACAGCAGCTCACCGTCCAGACCTCCTCCTCCGCTCCGTTCGACTGTCAGCCACCTCGCACCTCGTTCCCAAACTAGCAGCCGAGAACGCGCCATGCACCACCACACACGCCTCCAAGCGCCGGCGAGCTCAGCCTCTCACGCCTTCTGTAACAACCCGCATATTTATCGATTTTATATTTAAATATTTTATTGTTAGTCGGATGTTAGACCGAAAAGCTACTTTTTGCATACGGTCAAATTGGGACTCGAGACCACCCCCATTGAGTTCAAAATGACGTTTGCGATCTTTTTGAGTGTAAACTTCGATATGTTTGGAGATAGTGAAATTTTCGTCACTTTTTGTGTTGAGCTTTTGGTTTGGGCTGCACCTCTTCTACCTCAGCCCAACCCCTTCCTTCTCTTCATCACTTCATCAACTTTGAAGCTTTAGCAACAATGGTGGAGGGAGTAGGAAATTAAAATTCCAAGCTCAAATTCTTTAGCAAATTCAACATCTAACTCCAAATTCAAAGTGAAGACATTGATTCAAGCTTGTGGTTGATCTTTGCTTTGCCCCGAGCTTCATCTTCATCAAATTCCGTGAAAAGGTGAGATTTTTGATCTCACATCTTGCCTATATCTATCTTGGACTGTTGGGAATGATCCCCTATTGTATTTGCATCAACATTTGCATTTGGTTTGGATTGGATTGGCGAAAAACTTCAATTTTCAGCGTTTTGGTGATTTTTCTGGCCTTAAGTCGTTTCTGGCCTTCGCTGAGTCGTCCACGAGTTAAACCTAAGTCGTGAGTCGTTCACGAGTTAAGGGCTTAAGTCGCGCGCGTGCATTTCTGTTCGCCTGGCTTGAGTCGTTCACGAGTCAAAGTGATGAGTCGTTCACGAGTTACTGGCTTGAGTCGTTCGCGAGTTAAAGTGTTAAGTTGTTCTGGGTGTTCTGCCTTCGCTAGGTCGTTCGCGAGTTAAGTGCTAAGTCGTTCGCGAGTTAAGAGATAGGTCGTACTGGGATAAGTCGTTAGGTCGTATAGACCTTAGCTCGTAGCTCGTATGGCTCTTAAGTCCTAGGTCGTTGGCTTTTAAATCGTTAAGTCGTAGGTCGCTGCTTCTACTAAGTCGCTAGGCCTCGCCAACTCCGCTAGCTCGCAACTGTTAAGTCGTATGACCTTAAGTCGTAGGTCGTCCCCGACCTAACTCCACTAGGTCGTTCCAGCCTTAGCTCGTAGCTCGAATTGAAGCTTAAGTCGTTAAGTCGTTCAAGGCTTGAGTCGTAAGTCGTTCGCGAGTTAGTACTTGGTCGTTCGACCTGTTCTTCTGCTAAGTCGCGTGGCATTCTCCACTTAGGTCGTATGACCTTATCCCTTAAGTCGTAAGTCGTTCGCGAGTTAGTACTTGGTCGTTTGACCTATTTTTCCCCTAGGTCGTTCGCGAGTTAGTACTTGGTCGTTCGACCTGTTCTTCTGCTAAGTCGCGTGGCATTCTCCACTTAGGTCGTATGACCTTATCCCTTAAGTCGTAAGTCGTTCGCGAGTTAGTACTTGGTCGTTTGACCTATTTTTCCCCTAGGTCGTTCGCGAGTTAGTACTTGGTCATTTGACCGGTTTGGCTTCTCGAGACCGCTTGCCTTCACTAGGTCGTACCGTGACGGGGCGCTGCCCCGCACCCCGCCGTGGGCGCTGCCCCCTGGACCCCCGCGACCTGACCGGGCAGGTCGAACCCCGTATTACTCTGCGTAGGCAATCTCTTCTGAAAAACATTTATCAGAATTTCTACTTTGATGGTTTTGGGATTGACTTCTTTGGACTTTACTCACGTCTTCGAACGTGAATTGATTTGTTTCTACAATCGTTTTATGACTTGTCACTTTAAAGATATATGAAGGTTTCAATACTAATAGTAAATATCAAAACTCTTTCATCAAAGCGATTTCAACCCTATTTTAAATATCAAAGGTTCGCTTTCTCAAACCGATTTTTAATCTACTAGTATATACAAGCCTTTACTTCACTCGAATGAGAAATCGACTTAAACGACTTAGTAAAACGGGTGGTATGAAACGCTTGCGTTCACTTCGTCGGTTAGCTCTTGGACTTGTTCGATTGAACCCTTTTCGTGACAATTTCCTAGTGAAGATTTACAGCTTGTTCGTAAATATTTAAGTTAAGCAAGTGGTTATGGGACATGAAGCTAAACTCATATATTTACTAGCTTGGTGTGATTGACACTTCTCGCTGATCATGATGATCATTTTATGATTTAGACTAGCAATTGTGCGATGTCTCTTTGTCCATATGAAGGACTGTACTTCATTTTATTGAGCTTCGTCTCATTTCTTTGTGGGCTGGCAACCCAAGTACTTTTAATGTGTTTCGATTCATCTGATGTACCGTTTGTACTACATCGATGTCTCTGTCTTTCTGATTCATTGGACGTACCGTTTGCACTGCGTCAATGTTTCGATTCATCTGATGTACCGTTTGTACTACATCGATGTCTCTGTCTTTCTGATTCATTGGACGTACCGTTTGCACTGCGTCAATGTTTGATTCATCTGATGTACCGTTTGTACTACATCGATGTCTTGGCTTTCTGATTCATTGGACGTACCGTTTGCACTACGTCAATGTTCTGAATTGTATTGTCTTTCTGATTCATTGGACGTACCGTTTGCACTGCGTCAATGTTCGATTCATCTGATGTACCGTTTGTACTACATCGATGTCTCTGTCTTTCTGATTCATTGGACGTACCGTTTGCACTGCGTCAATGTTTGATTCATCTGATGTACCGTTTGTACTACATCGATGTCTTGGCTTTCTGGTTCATTGGACGTACCGTTTGCACTGCGTCAATGTACCGGCATTCATGCTCCTGTTTGGGATTGGCCATCCTTTTCTTGTGATTTCTGGATTTCTAATTATTGATTTCTGGAAATTTATGTTTCACCAGCTTTTACCATTGACATTGATGAGTATGTCAGTTTATTGTGGCTTGGTGAATTAAATTAAGAATATGACATTCTTTTCTCTGTTTTGAGATTATTGAGATATTGTATGACTTTTGTGGGATTTCTAATGTATACTTTTCATAGTATGACACCTTTTTGTTATCATACGTTCTATTATCATATCTCATATTCTATCTCATTTTATCTGATAATTATAGCTAGACTGATCCGTTTATTATTTTCTTCTTAAATAATACTCGGGTCAGACTGAGTTTTTACAGGTGCTTCATCATGACTTCTTATCTGGAGCCATCTTCTGACTTTTGGCTAACTACTCTAGTTTAGTAGGTTTTTGTTGTATGAATTTGGGATGAGACTCCTTGATGTATACGTATTCTATTGTCTTGCACTTGTATCTATTCTTTTGTGTTATTGTGGATCTTATTTGACCACTACTCTGATGTACACTTTTAGGTGTAATATTCATATCTTATTCCGCCTTTGTGATATGAATTGTCTGTGACTGATTTGTTCTACGTTTATTTCTATATTTGTTTCCGAAGATCATTTATAGCCACCGTGTGATAGCTTTGTGTTTGTTTCGGTATGTCGGATTTCCTCCTTAAAAGATAAGCATTCTATTCTATCTGACATATCGGTGCTCGCGCAAAGAAGTTACATAGATGGTCGCTCCTCAACAGCCTTATCCTCCGTGCTAATTGACAGCACTACACCGTAGTGTTCTTGGTTAGCGTGGGTATAAAGGTGGGGCGTTACACCTTCCTCCGCCCGCATCCTCCTCCTCGTGCAGAGCGCACTACCACCAACCCGAGTGCTTCCCCTCAGCAGCGAAAAACCCCTAGCCTTCCACTCGACTACCCACCTTCTTCATTTTACAATCCACGCAAGGTATTTATAAATCTACATGTAGTTGTTTATCTATATATTCACAGTCATATATATTAAATGATAGTTGGTCTTAGTTTACATAAATTTATATAAATTTATACTGTTAAAGTATGTTGTAGTTTATAAAGTTGTAAGGTATAATAGAGTACAGTTCAATCATATCAAACTATTTCATATATTGTAAAGTATGGGAAGTTATTTAAGAATATATTTGTTCACAGTTATAGATGTGTCTCTGTTACAATTTAAAACTTTATAAGATTATGAAGTTGTACGTAGTTGCTGGTCGAATATGTATTGGAGGAGTGGAGCATGTACTGTATATGTAGTGGATTTTGTTTTGCAGTCTGAATACAGGTTATCATAAGTCGGCTTGCATATTTTAAGTTGGAGATGTTTCATAGCGGTTATAGTTATACAAATATATTTTGTTAACATTTTGGTATGTTATGTTATAAAGTATGTGGTAATTACGTTTATATTGGACATTTTGGAAAGTGTATAGGTCTGTTATGTAAGTTGTCATATGAGTGCAGAGAGGATACATAATTGTAGGATAGTTGTCTATGAGTGTATGTATTGGTAGTTATTTTATATACGTCAGTTTATATGTTTTGTTATTTAAAATATTGTTTAGTGTTATATTCTAGTTACATTATTTAACAAATTTTGTGATAATAATATGTATGTTTATTGTATATGTACTATTTTATGTCTACAGTATGGAGGTTTTATCTATAAGGTTTATTTATAAATTTATTTTATCTGTCTGCATACATTATTTTAGTGTCTGCATTTATATATGATCGGTTATATGAGTTGTTGTTTTAAAGTATAATTTATGGGAGTTGTACATAGATATGTTATATACAATATGTTTTAATAAATTGTTCAAGATATAAATATATATAAGGTTGCTTAGGATATAGGTTGCATAATAAACTAGTTTATGTATGTTTATATAAGTTATGTATAGTCCACAGTGCATACACAGATATATATATTATTTATGTAAAGTATTGATGGTTTGTTAATATAGCTATGTATAAATAAGTTCACCTATATCAATTATCTTCATCGACCCTAGTCTGATTTGTTCCATCTATTCTTCTTATCAGCTTGATCGTTGCGTGCCAATTTTGCCTTGCTTCAATTCGCCATTCAAATTTCAACGTCCGTATCATTGTACGTCGTGTCATCTTCTGTATCCTGTAGCCTCGAAAGGTGAGCACTCACTCACGATTAACGTTCTTTTATTTATTAAATTTGATTTCAATTGAAACGACAATCGAAATATGCTGCTGTTTGATATTTACACTGTTATTACCTGTATCAGTTCACCTGTGACATCTGACACCATTATCTGTTATATATGCAATGATAATCCAGTTTGGTTGTTAAATGATTGATTGTTTGATGTTTATATTGGACGTTAAATTGTTAATGATGTAAGTGAATAATTTGAAATTGAAATTGACGTGTGATAGTTAGATTTGATATATGTGTTAAAATTGATTAAATGACATTTGTATAATATGACCCCTTTTTAACTGTTAAATTTATTGACACATAGGATTTGTTTAATTACACCTTGAACCACTGAATGTATGTTGTTAAATTGATGATGTATGAAATTGTAAATAAATGACAAGTGGAAACCGTAATGTAATAATCTTTAATCTACATGAAATGATAATGTAGATTCTAGAAATAATTACATTAATTCGCACAATAACAATGCGAATCAATACGGTTATTTCGGGATTATTTGAATTGATTATTGGATTGTTATTGATTGTTGTTATTGCTTGTTTATTTACTTTGACACCATCCCAGTTATCACACTGCAAGTTCCCTTTGCTATGCTTTGATTTTGAGTTGAATTGGAATCGGGTTGAAATGATAAATACCCAAATTAAAAACTTTGACCTAGGATAGGAAATTAAATAAAACCTGATTGGTCAATAATTTGATTTAAAAAGAAAACGAAGATTTTATTTGAATAAATAATATGGTTTTGAAATGAGGTTGAAATTTGAATTTTAATGAAAAGAAAATGTTAATATTTAATAATCTGAAATAAAATATTAACAATATAATTGATGAAAGAATGTTGTTAAATTTGAGAAATGATTGAATTAAGTTTGAAATTATAATTAAGTTTGAAATTATTAAACTTTGAAATGATTTAATAATTAAGTTTGAAATTATTAAACTTTGAAATGATTTAATAACTAAGTTTGAAATTATAATTAAGTTTGAAATTATTAAACTTTGAAATTATTTAATAATTAAGTTTTGAATTATTTAATAATTAAATAAGATTGAATTATTTAATGATTAAATTGAATTCTTTAATAAGCGAAATTGAACTTTTGAATAAGTGAATTTTACTTCGTAAATAATTGAAATTGAGTTCTTTATTAATTAAGTTTTGGAAAATTATTTAAGTGAGTAAATAAGTGAAATTGAATTTCTTTAACAAGAAATAAAATGCGATTTATTGAAATAAATGTAAGACTTGTAATTTAAAGAATTTGATTTGATGAATTTAATTTAATTCAAATTTGTAAGTTTTGATATAATGAAGTTGAATTTGAATAATGGATTTAATGAATTGGAAATTCAATAGAAATTGTTTTGAATGGAAAATTTACTTAATGAATATTGAATGAGATCGATAGATGAATTTAAATTGATTTAAAGGTTAGATCAAATTAATTTAAATGATTTCGAAATGAAACTTATATGCGAACTTGAATCAATATTTGAATTGTTTAAATAGAAATTGAAATTGTATTATGAGATTTTGATATGGTAACTTGGAAGTTATGAAACTTAAATATTGGAAATTGGTTTAGGAAGACAAATGAAATGCTGGTTTACGAATTGAAATTGAAATTGAAATTGATTTGGTTTTTGAAATATATAAACGACCAATCGGTGTAATAATTACGAAAGTTATTAAAGAGACCGCGATCGGTAATGGATATACTCTCTATCTGAACCGAAACCACTTTAATAACTATACGCGGAGTGATGATCCAGAATGAAGTGGTTGGATTGATGTACATGATGACCGAAGAAAGAGAACGATGATGGATAGCCTTGACACTTGTGTCAAATTGGAAATGACTAAAACAGGAGCCGTGCCGGGCCAATGGAGGATTAGCTACCTCAAGTGGACACACTTCTTCGAACTACTTATTACTTGTTGTCGATTGGTGCACCCTTGATTTTGGGAGTGTTGTTTCACGGTGTTGCGGGCGCTGCGGCATTGCGTTCTCACCAGTCCGGATCAGGCAAACGGTAGTATCACTACCTTGGGTATTGCCTCATGTGCCTTGTCATACTTGTATTCCATTTATACGCGACCACTACGATTTTGGTTTGTACCTTTAGTATATGGATTGCCCTCTGGTGATTTTCGGTTTTGGGGAAACTACGGTCTTGTATATGCTTTTGGGAATAAAATGTGTTAAGGGTGGAATGGGCCATGACTTAACACTATTTTGATATCTTTATATTACTGATAAACATTATCTACTTATCGTACACTACTACATAGTAGATAGTTTAACGGATCCTTAAAGGATGGTTATTCCAAACATCCTTTGAGTTACTTGTATTTCAATTGCTATTTCACTTGAGTTGGATTTATAAATATAAGAATGTTAATCCTGACTCGAGTGTCTTGTGTTTTTGCTTTACGCTCGGGTCAGACTGAGTGTACCAGTATTCGAGACTCACCTTTGAAGTTGGAGCTTTGCTTGAAGACCCAGCCATCTATTCTGCTTTCAGTATTCGATGATTCCAGTGATGTATTCTGATTTGTATCTGATGTATCATATTACTCTTCCGTTGTTTCTGGTTTAACTCTGATGTAACTTATACATTTATATAGTAGCTTCATGAACTACTATCTCTTTTATTTCCGCTGCATTTATTACTCTGTGTCTGTGATCTGTGATTATATTTATTTACTGTATATGTTCAGTTTTGCCAAATTTAAATTAACAACGCGGTATTTTGAGCAATTCAATTCCGGCATGAGTGTCTACCTATACACTTAAAATGGATGCGAATGGTCCAAAATATCGGGTCGTTACAGCACCCAAATCGAATCACAAAAGCAATAGACATGGTAACGAAGAAGTGTGTCCGCTAGAGGTGGCGAACCTCAATGGCCCGGCGCGGCTCCTGTTTTAGTCATATCAGGGGTCATCCAAAATCGTTCTCTTTCTTCAAATCAACACGTTCACCAAAACCATCCACTTCATTCTGGATCAACACTCCACGTGTATTAGTTATTAAAGTGGTTTTCGGTATCGACAGAGAGTATGTCCATATCCGATCCCGGTCTCTTTAATAACTACGTTATATTTTTCACACTGGTTCGATCTTTTACATTTTCAAATCGATTCATAATTGATATCAAAATATCATATTCGCTTCAAAATCAAATCCATTTCAAATATCATCATATCTATTCAAGATGTAAGATTCCGTTTCAAAATCATTTTTCGCCTCAATATCTCATTTCGATTTCAAAATCATTTTTCGCCTCAAAACCTCATTTCGATTTCAAAATCACTTTTCACCTCAAAATCTCATTTCGATTTCAAAATCACTTTTCGCCACAAAATCTCATTTCGATTTCAAAATCACTTTTCGCCACAAAATCTCATTTCGATTTCAAAATCACTTTTCGCCTCAAAATCTCATTTCAATTTCAAAATCGCCATATCTACTCAAAATATACGATTCACATAAACTCGAATTCCAAAATTTAAAATTTAATCCAATTTCAAATCATCAATTTCAACTCGATTCAGCTTCTTAATAAACCATTTCAAATTATCAATTTCAAATACATATTTGAACCGCAAAATAAACAATTTCACTTTCAATATATTTTGAAACTTTAAATATTTCACATTTCAAAACAACTCATATATTTATATAAGAATATAAGATTTGCTTTAAAACCATTTCGTATTCAAATTAGAATATTCTTCAAATTAAACATCCGTATTAAGTAGTTTACTTAATTTCTGGAACAATTCCAATTCAATAAACTTAGATTAACATTCGAATTTCAAGAATTCATTTAAGTATTACATTCCAAATCAATTTCAGTTCAAATCCTATTCAAATCAATTTTATCTTCAAATTTAATTCAATAAATTCAATTTAGTCCAATTCACAAATTTCTTTGAATTTCAATTAAATTCCAAATTAATTAAATCTCAATTTCAAATTAATTTTCACTTCCAAACTCAAACTTGAAATATCATTTCATATAAATTTTCTTAGAAATATTCAGAGTTCGATTAAAAGTCCAATCTTTTAAAACAAATCGACTTTCGAAACTTTACGCCATATTTCAATTTTTCTTAAAAATCTAAACTTCGAATAATTAAACCATTTCATTTACCAAGTTTAAATTCCAACATCTCGAGCTTCAATTCAAAATAATTCAATTTCCATAAATTGGATTTTTATTCTTAAATCAATTCATTTAAATAATTTCAAAACAACTTTTAAAATCATTTAATTTAACCAACCCGGTGTCCGTATATAGTTTTCTATCCTATGGCCAAGTGATTAGTTATTTCAATTAAATGTCAAGGATGAATATATATCACTTAAACCAAATCACAGTGTCATATGTATGTATAACAGGATATATATAAGCAAATAAACATCCAAACATCTAAATATCAACCAATAGCATCCATCGAAATACATCATCCAATAGACAATACAATTCACGGCAATTTCATAGTTATCAATGTCAGGTAATTTAATCGCAATTCAATTTTTAATTTCAATTTGACTGTCAATTTAATTTTTCAACGATGAATTCACATGACAATCTATATGACAATTAAATTTTTATCAAACAACGACAAATAAATTCATATCACTTCATAATGTCAAATTTAACTACCATAAAGATATTCAGTACGTTGTGAGCGTTATAAAACACTCACCTTGAGTTTCGATTTTTAAATCAAATCGAACAACGTTCGATTTAACCTAAAATTTTAACGAGCTCCAAATATCTTCGGATCTAAACTACAGCGTAGCTCTCGTCGCTGTGATTCCAACGTCGCCAGATGTTTCGCTCGTAGCGAACCTCGTATGCAAAAGTTACGCTTAAATTAATATAACGATATAATTTAAAACATGATTAGCCATACAATAAAAATTAATTAACCGTTTAACCTTCTTCTTCTTCACACGTAGAAACCCACTCACGCACGCCTCTTTCTTCCATACGCGTGCAACTAGGAGCGACCGGACATTGATCAGGGGATGCCATCGCGTGCGCCTCTCCTTGCTCCACCTCCGTGCCAAGTTTCGCCACCCCATTCGCCACCGTTTGCACGCAAACCAAGAAAATACGCACGACTTCAAAGCCAGATCTGGACCAATCCGTGACGAATTAGCATGACTCAACCGTATGGATTTGAAGAGCTCGCCGAGATCTACACTTTTGCTTTTGGAATTTTTCGATTTCGTTGAACGGATTGAGAGATATTAAGGAAAGAAATTCGAGCAATTTCAGCCATGGAATAGGTGGCGGCCATGGTTTGAAATTAGGGTTTCTGAAATGAAAAATGATAAAACTGTCTCGGTTTTGAGTGCGTATTTATAAAGTTAGGTCTAAAATCGTCCGAACTCCAAACGAGACGTGCCGCCAGGCGTTTATAAGGTTTTACCCCCGTTCCGGACGCAATGGAACTAGTCCCAAGGCCTAATTCAATCGTATATGGAAGATAGCTTTTTGAAGTCGATTATTTTAATTAACGACGTTAAATTTCTACGCGTTTCAAGCTCACACGACCAAACGACAAGTCCGATTGCTACGAAAATTGAAACCTTACAATAATACACTGTTACGGATCTGATGAAACTGGTTTCGTCAAAATCCGAGATAGTTGTAAAAATGGCTATTTCTACAGTCTAATTTCAATATAAAATTTCTAATTTTAAATTATTAACTTTTAAATCAAATTTTAATTGTTCACAAATTTCATTTTTTTATTTCACAGTAATTAACAATCTTTTACAATGCAGTTTTCCCATTATAAATCCAGTATAAAATATTACATTAGATTCAGCGTTCAATTATATTGTAATTCAAATTCAAGTTATTTAATTCCAATTGAATTCTTTTATTTCGATTTACACTCTCATTATTGAATCAACCATTTACTTATACATTATTATCAATAGTTTATAATTCATTTACTTTCATTTTCTTCAACTACCATCTTATTTAAATTCACAGTAATATTAAATTACATTCATTTACGTTGATTTCAATATTATAACTTCAATATTAAATGTAACATTTTATTTATTTCGTTGTTTACAATCAAATTCAATTCAATTCAATTACTTGTTACATTCAAATTTAAATCTTTACTTACGTTCAATTACAAGTTAACATCTTTATCGAATTACAGTTTCAGTCATTATCTGCTTTCAATCAACTGTAATATTAAGTTACATTTATTTATATTAGTTTCAATAACATAAACTTCCATTATTAAATCTAACATTTTATTTATTCTTTGTTTACAATCATAACCAATTTGGCTTACAATCAAATTTAATTCATTATTTACATTCAATACAAGTTAACATCCATATTTAATTTACAAATAAGTTATTTCAGAATTTAGTTTTGTATTTTAACTTGAAATTCACATTTAACAACACAAAATTTTATTTCCTTCGGATTTTTATCCAAAAATTTTATTTTAATTCGTATTTTTAAAGTGTTAAAAATACGGGTCGTTACAAATTTACTAACTAGGTCTTTAGCATATTTTTCCTGACTAATAAAAATACCATTATCTAACTGTTTTATTTGCAATCCTAGAAAGAAATTTAATTCACCCATATGACTCATCTCAAACTCTTTTGTCATTATTTTAGAAAATTCTTTATTCATTTCGAAGTTAGTTGAACCAAAAATGATATCATCTACGTATACTTGAACTAGTTGAATATCATTTTTATTTCTTTTAATAAAAAGAGTATTATCTATTTTACCAATTTCAAAATTTGATTGTAATAAATAGGATTTTAGTCTATCATACCAGGCTCTAGGAGCTTGTTTTAGACCATATAAAGCTTTCTTAAGTTTGTACACATGGTTTGGTAAATTTTCATCTTCAAAAAGTGGGTGTTGTTCAACATATACTTCTTCTTTTACAAATCCATTTAAAAATGCACTTTTAACATCCATTTGATATAATTCGAAATTATTATGATTTGCGAAAGCAAGTAGAATCCTAATGGCTTCTAATCTTGCTACAGGAGCAAAGATTTCATCACAATCTATACCTTCTTCTTGACAATAACCTTGGGCGACTAATCGTGCTTTATTTCTAACGACCTCACCTTGTTCATTCATTTTATTTTTATAAACCCATTTTGTTCCAATTATAGTTTTATCTTCAGGTCTAGGAACAAGTTCCCAAACTTCATTTCTAGTGAATTGATTTAATTCTTCTTGCATAGCCAAAATCCATGAATCATCAATTGATGCTTCTTTAGGATTTTTGGGTTCAATAGTTGATATAAATGCTACATTACTCATTTTACTTAGTTGATTTCTAGTTGTAACAATAGATTGCATATCTCCTATTATATTTTCAATAGGATGATCTTTTAAAAGATTAATCCTTTTATTAGGATGATTTACTTCATTATTAGTTTCGGTTGATTCCTGATTTTGAGTAACTAAATCTTCTTCATCATTTATAATTTCAAAATCTTTTAAATTTTCATCAAACAAAACATGCATTGTTTCTTCGATGGTGTTAGATCTTAAATTAAAAACTCTATAAGTTTTACTTCTATTAGAATATCCGATAAAGATTCCTTTGTCAGATTTAGGATCAAATTTATCCAAATTCTCTTTTGTATTTAAAATAAAGCATTTACTTCCAAAAATTCTGAAATATGATACCTTAGGTTTCTTTCCATGAAGGATTTCATAAGGTGTCTTATCAGTTAAAGGTCTAATTAAAATTCTATTCAAAATATAACAGGCGGTAGCAACAGCTTCTGCCCAAAAGTGTTTTGGTAAATTACTATCTGAAAGCATAGTTCTCGTACACTCTTGTATCGTTCTATTTTTACGTTCAACTACTCCGTTTTGTTGTGGACTTCTTGGAAATGAGAAATTGTGAGTTATTCTCTTCTTATTGCAGAATTCCTCAAACTTTTCATTTTCAAATTCACCACCGTGATCACTACGTATAGTTATAATTTTTAAAGATAATTGATTTTGAATCCTTTTTGTAAAAAATTTAAAACATTCAAAAGTATCACTTTTATGTTTCAAAAATATTGTCCATGTAAATCTAGAATAATCATCTACAATTACAAAAACATATTTACTATGATTTATTGACAGAATTTGAGATGGACCAAATAAATCAAGATGAAGTAACTCAAGGGGTTTTGAAGTTGAAATCATATCTTTTAATTTAAAGGAACTTTTTCTAACCTTTCCTAATTGACATGCATCACATAAACTATCTACTTTAAAATTCATTTTAGGGAGACCTCTTACTAGATCATGTTTTGACAGTCTAGATAAGAGTTTGAAATTCAAATGTCCAAATCTCTTATGCCAAATCCAAGGGTCACTTGTATTTGCCAAAAGACATAGGTTATCATTTGAAACTTTCATACTAAGAATATAAATATTCTTTTTCCTAGTTCCCTCAAATATTATGGTTGAGTTATTATCTTCAATATGACATTTATCCTTTTCAAATTTAATTTTATACCCTTTATCACAAAGTTGACTTATACTTAGCAGATTGTGTTTCAGATTCTTAACTAGTAAAATATTAGTAATAATACTAGTTTCAGAGTTACCTACATTGCTGATGCCAATCACGTATCCTTTCGAGTTGTCTCCAAAGTTAACCAGTCCTCCGTCTTTGTATATAATATTATTCAGCATATCCGGATTACCAGTCATGTGTTTAGAGCATCCACTATCAAGTATCCACTTATTCCTTTTGATCTGCACAGTTTTTCCATTGTGGATTGATTCCTCAATACCCATAAAGCATCTTTCCTGCACATTATAAAATTTGGGTAGACAACTACAATTTGAATAATATTCATATGCGGACTCATGGAACAATGAGGATTTAAACAATTCTAAACCAGTTTTAACAGATTTTTCAAAAATAGCCATTTTAAAACTTTTCAAAATTCAGATTATGAAACTTTTGAAAACAAAGCTCTGATACCAAATGTAAGAAATGCGGATTAAGGATCTTAAGGCTAGAATTAACACTAGAGGGGGGGTGAATAGTGTTTTAAGAAATTTGTTAATCTTTTTGAGTTTATCTTAATTTGTTAACAGTGTATACACTAATCAGACACAGATATGAACACAGAATCAAACACAGATGCAAATATAAAGTAAAAGCAGTAAAGGAAAGAACACACCGGATTTTATACTGGTTCAGAGTTACCCTACATCCAGTCCCGCAACACAAGTATGAATTTCCTTTCAACAACAATTCAACAATTACAACCCTCGGTTTCAAGGCTACGAGGTACACCCTCCAGAATGACAATCCTCTGGGTAGAGATACTTGATTTCCGGGGCAACAAGTTCACCCAATTGATTTCCAGGGCTACAATCACACCTTTTCTCGCTTAATTGATTTCCAAGGCTACAATCACACCTTTTCTCGCTAATATATTACAAAGAAGTCTATAACTCTAAATAGCACTGAGAACCTTGTAGAGATAGTGATGGAGAATAAAACTAGAAGTAATCGAGTATGATTCGTAGTTGATTTCGGCAGAGTAATGGTATGATTTTGTATTAAGAAATGTGGAAGAAGAAGAGGAGTGAAAACCAGAAAAAAATGATTAAAAATTCGTTGAAACTGACCCCTATTTATAGAAGATCAATAGCCATGACCATTCATGAAGAGTTATGGCGAATAGACACTTCTTTTGAAATTTGAATTTTGAACTTCAACTGTCACTATGTCGACATAGTGCCTAGGGGCATGTCGACATCCCTCAACCAAAATTAATATTTTGAATTTCTATAAAAGTAATATTTATCTTATATAAAAACTATTTAAAACTTTATAAATATACTTGAATATAGTTGAAATTCATAAGTAAATATAAAGAACATTATATACATAATTTAACTATAATTTTATATTTAAATCTAAGTATAAATATTTAAAAGTTAAATATATTATTTGAAAAGACATTTCAAATCAAGAGTAATTTGACTTTGAAATTAAAGATGTTTTGAGGCTAAAATTATTTAAAATCAGGATAAAGAGTTTTGAATCTTTTAAAAGGAAAGTTTTGAAATCATTTTGAAAACAAGATAATTTTGTAAAATCATTTCAATTAAAATTAGTGGATACAAAACAATGTCCCACTAGATTTTCGTAGGTTCCATCCTACTTAGGGTTTCATCCCTTTAACGAGCTCGAAGTGGATTCCATTCCACGAATAAATTGGATATTAAGATGCCAGTGCTTTTCTATGAGTTTTAACAAATATTCCTAATAAAACAAACTTAACCTTGAACGCTTGAACTCTTGATAATTTTGATAATCTTGATACTCATGAGTCTTCTATCTCTATATCTTGAATCTCTATACTATATAGTCTTCATTCTTGATACCTGCATGGTTAGATCCTGCATATACATATATATCTAAACTTGTAATGTTAGTATTTATATTTTATAATCTATTCTAAGGTTGTTGTCATCAAAACCAACTCCTCAGAGACGAACACTTATATGAGATGACTTGAACCCGAAACCACTTCAAAAACATATATGCGAATAATGGTCTGGAAGGGTTGTTAAGAGGAATGTTATAAAGTTGAACTCTTTATTCTAAGGTTGATTCCAAGGGAAAGGTCAATGTTAACATTTCGAACGATGCTATCATGTGCAACTGTCTATCCTGAGGAGTACTCCAATAGAGAAGACAATGTTAGCATTCGTCGAAGGACTTATGTGGGGAACCTATATAGAGGTTCAAGATCTGTTCGAGATGCTCGAATCCATATAGTGATTCATAATCTGTTCGAGATGATGGAATCCATGTAGTGATTGGTGATCTGTTCGTCATGAAGGAATCCATTTGGGGATTCATGTTCTTTTTGGAAGACTCATGTGAGAGATGTCGAACGTAGCCTCGACATTGGAAAAATGATAGACAACGGAGAAGCGGCATAGCCAGGGAGGTTTAGCGAACCTTAAGGGTATATCAACTCCATTTCTAGATATGCTTATCGATTGTTGCTAGCGAGAGTTGCTATGGCTAAGATCACACACCAAGGGTGGTCCAGTTATGTTTACCTTAGAGTATATCCCATCTAGAGATATACGTTACTTGGAAGGCAGTTTCTGATCCTTTTCATAGAGATCCACTTCAGTTTACTAGAAAGTGCATCCGTGGAAAAGCCATATGCGAATGCGCCTTAGTTGCATTGATTGTATACCTATTATTGTTGTGGCGTTCATACAACAACTATTTGATATGACTAGTGTGCTACACTCTAGACATTATCTATCATATCATTATATGTTAAACTTAATGAGTGGTTGGTTTCTTTGAGGGGAAAACCATTACGGGAATTTATACGGTCTTAATAGTTACAGTTACTTCTCAATCATATTTTTGGATTTTCTCACGCTGGTTTACCAGATTGATTTAGGTATTATTTTCTTTTAATGCCCAAGTCATCCCCGGGTATGTTTCCAGATTTAACCATGGAAACTTTGGAACTTCCGAAGATGAGCTGGATGATCTCCTATTGTACTATTTATTTCCACTGCATTACTATTGTTTCATCAGCATTTTTGAGGATAGTTACTATAACCGTCTAGGCTGAGTATTGTAACTCTGAGAAATTTTTTATCTTAGAATGATAGTTTATACTGTCTTTGATATTATATATTATCGTTCTATTATGAGATTCTGATATTGTGTTCCTTCTTCCTTGTCCTATTTTTTTATAGAACCCTAACAATTTGTCCTTTTGACACTTGGGTGTCTGGCACATAAATACCATGGATATATTAGGGTCGACATTTGCGGGCGAGAAGTCGGGTCGTTACAATATTCTTTAATGCAAATTGATGATGTGCTAACAACAGATCTATGGTATTATTTATTAATTGAAGTACATAAAGGGAAGTGAGAGGGTGTTTGTAAGTAAGGAGAGGTGGCAAGAGAGAAATCAAATGAAAGTGGAGGTATATGGTTTGAATATTCAGTGAGATCTAGGGAAAAAAATATATCCCCAAATAATTTTTTAGAAATTTTTATGGTATATATGGTGTGCTTAGTTGTTAGAAAATGAATTTATTATTATTATTATTATCATTTGCTGTTGTTATTTGTGTTCTAACAAAGCTTGTTATTACTATGATGTAAACAAAGATAAACAATTAAGAAATGATTCTATATAACCCATTGAGATTATATAAATATATGATTCATAAAAGCGATTTATAAATGGAAAGGAAATGGAATTTCATAAATATATATAAATATGATTTGAAAATAAAAAGGGTTAAAAGTTGAGAATTTAAATCCCATTAGTTTTTGGAAATTATTTTTAAAGTTTTGGAGAGTAATAATAATATTATTTGAAAAATGTTTTTGACTAGAAATATTTTAAAATGGAATTTAAAAGAGATAAAAGCATTAACTCAGTTCGGTCGCTGGAAAATAATTTCGATGATGACTGCTGTAACGGACAGGATTTTCGACCCTCGAAAATCGACACTAATACGTCCATTGTATTGCGTGCCGAGTAATCGAATGCCAAAAAAACCGATCGTTATGGGGAAAGAAAGAAAAGAAAGAAAGAAGAGAAGAAGGAGAGGAGAAAGAAGAGAAAGAAAAAGAGACTAAATCAATCACAAAATCTCACAATCGCAGCGGAACAACGCATAATATAATATCAATGATCTTTACAAAATAGAAACTGTAGTATAATTTACATTCATCCATCAAAGTACGACAATCAATCACTAATCATCAGCCTGGACAGTTATAATAACCTGTCCTTACAAACGCTGACAATTTACACAACAATGTAGCTGAAAATAAACATATACATGAATACGACCAAAAGACCTCCAGCTTGCCCGCTGAAGCTCCAAAGCATCCAAATCTAAATCTGTAAATATGATCAGTCTGACCCGAGCATTGAAAGGGAAGAACGCCCAGATCAGTCTGGTAAACCAGCGTGAGAAAACACATCTTAACCGAATTTTAAAGTTATAAAAACCTTTCAAAACAGAGGTATCTCGTAAGACCACGCCCACATAAACACGGACAGGTTTTTACCTTACGATAGCCAAAACATTTAATATCAAAACCTATTATATTATACTAGTGTCTAGTATACAAATAATATCAATCATAGCCAAAATATTTACATTGATTAAATTTCAGCATACTAACCACAAAGTGGGTTCAACAAGCAAAATTACAGGCACGTAGGGGATACTGGATTTCCATACAAATAACCAGGAGAAGGGACTACCAACTGACAGTACATCTCTAGAGGAATGTACCGAGGCCCAACTGATGGTCCTCCACCAATAAAAGACCAGCCTATCCCTTACTAGATAGTACCGAATATGTCATCATTCTGGTCGTTATCGACCTATCCGAGGGCCCTCATCGCATACATTCACAATAATTTAAAACCCGAACGTCATAGCGGGAATAAATATATCTAGAAAGGGATGACCATATCCTAATGGTTGCGAACCACATAGCCTTGCTGCATCTACCCTGTTTGGGTCAATTCCTGGTGTGAGGCCTGAGGTCATGATTACCTTTCACATAGCACATATCACTTTCCTCTTTGAATGCCACATTTCCATTCCATCATCACATAACTGATTTCTATGAACTTAAAACTCATGAGCTCGTACGTCTCAAGAAAAGGTGTTAAGCTAAGAGAAGTTGTCTTCTCCACTACCAAACAGATGATACATTTATAGATATCAATCAATGTAATTATAAATGCAATGCAGACATTCGTCCATACAAGTGGTCCAGGAATAGGATAAACCGAAGGTACTCTCCTACCACATTCTATCGGGAATCACCCTAGGATCAGTAGCGATTAGTCCTTGCATTGGATATTTCATAACGAAGAGACCGCCGCTACTATATGTATATTGGGAGTTTATCTCCAAATTATCAACAACCAGTCCTTCATTATGAAAATCCCAAATATCGATGTCTTCCAGTACCTGCATATTCGAACGCATATACGTCGGTCCGAAGTGGTTTTCGGATAAATCCGATGCCGGTCTCTCCGGATCAACAACGATAAAGAGGCCAATATTTGATAGTTGGCTATTTAACTATCAAAGTAAACAATAATATATAGCACCATAAACAATCACTAGGCCCATTGAAATAAATCTTTGATTACTTAAATCACTTCCTAAATATTTACTACCAATTATCTTTGAAAAAGATATATCCACAAAACCATTTCAAATTCCCAACATCGGAAAACATTTCCATATACTTATATTAATGGTATAAACATATTCACAAATCATTTCATTTTTCAACGCTTACAAAATATCTCTATATATACTTATAATGGAAATAAGTACATATACAAATCTTAAGGAAAGTATTCTTCAAAATGCACTTTATTCGGGTCAAAACAAATGTTGCGTAAAACATCATTACAACAACCCAAAACATTAGTACAGGGATTTAATTAATTATATATATAAAATCCCATATACTATATACAACATTTCCTTTTGGAAACCATTTACTACAACAACAATGTTATAGTCCAGGCCTTCCTTACTTCTTCGAAGACGTCTATTACAACAATAAATGTTGAAATCTATGTTTTCGATACATATCACATTTTAAAACATTTTTCAAAACCATTAAATTCCATTTGGAATTATTACTTTCCAAAAAATTACTTCCATAAAGATAAATTTACTTTTAAAACC
This sequence comes from Allium fistulosum, assembly GCA_030737815.1. Lineage (NCBI taxonomy): Eukaryota > Viridiplantae > Streptophyta > Magnoliopsida > Asparagales > Amaryllidaceae > Allium > Allium fistulosum. Next base: position 395,092,658 of record CM060901.1, read on the forward strand.
ATTAACTCCATCAAAATATTACTTTCAAACATTCCTTTAAATAAAAATCCATATTTAAATCTCAACATAAGTCATTTCCATATTTATAAAACTATTTTTATAAATCTCCTTTCGATTTTATAAAAATTTTAGTTTATAAAATTCCTTTATGTACAAAATTCTATTTATAGATCATTCTTAAATAAAAACTGCTTTTACTATCAAAAATCCATTTTTTTAGAAATCAAATCTATTTATAAAATCCATTTACAAAACATTCACAAATTCCGATTATAAATCTATGTCTTTATTTATAAAATTTTACTTCTATAACTCCTTTTTATAAACTTATTCAAAATTCTCTATTTAAAAACACTTTACCAAATAGTAAATCGAAAATATCAAAAATCATACTTTTATTTATTTTAAAACAAATTTCTTTCTTTTTAATAATTCAAGAATTATTAAAACATTTAAAATTCCAAAATCACTTTAACAATCATTTCAATTCAAAACCACTATGTTATAGTTTCAAAATACTAAAAATATGGCTCGGTGCTACCATAACACTAAATAAGCAAAACATATCCTTGTCATCAAATATGGCATCCAATACATCATATATCAAAATATATGAAAAGTAATTCAACAGTTGTGAGGAATCATGTTGAATCCCTCCAACCTGTTCCCTAGCATCATACACAACATATAATCATAAAAATATAAATCAACCGCTTCGAGGTAGGATTCATATACAAAGGGTCATCCGCTTTTACACGGGAACGTAATAGGGTCACATCCGCTCCAATAGACGGGAATATATCCAAACCTACCAATAAATATAGTAAATCACCCAAACAAGCAACAAACAACATTATTAAAATTTATTTCCACTTATATAGAAATTTAAGCAAGCCAGAGAGGTGAGTTAACTTAAAAATATGCCAGAAATCGCCTAAGCGCTCCGGTTTGAATTGAAATTGAATGGTCGTTCAATTTAATATAAAATTCCAACTAGCTCCGAACTCGTCCAATCCAATTCCATAGCGTAGTGCTAGCTGATACGAACGCAACACAACATGTTACGCTCGAAATCGACCTAATGCGAGAAAGTTATGAAATTACAACCATACGGGATAATTAAAATTATAATAGCTAAATTAATTAACATTTAAACTTTTTCTTCCTCCTTCTCGTTTGCAACTTCAGGCACCTGCTTTTATTTTATTTTTTCCATTCGAATCATTGCGCCACCCAACCACCCACATCACCGACCATCTGCCACTAGACACGCCTCCGCCTTGCACCCTGCCGCCCCTCGCCTGCGCGTCGTGCGTGCACGAATGACGAGACAACGTCGAACCTAAAATCTGCAACGAATGGAGCACGATTTTGAGAATGTCAAGCGATGATCCAACAATCCGACCGTTGAACAAGTTCGTATCGACGTACTCTACATTTCCTTAGTTGAAGTTGAAGGCCAATTCGGCCTCAGAAGGCTCCGATGAACTAAGACCACATAACGACCCATCTCCTGGACCCTTAGGAATCGACATTAATACATCTACGGTATTCACATGCCATAAACCCAAGTGCCGGGAGGCAGATTATCATGGGTAAAGTAAAGTAAAGATTGAAACACAAATTTTCACATTCATTTAATTATACAGATAGATAGTACGTACAACCACTCTCACTAGGGTATATCAAAGTTATGGTATGAACTAACCCAACCAGGAACAATTATAACTGCCTGCTACCACACTTTCTGGTATAAACAACTAGACACAATGGAAAATAAAATATAGATAGATATCCACATTAGATGCTCCGGCTCCATGTTCCAAAAACTCTTTCAGAATTTTTCACCAAAATATTCCTAACGTGTTCCTGACTACTTGGCTACCCGAAAAAATGGGCACCCGAAGTTTAAATGGAAAACAAAATAAACTCAGGGTCAGTAATGGGACTGGTGTGAGAACTCAAAATACGATGATTGAAATCAAAATGGTATCTCATAAGACCATGCCACACATAAACACAAAATGAGTTTTTACCTTATGATAACCAAATCTTTATTACGTAAAAATAAGGGATATTATTTTTAATGGATTTCTTTGAAAACATTTGCAAGTAAACTTATTAATCTTAGCCGAAATTGTTACATTGATTCAATTCTAGCATACTAGCCACAAAGTGGGTTCTACAAACAAAATGGCAAGCACTTATTGGAGAATGGATTTCCATACAAATGACTAGATGAAGGGACTACCTTCCGGCAGAGCATCTTTAGAGGAATGTACCGAGGCACAACTAATGGTACTCTACAACCATAAGACCGGCCTACCTCTTCATAGAGAGTACCGAATATGTCATCACCCTGGTCGTTACTGACCTATCCGAGACATCTCTTAGCATACACCATAATAATTTATACCAGAACGTTATAGCGGGTAGAAATATATCTAAAAGGGGATGATCTTACCCTAATGGTTGCGAACAATATAGCCTTGCTGCATCTACCCTGTTTCGCCATTTCCGGGTGTGAGCTTGAGGTTACGATTATGTAATATCCCGGAAATTTATGGACAATATCAATTTAATAATCTGTTTAAATAATTAAATTGATTTGTTAATCTTTGATAAAAAAATTTGAATTGGTAAATAATCTAATTAAATAAATATTTAATTAGTGGAATGTATCTTTTAAAAACCAATAAAATGATTTCTATTTATAATGTATATATATAAGTATATATATTGTAAATAGATTAGCTTTGGGTTAAAATATAATAAATAAATAAAATCTTGTTTTTAAATTTCTAATATATATATATATTGATAGTTTGGAGATTTGGATTTATTTAATATTAGATTTTCAAAGCTATTTAAACAAATAACAAATATGGTTTTAAATAAGATTAATAATAAGGTTATTTTATTTTCTTTTTTAGATATTGCTTAATAAATAAGATTTAAGAGTATATATATATATGTATGTAAATTTAAAATACAATATTAATAGTGTATTGTTTTATTTATAGATATAAATAGACTTTAATAAAATAAGATTGTTATTTTCAAATTAAATGCGTAGTTATATATGTATGTATATAAATTGACTTTAAATTGGATTTTAAATATAATTTGAGTTTGAATGTAAATTAGTTTTGAAATTCAAAGATAGATATTTAAATATTTGGATTTTAAAATATATGTATAAACTTTTACTTATAAACATAATTGGTTTTATTTTCTTTAAAATACTTTATATATATATATAGGTAAGTAACTAATAAATTAAGTAAAAGATTTATTTACATTTAAAATAAATATAAACTAAATAAAAGACAAGTGTAATAAAATTAAGACACCTAAATAACATGTGTTAAGTAATGGATTAACAATGAGACAAGTGTCATTTAAATTTGTTTTTCTTTTATTTTTATTAAATCATTTTTCAGCCTATATATAAACATATGCTTCTCATCTTCTTTTCGTTTGCTATTCTTTCAAAACTAAAGAAATTTCAGCCTGAAAACAAGTATACTCAGAAACTAAAACTATAGCTCCAACAAATTCTCAAAACAAAATTCCCAGAAAACAAATCTGTAATCAAAAACTCCTCAAACCATAATCTCCAAACAAAATCCTCAAAACAATAATCTATAATCAAATCTTCCTCATAAAACAGAGATTTATCAATCCTCTGAAAAGCTTCTTCTTCAAACTGTAATTTATTTTAAAAAGCATAAGACTGTAACCATTTCTTCAATCTGAAAACAAAAGACTGCATCTTCTTCAAAGTCTGGAATCAAGCCTGCAATTTCTTCAAATCTGGAAACAAGCAATAACCTGGAATCTAAAGCATTATCTCAATAAGATAATGACGTGCATGCCAGTTTCTAAAAGCCAACATTCAAGTTAAAAGATTTTAAAGTTTCAAAGGCAATTCCAGTTTTAAAAGAAATAAAATTCAAAAGCTTTTTCAAATTGAAGCTGGAAGCTCTGTTCTCTGCTTTTAAAATTGGTGAGTAACATCTTTAAAATAACTTAATTTGACTCTGATTTCCTGTTAAGTTCTGAATAAAAAATGGATGCATGTGAGTATTTATAGGTAATTCTGCATATATGTATTGAATGTATATTATGTGTGCAAGTTGTTTCTTTTAAAACATATATGTTCAAGTTTAAGCAAGATTTGGTCAAATTCTTTTTCTCTTGATCCAATCTATTGTTTTTGGTTTAAGTATTAACAGAATATGTTTGTTAGATCATAGGATAGGCTTAAACTTGTAATCAAGTTAAAATAAACATTTCATGTCTCTGGAAAACTCAGTACAACAGTGCAAAAACATTTATGTTAAATTTCAATTATATTAATTCACTGATCTAAATATATAATCTGGAAGCTTATTCAAAATCATGATTTTTAGAAGAGAAATCATAATTTTTAGATTTGGATTAGATGAGAAATGTCAGGTTGATCAGAAATTGTATTTTGGGTAGTTTCTGATGATCTCATTTGTCTGGAGGGTTGTGGTTCATTCTGGGGGAAAGGAACTATCAGTGAGTAAGGAAAAAATATTAGATGATCGTATAGATGATCGTGGCGATAGTGGTTGGACGATTGAGTCTCTAAACCTAGTTTTACTGGGCTACGGTTTTTGTTTGGGTTCGATTTCACTTGTTGATCGAGTTGCCAGGGGTTTTGGGTATTGAAAGATGGTGAGTTGACGAGGACTTCACCAGAGTTTCAATGGCGATGGTGGTCGGAGGAGGGAATGCGAGTCGTTGACAAGTTTGGGTCTGTTCCAGGTTGTGATCGAGATTTCTCGAATTCGATTGAGGTGGTTGTTCGTGGTTCTGGAGGTCGCGATCGTGAGGGGTGGTCGAAGTCGATATGCCGAAGTTGGGAGTGATGGTCGGAGGCGATCAACTCGCGTGTGCACGTGAATAAGTGTCAGGCGTATCAGTGTTTTAGTTTGGGTATAGCAGAGGAATGACACTCGAGTATTTCTCGAGTTTATAGCGTGAGCAACTCGAAGCATGAGGGTTTTATCTCGGGTAATTTTGAGATGGGCTCGGGTAGGCTTTTGGTTTCAGTTTAAAAGCTGACAGGGTTTAAATTTTAAATTGAAGTTTAAAATGTTAAACAGGATTTAAAGCAAAGTTTAAATCAAAAATTTTAAAGTATGGATTCAATTTAATTTGTATCCTAGTTGGGATAAAATAATTTTATAAATTATAATGTTTAAACAAATTTAAATGTTTTAAAGTATATTTTAAAAAGGTTTTGAATTTAAATAAATTAAATGTTAAGTGTTCTTTAACATTTGGGTTTAAAAAGAGTTTGTAAAATTTGATTTAAATTTGGTTAAAGTTGAATTTGAAATGTATTTTAAACCTTTAATTTGAAATAAGAGAAAAGGAAGATTTAAAGTAAAGGATTTCAAAACCTTTTGTAAATGATAATTAAAATGTTAATACTTTAATTTAGAGAATTAATGATTTAGGATTCATTAAATTATTGAGATGATTAAAGAATAATTTAATAATTTAATTAATTAATGGTTTAGTGTTAATTAATTAAATAATTTGGATTATAAGTTGATTAATTAAGAATTAAGGATCATTTATTTAAATAAGTATAGATTATTAACAAATGATTATGAATTAATTAATCAAGTGATTTAAGGATTAATTAAGCAATTAATTAAGTAATTGGAAATTAATAAATTAGTAATTAATAAATTAGTAATTAATAATAGACGATTAAGGATTAATTACTTGAAGTAATTAAAGAATTATTAATAATTAATGAGGGATCATTAATTAGGGATTATTAAATAAGTAATAAACGGGATTAATTTTGATAATCAATTAGATTAATTAACAATGAAAATCTTTTATGAAATGGGTTAAGTATAATTACTTAATGGAAGTAATTAAGGTAATTAATTACTTAAGGTAATTAATTAAATAAATTTGATTAAGTTAAATTAATTAATTAAATTAATTTAAGATAATCATTTAGAGATATGATAAATATAATTACTTAAATGTAATTAGTGAAGTGTAATTACTTAGGAAAGTAATTAAAGTTAATTAGTGGATGTAATTAACTAAAGATGGTTTAACGAAAGTAATTTGAGTTTAATTACTTTGAATAATTAATCAAGGGATTAATTAAAAGATAATTAATTAAGAAGTAATTAATTTATGGAAGAGTAATTAAGGGTAGTTAATTACTAAGTGTGATAAATCAAAGGTGATTAATAAATGTGGTTTAATTAAGAATTAATTATTAAATATAATTAATTTAAATGATGTAATTAAGGATTGGTTAATTAAAATTAATTAATCAATAATAAAGGATTAAAGTAATTAATTAATTAATGAAGTAATTTAAGATTAATTACTGAATGGTTTAAGATAATTAATTTATGAAATTAATTAAGTATTAATTACTTAAAGTAATTAAAGGATTATTAATCAGGAATGATTAACTTAGATGGATACTTAGAGTAATGATTAATTAATTGGTTTAATTAATAATTAATTAAGCAGGATTTATAGGATGAAGTAATTAATTTAATTCACTTTAAATTAATTAGAGATGATAAATCATTACTTAAGAATGGATGAATGATATTGAATGCTTTGCATTGTTGATATCTCTGATAAGAGATGTGCTGATCTATGATATAGATGTTTGGTTGGATTGAAATGATAATATGAATTATCTGTTTGGATGATAATATAGATTATCTATTGTAAATTATCTATCTGTGTGTAGTATAGATAAGAATTGAATTGTTTTAACCTTTAAAACAACTTGGCCTTAAAAGATACGTTTTGGATTTCGATGAGACCGGGATCGGGTTTGCTACAGTACAGCATGATAGGGGGTTCTCGCTTCGCGGTTTGGTGGCGAACGGGAGACTCTTACCCCTACATGTCCCATTGAGGGGTTGGTTGCGAGTCGAGAGGCTGGCCGTAAAAGCAAATTCGAGGTACCAATGTAAGCCACGGTGGGGCTGGGATGGTTGAAAAGCCTACCAGTTGAGGCCGCTGTCGATGGTTGAAAAGCCTAGACCATTACAATTGGTATCAGAGCATAGGTTGAGCGAATACCTAAGCTATTGGTTAAGTGAATATCAGAACACTAGGTTGAGTGAATACCTAGGTTCGGAAGGATTGTTCATTAGAGATAGGATCTGTAGCAACCTGTTTGAGTCTGAGTGTATATATATACGAGAGCGCGTATTTGTTAGTTATATAAAATGGTTTTATATTGTGTTAATTGATCGGTTGAGTGGTATATGGATTCTGGTCAATACGAGTAGCTAACGTTATTGATAGGGATCTCTAAACACTTGACCAGGCCAACGGACACAATATTGTTTTAAAGAGGTAGATGAAATAATTCTACCCAGATATAATTTCTATATAAACAGTATCATTTTAAATATATATGGTATTAGTAATGATTGGTTGAGATGATAATAATTTATCATCTAGGATTAGGAGTCTGAGTGTTGAGGTTGGAAGTGTATCTGTCGAGACTGTAGACCTAATACCGTCTCGAGTGAACTTTGCAATTGTGAAGATTTCATCGATCTTTGAAGAAAACCTGTTAAGGTTCGGAGTTCATCTTTGAAGTTTGGATGGGTAGAGTTGGATCTGTCGGAGAACAGAAGCGAGTGATGGTATCTCAGGTAATAGTAGCTGTGTGATGAGACGCAGTGACTATGGATGTTCCCGAAGATGTTTTCTTTGGAACAAGTTGTGGAAGTGTGTCTGCTTTGGTGTTGTGGCTGAGTTCACCATGGTGTTTGTGTTGGTTTGGGTCCGAGTTTCTCGAAGAGCTTTGGTTAGGAAATCTTTGGCATCTGTGGCAGCAGTGCAGCTCGGAGTGTTCTTTGTGTTGGCAGAAAGTTTTTGGCTGAGCAGTTTTCTGAAGGAGTTCAGAAGCAGCAGAGAGGATCCATTTCTTCGATGGATTGGATAGTTAAGTATAAGCTGTTCTGATTGGTAAAGAGAGAACAGTTTTCTTTGCAGTTAGGCTGGGTTGATCGCAAAAGTGACTTGCGATTGCTGAGTGTTCTCTTGAGTTATCTGAGATTTTCTGGGATGTGTTGTCCAGCTTATGCTTGTGTTCTTCATCAGCATTCTACTCCAGATCAGAGTGGTGCAGTAGAAGCAGTTTGGGAGTGCATTTCTGGATAGAAGAAGTAAGTTTGGAATCTACTGATGGAGTAGAGTTGTGTTTTGGATTATGGGTAGATCTTGGAGAGATCATTCTATTGAGTTATCTTTGGTCCTGTTTGTTTCAAGAAGCATCAGCGAAGGTTGAGTTGATCAGGAAGGATTTGTAGGAAGCCGAGATCGTCTGAAGATTTTGTGGATAAGAGACGATGGAATTTGAAATTCGAAGTTGGAGACTTCATGGTTGTGAAGTTTTTCTCTGGTTAAAGGTTAGCTCCGAGTTATTTTGGATCTTTTTTGTGATCTAATTTGGATAAGTACTTTGATCTACAAGGTTGAATTGTCAGTTTGGATAACTGGAATTCAATGTATTTTACGTATCTCTGAGGGAGTACGTGTTTGATCTATCTCTGGTTTAGGAATCAGCAGTTCTGGAGGATTTGGTTGTTGAGTCAGACTCGTCTGTAGTCTGATATTCTGTTTAGTTTTGTAAATCTAGATAAGTAGGAGCTCTATAGCTTAGTATTGTTTGTTTGGATTGTTTGTAGAGCGAGTATCCCGGTATATATACTTGGGGAAACTCGAGGAAATTCTATTCAGAATTTTTCGCTGGATAGTTAGAATTGTTTGTTTGGATGATTGGTTGCTATGATTGTTAGCATATGGATGATAATACATCCTTGTGATTTAAAAAGATTATTAAATTACCTTTGTTTTAAATTTCGGGGACGAAATTATTTTAAGGGGGAAGGAATGTAATATCCCGGAAATTTATGGACAATATCAATTTAATAATCTGTTTAAATAATTAAATTGATTTGTTAATCTTTGATAAAAAAATTTGAATTGGTAAATAATCTAATTAAATAAATATTTAATTAGTGGAATGTATCTTTTAAAAACCAATAAAATGATTTCTATTTATAATGTATATATATAAGTATATATATTGTAAATAGATTAGCTTTGGGTTAAAATATAATAAATAAATAAAATCTTGTTTTTAAATTTCTAATATATATATATATATATTAATAGTTTGGAGATTTGGATTTATTTAATATTAGATTTTCAAAGCTATTTAAACAAATAACAAATATGGTTTTAAATAAGATTAATAATAAGGTTATTTTATTTTCTTTTTTAGATATTGCTTAATAAATAAGATTTAAGAGTATATATATATATATATGTAAATTTAAAATACAATATTAATAGTGTATTGTTTTATTTATAGATATAAATAGACTTTAATAAAATAAGATTGTTATTTTCAAATTAAATGCGTAGTTATATATGTATGTATATAAATTGACTTTAAATTGGATTTTAAATATAATTTGAGTTTGAATGTAAATTAGTTTTGAAATTCAAAGATAGATATTTAAATATTTGGATTTTAAAATATATGTATAAACTTTTACTTATAAACATAATTGGTTTTATTTTCTTTAAAATACTTTATATATATATATAGGTAAGTAACTAATAAATTAAGTAAAAGATTTATTTACATTTAAAATAAATATAAACTAAATAAAAGACAAGTGTAATAAAATTAAGACACCTAAATAACATGTGTTAAGTAATGGATTAACAATGAGACAAGTGTCATTTAAATTTGTTTTTCTTTTATTTTTATTAAATCATTTTTCAGCCTATATATAAACATATGCTTCTCATCTTCTTTTCGTTTGCTATTCTTTCAAAACTAAAGAAATTTCAGCCTGAAAACAAGTATACTCAGAAACTAAAACTATAGCTCCAACAAATTCTCAAAACAAAATTCCCAGAAAACAAATCTGTAATCAAAAACTCCTCAAACCATAATCTCAAAACAAAATCCTCAAAACAATAATCTATAATCAAATCTTCCTCATAAAACAGAGATTTATCAATCCTCTGAAAAGCTTCTTCTTCAAACTGTAATTTATTTTAAAAAGCATAAGACTGTAACCATTTCTTCAATCTGAAAACAAAAGACTGCATCTTCTTCAAATTCTGGAATCAAGCCTGCAATTTCTTCAAATCTGGAAACAAGCAATAACCTGGAATCTAAAGCATTATCTCAACAAGATAATGACGTGCATGCCAGTTTCTAAAAGCCAACATTCAAGTTAAAAGATTTTAAAGTTTCAAAGGCAATTCCAGTTTTAAAAGAAATAAAATTCAAAAGCTTTTTCAAATTGAAGCTGGAAGCTCTGTTCTCTGCTTTTAAAATTGGTGAGTAACATCTTTAAAATAACTTAATTTGACTCTGATTTCCTGTTAAGTTCTGAATAAAAAATGGATGCATGTGAGTATTTATAGGTAATTCTGCATATATGTATTGAATGTATATTATGTGTGCAAGTTGTTTCTTTTAAAACATATATTTTCAAGTTTAAGCAAGATTTGGTCAAATTCTTTTTCTCTTGATCCAATCTATTGTTTTTGGTTTAAGTATTAACAGAATATGTTTGTTAGATCATAGGATAGGCTTAAACTTGTAATCAAGTTAAAATAAACATTTCATGTCTCTGGAAAACTCAGTACAACAGTGCAAAAACATTTATGTTAAATTTCAATTATATTAATTCACTAATCTAAATATATAATCTGGAAGCTTATTCAAAATCATGATTTTTAGAAGAGAAATCATAATTTTTAGATTTGGATTAGATGAGAAATGTCAGGTTGATCAGAAATTGTATTTTGGGTAGTTTCTGATGATCTCATTTGTCTGGAGGGTTGTGGTTCATTCTGGGGGGAAAGGAACTATCAGTGAGTAAGGAAAAAATATTAGATGATCGTATAGATGATCGTGGCGATAGTGGTTGGACGATTGAGTCTCTAAACCTAGTTTTACTGGGCTACGGTTTTTGTTTGGGTTCGATTTCACTTGTTGATCGAGTTGCCAGGGGTTTTGGGTATTGAAAGATGGTGAGTTGACGAGGACTTCACCAGAGTTTCAATGGCGATGGTGGTCGGAGGAGGGAATGCGAGTCGTTGACAAGTTTGGGTCTGTTCCAGGTTGTGATCGAGATTTCTCGAATTCGATTGAGGTGGTTGTTCATGGTTCTGGAGGTCGCGATCGTGAGGGGTGGTCGAAGTCGATATGCCGAAGTTGGGAGTGATGGTCGGAGGCGATCAACTCGCGTGTGCACGTGAATAAGTGTCAGGCGTATCAGTGTTTTAGTTTGGGTATAGCAGAGGAATGACACTCGAGTATTTCTCGAGTTTATAGCGTGAGCAACTCGAAGCATGAGGGTTTTATCTCGGGTAATTTTGAGATGGGCTCGGGTAGGCTTTTGGTTTCAGTTTAAAAGCTGACAGGGTTTAAATTTTAAATTGAAGTTTAAAATGTTAAACAGGATTTAAAGCAAAGTTTAAATCAAAAATTTTAAAGTATGGATTCAATTTAATTTGTATCCTAGTTGGGATAAAATAATTTTATAAATTATAATGTTTAAACAAATTTAAATGTTTTAAAGTATATTTTAAAAAGGTTTTGAATTTAAATAAATTAAATGTTAAGTGTTCTTTAACATTTGGGTTTAAAAAGAGTTTGTAAAATTTGATTTAAATTTGGTTAAAGTTGAATTTGAAATGTATTTTAAACCTTTAATTTGAAATAAGAGAAAAGGAAGATTTAAAGTAAAGGATTTCAAAACCTTTTGTAAATGATAATTAAAATGTTAATACTTTAATTTAGAGAATTAATGATTTAGGATTCATTAAATTATTGAGATGATTAAAGAATAATTTAATAATTTAATTAATTAATGGTTTAGTGTTAATTAATTAAATAATTTGGATTATAAGTTGATTAATTAAGAATTAAGGATCATTTATTTAAATAAGTATAGATTATTAACAAATGATTATGAATTAATTAATCAAGTGATTTAAGGATTAATTAAGCAATTAATTAAGTAATTGGAAATTAATAAATTAGTAATTAATAATAGACGATTAAGGATTAATTACTTGAAGTAATTAAAGAATTATTAATAATTAATGAGGGATCATTAATTAGGGATTATTAAATAAGTAATAAACGGGATTAATTTTGATAATCAATTAGATTAATTAACAATGAAAATCTTTTATGAAATGGGTTAAGTATAATTACTTAATGGAAGTAATTAAGGTAATTAATTACTTAAGGTAATTAATTAAATAAATTTGATTAAGTTAAATTAATTAATTAAATTAATTTAAGATAATCATTTAGAGATATGATAAATATAATTACTTAAATGTAATTAGTGAAGTGTAATTACTTAGGAAAGTAATTAAAGTTAATTAGTGGATGTAATTAACTAAAGATGGTTTAATGAAAGTAATTTGAGTTTAATTACTTTGAATAATTAATCAAGGGATTAATTAAAAGATAATTAATTAAGAAGTAATTAATTTATGGAAGAGTAATTAAGGGTAGTTAATTACTAAGTGTGATAAATCAAAGGTGATTAATAAATGTGGTTTAATTAAGAATTAATTATTAAATATAATTAATTTAAATGATGTAATTAAGGATTGGTTAATTAAAATTAATTAATCAATAATAAAGGATTAAAGTAATTAATTAATTAATGAAGTAATTTAAGATTAATTACTGAATGGTTTAAGATAATTAATTTATGAAATTAATTAAGTATTAATTACTTAAAGTAATTAAAGGATTATTAATCAGGAATGATTAACTTAGATGGATACTTAGAGTAATGATTAATTAATTGGTTTAATTAATAATTAATTAAGCAGGATTTATAGGATGAAGTAATTAATTTAATTCACTTTAAATTAATTAGAGATGATAAATCATTACTTAAGAATGGATGAATGATATTGAATGCTTTGCATTGTTGATATCTCTGATAAGAGATGTGCTGATCTATGATATAGATGTTTGGTTGGATTGAAATGATAATATGAATTATCTGTTTGGATGATAATATGGATTATCTATTGTAAATTATCTATCTGTGTGTAGTATAGATAAGAATTGAATTGTTTTAACCTTTAAAACAACTTGGCCTTAAAAGATACGTTTTGGATTTCGATGAGACCGGGATCGGGTTTCCGTATACCGGATTTCCAGGTCTGGAGACCCGAATACCACATCGATCCAAATTAACGATAGGTCGTGAATCTCAAGTGAAGATGAAGATTCAGAGTGCAAGGGTTATTGTCGTTAACTCTGAGGGTGATTCCAAAACGAGTGTAACGAGATAATGCCTTCGGTTTCGTTCGAACCCGGAACGAACTTATATGGATTGAATGCTTTCAGCACATCGTCAGGCGGACGATGAGCATTCTAAGTGATATGTTCTGATTAAAGGTAATCGTAACCTCAAGCCTCATCAACCGGGAATGGCTAAAACAGGGGAGGTGCAGCAAGGCTTCGTGGGTAGCACCCACTGAGAGCAAGATAGATCCCTGTCTAGAGGTCCCTTTTCTTTTATTCGGCTTAGTGTGTGGTTGGTCGCGCCAACTACGGGATTGTCTTGTTCGGAATTATCCAGTAAGGGATGGTTCCGGCTTTGTGTTGCAGAGGAGCGGGCGTACTCCTCGGTACGGTGATCTAGGCCACGTACTGTGACGGGCGGTACCCCAGTAGCCCTGCCATTGTATGGAATCCAAACTCCAATAAGTGCCGTACGTATTAGTTGTGCCCAACTATGTTGGAATGTGAGATGTAAGCATTTCAGCTATTTCTATATTTTACTTGAAAACCCTAGACCCTATTATAATAAAATCAGATTTCCTATCAAATGTTTTGGTTAGCGTAAGGTAAAAACTTACCCATGTTTATTTGTGGGGAGTCTTACGTGATACCTTTTCTTTCTAAAGGTTTTGAAGTTAAGCAAGTTTAACCTGTTACTCACACCAGACCCATGTCTGACCCAAGTGTTTATTTCTGTTTTATAAACTCTTGGGTACTCAAATTTTTACGAGTAGCCAAGGGATTCAGGTTTAGCTTTGACGAATATTCTGGAGGAGCAATGGAGCAGGAGGCTTCGGCGTTCGTAGATATAGTAGTTCCGCTGTGTCTGTATCTCTGTAGTGTATTGAGTTGTAATGTCTAGACAGATGTTTATAACTGTCTAGTATGTGTTGTATAGTTGTGTAAACTCTGATATGTGTTGTATACTATGTAATAGTTTGTGTTATTAATATAATTTATTCGTTCCGCTGTGTGAGATTCTGACGTTGTTTCTTTTCTCTTCTCTTCTTTTCTCTTTCTATCCCTTTCTTTCTTCATAATGATCCGACTTTCGGGGCATATGAAGTCGGGTCGTTACAGATTACCTTTCACATAGCACATCAGCTCTTCACTTTGAATGCTACATTGCCATTCCATAATCACATAACTAATTTCTACAAACGTATAGCTCCTGAGCTTATACGTCTTAGGAAAGGGTGTTAAGCTATGAGAAGTTGCCTTCTCCACCACCAAGTAGAAAATATGTTTTTAAAATGCAACATTAGACATTCGTCCATAAAAGTTCGTTCTGGGACTGAACGAAACCGAGGGCACTCCTTCTACCACATCCAGTTTTGGAAATCATCCCTAGGATTAGTAGCGATTAGTCCTTGAAATTCGAAGATTTTCATAACGGAGCACTACTTTCCACCATAAATATATGATATGGTAAATTTCACCTCGAGGGACTAGTGGCAAGCAGCCCTACATCATGATTATCTTCGTCTTCAATACTCTTATCTTCAACATGTTTTACTTCAAAACGTAAATTAGTTTGAGGTGGCTTTTGGTTAGGGATTTTTCAGATTCGGCCCCGGTCTTTTCGAAATCCAATCATCAGTAAAAATGTTGTTTATAAGTAGATGATTGTTGTTTGATTTGTTCATTTCTTTATCAAAATATCTTCGAGAGATATATATCTTAAAATATTCTTTTAGTAAATATGGAATCATTTCAACCTTCCTTTTGAAATTTATCAAGTCATTTTTAGAAAGTAACTTATGAGTATTTAAATTTGGAAAATTTAAACTTTTATACTTAACTCGTTTCCGACATTTCGACCTTATCTATCCCTCGCCCAAATGAGGCCAGGTGAGCCATGGCACTGGCTACTCCTGAACATCTCCTTAGTTTAAGCACTTCACCCAGATTTCACGAATAAAAAAATCCAGTCTACTCGTCGGCTTTTAGAGCCAAGATTAAATCACTAGATTTTGACAACTTTTCTTTAAGTCGTTTATTTAAACATTTTTAAATAAATTATAAAACTTCCAAATCATTATTAAAACACTTAATTATTTATTTGAAAACATTTGTAAAAGATTTGGAAAAGAATTGTTAAGTTTAAAACTTCCTTTCTAAAGTTATCGACAACGACAATAGAAAAGTCCTACGGAAAGTGCCACAAAAAGCTGATTCGAAACAAATTTTCTAATATTTAAAAATTCATATTTTTCAATTCAATTCCCTTTTAAACTATTTTATTGAATTTATAAAACTTATTTCCTATTTTTAAACATTTGAAAAAATTCATTTCAAAGAATTTTATACTTTGGTCGCTTTACTACAAAAGCGTGATCTTTTTGAAAATTTGATTTGGACATATTTTAAAATCTACAAGATGAAATCTTGATTTTCTTTCTTCATTCTAAAACTATGAATATAATAGTTCAAAAAATTCTTATCTCGAAGAATTTCGAGCTAAATCCCATTCCATATACTCATTTCAATTCTTCGGCGCGAAATCGCGAACCACTGTTACACGACGCACCTAGTTTTGACTCATTTATTGGTTTTCTTTTAAAACTTGTCAATTTTTTTTATATGTTTGTGAAACATTTTAAAAACATTTTCAATCATTTTAGAAGGTATTAAGTGATTCCATACTGCTTTTTCAAATTCATTAGGAAAGTGTTTTCCATGTGAAATAACGACGTGTATATCGTGACTTGTTCAAACATTCACATGAGATAAACAATATATGATAATCAAAATCATAAACAAACATCCATAAAATTATATCACATCATCACAACCATATATATATATAATAATAATAATTAGGTGTTCTCACCTTATATGGAATTGAACTAACTTTAGACGGATATAAACCTTCCTAACTTTAATTGAATGCTCACAACCTTTGGACGCTTGACTAGAAATGGCTCGACTTAGACTTGGGGAGGGGGATGGTGCTCACGGCCTTGGGTTAGGGGAGAGGTGGGCTCGGCCTTGGTGGATTGTGGGTGCGGCCATGGGTAGGAGGGAGGAGAAGGGGAAGTTTGGGTGTGGTTTTGCGGTGTTTGGATGGATATTTCATTTAGTGTATTTTTGAAATGAATTTTGGCATTATTTTAGTAAGGTTGGAAGCCATGAAAATGAAGAAAGAAAGCTTGGAAATGAAGATGAAGAAGTGTGAAAAAAAGTGAAGAAATGGTTTGATATTTATAGAAAAAAGTTTGGAATAAAATATTATTATGTAAAATGACTAAAATACCCTTACTTCATCTTTAAATAAACTACATTTTTTCAACACTTAACATCACCTTTCACTTCACCACTTTATGTCTTAATCACTTAAGTATTAAGTAAAACAAAATAAGATTTTTGTTTAGATTTGATTTTGATATGTTTCTCTTTTAGCGCTTACTTTTTGTTAATGATTTCTAGAGATTTCTATAATTATTTAGGAAAAGTAATTTTGTTTGGTGAGTTATTCAATACTTTTCCTATTTAAATATATGTACATATATGTGTAAATAAAGAGGCAACAATGTTGCGACAACTTTTGTTGAACAAAACGTTGTTTTTTGACAAAACGTTTTACGGTCATATTTTGACGTTTTTGTTAAACTATTTATTTATGTAAACAAAACTTGAAAATAAACTTGTATATTGCTATTAAAAATAAAAACCCTTATTTAAATAATTAATAAGAATTATTTAACCATTTAAAAACTTAATTTTACTTAAATTGGACTTTTGTCACTTTTACCGATATAAGCAACGGTACTTATTTTGTGCATATTTCTATCTCCAAATCCTATCTAATGTTATTTTGAATCATAAAATCTTATACATTTTATATTTAAAATCAATTTATATATTACATTGTAGAGTGATCAAATTCTAGATCATTACATTCTCCCATCCTTAAAAGAATTTCGTCCTCGAAATTTAGATAAGAAGAAAAATAGCTCAAAAGGAAATATATTCGATAAGATGGAATATATACAATAGTATGAATAAGTGACTTCACCATAGGCTGTGAGTACATTATGACGATACAATTTATATAATCTATACATCAATCCTATACTCAGGATATGCATTCCTCATTCTATCCCCCGTTTCCCAAGTGCAATCCTCGGCATCTCCACTCCATTGAATTTTGACTAACCTTACCACCTTCCTCCTTAATCATTTCTCATCATGATCAACGATTCAAACATGCCATCTAATAACTGCCAAATTTGGTTCCACCTCCAAGTCTTCCTGAGCGGCCGTTTCTATGATTTGTTCTGGGTCATGCACGTGTTTCCGCAAATGAGATACGTGAAAAACGTTGTGCACTCCTGACAACCTTTCTGGCAATTGCACTCGATAAGCTGGTAGGGCCGATTGGTTCGAGAATCAGAAAAGGTCCAATATATCGAAGTGCTAACTTCCCAGCCCTTCCAAACCTCATACTCCTCTCATCGGAGAGACTTTCAAAAAGACTGAATCTCCAACTAAGAATTCCAGATTTTTTTGCCTTTGGTCTACATAAATTTTCTGTCTGCTCTAGGCTTCCTTTAGCTTCTTTCTAATCGTATCAATCATTTCTAAAGCTTCTCGTATCATATCAGGACCAAGTATTAACTGATCTCTGGTCTCAATCCAACATGCTGGTGACTTGCATGGGCGACCATATAAAGCTTCATACGGTGCCATGCCGATACTATCTTGATAAGTGTTGTTATAAGATAAATTTACTAAATGCAAATGATTTTCCCATGAGCCTCCAAAGTCTAGAATACATGCTCTTAGAAGATCTTCCAAAACGCAGTTGACTCTTTCTGTCTGTCCATCAGTTTGGGGACGATATGCAGTGCTTATACTCAGCTTTGTTCCCAAAGCTGTCTGTAATGCTTCCCGGAACTGACTAGTAAAGATTGGATCCCGATCGCTTACTATACTGCTTGGAACTCCATGCAATCAGACAATCTCTTTCATATATATCTCTACAAGGCTTGCAGTAGTCCTTGTTAGCTTTACTGGAATGAAGTGTGCACTTTTAGTTAATCGGTCTATGATAACCCAAATGGCTTCACTTCCCTTCCTCGTTCGAGGTAAGCCATCAATAAAATCCATTGAATTGCTCCTACTTCCAAGCTGGAATCTCCAGAGGTTGAAGTAAACCTGCAATTTTCTATTGGTCGCTCTTGACTTGCTGACAATTTGTGCATTGGTTAACACAAATGGATATGTCCCTTTTCATACTTCTCCACCAAAATGTGCGCTTCATGTCTTTGTACATTTTGTTAACTCCCGGATGAATGTTAAGTTTGGATTTATGGCATTCAGCTAACACTTCCTGCCTAAGATTTTCCACATCCGGAACACAAATTCGCCCATTCAACCACAATACTCCACAATTATCTACCTCAAAGCTTGAATTCATCCCTTTGTATATATTTTTAACACTCTCCTTTAGGAATTGATCTTTTTTTTGTTTGCTGGTAATTCTTTCCAAAAGAGTTGGAGTTACTACCAAATAAGAAATAACAGCATTCTTCCTACTCAACGCATTTTCTACTACGTTGGCTTTCCCCGATGTATATAAAATATCTAGACATAAGATGCGAGAAATTCTTGCCAACGTTACTGCCTCATATTTAAATCTTTCAAAGTGAAAAGATACTTTAAAAATTTATGATCCGTGAAGAGCTCAAACTTTTCATCGAGCAAATAATGCCTCTATATTTTTAATGCGAACACCACAGCTAATAATTCTAAGTCGTGTGTAGCATAATTCTTCTCATGAATATTTAGCTGTCTACTTGCATAAGCGATCACTTTTCCTTCCTGCATCAAAACTGCATCAACTCCTTCTCCACAAGCATCTGTATAAACGGTTAATCCACTATTTCCATTTATAATTGCTAGAACTGGAGTGGTTGTCAACCTCTTCTTAAGTTTCTGGAATGCTTCTTCACATTTTGGAGTCTAGATAAAGTTTTCATTCTTCATGGTCAATTTCGTTAGGTGATAGGCAATCTTTGAGAAGTCTTGAATGAATCTTCTATGATATCCCGCCAAACCTAAGAAGCTACAAATTTCTTTAGGAGTTTGTGGTTGCATCCAATTTAGAATGGCTGCAACCTGTACAGGATCTATTGAAATCCCATCCCTTGACACTATATGTCCAAGGAATCTTACCTCCTTCTCCCAAAAATGGCATTATGAGAATTTGGATTTAAGCACATTTTTCCACAATATCTCCAACACAATTTCTAGATGTCTTTCGCGTTCTTCTTCTATCTTAGAATAGATAAGGATATCATCGATAAAGACTAACACGAATTTATCGAGTACATATCTAAATACTCTATTCATAAGGTCTACAAAATAAGCGGGTGCATTGGTCAGCCCAAAAGGCATAACCAATTACTCGAAGAAAGTATTCGGACCTTTAAATGCAGTTAGATGGATGCTTTCTTCTGCGATCCTTAGTTGATGGAATCTCGTGGTTAGGATCCATTTTTGAGAATACCCAAGCACCATGTAACTGATTGAACAAGTCATCTATTCAGGGTAAGGGATACTTATTTTTTATTCAGATCTCGGTAGTCTACACACAACCTTAAAGATCCGTCTGACATGGCAACAGAATCTACCGTTGATCCCCAAATTGAACGACTAGGTCTTATCAACCCTTTCTTTAATATTTCCTAGGTTTGGTTATTTAACTCATCCCTCTCCTTCGGAGCCATCCTTCGGTCAGGTTGTTTAACCGGCCTTGCATCAAAAATCAAGTCAATACAAAATTCGATTTCCCGATGTGGGGCTAAACTCTTTACTTCATCAAAAACGTCCAGAAATTCTTTAACAATAGATATCGTTTCTAGTTCTATCTAGGATGAATCTAAGGCATAAAGAAAACTATCCCTTCTTGGACTAGGATCTTTACAGGATATTTCTATAAACTTTCCCAACTTCATTTTTATTAAAACCGTTCTTTTTACACAATCTAAAATAGTTCATGATGAGTCAACCAATCCATACCGAGCAAAATTTTGAATCCAATAAAATCCAAGATAAACAAGTCAAAAGGGAATTTATGGGAAGAGTGGGAAATTTGGACCTTTTCACAATTCATACAAAGGTTAGTGGTACCACCTATAGGATTTGTCACACAGATAGGGGTATCACTAAGTTATGGTCAAGTATTAATTCATCTACGGTTTCTTTAGCAATAAAACTATAAGAAGCTCCTGTATCAAATAATACTTTGACTAAAAAAACTTTGATAAAAATATTGCCTTCCAAAACTCCTTTGCCCTTCACATCTTGAGAGGTTGAAGGTTCATCCTTTATAACGTACTCTGGCTTGCTCTCCCCTCCTCATAATTGGACAATCCTTTATCAGGTGCCCTAGTTGATGACAATTATAACAGTTCCCTGGTGGTGGCCTATGAACGTTGGGTTTCTTGCAATTTAGTTGCTATGTGGCCCTTTTGTTGGCAATTAAAACATGTAACATCCTTTAAATAGTTACCTTGCGATCCTCCTTCAGATTTGCCTTGCCCTGGATTTTCCCCACGTTGATTGAACTTCCTCTTCTTTCAATTGTTGGTGTTGTTGGTCTAAGCTACCACCGGATTCTTCTTATCCAATGTTTTGTAATGAAATCCCATATCCAGTAAGTCTATAAACGATCCTTTCTACATGAGCAGTCATCCTACTCTGGTACTTCTCGTTTATCCCGAAAATAAACTTCTCATTTTTCTTTAAAGGAGTGTCAATCATACCTGGCCTAAAACAAGATAATTCATTTAACTTATTTGCATACTCCTCAACAGTCATTTCGTCCCGCTTCAGATCCATAAAGCTTTTGGAAAGATGAGATTTTATGGATGCTGGCATGTACTACTCCTCCAAGACTTCCTTAAACCTTTCCCAAGAGAAATTGTCTTCCGAATCATTTAGGGTAATTAACACCCACCAAGGTAGAGCCCCTTCCTGTAGTTGCCACGAGGCCAACAATCTCTTTTGCTCATTACTAATATCCAATGCCTTAAAGATTCTTTCGCATGATTTAATCCAAGCTTGCATGTACTTCAATGATAGTTTCTGTGCATTTGAATGGTTTTCCCCATAAGATGGTATAATTTTTGCACAGGGTGGAAAAATTAATCTGGGGTTGATGGGAGCTACTTCTTCTACCATAGCAACGGTTGGAGCTTGACCGTTGGTTGTTGTGGTGCTGCTATTTCCCTCTCTTCATCCTCTACGAGTACTCATGTCTTACTACCTAAATTTAGTAAGATAACTTTAAAATACAAAGATGAAATTATCTATGGGAATAGGTATTAAGCACAGCACAACCTGAGTTTATTCAGATAAGGATTCTAAATGCGCGCTCTGAAAGATTAAACTGATTCTTGTGTATTACTAACCCTATCTCTAATGAGTCATACCCCACCAAAGCCAAAGTTCTCGCTTAACCTTCAACACTGATACCAAACATGACGACCCATCTGCTCGATCATCAAGAATCGACACTAATACATCCACAGTATTCATGTGTCATAAACCCAAGTGCCGGTGAGGCAGATTATCAGGGTTAAAGTAAAGTAAAGATAGAAACACAAATTCTCACATTAATTTAATTATACAAATAGGTAGTACATACAACCGCTCCTACTAGGGTATATCAGAGTTATGGTATGAACTATCCCAACCAGGAATAGTTATAACTTCCTGCTCCCACACTTGCTGGTATAAACAACTAGACATAATGGGAAATGAAAGATAGATAGATATCCACATCAGAAGCTCCGGCTCCATGCCCCAAAAAATCTTCCAGAATGCTTAACCAAAATACTCCTAACGTCATCCTGACTTCTTGGCTGCCCGAAAAAATACGGCACCTAGAGTTTAAATAGAAAACAAAATAAACTCTGGGTCAGTCATGGGACTAGTGTGATAACTCAAAATATGATGTTTGAAAACAAAAAGGTATCTCATAAGACCACGCTGCTCATAAACATGTAATGGGTTTTACCTTATGGTAACCAAATCTTTATTACGTAAAAATAAGGGATATTATTTTTAATGACATTTCTTTGGAAACATTTGCAAGTAAACTTATTAATCTTAACCGAAATTGTTGCATTGATTAAATTCCAGCATACTAGCCACAAAGTGGGTTCTACAAACAAAATGGCAGGCACTTATTGGAGAATTAATTTCCATACAAATGACCAAGTGAAGGGAATACCTTCCGGTAGTACATCTGTAACGACCCATTTTTTCAATCGCCTGAATTTAGAATATTTAATTGAATTTAAATATTAGAAAATGAATATTATAAGTTAAATCAGTTAATTAATTGATTTTGGAGTTTAATGTGAATAAAAATGATTTCTAACATTATTTTAAATCCTATTTGTATTAGAATAGAATTAGTAAACTTTTAAAATTGAATTTAAAGTTAATTTACCAAAATTGGAGATTTTAATATTTAATTAACGTGTAAAAATAGCCATTTTTGACACTGTCTTGGATTTCGACGAAACTAATTTCATTGGATCCGTAATAGTGAATTATTATAGGATTTCAAATTTTGTGTCAATCAGACTTACGGTTTGGTCGTACGAAGCTAAAACGCGTAGAAATTTATTTAAGTAAATTTAATTAAAATAATTCAATTCGAAAACCTATCTTCCAAATATGATGGTGTTATCCCGCCTTTTGGCAAGGCCGTGACACCAAAAAATTGACTAGAAATCAATGACAGTCCATCCTGTAGGATGGTTACATCACAAGTTCACCATGGATATCGATGAATTTTGTCCGAGTCCGGATTAGGCTACAATTGATAAGACACGTCAAGGAAAACCATAGGAGCCAGCATTCCAAATCTCGAGTCAATCCGAGTTCGTACGCCCAAGATATCATCGATGCAAGTGAAGGACATAGCCTTGTGATCGTCTCCATATGGTTCGTATCCATCAAGGTCGACTCCATCAAGATTGACTCCATCCCCTTCGTATCCCTCAGAACAAACCCTTAGCTCGAATCCATCGAACTTCCCTGCATTACTTCGAATCCATGAGAAGTACCATTGCTTCGACTCCATCTAAGCAGCCTCGACGTTCGAATCCATCCAAAGCCTCCCTTAGTTTGAATCCATCGGATGATCGAGCTTCATACCCAGTACCCAAATCCACATTCGATTACCTCGAGTTATCCTTAGTTCGAATCCGTGAAGATATCCTGCTTCGAATCCAACAAAACGCTCTGCTTCGAATCCATGCATAGGTGCCTCCCCTCGAATCCATCTAACTGCGATTGACTTCGAATCGATTGAAGCATGTTGCTATCGATACAAGCAAAGCGTCATTCGAATCGAGTGGGGAAGATATAGCGTGATCGATTCGAACGAGCATACGTTCGAATCCATGTACTTCGAATCGACTACTTTACATCGACCAAGTCACAAGCATCTAAGGACGTGGATTCGACCCAGTCAACTCGGCGAGAAAAGTGGATCGATACGAGAGATGCGCGCCACGTCAACATCCTCACATACAAGCATATCGATTCGACCCTATCAAGTCGAAAGGGATCGATTCGAACGAAGCACATCAGCCAGAAATGCAAACTTGAATCGATCATAACTTGAGATCTACAAGTCCAAATGCTACGAAATTTGGACAGGAGCTAACTGGCAACCTAAGGAATGTCCATGCAAAATTTCAGCTCAATCGGAGCAAATCTTGATCGATTCGAAGCAAGGGTCGAATCGATCCCAAAGTGGGCCCGGATTTCCAAAGAGCGGGCATGTGGGCCCCCTCACGTGTCAGAACTGGTCTCCCCTCATTTTAGGCGAAATATCAGCCTCCTACACCTATAAATAGAGCTCCTGGTCATTCAGAAAAGAGGTCGGAGAATTCTAAGTATTGAAGAGCGCCCAGATTCTGCCAGATTTACTCCAGAACACCATCGCTACTTTAGATTGAGACTTAGAATATAATTTCAATTGTACTACATTAGAAGAGATTGTAATCATCGAGTGAACATCAATAAAATCATCAACTTCAGAGTGGACGTAGGCAAGATCGCCGAACCACTATAAATCTCGTGTTTCTGTTCATTATTTCTGAATTGTGATACTCTGTTTGCTTAGATTTGAGATTTGTGTGTGAATATTGTTGATTTATATTCATATACTGGTGCTTTCACAACATTCGGGGTTTGTGACCAATTTTGGCGCAAACACTTTGGTGCTTTCACTGAGAGCTGAACTCAGGAGTTCTATCATTTGAAAGTTGATTCAGAAGGCTAAGAGATTTAGATCCGAAGAATCATGACGAGACAAACAAGTAGAAGGCAAAGAGCTGAGAGAAGTCAGCACGAAGGAAGTCAAGAGGCTTCCTCGGGAGCAAACCAAGCATCGATCTTCATCACCAGGGATGAGATGGAGACAATGATGAAGAGGCAGGAGGAGATGATCCAGAATTTGCTTCAACAAATTGGACAACTTGGAGCGCAAAATCAAGGAACAACCAGGGCCCAGAACGAAGCAGGACCATCCAACGCAGCGCCGGAGCTGGGGGGCACACACTTAGGACATGTTGATCCGAACACGGGAAGAGAGATAAGGACATCCGAGCAACCTGACAACGATAGAGGGATGAACGCTCAATCAGGGGGGCAAACACCTGAAAGCTCACACGGACTCGGGGGGCAGGTCGAAGGTAGTGAACGAGGACTATAGCTTGGAGACAATGATAGATTGGCAGAGATGGTCAGGCGAGCAATGAGAGGAGGATTGGTAAACAGAGATCTTGAAGATGTGAACAGGAGTCCCTTTTCTCCTGCGATTAGGTTGGCTAGGAACCCACCAGAATTCAAACTGCCAACAGTAGAAGGGTATGATGGGAGGACGGACCCTGCGGTCCATCTAACGAGGTATATAAGGCACATGGAAGTGCTGGGGGCATCACAGGAAGTCATGGCCCGGTGCTTCCCATTGTATTTGACAGACATAGCAGCTTTATGGTTCAGACAGCTAGAGAGCGGCTCCATCGGGACATGGATCGATTTGATTGAGAAATTTATGAGGCAATTCAGGGTTTACATTTCGAGACCCAAGAATGTGATGAGTTTGGCAACGCTAAAGCAGAAAGCTGGGGAGTCTTTGAGGAATTTCTTGATGCGGTTCAATGCGGCAGCAGCATCGGTGTATCGGCCAGATCCATCCATGGTTATGATGGCAGCTGTGTCCGGAGTAGCTGATGGCACGGAATTCAAAAATTCATTAACAAAGGATCCACCAATGGATCTAGGAGAATTCTATCACGAGGCAAAAAAGTTTCTACGATTGGAAGACGCTAATGCTGAAAGAGAAGAAGGAGAGGGAATAGAAGTTTATGCACTTAAAGACAAAAAGCCTCTCGAAAATGATTCAGGCAAGGATAAAGGAAAACGAAAGGCTGAGGACAATGGTGACAGGTCAAAGCGACTGCGAAGAGAGCCACGATTCACCACATATTCAGAGCTGAATGAGAGTTTGGAGCGAATCTACCAAGATACACGAGAGCAAGTTCCCTACCGAAGGCCAATGCGAAGGGACCCCACTGTTGACGAAAGAAAATCAGACAGATATTGCTTATTCCACGAACTAAATGGTCATAACACTAACGATTGTAGACATCTGAAGGATGAGGTGGAAGGGCACATCAGGAACGGTATGCTACTTCAGTATGTGAGGAGGCGAGCTCCAGCGGTGGAGCCAGAGCGACCACCGTCTACATCAGCCAGGGGTGCCCCCGAGCCAGGACATCGTATGATTATCAATTAGTTGAAATAACGATGGACAAGTTGTAAACCTCTCACCAACACGGGTAAGTCATTTACACATGTGCGAGATCACAAACGGTCCATAGACATGCTGTGAATGACTACTAACCCTATCGTTGTGGGAGTTTACACTTTGACATCCTTGCTTTGCTTTTGTTTCACCTTGATTTGAATATTTGAACTTGATTTTGTTTAACATTTCTGCTAAAGACTTATTTTCAATGAAAAAATGCTACTTGTGATTTCATAACGGCTAAGCCACTTACACATGTACGGGATCACGAACGGTCCCTAGGCATGCTCTGAGATGGCGATAAACCATTGCAACAAACAATCCGGGAATTCACCCGAACGTGAAACCTGGTATTGATGATACTAAGTCCCTCCTCGGGCACACTCAATTCACCTTGAACGGCACCCGACCGCGAACGGTCACAATTCGATCATGAACGATCACACTTCGCCACGAACGGCACCCGACCTCGAACGGTCACCATTAGCCTCGAACGGCACTCGACCACGAACGGTCACAATCCACCTAATACGACATTCGATCGCGAACGATCACATTTTTGCCTCGTACGGCATACGATCGCGAACGATCACATTCTTCTTTCCACGTCACCCGACCTCGAACGGACATCATTCGCCTCGAACGGCACCCGACCTCGAACGGTCATCATTCGCCTCGTGCGACACTCGACCATGAACGGTCACAACTCGCCTCGAACGGCACTCCTCACCTCAAATGGCTTGATCACGAACGGTCGTCATTTGGGGCCATGTAGAAATGCTAGATCGCGAACGGTCGCATTCCACCTCAAATGGCTAGATCACGAACGGTCGTCATTTAGGGTTATACAGAAAATGTTAGATCGCGAACGGTCGCATACCACCTCAAATGGCTAGATCGCGAACGGTCGTCATTTAAGGTCATATAAAAACTGTCAAACTCTTCGTAGGTTGTACCACAGGTCATCAACAGGATATGAACATCCAACTTATGGAACTACAAAACACACCTCCCTATCGCAAGGCTTGTTTTGGGGGGCAAATGTTATCCCGCCTTTTGGCAAGGCCGTGACACCAAAAAATTGACTAGAAATCAATGACAGTCCATCCTGTAGGACGGTTACATCACAAGTTCACCATGGATATCGATGAATTTTGTCCGAGTCCGGATTAGGCTACAATTGATAAGACACGTCAAGGAAAGCCATAGGAGCCAGCATTCCAAATCTCGAGTCAATCCGAGTTCGTACGCCCAAGATATCATCGATGCAAGTGAAGGACATACCCTTGTGATCGTCTCCATATGGTTCGTATCCATCAAGGTCGACTCCATCAAGATTGACTCCATCCCCTTCGCATCCCTCATAACAAACCCTTAGCTCGAATCCATCGAACTTCCCTGCATTACTTCGAATCCATGAGAAGTACCATTGCTTCGACTCCATCTAAGCAGCCTCGACGTTCGAATCCATCCAAAGCCTCCCTTAGTTCGAATCCATCGGATGATCGAGCTTCATACCCAGTACCCGAATCCACATTCGATTACCTTGAGTTATCCTTAGTTCGAATCCGTGAAGATATCCTGCTTCGAATCCAACAAAACGCTCTGCTTCGAATCCATGCATAGGTGCCTCCCCTCGAATCCATCTAACTGCGATTGACTTCGAATCGATTGAAGCATGTCGCTATCGATACAAGCAAAGCGTCATTCGAATCGAGTGGGGAAGATATAGCGTGATCGATTCGAACGAGCATACGTTCGAATCCATGTACTTCGAATCGACTACTTTACATCGACCAAGTCACAAGCAGCTAAGGACGTGGATTCGACCCAGTCAACTCGGCGAGAAAAGTGGATCGATACGAGAGATGCGCGCCACGTCAACATCCTCACATACAAGCATATCGATTCGACCCTATCAAGTCGAAAGGGATCGATTCGAACGAAGCACATCAGCCAGAAATGCAAACTTGAATCGATCATAACTTGAGATCTACAAGTCCAAATGCTACGAAATTTGGACAGGAGCTAACTGGCAACCTAAGGAATGTCCATGCAAAATTTCAGCTCAATCGGAGCAAATCTTGATTGATTCGAAGCAAGGGTCGAATCGATCCCAAAGTGGGCCCGGATTTCCAAAGAGCGGGCATGTGGGCCCCCTCACGTGTCAGAACTGGTCTCCCCTCATTTTAGGCGAAATATCAGCCTCCTACACCTATAAATAGAGCCCCTGGTCATTCAGAAAAGAGGTCGGAGAATTCTAAGTATTGAAGAGCGCCCAGATTCTGCCAGATTTACTCCAGAACACCATCGCTACTTTAGATTGAGACTTAGAATATAATTTCAATTGTACTACATTAGAAGAGATTGTAATCATCGAGTGAACATCAATAAAATCATCAACTTCAGAGTGGACGTAGGCAAGGTCGCCGAACCACTATAAATCTCGTGTTTCTGTTCATTATTTCTGAATTGTGATACTCTGTTTGCTTAGATTTGAGATTTGTGTGTGAATATTGTTGATTTATATTCATATACTGGTGCTTTCACAACATTCGGGGTTTGTGACCAATTTTGGCGCAAACAGATGGAATTGACCTCCGATATATATTCCATTGTGTTCGAAATAGGGATAAAACGTTATAAATGCCTGGCAGCACGCTTCGTTTGGAGTTAGAAATATTTTCAGATGAATAGTGTCACGAAATTTTATATAAATGGACCTCACTTTCTCCATTTTTCACAAACCCTAGGGTTAGAAGCCCTAGCCGCCACTAATAGATTCCAATGGCCAGAAACTCCCATTCTTCCTCCTCGATTATCTCTCAATCCCTCAATTATTTCGTGAAACGTCCAACTGCAATGTTGTAGAGCATGATGAGCTCTATAAACAACGGTGATGATAGGTTTTCAAGCAACGATGTGGTGGAAATTCCAGTTAGAAGGCACACGTTCGTGGGTCGAAATCATGGCATAGGGATGACCGAGTTCGACCAGATTGTGGTCGTTGGTGGAGCTTGCGTGGGGCGTTCAAACGATGGTATCCGATCGTCCTCTCGATGATCATAGGTGGACGGTGAGCGAATGAACGAGGGCATGCTATGGGTTGTTTGCCTGGTCGCGTTCGTGATGGTGGAGGAGAAAGAAAACGCGGCCGGATCTTGTTCTCTCAAATCCAATGGCCCAGATTGTTAAGGTTAAAAAAGGATTTAAATTTATTTGTTTTAAATTCGTGTAATCTTAGAAATTGTGTAACTTCTTCATACGAGGTCGAAATTGGACGAAATGAATTGCGTTGGGTTCGTATCTGAAAATACTACGCTATGGAGCTGGTTTGGATGGATTTGGAGCTGTGGAAAGTTTTGGTTAAAAAAAACGCTTGTTTAATTTTAATCCAAATAAATCGCTATTATGACGACTACAAGCAATGTGAGTAAAACTCACTCTCTCTGTCTCGCTTATATTTTTATATAAGTGAGAATAAATTTATTTATGGTGATTGATGATTTTTTGATGACATATGATATATTTTATATTAATTAGTTGGTTTGGATATATTCCCACATATTTTAGCGAATGAGACCCTATACGTTCCCGTGTATGAGCGGATGACCCTTTGTACGCACGTCTGCCTCGAAGCAGACATTGTACATATTTTCTCATATGTATATTTGTTTCAGGTTACAGGTTGGAGGGATCCAACTGGATTCCTCACCAGTGTTGATTTTTATTTACATATATTGTTATATATGCTGTTGTCATATGATATATGAAGTTTGGGTGCCATGATTGATGTGAATCCACTTATTTAGCGCTTTTGTAGCATTTGGCCTATTTCTGGAATCTAAAATACTAAAATAATGATTTCGATTTAAAAAGGCTGTATAAGTGATTTTTGAAGTTATATAAGTTTTAATAATGAGTTGTAAGTTATTAAAAGAAGAAGTTTATTTAAATGGAATCAAAATATGATTTTTGAAATATGAAGTTAACTATTTTGTTAAAATAAGTTAAATTGAGAATTTTGAATTTATTATAAATGTTTTATATATAAGATTTATAAAATTGATATTTTATAAATAAAAGTAATGGAATTGTAAAAGAGTTTTATAAGTGTTAAAATGAGATGTATAAAGTAAGGAATGCTATTAATAAATAGATTTAATGAAATAACGATTATAAGCGGTGTTTTATAAATATTAGAAATGAGATTTGTAATCAAATTTGTATATGAATTTGTAACTAAAATTTAGAAATGAATTTATAACGGACTTTATAAATAATGAGATTACAATAGAATGAATTTGTAAATAAAGAGATTTATAAGTAAATAAGCTTATAATGGGATTTTGTTATATAAATGAGATAGGCTGGAAATTGGTTAATAAAGGGATTCTATAAATGGAAGTTTTTATAAAATAGAAATGTGAATTGTAAACACTTTTTTATAAATGTGAAATCAATTTAATTTGATAAGTTAAATATGGATTTTTATAAAAGGAATTATATTCGCGATTTTGGACAGTGAATAATCCTTTAAATTAAATGCGTAGAAGAATGAACTTAGTAAGGAATTATATTCACGATTTTGGATAGTGAATAATCTTTTAAATTATATGTGTTGAATTTGGTAAGAGAATTATATGCACGATTTTGGACAGTGAATAATCCCTTAAATAAAATGAATGTTTTGGAAAGTGGTATTATAAAATGGAGTTTAATTGGTTGGAAAATAAAATAAGTTATGAATTTACTTATTATTAAAATAAGTATATGAAAGTGTTCTCCAAATATCCAATAAGTGAAATGGTTTTGAATATTATCTTTTTTAAAGATATTTTGAAGTGAATAATTGGAAAGTGATTTGATTTATAAACGATTAATAAAATCAGGCCCAGTGACTACTTATGTGCTAGATTTTGTTTGTTGCTTTGATAGTTAAATAACTGACTATCAAATTTGGCCATTTTAGTTTCTCAACTTGATGTAGAAACTAATTAATCGTACACTTAGTATGTAACTGACTGTGTAGGCTTGATTATCGTTTGTGTTGAGAATGTTGATTCGTGTAGTGCGGAGTGATTACTCCAATCTATCGACCTTCCTTCTTAGCCAAAGGATAGCAAGTTGAAAGTTGGAAACGTGACAAGTCTATGAGACTTGGTTTCTGTGCGAGGTTGAGAAACACTTCTGCGTTGTTGGTGCGAAGAGATCGAGATCAGATTTATCTGAAAACCACTTCGGACCAACTTATTTGCGACGATTTGCAGGTTGGTAGATGATATTGATATTTCAGATTTTCATAGTGAAGGACTGCTTTTTGATCATTTGGGGTTAAAATCCCAATATACATATAGTAGCAGTAGTCTCTTCGTTATGAAATATCCAATGCAAGGACTATTCGCTACTAATCCTAGGGATTTCCCGACAGGATGTGGTAGGAAAGTACCTTCGGTTTGTCCTATTCCTGGACCACTTGTATGGAAGAGTGTCTGACATTACATTTCTACGATTATGTACGTTGGTTTTTACAAACGTACATCAGTTTGGTGGCGGAGAAGGCAACTTCTCTTAGCTTAACACCCTCCTTGAGACGTACGAACTCAAGGGTTGTATTTTTATGGAAGGCAATTAGTAGTCAATGGGAATGACAATGTGGCATTCAAAGATGACGTGATATATGATATGTGAAAGGTAATTGATGCCTCTTTTGGCCTTACTCCCCGGAAAATGACTGAAACAAGGGATAGAAGCAGCAAGGCTAAGTGGGTCGCTCCCATTAGGAGATGTCATCACTCTTCTAGATATATCTTTACACGCTATGACGTCGTGTATCTAATTATTGTTAAGTATGCTTGTGGCCACGGATTATAGGTCGGTAACGACCAAAGTGATGACATATTCGGTACTATCCAAGAAAGGGTAGGCCGGTCTTGTGTTGGTTTAGGCGCCCAGTATCTGGACCCTAGGTGCATCCCTCTAAAGGTGTACCGATTTTCAGAAAGGTAGTCCCTTTACCTAGTCATTTGTATGGAAATCCAAAATCCAATACGTGCCTACCATTTTCTATTGTAGAAAGCCTTGTATTACAAGGTGTATGTTGGAATTTAATAATGTAACAATTTCAACTATTTTAATATTATTTGTATAATATACACTATTATAATATAAGAGGATTTGATATGAAATGTTTTGGTTTTCGTAAGGTTAAAACCTTGTCGGTATTTATTTGCGACGCGGTCTTACGAGATACCTTTTGTTTTGATAAAGGAAAAGTTTTGATAACTTTATAAATTCAGTTGAGGTGTGTTTTTCTCACGCTGGTTTACTATACTGATCCGGGCGTTCTTCCCTTTCAATGCTCGGGTCAAACCGAGTATATTTACAGGTTCAGATTTGGTGCTTTTAGAGCTTCAGCAGGCGAGCTGGAGATCTTCATGTCGTATACACATATCTGTTTATTTTTCCGCTGCTTTGCATTATTGTTGTTGTAAATTATCAGCATTTGTGAGGACAAGTTATTTAACTGTCCAAGCTAATGATTACTTGTTGTGTACTTTGATATTGATTTATGTATATTACAGTTTCTCTTTGTAAAGATTATTGATCTATATTATATGTTATTGCGCTGCGATGTGAGATTCTGTATTGTTTTGGTTCTATTTCTCTCTTCTTCTTCTCTTCTCTTCTTCTTTCTTCTCTCTTTCTTCTCACCCTCTCTTTTCTTTCTCATGATCATCTGCAATCGGTGCACTCTGGGTCGGACATGTGTGGTTTATTGTCGGATTCAGAGGGTGCCGAGTGCGGGTCGTCAAAACATCTCTAGAGGAATGTACCGAGGCCCAACTGATGGTCCTTTACCAACACAAGACCGGCCTACTTCTTCCCAGATAGTACCGAATATGTCATCACCCTGGTCACTACCGACCTATCCGAGACGTCTCTTAGCATAAACTACAATAATTTAAACCCGAACGTTATAGCAGGTAGAAATATATCTAGAAGGGGATGAACATACCCTAATGGTTGCCAACCATATAGCCTTGCTGCATCTACCCTGTTTCAGCCATTTCCGAGTGTGGGGCTCGAGGTAATGATTATCTTTTACATAGCACATCAACTCTTCACTTTGAATGCCACATTGTCATTCCATAATCACACAACTGATTTCTACGAACGTATAACTCCTGAGCTTATACGTCTTTGGAAAGGGTGTTAAGCTAAGAGAATTTTCCTTCTTCAGCACCAAGCAGATAATATATTTATAGAGATCAATTAATATGATTTTAAAATGCAACGTCAGACATTCGTCCATAAAAGTTCATTCTAAGACTGAACGAGTCCAACTGAACAAGACCGAAGGCACTCTTCCTACCACTTCTTGTTTTAGGAATCACCCCTAAGATTAGTAGCAATTAGTCCTTGCAATTCGAAGATTTTCATAACAGAGCACTACTTTCCACCATAAATATATGATATGGTAAATTTCACCTCGAAGGACAGTGGCAAGCAGCCCTACATCATGAATATCTTCGTCTTCAATACTCTTATCTTCAACATGTTTTACTTCAAAACATAAATTGGTTCAAAGTGATTTTCAAATAGGGATTTCCCAGATCTGACCACGGTCTCTTCGAAATCAAATCATCGATAAAAATGATGTTTATAAGTAGATGATTGTTGTTTGATTTGTTCATTTCTTTATCAAAATATCTTCGAAAGATGCATATTTTAAAAATATTCATTTAGTAATATGGTATCATTTCAACCTTCCTTTTGAAAATTTTCAAGTCATTTTTAGAAAGTAACTTATAAGTATTTAAATTTGGAAAATTTAAACTTTTATACTTAACTCGTTTCCGACATTTCGACCTTATCTATCCCTCACCCAAATGTGGCCAGGTGACCCAGGGCACTGGCTACTCTTGAACATCTCCTTAATTTAAGCATCTCACCTAGATCTCACAAATAGAAAAATCCAAT
Organism: Allium fistulosum; assembly: GCA_030737815.1. Taxonomy (NCBI): domain Eukaryota; kingdom Viridiplantae; phylum Streptophyta; class Magnoliopsida; order Asparagales; family Amaryllidaceae; genus Allium; species Allium fistulosum. The sequence goes on from CM060901.1 coordinate 395,126,887, forward strand.
CTACCCGTTGACTTTTAGAGCTAAGATTAAATCACTTGATTTTGACAGCTTTTCTTTAAATCATTTATTTAAACATTTTTAAATAAATTATAAAACTTCCAAATAATTATTAAAACACTTAATTATTTATTTGAAAGCATTTATAAAATATTTAGAAAAGAATTGTTAAGTTTAAAACTTCCTTGCTAAAGTCATTGAAAATGGCAGCAGAAAAGTGCAGGAAAGTGCTACAAAAAGCTGATTCGATTTACAACAATTTTTCTAATATTTAAAAATCCATATTTTTCAACTCAAATCTCTTTTAAAATTTTTTTATTGAATTTATAATTTTTTTTCCATATTTTTAGACATTTGAAAATATTCATTTTAAAATTTTTATACTTTAGCCGCTTTACTGCAAAAGCACGATTTTTCTGAAAATTTGATTTGGACATATTTAAAATCTACAAGATGAAATCTTGATTTTATTTCTTCATTCTAAAACTATGGATATAATAGTCAGAAAAATTCCTATCTAGAAGAACTCCGAGCTAAACTCCATTCCATATACTCATTTTAATGCTTCGATGCGAAATCGCGAACTATCATTACGCGACGCTCCTAGTTTTGACTCATTCATTGATTTTCATTTAGAACTTGTCAAAACAAGTTTATATGTTTGTGAAACATTTCTAAAACATTTTCAATCATTTTAGAAGGTATTAAATGATTTCATACTACTTTTTCAAATTCATTCGGAAAGTGTTTTCCATGTGAAATAACGACGTGTATATCGTGACTTGTTCAAACATTCACATGAGATAAACACTATATGATGATCAAAATCATAAAAAAACATATATACAATCATATTACATCATCACATCCGTATATATATAATAATAATTAGGAGTTCTCACCTTGAATGGAATTGAACTAACTTTAGACAGATATAAACCTTCCTATCTTTAATCGAATACTCACAACCCTTGCATGCTTGACTAGAAATGGCTCGACTTGGACTTAGAGAGGGGGATGGTGCTAATAGCCTTGGGTTTGGGGAGAGGTAGGCTCAGCCTTGGTGGATGGTGGGTGCGACTGAGGGTAGGGGGAAGAGAAGGGGAATTTTGGGTGTGGTTTTGTGGTGTTTGGATGGATATTTCCTTTAGTATATTTTTGAAATGAATTTTAACATTAATTTATAAAGGTTTGAAGCCATGAAAATGAAGAGAGAAAGCTTGGAAATGGAGAAGAAGAAGTGTGAAAAAAGTGAAGAAATGGTTTGGTATTTATAGAAAAAAGTTCAAAATAAAATATTATTATGTAAAATGACCAAAAAATCCTTAGTTCGCCTTTTAGTAAACTACATTTTTTCAACACTTAACACCACCTTTCACTTCACAAGTTTATGTCTTAATCATTTAAGTATTAAGTAAAATAAAATAAGATTTTTGTTTAGATTTGATTTTGACATGTTTGCCTTTTAGTGCTTACCTTTTGTTAATGATTTCTAGAAATTTCTAAACTTGTTTAGGAAAAGTAATCTTGTTTAGTGAATTATTTAATACTTATCCTGTTTAAATATGTGTACATATATGTGTAAATAAAGTTGCAACGATGTTGCGACAACTTTTGTTGAACAAAACGTTGATTTTTGACAAAATGTTTAACGGTCACATTTTGACGTTATTGTTAAACTATTTATTTATGTAAAGAAAACATGAAAATGAACTTGTATATTGTTGTTAAAATAAAAACCCTTATTAAAATAGTTAAAAATCATTATTTAACCATTAAATCTTAATTTTTCTGAAATCAGACTTTTGTCACTTTTACTGATAAAAGCAACGTTGTTATTTTTGTGTATATTTCTATCTCGAAATACTATCTAATGTTATTTGAATCATAAAATCTTATACATTTTATATTCAAAATCAGTTTAAATATTATATTTTAGAGTGATCAAATTCTGGATCATTACAATCCGTTGGATTTGGTTAATGGAAATGGCAGTTTTAATTTATTTTTGGGTTAGGGTTTGCAAATGAAGGAAGCAGATGGCCTTTATATAGAAAATTTTCCAAAGCATTATTCATCCACGAAAATTTCGAACTCCAAACGAAACGTGCTGCCTAGAGTTCTATATGTTATACCCCTATTCTGAACATAATGGAAAATGTATCAGGAGCCAATTCCATCATATACAGAAGATAGCTTTTCAAAATCAAATTAATTTAATTTAAATTCCTTTAATTAATTTTTACATGTTTCGAACTCGCACGAACAAACGATATGTCCAATCACCACGAAATTCGACGACATATAATAATTCACTATTACGGATCCTATGAAACTAGTTTCGTCGAAATCCAAGACAGTACCCCAAAAGACTATTTTTTTTCACGTTAATTAAAACAAGTAATTTCCAAAATCAGTTTAATCACTTTTATTTAAAATTTAAAAGTTCACTTACTCTATTCTAATTTAAATAGACTTTAAATCAACTTTAGAAATCATTTTTGTTCGCATTAAATCCAAGATTCAATTTATTTAAGCAATTTCAAATATTAAATTTAATAATTTAATTATCAAATAATTCACTATATTTGAAATATAAGTTATTTAACTTATAAAAACTAAATTTTCAATATTTAAAATCAATTAAATATTCTAAATTCGAATGAATGAAATTCTAGGTTGTTGGAGACTCCCCTCCTTAAAAGAATTTCGTACCCGAAATTACCAAGTATGAAAATTATCACAAACCCATTAACTTTTCAAAACAATTAGTTGAAATAGATTACCAAATTCATTTAAACCTTTTAACCTTTCGAAATCAATTAGTGGAAACTTTATTATCACATTTTCTCAATCTTTAAATTCATAAATAAATTTCCAAAATTCTCAAAAAATTTCTAACTCTTAAATTTATGAAAAATTTCACCAGCGTCTTCTTTGCGCGGTTCGATCGGAAAAATATACAATATATATATATAATCACAAATATACATCTCATCTTCAAGGATGAGGCATCCCCTAGGGGAAAAAAATATAAAAATATGATATGCAATCCGAGACGTGTACCTTTTATTATATTAGCAAGCATATACAATCAATATAATGTGAAAGCGAGCTCTAAATGCGAAGCATACACCATTCGCACGTACTAAACACTCAACAACCAATGAGAACAAATATAGGAGAAGTAATATCAATATATAACATAACTACTTGTGAGGACCTGTTTCTTCGACTCTCGAAAATCGACACGAATACATTCTTGGTATTCATGTGCCATAAATCCAAGTGCCGGAGAAGCAGATTCTCAAGAGTAAGAAAGAAAAATAAAGACAGAACATAATCTCACATATGTTATTACAACAAAAAAAACTTTACAACAGAAATTAAAATACATTTATCAAAGTTAAAAACATGGACCGTTATAAATTCCTGTCCTTACAAATGTGGAATACTATAGTACAAGAGTGTGGTGGAAATAGACAAAAAATCTTCCGACTCCATGCTTCGAGCTCCATCAAGATTTTTTCTAAACTAAACCTGACTGCTAGGCTGCTCGAGAAAACTAGGGCACCCGGAGTTTAAGGAAAAGGAAAATAAACTCCGGGTCAGTCATGGGACTGGTGTAAGAACTCAAAATGCGGGTTCTGAAAACAAAAGGGTATCTCATAAGACCATGTCACAAATATACATTGAACGGGATTTTACCTTATGATAACCAAATCATTATTACGTAAAATCACTTGACATTATTTTTAATGACATATCTTTAAAAACATTTGCAAATAAACTTATTAATCTTAGTCTAAATTGTTACATTATTAAATTCCAGCATACCTTGTAATACAAGGCTTTCTACATCTAAAATCATATAGGCTCTTATTGGAGAATGGTTTTCCATACAAATGACCAGGTAAAGGGACTACCTACTGGTAGTACATCTCTAGAGGAATGTTCCAAGGCCTAACTGATGGTTCTTTACCAACACAAGACTGACCTACCTCTTCCTAGATAGTACCGAATATGTCATCACCACGGTCATTACCGACCTGTCCGAGGGCCCCCACAGCATACATCCACAATTATTTAAGTCCTGAACGTCATAGTGGGAATAAATATATCTAGAAGTGGATGATCATATCTTAATGGTTGCGAACCACATAGCCTTGCCGCATCTACCCTGTTTTGGCCATTTCCGGGTGTGAGGCTTGAGGTAACAATTACCTTTTACTTTGCACATGTCACTTTGAATTCTACATCGCCATTCCCTCGATCACTATTGAATTCCACAAACATACAACCTCCGAGCTCATACGTCTCAAAGAAGGGTGTTAAGCTAAGAGAAGTTGCCTTCTCCACCACCAAATAGATGCATGGTTATAAAAGTCAAAGGTGAAATCTCAAGAATGCAGTATTAGACATCCATTCATACAAGTTCGTTCTGGGATTGAACGAAATCGAAGGCACTCTCCTACCACATCATGTTGGGAATTATCCCTAGGATTATTTGCAAAAAGTCTTTGCAACACAAAGAGTTTTAGAAATGAAGGAACCACTGCTACTTTAGTATTTGGGAGCTAACCAGAATTATCAACAAGTGGTCCTTTCACCTCGAAATTCCTTGATCTTCATCCTTCATTTTCTTTATCAAGGCATTAATTTTCGAATGCATACATCGGTTCAAAGTGGTTTTCGGATAGGAATTACCCCAGTTTCGACCCCGGTTCCTTCGAACCAATCATCGATGAAAAGAGGTTCTGTGAATAGGGAATCATTCTTTAATTGATTAAGTTCTTTTTTTATCAAAATCTCTTTTGGAGATATATATTTCTACGACATTCTTTCCGGTATATACGAAATCATTAAACCTCTCTTATCAAATCCTTGATTAATTAAAACCCTTTTTAAACTTGGAATAATTCGAAATCATTCATTTTTCACTTTGGAAAATATTTTTAGAATCATTTCATCTAAATCATAACAAAGATTTCTTAATTCAAAACTCATAATTTTGATTGAGTTAAAACCATTTTATCTAGGATGTTAATCCCAAATCCAGTAAATATTAAGTGAGCAGAATCTACATAAATCATCTAATTCTACTCAATATTAATTCCCGTATTCAACAAATACTATGGGCAGAATAACGACGAAATCACCTTTTAAATTCCATGAATAGTATGCGTTACCTCTTCGGGCTTTAACACCGGGTATAAGAAGATCATCTCTATAGAATCAAAGTTGTATTTAATTTAAATTTGAAAAATTTAAATCTTTTATACTTAACTCGTTTCTGACATTTCGACCTTATCTATCCCTCGCTCGGGGAAGAGACCAGGTGAGCCAGGGCGTTGGTTGCTCCTGAACATCTCCATAATTTAAACACCTCACATTCGATCTCATGAATAGAAAAATCCAGTATACTCATCAGCTTTTAGAGCCAAGATTAAACCACTTAATTTGTAATAGCTTTCTTTAAATCGTTTATTTAAATTTTCTTAAATAGGCTAGAAAACCTCCAATCATTATTAAAACACTTAATTAGCCTTCTAAAAACATTCATAAAAGATTTGTAAAAGAATCGTTATGTTTAAAGCCATATTTCAAATGTTATAGAAAAGTGCTATGGAAAAGTGCTACAAAAAGTGCTTTTAAGTTATATTGATCAAAATGACTTTTTATCATTTGAAAATTCACTTTTATTACTCAAATCACTTTTAAAACATTTAAAAGATTTATTCCACATTTTTAAACAATTTTATAATATCATTTTCAAAGAAATCCAGTTTTTGATCCTGAACTACCAAACCGCGATTTTTCAAAAAGCTTGTTTTGCTCATATTTCAAAATCTACTCATCATAATTTCAATTTTCTTTCTTCGTTGGAAATATATTGATATAATAGTTCGTAAAATTCTTATCTTGAAGAATTCTGAGCTATTTTCCATTCTTTACACTCGTTTGACTTTTAGTGCGCGAAATTTGCGAACTAACGTTACGCGACGCGCCTATTTTGACTAAATTTCCCATTTCTTTTCAAACTTCACCAAAAAACTTTTGAATGTTTATAAAACATTTCAAACTCATTATAAACCCTTTTTAAAGAGGTTTAACATTCCATATACAATAATTCATTAAATCAAGGAAAGTGATTTCCTTTGTGCTTATCGACGTGTATTTCTGTGACTTGCATATATATTAAACATTCTTATTTAAACAACCAAATTTAATGATCAAAGAATATTAAACATCCAAGGATTTCTCCCCTTTATTTTCCCTTCTAGCTAATAGAAAATCGGCTATAGCTCCGCTATCACGAAATTAAACTCCACGGAATTGAGCTTTGGACCTTGAAGTGGCTCAGCCTAGCCCTGGTGTTCACGGTCTAGGTGGTGTGGGGTAGTGGTCGTGGACTTTTGATGAGTAGAGGAGGTGTTTAGAACTAGTTTTGAAATGGATCGATATTATAAACTAGTGTATACATTTTCCTATTTTTTTTCTAAAATATTTTTTTATGAATCAGAGCCCATTAAAGAGGCTCTTAGAAAGCTTGAAAAGAAAAGGAAGAAGAAGTGGAATGGTATTAGGATTTTTGCGAGAAGAGGAATGGTATTTATTGAAAAAACCTTAGAATAAAATATTGTATTACATAATTACCTAAATGCCCCTAGCATAAACCCCTTCCTAGCCCCTAGCGGATGGCTCCTCCCCCCATAGCCAAGTGATGGTTGATGTGAGGTGATCGTGTGGTACGGAAGTGATGTTTGCTTTATGGTTACTTAAAGGTTAAGCTTAGGGATTATTAAATCATTTTTGTAATCTTTATATATATATACATGTATGTATGTATGTATTTATGTATGTATGTGCATGTTATCATGTTCATGTGACATAAATATGTATGTACATGTAGGTGCATAATACTTCGAACGTCTTCGAATAACTTTTATTCGTTAAATCGTTGGAATCCGAAAACCTATTATCGGTCACATTTTCACTTATTTATTAATGTACATATATTTGTAAACAAAATTTGAAAATAAATTTCTTATCATTTTAAACTAATTAAAATGATCTCATTTGAATTAAAAAATCGTATAAATTAATATTAAAAATTATTTATAAAAATTGCCATTATACCGATAAAGCGATATCGATTTGTCCTTATATTTTCAAATCAAATATATATCTTTATAAAACTATTATAAATGATTCATTATCACTTTATATCTATTCAAAATGAATTATCATCAGTTAAAATAATTATTTTGATAATTAAAATAATTATTAAATCATTAAATCATTAAATCTAAATTTTAAATTCATAAATCTTTATCTAAATACAATGCTACCTTATCGATATAGATTTCGAGGAAAATATTTATTCATAATAAGATCACTATCATTTATTATTACTTTAAATAATATTTTTTGAATTATCAACCTTTTTTTGCATAAATTAAAAATAAATACAATTTATCAAAGTGTTAAATTTGTGGGTCCTTACAGACTCCCCTCCTTAAAAGAATTTCGTTACCGAAATTATCCAAAACAAAAACCCAAAGGTTTTGCCCAAAAATATTTGTTTTTAAACTTACACCTGTATGATGTATATAGATCATCCGTACACAATATCTGGTTCAATCTACTATTCGAATTCACAACTTTACCTATGAACTACTATTGATCCCCCGATCCTTTAGTGTAGACAATGACCAGGCTTCATGATTAGAACTTTAGTTCTCCTTGCATATCTCTCAACTACGATAGAAAACTCAAGCATCTAACCATAAACCCTCATCAATGTTTGTCGTCAAGAATCGAGTGATAAATCCTATTTTGGATAAGTGTCAAACATGTCAAAGTTTTGTACTCGAATCTTAGATTAAATCGTGCGACAAAATAACCCACATACTTCATATGTATTTATTAACTCTTCGAAATTTTTTATTGTGAAAACATTTCATAAAACTTCCATTCTATATTCAAACTTTTTATAAAGATACTTCTTTATACGTAACCATTTTACACCATCTTTTTTTTCCAAATATTTCCACTTTAAGAAAACATTTCTTTCCAAAAGATAAACATCTTTTTATTATATTACATTTCTAAATGTATCATAGTGGTTTGTGGAAAACTTATTTTCAAAATAATTCATTAAATTAGTAAATTACCATAAACTTCTTTTAACTAATATAAAATGTGAAAACTTTCTTTATTAATTAATACTCCTTTAATAATTAAATCTTTCTTTATATATGTATATGTACATACATTCTTTACTTATACCAGTTTTAATACTTAAAAGTATTTATATACTTATTCAAATGCCATAAGTATATTTGAAAAGTTTTTCTTACTTCAAAATACAATCAAAGAGATTAAAACAATTATTACCAAAACATGTTGTAACGAACTTCTCTTTTCTTTTATAATTTAAACTCATAACATTTCTACCTTTTTATGTAAAATATTCAAATATTTGTTATTATCTTTAAAATCCCATTATTAAAGATCTAAATATACCCATAAAATTTCTTCCAAAGTGTCATTTAAGGATTTAAAAACAAATGTTGCAAAAACTTCGTTTACTACAAACCCAAAACCATTCATTAATAATTTTAAATATTTATTTTAAAGATCGATACTAATGAGAAGTTAAGACAACATCATATTATAAATTCTCATATGCTTACATCATTTAAAATTTTCAAAGCTTGGGTCCAAAAAGAAAAATTCCCCTTCCCTTTCCTTACACTGATACAATTCAAAACACTAAATCAAAAATAAACATCCCATCCATACTCATACATACTAGAATTATCCTTAATTCCCCAAACGCTATTCTTATTCTTTCAAGTCCGAAGATAATGGTGGACTCCAACATCTCAGGTCAATCATCACTTCACCTTCTCCTTCTTCATCGCTATCCAGTTCGTCGTCGGCCTCATTGCCATCTTCTTTATGTATCTCTCCCATTACCTGGGGTAACCATGGATGGTTCCGTGAGACATGTCCCATGCCAACTAGTATTCCAGGGATGACTCCTCCTTCTTCTAACTCCTCCAGGCCTTGCATGTTTTCCTCCCAAGGGTTCTCAAATTCTTTGACCCCCTCCTCGTCTTCTTCTTCTTCTATTACTTCTTCATTTTTGCTTTCTATCTTGTTCTTGATATATGAAATAGACGATCCATCCTGCCATATGACACGTTCCCCTTCCATATCCCATATTACATTGCTACATTCGCTTGATATGATAGCATCAGGGTCTTCCATCGGCTCTGATTCTTCCTCCATAGGCTCTATTTCCTCTTTCTCGGGTTCTGATTCTTCTTCCATTCGCTCAATCTCATCTATTGTTTCCAAAATGGAGCTAGCAGGATCTGCTATCCAATTTCCCCCAAAGGCCTTCCCGGGTTCATCGTCGCTAGAGACCATAAGTACTTTTAGAGCTGGGGGCGGTATAAGCATTCCAGCTAAAGAGTATCCATCTTCACCCCTCCAAGTGTACGAGGCATATCTCCTTCGATCGGAAACCCTCCATTTCTAGGCGGATATTTTTGTTGCTCCTCTTCGTCGCTGGAGAGAACAATAAGGCAATGCTTCTTGCCCCGATTTGCTCTAGAAGACTCCACTTTCGCGTAACTTCCCCGATATGGTTTCTACAAGGAAAACAATTATTCTTTTAGATACAAGTAGTAGGTAATTGCTAGCGTATTCTTAGGTAGAGAGGTTTGGTCAATACTCAGAAAATGTTTCGAGATTTATGTCTAAAGATGGCTTTTAAGATTATTTGTACAAAATGTTTGTCATTTCGAAAACTCTTTGAAAATTTACCAAAATATTCTTTCTTTTCAAATATATCAGGTAAAAATAATTTCATATAAAACCAAATTCATTTGTATATGATATCAATAAATGCACACTCATACATATTCAATATCATTCTAGGGTGTTACTAACCCTATCTCTGATGAGTTACCCATCCTAGGGTACTACTAACCCTATTTTGGTGAGTCTTTTACCCCTATCAGGCTCAGGTATTGGCTCAACCTAAGCTCTGATACCACAATGTGAGGACCCGTTTCTTCGACTCTCGAAAATCAACAGTAATACATCCTCGGTATTCAGGTATCGTAAATCCAAGTGTCGGAGAAGCAGTTTCCCAAAGGTAAGAAAGAAAAATAAATACAGAACAGAATCTCACATATGTTATTTCAATAAAAAAAACTTTACAGTGGAAATTAAAATACATATATCAGAGTTAAAAACATGGACAGTTATAAATTCCAGTCCTTACAAATGCAGAATACTATAGTAAATGAGTGTGGTGGGAATAGACAAAAAATCTTACGTAAAATCTTCTGACTCCATGCTTCGAGCTCCATCCAGATTTCTTCTAAACTAAACTTGACTACTAGGCTGCCTAGGAAAATTAGGGCACCCAGAGTTTAAGGAAAAGGAATATAAACTCCGGGTCAGTAATGGGACTGGTGTAAGAACACAAAATACGCGTTTTGAAAAAAAAAGGTATCTCATAAGATCACGCCACACATAAACACGGAATGGGCTTTTACCTTATGATAACCAAATCATTATTATGTAAAATCACTCGATATTATTTTTAATGACATATCTTTAAAAATATTTGCAAATAACCTTATTAATCTTAGCCGAAATTGTTACATTATTATTCCAGCATACCACATTGTAATACAAGGATTTCTACGTCTAAAATCTTATAGGCTCTTATTGGAGAATGGGGTTCCATACAAATGACCAGGTGAAGGGACTACCTTTCGGGAGTACATTTCAAGAGGAATGTACCGATGCCCAACTAATGGTCCTCTACCAACACAAGACCGACCTACGTCTTCATAGATAGTACCGAATATGCCATCACCTCAGTCGTTACTGACCTATCCGAGGGTCCACACAGATGCATCCACAATAATTTAAGTCCCAAACATCATAGAGGGAATAAATATTTCTAGAAGGGGATAATCATTTCCTAATGGTTGTGAACCACATAGCCTTGCCGCATCTATCCTGTTTCGGCCATTTCCGGTTGTGAGGCTTGAGGTAACGATTACCTTTTACTTTGCACGTTTCACATTGAATGCCACATCGCCATTCCATCGATCACTATTGACTTCCACAAACATACAACCTCCTAGCTCATACATCTCAGAGAAGCGTGTTAAGCTAAGAGAAGTTGCCTTCTCCGCCACTAAACATATGTATGGTTATAAAAGTCAACGATGAAATCTCAAGAATGCAGTGTCAGAAATCCATCCATACAAGTTCGTTCTGGGATTGAAAATTTCCGAAGACACTTTCCTACCATATCCTTTTGGGAATTATCTCTAGGATTATAGCGAAAAGTCCTTGCAACCGAAAGAGTTTTAGAAATGAAGGAACCACTACTACTTTAGTATTTGGGAGCTAACCAAAATTATCAACAAGTAGTCCCTTTACCCCGAAAATCCTTGGTCTTTATCCTTCATTCTCTTTATCAAGACTTCAATTTTCAAACGCATACATCGGTTCGAAGTGGTCTCGGATAGGAATTACCCCAGATCCGACCCTGGTTCCTTTGATCCAATTATCTATAAAAAGAGGTTATGTGAATAGGGAATCATTCTTTAATTGATTAAGTTCTTTTTTTATCAAAATCTCTTTTGGAGATATATATATTTCTAAGACATTCTTTTCGTTATATATAGAATCATTAAACCTCTTTTATCAAATACCTGATTACTTAAAACCCTTTTTAAACTTGGAATAATTCAAAATCATTTCATTTTTCACTTAGGAAAACATTTCCAAAATCATATCATTTAAATCTTAACAAAGATTTCTTAATTCAAAACTCATAATTTTGATTGAGTTAAAACCATGTTATCTAGGATGTCAATCCCAAATCCCATAAATATTAAGTGAGCAGAATCTACAGAGATCATCTAAGTCTACTCAATATTAATTTCGGTATTCAACAAATACTATAGGCGGAATAACGGTGAAATCACCTTTTAAATTCCATGGATAGTATGAGTTCCCTCTTCGGGCTTTAACACCGAGTATAAGAAGATCATCTCTATAAAATCAAAGTTGTATTTTGTAACGCCCCATATTTTTCCGATAATTAAAATATTAAATTAAATAAGATTTTGTAAATTTAATATTTTAAGAAATTTAAATTTACAATTTATTAACGAGAAAATAGTTGAAACATGATATAATAATGTTGTTTGAATGTTAATAACAACTATTTTTATGTAATCTCCATTAATTGGAATAATTGTAAAGTTAATTTGGTCAGAAATTATAAATAAGAGATAAATTGAATGTTGGATTTAAATGTTGTAATTATTTGTTATTAATCGGAATATGAAATTTAATTAACTAGTATGTAAATTTAGGTGCTTTCGTTTGTAAACAATAAACTTGGAAATGTGTTTGAACTATTAATGTATGATAATTGCTTCAATTATCATTTTGCTATCTAATCGGTAAATTAATTTGCAAATCGATAAAAATTTAATATAATTGAAATATTCACTACAACAAAAAGGCCTTTTGCAGCATTTTAAAAATGCTGTTGTACTCATTCGCAGCATTTCGAAGAACGCTGTCTAATATGATGCTGCAATAGAGTCTAGAGATACCACAGCGTTTTCAGAAATGTTGCTAAAAAAGGGATACTGAAGCTTTTATAAAACGCTGCTGTAAATTATTTGTGCAGCATTTCTGAAACGTTGCTAACTCATTTAGCAGCGTTTTATAGAATGTAGACTAACGCCACGCTTCAATAGACCAGTCCTATAACGGCATTTTTGAAAGGCTGCAAAAGGCATTGTAGCAGCATATTAGATAATAGTTTTAATAGTTGCAGCCTTTCCATTTTGCTGCGGCTTGTTTCTCTTCAACATTTTGCAGCACTTTCATAATGCTGCGTTATATTAATGTTTTTCCTACATTTACCAACTACTGCAACAGTTTTAAAACAGTTATAATAACCATGAAAAAATGTATTCAAAAACAAAATGCCTAATTCAAAAAACACCAATAAATATAATCTGATAATATAAGCAGTTATAAAGATTAAACATAATCAAAGCTACATTAATTTCATACACACAAAAATTTAGTCATATACAATATTTCATGAGCAATGTTTTAAGACAAAATGTTAGCAACATAATCTAATAAAAAGAGCTTGCTAGAAGAGCAAATAAACCATGGAAAGTCCAAGCCCGTCTTCTTCAAGAGTCCAATATGCCTATAAGGAAAAAATGCAATTAGAAAGCGGTAGAAGTGAGCAAATATGGATTTATTTAGCATCAAATATAGCAAGTTCGAGTTTAAGTTAATTTGACATAGATGCTTGCAATACTATTCTATTTCGTTTCATTATTTTTTGATGTTTCTTATCAAAATTTAGAAGGAACTAAAACTCTTGTTGTTAGCAGTCAAATATAGAACTACTTATCATTTTTAGCAGGTAAATCTCATTATATGTATTTCAAATAAGCATTGGCAATCAAGTTAATTTATTATTATTATATTATTATTATTATATTATTATTATTATTATTATAGACTTGTTTAATTATTATTATTATTATACCAGTTAATTTTTCATAAAATTTATTATTATTATTTAGTTATATTTTTGTAATAACTATTTTATAAACTTATTGAATTTTTATAAAACTTAGTTAATTTTTATAAATTTGGTTAATTTATTATTATTATTATTATTATTATTGTAGACTCGTTTAATTATTATTATTGTTATTATAAATCTTAGTTAACATATTATTATTATAAATCTTAGTTAATTTTATAAAATTATTTATTATTATTATTATACTTAGTTGATTTTTCATAAAATTTATTATTCTTCTTGTATAATTATATTTTTATAATACTCAGTTAATTGTATAACTTATTGAATTTTTATAAAACTTAGTTAATTTTTGTAAACTTAGTTAATTTATTATTATTATTATTATAGATTCGTTTAATTATTATTATTTTTATACCTAGTTAATTTTTCATAAAATTTATTATTATTATTATTTAGTTATATTTTTGTAATACTTAGTTAAATTTATAATCTTATTGAATTTTTATAAAACTTAGTTAATTTTTATAAACTTGGTTAATTTTTTATTATTATCATCATCATTATTATTATTGTAGACTCGTTTAATTATTATTATTATTATTATTATTATTATTATTATTATTATAAATCTTAGTTAACATATTATTATTATAAATATTAGTTAATTTTTATAAAATTATTTTTATTATTATTATACTTAGTTAATTTTTCATAAAATTTATTATTCTTGTTGTATAATTATACTTTTATAATACTCAGTTAATTTTATAACTTATTGAATTTTTATAAAACTTACTTAATTTTTATAAACTTATTTAATTTATTATTATTGTTATTATTATAGACTTGTTTTATTATTATTATTATACCTAGTTAATTTGTAACAACCCGCATATTTAACGATTATGTATTTGAATATCTTATTTAAATATTTTAATCGTTAGTCGGATCTTAGTCCGAAAAGCTACTTTTTGCATACGGTCAAATTAGGACTTGAGACCACCTCCATTGAGTTCAAAATGACGTTTGCGATCTTTTTGAGTATAAACTTCGATATGTTTGGAGTTAGTGGAATTTGTCACTTTTTCTCTCAGGGCTTTGGTTTGGGCTGAACCACTTGCTAACTCAGTCCCAACCCATCTCCTCCTCATCACTTCCTTCTTCATAATTTCCTAACAACATAAGCTTCATCAAAAATGGAGGAGGGAATGGGAAATTAAAATTCCAAGCTCAAGTTCTCTTGCAAATCCATCATTCAACTCCAAATTCAAGAAGAAGACATTGATTCAAGCTTGTTATTGTTCTTGTTTTGTTTTCAAGCTTCATCTCCATCAATTTCCGTGAAAAGGTGAGATTTTCATCTCACATTCTTGTCTATAACTATCTTGGATTGTTGGGAATGAATTCCTATCACTTTAGCATGTACATTTGCATTTGGTTTGGATTGAATTGGTGATAATCCCAATTTTTAATGTGTTTCAGCAATTTTCTGGGCTTAGGTCGTTCTGCCGTGTAGTGGTCGCACGCATATAGCTCATTTTCCCTCTTAGGTCGTGCGGCATAGCTCGTTTGCCCCTAGGTCGTTCGGCATTATAAAACACTCGCCTGCTATATATCGCGCCCCTTTAAGACGCTCGCCTTTTTAGGTCGCTCGCCCCTTTAGGTCGCTCGACCTGTTTTCTGTTAGCTCGCTTGCCTAGGTCGTTACCCGCTAGGTCGCGCCATCAATAGGTCGATCACTTTAGGTCGCAAGACCTTACTTCCTTTAGGTCGCATGACCTTACTTCCTTTAGGTCGCAAGACCTTATTTCATTTAGGTCGCATGACCTTACTTCCTTTAGGTCGCAAGACCTTACTTCCTTTAGGTCGCATGACCTTACTTCCTTTAGGTCGCAAGACCTTACTTCCTTTAGGTCGCATGACCTTACTTCCTTTAGGTCGCAAGACCTTACTTCCTTTAGGTCGCAAGGCCTTATTTCCTTTAGGTCGCATGACCTTACTTCCTTTAGGTCGCAAGACCTTACTTCCTTTAGGTCGCAAGACCTTATTTCCTTTAGGTCGCTTGACCTTACTTCCTTTAGGTCGCTTGAACCTTAGGTCGCATCACCTATAGGTCGCTCGCCCTATTGCCTTGCTAAGTCGCTCGGCCATGTCACCAAGATAGGTCGCTCACCTAGGTCGCTCGACATGCTATCCTTAGGCCGTTCGACCTATTTTACTTTAGGTCGCTTGCTTGTAGGTCGTTCCATCTTCACTTTAGCTCGGCCATGTTAGGTCGCATGGGTATTTCTACTTGATGGATTTGGAACTGATTTCCTTGGATTTTACTCACATCTTCGAGTGTGAATTTTTATGACCGATTGTTCTACAATCAATTTTGTGACTTGTCACTTTAAAAATATAAAGGTTTCAATACTAGTAGTAAATATCAAAACTCTTTCATCAAAACGATTTCAATACTATTTTATTACAAAGCTCTTTTCCTAAACCGTTTTCCAATCTATTAGTATATACAAGCCTTTACCTCACTCGGATGAGAAATCTAATTAAATGGCTTAGTAAAACAAGTGGTATGAAACGCTTGCGTTTACTTCATCGGTTTGTTCTTGGACTTGTTCGATTGAACCCCTTGTGACAATTTTCTAGTGAAGATCTACAATCTGTTCGTAAATATTTGAGTTAAGCAAGTGGTTATGGGACATGAAGCTAAACTCTTATATTTACTAGCTTAGCGTAATCGACACTTCTTGATGATCGATGATGATCGTTTTATGGTTTAGACTAGCAATGTGCGATGTCTCTTTGTCCACGTGGAGGACTGTTCCTCGTTTTAATGAGCTTCGTCTCACTTCTCGCATGGGTCGTACCTATCTAGGTGCGTCAATGTTTACTTTACGCATGGGTCGTACCTATCTAGGTGCGTCGATGTTTATTTACTTCGTGGAGCAATCAGCTCAATAAGTCAGGGCATGGGGCGTATCTTTCTAGGTGCGTCGATGTTCGTCTATGCATGGGTCATATCTTTCTAGGTGCGTCGATGTTCGATTTTGCATGGGGTGTATCTTTCTAGGTACATCGATATTAGACATTTCATGGGGCGTATCTTTCTAGGTGCGTCGATGTTTATTTATGCATGGGTCGTATCTTTCTAGGTGCGTCGATGCTAGAACATGGGGCGTATCTTTCTAGGTGCGTCGATGTTCGACTTTGCATGGGGTGCATCTTTCTAGGTGTATCGATGCTAGACTTTTCATGGGGCGTATCTTTCTAGGTGCGTCGATGTTCAGTTTATGGGACTGGCCATCCTCTTTTCTTGTGATTTCTGGATTTCGTGTGTTGATTTCTGGAATTCGTGCTTCACCAATTTTCGTGATTTTCATTGATATGTTTTATCAACTTTTGTGCATTGGTGAATTCGTGTGTCCTTACCATTTTGTGGTTTTGGATCTTTGAGAAGATTCTTGTGATATTGATTAATCTCTGGTTGATTTTCAATTGCATACTTATAGTAGTATGTCATTATGGTTATTATGTGTTCATGCCATATCTTTTATTCTATACCATATCATCTGATATTTATAGCTAGACTGATCCGTTTATTATTTTCTTATAAATAATACTCGGGTCAGACCGAGATGTTACAGGTGCTTCTGCTTGACCTCTCTTCTGGGATTACTCTGACTTTTTGGCTAACTACTTAGATTAGTAGTTTTTGGGATGTATACATTTGAGATATAGACTCTAGGATGTATACTTATTCTTTTGTGTAGCTTGTAGCTACCCTTTTGTATTATCGTGGATCTTTCTGACCACCACTCTGATGTACACTTTCATGTGTTATATATATATATTCATATCTTTTTCCGCCTTTGTGATATGGATGTCTGTGACTGATTTGTGTTATGTTTATTTCTATATTTGTTTCCAAAGATTATATATAGCCACTGTGTGATAGCTTTGAGTTTGTATAGGTATGTCGGATTTCCTCCTCAAATGAAATAGTTGCTATACTATCTGACATATCGGTGCTCGCACAAAGAAATTACATGGATGGTCACTCCTCAATAGCCTTATTCTCCGTGCTAGTTGACAGCATTACTCCGTAGTGTTCTTGGCTAGCGTGGGTATAGAGGTGGGGCGTCACATAATTTTTCATAAAATTTATTATTATTATTATTTAGTTATATTTTTGTTATACATAGTTAATTTTATAACTTATTGAATTTTTGTAAAACTTAGTTAATTTTTATAAACTTGGTTAATTTATTATTATTATTATTATTTAGACTCGTTTAATTATTATTATTATTATAAATCTTAGCTAATTTTTATAAAATTAATTATTATTATTATAATTGGTTAATTTTTCATAAAATTTATTATTCTTGTTGTATAATTATATTTTTATAATACTTAGTTAATTTTATAACTTATTGAATTTTTATAAAGCTTAGTTAATTTTTATAAACTTAGTTAATTTATTATTATTATTATATTGTTATTATTATAGACTCGTTTAATTATTATTATTATTATTATACCTAGTTAATTTTTCATAAAACTTATTATTATTATTTAGTTATATTTTTGTAATACTTAGTTAATTTTATAAACTTATTGAATTTTTATAAAACTTAGTTAATTTTTATAAACTTGTTTAATTTATTATTATTATTATTATTATTATTGTAGACTCGTTTAATTATTATTATTATTATTATAAATCTTAGTTAATGTTTATAAAATTATTTATTATTATTATTATACTTAGTTAATTTTTCATAAAATTTATTATTCTTGCTGTATAATTATATTTATAAAACTTAGTTAATTTTTATAAACTTAGTTAATTTATTATTATTATTATTATTATATTGTTATTATTATAGACTAGTTTAATTATTATTATTATTATTATTATTATTATTATTATTATTATACCTAGTTAATTTTTCATAAAATTTATTATTATTATTATTTAGTTATATTTTTGTAATACTTAGTTTATTTTATAAACTTGTTGAATTTTTATAAAACTTAGTTAATTTTTATAAGCTTGGTTAATTTATTATTATTATTGTTGTTGTTGTTATAGATTCGTTTAATTTTTATAAAACATAGTTAAATAGTTATTTATAAACTTATTATATTTGGATACTCTTACAAGTGCAAATTTATAAACTGCAATATTATCGCCATACTGTGTGATACTTGACAACAATGGAAAAAAAATGTAGGAATGTTCTACATTGTAAGGAAAAAAAGAACAAAGAAAGAAAGAAAGAAACAAAAGACCTGGAATTGAAATCAGAGCTCAGCAGCACTAGATGTCACTAACATGATCTCAAGTTTGCCATTGCTGAATTTGTTGATGAAGTAGTCCAAAAAAGATAATGGAGTCACTGCTTGCATTCTCCATTCAATAGTGATAAGGACTAGAATTTCCATTCTTTGCACAGTTTTAGATTCAAATACATATTTTGCTTCACCAAACCATTTCATCAAATTCAAATAACCAATCAACAAAGAATGTCATATAGAAATAAGAATAAAAAGTGTAGAAATAAGTATAAAAAGTATCACTGATTAGGCTTTCTCTGTGGTCATTACCGGTAAATCTATAAGAAGAGGAACTTCAGTCTCCTCCATTTTGGCAGCTAAAGATAAGCAAGCTACAGATAGTAGTTGCATCATTCATTCTTTGCCTTTCTGATTATAAGAGGCAGAGATTGAATTAAAGGCATTTAGTTAGCTGTTGCTATTCAAATTTATACGAATTCAATTCAAATTAATGTACCGGGTGTTCATAATGTGAAAGGAACCTATCCAAGTAGTTAATAGATAAAAAGATAGTCAAAAGCCCGAAACTGAATTGAGCTCGAACCTATCAAATTCAAGGTCGGTGAGAATTAGTAGTAGATACATGAAATAGAATGATGAACAATTCATACATAAAGAATGTTCTTGTAATTATAAATTGCATGCAGTACGTTAAACTGTGAATTTAACAATATATTAGTATGGTTTTGTGTACTGTATAGGTCTAAGAATTTGGATTGCTTGGTATTAAAACGGTATTTCCATGAGAGCTGCTAGTGCGAAAGCAGCCTCCTTTTTGTTTACTTCTGTGTTCGCAGACATAATCTTTGTCAAGTTCACAAACTGTAAAATAATTTGAATTGTGATTAGTAAACAAAATATCATTTGCCTATGGCTCTATCTTCGACAAATAAAATTTGGAATACAAATATGAAAGACACAACCATATCAATATATATTATAGATGTCATCAGTTCTGTGAACTAACGTTCATGTACATGGGTACATAAATTTGATTTCAAAATATACATTTTAAAATTATTATTATAAAAGTTGATTTACTTGAATATTATCAATTCACATTGAGGTATGCAGTCATCAATATATATTTAGGAACAGTAGTTGTGTCACTTGTATGTGAATGTAATCGGGTTTCTTCGTGGGAGAGCACAAGCTGCACAGTGATCATTTTCTCAGTTGTACTCCACTGAACTCTGCTTTCTGATTCAAATATTATCACTGACACTATAAAATAATGAATTCACATAATCTCACAATGTGCTATTAACAAAGCTATATGTATTTTCACTTCAGAGATACGGGATAGATATCTATGTGCATTTATATTCATCTAATTAAAGCTCATTTCAGATAACAATTAAAGCACTCTTAAATCAAGCACATGGCTTGATGTCAATATGCATTCTCAACTTGCTATGGCAGATATATTACACTGCCACTGTCTTCAGATTCATATGCGCCTTTTATACCACTTTATTTATATTGTTTGACCATAGAAAATTTTATGATATGCATCAGGAGGTACCTCCACTACTATATTTATTTATACATGTATATGCATATATATATATATAATAATGGAAATGTCAGTAAACATTTATCTTAGGAAATATAAACACGAAAGCACGATGAAGTCATTATGTGAAGTTAATGGGATTGGACATTGACTGTATACTAATGAAGCTAACGTGAATGTATCTATAAATTATTTGTTGAGCTAGCAACATATGAAGGCAAATGAGCTGTAGTGCGTATCTACTCTTTCACACAGAAATGAACGTCAATGCTAAACGAGTATGTCTGCATCCAACTACTCTGTGACTACTTACACATTACATATTGTTATCTGCCCTTCACTTCTCATAGATGCATCACCAGCACGGCAGCACCTAAATATTATGATTAAATATGTCTTGAATTTATAAGAATACACATATAATGCTACTTGAGAACAAATGAAATACAATTAACAACACAAAAGATCTGGACCGTTGAATTTTTTTCAAAAAGGGGAGTTTCAAGAGGAGTTTCAAGAAGGGGAGTTTCAATTAATACCCTTCACTGCCTAAGAATACCACCACAAACCTGCTAAATAGTTTCAATTGGAAGAAAGAGGAGTTTCAAGAAGGGGAAAATTACAAACCTGCTAAATAGTTCTAATATAGCTGGTACAAAATAAGAAAGAACCATTAACATTAAAGTTTTGAACTTTAAAAACTAATTTTTATAGTTTCATCTTTCAATCTATGATTTAATTCGACAGCAATTTATAGTACAAAACTGACGTGGTTCCAGATAGAAATCACTATAATGTTAGCATGAGAATGGATTGGGCTATTGGAGATTCGAAATGTGAAAAAGAAAAGCGTGAAAATGTCTACGTATGTGGAGAAAACATCATGTGTGTTGATGCTAAGAGAGCACTGGTTATTTGTGTTAATACTTGGATGGATATAAAGGGAACACTTATCTTAATGGCTCTATTGGATCATAATTAAAAAATGAACTGGATATAAAGGGAATCATATTTAAAAAATAAAGCAAGCAAGAAAAAAACATTAATAAATAAAATACACAGCGCAATACTAAAATAATGTTTAAAGTTTGGTTATTAAAAGTCAAAAGCACAACAATGCAATTGAGATGTAAGCAAACAAATAATCTCATCAAGGATTATTTTAATCAATTATTATCACTAAAGGAACATCAAGCCCAAAATTAGAACCAATATTGATCATTTTGACATAAAAATAGTATGCATTTGTTAAAATCAGACCTGGAAGAAACTAGAATCAATGAACTTTTATAATTAGTTCAGTACTCTCATGTTGGGAGGAATAAAAATGAATAATACTCCAAGTTAATTACCTACTTGTGTCATCTATGTGACTCCCTATGTTAAAGAGATGAATCCAGGTTATATAGATACAAAATTTAATTATATGCGAATGTTTTCTTATGGGGAAAATAAAGGACAAAGCTCCGCAAATAATGACCTTGATTAACTAACTACTCTTCAGTCGGCATGAAGAGTTGGACAATTACCCAGTGTTTTAAAAAAATTAATAGAAAAAAAAAAATCCTTGAATGAAAACAAGTGAATTAATTTTGCACTGATAAGAGTAAAAAAAATAAAGTTTTAGACCTTTCGCTGAAATTTACTACATGTAAAGCAAAATATTGATCTGCTATGATAAGTTTCTCTCTTAATTATGACAAGTTTTGTAGGCTTATGCTCATTAAAACTGTTGTATATATTCGATTTTTTTTGATATTTTCTAGAAGTTTGTGTACATTTCCAAAATTTAGATTAATTAATTCATAATAGAATAAGGCCCGTTGTGAAAGATTTCAGTTACGAAGATACTTTACCTTATTACTACTTAGTTTTTTTTATTAATATCCACCACTGATACAATTTCTATCAGCTGTCTATTTCCTTTAATTTACTTTTATGGACCAACATAGTTCATTGTAATATATTTTTCATTATTGTTTTCTAGTAAGTTAGTTTCTTATCACCATTTCTTTTTTCACACATGCAATATATTTGCCAATGCACCATTTTGAAGAAAATTTATCTATTGTTTTCAGGCATCGATAGTGTTAAGAAATGCTACCTCCAAACTCTATCCGATTTTTACAGTGGAAAGCCTCAACCTCCCTTAAAGTAGGTAAAACCTACTTTATTTTCAAATATTATGATGGACACGACAGATAATATTACTATCTTGTATTTAGTCGCTTATGCTTACAATCTCATCCCGCTCTTCCTGCACTTGAGCAATTAATCCATTCAGACGACAATGAAGTTCTAACTGATCCATGTTGCTCTTTCTTACTTATTTGATGGTACTAATGATAAAATTCAAGCTATTATTGAATCTGGAGTCTGACCAAGGCTTCTGGAGCTCTTGTTGTGTGTATTTACCTCTTAAAATTTATGTTGCATTTATATGTTGAAAAAATTAATATTCAGTGAATATCCATGTTATTTCCATAGTAAACTAATTAAACTTTCCCTCTTCAAGAAGTAAAATGTGAGAAAAAAATGATAAAAAACTGAAACTTAAAAAACAAATTTTGCTAGTTTGTAAAATATGAACAAAAAATGATAAAAACTGAAACTTAAAAACATATTTTGCTAGTTTGTGAATTGTCAACTGCTTTCAGAATTGAATTACTGACTTAATGACAAATGAAATAATCAACAAAACTATTTTCAGAAACAAATGATTATATATTTTGATTTAACCCAAATCAATGGATCCAAAATCCAGTTGTGAAACTTACAATGATTTATAGTGGAGTATTAGTTTCCATTTTTAAATGGACAATACTAGTATACTTCAACTTTTCATGATCGTGTACTTAAACTTTTTATAAACTTAGTTAATTTATTATTATTATAGACTTGTTTGATTATTATTATTATTATTATTATTATTATAAACCTTAGTTAACTTATTATTATTATTCTAAGTCTTGGTTAACTTTTATAAAACTATTTATTATTATTATACTTAGTTAATTTTTCATAAAATTTATTATTATCATAGTAATTTAGTTATATTCTAAATCAGTCATTCTGCCACAAAATTATCAAATCAGAAGCCATATATAATCTATGATTGATGAATAATACACTCACTCAATAAGAAGTAGCCAGTGATAGACTGTTCAACCTATCTCTTTTATGAATTAATCCTACTAAATAACCGAAATACAATGTGTTCCAGTTTAAGTGCTAGTTTTAAGTAATAAAGTGCACACAACCAGCAACAAAAATCAAAAAGAAAAAAAGAGTAAGCGGACGAAAAAAGAATTATAACAAGCAACTTACGTGCAAGAATCACCCACATTACCACCACATTAATGAAACAACATAACAGCCCGCACCTTCAAACCGATTTCAGCGCACATATTCATCAAACCTTCATAGCCGCCTAATTATACTCCCCGGGCTTCTCCCTCTTGACCAATCCCCACCACACATCCACCATTACCCCCTCCACACCCGCACTCTTCAACGCAATCAAATTCACATGCATTGCCTTCCTCCTGTTCAATGAGCTGTACATCTTGAACAGACGTGACACTAGGTATAGTTGAACACATATAGATTAAACTTGTATAGAGTTGAGCATCTTGAAAAATTAGGAGCTCTAGAACACTAATTGACCTTGAACGCCAAGGAAGCAAACGCCTTTGAAAGCTGGAAGTCTGAAGCGGCATGGCGACTTTGACCTTCTTGATAACTGAAAGACTATTGAAATTTTGAAGGCTTCTAAGGGCAGGGAGATTTCCGATAGTTGGAAAGCTCTCGAGGACGAAAAACTCCTTAAATTAGTTAAGTGTTGAGAGGACGAATAGTGTTTGTATGTGGAGGAAAAGAGGAGAAGCGTTGAGAGAAGGAAAAAAAGGATTGCCATCACTGGTTTTGGGGAAAGAAAATATGGTATTTTAGGGGGAAAAAAGGGGAAAAAGTGGAAGCGAGAGGGAAAAGAATTTTGGGAGGGAAAAATAAAGTAGGGGAAACAGGAAGAGGGCATGGGCATAAAAAAGCACACAGGCGATATATTTTGGAACAAGTAGCGTTGTAGTTAAAATTAATATGATTTGAGATACAATAAACTACATTTTATATAAAACACTGCCATTTAAAACTGCTAAAAACGAATTTTCTTGTAGTGATTGCAATTAATCTACTTAAATATTGCAATTAAAATTAATTAAGATGATAATTGTAGAATATTAATGTAATAAGATGTAAACCAATGTTAATTATACCCATAAGATGATAGTTGATTGAATAATAATATATATCGATTAGTAACAGGATTAAAATATAATTAAAATAATTTATATTATAAATTACTTGAAATTAAAATATAATTAATTGGATTTTTATTACAGTTGAAATTAAACGCTATAATTGTGCAATATTTAACATTGGATTTGACATGGAAATTTATTTTAAAAGATTACAAATTACTAGGTAATCAAAAATGATAAAAATGGTTAGTTATAAAATTTGAATTTGAAAAGTGATTAAATCAATTTAATAATAATTTATTTAATTAGCGTGAAATTTGTAATTTCAGCCACTGTCTCGGATTTCAACGAAACCAGTTTCATCGGATCCATAACAGTGAATTATTGTAGGATTTCAAGTTTCGTAGCGATCAGACTTATCGTTTGATCGTGCGAGCTCGAAACGCGTAGAAATCGATTAATCGAAATTAAATGAATATAATTCAATTTTAAAAGCTAACTTTTGTATACAATGGAATTGGGGTTTGAAACTAGTTCCATTGAGTTTAAAAATATCGAAAACCTATATTTCGATATATTGGATGACCCATTTTCGTTTCGGGAACGAAACGGGCTTTTCGGGTCGCTGTTATCGTTCGATCCAACCCTGCCTATATATAGGCTGTTATAAACCCTAGCTGTTTCTCATTTCATTATTTCTGTACGTACATCTTCTTCCTCCTTCTCAAACGACAGAACATCAAACCTAATTTCCAAATTCCAAAACCTAATTTCAATTTAAAAAAAAAAGCGGATCTAGGGCGACTTTGGGTCGCGCTTCGGGTTCTAGAGGCGAAAACCCTGCAGCGACTTCGGGTCAGGAACCAAATGACTCAGGTCTCGGGTCGTTTTGGAAAAATCTTAGAGCAAGCAACGGGGATTTGAGGCGGCGGACCGAAGTAGGACTCGAAGTCGACTCAGGGCCTAAATTTTTCAATTTTCTAACGTTAATAACTTTTGCATACGAGCTCGGATTCACGCGTGGTTTTCTCTGCTACGATCATATCGAAATTTAGGATGACACGGAACAAGTTTGGATGAATTCTGAGACTGTTCAAATTTGGGCCTTCGTTTGGATTTTAAATCGATTTGAAATCAAAGGTGAGTGTTTTGACCCACTCGCAACTACTAAATTATCGTATGTTAGTTAAATTGAATTTATGATGCGATTAGAAGTTGATTGATTGCTATTTGGTATATTTAATTTGTCATTCCAGTAAAATCTAAATTTATTAAATTTAATTGTCATTTAATTTAATCTAAATTTAATTTAATTTAATGATGATTGTGATGGATGTTTAATTGTTGATATTGAATGACTGGATGCTATGTTTATTATATTGTTATCACACTGCAAGTTCCCTTATTTAACGTTAGAAATCACTATTGGTTGAAATGATATATACCCGATTGATCTTATAGATAGGAAAAATTATTATGGGTTGAAATGATAGACTCGAGCGATTTTATGGATTTTTAATTTAATTCGGGATTACGGGTTGAAATGATATATACCCATAAAATTTAAATTATTGCGGGTTGAAATGATATATATCCGTATCACTTGACCATAGGGTAGAAAATTATATACGGACACCGGATTGGTTAAATTAAATGATTTTAAATCCTTAAAATTTTGAATCCAGTTAAATGATACTTTGAAATAAAATTTGATATATATAAACTGAATTATTTTGGAAAATCCAAGCTTTAAATGTTGAAATTGGAATTGGTTCAAATGAATTGTTTAAAAGACTTTAAATTGGAATTTCAAAGTGAATTTTGAAGTATAAATGAAATTTATTGAAATTGAGTTATTGTAAACGTTTGAATATTTAACTTTGAAATCTATTGAATTTGGAGTTGCTTAAATTGATAGTTTAAACATGGATTTGAAATCGATATAGATTTAAATGGTTTTATTGAGAATCTAAATTGAAAGGTAAAAAATTGAGTTTTGTCGATCTGAAAGCTGAATATGGTCCAGATTTGTTGATATGGAAGAAATAATTTAATTTGCTATTACTTTCAAATTAATTATTTTAATATAAAATGTTTAAAAATATATTATTTTAAATTCAGATTTACTTAAATTTTCAAACCATAAATATATTAAACTATATTAAACCTATTTTTAACTATTTTAAACCATTTAAACTATTTTAAGCTATTTAATCTATTTTAAACTTTTTTAATCTATTTTAAACTATTTTAATCTAATTTAACCTAATTTAAACTATTTAAACTATTATTATCTAATTTAAACTATTTAAACTATTTTAAGCTATTGTAATCTACTTTAAACAATTTTAACTATTTTAAACTATTTTAAGCTATTAAAACTATTTTAAACTATTTACACTATTTATGACTATCTAAACTATTTTCTAAAATTTAAATGGTGCAGGGTTGAATTGTTTATATTCAAATCCTTGATTTGAAATCAAATATGGTTTAATGATGTTATAACCTACGTTGGAATTTGAAATGGTATTTTCTAGTGAAATGACATATTTGAGTAAATATGATGATTTTGAAAATGAGGGTTTAACTTATTTTGTCGATATGATTTCGAAAGTGATATGATTTCGAAAATGAATATGATTTCGAAAGTGATATGATTTCGAAAATGAATATGATTTCGGAAGTGATATGATTTCGAAAATGAATATGATTTCAAAAGTGATATGATTTTGAGAATATGATATTTTGAGTATCAATTATAAATCGGTTTTGGAAATGTAATAGAACCATCCGCTGTGTAATAAGCGTTTGGTTGTTAAAGAGATCGGGATCAGATATTGTCATACTCACTGTCAATATCGAAAACCACTTTAACAACTGTGCACGTGGTGGAGATTCCAGAATGAAGTAGGATGGTTTGGCGAACGATTCTGTATGAGGTATTAACGTAGCCCTGACTCCGTCGAGTCAGCTTGATGTGACTAAAATAGGAGCCATGTCAGGCCAAGTGAGGTCGCACCTCCGATCGGACATGCTTCTTCGATACCATATTATGACTTTATGATTGATTTGGTGGCTACCCCTCGATTTGATTATGGGAGTGTGCTTCGAGGTGGGCGGTAGTAGCTGCTATGCATTACCACCAGTCCGGCTCCGCAAAATGGTAGTATCCTACCCTGGGCATTTCCTCGTGTGCCTTGTCACATGACTTATCACGCCCATTACGAATTTGATTTGTACCATACCTATGGAGTGCTACCTGAGTATCCCACCGGTTTGGTAGGGCTTACAGTATCTGTATAGACTATGGGAATATATAAAAATGTGTTAAGGGGGATATGGGTAAAGCCTTAACGCTACTTTAATATTTTACTTTACTGTAGACATATTATAATAGCGTATTGTACCATGTATGTAGATAGTTTAACGGATCCTTAGGAGATGGAATCCCGAACATCTCTTAAGTTATTGCACTCACGTTAGATACTAGATAGGAGATGTCAAACCCCGTAAACATCTCTGAAGTCGTTACACTCATATTTATTTACTGTTGATTTAACTTACATAAGATCTTTTAGTTCTGACTCGAGCGTTTTGTCTTTTCATTATGCTCGGGTCAGTCCGAGCTTTTCAGTGAATTGAAGACCATTTATCTCTGGAGGACGAAGACGAAGATTTGTATGATTTTATTATATTTATACTACTGCATCATGTTGTTCCGCTGCATCATTTATTTATTCCTGTGGTATGTACTCTAATCTGTATTGTAAAAGTGTAATCAAATGTTATTTGTAAAATAGCTTCATGAACTGTTTATTTGATTATTATATTTTGTCATTCCGCTGTGAGATTATGTGATTTGTTTTCTTTCTTTTCTTTTCTTTTTCTTATTTACCCCATAACAATCCTCCCTTTTGAATGGTTGAGTTCGGCAGGTGTGGTTTATTGTCGATTTAAACCGTCCAAAAAGGTGGGCCGTTACATATTTAATTTAAATTTGGAACATTAAATCTTTTATACTTAATTCATTTCCGACATTTCGACCTTATCTATCCCTTGCCCAGGGAAGAGGCTAGGTGAGCCAGGGCACTGGTTGCTTTTAAACATCTCCTTAGTTTAAGCACCTCACATCCAGATCTCACAAATAGATAAATCTAGTCTACTTGTCAGCTTTTAGAGCCAAAATTAAACCACTTAATTTGTAATAGCTTTCTTTAAATCGTTTATTTAAATTTTCTTAAATAAGCTAGAAAACCTCCAATCGTTATTAAAACACTTAATTATCCATTTGAAAAAATTCATAAAAGAGTTGGAAAAGAATTGTTAAGTTTAAAGCTATATTCCAAATGTTATAGAAAAGTGTTGCGGAAAGTGCATTTTAAGTTATATTGATCAAAACGACTTTTTATCATTTGAAAATTCATTTTTATTACTCAAATCACTTTTAAAACATTTTAAAAGATTTTTAAGATTTATTCCACACTTTTAAACAATTTTAAAATATCATTTTCAAAGAGATCCAGTTTTGGATCCCGAACTGCCAAACCACGATTTTTCAAAAAGCTTGTTTTACTCATATTTCAAAATCTACTAATCGAAATCCCGATTTTCTTTCTTCGTTGAAAAACTATGGATATAGTAGTTCAGAAAATTCTTATCTTGAAAAATTTCGAACTATATTCCATTTTTTTACCGTCGTTTGACTTTTAGGGCGCGAAATTTGCGAACTACCGTTACGCGACGCGCCTATTTTTGACTAAATTTCCCATTTCTTTTCAAACTTCACCAAAACACTTTTGAATGTTTATAAAACTTTTCAAAATCATTTTAAAACATTTTTAAAGATGTTTGACATTCCATATACACCAATTCATTAAATCAAGGAAAGTGATTTCCTTTGTGCTTATCGACGTGTATTTCCGTGACTTGCATATATATTCAACATTCATATTTAAACAACCAAAATTAATGATCAAAGTATATTAAACATCCATTGCAAACATCATATCATCATCCAAAGTATAATATAATAGTTTAGGAGTTCTCACCTTCATTTTCCCTTCAAGCTAATAGAAAATCGGCTGTAGCTCCGCTATCACGAAATTAAAACTCCACGAAATCGAGCTTTGGACCTTGAAGTGGCTCAGCCTAGCCTTAGTGTTCATGGCCTAGTTGGTGCGGGGTAGTGGTTGTGGACTTTGGAAGAGTAGAGGAGGTGTTTAGAACTAGTTTTGAAGTGGATCAATATTATAAACTAGTGTATACATTTTCATCTTTTATTTGATTTTTTTTCTAACTTCTCCAAAATATTTTTTATGAATTAGAGGCTATTATAGAGGCTCTTAGAAAGCTTGAAAAGAAGAGGAATAAGAATGGAATGATATTAGGATTTTTGTGAGAAGAGGGGTGGTAAATATAGAAACAACCTTAGAATAAAATATTGTTTTGCATAATTACCAAAATGCCCCTAGCCCACACCCCTTCCTAGCCCGTAGCGCATGGCTCCTCCCCTCCCAAAGCCAAGTGAAAGTTGATGCGAGGTGATGGTGTGGTACAATGACGTGATGATGTTTGCTTTATGATTACGTAAAGGTTAAGCTTAGGAATTATTAAAACATTTCTGTAATCTTTATACATATATATACACATATACATACATACATACATATATATATATACACGTATGTGCATGTTATCATGTGCATGTGACATATATATGTATGTACATGTAGGTGCATAACACATCGAACGTCTTCGAGCAACTTTTGTTCGTTAAATCGTTGAAATCCGGAGAACCTATTATCGGTCACATTTTCACTTATTTATTAATGTATATATATTTGTAAACGAATTTTAAAATAAATTTATTATCATTTTAAACTAATTAAAATGACAACATTTGAATTATAAAGCCATATAAATTAACATTAAAAATTATTTACAAAAATTGCCATTACACCAATAAAGCAATATCGATTTTTCCTTATATTTTTAAATCAAATATATATCTTTATAAAAATATTATAAACGATTCATTGTCACTTTATAACTATTTAAAATGAATTATCATCATTTAAAATAATTATTTGGGTAATTAAAATAATCATTAAATCTTAATTTTAATTCATAAATCTTTATTTAAATACAATGCTATATTATCAATATAAATTTCGAGGAAAATATTTATTCAAAATAAGATTACTATTACTTATTATTACTTGAAAAAATGTTATTTAAATTAACAATCTTTTTGTCTGCATAAATTTAAAAATAAATACAAATTATCAAAGTGATAAATTTGCGGGTCGTTACACTATTATAATAACTATATGCAAATATAGCAAATGTAACAAATGCAATAAGAGAAACCATCGAACAATTAATATTCATACAATCAATTCATAATCATATCAATTTTCATTTTCTAATGTCAACATTCAATTTATTAAACCCGTACAATGTACGTATATCATCCATACGCAAAACCATACCTGATCGCTCGCTCGATTACACAATTTCACTTCCGAACTAGAATCATTCTCACGACCACTCTAGTGTAGACTCAGATCCGGTTCCTTGATTAGAAAACTGCCATTCTCCTTGCATAGCCATATACTATGATAAAGAATACCAGAATCAATCAAAAATCCATATCCAGAGTTCGCAGTTAAAAAATTGAGTGAAAATTCCTAACTCAGTTCGGTGTAAATCACCTTGAAATCGTATATTCGAATCTGGATCAAACAGTTACGCGAATAAAATAATATGCATACAACTTACGTATTTGTTCCGATTGATTTCTTGTTATATCCCATTCTTTATTCTCGATTCTTTTATTTACATTCAATTCCTTTTACATTCATTTGATCCACATTCAATTTAAATCAAATTAAACTATTCGTATTAATTTCACTTACATTCAATTCATTAATCATTCACTTATTAATATTCACTTTAATTTCAATTTATGTTTAACAATATTTCATTCCATATTCCATTTACTTAGTATATCTCCTTTACTACTAACAACACTTAACAACCATTCCATATAATTATTTACATAAGTTTATTAACATTTTATACAACATTTCTTATTTTTATTTCACTTTATACTTAAGTTCATATTCAATTCTATCAAACAACATTCTAAACCATATTCAATTTATTTTACAAATCAAATTGAATTTCATTTTATAACTTAAGTTCATCTTCATTTTAATATTCAAATTCTATTTCACTTAACTCGTTTCATCCCACTTCACTTAACTTGAGCTAAATTTCATTTCAAAATTCATCTCATTTAACTTAAGTTAGTTTTCATTTAATTTTATAATTCAAATTCAGATTTTCTTTTCTTAACATTCACATTTAACAAATTAAAATTTTGTTTTAGCTTAATATTCTTCAGATATATAAGTTATACAAACTTATTTACTTAAAATTTCATGAAATTAATTGACTTGAGTTTATTCACATACTTTATTTACAATTCAGGGTTATAAAAATCACTTTATGACTTAAGTATATATTCATCCCATTATTTTCCAATTCATTTCAAATACAATTCACTTTCATTTAACCTTTCTTAAGTTATACTTAATTTCATTTACTTCATTTCACTTCATTAATTCTTTCCAAATTTCCTTTTGTTTGCTTAACCAAAATGTTCAACCATTTTAAAATTTGGTTTTACTTTCCTGTTCAAATTCATAAGTTATAAACTTATTTCTTATCTATACTATTTTCAAATTATAAGTTCAAAAATTATTTTCGTATATTCATCAAAACAAACTTGGAATTTTTACAATCAAAACTTGCTTTATAAAAAAAACTCCCATAGTAAATTATTAAGGTAGCAATTCATCACTTAGAAACTCAAAAATGAGTACTGATGATGCTGCAGTCATCACCTGAATTATTTCCCAGCGACTAAAGTGAGTTTAGTGCTTTTTTCTTTTAAATTCCTTTTTATTTTATAATTGTTTATCTTTTTTCCATTTATAGTAATAACAACTTTTATTAGAACACAAACAAAAACAACAAATGATAATAAAACATTACCATTCACTAACAACCGAACAATCCTTATATAACTATAATAATTCTAGAAAATTTATTCCTTTATATATATAATATAGGTAACTTTAAAACAATACTGTGTCGGTTTTCCTTGTTCTAGCATTTAGAAACCCCGATTGATAACATGGCGTCTCATATATCGACTAGAATTCATAAGCCACTCAAACAGATAAATTAACACAATATAACACATTTTTATAATCACTAACAAATACGCTCTCATATCTATAATACACTCAAACTCAATCTAGGGCATTACTAACCCTATTTATAATGAGTACCCAACCAAAGCCTAAGTGTTCGCACAATCCTAAGCTCTGATACCAAATATAACAGACGGGATTTTCGATCCTAAAAAATCGACACTAATACGTCTAATGTATTGCGTGTTGAGCAATCGAATGCCAGAAAAACCGATCTTTATGGGGAAAGAAAGAAAAGATAGAAGAGAAGAAGGAGAAGAGAAAGAAGAGAAAGGAAAATAGACTAAATCAATCACAGAATCTCACAATCGCAGTGGAACAATATCTAATATAATATCAATGATCTTTACAAAACAGAAACTATAGTATAATTTACATACATCCATCAGAGTACAACAATCAATTACTAATCATCAGCCTAGACAGTTATAATAATATGTCCTTACAAATGTTGAAAATTTACACAATAATGCAGCGGAAAATAAACATATACGTGAATATGACTAGAAGACCTCCAGCTCACCTGCTGAAGCTCCAAAGCATCCAAATCAAAATCAATAAATATGCTTTGTCTGACCCAAGCATTGACATGGATGAATGCCCAGATCAGTCTGGTAAACTAGTGTGAGAAAACACATCTCAACTGAATTTTAAAGTTATAAAAACCTTTCAAAACAAAGGTATCTTGTAAGACCGCGCCCACATAAACACGGACGGGTTTTTACCTTATGATAACCAAAACATTTCATATCAAATCTTGTTATATTATACTAATGTCTAGTATACAAATAATATCAATCAGAGCCGATATTGTTACATTGATTAAATTCTAGTATACTAGCCACAAAGTGGGTTCTACAAACAAAATGGCATGCACGTAGTGAATACTAGATTTTCATACAAATGACCAAGTAAAAAGACTACCTTCCGGCGGTACATCTCTAGAGGAATGTACTGAGGCCCAACTGATGGTCCTATACCAACACAACACCGGCCTATCTCTTACTAGATAGTACAGAATATGTCATCATCCCAGTCGTTACTGACCTATCCAAGGGCCCTCATCGCATATATCCACAGTAATTTAAAACCGAACATCATAGCGGGAATTAATATATCTACAAGAGGATGATCATATCCTAATGATTGCGAACCACGTAGTCTTGCCGCATATACCCTGTTTAGGTCATTTCCGGGTGTGAGGCCTGAGGTCACGATTACCTTTCACATAGCACATATCACTTTCCTCTTTGAATGCCACATTGCCATTACATCATCATACAACTAATTTCTATAAACATATAACTCTTGAGCTCGTACATCTCAAGAAAGGGTGTTAAGCTAAGAGAAGTTGTCCTCTCCGCCACCAAACAGATGGTACGTTTAAAGAGATCAATCAATGTAATTAGAAATGCAATGTCAGACATTCGTCTATACAAGTTGTCCAGTAACAGGACAAGCCTAAGGTACTCTCCTTCCACATCCTGTCGGGAATCACCTTTAGGATCAGTAGCGATTAGTCCTTGCATTTAATATTTCATAACGAAGAGACCATTGCTACTATATGTATTTTGGGAATTTATCCCCAAATGATTAACAAGCAGTCCTTCATTATGAAAATCCCAAATATCAATGTCTTCCAACACCGGCACATTCGAATGCCTATATGTTGGTCTGAAGTGGTTTTCGGATATATCTGATCCCGGTCTCTCCGGATCAACAACGATAAAGAGGCCAATATTTGATAGTCGGTTATTTAACTATCAAAGCAAACAGTAATATCTAGAGCCATAAGCAATCACTAGGCCTATTAAAATAAATCTTTTATTACTTAAATCACTTCCCAAATATTTATTTCCAATTATCTTTTAAAAGATATATCCCCAAAACCATTTCAAATTTCCAATATTCGAAAACATTACCATATACTGATTTTAACGGTATAAGCATATTGACAAATCATTTCATTTATCAATGCTCAGAAAATATCTCTATATACTTATAATGGAAATAAGTACATATACAAATCTTAAGGAAAGTATTCTTCAAAATGCACTTTATTTGGGTCAAAATGAATGTTGCGTAAAACATCGTTACGACAACCCAAAACATTTGTAACGACCCGGGTTTTCGGACTAATCAGAATCGCCAAAAAACCCGTTCGTTCTAAGACTACAAATTAAAACTACCAACTTAGTACACAATATTTGATAAATATTCAACATTACTAAATGTATAGGATATAATTTTAATTGTACAAGTTATCAGAGTAATCATTTATTTTACAGTGCGATTTTATACAAACCAACAATCAAATACTACAAATAAAATGTAAATCTACCGCTGCGCAACTCTGATGAGAAACAACAATATCCTTACATGCGAACCCAATAAACAATGTAAATGCGGAATAAAATAGTAAGCAGGAAAGATACAACAATACACGATATATGGTAAACAATAAGCAAAAAAATGTTATGTTATTATTGGGCTGCATCACTACCATTTGTGACTGCCTACGTACCCATATCTAATTGGGTACCCAATTAGATATAGGATCAAGCCAATGTAGTTCTCCCATCACAAATAGGACTCATGGAGCCTAAGATGCAACAACGAATATGCAATTCCTAGAACTACCCACTTAGGCTTAATTTTCAAATTTAGATATTCAAAATCTAGTTAACTTTACAGAAATTATCTCTTTGGACTTTATTCCCGAATTCTTATTTCAAAACCTTTGGAATATATATATATACATACATATATATATATATATACATACATACATACACACGTCTATATCTTTTATATTCAAACTAGTCCTTTACTTCGTGATCAGAAAACAAATCACCTTCTGAAACGATGTCAATATACAAGCATACAAAATTATATGCTACCTGATCGGGAGGTTTCTAGCCATAACAATGCAATTGGGTCCCAGCCTTTTGAAAATAAATATTGATATGTATATCCCTCTACAACGAGAGTGGACTATACCGAGGCTACAGAACATCTGCACCTCCCATGCCCACCTTTTTAGATATTGGTTACCCGTATCATCGGTAACATAACAAATCACTTTATATCCCGAAGTGGCAAAATCATTTACACTAATAATTAAAATACTTCAAATCTATAAAAATTTGCATTTCCAAATCCTTTCAAAAATCATCTTAAAACCATCGGTTTAGTCCTCGAAATTCTCTCCATTTTATAAAACATTTTTATAAAACCATTCTTTATATAAATCACTTTTATATAATATAACTTCAAAATACTCATTTCCAAATATTTCTATCTATTTAAACATTTCATAAACTTTTATTTATGAAAACCAACTTTGAAAACAATTCCATTGACGTCAAATTATTATAACTAATCATAAAAATTTAAATGAACCAATATTATCGCTAAACACCTTTTAGTCAAATCGTGAAATAAATCACACGGTGTTAGCCAACAATTATTTTCTACCTAGCCCATGCATATGGATAATTAATTGCTCAAAAACTGGTCACTGGTCGAGCAAAGTCAACAATCAATAAATAATAATAAGTGCTCATAAACTAGTCGAGCTGAATTCAAAAAATCAATAAAATAAATACAACAATAAATGATAATCAATGCTTCATTCTATCAAATATTTATAACACTTTTTATTTTATCTTGGGTTAAAACAGTTTGATATTTAATTTGGAGCATCCGGGCTTTCCCTTCGACATGTTTTGTCCCTTGCCCATTTCTCCTTAGATCTCACAGACAAAACACATGTACTAGTCGTTTTCACATACCCCATTAAGTATTTAACTTCTAAAATTTAAAATACTTAATTAACCATCCAAACATAGTCAAACAAGGAAATCAAACCATTGCTTTAGCAAACAAAGTAAACAAGCATTCAACAAGGGTTTTCAAACAACACTTAACACTTAAAGTTCCTTCAACTTAGCAATGATTTTAATGAACTTAAAGGAAGAAATAACTCACTTAGGATTCCACTCCGTCAAACTTTAAGGCAATGAACTCCAGATCTAAACCATACTTCCTACAAATTTTAGCTAACTTTGTCACTACGGATTTGACTATAGCTTCGCTACTATTTCCCGGAACTTTTTGAAATCCGGCTATAGCTCCGCTATCCTAGAAGTTGAGACGAAAAGAGGTGGAGATGGCTTCTAGGTGGGCATGGCCTTAAGTGGATGGAACTTACTAGCTTGAACTTGACTTAAATATTATACTTTTTTGTCGATTATTTTTGCCATAACTTTGTTATGCTTTTGAAATTTTTTAAGAGAGACATGGAAGCCATTAAAGCTCTAAGGAAGAAGAAGGAGAAGCTTAGAAAAGGAAGAAGAAGGCGAATGGAAAGTGCGTGAAATTTGTGAAAGAAGTGGTAGGTATTTATAGAAAAAGTTTTGAATAAAATATTATTTGTAAAAAGACCAAAATACCCTTTGCTTATACTTTAAGCAAAAAAAAATTTCAACACTTAACATCACATTGCAAATCATTAATTTATGTCATTTTCACTTAAGTATTAAGTAAAGAATATAATAATTATGTTTGTTTGATTTAATGTTTACGTTTTGACTTTTATAACACTTTTTGTCTTTTTATGCTTACTTTTTGTTAATTACATTCTAGAATTTTCTAAGTATGTTTAGTAAAAGTAAACTTGATTAGTGAATTAATTAATACTTATACTATTTGAATATATGTTCATATATTAGAAAATAAAGGTGCAACAACGTTGCGACAACTTTAAATCGACAAAACGTTGATTCTCGACAAAATGTTTTACGGTCGCATTTTGACGTTTTAGTTAAACAATTTATTTATGTAAACAAATTTAAAAATAATTTTTTATAGTATTATTTAAAAATATAAACACTCATAAATTAATTAAAATAAATTATTCAACCATTGAAACATACTTTTCTGAAATCAGGATTTTGTCACTTTATCGATATAAGCAATTATTCCTATTTTTGTGTATATTTCTCCTTGCAAATCCTATCTAATATTATTTAAATCATAAAATATTTTATTTTTTATAGTTAAAATCACTTTAAATAGTTTATTTTAAAGTGGTCAAATTATGGGTCGTTACATTCTCCCCTACTTAAAAGAATTCGTCCTCGAAATTACAAGGATGGAAAAATATAACGAAAAAACAACAATTAACGAAAGTTAAGCACACTAAAAGTAGTAATATCACCATAACTCTGGTGGGAGGTACGGTGCCTTATCCTATCCATTTTATTTATCAAATTAAGGTAGTTTCATTTTTAAAATTCCTAGGTTGATTTACTAACCTAGACAAATTTTACATAGGCACCTAACCTAAGCTCTAATACCATCTATAACGACCCGGGTTTACGGACCAATCAGAATCGCCGAAAAACCAATTCGTTCTAAACCTACGAATGAAAACTACCAAATTAGTACATAATATTTGATAAATATTCAACATTACTAATGTATAGGATACAATTTTAATTGTACAAGTTATCAGAGTTGTAACATCCCGGAATTTTCGACTTTCGAAAATTCGACATCGATACTCACTTTATCGACTGCCGAGCCATCGAATGACGGAAACCCAAAAAGTTATGGTTTTAAAAAGAAGAAAAAGGTAGAAGAAGAAGAAAAGAGTAGAAGAAGAAGAGAAGAAAGAAGAAAAAGAAAGAAGGAGAACAACAGAACAACAGAACAGCAACAGAAACAGAACAATATCAGAATCTCACATATCGCAGCGGAACAATATATAATAAATAAACACTAGTCTTTTAAAACAAAGAGCTATATCAGTTTATACATACATCAATCATCAGAGTCAATATACAACAATGGACAGTTATATAACTTGTCCTCATACAGAATACACAGCGGAATAATACAAAGTGTAGGTGATACGTTACGCCATCCAGCTTGCTTCCAAAGCTCCAGAATATCCAGAATATCCTGATAATATAACTCTAGGCTGCCCGTGTGGAAATTGGTGGGCACCCAGAGTTTAGAAGGGAAACAATAAACTCCGAGTCAGTCATGGTGACTGGTGTGAGATCGTAAAACAGTTTATCTTTAAAACAAAAACGGGATAATTTTTTTGAAGTCAATTCGAAATGCTTTTGGGAAATGAAACTACCATATGACCTCCCACCACACACACAATGCAAACGCAGACTTGGAGGAGATTTCTTCTTATGTTAGTCAAAGATGCTTACTACGCAAAAATCAAATCATTTGGGATATTATTATTAGTGCATAGTGGAAAACATTTCGAAAGTAGAACATAAATCTTAGCCAGCATAGGTACCATTATATTATGCCTGCTATAGCTGCCTCCTGAGGAGACAGGTTATACAATTGAAATCGTAAAGGCTCGTATTGTTTCTTTGGATTTCCAACAAATGGTCAGGCTAAGGAACTTCCTATTCCACGAAGGAACGCCTCTGGAATGACGTCCCGAGAACCTAACCGGATCTCTGTCAACACAAGGCCGGGTTACCTCTGCAAAAATAGGTAACTACTGACACGCGTATGCCATCCCCCGATCGTCACCGATCTTCCCGAGGATCCCCGATTCGCAACAAACCACAAAGTAATAAATTTGCAGCAACCACAGAGGTTAAGTATCTGGGCTCCATACCATGATACCACCTTTATCCAGAAGGAATGACATACACTAAGGGGCGCTACTCCCTAGAACCTTGCCGCATCCTTCCTGTTTTGACCATTTCCGGGGTGTGGGGCTCGATGAAGTCTCGTCCACAAAGCTACGCTTTCTACAAAGCCATGCTTCGGGTCAAACAAATGATCAACCTATGATCACAAAGATATAAGATCAAACAAATGATCATATCGCAAATGATCAAACACTGATCATTTCACAGCAACACTCAGTATGCCACGTTACCAAATTGGGAGTATATTGCTGATAAATTTCAACTACATAACCTCTGAGCTCGTACGTCTCAGAGAAGGGTGTTAAGCTAAGAGAATAAATTCTCCGCCACCAACAGATATGTATTTGAAAGAAATCAGCTTTATATCTCAATTTGTAACGTTAGACATACAATCCATACAAGTCTGTTCCGGGATCGAACAGAACCGAAGGCACTTCTCACGAAGCCCTTGCATATCTGGATAAATTTCTAATCACGTCCGGACTTCCCGTCACTAAGGGTGATAAAACCTCTAAATCGGAGATCAGCCGATGTAGAGTAACTCGACGGTAATCCTTCCGTTTTCAAAAATATCCGGTCTTCAACACCGGTCTTCGAATGCAATTCATAACGACGTATCACATATTCGGAATGGGTTATACGACCCCATGGTCCTTTCCCGGCTAACCCGAATAGTGAGCGATTATTTAAAAATAAGTGTGGCATTCAAATTCATCCAATTCACAACAAATACCATATTCAAGGTAATTATTGATAGTCGGTTATTTAACTATCAATAAAGATGCGCAACATCATCAGATTCCAAATAATTTTCCAAATTATTTCATCTTCAAAAATATCTTTACTAGGTATAAAATTTCCACACTTAACCGTTTGAAAACAATTTCAAATTAATTTCCACATTTCATTTTATCTTTGAAGATAAAATCTCAAAACAGTTCATTTCATATTGGAAAAGCATTTCCATACTTATTTAAAAATAAGTATTTCACAAATCTATTTATTTTCAAAATTTGAAAATATTCGATATACTTAAATCAATATTAAGTATATATTCATTCTTTAAAGAAATCATA
Organism: Allium fistulosum; assembly: GCA_030737815.1. NCBI lineage: Eukaryota > Viridiplantae > Streptophyta > Magnoliopsida > Asparagales > Amaryllidaceae > Allium > Allium fistulosum. Next base: position 395,167,688 of record CM060901.1, read on the forward strand.
AATTTTAACATCTATTTGAGTCAAAAACGAATGTTGCGTAAAACATCGTTACGACGACTCGAAATCACTAGTATAGGGATTCGGATTTTAAGATAGGTATATATAAATCCCAATACTACATAAAACATTTTCTTTCGAAAATCATTTACTATAACAACAGTGTTATAGTCCATCATTTCCTTATTTCTCGAAAACGTCTATTTCAACAATAAAAATGTTGAAATCTATGATTTCGATATTTAACACATTTTAAAACATCTTTAAAATGTTTAACTTCATTTTTAATATCACTTCTTCAAAAATAAATCCATTTTACTTAACAATATATTCACTGTCCAAAATCGTGAATATACTTCACTAACCCCATTTCAATCTTTTCTACACATTTATTTCAATAATAATTCGCTATCCAAAATCGCGAATATATCTCCTTTAACAACCTTCTATATTTAATTTATCAAATTCAATTGATCTCGAATTTATAAAACAATGTTTATAAATTCTATTTCTATTTTCTAACAACTTCAATTTAATAAATCTCCTTTATTAACAATTCGATTTATAAATCTTCTTTAATGACCTATTCAATTTATAACTCAATGTATAAACCAAAGGTCCATCTTATAAGTTAATAACTTACAATTCATTTATTTTAAAAGAAATCGTTCTTTTAAACTTCACAGATTTTAAATCTTATTACTTATAAGATTTCATTTATAACCTTATTTTCAACCATAACCGAACTACTTTTATACTATTTATAAATCTCATCTATTAACCATTCATACTTGTTCAAAAATCTCAATTAAAATGCCGAAATCCAATTTATACTTCATTTAACACTTATAAAAACTCGTTTTATAATTCCAACATTTGATTTATAAATATCAATTTGTATAATTTTTTTTATACAAATCGTTTATAGTTATTCAAAAATCCCAACTTAAACCATTTTATAAATAAATCGATTTTTATTTCAAAAATGACACTTTGGTTATATTCCACTAAAAATTATAACTTTTATAACTTTAAAATTTTAACGTTTATAGATCAATTCAAAAATTCCATAAAACGTATATTTTCAAAAATCACTTTAAAATCCTTTTAAAGTAAAAGTCGTTATTTTTAAACTTCAAAAACTTGAATCCGATGATGCAACAACACCAATTAGTCAATCACAACAACAACATCATATATCAACATATGATAACAGAATATACATCACAATATCTATAAATAAATAAATACTGTTGAGGAATCCAATTGGATCCCTCCAACCTGTTTCCCTGCATCCACAGACGTTAGCACAATACCAATTCCACTTCGAGGTGGAATATCGCGGTATATGGGTTTTATAAAAATAATCCGCTTACTAACGGCGCAATAGGGTCTCATCCGCTATACGAGGCGGGAAATCAATCAATCCAATATATACATATGCCAATATGTATATATTGCTATATATATATAGATATATCCTACTATATCTAATATCACATCCAAATAGCAATCATATCAATCAATAAATAACTGCAATACCAAATATATTTTGAGTGAGAAAAATCTCACCTTAGCTTTTAATTTGCCATCCATTTCCATTTTGACCATTTCTTCTTGATTTTTTAACCTTGTATAAATAATTTACACAATTTATTAATATTTGAATCAATCGAAAAATAATTTTTCATTTGGTAATTTTAATTCATCGGTGATTTCGTTTTAAACAATTAATTTAAATTTTTAACTGATTCCTTTCTGAAATAACTTATTTAACTAAGATTCTATTTTGACCCAATTTCTCCATTTACATAAATATTTTTCATTTGAAACTAAATTTTAAATTCAACTAATAATTTTAGTTTTAAACAAATTCTCCTTATTGTAAAAATCATATTTTCAAACTAAACTAGCAACTGAAATATTTATACATTGTTTATACCATTTATCTATATATTCGAATTAAATCGAACCATCAATTATTATTTATAAATTTTACTAACTAATAATTTAAATCACCTCAAATATCATTTAAAAAATTAAATTGTGAGTTTAAAATCGTGTACATACTTTCCTTTTCAGTAAGCAAAATAAGAATTTACCTTACTGTCATATAGATATATAGCTGTTTTGAAATCAACAAATTTTAAAACTTTATTGTTTGTAATATATAAACTGGAAACTAGAAAACAATCTATATACGAAGAATAACAAAATGTTAACGAGATATACCAGATCCTGGCATTGTGCTCGAACTCAGGTAGAACCACGCGATTTCGAACCCCAGAACACCACGCGAAACCCAAATGCCCAATCGCGACGCCACCCTGATTCGATCGAACTGCCCCCACGAACCCGAGCTCCCACTTTGGCTTCGATCGAACCTATCTACTCGCAAACACCCAGCTCGATGCTTCCCAGAATCGCCGCCATCGCCTCGTCGCCACCATCGCCTAAGTCGAGCCCCAATCATCGCGAATTCGAATCACCACACCGGCTTTCCTCATTGATTGCCATCGCGACTATCCCCCAGACGCTCCACCACGCGAGCGCGATTCGTGACGCGCTCCCACTTGCTCGAAGAATAGGCTGTCGCCTTGCTTGACTTCGAGCCCCATGCCAGCGCGCTTGCCAATTTAATTCGATCTGATGATTTTTTTTCTTTTGTTAATTTACTGAAGAGAGGAAGAGGAAGAGAGGCTCGATTTATTTTCTGGAGAGGAGGATACTCGGCTGCCATTTTCTTTTAGTTTGAACGGAAGTAGGAATGATTTGAGAAGAACAAGATTTAAACGAGCTTCGGCCATTGTTTTTATTTTTTGAACGAGATTTTGAACTGAGGAAGGACGCGATATTGAAATTGAAGACGGCATGGTTATCGCGATTTCTTCCCGTGATGCTCGGCTGAAACAAAGGAGCGTGCTTTAAGGAACGAAAAGTAATTGACGTGACCAATTTTAAAATTTAAATTTAAATTGAATCCGTTTACATTTCAATGTGTTTCCTCACCGTATGGTCACGTATCAACTTCGAAAAATACGAAATTGAAAATCCAGTAATAATACAATATTACGGACCCAATGAAACTGGTTTCATCGAATTCCGAGACTGTTTGAAAAATGACTATTTTTAAATATCGATTCGACCAATATAATTTCAAACTGAACAATTCACTCCCAAATTCGATTCTGAAGCTTCTGTTATCTTTAGTAATATCAATACGAATTTTAAAAGCTTTCGAAATATTTTTAATCGGCCTGAATTTGAAGATTCAAATTCTTATTCAACTTTTAATCGATTAAATTTTATAATTTAATCGCCAGATTCAAGGTTATATCGGGGATTCAAATTAAATCATCGTTCAAACATTTAAAATTAATTAAATATTCTCAATTTAATTTGTTCAAAATTCTTGGTCGTTACAAACTTCCCTCCTTAAAAGAATTTCGTCCCGAAATTACAATTTAGGAAAAATGGTCCTTAACTCGTCTACTATTTTTCACAGTTCAATAGTTTTATCAAATTTATCAAAACAAATCTTTCTACTAAAGATTCGTTATCATTCAACTAAATTTTCCAACTTAAATTTTAAGTTTCAAAACAATATTGTTTACTTCACAATTCAAATTTAAATTCAAATTCAAATTTAAACTTTCAAAATTTTCTCAAAAATTTTCTAACACTCGAAATTTTCGAAAAATTTCGCCAACATCTCCTTTGCGCGGCTAATATGGTACAACTACAAAACGTCCCTACGGACTCTCAGATTTCAAAAAGAAAAAGAAACAGCCAAGCGGCTAGACAAGAAATCATCAAAAACTCATATTATAATTCAAATACATACCTTTTTCGAGCAATTCAAATTTATCTTCGAAATTAAATTCCAATTCCTTTATACTTGTATATCCTACTAGCCATAATATCTAGTTACAGCATTCAAATCATTTTGCAAATTTGATTACAAAATTTCGATACTTACTTCCATATCATCTTTAGTTCATTATTGAAGTTATATCATTCAATTTTACATTTCAAATTTATTTGAATTTAATTTTATCTTTAGTTCACTTCATTTGCAATTGATTCCATTCAATTTAATTTGCATTTCATATTTTCATTCAGTTTATTTTATTAACCAAACAACTTTCATTCATAACTGCTCTTTTTAGATTAGTTTCAATTACTAATTTATCACAAATTCCAATTTACTTACAAATTCAAATTTGTTTTCAACATTCAGTTTCAATTTTATTCACTTACAATTGTAAATTCCGTTCATTTGAAATTTATTTCTACTTACTTGAATTTATTTGCAATTTCGAACCATTCTTTCATTTAGTTCACAGTTCAAGGTTTAATTTCACTAATTTAACTTTCAATTTCGCTTTCATTAAATCACAATTGATTCACTTGCACTTACATTTATTTAACTTCATCTTTAAGTTAAATTTATTCTATCAAAATTCAATTTGTATAAGTTATCAACTTAATAATATTTCATAAATATCTTTATATAGCATTCCAGAGTTTACCAACATTTCAAAGCCATTTTGAAAACAATTCAAATTATCCTTTGAATTTCCAAAACAAAAACCCAAATTTTTCAAACAACTTCCACTTAAAACAATTTAGCAGCAATTCCTCTTTTGGAAACCCGAAAATGAACACCAACGATGCCGCGGTCATCATCGAAGTTATTTTCCAGCGACCGAAAAGAGTTTAGAGCTTTTCATTCCTTCAAAACATTTTTCAAAACCCTTGAAATTCATTTTCAAATCAAAAAAAAATTTTAAACTTCCAAATCTCCAAAATTTTCAGATTCTTTTCAAAACATTTCCAAAACTTCTCTGGAATTTCGTTTCATTTATAGATTCATTTACAATTTATATTCACAATCTTTATTCATATAAGAATTCATTTCTTTATGCTTCCAATTCACATTTTTAATTTACATTCTTAAATTTCATTTGTATGTGAATTTATTTCTTAACTTTGGAGTTATGATTTCAATTTCTTACTCCATTTCATACAATAATGATAACTTTCAATATTATCACTTTCCTAACAAACAAGCATCCATATACTATGATAATTCATAGAAAATCATTTCTTTTATATACAAAAATAATTTTGGGTAAAATTATTTCATTCACCCTATTTTAAAACAATACTGTGCCGAATTGTTCTATTCAAGTGTTTAGAAACCCCTTCGATACAGTTTTGCAGACTGTGCCAACGAAGGTTCATATGCCACTCAATAAACCAATCATCACAATATAAAACAATTTTATATTAACTAACAAATACGCACTCGCATCTATTATTACACTCAACTCATTCTAGAGTACTACTGACTCTTTCTCTAATGAGTAACACCCAACAGAGCAGGGTTGTCGCTTAACCATATGCTCTGATACCAAATGTAACGATCCCAAGACAACGGCCACCGGTAGGCTTTGCAACCATCCCAGTCCCACCATGGCTTACATTGGCACCTCGCATTTACTTTTACGGCCAGCCTCTCGACTGTCACGGCCTTTGCCTAACCAACCCATCCCTCTCAGGGACATGTAGGGGTAAGAGTCCCCCGTCCGCCACCAAACTACGAAGCGAGAACCCCCTATCATGCTGTAATATAGCAAGACTAGTGTGAGATCGTAAAACAGTTTATCTTTAAAACAAAAACGGGATAATTTTTTTGAAGTCAATTCGAAATGCTTTTGGGAAATGAAACTACCTAAGACCTCCCACCACACACACAATGCAAACGCAGACTTGGAGGAGATTTCTTCTTATGTTAGTCAAAGATGCTTACTACGCAAAAATCAAATCATTTTGGATATTATTATTAGTGCATAGTGGAAAACATTTCGAAAGTAGAATATAAATCTTAGCCAGCATAGGTACCATTATATTATGCCTGCTATAGCTGCCTCCTGAGGAGACAGGTTATACAATTGAAATCGTAAAGGCTCGTATTGTTTCTTTGGATTTCCAACAAATGGTCAGGCTAAGGAACTTCCTATTCCACGAAGGAACGCCTCTGGAATGACGTCCCGAGAACCTAACCGGATCTCTGCCAACACAAGGCCGGGTTACCTCTGCAAAAATAGGTAACTACTGACACGCGTATGCCATCCCCCGATCGTCACCGATCTTCCTGAGGATCCCCGATTCGCAACAAACCACAAAGTAATAAATTTGCAGCAACCACAGAGGTTAAGTATCTGGGCTCCATACCATGATACCACCTTTATCCAGAAGGAATGACATACACTAAGGGGAGCTACTCCCTAGAACCTTGCCGCATCCTTCCTGTTTTGACCATTTCCGGGGTGTGAGGCTCGACGAAGTCTCGTCCACAAAGCTACGCTTTCTACAAAGCCATGCTTCGGGTCAAACAAATGATCAACCTATGATCACAAAGATATAAGATCAAACAAATGATCATATCGCAAATGATCAAACACTGATCATTTCACAGCAACACTCAGTATGCCACGTTACCAAATTGGGAGTATATTGCTGATAAATTTCAACTACATAACCTCTGAGCTCGTACGTCTCAGAGAAGGATGTTAAGCTAAGAGAATAAATTCTCCGCCACCAACAGATATGTATTTGAAAGAAATCAGCTTTATATCTCAATTTGTAACGTCAGACATACAATCCATACAAGTCTGTTCCGGGATCGAACAGAACCGAAGGCACTTCTCATGAAGCCCTTGCATATCCGGATAAATTTCTAATCACGTCCGGACTTCCCGTCACTAAGGGTGATAAAACCTCTAAATCGGAGATCAGCCGATGTAGAGTAACTCGACGGTAATCCTTCCGTTTTCAAAAATACCCGGTCTTCAACATCGGTCTTCGAATGCAATTCATAACGACGTATCACATATTCGGAATGGGTTATACGACCCCATGGTCCTTTCCCGGCTAACCCGAATAGTGAGCGATTATTTAAAAATAAGTGTGGCATTCAAATTCATCCAATTCACAACAAATACCATATTCAAGGTAATTATTGATAGTCGGTTATTTAACTATCAATAAAGATGCGCAACATCATCAGATTCCAAATAATTTTCCAAATTATTTCATCTTCAAAAATATCTTTACTAGATATAAAATTTCCACACTTACACGTTTGAAAACAATTTCAAATTAATTTCCACATTTCATTTTATCTTTGAAGATAAAATCTCAAAACAGTTCATTTCATATTGGAAAAGCATTTCCATACTTATTTAAAAATAAGTATTTCACAAATCTATTTATTTTCAGAATTTGAAAATATTCGATATACTTAAATCAATATTAAGTATATATTCATTCTTTAAAGAAATCATAAATTTTAACATCTATTTGAGTCAAAAACGAATGTTGCGTAAAACATCGTTACGACGACTCGAAATCACTAGTATAGGGATTCGGATTTTAAGATAAGTATATATAAATCCCAATACTACATAAAACATTTTCTTTCGAAAATCATTTACTATAACAACAGTGTTATAGTCCATCATTTCCTTATTTCTCGAAAAGGTCTATTTCAACAATAAAAATGTTGAAATCTATGATTTCGATATTTAACACATTTTAAAACATCTTTAAAATGTTTAACTTCATTTTTAATATCACTTCTTCAAAAATAAATCCATTTTACTTAACAATATATTCACTGTCCAAAATCGTGAATATACTTCACTAACCCCATTTCAATCTTTTCTACACATTTATTTCAATAATAATTCGCTATCCAAAATCGCGAATATATCTCCTTTAACAACCTTCTATATTTAATTTATCAAATTCAATTGATCTCGAATTTATAAAACAATGTTTATAAATTCTATTTCTATTTTCTAACAACTTCAATTTAATAAATCTCCTTTATTAACAATTCGATTTATAAATCTTCTTTAATGACCTATTCAATTTATAACTCAATGTATAAACCAAAGGTCCATCTTATAAGTTAATAACTTACAATTCATTTATTTTAAAAGAAATCGTTCTTTTAAACTTCACAGATTTTAAATCTTATTACTTATAAGATTTCATTTATAACCTTATTTTCAACCATAACCGAACTACTTTTATACTATTTATAAATCTCATCTATTAACCATTCATACTTGTTCAAAAATCTCAATTAAAATGCCGAAATCCAATTTATACTTCATTTAACACTTATAAAAACTCGTTTTATAATTCCAACATTTGATTTATAAATATCAATTTGTATAATTTTTTTTATACAAATCGTTTATAGTTATTCAAAAATCCCAACTTAAACCATTTTATAAATAAATCGATTTTTATTTCAAAAATGACACTTTGGTTATATTCCACTAAAAATTATAACTTTTATAACTTTAAAATTTTAACGTTTATAGATCAATTCAAAAATTCCATAAAACGTATATTTTCAAAAATCACTTTAAAATCCTTTTAAAGTAAAAGTCGTTATTTTTAAACTTCAAAAACTTGAATCCGATGATGCAACAACACCAATTAGTCAATCACAACAACAACATCATATATCAACATATGATAACAGAATATACATCACAATATCTATAAATAAATAAATACTGTTGAGGAATCCAATTGGATCCCTCCAACCTGTTTTCCTGCATCCACAGACGTTAGCACAATACCAATTCCACTTCGAGGTGGAATATCGCGGTATATGGGTTTTATAAAAATAATCCGCTTACTAACGGCGCAATAGGGTCTCATCCGCTATACGAGGCGGGAAATCAATCAATCCAATATATACATATGCCAATATGTATATATTGCTATATATATATATAGATATATCCTACTATATCTAATATCACATCCAAATAGCAATCATATCAATCAATAAATAACTGCAATACCAAATATATTTTGAGTGAGAAAAATCTCACCTTAGCTTTTAATTTGCCATCCATTTCCATTTTGACCATTTCTTCTTGATTTTTTAACCTTGTATAAATAATTTACACAATTTATTAATATTTGAATCAATCGAAAAATAATTTTTCATTTGGTAATTTTAATTCATCGGTGATTTCGTTTTAAACAATTAATTTAAATTTTTAACTGATTCCTTTCTGAAATAACTTATTTAACTAAGATTCTATTTTGACCCAATTTCTCCATTTACATAAATATTTTTCATTTGAAACTAAATTTTAAATTCAACTAATAATTTTAGTTTTAAACAAATTCTCCTTATTGTAAAAATCATATTTTCAAACTAAACTAGCAACTGAAATATTTATACATTGTTTATACCATTTATCTATATATTCGAATTAAATCGAACCATCAATTATTATTTATAAATTTTACTAACTAATAATTTAAATCACCTCAAATATCATTTAAAAAATTAAATTGTGAGTTTAAAATCGTGTACATACTTTCCTTTTCAGTAAGCAAAATAAGAATTTACCTTACTATCATATAGATATATAGCTGTTTTGAAATCAACAAATTTTAAAACTTTATTGTTTGTAATATATAAACTGGAAACTAGAAAACAATCTATATACGAAGCATAACAAAATGTTAACGAGATATACCAGATCCTGGCATTGTGCTCGAACTCAGGTAGAACCACGCGATTTCGAACCCCAGAACACCACGCGAAACCCAAATGCCCAATCGCGACGCCACCCTGATTCGATCGAACTGCCCCCACGAACCCGAGCTCCCACTTTGGCTTCGATCGAACCTATCTGCTCGCAAACACCCAGCTCGATGCTTCCCAGAATCGCCGCCATCGCCTCGTCGCCACCATCGCCTGAGTCGAGCCCCAATCATCGCGAATTCGAATCACCACACCGGCTTTCCTCATCGATCGCCATCGCGACTATCCCCCAGACGCTCCACCACACGAGCGCGATTCGTGACGCGCTCCCACTTGCTCGAAGAATAGGCTGTCGCCTTGCTTGACTTCAAACCCCATGCCAGCGTGCTTGCCAATTTAATTCGATCTGATGATTTTTTTTCTTTTGTTAATTTACTGAAGAGAGAAAGAGGAAGAGAGGCTCGATTTATTTTCTGGAGAGGAGGATACTCGTCTGCCATTTTCTTTTAGTTTGAACGGAAGTAGGAATGATTTGAGAAGAACAAGATTTAAACGAGCTTCGGCCATTGTTTTTATTTTTTGAACGAGATTTTGAACTGAGGAAGGACGCGATATTGAAATTGAAGACGGCATGGTTATCGCGATTTCTTCCCGTGATGCTCGGCTGAAACAAAGGAGCGTGCTTTAAGGAACGAAAAGTAATTGACGTGACCAATTTTAAAATTTAAATTTAAATTGAATCCGTTTACATTTCAATGTGTTTCCTCACCGTATGGTCACGTATCAACTTCGAAAAATACGAAATTGGAAATCCAGTAATAATACAATATTACGGACCCAATGAAACTGGTTTCATCGAATTCCGAGACTGTTTGAAAAATGACTATTTTTAAATATCGATTCGACCAATATAATTTCAAACTGAACAATTCACTCCCAAATTCGATTCTGAAGCTTCTGTTATCTTTAGTAATATCAATACGAATTTTAAAAGCTTTCGAAATATTTTTAATCGGCCTGAATTTGAAGATTCAAATTCTTATTCAACTTTTAATCGATTAAATTTTATAATTTAATCGCCAGATTCAAGGTTATATCGGGGATTCAAATTAAATCATTGTTCAAACATTTAAAATTAATTAAATATTCTCAATTTAATTTGTTCAAAATTCTGGGTCGTTACAAACTTCCCTCCTTAAAAGAATTTCGTCCCAAAATTACAAGTTAGGAAAAATGGTCCTTAACTCGTCAACTATTTTTCACAGTTCAATAGTTTTATCAAATTTATCAAAACAAATCTTTCTACTAAAGATTCGTTATCATTCAACTAAATTTTCCTACTTAAAATTTAAGTTTCAAAACAATATTGTTTACTTCACAATTCAAATTTAAATTCAAATTCAAATTTAAACTTTCAAAATTTTCTCAAAAATTTTCTAACACTCGAAATTTTCGAAAAATTTCGCCAACATCTCCTTTGCGCGGCTAATACGGTACGACTACAAAACTTCCCTACGGACTCTCAGATTTCAAAAAGAAAAGGAAACAGCCAAGCGGCTAGACAAGAAATCAACAAAAACTCATATTATAATTCAAATACATACCTTTTTCGAGCAATTCAAATTTATCTTCGAAATTAAATTCCAATTCCTTTATATCTGTATATCCTACTAGCCATAATATCTAGTTACAACATTCAAATCATTTTGCAAATTTGATTACAAAATTTCGATACTTACTTCCATATCATCTTTAGTTCATTATTGAAGTTATATCATTCAATTTTACATTTCAAATTTATTTGAATTTAATTTTATCTTTAGTTCACTTCATTTGCAATTGATTCCATTCAATTTAATTTGCATTTCATATTTTCATTCGGTTTATTTTATTAACCAAACAACTTTCATTCATAACTGCTCTTTTTAGATTAGTTTCAATTACTAATTTATCACAAATTCCAATTTACTTACAAATTCAAATTTGTTTTCAACATTCAGTTTCAATTTTATTCACTTACAATTGTAAATTCCGTTCATTTGAAATTTATTTCTACTTACTTGAATTTATTTGCAATTTCGAACCATTCTTTCATTTAGTTCACAATTCAAGGTTTAATTTCACTAATTTAACTTTCAATTTCGCTTTCATTAAATCACAATTGATTCACTTGCACTTACATTTATTTAATTTCATCTTTAAGTTAAATTTATTCTATCAAAATTCAATTTGTATAAGTTATCAACTTAATAATATTTCATAAATATCTTTATATAGCATTCCAGAGTTTACCAACATTTCAAAGCCATTTTGAAAACAATTCAAATTATCCTTTGAATTTCCAAAACAAAAACCCAAATTTTTCAAACAACTTCCACTTAAAACAATTTGGCAGCAATTCCTCTTTTGGAAACCCGAAAATGAACACCAACGATGCCGCGGTCATCATCGAAGTTATTTTCCAGCGACCGAAAAGAGTTTAGAGCTTTTCATTCCTTCAAAACATTTTTCAAAACCCTTGAAATTCATTTTCAAATCAAAAAAAAAATTTAAACTTCCAAATCTCCAAAATTTTCAGATTCTTTTCAAAACATTTCCAAAACTTCTCTGGAATTTCGTTTCATTTATAGATTCATTTACAATTTATATTCACAATCTTTATTCATATAAGAATTCATTTCTTTATGCTTCCAATTCACATTTTTAATTTACATTCTTAAATTTCATTTGTATGTGAATTTATTTCTTAACTTTGGAGTTATGATTTCAATTTCTTACTCCATTTCATACAATAATGATAACTTTCAATATTATCACTTTCCTAACAAACAAGCATCCATATACTATGATAATTCATAGAAAATCATTTCTTTTATATACAAAAATAATTTTGGGCAAAATTATTTCATTCACCCTATTTTAAAACAATACTGTGCCGAATTGTTCTATTCAAGTGTTTAGAAACCCCTTCGATACAGTTTTGCAGACTGTGCCAACGAAGGTTCATATGCCACTCAATAAACCAATCATCACAATATAAAACAATTTTATATTAACTAACAAATACGCACTCGCATCTATTATTACACTCAACTCATTCTAGAGTACTACTGACTCTTTCTCTAATGAGTAACACCCAACAGAGCAGGGTTGTCGCTTAACCATATGCTCCGATACCAAATGTAACGATCCCAAGACAGCGGCCACCGGTAGGCTTTGCAACCATCCCAGTCCCACCATGGCTTACATTGGCACCTCGCATTTACTTTTACGGCCAGCCTCTCGACTGTCACGGCCTTCGCCTAACCAACCCATCCCTCTCAGGGACATGTAGGGGTAAGAGTCCCCCGTCCGCCACCAAACTACGAAGCGAGAACCCCCTATCATGCTGTAATATAACAAGACTAGTGTGAGATCGTAAAACAGTTTATCTTTAAAACAAAAACGGGATAATTTTTTTGAAGTCAATTCGAAATGCTTTTGGGAAATGAAACTACCATAAGACCTCCCACCACACACACAATGCAAACGCAGACTTGGAGGAGATTTCTTCTTATGTTAGTCAAAGATGCTTACTATGCAAAAATCAAATCATTTTGGATATTATTATTAGTGCATAGTGGAAAACATTTCGAAAGTAGAATATAAATCTTAGCCAGCATAGGTACCATTATATTATGCCTGCTATAGCTGCCTCCTGAGGAGACAGGTTATACAATTGAAATCGTAAAGGCTCGTATTGTTTCTTTGGATTTCCAACAAATGGTCAGGCTAAGGAACTTCCTATTCCACGAAGGAACGCCTCTGGAATGACGTCCCGAGAACCTAACCGAATCTCTGCCAACACAAGGCCGGGTTACCTCTGCAAAAATAGGTAACTACTGACACGCGTATGCCATCCCCCGATCGTCACCGATCTTCCCGAGGATCCCCGATTCGCAACAAACCACAGAGTAATAAATTTGCAGCAACCACAGAGGTTAAGTATCTGGGCTCCATACCATGATACCACCTTTATCCAGAAGGAATGACATACACTAAGGGGCGCTACTCCCTAGAACCTTGCCGCATCCTTCCTGTTTTGACCATTTCCGGGATGTGAGGCTCGACGAAGTCTCGTCCACAAAGCTACGCTTTCTACAAAGCCATGCTTCGGGTCAAACAAATGATCAACCTATGATCACAAAGATATAAGATCAAACAAATGATCATATCGCAAATGATCAAACACTGATCATTTCACAGCAACACTTAGTATGCCACGTTACCAAATTGGGAGTATATTGCTGATATATTTCAACTACATAACCTCTGAGCTCGTACGTCTCAGAGAAGGATGTTAAGCTAAGAGAATAAATTCTCCGCCACCAACAGATATGTATTTGAAAGAAATCAGCTTTATATCTCAATTTGTAACGTCAGACATACAATCCATACAAGTCTGTTCCGGGATCGAACAGAACCGAAGGCACTTCTCATGAAGCCCTTGCATATCCGGATAAATTTCTAATCACGTCCGGACTTCCCGTCACTAAGGGTGATAAAACCTCTAAATCGGAGATCAGCCGATGTAGAGTAACTCGACGGTAATCCTTCCGTTTTCAAAAATACCCGGTCTTCAACATCGGTCTTCGAATGCAATTCATAACGACGTATCACATATTCGGAATGGGTTATACGACCCCATGGTCCTTTCCCGGCTAACCCGAATAGTGAGCGATTATTTAAAAATAAGTGTGGCATTCAAATTCATCCAATTCACAACAAATACCATATTCAAGGTAATTATTGATAGTCGGTTATTTAACTATCAATAAAGATGCGCAACATCATCAGATTCCAAATAATTTTCCAAATTATTTCATCTTCAAAAATATCTTTACTAGATATAAAATTTCCACACTTAACCGTTTGAAAACAATTTCAAATTAATTTCCACATTTCATTTTATCTTTGAAGATAAAATCTCAAAACAGTTCATTTCATATTGGAAAAGCATTTCCATACTTATTTAAAAATAAGTATTTCACAAATCTATTTATTTTCAGAATTTGAAAATATTCGATATACTTAAATCAATATTAAGTATATATTCATTCTTTAAAGAAATCATAAATTTTAACATCTATTTGAGTCAAAAACGAATGTTGCGTAAAACATCGTTACGACGACTCGAAATCACTAGTATAGGGATTCGGATTTTAAGATAAGTATATATAAATCCCAATACTACATAAAACATTTTCTTTCGAAAATCATTTACTATAACAACAGTGTTATAGTCCATCATTTCCTTATTTCTCGAAAACGTCTATTTCAACAATAAAAATGTTGAAATCTATGATTTCGATATTTAACACATTTTAAAACATCTTTAAAATGTTTAACTTCATTTTTAATATCACTTCTTCAAAAATAAATCCATTTTACTTAACAATATATTCACTGTCCAAAATCGTGAATATACTTCACTAACCCCATTTCAATCTTTTCTACACATTTATTTCAATAATAATTCGCTATCCAAAATCGCGAATATATCTCCTTTAACAACCTTCTATATTTAATTTATCAAATTCAATTGATCTCGAATTTATAAAACAATGTTTATAAATTCTATTTCTATTTTCTAACAACTTCAATTTAATAAATCTCCTTTATTAACAATTCGATTTATAAATCTTCTTTAATGACCTATTCAATTTATAACTCAATGTATAAACCAAAGGTCCATCTTATAAGTTAATAACTTACAATTCATTTATTTTAAAAGAAATCGTTCTTTTAAACTTCACAGATTTTAAATCTTATTACTTATAAGATTTCATTTATAACCTTATTTTCAACCATAACCGAACTACTTTTATACTATTTATAAATCTCATCTATTAACCATTCATACTTGTTCAAAAATCTCAATTAAAATGCCGAAATCCAATTTATACTTCATTTAATACTTATAAAAACTCATTTTATAATTCCAACATTTGATTTATAAATATCAATTTGTATAAATTTTTTTTATACAAATCGTTTATAGTTATTCAAAAATCCCAACTTAAACCATTTTATAAATAAATCGATTTTTATTTCAAAAATGACACTTTGGTTATATTCCACTAAAAATTATAACTTTTATAACTTTAAAATTTTAACGTTTATAGATCAATTCAAAAATTCCATAAAACGTATATTTTCAAAAATCACTTTAAAATCCTTTTAAAGTAAAAGTCGTTATTTTTAAACTTCAAAAACTTGAATCCGATGATGCAACAACACCAATTAGTCAATCACAACAACATCATATATCAACATATGATAACAGAATATACATCACAATATCTATAAATAAATAAATACTGTTGAGGAATCCAGTTGGATCCCTCCAACCTGTTTCCCTGCATCCACAGACGTTAGCACAATACCAATTCCACTTCGAGGTGGAATATCGCGGTATATGGGTTTTATAAAAATAATCCGCTTACTAACGGCGCAATAGGGTCTCATCCGCTATACGAGGCGGGAAATCAATCAATCCAATATATACATATGCCAATATGTATATATTGCTATATATATATATAGATATATCCTACTATATCTAATATCACATCCAAATAGAAATCATATCAATCAATAAATAACTGCAATACCAAATATATTTTGAGTGAGAAAAATCTCACCTTAGCTTTTAATTTGCCATCCATTTCCATTTTGACCATTTCTTCTTGATTTTTTAACCTTGTATAAATAATTTACACAATTTATTAATATTTGAATCAATCGAAAAATAATTTTTCATTTGGTAATTTTAATTCATCGGTGATTTCGTTTTAAACAATTAATTTAAATTTTTAACTGATTCCTTTCTGAAATAACTTATTTAACTAAGATTCTATTTTGACCCAATTTCTCCATTTACATAAATATTTTTCATTTGAAACTAAATTTTAAATTCAACTAATAATTTTAGTTTTAAACAAATTCTCCTTATTGTAAAAATCATATTTTCAAACTAAACTAGCAACTGAAATATTTATACATTGTTTATACCATTTATCTATATATTCGAATTAAATCGAACCATCAATTATTATTTATAAATTTTACTAACTAATAATTTAAATCACCTCAAATATCATTTAAAAAATTAAATTGTGAGTTTAAAATCGTGTACATACTTTCCTTTTCAGTAAGCAAAATAAGAATTTACCTTACTGTCATATAGATATATAGCTGTTTTGAAATCAACAAATTTTAAAACTTTATTGTTTGTAATATATAAACTGGAAACTAGAAAACAATCTATATACGAAGAATAACAAAATGTTAACGAGATATACCAGATCCTGGCATTGTGCTCGAACTCAGGTAGAACCACGCGATTTCGAACCCCAGAACACCACGCGAAACCCAAATGCCCAATCGCGACGCCACTCTGATTCGATCGAACTGCCCCCACGAACCCGAGCTCCCACTTTGGCTTCGATCGAACCTATTTGCTTGCAAACACCCAGCTCGATGCTTCCCAGAATCGCCGCCATCGCCTCGTCGCCACCATCGCCTGAGTCGAGCCCCAATCATCGCGAATTCGAATCACCACACCGGCTTTCCTCATCGATCGCCATCGCGACTATCCCCCAGATGCTCCACCACGCGAGCGCGATTCGTGACACGCTCCCACTTGCTCGAAGAATAGGCTGTCGCCTTGCTTGACTTCGAGCCCCATGCCAGCGCGCTTGCCAATTTAATTCGATCTGATGATTTTTTTTCTTTTGTTAATTTACTGAAGAGAGAAAGAGGAAGAGAGGCTCGATTTATTTTCTGGAGAGGAGGATACTCGGCTGCCATTTTCTTTTAGTTTGAACGGAAGTAGGAATGATTTGAGAAGAACAAGATTTAAACGAGCTTCGGCCATTGTTTTTATTTTTTGAACGAGATTTTGAACTGAGGAAGGACGCGATATTGAAATTGAAGACGGCATGGTTATCGCGATTTCTTCCCGTGATGCTCGGCTGAAACAAAGGAGCGTGCTTTAAGGAACGAAAAGTAATTGACGTGACCAATTTTAAAATTTAAATTTAAATTGAATCCGTTTACATTTCAATGCGTTTCCTCACCGTATGGTCACGTATCAACTTCGAAAAATACGAAATTGGAAATCCAGTAATAATACAATATTACGGACCCAATGAAACTGGTTTCATCGAATTCCGAGACTGTTTGAAAAATGACTATTTTTAAATATCGATTCGACCAATATAATTTCAAACTGAACAATTCACTCCCAAATTCGATTCTGAAGCTTCTGTTATCTTTAGTAATATCAATACAAATTTTAAAAGCTTTCGAAATATTTTTAATCGGCCTAAATTTGAAGATTCAAATTCTTATTCAACTTTCAATCGATTAAATTTTATAATTTAATCGCCAGCTTCAAGGTTATATCGGGGATTCAAATTAAATCATCGTTCAAACATTTAAAATTAATTAAATATTCTCAATTTAATTTGTTCAAAATTCTGGGTCGTTACAAGAGTAATCATTTATTTTACAACGTGCTTTTATACAAACCCAAAATCAAATACTACAAATAAACTGTAAATCTACCGCTGCTCAACTCTTATGAGAAACAGCAATATCCTTACCTGCAAACTCGATAAACAATGTAAATGCGGAGTAAAATAGTAAGTAAGAAAGATACAAAAATACACGATATATGGCAAACAATAAACAGAAAAATGTTATGTTATTATTGGGGCCGTATCACTACCACTTATGACTGTCTACGTACACCTATCTAATTGGGTACCCAATTAGATACATGATCAAGCCAACTTAGTTCTCCTACCACAAATAGGACTCATGGAGCCTAAGATGCAGAAACAAATATGCAATTCCCAAAAATACCCACTTAGGCTTAATCTTCAAATTTAGATATTCAAAATCTAGTTAACTTTACAGAAATTATCTCTTTGGACTTTATTACCGAATTCTTATTTCAAAACATTTGATATATATATATATATATATATATATATATATATGTGTGTGTGTGTATGTATATGTATAGGTATACATATATATCATTTATATTTAAACTAGTCCTTTACTTCGGGATCAGAAAAAAAATCACCTTCTGAAACGATGTCAATATACAAGCATACAAAACTATATGCTACCCGAACGAGAGGTTTCTAGCCATAACAAGGCAACTGGGTCCCAGCCTTCCGAAAATAAATATTGATACCCGAACGGGAGGTTTCTAGCCATAACAAGGCAACTGGGTCCCAGCCTTCCGAAAATAAATATTGATATGTATATCCCTCTATAGCGAGAGCGGACTATTATCACAAGGTGTTAGCCAACAATTATTTTCTACCCAGCCCATGCATATGGATAATTAATTGCTCATAAACTGGTCGAGCAAAGTCAACAATCAATAAATAATTATCAGTGCTCATAAACTGGTCGAGCCTAATTCAAACAATTAATAAAGTAAACACAATAATAAATGATAATCAATGTTTCATATTTATAAAACTTTTTATTTTATCTTGGGTTAAAATGGTTTGATATTTATTATGGAGCATCCGGACTTTCCCTTCGACATGTTCCGTCCCTCGCCCAAGTCTCCTTGGATCTCACAGACGAAACACATGTACTAGTCGTTTTCGTATATCACATTAAGTATTTAACTTCTAAATTTTAAGATACTTAATTAACCATCCAAACATAGTCAAACAAGTAAATCAAACCATTGTTTTAGCAAACAAAGTAAACAAGCATTCAACAAGGGTTTTCAAACAACACTTAACACTTAAAGTTCCTTCAACTTAACAATGATTTTAATGAACTTAAAGGAAGAAATAACTCACTTAGGATTCTTGATTGACATGTAAAAGTGTTTATTTTTGCGCTCATATCTTATCTTTATTGTATATAAATAAAATGTTACACTGGGTATTTTTGAGTGTTTCTGCGGATATATAGATTTGAGGAGCCTTCATGTTAAATGGAGCAAAAGAGAAATAAAAGGGAGATTTGCATTGGATTATACTAGCTACTCTGAAAAGATTGAACAAAAGAAGTTGTAGCTGAGTGGTTAAGGCATCTTATAAATGGCGGAAGGAGTTGAGTTCGAATCCTGTGAAAGCACATTAATTTTGCAGATGAAAATGGAGGATTTTTTAGAAGATATACATATGAACATACTTGTGATTGATTATATACATACAAATCAACAATCTCTTAATCAATCACAATATCCTCCCAATCAATCATAATAACCTCAAATCAATCACAAATCTTCTTCCAATCAAATCATAATCAATCAAAATCTTCCAATCAAATCAAGCAATCACATTCAAATAACTATGCCAATTTATCATGGATTTGATTCACATCAACAAATCATCCTTAAATCTCAATCACCCATCATGCCACATGTCAAAGATCTGAAGGCAAGCTATCTCTCATGAATATTTATGTTCACATGATCAAAGAGAAGATATTCATTTTTATGGTAACATATTTTGTAAATTTTTGATGGGAAACAACTTGTACTCTATAAACACCCAGGTGTATTCATTGTAAAAGATATCTCATATCTCATATCTCATAATTTCTAGTGTAGAATAAAGCTCTTCTTCTTCTATTTTCTGTTTTTTTATTTACACCTAGATAATTGTGGCTTCTATCAATTAGTTTTGTTAGTTATAATTATCTAAGTTTTTCTTCCTTTTTCATTAGTGATAGACCGTTAATTAGTTTTAGTGGCTATCCTAATTTTATTTTTTGTTTATCTGAATTTCTGTTTGTTTTTCTGTTTTCTCTATTTTCCCATTGTTTAGAACTTGTGAAGGAGTTCTGATTTAACTCTCAACAACTCTTCCGTGACAAATAGTTGGATCCTTCTGTGAGAAAAGAATTGGAGTTTAAATCAATATTTCTTCACTTGTCTATTTTTCTGCATTTTTTTTAGTTTAGAAATCACCTTCAATTCGTCTAACTCGCCCATGAAATTACATAAACAATAGAATTTAATTTTCGTCCATGTGTTCGACCTGCAGTATTATTTTTAATTTGTGCTTTTCTAATCCCATAGAAAAGTGTCAAACAAATTTTTGGCGCCGTTGCCGGGGAGGCAACAATTAAATTTTATTGTTTATTTAATTTTCGATTCGTGTTAGTTTTTATTTTTTATTTTTTTTGTTTTTCTTTGCAAAAACAAGAGAGATTTTGCCATTAGTTTTCTATTTCTTTTCTCTTTTTAGTATTTGTGTCCTTTTTTTTGCATTCTCTTTGTCTTTTTATTTAGGATTTGGTTTCCCTTTTTATTTTGTTGCACTTGTTTTTCCTTTCGAAAAAAAATACCAAAAAGGAGATTCTGCACTTTTTTTTTCTTTCCCTTTTTTTCCATTTGATTCCATATTTTTCTTTTTTATCTTCTTCTTCCATTCTAAAAAAAATATCAATATGTTTATTGATTTGATAAAAAAAATCTCCTTTTTAGATTGCACAATCTCTTTTTTTTATTTCTTTCCCTATCTGTCTTTTCCTATTTTAGGCTACATATATCGCAGTGTTTTTACTGCAACAAAAATATAAAAAAATATCTGTAGTTTTTCCTTTTGCTTTCTTCCTCAATTTTTTTTTTCTCCTTTCTCAATTTGTTTTTTTTGTTTCTCTTTTTGTTTCCCTCTCTCTCTTTTCTTTTGTTTTCTTTCTCAATTTGTTTTTTTCTCCTTCTTTTTTTTCTCTATCGCAACCTTCCGCCTCTTTAACTGTGCACTCACCTAACCTAAGACCACACACTCCTACTATTGTCTGATTTCTACCAAACCTCATTTAATTGCTCTGGACATATTGCCATATCCCACTGTAAGTCGTTCTTTCACTACAGGTGCCCACTCCGACGTATAAAACTTGCTTGTAAAATTTTTCTGCAGGTGCCGCTGCTTGCTTGTACAATTTTAATTTCTGCAATTATTATTGTCTGATTGTGTTTGGTTGAAGATTTCTGAATCAATCTAGTTAGGAGCAAGTTCCCATGACAAACATAAGGTGGGGGAAGTAATTACTCTTTCCTTAGCTCTAAAATAACTAAAACCATCATCTCTCATCTTTTTCAACTTTAAAAGCCATTAGATGTTGGCCCTAGGACAAAAACGAGCTCATAGGAGAAAATAGTATAATTGAAAAGGGGTGTTTTTGTGAAATTGACTATCTCGTACAATTAGATCGCAGATATATAATAGTTCAATTTTTTGAACTATTAGCAAAAGAAGTTGCATACTACCTTAAAACATTGGTTGTATCCCTTAGTATTTATACTATACGTGAACGGCCATAAGACCCTTTTCCCCCTTCTAATTGAGACTGTCAACTAATAAAGCACAACTTAGTATTTTATACTATTTTGAAGTAGGAGCCACTTCTAAAAACTTTTTAAAATGAGTGAAAGCAACCACAATTCACCAAGGGAGTCTCGAATAAATCAAAACTTTTCACACAAGCTTGATCCATAGAATTTGATGAATCAAAACTTTCAAAATCCCAACGTTAGAGTAGATAGACCCTTATCTCTTAAGGAGCTATTCTATCCAACAAGAACTGTCCAACCTTCGGCCATTCTCTTTCCACCGGCCGAAGGAAATAATTTCGAATTGAAAAGTTCTTTCATCCAAGAAGTTCAAAATTCACGGGTTCGGAAAACGCGTACGAATTTCTTCAGGATTTCCAATTCTACACTTCCACTGAAAATGCAACAATTGTCCGATGAGTCCATCAAACTTTGATTGATTCCATTTGCGCTACAATCTACTGCAAAATGATGGCTGAATTCTCTGCCACCACACTCTAGTCAAAGTTGGAATGAGTTCAATGATATCTTTGTGAAAAAGTTTTTTCCTATCCACAAAACTCTTAAAATCAGAAATGAAATCAATCAATTCACACAAAATGAAGGAGAAACTATTTCACAATATTTTGAATGATTTAAAGAACTCGTATATAGTTGCCCTCATCATGGAATATCCAAAACGATTCTATGCTAAGTTGCGTATGAAGGGCTCAACTATCCAACTCGAATCCAACTTGAAACCCTTTGTCAAAACGATTTTATAAGCAAATCTACCAATGAGGCTTGGGCCTTCCTCGAAGATTTTGCCGAAAAGGGCCAACAATGGAAATCAATTCATGTCCCATCCCGTACGAGAAGGGTACACACAGTTGGCCCCTCATTGTTTCCCGTTGACGATTCCTAGGCCAAAGGTGGAATGCCCCAAGTGTACCCTACGGAACAGGCCAATGCCCTAGCCTACAATAATGCCTACACTTCTCCATACCCCTCCAACTGGCGAAACCATCCAAATCTATCGTGGTCAAACCCTAATAATTTTGCAAACCCTTCGCATTTTTATCCCACAAACCAAAACGCTCAACCTTTTCAAAGTACACCTCGATTTAAACCTTCGAATCAACCATATAGTCATCCTAACTCTTCAACTCAACCTTCTCAAACTCCTTTACATTCTCAGTCTCCTCAACCTTCACAAGAAATTTTTCGACTAGAGAAACAAATAAGCAATTAGGATGCTAAAAATGAACAAATGATGAACATGATGAAGGAACTAATGAAAATTAACGAAAAAGGAAAATTGCCCAGTTAACCCGAAGAAAACCCAAAGTATAATTCTCGAGGAGTGCACTCTTGTGTGGATGAAAATGCAAATCCAGTTAATGCTACAACCACATTGAGGTCTGGAAAGAAGGTAGACAACCAAGTTGGCAACCCCGACATTCCTCCAAAGTCTACCCATGCTCCAAATTCTGAAACTCAATCGCCACCCACTCTTGTTGATCCAAACGATCCTCTTTCTTCGTCCAAGGTCGGCAATCCCGACTAGTCTTCATCTTTGGATGTTTGCAACCCCAACAATCCAGCTTCTATAGCTTTGTCGCCTTTACCTCGTGATGCGACATCCTCTTCCTCAAATGAAAATACTCTTAAAAGAGTCTATAAACCCAAGTCTTCTTTTCCTCATAGACTCAACACAAAGAAGAAGTCTGCCAATTTTGACAAAATTCTTGAAATTTTCAAACAAGTTCGGGCGAATATACCACTCCTTGATACCATCAAGAAGATTCCCCAATACGTGAAATGTATCAAAGAGCTTTGTACTCAAAAACATGCCACCAATGTCCCGAAAACCGCATTTACTGACTGCAAATACTAGCTCTGTCCTTGCGAATTGTGCCCTAATCAAGTATAAGGACCCCGGTTATCCTACAATCGACTGTCGAATAGGCAACACTCACATTAGCCATGCCTTACTTGATCTTGGTGCTAGTGTCAATCTTTTGCCTTACACTATTTACTATCAACTAGGACTTGGAGAATTGAAACCCACGAACATCACGATTCAACTAGCTGATCGATCTGACAAAAAGCCCTTGGGCATTATTGAAGATGTGCTAATCCAAATTGAACGATTCTATTTCCCCGTGGATTTCATAGTCCTAGAGACCGAACCTGTTTCAAATCCTAGTGCTCAAATCCCTCTGATATTAGGTTGTCCCTTCTTAACAACTTCAAATGCTATCATAAATTGTAGGAATGGTCATCTCAGACTTTCCTTTGGACACCTAACCATTGAACTAAACATTTTCAATCTTAATAAATAACCAATGGATTTGGAAATGAAAGAAGTTGACATGATGCACGTTGTTCACAAAATTTCACGTACTTCAATAGATGTATCCACTCTATCTTTTGAAGAGCTATTTGAAGACAAGCTTAATTTTCTACACGATGAAAGTGAATCTCTCGAATGTTTCAAAGAAAATCTTAATCCCATAACATCAAACGAAATTGTGCACAAACACACAAATTTATGGGATTACATTGAAAATTACTTGAACAATTTTTGGGAAAAACTATTTGTGGGAAGGATTATGATTAGATAAGTTTTAGACATGTCCTGGGTGTTTCAAAAATCTGAGGAGAAGAACTCATCTTGCAACTTTCATGTTGTAAATAAGTGCGTGGGGAGGAAGGGGTATCATTCTTCACAATTCATTCATCATTTACATAAATCTCATTTTGTTTATGAACCACATTCACATATAGTTGTTAAACTGCATTTCATTCTTCAAATCATTTCGCACTTAAACCATCTTTGGGTACTCTCTTTCGCATTTAGGAAATTTTTTTTTCCAGTGCGGACGCTGTCTCAACTATGTGTGGGGGAGGGTCTGCATTGCATTTCATTATTTCATTTTTATTTTATTTTCATCGTTTTTCTTTCTTTCATTTTTATTTTATTTCAAAATTCACCTCATTTTTTTCAAAATTTCATCTCATTTTCCATTATTTTCAAAACTTCGATTTATTTTAAATAGTCGTGACATAATAAGTTAATGGTTTTAGTCATGGGTTGGAAAATTTTGTCAATCACTAACATCGAATCGAAAATGTAACGAAAAGTTGAATTACGGATGATAATAGTGTAACTAGTATATAGGGAGACTCATAGGTGATGGTTATGAAATCTATTCTAAATTGCAGTCTTTGTTTAAAAAGTGGTTGCTTTAAAGTACTTGCGTTGACACTTGTTTTTTCAGTAGAGTTAATAAGTGCTAAGATGATTTTGTATAACTCTCTCTTCAAAAAAAACATAATAATAAAATTCCAAGGGTATCCAACATTGCTAGTACATCTAGCATTGGTGTGCAAACCCGCCAAGCTCTTTCCCAACTCTTACGTAAGCCCGTGAGGCAGTGCATGGGTGGTATACCTTGGTCTCTTTTTATGAGTTGGACACCTAAGGATTACTGACATCTTGTTGACATAGTCAGCGTTGGTCTGCACAATCCGCCAAGCTCTGTCCTAACTCTCACGTAAGCTCGCGAGGCAGTGCATGGGTGGTATACCTTGGTCTTTTAAGTTAGGTGCATGTAATTAGTTATAAATTTTTATTTTTATTTTTCAAATAAAGAGAGAGTAAGCAATTAATGCCCAAGCTTTTCTTGACCTTATTGATTTGACTAGTTATAAGGAAATAAAAATAACACTTTGCAAACTGTGATAAGCAAATAAAAAATTTATTTCATGGCTGCATTGTGTTATCAATCGAAACAACTGGCCAAACTAGAGTTGAACGTATGAAAACTTGATTTATGTTGGAAATTTGTGACTAGTTGAGGAACCAAAAATTTCCAAAAATTGACTTAGACTTATTTAAATTACTACGTTGTAACTATTCTAAAATAAATCAAGTTTTCGTTTGCAAATTTGCATTCATATAGCGGCATTAAGACCAACGCATATTGCATCTGGATTTTGTGGGTAGTATCCGCTGATAACCCTCACAAGACACCACTCGTCCTACTAGGGACACCTAGAGGTTTAAAGGCTAGTTGCATACGCTCAATGCAATCGTGATTCCTACGAAAGTGTGACCTACCTAGTTTAGTTTTTATTTTTGTTTTAATCGAGGGCGAGTAAAAGATAAGTGTAAGGGTATTTGTTTGACATGTAAAAGTGTTTATTTTTGTGCTCATATCTTCTCTTTATTGTATATAAATAAAATGTTACACTGGGTATTTTTGAGTGTTTCTGCAGATGTATAGATTTGAGAAGCCTTCATGTTAAATGGAGTAAAAGAGAAGATAAAGGGAGATTTGCATTGGATTATACCAGCTACTCTGAAAAGATTAAACAAAAGAAGTTGTAGCTGAGTGGTTAAGGCATCTTCTAAATGGTGGAAGGAGTTAAGTTCGAATCTTGGAAAGCACATTAATTTTGCATATGAAAATGGAGGATTTTTGAGAAGATATACATATACATATGAACATACTTGTGATTGATTATATACATACAAATCAACAATCTCTTAATCAATCACAATATCCTCCCAATCAATCATAATATCCTCCAATCAATCACAAATCTTTTTCCAATCAAATCACAATCTATCAAAATCTTCCAATCAAATCATGCAATCACATTTAAATGACTATGCCAATTTATCATGGATTTGATTCACATCAACAAATCATTCTTAAATCTCAATCACCCATCATGCCACATGTCAAAGATCTGAAGACAAGCTATCTCTCATGAATATTTATATTCACATGATCAAAGTGAAAATATTCATTTTTATGGCAACATATTTTGTAAATTTTTGATGGGAAACAACTTGTACTCTATAAATACCCAGGTGTATTCATTGTAAAAGATATATCATATCTCATAATTTCTATTGTAGAATAAAGCTCATCTTCTTCTTCCATTTTTTATTTTTTTATTTACACTTAGATAATTGTGGCTTTTATCAATTAGTTTATTAGACATAATTATCTAAGTTTTTCTTCCTTTTTCATTAGTGATAGACCGTTAATTAGTTTTAGCGGCTATCCTAATTTTATTTTTTGATTATCTGAATTTCTGTTTGTTTTTCTGTTTTTCCATTGTTTAGAACTGGTGAAGGAGTTCTGATTTAACTCTCAACAACTATTCCGTGACAAATAGTTGGATCCTTCTATGAGAAAATGATTGGAGTTTAAATCAATATTTCTTCACTTGTCTATTTTTCTGCATTTTTTGTAGTTTAGAAATCACCTCCAAATTCGTCTAACTCGCCCACGAAATTACATAAACAATAGAATTTAATTTTCCTCCCTGTGTTCGACCTGCATACTACACACCTGTACGCTTGTAGTATTATTTTTAATTTGTGCTTTTCTAATCCCATAGAAAAGTGTCAAACAATTCCACTCCATCAATCTTTAAGGTAAGGAACTCTAGATCTAAACCATACTTCCTACCAATATTTGCTAACTTTGTCACTATGGATTTGACTATAGCTTCGCTACTATTTCCCAAAACTTTTTGAAATTCGGCTATAGCTCCGCTATCCTAAAAGTTGAGATGAAAAGAGGTGGAGATGGCTTCTAGGTGGGCATGGCCTTGGGAAGATGGATGGAACTTACTAGCTTGAACTTGACTTAAGTGTTATACTTTTTTGTCGATTATTTTTGCCATAACTTTGTTACGCTTTTGAAATTTTTTAAGAGAGGCATGGAAGCCATTGAAGCTCTAAGGAAGAAGAATGAGAAGCTTAGAAAAGGAAGAAGAATGGAAAGTGTGTGAAATTTGTGGAAGAAGTGGTAGATATTTATAGAAAAAAGTTTTGAATAAAATATTATTTTGTAAAAAGACCAAAATACCCTTTGCTTATACTTTAAGCAAAAAAAAAATTTCAACACTTAACATCACATTTCAAATCATTACATTATGTTGTTTTCACTTAAGTATTAAGTAAAGAATACAATAATTATGTTTGTTTGATTTAATGTTTACGTTTTGACTTTTATAACACTTTTTGTCTTTTTATGCTTACTTTTTGTTAATTACATTCTAGAGTTTTCTAAGTATGTATAGTAAAAGTAAACTTGATTAGTGAATTAATTAATACTTATACTATTTGAATATATGTTCATATATTAGAAAATAAAGGTGCAACAACGTTGCGACAACTTTAAATCGACAAAACGTTGATTTTGGACAAAATGTTTTACGGTCGCATTTTGACGTTTTAGTTAAACTACTTATTTATGTAAACCAAATTTAAAAATAAATTTGCATAATATTAGTTAAAAATATAAACACTCATAAATTAATTAAAATATTTATTTAACCATTGAAACCTACTTTTCTGAAATTATGATTTTGTCACTTTTGTCGATATAAGCAATTATTCCTATTTTTGTGTGTATATCTCTTTGCAAATCCTATCTAATATTATTTAAATCATAAAATATTATATATTTTATATTTAAAATCACTTTAAATGGTATATTTTAAAGTGGTTTATTCCAGACTCACTTCCCATACGACCTTCAGATATTTCCCCTCCCCCTCCTCAATTCTCAGTGCCATCATCTTCCTCCTCTCTAGGTGAAAGGCCTTGGTCTTCACTTTTTAAGCATAAACCTAAAAATGCTGGTAAGTATATCCCCGTTGACTTTTTTCCTGAGTATGAAAAAGAGGTTCTAGTGCCGACCCATGAAGTTCTGGAAGCTGGAGCGCGGATCTGGAATGAAACATTAGTAGGATTCTTCCTTGACAAGCCGTTATCATACACAGCTGTTATTCAAAAGCTAAAATCCATCTGGAAATTGAGAGGCTCCATCACTGTTAAATCTGATGGTACTATCTTCTTATTTAACTTCTCTTGTTCTGAAGATAGGAACAAGATTCTACTGAGTGATCCCATTATCATGAATAATAAGTTATTCATTGTCAAGCCATATGATGCAGCAATTAGTAATGTCTCTGGTACAGTCTCCTCTGTTCCAGTGTGGGTACATTTGTATAACCTTCCGTTATATGCTTGGTCGCCACTGGGAATTAACTGGTTGAGTAGTCATTTGGGAAAAATGTTATGCATGGATGAGATGATGGAAAAGCAGGAGCGGTTGAGCTATGCCAAATGCTTGATTGAGGTTAAACCGGACAAGGAACTAGTGGATGAGTTTCTGGTCAAGCTGGTGGAAGGAGGAATTCAAAAAATTTATGTGCAGTATTTGTGGAGGCCAGATGTATGTGTAACGTGCAAAAATTTTGGGCATAAAACTGAATGTTGTGACAGGATGGAAAAAAGGCATAAAGAAAGTGAAAAGGAAAAAAGGGAAGATGATATTAAAGAAAATCAAAGAGAAACAACAGACAAAGTCCAAGAAAATAGGAATGTAAAGCCTCTTCAGAAGCGTGTTATCAGACAATGGCAACGTGTAAAAGATAGGAGAAAAGAAAATATGGCAAAAGATAGAAAAAGGGAACAAGTCATAGGAAGAAATGTAGAACATGAGAAAGAAAAGGTTAGTATCAGAATTGATACTGAAATACAACAAGAAAAGTGTAATATAGAAGCCCATAAAAATGGAAATAAGGGAATTGAAATAGTTGACAGTGAGGTACCTACTGTAGGTGCGACTGAAAGTGCTACTAATAAAAATCAGGTATCTGCTGAAGAAGAGATCAAGGATAATAATGACAAAAGTGATGGGAGAGCTGAAGATGATGACAGGATAGGAAATCTCATAACCACTAATCAATTTGAAGCACTGCTTAACCTAGATGAGGATGGAAACATGAATGTTCAGTGTCAAGAGAACCAAATAGAAGAAACTCAAGATAATATAACATATGAAGAAGTGGATGTACAAGTGAATGCAGAAAGACAGATTAAAGAAAAAGAAAAGTGTAACTCTGTGGACACACAAGGGAAAGTAAACCAAAAAATGCAAAAGCAAGATAAAGTTAATAAAACACAACTACCAGAAGAAAGTGAAGCAGAACATATTGAAGATGGAAATAAAGGTGAAGGAAAATTACAAGTAGAACCCAATAATAGTGGAGGCAAAAATGGAAAAAACAGAAACTTGAAAATGAGACAAAGAAACAAAGCAACAAAGCAAATTGACATGCACAAGGAAGATACGACATGCACAGACTATCAACCCAATACCCAAACTTCTATCTCTCCTTCCCAAGTAAAAGTCAAATCTCTCAATCATCCAACATCTAATATTTACTCCAGAATTGACCCGCCTCAGGCATTCAAACCTCCTCCCCCCTTGCCACCTCAGATTTCTTCTCCTCCTAAACCAAATCACGCAACCCCTCCTAAGTCAGATGAAACATCCAATAAGGAAAGTACCCCCCTATCAGCTACTATCCCTAACTATTTGTCCTCGTCGCAGGCAGTAACTAGGCGAATGAAAATAGAACTGCTCAATGCTCGTGTTACTCAATGATGACACGCATAGGTGCATGGAATGTTCGAGGTGCTCATCAAGCAATCAAACTTGATGAATGTAAACAGCTTATCACAACACATCAATTATCTATCATAGCTTTGCTAAAAACTAAGTTAAATCTTCAGATGACGATCAAGGCAGCTCAGTATATAAATCCCAACTGGAACTACCATCACAACCTGAATGAGGCTGTGTATGGTAGAATAATGATTCTATATAATCCCCTACATGTTACACTTTCTCCTGTCCTATCCACATCCCAATTAATTCACTGTCATGTGCTTGATCTTGCTGATAACTCAACTTTTTATATCTCCTTTGTATATGCTCATAATACTGCAGCTTCCAGAAGTCCCTTATTTAATGTCATATCATCTCTGAGACAGTCCACTCACCCATGGCTAATTCTTGGTGACTTCAACTCTTGCTATTCCCTCTCCGATAGAGTTGGAGGTAATCCCCTCTCCATCAACGAAATACAACCTCTAGCTAACACCCTCATTGATGCTGAGCTTGTCCCTGTCAAATCAGTTGGAATGCAATACTCGTGGAACAATAAAAGAAGTCATGGATGCAGGACCTTTTCTAGAATTGATCACACTTTCTCCAACCAAACAGC
The DNA here is from genome assembly GCA_030737815.1 of Allium fistulosum. Lineage (NCBI taxonomy): Eukaryota > Viridiplantae > Streptophyta > Magnoliopsida > Asparagales > Amaryllidaceae > Allium > Allium fistulosum. The sequence goes on from CM060901.1 coordinate 395,198,728, forward strand.
TCTGTCTAAATGGCCTTTAATTTACAGCCTTCTCCCCCCTCCTCTACTTTCTGACCACTCTCCCCAAATACTCCATCTTCATGGAGCGAACATGAGAGGAAAATCAAATTTTAAATTTTTTAATTCATGGGTTCTTGAACCGGATTTTCAATCTATTATTAAAACTGCATGGAACAAAGAAATTAATGGTAATCATCTTTTTATCTTGCAGGAAAAAATAAAGGAAGTGAGGGAAGTTCTGAAAAGGTGGGCCTATAAAAGATTTGGCAAGGGAGAAGCTATGAGTACTACAATAAAAAACAAACTATCTGAAGTTCAAGCTGACATGATGAATAATGTTAATGATGCGTTTCTCTCAGAGGCTGAAAGTACTTTGTCTAAGCAATACCATGAAGCGTTAACAAAAGAAAGTGAGATGATAAGGCAGAAGTCGAGAATTAAATGGAAGGAAAAAGGAGACAGAAATAGTGACTATTTTCATGCTAGTCTCAAGAACAAGCAAAGAAGAGAAAACATAACGACAGTTTACGATAGAAGCGATGTTCTTTGTTCTACCCCTGGGGAAGTTCAAGAAGCTTTTGTTAAGCATTTCACTGACATGTATAGCAACTCTGATAACTTCATTCCTTTTATTGATCAAATCCCTGATGATATCCTTCCTAGAATTTCTACAAATGATATTGACATCCTTAGTGCTGCTGTTACCCCAGAAGAAATAAAACAAGCTATGTTCTCTCTGAAAACTGAATCGTGTGGTGGACCTGATGGGCTGAACGCGCTTTTCTACACTTCATGTTGGGCGACTGTCTCGACTGATGTGTGCAATTCTATAATGTTATTCTTCAAAAAGAGTAAAATCTTCAGGTCCTATAATTATACCAATATAGCTCTTGTTCCCAAACATAAGAATGCTCACAGTGTTAATGATTACCGCCCAATATCGTGCTGTAATACCCTGTACAAATGTATCTCGAAGGTTATAGCGACGAGGCTAAGGCAAGTTCTACCTAATATTGTCTCAAAGAATCAAGCTGCCTTCCTACCTGGCAGGAATATCCTTGATCATGTCCTGCTCTCTCATGAGCTTCTTAAGGGATACAAACGCAAGAAAGTTCCCCCAAAAGCCATGCTGAAACTAGATATAATGAAAGCTTTTGATATGCTGCAATGGAACAGTGTTGTTCGTATTATGGGCTACATGAACTTCCCTCCCCACTTTATTTCTTGGATATACGAATGTATCTCCACCCCAACCTATTCAGTCAACGTTAATGGCATCTCTGCTGGATTCTTTGCTAGTAAGAGAGGAATAAGACAGGGTGATCCGTTATCAGCTTACATCATCATTATGGTGATGGAACTTCTTACGAGAATGATAGACAAATTAGTTACCAATAATAAGTTCAAACTTCATCCAGCTTGCATTGATCCTCAAATCACTGCCTTAATGTTCGCTGATGATCTAGTCGTGTTTTGTACCCCAGACTATAACACAATCACGAATATAATGACTGCTCTTGACCAGTTTTATACTATGACTGGACTTAAGGTCAATCTTCGCAAATCTGATATTATTACATCAGGTGTGAGTGACAACTTGTCTGCTCAAATAACTCATATAACAGGTATGTCTACAAACCCGAACACTGTGTCATACTTGGGGTTGCCGCTCTCAACTTCCAAGATAACAATTAACCAATGTCTTCCTCTTTTTGAGAAGATCACAGCAAGATTGAACTGTTGGACCACTAGAACTCTAACCCAAGCGGGTAGATTAACTTTGATAAAGTCGGTTATTTTTTCAATGCAAGTATATTGGGCTAAAACATTCATTCTACCATATAAGCTGATTAATATGATCAAATCTGCTTTCATGAAATTCCTATGGGCAGGCAAGACTATAGGTAAATACATTGCTCCTATAAATTTTAGCAAACTTGAGAGGCCAATGTCTAAGGGGGGACTTGGTATATTCAATATGAAGCAATGGAATAGGGCTGCTTTTGCGAAGCATTTAGACACATTTTATAATGATACTGACAGTCTCTGGGCCAACTGGTCAAAAAAAAATGTAACAAAAGGAAAGAGTTTGTGGAAGATGTCTAAACCACAGAATATGAGCTGGACATGGCAAAGTTTGTTCAAAATTAAGGAGTTATTTCTTCCCCTTATACAAATGAATTCCTGCCCATCTTATCGTGTTAGTTTCTGGGACGAACCGTGGCTTGATAAAGGGTACATTCTCAGTCGTCATCTTACATACAATGAAATTCAACAGACTGGAATTCATAGTGCGGCTATAGTCAGGGACGTTCTCACCAATTATAGTACAATACGATACTCGTCTTCCAACCCTAGAATACAGAACATATGGAACATCATAAGAAGGTTTACTCCTCTGCCTTCTTCAGCTGCTGGAATAGTGTGGGGAAATAAAATGGGAAAGTTCAGTATTGGAAATGGTTATGAATACTTGATGAAAAATGGAGAGCAGCCTAAGTGGAAATGGTGGAAGAGAACATGGTGTTTGGACAGTAGTTACAGAGAAAACCTGCTTCTGTGGAAGGTCCTTAATCGTGCAATACATACTAAAACCAAACTTGCTTGCATGGGAATGGTAGTTCATATATACTGTTCTTTCTGCAATGAGCAACCGGAGTCAGTCGAGCACCTGTTTTTTGAATGTAAGTACATAAACCAGCTCTGGTCTGTGGTTCTGAAAAAGCTAAATTCTTATTCGGCCACTACTGACAATCGTGGTGAATGGGAGAATGCATACGCAAGGTCAGGGATTAAGAGGAATGGCATGAGACTGTTTACTGTGGTGTTGAAAAGTTTCATTAATATTGTTTGGAAAGAGAGAAATTCTAGAGTTTTTGATGTAAGCAAAGTTAAATCTGATGTTGAGCTCAAAAATTGGATGACTCACGAGTTGAAGCAATCCATGAGGATGCAATCCTTCAGCATTGATCCAGGGATTTTAGAATCTTTCTGTAGGTTTTAGTCTTTTTGTGTTTTTATTTTTATCTGTTCCTGTGCCTTTTTTTCCTCTTGTTCTTGTGGCGCTGTGTTTGCCTTCGTTTTTCTTGAGCTATGCTCTTTGTTGTACGTGTTCTGTTCCTATCAGTGCTGCAATTAAATGGTCGGGGACCATCCAACCCCGTCGGCCTTGCCAAAAAAAAACATTAGTATACAGATTTAATTATATATATATATAATCCCATGTACCATATAAAACATTTCCATTCAGAAATCATTTACTACAACAACAATGTTATAGTCTATGCCTTCCTTACTTCTCCGAAAATGTCTATTACAATAGTAAATGTTAAAATCTACGTTTTCGATACGTATCACATTTTGAAATATTTTTCAAAACCATTAAATTCCATTTGGAATTATTACATTCTAAAACATTACTTCCAAAAGATAAATTTACTTCTAAAACAATTAACTCCATCAAAATATTACTTTCAAACATTCCTTTAAATAAAAATCCATATTTAATTCTCAACATAAGTCATTTCCATATCTATAAAACTATTTTTATAAATCTCCTTTCGATTTTATAAAAATTCTACTTTATAAAATTCCTTTATTTACAAAATTCTATTATAAATATTCTTAACAAAAAACTCCTTTTATTATCAAAAATCCATTTCTTTATACATCCAATATATTTATAAAATCCATTTACAAAACATTCCCAAATTCCGATTATAAAACTATTTCTTTATTTATAAAATATTACTTCTATAAATCCTTTTTATAAACTTATTCAAAAATCTCTATTTAAAAACACTTTACCAAATAGAAAATCGAAAATACCAAAAATCATATTTTTTAATTTATTTTAAAACAAATTCCTTTTTTGAATAATTCATAAATTATTAAAACATTTTAAATTCCGAAATCACTTTAAAAATCATTTCAATTCAAAATCGCTATTTTATAGTATTTCAAAGTGCTAAAAATATAGCCCAGTGCTACCATAGCACTAAATAAGCAAAACATATCCTTGTCATCAAATATGGCATCCAACACATCTTATATCAAACTATATAAAAAGTAAATCAACTGTGGTGAGGAATTCTATTGGATCCTTCTAACCTGTCCCATTACATCATATACAACATATAATCATAAAAATATAAATCTACCACTTCGAGGTGGGATTCGTATACAAAGGGTCATCCGCTCTTAAACGGGAACGTAATAGGGTCTCATTCTCTCCAATAGGAGTGAATATATCCAAACCAACAAATAAATATAGTAAATCACCGAAACAAGCAACAAACAACATAAATAAAATTTATTTCCACTTATATAAAAATATAAGCAGGCCAGAGAGGTGAGTTAACTCGCAAAAATGCCAGAAGTCGCCTAAGCGCTCCGGTTTAAATTAAAATTGAATGGTCATTCAATTTAACTCAAAATTCCAACTAGCTCTGAATTCATCTAATCAAACTCCATAGCGTAGCGCTCACTAATATGAACGCAACGCAACTTGTCACGCTCGGAACCGACCTCGTACGAGAAAGTTATGAAACTATCACCACACGAGATAATTAAAATTATAATTGGCTAAATTAATTAACATTTAAACATTTTCTTCCTCCTTCTCGTTTGCAACTCCAAGAACCTACTTTTTTATTTCATTTGAATTGCCGTGCCACCCAGCCACCCAGGTCACCGACCATCTGCCACTTGACGAGCCTCCGCCTCGCGCCCCGCCATGCCTCGCCTGCGCCTCACATGCACACGAACAACGAGACAACGTCAAACCCAAATCTACGGCGACCGGAGCACGATTTTGTCCATGTCGAGCGATTATTCGATGATTTAACCGTTGAACAAGTTCGTATCAACGTGCTCTACATTTTCCTAGTTGAAGTCGAAGGCCAATTCGGCCTCTAGAGGCTCCGATGAACAAAGGCCGTTGGATTTGGTTAATGGAAATGGCGGCTGAAATTTATTTTTAGGGTTAGGGTTCGCAAATGAAGGAAGTAGATGGCCTTTTATAGAAAATTTTCCAAAGCATTATTCATTTGTGAAAATTTTGAACTCCAAATGATACGTGCCGCCTGGCGTTCTATAAGTTATACCCCTATTCCTCTAATTAATTTCTACTCGTTTCGAACTTGCACGACCAAACGATATGTCCAATCACCACAAAAATCGACGGCATATAATAATTCACTATTAGGATCCGATGAAACTTGTTTCGTCGAAATATGAGACAGTGCACCCAAAAAGACTATTTTTACACGTTAATTAAAACGAGTAATTTCCAAAATTAGTTTAATCACTTTTAATTCAAATTTAAAAGTTTACTAACTCCAGTCTAATTAAAATAGAATTTAAATCAACTTTAGAAATCATTTTCATTCACATTAAATCCAAGATTCAATTTATTTAAGCAATTTCAAATATTAAATTTAACAATTTAATTATCAAATAATTCACTATATTTGAAATATAAGTTATTTAACTTATAAAAATTAACTTTTCAATGTTTGAAATCAATTAAATATTCTAAATTCGAATGATTGAAATTCTGGGTTGTTACAATTACAGTACCATCAACGTTCATTTTAAGGTTTCCAAGAGAGGAATTGCTACCATTGGAGTTTTGTTTTGGTAAAACTAGTTTTGATTTTAAAATTTAAAAGAATAATTTGATCTACCAAGGGAATTATGTATATACATGATTCCAAATTCATTTGAAATAAATGAGAACAAGGTATTTAAACTTTGGAAATTTTTATTTAAGTGTTTTATGAAAATATGAGAAAATAACTTTTATAACATATAAAATTTGGAAATTTGTAAGTTAAAACAAAATTTTGAAATGTTGGATATGTATGTTAAGAAAAGTAAATTTGAAACTGAACTATGAGATGGAATTTAACTTAAGTTGAATAAAATGAATTGTGAAAAGAAATTCAATCTAAGTTAAGTTAAATGAAATGATTTTTTGAAATGGGATTGATTTTGGTTTGAAATGAACTACTTAAATAAATCAGTGAATAACATATGGTTTGGAATGTTGGTTGATAAAATTGAAATTGAAATGAACTGAGTTAGATGAAATTGGATTTGATGTAAAACGAATATGGACTTAAGTTGTGAAGTGGTAATAAACATGAGAAAAGTTGTATAAAATGTTTATAAACTTAAGTAAAATTTTATGAAATGATTCATAAATGAATTTAGTATGGAGTGAAATGTTGTCAAACATAAAATTTGATAGAATAGTTCTTAGATAATATTAGTCGTAACGACCCAGAATTTTGGTCATTTGAATTTAGAATATTTAATTAATTTTAAATATGGAAAAGTTAATTTTATAGATTAAATAACTTGAATTTCAAATATAGCGATTTATTGGATAATTTAATTGCTGAATTTAATAATTGAATTTGTTTAAATAATTGAATCTTGGATTTTTATTTGGATAAAAATAATTTAAAAGCTTACTTAATCATTATTTAACAAGAATGAAGGTAATAAAACTTTTAAATCGGATTTAAAAGTGATTTAATCGATTTTAAAAATAACTCGTTTTAATTAACGAGTGAAAATAGCCTCCCTAGGCACTATCTCGGATTTCGACGAAACTAGTTTCATTGGATCCGTAATAATGAATTATATGAAGCCGTCAAATTTCGTAGCAATCAGATGTATTGTTTGGCATGCGGAATCAAAACGCGTTCAAATTAATATTGAAAATTTAATATAATAATTGGGTTCAAAAAGCTATTTTCTGCATACGATCGAATTAGGTCCTGAAACAAGTTCCATTGCATTAGAATAGGGGTATAAAATATAGAATGTCAGGCGGCATGCCTTGATTGGAATGCAGAATTATATAGCTAGATATTTTGAATTTAAATAATATTTAATTGACGTGACCATACACCCATGTATCGTCACCTCAGCCTCCATGTATCGTCATCTCAGCCTTAACCGTTCACGTCAACCCACACCCTCTTTGATACCTCTCATCATTCCTGCCATTATATAAGCACTCTGCTAGAGGAAAGAAAAAAATGAACGTTCTTCTTCGTTTAAAAACAACAGCTGCCTTCTTTTTCCCCCTCTCAATCCTACGACTGCCATAAATTTGGACCACCAAAGGCCTCATCGAAGGAAAGAGTCAACTGGAGTTTTGTTCGCGTCATTTAGTTGAACATGTTCAACAGTGGAGATTGGCTAATTCGGGCGGAGGTGGCACCAGTATCATGATGATCGAAGTTTGTTTTTTTGGCGATTCGCGGTGTCGTGGGTCGATGTTTGTCGATGGGCACTGAATGAAAGTTGTAGGGCATGGGACAAGCCACCTTCCGCCAAAGTTTGGTGGTGAATGGAGCGGCATGGCAGTTGTGTTTTGGAGTTTAACGGAAAACGTTTATTTGGGTTTTCGTGGTGGTGGGGGCATCATTTAAGCTGAGGGTAGCGGCAGATTGAAGCTCGAGGGTGGGGCTTCTTATGGTCAAAATGCGGTGTGGCCTGGTTGTGCTAGGAGGTGGTGAGAAGCTTTTGACTAGAGCGGCAAATGCGGAGGCTGTGTTCGAATAATTGGTGAAGAAGGAGATTTATGAGGGAGGGATTAGTTTAAGGATGTTTTAAGTTAAGTAATGATGTATTAGTTAATAAAATATATTATTTAAATTCTTGGATCGAATTAATGCGACAACTTGATGATATTAGGTCTGATTTGATCGTGGTTTTTTACATTACGATCATGTCGACGAATACTACGATATGGAGCTAGTTGGGATTTGGGTTAGAATTGAACGCCTGTTCGATTTTAATCCAAAACAGAACGCCTGGGTGACAACAAAAATTTCGGTGAGTTAAACTCACCTTTTTGGATGACTAGTATGATATATAGTTGAAAAATTGTCGAATGATCGTTTGGATGAATTATTATATTTATTAATTTGTTTGGATATATTCCTGCCCCTAGAGCGGATGAGACCCTATTACGTTCCCGTGTAAGAGTGGATGACCCTTGTATTCGAATCCCACCTCGAAGCGGTTATTTATAAATTTATGATTATATGATGTCTGTGATGCAGGGGGACAGGTTGGAGGGATCCAACATGATTCCTTGCATTGTTAATTTTATTTTCATATATATGTTGATATATGATGTGATGGATGCCATATTTGATGACATGGATTTGTTTTGCTTATTTAGTGCTATGGTAGCACCGGGCCATATTTTTAGTATTTTTAAATTACTATAAAATAGTGATTATGAATTGAAATGATTTTCAAGTGATTTCGGAGAAGTATATGTTTTAATAATTTTTCAATTATTAAAAAGGAACGAATTTGTTTTAAACGAATAAAAGTATGATTTTTGATGTTATAAAAATATGGTTTTCGTGAAATATTTTTATACAGAGATTTTCAAATATTTTATAAAGGATTTAAAAGGGATATTTTATAAATAAAGAAATGGATTATAATGGGACTTTATAAATATTCTTATAAATTGATTTTTATAAATAATATAGATTTATAAAATATGGATTTATAAATGGACTTTTATAAATAAATTAGATTTATAAAGAAATGGATCTTTATAAATAAATTAGATTTATAAAGAAATGGATATAGAAATGGATTTTTGATAGTAAATGAGTTTTTATTAAAGAATGATTTATAAATAGAAATTTATAAAAGAAGTGATTTTATTAAATAGAAGTTTTATAAAATAGAAAGGAGATTTATAAACCTAGTTTATAAATTGGGAAATGATTTATGTTCAGATATAAAATATGGATTTTTATATAAAGAAAATATATTCCAATTTTTAAGAGTTTAACAATCCTTCAAAGGATTGTTTTGAAAATAATGTTTTTGACGAAGTTAATGGCTTTGAAAAGTAACTTATCGTTTCAAAGTAATGTTTTGGGAAATAATAATTCCACATGGAATTTAATGATTTTGAAAAATGTTTTAAAATGAAATATGTATCGAAAACCTAGATTTCAACATTTATTGTTGTAATAGACGTTTTTGAAGAAGTAATGTAATGACTCGGGTTTTGCCCGCTCGAAAATCAACATCCGTACTTCACATTGTACTAGAATGCCGCAGATTCGACCGTTCAAATCCGATTCGCCGGAGCTAAACACAATTAAGTAAATAACACGGCGGAAGAAAAGAATAATACATTGATATATAATATCTGATACAACAGAGTGATACAATGAATATCAATATACATCAGAGATATGATACAAGAAATAGCAGCGGAAAAGAAAATGATAACATCAGCAGCGGAACAATATCAATAGAAGTGATAACTCCAAAATGATCTTCAGACAAGAATGAATCCACAACTCCAAAATAAGCAACTCCGATGAATGAACTAGCTCCAGATAATCTACTAAACCTGAATATCTGAAAAGAAACCCAACTCTAGACTGCTCGTGTGGAAAATTATGAGCACCCAGAGTTTAGGAAGGGAACAATAAACTTCGGATCAGTCATGGGACTGGTGTGAGCAACAAAAACAGTTTATCTTTAAAACAAACAGAAAAGGTTTTAAACATTGAAATCCGCAATGCTTTTTAGAAAATGAAACTACCATAAGACCTCCCGCCACACACACAATGCAAACGCAGAATTGGAGGAGATTTCTTCTTATGATAGTCAAAGATGCTTAGTACGCAAAATCATCTTGATATTATTATTAGTGCATAGTGCAGAAAACATTTCGAAAGTATAATATTAATCTTAGCCAACATACGACCAGTATCGTATGCCTACTATAGCTACCATCTAAACAGTGGTGACCATCGTACGTAAATGGCAGGTTCTACAACTAAAACCGTACAAGTTCCGTATTGGAGAAATGGATTTCCAACAAATGGTCAGGCTAAGGAACTTCCTTCCGCCGCATGGGAACGCCTCTGGCGGGACGTCCCGAGAGACAAACTGCTCTCTGCCAAACAAGGCCGGGTGACCCCTGTAACAGGTAACTCACGAATATACCACCCCCCGGTCCTTTGGGACCTTTATCCGAGGCCTCGATAACCAACATCACACAAAATAAAGTGTATCCACATGAGTAAGTATCTGGGCTCCATACCATGACACCACCCTTTTCCAGAAGGAAATGACATACCCTAAAGGGTGCGACCCTCATAACCTTGCTGCAACATTCCTGTTTCGACCATTTTCGGGTTGTGAGGCCCTGACGAAGTCTCGTCCACAAAGCTACGCTTTTTCAAAAAGCCACGCTTTGGGTCAACAGACGATCAACCTGTGATCACAAAGATAAATGATCAAACAAATGATCATATCACAAATGATCAAACACTGATCATCACACAGCAACACTCAGCATGTCACATTACCAAATTGGGATATATCGCTGATAAATTTCAACTACATAACCTCTGAGCTCAAACGTCTCAGAGAAGGGTGTTAAGCTAAGAGAATAAATTCTCCGCCACCAACAGAAATGTATTTGAAAGAAATCGGCTTTATATCTCAAAGTGTAATGTCAGACATACAATCCATACAAGTCTGTTCCGGGATCGAACAGAACCGAAGGCACTTCTCACGAAGCCCTTGCAAATCCGGATAATTTCCAATCACGTCCGGACTTCCCGTCACTAAGGATGATAAAACCTCTATATCGGGGATCAGCCGATGCAGAGTAACTCGACGGTAATCCTTCCGTTTTCAAAAATATCCGGTCTTCAACACCAGTCTTCAAATGCTATCCATATACGACGTATCACATATTCGGAATGGGTTATACGACCCAAAGGTCCTCTCCCGGCTAAACCGAATAGTGAGCGTAATATTTAAAAACATATGGATATGGGATTTCAATTAAGTCACAACTTATTACCCAAAACTTCTCTTTTCAAATGGTTTAAACAAAATACCATTTTCAAATCTTTAAACAAAAAGATTCATTTTAACAACCTTCAACGGTTTAAACAATTTCACCTTAATCTTTTAAACAAAAGATTCATTCACAGATTTTCCAAATTAATTTCCCTTTCAATTTGATTAACTCGTTAAATCTTCAAATCAAAGATTTAACTTACAGTTTTCAAAACAGTTCCATTTCAGATGGTTTAAGCAAATCATTATTTTTAAATCTGTTAAAAATAAACAGATTCAATTCATAGCTTTCAAAAAGAATTCATTCTTAACTTGGAAAACCATTTTTTCCAATTCAAACTTGAAATTCCTTTAACTAAATTAGAATTTCATTTCTTATATGAAAGCTTTTATCATTTAAAAACAAACAGTTTCATTTCAGAAAATCTGATTCATTCATACGAGGGGAAATCCTTGGGTTAAATCCAAATTCTCAAAATTATACTTTTAAATGGTTTAACTTTATATAAACACATTTATATCATCTGTAATCCCTAGTTTCAAATCATAGGATTCAATTCCAAACTTGAATTCAAATTTAAATCAAATTATTTAAATTTTTCAAGACTCGGTTAAGTTATTCAAAATAACTTTTATCTTTGAAATTCTATTTCAAAAGTTTTTTTTTCACTTTAAACCCGAATTTCAAATTTCAAAATCATTTGAAAATAAAATTTCTATTTCAAATACATCAAATTTACATTATCTGTGACTTAACCGATTTCCACGTGAAATCCATATTTGTGTGTGTAAAAGTGTAGTCCAGGGGTTTCACACAATAGTGCAACACAATGAATCATCACATATCAGAATACAGAAAAATAATTCGATAAGCGGTATAAGAACAACGCTTATCGTTCATTCACAGATCATAGATATATAAAGGTCACAGATAAGTAAACTACAGATCACAACATAAATCAGGATGTATCACAAAGCATCATATATCAGGGATATCAAACAATCAAGTCATTCAATAGAATCCAAATATTCATAAGTAAGGTCAATTTATTTATCTGATCAAATTAAATCAGATTAATTACTTATGAATAAATTACTAATCTTGGTTAATTAACATTAATTAATTACGAACCATTTTAATTAGTTATCCTTTAATCATTTATTAATTAATCTTTAAGTTAATTACATAATTAATTAACCTCATTTATTAACTACCTTTAATTTATTATAATAAGTTATTATTCTTAATCACCTATATTTTATAATTTCTAATAAATTTTTATTGAGAAATTATACCTTAATCACTTGATAAATCAATTTAAATAAATGAATTAACTTTCAATTTAGTACATTAATTAATTACCCCATACTTAATTAATGAAGAATCTTTTGAACTTATCAAGATCCTAATTTAATCAAAGATAAACGATTATCTTTATTTATCATTTAAATCCTTATTTATTAATCCTTGAAAAATCATTTTCTTAAAGCTTTAAAATCTGTACATATAGTTTTCCCCAAAAACCTACAGTATGCCAACAACCCGAGCCCACACGAACTCCCCGAGCCAAACTTCACCATACCCGAGCAAATCTCCTTACTTCCCCGAGTATCTGTTAAAAATTCGCTTCGAGTAAACTACTCGAATCCCCCGAGTACGCTTCGAGTTCCCCTGCCTTTCCCAGACGACAACACCCAGGCGATCAATTTCGCCCTCGTGCACGTGCACAGTTCTTCCGACCACCTCCGACCCACACCTCACCATCGAGAAAATCGGCGACAACCTCCTCACCAGAATCTGACCATCAAAACTCGACTAACCACTCGAAATCGAGATTGAGCTTCCAGCTCGAACTGGAACGATTGAACCCATCATCGCAAAGCCTGTCATCGCCTCGAACCCACGATTCCGACCACGATAAACCTCGCCACTCCGGTCATCGACGCGTCTACTCCCTAGCTTCCACTTCCCAAAATATCTCAAAGCTCGATCAACTCAAGTGGTCGAACCGACTCACATTATCACCCCAGACAAAACTAGGTTTAAATACTTCAATTCCACATTCCCACTGCCTCATTGCTTTAAACCAACAACTACCATTTTTCCCTAAAACTTCAATCAATACTCCATCACCAGGAAGAAACCCGAACCTCCACACTACAGGGATCACTAGATTTTGCTTGAAATTCATTTTTAGTTCGATATCAAACTGCAACTTCCACTTACTCCTAAAAATTCCAATTCTTGATTTAAAAATCAAGTTTTAGTTGATGCTTTTAATTTATGAAACTGAATTACAAAATTAGTATATTTAGATTTTGACGAAAATTAACATGCACTGATACATCTCATGTTTCCAGCGATGACATCCCATATTTTAACTTCTTGAAACTTTAAATATTATCTGGAGATATTCTACAACTTCATTTTTTATAAATTTATTCCATCAGATACTTGGTTAAATGATGAGTGTAAAAATGAAGGTTTGTGCCTAGGAAAATCAAAGGAACAGAACAGGCAAATGGAGTAACAGACATATACACACATATATTACTCATAAATACATGAAATACTTATTTAAATCAACTTAAAAACATGCAACCATATTTAGATTTTAAGTTTATAAAAGGTTACTCACCAGCTCTATGGGAAAGAACAGAGCACCTTTAAAAATGAAGACAGTTTTGAATTTTTTTGAAACTGGAAATTGCTCTCCACTTGATACTTCTTGCCTATTCCTTCTTGATATTGTTTAGTTGTATTGTTTTGTCGAAACTTGTTTAAGATTTTAAAATGGAGTTTCATTTTTTATTTGCTTAACTCGAACTGGAAGTAAAAAGTGATAAGGAAAAGGTTGTTTTCCAGGCTATGTATAAAATAGCCTACAGTGTTTGTCTATATGTTTTCTTATTTCATTTCTAAGGTCAGAGATATTTTAAAAATTTGGAGGCTGAAAAGAAATTTATGCCAATTCGAACAGATTTGTTGGCTGCAAGGATTGAAGGCATTTAATGTTGTGTACTTTATGTTTTGTTTATTCATACTTATCTCATATTTTCACTTGCCTGGCTTCAATATCAAGCTACCAGCAAATACTAGATACAAATGTATTTATATTTTACTTTTCTTTGATTTTCTTCTTTGTTGGCCGAGACAATATGTTTTTGGTGGCTGCAGCTTTGTTGTATTGGGCAGATGAAAGCATTTATTACTTTGTACAATCCTTTACTTTTATAAGTGTTGTTTCTTTTGTTTAACCTGACTATGTTTGCTTAGTCTTCATATATATTTATTTTTACTTGCCTTCCTATACAAGCTTACATACTTTTGTTTTGCTGCTAAAGATGGAAATATAAATGTACTTTATGTCTTCAGCTGTGGCTTGCATTTGTATTCATTTTAAAGGCATATTTTATTTGCCTAGATAACCTTTCATTTGTTTAAGCTGAGATAAAAGTTGTAGAAGTGATATTTTTATTTTTACTTTACTTCTTATCTTGTATACATTTCTATTTCTTTGTTTTGAATGTATATATAACTGTCTATCTATCGGATATATTTTCATTTCTAAACCATTTATATAAAGATTTAAATTCAAATCAAATATACATATATATATATATTATTTCAAATTTACTCACATATGCTCAATACACATATATTCACATATATACAAGAATTTAAATTTTTAAACAATTTATACAAATATACTTGGATATCGGGGAAACTCGCTCCATTTTATCGATTTATTTTACTATTTTTATTCAAAAATAAATTTAATTATCAATTTAAATAAAATTAAATTTCGGGGTCGTTACAAACTTCCCCCCTTAAAAGAATTTCGTCCTCGAAATTGCCAAGGAGACACAAAGATAGATGGAGAATATTTCATCAACTCAAACTGAATATTTATTCTGCATTTGGCTCACTAAATCAGAATATCAATAACAGATACAAGAACGAATCTGTTTAACACTTCACAAGATACTCGGGTTATCCAGATCTACGAAATATGCAGGGGCATCGATCAGTTCGAAGGAATAACTAACCATTCGTAGAATATATTGGGACCCAAAGAATAGATAGTTACATGGATACCATTTCAAAACTTTCAGTTTAAAAACCAAAATGTACCTATCAACTATAGCAATCAAAGCAACCAAGACAACCAATACATCCAAACAAACAATTTTGGCCTATCTAGAGTTTATGTCCCATATTAATATATCGAATCTTCTTTCTGGATCTACCAGAAATTATCGAAGAATTGAGAAAAGAGATGTTGAACAAAAGAGATTGATAGAGAAAATTTGTTTCCACTATTGTTACAGAGTATTGACCAATTATAGTCGTATTTCCCTGTCCCTTATCTCGTCCTCTTCTTGCACTCATACTCACTATCAGTGGATAGCAAGAGAATTTACTGAGGTATTCGAACGGATATCTGAGAATTACTCATTCTAGGGTATACTTCACCCTATCTCTAATGAGCTACTTAATGTGTTATACTCCTGAGCTAAAGTTCAACCTTAGCTCTAATACCACATGTAACGACTCGGGTTTTGCCCGCTCGAAAATCAACATCCGTACTTCACATTGTACTAGAATGCCGCAGATTCGACCATTCAAATCCGATTCGCCGGAGCTAAACACAATTAAGTAAATAACACGGCGGAAGAAAAGAATAATACATTGATATATAATATCTGATACAACAGAGTGATACAATGAATATCAATATACATCAGAGATATGATACAAGAAATAGCAGCGGAAAAGAAAATGATAACATCAGCAGCGGAACAATATCAATAGAAGTGATAACTCCAAAATGATCTTCAGACAAGAATGAATCCACAACTCCAAAATAAGCAACTCCGATGAATGAACTAGCTCCAGATAATCTACTAAACCTGAATATCTGAAAAGAAACCCAACTCTAGACTGCTCGTGTGGAAAATTATGAGCACCCAGAGTTTAGGAAGGGAACAATAAACTTCGGATCAGTCATGGGACTGGTGTGAGCAACAAAAACAGTTTATCTTTAAAACAAACAGAAAAGGTTTTAAACATTGAAATCCGCAATGCTTTTTAGAAAATGAAACTACCATAAGACCTCCCGCCACACACACAATGCAAACGCAGAATTGGAGGAGATTTCTTCTTATGATAGTCAAAGATGCTTACTACGCAAAATCATCTTGATATTATTATTAGTGCATAGTGCAGAAAACATTTCGAAAGTATAATATTAATCTTAGCCAACATACGACCAGTATCGTATGCCTACTATAGCTACCATCTAAACAGTGGTGACCATCGTACGTAAATGGCAGGTTCTACAACTAAAACCATACAAGTTCCGTATTGGAGAAATGGATTTCCAACAAATGGTCAGGCTAAGGAACTTCCTTCCGCCGCATGGGAACGCCTCTGGCGGGACGTCCCGAGAGACAAACTGCTCTCTGCCAAACAAGGCCGGGTGACCCCTGTAACAGGTAACTCACGAATATGCCACCCCCCGGTCCTTTGGGACCTTTATCCGAGGCCTCGATAACCAACATCACACAAAATAAAGTGTATCCACATGAGTAAGTATCTGGGCTCCATACCATGACACCACCCTTTTCCAGAAGGAAATGACATACCCTAAAGGGTGCGACCCTCATAATCTTGCTGCAACATTCCTGTTTCGACCATTTCCGGGTTGTGAGGCCCTGACGAAGTCTCGTCCACAAAGCTACGCTTTTTCAAAAAGCCACGCTTTGGGTCAACAGACGATCAACCTGTGATCACAAAGATAAATGATCAAACAAATGATCATATCACAAATGATCAAACACTGATCATCACACAGCAACACTCAGCATGTCACATTACCAAATTGGGATATATCGCTGATAAATTTCAACTACATAACCTCTGAGCTCATACGTCTCAGAGAAGGGTGTTAAGCTAAGAGAATAAATTCTCCGCCACCAACAGAAATGTATTTGAAAGAAATCGGCTTTATATCTCAAAGTGTAATGTCAGACATACAATCCATACAAGTCTGTTCCGGGATCGAACAGAACCGAAGGCACTTCTCACGAAGCCCTTGCAAATCCGGATAATTTCCAATCACGTCCGGACTTCCCGTCACTAAGGATGATAAAACCTCTATATCGGGGATCAACCGATGCAGAGTAACTCGACGGTAATCCTTCCGTTTTCAAAAATATCCGGTCTTCAACACCAGTCTTCAAATGCTATCCATATACGACGTATCACATATTCGGAATGGGTTATACGACCCAAAGGTCCTCTCCCGGCTAAACCGAATAGTGAGCGTAATATTTAAAAACATATGGATATGGGATTTCAATTAAGTCACAACTTATTACCCAAAACTTCTCTTTTCAAATGGTTTAAACAAAATACCATTTTCAAATCTTTAAACAAAAAGATTCATTTTAACAACCTTCAACGGTTTAAACAATTTCACCTTAATCTTTTAAACAAAAGATTCATTCACAGATTTTCCAAATTAATTTCCCTTTCAATTTGATTAACTCGTTAAATCTTCAAATCAAAGATTTAACTTACAGTTTTCAAAACAATTCCATTTCAGATGGTTTAAGCAAATCATTATTTTTAAATCTGTTAAAAATAAACAGATTCAATTCATAGCTTTCAAAAAGAATTCATTCTTAACTTGGAAAACCATTTTTTCCAATTCAAACTTGAAATTCCTTTAACTAAATTAGAATTTCATTTCTTATATGAAAGCTTTTATCATTTAAAAACAAACAGTTTCATTTCAGAAAATCTGATTCATTCATACGAGGGGAAATCCTTGGGTTAAATCCAAATTCTCAAAATTATACTTTTAAATGGTTTAACTTTATATAAACACATTTATATCATCTGTAATCCCTAGTTTCAAATCATAGGATTCAATTCCAAACTTGAATTCAAATTTACATCAAATTATTTAAATTTTTCAAGACTCGGTTAAGTTATTCAAAATAACTTTTATCTTTGAAATTCTATTTCAAAAGTTTTTTTTTCACTTTAAACCCGAATTTCAAATTTCAAAATCATTTGAAAATAAAATTTCTATTTCAAATACATCAAATTTACATTATCTGTGACTTAACCGATTTCCACGTGAAATCCATATTTGTGTGTGTAAAAGTGTAGTCCAGGGGTTTCACACAATAGTGCAACACAATGAATCATCACATATCAGAATACAGAAATATAATTCGATAAGCGGTATAAGAACAACGCTTATCGTTCATTCACAGATCATAGATATATAAAGGTCACAGATAAGTAAACTACAGATCATAACATAAATCAGGATGTATCACAAAGCATCATATATCAGGGATATCAAACAATCAAGTCATTCAATAGAATCCAAATATTCATAAGTAAGGTCAATTTATTTATCTGATCAAATTAAATCAGATTAATTACTTATGAATAAATTACTAATCTTGGTTAATTAACATTAATTAATTACGAACCATTTTAATTAGTTATCCTTTAATCATTTATTAATTAATCTTTAAGTTAATTACATAATTAATTAACCTCATTTATTAACTACCTTTAATTTATTATAATAAGTTATTATTCTTAATCACCTATATTTTATAATTTCTAATAAATTTTTATTGAGAAATTATACCTTAATCACTTGATAAATCAATTTAAATAAATGAATTAACTTTCAATTTAGTACATTAATTAATTACCCCATACTTAATTAATGAAGAATCTTTTGAACTTATCAAGATCCTAATTTAATCAAAGATAAACGATTATCTTTATTTATCATTTAAATCCTTATTTATTAATCCTTGAAAAATCATTTTCTTAAAGCTTTAAAATCTGTACATATAGTTTTCCCCAAAAACCTACAGTATGCCAACAACCCGAGCCCACACGAACTCCCCGAGCCAAACTTCACCATACCCGAGCAAATCTCCTTACTTCCCCGAGTATCTGTTAAAATTTTGCTTCGAGTAAACTACTCGAATCCCCCGAGTACGCTTCGAGTTCCCCTGCCTTTCCCAGACGACAACACCCAGGCGATCAATTTCGCCCTCGTGCACGTGCACAGTTCTTCCGACCACCTCCGACCCACACCTCACCATTGAGAAAATCGGCGACAACCTCCTCACCAGAATCTGACCATCAAAACTCGGCTAACCACTCGAAATCGAGATCGAGCTTCCAGCTCGAACTGGAACGATTGAACCCATCATCGCAAAGCCTGTCATCGCCTCGAACCCACGATTCCGACCACGATAAACCTCGCCACTCCGGTCATCGACGCGTCTACTCCCTAGCTTCCACTTCCCAAAATATCTCAAAGCTCGATCAACTCAAGTGGTCGAACCGACTCACATTATCACCCCAGACAAAACTAGGTTTAAATACTTCAATTCCACATTCCCACTGCCTCATTGCTTTAAACCAACAACTACCATTTTTCCCTAAAACTTCAATCAATACTCCATCACCAGGAAGAAACCCGAACCTCCACACTACAGGGATCACCAGATTTTGCTTGAAATTCATTTTTAGTTCGATATCAAACTGCAACTTCCACTTACTCCTAAAAATTCCAATTCTTGATTTAAAAATCAAGTTTTAGTTGATGCTTTTAATTTATGAAACTGAATTACAAAATTAGTATATTTAGATTTTGACGAAAATTAACATGCACTGATACATCTCATGTTTCCAGCGATGACATCCCATATTTTAACTTCTTGAAACTTTAAATATTATCTGGAGATATTCTACAACTTCATTTTTTATAAATTTATTCCATCAGATACTTGGTTAAATGATGAGTGTAAAAATGAAGGTTTGTGCCTAGGAAAATCAAAGGAACAGAACAGGCAAATGGAGTAACAGACATATACACACATATATTACTCATAAATACATGAAATACTTATTTAAATCAACTTAAAAACATGCAACCATATTTAGATTTTAAGTTTATAAAAGGTTACTCACCAGCTCTATGGGAAAGAACAGAGCACCTTTAAAAATGAAGACAGTTTTGAATTTTTTTGAAACTGGAAATTGCTCTCCACTTGATAATTCTTGCCTATTCCTTCTTGATATTGTTTAGTTGTATTGTTTTGTCGAAACTTGTTTAAGATTTTAAAATGGAGTTTCATTTTTTATTTGCTTAACTCGAACTGGAAGTAAAAAGTGATAAGGAAAAGGTTGTTTTCCAGGCTATGTATAAAACAGCCTACAGTGTTTGTCTATATGTTTTCTTATTTCATTTCTAAGGTCAGAGATATTTTAAAAATTTGGAGGCTGAAAAGAAATTTATGCCAATTCGAACAGATTTGTTGGCTGCAAGGATTGAAGGCATTTAATGTTGTGTACTTTATGTTTTGTTTATTCATACTTATCTCATATTTTCACTTGCCTGGCTTCAATATCAAGCTACCAGCAAATACTAGATACAAATGTATTTATATTTTACTTTTCTTTGATTTTCTTCTTTGTTGGCCGAGACAATATGTTTTTGGTGGCTGCAGCTTTGTTGTATTGGGCAGATGAAAGCATTTATTACTTTGTACAATCCTTTACTTTTATAAGTGTTGTTTCTTTTGTTTAACCTGACTATGTTTGCTTAGTCTTCATATATATTTATTTTTACTTGCCTTCCTATACAAGCTTACATACTTTTGTTTTGCTGCTAAAGATGGAAATATAAATGTACTTTATGTCTTCAGCTGTGGCTTGCATTTGTATTCATTTTAAAGGCATATTTTATTTGCCTAGATAACCTTTCATTTGTTTAAGCTGAGATAAAAGTTGTAGAAGTGATATTTTTATTTTTACTTTACTTCTTATCTTGTATACATTTCTATTTCTTTGTTTTGAATGTATATATAACTGTCTATCTATCGGATATATTTTCATTTCTAAACCATTTATATAAAGATTTAAATTCAAATCAAATATACATATATATATATATTATTTCAAATTTACTCACATATGCTCAATACACATATATTCACATATATACAAGAATTTAAATTTTTAAACAATTTATACAAATATACTTGGATATCGGGGAAACTCGCTCCATTTTATCGATTTATTTTACTATTTTTATTCAAAAATAAATTTAATTATCAATTTAAATAAAATTAAATTTCGGGGTCGTTACAAGTAAGGAAGGCATGGACTATAACACTGTTGTTATAGTAAATGATTTCCGAAAGGAAATGTTTTATGTTGTATATAGGATTATATATATAATTAATTAAATCCCTATACTAAATGGTTTAGGTTGTCGTATAGATGTTTTATGCAATATTCGTTTTGGCCCAAATAAAGTGCGTTTTAAAGAATGATTTCCTCAAGATTTGTTTATATATACTAATTTTTAGTTTAAGTATAGGGAGATATTTTCTAAGTGTTGAAAATGAAACGATTTGTGAATATGCTTATACTGTTGATATAAGTATATGGAAACGTTTTCCAATATCGAAAGATTGAAATGGTTTTGTGAATATATCTGTTTTAAAGATAATTTGAAGTAAATATTTGGAAAGTGATTTAATTAATAAAAGATTAATTAAATGGGCCTAATGATTGCTTGGTGCTAGATATTGTTTGTTGCTTTGATAGTTAAATAACCAACTAACAAATTTGGCCTCTTTATCGTTGTTGGTCCGGAGAGAACGTGGTCGGATTTATCCGAGAACCACTTCGGACCAATGTATGCGTTCGAAAATGCAGATTTATGATGATGATTGTTGAAGACGGAGATCTTCATGATATAGGTCTGCTTTCCACTAGACCCTCGGGGAAATTACCATATCATATACTTATGGTAGCAGTAGTGCTCTGTGATGCAAGGTCTGCTTGCTACTAATTCTAGGGGTAATGCTCGACAGAATGTGGTAGGAGAGTTTCTTTAGTTTGTCCTGTTCCTGGACAACTTGTATGGACGAATGTCTGACATTGCATTTCTAAGAACCACATACATGGGTTTTTACAAACGTACATCTGTTGGCGGTGTAGGAAATAACTCTCTTACACTTAACACCCCTCTCTGAGACATACGAGCTCAGAGGTTGCACTTTTGTAAAAATCAATTAGTGTGTTGTTGGAAATGACAATGTGGCATTCAAATTGGAATGTGCTATGTGAAAGGTAAACATTACCTTAAGCCTCATAAACTGGCAATGTAAAAAACAGGGTAGATGCGACAGGGCTATGTGGGTCGCTCCCATTTGGATATGGTCATAACCTTTCTAGATATATTTATTCTCGCTATGACATCGGGCTTTAAATTAATGTTGTGTATGCTTGTGGCCACGGATAGATCGGGAACGACCGTGGTGATGGGATATTCTGTACTATCTATGGTAAAGGTAGGCTGGTCCTATGTTGGTAGATGTTGGAGCCTCAGGTGCATCCCTCTAGAGATGTACTGTCGGAAGGTAGTCTTACCTTGTCATTGTATGGAATCCATTCTCCAATATGAGCCTTTACGGTTTTAGTTGTAAACCTATTATGTTAGAATTTAATAATGTAACAATTTCGGCTAGTATTTATATTATTTGCATACTAGACACTAGTATAATATCAGATGATTTGATATGAAATGTTTTGGTTATCGTAAGCCGTCCATGTTTATGTGTGGGCGTGGTCTTACGAGATACCTTTGTTTTGATAAATGAAAGTTTTTATAACTTTAAAATTCAGTTGAGATGTGTTTTATCACGCTGGTTTACCATACTGATCCGGGCATTCTTCCCTTTTCAATGCTCGGGTCAGACCGAGTATATTTACAGGTTCGGTTTTGATGGTTTGGAGCTTCAGCAGACGAGCCGGAGGCCTT
Organism: Allium fistulosum; assembly: GCA_030737815.1. Lineage (NCBI taxonomy): Eukaryota > Viridiplantae > Streptophyta > Magnoliopsida > Asparagales > Amaryllidaceae > Allium > Allium fistulosum. Next base: position 395,221,494 of record CM060901.1, read on the forward strand.
CTGGTCGTATTCGCGTATATGTTTATTTTCCGCTGCATTGTCGTTTAAATTATCAGCATTTGTAAGGATAGGTCATTATAAATGTCTGGGCTGATGATTAGTTGTTGATTGTGGTACTCTAATGGATGTATGTATAATATAGTTTCTGTTTTGAAAAGATCATTGATATTATATTATATGTTGTTTCGCTGCGATTGTGAGATTCTGTGATAGTTTTTGCTCCTTCTTATCTTCTCCTCTTCTTTCTTCTTTCTTTCTCCCTAACAATTGGGTTTTTCCGGCACTTGATTGCTCGGCATGTAATACAGTGGATGTATTAGTGTCGATTTTTTAGGGTCGAAAATCCCGGTTGTTACATTTGGTATCAAAGTTGAAGGTTAAGCGAGAACCTTGGCTTTGGTGGGGTAACTCGTTATAGATAGGGTCAGTAGCACCCTAGAATGAGTTTGAGTGTGTGTATATATATATATATATATATATATATATATGAGCGCGTATTTGTTAGTGATATAAAAATATTTTACATTGTGTTGGTTGATCTTTTGAGTGGCTTATAAATTCTGGTCAATACGAGTAATTAACGTTATTGATAGGGATCTCTAAACACTTGAACATAGCAGTTCGACATGGTATTGTTTTGAAATTGGGTAAATGAAATAATTTTACCCCAATTATTTTTATATACAAAAGGATAATTTTTCGGAAAATTATTATGGTATGCATGGTGTGTTTGGTTGTTAAGAAATGATAATGTTATATTATTATCATTTTTTGTTTGATGTTTGTGATCGAATAAAAGTTGATATTATAATGTAAGCAAGATTAACAATTGAGAATTGATTTTATATAACCAAATGGAATTTATGAAGTATATTATAAATATGATTGTGAGTAAAAAGGGAATTCGGGAATTTGAATTCCATGGTTTGAAAATTGTTTTTCAATGTTTTGGAAATAATAATAACATTATTTGGAAAATATTTTTGAATAAAAATATGTTTAAAAGGATTTAAAGAAGGTAAAAAGTACTGAACTCACTTTGGTCATTGTAAAATAATTTTGGTGATGACTGCAGCATCATTGATGTTCATTTTCGGGTTTCCAAGAGAGGAATTGCTACCATTGGGATTTTGTTCTGGTAAAAACCAGTTCTGGTTTTAAAATTCAAAAGGATGATTTGACATACCAAGGGGATTTTGTATTTATATGATTTCAAAAATGATTTGAAATAAATAAGAACAAGATGTATAAACTTTGGAAATTTTCATTGAGTAATTAATGAAAAATATAGGAAAATAAGTTTTATAACTTATAAATTTTGAGGATGAGTAAGTTGAAATAATATTTTAAATTGTGGAATATGAATGTTAAGAAAAGAAAATTGAAATGGAACTTAACTTGAGTTGAGTGAAATAAAATGAATTTTGAAAAGAAATTCAATTTAAGTTAAGAAATTTTTGGAAATAAAATTGATTTAGATTTGAAATGGTTTAATGAAGAAACTAATTAAATTAATTAGTGAATTGAATATGGTTTTGGAATATGGTTGAAATATTGAAATTAAACAATGGATTGAGTTAAATAAAATTGGATTGATTTGTAATGGATATGGACTTGAGTTGTAAAGTGGTAATAAACATAAAAATACTTGTATGAAATGTTAATAGACTTAAGTAAAGTTTTATGAATTGGTCTATAAATGAATTTAGTATGAAGTGAAATGTTGTTAAATATAAAATTTGAGGGAATAAGTCTTAAGTGACATTAGTATTGAAAGAAATGTACTAAGAGATAAATGAATATAGATCAAGTAAATATTGAAAATTGAAATAAAAAATTAATATGATTATAAACTATATGTTTGGATATCATTGGTAAATAAGATGCAGGTATATAAAAGCAAGAGCTAATTTGATGTCTTTGATTTCATAAGAGAAATTGGATTGCCCGACTAAAAGGTACACACTTATATTGTTGTTTGAATTTGATGGTTTTATGATTGAGACACTTGGCTTTTGTTTTCTTTTGCTGGTTTGTGCCGGAGTGGGGATTTGTGGTTGTTTTGATCGAGCCGCGCATTGGAGACGCTGGCGAAATTTTCCGAAAATTTAATGAGTTAGAAATTTTCGATAACTAAAATTTGATTTTAGACTATAACTTAAAATGATTGGATGGATAATATTATTTGGAATCTATGGATGAATTTGGAAATTTAGTAAAAGTAATAACAAGGTTTCAACAAATTGGTTTTTAAAAAGGTTAAGGGCCTAAAAATAATTTGGCAAAATATTTCAACTAATTTGTTTTTAAAAGAAAATGGGTTTTGGCATTTTTCCTACCTTGGCAATTTCGGGGTCGAAATTCTTTTAAGGGGGGAAGAATGTAACGACCCATAATTTTGGTCATTTGAATTTAGAATATTTAATTAATTTTAAATATTGAAAAGTTAATTTTATAGATTAAATAACTCAAATTTCAAATATAGCGATTTATTGGATAATTTAATTGCTGAATTTAATAATTGAATTTTTTTAAATAATTGAATCTTGGATTTTTATTTGGATAAAAATAATTTAAAAGCTTATTTAATCACTATTTAACAAGAATGAAGGTAATAAAACTTTTAAATGGTATTTAAAAGTGATTTAATCGATTTTGAAAATAACTCGTTTTAATTAACGAGTGAAAATAGTTTCCCGGGGCACTATCTCGGATTTCGACGAAACTAGTTTCATTTGATCCGTAATAGGGAATTATATTAAGCCGTCAAATTTCATAGCAATTAGATATATCGTTTGGTCGTGCGAAATCAAAATGCGTTGAAATTAATATTGAAAATTTAATATTATAATTGGGTTCAAAAAGCTAATTTTCTGCATACGATCGAATTAGGTCCTGAAAAAGTTCCACTGCATTCGGAATAGGGGTATCACATATAGAACGCCAGGCGGGACGCCTTGATTGGGATCCGGAATTATATAGCTAGATATTTTGAATTTAAATAATATTTAATTGACGTGACCACACACCCATGTATCATCACCTCAGCTTTGACCGTTCACGTCAACCCACACACACCCAGTACAAGCCCACACCCTCTTTGATACCTCCCATCATTCCTGCCATTATATAAGCACTCTGCTAGAGGAAAGAAAAAATGAACGTTCTTCTTTGTTTAAAAACAACAGTCGCCTTCTTTTACCCCCTCTCAATCCTACGGTTGCCATAAATTTGGACCACCCAAGGCCTCATCAAAGGAAAGTGTCAATTGGAGTTTTGTTCGCGTCATTGAGTTAAACGTGTTCAACGGTGGAGATTGGCTAATTCGACTAGAGGTGGCAGCAGTTTCATGATGATCGAAGTTTTTTTTTTGGCTATTCGCGGCGTCGTGGGTCGATGTTTATCGATGGGCACTGAATGAAAGTTGTAGGGCATGAGACAAGCCACCTTCGGCCAAAGTTTGGTGGTGAATGGAGTGGCGTGGCAGCAGTGTTTGGAGTTGAACGAAGAATGTTTATTTGGTTTTTCGTGGTGGTGGTGGCGTCGTTTAAGCCGAGGGTGGCAGCGGACTGAAGCTCGAGGGTGGGGCTTCTTGTGGTCAAAACGTGGTGGGGCTAGGTTGTGCTAGGTGGCCGTGGGAAGCTTTTGAGTGGAGTAGCAAACGTGGAGGCTGTGTTCGAATAATTGGTGAAGAAGGAGATTTGTGAGGGAGGGATTAGTTTAAGGATGGTTTAAGGTAAGTAATGATGTATTAGTTAATAAAATATATTTTAAATTCTTGGATCAAATTATGCGATAACTTGATGATATTAGGTCAGATTCGATCATGGATTTTTGTGTTACGATCATATCGATGATGTCACATCCCGAAATTTTCGACTTTCGAAAATTCGACATCGATACTCACTTTATCGACTGCCGAGAAATCGAACGCCGGAAACTTCAAAAGTGAGGGTTTTAGAAAGAAGAAAAAGGTAGAAGAAGAAGATAGAAGAAAAAGAAAGAGAACAACAACATCAACATCAGAAACAGAGACAATATCAGAATCTCACATATCGCAGCGGAACAATATATAATAGATAAATGAATAATCTTTAAAACAAAGAACTATATCATTTTATACATACATCAATCATCAGAGTCAATATACAACAATGGACAGTTATATAACTTGTCCTCATACAGAATACACAGCGGAATAAATAGTATCAGATACAAATACTACGTCTCGTCCTCCAGCTCATCTCCAAAGCTCCAGAATATCCAGAATATCCTGATAATCTAACTCTAGGCTGCCCGTGTGGAAATTGGTGGGCACCCAGAGTTTAGAAGGGAAACAATAAACTCCGAGTCAGTCATGGTGACTGGTGTGAGATCGTAAAACAGTTTATCTTTAGAATAAACAACAGAAAAATTTTAAGGTCAATTCGAAATGCTTTTGGAAAATGAAACTACCATAAGACCTCCCACCACACACACAATGCAAACGCAGAATCGGAGGAGATTTCTTCTTATGATAGTCAAAGATGCTTACTACGCAAAATCAAATCCTTTTTGATATTATTATTAGTGCATAGTGTAGAAAACATTTCGAAAGTATAATATAAATCTTAGCCAGCATAGACATTCCGAACTATGCCTACTATAGCTACCATCCAAACAGTGGGGCGCCACCATAAGTGAATGGCAGGTTCTACAACTAATACCGTACAAGTGTCGTATTGTTTCTTTGGATTTCCAACAAATGGTCAGGCTAAGGAACTTCCTTTTCCACGATGGGTACGTCCCTGGAATAGACGACCCGAGAACCTAACGTTACGGTTAGATCTCTGCCAACACAAGGCCGGGTTACCTCTGCAAAAATAGGTAACTACTGACACGCGTATGCCATCCCCCGATCGTCACCGATCTTCCCGAGGATCCCCGATTCGCAACAAAACCACATAGATAATAATAATGCAGTAACCACAGAGGTTAAGTATCTGGGCTCCATACCATGATACCACCTTTATCCAGAAGGAACGACATACACTAAGGGGCGCTACTCCCTAGAACCTTGCTGCATCCTTCCTGTTTCGACCATTTCCGGGGTGTGAGGCTCGACGAAGTCTCGTCCACAAAGCTACGCTTTCTTAAAAAGCCCTGCTTCGGGTCAAACAAAATGATCAACCTATGATCACAAAGATATAAGATCAAACAAATGATCATATCACAAATGATCAAACACTGATCATTTCACAGCAACACTCAGTATGCCACGTTACCAAATTGGGATATATCGCTGATAAATTTCAACTACATAACCTCTGAGCTCGTACGTCTCAGAGAAGGGTGTTAAGCTAAGAGAATAAATTCTCCGCCACCAACAGAAATGTATTTGAAAGAAATCAGCTTTATATCTCAAATTGTAACGTCAGACACACAATCCATACAAGTCTGTTCCGGGATCGAACAGAACCGAAGGCACTTCTCACGAAGCCCTTGCATTTCCGGATAATTTTCAATCACGTCAGGACTTCCCGTCACTAAGGGTGATAAAACCTCTAAATCGAAGATCAGTCGATGTAGAGTAACTCGACGGTAATCCTTCCGTTTTCAAAAATATCCGGTCTTCAACACCGGTCTTCAAATGCGATTCATAACGACGTATCACATATTCGGAATGGGTTATACGACCCCATGGTCCTTTCCCGGTTAACCCGAATAGTGAGCGATTATTTAAAAACAAGTGTGGCATTCAAATTCATCCAATTCACAACAAATACCTATCTAAAGGTAATTATTGATAGTCGGTTATTTAACTATCAATAAAGATGCGCAACATCATCAGATTCCAAATAAATTTCCAAATTATTTCATCTTCCAAAAATATCTTTACTAGATATATACTTTCCACACTTAACCATTTGAAAACAATTTCAAATCAAATTTCCACACTTCAAAAATAAATCAAAATTGATTTTTAAAACAACTTCGCTTTCTTTTATAAATCCCGTATTGAATTTATACTTTCGAATATCTACTGATATTCGATTTTCAAATCGTTTTCAATATTAAATTTTAATTTATCTTTAAGAAGATAAATTCTCAAAACGTTTCATTTCATTTTGGAAAACATTCCATACTTATTAAATAATAAGTAATTCACAAATCTATTTATTTTCAACATTTGAAAATATTCAATATACTTAAATCAAATTAAGTATATATTTCATTCTTTTAAGGAAAATATTCTTTTAACACCTTTATTTGAGTCAAAACGAATGTTACGTAAAACATCGTTACGACGACTCAAAAATCACTAGTATAGGGATTCGGATTTTAAGATAGGTATATAAATCCCAATACTACATCAAACCATTTCCTTTCGGAAATCATTTACTATAACAACAGTGTTATAGTCCACCATTTCCTTAAATTTCTCGAAAACGTCTATTTCAACAATAAATGTTGAAATCTATGCTTTCGATTCATAACACATTTTAAAACATCTTTAAAATGTTTAACTTCATTTTTAAAATATTACTTCTTCAAAGATGAATCCATTTTACTTAACAATATATTCACTGTCCAAAATTGTGAATAAAATTTACTTAACCCCATTTCAAACATTTCTACACATTTTTATCACATTCAATCTATTTCGAATTTATAAGCACGTTTATAAATTCTATTTCTCTTTTTAATAACAACTTCGACTTATAAACCTTCTTTTATCAACTTCTATATTTAACTTATCAAAATAAGTGACTTTGGGTTTATAAACAACTTTTATAAATTTTAATTCTATTTATAAAAGCTTCAATACCAAATCAATTTCAATATTGATTTCTAATTTTATTTTCAACGTTTGAATAAAATTTCCATATTGATTTCTCAAAGATTCATTTCTAAATATTAAATCAATTACAGATTGATTTCAAATTTTATTTATCACTACTAAAATAAATTCCTTATTTTTCTAAAACTATTCAATATTCTGTTTTAAAAATGGATTCTTCAAATTGAAATCATTTTACATTGATTTCACAACTTATTTCAATTTACCAATTAAATTTCAAACTGAATTTCCAACTTATCTTCTTTTAAATAAATTCCTTTTTAAGAAAATAAATTTCAATCGTTTCTTTCAATCTATTTAAAAATCCAAATTTAAATTAATTCCTTCAATTTAAAAATCACTGTTTTATGAAATCCATTTATTTAGCATTTTCACTTTATTCCGGAATTTATTCGATAAGATTATAAAAATTAACTTTTTATACTTTAAAATTCCTTTCTTCAAAATTTATTCAATTTCTAAAATTGATTCACTTAGAAATTTCTACTTTGATTTCAAAAATTCAATTTCGTTTATTTTTGGAATCCAATGATGTCAAAACATCCATTCAGCTAAAATTTAGGCTTTTCAAACAATTTCCAGATATCAATTCAACAACATCAATAATCATTCACAGATTATTACATCACAGTAGAAATAAATTCAATCAATGTGAGGGGTCCAGTTGGATCCCTCCAACCTGTTTCCCTGCATCCAAAGACGTCAGCACAATACCAATTCCGCTCCAGTACGGAATTATCGCGGTATATAGGTTTTTATAAATCCGCTTACTAACGGCGCAATAGGGTCTCATCCGCTATACGAGGCGGGAAATCAATCAATCCAATATATACATATGCCAATATGTATATATTGCTATATATATAATAGATATATCCTACTATATCTAATATCACATCCAAATAGCAATCATCAATCAATAATAACTGTAAAATCAAATTTCCTTCGAGTGAGAAAATCTCACCTTAGCTTTTTAATTGCAATCCCATTTTCCACTTGACTCGATGTCACAGTTTTGACCTTGTATAAGAAATTATACAATTTATTAATATTCGAACAGATCGAAAAATAAATTTTTTATTTGACTACTTTGATTTAATTTCCTTTAGATAAATTTCATTTTAAAAACTACTCTTTTAAATCTATATTTATTTAATTTCCAAGAACAGAGCTGCCTTCATCATCTTTCCCAAAATCAAAAATTTTATCTTATAAAATTTCCTGTAAGATCAAATAATGATATATATATTTTTTCTGCACGTATATAAATTTTTTTTTCTTTTTCAAACTGTTTATCATAAATTTTATTTTGGAAATCTATATATATACATATGCATATTTGTTGTGAATTGGATGAATTTGAATGCCACACTTGTTTTTAAATAATCGCTCACTATTCGGGTTAACCGGGAAAGGACCATGGGGTCGTATAACCCATTCCGAATATGTGATACGTCGTTATGAATCGCATTTGAAGACCGGTGTTGAAGACCGGATATTTTTGAAAACGGAAGGATTACCGTCGAGTTACTCTACATCGACTGATCTTCGATTTAGAGGTTTTATCACCCTTAGTGACGGGAAGTCCTGACGTGATTGAAAATTATCCGGAAATGCAAGGGCTTCGTGAGAAGTGCCTTCGGTTCTGTTCGATCCCGGAACAGACTTGTATGGATTGTGTGTCTGACGTTACAATTTGAGATATAAAGCTGATTTCTTTCAAATACATTTCTGTTGGTGGCGGAGAATTTATTCTCTTAGCTTAACACCCTTCTCTGAGACGTACGAGCTCAGAGGTTATGTAGTTGAAATTTATCAGCGATATATCCCAATTTGGTAACGTGGCATACTGAGTGTTGCTGTGAAATGATCAGTGTTTGATCATTTGTGATATGATCATTTGTTTGATCTTATATCTTTGTGATCATAGGTTGATCATTTTGTTTGACCCGAAGCAGGGCTTTTTAAGAAAGCGTAGCTTTGTGGACGAGACTTCGTCGAGCCTCACACCCCGGAAATGGTCGAAACAGGAAGGATGCAGCAAGGTTCTAGGGAGTAGCGCCCCTTAGTGTATGTCGTTCCTTCTGGATAAAGGTGGTATCATGGTATGGAGCCCAGATACTTAACCTCTGTGGTTACTGCATTATTATTATCTATGTGGTTTTGTTGCGAATCGGGGATCCTCGGGAAGATCGGTGACGATCGGGGGATGGCATACGCGTGTCAGTAGTTACCTATTTTTGCAGAGGTAACCCGGCCTTGTGTTGGCAGAGATCTAACCGTAACGTTAGGTTCTCGGGTCGTCTATTCCAGGGACGTACCCATCGTGGAAAAGGAAGTTCCTTAGCCTGACCATTTGTTGGAAATCCAAAGAAACAATACGACACTTGTACGGTATTAGTTGTAGAACCTGCCATTCACTTATGGTGGCGCCCCACTGTTTGGATGGTAGCTATAGTAGGCATAGTTCGGAATGTCTATGCTGGCTAAGATTTATATTATACTTTCGAAATGTTTTCTACACTATGCACTAATAATAATATCAAAAAGGATTTGATTTTGCGTAGTAAGCATCTTTGACTATCATAAGAAGAAATCTCCTCCGATTCTGCGTTTGCATTGTGTGTGTGGTGGGAGGTCTTATGGTAGTTTCATTTTCCAAAAGCATTTCGAATTGACCTTAAAATTTTTCTGTTCTTTATTCTAAAGATAAACTGTTTTACGATCTCACACCAGTCACCATGACTGACTCGGAGTTTATTGTTTCCCTTCTAAACTCTGGGTGCCCACCAATTTCCACACGGGCAGCCTAGAGTTAGATTATCAGGATATTCTGGATATTCTGGAGCTTTGGAGATGAGCTGGAGGACGAGACGTAGTATTTGTATCTGATACTATTTATTCCGCTGTGTATTCTGTATGAGGACAAGTTATATAACTGTCCATTGTTGTATATTGACTCTGATGATTGATGTATGTATAAAATGATATAGTTCTTTGTTTTAAAGATTATTCATTTATCTATTATATATTGTTCCGCTGCGATATGTGAGATTCTGATATTGTCTCTGTTTCTGATGTTGATGTTGTTGTTCTCTTTCTTTTTCTTCTATCTTCTTCTTCTACCTTTTTCTTCTTTCTAAAACCCTCACTTTTGAAGTTTCCGACGTTCGAATAAATTTGAGATTAACCTAAAACAAACTGTTAAAAAAAACAATTTACCTATCTGTCGAAGTCACGCCCAGATCGAACATCACCTCACTCCGTTCCAGTCACGACAGCCCTAGCTACCAAACACGCGACTCGCCTCTCCGATTGCGAACTGCCTCGCACCTTTCTGTTTGACAGTGCGATGAAGTCGCCCCTAAGTTCTCCACCTCGCTCGCCGCCGACGCCCTAAGCTGATGCCGTGCGTGATGCTTTGCCGCAAACCATCGTGAATTTGCCTCGCAGTCACGAATCTCCCCTGGCACCCCCACCACCCCGAGACTTCCCTTCGCGTGCTCGAGTCTGAGCTCGAGAATCCCCAGCCACGAAGCCCTAGGTGCCATCGCGAACGCCTCCACACGTTGATCGCTGCCATCCCCTACTCGAGCGACGAACTGCCCCTACGCGAGTTGCCTCGACGCGAAACCCCACGCCTGCCGCCTGTCTTCGCGAGCTCGACATCGCGCTTCCAACCTCTCCACGATCGAATTCGGGCTCGATTGAATGACGTGAAGCTCTGCTCCTCCTAATCGAACGAATTGAAGATGTCGTGCGAGATTGAAAGTGAAAAAGGGGAATGCGGCCATTATTATCTGAAATGAACAGATCGATTTTTAAAGGAGGAGGGTGTTTCGTTTGTGAAGGAAGGGGAACGAGATTTTTTTCTTTCCCTTTGATTTCGAACGAAAATTTTGTTAAACGAAGTTCAGCCATTTTTTTCTCTGGCAACTTGATTTCGATTTGAAGTTTTAAAGACAACGGCCTGACGCAGCGGATAATTCAAAACAAATGTAGATCGGTGAAAGTAGCAGTCGATGGATTGATGGATGCTGAATTGCCCGAATTCGTTGATCCGAAGATACCGAACTCTAGCTATCTCGAACTCGTTGATCGCGCACGATACCGGGTTCAAAGATCTTCAATTCTTCAAGCGTTGATCAAGCGCACTTGATTCCGCGAATCGGCTTCTACAATCGTTGAATCGAGCGCACTCGATTATCCGAAAGAGGAGATAGGAGATTACACTCAACTACCAATTTGGAATGAAAGCACAAAGCAATCAAAAGAGAATTTTATTCAAAAATCAACAACCTTTACAAATGACTTCACTTGCCTATTTATAGGCTACAACACACCAAAACAGAAAAAGTACAAGTCTTAAGTCGGCAACCGACTTATCAACCTTGCCGACTTAACATAAGTCGCCTTATTTACACACAGTTCAGAAAGCTTAAAAAAATACAAGTACTAAGTCGGTTCCGAGTTACAGCTTACGACCTACGACTTAACAAAGACTCCGACTTAACAAACAGACAAAAACATCAAAGAAAATACAAGTACTTAAGTCGTTGCCGACTTAAAAATGCTACGCGACTCAACTTAGTAGCGACTTAAGGAATCAACGGTCCAGCTTAACTCGGCAGCAGAAATCAACGGCAACAAGTCTTCGGCGACTTAAAACATGCGCATCTCAGATTAGTGGTTTAAAGAAATCAATGGTTGATATTAACTCGGTAGAGGAATCAACGGCATCAGGGCTTTCGCGACTTAAAATTTCGACCGACTTAAATAAGTCGTAACTCGGTGCCGACCTATCACTTTTCTTAAGTCGGTGCCGACTTAACACTTGTGCCTTGTAACTCGGTGCCGACTCATCACCTTCCTTAAGTCGGTGCCGACTTAAATCCGCTTCGTTAAGTCGCAGCCTTGAAGCAACGTCCCCTTTGTTTTTCCATTTGAGTCGGAGACGACTCATCACCGCCTTCTTAAGTCGGTTACGACTTATGCCGTCACCCCAGTTGAGTCGGTCACGACTCATGCCTGTTTTCTTAACTCGTAGATGACTCATAGCTCCTTCCATAAGTCGCCTACGACTTATGCCTTCGTCTCCGGTCTGAGCTACATCATCCTCCCCATGTTGAGAGAAATTCGACCTCGAATTTGCACGCTCTTCATCCCCAACAAACTCATCCCCATGATATGGTACGAGATGCTTAACATTGAATACGTCAGACGTATACACATCATCCGGCAGCTTTAGTTTATAAGCATTTTCATTGATTCGTTTCACAACTTCCACCGGACCAATTTTCCGTGCTTTCAATTTATTGTAAGCGCCTACTGGGAAACGATCTTTCGTTAACACTGCATAAACCAAATCTCCTTCGTTAAACTCAACATTTCGTCGTTTCAAATCTGCAGCTCGTTTATATTTCTCATTTGCTTTCTCTAATCGTTCTTGAACGATTTTATGACATTCCGTCAGCCCTTCAACAAAATCAGCAGCTTTCTTAATTGTCCCCTTCGAGTGTGGTATCATCGTTAAATCTAACGGTCCCTTCGGTAAACTTGAATAAACAATCTGGAACGGACTGAACCCAGTACTTCGATTCACAGCATGATTATGAGCAAATTCTGCCTGGCATAACTTCACATCCCAACTCTTCAGATTATCTTGAACAAGACACCTCAACAAGTTTCCCAACGATCGATTAACCACCTCCGTTTGTCCATCAGTTTGCGGATGATAAGCACTACTAAACTTCAGCTTTGTTCCCACCATTTTCCACAAACTCAACCAAAAATGACTCAGAAATCGAGTATCTCTATCCGACACAATAGATTCTGGCAATCCATGAAGTCGATAGATCTCCTTGAAAAACAATTGAGCAACATGAACAGCATCCGCCGTCTTCTTACAAGCAATAAAATGCGCCATTTTTGAAAATCTGTCAACCACCACATAAATGGAATCGTTACCACGCTGTGTCCTTGGTAATCCCAACACGAAGTCCATACTGATATCCACCCATGGTTTACTTGGTACAGGTAATGGCATATATAAACCAGCATTAGTCGCAGTTCCTTTCGAAACCTGACAAATATGACAACGCTCCACAAACCTCTCCACTTCTTTCCTCATCGATGGCCAAAAGTAGGATTGTGAAATTAACTGTAAGGTACGGTCTCTTCCAACATGCCCTTCTTCATGTAACTCCTTGATAATCTTCATTCTCAAACTACCCTCCGGTATGCACAATCGACTTCCTTTAAAAAGAAAACCATCTACCATCACGAAGTCATCCGTCTCTCCCTCCTTGACTTTTTCAACAAATTTTGCAAAGTAAGGATCATCAGTGAATAACTCTGGCAATATTTCAAATCCCGTCACTTCAACCTTTAGTGTAGTCAACAAATGACTCCTCCTACTCAAAGCATCAGCCACACGATTTGTCACCCCTGACTTGTGTTTCACAACAAAAGTAAACTGCTGTAGATATGCAATCCACGATGCATGTCTCGTTGAAATCTTGTCTTGCCCTTGCAAATGCTTCAATGCTTCATGATCAGTGTAAAGAACAAACTCCTTCTGGAATAGATAGTGTCTCCAGTGTTTGATAGATTGTACAACAGCATAAAACTCCACATCATATGTACTGTATCGCATCTTCGCTCCTGACAACTTCTCACTAAAATATGCAATAGGACGCCCCTTCTGACTCAACACCCCTCCAATCCCAACCTTGGATGCATCAGTATGTAGTTCAAACACTAGCTGAAAATCAGGTAGCACTAGAATTGGTGCAGACGTCAGCAATTCCTTGATCTTCCCAAAAGCACTCCCTGCTTCCTCTGTCCATGCAAACTGTTTACCTTTCATGCAATCTGTAACAGGTGCCATCACACTACTAAAGTGTGGTATAAACCTTCGATAGAATGAAGCCAACCCGTGAAAACTACGAACTTCCGTTATCGTCTTGGGTTGCGGCCAATTTCTGATCGCCTCAACTTTACTTTGGTCAACCTGTATTCCTTTCTCTGAAACAACATACCCCAGAAATAAAACACTATGCGTCATGAACACGCATTTCTTCGTAGCAGCATAAAATTGTTCTTGTCTTAGTACCATCAGCACTTCTCTAAGATGATTCAGATGTTCCTCTGAACTCCCACTGTAAATAAGTATATCATCGAAATACACCACCACGAATTTCCCAATGAACGGTCTAAAAATCTGATTCATCACCCTCATGAAAGTACTTGGTGCATTTGATAAGCCAAATGGCATAACCAACCACTCGTATAGACCCTCCCTGGTTTTAAAAGCAGTCTTCCACTCATCTCCTGGTCTGATACGAATTTGATGATATCCGCTCTTCAAATCAATCTTCGAAAATATAGTAGCTCCGCTTATTTGATCTAACAAGTCATCCAACCTCGGCATTGGAAATCTATATCTCACAGTGATCTTATTCAATGTTCGACTGTCCGTGCACATCCTCCACGTCCCATCCTTCTTGGGTACCAATAAAGCTGGTACAGCACAAGGACTCAGACTCTCCTGCACACGCCCCTGTTCAAGCAATTCCTCTACCTGCCTCCGCAACTCTTCATGTTCCTTCGGACTCATTCGATAATGTGGTCTGTGTGGCAATACAGCACCTGGAACAAGATCTATCTGATGTTGTATGTCCCTCAACGGCGGTAACTCCGTTGGTAACTCCTTTGGAAATACATCGTCAAATTCTTTCAAGATTGGTTTAACTTCTTCAGGAATTTCAACTTCTTCACTGCTCTCACGCCCAATCAACAAGAATACTTCCGGTTCTTCCTCAACCTCTTTAACAAACTCTTTTAAAGTCAATAAAGTTTTCAGCTCTTCAATTTCTTCTGATTTACTTTCTTCTTGTGATCTCTTCTTTGGAACTAAGATAATCTTCGTGCCTTTAAACATAAAACTGTAGCTATTGGTCCGACCGTCATGTAGTACTGCTCGATCATATTGCCATGGTCTTCCCAATAATAAGTGGCATACATCCATCTCTACGACATCACACCATATTTCATCCTTGTATTTCTTCCCAATAGAGAATGGAACTCGAACTCGTCTATCCACTTTCACTTCTCCTCCTTTTCTCAACCATGCTAACTTGTATGGACTCGGATGTTTCTCTGTCTTCAATTTCAACTTCGTCACAGCTTCGGTTGAAATAATATTATCACAGCTTCCTGCGTCGATCACAAACTTACACACCTTCCCCAGAATAGTACATGTTGACTGAAAGATATTACTCCTCAACCAACTAGCTTCCTCCTGCTTCGGTGTTAAACACGATCTCCTCAGCATTAGGTTACAACCTTCGTCTCCTGACGCAATATCCTGCTCATCCTCCTCAGCTGGATTAGAACAATCTTCATCAACATCCTCATCGTCAACTTCTGCAATCATGGTTCTCTTCTTTGGTTTTGGACACTCACTGCTTTTATGACCCAATTCCTGACAATTGTAACATTTGAACCCATTGTTAACCCTTGTCTTCTCAGCCTCCTTCACAACTGGTTTTGCAATAGCTTTTGAAACATTCGAACTCCCACTAACTCCCTTCATCGGATTGTTGGAATTTGTAAACACACCTCCTCCTCGTCTCCCTTGTTTTTCCCACGCCAACGCTTTCTGATGTGCTTCTGCTACAGATCTTGGATCGAACATATTCGCCATATCCTGAATCTGCATTCTCAATCCTCCAATGAACCTAGATGTCA
Organism: Allium fistulosum; assembly: GCA_030737815.1. NCBI lineage: Eukaryota > Viridiplantae > Streptophyta > Magnoliopsida > Asparagales > Amaryllidaceae > Allium > Allium fistulosum. Next base: position 395,237,086 of record CM060901.1, read on the forward strand.
GCTGCTCTTCTGTTTCCATAATATCGTTCCTTGCAATGAGTTGATAAAATTCATCAGCATAGTCATTAACTGTCTTCGTGCCCTGCCTCAAGTTCTGCAAACGTTGATACATCAAAGATTGATAATTGTATGGTAAGAACGTTGCTTTCATCAATTTCTTCATCTTCTCCCAAGATTCAATCTTTGACTTCCCCATACGTTCACGTGTAAGCTTGGTTTGCTGCCACCATGCCAAAGCTCTACCCCTCAGCCTCGTAGCAACCAACTTCACTCTACGATGTTCTGGAACTTCTTTAAAGTCAAAAATCTCCTCAACATTAGCCACCCAATCTAGAAACTCCTCCGCTTGCATACCACCCTTGAATTCAGGAATTTCTGTCTTCATCCCCGATTCCCACTTGTGATCATACTCAGAATAGTTTCTTCCTTGACCTCTTCCTTGAATACTACCACCATCATACTCTTCTTCAAAATCAGATGCATAACGATGTCGATTCTGACCACCAACATCTCTACTACCATTACGCCTTCCACGTCTTTGATCATTTTCAATACTTCGGTCTCGATTAGAATGTGGCGAGACTCTACTACCCCCATGGTTAGATTCTGGTGAAACCCTTCTCCGATTTTGATTCATCTCCGTCATAAGCTTCTCTAATCGGCCAATTCCTTCATTAAGCTTCTCGCTAAAATTCTCATTGATTCTTTGCTCCATCTCATCAGCCTCTTCTCTTCGATATAAAGCTTCTACGTTTTGGTGGCGATTAGCTCTTCTTGGCGGCATACTTGAAAACTTCACAAATTCTCAAACACTTCAAATTCAAACACTTTCCGGATTTTGATCCAAAATGAAACGGATCGAAAACTTCCACTTTGTAGCAAATCGCGATGAACACGATGGACAAAGTTTCGGCCTCCAATGCAAATTTTGATCAAACAACTTCGAACAAGATGAACTCTTCTTCCTCTCGGCCACGGCTTTACACTTCAAGCACTCGGCTTCTCTTCAAACTTCAAAAGTCTTCAAATGATTAGGCTCCAAGTCTCGATCTAGCTATGATTGGCTAGAACAAGCTCTGATACCAAAACTGACGCAGCGGATAATTCAAAACAAATGTAGATCGGTGAAAGTAGCAGTCGATGGATTGATGGATGCTGAATTGCCCGAATTCGTTGATCCGAAGATACCGAACTCTAGCTATCTCGAACTCGTTGATCGCGCACGATACCGGGTTCAAAGATCTTCAATTCTTCAAGCGTTGATCAAGCGCACTTGATTCCGCGAATCGGCTTCTACAATCGTTGAATCGAGCGCACTCGATTATCCGAAAGAGGAGATAGGAGATTACACTCAACTACCAATTTGGAATGAAAGCACAAAGCAATCAAAAGAGAATTTTATTCAAAAATCAACAACCTTTACAAATGACTTCACTTGCCTATTTATAGGCTACAACACACCAAAACAGAAAAAGTACAAGTCTTAAGTCGGCAACCGACTTATCAACCTTGCCGACTTAACATAAGTCAATGACCCACTAAAAACTTTCATTTCTTTTTTAAAACATTCAGTGGCCATTTAATCAAGAAAATATTTAATTCAATTTTTCTTCTATCCAGGACCTTTCTGCCAATAAATATTGGTTTAATCATTTTATCTTAAACTTATATATATAAAGATATATAAGTCATCTTCTACCTAAATCAGAGTATAAAATTTTGAAGGTAGAAATCTGTTGAGTATTGCTTAAAAATACTCTCTACATAGCAAAGGTGTTTTTTTTTTCAAAACTAGGTTTTTTCCCAATTTTTAGATTAATGCATTACTATTGATTCTAGGTCTCAAGACTCCTATTTTCACATATATGCTTCTGATTTCTTTACTGGGTAACTTTGCCTTTACTTGTGCATGTGTGTGCATGTTTCTGTGCAGGTGTGTTCAAACTCAGGCTATAATAAAGTGGATCCTAAGAGAACACAAGCAACATCTAGGCGTAATGGAAACGCGCCTAACTTATACATGAGAAGTCACAAGTTCGAGTGCCATGCTGGTCAGTTCAACCCAATTTTTGTTTTTTTTTTTTTTTTTCTGTGAGCAAAACTGTCTGAACCTACCCTATACTTGGCTATGAAACAGGTCTAAAAGCTTAATTAAACTCACTTGGGTGTTGACTTAAGCCAGGCTCGAGAAAATGGCCATGTTAGCCTTATTCTGGTTTGCACTACCCTGATACAAAGTGTCTGCTCTAACATTTTCTTTCCAAAGCAACTTATACCCTTTTATCAGATTTTTATTTTTGACTTGCACAAGGATTCTCTTAGGCCAGATCTTTATATATGTATATAAACTACAAATTCCTTCAATCTCAGATTTTCTATCATTTTAGCCTAACAGTTCTTGAAATTTGAAATTCATTTTCTTAACAAAGCATTTTGCAAAACAAAATACATAAGTTCTAACTGATACATATAAATTCAACACTTACAAAACAGCAAATAACATTACATTGGTTTTTCTAAGCAACTTAGACAAATAGCTTAACATAGTTCCACATGAATATCTAATTTAGCTTCAGCAAAGACTTTTAAAACATAGCATCCAAATCCTAAGCAGTTTAACATCCAAAGCCTGATCAAAGCAATCCCTATTTCCCTGCAAAATCACCATGAACTGCCCCATATAAATATGAGACACCCAATGGTGCATGAACACAAAAGGGTCAGACTATTTGTCTGGTGTGAATAATCTAACTGAAAACATGATTTATTTCAATTCCATTTATATTCCTGTACTTTGCAAGAATAAGAAACTCCATATCTTCTGTGTGCATGTTTTTGTGAAGCATGTGCATGCATATTAGTGCCAAACAGATTATATATGATCACATGTTTTAGTTCATAGTAAACAACCACAAGATTCACCAATAAAGCATCAAAACAACCAAATACAAACTTCAAACCAGATATCATCTCCTTTTCAACTTTACTGGCCATCAGGGATTTTGCCCAGACCTCTACTGAATCTATTCCTAGGATTCATTATCAAATTTATCAGGGACTTTAGCTACTTTCTTCCTTTTAAACACACACTGCCTGGGACCTTTCTCTGTTAACCCAGCACACTCAGGCCCCTGGGTATAAATATACCATGTGTGAACTTGCAATATTCCCATTGCCAAGCTATACTTTGGTAGCCCTAAGATCCCAAGTCCTTAGTTACATTACTAAGTGTTTTAATATTTTTCATAGCAGTGCTAATCCCTTCTGCATCTCACTTCTTAATCAGAGAAACATAAATGATGCAAGCAACATATATTCATCCAGAGTTTGGTAAGTTAAATTCTCAGAAGCAACCATTTTATCACAAAAGAGTGAGGTGACTTTTTAGCACATTATTTTGCCTATGGGTTTCACTGGATCAAGATGTAAGCATATGGTCCTGAGTAATTTTCCAGATATATATATATTCTTCCCTACCTCTGGTTCAATCAGATTCATGATCTGGCTAAACCACAAGTATATTTGATTTGGGTATTTCATAAAACATAGAAGCTCAGCACATGTACAACATTGCACTTCTACATTTTCTTTTGTTTTAATTAATATGAGGCATAAGCAACAACACAATGTCACAGCCTATATTTCTTTCTGCCTTTAGACCATATACCCACTACTTGAATCTGGGGATTTTACAAACAACTTAAAGGAAAACTTATCAAAGAAAACACCCAATCTCAGAGTTAACCCATATCTCAAACAAACATTTTAGTTTATAAATACATGACTCTTATTTTTCCTGGGTAAATCAGATAGAGGTTTTACCCTTAAACAAATCATTCACAAGCCAAAGTCATCCAATCATAAAACATAACTTGTAAAAGAAAATTAGTTTAAACTGGCTGCCTCAATATTCAGGTCTTAATGCCAAAGTTTTCAGTGAGATTACTCACCTTAATCCTTCTTCTTCCTATGCCTTATGAACCCCTTTTTAGTCTTCTGCCTTCTCCTATTTTCTCTGGTTTTATACTTTGTATATTTTCTTTTTAAGAGGTAGAGCCAACATAAAACCTTACCACATCAGGTCTTCTTATATGAATTCTGACTGCTACTAGGGTTTTAGGAAATTACCAAATGCCAATTTTACCCTACCAACTATGATCTGCCTCTTGTTCTAATATTTTAGAGAAAATGGGTAATTAGTCATGGTATATTTTTCAGAAAATATACCTCATTGCCCCGGTCATGTTATTTGCATGACTTCCTATTATTATTGTTATTATTTTCTTTATAAAAGAAATTACTGAGAATAGATAAAGTGCTTGTTTAGGGACTCATGCCATTTTCATGCAATTTCTGTTTCTTTCCAGAGATTGATTAACTATATACATGTATAACTTATGTATACCTAAGCCTTTTATTTTTTTCTTTCTTTCTTTAATTTTAAGTTTATTTCAGCCTAGCTTTTCCTATTTTCTTTGTACTCTATTTTATTTAAAGACAAAATTCTATCTTTATGCATATGTATTTCTAAATCAATTACTTTATTTTTATCTATTAATTTCTGTCAAATTTTGTTACACAGAAATCTGTGTGCATGTTTGTGCACTGCCTTGTGCACATGTGCATGTTTTATACTTGGTATCTGCAAATCAATTTCCTATTCCTATTTTTTTCAATGCAATTTCAAACAAATACAAACTAAATTAAATCATGAAATTACTCACAAAAATCAGGGTTATCACATATACCCCTCCTTTTAGGAATTGTGTCCCACAATTCTTTCATACTTAACTTAAGTATCATTTCTTCAGAAAAGTGAAAAAAAATTTTCTGATTTCAAAGCCATTTTCAAACTAATCACCTATTAAGCACTATGCATATCAACACAAGATAAAAATCACAATGCATATTCAACCAACACATTCAGTAGTATGTACATATATATAGATTTTACCTTTCCTTCAATCAAACAGCTGGGGATAATCATTTCTGATTTTATCCTCCACTTCCCATGTGCAATCATTTGGGTCTAGACTCCATTGTACTTTTACCAGTTTAATTTCTTTGTTTCTCAATTTCTTAGTTTCTCTAGAAACTATGCCCACTGGTTCCTTTTCATAGATCATCCTAGGATCAATCTGCACATCTTTAGAGGATTCTAATATTGCTTCCTTATCATGAACCCATCTCCTTAGTTGAGACACATGAAAGACATCATGCATTGCTCTCATTTCTTCTGGTAATTCTAATTTATAGGCTACTGTCCCTATTCTTTCTAGAATTTTATATGGTCCTATATATCTAGGAATCAACTTTCCTTGTTTCCCAAACCTTAGAACCTTTTTCATGGGTGATATCTTGATGAACACATAATCCCCAACATCATATTGTACTGCTTTTCTCCTTTGATCTGCATATTTCTTTTGCCTATCTTGGGCAGAAGTAATTCTTTTTCTGATCGAGGCTACCTTTTCAGAAGTCTCCTTCACATTTTCTGGTCCTAAGACCACTTTTTCTCCAGACTCATGCCAACTTGAAGGTGACAAACATGGCCTTCCATAGAGAGCTTCAAAGGGGGCCATGCCTATACTACTGTGATGGGTGTTATTGTATGCAAACTCAGCTAGATATATGTAATCTTCCCAGCTTCCTCCCCAATCCAATACACATGCTCTCAACATGTCTTCAAGCAATTTGTTCACAATTTCTGTTTGGCCATCAGATTGAGGATGGTATGCTGTACTCAAGCATAAATCAGTCCCCATTGCCTTGTGAAAGCTCTGCCAAAATCTTGAAGTGAAGATAGTATCTCTATCACTTACTATAGTCTTTGGTATACCATGCAGTCTGACTACTTCTTTAACAAACAACTGGGCTAGGGTATTAGCATTTCTTTCTGATTTCACTGGTATAAAGTGGGCTGACTTGGTTAACCTATCAACCACTACCCAAATACTATCATTTCCCCTCCTAGTTCTAGGCAAACCATCAATAAAATCCATTGATATGTCTTCCCATTTCCACTGTGGTATTTGTAAAGGTTGAAGCATTCCTGAGGGTTTTTGATACTCAGCCTTCACCTGCTGGCAAACCATACATTTGGATACATAGGTTGCCACTGCACTCTTCATACCACTCCACCAATAATCTCTCTTGAGGTTGTGATACATTCTTGTGCTTCCTGGGTGTATAGTATATTTACTTTTGTGGTAAGCATCCAAAATTTCTTGCTTCAACTCATCCATTGCTGGAACACATATCCTTTCTCCTTTCTTCAGATGGCCCTGATCATCCAACTGAAAACCTTCCACTGTTTCACCATTTAATATTTGTGTCTTCTTTCCAAATAAAAATGGATCTTGGTTTTGTAGCATTGCAACTTTATTTTTCAATTCTGATCCCAGAGTAATAAAACTTAATTTTCCCATCTCTACCTTCCCACTGCATAAGCTCATGTTTTCTAGGTTATCTCTTTTTATCTCTGAATCAATTAATAATGATAAAGTGTTAAACTCTTCTATCATTAATTTAGCCACTTTAGCATGTTGTCTACTTAGGGCATCTGCTACCTTATTAGCCTTACCTGGTGTGTATAATATTTCAAAATCATATGAGGCTAAGAGTTCAATCCATCTTTGCTGTCTCATGTTTAATTCTTTTTGTGAAAACAAATATTTGAGGGATTTATGGTCTGTATATACTTCAAATTTTGCTCCTAACAAATAGTGTCTCCATAGTTTAAGGGCATACACTATAGCAGCCAATTCAAGGTCATGAGTAGCATACCTCACTTCACTTGATTTCAACTGCCTAGAAGCATAAGCTATTACCTGATGTTGTTGCATCAATACTGCTCCAAGCCCTTGTCCACTTGCATCAGTATATACCACCAAGTTTTCATTTCCCTCAGGTACTTTAAGAATTGGAGCTTGTACCAGTGCCTCTTTTAATTTCCCAAAGGCATGTTCACATTCCTCAGTCCAATTGAATACTTGATTCTTCCTAGTCAATCTGGTTAATGGAATTGAGATTTTTGCAAAATCTTTTATAAATCTCCTATAGTAACCAGCCATTCCCATGAATGATCTGACTTCAGTGACATTAGTAGGCCTTTTCCAAGCTTGCACTGCAATGACTTTATTGGAGTCCACAGCTATTCCTTCTTCTGATATAATATGGCCTAGAAAGTTCACTTCATTCTGCCAAAAAGTGCATTTTGAAAACTTTGCTTTCAAGTCTTCCTGTCTCAATTTCTCAAATACCAAGTGCAAATGGTTTTCATGCTCTCTAACTGACTTAGAATAAATTAATATATCATCAATAAATATTAATACAAACTTATCCAAGTATTCTCTAAAAATCCTATTCATCAAATCAACAAAATAGGAAGGAGCATTTGTTAAGCCAAATGGCATTACCAAAAATTCATAAAGCCCATATCTGGTGTTAAAAGCTGTATACTTGATGCTTTCCTCTTCTACTTTCATCTGATGAAAGCCTGAAGCTAAATCAAGTCTAGAAAATATTTTTGCACCACTCAATTGATCAAAGAGATCATCAATTCTTGGTAAGGGATATTTATTTTTAACTGTGACCTTATTTAATTCCCTATAATCAATACATAATCTCAGAGATCCATCATGCTTCTTAACAAAGACTACTGGTGCCCCCCATGATGAGCTACTGGGTCTAATAAAACCTTTTTCTTCTAGTTCAACTAATTGCTTTTTCAATTCCATCAATTCCTTAGGCCCCATTCTGGTTGGTCTTTTAACCACTGGGCTAGCTCCTGGAATTATTCTTATTGAAAATTCAACTGGCCTGTGATTAGGAACTCCTCTTACTTCCCCAAACACATCATCATATAGATTAACTATGGGAATCTCTTCTAATGCAGGCATGGGTTTTTCATTTGACAATGCAGAAAGGTTGGCTATACTTCTGTTTTTGTTTGCCTCACATAGAACAGTTATTCTTTGTCCATCAGAAACCTTCAATGATATGGTGGATGTCTCCATATTTATGATAGCCTTATATCTACTCAACCAATCAACTCCTAAAATAATTCCTATGTCTGGATATTGCAACACATATAGGTTTGACTCAAACACATGTCCTCCTATATTTAATCCCAGTTGCATGCACATCATACCCATAACACATGAACTACCTATAGGGCTTTTAATTAGCAGTGGTTTATCAACAATCATACAATTCAATTTTAATTGTTGTGCAATATCATGAGAGATCAATGAATGGGTAGCCCCAGTATCATATACTACTGTTAAAGGTATTGAATGGATAAGCAAAGTACCTTCAACTTGGCCATGCCTTTCAACATTTGATCCCTCAGCTGCCTTGCCTTTCCCTTCCAAAGCCCCTAATTTTCCTTGCTTAAAATCTGGGCAGTTCCTTTTTATGTGACCTTCCTTCCCACAATGGTGACAATTGAAGGATGCTGGTCTAGGATTGGTGCACCTATTTTTCATGTGCCCTTCTTGTCCACAGTTGTAACAAGTGATCTTCTTCTTAACTTCAGCAGTTCTAGATTCTTCTGGTTTCTTGGTGGAAGTTATGTCTGTTTTCTTTTTATCATAAGGGTGGAATTTACCCTTTCCCTTCTTGTTCTGATTATTTTTGAATGCTCTGAAATTTTCTCTAGCTTTATCATGTTGTTCAATGCTCAGAGTCAAATCCAAAACTTGATCAAAAGTTTTATCCTTATATGGTAGCATGGCTCTACTAAGGCTAGAGTTCAACCCTTGGATATATCTGCCATTCTTAGCTTCCTCAATGGTGATGAGCACTGCACCATACTTTGCCAATGATTCAAACTTCTGAGTGTACTCAGTGACACTCATAGTCCCTTGCCTCAATTTGATGAATTCCTCCAGTAAAGACTCCTTAGCTGATGCAGGGATAAATCTGCCTTCCAACATTGCTTTAAACTGATCCCATGTCACTTCTCCTTCAGGTCTTCCAGCTATGATAACTTCCCACCAATCCAAAGCTGCTCCTCTCAATTGCCTGGATGCAATTTGCCTCTTCCTTTGGTCTTCAACTTGCATGTCTGCAAAGATTCTTTCCAGAATTCTAAGCCAATTTTGAACCCCCATAACTCCTTCTGTGCCATCAAAGGTTTTGCCTCCAAGATTAGTAAAAGTCTTGAGTAGTTTGGAAAGTTCCTCATGTGGATTTTCCTGCCTGTTACCTACTCCGTCTCTTATGGCCCTCATGAATTCTTGCACATTCACCATGGGTGGTTCACTTGTTCCTACATTTTGATGTCTGGGTCCTACCATAGCTCTATGGATATAACACTTAGGTTAGTCTGTTTTGCCTAATGCTCTATAAATTAATTCATTTTAATTTATAACTTATTCTGTCATAATAAGTATCAATAGTGTAAATATATATATAAAAACAAAACATCCAAAGCAGTAAACACTCTATACATTCAATGCAAACAAATTCATACAAAATTTTTGCTATGTTATTTAACAACATAGCTCTGATACCAAATGAAATGACCCACTAAAAACTTTCATTTCTTTTTTAAAACATTCAGTGGCCATTTAATCAAGAAAATATTTAATTCAATTTTTCTTCTATCCAGGACCTTTCTGCCAATAAATATTGGTTTAATCATTTTATCTTAAACTTATATATATAAAGATATATAAGTCATCTTCTACCTAAATCAGAGTATAAAATTTTGAAGGTAGAAATCTGTTGAGTATTGCTTAAAAATACTCTCTACATAGCAAAGGTGTTTTTTTTTCAAAACTAGGTTTTTTCCCAATTTTTAGATTAATGCATTACTATTGATTCTAGGTCTCAAGACTCCTATTTTCACATATATGCTTCTGATTTCTTTACTGGGTAACTTTGCCTTTACTTGTGCATGTGTGTGCATGTTTCTGCGCAGGTGTGTTCAAACTCAGGCTATAATAAAGTGGATCCTAAGAGAACACAAGCAACATCTAGGCGTAATGGAAACGCGCCTAACTTATACATGAGAAGTCACAAGTTCGAGTGCCATGCTGGTCAGTTCAACCCAATTTTTGTTTTTTCTTTTTTTTTTTTCTGTGAGCAAAACTGTCTGAACCTACCCTATACTTGGCTATGAAACAGGTCTAAAAGCTTAATTAAACTCACTTGGGTGTTGACTTAAGCCAGGCTCGAGAAAATGGCCATGTTAGCCTTATTCTGGTTTGCACTACCCTGATACAAAGTGTCTGCTCTAACATTTTCTTTCCAAAGCAACTTATACCCTTTTATCAGATTTTTATTTTTGACTTGCACAAGGATTCTCTTAGGCCAGATCTTTATATATGTATATAAACTACAAATTCCTTCAATCTCAGATTTTCTATCATTTTAGCCTAACAGTTCTTGAAATTTGAAATTCATTTTCTTAACAAAGCATTTTGCAAAACAAAATACATAAGTTCTAACTGATACATATAAATTCAACACTTACAAAACAGCAAATAACATTACATTGGTTTTTCTAAGCAACTTAGACAAATAGCTTAACATAGTTCCACATGAATATCTAATTTAGCTTCAGCAAAGACTTTTAAAACATAGCATCCAAATCCTAAGCAGTTTAACATCCAAAGCCTGATCAAAGCAATCCCTATTTCCCTGCAAAATCACCATGAACTGCCCCATATAAATATGAGACACCCAATGGTGCATGAACACAAAAGGGTCAGACTATTTGTCTGGTGTGAATAATCTAACTGAAAACATGATTTATTTCAATTCCATTTATATTCCTGTACTTTGCAAGAATAAGAAACTCCATATCTTCTGTGTGCATGTTTTTGTGAAGCATGTGCATGCATATTAGTGCCAAACAGATTATATATGATCACATGTTTTAGTTCATAGTAAACAACCACAAGATTCACCAATAAAGCATCAAAACAACCAAATACAAACTTCAAACCAGATATCATCTCCTTTTCAACTTTACTGGCCATCAGGGATTTTGCCCAGACCTCTACTGAATCTATTCCTAGGATTCATTATCAAATTTATCAGGGACTTTAGCTACTTTCTTCCTTTTAAACACACACTGCCTGGGACCTTTCTCTGTTAACCCAGCACACTCAGGCCCCTGGGTATAAATATACCATGTGTGAACTTGCAATATTCCCATTGCCAAGCTATACTTTGGTAGCCCTAAGATCCCAAGTCCTTAGTTACATTACTAAGTGTTTTAATATTTTTCATAGCAGTGCTAATCCCTTCTGCATCTCACTTCTTAATCAGAGAAACATAAATGATGCAAGCAACATATATTCATCCAGAGTTTGGTAAGTTAAATTCTCAGAAGCAACCATTTTATCACAAAAGAGTGAGGTGACTTTTTAGCACATTATTTTGCCTATGGGTTTCACTGGATCAAGATGTAAGCATATGGTCCTGAGTAATTTTCCAGATATATATATATTCTTCCCTACCTCTGGTTCAATCAGATTCATGATCTGGCTAAACCACAAGTATATTTGATTTGGGTATTTCATAAAACATAGAAGCTCAGCACATGTACAACATTGCACTTCTACATTTTCTTTTGTTTTAATTAATATGAGGCATAAGCAACAACACAATGTCACAGCCTATATTTCTTTCTGCCTTTAGACCATATACCCACTACTTGAATCTGGGGATTTTACAAACAACTTAAAGGAAAACTTATCAAAGAAAACACCCAATCTCAGAGTTAACCCATATCTCAAACAAACATTTTAGTTTATAAATACATGACTCTTATTTTTCCTGGGTAAATCAGATAGAGGTTTTACCCTTAAACAAATCATTCACAAGCCAAAGTCATCCAATCATAAAACATAACTTGTAAAAGAAAATTAGTTTAAACTGGCTGCCTCAATATTCAGGTCTTAATGCCAAAGTTTTCAGTGAGATTACTCACCTTAATCCTTCTTCTTCCTATGCCTTATGAACCCCTTTTTAGTCTTCTGCCTTCTCCTATTTTCTCTGGTTTTATACTTTGTATATTTTCTTTTTAAGAGGTAGAGCCAACATAAAACCTTACCACATCAGGTCTTCTTATATGAATTCTGACTGCTACTAGGGTTTTAGGAAATTACCAAATGCCAATTTTACCCTACCAACTATGATCTGCCTCTTGTTCTAATATTTTAGAGAAAATGGGTAATTAGTCATGGTATATTTTTCAGAAAATATACCTCATTGCCCCGGTCATGTTATTTGCATGACTTCCTATTATTATTGTTATTATTTTCTTTATAAAAGAAATTACTGAGAATAGATAAAGTGCTTGTTTAGGGACTCATGCCATTTTCATGCAATTTCTGTTTCTTTCCAGAGATTGATTAACTATATACATGTATAACTTATGTATACCTAAGCCTTTTATTTTTTTCTTTCTTTCTTTAATTTTAAGTTTATTTCAGCCTAGCTTTTCCTATTTTCTTTGTACTCTATTTTATTTAAAGACAAAATTCTATCTTTATGCATATGTATTTCTAAATCAGTTACTTTATTTTTATCTATTAATTTCTGTCAAATTTTGTTACACAGAAATCTGTGTGCATGTTTGTGCACTGCCTTGTGCACATGTGCATGTTTTATACTTGGTATCTGCAAATCAATTTCCTATTCCTATTTTTTTCAATGCAATTTCAAACAAATACAAACTAAATTAAATCATGAAATTACTCACAAAAATCAGGGTTATCACACATAAGTCGCCTTATTTACACACAGTTCAGAAAGCTTAAAAAAATACAAGTACTAAGTCGGTTCCGAGTTACAGCTTACGACCTACGACTTAACAAAGACTCCGACTTAACAAACAGACAAAAACATCAAAGAAAATACAAGTACTTAAGTCGTTGCCGACTTAAAAATGCTACGCGACTCAACTTAGTAGCGACTTAAGGAATCAACGGTCCAGCTTAACTCGGCAGCAGAAATCAACGGCAACAAGTCTTCGGCGACTTAAAACATGCGCATCTCAGATTAGTGGTTTAAAGAAATCAATGGTTGATATTAACTCGGTAGAGGAATCAACGGCATCAGGGCTTTCGCGACTTAAAATTTCGACCGACTTAAATAAGTCGTAACTCGGTGCCGACCTATCACTTTTCTTAAGTCGGTGCCGACTTAACACTTGTGCCTTGTAACTCGGTGCCGACTCATCACCTTCCTTAAGTCGGTGCCGACTTAAATCCGCTTCGTTAAGTCGCAGCCTTGAAGCAACGTCCCCTTTGTTTTTCCAGTTGAGTCGGAGACGACTCATCACCGCCTTCTTAAGTCGGTTACGACTTATGCCGTCACCCCAGTTGAGTCGGTCACGACTCATGCCTGTTTTCTTAACTCGTAGATGACTCATAGCTCCTTCCATAAGTCGCCTACGACTTATGCCTTCGTCTCCGGTCTGAGCTACATCACGGCCTTACTTTGCACGATTTTTAGCGTGATTTCCTGCGTGATCCTAGGCGTAACTAAAGGAACGAATAGTAATGGTGTGACAAATTTAAATCGAATCTCATTTTATTTTAACGCGTTTAAACGTCATATGTACATACCACAACTCCAAATGCCACGAAATTTGAAATCCGGTAATAATTCAATATTACGGACCCAATGGAACTGGTTTCGTCGAATTCCGAGACTGTGCCTCGGACGACTATTTTTAAATATCGATACGAACGATAAAATTTCAAAACTGAACAGAACAGTTCGAAAATAAATTCTGAAGCTTCTATCATCTTCAGTATTATCAATACGAATTTTAAAAGCCTTCGAAATATTTTTCTTCAACTTTAAATTGAAGATTCAAACTTTTATTCAACAATTAATAGATTCAATTTTATAATTTAATCACCAATTTTAAACTTATATCGGGAATTCAAATTAAATCATCGTTCAAATATTTAAAATAAATTAAATATTCTCAATTTAATTCGTTCAAAATTCTGGGTCGTTACAGACTTCCCCCCTTAAAAGAATTTCGTCCTCGAAATTACAAGTTAGGAAAAAATGTCCTTAACTCGTCTATTATCTTTCAATTTCAATAGTTTTATCAATCTTTCAAAACAAATCTCTTTACTAAAGATTCGTTATTAATTCAACTAAATTTCCAACTTCAATTATAGGTTTCAAACAACATTGTTTTACTTCAATTCAAATTTAAATTCAAATTTCAAATTTAAACTTTCAAAATTTCTCAAAAATTTTTCTAACGCCCTAAATTTCCGAAAAATTTCGCCAGCGTCTCCTTTGCGCGGCTAATACGGTACGACTACAAAACGTCCCTACGGACTCTCAGATTTCAAAAAGAAAAAGAAAAAGCCAAGCGGCTAGAGAGAAATCATCAAAAACTCATATTATAATTCAAATACGTACCTTTTCGAGCAAATTCAAATTCATCTTTGAAAGTCAAATCCAATTCCTTTATACCTGTATATCCTACTAGCCATTATATCTAGTTACAGCATTCAATCCAATTCGTACATTCAATTTCAAAATTTTCAATATAACTGCTTATATCATCTTTAAGTTCGTTATTGAAGTTATATGTATTCATTTTCTTTCAATTTTTCATTTCAAATTCCATTTGAATTCAGTTTCACATTTCAATTTCTCATTTGAATTTAATTCAAAAGTTCAATTCAATTTGAATTCCATTTAACTTCTATTCTGAAATATTGAATTTTATCTTTCAATTATAGCTGATTCATATCACTATTTTTTTTTCACTTAGTTTCGCTTACTAATTTTCTTATTTCAATACTTCACTTTGTTTATTACAAATCAAATTCAATTCAGTTTCATTTTCTTACAAATTCAAAATGAACTTTAACATTCAATTTCATTTTCTGGCACTTGCAATCGCAATTTATTCCTTCATTCACTAATTTAGTCCTTTTCAATTTGAATCTTATTCCAATCAGATTTCAAATGTTTTATAAGTTATCAACTTATTTACATTTCATAAATATGGTATTCCAGAGTCTTTTCAACCTTTCAAAGCTATTTTAAAAACAATTCAAATTATCCTTTGAATTTCCAAAACAAAATCCAATTTTCCAAACAACTCCTATTTAAAACAATTTGACAGCAATTTCTCTTTTGGAAACCCGAAAATGAACACCGGTGATGTCGCGATCATCATCGGGATTATTTTCCAGCGACCTAAAAGAGTTTAGAGCTTTTCATTTCTTCAAAACATTTTTCAAACCTTTAAAATTCATTTTCAAATCAAAAATGGTTTAAACTTTCCAAATCTCCAAAATTTTCAAACTCCTTTCAAAACTTTTCCAAAACTTCTCTGGAATTCCGTTTCAAATTACAAATCACATTTATAATTTATATTCTCAAATTTCATTCGTATGTGAATTTATTTCTTAGCTTTGGAGTTACGATTTCAATTTCTTATTCAATTTCAATGATAATAATTTACTATTATTACCTCCTAACATCCATGCAACCATATATTATAGTACTTTATAGAAAAACATTTCTTATCTATACAAAAATAGTTTTGGGTAAAATTATTTCATTTACCCTATTTAAAACAATACTGTGTCGGTTTATCTTGTTTAAGAGTTTAGAAACCCCTATCGATTACAGTTAGCTAGACTGTACCGACCAGAATCCATAAACAATCAACCGATAAGTCAACACAATACAAAACAATTTCATATTCAAATAACAAATACGCGCTCATATCTATTATTACACTCAAACTCATTCTAGAGTACTGCTGACTCTATCTCTAATGAGTAACACCCAACAGAGCAGGGTTGTCGCTTAACCATATGCTCTGATACCACTTTGTCACATCCCGAAAGAAGCGGTCACAACCGGTAGGCTTTTCAACCATCCCGGCCCCACCGTGGCTGACAATGGTACCCCAAACTTGCTTTTACGGCCAGCCTCTCGACTGTCACGGCATCTGCCTAACCAACCCATCCCTCTCAGGGACATGTAGGGGTAAGAGTCTCCCGTTCGCCACCAAACCGCGAAGCGAGAACCCCCTATCATGCTGTAATATAGCAAGACTGGTGTGAGATCGTAAAACAGTTTATCTTTAGAATAAACAACAGAAAAATTTTAAGGTCAATTCGAAATGCTTTTGGAAAATGAAACTACCATAAGACCTCCCACCACACACACAATGCAAACGCAGAATCGGAGGAGATTTCTTCTTATGATAGTCAAAGATGCTTACTACGCAAAATCAAATCCTTTTTGATATTATTATTAGTGCATAGTGTAGAAAACATTTCGAAAGTATAATATAAATCTTAGCCAGCATAGACATTCCGAACTATGCCTACTATAGCTACCATCCAAACAGTGGGGCGCCACCATAAGTGAATGGCAGGTTCTACAACTAATACCGTACAAGTGTCGTATTGTTTCTTTGGATTTCCAACAAATGGTCAGGCTAAGGAACTTCCTTTTCCACGATGGGTACGTCCCTGGAATAGACGACCCGAGAACCTAACGTTACGGTTAGATCTCTGCCAACACAAGGCCGGGTTACCTCTGCAAAAATAGGTAACTACTGACACGCGTATGCCATCCCCCGATCGTCACCGATCTTCCCGAGGATCCCCGATTCGCAACAAAACCACATAGATAATAATAATGCAGTAACCACAGAGGTTAAGTATCTGGGCTCCATACCATGATACCACCTTTATCCAGAAGGAACGACATACACTAAGGGGCGCTACTCCCTAGAACCTTGCTGCATCCTTCCTGTTTCGACCATTTCCGGGGTGTGAGGCTCGACGAAGTCTCGTCCACAAAGCTACGCTTTCTTAAAAAGCCCTGCTTCGGGTCAAACAAAATGATCAACCTATGATCACAAAGATATAAGATCAAACAAATGATCATATCACAAATGATCAAACACTGATCATTTCACAGCAACACTCAGTATGCCACGTTACCAAATTGGGATATATCGCTGATAAATTTCAACTACATAACCTCTGAGCTCGTACGTCTCAGAGAAGGGTGTTAAGCTAAGAGAATAAATTCTCCGCCACCAACAGAAATGTATTTGAAAGAAATCAGCTTTATATCTCAAATTGTAACGTCAGACACACAATCCATACAAGTCTGTTCCGGGATCGAACAGAACCGAAGGCACTTCTCACGAAGCCCTTGCATTTCCGGATAATTTTCAATCACGTCAGGACTTCCCGTCACTAAGGGTGATAAAACCTCTAAATCGAAGATCAGTCGATGTAGAGTAACTCGACGGTAATCCTTCCGTTTTCAAAAATATCCGGTCTTCAACACCGGTCTTCAAATGCGATTCATAACGACGTATCACATATTCGGAATGGGTTATACGACCCCATGGTCCTTTCCCGGTTAACCCGAATAGTGAGCGATTATTTAAAAACAAGTGTGGCATTCAAATTCATCCAATTCACAACAAATACCTATCTAAAGGTAATTATTGATAGTCGGTTATTTAACTATCAATAAAGATGCGCAACATCATCAGATTCCAAATAAATTTCCAAATTATTTCATCTTCCAAAAATATCTTTACTAGATATATACTTTCCACACTTAACCATTTGAAAACAATTTCAAATCAAATTTCCACACTTCAAAAATAAATCAAAATTGATTTTTAAAACAACTTCGCTTTCTTTTATAAATCCCGTATTGAATTTATACTTTCGAATATCTACTGATATTCGATTTTCAAATCGTTTTAAATATTAAATTTTAATTTATCTTTAAGAAGATAAATTCTCAAAACGTTTCATTTCATTTTGGAAAACATTCCATACTTATTAAATAATAAGTAATTCACAAATCTATTTATTTTCAACATTTGAAAATATTTAATATACTTAAATCAAATTAAGTATATATTTCATTCTTTTAAGGAAAATATTCTTTTAACACCTTTATTTGAGTCAAAACGAATGTTACGTAAAACATCGTTACGACGACTCAAAAATCACTAGTATAGGGATTCGGATTTTAAGATAGGTATATAAATCCCAATACTACATCAAACCATTTCCTTTCGGAAATCATTTACTATAACAACAGTGTTATAGTCCACCATTTCCTTAAATTTCTCGAAAACGTCTATTTCAACAATAAATGTTGAAATCTATGCTTTCGATTCATAACACATTTTAAAACATCTTTAAAATGTTTAACTTCATTTTTAAAATATTACTTCTTCAAAGATGAATCCATTTTACTTAACAATATATTCACTATCCAAAATTGTGAATAAAATTTACTTAACCCCATTTCAAACATTTCTACACATTTTTATCACATTCAATCTATTTCGAATTTATAAGCACGTTTATAAATTCTATTTCTCTTTTTAATAACAACTTCGACTTATAAACCTTCTTTTATCAACTTCTATATTTAACTTATCAAAATAAGTGACTTTGGGTTTATAAACAACTTTTATAAATTTTAATTCTATTTATAAAAGCTTCAATACCAAATCAATTTCAATATTGATTTCTAATTTTATTTTCAACGTTTGAATAAAATTTCCATATTGATTTCTCAAAGATTCATTTCTAAATATTAAATCAATTACAGATTGATTTCAAATTTTATTTATCACTACTAAAATAAATTCCTTATTTTTCTAAAACTATTCAATATTCTGTTTTAAAAATGGATTCTTCAAATTGAAATCATTTTACATTGATTTCACAACTTATTTCAATTTACCAATTAAATTTCAAACTGAATTTCCAACTTATCTTCTTTTAAATAAATTCCTTTTTAAGAAAATAAATTTCAATCGTTTCTTTCAATCTATTTAAAAATCCAAATTTAAATTAATTCCTTCAATTTAAAAATCACTGTTTTATGAAATCCATTTATTTAGCATTTTCACTTTATTCCGGAATTTATTCGATAAGATTATAAAAATTAACTTTTTATACTTTAAAATTCCTTTCTTCAAAATTTATTCAATTTCTAAAATTGATTCACTTAGAAATTTCTACTTTGATTTCAAAAATTCAATTTCGTTTATTTTTGGAATCCAATGATGTCAAAACATCCATTCAGCTAAAATTTAGGCTTTTCAAACAATTTCCAGATATCAATTCAACAACATCAATAATCATTCACAGATTATTACATCACAGTAGAAATAAATTCAATCAATGTGAGGGGTCCAGTTGGATCCCTCCAACCTGTTTCCCTGCATCCAAAGACGTCAGCACAATACCAATTCCGCTCCAGTACGGAATTATCGCGGTATATAGGTTTTTATAAATCCGCTTACTAACGGCGCAATAGGGTCTCATCCGCTATACGAGGCGGGAAATCAATCAATCCAATATATACATATGCCAATATGTATATATTGCTATATATATAATAGATATATCCTACTATATCTAATATCACATCCAAATAGCAATCATCAATCAATAATAACTGTAAAATCAAATTTCCTTCGAGTGAGAAAATCTCACCTTAGCTTTTTAATTGCAATCCCATTTTCCACTTGACTCGATGTCACAGTTTTGACCTTGTATAAGAAATTATACAATTTATTAATATTCGAACAGATCGAAAAATAAATTTTTTATTTGACTACTTTGATTTAATTTCCTTTAGATAAATTTCATTTTAAAAACTACTCTTTTAAATCTATATTTATTTAATTTCCAAGAACAGAGCTGCCTTCATCATCTTTCCCAAAATCAAAAATTTTATCTTATAAAATTTCCTGTAAGATCAAATAATGATATATATATTTTTTCTGCACGTATATAAATTTTTTTTTCTTTTTCAAACTGTTTATCATAAATTTTATTTTGGAAATCTATATATATACATATGCATATTTTCTCTGTAAATACTCTCAATCTATATGAATTTCCAGCATTCGAATAAATTTGAGATTAACCTAAAACAAACTGTTAAAAAAAACAATTTACCTATCTGTCGAAGTCACGCCCAGATCGAACATCACCTCACTCCGTTCCAGTCACGACAGCCCTAGCTACCAAACACGCGACTCGCCTCTCCGATTGCGAACTGCCTCGCACCTTTCTGTTTGACAGTGCGATGAAGTCGCCCCTAAGTTCTCCACCTCGCTCGCCGCCGACGCCCTAAGCTGATGCCGCGCGTGATGCTTTGCCGCAAACCATCGTGAATTTGCCTCGCAGTCACGAATCTCCCCTGGCACCCCCACCACCGCGAGACTTCCCTTCGCGTTCTCGAGTCTGAGCTCGAGAATCCCCAGCCACGAAGCCCTAGGTGCCATCGCGAACGCCTCCACACGTTGATCGCTGCCATCCCCTACTCGAGCGACGAACTGCCCCTACGCGAGTTGCCTCGACGCGAAACCCCACGCCTGCCGCCTGTCTTCGCGAGCTCGACATCGCGCTTCCAACCTCTCCACGATCGAATTCGGGCTCGATTGAATGACGTGAAGCTCTGCTCCTCCTAATCGAACGAATTGAAGATGTCGTGCGAGATTGAAAGTGAAAAAGGGGAATGCGGCCATTATTATCTGAAATGAACAGATCGATTTTTAAAGGAGGAGGGAGTTTCGTTTGTGAAGGAAGGGGAACGAGATTTTTTTCTTTCCCTTTGATTTCGAACGAAAATTTTGTTAAACGAAGTTCAGCCATTTTTTTCTCTGGCAACTTGATTTCGATTTGAAGTTTTAAAGACAACGGCCTTACTTTGCACGATTTTTAGTGTGATTTCCTGCGTGATCCTAGGCGTAACTAAAGGAACGAATAGTAATGGTGTGACAAATTTAAATTTAAATTTAAATCGAATCTCATTTTATTTTAACGCGTTTAAACGTCATATGTACACACCACAACTCCAAATGCCACGAAATTTGAAATCCGGTAATAATTCAATATTATGGACCCAATGGAACTGGTTTCGTCGAATTCCGAGACTGTGCCTCGGACGACTATTTTTAAATATCGATACGAACGATAAAATTTCAAAACTGAACAGAACAGTTCGAAAATAAATTCTGAAGCTTCTATCATCTTCAGTATTATCAATACGAATTTTAAAAGCCTTCGAAATATTTTTCTTCAACTTTAAATTGAAGATTCAAACTTTTATTCAACAATTAATAGATTCAATTTTATAATTTAATCACCAATTTTAAACTTATATCGGGAATTCAAATTAAATCATCGTTCAAATATTTAAAATAAATTAAATATTCTCAATTTAATTCGTTCAAAATTCTGGGTCGTTACAGATGAAGACTATGATATGGTGCTAGTTTGGTAGAGATTAGAGCCAGTTGAGATTTGGGTTAGAATTGAATGCTTGTTCGATTTTAATCCAAAATGGAACGCCTCGACGACAACAAAAATTTCGGTGAGTTAAACTCACCTTTTTGGATAACTAGTATGATATATAGTTGATAAACATTGTTGAATGATTGTTTGGATGAATTATTAAATTTATTAATTAGTTTGGATATATTCCTGCCTCTGGAGCGGATAAGACCCTATTACGTTCCCGTGTAAGAGCAGATGACCCTTGAATTCGAATCCCGCCGGTTGATTTATATTTTTTATGATTATATGATGTCTGTGATGCAGGGGGACAGGTTGGAGAGATCCAATAGGATTCCTCGCACAATTGATTTTATTTTCATATATACGTTGATATATGATGTGATGGATGCCATATTTGATTATATGAATTTGTTTTGCTTATTTAGTGCTATGGTAGCACTAGGCCATAGTTTTAATATTTTGAAAATACTATAAAATAGTGATTTTGAATTGAAATGATTTTCAAGTGATTTCGGAGAAGTATATGTTTTAATAAATTTTCAATTATTAAAAAGGAATGAATTTGTTTTAAACGAATAAAAGTATGATTTTTGATGTTATAAAAATATGGTTTTCGTGAAATATTTTTATATTGAGATTTTCGAATATTTTATAAACGATTTTTAAAAGGGATATTTTATAAATAAAGAAATGGATTATAATGGGAATTTATAAATATTCTTATAAATGGATTTTTATAAATAACATAGATTTATAAAATATGGATTTATAAATGGACTTTTATAAATAAATTAGATTTATAAAGAAATGGATTTTTATAAATAAATTAGATTTATAAAGAAATGGATATAGAAATGGATTTTTGATAGTAAATGAGTTTTTTTATAAAAGAATGATTTATAAATAGAAATTTATAAAAGAAGTGATTTTATTAAATATAAGTTTTATAAAATAGAAAGGAGATATATAAACCTAGTTTATAAATTGGGAAATGATTTATGTTGAGATATAAAATATGGATTTTTATATAAAGAAAATATATTCTAATTTTTAAGAGTTTAACAATCCTTCAAAGGATTGTTTTGAAAATAAAGTTTTTGACGAAGTTAATGGCTTTGAAAAGTATCTTATCGTTTTAAAGTAATGTTTTGGGAAATAATAATTCCACATGGAATTTAACGATTTTGAAAAATGTTTTAAAATGAGATATGTATCGAAAACCTAGATTTCAACATTTATTGTTGTAATAGACGTTTTCAAAGAAGTAAGGAAGGCATGGACTATAACACTGTTGTTATAGTAAATGATTTCCGAAAGGAAATGTTTTATGTTGTATATGGGATTATATATATATATAATTAATTAAATCCCTATATGATGTGCATGTAAATGTGCATATTTTTACCACCATATTTAATCTATTTAAATTAAATAAATGATCATATTGGGTATTTTAACTTGTTTAAACCAAAATTCAAATTATTTGAAATTGTCACATATTCATCTTCATATAGGGGCAAAATGGTCATTTTTATGCATTTATTAAATTGTGAAAATTTACTTGGAATTTTCTATGTTGTTTTGTAGAAAATTTGGTGAATTTTACAAGTCGTTACATGATGATATATGCATGCACAAGAGTGAAGAGAACAAATGAAGATGGAAATAATTCAAAGTGAAGATAATGGAGGACCCCACCTACCCACTTACCTTAATGTACAAATTAGAGGCTAATGCTCATGCTTATGGAATTAATGGCTTCATGTACACTTAAATGAGGATTATTTGAAGCTAATGATTACTTGGCCTCCACACTTCCTAAGAGGGTATTTTGGGCATTCCCCAAAAATATGAATTAGGGTTTAACACATGTATAAAATCCCTTTATGTTTCATGTAACCCTCTTCTCCCTTAGTCTTTCTTAGTTAGTTTTTAGCTTAAAAATAAAAGAAAGCTCTCTTTCTCTTTTTCATAGCTACTTATCCATTTTTATTTCTTGTAATTTTTCTTTTCTTTCTTATGCAATTAAATATATGCTCTTTACATTTACATGCTCTCTTTCTTATGTTGTAGTGTGGATTTCTTTTATTTTATGCAAGTAGAATAGTTTTCATTACACTTTGCTCTCTTTTTCCTCTTGTTAGTTTCATGTTGCTTTCTACATTTGTTCATTTAATAACAAATATGAGAGGCTAATCCCTACAATTTAGGGGTAATGAAGCTCTCTAGTATGTAGATGCAACATTTTGATGTTTATGCTCTCTTTTTGTGCTTAATGAATCATTTGAAGTGGTTTAACTTGTTGTTTTTGATGTAAATTTGATAGCCTATATTGTTGACATCAAATAGGCTATGCTTAAACAATCACAAACAATGATTACCTCTTCATCTACATATGATGATGGTAATAAAGTGATTGTTGAAATCAAAATTTGATGGCCTATATTTCTAAACAATAGTTAATAGGCCATGCTTAACATAGATTTTGCTTTCAACTTTGTTTTCATATTTCATGAGAGTTAAATGTGTGTTAGTGGTTGTGTTATAGTTTGGTGGTTTGTATTGTGCTAATTAATAGCACAAATATACCATACTTATGATAAGCACATCAAATAATTACACTAATGACAAGAAAAGAGAGATCATAACTTCATTTTGTTGATTTATGTGATCTAGAGAGTGGAAATTGCCTCTAAATTGCCTTTACACTCTCATATTTTTATCAATTTTCTTTTGCTAGTTTTCTACATTTTTAGCTAATCACATTTTCAACTTTGGTCAATTTGATTGAATAGAATTTTAAAATCATCAATTCCCTGCGGATCGACGCGTATTCGCCACGTACTACAAAGTGTACACCGTGCGCTTGCGGTTATTTTTAATTTAAATTCGTTCGACGGTTTTCTAATCCGATAGAAATTCCGTCGACCAACACTATACTAAATGGTTTAGGTTGTCGTAAAGATGTTTTACGCAATATTCGTTTTGACCCAAATAAAGTGCATTTTGAAGAATACTCTCCTCAAGATTTTTATATATATACTCATTTTTAGTTTAAGTATTGGGAGATATTTTCTAAGTGTTGAAAACGAAACAATTTGTGAATATGCTTATACTGTTGATATAAGTATATGCAAACGTTTTCCAATATCGAAAGATTGAAATAGTTTTGTGAATATATCTGTTTTAAAGATAATTTGAAGTAAATATTTGGAAAGTGATTTAATTGATAAAAGATTAATTAAATGGGCCTAGTGATTGCTTGGTGCTGGATATTGTTTGTCGCTTTGATTGTTAAAGACGGAGATCTTCATGATAGAGGGCTGCTTGCCACTAGACCCTCGTGGAAATTACTATATCATATACTTATGGTGGCAGTAGTGCTATGTGATGCAAGGACTGCTCGCTGCTAATTCTAGGGGTAATGCCTGACAGGATGTGGTAGGAGAGTTTCTTTGGTTTGTCCTGTTCCTGGACAATTTGTATGAACGAATGTCTGACATTGCATTTCTAAGAATCACGTACATGGTTTTTACAAATGTACATCTGTTGGTGGTGTACGAAGTAACTCCCTTACATTTAACACCCATCTCTGAGACGTACGAGCTCAGGTGTTGTACTTTTGTGAAAATCAATTACTGTGTTGTTGGAAATGGCAATATGGCATTCAAAGTGGAATGTGCTATGTGAAAGGTAAACGTTAGCTTAAACCTCATCAACCGCTATGACGTCGCGTTTTAAATTAATGTTGTGTATGCTTGTGGCCATGGATAGGTCAGGAACGACCAAGGTGATGGGATATTCGGTACTATCTATGGTAAAGGTAGGCTCGTCCTATGTTAGTAAAGGTTGGAGCCTTAGGTGCATCCCTCTAGAGATGTACTGTCGGAAGGTAGTCCCTTACCTTGTCATTGTATGGAATCCATTCTCTAATACGAGCTTTTACGCTTTTAGTTGTAAACCTGTTATGCTGGAATTTAATAATGTAACAATTTCGGCTATTATTAATATTATTTGTATACTACACACTAGTATAATATCAGATGATTTGATATGAAATGTTTTGGTTATCGTAAGGGAAAAACCCGTCCATGTTTATGTGTGGGCGTGGTCTTACGAGATACCTGTTTTGATAAATGAAAGTTTTTATACCTTTAAAATTCAGTTGAGATGTGTTTTATCAGGCTGGTTTACCAGACTGATCCGGGCATTCTTCCCTTTTCAATGCTCGGGTCAGACCGAGTATATTTACAAGTTCGGTTTTGATGTTTTGGAGCTTCAGCAGACGAGCCGGAGGCCTTCTGGTCGTATTCGCATATATGTTTATTTTTCCGCTGCATTGTCGTTTAAATTATCAGCATTTATAAGGATAGGTCATTATAATTGTCCGGGCTGATGATTAGTTATTGATTGTGGTACTCTAATGGATGTATGTATACTATAGTTTCTGTTTTGAAAAGATCATTGATATTATATTATATATTGTTTCGCTGCGATTGTGAGATTCTGTGATAGTTTTAGCTCCTTCTTCTCTTCTCCTCTTCTTTCTTCTTTCTTTCTCACTAGCAATCGGGTTTTTCCGACACTTGATTGCTCAGCATGTAATAGAATGGAAGTATTAGTGTCAATTTTCGAGGGTCGAAAATCCCGGTCGTTATATTAGTATTTAAAGAATATACTAGGGAAAAATATAGTGAGAATAAAGCAATGTGAATAACTGAATGTAGATCTATTGAATGTGAATAAAATAAATGAGAATAAAGTGAATGTGAATAAAAAATAATTTGAGATAGCTAAGCAACCAATTTAAATAAATATATGTTTTGTACGTATATTATTTTATTCACATAACGGTTTGGTCCAGATTCAAGTACATAATTTCGAGATGATTTATATCAGTCTGAACAAGGATTTTTCACTCGATTTTCAATGTTGAACACTGGATATGGATTTTTGTTTGATTTTGGAATTCTCTGTCATAGTATATGGCTATGCAAGGGGGATGGCAGTTTCTAATCAAGGAACCGAATACGAGTCCGCACTAGAGTGGTCGTCTGAACGATACTAGTTCGTAAGTGAGATTGTGTGATCGAGCGAGCGATCGGATATGATATTGCATATGGATGGTATGTACATCGTATAGGCTTTAATAAATTAAGTGTTTAAAATTGAAATTGTAGAATAATATGATTATGAATTATATGATTAGATATCATTGGTGAATAAGATGCAGGTATATAAAAGAAAGAGCTAATTTGATGCCTTTGGTTTTATAAGTAAAAATTGGTTGCCCGACAAAAAAGTACATGTTTGTATTGTTGTTTGGTTTGATGGTTTTATGGTTGAGCCACTTGGCTTTTGTTTACTTTTGCTGGTTTGGGCCCGTAGTGGCGATTTGTAGTTGTTCCGATTGAGTCGTGCAAAGGAGACGTTGGCAAAAAATTTCGTAAATTTAAGGCGTTAGAAAACTTTTGAGAAATTTTGAAGAAATTTTTAATAACTAAAATTTGATTTTTGAGTTATAACCTGAAATGATTGAATGGAATGGTATTGGTTGGAAGCTATGAGCGAATTTGAAAACTTAGTAAAAGTAATAACGAAGTTCAATGAGTTGATTTTTGGGAAAAGTTAATGGCTTAAAAGGATCTATAATTTCCTGCAACTGAATTGGTATCCATCTCCATTTTCAAAACTTGAATTTAAAGGAAAAAAAAGAATGAAATATATATATATATATATATTAATAATACTCACACCTGCCTCCTCCCTCTCTCTATCCTATGGCCCACAATCAATAATACAAATATAGTCCACGACAAGCCGAGGTTTCAACAACGAAAATGATCGCATAGGGAAGTCGGCTCTATAAACGGTTGTGATGGGCTTTGGTGAAGCGAGGAGGCATGGAGGGAAGTTTGACGTCGGCGCAGTTTTGATGATTTTTCTGGCGAATTGGTGGGTTTTCGGGGGATGGGCTCTGAAGAGAAAATCTTCGTGGGGTTGGCAGCTAACTTCGGCGAAAATTTGGTGGCAAATGGAGCGGTGCGGCAGCGCCAACTTGGAGTTGAATGGTCGTGACGTTTTTTGGGTTTTAGGGCAATGGTGGCGGTCTGGGGCACCTGGTGGGTGGTTTCGGGTTAGGCGAGGTTAGCGAGATCTCAAGTGGGGTCGCGACAAAGGCCGGTGGCCTGAGGTGGCATGAGGGTGGTCATAAAGTCTGTGGCCTGGGTGGGTTCGAATGGGAAGAGAGAGGATTAGAGGGAATGTAACGACCAGGGTTTTCGAGCCTAAAAAACCGGCACTAATACATCCTCGTGTCGCAAATCCAAATGCTGGAAAGCCCGATTGTGTAACGACCCGAAATTTCACTCCTTTGATTTGCGAATATTTAATTAATTTTAAATACTCAATATTAGGTTTTATAATGAAAATAAAACACTTTTAAATGATAAATAATGATGGAGAAATAGCTTACAAAATTTGTTTACAAAAATATATAGTTCAATGAAAAACAGAAAATGTGACCGGAATTTGTTTTCCGAATTTTCGACTTTTCGTCAGTTAAAAGTTGTCGGAAATGTTATGAAATCTTGTGTAAATATAATACATACAAATATTAATAAATTAGTATGTATTGATTTACACATAGATGTATACTTGTGTATTTGCATACATATACATAAAAAGATGTTAATAAAATGGAAGATGCTTTAAGATACTTAAGGGGACATAATAGGATATTAGGAGGTAAACATGTTTAGACATTTTAGTACAAGCATTAAATGGCATGGGGGCTTGATGCGAAAGGGAGAGGCTATGGTGGCATTGATATGATGGGAGGAGGAGGACATAGTGATGTGGCATTCATGGAATGGAGGGTAAAGGACGAGGGGTAGCTTGGTAATTCAAAATGTTAACATAATATATAAACTAATTTTACTAATTGTTATTTCACTTTCTCATTCTCTTTTCCATTTTCAAAACTTTTCTAAACTTGGAAAAAAACTTCAATGGCTTCTCTATTTAGTTTTTAGGTTTTCAAGTTTTTAAAAATCATATTCTTACTTTAAAAACTTAGTTTTAAATCACTTGTCTTGAGCTCCACTTTCTCCATTTTTACCCCAAATTCACCCGATCAGAACTTCTTCTAAATTGAACCAAATCAAGATTTTCTTTTTTTCAAACCATGTAACATTTCAGTGACTACAACTTTTATGAAGATCACTTTTCAAATTTTGGGACTAGCTATGTCAAAATCTCGTTTATTTGCAAAGTGTTTTTGGACTCAAAAATCCAAGTCCGAAAATGGTCCTTCTTATTTCGACCATATCTTCCTCAAAATAACTGAAATTGAGTATTTCCTTTTTTAAATTTTAGAGGAAATAATTTTATAAAACATTCCTTTTAACCAGTTTTCCAAAATCTTAGAGTTACATGTCCAAAAATCGAGGGGAATCTGACCTATTTTCGAGTAGATTTTATGATTTTCCAAGCTTTCTGAATTTTAAAATGTTTCAAGTTTTCAAAACATTTTGGTGAGTAAACTTCTTACTTTTTAGAAAGTTTTTATCTTTATATGTATTGACTAATTGCTGTTAAAATAAGTTGATTGTTCGGTTGGATTATTGTGCGGTTTGAATATATGTATAGGTTGCTAGTTGTGGTTTAGATTTTGACTTGTGAATCGAAGGCTTAAGTGATGCATTTGGTTATAAAGATGTGATATTTGGTTGTGCTATGATGGTGATATATTTATGGATGGTTATACATGTGTATGTGATGTATGCTAAAAATTTAACACTTGAACTTATTAAGTAACATGGAGAATCCTTGGCTTCAAACTTGTTTAAGTTACCTTGTTTTAACAAAAAGTTTTATAATGTTTTCTAACTTTAGTTTTGCTCCAAAAACTTTATGCTAAGTTAGTAAAGTTATTCAAAGTAAATATAAGAGTTTTAAAGGATATTTGAGATTTTAAACAAGTTTGAAAGCTATGTTATTTGGAGCGATAGTCGCTATGGATGCAATTTCGCTTAAAAATTCGATTCTTGCAAAATTTGGTTTTATTAACTTAAAGTGTTTTGAAATTGTTTCATAAACTTAATAATGATGTTTTATAAGGTTAGTTAAGTTTTTTAAATGATTAAAATTTTATTAATTGAGTTTAAATAATGATTAATTAATTAAGATTAACAGGTTTATTAATTATAATTAAGTAAAGATTAGTTATTAATTATCTTTTATGGATAAGATTAATTTTAATTAATTATTAATTAAGTAAGATTAATTTTTAATGTAATTTAAGTATATTGTTTATTTTTAATTAAATATTAATTAAGTATGAGGTTAACTATTTAAATAAACCAATTACTTAAAATTATTTTTAATTAATTAAGGTTTAAATTTAAAATAAATTATTTATTTAAAGTTTAATTTATTATTTAAGTTTAAATTCAAATATTATTTAATTAATTTGAGATTAATTAATAGTTAATTATTAATAAAGGTTTTTAATTATTATTTAATAAATTTATAAAGGATTAATTAATGGTTTAATTTATAAATAAATTATTTATTAAATGTTTAATTAATTATTAATGTACAATTAAATTAAGTTTAAATTTATTAAAGATTAATTATTATTTAATAAGAGTTTATCTTGTAATTAATCATTTTAAAGAGTGTTTTAAGTTTTAAATCTATGTTTTCCAAAAAATCTAATTGTTTTAAAGGTACTTCTTTTCAAAGATTTTTTTGAACACAAGGGATTCAAATGTCGATACCATTAAGTAGTTAAACAATTGTGAAAGAGTTATGTAAATGGTTTGATTATGTGGATATGTGTTAGCAGAATAAATCCCCATTCTACTATAATGTAAGTGAGTTGATTGTTGTGGACATAGATTAGCAGAATAAATCCTCATTCTACTATAATATAAGTGAGTTGATTGTTGTGGACATAGATTAGTTGAATAAATCTCCGTTCTGCTATATATTGGTTATTTGATTGTATGGACATATGTATTAGCAGAATAAATCCTAATTATGTTATAGGTAAATTGTTTGGATATCTATTTAGCAGGACAAATCACCATCCTGCTATTATGCTATTTGGATATATTTATACAGGTTAGTTTATATTGACATGTTATTTCATGATTTGGATATAAAGTGTATTTAAAATATATGTTGACTTATGTAAATAAATTGTTGAATGACTTAAAAATGGAATTGAAATTAAATGGTAACTTAAATTAGTGCCATTGGGATTGCTAAGCCTCCTTTTGAATTTATGATGTATGATTTTGAATCAACTTCAATTCTTTTATTAGTTTGGGGTTTTAAAGTTTATAAATGATTTTAACGTTATATAATTATTTTATAAAGGTATTTATAAATAATAACTTGTTTAATAGAAAATGCTTTTACTAAATAATAGGGTTTATTTAAAGTGATTTAAAAATGAGATTTTGTAAATGATATTTTGTAATGTCAAAGATATTTTAAAAATAAAATTTTATAAAGAGTTTTATATATGGAAAGAGATTGTATAAATCATTTTAGAGATTTTAAGAAGAAGTTTAAATCTAGTTTAAAGACTTATAAGGAGGTTTGAAATATGAAGTGAACTTATAAAAAGAATTTTTATAAGGGATAAGTGAATAAGTTTTGTAAAGTGAATAGGTTTTATAGTAAGTGATGTTTTGAAAAGGGAATTTCTTTGGCCATTTAATATGGAATTTGAAAAACGGGAATTTTCCATATGTTTTTGGTAAATGCTTATATTATTTTCCAAGTACAAAAGAAAATGTAAAGTGTTTTGGGAATAGCGTTTAAAATGATCTTTCGATCAAGTTTTGCAAAGTGTTTTAATTAATTAAAGATTGATTAATAAAGGCTTAGTGGATCCCATATGAATCAAATCAATGTTTGAATGTTTGTATACTTGATAGTTAAATAACCGGCTATCGAATCTGGATCTAAACGTAACTTTGGAAATATCTAGGAGAATCACGTGAGTTATATGGCACAGTCATCCCCAATGATGTTGTACTGTGTGTATAAAACTCATTTCGTTCTTCTAGGATAAATGATAAGGAAATCTGTCCACAAACGGTTAGGAGGTGAACTCCGCTCTTATCTTTTATCTACTTATTTCCTAAAGAACTGGGGTTGAGTTTACTGGAAACTATCGAAATTTTTTTCCGAAGAGACAGGGAATGGATATGTTATCCGAAAACCACTTCAATCTAACTTAAGAGTTTCGAACTGAAGACATCTTAAAGAGTAAGGAAACGAAGACGGAGCATTGAAGTGAAAGGGCGGCTTGCTACTAGTCCTAAGGGTGATTCCAAAATTGAAGTAGTGGAAGTAGTGCCTTCGGTTTGTCCTTATCTTGGACAACTTGTATGGATAAATGTTGGCACTGCATTACTGCTTGGAAGGCAGTGTTGGCATTCCAAGTGGGAATGCTATTCAAAAGGTAGGCGTAGCTTCAAGCCACATCAACAAGGAATGACTAAAATCAGAGGAGATGCAACAAGGCTAAGTGGGTCGCTCCCATTAGGGTGTGTCATCACCTTTCTAGATACATCTACATATTTATGGATTGGTTGTGCATGGGATCTCAATAAAAAGGATTGCAAAGCAATTGGGGTAATGACATATTCGGTACTATCCAGTCAGGGGTAGGCCAAGCTTGTGTTGGCAAGGGATCCCGGCGAGGTCCTCGGTACATTTTCTAGACGTGTACTATGATAGGTGGTACCCCGGTGCCTTGTCATAGTATGGAATCCAATCTCCAATACGTGTCTTTACGGTTTTGATTGTAGAACCTAGTATGCTGAAATTTAATAATGGTAACAATTTCGGCTATTTTCATATATTTATTTTGAACGCTTAGACATTATTATAATATCACTGGATTTTCTATAAAAAAGTGTTTTGGTGATCGTAAGGTAAAAACCCGTCCGTGTTTATGTGCGATGTAGTCTTATGAGATACCTTTCATTTTAAAAGGGTTTTAAATATAATAATTTTGTTGTTTGAGTTTACTCACACCAGACCCATGTCTGACCCAGAGTTTTATCTTCTTTTATTAAAACTCTTGGGTGCTCAAATTTTTATAGGAAGCCAAGTAGTTCAGGTTTTCCCACAGATGCATTTTGGAGGAGCTTGGAGTAGGAGACTTCATCGATAGCTAGTTATTATCTTATTTCCGCTGCATTATATGTATCTTGTATCAATTGGGTTGGGACATGTTGTTATAAATATCCTAGGGTAGAATTTTATTAGTATGACTCTAATGTATCATTTTTGAAATGGCTTTGTAAATTATTATGTTGATTAATATATGTTATTTCGTTGCGTTGTGAGATTCTGCGATTGTTTAGTTTCTTTTATCTTCTATCTCCTTTCTTTCCCATAACAATCTGTCTTTCCGACACTTAATTGTTCGACACGTGGATACCGTGGATGTATTAGTGTTAACTTATAGGGTTCGAAAAGGTGGGTCGTTACATTTGGTATCAGAGCGCAAGATTAAGCGAGAACCTTGGCTTTGGTGGGGCAACTCATTAAGAGATAAGGTAATGGAATGCTTTAGTATGGGTTTGAGTGCACATATATAAGAGTGTGTATTTGTTAGTGATATAAAAATGTTTTATATTATGTTGATTGATCTGTTGAGTGGCTTATGGATTCTGGTCAATATGAATAGCTAACGTTATTGATAAGGATCTCTAAACACTTGAACATGGCCATTCGACATAGTATTGTTTTGATATTGGGTAAATGAAATTGTTTTACCTAGGATATATTTTATATATAAAGAATGATTTTCAAAATAGCGTAGTATTTTGGGATGTTGTTTGCTAGGAGATAATAATATTTTATTATTATCATATAAGGTTTGTTTAGTCATACTAGTCCATTTGAGCATTGACTATTGTTAGTGTGTATAGGTTGCTTCCCTTTTTAAGATTTGGGTTGGGTAAATTGAAATATAGAAAACATTGAAACAAACACCTTGTTAATTAAGTTTCACAATTTGACTATAAGGCGTTCGATGTAAATGTTGGGGTAAAAATTAATTTAATGAAAGACGTTTATTTAAAAGCTAGAATATGTGAAATAAATATTTGGAAAATGTTTTATAAAAGTTGATCTTGTAAAATTAATTTATAAGAAGGTGTCTTTTAACAAAAAAGAATTTAAGTTGAAACTTGAGGACTAAAAACCCGGGACTTTTGAAAAATGTATTTCAAGGATTGGAAAAATAATAATAGTATTATTTCAAAATATTTTTGGCTTAAGTATAAGATTTTAGGAATGAAAAGGTTAAGTAAAAAGTGTTCTCTTTGGATTAGTTTGGGGGAATGAGTCTTTATTGTTTTGTGATGATCTGAATAATCTTCTAAGTGACGATTGGATGTTCGCCTAGGCGAACGTTGTGGGGTACTTAGTAAATTATTCGCTTTATCATTGTACAATCGAAGCAAGTTCAACCTGAACGAACCTAAAGTAAGTTTGGTGATAAATGTTTTGTTGGAAATATGTAAATGTACTGTTTCAAAAATGGAATTTTGAAATAAAAGAGATATTTTTAAGATTAACTAGTTCAAGTGGCTCGAAAATAACTTAAAATTGGGGAAGGGATGTGTTCAGATGGTAAGCACTTCTCTTAAGTATTACCCTTCTTGGTAAGGGAGTGTATGGTACTGTTTGGTAGTACCCAGTTCCTTAGTATTATTTTGGAGTTACTCGGGCTATATCTTTATTTTTTTTCTATGAGTGATATATAAAAGTTTCATTTCAAAATGTTTTTGAATAAATCCGGGTATTTGGATCTTGAGTTTCCTAGGGAAATAAATGTAAAATGGAATAGATGAATCAAATAATTGTATATACTCTTAGGATGTAGTTAAGTATTACACAAGTCGAACCTAAATCAGTTTACGAGATGTTTTCATAAATATTTTAATTGAATAGAATTGGCATTAGAGAGAACCAATTAAGTAAGGTGTAGGTTGGACGTAGATCATTTCTCCTTCCATATAGTCTTGATCTAAGATTCGAGTACATGACTTTGAGGTAGTTCACACCATTCCGAATAAGGATCTATTACTCGATTTTTTGATGACGAACACTTGATGAGGGTTTTTGATATGGGACAAATGTTTCCTATCATAGTTATAGCTATGCAAGGGGAATAGAGGTTCTAAATCAAGAGTCTGATCGGAGTCCGAACTAGAAAATCGGGTGAGCGATACTAGTTCGGAAATGAAGTTATATATTCGAGTAATGTTCGAATCATATTATTGTATATAAATGATCTATGTACATCATACGAACTGATGTATAGTGTTAAGTGTTTTCTGGGTTAGGTTGAGGTGTAATTTTGAGGAATAATTCTTTTAAGGGAGGGAGAATGTAACGACCCAATATTTCACTCCTTTGATTTGTGAATATTTAATTGATTTTAAATACTCAACATATAGATATTATAATGAAAATAAAACTCTTTTAAATGATAAATAATGATGGTGAAATGGTTTTCAAAATTTGTTTACAAGAATATATAGTTCGATGAAAAACATAAAATGTGACCGGAATTTGTTTTTCCGAATTTTCGACTTTTCGTCAGTTAAAAGTTGTCAAAAACGTTGTGAAATCTTGTGTAAATATAATACATATAAATATTTATAAGTTAGTATGTATTGATTTACACAAAGATATACACTTGTGTATATGCATACATATATATAAAAAGATGTTAATAAAATGGAAGATGCTTTAAGATACTTAAGGGGACATGATGGGACATTAGGATGTAAACATGTTTAGATACTTTAGTACAAGCATTAAATGACATGGGGGCTTGATGTGAAAGGAGGGAGCTATGGTGGTGTTGATATGATGGGAGGAGGAGGACATGGTGATGTGGCATTTATGGAATGGAGGGTAAAGGATGAGGGGTAGTTTTGTAATTCGATATGCTAACATAATATATAAACTAATTTTACTAATTGTTATTTCACTTTCTTATTCTCTTTTCCATTTTCAAAAATTTCCTAAGCTTGGGAAAAAACTTCCATGGCTTCTCTATTTATTTTTTAGGTTTTGTAGTTTTTAAAAATCAAATTCTTACTTTAAAAACTTAGTTTTAAATCACTTATTTTAAGCTCTGCTTTCTCCATTTTTACCCAAAATTCACCCGATCAGAACTTCATCTAAATTGCTCCAAATCAAGATTTACTTTTTTTCAAAGCATGTAAAATTTCGGTGACTACAACTTTTATGTGGATCACTTTTTCAAATTTTGGGTCCAGCTATGTCAAAATCTCGTTTATTTGCAAAGTGTTTTTGGACTCAGATATCCATGTCCGAAAATGGTCCTTCTTTTTCGACCATATCTTCCTCAAAAATAACTAAAATTGAGTATTTATTTTTCTAAATTCTAGAAGAAAGAATTTTATAAAACATTCCTTTTAACCACTTTTCCAAAGTCTAAGAATTACATGTCCAAAAATCGAGAGGAAGTTGACCTATATTCGAGTAGATTTTGTGATTTTCCAAGCTTTCCGAGTTCCAAAATGTTTCAAGTTTTCAAAAGATTTCAGTGAGTAAACTTCTTATTTTTGGGAAATTTTTTTCCTTTATATGTATTGACTAATTGGTGTTAAAATAAGTTGATTGTTTGGTTGGATTATTATGCGGTTTGAATATATGTATGGGTTGCTAGTTGTGGTTTAGATTTTGACTTGTGAATCAAAGGCTTAAGTGAAGCGTTTGGTTATAAAGATGTGATATTTGGTTGTGCTATGATGGTGATATATTTATGGATGGTTAGACATGCGTATGTGATGTATTCTACAAAATTAACATTTGAACTTATTAGGTGACATGGAGATTCCTTGGGTTCAAACTTGTTTTAGTCACCTCGTTTTAACAAAAAGTTTTATAATGTTTTTTAACTTTAGTTTTGCTCCAAAAAAAATATGCTAAGTTAGTAAAGTAATTCAAAGTAAAGATAAGAATTTTAAATGATATTTGAGATGCTAAACAATTTCGGAAGTTATGGTATTCGGAGCGATAGTCGTTATGGATGAAATTTCGCTTAAAAATCCCATTTTTGCAAAATTTGGTTTTATTAACTTAAATTTTTTTGAAATTGGTTTATAAACTTAACAGTGTTGTTTTATAAAGTTAATTAAGTTTTTAAATGATTAAATTTTTATTAATTAAGTTTAAATAACTAATAATTAATTAAGATTAAACAGGGTTTATTATTTATAATTAAGTAAAGATTAGTTATTAATTATCTTTTAAGGATAAGATTAATTTTAATTAATTATTATTTAAGTAAGATTAATTTTTAATATAATTAAAGTATATGGTTTCTTTTTAATTAATATTAATTAAGTATGAGGTTAACTATTTACATAAACCAATTATTTAAAATTATTTTTAATTAATTAAAGTTTTAATTTAAAATAAATTATTTTTTTAAGGTTTAATTTTTAATTTTTAATTGAAATATTATTTAATTAATTTGAAATTAATTAATAGTTAATTATTAATAAAGGTTTTTAATTATTATTTAATAAATCAATAAAGGATTAATTAATGGTTTAATTTATAAATAAATTATTTATTAAAGGTTTAATTAATTATTAATGTATAATTAAATTAAGTTCAAATTTAATAAAGATTAATTATTATTTAATAAGCGTTTATCTTGTAATTAATCATTTTAAAGGGTGTCTTAAGTTTTAAATATGTGTTCCCAAGAATCAAATTGTTTTAAAGGTACTTCTTTTTCAAAGATGGTTTTAAACACAAGAGATTCAAATGTCGATACCATTAAGTAGACAAAAAATTATGAAAGAGTAATGTAAATGGTTTGATTATGTGGATATGTGTTAGCAGAATAAATCCCAATTCTGCTATAATGTAAGTGAGTTGATTGTTGTGGACATAGATTAGCAGAATAAATCCCCATTCAGCTATAATGTAAGTGAGTTGATTGTTGTGGACATAGATGAGAAGAATAAATCCCCGTTCTACTATAGATTGGTTATCTGATTGTATGGACATATGTATTAGCATAATAAATCCTCGTTATGCTATAGGTAATTTTTTTTGATTGTTTGGATATCTATTTTGCAGGACAAATCATCATCCTGCTATTATGTTATTTTGACATATTTATACTGGTTAGTTTATATTGACATGTTATTTCCTGATTTAGATATGAAGTGTATTTAAAATATATGTTGACTTATGTAAATAAATTGTTGAATGACTAGAAAATGGATTTGAAATTAAATGGTAACTTAAATTAGTGCCATTGGGATTGCTAAGCCACTTTTTGAATTTACGAAGTATGATTTTGAATTAACTTCAATTCTTATATCAGTTTGGGGTTTTAAAGTTTATAAATGATTTTAACATTATATAATTATTTTATAAAGTTATTTATAAATAATAACTTGTTTAATAAAAAAAGCTTTTACTAAATAAAAGGGTTTATTTAAAGTGATTTAGAAATGAGATTTTGTAAATGATATTTTGTAATGTCAAAGATCTTTTAAAAAGAAAATTATATTAAGAGTTTTATATATGGAACGAGATTTTATAAATCATTTTAGAGATTTTAAGAAGTTTAAATCTAGTTTGAAGACTTATAAGGAGGTTTGAAATATGAAGCGAACTTATAAAAAGAATCTTTATAAGGGATAAGTGAATAAGTTTTATAAAGTTAATAGGTTTTATAGTAAGTGATGTTTTGAAAAGGGAATTTCTTGGCCATTTAATATGTAATTTGAAAAGGAGAATTTACCATATGTTTTTGGTAAATGCTTATATTAGTTTCCAAGTATAAAAGGAATGTAAAGTGTTTTGGGAATAGTGTTTAAAAAGATCTTTTGATCAAGTTTTGCAAAGTGTTTTAATAAATTAAAGATTAATTAATAAAAGCTTTGTGGATCCCATATGAATCAAATCAGTGTTTGAATGTTTGTATACTTTATAGTTAAATAACCGACTATCAAATCTGGACCTAAACATAACTTTGGAAATATCTAGGAGAAACACGTGAGTTATATGGCACAATCATCCCAAATGTTGTTGTACTATGCGTATAATCCTTGTTTTGTTCTTCTAGGATAAATGATAAGGAAATCCGTCGACAAATGGTTAGGAGGTGAACTCCGCTCTTATCTTTGGTCTGCTTATTTTCTAAAGAACCAAGGTTGAGTTTACCAGGAACTATCGAATGTTGTTTCGAAGAGATGGGGATCGGATATGTTGTCCGAAAACCACTGCGATCCAACTCAAGCATTTCGAACTGAAGACATCTTGAAGAGTAAGGAATCGAAGACAGAGCATTGAAGTTCAAGGGCTGCTTGCTACTAGTCCTAAAGGTGATTCCAAAATGGATGTAGTAGAAGTAGTGCATTAGGTTTGTCCTTATCCTGGACAACTTATATGGATGAATGCTGGCACTGCATTACTGCCCGGAAGGCAGTGTTGGCATTCCAAGTGGGAATGCTATTCGGAAGGTAAGCGTAGCCTCAAGCCTCATCAACCAGGAATGGATAAAATCAGAGGAGATGCAGCAAGGCTAAGTGGGTCGCTCCCATTAGGGTGTGTCATCACCTTTCTAGATACATCTACATATTTATAGATTGGTTGTGCATGAGATCTCAATTAAAAGGGTTGTAAAGAAACGGGGTGATGACATATTTGATACTATCCAGTCAGAGATAAGCCAGTCTTGTTTTAGCAGGGAATCCCGGCGAGGTCCTCGGTACATTTTCTAGATGTGTACCATGATAGTTGGAACCCAGTGCCTTTTCATAGTATGGAATCGAGTCTCTAATACGTGCCTTTATGGTTTTGATTGTAGAATCTAGTATGCTGGAATTTAATAATGGTAACAATTTCGGCTATTTTTATATATTTATTTTGAACGCTTAGACATTATTATAATATTACTGGATTTTCTATAAAATAGTGTTTTGGTGATCGTAAGGTAAAACCCGTCCTTGATTATGTGTGGCGTAGTCTTATGAGATACCTTTGATTTTAAAAGGGTTTTAAACATAATAATTCAGTCGTTTGAGTTTACTCCCACCAGACCCATGTTTGACTCGAAGTTTTATTTTATTTTCCTAAAACTCTTGGGTGCTCAAATTTTTATGGGCATCCAAGTAGTTCAGGTTTTCCCATGGATGCATTTTGGAGGAGCTTGGAGCAGGAGGCTTCATCGATAGCTAGTTATTATCTTATTTCCACTGTATTATATGTATCTTGTATCAATTAAGTAGTGACATGCTGTTATAAATGTCCTAGGGTAGAATTTTATTAGTATGACTCTAATGTATCATTTTTGAAATGGCTTTCTAAAGTATTATGTTGATTAATATATGTTATTCCATTGCATTGTGAGATTCTATGATTGTTTACTTTCTTTTAACTTCTACCTCCTTTTCTTTCCTCTGACCATCTGTCTTTTCGACACTTAGTTGTTCGGCATGTGACTACCGTAGATGTATTAGTGTCGACTTCTTGGGTTCGAAAAGGCGGGTCATTACAGATTGTTAGGGAAAAATAAAATAAAATAAAGATAAAACAGAATCCCAACCGAATGGAATAACATATATTATTTCAATATATAATCTTTACAGCGGAAAATTTTGAATACAATATCAGAGTCTAACCTAGATTCAGCCTGGATAGTTATAAATCCTTTGTCCTTACAAATGCTGAAAAATAAAAACAAATGCGATAGATGCAGCGGATAATAGAATATGTCCATACATAGATGAAAATCTTCAGCTCTCCTCTGTAAACTCCAAGCGTCTTCAACTAAACCAGAAAGTACACGGATCTGACCCGAGTATTAAAAATACCCGGATCAGGCTTGATAAACTAGCGTGAGATACTCGAAATTTTAAATGTAGATGTCAATCAAAAACATTTGAAAAGGAGGGTATCTCATAAGACCACGCCCACACATAAATACAGACGGGGTTTTACATTGTGTTAGCCAAACACTTTTATACCAAAATAATTTGATATTATCTTTAATGACATTCCTTTGAAAACACTTTCCAAATAATATCAAGATAGCCAAATTGTTACATTGATTAAATTTGACGGCTTATTAGCTACTTTTTAAATGTAGGTTCTACAATCAAAACCATAAAGGCAACATATTAGAATTGGATTTCCAACATGATAAGGAAATAGTGACTATTCAGACTCGAAAATCCACGTATAAAATTCCTAGTTCACACCAGTGGCATTACATGATCTCCATCAGCCTTCGAACTATACTGCTATACTACCATGGAATGGGGTATTGCTCGGTGGCTTTACATGATCTCCATCAGCCTCCATACCTTTCCATTCATACAATATGGCAACAAGTGCCTACAAGGTACTTCCCTCAACAATAGCCCGAAATATGTCCTTCAGATCACATAGTATCCCGTACCATTCGGCGATGTGAGGCTCATGAGGCTACGCTCCACAAAGCAACGCTTTGCTTTAAGCAAAGCCAGCTTTGAGGTAACGATCCCGAATTTTAACTAAGTTTAAATTGATAATTAATTTAATTTTTGAATAAAAATCGTGAAATTAATTGGCAAATCGATTTGAGTTTCTCCAAATTCAAATAAAATATGTGTTGAATCATTTGAATTTAAATCTTGTATATATATGTGAATATATATGTATATGTGCATATATGGGTAGATTTGAATATATATATATATATATTGGATTTGAATTTGAATTTTAAGTAAATGGTTATAAAATCATCTATGAAAAATATAAAGTAAACATTAGCTAAATTTTAAACCACGTATTAAAATAGAAATTTATTTATATTATAAAATAATAAGACTAAAGAAAATAAAATACATTCAAGTATGTAAACAAATCAAATTGGATGTGAATGATAGTATGAAACAAGTAAATATATATATGTATTAGCTTGCAAAAGAAGACACTAATATATATTCAAGATTGAAAAGAAAAATATAATATCTATGTACATTCAAATATATAAAGGATAAATATGAAAAAAAAGTGAAAAACAATGGATAAGTATAAGCTTATAAAACAAGACAATGTTAATTAATGCAAGCCATCACAATACTATCTATCAGCCACCAAAGCAAGAAAAATCTCTGCCCATATTTGTACTGGAAAGAAAACAAAATATCACCTTGTATTGTACAAAAACATATCATCACCCAGTAAACTCAATGTCTATAAATCAATTCCTCATTTCAGTTTCGTCCATCTGAATCTGGAAAAAAAAGGAAAAGAAAAAAAAACTTAAACAAACTTCAACATAAACAACAATACAAATTCAACTCAAACCAAAGATCAAAGAAGAAGGTTTCAGCTAGCAATTTCAAGCCTGTTTCAAGCATAAAAGGAAAGCTCTGTTCTTTCTTCTGGAAATCAATGTGAGTAAACATATCATTTTTTAACTTAAACCGGTACACTCGATTTGTAAATCATTTTGTGTTTGCATGTATATTTATGTAGGTAGTTTTGTAGATATATATATCTTACTTTGTGATTTGGGATAGCCTACTCTTCTTTGTTCTTATTCCAGAGTGAACATAAACTAGGAAAAATTTAAATACATCTCCATCCAAACATTATTAAGCTTAGGATTTCAAACAAAACAAGTTTGTTTAACATAAACTATGGTCTAAAGACTGTTTTAAGCATGATGGTGATGTTTTGTCTCTGTAAATTTAGTTTTACAGAGCAAAAATTAAATATACGATAAACTCGAGTGTCATGAATTGCTAATTCAATTTTATAACTTGAATCCACACTCCAAAATAGGAATTTTAAAATGAAAATGGTAATTTTTAGTTAAGTCTGCTCAGAGCAGTTCTTAGTTGAACAGAAAATGCTTTTGAACCAATTTTTGGAGATCGAACAAATTTTAGATGTTAAAATTTTGCACGAAGCTTGCTTGACCCGTGTTGAAGTTAGGAAAATTGTAAAATAATTTATCTATTGCAAGAATCGATAGGACGAAGCGAATTTAGGGTTTATGCTCGAGTTTTGCAGTGGTCTGGGAACGAGGTGATTTCATCACCTCTGATGCATCGAGTTGCACGAGCTTTAAGGGGATGGTAGAGTGGGGTATCGGCGAGGTGAGGCCGGAGTTGTGTCGCCTCTGATGGCCGGCGTGAGTGGGACGAGGCGATGACAGGTTTGGTTTTGGTGGGTTCTGTTGTCCCAGGTTTGAGTTTAGAACTCGATTTCGATTTCAAGCCCAAATCAGAAACTGGGTGGTCGGGATTGATGGAGGAGGCCAGCATGGACTTGTTGACAACGGCGGCGGTGATCGTAATCACTCCGGCGACTTGTGCACGTGTTCGTGAGCCTGTGCATGTCTGGTTGTTTGATGGATTGAGGAAGACGAAATATTCTCGGGTTCAACTGGTAGAATTCATGAAAATTACTCGAGGCAAGGGATAGAAGCAGGTTACCTGAAGTAGGGCTCGGGAAAGTCAGGCAATGGCCTAGGTTTGAGTGATTAGGAATAAAACATTTTTTAAAAGTTTTAAATTCTAAACAAGTTTTATAAAGTTTAAACAAACTTTGTTAAACAACTTCTTTTATACAATATATGTGTTCACTTTTGTATTAATTAAAGGTTTTTAAATATAAATTATTTTAAAACTTATTAATTGTAAAAAGTGTTTTTAATGTATCTAAAAATAACCTTTGATATTTAAAGCAATCAATTTAAGATTAAGGGATTATCTTTTGTTTTGATTAAAATCTTAAGTGTTTAAAAGATTAATTATTTGATTTAAGTAATTAAGGAATTAATTACTCATTGTAATTAATTGAGTTAAATTTGATTAGTTTAAATTAATTAATTAAGTTTAATTAATTTAAGATAATCACTTGATGATT
The DNA here is from genome assembly GCA_030737815.1 of Allium fistulosum. NCBI lineage: Eukaryota > Viridiplantae > Streptophyta > Magnoliopsida > Asparagales > Amaryllidaceae > Allium > Allium fistulosum. The sequence goes on from CM060901.1 coordinate 395,280,372, forward strand.
TAATAAATGTAATTACTTAATGTAATTAATGAAGTATAATTACTTAGTGATGTAATTAAGGGTTGATTAATTTAGATTAATTTATCAATGATAAGTGATTATGAAGTAATTAATTAATTAAGGATTAATGTAATTAATTTTAGTTAATTAATTAATGAAGTAATTAAAGGTTAATTACTGTAATTGGTTAAGAATAATTAATTTGTGTAATTAATTAAGGATAATTACTTAATGTAATTAGAGTATGATTAATCAAGGGTGATTAATTAGTACTTAGAGGATGATTAATTAATTTGTAATTAATTAATGGTTAAGTAAGCAAGATTTAGAATGATGAAAGTAATTAATTTAATTTATTTTAAATTAATTAGAGAATGATGATTAATAAATCATTACTTATGGATGGTTGTATCCTATTGAATGCTTTGTTTGATATTCTCTACTGTGTGATAATTTGTGATGTAAATTTGTTTTAATTCAAGCTGTGATGAATGTAATTTATTTTATCTGCGATGAATGTATATTATTTATCTGTGAATTGGTAAATAGAAGATAAGCGTTATAGGAATATACCGCTTATCGATATTGATATGCTTAAATCTGTGATGATGTGATGATTTGTAATATTGCACTACTGTTTAAAACCCCTGGACCACACTTTTACACACACAAATATGGATTTCACGTGAAAATCGGTTAGGCCACAGATAATTTGAATTTAATAAAATGTTTTTGAAATTGAAATTTTAATTTCAATTTTGAAAATGGAATGAAAAGCTTTGGAAAGAAGTTTTAAAGAGAAAAGTTATTTTTGAATAACTTGATTTAGTTTTGAAATTTGATTTAAATTTGCATTCAAAATTTGAAATTGAATTCTATGTTGAGAAATTATGATGTAAAAAGGGCATACAAGGTTATATGGGTTCTAAACCATTTGTTAAAGTATTGTTTGGGAATTTGAATTAACTCAAAGATTTTAACTTGAATAAATGAGATCAGATTTTCTGAAATGAAAACTATTTGTTTTCAAATAATAGAAGCTTTCATATAAGGAATGAATTTCCAATTTGTGTCAAAAGAATTTCAAGTTTGAAATGAAAATGGTTTTCTGAGTTATGAATAAATCTTTGTGAAAGATTGTTGAATTTTGTTTTGAAATTGGAAAGGTGTACCTTTTGTATAAAAGGTCGAAATGGAATTGTTTTGAAAGCTATCAATTAAATCTTTGATTTAAAGATGGGACGAGTTGATCCAATTTGAAAGGAAAACTGTTTTGAAAAAAATGTGAATGAACCTTTGTGAAACTGGGTGAACTTTGTGAAATGAATCTTTTTGTTTAAAAGATTGGAAATGGTAATTTGTTTAAACCATTTGAAGAAAAGTTTTGGGTAATAAGTTGTGACTTAACTGAAATCCCAATATCCATATGTTTTAAAATATTGCGCTCACTATTCGGTTTAGCCGGGAGAGGACTTTGTGTCACATAACCCATTCCGAATAGTGATACGACGTAAATGGATAGCATTTGAAGACCGGTGTTGAAGACCGAGTATTTGTGAGAACGATAGGATAACCTATCGATTGTCTCTGCACCGAGTAGCTACGGTATAGAGATTCCCTAAGAGATGGGAAGTCCGATCGGGATTGTGAATACCCGGATTGCAAGGGCTTCTTCGGAAGTGCCTTCGATTCTGTTCGAACCCGGAACAGGTTTGTATGGTTGTATGTCTGACACTACACTTTGAGATATAAAGTAGATTTCTTTCAAATACATTTCTGTTTGGTGGCGGAGAATTTATTCTCTTAGCTTAACACCCTTCTCTGAGACGTACGAGCTCAGAGGTTATGTAGTTGAAGGTTATCAGTGATATACTCCCAATTTGGTAGTGTGGCATGCTAAGTGCTGCTGTGTGTTGCTGATCATTTTTTGATCAAATCAAGGCTTTCGTGTAAAGCGTAGCTTTGTGGACGAGACCTCATCGAACCTCACACCCCGGAAATGGTCGAAACAGGAAAGATGCGGCAAGGTTATGAGGGTCGCACCCTTTAGGGTATGTCATTTCCTTCTGGAAAAAGGTGGTATCATGGTATGGAGCCCAGATGCTTTACCTGTGTGGTTGCATCAATCTCATTTATTGTGTGGTTGTTGCTTTGTGCTCGAGGGCCCTCGAATAAAGGTCGCAAACGACCGGGGGGTGGCATATTCGTGTAGTAGTTACCTAGTAAGAGGTAACCCGGCCTTGTGTTGGCAGAGAGCTAGTTAGTTCTCGGGACGTCCCTCTAGAGGCGTACCCATGTGGCAGTAGGAAGTTCCTTAGCCTGACCATTCGTTGGAAATCCAAAGAAACAATACGAGCCCTTTACGATTGCAATTTGTATAACCTGTCACCTCAGGTGGCAGCTATAGTAGGCATAGTATAATGGTACCTATGCTGGCTAAGATTAATATTATATTTTCGAAAGGATTTTCACACTATGCACTAGTAATAATATCAAAAGAGTTTTCTCGTATTAAGCATATTTGACTATCATAAGAAGAAATCTCCTCCAAGTCTGCGATTGCATTGTGTGTGTGGTGGGAGGTCTTATGGTAGTTTCATTTTTCAAAAGCATGTCGAATTTCTATTATAAACTGTTTTTACACAAACAACTGTTTTGTTTACTCATACCAGTCCCATGACTAACCCGGAGTTTATTGTTCCCTTCCTAACCTCTGGGTGCCCACAATTTCCCACACGGGCAGTCTAGAGTTGGGGTTTTCAGATAGTCAGGTTTAGTATATTAGTTGGAGCTAGTTCAGTTTTTGGAGTTCATGGAACGACCGACCTTTCTTATCTTGGTGCAACGTGATGGTGGTTCGAGCTTGATGTTGGAGTTGTTGGACTCATTCTCTTAAAGATCATTTGGAGTATCATTTCTGTTGTTTCCGCTGTAACATTATTATTTGTCTATGATATTCTTGTATCATATTCTGGATATTGTATCATTTGTGATGTATATGATATCATTTATTTCTTTCTTCCGCTGTGTTGTTATACTTACTGTGTTATAAGCTCCGGCGAGCAAGATTCAGCGTTTGAATCTGCGGCATTCAAGTACAGGTGAAGTACGGGTGCCGATTTTCGAAGGCCGAGTCAGGATTGTTACATTTGATCATCACATGTTCCACTTTGAAAGCCACATTGCCATTCCTTCAATCACTATTGACTTTCAAGAACATACAACCTTTGAGCTCGGACGTCTCAGAGAAGGGTATTAAGCTAAGTGAAGTTGCCTTCTCCGCCACTAAACAGATGTATGTTTGTAAAAGTCAATGTTTGTGATCTTAGAAATGTAGTTTCAGACATTTGTCCATACAAGTTCGTTCCTAGACTGAACAAAACCGAAGGCACTCCTTCTACCATATCCTATTGGGAATTATCCCTAGAATTAGTAGCGATTAGTCCTTATAACCGAAGATTTTCATAATAAAGCACTACTGTCACCATAAATATATGATATGGTAAATTTCACCTCGAGGGACTAGTGGCAAGCAACACTTCATCATGAAGATCTCCGTCTTCAAAAATCATCATCATCACGTCTTCACTTCCTAACGTATACATTGGTTCGAAGTGGTTTTCGGATAGGAGTTACCCAAATCTGACCCAGGTTCCTCTGAACCAATCATTGATTAAAAATATGTTAAGTTCATATGTGATTATCAATCATCATTCAATTTAATTCACCTTTTGTATTCATTCATAAATATCTCATGGAGACATATTATTTTAAATTATTCTATTTATCGTCTTAACAGTATATGAAATCATTAAGCCTTAAATCCTTTTTCTTAATTTAAACCTTTTGATCTTGGAATAATTCCTAATTGTTTCACCTTTTATTTAGGAAAACATTTCCAAATCATTTCTATGCAATCCAAGTTATTTAAATTTTGAAATTTTTTTCTTTTATACTTTGGGAAATTTCGATCTGAGTAAACCAAATTTACTATCCCTTCTGTTGGGGCAGTCCGGGCAGCTAGAGAGAGCAGGAAATTGGTTTTCCAAACCCAAGCATAGACACTATCTCTCTGACACCCATAAGGAGGGCATGTATTTTGATTGACTCTAAATCATTTAACATACTCTATTAACTTTTAATTATTTATTTAACCACTTCATAAATCCTTAAAATCACCTTTAAAATACTTTTTTAATCATTTAGAAACATTTACCAAAAGATTTAGAAAAGAATCTTTAAGTTTAAACCCATATTTCAAAAGTGCTGCAGAAAAGTGCTGCGGAAAGTGCTTTTTAAGCTATATTGATCAAAACGACTTTTTATTATTTGGAAATTCATTTTTATAACTCGAATAACTTTTAAAACATTTTAAAATATTTTTAGAATCTATTTCATGTTTTTTAACAATTTAAAAATATCAATTTTAAAGAAATTCTTTTATGGATTCTGAACTGCAAAACTACGATTTTTCCAAAAACTTGTTTTACTCATATTTCAAAATCTTCTTATCAGAATCTCAATTTTCTTTCTTTGTTTGAAAATTATGGATATAATAATTTGGAAAATTCTTATTGCAAAGAAATCCGGCCATCCTAAAGAAGGATTTAACTTTTACGGTGCGAAATCGCGAACTGCCGTTACACGACGCGCCTATTTTTGACTCCAAATTCATTATTTGTCAAAACTGCTCAAAATTGAATTTTAATGTTTATATAACATTTATAAACCATGTTCAAACATTTAAACCAATATTTTCCATATTAAATATCTTTTAAACCTTTAAATCATTTCATAATATTATATTATTATAATATTCATTTTCAACCTTTTTATATTTTTAAAACCAGTAAGAGGCTAAATAACTGCATATACAATCCATATGGATTTATCTTTCATTAATTATTTATGGTTAGTTTCTTAACCATTTTTATTATGGTTTCTCATAATTTATCAAAACCAAGTTATCAACCATAGCAACATCTATATAATCAACCATATAATCATTCAAGTTATCAAACAAACATTTAAATTTATAATTTAAACATTCATACAATTATTTTCTTAATGTAAGCAAATCAAGTACTCATCATTATAAAACTCAAACTTTCTACCAACATTTAAATCACCACAAGACTTCATTAAATCATTTAAGCTTCATTTTAACATCACCAAACAACTCTACTTCTTTTCCAATGCTCGACCATCTTCACCTCCGCTTGCTTTGCTCTCGTCTATGCCCTCATCATCACCTCATGCTTATACCATCATCTCCAACCACCTTCCAATGCTCATGGCCATGCCTCCCCACCTCCATATTGCTTACGGCCAAGCGCATTAAAGAAGAGAAGAGAAAGAAGTAGATTAAGAAGAGGTTAGAGAGTAATTAGCGGATTGGTGCTTAAGCACTCTACTATTTTTAACCCTCCTACCTCTCTTAAAGAGGAGAAGCCATTAAAGAGCATTAAGGAGCTCAAAAATGGTGAAGAAGAAGAATGAAATTGTGAAGAATGAAGGAGGATATGGGTGGGTATTTATAGCCTTTTTCAAGCCTTAACCCTTAAGTAAAGTAGAAAATATCTCCACACATTATCATGCATGCATCACCCACCCTCATGTCATCCAAATTAACCCCCTTACACTCTAAAACCAGCCCCCATATGCCACCGTCTTCTCATATCACATCATGTCCTAATTGTTGACATATGCAAGCTTAAGGGTGAAGTTTCATAAACATCTTTGATATTTTTAACATATGTATATACATATACATACATACATACATACACAGATATATATATATATATATTTGTATACATGTTATATATATGTATATGTGAGTATGTGATATGTGTACATGATGTGTTGGTGTCATTTATAACGTTGCAATAATTTCGAATAACTTCCGTTCGTTAAATCATTGAAAGTCGGGAAACCGATTCCTAGTCACATTTTCACTTAAAATTTAAATTACATATATATGTAAATAAAATTTAAAAATAAATTTTTAATCATTATTAATTAATCAAAATGTATCATTTGAATTATAAAATTATATAAATCGATATTAACAATTATTTGCAAAAATTGTTATTTTACCAATAAAGCGATATCAATTTTCTTATATTTTCCAATTCAACATATATCTTCATAAAAATATTATAAATTATTTATTATCACTTTATAACTATTTAAAATGAATTACTCTTATTTAAAATCAATTATTTGAATAATTATTAAATCATGAAATCCCAATTTAAAATCAAAAATCAATTATTAAATATAAGGGCATCATTGAGGATGTCATACATACTTTTAATTTCTCAAAAATAAATAAACTAATTTTATTTCATATTCTAGTTCAATTATAAAAATAAGTGTAAGTATCCAGCTCCATGCGCGACGTTTTACGATTATAGAGTTATTTATCAATATTCGTTCAAAGTTTATATTTTCGTAAATACTTATTCAAAATAAGGTTACCATTATTATTTATTGTTCAAAACATCATAATCTAGGTTATTAAAAGCTTATATTTGGATATTTTAAAAATAAATAAAATTTATCAAACATTTATGGGTCGTTACTGACCTTCTCCTTAAAAGAATTTCGTCCCCAAAATTACACCAAAACAAAACCCAAAGGTATTTACCCAAAATATTTATTTTTAAACTTAATTCGTATGATGTATATAGATCTTCCAATTTGATCTACTATTTGAATCCACAATTTTACTTCCGAACTAGTATTGATCCCCCGATCCACCATTGCGGACTCTGATCAGGCCTCTTGATCAGAAAACTTTGTTTCCCTTGATTAGCCATCAACTATGATAGAAAACTTAAGTATCCCTTCATAAACCCTCATAAATTTCCCGCCAAGAATCGAGTGATAAATCCTCTTTCGGACTGGTATAAACACCTCAAAGTTCTGTACTCAAATCTTATATCAAAATCGTGTGACGAAATGATCTACTTACAACTTATTTAACCTTTTCTAATCTTTATGAAAACATCTCATAAAACTATTATCTTTCATTTAAATATCTTTATAAACCCTTTATTCTTCAAATTATTTATTCATGAAGATATTTCTATCTCTTTTCCAAAAGAAATCGATTATCCTTTATTTGGAATAATACCATTATAATTCTTATTTCAAAATTCTTTTGAAATTTCTTTGTTAATAAATCTCATCTTAAATTTAATTCCAAACTTATTTTATATTACATAACTTTCCCTTTTATACCTTTACAAAACATTAGGATATGAATTCTCAAACCCATCTTTCTCAAACATCATTATATTTTTTGCTAACTACACTTTATTTTATAAATAAACTTTTATAAAATATAGTCTTAAATAATTTCTTAATTTAATCATTTTTTATAAAGATAATTCTTTATATTATATAATCTTTTTAATTTAAGATATCTTATTAAATTTGATTGGATATAAGATAGAAGAAGTGCTCCGAGAGGATAATCCAAAGAGAAGTTTATTAATTAACATCATATTTATACATCCATTCCTAGCTGTATTACAAACGTTTAGGGATAAATTCTTAGGGAATACAGCCTATCACACACCACCATCATACATATATAGATACTTGAACTACTATATATATATACTATTCTTAGATCTCTTTTTAGGTAGACGGTAATTTATCTTTGAGGCCTTAAGTCGGCCACATTCATTTTTGGATAGTCCTTCATTAAGTGATTCCCCTTGCAACGATAGCAACCTTAAGATCGAGCACATTTCTTTGATACCATTCTATTACTTTGTTATTTGATTGGGTGCACCTTTGATTTTGGGAGTGTGTCTCGTGGTGGGTGGTAGTAGCTGCTATGCGTTACCACCAATCCGGATCCGCGAAACGGTAGTATCCTACCCTGGGCATTGCCTCGCATGCCTTGTCACATGCCTTATCACGCCCTCTATGAGTTTGTTTTGTACCGTACCTATGGAGTGCCCTCTGGGTAAACCACCGGTTTGGTGGAGCTTACAGTATTGTATAGATTACGGGAATATATAAATTTTTTAAAGGGGGATATGGGTAAAGCCTTAACGCTATTTTAATACTTTACTTTACTGATAGACATATTATAATAGTGTATATTACTACATAGTAGATAGTTCCACGGATCTTTAGAGGATGGAAATCCCAAACATCCTTTAAGTTACTTGTATTTCAGTTGACATTTCACTTGAGTTGAATTTGCTGGTATAAGAATGTTAATCCTGACTCGAGTGTTTTGTGTTTTGCTTTATGCTCGGGTCAGACTAAGTGTTACAGCATTTGAGACTCATCTTTGGAGATTGGCTTTGTTTGAAGTTCTATCTATCCAGCTTTCAGTTATTTCAGTTTATTCCAGTCATTTATGTTCAGACTTGTCAATTGCTTATGTATTAGAGATTCATTTGTATTTGAGACTCTGTTGTATTTTGTTTCAGACTCGGATGGTTTATAGTAGCTTCATGAATTACTTTTTATCTATTTCGTTGCTTATTGTTGTAATACTCTGTGTTTGTGATTCTGTGATTGATTTATTTACTGTATATGCTGATTTTTGCCAATTATAAATTAACTATCTGTTGTCTTGGGCAATTCAAGTCTAACATGAGTGGATGATTGTCGATTTGAATGGTTCGAAATAGCGGGTCGTTATAGTTGGTTTCGGAGCCAGGTTTAGGCAAAACTTAGCATATGGAGTAAAATTAATTACAGAATCATCTTCATTCGAGCTTGAAATTCTTCGTTAGGATCCTCCTGAATTAGAATTTCTTTCGGATTTTGGAACGTTTCCTTCGTTCTGAAATCCATTCTTGTCTTTCCTTGTTCGAGTTCTTCTTGATACTGGAGCATCCCATAGCTTCATTACTGTTGATCTCTGTAATAAATTTAAGCCCATCTTGCAACCTCAATTTGCAACTTCATCCCATCGGCGGTCCCGCCAACCTTATTATGATTTGTAAAGGGGTGAAACTCCTTTACAACAGGCTTCGATTCACCGGAGATTTCTATGTCCTCGATTTACGATGTTGTTATTTCTTGCTAACTCTGAACCGTTCTCTAGTAGACGACTAGGTAACTCTTGTAATTAATGTCGATTTTCTCGGGATTATGCAGTGAGTTCTATCTTTTCGCTTGATTCTCAAGCCTAGTGATCTTGACTCCACCCCATAGTTAGGGATTATCCTGATTTTCGGTGAAGTCACTTCTCTCCCTCTCAAGCGGGAAACTGAATTCTGCATCGATCTTATTTCTGGAGCTCGACCTGTTGTCCTCCCTCTCGGACGAATGGTTTATGTGAATGGTTAGTCATCCCTTTTGGATTAACTAATGCTCATGCCTTCTTCGTCGATCTTATGAATCGTGTTTTCCACGATGTTCTCATTGAGTTCGTCCTGTTTCCGTAAATGATATTCTCATTTTTCTAAGTCTCGGTTGACTTGGTTAAGTTTGCCCGCGATTAATATAAGTCTATCCATCTTTCCTCCTTTGTAATTAATTCTCTTATCTCCTTTCAAATCTATCTCCTTTGTTAGAATTCACCTTGATTAGGGTTCCTCTAGCTTTGAATCTCTATCCTGGTCCTAGAATCCATACTTGAATTATCCTGAGAGGGAGTGTATTTGTAATTGATATAAAATGTTTTATATTGTGTTGTTTGAATTGTTTAGTTTGATTTGGGGTCTCGATCGATTCGTCTGACCAACGCTATTGATAGGAATTCCAAAACACTTGAACAGAGCAAACTGACACAATATTGTTTTCAAAAGTGATAAATGAAATTTAAAACATGGTTTATAAGTCTGATATGTAAATGAAATGAATCGAAATTAAGAATTTGAGAATTAAATTTTGGTGCTTTTCAAAGTTTGGAAATATATTTTTGAAAGTATTTTTCGAATGGAAATTGTTTTCAAAGAATTTTAAAGGAAGTAAGTCTGTACTCTCCTCGTTTATCACTGGAAAATAATTTTGATGATGACTGCAGCATCATTGACATTCATTTTCGAGTCTCAAAGTGGAGAGACCACTCAGTAGCTTTGATACACTTTTGTTTTGGAAAATGGATTTGGTTTGAATTTCTTGAGTATGATTTGATGTATAAAACATATATGTTTATTTCAAAATGGTTTGAAGATAAATCGAAAATTAAATTCTTAAGTTTCTATTAAGTGATGGTTTTCAATTATTGAAATTAAGCAAAATTTTGAATAATTTAAGTGTTTAAAATAAGAAATGGAATTTGAATCAACCTGAAATAGTTGAATTTGAATAAAATTTATTTGTATAGTACTCAATTGCATTTAAAATATATATAACTTACCTGAAATATTCAAAAAGTTAAATGTTAATGTGAATATGTAATTGAAGGTTATACAAGTGAAACTTAAGCAATAAAAGTGTTCAAACTAAATTCTGCTTAATAGAAATGTTGTAAATAAAAGAAAAATTCATATAGTGTTTAATTACATTTGAAAACATTAATAAAACTTACCTAAAAGGGTTTGAATGTAATTGAATAGTATACAATATAAATGTAAGTAATAAGATGCCCAAAAATGAAATTTTGCTAAGGGAAATTATAAATAAAATTTTGGTAGTTATAATAAAAGTTTATACGCCTAATTTATGTTATAAGAATGTTAATTGTAATAAATTGAATAATAAATAGAGAATGTTATTTAAGTAAATAAATATGAACTTAAGAATAGTTGAAATTGAATATTGAGGTGGAATTAACTATAGTAAGGTCAAACGGATTTAATAAACGAGTTAAATAAAATAAATTTTGTTTTGAAAGAAAATATTTGTAACAAATGTTAATAAATTGATAGTAAATCAATTGAATGAAAATACCTTGAATTGAAATCAACCAAATGTAAATGCAATGAATATTTATTAATTGAATAAATGAATTGAAACCAAATTTGTTGAATATCAATTAATTTAAAAACTAATGAAATTTATATGGTTTTGAATTAATTGTTGTATTTGGTGTGTATTTTGAATATATCCTTTTCTTTTGTTGCTTCTATTCTCCTATCTCTTTCCTTTTCGGGAACGAAAAGTTATGAGTGGGGGAGAGTGTAATGACCCGTAAATTTTAACGATTTTAATAACGTAATTAACTAAAAATTTTATGAAAATTTAATAATTAAATTTAGCGATGAAAATTTGATATTTGGTATGCGTCTAATCAAACATAGCAAATGGCAGATTTTCATCAGAAAATATGAAAGTTAGTTCTGCTGTATAATTTTCAATTTTCAATTTAAAATCAGTTGATTTGATAAAATAAAATATTTTCGAAATCTGAATATTTTTATATATTAAAAATGTTTATCATTTTCTGAGTGAGACGTCATATTTCATTTTTCCAAATTTGGATTTCGCTAGCCCCGTTTATATTATTTTTGGCGGTTTAGCAGAAGTTTGGCAACGAAAATCAACTTTTGATAGGATGATCGTATTACTCATATCTGTGTACCATTCTATTCGTCTCGTCGTGCTGATCTCAGGAGTATATTCATTTGTGTATTTTAGAATCTGGTATGCATCGAAATCTGCGAAACGATTTCTGTATCAGTTCCGCAATTTTGGTCCTTTGGGTTTTCTGTGTCTATTCAGTTACCCATCGGCTGAAAACTAATAGCCACTTGTTTTTATTATTCTCAGTAATTTCAACTTTGACTTTTTCTATTCCTTGGTCTTGATTTATATTGGTACGTCCATTAATTTCCTTTTCTTCCTTCTCTGTATCATTCTTTTCTTATCTTCCTAAAAAAATTAAATAAATAAAAATACACAAAAGCTTTAAATTGTTGCTTGAGATTTTGCTCGTTCCTTCCCCTGAATGCTCATCTCTGCCCAATCAAGCTCGTCACTTTCTCCAATCTTCATGAAAGTTAGAGAAGACCCCAAGGCTCCTCCACGTGGGAACCATGGCCGCCTCCAACCTGCTTTAACCCCGACCGTTCCAACCTTCGAACCCATTCTCTTGCCGACCGCACCTGACAGTCGCCGTTAAACCCGAACTGCCTGAGCGTATCTCCGACCATCCTTCTCCCCTCCATTTCCATGCCTCCTCTCTTGACCGCAAGCAGCCAAAACTCCCACCCTCTGGCCAGTTCGCCTTCTTCCCACCAAGAACCCCTGAAGCCGAACAACCCATTAGTGTAACGACCCAGAATTTTGAACGAATTAAATTGAGAATATTTAATTAATTTTAAATATTTGAACGACGATTTAATTTGAATCCCGGATATTTCTTTGAAGTTGGCGATTAAATTATAAAATTTAATCTATTGTAAGTCGAATAAAAATTCGAATCTTCATTTTTAAGTTGAAGAAAAATATTTCAAAAGCTTTTAAAATTCGTATTGATGATACTGAAGATAACAGAAGCTTCAGAATTTAATTTCGAACTGATTTGTTCAGTTTTGAAAATAATCACTCGAACCGATATTTATAAAATTGTCAATTTTCAAACAGTCTCGGAATTCGACGAAACCAGTTCCATTGGGTCCGGAATGTTGTATTATTGCCGGATTTCAATTTTCATAATTTTCTGAGTGGAAACGTGAGCACACGATATATATACGCGTTAAAGCTTTAACGATATTCAATTTAAATTTGAAATTTAAATTTAAGTCAAATGTCTGCACGTTCTCTTCCCTAGAATCACGCCTGCGATCACGAGAATAATCGTGCACCCCATCACGTATACTCGTCCCTTTCCCCTTTCGTTCCTTAAACAAAAAAAAAACCATCTCGTTCAATTTAAAAATGGCACCACTCCTCTCTGAAATCAAAATCGCGTCCTCCCTCTTCTCGTTTAAAAGAATACCCGAAGCCCTCATTCTCAGTTTCGAAAAAAATCAAAATTACCTAAAACGAAACAATGGTGTCGCGTGGGTTTTGGCCAGGCGCGTGAGCGAAACATTCTGGTGGTCGCGAACGCGCGCGCGACTGAGGCGTGGGTGAAGGCGCGCGAGGCGACTGGGAGGCGTTCGCGAGGCTAAAGGAGGCGACAGTGCTTGGGTTCGGCGAGGCAGCAGCGTGCGATGGCTTCGATCGATCGAGTGGATTGGGGGTTAGTGGCGACGTCGAAGGCAGCCACGATCGAATGTCAGCTAGGCTAGGGTTTCGATTACGACTGGGAGGGGTTCGAACTCGATCGTAGGGTTCGCGAGTCGAACTCGAGGTCGCGAGTAGGCGGCGCTTGCTGGAGCAGTTTCGCGATCATCGCAATGTTAACTAGGGTTTGTACTCGAGCAAATGGCGACTGTCACGATAGGTTGGATGGTCCGTGAAAGCGAGGTTGGTGTCGTGATAGTCCAGGCAGTGATTCGAGGCAGCTAGGGCAACTCGTTCGTGGAGGCATCGCGAGGCTCGAAAAGCAGATGGTTTCGATTGCAGTGTTCGATTTTCTCAGTAAGGTATCCTTAGTTTACAATTTAAATTTGAAATGTAATAAATTTTGTTGAGATATAAATTTTAAGCAGAAAAGAAAAATATAAAAAGGAATTATTTATAATTGTTTTAATTTAAATTTATATGTATACAGTTTTTAAGAAAAAAAAATTGATTGAGATTTAATTTTAATTTGGTAAATTTGTTAAGAATAATCTGTTTGAAAATTAAAAAGGGAATATAATTTTAAAAGTATTGGTTAAGTTGTTATAGACAATAGTTACGTTAATTAATTTGTTTTATCTGTTTAGTTATTAAAAAGAAAATTTTTTGTTAAAATTTAATTTATAGTTATTTGAATTTATAAAGGAAACTGGGTTGAAAATAAAATCATTGTATAATTAAAACTTACCAAGTTAGAAAATTGGTTATTCGATTATCTCGAATATTGATAGATTGTATAAATTGTTTATACAAGGTTAAAAATGGAGAAATAAACTGGAACGGAAATGGGATTGCAAAATAAATAGCTAAGGTGAGATTTTCTCACTCGAAGGAAATTTGATTTTTTTACAGTTATTATTGACTGTTTGATTTCTATTGAATGTGATATTAGATATAGTAGGATATATCTATATATATAGCAGTATATACATATTGGCATATGTATATATTGGATTGATTGATTTCCCGCCTCGTATAGCGGATGAGACCCTATTGCGCCGTTAGTAAGCGGATTTATAAAAACCCATATACCGCGATATTCCACCTCAAAGTGGAATGGTATTGTGCTAACGTCTGTGGATGCAGGGAAACAGGTTGGAGGGATCCAACTGGATTCCTCACAGTAGTTATTTATGTACAAATATTGTGATGTATTCTGTTATCATATGTTGAGATATGATATTGACTGTTGTGATTGACTAATTGATGCGTTGCATCATTGGATTCAAAATTTTGAAGTTTAAAAAATAACGCTCTTTAACTTTAAAAGAGATTTTTAAAAGTGATTATTTGAAAGTATACGTTTATTTGAATTTTTGAATTGATTTACTTTAAATAAATAAATGTTATAAATTTAAAGTTATGGAAATTATAATGTTTGTAAATTATAACCGAAAGATAAAATTTCTTTTGAAATAAATGGTTAAGTCATAAATAAAAAGATTTGAATTGAGATTTTTGAATTATTAAAACGATGTATATAAAAGATGTATAAAAGTTGATTTTTATAAATATAAAATATTGGGATTATAAAACGAGTTTTAATAAGTGTTAAAATGAAGAATAAAGGGATGGTATAAGTGAACGAAACTTTATATTTATAAATTATGAAGTTACAAAATAAATAGATTTTTGTAAAACAAAAGACTTATGAGTGATTTACTTATAAATTGGGTTTCGACATTTTAATTAAGAATTGTGAATAAGTATGAATGGTTTATAGACGAGATTTATAAAATATATGTTTTATAAATCCAAACAATGGAATTTTAAACGTAGTTCGGTTGTTGTTAAAAAAATAAGATTTTAAAAGGAATCTTATAAGGAATAAGATTTAAGATTTGTGAAGCCTTAAAGGAACGAATGTTATAAATCCATGAAGTATAAGTACTTAACCTCTAATATGGACTTTTGGTAGATAAAGTTGAGTTATAAAATGAATTGAATTATAAAGAAGATTTATAAATCAAAGTTGTTAGAAAATAGAAATAGGATTTATAAACGTTGTTTTATGAATTCGAAATCTATTGGATTTGATAAAGTAAACATAGGAGATTATTAAAGAAGATATATTCGCGATTTTAAATAGCGAATTTTTATTGAAATAAAACGTGTAGAAAAGACTGAAATGTGGTTAGTAAAGTATATTCACGATTTTGGACAGTGAATATATATGTTTAAGTAAAATGGATAGGATTTTGGGAAAGCGACATTATGAAATGAAGTTAATTGTTTTAAAAGATGTTTGAAAACGTGTGAACTATCGAAATCATAGATTTCAACATTTATTGTTGAAATAGACGTTTTCGAAAAATAAGGAAATGGTGGACTATAACACTGTTGTTATAGTAAATGATTTCCGAAAGGAAATGTTTTATATAGTATTGGGATTTATATATCTATCTTAATTCCGAATCCCTATACTGATGATTTGGAGTCGTCGTAACGATGTTTTACGCAACATTCGTTTTGACTCAAATAAATGTGATTTAAGAATGATTTCCTTAAAGAATGAGATATATACTTAATTTTGATTTTAAGTATATTGAATATTTTCTAAGTGTTGAAAATAAATGATTTGTGAATTACTTATTTTTAAATAAGTATGGAAATGCTTTTCCAATGTGAAATGAAATGTTTGAGTTTTTATCTTTTAAAGATAAATTGAAAAGTGAATATTTGAAATTGTTTTCAAATGGTTAAGTGTGGAAATTTTATATCTTATAAAGATATTTTTGAAGAATAAATAATTTGGGAAAATTATTTGGAATCTGATGATGTTGCGCATCTTTATTGATAGTTAAATAACCGACTATCAATAATTACCTTGAGTAGGTATTTGGTGTGAATTGGATGAATTGAATGCCACACTTATTTTTAAATAAGCGCTCACTATTCGGGTTAGCCGGGAAAGGACCATGGGGTCGTATAACCCATTCCGAATATGTGATACGTCGTTATGAATTGCATTTGAAGACCGGTGTTGAAGACCGGATATTTTTGAAAACGGAAGGATTACCGTCGAGTTACTCTACATCGACTGATCTTCGATTTAGAGGTTTTATCACCCTTAGTGACGGGAAGTCCTGACGTGATTGAAAATTATCCGGAATGGCAAGGGCTTCGTGAGAAGTGCCTTCGGTTCTGTTCGATCCCGGAACAGACTTGTATGGATTGTGTGTCTGACGTTACAATTTGAGATATTGAGCTGATTTCTTTCAAACACATATCTGTTGGTGGCGGAGAATTTATTCTCTTAGCTTAACACCCTTCTCTGAGACGTACGAGCTCAGAGGTTATGTAGTTGAAATTTATCAGCGATATACCCCAATTTGGTAACGTGGCATACTGAGTGTTGCTGTGAAATGATCAGTGTTTGATCATTTGTGATATGATCATTTGTTTGATCTTATATCTTTGTGATCATAGGTTGATCATTTTGTTTGACCCGAAGCAGGGCTTTTTGAGAAAGCGTAGCTTTGTGGACGAGACTTCGTCGAGCCTCACACCCCGGAAATGGTCGAAACAGGAAGGATGCAGCAAGGTTCTAGGGAGTAGCGCCCCTTAGTGTATGTCATTCCTTCTGGATAAAGGTGGTATCATGGTATGGAGCCCAGATACTTAACCTCTGTGGTTACTGCATTATTATTATCTATGTGGTTTGTTGGAAATCGGGGATCCTCGGGAAGATCGGTGACGATCGGGGGATGGCATACGCGTGTCAGTAGTTACCTATTATTGCAGAGGTAACCCGGCCTTGTGTTGGCAGAGATCCGGTTAGGTTCTCGGGTCGTCTATTCCAGGGACGTACCCATCGTGGAAAAGGAAGTTCCTTAGCCTGACCATTTGTTGGAAATCCAAATTCCAATACGAACTTTGTACGGTATTAGTTGTAGAACCTGCCATTTACGTACGGTGGTCACCACTGTTTAGATGGTAGCTATAGTAGGCATACGATACTGGTCGTATGTTGGCTAAGATTAATATTATACTTTCGAAATGTTTTCTACACTATGCACTAATAATAATACCAAAGAATTTGATTTTGCGTAGTAAGCATCTTTGACTATCATAAGAAGAAATCTCCTCCAATTCTGCGTTTGCATTGTGTGTGTGGTGGGAGGTCTTATGGTAGTTTCATTTTCCAAAAGCATTGCGAATTGACATTAAAGTTTTTCTGTTGTTTATTTTAAAGATAAATAACTGTTTTACGATCTCACACCAGTCACCATGACTGACTCGGAGTTTATTGTTTCCCTTCTAAACTCTGGGTGCCCACCAATTTCCACACGGGCAGTCTAGAGTTAGATTATCAAGATATTCTGGATATTCTGGAGCTTTGGAGATAAGCTGGAGGACGAGACGTAGTATTTGTATCTGATAGTATTTATTCCGCTGTATATTCTGTATGAGGACAAGTTTATATAACTGTCCATTGTTGTATATTGACTCTGATGATTGATGTATGTATAAAATGATATAGTTCTTTGTTTTAAAAGACTAGTAATTATCTATTGTATTTTGTTCCGCTGCGATGTGTAAGATTCTGATATTGTTTTCTGTCCTGATGTGTTTTCTGTTGTTCTTCTTCCTCCTTTCTTCTCTTTTTCTTCTATCTTCTTCTTCTTCTACTTTTTCTTCTTTCTAAAACCCTCACTATTGGAGTTTCCGGCACTCGATTTCTCGGCAGTCGATAAAGTGAGTATCGATGTCGAATTTTCGAAAGTCGAAAATTCTAGGATGTGACAAAGTGGTATCAGAGCAATGGTTAAGCGACAACCCTGCTCTGTTGGGTGTTACTCATTAGAGATAGAGTCAGTAGTACTCTAGCATGAGTTGAGTGTATTAATAGATATGAGTGCGTATTTGTTAGTGAATATAAAAATGTTTTATATTGTGTTTACTTATCCGTTGAGATGTTTATGAATTTTGGTCGGTATGTGGGACGCCATATTATCGATAGGGATTTCTAAACACTTAAACGAGGCAAGACGACACAGTATTGTTTTAAAATAGGGTAAATGAAATAATTTTACCCAAAACTATTTTGTATAGAAAAGAAATGTTTTTCTATGAAGTACTACAGTATATGGTTGCATGATTGTTAGAAGTGATAATATTAATCTATTATCATTGAAATTGAATAAGAAATTCAAAAAAAAATCGTAACTCCAAAATTAAGAAATTAATTCACATACTAATGATATTTGAGAATATAAATTGTAAATGTGAATTGTAATTTAAAACGGAATTCCAGAGAAGTTTTTGGAAATGTTTGAAAAGAATTTGAAAATTTTGGAGATTTGGAAGTTTAAATCTTTTTGATTTGAAAATGAATTTCAAAGGTTTCGAAAAGTATTTTGGAGAGTTGAAAGCCCTAAACTCTTTTCGGTCGCTGGAAAATAATCCTGATGATGGTGGCCACATCATTAGAATTCATTTTCGGGTTTCCAAAAGAGAAATTGCTGCCAAATTGTTTTAAATAGAAGTTGTTTGAAAAATTTGGAATTTGTTTTAGAAATTCAAAGAATGATTTGAATTGTTTTCAAAATGGCTTTGAAATGTTGGTAAACTCTGGAATGCTATATAAAGATATTTATGAAATATTATCAAGTTGATAACTTATAGAATATTTGAAATCTGATTGGAATAAAATTCAATTTGAAGACGAATGAATTAGTAATTGGAACTAATTTAAGATAGTGCAGTTGTAAATGACAGATAATTGATAAAATTCAATATTTCAGAATTGAAAGTAAATTGAATCCAAATTTAGTTGAAATGGTAAACTAAATTCAAATGAATGTGAAATGTGAAATTGAATGATAATGGATATAACTTCAATAGTAAACTAGAAATGGTATAAGAAGTTGATATTAGAAGTTTGTAATAAAATTTGCAAAATAGTTGGATGTTATAACTAGATATTATGGCTAGTAGATATACAGGTATAAAGGAAATTGAATTTGATTTCACAGATAATTCGAATTGCTCGAAAAAGGTACGTATTTGAATTCCAATATGAGTTTTTGATGATTTCTCTCTAGCCGCTTGGCTTTTTCTTTTTGAAATCTGAGAGTCCGTAGGGACGTTTTGTAGTCGTGCCGTATTAGCCGCGCAAAGGAGACACTGGCGAAATTTTTTGAAAATTCCGAGTGTTAGAAAATTTTTGAGAAATTTTGGAAGTTTAAATTTGAATTTAAACTCGGATTTGAATTTTGAAGTAAAACAATGTTGTTTTGAACTATAATTGAAGTTGGAAAACGAGTTGAGTTAATAACGAATCTTTAGTAGAAAGATTTGTTTTGATGAATTGATAAAACTATTAGATTGTGGAAAATAGTAGACGAGTTAAGGACATTTTTTCTTGACTTGTAATTTCGAGGACGAAATTCTTTTAAGGAGGGAAGTCTGTAACGACCCAGAATTTTGAACGAATTAAATTGAGAATATTTAATTAATTTTAAATATTTGAACGACGATTTAATTTGAATCCCGGATATTTCTTTGAAGTTGGCGATTAAATTATAAAATTTAATCTATTGTAAGTCGAATAAAAATTCGAATCTTCATTTTTAAGTTGAAGAAAAATATTTCAAAAGCTTTTAAAATTCGTATTGATGATACTGAAGATAACAGAAGCTTCAGAATTTAATTTCGAACTGATTTGTTCAGTTTTGAAAATAATCACTCGAACCGATATTTATAAAATAGTCAATTTTCAAATAGTCTCGGAATTCGACGAAACCAGTTCCATTGGGTCCGGAATGTTGTATTATTGCCGGATTTCAATTTTCATAATTTTCTGAGTGGATACGTGAGCACACGATATATATACGCGTTAAAGCTTTAACGATATTCAATTTAAATTTGAAATTTAAATTTAAGTCAAATGTCTGCACGTTCTCTTCCCTAGAATCACGCCTGCGATCACGAGAATAATCGTGCACCCCATCACGTATACTCGTCCCTTTCCCCTTTCGTTCCTTAAACAAAAAAAAACCATCTCGTTCAATTTAAAAATGGCACCACTCCTCTCTGAAATCAAAATCGCGTCCTCCCTCTTCTCGTTTAAAAGAATACCCGAAGCCCTCATTCTCAGTTTCGAAAAAAATCAAAATTACCTAAAACGAAATAATGGTGTCGCGTGGGTTTTGGCCAGGCGCGTGAGCGAAACATTCTGGTGGTCGCGAACGCGCGCGCGACTGAGGCGTGGGTGAAGGCGCGCGAGGCGACTGGGAGGCGTTCGCGAGGCTAAAGGAGGCGACAGTGCTTGGGTTCGGCGAGGCAGCAGCGTGCGATTGCTTCGATCGATCGAGTGGATTGGGGGTTAGTGGCGACGTCGAAGGCAGCCACGATCGAATGTCAACTAGGCTAGGGTTTCGATTACGACTGGGAGGGGTTCGAACTCGATCGTAGGGTTCGCGAGTCGAACTCGAGGTCGCGAGTAGGCGGCGCTTGCTGGAGCAGTTTCGCGATCATCGCAATGTTAACTAGGGTTTGTACTCGAGCAAATGGCGACTGTCACGATAGGTTGGATGGTCCGTGAAAGCGAGGTTGGTGTCGTGATAGTCCAGGCAGTGATTCGAGGCAGCTAGGGCAACTCGTTCGTGGAGGCATCGCGAGGCTCGAAAAGCAGATGGTTTCGATTGCAGTGTTCGATTTTCTCAGTAAGGTATCCTTAGTTTACAATTTAAATTTGAAATGTAATAAATTTTGTTGAGATATAAATTTTAAGCAGAAAAGAAAAATATAAAAAGGAATTATTTATAATTGTTTTAATTTAAATTTATATGTATACAGTTTTTAAGAAAAAAAAATTAATTGAGATTTAATTTTAATTTGGTAAATTTGTTAAGAATAATCTGTTTGAAAATTAAAAAGGGAATATAATTTTAAAAGTATTGGTTAAGTTGTTATAGACAATAGTTACGTTAATTAATTTGTTTTATCTGTTTAGTTATTAAAAAGAAAATTTTTTGTTAAAATTTAATTTATAGTTATTTGAATTTATAAAGGAAACTGGGTTGAAAATAAAATCATTGTATAATTAAAACTTACCAAGTTAGAAAATTGGTTATTCGATTATCTCGAATATTGATAGATTGTATAAATTGTTTATACAAGGTTAAAAATGGAGAAATAAACTGGAACGGAAATGGGATTGCAAAATAAATAGCTAAGGTGAGATTTTCTCACTCGAAGGAAATTTGATTTTTTTACAGTTATTATTGACTGTTTGATTTCTATTGAATGTGATATTAGATATAGTAGGATATATCTATATATATAGCAGTATATACATATTGGCATATGTATATATTGGATTGATTGATTTCCCGCCTCGTATAGCGGATGAGACCCTATTGCGCCGTTAGTAAGCGGATTTATAAAAACCCATATACCGCGATATTCCACCTCAAAGTGGAATGGTATTGTGCTAACGTCTGTGGATGCAGGGAAACAGGTTGGAGGGATCCAACTGGATTCCTCACAGTAGTTATTTATGTACAAATATTGTGATGTATTCTGTTATCATATGTTGAGATATGATATTGACTGTTGTGATTGACTAATTGATGCGTTGCATCATTGGATTCAAAATTTTGAAGTTTAAAAAATAACGCTCTTTAACTTTAAAAGAGATTTTTAAAAGTGATTATTTGAAAGTATACGTTTATTTGAATTTTTGAATTGATTTACTTTAAATAAATAAATGTTATAAATTTAAAGTTATGGAAATTATAATGTTTGTAAATTATAACCGAAAGATAAAATTTCTTTTGAAATAAATGGTTAAGTCATAAATAAAAAGATTTGAATTGAGATTTTTGAATTATTAAAACGATGTATATAAAAGATGTATAAAAGTTGATTTTTATAAATATAAAATATTGGGATTATAAAATGAGTTTTAATAAGTGTTAAAATGAAGAATAAAGGGATGGTATAAGTGAACAAAACTTTATATTTATAAATTATGAAGTTACAAAATAAATAGATTTTTGTAAAACAAAAGACTTATGAGTGATTTACTTATAAATTGGGTTTCGACATTTTAATTAAGAATTGTGAATAAGTATGAATGGTTTATAGACGAGATTTATAAAATATATGTTTTATAAATCCAAACAATGGAATTTTAAACGTAGTTCGGTTGTTGTTAAAAAAATAAGATTTTAAAAGGAATCTTATAAGGAATAAGATTTAAGATTTGTGAAGCCTTAAAGGAACGAATGTTATAAATCCATGAAGTATAAGTACTTAACCTCTAATATGGACTTTTGGTAGATAAAGTTGAGTTATAAAATGAATTGAATTATAAAGAAGATTTATAAATCAAAGTTGTTAGAAAATAGAAATAGGATTTATAAACGTTGTTTTATGAATTCGAAATCAATTGGATTTGATAAAGTAAACATAGGAGATTATTAAAGAAGATATATTCGCGATTTTAAATAGCGAATTTTTATTGAAATAAAACGTGTAGAAAAGACTGAAATGTGGTTAGTAAAGTATATTCACGATTTTGGACAGTGAATATATATGTTTAAGTAAAATGGATAGGATTTTGGGAAAGCGACATTATGAAATGAAGTTAATTGTTTTAAAAGATGTTTGAAAACGTGTGAACTATCGAAATCATAGATTTCAACATTTATTGTTGAAATAGACGTTTTCGAAAAATAAGGAAATGGTGGACTATAACACTGTTGTTATAGTAAATGATTTCCGAAAGGAAATGTTTTATATAGTATTGGGATTTATATATCTATCTTAATTCCGAATCCCTATACTGATGATTTGGAGTCGTCGTAACGATGTTTTACGCAACATTCGTTTTGACTCAAATAAATGTGATTTAAGAATGATTTCCTTAAAGAATGAGATATATACTTAATTTTGATTTTAAGTATATTGAATATTTTCTAAGTGTTGAAAATAAATGATTTGTGAATTACTTATTTTTAAATAAGTATGGAAATGCTTTTCCAATGTGAAATGAAATGTTTGAGTTTTTATCTTTTAAAGATAAATTGAAAAGTGAATATTTGAAATTGTTTTCAAATGGTTAAGTGTGGAAATTTTATATCTTATAAAGATATTTTTGAAGAATAAATAATTTGGGAAAATTATTTGGAATCTGATGATGTTGCGCATCTTTATTGATAGTTAAATAACCGACTATCAATAATTACCTTGAGTAGGTATTTGGTGTGAATTGGATGAATTGAATGCCACACTTATTTTTAAATAAGCGCTCACTATTCGGGTTAGCCGGGAAAGGACCATGGGGTCGTATAACCCATTCCGAATATGTGATACGTCGTTATGAATTGCATTTGAAGACCGGTGTTGAAGACCGGATATTTTTG
This sequence comes from Allium fistulosum, assembly GCA_030737815.1. Lineage (NCBI taxonomy): Eukaryota > Viridiplantae > Streptophyta > Magnoliopsida > Asparagales > Amaryllidaceae > Allium > Allium fistulosum. The sequence goes on from CM060901.1 coordinate 395,303,903, forward strand.
AAAACGGAAGGATTACCGTCGAGTTACTCTACATCGACTGATCTTCGATTTAGAGGTTTTATCACCCTTAGTGACGGGAAGTCCTGACGTGATTGAAAATTATCCGGAATGGCAAGGGCTTCGTGAGAAGTGCCTTCGGTTCTGTTCGATCCCGGAACAGACTTGTATGGATTGTGTGTCTGACGTTACAATTTGAGATATTGAGCTGATTTCTTTCAAACACATATCTGTTGGTGGCGGAGAATTTATTCTCTTAGCTTAACACCCTTCTCTGAGACGTACGAGCTCAGAGGTTATGTAGTTGAAATTTATCAGCGATATACCCCAATTTGGTAACGTGGCATACTGAGTGTTGCTGTGAAATGATCAGTGTTTGATCATTTGTGATATGATCATTTGTTTGATCTTATATCTTTGTGATCATAGGTTGATCATTTTGTTTGACCCGAAGCAGGGCTTTTTGAGAAAGCGTAGCTTTGTGGACGAGACTTCGTCGAGCCTCACACCCCGGAAATGGTCGAAACAGGAAGGATGCAGCAAGGTTCTAGGGAGTAGCGCCCCTTAGTGTATGTCATTCCTTCTGGATAAAGGTGGTATCATGGTATGGAGCCCAGATACTTAACCTCTGTGGTTACTGCATTATTATTATCTATGTGGTTTGTTGGAAATCGGGGATCCTCGGGAAGATCGGTGACGATCGGGGGATGGCATACGCGTGTCAGTAGTTACCTATTATTGCAGAGGTAACCCGGCCTTGTGTTGGCAGAGATCCGGTTAGGTTCTCGGGTCGTCTATTCCAGGGACGTACCCATCGTGGAAAAGGAAGTTCCTTAGCCTGACCATTTGTTGGAAATCCAAATTCCAATACGAACTTTGTACGGTATTAGTTGTAGAACCTGCCATTTACGTACGGTGGTCACCACTGTTTAGATGGTAGCTATAGTAGGCATACGATACTGGTCGTATGTTGGCTAAGATTAATATTATACTTTCGAAATGTTTTCTACACTATGCACTAATAATAATACCAAAGAATTTGATTTTGCGTAGTAAGCATCTTTGACTATCATAAGAAGAAATCTCCTCCAATTCTGCGTTTGCATTGTGTGTGTGGTGGGAGGTCTTATGGTAGTTTCATTTTCCAAAAGCATTGCGAATTGACATTAAAGTTTTTCTGTTGTTTATTTTAAAGATAAATAACTGTTTTACGATCTCACACCAGTCACCATGACTGACTCGGAGTTTATTGTTTCCCTTCTAAACTCTGGGTGCCCACCAATTTCCACACGGGCAGTCTAGAGTTAGATTATCAGGATATTCTGGATATTCTGGAGCTTTGGAGATAAGCTGGAGGACGAGACGTAGTATTTGTATCTGATAGTATTTATTCCGCTGTATATTCTGTATGAGGACAAGTTTATATAACTGTCCATTGTTGTATATTGACTCTGATGATTGATGTATGTATAAAATGATATAGTTCTTTGTTTTAAAAGACTAGTAATTATCTATTGTATTTTCTTCCGCTGCGATGTGTAAGATTCTGATATTGTTTTCTGTCCTGATGTGTTTTCTGTTGTTCTTCTTCCTCCTTTCTTCTCTTTTTCTTCTATCTTCTTCTTCTTCTACTTTTTCTTCTTTCTAAAACCCTCACTATTGGAGTTTCCGGCACTCGATTTCTCGGCAGTCGATAAAGTGAGTATCGATGTCGAATTTTCGAAAGTCGAAAATTCTAGGATGTGACAATTAGCTTCCTCGTCCACCGCCGCGTGCCAGACTTTGTCTGCCCTCTTCCCTATTTCCACAGCTCGCACGCATCAGCCCATTGCCGATCTTCAACATAACCATCCCCTTCTTACACCCCACCACTTCAGCCTACATCTCATCGCTGTAGCACCTTCCCCACGTGAATAGGCATGCTCCTCCCCTTATATCCGAACCATTTGTGTAACGACCCGTAATTTTCGATAATTAAAATAGTTAATTTAATAAGATTTTTATGATTTAATATTGGGAGAAATAAAAATTTGTTATATACTAATGAAATAATAACTAAAATGAAATGTAATAATGTTAATTTAAGTTAATTATTAACAATTTGAATTAAATTCCAATCAATTGAAATGACTTAAAGGTTACACTTGGTTATAAAGTGAATATAGGAAAACAAATGTAAATATTGAATTAATTAATGAAATAATATATAATTAATGGTAATTGAATAAAATCAGTGTTAGGTAAGTAATTATAACATTTGGTTGTAAATAATAACTTATTAATGTGACTAAAAGTTAACGGTGGCAAACTATTATATGTCACCTATTTATTTAGTCTGTTAAATTAAATTGGAAATCAAATATAATTAAATGAAATTAAATGTTACATTAGTGTGAGTTAAGACAATAACTGCAAATTGTGAATGTAATAAAAGGGTATAGAAATGTTAATTATATTTACAAGGCAATGATTAATGTAATAAAAAGAATGAAACCAAGATACATAAATTAATTGGGATTTTCAAACTTCAATTAATGTGAGAAATCGACAAAAATTCAATATAATGGAAATATAGTAGTTAATACAAATAAAAGGTGGAAATTGTAGCATATTAGTGAAATAAGATATAAACAGATGTTAATTATGTTATTAGAGTAATAATTGATTGAATATAAAGATTGAAATCAAATTAAATCAATTTACTAGAATTAAATTATAATTAATTGGATTAACTGCAATTGAAACTGAACAATGTATTTAGGGAAATAATTAACATTGAATGGACATGTAAATTTGTTTTAAACTATTGTAAATATCCAAGTAATCAAAAATGATAAAAAAATTTAGTTATAAATTTCGAAATTAAAAAGTGATTGATTAATTTAATATTAGCTTATTTAATTAAGGTAAAAATAGCCATTTTGGCCACTGTCTCGGATTTTGACAAAACCAGTTTCATCGGATCCGTAACGGTGAATTATTTAAGGTTTCAAGTTTCGTAGCGATCGGACTTGTCGTTTGATCGTACGGACTCGAAATGCGTAGAAATCGATTTAATTAAATTTAATTGAAATCAATTTGAAATAAGCTGATTTTAAGCTAACATCTTCATACGATGGAATTAGGACTTGAAACCTGTTCCATTGAGTTTAAAATTATCGAAAACATCTATTTTGATATATCGGTTGACCCATTTTCGTTACGGAGTCAGAACAAGCTTTTCGGGTCATCTATCGTTCAACTTTCAAATCAATATTATCCATTCATTTCTATTTCTGATCTGCCTATAAATAGCCTGTTATAAACCCTAGATATTTCTTATTCCATTTGTCTGTACGTATAATTCTATCTGCTTCTCTCTTTCCAATGGCAGACAAACCAAAACCAATTCCAAATTCAAATGCAAATCAAAATCAAATCAAAAATTTAAACTCCTCAAAATATATCGAATTATACATCGATTTGAATCTGTCGACGAGCGCAAGTCAAATCTGCAGTTTTGTTTTTCGATTTGGATTTCTGTGTGGCCATAAATTGATGATTTAGTTTCGGCCGTCCAAATTAGGTCTTCGCGATCCAACGGTGGATCTTCGTCAATGGGTCGATCGGATGGCATGGGCTTGGAGAGGAGGAAGAGTAGACCGTAATGGAAGTGTTCGTTGGTCGTAATGGTCAGCGAGTTCGCCAGAACTTGCCAGAAAGTGTGGCGGCGGCGGCCACCATCAGGGTGCACCGGAGCTAGGCGCGAGCAACCAGGAGGCTCAGCCTGGGATGGCGAGCACAACCATGGTGCTTGATCTGGTCGGAGTCCTTTGTAGCGGCGGTGTAAATTGATCGATTTGAGGCGGCTGAAGTCGTGCTAGGGCTCGTGCTTGGTGAGGTCGGGACGCGTGAGCTTTTTTTGTTTTATTTTATTTAATTTCAATTTCAACTCGTTCTAATCAACATATATTTTGCATACGAACTCAGATTTGGACACAGTTTGTTCCGTTGGGATCGTATCGAAATTTCAGACATTTTGACACTAGTTTAGACGAATTCTGAGACTGTTAGATTTTGAGCCCTATTTTTGGATTTCAAATCGATTTAAAAATCGAAGGTGAGTGTTTTAACCCACTCACAATTACTAAACTACCTTATGTTAGTTAAATTAAATTTATCATGTGATTTGAAATTTATTGATTGCTGTTTGGTATGTTAAATTGCCATTCTGGTTAAATTTGACTTTTATTGCATTTAATCATCGTTTAAATTAATATTGAATTTAAATTGTCAATTTAATACCTGTTATTGATTATCAGTTATCTATTGATGTTTATTGATTGATTTGGATGATGATTGTGATGGATGTTTGATTGTTGATATTGGATGACTAGATGTAGTATTTTTTATATTGTTATAACACTACAAGTTCCCTATGCGTTGAAATAATACATACCCAAACGATCTATAGATTAGGGAAAAATCGTTATGGGTTGAAATGATAGACTCGAGCGATTTTATGGATTTTATTTAATTCGGGATTGCGGTTTGAAATGATATATAACCGTAAAAATTTAAATTGCGGATTGAAATGATAAATATCCGTATCACATGACCCTAGGGTAGAGAATTATATACGGACACCGGATTGGTTAAATTAAATGATTTTGAATCTTTGAAATTTTGAATTCAGTTAACTGGTATTTTGAAATAGAAATTAATTTACATAAACTGAATTATTTTCGATAATCCAAACGTAAAGGCTGAAATTGGAATTGATTAATGATTTGTTCAAAGGATTTAAATTGGAATTTCAAAGTTGAAGTGGCATAAATAAATGAATCCATCGGAATTGAGTTATTGAAATGTTTGTATATAAATTTGAAATCTATTTTAAACTAATTTAAACTATTTCATTAAATTAACTATTTTAATCAATTTAAACTATTTTAATCTATTATAACCTATTTAATCCAATTTAATCTATTTTACCAATTTTAAACTAATGAAATTTATTTAATCTATTTTAAATCTATTTAATATAATTTAAATCTGTTTAATCTATTTTAAATTTATCTAATCTATATAAAGATCTACTTAATATAATTTAAATCTATTAAATCGATATTTAATATATTTAAATCATTTTAAAACTAATTAAATCAAATTTAAATCTATTTAAACTATTTTACTATTTAAACTATTTTAAATCTATTTAAGCTATTCTAAAACTATATAAACTATTTATAATTACCTAAACTATTTTCTAAAATTTCAGACTGCGTAAAATTGAAGTATTTTTAAACTCTTGATGATGATACAACCTAAGTTGGAATTTGGAATTGATACCCTTTTTGTGAAATGACATATTTGAGTAAATATGATGATTTTGAAATGAGAATTTAATTAGCCTATCTTATCGATAATTTCAAAAGCGAATATGATTTTTGAAGTGTATATGGTTTGAAAGTGAATATGATTTTGAAAGAGATATGATTTGAAATTGAATATGATATTTTGATATAAATTGTGAATTGACCTTTTTGAAATGTATAAGAACCATCCAGTGGGAAACAAGCGTTTGGTTGTTAAAGAGACCGGGATCGGATATTGTCATACTCTCTGCTAATACCGAAAACCACTTTAACAACTGTGTACGTGGTGGAGATTCCAGAAATGAAGTAGGATGGTTTGGCGAACGATTTCTGTATGAGGTATGACGTGACCCTGACTCCCGTGAGTCAGCTTAGATGTGACTAAAACAAGAGTCATGCCGGGCCAAGTGAGGTCATTCCTCCTATCGGGAACACTTCTGCGATACTATATTCTGACTTTGTGATTGATTTGGTGGCCATCCTTGATTTTGATTATGGGAGTGTGTTCCGAGGTGGGCGGTAGTAGCTGCTATGCGTTACCACCAGTCCGGATCCGCAATTGGAATATCTACCCTAGCATTGCCTCGAGTGTCGTGTTCACATGCACTAGAGCGCCTTCTACGAGTTTGGTTTGTACCATACCTTTGGAGTGCCCTCTGATAGCCTCCAGTTTACGGAAGAGTTACGGTACTGTATAGACTATGGGAATATATAAAAATGTGTTAAGGGGGATATGGGTAACGCCTTAATGCTATTTTTATACTTTTACTTTACTGTAGACATAGCGTATTGTACTACATAGTAGATAGTTTAACGGATCCTTAGGAGATGAGAATCCCGAACATCTCTTAAGTTACTACACCCACGTTAGACACTGGATAAGAGATGTCAAACCCCGTAAACATCTCTGACGCCGTTACACTCATATTTACAGTTGATTTAACTTACATAAGATCTTTTAGTTCTGACTCGAGTGTTTTGTCCTTTTCAATTCGCTCGGGTCAGCCTGAGCATTTCAGGGTTGAAGACCTTATTTCTGGAGGACGAAGACGAAGATTTGTACTATTATTATTTATGATATGTATTCCTCTGTATCATGTTGTTCCGCTGCATTTATTTATTTATTCCTGTTGTCTACAACTCTGATTCTGTATTGTATAAGTATAATCAAATTTATTTCTAAACAGCTTCATGAACTGTTATTTGATTATTATATTTTGTCATTCCGCTGCGAGATTCTGTATTTGTTTTCTTTCTTTGCTTTTCTTATTTACCCCATAACAATCTGCCCTTTTGAGTGGTTTGAGTATGGCGTGTGTGTCTACTTAAAACATTTGAAAAGGCAAGTCGTTACAATTTGCCTCCCTTCACGCACACCGTGCCACCTTTCTATGTGCCGTGCATTTCAAAGCTTATATATGTTTTAACTTTTGTTTTGGTAATGCTGCTTTTCTTTTTGTGTTATATTTATTAATGTATATATATATAAGTATTGATTTTTAAAAATATATAGATATATATAATTTATATTATAAGTTTGTTTGGTCAAAACGTGCTGCTTATGTATACAATTTCGAGTTTGCTTCTCTTTCTTCTTCTCGTGTTAACCTGTTTTTTTTTTAAGCCCAGCCCAATATCTTTGATGTAACATTCTAATATGTTTATAATGTATATGATATTATATATATGTGTTTGTGTTTACTTTAGTATACATATATATATATATATATATATGTTACCAAAAACTGTTTTTATGGATGTCTTGTTTATATGTATGTTTATAATAATGTTTATTTTAAGTATATATGCTTATAATAATATTAATTTTAAATTTTATATATATCAAGTTGTTGCGTTCATCGTTTTATACTTCTCATTGTTTTATATTGAATTAAAAAAAAGTTATAAAAATATAATACGATGATTTTATTTTTAATATGTGTTTTAAATTTATTATTGATTTTAAAATATAGATATATGGATGTTTTATTTTTATTTTAAATTAAATTATATATTTTGTTTCAACGATCCAAGTTCATCGTGCTTCGCTTTGGATTTCGCTTTGGAGTTACTTTCAAAGGCTTGATTGTTGATTCGTGTTGTTGGAATTGGTTTCGCTTCGATTTCGGTTTTGATTTGTTGTAGATCTCAGCTTTGCTCCATCATTTTATCATTGCCTTCTAGCCTCGAAAGGTAAGAAATCACTCACGATTAACATTCTTATATTTAGTAAATTTAATTCACATGAAATGACGATTGAAATATGCTGTTAAATTTGAATTTTTAGATATTTAATTGTTAAATATGATATGCCATTATCTGCAATTGTTTACCTATGACATATGACACCATAACCTGTTGTATATATTATATTTAAATTGTTAATGATGATATATGCCTGTTATTGATATGTATGTCATTTTATATTATTATTTTATTTGTTCTCACTCTGCAAGTTCCCTCTAGTTTAGGAATTCCCTATGGGTTGAAATGATACATACCCAAACGATCTTATAGATTAGAGGAAAATCGTTATGGGTTGAAATGATAAACCCAAGCGATTTTGATTGATTTTGAATTTTGGGATTGCGGGTTGAAATGATATATACCCATAAATATTTAAATTGCGGATTGAAATGATAAATATCTGTATCACTTGACCATAGGATAGAAAATTATATACGGACACTGTTGATCTATTTTTTTTTGAAAATTGTTATCCCACTGAAACGACCCGACTTTCCAGTCCCGGAAAATCGAACCATTTGTGTTAAAGAAGAAGAGGTAGAAGAAGAAGAAACAGAAAATCAACAACAGAATCTCACATCGCAGCGGAATAAGATATAATATATACAAACAGATCTTTACTCGAACAGAAAAATATATCTGTTTATACAATATATTTACAGAATACATCATCAGAGTTCATCACATCAATGATATACATCCAAATACACAGCGGAACAACAAACAAATACGGAAGTACGTATCGCCATCTAGCTCGTCTCCTGCTCTACAGCTACAATCTGAACCTGTTTATCTCGGTCTGACCCGAGCATCATATAAAACAATACCCGAGTCAGTCTGGAATACCAGCGTGAGAAAATCACACTCAATTGATTATTAAAGTTTCAAAAATCCTTTTGGAAATAAAAGCATCTCGTAAGACCACGCCACAAATAAACATGTCGGGTTTTTACCTTACGATAGCTAAAACACTTTTTATAAAATCCTCTGATATTATGATAGTGTCCATTTACAAATACTTATTAAAATAGCTGAAATTGTTACATGATTAAATTCCAGCATACTAGCCACAAAGTGGGTAATACAAACAAAACTCGTACAAGGCACGTAGGGAGAATGGATTTCCAACGAATGACTAGGCACTGGGGTACCACCTGTCACAGTACGTGGCCTAGATCACAGTACCGAGGAGTACGCCCGCTCCCCTGCAACACAAGACCGGAATCATCCCTTACTGGATAATTCCAAATAAAATCACCCCACGGTTGGGATCAGCAACTGCACCACTAAGCCGAAATAAAAAGGGACATCTAGACAGGGATGACTTTACTCTCAAGTGGGTGCTACCCACGAAGCCTTGCTGCATAACCCCTGATTTTCAGTCATTCCCGGTTGATGAGGCTCGAGGCTAAACGATACCTTTTTCAGAACATATCCCTTAGAATGCCCATCGTCCACCTGACGATGTCACGAAAGCATTCGTCCATACAAGTCCGTCCCGGGTCCGAACGGAACCGAAGGCACTATTCCTACTGCATCCATTTTGGAAATATCCTCAGGATTAGTAGCGACTAGCCCTTGCACTTCACAGCTCCAACTTCGACTCTGAACACGTTACACGAAACGTACAAACCGAATCGAAGTGGTATTCGAGTCTCCAGACCTAGAATCCCGGTATACGGAAACTCGATCCCGGTCTCTTCGAAACGATCAGCGCATTTGGCCAATATTGATAGTCGGTTATTTAACTATCAATTAACATCCACAAGCAACCATCACACAATAAATAATTTCCCATATTATTTATTTGCCCAAATATCTTTCCAAGATATATTTCCAAATTTTTCAAAGCTCATTTGGAAACAATTTCAAAATAGTTTCCGCTTACGGAATACATTCCCCAAATGATTATTTCCACTGAATCACCAAGTACAAAATACTTATAGATTTTAAAGAAATTTTAAAACACTTTATTATAAATATACTTTAACATTTAAATTTGGAAAACTACTTTAATACTTAATTAAAAGTAATACTTTTGAGAATATTTAAAATAAGGTTACTTTATAAAATATAAAACTAAGTTTCACTTTTTAAATAAAATACTAGTCATCCTTTAAATAATTATTACGATAATAGATTTGGAAAATATTTACTTTAGAATTTAAATATTAGAAATAATAAATTTTCTAAACATGCCTTAAAAAAACAACATTAAACTTTTAACTTATATTTAAGAATTTTCTTTGAAATCGTACTTGGCTATCCAGGGAATACACTTTCTTCCATATCTTTTAAAAATAAATCACCATTTATTTTTAAACACATTTACATTCCTCAATAAATTCCCACCTTGAATTTATATTTAAAATATCCATCGATATTTCATTTCACTTCATAAACCCAGTTTATACATTTTAAAAATCTCATTCTCTTTTAAAAATCCAAGTTTTAAACACTTAAATCAATTTCCAATTGACTTCCATTTTACTTTACTTTGAAATAAATTTCCCTATTTACTTCAATTATTTCAAATACATTAACTTTCATCTTTTATTTCTTTATTATGAGTTGAAACCCTTTTAACTAGAATACCAATTTCGGATTTCCAAACTTCTTCAATTAACATTTTAATTAAATTAAATCTTTAAATTTCAATAAAATCAATTCTTTTATATTTTTAAATAATATCACTTTAGTTAAAGATTTATTTCTTCCCTGTTAAATTCAAAATCCTCTTTCCCATATTTGTTCGAATTTAGAAATTTCTTTATTTCTTTTACAATTCCTTATTTAATTTATTCGAATTCACTAGAATTATTTAACTTGAATTTTACTCTTTTATTTCTTTCCAAAAATCCAATTAAATGGCTTTTGATAACTCATTATACTGGGAAATTCAATCCAACCAGATTATCCAATATAAATCATCGCAGGATATCAACAATCATATCACAGAATATTTAAACAAAATTAAATATTTTGAGGAATCCAGTTGGATCCCTCCAACCTGTTTCCCTGCATCCACAGACGTTAGCACAATACCAATTCCACTTCAAAGTGGAATATCGCGGTATATGGGATTTATATAAAATCATCCGCTATTATGCGGCGCATAGGGTCTCATCCGCTATATAAATGCGGGAATATCAACAACTCAAATATATACATATGCCAATATGTATATATTGGTATATACTACTATATATAGTATAACACATCAATCAATGAAATCATCCAATCCATTATTTAAATTTAACCATTTAAATTTAAATCTAACTGAGTGAGATTAACTCACCTTTGCTTTTTAATTTGCCAACCAATCCAAACCGGTCTGTCTTTTCCCCGATTCCAGACCTAATATAACATTTAGATGATTTTTATTAATATTCTTACTTATTGAACAATTACCTCCCTTTAGATAAATTTACTCCATTTAAAATAAATTCTTTATCCTTTCAAATAAATTTAAACCTTGGATTTAAAAATAGACTTGTAGATTAAAATGTATACTTATTTTATTTTATTTTATTGGTGAAACTTCACATATATTTATAAAGATAATCTATCTATATAGATAAAAATCCAATCTTTGTATAAATTACTATGCTTTCCCAAGTCTACAAAACATTTCTAAAATATGTGTATATGTTTATATATTTATTTTTCCAAACTTTATAAACCAATTTCCTATTTTACTGTAAAAATATAACCTTGTTTTCTGGTTTTCCCAAAAATTTTCACAGCAACCCTTCAATATCAGTTCATTCTCCTTTAAACAAAAATACAAGTTATCGAATTTAAATTGAAATGAAAAAAACTAGGATATACCTTGCTGCCCTATATTATATATAACCGATTAAACTTTAAACAACTGTTTTATAACCTGTAGTTAATACCTGATAATTTAAATAATTATTGCTTCACAAGTTTAAACTTAAGTGACGAAAAGTTTTAAAATGTTAGATTTAAATTACCTTAAACTCGATCGCGAAAATCAAACCAAGGAGTCCTACTCAAAGCTCCAAGCGAGATTCGACCTCGCGAATGAACTCGCCCAGTCACTCACGACTCCAACCACCGCCTATTCGAACCTTTGGCAGTCGCGATCAATTTTCCCAAAGTCGATTCCCAATCGAGTCTGCAATCACGAACGAGCCACGCTGCTTTGACCCCCAATCGCTTCACAACCCTACTCGATTCGAACTTCGTTCCATCTCGTGCTCGCGGCGACTCCAACAACAACCCCAAACCACCACGCGATCTCGAACCCATGCTCGCGTGCCCTAATTTTCAGTGGCGACATAAAGGGACTGTAACAGGACTTCAAATCAGCAGTGGGAAAATATCGCGTAGGAGGCAAGGATGAGTTGACGATGGCTGATGGAATAGCCGAGTGTAGCGATGATAAATTAGAAGGCGTTGATTTATGAAACTCTAGATTTTATTCTCAGGTTCAAGTATCGCGACATGGCGATTTCTATTGAGCTGTAACCTTAAAGTGAAGCAGATTTTTATTTTTATTTCCTTTGAACGAAAGAAAAGGATACGGGGCCATGCTTTGAAACGAAGGGGTAAGCTTTGCACGATCTCTTCCCCGTGTTCCTGGGCGTGATTTTAGGGAGATAATATGCTGATGTTTGACTTAATTTAAAACTTAAATTTTGAATTGAATTCGATTTAAGTTCAACGCGTTTATGTGTCGTATGCTCGCATAACCACTCCGAAAAATACGAGATTTGAAATCCGATAATAATTCAATATTACGGACCCAATGGGACTGGTTTCGTCGAATTCCGAGACTGTGCCTCGGAAGGCTATTTTTAAATTCAATTCAAACGATATAATTTCAAAACTGAACAAAATACTCTGAAATCAAATTTTGAAAGTTCTATTATCTTCAGTATTACCAATATGAATTTTACAAGCTTTTGAAATATTTTTAATCAGCTTAGAATACCAGATTTACTATTTTATTCAACTTCAAATAAATTTAATTCAATTATTAAATTACTCAATAAACAGCGATATTTGAAATTTAAGTTTATAATTAATCTCTGAATATTTAAAATTAATTAAATATTCCAATTTCAAATACTCAAAAATTCCGGGTCGTCACATTCCTCCCCCCTTAAAAGAATTTCGTCCCCGAAATTACTAGTTAGGAAGAATGATTCAATTCCCGTTAACTATTTCCCAAATTCAAACAGTTTTAACAATACCCAAACAATCTTTTATTAATGATACACTAATCATCTGTTAACTTCCCAAACTTATTCATAAGCCCCAATCCATATCACTTACTTAACAATTCAAATTTTAAATTTGAATTCAAATTTTAACTTATCAAAATTTCCTCAAAATTTTTCTAACTCCCTAAATTTTCGAAAAATTTCGCCAGCGTCTCCTTTGCGCGGCTAGCTCGGTACTACTACAAAATGGCTCTACGGCCTCCCAATCTCAAAAAGAAAACAAAAAGCCAAGTGGCTGGATCCAAAACCCAATCAAATTTCATATAGAAATTCAAATACATACCTTTTTGTCGGGCCATTAAATTTTATCTTCTAAATCAAAAATCCCAATTATCCATTGCTTTTATACACCTGTATATCCTACTAAGCAATAATATTCAATCACAATTCCAAAGTCATTTTATACTTTCCTTTACAAATTTACAATATTTGTTTTACTTAAGCCCGTACGATGCACATATATCATCCGTACGCAATATCACATTCGATCGCTCAATCGATCACACAATTTCACTTCCGAACTAGTATCGTCCACCTGACTTCCTAGTGCGGACTCAGATCTGGTTTCTCGATCAGAAACCGTCATTCTCCTTGCATAGCCACAAACTATGATAGAGAATTTCCAGAATCAATCAACAATCCATATCCAGGTTCGCCGTCGAAAATCGAGTGAAAAATTCCAACTCGGATCGATAAAACTATCTCGAAATTCTGTGTTCGACATCTGGACCAAATAGCTATGCGAATAAAATAATATACGTACATCTTACGTATAAATTCCAATTGATTACCAATTACATCAATTCTCTTTTATTCACATTCCTTTTGATTGTTATCCACTTATTCACAACTTCAAATTTTAATCGTCATTCAATTATTCATCTAAAATAACTTTCCTCAATACCAAATTACTTAAGAATCTCACTATATTCCTTAAGTTCAATATAAATATTTTACATATTTCTTATATTAATTTTCACTTCATTATTGAAGTTTATATCCATTTCTATTTACTTTTGTCTTTACAATTCCATTTGATTTAAATTTGGCTTCCATTTTGAATATTGAATTAGTTGCACTTGCTAATTAATTTAAATTTCAATTAACAGTTTATTTGCAAACTTTGCTTCTTTAGTTCCTTCGATTTCACTTCACTTTACATTCACATTTGAATTAGATTTCAATATCCAATTTCAATTTTATTTGCTTAGCAAATTTAAATCATTTATTGCTAATGAAAATTTTCAAAATTTTCTAACTCTCGAAATTTACGGAAAATTTTGGCAGAGTCTCCTTTGTACGGAGGGACTTCTGCGATATCGCAGGATGCACAAAAATATATATACATCGGCCTCAGGCCGGAAATCACAATATATATCAATATATGCAGTTCATATTTCCTATTTTGAATTTTTGCGTAAGCGTACCTTATTTTTAGCAATTTAAAGCAAGCGGCTTATTATTTAGCAATTAGTGCAACCCAAAATCAGCTATACGGCTTCCCCGAACCTGTACTTACTTAATTTAAATATGTAAGTACTAAACATATGAAGGTTAACAACATTTCACTTACTTGCAATAGTTAAACACATAGATCCCATAAGTAATATATGCGATATATATATATATTTTAAACACATATGCAAGGTTTCAATTCTAGTCTTAAATTGTTTGCAATCAATTCACATACCATTCCATTAAATCCGAATAGTTTCCACTTTAATTTCTTGCATTCAATTCAATTCTTAAACGAAATGAACACATATTCATTTCAATTGATTTCAAAATCAATTTATTAAACTTCTATTGATTTATATAATTTTATTATTTCCGTTCACGTCAAACGACGATTTATCCCATGAAATTTTCCGATATTCATCCATTTGAACAATCACTTCGTGGCATATTATTTCAAGTTGATTCCAATTCAAGTTATATTCATTTTTCACTCCATTCTAATTCATTTACAAACTATATACTTGCAATTCATTTCATATCTAGACAGTTTTATTCCAAACCATTTTACTAAACTCGCCTACAACTATTTAACAATTTACTTAAGTTAACAATTTAAGTACATCTCCATTTCTGATTAAATTCTCTTCTATTAAATTAAATTAGTATATTCATCCACCCCTTTAAACTTTATTTCACATTTATTGAAATAATATCCAAAGCCAAAGTTAATTTATTCATACTCGAATTGGATTTATTTCCACCTCAGGTCATTTTTATTTTAATCCAATTCCATACAACTTTAATTTTTATTTACTTCACATATAATTCCATTTTACTTCTATTCCAATTTTTTTTTATTCAACTGGATTTTATTTTCATCTTAATCCAACTCTAACTCGATTTCCTTTGGTTTAAGTTAATTTCAATTCAATTCATTTACATCTGGATTTTATTTCCAGTTTAATTCAATTTATTTCAAACCAATTAAATTTTATCTCTCAATCCAAACACATTCACCATTTATAAGTTTATCACTTATCTCCTGATGACCTTCAAATTATTCGAATAAGGATTTTCAAGATTTTTAAACACCCGGCTCTTTGTTTCAAATCATTTCAAAATCATCAATACCTCAAAATCACACTTCCCAAATTTCTAAACCCATCCTGGCTTTAATTCCAACAAATTTCTTTGGAAATTTCAAAAACACAACAAATTTTTCTAAGTAAATCAATTTGGCAGCAATTCGTCACTCAGAAACTCGAAAATGAATTCTGAAGATGCGGCCGTCATCCTCTGAGTTATTTTCCTGCGACTGAAGTGAATTTATTGCTATATTCCTTCCAAAAAATTTATTTGAAACAATTTCCTTTCCGAAATTCTTTTCAAAATAATAATACTATTATTTGTCTTCAAAACACTTTGAAAACACTCCCAAAATCTCCGGGTTTTAAATTTTAATATTTGATTAAATCAAATTTTAGCTATAATTCATTTGTACAATTTATACTTATGCAAATTCCCATTATCTTTCTAATTTTATAATCTTACCATATATACTATTATTATTTTTATTTGTTAGAATATTTTCATCCAAACATCCAAATACTATAATACTTTACAAAAATTTATATTCTTTATATACAAAAATAATTTGGGTAAAATTATTTCATCTACCCATTTTAAAACAATATTGTGTCGAATTGTTCTATTCGAGTGTTTAGAAACCCCTTCGATCCAGTTTCGAGGCTGTGCCGACGAAGGTTCATATACCACTCAATAAATCAATCAACACAATATAAATCCATTTTATATTCACTAACAAATACGCACTCATATCTATTATTACACTCAAAATTCCCACCAGAGCCAAGGTTATCGCTAACCTTTGCTCTGATACCACTGAAACGACCCGACTTTCCAGTCCCGGAAAATCGAACCATTTGTGTTAAAGAAGAAGAGGTAGAAGAAGAAGAAACAGAAAATCAACAACAGAATCTCACATCGCAGCGGAATAAGATATAATATATACAAACAGATCTTTACTCGAACAGAAAAATATATCTGTTTATACAATATATTTACAGAATACATCATCAGAGTTCATCACATCAATGATATACATCCAAATACACAGCGGAACAACAAACAAATACGGAAGTACGTATCGCCATCTAGCTCGTCTCCTGCTCTACAGCTACAATCTGAACCTGTTTATCTCGGTCTGACCCGAGCATCATATAAAACAATACCCGAGTCAGTCTGGAATACCAGCGTGAGAAAATCACACTCAATTGATTATTAAAGTTTCAAAAATCCTTTTGGAAATAAAAGCATCTCGTAAGACCACGCCACAAATAAACATGTCGGGTTTTTACCTTACGATAGCTAAAACACTTTTTATAAAATCCTCTGATATTATGATAGTGTCCATTTACAAATACTTATTAAAATAGCTGAAATTGTTACATGATTAAATTCCAGCATACTAGCCACAAAGTGGGTAATACAAACAAAACTCGTACAAGGCACGTAGGGAGAATGGATTTCCAACGAATGACTAGGCACTGGGGTACCACCTGTCACAGTACGTGGCCTAGATCACAGTACCGAGGAGTACGCCCGCTCCCCTGCAACACAAGACCGGAATCATCCCTTACTGGATAATTCCAAATAAAATCACCCCACGGTTGGGATCAGCAACTGCACCACTAAGCCGAAATAAAAAGGGACATCTAGACAGGGATGACTTTACTCTCAAGTGGGTGCTACCCACGAAGCCTTGCTGCATAACCCCTGATTTTCAGTCATTCCCGGTTGATGAGGCTCGAGGCTAAACGATACCTTTTTCAGAACATATCCCTTAGAATGCCCATCGTCCACCTGACGATGTCACGAAAGCATTCGTCCATACAAGTCCGTCCCGGGTCCGAACGGAACCGAAGGCACTATTCCTACTGCATCCATTTTGGAAATATCCTCAGGATTAGTAGCGACTAGCCCTTGCACTTCACAGCTCCAACTTCGACTCTGAACACGTTACACGAAACGTACAAACCGAATCGAAGTGGTATTCGAGTCTCCAGACCTAGAATCCCGGTATACGGAAACTCGATCCCGGTCTCTTCGAAACGATCAGCGCATTTGGCCAATATTGATAGTCGGTTATTTAACTATCAATTAACATCCACAAGCAACCATCACACAATAAATAATTTCCCATATTATTTATTTGCCCAAATATCTTTCCAAGATATATTTCCAAATTTTTCAAAGCTCATTTGGAAACAATTTCAAAATAGTTTCCGCTTACGGAATACATTCCCCAAATGATTATTTCCACTGAATCACCAAGTACAAAATACTTATAGATTTTAAAGAAATTTTAAAACACTTTATTATAAATATACTTTAACATTTAAATTTGGAAAACTACTTTAATACTTAATTAAAAGTAATACTTTTGAGAATATTTAAAATAAGGTTACTTTATAAAATATAAAACTAAGTTTCACTTTTTAAATAAAATACTAGTCATCCTTTAAATAATTATTACGATAATAGATTTGGAAAATATTTACTTTAGAATTTAAATATTAGAAATAATAAATTTTCTAAACATGCCTTAAAAAAAACAACATTAAACTTTTAACTTATATTTAAGAATTTTCTTTGAAATCGTACTTGGCTATCCAGGGAATACACTTTCTTCCATATCTTTTAAAAATAAATCACCATTTATTTTTAAACACATTTACATTCCTCAATAAATTCCCACCTTGAATTTATATTTAAAATATCCATCGATATTTCATTTCACTTCATAAACCCAGTTTATACATTTTAAAAATCTCATTCTCTTTTAAAAATCCAAGTTTTAAACACTTAAATCAATTTCCAATTGACTTCCATTTTACTTTACTTTGAAATAAATTTCCCTATTTACTTCAATTATTTCAAATACATTAACTTTCATCTTTTATTTCTTTATTATGAGTTGAAACCCTTTTAACTAGAATACCAATTTCGGATTTCCAAACTTCTTCAATTAACATTTTAATTAAATTAAATCTTTAAATTTCAATAAAATCAATTCTTTTATATTTTTAAATAATATCACTTTAGTTAAAGATTTATTTCTTCCCTGTTAAATTCAAAATCCTCTTTCCCATATTTGTTCGAATTTAGAAATTTCTTTATTTCTTTTACAATTCCTTATTTAATTTATTCGAATTCACTAGAATTATTTAACTTGAATTTTACTCTTTTATTTCTTTCCAAAAATCCAATTAAATGGCTTTTGATAACTCATTATACTGGGAAATTCAATCCAACCAGATTATCCAATATAAATCATCGCAGGATATCAACAATCATATCACAGAATATTTAAACAAAATTAAATATTTTGAGGAATCCAGTTGGATCCCTCCAACCTGTTTCCCTGCATCCAAAGACGTTAGCACAATACCAATTCCACTTCAAAGTGGAATATCGCGGTATATGGGATTTATATAAAATCATCCGCTATTATGCGGCGCATAGGGTCTCATCCGCTATATAAATGCGGGAATATCAACAACTCAAATATATACATATGCCAATATGTATATATTGGTATATACTACTATATATAGTATAACACATCAATCAATGAAATCATCCAATCCATTATTTAAATTTAACCATTTAAATTTAAATCTAACTGAGTGAGATTAACTCACCTTTGCTTTTTAATTTGCCAACCAATCCAAACCGGTCTGTCTTTTCCCCGATTCCAGACCTAATATAACATTTAGATGATTTTTATTAATATTCTTACTTATTGAACAATTACCTCCCTTTAGATAAATTTACTCCATTTAAAATAAATTCTTTATCCTTTCAAATAAATTTAAACCTTGGATTTAAAAATAGACTTGTAGATTAAAATGTATACTTATTTTATTTTATTTTATTGGTGAAACTTCACATATATTTATAAAGATAATCTATCTATATAGATAAAAATCCAATCTTTGTATAAATTACTATGCTTTCCCAAGTCTACAAAACATTTCTAAAATATGTGTATATGTTTATATATTTATTTTTCCAAACTTTATAAACCAATTTCCTATTTTACTGTAAAAATATAACCTTGTTTTCTGGTTTTCCCAAAAATTTTCACAGCAACCCTTCAATATCAGTTCATTCTCCTTTAAACAAAAATACAAGTTATCGAATTTAAATTGAAATGAAAAAAACTAGGATATACCTTGCTGCCCTATATTATATATAACCGATTAAACTTTAAACAACTGTTTTATAACCTGTAGTTAATACCTGATAATTTAAATAATTATTGCTTCACAAGTTTAAACTTAAGTGACGAAAAGTTTTAAAATGTTAGATTTAAATTACCTTAAACTCGATCGCGAAAATCAAACCAAGGAGTCCTACTCAAAGCTCCAAGCGAGATTCGACCTCGCGAATGAACTCGCCCAGTCACTCACGACTCCAACCACCGCCTATTCGAACCTTTGGCAGTCGCGATCAATTTTCCCAAAGTCGATTCCCAATCGAGTCTGCAATCACGAACGAGCCACGCTGCTTTGACCCCCAATCGCTTCACAACCCTACTCGATTCGAACTTCGTTCCATCTCGTGCTCGCGGCGACTCCAACAACAACCCCAAACCACCACGCGATCTCGAACCCATGCTCGCGTGCCCTAATTTTCAGTGGCGACATAAAGGGACTGTAACAGGACTTCAAATCAGCAGTGGGAAAATATCGCGTAGGAGGCAAGGATGAGTTGACGATGGCTGATGGAATAGCCGAGTGTAGCGATGATAAATTAGAAGGCGTTGATTTATGAAACTCTAGATTTTATTCTCAGGTTCAAGTATCGCGACATGGCGATTTCTATTGAGCTGTAACCTTAAAGTGAAGCAGATTTTTATTTTTATTTCCTTTGAACGAAAGAAAAGGATACGGGGCCATGCTTTGAAACGAAGGGGTAAGCTTTGCACGATCTCTTCCCCGTGTTCCTGGGCGTGATTTTAGGGAGATAATATGCTGATGTTTGACTTAATTTAAAACTTAAATTTTGAATTGAATTCGATTTAAGTTCAACGCGTTTATGTGTCGTATGCTCGCATAACCACTCCGAAAAATACGAGATTTGAAATCCGATAATAATTCAATATTACGGACCCAATGGGACTGGTTTCGTCGAATTCCGAGACTGTGCCTCGGAAGGCTATTTTTAAATTCAATTCAAACGATATAATTTCAAAACTGAACAAAATACTCTGAAATCAAATTTTGAAAGTTCTATTATCTTCAGTATTACCAATATGAATTTTACAAGCTTTTGAAATATTTTTAATCAGCTTAGAATACCAGATTTACTATTTTATTCAACTTCAAATAAATTTAATTCAATTATTAAATTACTCAATAAACAGCGATATTTGAAATTTAAGTTTATAATTAATCTCTGAATATTTAAAATTAATTAAATATTCCAATTTCAAATACTCAAAAATTCCGGGTCGTCACACCCACCTTTTTGTCAAGGTCGGAATATCAACAAATTGGCTGGAAAGGATGGATATCAGGGTTAGAGATCGGTTGGAAACAAGGCTATGATCGATGTTGTCAAAATTTGGCTGGGTTCCAATCAAGACGGGATCGATTGGGAATGACATACAAGGCTAGTAGAGGTTATGTTTCAAATTTCAGATCAATCAGAGTTCGTATGCACGAGTTATGGATGGATCATGGTTCATAGAAAGTCAATTTGTATCGATACTTTTGTATCGATCAAATTGGACGTAGCAACATGCTTCGAATTGATGATTTTGCATCGATCAGGTTGGGAGCGGTATCGTACTTCATATCGATGGTTTCGAACCGATAACTTCGTATCGCTGCAAGTGGTGTCGTACTTCGTATCGATGGTTTCGAACCGATAACTTCATATCGATGTAAGTGGTGTCGTACTTCGTATCGATGCAAGTGCGAACCAATTGGATGGATGCGTAGGTGCACTTCGTATCAATCATTGCTAGATCGATACGAAAACGAAAGCAGCAGTTTCAGGACTTCGATTGAACATTTCGTATCGATCGCTTGTGGATCGATACGAAGAAGGTGCTTATGGATCGATACGAAGAAGGCATTTGGGAGCGATACGAAGAAGGCAGGTTTTATGGATACGATGGCATGTGCTTTCAGGGTGCTCAAGAATCGATACGAACAAGGTAATGTGACGACCAGATATTGGATCGATACGAAGAGATGGAGACGAATTGATGGATTCGAACTACATAGCCTACCGAAAACTCGAATTAGCATCGATCATAACTGACAATCTACAAGTCCAAATGCCACCAAATTTTCATAGGAGCTTGCGTACAACCTAAAGAATGTTCTTGTTCAATTTCGACTCGATTGGAAAAAATCTTGATCGATACAAAATTGGTTCGTATCGATCATGGATCGAGTCAGAATCACCTGGGATCGATCGCGTGGGCCCGCCCACGTGCCAGAAGAGGTCTCCCGAGATCCGAGTGACATATTTGCAACCTATGCCTATAATTAGCATCCCAAAGCCTACAGAAAAAGGACTTTTGGATTCTCCAACGTCGAGACTCTGTCAAAATCCACATTATACTGTTGTAATCGAGAATTACTGCCGTAATCCATTGTAACCAGCGAGCAAAGTCAATAGATTAACTTTTGAAGTTGACGTAGGCCGAAGATAGCCGAACCACTATAAATCTTGTGTCTCTGTCTATTTCTTTCTGTTTTAAGTTCGTTATTCTTCATTTTTATCCTTACTTTACTTCGATCTGTGATTTGTGATCATATACTGCTGATCTGTGTTCATACATTGGTGCTTTCGCGATATATGGGGTTTGTGACCAATTTTGGCGCAAACAAAAATGATTTCCAAGGTTTGAAAGGAAATATAGTGGTTTTAATACATATTGATTTTAAATATAATATAAAAATATTTTATTTTGTAAAATTTAGATTTTTAAAATTATATGTTTGGAAATTTTAAAATTTATAAGCTAGTTTTGAAAATATAAATTTTAAGATTTTACTTATTATTTTATTATTATTTTATATAAAATAAGATTTAATACAAAATATATTTAATAAAAAGATTTAATTTAATAGAATTTAATTTAACTAATATATATAATATGTTTTAAATATTTATTTATAATTTATATTAATATTTTTAAATAGATTTTGTAATAACTTAAGTAAATAGAGATTGGAAAGATAAGTTAAAGTGGACTTGAAATTTTATTTATTTAAGAATTGAATTTAAATAAAATTGATTTGAAACTTATAAATTTTGAGATTTTAAAGATATGATTTTTTTTACTTGATAATTTGATTATGATTAAAGGTGATTAAATGAATATTTTGGAATTTAAAATTGAATTTGTACATTTAATTTTGATTTAATTTGTAATTTGATATTTTATTTAAATGTAATTAAAAATGATTAAGTGAATATTTTCAATTTAAATAAAATCTTAAAGTGAGTTTTGAGATATAAATGAAATTTATCGAATTGAGTTATTATAAATGTTGAAGATTTAAACTTTGAAGCCTATTAAATTTGAAATGGTAGTTCAAACCTGGATTTGAAATTGATATAAATTAAAATGGATTAATGAAATTTGAATTGAACCTTTAACCTTTTTAACTGAAATTGTTGAACTGAGATTGATTTAAATTGAATTTTGGAACCAAAGTTGACTTGAATTGATTTGTGAAATTGGAGGAAACAATTCTAATTTGAACTATTTTGATATAAACTCTTTTAGTATATAAACTCTTTTTAATATATAAACTATTTTTAATTTATAACTATTTCGATATATATAAACTATTTTCAATATTTAAACTGTTTAAGTTGGAATTGTTATGATTTAGATTCAATGGTTTTAAATGCGAATATTTTGATACGATGAATTAACCTATTTTATGGTTAAGATTTTGGAAATAAATATGATTTCAAAGTGAATAATGATTTCGAAAGTGATATGATTTCAAAAGTGAATATAATTTCGAAAGTGATATGATTTTTAAATGGATATGATATTTGATATGAAGTATGAACTGTTTGAAACTATAAAACGACCACGGTGTGAAATAAGCGTTTGGTTGTTAAAGAGACCGGGATTGGATATTGTCATACTCTCTGCCAATACCGAAAACCACTTTAACAACTGTGTACGTGGTCAAGATTTTAGAACGAAGTCGGATGGTTTGGCGACGATTCTATATGAGGTATTAACGCAGCCCTGACTCCCGCGAGTCAGTTTGATGTGGCTAAAACAAGAGCCATGCCAGGCCAAGTGAGGTCACACCTCCGATCGGGCACATTTCTTCGATACCATTCTATTACTTTGTTATTTGATTGGGCGCACCTTTGATTTTGGGAGTGTGTCTCGTGGTGGGTGGTAATAGCTGCTATGCGTGACCACCAGTCCGGATCCGCGAAACGGTAGTATCCTACCCTGGGCATTGCCTCGCATGCCTTGTCACATGCCTTATCACACCCTCTATGAGTTTGTTTTGTACCGTACCTATGGAGTGCCCTCTGGGTAAACCACCGGTTTGGTGGAGCTTACGGTATTGTATACACTACGTGAATATATAAAATTTTTAAAGGGGGATATGGGTAAAGCCTTAACGCTATTTTAATACTTTACTTTACTGATAGACATATTATAATAGCATATATTACTACATAGTAGATAGTTCCACGAATCCTTAGAGGATGGAAATCCCAAACATCCTTTAAGTTACTTGTATTTTAGTTGACATTTCACTTGAGTTGAATTTGCTGGTATAAGAATGTTAATCCTGGCTCGAGTGTTTTGTGTTTTGCTTTATGCTCGGGTCAGACTGAGTGTCACTGCATTTGAGACTCACCTTTGGGGATTGGAGCTTTGTTTGAAGATCTATCTATCTAGATTTTAGTTATTTCAGTTTATTCCAGTCATTTATGTTCAGACTTGTCAGTTGCTTATGTATTAGAGATTCATTTGTATTTGAGATTCTGTTGTATTTTGTTTTAGACTCTGATGTTTTATAGTAGCTTCATGAACTGCTATTTATCTATTCCGCTGCTTATTGTTGTAATACTCTGTGTTTGTGATTCTGTGATTAATTTATTTACTGTATATGCTGAGTTTTGCCAATTATAAATTAACTATCTGTTGTCTTGAGCAATTCAAGTCTGACATGAGTGGATGATTTTCGATTTGAATGGTTTGAAATAGCGGGTCGTTACATATATGTGAGTATGTGATATGTATACATGCACATAAATACGTGTTTGTGTCATTTCTAACATTGCGACAACTTCGAATAACTTTCATTCGTTAAACCATTGAAAATCGAGAAACCGGTTCTCTGTCACATTTTCACTTAAAATTTAAATTACATATATATGTAAACAAAATTTGAAAATAAATTTGTAATCATTATTAAATAATTAAAATGATCTCATTTGAATTATAAAATCATATAGATCAATATTAACAATTATTTACAAAAATTGCTATTTTACCGATAAAGCGATATCAATTTTCTTATATTTTTCAATTCAACATATATCTTCATAAAAATATTATAAATTATTTATTATCACTTTATTACTATTTAAAATGAATTATTTGAATAATTATAATAATTATTAAATCGGTAAACTTCAATTTAAAATCAAAAATCAATTATTAAATACAAGGGCATCATTGAGAATGTAATACATACTTTTAATATCTCAAAAATAAATAAATAAATTTTATTTCATATTATAGTTCAATTATAAAAATAAGTGTATGTATCTAGCTCCTGTGCGTGACGTTTTACGATTATAGAGCTGTTTATCGATATTCCTTCAAAGTTTACATTTTCGTAAATACTTATTCAAAATAAGATTATCATTATTATTTATTGCTCAAAACATCATAATATATGTTTTTAAAAGCTTATATTTGGATATTTCAAAAATAAATAAAATTTATCAAACTGATAAATTTATGGGTCGTTATAGGGAAGAAGAAATTTCAAAAAGTAATTAGATTAATTTTGTAATTTGTCAATTATATTACAATTTAAAATTACCAATAACTTAAAATTTGTATAACTCCTTCATACGAGGTCGGATTCGGGTGGTCTTTGTTGCGTTGCGCTTGTATAGACTTTAGCTTTGTGATGGAACTAGTTTGGATGGATTTGGAGATAGTTGAAATTTAGGCTAAAATCGGACGTTGTTCAATTTTAGTTCCAATCCGGAACACCTCGGTGACAATAGAAAATTTTGATGAGTTAAACTCATCTCTTTTGTTAACTAGTATGATATATAGTTAATAAAAATTGTTGAATGATTATTTGGATGAATTACTATATTTATTAGTTGGTTTGGATATATTTCTCGCCCTTGGGGTGGATGAGACCCTGTTACGTTCCCTTGTAAGTGCAGATGACCTTTTGTATACGAATCCCGCCTCGAAGCGGTTGATTTATGTTTTATGATTATATACTATTTTGATGCAGGGGACAAGTTGGAGGGGTCCAATGGGATTCCTCGCTATTGTTGAATTGGTTTCAGTACTATTCTAGTTATATGAATTATTGGATAATAAACCTGATTTATTGGAAATATAGGTTATGACATTGTTATATGTTAAAAACTAAAAACCTATAGTGATAGAAAATAAATATCAATATTGGTTGAGCGTCTGGTGGCTATTGGCCTCAAATTTGTATTTTAATATGCTATAATTACCATTGAGTTGGAATTGGTTTTGAGATAAGACATGATTTTAAATCCAGAAATGGGTTTCAGAAATATTCTATTTTAAAGAGTATATATTTATATTAAATACTATTTTAAGCTATTTAATTATATTAATATTGTTTTAAGTTATTTAATTATATTCATATTGTTTTAAGTTATTTAATTATATTACTATTGTTTTAAAGTTATTTAATTATATTAGTATTGTTTTAAAGTTATTTGTTTATAGTTAATATTGTTTTAAAGTATTTATCAAAATGTTAATATTTTGAAAGGTTAATTATTTCAAGAATAATTATGGTTTGAATGCCAAGGATTTATTAACAAGGTTTTGAAAATAAAATATTATTATTTATAATAAGGGTAAAGATTTATTATTATTGTTTTGTTAAAAGATTAACTATTATTTTAAGATGTTTTAAGATTTATGATTATTATTTATTTATTTTTAATGTTTAATTTTAATAATTATTTTTATATAATACCGTT
This sequence comes from Allium fistulosum, assembly GCA_030737815.1. Taxonomy (NCBI): domain Eukaryota; kingdom Viridiplantae; phylum Streptophyta; class Magnoliopsida; order Asparagales; family Amaryllidaceae; genus Allium; species Allium fistulosum. Next base: position 395,330,526 of record CM060901.1, read on the forward strand.
TAGAAGTAAATGATCTTTATTTGTTTATAAATGTGTTCGAGACTCATAAATAGATATTTATAAACGGAGTTAGATTCTATGAGGGAAGTTTATTAAATGGTTCGAAGACATAAGAGAAGATTATTTACAAGGTAAAAGGATTTTATAAATGGTTAGATATTTATAATCGGATTTAAGAAAGGGGCTTATAGATTTATAAAAGAAGTTTTATAAATGGTTTAGGGATTTATAAAGGATTTATAAACGAGTTTTAGAAATGTAAAAAGAGGATTTATAAGTGATTGAATTTTATAAAAGAATTTAATAAATGGTACTAGAAGATTTTAAATTGGGTTATAAATGGTTTTAGAGAAGTATAACGAGTTTATAAATGATTTTTGAACCGAATAAAAAGAATGTCTTTCTCAGTTTTGTAAATATACTTATACCATTGAGATAAGTATATGAGTACATTTTCTATGTTCTGAGGTGTAATGTGTGTGAATATACTTATACCATTGAGATAAGTATATGGATATTTTCTAAGTATTGAAAATATAGGGATGAGTGGATATATCTTTGTATAAGTATTTTTATACAAGTAATTTACAAAGTGGTTTTTAATAATGAAAGATTTATTGAAGGAGGCTAGTGATTGCTTATGTGCTTAGCCAATGTTGGTTTTTTCTTTTTAAAATAAATCCCTGATTTGGATGTGTGTTTGTTGATAGTTAAATAACCGACTATCAAATATGGACCCAAACGTAACTTTGGAAATATCTAGGAGAAACTCGTGAGTTATATGCTATAGTCATCTCCGATGATGTTGTACTATGTGTATAGATCTTATTTCGTTCTCCTAGGACAAATGATAAGGAAATATGTCCACTAACAGTTAGAGGTAATCTCTGCTCTCATTTTGACATTTTATTTCCTACAGAACCGGGGTTGAGTTTACCAGGAATTATCGAATGTTATTTCTAAGAGACTGGGATCGGGTATGTTATCTGAAAACCACTTCGATCCAACCCAGGCATTTCGAAGTGAAGACATCTTGAAGATGATAGGATTAATGATGGGGCTCTCAAGTGTTTCGTTCACCCCTAGAAAGTACTTGTATGGATGAATGCTGGTACCGCATGGTTTCCTGGAGGGCAGTATTAGCATTCAAAGTGGGAAGTGTTATATAAAAGGTAAAACGTAGCCTCAAGCCTCATCAATCGGGAATGACTAAAATAGGGGAGATGTAGCAAGGCTAGGTGGGTCGCTCCCATAATGTTAAGGTCATCCCTATCTGGAGTCCCTACTATTAACTCATGTATGCTTCGGTACGGTTGCTAACCACAACTGAGGGGTGGTCTTATTCGGTACTATCCGGTAAAGGGTAGGCCTGTCTTGTGTCGGCAGGGGTTAATAGGTTCGACCTTGGTGTTATTTTATCTAAAGATGCACCATGACGGACGATACCCCAGTAGCTAAGTCATTGTATGGAATCCATTCTCCAATATGAGCCTTTACGGTTTTTGTTGTATACCTAAAATGCTGAAATTTAATTAGTGTAACAAATTCGGCAATGATTAATAAGTATTTGTATCTTAGACACCATTATAATATCAGAGAATTTCATATGAAATGGTTTGGTTATCATAAGGTAAAAACCCATCCATGTTTATGTGCGGTGTGGTCTTACGAGATACTCTTGATTTTCAAAAGTTTTCTATAACTTTAAAATCCAGTTGGGTGTGTTTTCTCACATTGGTTTTCTAGACTGACTTAGGTGTTATTTTATTATAATGCTCGGGTTAAACCGAGCACATTTACAGATTTTAGTTAGAAGCTTTGGAGCTTTAAGAGACGAGTAGGAGGCCCAAAGACACATTCACGTATATGATTATTTTTCTACTGCATTCATTATTGTATTTATCAACAGTTGTAAGGATAGTTTGTTATAACTGTCCAGGCTGAAATAAGTTAGTATACTTTAATTGATATCTGTATATACATATATTACAGTTTGACTTCTGTGTAAAGATTTGTTGTGTATTATAGATTATTCGTTCAGCTGTGAGATTCTCCGTTTGTTTTCCTTCTCTCTTCTTTCCCCTTCCTTCCTTTTTCTTCTTTTCCCCTAACATTTGGGTTTCCCGGCATTTGATTACTCGGCATGGAATACAGTGGACGTATTAGTGTCGATTTTCAAAGGTTGAAAATCCTAACCGTTACACTCCTCCTCATGGCCAGCCGTCTATGAGGCCATAATGGACCAAAGACCCAGTCAACCTATATAGCAGTTTATTTAATTTAAATCCAATTTAAACCATCATCGCTATCGATATCGATGACATATGTATATAACGTTTATGTACATATGCAATAAATCACTGATAGTACCCTGAACAATTCTAGAGGCTATTCCATTTTACTAAGAACACCCCAATAAAATAAATACAATAGTAATTAATAATTCTCAAATATTAATTAATTTAATTAATTTACAACAATTATAAACAAATTAAATCAAGTGGTGCTTCGAAGACCAAATACACTCGGTTGTGTGACATGCTGGTGTGAATTTAGTAAGCAATTAGTATTCAAACAATTCAAATACTAATTTTCACACATCTCCTTAACTAGCGATGTGACAATTTGACTTAATTCATCGCTTATAAATATCATCAGTAAAATCCAACTTAACAAATTCAAGTGGTGCCTTTTAGTAGTAATTTTTTACATCGATTCTCTTCATCAAAATTACATCACATTAGGACTAATGGAATTTGCTTGGTAAATTTTCAATATCGTCCATATTTAACTCGACATGTACATAAATAAAGTCCTTAGTTCAATAATAAAAATTATGGTACTGCTCTGGTTAGAGATTTTAATTTTGAGTTGACCGTAGTTGATTGTGATACAAACCTCATATAACCAAGGAGCCGAATTCTCTATTATTTCACTTTCAATGCTTCAACTCAAATCCAACTGTAGTTATTTTTTGGACTCCATGCCATGATTTAACTACAATCAAAGTGGAGTTTCCACATTGAAGTTCAACAGTATTCTCAAGTCGAGGGAACTATATAATATCATCACTTCAAGGTTTCCCGTTTGACCTAGTAGATATTAACCAACATGAAACTTTCAGATGAGTCATTCGATAGTATCCAATATTTATCAGTACGCAACATCTTGGAACCCTCGGCAATCATGAGTAATACACTGTTCAACATATGGAGAGCAGTAGGACTTTGATCTCAACAGATGTATCGATAAACTTTCTTAAAATATTTTGACTAGGATTATTTTAAACACATGTTATTATACAATGTGATAAATTTCTCAAGATTATAATATTTTGTAGTTACTATCACATAACATATTATTTAAGGATTTTCTATTAAATATATTTAAATTAACTATTTAATTGATATATCATAATATGAAAAATATGTAATAGAAACCAAATACTTAATGACCCTCCTTTTCGACCCCCAAATGTTGACAGTCATACATCTACAATATTCATGTTCTAAGCACCCAGTGCTAAAAAGAGAGTTATTAGGTTAAATAAAATGAAAAAGAAAACAGACAAGGGAAGAAAGAACACAATATTAGAATTTCACAGTGGAACGATAACATATAATATTAAATTACAGTACAAACTATCACTCTAATATACATAACATTTCAAAGTTAGAATCCTAAGTACTATCATCAACCTTGACAATTATAACATCCTATCCTCACAAATGCTGATATATAAATAATAGTAGTGCAGCGGCAATAGAATACTACAGCAGGAAAATGGAAGCTTCCAACTCATTTCCTAAAGCTCTAAAGAAATATCAATGAAAACCTTATTTTTCTCAAACTGCTCGAAAGAGCACTCGAGGGATGAAGGAAAAGATAAAACTATGATTCAGACATAAGCCTGGTGTAAGAAACTCAAGAAATATGATACACTATATTACAATATCTTTTAAGACCATTTGAATCACTATAACGGTTTTCCCCTCGAAAGAACCAAAGCAACCTAATAAGTACATATGGCGATATAATAGGTAGTGTCTAGGGTGTAGAATATAAATTAGAAAATAGCTATGCCGCTTGCATCTTACAACATAAGAATATTTAAAGTACAACTAGAACCGCTAAGATACATCCGCATAAGGATTTTCGTGCAGGTCACTTCAGTTATCTTAAGCCGACCTCCTATGTAAGGGTAAGAAACTACCTTTTTAAACCATGCATATCTTAAGGTAAAATATGTCACAAAGGAAAACATAACTGGTCCATGCTCAAACACGTGATACCGAATACCATCAACTCTCGCATCCCTCAATCGAAAGCATCTCTTGATATTTGGAGTTGATGTTCCCACTTGGGTTAGCTAAACCCCTGGGCTATGACCCTATTCTATTTTCTATCATTAACGATGGTGAAGTCATAATCAACATCTCAACACACAAGTCTTCATCACTCGAATAGATCTTGGATCTCTCTTCGGATTCCAACATCTCGAACAATTCAAGAATCTCTCTATAGATCCCAATATAAGTTGTTACTACCAAATATCCTTTTAACCTTGTCGAAACCCGATTGGCTAAATGACAAAGAAGAACAAGAGAAAGAAGCTCCAGCAAGACTTTTTGAAGCAGTCGAAGAGATGCTATAGCCAAAGTCCAGAAGTCTCACAACCTTTTGAAGGGATCTAAAGGGTCGAAAGCACCCTTCCGCTTCAGTGACCACCTTTCGAACCCGGTACTTTCGCATGCATGAAGACCTTTCGAATGAGTTAAAGCAACACCTTTCGAAGATAATGAATGACAACTCTTCAAATGCGTGGCAAACCTTTCGAAACCAAAGGTTTCTCCTTCATTCAAACCACTCATAAACATGTCTCGGTCAGAACAACCCTTTCGAAAGCCAAGCCAAGCCTTTCAAAACGGTCAAAGCCATTAATATCCAGGGAAGGTTCCACAACAAGTCACAAGAAAAAGTTTAGAAGCTATTAATAGCATCGAAACCATCAGCATTTCAACACCTTCGAAACCCCTGGAGGCAGCCTATCGACAGAGTCGAAAGCTCCTGCAAAGCAACATAAAGAAAAAAGGCACAACCATCCCATTCGACAAAGACAGAATCATTCAAGCCTATTCGGAAGCATTGCAGACGGATGTGCAAGTGTTAAGGAATTAAAAGCATTCTGAAGACAATTCTGAAGCCATCTTTCGACCAGGTTGAAAGCATTAGGTTGAAAGGTGCTGACCTGCATCTATAAATAAGACCCAAGGGGCCTGGTTTTGGTGATCGGAACTCATTCATCCTATACTTGTACTTTCTTAATTCTAAAAGTTGTAACCCTAATTTGTGAATCAAATTAGGAAAAATTCTTCTACAAAGTCATCATTAGATCAATAAAGGTTCCGTTGAATCAATAAAGGGAAGATCTCGGCATTCTTGATTACTTAGTTGTTTCAAAAGCTTTTATTAGACCTAACCGTGTTTTTCAGGTATCGACCACATCGAAAGTCCTCTTCCGACCTGGTCGAAACCCCTGCATTTTCAAGTAATCCCGGTTATTTACTCCAGACCACCTTTCACTGGACCTCTACCTAATGGATCGAAACCTTAACTTAAGCCAGTTTTACCTTTAATTCCAAGTCCAAACCCAAGTCACTTAAGATTCCAGCTTTCGACAAGGTTGAAACCATTCAGAAAAAATCATACCCTTGAAATTTAGAGCCATCCTTTAGGCTTTTGTAACAGCTTCGTAAGGGCTGTTTCAAAAGGATAACCAAACTACTCTATTCGGCTCGAAAGACCAAAAAGAGGAGTATTCAAACCTTTCGACCAAGTCTAAAGGTCAATAAAAAGGAAGTTTCACAACAAGGACTGATTCAAAAAATAATCTAAGGAAGGAATTCACATCCTAGCACACTCCAATAAATCAAAAGAGACCAGAAAGGATTAGTTTTCTCTATTAAATCAACTTTGGGGTGTTGATAAGTTTTCTTGTTAACATTTTGGCGCTAGAAGGAGGGCTTGAACCTCCATCTCTATTGAACACCCAACACCTCATACATCTAATCCAACTTTATTCCAAGCTTGCCCACTCTAGGCCTTACTTCATCATGGCCGGCAGAATCAAAAAATCCGAGCAAGGATCCTCGGAACCATACCTAATTGGATTCTCCCTAGAGGTAGCTAATGATAAGAATCTCCAGGAAGAACAACTGTTAAGGATGAAGGCTTTAAGAATCATAAGGGAAAAGAAAGTTGAAGCCTATGATCCACTTAAATGGAGTTTAAACCCTTTTCATGTTGGTTCCACCCTAATCTTTGCCTTAGGGGAAAAGAAAAAGGGAAGTCACAATTTATTTGACCAAATGAGAAAAACAATTCAACACTATACCAAAGGCATAATCATTGAACAAGAAATAATGGCAGATTACAATGCCTTTGCACATAAATGAGGTCAAGTCAAAAGTGGGACAATACCTACATGGAAACCCCAAAGAATTTTAAAGAGAAAACTAGTTATCAAAGGGGAAACTCTAGAGCCATATAATAAAAGATTTAGAAGCCATCCTCAAGACACAAGTTTCAAGTAAAGACTTCCTAAAGAGTGCGACCTAACAACATCCATAGAGAATGTCTACTTGCTAATAAAGGATGAGCTCAATTATTGGCCATCGTAGAAAAAGAAACCAAAATATGAAAGGAATCTGAGAGGATCCTACTACCATTACCATATGTTGAATGGTTATGAAACTAACCATTGCAAAGCCTTGAAAGGGATGATAATCAACTTTTTCCTTCAAGGAAAAATCAACGAGTTTGTAAAGAAAGACTGAATTAGATCAATAAAGAACTACTCTTCTAAAGAGAATCTACATGGTTGGGAGTGAAATGCTCCTTTTATTTGGACATTACTTTAAACGGTCAAAGCCTCTGTCTGCACCGAGTTGGCCAAGGCAGAGCACCTCCTAGAGAGAGGAGTGTAAACCTTTAACCGCGCCATACTATAACTAGGCAAAAGCATCGACAAGCCCTTGGTCGCGCCTCTGGTCAGGTCAAGGCACCTCCAGGAGAGAGGAGTGTAAGCCGTTATCCATGCCACGGTATGGCCAGGTTAAAGCATAGACAAGCCCCTGTTCGCACCACACTATGGCTAGGGCAGGGCACCTCCTGGAGGGAGGAATGCAAGCCTTTACCCATGCCACGCTATGGCCAGGTTAAAGCATCAAAAAGACCTTGGTCGCGCCTCCGGTCCGGTCAAGGCACCTTTTGGAGGGAGGTTGGGTAAGTCCTTAGTTCCAGCCTCTAAGAATGAGCTAACCAAGAGCACCAGACAATAACGGACTAAGACGTCCAAGCCCAAGAAGAGGTTCATCAAACAACGGACTAAGATGTACAAGCCTAAGAAGAGGCTCACCAAACGATGGACTAAGACGTCCAAGCCCAAAAAGTGGCTCATCAAACAAGGGACTAAGATGTCCAAGCCCAAGAAGTGGCATATCAAATGATTGACTAAGACGTCCTAGCTCAAGAAGCAGCTAATAAAAATGCAGCTACGAACAAGGCCTAAAGTGTTTATACATGTCAAAGAAGACAGAATTTAAGGAGTAGAACATAACTCCGCTTATTAATACCCGAATCTGGGTTCATGTCTCTCACTTCTGAACTTCATCTATTAATACCCGAATTTTTGGGTTTCAAGATTATTACATGATTTCACTTATTAATGCCCTAATCTGGGATTGAGATTTCTATTATGGATTTCTGATTATCCACTACTAATGCATGAATCTGGCTCAAAGAATTCTATCAAGAAGATCGTTATTATGAATTTCCAATCATCATCCACAAATACTTGAATCTAAATTTCAAGTTTCTTAACTTCTAAACATCATCCACTAATAACTGAATATGGGTTTCGGGCTTCTAAACCTTCATATTTCATTAATTAATGCCCCAATATGGGTCATTGGATTTCTACTACAAATTTTTAGATAATGGTTTCTGGACTTCTATTAGTTAATCATTATTAACCCTCTATTGGTAATCTTCATAGGATGATTTTCTAATACATTTATCCCCTGGCCGAGGATAAAATTTTCTACCAACAAATTTCAGATATTCCAGCAATATGGTTAAAGTTAAATTCTTAATTATTTCTCATCATGATCAAAGATGGGTTTCAAGACATTTAATCAAATAAAATTATTGTTCATTTATTACCATATGATTGACATAATGATTTGTTAATCTATGCGAATGATACATATAGACTTTTATATCAATTCAAGCTAACAATAGGAAATATTGTTTGCTTCATACTTTTTAGGGAAATCAGAACAGTAAAAAAGAATAAAAGATCGAGCAAATACAAACATTGTGGTATAAGCTATCAAACAGATGTTTCAGAGATAACATTATGGGAAAGGATCACAAAAAGGTAATATTTACAAAATTTACACGATTTACATAACTTATGAAATTATTTACAAGTGCACAGAACAAATATATACATTTCATAAATATGAATCTTTCATAATCTTAAGCAGCTTTGTTCAGGTTCTCAGCAATTAAAGGATATACAATGTGACGGATAGCAATACAAAGAACCTCTTTAAGTTTCTTCTCTTTTTTCCTTATCCTGTCGGCATCATTAATCACATCAATATTAGTTTTCAAAGCACGATTGAAAGCTCTATTTGCGCCTCTAAGGGTCTTATTTTCCCTTTCCAATTCAGCGATGCACTTCGAAAGGAGAAATTTATCGCGTTCGAGTTTTTGAATTCTAGCAGCATGTTCGTTTATGCGCTGTAACATCTAACTTTCCGCTGTTTTTCAAAATATTTTATCATTTTGAATTTAACTTTCCTACACCACTCACCCACTACCTTCTCGTCTAATTCAAGGGGAGGATTAGTTGTAGTGGGAAATTTATGGATAGCGAGGGAAGTAGACCTTGTAGATTTAGCAGCAGATGGAGTAGCATAAGGAACTAGTAAATCAATACTCGAGATATTATTCCCCATAATAAATTCCGACGACTCGCACTGAGCTTGACTATCCTTCAATTTCATCTCCAAATCGCTTATCTGTTGGAAAATTTCCGACATTTTGTGATGGAAGTCAATTGAAGGATTTGACTTAACTTTATGCTTTAGTACGGAAATCACTTCATTTTTACTATTGACATCTTCTTATAAATTGGCAATCTGATCCTTAAGATTTTTTACAATTGTATTTTGAAGCAAGAATCTCCTATGCCATCTTAATGCTTCAATATTGCCTTTAAAACGAACAAATAAAGTATCTTCAAGGAGTTTACTCTTTACAAGATCCACTAACAGCTTATCCTTAAGATTAATAAAGCGAGATGCTGAATATAATTAGAGAGGTATTGCAGATAATTGTAACACCTATTTAAACAAAAAGAAAAAAATGAAGTCAAAAACAGAATGATCAATCTCTTTATTACTATAATAAAATATTACAACTCAAGTAACAATGAAATTAAAAGATACAATAGACATTTGTTTTATATCCAAAGATGAGAAACAACATCTCTAACTTTATTCAATGAATTGGTGGAAATTATAACTGTAGAATCAAAAGGAATGTTAAGTCCTTCCAGAGTAATCACCAAGGGATATTTGCTATAGTCCCATTCCTTGGCTGGAGGACTATCACGACTGCAAATTAGTTTAGTATAGTATGTTTGGGTCTCCGTAAGTAGCTTTTCTTTCTCATCACCAAGGAAATGGAAGCGGAGATGAGGATGTTCCATGTAAAGTTTTTGTAAATCTCTAAGAAAACAATATCTTGCTAATTTTGAAGATTTTAAAATTGATGCCTTTTCGAGATAAAATCTTCTCAATTTAACACATTGGCTTAAGTAATCTCTAGAGACAAGATTGCCTGAGGAACATTCTCTCTATGATAACATAATAAAATACAGCTAAGTATAAAAGGAAAACTAAAACAAAAATTTACAAATAAATATTATTACATATTTACGGTTATTCATCTGGTTCGTACAAAATTGACTTAGTAAATGATTTTGAAATAAATTTGTCCTTATAATACTTGCTTTTTTCAGAAGGTGGATCTTTGGGAATTGATCTGACTCGTGGCAAGTTCCAACATGCCCTTGGATGTGGTCAGATCTGAATTTGTCCAAGTATCTTTTGTACAAACGCCTAAGTAGACCCCTATTAAAATCACCTAAATATGAAAAATCAATAGTTGGGTGTCTACAATAGGCCTTGTATAAGAAATTAACCAAAATGTCTCTCTCTTGGATCAACATCTAAAAAAGGATAATCAATTCTCGGTTTTCCTTCAAAAGACCGTCATATCGAAGGCGCGCTCTCCTCAACCGTGGGGCAGCTTCTTAATGATTAAATGATGCTAACATTGCCGCACTTCTATTGAGTCTATGATATTTATAAAAAAGAATGTTGTGCTCCTTCAATTATTTGTCTAACTCCCTATATAAATTATTTATCTCTGCTTATTTTCTTTCAAGCTTGGTTTCATATGGGTGGATAGATTTCTTCCTTATCTAAATAATTATTTACACTATTATTAACTTTGAAGCAAAAGATGTTTGAACAGAGAATCCCATACCTGATATACCGGGACTAATGCTTGGGAAACCTATTCTTTTTATTTTGGCACTTCAACATCAATAAAAGTAGGCTCTTCTTGTGGGCCGGAAGGAACATGAGGTTCAGCTAGGTTTGCTTCATGAGGAGTCGAATCCTTTTCAGAAACCCTTGTATGGTCATCCCCATCTTTCTCAAAAGATTCAGTTTGGTCGCCTCTATCGCTGCCTGAACCTTGACCATCGTTGATGTTATCATCGTTATCATCATCATTGTCATCGTCATCGTCATCACCCTCTTCTTCGACGACCTCATCTTTATCACCTTTGTCTTCGGAGTCAGATTCAACTTTGAAGGAAGGAACTTCAAAAGTGAGAATTTTGAAGGCATCAATCTCCTCCCTTTCAGCAATTTCAATTCCCTGCTCCATCAGTTTGATCTTGCCCATAACCCTACCGACAAGAGCATGGTCAAGCAAGAGAAAGCTTAATTCAAGGCATTTGTCGACGTTATCGGCATAGGCAAGCATCAAAGCATTCTCAAAGAATTCAACATAATATCTTCAAGAGAGGTGTCAAGAAATTGTGATACTGCCGCTTTGCATTAGAAATAGTGTCGATTGCCAATTTTAGGGAAGCTTTGTTCTTTTTCAACTTCTCCTTTAGAGAGGCTTTTTTTGCCGCCAATTGGATATTTTCCTCCTCGGCTTCTTTTAAATTCGTTTTCATTGCTAAATTCTCATCGGCGAGGAGTTGGCGGGCTTTCTTTTCCTCAGAAATAACTGACTCTGACTGGGCAAGAGAAGCTCTCAATTGCTCCAGTTCAGTCATAGCATTATTCTTCTCTATGGATAAAGTGTAGACTTGATTCTTTAAGTCATAAATTTTCTCCTAAAGTTTAGAAGATTCGGTAGAAGATTTAAACGCATATTCTTGTAAGGAGAGCCAATTCTTGGAAATCTAAAAGATGAAGTACGACATAAGTCAAAATTTAAAGAAAAGCGGTAGCAATAAAGTCAAATGAAGAGAAACTTACCAAGAGTTGTTGTTCTATTAATGAACGATAATGACCTGCCAAGTCAGGAACAGAGGAAGGCGGGTGTAACAACCCGGGGTTTTGCACCTGTTAATAATCGTCATTAAACGATTAATGGTGATAGCTGATTGTTGTTGGGAGTTCAAGCAAGTTGAAATTCTTTTCAATAATTTGTTAAAGGAGTTATGCAGGCTTTAAAATTAATTCTAGCCCATGCTTTATTTTTGTTTATTGGTGCTGTGTTATCAAAAGTGTATAACCCGTTCCCCAGTTCATTTACATTTTCGAAAACCCTAAAGAGAAATAACGTGAAAAATGGCTGCTGCAATATTTCTTTCGTGAGATAGAATTAGGGCTTCGGCTTTTCATGAAATTGAATTAGGGCTTTCGCCGCTTTTGCAATGATTGTTCTCTCGAGTGCTTGCTGGCTTGTCGATTGCTTACTTTGATTGATCGTTCGCGGCTCCCCCAATTTCCGATTGAGTTCATCTTTGCTTTGAGACAAGGTGAGTGATATTTTCACTCACATCTAATTCAGCCTTCTGTTATATATGATTCGAGATCTTGATTTCGTTTATATGAGTTTATCCCTTTATTTTCGTTCATCTGATATTTTTGAATTCGTCAATTATTTTGTTTTGGCCATTGCTTTTTGGCTATCACTGTTTTGACGAGTTCGAACTTGCTCCGTGCTTTTCTCTATTGACTTCGGTCTCACAGCCTTGACTTGAATTTGCAAATTGAATTCGGCATTGCTTTGATTTCTTGACAAAATTAGGGCTTTCTTGAATTCTGGTAGTATTGCAGTGTTGTTATATGTTGCAAACTTGAGACTTGCTCTTGACCATTGCCTTTGTTAACCTTTCACGTGTGTTTTCCTGTAGTGTTGCAATCTTTAACTTGTTGCATATATATCACAATATACTAATACATGTTTGTTTACTACATATTCTCCGGTCTTGTTTCACTTCACTGTTCACTGTATGTTCATTGTGTAGCCTAGTCTGGACATTTTATGGTTCTAGTTGTACAATTGTTGTCTTGGTTCTGACCATGTCATGGTTCAGTTTTGAACTTGACTTTTGTGGTCATGTTTGTGTACTTGGTCGAGTTCATTTGCATTGTGCAGTTGTGCTCGAGCTCTGGCCATTAGCTCATCTCCGATGCATTTGTTTATGTGGTTCAAGTGTACTCAGTTGGGCTTCTATCTGGCCCTGACCTGACCTAAGGTGATTTCTTGGTTTTCTGGAATTTAATTATGATACTGTATATAATTTCATTTTGTGCATGTGTACATCTCAGCTCTGAACATGAGTTTGCACTGTGATTGTTCATCTCGGCTGTGTCTCGGTTTTTGATGACCTCTTTGTATTGCTGTTGATTTTGGGTTTGTTGTATATATGAACTTGGTTCATATGTAAGCTGAGCACTGAGCACTGAGCATTGCTTCGAGTCAGTGTACTCGAGTGTGATCTATGAATTTTTGTCATGGTTGTAGCCACTGGTTCATTTTGATTGATTTGTGTCGATTAATTGTTTCGAGTTACTGCAGCTTCATTGTAGCTGTCTTGGCCATTTGATTTCATGAAACTGTATTTGATGATTTCTGATTTCGTTCTCTGATTTCATGAATTTTGATGGCTTCGGCTTTCACTTGATTTTACGATGTTGAATTTGTTGACTTTCGACCTTGTTCGATTTTACTTGTTGTTTCATGACTGCGGCCATTGAATTTTTCTCTACAGCCTGTTTGTTTCATTACTTCATGTGTGCATACTTAGGTTGCAACTGAAACCATATGTATTCATCCACTTGTGTACATTGTAGTCTTGGTTGGTCTTGGTGCAGTTGCTATGCCTTTGTGCATTTTGCTGTGTCCATTTGAGTTAGGCATTGTTTTGGTTTTCTTGTTCGCATGCTCGAAGTCGTAGCCTGTACAACTGCCATGTGTACATCACTGTTCCACTTCTGTTTACTTGTGCAGTTGCCTATGAAGTTACTGGTTCATCTTGATGGTTACATGTCATCTGGTTGTTCACTGGTCGTGCTCATTTTGTAGCTTGACTTTTACATGCTGTCTGGTTTTGCTTTAAGCCCATTTCTGATTTGTATTGAGTTTATACTTGTACATTTGGGTTTGCTTTTTTGGAAATTTCACCTGAGTTGAACCCAGCTTAAACGCTCGGGTTTGACCTCGTGCTCGATTGGGAGTTTTCATTGTGCATTCGTGTGCACTTCATTCATTTGATGGTTACTGGGTGGATGCTGTTGCAGTTCCATCTGGTTCATTTTGATTTGATTTGATGCCATTTGTTTCTGATTCATTGAGCTTTTGTGTATTTCATCACTGTAGTGGCGAGGCAGTGCACGCGAGCGTGTACTGCAGCCAAACAGTATTGATTATCTTGCTGTTAATTGCTGTTTAGGAAATTCTGTTGTTTTCTAAATTATCATCATTGATAACTCTTTCATTTATCTTTGTTGATGATTTGAATTTGCTGATTCGCTGTTTATTGCTGTTTCATGTTATATCTACCGTTATCTGATTCTCATATTGACGAGTGGATATACGAGATTCATTGTGACTGTCGTCTATTTGATTATTAAATTATTATTGCTTCCGTGCATTAATTACTGAGTTTGAATTAGACTGACCTGTGTATTATTTTCTTTTGAATTTAATACTCGGGTTAGACCGAGTTATTACAGGTTGTAGATATCTTGCTTTGAGTTGCTACTTGAGCTATGAAGTCTCTTCATATCTTTTGGAGTAGTCGTCGTCATTTTGTAGTAGTCAGTGTATCTGATCTAGGTTGATATGTATTCATTTATATTATTCGATAATGTACTTGTATATATAACTTCCAGAGTCGACAGTTGTAGTTGTATCATATGTATTGTATCACATGTATTGTAACTGACATCAATTATATATATATGAGACTTTTATTATCTGTGTTCCGCATTTAGCTTATCTGTGTTATTATTATATATATTGTCCTAAACTATTATGAACCATCGTAGTTTGTTTTATACTGGAATTGGGTATGTCGATGGGAGTAAATAAATAAGAGATGAAAAATAAAAATATATACCACTCCTATCGAGATAACCATTACTAGTGTAAGGCCCAACTACGGATGGCCGCTCCTATCCAGCCTTATTCTTCATAATAACAGACAGTATTTCTTTTAATACTCTTTGTTATTGTGAGCATAGAGGTGGGGCGTCACAGTTGGTATCAGAGCTTGGGGTTTATGGACATAATATAAAACATAACTTAGATGGAACATGTGTTACAACTATTTGTCGATGTTTTTAGTTGTGTTTTGAGTCAAAACTAAAGTTTTGAAATTATGATGAAATTTTTAAATATCCTTATTTAAAAATAAAAGTGAAATTGTGTTCTGATGATTTGATTGATTTGTGTTCTGTTTATCAGAGTGCGCAGCGGAAACAGTGAGACTGTCTTCGCTGAGTACAGCTGATAATCTTTTGATTTAAAAATCAAAATATTAAAATGAAATTAGTTTCATTGTGTTGTTTAACCGGTGGTCTTGATTTTGTTGAGACTTTTGCTGGTTTTCTTTTATTCTAATCATATATTGATTAGATTTTGCTATTTCAAATATATCTTCATTGAAGATATAATCTAGTGATTTCTTTGTTCATTTTGTAGTGTACGTGTAGATTTGAGTTGCATGTTACTACATTAATTTTACGTTGAACCGGTGTTTGGTTTGAACGTATTTAGTTGCCGTTATTTTTATAACGGGATTTTTAAACTAGTGCTAAATTTTTGAAGCACGGTGTTTTGTTGACATTTTTAATGAATGAAAATTCACTGGTATTATATTTTGATGTGAATTAGTTTGATGAGATTTTGACGTATAAAAATTACTGTCGCTTTGACTTCAGTAACCGTCAAATTTTAAAAGTGGATTTTCAAGCGGTTAGCCCGCAATGCTGATTTTGAGATTCGTTTTTACGATGTTTTGAGAAGTGCGATTTCCTTATCGGAATTGCTACAGATGTTACTGTTTTAATCACGTGTTTTGAAAATTGTTTTTAAAATAAAATTGTTTTTAAAATTTTTACAGTTTGCGCTTTCAAAAGAATGAGGAAGCGATTTAAACGCTTCAGCAAAATTGAGGACTATGAACCCTCACTTTTACTGATTCACTTAATTCCGGACTTGTTCGTTTGAGAATGTAAAATGTATTTATTTAAAATACACAATTTTGCACTTTCAATGAAACGATGAAGAGAATCAAACGATTTAGTAAAACACGTGGTATGGGACATGTGCGTTTGCTATTTCGGTTAATTTCGGACTCGTTAATTGAAACATCTGCTGTTTAATGATTCTGATGATTTTGTGTGCTTTCGAGCCACTATGTTGGACCTTCGGGTCATCTGCTGGACCTTCGGGTCATTTGTTGGGATTTCGGACCACTCTGAGGACCTTCGGGTCAAATACCAGTATTAGACCTTCGGGTCACTCTGCGGACCTTCGGGTCATCTGATGGGCACTAAAAAATTATAGTACTTGGTAGGCTTCGGCCATTTGTTGATGCACGTGCGGCGTAGCTAAAACTCTCCATCTGATGGGATCGATCCAACCTTTTATGTTGATTTTGTAGAGTATCTTAATTGATTTCTAGATATTTGTTGTTTCTAATTATCTGCAGGTAATTAGATATTTGCTGATTTGAGTTCTGATTATCGTTTGTGATAATAGATATTTGCTGATTTGAGTTCTGATTATCGTTTGTGATAATTAGATATTTGCTGATTTGAGTTCTGATTATCGTTTGTGATAATCAGATATTTGCTAATTTGCGTTCTGATTATCGTTTGTGATAATTAGATATTTGCTAATTTGAGTTCTGATTATCGCTTGTGATAATTAGATATTTGCTGATTTGAGTTCTGATTATCGCTTGTGATAATTAGATATTTGTTGATTTCTGATTATCGTTTTTTATAATTAGATATTTGAGATTTCTGATTATCGTTTTTGATAATTAGATATTTGTTGATTTCTAATTATCGTTTTTGATAATTAGATATTTGAGATTTCTGATTATCGTTTTTGATAATTAGATATTTGTTGATTTCTGATTATCGTTTTTGATAATTAGATATTTGTTTTTTTGAGATTTCTGATTATCGTTTTTGATAATTAGAAAATTGTTGATTTCTGATTATCTTTTTTTATATAATTGGATATTTGTTGATTTCTGATTATCGCTTGTGATAATTAGATATTTGCTGATTTGAGTTCTGATTATCGCTTGTGATAATTAGATATTTATTGATTTCTGATTATCGTTTTTGATAATTAGATATTTGAGATTTCTGATTATCGCTTGTGATAATTAGATAATTATTGATTTCTGATTATCGTTTTTTTTATAATTGGATATTTGTTGATTTCTGATTATCGCTTGTGATAATTAGATATTTGCTGATTTGAGTTCTGATTATCGCTTGTGATAATTAGATATTTGTTGATTTCTGATTATCGTTTTTGATAATTAGATATTTGAGATTTCTGATTATCGTTTTTGATAATTAGATATTTTCTGATTTCTGATTATCGTTTTTTTTATAATTAGATATTTGTTGATTTGAGATTTCTGATTATCTGATGTTTTCTGATTATCGTTTTTGATAATTAGATATTTGTGTTTTCTGGTTATCGTTTTTGATAATTGGATATTTGCTGATTTGAGTTCTGATTATCGCTTGTGATAATTAGATATTTGTTGATTTCTGATTATCGTTTTTGATAATCAGATATTTGCTGATTTGCGTTCTGATTATCGTTTGTGATAATTAGATATTTGCTGATTTGAGTTCTGATTATCGCTTGTGATAATTAGATATTTGCTGATTTGAGTTCTGATTATCGCTTGTGATAATTAGATATTTGTTGATTTCTGATTATCGTTTTTTATAATTAGATATTTGAGATTTCTGATTATCGTTTTTGATAATTAGATATTTGTTGATTTCTGATTATCGTTTTTGATAATTAGATATTTGAGATTTCTGATTATCGTTTTTGATAATTAGATATTTGTTGATTTCTGATTATCGTTTTTGATAATTAGATATTTGTTGTTTTGAGATTTCTGATTATCGTTTTTGATAATTAGAAAATTGTTGATTTCTGATTATCGTTTTTTTAGATAATTGGATATTTGTTGATTTCTGATTATCGCTTGTGATAATTAGATATTTGCTGATTTGAGTTCTGATTATCGCTTGTGATAATTAGATATTTGTTGATTTCTGATTATCGTTTTTGATAATTAGATATTTGAGATTTCTGATTATCGTTTTTGATAATTAGATAATTATTGATTTCTGATTATCGTTTTTTTTATAATTGGATATTTGTTGATTTCTGATTATCGCTTGTGATAATTAGATATTTGCTGATTTGAGTTCTGATTATCGCTTGTGATAATTAGATATTTGTTGATTTCTGATTATCGTTTTTGATAATTAGATATTTGAGATTTCTGATTATCGTTTTTGATAATTAGATATTTGTTGATTTCTGATTATCGTTTTTTTTATAATTAGATATTTGTTGATTTGAGATTTCTGATTATCTGATGTTTTCTGATTATCGTTTTTGATAATTAGATATTTGTGTTTTTTGGTTATCGTTTTTGATAATTGGATATTTGCTGATTTGAGTTCTGATTATCGCTTGTGATAATTAGATATTTGTTGATTTCTGATTATCGTTTTTGATAATCAGATATTTGCTGATTTGCGTTCTGATTATCGTTTGTGATAATTAGATATTTGCTGATTTGAGTTCTGATTATCGCTTGTGATAATTAGATATTTGCTTATTTGAGTTCTGATTATCGCTTGTGATAATTAGATATTTGTTGATTTCTGATTATCGTTTTTTATAATTAGATATTTGAGATTTCTGATTATCGTTTTTGATAATTAGATATTTGTTGATTTCTGATTATCATTTTTGATAATTAGATATTTGAGATTTCTGATTATCGTTTTTGATAATTAGATATTTGTTGATTTTTGATTATCGTTTTTGATAATTATATATTTGTTGTTTTGAGATTTCTGATTATCGTTTTTGATAATTAGAAAATTGTTGATTTCTGATTATCGTTTTTTTATATAATTAGATATTTGTTGATTTCTGATTATCGCTTGTGATAATTAGATATTTGCTGATTTGAGTTCTGATTATCGCTTGTGATAATTAGATATTTGTTGATTTCTGATTATCGTTTTTGATAATTAGATATTTGAGATTTTTGATTATCGTTTTTGATAATTAGATAATTATTGATTTCTGATTATCGTTTTTTTTATAATTGGATATTTGTTGATTTCTGATTATCGCTTGTGATAATTAGATATTTGCTGATTTGAGTTCTGATTATCGCTTGTGATAATTAGATATTTGTTGATTTCTGATTATCGTTTTTGATAATTAGATATTTGAGATTTCTGATTATCGTTTTTGATAATTAGATATTTGTTGATTTCTGATTATCCTTTTTTTTATAATTAGATATTTGTTGATTTGAGATTTCTGATTATCTGATGTTTTCTGATTATCGTTTTTGATAATTAGATATTTGTGTTTTCTGGTTATCGTTTTTGATAATTGGATATTTGCTGATTTGAGTTCTGATTATCGCTTGTGATAATTAGATATTTGTTGATTTCTGATTATCGTTTTTGATAATCAGATATTTGCTGATTTGCGTTCTGATTATCGTTTGTGATAATTAAATATTTGCTGATTTGAGTTCTGATTATCGCTTGTGATAATTAGATATTTGCTTATTTGAGTTCTGATTATCGCTTGTGATAATTAGATATTTGTTGATTTCTGATTATCGTTTTTTATAATTAGATATTTGAGATTTCTGATTATCGTTTTTGATAATTAGATATTTGTTGATTTCTGATTATCATTTTTGATAATTAGATATTTGAGATTTCTGATTATCGTTTTTGATAATTAGATATTTGTTGATTTTTGATTATCGTTTTTGATAATTATATATTTGTTGTTTTGAGATTTCTGATTATCATTTTTGATAATTAGAAAATTGTTGATTTCTGATTATCGTTTTTTTATATAATTAGATATTTGTTGATTTCTGATTATCGCTTGTGATAATTAGATATTTGCTGATTTGAGTTCTGATTATCGCTTGTGATAATTAGATATTTGTTGATTTCTGATTATCGTTTTTGATAATTAGATATTTGAGATTTTTGATTATCGTTTTTGATAATTAGATAATTATTGATTTCTGATTATCGTTTTTTTTATAATTGGATATTTGTTGATTTCTGATTATCGCTTGTGATAATTAGATATTTGCTGATTTGAGTTCTAATTATCGCTTGTGATAATTAGATATTTGTTGATTTCTGATTATCGTTTTTGATAATTAGATATTTGAGATTTCTGATTATCGTTTTTGATAATTAGATATTTGTTGATTTCTGATTATCGTTTTTTTTATAATTAGATATTTGTTGATTTGAGATTTCTGATTATCTGATGTTTTCTGATTATCGTTTTTGATAATTAGATATTTGTGTTTTCTGGTTATCGTTTTTGATAATTGGATATTTGCTAGTTTTGCTGATTATGAAGTTCGTGTTTTCTAGTTATTTGTTGGATAACTAGGTATTTGCAGTTTTGCGATTTGTGATTTGTGTTTTCTAATTATCTTTGCTGATAATTAGATTTTGCTGTTTTCTAATTATTGTGTCGATAATTAGATATTGCTATTTTGTGATTTCTGTATTCTAATCATCTAATTGAAAATTAGATATTGTTGATAATTGTATTTATTCAGTTTTGCTGTTTTCTGATTATTTATTGATAATTAGATTTTTGTTGAGAATTTGTGAATTTCTTTTATGAAATTAAAAGATTTCTTTGGTGTTTGTGTTTTTGACCTTTATTTTTCTAGCTTAACCAGTTTATGTTAGAAAAATAATTGTTATTAATGACTTTAATTATGAAAATTGCGGGGACGCAATTTTTATAAGGAGGGGAGTCTGTAACAACCCGGGGTTTTGCACCTGTTAATAATCGTCATTAAACGATTAATGGTGATAACTGATTGTTGTTGGGAGTTCAAGCAAGTTGAAATTCTTTTCAATAATTTGTTAAAGGATTTATGCGGGCTTTAAAATTAGTTCTAGCCCATGCTTTATTTTTGTTTATTGGGGCTGTGTTATCAAAAGTGCATAACCCGTTCCCCATTTCAGTTTCATTTTCGAAAACCCTAAAGCAAAATAACGTGAAAAATGGCTGCTTCAATATTTCTTTCGTGAGATAGAATTAGGGCTTCGGCTTTTCGTGAAATTGAATTAGGGCTTTCGCTGCTTTTGCGATGATTGTTCTCTCGAGTGCTTGCTGGCTTGTAGATTGCTTACTTTGATTGATCGTTTGCGGCTCCCCCAATTTCCGATTGAGTTCAATTTTGCTTTGAGACAAGGTGAGTGATATTTTCACTCACATCTAATTCAGCCTTCTGTTATATATGATTCGAGATCTTGATTTCGTTTATATGAGTTTATCCCTTTATTTTCGTTCATCTGATATTTTTGAATTCGTCAATTATTTTGTTTTGGCCATTGCTTTTTGGCTATCACTGTTTTGACGAGTTCGAACTTGCTCCGTGCTTTTCTCTGTTGACTTCGGTCTCACAGCCTTGACTTGAATTTGCAAATTGACTTCGGCATTGCTTTGATTTCTTGACAAAATTAGGGCTTTCTTGAATTCTGGTAGTATTGCAGTGTTGTTATATGTTGCAAACTTGAGTCTTGCTCTTGACCATTGCCTTTGTTAACCATTCACGTGTGTTTGCCTGTAGTGTTGCAGTCTTTAACTTGTTGCATATATATCACAATATATTAATACATGTTTATTTACTGCATATTCTCCGGTCTTGTTTCACTTCACTGTTCACTGTATGTTCATTGTGTAGCCTGGTCTGGACATTTTATGGTTCTAGTTGTATAATTGTTGTCTTGGTTCTGACCATGTCATGGTTCAGTTTTGAACTTAACTTTTGTGGTCATGTTTGTGTACTTGGTCGAGTTCATTTGCATTGTGCAGTTGTGCTCGAGCTCTGGCCATTAGCTCATCTCCGATGCATTTGTTTATGTGGTTCAAGTGTACTCAGTTGGGCTTCTATCTGGCCCAGACCTAACCTAGGGTGATTTCTTGGTTTTCTGGAATTTAATTATGATACTGTATATAATTTCATTTTGTGCATGTGTACATCTCAGCTCTGAACATGAGTTTGCACTGTGATTGTTCATCTCGGCTGTGTCTCGGTTTTTGATGACCTCTTTGTATTGCTGTTGATTTTGGGTTTGTTGTATATATGAACTTGGTTCATATGTAAGCTGAGCACTGAGCATTGCTTCGAGTCAGTGTACTCGAGTGTGATCTGTGCATTTTTGTCATGGTTGTAGCCACTGGTTCATTTTGATTGATTTGTGTCGATTAATTGTTTCGAGTTACTGCAGCTTTATTGTAGCTGTCTTGGCCATTTGATTACATGAAACTGTATTTGATGATTTCTGACTTCGTTCACTGATTTCATGAATTTTGATGGCTTCGGCTTTCACTTGATTTTACGATGTTGAATTTGTTGACTTTCGACCTTGTTCGATTTTACTTTTTGTTTCATGACTGCGGCCATTAAATTTTTCTCTGCAGCCTGTTTGGTTCATTAATTCATGTGTGCATACTTAGGTTGCAACTGAAACCATATGTATTCATCCACTTGTGTACATTGTAGTCTTGGTTGGTCTTGGTGCAGTTGCTATGCCTTTGTGCATTTTGCTGTGTGTCATTTGAGTTAGGCATTGTTTTGGTTTTCCTATTCGCATGCTCGAAGTCGTAGCCTGTACAACTGCCCTGTGTACATCACTGTTCCACTTCTGTTTACTTGTGCAGTTGCCTATGAAGTTACTGGTTCACCTTGATGGTTACGTGTCATCTGATTGTTCACTGGTCGTGCTCATTTTGTAGCTTGACTTTTACATGCTGTCTGATTTTGCTTTAAGCCCATTTCTGATTTGTATTGAGTTTATACTTGTACATTTGGGTTTGCTTTTTTTGGAAATTTCACCTGAGTTGAACCCAGCTTAAACGCTCGGGTTTGACCTCGTGCTCGATTGGGAGTTTTCATTGTGCATTCGTGTGCACTTCGTTCATTTGATGGTTACTTGGTGGATGTTGTTGCAGTACCATCTGGTTCATTTTGATTTGATTTGATGCCATTTGTTTCTGATTCATTGAGCTTTTGTGTATTTCATCACTGTAGTGGCGAGGCAGTGCACGCGAGCGTGTACTGCAGCCAAACAGTATTGATTATCTTGATGTTAATTGCTGTTTAGGCAATTCTGTTGTTTTCTAAATTATCATCATTGATAACTCTTTCATTTATCTTTGTTGATGATTTGAATTTGTTGATTCGCTGTTTATTGCTGTTTCGTGTTATATCTACCATTATCTGATTCTCATATTGAAGAGTGGATATACGAGATTCATTGTGACTGTTGTCAATTTGATTATTAAATTATTATTGCTTTCGTGCATTAATAACTGAGTTTGAATTAGACTGACCCGTGTATTATTTTCTTTTGAATTTAATACTCGGGTCAGACCGAGTTATTACAGGTTGTAGATATCTTTCTTTGGGTTGCTGCTTGAGCTATGAAGTCTCTTCATATCTTTTGGAGTAGTCGTCGTCATTTTGTAGTAGTCAGTGTATCTGATCTAGGTTGATATGTATTCATGTATATTATTCGATAATGTACTTGTATATATAACTTCTAGAGTCGACAGTTGTAGTTGTATCATATGTATTGTATCACATGTATTGTAACTGACATCAGTTATATATATATATATATATATATGAGACTTTTATTATCTGTGTTCCGCATTTAGCTTATCTGTGTTATTATTATATATATTGTCCTAAACTATTATGAACCATCGTAGTTCGTTTTATACTGGAATTGGGTATGTCGATGGGAGTAAATAAATAAGAGATGAAAAATAAAAATATATACCACTCCTATCGAGATAACCATTACTAGTGTAAGGCCCAACTACGGATGGCCGCTCCTATCCAGCCTTATTCTTTGTAATAACAGACAGTATTTCTTTTAATACTCTTTGTTATTGTGAGCATAGAGGTGGGGCGTCACAGCGGGTGCGTGGAGGCAAAAGATGAAGAACTCAGAATTGATCATACTATCCTACCAAAATTATTTGAGGATGTAGGAGATAATGTCCTAGAAGGAATGAGCTTTTAAGAAGGGGTCGAAATCTCCAAAACCTTCCGCATATGCTCAATTGCACTTGGAGAGCTTGAGGAGACGATGCAGGAAAGTGGATCAACCGTCATGGGAGTCTTTTTGGATTGATTGCAAGGTGCTTCAACAGTCGGACTCTCCAAAGCTTTATTAATATTTAAGGACTCCTCTTCCTCTTATGGTGGAGAATCAGAAACTTACACTATTTTTGCTATCTTTAGAGGTCGTTCCACCACAGATGATTTGACCAATTTTCTCTTGACGGCCATCTTTGTCTTAGCGAGGGCCTGAGAAAAGGATGGTGCATGAGAAGTCGAAGAGGGAGGAGCAAGACCACTGATGGATTTTTCCACCTGAGGTGTAGTTGAAGAGAATTATAACAGATTATAAGTCAGCAGAATAATTTGAAAAGCAACATAGCAATAGATAACTAGCACAACATTTAAACTTACCAGAGTGGTCAGGATATATAGGTGACAATGGGGAGAAGTTTGATGGGTCTCCAAAAGAGATAAAGCGTTTGCTTCAGGATGTATGTTGGACCAAAGGAGGTTGGCCAAGCATCCTTTGGCCTGCAGGCAAGAGGGAGTGCTTTCGCAGATTTATTGGTTTCGCAGATACATCCAATCGCTACAAAATTCGCCGGCATATAAAAATTTATCATTATGGTTCCACTAGCACTAGTTATGTTAAAATCCAAGACAGTGCCTCAGAATGATAATTTCACACGTTAGTTAAAATGAATTATTATTATAACCAAATAAATCACTTTTAAATCTAAATTTTAAAAAAAAATTATAATCCCATTCTTATTTATTCTGAATTTAATTCAGACTTCGAAACCGTATTTATTTACATTAAATTCAAGATTTAAACAAATTCAAATTATTTAAATTACTATTCAAATTTTTTAAATTTAAAATACCCATTATCAAATATAAATCCAAATATATGACATTTAAGCTATTTGGCTTATAAAACTACTATCTTCATATTTAAAATTTATTAAATATTTCAAATTTAAATGTCTAAAATTCTGGGTCGTTACAGAATAGGAGTATGTCTTTCGCATTTTATCTATATCCTAAGTCTTTCCAAATATAAGTCAAAAGGACATTCCAAATATAAGCCCATAGCCATCTCACTTTCAACACAATAACCAATATTTATCGTCAGTAATATCCTATCAATGTAAGAGATAGTACCCAAGTCAGTTAATACCTTTTAATGGGAACTAGGCAGGCTCTGACCATTTATTGCCTTCTTTAGGGCAAGTCCTCATCTTTTAATACCTATCCCAAGGCGGACTCTTCTCTAGTAACTATCTAGCTGACGTTGTAAGGAATCTCTTCAGCGACTTAATACATCATATCAAAGCGGGCCCTTTCCCGAGATATCCTCTACCGTGCCTAACCCATAACCCTGACCATTTGCTACTTCCTACATTGAGAAGAAGCAGGCACTCACACAACCACTTAATATCTTCAATCCCTAAAGCATGTCCTTCGTATTATGACCCATACCCCCATAGTGACGTCTCAAATTAGTCCGACTTTTCATTGGTACTGGTAGCCAGATTAGCTGGGCAGATTTACCCTATAGAATTTGGAACTAACCTCGCGTCATTTGTAGTTACTTATTATAGGCGATGTCTCACATCAGTTCCAAATTCGCATTGATGGTAGCCAAATTAGCTGGGTAGACTTCCGTGTGCTTTTTAGTGACTTCGCATCCCTATACTTAGTCAAAATCTATAACACTCTCTACATATATTATCATACATCTCACCGCATCTATTATTAAGGCCTTTAAGAAACCTTTCTTATTTCACCTCTACCATTAATTTCTTCCCTAAGGGAGATTTATTAATGATTATTAGCCTATCAACTACGCAATTAATACATTATAATTATACATCGTTTACGCTAATACACACACACACAGACATACACAAATATATATATATATGTATGTATGTATGTATGTATGTATGTATGTATGTATGTAGACACACACACACCTCAGAATTCTAAGCGTGTAGAGTTTATGCCTTAAACTAACGTTTAAATATCAACTCTTTCAAAATTATACAAGTCTCATTTCCATATTATCAACATACCATAAATCCAGTATCCAAAAATCAAATCTATAGACTTGTATACAAAATAAAATTCAAACTCAACATATTATATTAAAACAATGGAATGGATTAATAAACCTACAATTTCAATTCCTTTTTACGCTCTCTTAAACTTCTTTTTACATGAAATTAGTCAAAGAATAAGAAGTTGAAAAGAAGGTAAAAACATTAAAACTGCAAATCTACACCATTCCCATTATTTTAGTATAAACAATTGAGATTCCAACCAAGAATTGACAGTTCCTTTTGGGGGAATTTTGAGGATTTTTAATACGACGTTTTCGTGAACCAAAACTCCCCAAGGCATAATTTAAATCCAAACTGCACTAATCAATTACTAAGATAAAAGGAGCAAGATTTCCACTTACTGTAGGCCCTTAGCTTTTCCTTCTTTTAGATTTGACATGCCTTCGATGATCTCTTTCAGATCCCTTCCTTTTGATATATACAACAAGGGATTTGTATATACGTTAGATTTAGAAAATGAGATGTTTGGAGGAGAATAGGTATAGAAAAAAAATAAACATATAAGATCTCTTACCTGAAACCCTAAAGAAGTTTTTTGAAACTTGGAAGAGATGAACTGGCAGAGCTTCGCTAGGTTCCCAGAATAATTTATGAATAAAAGTGAGGGGGCTAGGCTCTTATTTATAGTGCTGGAGTGAAGTAGAACCGTCGGATTAAGTTGGTTTAAAATAATACAATCTGATACGTTCAAAATGACAAAAATCCAAGCTGCCATGCACAGGGACTGATCTACAGCCCACATACTACCGGTCTACCGATAGTAGTCGATCGACCCATATAAGTGGTCGACCGGTGGTCATTCTTGGGAACGTTGTTTTATTACCATTGTTATTTTATTTTATTCCTTAATTAGCTATTAAAGTTAATGTAAATGTTAACAATTACTTAAGCCCGATGTCTAATTACTATTAAATACATATTTCAAATTTAATAATTATTTGAATTTGAATTTGAATTTTATTAAAAAATTTGAATCCAAAAAAAAAACTTCAAGCATCCATACCTTTTCCATTTGAGCCGGTTTTTAATATAATATATATGGAAATTGATCGGAATTTCACTACGAACACAACAACATAACTTCCATGGTCAAATACAGACTTTTGCAAAATTTCATTTTTTAACCTTATCTTTCTTAATTAATTTATCTAATTTATTTGTTATAGATTGTTAGGGATGTTACATTCTTCCTCCTTAAAAAGAATTTCATCCCTTAAATCTTTCTAAGGGACGGACAACGTAACCCACAATAAACATCCATGTTATACAACCAAGTTATCTACAAAACCATCTACTCAACCAAATGTGCATTTGATTCTATGTGCAGATATACTATAAGTGAGCCTTTATCCACGCCAAAGAGTTTTAAAGAGAAAACCAGTTATCAAAGGGGAAACTCCAGAGCCATATAATAAAAGATTTAGAAGCCATCCTCAAGAAACAAGTTTCAAATTAAGACTTCCTAAAGAGTGCAACCTAACAACATCTATAGAGAATGTTTACTTGCTAACAAAGGATGAGCTCAATTATTGGCCATCGTAGAAAAAGAAACCAAAATATGAAAGGAATCTGGGAGGATCCTACTACCATTACCATATGATGAATGGTCATGAAACTAACCATTGCAAAGCCTTGGAAGGGATGATAATCAACTTTTTCTTCAAGGAAAAATCAATGAGTTTGTAAAGAAAAACCGAATGAGATCAATAAAGAACTTCTCTTCTAAAGAGAATCTACATGGTTGGGAGTGAAATGCTCCTTTTTTTGGACATTACCTTAAACGGTCAAAGCCTCTATCTACGCCGAGTTGGCCAGGGCAGAGCACCTCCTGGAGGGAGGAGTGTAAACCTTTAACCGCACTACGCTATAGCTAAGCTAAAGCATCGACAAGCCCTTGGTCGCGCCACTGGTCAGGTCAAGCCACCTCCATGAGGGAGGAGTGTAAGCCTTTATCCATGCCACACTATGGCCAGGTTAAAGCATAGACAAGCCCCTGTCTGCGCAATGCTTTGGCTAGGGAAGACACCTCCTGGAGGGAGGAATGTAAGCCTTTATCCATGCCACGCTATGGCTAGGTTAAAGCATCAACAAGCCCTTGGCCGTGCCTCTGGTCCGGTCAAGGCGCCTCTTGGAGGGAGGTTGGGTAAGTTCTTGGTTCC
The DNA here is from genome assembly GCA_030737815.1 of Allium fistulosum. NCBI lineage: Eukaryota > Viridiplantae > Streptophyta > Magnoliopsida > Asparagales > Amaryllidaceae > Allium > Allium fistulosum. The sequence continues at coordinate 395,358,860 of CM060901.1, forward strand.
AGCCTCTAAGAATGAGCTAACTAAGAGCACCAGACAATAACGGACTAAGACATCCAAGCCCAAGTAGAGGTTCATCAAACAATGGACTAAGACGTCCAAGCCCAAGAAGAGGCTCACCAAACGATGGACTAAGACATCCAAGCCCAAGAAGTGGCTAATCAAATAAGGGACTAAGATGTCCAAGCCCAAGAAGTGGCATATCAAATGATGGACTAAGACATCCTAGCTCGAGAAGCAACCAATAAAACTGCAGCTACGAAAAAGGCCTAAAGTGTTTATACATGTCAAAGAAGACAGAATTTAAGGAGCAGAACAGAACTCCGCTTATTAATACCCGAATCTGGGTTCATGTCTCTCACTTCTGAACTTCAACTATTAATACCCGAATCTTTGGGTTTCGAGATTATTACATGATTTCACTTATTAATGCCCTAATCTGGGCTTGAGATTTCTATTATGGATTTCTGATTATCCACTACTAATGCCCAAATCCGGGTCAAAGAATTCTATCAAGAAGATCGTTATTATGAATTTCCGGTCATCATCCACAAATACTTGAATCTAAATATCAAGTTTCTTAACTTCTAAACATCATCCACTAATACCTAAATCTAAGTTTCGGGCTTCTAAACTTTCATATTTTATTAATTAATGCCTCAATATGGGTCATTGGATTTCTACTACAAATTATTAGATAACGGTTTCTGGACTTCTATTACTTAATCGTTATTAACCCTCTATTGGTAATCTTCAGAGGATGATTTTCTAATACATTTATCCCCTGGCCGAGGATAAAATTTTCTACCAACAAATTTCAGATATTCTAGCAATATGGTTAAAGTTAAATTCTGAATTATTTCTCATCATGATCAAAGATGGGTTGCAAGACATTTAATCAAATACAATTATTGTTCATTTATTACCATATGATTGACATAATGATTTGTTAATCTATGCGAATGATACAGATAGACTTTTATACCAATTCATGCTAACAATAGGAAATATTGTTTGCTTCATACTTTTCAGGGAAATCAGAACAGTATAAAATAATAAAAGATCGAGCAAATACAAACATTGTGGTATAAGCTATCAAACAGATGTTTTAGAGATAACATTATGGGAAAGGATCACAAAAAAGGTAATATTTACAAAATTTACACGATTTACATAACTTATGAAATTATTTACAAGTGCACAGAACAAATATATACATTTCATAAATATGAATCTTTCATAATCTTAAGCAGCTTTGTTCAGGTTCTCAGCAATTAAAGGATATACAATGTGATGGATAGCGATACAAAGAACCTCTTTAAGTTTCTTCTCTTTCTTCCTTATCCTATCGGCATCATTAATCACATCAATATTAGTTTTCGAAGCGCGATTGAAAGCTCTATTTGCACCTCTAAGGGTCTTATTTTCCCTTTCCAATTCAGCGATGCACTTCGAAAGGAGAAATTTATCGCGTTCGAATTTTTGAATTCTAGCGACATGTTCGTTTATGCAGTGTAATATTTAACTTTATGCCGTTTGTCAAAATATTTCATCATTTTAAATTTATCTTTCCTGCACCACTCGCCTAATACTTTCTCGAATAAGTTAGGGGGGGATTAGTTGTAGTGGGAAATTTCTGGGTAGCGAGGGAAGTAGACCTTGTAGATTTAGCAGCAGATGGAGTAGCATAAGGAACTGGTAAATCAATACTCGAGATATTATTCCCCATAATAAATTCCAACGACTCGCACTGAGCTTGACTATCCTTCAATTTCATCTCCAAATCGCTTATTTGTTGGAAAAGTTCCGACATTCTGTGAAGTCAATTGAAGGATTTGACTTAACTTTATGCTTTATTATGAAAATCACTTAATTTTTACTATTAACAACTTCTTCTAAATTGGCTATCTGATCCTTAAGATTTCTGACAATTGTATTTTGAAGCAAGAATCTCTTTTGCCATCTTAATGCTTCAGTATTGCCTTTAAAATGAACAAATAAAGTATCTTCAAGGAGTTTACTCTTTACAAGATTCGCTAACAGCTTATCCTTAAGATTAATAAAGCGAGATGCTGAATATAATGAGAGAGGTATTGTGGATAATTGTATCTCCTTTTAAACAAAAAGAAAAAATGAAGTCAAAACCAGAATGATCAATCTCTTTATTATTATAATAAAAGATTACAACTCAAGTAACAATGAAACTAAAAGATACAATAGACATTTGTTTTATATCCAAAGATGCGAAACATCATCTCTAACTTTATTCAATGAATTGGCAGAAAGTATAATTGTAGAATTAAAAGGAATGTTAAGTCCTTTTGGAGTAATCACCGGGGGATATTTGCTATAGTCCCATTCCCTGGCTGGAGGACTATCACGACCGCAAATTAGTTTAGTATAGTATGTCTGGGTCTCCTTAAGTAGCTTTTCTTTCTCATCACCAAGGAAATCGAAGCGGACACGAGGATGTTCCATATAAAGTTTTTGTAAATCTCTAAGAAAACAATATCTTGCTAATTTTGAAGATTTTGAAATTGATTCCTTTTCGAGATAAAATCTTCTCAATTTAACACATTAGCTTAAGTAATCTCTAGAGACAATATTTCCTGAGGAACATTCTCTCTATGATAACATAATAAAATACAGCTAAGTATAAAAGGAAAACTAAAACAAAAATTTACAAATAAATATTATTACATATTCACGGTTATCCATCTGGTCCGTAAAAAATTGACTTAGTAAAGGATTTTGAAATAAATTTGTCCTTATAATACTTGAGTTTTTCAGAAGGTGGATCTTTGTGAATTGATCTGACTCGTGGCAAGTTCTAACATGCTCCGGGATGCAGTTAGATCTGAATTTGTCCAAGTATCTTCTATACAAACGTCTAAGTAGGCCCTATTAAAATCACCTAAATATGAAAAATCAACAGTTGGGTGTCTACAATAGGCCTTGGATAAGAAATTAACCAAAATGTCTCTCTCTTGGATCAACATTCAAAAAAGGATAATCAATTCCCGGTTTTCCTTCAAAAGAGCATCATATCGAAGGCGCGTTCTCCTCAACCGTAGGGCAGCTTCTTAATGATTAAATGATGCTAACACTGCCGCACTTCTATTAAGTCTATGATATTTATCAGAAATAATGTTGTGCTCCTTCAATTGTCTGTCTAACTCCCTATATAAATTATTTATCTCTGCTTGTTTTCTTTCAAGCTTGGTTTCATAGGGGTGGACAGATTTCTTCCTTATCTAAATAAATGATTTACACTATTATCATCTTCAAAGCAAAAGATGTTTGAACAGAGAATCCCTCACCTGAGATACAGGGACTAATGCTTGGGAAACCTCCTCGTTTTCTTTTGGCACTTCAACATCAATCAAAGCAGGCTCTTCTTGTGGGCCGGAAGGAACATGAGGTTCAGATAGGTTTGCTTCATGAGGAGTCGAATCCTTTTCTGAAACCCTATGGGCATCCCCATCTTTCTCAAAAGATTCAGTTTGGCCGCCTTTATCACCGCCTGAACCATGAACGCCATTGATGATATCATCATTATCATCATCACTGTCATCGTCATCGTCATCACCCTCTTCTTCGACGACCTCATCTTTATCACCTTCGTCTTCAGAGTCAGATTCGACTTCGAAGGAAGGAACTTCAAAAGTGAGAATTTTGAAGGCGTCAATCTCCTCCCTTTCAGCGATTTCAATTCCCTGCTCCATCTGTTTGATCTTGCCCATAACCCTACCGACAAGAGCATGGTCAAGTGAGAGAAAGCTTAATTCAGGGCATTTGTCGACGTTATCGATGTAGGCAAGCATCAAAGCATTCTCCAAAGAATTCATCATAATATCTTCAAGAGAGGTGTCAAGAAATTGTGATACTGCCTCTTTGCATCAGAAATAGTGTCGATTGCCAATTTTAGGGAGGCTTTGTTCTTTTTCAACTTCTCCTTTAGAGAGACTTTTTTGGCCGCCATTTGGATCTTTTCCTCCTCGGCTTCTTTTAAAGTCGTTTTCATTGCAAATTCTCATCGGTGAGGAGTTGGCGGGCTTTCTTTTCCTCAGAAATAACAAACTCTGACTGGGCAAGAGAAGCTCTCAATTGCTCCAGTTTAGTCATAGCATTATTCTTCTCTATGGATAAAGTGTAGACTTGATTCTTTAAGTCAAAAATCCTCTCATGAAGTTTAGAAGATTCGGTGGAAGATTTAAAAGCATGTTCCTGTAAGGAGAGCCAACTCTTGGAAATCTAAAAGATGAAGTACGACATAAGTCAAAAATTTAAAGAAAAGCAGTAACAATAAAGTCAAATGAAGAGAAACTTACCAAGAGTTGTTGTTCTATTAAAGAACGATAATGACCTGCCAAGTCAGAAATAGAGGAAGGCGGGTGCGTGGAGGCAAAAGATGAAGAACTCAGAATAGGTCATACTATCCTACCAAAATTATTTGAGGATGTAGGAGATGATGGCCTAGAAGGAATGAGCTTTTAAGAAGGGGTCGAAATCTCCAAAGCCTTCCGCATCTTCTCAATCGCACTTGGAGAGCTCGAGAAGGCGATGCGGGAAAGTGGATCAACTACCGTGGGAGTCTTTTTGGATTCATCGTGAGGAGCTTCAACGGTCGGACTCTCCAAAGCTTTATTAATATTTAAGGACTCCTCTTCCTCTTATGGTGGAGAATCAGAAACTTCCACTATTTTTGCTATCTTTAAAGGTGGTTCCACCACAGATGATTTGACCAATTTTCTCTTGATGGCCATCTTTGTCTTAGTGAGAGCCTGAGAAAAGGATGGTGCATGAGAAGTCGAAGAGGGAGGAGCAGGACCACTGATGGGTTTTTCCACCTGAGGTGCAGTTGAAGAGAATTATAACAGAATATAAGTCAGTAGAATAATTTGAAAAGCAACATAGCAATAGATAACTAGCACATCATTTAAACTTACCGAAGTGGTCATGGCATATAGGTGGCAATGGGGAGAAGTTTGATGGGTCTCCCAAAGAGAGAAAGTGTTTGCTTCGGGATTTATGTTGTACCAAAGGAGGTTGGACAAGCATCATTTGGCTCGCAGGCAAGAGGGGGTGCTTTCGCAGATTTGTTGGGTTCAGCAGCTTCTGTCTGTTCTCAATTTTTCTTGAAGCTGCAACCAGCAATTCGACTGATTTCTTGTCTTCTTCCCTTAACACTTTAGCAGGAGTACCTGACAAAAAGCTTAAATCAGCAAAGAAAAGTAACTAGATGGAAGGATAATAATATAAAATTTGAGCTTACGTGGAGAAGAGAAGGTCCCACAAATGTTGGGGAAGCATCTAACAAAAAAGAACTGATTCTCCCAATCTCTTAACTTGTTTACCCCTTCAGATATTAGGTTCTTGGAAGGATTTGCCCTGAATATTTGGTTGTTTAAGTTGCTGATCTTAACCAACCGGACAAAGTGATTCAGAACTTCAGCATTTAAAGAGGGAATGCCGAACTCCAACGCCATCAACTCCAAAGATAAAGATAGGTGTATACATTGGGAGATAGTTGAATCGGAGCAATTTTAAGATAAGCTAAGAACTTGGATAAGAATTCCAGAAAAAGAAGGAATCCTTTGTGCCAGATATGTATTGCGGTGTAGGCAAAGTACACTTCAAGAGGGCCGTTGATGGTGTCATTTTCAGTGGGGGGAATTGCTTCTACCCCAAAAATTCCAAAGTCATTAAGGATCGCGTCCACTTCATCCTGAGTGGATATCAAGGAGTGCTTGGAGGTGGCTTCAACTTTCTTGGGAGAACTTATGATTCTGCTAGGTGAAAACGTTCCAGTTAGGAATTACATTTTGTTATGAAACTAACATTCTTTCAAGGATTACTATAAACTTATTACAACAATTGGAACATCAGACCAAATATGAAACTACATATTCTTGAAAGAATGTTAAGGTTAAAAAATGAGATTTACTGAGCTTTCGACAGAGTCGAAAGGGAAATAGATGTTAACACTTAACAAACACCCTTCAACCATGTCGAAAGCACAAGTATAAACATCTACCGCGCTTTCGATAGGGTCGAAAGGGAGGAAAGAAATATATGTCCAACCAACTCTCTTCAGCAATGTCTGAAGTTCAATAGAAGCTTTGATATTAAAGGGGAATAGTTAAAACATACACAACAAATTAGAACAAAGTATACACTACCAATATTTAATAAACAAGGGAAAAAAGACCCTTCGGCATTGTCGAGACCCATGACCTTAGTTTTTCTAAGGGAATATGAATGTTGTCGAAACCTTGAATACCAATTAAGTCGAAAGGTTTCGAGTTGGAGTCATATTGATAAAAAAAATAAGAGGCTTGGAATGTTTCGACGATATTGGAGAAAGACGGTGATTAAATCGCAGTTAGTTATTGAAGGTTTCGACCCATTAGTTACAAAAGTTTCAACATAGTCGAAAGGATGCATGGTTTCAAAAGCATACCAACAAATAAATTTCAATTAATACAACGGTTTCGACTAATTCGAAATGTTCTACTTGATTTATGACTTATACAAAGTATGCTTTCTCCAACCCAATTTATAAAATATATCTATCTCTAACTTAAACAAATTGAAAGTAAGTTTATACTAAAGGTTGTGAAACCCATAGAACAAAATTTATGCTTTCAAAAATATGAATTATGTGATTATTTAGTAAGATGCAATAACCAACCTCTTCGAAAGGTATTAGGGTCAAAAGCACAAAATTGCGTTCGAAGAGGTTGGCTTCGTATGAACTAAACAACCTTTCGACAAGGTCAATTCAATAAGGCGCTAGTTTACCTTTCGACCCCATCGAAAGGGGCTAAAAAATAAAAATAGTAAAATGCCCCATTAATCCCTTTCGAAGAGGTAGAAAGGTAAAATTCTAGCGCCAAATTTTTGATTCGTACAATTCAAAACTTCTGAGCGAAGTAAACCGAAGATTTCTTCTTCTCCAAACCCAATTTCAACCCAGAAACATAAAAATTAATAAGCAAGTGGATTCAAACGCAAGTCAACCACTTAAAATTTTGAAATCTTTGAGATGAAAAATTCAAATTCCCTAAAAACAACAATAACAATAGAATCTGGAATTGGGAAGGATCAAAGTGAAGATTAACAATAAAAATAAATCGAAACGAACCATGAAACTGAATCAAAAGTTGCTCTCAGGCGAATAAAAGCTTAAAAAGTTTCAAGTAAATATAATAAAGATTCGAAAATCCCAACTGCAAAAGTTCGAGAAATTCCAACGAATAAAAGCTTAAAAAGATTCACATCCTAGCATACTTCAATAAATCAAAAGAGACCAAAAAGGATTAGCTTTTCCTATTAAATCTACTTTGGGGTGTTGACAAGTTTTCCTGTTAACATAAGTCATCCGACAAATGTTAATGTTGACCTCTCCCTTGAACTTAAGCTTAGGATAAATAGTTCAACTCTATAGCATTCTACTCCATAATCTCTTCCAAAATATAGAACTCGTATATCGGTTTAAAAGTGGTTTTTGGTAAGTAATACACTTATCCGATCTTGGACTCTTCAAAACTAAATCAATGAATTTTTGGTTAACTCAATTTTGGTTCTTTAAGAACTAAATGAAAGATGTAAAGGAATCCTCCCTGTGGGATCTCATACATATACGTTCTTAAAGAAAGAGATGATTTTTATGAATGAGTCCTCCTTAAGGGATCTCAAACCATATCAATATGTGATGCTTACATACACTTTCAAAGTTAATTTGATCAAATTTTGATGGTCGACTAATCAACTATCAAGTACAAAATATAAAGGATCGTATATGGAAAACAAGTCTTGTATACTTGTCACATTTCTGACTTTCTCAACTTAAACTATCCCTTGGTTAAGAGTGAAGCCGGTAGGTTAGAGCACTCTTTACTTCTAAACCCTACTCGAACATCAATCTTAACTCTCAAGGATAGAATAAATCTACTTTGTCTGCTTTTAGTGCTAAGTATAGGATTAGATACTTCCCATAAACATGTAAGCACACAAAGCATGATTAAGCCACATAAGCAACTAAAAATCCCTTTTTTACTTGATTAATTATTTTATTAATTAAATTTTCTTTATAAATACTTATATATATATTTAAAATACCTTTACCAAAGATATATATATCCGTGTGTATAATAATATTCCACTATTAAATTCTACTCTTTTCAATATTTATAAACGTATTCATATACTTATCCTACATTTATAACAATATTCACAAATCTTAAACAAAATTTAATATTTCCAAAATTATAATTAAATGGGTTAAAAACAAATATTATTAAAAACATTGTTACTATAACCCAAAACTATTTTATACTTAACATTATCTTCAAAACATTATTTTTAAAGATCTAATTACAACTGCACTTATTTAACAAGGTAATGTACTTTTTAATTACATTCCAAAACCATTCATTATAACTAAGTGTTATATCCAAAACCACTTACCCTTTTATAAAATACTTAACTTACTTTTTCAAACTTATATATAAATACTTTAAAAATACTTATAAATAGGTTTTAAATATCTATATAAAACATTAGTTAAAAAGAACTAATTTCAAATTTAACAAAAAAAAAACAATAAAAGCCGTGTTTTATATTTTAAAACTCTTTTAATTTAAAAATTCAAAAATAATTTGTTAACAAGAAAACTTGTTAACACTCCAAAATTGAAAGGTTGGTTCTTTAGGTCTCTTTTGATTTTGTTGGAGGAAGCTAGGATGTGAATGCCTTCTTTAGATCACCATTCGAATAAGTCCTTATTGTAATTTCCTTCTTATTGACCTTTTGACTTGGTTGAAAGGCTTAAATTCTCCTCTTTTAGGTCTTTCAAACTGAATGGAATAGATTGATTATCCCTCTGAAACAATCCTTTCGAAGCAGTTGTGGAACCCTGAAGGATAGTTCTAAGGATTCAAGGGCAAAGTTTAGTTTGGTGGGTTTTGAACTTGTCGGAAGCTAGGTTGTTAGCGACTTGAGTTTAGGTCTAGGATCTGAGGTTATATTGCTCAGGTTTTAGGTTTCGATCCACAAGAAGGCAGAAGTTTGATTTATGACGTCCTAGAGTTAAGGATTGGGATTACTTGAAGTTGCTGGGGTTTCGACCGGGTCGGAAGATGTCTTTCGATGGGGTCGATACCTGGAAAACAGTGTTAGAACTACAAAAAGCTTTCAAAACAACTAGGTAATCAAGAATATTGAAGTCTTCCATTTATTAACTCAATGAAGCCTTTACTGATCAATTTTCCCCAATTCGATTTACAAATTAAGGTTTACAACTTTGTAGAATTAAGAAAATGCAAGTATAAAATGACTGAGTTTGGATCCCTAAAACCAGACCCCTTGGGTCTTATTTATAGATGCGGGTCGAAACCTTTCAACCTAATGCTTTCGACCTAGTCGAAAGGTGGCTTCTGAATTGTCTTTAGAATGCTTTCAATTCCTTCAACACTTGCACATCCCTCTACAATGCTTTCACACGAGCTTGAATGCTTCCGTCTTTGTCGAAAGGGATGGTTGCGCCTTTCTTCTTTATGTTGCTTTGTAGGAGCTTTCGACTTTGTTGGTAGGCTGTCTCCAAGGGTTTCGAAGCTGTTAAAATGCTAATGGTTTCAACACTGTTAATAGCTTCCAATCTTTAGCTTCTGACTTGATGCGGAACCTTCCCTGGATATTAATGGCTTCGACCAGTTCAAAAGGCTTGAATCTGCTTCCGAAGGGGTTCTTCAAACCATGGTGTTTTTCTGAGTGATTTGAGTGAAGGCGAAACCTTTGGTCTCGAAAGGTTTGGGGCGCATATGAAAGGTTGTTATGCATTGTCTTCGAAAGCTTCTTCTTTAACTCATAAGGTCTTCATGCATGTGGAAGCACCTACTTCGAAAGGTGTTCGTTGAAGCGGAAGCGTGCTTTCGACCATTTTGACCGCTTCGAAAGGTTTTGATACTTCTTGTCTTTGGCTGTTGCATCACTTTGACTCCTTCGAAAGGTCTTGCTGGTGCTTCTCTCCCTTTTTCTTTTTTTTGCCTTTATTCAATAGGGTTTTGGTCGAAAGGATATTTGGTGGTAACGTTTGCCCCCCCCCCCCGAGAAGGGATGTCCTTGACTTTTCAAGTCAATCATCTCGAAACCTTCAATATTTCCCGCCTTTCCATATTCTCGCGTGAATCCGGGCCATTCATTTAAATTTAGTTAGGTGGCATGCTTTCTTTGCCGACTTTTCTTATAAATCACGATTTCTTCTTCACCTTTCTCGTTTACCTGCAATCAAAATCATCTTCGAGCAAAAATCACAGCTCTAAAATCCGCAAATAATCTTTATCTACAACAAGAATTCAAATTTACAGTAAGTCTTTTTACCACGTTTTTCCTTTCCAAAACTTTTACTTCACAATGGATTTCAATCCTTAAAACATTTTTGGCTCAGATCCAAACTATTGCTTTGGATTTAATGGATATTTTTTAAGTATTTATTCGCTTTGGAACAATCTATAATTTTGTTTCCTACCTAGATTTGGTTTGAGTTTCTATTAATTTTAATTTTAATTTTAATTTTCTCGATTCAGGTTTTATTATTGCTGTTATTTTTAATGTATTTGAATTTTCATTTTAATAATCCTTAAATAGTTGATTTACGTTCAAATCTATTCGCTTGCCAGTTTTTTTTATTCTGGGTTGAAATCGGGTTTGGGGAAGAAGAAGATTTTGGTTTACTTCACCTAGAAGCTTTGCATTGTACGAATCAAAAAACTGGTACCACAAATTTAATTTTCTACCCTTTCGAAAGGGATTAAGGCGGCAACTTATGTTTTTCTTTCTTAGCCTCTTTCGATAGGGTTGAAAAGTAGTGTAGCACTTCATTTGACTGACCTCGTCGAAAGGTTATATAGTAAAGTAGCATGCAGTCAACCTTTTCAAAAGCAATTTTGTATGTTAGCGTATTTAGACACCTTTGGAAGAAGTTGAATATTATAATTCACTCTTTCGAAAGCATAAACATTATTGCATAGGTTTCAACACCTTTAGAACATATGTATCCCCAATTTGTTTAAGTTAAAATACATATTTTTTGTAAAGGGGATTAAAGAAAAGATACTTTATATAAGTTGCACATCAAACGTTTCGACCTAGACGAAACCTACTATATTCAACTCAATGGAAACCTACTACGTTGATTTAAATTTTATTGTTGCTATGCCTTTGAAACCATATACCACTTTTTGTTTCTATCGAAACCCTTTATAACTAATTGCGATTTAATCATTCCCTTTTTCCTCAACATCATCGAAACGTCCCAAGTTTTTTTTATTTTCTTGTCAATATGATTTAAACTCGACACCTTTTAACTTAGTTAACATATGAGGTTTCGAAAGCATTCATGTTCCTCTGGTAAAACTAAGATTATAGGTCTCGATAAAGTCGAAGCGTCTTTTCTCTTGTTTATTGAATATTGGTTGTGTATACTTTGTTCCAATTTGTTGTGTAGGTTTTAACTGTTCCCTCTAATAACAAAGCGTCTATTGAGCTTCCGACATTGTAGAAGAGGGTTGGTTGGACATAAATTTCCTTCCTCCCTTTCGGCCCCGTCGAAAGCTCGATGAATGTTTATACTTGGGCTTTCGACATTGTTGAAGGGGTTTGTAAGTGTTAACTTCTATTTCCCTTTCGACTCTGTCGAAAGCTCAGTAAATCTCATTTTTAACTTTAACATTCTTTCAAGAATATAAAGTTTCATATCTGGTTTGATGTCCAAATTATTGTGACAGGTTTCTAGTAATCCTTTAAAGAATGTTAACTTCGTAACAAACTGTAATTTCTAACTGGAACGTTTTCACCTGGCAGAATCATGAATTCCCCAAAGAAGGTTGAAGCTACATACAAGCGTTCCTTGATATCCACTCATGATGAAGTGGATGCAATCCTTAATGACTTTGGGATCACTGGGGTAGAAGCCATTCCACCTACTAAAAATGATACCATCAACAGTCCTCCTGAAGGGTTCTTCGCCTACACTGCAATCCACATCCGGAGTGGTGGATTCCTTCCTTTTTCGGAATTCTTGTCTAAGTTCTTGGCTTATCTTGGAATTGCTCCGATTAAGCTAACTCCCAACATGTACACTTATCTCTTATCTTTGGAGTTGATGGCTCTGGAGTCCGGCATTCCCTCCTTAAATGCTAAAGTTCTAAATCACCTTGTCCGGTTGGTTAAGATTAGCAACTTAAACAACCAAATCTTACAAGCAAATCCTCCTAAGAAACTGATGTTCGAAGGAGTGAACAAGTTCAAAGACTAAGAGAACCAGTTTTTTTGTTAGATGCTGCCCCCACGTCAGTGGGACCTTCTCTACTCTACGTAAGCCCATATTTCATTATTTTCCTTCCATATAGTTACTTTTCTTTCCTAATATGTGATTTTTTCCAGGTTCTCCTGCTAAAGGACTAAATGAGGAGGATAAGAGAACAATGGAATCTTTAATTACAGCTTCAAGCAGGATTGGGAACCGATTGACGCTGCTGAATCCCACAAATTTGCAGAAGTAATCTCTCTTGCTAACCGATCAAAGGATTCTCGGCCAACCCTCTTTGATCCAACATACATCTAGAAGAAAACGCTTCCATTCTTTGGGAGATTCTAAAAATTTCTCCCTAACATCACCTATCTGCCCTGACAACTTCGGTAAGTTATAAACACTGCACTTGTTGTCTATTGTTGTGTTGTTTTTCAAGTTATTTTACTATCTTATAATCTGTCTGAATTCTCTTCAGCTGCTCCTCAAGTGGAAAAATCCATCAGTGGTCCTGCTCCTCTCTCTTCGACTTCTTGTGCACCATCCTTTTCTCAGGCCCTCACTAAGACAAGGATGGCCGTCAAGAGAAAATTGGTCAAATCGTCTGTGGTGGAACCACGTCTAAAGATAGCAAAAATAATTGAAGTTCCTGATTCCCCAATACTGCAAGAAGAGGAGTTTTCTAATGTTGACGAATCTCTAGAAAGTCCGACCATTGAAGCTCCTCGTGTCCTACCTAAGGAACCTCCTATTAAGGTCGATCCTCTTTCTCGCATCGTTGTCTCCAGCTCTCCGAGCATAATCAAGAAAATGCAAAAGGCTTTGGGAACTTTGACCCCTGCTCAAGTGCTAAATCTTCCAAGACCATCCTCTTTTATACCTTCGAGTGACTTCGAAAAGATGATCCATTCTATTTTAAACTCTTCGTCATTCACTTCAATTCAACCGCCGTCCTCCGTTTCTGATTTGGAGGGCACTATCGATCCCTTCTTGAATAACAACTCCTGAGATATATTTTACGATAATTAACCTTATTGCTTCTATTTTTCTTTAAGCTTTTAACTTATGTTGCACTTTTTCTTTCATATTTCCAAAAGCTGGTTCTCGGTACATGAAAATGTGTCCAAATCTTCTATCGAAACGTCTAAACTTCGAGAGGAAATTTCCGACCTAAAGAATCAAGTTTCCACTTTATCCTCCAAGAAAAATGAAGCTTTGACGGAGCTGGAGTGATTGAGAGCTTTTCTCGCCTAGTCAGAATCTATTATTTCTAAGGAAAAGAAAGCCCGCCAACTCCTTGCCGATAAGAACTTAGCAATGAAAATAACTTTAAAAGAACCCGAGGATGAAAAGATCCAAATGGTGGTAAAACAGGCTTCTCTAAAGGACAAGTTGAAAAAGGACAAAGCTTCTTTAAAATTGGCAGTCAACGCCATCTCTGATGCAAAAAGGCAAGTGTCACAATTTCTTGACACTTCTCTTGAAGATATTATGATGAACTCTTTCAAAGATGCTTTACTGCTCGCCTATGCCGATAACATTGACAAGTGTCCTGAATTAGACTTTCCCTCGCTTGACCTTGCTCTTGTCGATAGGGTTATGGGCAAGATCAAACAGATGGAGTAGGGAATTGAAATTGCTGAAAGGGAGGAGATTAACGCCTCTAAAATTATTTCCTTTGAAGTTCCTCCCTTCGAAGTCAAATCTGACTCCAAAGATGAAGATGACAAAGATGAGGCCATCGAAGAGGAGGGGGTGATAATGACGATGATAACGACGACAATAACGATGATGACAGGGATGGTAACATCAACGGCGGACAAGGTTCATGTGGCAATGGAGGTAGCCAAATTGAAGCTTCTGAAAAAGATGGAGATGATAATACGAAGACCTCTGAAAAGGATTCGTCTCCTCATGAAGCGATTCCACCTAAATCTCCTGCACCTTCCGGCCCTCAAGAGGAGCCCGATTTATTGATGTTGAAGTGCCAAAAGAAAAGGAGAAGGTTTCCCAAGCATCAATCCCGGTATCTTAGGTATGGGATTCTCGGTTTAAATATCAATCGCTTCGAAGATAATAATAATGTAAATCATTTATTTAGATAAGCAAGAAATCTGTCCACCCCTATAAAACCAAGCTTGAAAGAAAACAAGCGGAGATAAATAGTTTATATAGGGAGTTAGAAAAACAATTGAAGGAGCACAACATTCTTTCTGATAAATATCAGAGACTCAATAGAAGTGCAGCAGTGTTAGCATCCTTTAAGAATCAAGAAGCTGCCCCGCGGTTGAGGAGAGCGCGCCTTCGATATGACGCTCTTTTGAAGGAAAACCGGGAATTGATTACCCTCTTTTGGATGTTGATCGAAGAGAGAGACATTTTGGTTAATTTCTTATACAAGGCCTATTGTAGACACCCAACTTTTGATTTTTCATATTTAGGTGATTTTAGTGGGGGCTACTTAAGCATATGTACAAAAGATACTTGGACGAATTCGGATCTGACTCGCATCCCGGGGCATGTTGGAACTTGCCATGAGTCAAATCAATTCCCCAAGATCTACCTTCTGAAAACTCAAGTATTATAAGGACAAATTTATTTTAGAATTATTTACCAAATCAATTTTGTACGAACCGGATTGATAACCGTAAATATGTAATAATATTGATTTGTAAATTTTGTTTTTGTTTTCCTTTTATACTTAGCTGTATTTTACAATGTTATCACAGAGGGAATGTTCCTCGGGAAATCTTGTCTTTAGAGATTACTTAAGCCAATATGTTAAATTGAGAAGATTTTCTCTCGAAAAAGCATCAATTTTAAAATCTTCAAAATTAGCAAGATATTGTTTTCTTAGAGATTTACAAAATTTTACATGGAACATCCTCGTCTCCGCTTCGATTTCCTTGGTGATGAAAATGGAAAGCTACTTAAGGAGATCCGGACAGACCATACTAAACTAATATGCGGTCGTGATTGTCCTGCAGTCCGGGAATGGGACTATAGCAAATATCCCCCGGTGATTACTCCAGAAGGATTTAACATTCCTTTTGACTCTACAATTATTCTTTCTACAAATTCATTGAATAAAGTTAGAGATGTTGTTTCTCATCTTTAGATATAAAACAAATGTCTATTGTATCTTCTAGTTTCATTGTTACTTGAGTTGTAATCTTTTATTGCAGTAATAAATAGATTGTTCATTCTGGTTTTGACCTCGTTCTTTTTCCTTTTTTATTTAAATAGGAATTACAGTTATCCGCAGCGCCTCTCTCATTAGATTCAGCATCTCTCTTTATCAATCTTAAGGATAAGTTGTTAGCCGATCTTGAAAATAGCAGACTTCTTGAAGATACTTTACTTGCTCGTTTTCATGGCAATACCGAAGCATTAAGATGGCATAAGAGATTATTACTTTAAAAAATAATTTTTAGAAATCTCAAGGATCAAATTGCCAATTTAGAAGCAGATGTCAATAGTAAACATTAAGCGATTTCAATGCTGAAGTGTCAAGTTAAGTCAAACCCTTCAGTTGACTTCAATCATAAAATATCGGAACTTTTCCAACAGAAAAGCGATTTGGAGATGAAATTGAAGGATAGTCAAGCTCAGTGCGAATTGTTGGAATTTATTATGGGGAATAATATCTCAAGTATTGATTTTCTGATTCCTCATGCTAGTCCATATTTTGCTAAATCTGCAAGGTCTACTTCTCTTGCTATCCAGAAATTTCCCACTATGACTAATCCTCCTCCTGACTTAGACGAAAATGTAGTGGGTGAGTGGTGCAGGAAAGTTAAACTCGAAATGATGAAGTATTTTGACAAACAGCAAAAGTTAGGTATTCGCAGCGCATTAATGAATATGTTGCTAGAATTTAGAAACTTGAACGCGACAAGTACTTTCTCTTGAAGCGCATCGCTGAATTGGAAAGAGAATCACAAATAGAGCTTTCAATCACACTTTTAAAACTACTATTGATGTGACTGATGATGTAGATAGGATAAGGAAGAAAGAGAAGAAACTTAAAGAGGTTCTTTGTATCGCTATTTGTCACATCGTAGATCCTTCAATCATTGAGAACCTGAACAAAGCTGCTCAAGATTTATGAAAGATTCGTATTTATGAAAGGGGAAATTAATTTAAAGGATAAAAATTTGTATATTTTTAGCCTCAAGGACACGACCTCCATATTTTTACTACAAGGACAAATATTCTTCTAAAAATTATTCATAAGGACAAACATTCCTTCAAAACATTACTACAAGGACAAATATTAGCGACTCCGTCCACACGTTCGCCTACGCTTCCTCTTCCATCTCCCAAAGTCGCGTGCAACTCGATGCACTATGGAAGTCACGGTAGTCGAAAATTCAACCACTATAAAAACTAGGTTTACCAACTAAAAACTCATGCCGCTGTCGCCACCGTGGCCGTGGCCACCTCCGCCTATTTTTCCAGGCATCCCCATAGGCTCCTCCATCTCCGGCCAAAGCCCTGACTAAAACGACTCGATCGATCACCAAAAATTGATCAAAATCGTATTTTCGAACAAAAATAAACTGCTCTTAAACCAGTTGCTAAAAAATCATCAAACCAAGCTTAAAAATCATGGCTTCAAATAGGGATTCAAGTTATATCCTTGAATCAAAATTTCGTGATACTCGAATTTTCCAGAAAACAAAGTTTTCACTGTAAAAATTTGATCTTTCATTATATATGCATTTTTATTTCATGAGACTATTTTTAGATTATAACCCATACTTAAACACAACTATTTTGTTTTGAAACTAAGGCCTAATATGGATTATAAAACAAGAAATGGAATTTTCTTGTTGTTTGATACTCTGTAGAACAAACAGAGAAGAAGGAAAACACTGATACATAGATATATATACACACAGCACTTTCAAATATATACTCAAGTTTAAGTTGCTAGTTGATACTCACCTTAAACATTCTGATTCTAGAAGTTTTCAGTTTGAAAGTTGAAACCTTTTTGAATTTGAAAAGTTGAAAACTGGGTTGAACTGTTAGCTGAAACTTCTTCCTTGTTCTCAGATTTTTCTTTGATTGCTTTGATGTTTTAAGTGGATGTTTGTTTGTTTATAAAGTGATATTACTTTTTTTTTCTCAGTTTTAATGGAACGAATTGGAATGAAAATGATGGAGATATAGAAAAAGAAGTTTACATGTGACAAACTATTTTGTACAAGTGATAATTTTTTTGTTTGTACAATAGTCAGTGATATTTCTTTGTTTTGGTGGCTGATAAAATTGAACGTGATGGCTTCATTAATTGCCTTGTACAAATTTGAACAGATCTTCTTTTGCAAGCTTGAAGATATTTTTATTTTATTTTTCTTTCTTTTATTCATACTTGTCTTTCTTCCTTTACAAATGTACATACTTACATTTTTGTTTACATGCTTGAATATATCTTATTTTCTTTAGTCTTATTATTTGTATAATATAAATGAATTTCTAGAGTTAATATGTTGTTATAATTTATCTAATGTGTTACTTTATATTTTACAATTTATCTTATACACATCTATTTCTATTTTTATTTAATCTTATTATTGTGTAATATGGATAATTCCTATATTTTATATGTTGTTAATTTTAGCAAATGTGTTACTTTGGATTTTATAGTTTACCCTTTTATATATTTATATCTAGCTTAAATTATTATTATTAATTTTATTTATTGTCTTGTATTTAATCTATAAATTCAAATTATTATTAACCATCAATTCTAAATTTAAAATTACTTATTTATTTATTTTATACTTATGTCAATGTATATACTTTTATATTTATTTTTAAAACCATTTATATAAGATTTGAATTCAAATTCAATGTATATATATATACATATACAAATTTAAATTTACTCATATATGCCCATATACATATATATTCACATATATACATATATAAAATATTTTAAATTTAAATGATTTATACAGAATTTATTTGAATTCGGGGAAACTCGCATCAATTTATCAATTAATTTCACAAATTTTATCCAAAAACTAAATTAATTATTAATTTAAATATATATAAAATCCGGGGTCGTTACAACCTTCCCCCCTTAAGAAATTTCGTCCCCGAAATTTGCCAGGGAGACACAAAGATAGATGAAGAATATTTCATCAAATCAACTGAACATCTATTCTGCATTTGGCTTACCAAATCAGAATATCAATAATATATACAAGAACGAATCTGTTTTAACACTTCACAAGATACTCGGGTTATCCAGATCTATGAAATATGCAGGGGCATCGGTTAGTTCAAAGGGATAACTAACCATTCGTAGAATATATTGGGACCCAAAGAATAGATAGATATATGGATACAATTTCAAAACTTTTAGTTTAGAAACTAAAGTATACCTATCAACCATAGCAACCAATGCAACCAATTCATCCAAACAAACAATTCTAACTTATTTGGAGTTTATGTCCCATGCCAATATATCAAATCTTCTCTCTGGATCTACCAGGAATTATCAAAGAATTGAGAAAAAGATGCTGAACAAAAGATATTGATAGAGAAAAGATTGTTTCCTTGTTGTTACAGGGTATTGACCATTTCGTGGTGGTATTCCCCTGTCCCCTATCTCATCCTCTTCTTGCACTCATTCTCACTATCGGTAGACAGTAAGAGAATTTACTGAGTTATACGGACGGATATCTTAGGGATTACTTATTCTAGGGTATACTTCACCCTATCTCTAATGAGTTACTTAATGTGTTATACTCCTGAGCTAAAGTTCAACCTTAGCTCTAATACCAAATGTAGCGATCCTGAACTCGGCCTTCGAAAATCGGCACCCGTACTTCACTTGTACTCAAAATGCCGCAGATTCAAACGCCAAATCTGGTTCACCGGAGCTTATAACACCATTAAGTATAACAACACAGCGGAATAAAGAAATGAATGATATCATATACAACTCCAATGAATACAATATCCAGAATGATATACAATTTCAATGATATCAATATGATACAACAATATCAGAGATAAATAATGATACAGCGGAAATAACAGAAGTGATAACTCCAAATGATCAGTCAGAGAGGCTGAGTCCAACCACTCCAATGTCAAGCTCGAACTACAAAGATAAGCAACGTCGGTCCATGAACTCCAAGAACTGAACTAGCTCTAGATATCTACTGAACCTGACTATCTGAAAAACCCAACTCTAGACTGCCCGTGTGGAAAATTATGGGCACCCAGAGTTTAGGAAGGGAACAATAAACTCTGAGTCAGTTATGGGACTGGTGTGAGTAACAAAAACAGTTTATCTTTAAAACAAACAACAAAAGAATTTTAAACATTGAAATCCGCAATGCTTTTTGGAAAATGAAACTACCATAAGACCTTCCACCACACACACAATGCAATCGCAGACTTGGAGGAGATTTCTTCTTATGATAGTCAAATATGCTTACTACGCAATAAAACTCTTTTGTTATTATTAATAGTGCATAGTGTACAAAATCATTTCGAAAATACAATATTAATCTTAGCCAGCATAGGTACCATAATATTATGCCTGCTATAGTTGCCGCCTGAGGAGACAGGTTATACAAATTGCAATCGTAAAGGGCTCGTATTGTTTCTTTGGATTTTCCAACAAATGGTCAGGCTAAGGAACTTCCTACTGCCACATGGGTACGCCTCTGGAGGGACATCCCGAGAACTAACTAGCTCTCTGCCAACACAAGGCCGGGTTACCTCTTACTAGGTAACTACTACACGAATATGCCACCCCCCGGTCCTTCGGGACCTTTATCCGAGGGCCCTCGATCACAAAGCAACAATCACACAGTAAATGAGATTGGAGCAACCACATAGGTAAATATCTGGGCTCCATACCATGATACCACCTTTTTCCAAAAGGAAATGACATACCCTAAAGGGCGCGACCCTCATAACCTTGCCGCATCTTTCTTGTTTCGACCATTTCCGGTCTGTGAGGTTTGATGAGGTCTCGTCCACAAAGCTATGCTTTTTCACAAAGCCATGCTTTGATCACAAATGATCAACGAATGATCATCAGCACACAGCAACACTCAGCATGCCACACTACCAAATTGGGATTATATCACTGATAACCTTCAACTACATAACCTCTGAGCTCGTACGTCTCAGAGAAGGGTGTTAAGCTAAGAGAATAAACCTGCGCCACCAAACAGAAATGTATTTGAAAGAAATCAGCTTTATATCTCAAAGTGTAATGTCAAACATACAACCATACAAGTCTGTTCCGGGTTCGAATAGAACCGAAGGCACTTCCAAAGAAGCCCTTGCAATCCGGGTATTCACAATCCTGATCGGACTTCCCATCACTTAGGGAATCTCTATACCGGGCGCTACCCAGTGCAGAGACAATCGATAGGTTATCCTATCGTTTTCAAAAATACCCGGTCTTCAACACCGGTCTTTAATTGCTATCCATATACGACTTATCACTTATTCGGAATGGGTTATATGACACAAAGTCCTCTCCCGACTAAACCGAATAGTGAGCACAATATTTGAAAACATATGGATATTGGGATTTCAATTAAGTCACAACTTATTATCCAAAACTTTCCTTTCGAATGGTTTAAACAAATCACCATTTTAATCTTTTACAAAAAGATTCATCTCACAAAGTTCACCCAGTTTCACAAAGATCTATTCATAGATTTCCCAAATCAATTTCCATTTCAATTGGATTAACTCATCCAATCTTTAAAACAAAGATTTAACTCATAGCTTTCAAAACAATTTCATTTCGACCTTTTATACAAAAGGTACACCTTTCCAATTTCAAAACAAAGTTCAACAATCTTTCACAAAGATTTATTCATAACTCAGAAAACCATTTTCATTTCAATTTCAAATTCTTTTGACTTAAATTGGAAATTCATTCCTTATATGAAAGCTTCTATTATTTGAAAACAAATAGTTTTCATTTTGGAAAATCTGATTCATTTATACGAATTAAAGTCCTTGGGTTAAATTCAAATTCTCAAAACCATACTTTTAAAATGGTTTAAATTCATATAAACACATTTATAACATCTTTAACCATAATTTCCATACATGGAATTCAATTCCAAATTTTTGAATTCAAATTCAAATTAAACTATTTAAATTGGAAATTTTACCAAGTTATTCAAAATAACTTTTATCTTAAAAAATCCTTTTCAAAAGCTTTAACAATTAACCCAAATTCATTTCCAAAATCAATTGAAATTAAAATTTCAATTTCAAAAATATTAAATTTAAATCATCTGTGACTTAACCGATTTCCTCGTGAAATCCATATTTGTGTGTGTATGGTGTAGTCCAGGGGTTTCACATAGTAGTGCAACATCATTCAATCATCACAGATCAGAATACAGAAATATAGTTAATAAGCGGTATAACTATAACGCTTATCTTTTGTTCACAGATCATAGATATATAAATTACAGATAATATATTACATTCATCCCAGATAAATGAACTACAGTACAGATCACAACACAAATCAGGATATATCACAAAGCATCACATATCAGGGAATATCAAACAATTCAATCATTCAATAAAATCCAAACATTCACAGATAAACTTATTAATCAACTAATTAATTTAAATCAGATGTATTAATTATTAATTCGGGTTCATTATCATAAGTTAACTACAAATTATTTGAAATAATTTCCCTTTCATCATTTATTAGTTAACCTTTAATTATTAACTAATCATCTTAATTAATGAACCAATTAATCTTTAATTATTTAATTTATCCTAATTAATCACAATTATTAATTAATCCTTTAATTAGTAACAAATAATTATACTCAAATTTCAAATCATCATTCAATTAATTACATTCAGTAATTATCTATTAATTACTTCTCTAAGTAATTATATTTTCCAAAATTATCAAGGGATTATTCTAGATTAACTTAAGAAATTTGATTTGAACTAATCAAATTAATTCAATTAATTACTCTGAATAATTAATGCTTAAATTATTATTTACAATATGTAGGAAAATATTGATTTCAAATTTCCTTTTAAATTTCAATTTAACTTCAAGCTTTGAAATGGATCCTTATTTCCTTTAAATAAGTTTAAAGCAAATTTCCCTAACATTTTTAAATTTACATGTTAAAGTGATGTTTTATTATGAAGGAAATTTTAAACACTTAAGTTCTAAAACTTAATTAAATTTCAAAATTTTGAAATTAGATTTAGAATGAAATCCAAGTTTAAACTCTTTTAATTTCAACTTGTTTAGATTTTCATTTACAATTTCAAATCTATTTTAAATTCAAACTTCTCTAATATATTTGATTGCTTTTAAGTTATTAAAACAATTTAAATTCAAAACTTTATTTATCTCCAAACTAAATTTCAATTCAAACTTGAATTTATGTTTACATTTTGATTTAAACCCAGTTTTAAACCTTGCTTGATAAATTTAAATTTAGTTTTAAATTTAGAAAACAGGTTCAGGTTGACCCGAGACTCCACGCTCTTGCTTCGAGTAAACAACTCGAATTACTCGAGTTAATCACGTGAAAATTTCCTCTGCTCTTCCCAGTCCAACAACACCCAGATCTCAGGCACAAAGTGCTTGTGCACGTGCACCGATGATCCAACGCCCTCCGGCCATCGCCAAGACCACCCACACGTCGACGACTACCATCTCGTCATGAACGATCACCCAGAACCACGGCTTCATCTCGAATTTGAAATCGAGCAAAAATCGAAACCTGGGAACAAAACTACACCCAGACTCAAACCTGTCAACACCTCATTCTCCAAGCTCCGACCATCAGAATATCAGCGACTCCGTCCACACGTTCGCCTACGCTTCCTCTTCCATCTCCCAAAGTCGTATGCAACTCGATGAACTATGGAAGTCGCGGTAGTCGAAAATTCAACCACTATAAAAACTAGGTTTACCAACTAAAAACTCATGCCGCTGTCGCCACCGTGGCCGTGGCCACCTCCGCCTATTTTTCCAGGCATCCCCATAGGCTCCTCCATCTCCGGCCAAAGCCCTGACTAAAACGACTCGATCGATCACCAGAAATTGATCGAAATTGTATTTTCAAACAAAAATAAACTGCTCTTAAACCAGTTACTAAAAAATCATCAAACCAAGCTTAAAAATAATGGCTTCCAATAGGGATTCAAGTTATATCCTTGAATCAAAATTTCGTGATACTCGAATTTTCCAGAAAACAAAGTTTTCACTGTAAAAATTTGATCTTTCATTATATATGCATTTTTATTTCATGAGACTATTTTTAGATTATAACCCATACTTAAACACAACTATTTTGTTTTGAAACTAAGGCCTAATATGGATTATAAAACAAGAAATGGAATTTTCTTGTTGTTTGATACTCTGTAGAACAAACAGAGAAGAAGGAAAACACTGATACATAGATATATACACACACATCACTTTCAAATATATACTCAAGTTTAAGTTGCTAGTTGATACTCACCTTAAACATTCTGATTCCAGAAGTTTTCAGTTTGACAGTTGAAACCTTTTTGAATTTGAAAAGTTGAAAACTGGGTTGAACTGTTAGCTGAAACTTCTTCCTTGTTCTCAGTTTTTTCTTTGATTGCTTTGATTTTTTAAGTGGATGTTTGTTTGTTTATAAAGTGATATTACTTTGGTTTTTTTTTCTCAGTTTTAATGGAACGAATTTGAATGAAAATGATGGAGATATAGAAAAAGAAGTTTACAGGTGACAAACTATTTTGTACAAGTGATAATTTTTTTGTTTGTACAATAGTCAGTGATATTTCTTTGTTTTGGTGGCTGATAAAATTGAACGTGATGGCTTCATTAATTGCCTTGTACAAATTTGAACAGATCTTCTTTTGCAAGCTTGAAGATATTTTTATTTTATTTTTCTTTCTTTTATTCATACTTATCTTTCTTCCTTTACAAATGTACATACTTACATTTTTTGTTTACATGCTTGAATATATCTTATTTTCTTTAGTCTTATTATTTGTATAATATAAATGAATTTCTAGAGTTAATATGTTGTTATAATTTATCTACTGTGTTACTTTATATTTTACAATTTATCTTATACACATCTATTTCTATTTTTATTTAATTTTATTATTGTGTAATATGGGTAATTCCTATATTTTATATGTTGTTAATTTTAGCAAATGTGTTACTTTGGATTTTATAGTTTACCCTTTTATATATTTATTTCTAGCTTA
Source organism: Allium fistulosum (assembly GCA_030737815.1). Taxonomy (NCBI): domain Eukaryota; kingdom Viridiplantae; phylum Streptophyta; class Magnoliopsida; order Asparagales; family Amaryllidaceae; genus Allium; species Allium fistulosum. The sequence goes on from CM060901.1 coordinate 395,383,431, forward strand.
AATTATTATTATTAATTTTATTTATTGTCTTGTATTTAATCTATAAATTCAAATTATTATTAACCATCAATTCTAAATTTAAAATTACTTATTTATTTATTTTATACTTATGTCAATGTATATACTTTTATATTTATTTTTCAAACCATTTATATAAGATTTGAATTCACATTCAATGTATATATATACATATACAAATTTAAATTTACTCATATATGCCCATATACATATATATTCACATATATACAATATTTTAAATTTAAATGATTTATACAGAATTTATTTGAATTCGGGGAAACTCGCATCAATTTATCAATTAATTTCACAAATTTTATCCAAAAACTAAATTAATTATTAATTTAAATATATATAAAATCCAGGGTCGTTACAGGCTTGGACGTCTTAGTCCATTGTTTGGTGAGCCTCTTCTTAGGCTTGGACGTCTTAGTTCATTATTGTCTGGTGCTCTTGGTTAGCTCATTCTTAGAGGCTGGAACCAAGGACTTACCCAACCTCCCTCCAGGAGGTGCCTTGACCTGACCAGCGGCGCGGCCAAGGGCTTGTCGATGCTTTAACCTAGCCGTAGCATGGCGCGGATAAAGGCTTACACTCCTCCAGTCAGGAGGTGCCCTACCCTGGCCATAGCATGGCGCAGACAAGGGCTTATCATTGCTTTAACCTGGCCATAGCGTGTCATGGATAAAGGCTTACACTCCTCCCTCCAGGCGGTGCCTTGACCTGACCAGAGGCGCGGCCAAGGGCTTGTCGATGCTTTAACCTGGCCATAGTGTGGCACATATAAAGGCTTACACTCCTCCCTCCAAGAGGAGCTTTGCCTTGGCCAACTCGGCGCGGACAAAGGCTTTGACCGTTTAAGGTAATGTCCTAATGAAAGGAGCATTTCACTCCCAACTATGTAGATCATTCTTAGAAAAGTAATTCTTTATTGACTTTTTTTTCATGATCTCTTTACAAATTCATTGATTGTGCCTTGATGAAAAAAGCCGATTATCATACCTTCCAAGGCTCTATAGTGGTTAGTCTCATGTCCATTCATCACATGGAAATGGTAGTAGGATTCCCCCAAATTTCTTTCATATTTTGGTTTTTTTTCTATGATTGCCAGTAATTGAGCTCATCCTTTTTTGGCAAGCAGAGATTCTCTATGGATGTTGTTGGATTGCACTCTTTAGGAACTCTTGACTTGAAATTTTTTTCTTGAGGATGGCTTCTAAATCTTTTATTACTTGGCTCTAGAGTTTCCTCTATGATAACTGATTTTCTCTTTAAAACTCTTTGGGGTTTCGGTGTAGGTATTGTCCCACTTGTGACTTGACCCCATTTGTGTGCAAAGGCGTTGTAATATGCAATTATTCCTTCTTCAAAGATTATGCCTTTAGTATAGTGCGGAATTGTTTTTCTCATTTAGTCAAATAAATTGTCACTTCCCTTTTTCTTTTCCCCTAAGGTAAATATTGGGGTGGGACCAACATGAAAAGGGTTTAAACTCCATTTAAGTGGATCATAGGCTTCAACTTTCTTTTCCCTTATGATTCTTAAAGCCTTAATCCTTAACAGTTGTTCTTCCTGGAGATTCTTATCATTAGCTGCCTCTAAGGAGAATCCAATTAAGTGTGGTTTCAAGGATCCTTGCTCAGATTTCTTGACTTTGCTAGCCATGATGAAGTTAGATAAAAATTAGATAAGCTTGACATAGGATTTGGTTAAAGATAGGTGCCATGGCTATTAACCACAATGTCGGAGGTTTGAGCCCTCCTTTTAGCGCCAAATGATAACAAGAAAACTTGTCAACACCTAAAAGTTGAAAGGTTAGTCATTTAGGTCTCCTTTGATTTTGTTGGAGGAAGCTAGGATATGAATGCCTTCTTTAGATCACCTTTCAGACTGGTCCTTATTTTGTAATTTCCTTCTTATTGACCATTCGACTTGGTCGAAAAGGTCAAATTCTCCTCTTTTAGGTCTTTCGAACAGAATGAAATAGATTGATCATCCCTCCGAAACAATCCTTTCGAAGCAGTTGCGGAACACTGAAGGATAATTGTAAAGATTTAAGGGAAAAGATTAGTTAGGTGGATTTTGACCTTGTCAGAAGCAGGGTTCTTAGCGACTTGAGTTTAGGTCTAAGATCTGAGGTGATACTGGTCAGGTTTTTAGGTTTCGATCCACAAGAAGGCAGAAGTTTGATGTATGACATCCTGGAGTTAAGGATTGGGATTACTTCAAGTTGTCGGGGTTTCGACCAGGTCGGGAGATGTCATTCGATGGGGTCGATACCTGGAAAACAGTGTTAGAACTACTAAAAGCTTTCAAAACAACTAGGTAATCAAGAATATTGAAGTCTTCCCTTTATTAACTCAATGAAGCCTTTATTGATCAATTTTCCCCAATTAGATTTACAAATTAAGGTTTACAACTTTGTAGAATTAAGAAAATACAAGTGTAAAATGACTGAGTTCGGATCCCCAAAACTAGACCCCTTGGGTCTTATTTATAGATGTGGGTCAGAACCTTTCGATAATGCTTTCGACCTGGTTGAAATGTGGCTTCAGAATTGTCTTTAGAATACTTTTGATTCCTTCAACACTTGCGCATCCCTCTGCAATGTTTTTGAACGTGCTTGAATGCTTCCGTCTTTGTCAAAAGGGATGGTTGCGCCTTTCTTCTTTATGTTGCTTTGTAGGAGCTTTCGACTCTGTTGGTAGGCTGTCTCCAAGGGTTTCGAAGGTGTTAAAATGCTAATGATTTCGACACTGTTAATAGCTTCCAATCTTTTGATTGTGACTTGATGTGGAATCTTCCTTGGATATTAAGGGCTTCGACCAGTTCAAAAGGCTTGAATCTACTTCCGAAGGAGTTATTTTGACTATGGTGTGTTTCTGGGTGATTGGAGTGCAAGTGAAACCTTTAGTCTCGAAAGGTTTGGCGCGCATATGAAAGGTTTTTCTGCATTATATTCAAAAGATGCTTCTTTAACTCATTAGAAAGGTCTTCATGCATGCAAAAGCACCGCCTTCGAAAGGTGTTCATTGAAGAGAAAGCGTGCTTTTGACCTTTTCGACCCTTTCGAAAGGTTTTGATACTTCTCGTCTTTGGCTGTTGCATCCCTTTGACTCCTTTGAAAGGTCTTGCGTGTGCTTCTCTCTCTTGTTCTTTTTTCCTTCTATTCAATAGGTTTTCGACATGGTCATTAAAAATATATTTAAACTTTTAATCTTTTTTTCATGTTCTAATCCATGTTATTAGAACTTCCCTAATATGGTCCAACAACGATAATTAATTTCAAACCACTAAATCATGAAAAACTAGTTAAAATGTCGCATTAAAACAAAATAGTGCAATAAGCCCAAAAGTTCTACAGTAAATCAAAGATAGAACTTATAAGTGCTATAGAAATATCTAAGCAGAGAACACTTAGAAAAGCATCGAAAGTTTGACAAGTTTCTCTATCCAAACGATTGATTCAAGATTTGATTATTTTATATTTGGAAGTATACTTATAATTTATAATAGCGATGCAAAGAAACCCTTAGGGACATCAACCAAAATCATATTAAAAATTCCATAGAAAAAGCTATTTTTCAACGTGCATTTATAACAACCATTTCCCTTCTAACACTTTCGACTTCGTTCAACCAGTTCTATAATTTTTTAAACATTGACATTTTTATAGTAACGAGTACATAGATTTTTCTTATTAAAGCAACAAAGAAACCCTTAAGGATGTCTTCCAAAATTAACTTTAAAAATCATCGAACACAAGGCATTTTCAAAATGCATTCGTAACGATCGTTTTGTTATAACATTCCAAACTTTGTTCGGTTGTTTCTACAATTTTCCAAACCATTTCCTCACTATACCATACATTATTATAAGTATGAACAATAGCCGAAATATATTCTTTCAAAATATATTCAATATAAGCATTTTACATAAGTTAAAACAACAACGAATTCAACGTACACTTATAGCGATTATTCTCACTTCAAACACATTTCAATGGCACACACAACTAAACAAAACATGTGAACACAGATTCTAGACCATAATACATGTTGTATAGGATAATAGAAGTGATGATATACAACATAGAGTTGTCATTTGCTTTCAAAATCTAACTTTATTAGTTTATTAAATAGCATTATATTCAAGCACCAACATATATGCACACATATATACACATTCAGTGGTGAGTAAACTCACCCAACGATCAATCTAACAGAAGCACAAGCCTCTATAAACAAAAGAATACTTCCTACCATCACTAAACATCCAAAGACTCTACCTTTGCCTTGCTTTTGCACATTGCCACCACCCCTCCATCTTTAATGCTCGTAGCCTACACTTGGATAGAGGTGTGTGCTCCTTTCCTTCAATATTCAACTTAAATTCTTGCTTCCTATTTTGTGTTAGGCCATTAGCCAAATTTAGTGAAGTTTGATGTTCATCTGTTTAGATTTGAAAATACTAAATAGGAGACAAGAGATGATTAAGACATGTTTCATTATTTTTATTCATAACTTTAGTAAATGATTTTATGGGCATAAGGGTTTATTTATAGACTTCAAAAGAGGTCATTTATCATTTATCACCTCCTACCTCCTCATTTCTGGTCACAAAGGAGCATTGCCTCCATGCTTATCCCATGTGTAACTTTACTCATCATTACTTTAGCCTAAAGCTTTCCCAAACTACCCTGCTTCAAAATACCTCTTTCTAAACATTCTAGAAGATTTTAATTAGTTTTAACAAAAAATTTTTTTGGTTACTAATTGGTTAAAAATAGATTAACTAGACAAGCATAACAAGTTCGAACAACTTCTATCGAGTAAAAAGCCGTTTATCAAATAACAATTTTTTGTCACATTATCGATATTTCTTCGAACTGTTTATTTCTATAAACATTTTTCAAAAACAAGTTTACTATCATTAGTTATTAAATAAAAGGAAGTTATTGAAGTTATTAAATCAATTTAATTGCATTAAATGCAAGATACGAATATTAAATAATTTAGATATTTAAATACAAAGTGTTTGAAATTCCGGTTCAAGAACATTTCATCCCCAAAATTCCAACACGACCCATTAACAAAATAAATAAGCACGATACAACACTTAATAGTATTCAAAATTTACTATCAAATAAAGCTCATGATTTGCTCAGGTTTAAAACCTTCTTGATACGCAAGGATGGTTAATAATCTACTAAGCTTACCTTATGCTCAACAGCCTCAGGTTATTATTTAGAAGATTATTCAAGCTACCCCATAATAAATCGAAAATTCATACACTAAACTCTCCTAAGCCAAAAATATATATTATACACACCTATTTAAGCCCGTACAATGTGCATGGATTATCCAAACACAATATCTGATCTGATCACTTGCTCAATCACATAAATTTCACTTTCAAACTAATATAGATCACTGGACCTCTCTAGCACGGACTCTAAATAGGTTCCTTGATTAGAAACTTCTGTTTTCTTTACATAGCCATATATTATGATAGAAAATCTCAGGATCATCTCAAGAATCCATTTCAAATGTTCTCCATCGAGAATCGAATGAAAAATTCTTGTTCGAACCATTGTAAATCGCCAAGAAATCATGTACTCGAATCCTGGACCGAGAACAGCCATGTGAATAAAACGATCTACGTACAACTTACATATTTTATCCTGTTAGTTTCTTAACTACACCAATTGCTTTTTATAAAACATTCAATATAGTATATCATTCAATACTAAAACCATTTATGAAGCATTTCATAAAAACATCACATAAGTTTACAAACATATTATAAAGAGATAATTTTACTTATAAAATATTTCATAACAACTTACTTTATTACTCATATAATACTCTACTACATCCAAAGAGTGTATACAAAACATCTAATTCATTTTACTTTCTAAAATTCCAATGAAGGCCCAACATAAATATAAGTCTTATAACCAAGTCAACCTTTTAGATTTCTTTAACCATCTGTTTAGGCAAGTAGCTAGGAAGAGCAAGACAGTAGTATCCAAACCCAAGACTAAAGTCTACTTTCTTTAGACAACCCTTAGGTAAAGACATTTATTAGTTGGCCCAATAAAATAAAATGATTTACTTAACATAGATGTTCAAACCAATTTAAAACTTGTTCTAACTTACTGCCTTCTCAATTAAAGTGTTAGCTAAACTCATCTTTATATTTTTTTTAAACATTTAACCACAAGTTCTATAATGATTTAAAAGTTTCAGGCCGTCCAAAATCATCAAAAAATCCATTTCATTCTAATAAATGAAAATTATCTAACAATCATATCATAAAAATACGAACATCTCATGTTGTCCTAATGTATATGATACATGCATCAATAAAACAACTTATCAAAGTTACACATATTTATTAGACATACTTTACTAAAAAGGGAAAATAGAATAAAGTTTCTTAATTATTTGGGTTATTCCCTTACCACACGGACACCCTACATAGCACACATGCATAACTTTTCTATAAGAAAGTTCATATCAAAATCTATTTTACCCAAAACTACCCTTTGTTAAGCTACTCTATGTTTTATATCAAACTTCTTTAAACAAATCTATAGAACTAAACTCTGGGTTTTATCTTAAATCATTTGACATATTAATATTTACTTATATCTTTCGTATGTAAAATCATACTTTTGGGATTAAATCAAAATCTGTTTTACTAAGACTACTTTGTAGCAAACTACTTTTGTAGTGTCCCCTACTTTGAAACCCACAAATGAACGACAATGATGTCGCAGTCATCACCGGAATTATTTTCAACCGACAGAAGTGAGTTCAATACACTCAAATAAGATTTTTGGTACTTTGCCAAAAATCACTTTCCAAGCAGTATCAAATACTTCGTAAAATATTGCTGAGTGTCATGATCTCACTTTCATAAACCAATTTCCTAAATATTGACCTTAAAACATATAGAGAATATACATATATATCGAGTAATACAAAAGTGATACAATGGAAATGAGACCTACCGAGACATACCATATATTCCCTTACTAAGAAGGGTAATACTCATAAGAAATGTTTATCGACCGAACACATCCCTTGCCTAATTTTAATCGCTTTCGAGCCACTCGAATAGTTAACAAAAAAATATTTTATTCTCGAATTGACTCATCGATTCCAAGAGCAATCTCGAACTTAAAAAAATTTAAAATCTCTTTTTGAAATATTAGTAGTCACAAATACTTTTAAATAATACTATTATTATTTTCCAAAATTTTGAAAATCAATGTCAAAAACGCCTAGATTTAAGATCCTAAAATATCAGTTTAATCCTCTTCGTTTATAAACTATATTCTAAAAACCATGCATGTATAAAATCACATATGTAGAAAATTGTATACTAAACCTCTTTTTTATTAAAGTAGACTTCTAACCCAACATCATCACCGAACTCCTTAAAGTCAAATTGTGAAACTTAATTAACAAATTGTTTGATTCATGCACCCACACTTTACTATCTACCAACCCATGTATTAAAAAGGTAAATTGCTCACAACTAGTCGATCACCAATCAACAATCGATAAACAATAATAAATGCTCACAAACTAGCCAAGCATAAATCAATAAACAATACTAAATGCTCATTAACTGGCCGAGCATAACTAATTAATCTACAAACGATAACAATGCTTATAAACTGGTTGAGCATGATTAATCTAATCAATAAATATAACAACGTTTGTGAACTGGTTAAGCATGTCAAATCGTTCCATAAAGGATAATAATGCTCATAAACTGGCCGAGCATGGCTAAACTAATTAATGAGAGATAATGAATGAACGTCATTAATCCCTACATTAATTAAACTACACTTTAATAGTTCATTCTTGTATAAGTTACCTTATATAAGATCTTTAATTTTCATAGTTGAAATGCCTTTAAGGCATATGTTTCTAACAAATGAAAATGCGCTCTCATATGTATAATACACTCAGCTCATTCTAGGGTATCACAAACCCCATCTCTAATGAACTATACCCAACTAAAACCAAGGTTCTCGCTTAACCTTCAGCTCTGATACCAGAAATAATAACTCGTCTTTTAAACCCTCAGATGTTGACATTAATACATCCATTGTATTCACATGTCGAGCACCCAAGTGCCAAAAAGATGAATTGTTAAGGTAAATAAAAAGAAAACGAAAAAAATAAGGAAGAAAAATACAGTATCAAAATCTCACGGTGGAATGGCAACATATAACATAAAAAAATAGTACAAACTATCACTCTGAGATACATAACATTTCAGAGTTACAATCCTAAGTATAATCATCAACCTGGATAATTATAACAGTTTGTCCTTACAAATGCTAATATATACACAGTAGTAGTGCAGTGGAAATAAAATACTATAGTAGCCAAATGGAAGCATCCAGCTCGTCTTCTGAAGCTCTAAAGAATATCAATGAAAACCTATCTTTCTCAAACTGCTCGAAAGAGCACTCGAGGGATTGACGGAAAGATAAAACCAAGAGTAAGACATAAAACTGGTATGAGGCTTAAGAAATAAGATGCACCATATAACAGCTTCTTTTGAGACCGTTCGAATCAATGTAATGGTTTTCCCCCCAAAGGAACCAAAACCATCTAATAAGTATATATGGCGATATAGTAGATAGAGTCTAGGGTGTAAAATATAAATTAGAAAATAGTTGTGCTGCTTGCATCTCACAACTCAACAATATTAGAAGTACAACTAAAACATCTAAGGTATGTTTGTATAAGGATTTCCGTAGGGGTCTCCTTAGTAAACTGAAGTCCGCCTCTTGCACAGGGTTAGAAACTACCTTCCAAAACCATGGAAATCTCTAGACAAAATATTTCACAAAGGAAAACATAGCTAGCCCATGCCCAAACATGTGATATCGAATGCCATCAACTCTCATGCGCCTCAATAGAAAGCATCTCCAGATATTTAGAGTTGATGTACCTACTTAGGTTAGCTAAACCTCTTGGCTATGCCTTTACTCAGTTTTCTATCATTACCGTTGGTGATGTCACATTCAACATCTCAACACATAAGTCTTCATCACTTGAACTTATCTCGAATCTCTCTTTAGATTCTAACATCTCGAATGGTTGATGAATCTCTCCACTGATCCCAATATAAGTCGTCCGACAAGTACTAACGCTGACCTCTCCCTTGGACTTAACTTTAGGATAGACAATTCAACTCTATAGCATTCTAAAACATAGAACTTGTATATCGGTTTGGTTTTTGGTGATATTACACTTATTCGATCCTAGATTCTTCAAAACCAAATCAATTTAAGAAGTAAACAGATGATATAAAGGAGTCCTACCCGGGGAATCTTGTATATATATGTTCTTAAAGCAAGAGATGATTCATATGAATGAGTCCTCCCTAGGGGATCTCAGACTGTATCAATATGTGATGCTTACGTATACTTCTAAAGTTAATTTGGTCAAATTTTGATGGTCGACTAATCGACTATCATGTACAAAATGAAATAATTACATATGGCAATCAAGTCTCATATACTTATCATGTTTTCAAGTTTATCGACATAAACTATCTCTCGGTAAATGTGAAGCCAGGATGTTAGAGCACTATTTGCTTCCAAACCCTACTTGACATCATTTTTAACTCTCACGGATAGAATAAATCTACTTTGTCAGCTTTTAATGCTAATTATAGGATTAAATACTTTCCATAAGCAAGTACACACACAAAACACGATTAAGCCACATAAGTGACTTCTAATCTCTTTTTTATTTAATCAATTCTTCTATTAATTAAAACGTCTTTGTAAATCTTGTATATATATTTAAATAACTTTACAAAAATGTTAGGAGAAAAGATGGGATAACACTTTAGATGCCAATTTCTGATAAATTAGCTCTTAATTTAAGCATTTAGGAAGACACGACCAAGTATAAGTTGACCAAAATCGCCTTAATAGTTTATCACGAACCAACTCATCATTTGAGACTAATCTTATGATTTAATCATTATTGAATGGATAACATTACGCCTTCGAATAATATTATACAAAAGTCCATTGGTTGTCCTAGAATCATTGCGCTCGAAGTCCTTAAAATTCATTAAGGTCATTATGCTCGACGTCCTCTAAGGTTATACGAGTCATTATGCTCGACGTCCACTAAGGTCATACGAGTCATTATGCTTGACGTCCTCAAAGTTATTTCAAATATATTTATGTTTGTTTAAGCTTTTAAACGAGGTAATTCATAAGGCCTAAGTCATATCATATGTTCAATAGAGACATGCAAGATAAGTGACGTGTTCAGGTTATAGTCCATTATGCACGATAATGGACGTATAGTTATGCATAATGCAGGCCATATGTCAATGGTCCATGATTCATATAATTATGCATGTAGGAGTTCGTCATAGTCCAGGGCTTTTCGACTCTGTTCATATCGAGTTTGATCATGATGAGCTCATATATTTGCAAGTCCATAACAATATTGTGAAAAAGGTCATAGTCGAAGTCAATATGCATGTTCAAGTGCATGTTTGTATTATCCAAGTATGATTACATTCAAGGAAGGTTAGTCCCTAATTCGATTTAGGGTTACAAGGCTTTGATTAAGAAAAGGGAGAGAGAAACGAAAATTCATCCCCTTCTACAAAGCCCCTAGTTCCTTATTTATACGGTTTTGCTAATGGCAGGCTTTGGCACCTATTAGCTTCGGCATTATCGACTTCAACGTTAGTAGCATCGTCGAGCATCGAGGTTGGTACTTTTGTGTTCTTATAGTGGGACTTATGTTCTTGGCATAGTAGAGCCAACATTCAACATCATTAAGCTCGGTGTTGATAATTGCTTCTCAAATGATTGACTTTCACTACATCTATATATTAACATTGATGGAAGGCAAAGTTATCAAACCGTGGCTTCGAAAACCCTTTTGGATGTATTGATGGTCCCCGACATGGCTTATGAATATCGGTGATGATGAATCTATATCTTGTGACCTTATTTGATTGATGGTTGACGGCATTGTGGGCATTATAAAACGGTGACATTGTTGATCCTCAATGTCAATGTTCAGTATCTTGTGTTTCCTTTTTCTAAACGACATCAATGAACGACGATATCTCAATGAATTTACTATCATTATTAACAACTTTGATCACTTGCAATGCTAAGCATGGGTAACATTGACAGCATCAGTGTTGATAAGAGATGGCTTTATTCAACATTGCCTTTAAAACCATGACTCTCGACGTTAATTACAATACCACTCGGCAACCGTCGTGATTCATGGTAGACGATGTTATTCTTCTATCTTATACCCCATACCTTCGAAGACAATATAGGTGATATCGGCCTCCTTAGTAAAATGTGATGCTGATGAAACGTGATGTGGTGGGACGCGATGTAGATGAAGGGAAGTTTTGCATAGAATTGGTGCTGCTTTGACCAAGATCGGCATAGATGCTTATGATATGGAAGAATATCGATGTAGTCGAAGAGCGGTATGACCTTATGGTCTTCGACTTTGGCTCGGTGTTATTTCTCCGGTGTTTCTTCCTTTTGTATTATCATCCATTGATGCAATGTTTATGTCTTCAATGTCAACTGAGACCTTGAATCCGACATTGATTCCATAATCCTATCTTAACATCTGGGGCTTCGAACGTCGATATAATCCTTTACATCGACATTGACTTTCATGGTTTGTATCCTTTGAAAATTATATGGAAAACATTTAGCTCTCCTTGTGTGAAGGAAGCTTTTTACTCTTTAGGGTAAAACCATGAATTCCTTTGTATTGCCCAATCTTTAATAAGATTTCCTTACAAGCCTTGTTTTCCTATAAAATATGAAGTAAATGATATTTTTTACAAGCAATTTCCCTTCTGAGTTCGATTGAGTTACAGATCGGCATCTATTTCATATATTATCCATGTGAATTTATGTTTATAACTTTATTATAAGAGATCAATAAACAACGATAAGTTTTGAAGCAAAAGCATAGAAGATTATCTGGTCATGTTATAGGTAAAGGCGTCAGAAATTTTCTCTAGAGATAATAGAAGATCAAAAATATATTTGATAATAAAATGTCCTCTGGCAATGAGAGGAGACTAAAAATCCATATCGGACCATCATAAGTGAGGCTAAGAAATCAATGTCTAATAATAATAGAAGGCTAAAAATCTTTATCCGATAATAGTTGAAGACTAGAATTCATTATCCGATAATGATAAGAGAAGATCAGATCCAAATTCGGTTATAGTAATAGAAAACCAAAAAATCCTCATTTGGCATTAATAATGGAAGACTAGAAATCCATATGGCATTAATAATAGAAGTCAAGAAAACCTTATCTGGGAATAGTAGAAGGAAACTAGAAATTCAAATCTGATCATAGTAATAATAGAAGACTATAAATCTAGATCTGGCAATAATAAAAGAAGACCAAAGATCCACATCTGGCAATAATAATAGAAGTCCAGAAATCCATATCTGGAAATAGTAAAAGAAGACAAAAATCCAATTCTGAAAATAATAATAGAAGAAACATAAATTCATATTTGGAAATAGTAGAAGAAGACCAGAAATCCAAATTTGACAATAATAATAGAAGACTGGAAATATACATCTGAAAATAGTAAAAGAAGACCAGAATCTCATGTCTGGTGGTAAGAATTTCATTTGTTGGGAGACATAAATAGCCCATATTTGTTGAACCTTCCTTTAGAAAACTTGATTTGAATTAAAGCGCTACTTGGCTCGGATTCTGATCGACTTGAGAGCACTACTTGGCTTCGATCTTGGTTGACTTGGAAGCACTACTTAACTCTGATTTTGATTGACTTAGGAGCATCACTTAGCTCTGATCTCGATTGACTTGGTAGCACTACTTCGCTCTAACTTTGATTGACTTGGGAAAACTATTTGGCTTTGATTTTGATTGATCTTCCTTTTGAAGATTTTGATGCTTTAATGAGGCCTTTGATGGAAAGCACTAAAGGCTTACTCCATCCTCCCTCTACGCTTTAACAAGGCCATATAGGTAGGGACTAAAGGCTTTTCCAGTGCTTTAGTGAGGCCTTTGATGATATCACTAAAGGCTTACCGGACCGCCCTCTAGGAGGCGCTTCAGTGAAACCATTGATGATTGCATACCGGTAAGCCAGATGCTTTGTGAACCACCAATTCCATTGCACTTAAATCACCCTTGTTAAGAGGCGCACTCTGATACCATTGATGTTCAATAGCTTTTATAGCAATGGCTGGATCTACTACCTCGTCCATTGAGTATAACAGAGCAAATGATGGTATAGCAATGAACATCGAGATGATACTTCAAATGAAGGCTTTCTCGGTGCTTTAGTGAGGCCGTATGATGGCAGGCACTAAAGGCTTACCCAACATCACTACAAGAAAACTATATTTTCATTGCATGAGAGTACAGCGTTTTTGACCGACTTGCTGTAAGAAAAGATAATTTGTCCATAAATTACTTTAACACGACGTTTTGCACGCTGTTAGAAATTAAAGGCGCTAAATTTTTTCCTTTCCCTCCATTTCAACGAAATCTCATTAAGAAACAATTTCCCCAAAATATCAATTCACCAATCCAAATTAATATGCAAAATTTCATCCTCGTCCCGTTATAGGCAACGCTCTTCCCGTTTGCGGTCGTTCCGTCTCCGTCGCAGTCGTTCCTTCTCCGTCGCAGTCGTCACCAGTGCAGGCTTGTCTTCGTTTGTCTTCATCTCCATCTTCGTAGTCATCATCAGTGTAGGCTCTTCCCCACTTGTCCTTGTCACCGTCCCCGTTACAGGCACGTCAGTGGAAGCGACCTACCCTAGTCCCCGCTGCACAGCTCCAAGAGGTGAACAAAAATATTTCCTAACCTACCTTTTATAAATAATAATGGTGAAGGGGATTTATGATTGATTGGATCCCACAACGCTGTTGTAATAATCATTGGTGCCTCTATCCTTTTCAGGCTCATCTGCCGTAATCAAACCAGCTTTAAAACCCTAACTTCGATTTCTTCACCTTGGTTAGTTCTCTTTTTCTGTAAGTATTGCTTAACCCTAATTTATTAGTGTATATGTTCTACTGGCAACAAATATCTATTCTTAATATTCTACTGGCAACTTTGGAGCTTTTCTCGATTCGTTTATTCGTTTAATTTTTCACAAATTTCAGTGTTTTTCATTACAGTTCGAGTTAGACAAATTAGAATTATGTCGAGAAAGATGTCGATTGATGCAGAGGTGGAGGAGCAACAGTATGATTATGATTTGTTTGCAATTGGAGCTGGTAGTGGTGGAGTTCGAGCTTCTAGAACATCTGCTGCTTTTGAAGCTAAGGTGTGTGCTACATGGCTGTGTTCCCAAGAAGATTCTAGTATATGGAGCAACATTTGGAGGTGAATTTAAGGATTGAAGAAATTTTGGATGGGAGTTGAATGAAAAGATAAATTTGAACTGGAAGAAACTCTTGCATAAAAAGACAGAAGAAATTACTAGATTAAACGGAAATACAAAAAAATGCTAGGCAATGCTGGAGTAGTTATGCTTGAAGGAGAAGGAAGAGTCATCGATGCTCATAAGGTGGAGTTGATTCAATTGGATGGTTTAAAGCAACAATATTCTGCAAAACATATCTTGATTGCAACTGGTGGCCGAGCTCAGCGCCCAAATATTCCAGGGCAGGAGTTGGGTATAACCTCAGATGAAGCATTGAGCTTGGAAGAGTTACCTAAACGGGCAGTAGTGCTAGGTGGAGGGTATATTGCCGTTGAATTTGCTTCAATATGGCATGGAATAGGTGCTCAAGTTGACTTATTTTATAGAAGAGAACTTCCGTTAAGGGGTTTTATGATGAGATGCGGGCAGTTATGGCCAGAAATCTTGAAGGAAGAGGCATTAAATTAGATCTAGCATTAACTCTGACTGAGTTGCATAAAACCGAAGATGGCATTAGAGTTATTTTTGATCGTGGGGAAGAACTTATGTTGATGTTGTTTTATTTGCCACAGGAAGGATTCCAAACACAAAAAGGCTCAATTTAGAAGGTGCTGGTGTTGAACTTGACAGTACTGGTGCAGTTAAGGTAAAATTTCTTTTCCGAAATGTAAATTTATGGTTTAATATTATTTTACATAACTTACATTGATCTATTTGAGGAATACTGAAGAATATCAGGTTTGTTTTTATTTTTTTATTACTATTTCAGTTAAAAATTTAATCAAAAAAGTTATCAGTAAAATAGCCTCCTTGTTTCATGTTTTACCCAATTCAAACCCTTGCACTCAGATACATCAATAATATCGAACTTATACTATAGTTAAAAACTTGACTACATTTTGGGGTCGCATTGTGCCACCTTAAATGTTTTTTTAAGTTATGCATACAAGTAGTTTAAAATCTTGTACATGCTTCAAACTGGGAGGGTACTAAATTAAATATTTTCAGGTTATAAGTTATTTAATTTTAAACTTATCTATCTAATGATAAAACATGCTAGCATACAAAAATTTCAAGATTAATTTTTAGCATAACATATTGCAGAAATAAAATAATAAAATTAGTTCCTTGCTTTTTTTTAGCAAATATTGATTGATAGTAAATCATCAATTTTTTAGGTTGATGAGTACTCCAGAACGAATATCCCCAGCATATGGGCAGTTGGTGACGTTACAAACAGAATGAACTTGACTCCTGTGGCTTTGATGGAGGGAACACGTTTTCGGTATAGTTTTCTTTTATTTTTTTTAGGTGTGCTGTGACTGCTGTTCTTTTAGGTTATACTGTGTTGGTTGTTAGTTGAAGCTTAGTGTTGCTTCTAAGACTCAGGCGCATTAGTAAGCTGTCATCCATGACATGTTCCTCGCTTGATTGGTTGATTTCCTTGTGTTTAACTAGCCAAATATATTAAGCATCTTATTTCAGTTCTTCTAGTCAATCTAACTATCCCACAACCTATCTGTATTAGTTGATTATTGCATCTCTAATGTACTTCGGTTATCAGCCTTTTTAAATGCTAATTTATATTTAGACAACTCATAATGTGATTCGACCCTAAATGAATGCACATACCAGGTTTGATCAGATAGCTTGAGAGCTTCAAATTCACATCATATATGTGCATTAGACTATTGAAATGTCACATATTCGTAGTCATATGGCTTTGTTCTATTTCAATGGCTGCTGTCTGTTTTTTTAGCTTATAGGTTTCCATATACGGTCAGTTGTTGCTAATCCTGTAACATATAATAATTAATAACTTTTAAGTTTTATTTTGTTTTTGTTTATAGTTAAATATGTTCAAACATTCAAAATATCCTAACATAATTATAGTCTGATGATTAATTAATAACATATGTGTATACGCATACATGTATACAATAAATTTGTAATCAATTAGTATACAATTAAATTTATAATAAAGGATTATATGTTACATATAATTAGATCTACAGTTAGGGATTAATAGATCTATAACATAAGGGATTCAAACAAATTAAATAATGGAACAAATTAAATATTTATATATGCCTGTGTGTGACTAATTACAATCTGAAAAAAAATCTTTATAGTTAATTTGTTTAGATCCCTTATTGTAGATTCACCGACAACATATTGTATATCTATCCTTTCGATTATACTTTTTTTTTTATTGAAAATTTAATATGAGAAGATGTAATCTTAACTACTAATATTGTTAAAAAACAATAAAAAAATGACCCTGTAGAATTTGAAATTTTCCTTTAAATGGTGTAACAGCATGTTACTGATATGTTTCAGTTCAATTGCTAATATATATATATATATATATACACACACACACACACACACACATTCCATGCGTTTGCCAAATCAAGATCAATACAAAATTATGTGTGAAAAAAATTCTAAAATGTATTTTTTTAAAATAAATATCTATGGATGAGTACATTGTGTTTTGTAAACTTATAATTAAAATTATGTACTTTCATATGTTCGAATTCAGTGTTGCATGAAATCAAACATTGTAGAATACCCTGTGTACTATAAACTTGTAAATATTAGTGATAATTAATAGTTAACTCTAATTCTTTTATTATCTCAAGGTCAGAGCTAAGATTGATGTACTGTAACCCTGTGTACTGTAACCCTGTGTTCCACTTTCTATAGGACCGTCCTTCTTTCCATTCTTTTATTATCTCAAGGTCAAAGCTAAGATTGATGTACCAAACTAAGTTCCTTTTATAGTATCGTTTTCATTTATATATTATTATCATTGGAAAAAAATTAAAGGACAAAAACAACAGAAGAGGTGCATGCGATTGAAAATAAGGATATAAGTAACTTACAATTGAAAACATTTGTTAATATGGTGTGATGAGCTAGAACATGTTGAATATTAACAAATATAACTCCCGTTCCCCCAGTAGAAATAATTAAACCATGCTACAACACTGGCATAGAGGCCTACTGCTACATTGAAATGATAGTGAGGCACAATGGCCAAAACTAAGGAGATAGCACAGGAGACTGAGGAGATAGCACAAAATTATCGAGACGTAGAACCGAGGAGCATGTATGAGCAGACTGGGAGTTGAAGCAACCCGCAAGAAGCTTGGATTGGCTGAAGCACCGAGGTGGAAGTACCAGTAGCATTATCAATGAATAAAGGCGACGATCTAAACTATAGAAGTAATGGTATTGTTGTGCGTGACTGAATTGGCGAGATATCACAGGAGATACTAATCACTATGGTTTACTGGTAAGTAACAACAGCCTACACACATTAATATGTGTTTTTGTTGAAGGTTATATATTTCAATTACACTCTTATGTTACAATTATGATATGTTTAATATGATTCTCTAAGTCATATAGGTAGTTCCTAGACATAGAAAACCATGAGCAGAGTAGCAAGTTCAAACTCAAATCTATGCATATGCTCTATTTCTGCACCATACATTAATTTAAATCACCTCCTAATCAGATATTGGATGATTGTAGGCATGACGACGGAAACATTCTGGGTGCCAAACAACACCCATACAGCTAAGAAAGCGACCATGGCCAATTTCAGTATCATAACCTATACGTATCCTGAACCCGAATGAAATGATATAGGGTGATGGATGGGAATTGTGTATGACCTCAGGAGGTATATGAGCATGAGGAGGATAATCAACATTCAAACTATCTATGAGAGTATTGGCGGCACACCTGCTTTGCAATATGGTGATTCTACTGCACATGGTAAGGTTTTTTTTTTTTTTACAAAAATAAATAAATTCATGTTATATTTTGTATTGAATCTATGTTATAAAGTTTCCTGGAAGATGTGTTCTCTAACCTTAGATATCTCAGGTATATGCCATTTAGTTAATATCGGTATCAGCCGTATATCGGTCAAGTACCAATATGCGAAATTTTGAAATATCGGAGATAATATCGGATAACATCATTAAAATATCGGACATGTTATAATATCAATATCAGCTAAATATCCGACACGTATCAATACACATTATTTAAAAATATCAGATGATAACGGAGAAAATAATGATCATGTTAACATGAAGCTATAAATGCAAAAAAATCATGCAGTAAGCAAAATAATAAATACTAAAGTCATAATATCAAATTGTTCATAGTTAACAACCATTCATTCTAAGATCGGTAGTACAAAATAAGTTCATGAAACCTAAAGTATAAAACTAAAAATAATCAACATTTCCAGTACTTTCTTCTTCTCCACCTTCTGTTACATGGTTTTCAAAATCATCCCTAGCATTTTCTAAACCTGCATCTATCTCCATTGTTTCTTCATTTCCATCTTCGTTAGACGAGGAAGGTTGATTTGCTATTTGACTTCTACTCCAAGATCTTGGTGCATTATCAACAATTGTCCTTGCCTCTCTAAATTGTGTCCATGTTAGATCATCACGGTCCAATTGAATCACCCTTCGTCGTTTTCATCAACCCCTTTCAAAAAAATGGGATTCTCATAGTCAAGGTTATGCTTATATTTTTGCACATATCGACACTCCAATTTCTTGTTATAGTGAATGAAGATGGTATCATTCAATTTTTCTTGCAAGAACCTGTTCCTTTTCTTTGAGTGTATCCGAAAAATGAACAAATTATAACCCCCATAAAAACAACACCATAGGATCAATATATTTATTATCACTTTATTCACAATTTATATGTATTATATTCATGAAAGTAAACTGCAGATTTTTAAGAAGCAGCTCAAGAAGAAGAAAAAATGGAACTAAAAAGAATAATATATAAGCTACTAAAAGTTAAGTGGATATGCTGAATATGAGTTTATATGTTGTGTGAAATTCAATTAATGTTGCACTTACTACCTATTTCTTTTTAGTGTTTATGAGCTGTGTATGGCTGCTAATGCAACATTTAATGTTGCACTAAATACAAGTTATTTGGCTGTTAATGCAAATTTGACTATGTAATATAACGTTCATTTAAATGGCAACAACAACCGTTTGTATGAGATACATACGTAATATTTATATTCAAATATTTAACACAGTAAATGCATTTTGGTTATGAGGGATAACTATAGTGAATATTGCCAGTAATTCAAGTTAAATAGGTTGTAGCAAATCCATCCAATACAAAGTTATAGGTGCTGTTAAGGAAAGAAAATCCATTGTATTAAATGTTGATTTTTTTTGAAAGTTGGTACCTAGATGCTATTACATACATGAATGTAGTACCTTGTTGTTTATGAGAATTCATACAATTAATATTAATTACAATTAATATTGGAAAAATTGTCTGTATACCTTGTTGTTTATGAGAATTGATTCCTTGGTCACATTTCCATGATTAAGAGGCATGAATGTAGTAGCAATAGTGTTTGGTTAATACACTGATAAACAAAATAAAGGCTAATAAATTTCTTTAACATAGAACAATAACAAAATATAAATGAAGTATAGCCATTTAGTACCTCCTGCCATAAATGTTCCAACCACACCTTACTGGCTTACTCCAATTATTGAAGTGCATCCCATCCACATTATTTTACTAGTTTTTAGAGTTTGATATATTACTTGCACACTGCAAATCTAGCTATAAACGTTCCAACCATGAGCTGCATATTTTATGACACCTATTCAAATACAAATGGTGGGGCAAAGAAACAATCTATTGAAAAAAACCAAGTTGCGAGAATTATTGATGATACATACATGTACTATCGAATGTTTTGCAACCAACGATTTCTTTGTTCAAAAAGACTTGAGTAATTTTTACACTTATTATCAGAGATGGAATAATGGTTCGTTTCTGTGTGTTAACATTTTCCGGTTGTGCAGGAAGATGCAAACTCCAAGGATGACTGAGGTGACTTCAAGAAGCTAAACCAGCTCGGATGCTAACCATGTAAAACCAAGGGAAGATGCAAATAGTTCTCATCTGTTGGGTTCGTAGGGGACATGTGTTAAAGTTAGATGCCCTTGTGGGAGTTCTTTGCATACCAATTCTATGATTCAGGTACCTATTAATGCTCACTTAACAATTTTGTTTGTATTAATATTTTAAAGATGAACAAGTTTGTAACGAAACAAGCCAAAGCATTATATTCTCAAGAGTCTGAATCCTAATTCCGACTAAGTTACCACATGTGTTAAACCCTAGATTCACCATTCTCCTGCAGTTTTAGGTAATTTAATTTCTCTTACATTTTGTCTACTTTTCTTTATTTATCTCAAGTTTCTTACTGTCAATTATTACTTCTGATCCATAGGGCAAGATGACTACCTTTGCTGAAAGATAAAATTACCGCGTTTGCTGAAAGATTAGGATGAGGTTACAGAGGCAAGATGATGCGTAGAACTTAGATGGAAGGTGCTTAAAGTATAGATGTGCAGTAATAAGCATTCCACAAGGAATTAGCAGCAGCAGCCTCCAATGCCGGCTGTCAGTTTCAATTTTTTATGCTCTTGGATTTTGGTGACAGATGTTGAGACTAATAAGCCTTGGGGATATGCCTTTATTTAGTACATGCATACAAGAGACATGAAGAGTGAGCTCACTAGTTTTATTTCTCTTTAAGTTTCAATTTTTATGCTCTTGGATTTTGGCAAGTATCTTCTTAGTCCTCATCTTTAACTTGATCATTGTTTCAATTTGGCAGGAATTTCAGATATTATATTTCTCTTTTTATAAGTTTCTAACATTTGAAAACATGCGATGGCTTTGTAATGCTTCAATCATCAGTTTTTTGGATGGACATGCTATATCTCCTCAATTTAAAAGCAAGTGCTCATAATTTTTTCTACATGGTGCAGCTACCTACAAACAAGCTAATGGAGAAAGCTAGATAATAGAAGAGTTCTTGTCGACGTCGAGCGTGGTAGAACTATCCCTAACTGGAGACCTCGATGACTGGGTGGTAGTCTAGGTTCTACTAGGATTGGAGGTGATGACCTTAATCAAAGGATATCTGGAAGGTAATTATTACTTTTCTTACATAACTATACATTATATAATTATCTTATCAGTGTATGTATATTTAACTAACAGTTATACGTCTAAAGCTTACTGTAATTACTACTCACAAGATGTTGACAAAGCCATGGTTAGTGATAGCTCAACAACAAAATGTCAAGAAAAAAAGACGGAAGGAGGAATCTTGCCGAGTTCAGACTGCCCTGTTGGCAACAATTCAGTAAACCAATGTCTCACTATCTTCGTACTGCCACTTTTCATTTTCAGCCTGTATTTGAACTACTTTATGCACGTTTTGTCGATAATATTAGATGCAAACTTGCTTTCTAGATATTGTGCATTTGTCTAATTTTGTATGCAGTTGGTTTATAAATTTTATCTCTCTTTACGGGTTTATGTAAACTTTGTTCATGGATATTGTGTTCAACTTATTTTATGAAAGTGATTAATAGTTATGCTTTTATTTTACAATTTTTAGTTTGATTTGTTTATGTTATGTACATTAACTGATTAAAATATAATTAAATGTAGTTTATATTAATGATATGTGTGAATATTGCAATGACACAACATTGTTGTCAATTCTTTGGGAAAAAATGCATATCCCTACGACAGCGTTTATACATTGCTGTCAATTCATTGGAAAAAAATGCATATACCTACGACAGCGTTTATACATTGCTGTCAATTCATTGGGGAAAAATGCATATCCCTACGACAACGTTTATACCTTGCAGTAGAAAACTATTAACAGCGTTTATACCTTGCAGTAGAAAAATTATTAACAGCGTTTAAAAAACGCTGTAGAAAGTGGGTTTTTGACAGCGTTTATATTTTGCAGTTAAAAATTTAGGGTCAACGATCGCATGTCGTTATACAGCGTTTTTAAAAACGCTGTGAAAAGTCTTTTTTGTTGTAGTGCATCCCTCTAAGAGGTGCTTCAGTGGGGTCTTTAATGGCAGGCACTAAAGGCTTAAGGATTTTGATGGTCGTGACCTCTTGTGGTCAAGCTTTTGATTGCTGGGGCCTTTGATGGCCGGGACCTCTTACGGTCAAGCCTTTAATGGCCGGGGCCTTTGATGGCCGAGACCTCTTTCTACTAAGCCTTTTATGGCTGGGGCCTTTAATAGCCAGGACCCTCTTGTGGTCATGGGCCTTTATTGACTTTGGGAAAATCTTACTCTTTTCAACAATTTCTTTCTATTCATCCACTATCGGAAAATATGGCCGTAAATGTTCGGCATTCCATGTTCATGCTATTACATTGCCATCCGGGTGGCGAAGTTTATAAGTTCCTGGTGGGATACTTTGTGCACTATTAAGGGTCCTTCATAATTTAGCCTTAACGATCCATCTATTGGACTTTTTATATTTTCCATGACACGTTGTAGCAGTAGAACTCCTTTTTGAAATGATCGTTTTCTTACTCTTAAGTTATTGCATTCTGTTATTCTTCGTTGACTCAACCGTGACAACTGCCTCATCTGTTAGCAAATTGATTAGGTCTACAAACTCTTTCTTTAGCTCTTGATTTGGGTCAAATGCATATGTGATTCAATGATGAGAAGGAACCTCGAATTCAACTGGGAGCATGGCTTTACATCCATATGTAAGGGAATATGGGGTATGTCATGTCGCCGTTTTGGTAGAAGTCCTATACGCCCATAGAACAAGGGGATGCTCCTCTACCCAATTCCCTTCTACGTTGTCTAACTATTTCTTCAAAATCGTCTTTACAATTTTGTTAGCTGCTTCAACAGCTCTGTTTTCTTTGAGATGGTCCGTTGACGAAAAACTTTTAATAATTCCATTTTTATTGCAGAATTGAGTAAATTCCTCACTTTCAAATTGAGTTTGATTATCGGATATTATAGTATGCATGATTCCAAATCGAGTAAAGATGTTTTTTATTACAAACTTGAGAACTTTTCCTGAAGTAATATTTGGGAGTGGTTCAGCTTCCACCCACTTTGTAAAATAATCGATGGCTACCACTGCGTATTTAGCTCCTCCTTTGGATACAGGCAGTAGACCTACTAAGTAAATTCCCCACACATCGAAGGGTTGTGGACTCAATATAGAAGTCAATTCGCTTGGAGGAAAATGAGGGACTTTAGGAAAATTTTGACACTTGTCACACCTTCTCACATAGTTGATTGCTTAACCAGTCATCTGAGGCCAATAGAAGCCTTGCCTCATAACCTTCTTAGCCAGTTTTTACTCCATTGGAGTGGTCTCCACAAAATCCTTCATGAGCTTCCTTTAGTAATTTGGCTCCTGCTTCTGGACTAACACATCTCAGGTAAGGAAGTGAGCATCCTTTTTTTAGAGTATTCCATCTGTCATGATAAAGATTGGAGCTTGGCATTTTATCCTTCTTACTTCTTTTTTGTCTATTGGCAGTTTTTCATCTATTAAACACTCGACAAAAGGAGTCATCCAATTGTCCCTATATGATCACTGGCCCCTAATCGAGGAGGTTCTTTTTGAGGAACCTCGGTTTCGCCTCACCTCTCTTTATGTGCTAGAACCAGAGACCAAGTCAATACTAAGGTTTCATTTTCCGAGTTAGTTTTATTCTCCTCAATGCTAGGATTTTCCTGATATCCCACTGGCACAATTCGAGCTTTGGGCGCTCCCGTGCACTAGCTAGCTTAGCTAAAGGATCAGCTTGAGAGTTCTTATCTCTAGGCACTTGGTGTATTGAAAAGTCTTTGAATTGAGTCAACATCTTCAATATCTTCTTGACATATAATGTCGACTTAAGATATTTCGTATGATATTTTTGTTTTAGCTGATTTATCATCAACTGTGAATCATTGAAGATATCGATTCTTGGGATTTTCAACTGGAGAGCTAAGTTAAGTCTTATTATCATAGATTCATATTCTATTATGTTTTTGGTGGTTGGAAACCCTAATTTCATTGCACAGTGCAGGTGATGTCCATCAGGAGTTTTAATCACATATCTGGCTCCAGCTCCTTGTTCATTCGAGGCTCCATCTATGAACAGTTTCCATTCAAGTTTTAGGTCTTTTACTTTCTCTGATTGCTCTTTAATGAATTGGGTATATACGTTGACAAAATCAGCTAGTGCTTGCCCTTTAATTGACGTCCTAGGCAGGAATGCGGTTTCATATTGGCTAAGTTCAATTCCCCATTTAACAAACCTTCTTGAAGCTTCTGGTTTACTAAAAACTTGCTTGAGTGGGAAAATGGTTAATACTTTGATTGGTTGTGCTTGAAAATAAGCTATTAGCTTGTGCGTGGTAAGCATTAAACAGTATGCCAATTTCTCTATAATTGGATACCTAGTCTCTGCATCTTTGAGTTTTTTGCTAGCATAATATATGGGTAGTTGAATTCCCTTTTCTTCTCTTATCATTACTGAACTAACCGCATATTCAAAAACTGCCATATAGAGATAAAGACTTTCTCCATCCACAGGACTAGAGAGAATCAACGGCTTTTCCAAATGATCTTTTAGGTCTTGGAAAGCCTTTTGGGAATCCTCACTCCATTTGAAGCCTTTCTTCTTCCTAATCACGTTGAAGAAGGGAATGCATTTGTCAGCAGCATTGGAAATAAATCGATTCAATGCTGAGACTTTCCATTCAAGCTCATTATGTCTATGCATATCTTTGGTTTTGCCATTCCTCTAATAGCTTAAATTTGGTTAGGGTTTGCTTCAATTCCTCTAGCACTAATGATATATCCCAAGAATTTGCCGGACCAGATTCCAAAAGAACATTTTTGTGGGTTAAGCTTCATCTGGTACCTTTGAACCACATCGAACATTTCTTTTAGGTCTTTTAGATGATTGTTTTCTCCTAGGAATTGACCAACATGTCATGCACATATACTCCTATATTCTAACCGATTGTTCACTGAACATTCTATTTGCTAATCTTTGATATGTTGCTCCTACATTCTTTAATCCAGAGGGCATCACTTTGTAGCAATGAATTCCCCAATCAGCTGTAAAACTGGTGTTTTCTTCATCCAGTTTGAACATTGGAATTTATTTATATCTAGAATATGTGTCCATGTAGGATAAGAGTTTATTTCTGCTCGTTGCATCGACTAACAATCTATTTTCGAAAGTGGATAGCGGTCGTTTGGACATGCTTTGTTCAAGTCAGTGTAATCAACATACATTTTCCACTTTCCATTGGACTTCTTGACTAACACCGGATTAGCTAGCCATTTCGGTTAGAAAACTTCTCTGATAAACTCATTTTCAAGCAGTCTCTTGACCTTCTCTTTTAAAGCATTGGACCGGACTTTATCAAACTATCTCTTCTTCTGCCAAACTGGTGTGACATTTGGGTTTATGTTCAAGGCATGACACATGATGGTGGGATCGATTCCAATCATATTCGAGTGAGTCCGAGAAAATACATTTTTGCTATATTGAAAAAATTAGATCAGCTCTCCTGGATTTTACCATCAACTCTTTTTCGATTTTAACTGTCTTTGTCGTATCAACCGAATCTAGGCATACCTTTTCAAGATCTTATGTTGGTTTCATTCTTTCTGGCTCGTTTCTGCAATATAATTCGGTGTTAATTTCTTCATCTTCTACGTCTTCTACCAAATTTGCTTCTTTCCTCTTTCTTTTCTTTTTGGAGAAGTTGAATTTCCTCAGCGTATATTTAATTGTCTTATCAAGTTTTTCCTTTGCTTTTGGTGATGAGTTTAGAGAATCATCAAAGGTTGTTTTATATTAGACTTGATTAAATTTTTTTCCTCCGAATCATAACAAGAAAGATAACTTCGTTCATTTTGTTCAATGGCTGCAAAATACATCTCTCGAGCACTAAATTGCTTATCCCTTATAGTTCCTCGCCTTATTTTCATTAAAAACTTCACCATCAAGTATTTTGGTGACAGAAAAATATTAAATTCATCTAAAGTCGACCTTCCGAAGAAAGCATTATAGCAGGATGGTTAGTCCATATCAATAAAGAGGGTTTCAAAGGTCCTGCAACATGACCAAACTCCCATCTGTACAAGAAGATATAGTTGCCCCATCGGAGTTGACCCCTTCTTGTTGAATCCAAAGATAGGCTTTAAACTTGGTTCCAGCTTCTCCTCCGACATCCTTATTTGGTCAAAAGCATGTTTAAAAACTACTTTAATCTTGCTGGTTGTATCAATTAAAATCTTGGTGACAATAGAGAGTCTACTATGTGCGGTAATCATTAGAGAATCATTGTGTGGATAGTGAACTCCACTTAGCTTTAATGGAGTGATCATTCAACTATGTCGTTGGATTTGAAATCTTGGATTCTTGAGTGGTGTTTCTTCCTGGATGGAGAAGATTCCTTCCTTTGCTTCCCTCGCATATTGGCTTCTAACCCCTTTGCTGCTTCCAGTCAACTGCGGACCTCCATGGATTACATTAATCTAGTTAAGAGGCGGAATGAAGTCAGACTTAATATCATCTTCTACCATATTCGCAGCATTGCTTGGTGACCTCTGGTTATTACTTCCAGAAAGGGCAGCCTTTTGTCCATCTTTGATAAATTACTTCAGTTGTCCAGTGTGGATCATCCATTGAATTATGCCTGCCAATACCTAACACTCATCTGTCTTGTGCTCAATTGATTTGTGATTTGTGCAGTAATCTCCCCCTTCTCGCTTTGAGGTCAGTTCTGGCTTTATAAGAAATCGGGCAGTCATCCTTGTCCTTCATCATGGCATATATATACGAGACTGGCTTATTCAAAGCGACATAACTAGCATTTGAATCTTTCTCCCACCATGGCTTCTTATGATTGCAGCCGTTGCTAAACTTCCCTATTTCCTTCTTAATATAAGCCTTCTTTCTAGCATGGTACATTTCATCCATGTGGATGAATTTGTTAGCCTTGAAATGGAAGTCCTGCAAGTCTTTGCACCAATGGATGTAAAGCAATTGCCAGAATGGAGTCTGCTTACTTAATCCTGTGTGCACTGCTACTAACTTGTCTCTGTCGGTCATGTTCATTTCCTTCAAAGATTCTATATTGAATCTTTTGAGATAATCACCTAGCAGTACCCTATGCTTGATATTGGCTAACACAGGGTAGTCAATAGTAGGGTCCTTGTAGATGCAGAATCATGCAGAGAACTCATAAGAAAATTGCTTCCAAAAATAGATGGTTCTATCTCGGTATTACCGATACCACTTGGTTACCGCTCCTTGAAATGTGATTGGGAAAAGTCTGCAGTGAATAGTCTAGATGCATTATATAGATTCATTTGGCTTATAAAAGCTAATAGATGGTCATTGGATTGAGGGTTCCATTATATCTGATAGAAGGAATCTTGATATAAGATGGAATCTTCTCGGTCATGATATATCAGTAAAAGGAGCCTCTCGTTGGTTATCATTGGCTCGATAATCTAAAGTCCTCTACCCCTTGAGGATAAGCATGTCTTTTGCCACTTTCTTTACCAAGTCCCTTAAGTAAGACTCATCAATATGGTAATTGCTCCTTTCTGGTTTATATCCCTCAGAAGTTGAGCTCCTAGATTATTCTTCAAGTTTTACCTTCATTCTTCCCTGATAATCTGTCCTAGCTTGTTGATAATTTCTCTCTTTCTATGGAGTTTTAGTAAAATTTCTTTTTCTTTTATTTCTAAGCAGGGAAGCATCAAGTTTCTCCATGGAGATTCCACCTCATCTCCTCCGGTTACCCTAGTAGTCTTGGAAGATTTCCAAGCAAGCATCCCTTCCAATAGTTATCTCATCATCAGCGGTTGTTGCTCCAAGTTCTGGATTTTGGCCTCACCACAGTTGGTTACACTGGTTGTAACGGTTGTCCGTGCTTTGTATTTCCCACGTTGAAATTGGGAGTTATATTCTCTTCTAGTGTCGTTGTCTGTATGACCTCTTCGGTTTGAGAATTGAGTGTTCATGATCTTATTACCTTGAAATAAAATTCACTTAATTAGTCTAGATAATGAGAAAATTAAACAAGTCGAAGGTTCAAGCCTTCCTTCTAGTGCCAAAAATGATAGACCAGAAGACGGCATAACACTTTAGATGTCAATTTTTGATAAATTAGCTCTTATTTTTGTATGTACGGAGACATGATCAAGTATAAGTTGACCAAAATTGCCTTAATGGTTTATCAAGAACTAACCCAACATTTGAGATTAGTCTTATGATTGAATCATTGTTGAATGCTGCCCTATAATCATCATGCCCGAAGTCCTTAAAGTTCATTAAGGTCATTATGCTCGACGTCCTCTAAGGTCATAAGAGTCATTATGTTCGACATCCCACTAAAGTCATAGGAGTCGTTATGCTCGATGTCCTTAAAGTTATTTTGTATATATGTATGTTCATTTAAGCTTTTAGATGGGGTAATTCAAAAGGCCTATGTCATATCATATGTCCAATAGAG
This sequence comes from Allium fistulosum, assembly GCA_030737815.1. NCBI lineage: Eukaryota > Viridiplantae > Streptophyta > Magnoliopsida > Asparagales > Amaryllidaceae > Allium > Allium fistulosum. The sequence continues at coordinate 395,412,335 of CM060901.1, forward strand.
ACATAGAAGATAAGCGACATGTTCGGTCTATAGTCTATTATGCAAGATAATGGGCATATAGTTATGCACAATACAGTCCTTCTATCCAAGGTCCATGGTTCATATAATTATGCATGTAGGAGTTCTTCATATTCCAAGGCTTCTTGACTCTTTTCATATCGAGTTTGATCATAACGAGCTCATATATATGTAAGTCCACAACAATAATGTCGAAAAAGGTCATAGTCGAAGTCAATATGCATGTTCAAGCCCATTTTTTTATTATCCAAATATGATTACAGTCAAGGAAGGTTTGTCCCCAATTCGATTTAGGGTTACAAGGCTTTGATTAAGAAAAGAAAGAGAGAAATGGAAATTCGTCCCCTTCCACAAAGCCCCTAGGTCCATATTTATAGGGCTTGACCAGTGGTAGGCTTCGACATCCATTAGCTTCGGCATTAATTGCATCGTCGAGCATCAAGTTTGGTGCTTTATTGGCTTTGACATTAGCAGCGTCATTGAGCATCAAGGTTTGTACTTTTGTGTTCTTATAATGGGACTTCTGTACTTGGCGCAGTAGAGCCAACATTTGGCATTATTAAGCTTGTCTTCGGTAATTCCTTCTCCATTGATTGACTTTCACTCATTTATATATTAACATTGATGGAAGGCAACGTTGTCAAACTGTGGCTTCAACAACCCTTTTGGATGTATTGATGGTTCCCGACATAGCTAACGAATATCGGCGATGACGACTCCATATCTTGTGACCTTCTTTGATTGATGGTTGATGGCATTGTGGGAATTAAGTAGCAGCGACATTGATGATCCTCGATGTCGATGTTCAGTATTTTGTTGTTCCTTTTGGAAATGACATCAATGAACGACGATAACTCAATGAATTTACTATCATTATTTAACAACTTTGATCACATGCGTTGCTAATCATGGATAACATTGACAACATCGATGTTGATAAGAGATGGATTTATTCAACATTGCCTTCAAAATCATAACTCTCGACATTAATCATAGTACAACTCGGCAATCGTCATGATTCATGGAAGATGATGTTATTCTTCTACCTTATACAGCATGCCTTCGAAGACAATATTGGTAATATCAGCCTCTTTAGTAAAATGCAACATTGACGAATCGCGATGTGGTGGAACACGATGTAGATGAGGGGAAGTTTTGCATAGAACTGATGCTGCATAGACCAAGCTCGACACAGATGCTTAAGACATGGAAGAATGTCGATGTAGTCAAAGAGAGGTATGATCTTATGGTTTTTGACGTTGGCTCGATATTATTTCTCTGGTGTTGCTTCCTTTTGTATGATCATCCATTGATGCAATGTTCATGTCTTCGATGTCAATGGAGACCTTGAAGTCGACATTGATTCCTTAATCCTATCCTAGTATCCAGGTCTTCGAACTTTGACGTAATCCTTCACCCTCGACATTGACTTTCCTGGTCTGTATCCTTTGAAAATTTTATGGATAACAAAAGGATATATACTTGTATACTACTATTCCATTATTCAATTGTACTATTTTTAGTACTTATAAATGTATTCGCATCCTTATCCCAAAGGTATAAGAATATTCACAACATTAAACAAGATTTCACATTTTCTAAATTATAATTAAATGGTTTAAAAACAAATGCTATTAAAAACATTATTGCTGTAAACCCAAAACCATTTTATACTTTACATTATCTTCAAAACATTATTTTCAATGATCTAATTAGATCTACACTTACTTAATAAGGTGAAGTATTTTTCAATAACTTTCCAAAACCATTCGTTATAATTAAGTGTTATAACCAAAACCACTTACCCTTTTACAAGATACATAACTTACTTTTCCAACTTATACACACACACACACACACACACACACACACACACTTATAAATAGGTTTATAATATCTATATAAAATATTACTAAAATAGCTAATTTCAAATTTAACAAAAAAAGTCAATAAAATGCATATTTTATATTTTAAAACTCTTTTACTTTAAAAATTCATAAATAATTATTAAAGATATATTTAAACTTTTAATCTTATTTTCATACTCTAATCCATGTTTTTAGAACTTCCATTAAATTATTCCATAAAGATAATAAATTTTAAACCATTTAAATCATGAAAAATTAGTTAAAATATTACATTAAAATAAAATAGCACAGGCCCAAAAGTGTTGCAATAGATCGAAGACAGCATTTATAAGTGCTGTAGAAAATTCTAGGCAAAGAACACTTAGAAAATCATCGAAAGTTTGACAAGTTTTCTCTATCCAAACGATCGATTCAAGGTTTATTTTTTCATAGTAAGAAGTAAGTCTTGGATAAGAATCTACAACGCACTAGAACGCCCTCATTGACGATCCTTTACTCCGACAGCATCTAGGGTTCCTCGAACAATGTGATATCTTACACCGGGTAAATCCTTAACCCTTCCTCCTCTTACTAATTACTTATATTAGATAATAATCATGCAAAGAAACCCTTAGGGATATCTCTCAAAATCATATTAAAAATTCCTTAAAAATAAGCTATTTTTCAAAGTGCATTTATAGCGACTATTTCACTTCTAACGTTTTCAATTTTGTTCAACCAGTTCTATAATTTTTTTAACCTTGATATTTTGATAATAATAAATAAATATATTTTTCTTATTAAAATGACAAAGAATCCCCTACGGATGTTTTTCAAAATTAACTTTAAAAATCATCGAACACAAGACATTTTCAAAGTGCATCCATAGCGACCTTTTTGCTATAATATTCCAAACTTCGTTCTATCATTTCTACAACTTTCGAAATGATTTCCTCCTTTCCTATATACTATTATAAGTGTAAATAACAATCAAAATATATACTTTCACAATATATTCACATATAATCATTTAACAAAATTAAACAATAAGGTACTCAAAGTGTGCTTACGGCGACTATTCTTGCTTCACACACTTTAATGGAACTTAAAACCAAATCAAGCATATGAACACAAAGTCTAGGCCACGATACATGCTGTATAGGGTAATAAAATTGATGATATACAATATAAAGTTGTCATTTTCTTTCAAAAGCAAGTATGATTCAAAGTTATAACTTTATTAGTTTATCACGTAACTTTATATTCAAACACAAACATATATGCACACATATATACGTATTTAATGGTGAGTAAACTATAACGACCCGTAATTTTAACCACTTTAAATATGAATATTTGATATATTTTTAAATAACCAATTATTGGATTTTATTACTTAAATGGACCTCTTTTAAATAATAACTAATAACGTTGAAGTTGTTTTAAAATTTGGTTTGCAAAAATAATTAGTTCGGAGGAAAATTGAAAATGTGATCGAAAATCCGTATTTTGGATTTTCGAGTTTTCATCATTTAAAAGTTGTCAGAACATGTTGCATACACTAGAATACACACACATACGCACACATATAAAAATATCATATGCTTTAGTTAAGAAATGGTAAGTGATAAATAAGTTTAAATATTTACATAAAGTAATAAAGTAAATCTGACTTTTCTTTTATATAAAAAAATAAAGAAAATATAAATGGTAACATCATGTCATGTTGGAAGTGTTGAAGTGAAGTTGATGAGTGGGAGGGGATAGGTGGCATGTGGAGTAAGGAGGATGGAGAGGAAATGTGGCATCAAAATGGGGAGGGTATGGTACATTTAAATTATCAAGGGCATTTTTGTAATTTCTCCTATTCATTTTATATAAAAACAACTTCGTTTTTTATTTCTTATTTTATTTTTGATCCTCTTCATTTTCAAAACTTTTATTTCTTCCATTCCAAGCTTCTCTTTTATTTACATGGCTTCTTCAAAATTTCTAATTAAAAAATCTTATCTTTTTCTACTTTAAATCCTTAAAACCTATTTAAAACACTTTTTTTCCTCTCGATACCTTCTCCCTTCCAAAACAACTCCCAAATAAACCCTCCTCAACCATAGGCTGAGCCTAATTTCACTTCTCGAAGCATCAAAAATCAAGCTTTTGTAAAGAAAAGTTAGGTCCATGTGTTGGTGTTAGGTTGTAGTAGCTTTGGTTTGATTCTTGTCGATTTTGGTAAGTAAATCTCACTTTTAAAAACCAAGTTTTGAACTTTATTATTGTGATAATAATGCTAGTTAGTTAATTACTTATGTGTGTAAGTTTGGAATGAACGTTGTTGGTTTGGTTCCTGCTTAAAGCGGAGGGTATATGTGATGATTGGTTGATGACTTGGAATATAGTCGAAGTGCTTGTGTATGATGTATAAGTGATAATCTTCCTTGTTTGTGAATGAAATTTACACATGTATACGTGTGCTTGTATATGAATGGTTGTATGTTAGTTAGAAAGTTAACACTTGAATTTGTTTACGTTTCGAAATCGAGATCCCACGTGTTTTAAAAATTAATTTAGTTCCTTGGTTTCTAAATATTTCTAAAACATTTTTGAACTTTTCTTTTTGTTTTCAAACTTTTATACAAGTTATTAAAGTAATTTAAATAAAGAAAAAAAAGATTTAAAGGTTATTTTGATGTATAAAACAAGTTGAAAGGTTATAATCCATATAGCGATAGTCGTTATGGATGCAGTTTGTAAATCGACAACTTTTGTGTAAACTAAAAGGGCTTTTACTTTAATTGTTTTTAGAAGTCTTTTAAATTATATTATAAGTAAGAAGGAAATTTAATTTTTTCAAAATATTTTCAATAATTATTATTTAATTATTAATTAAGTAAAGATAATTATAAATTAAGTAAAGGTAATTATTATTTAATTATTAATTAAGTAAAGATAATTATTATTTAATTATTATTAATTAAGTAAGGTTTAATTATTATTTAAATAAAAAATTTAATTAATTATTATTATTAAATAGATAAAACTTTTTAATTTTAAATCGCTTTATTTCCAAAGGTCGGTTTTGTTTAAAAACAACCGTCTATTAAAGAATGTTTTAAAATACAAAGCATCTATTTGTTTGTGTCATTAAAGAGCCAAACAAATATGATAAGTAGAGCTAAGACGTTGACACATTTTAATGAAAGTAATTCATCTTTTATTTAGTACTAAAAGCATATGAGTAGACTTTCCTCTATCTATGAGATCTAGAACCAGATTTTCTAGGCGAGGGATAAAAAAGTCAAAATGTCGGAAGCGTGGTAAATATAAGAGAGTTAATTTCAATAAATGGGTGACGATTAATTAAGCATATGGAAGATACTTCATTATATAATTACACCAAATTCCAAGGTATGGAAACTCGTCTCTATCCCGAGAAGTAAGAATGTACGTCGAGTCAGGGTTAGTGCTATAACTTGTCCGACTACATTGTTAATCAAGGGATAGTACTGTTTGAAATCAGAAAGTGGGGATAAGTATAGAATGTCTTATTTTTAATATGCAAATCTATACACATACTAGATAGTAGATTTGTCCACTATCGATAACTTGACCCGTTTTAAAATTATCGAATGTTGATTCAAAGAAACTGGGATCAGATAAGCATAAGTTATCCGAAAACCACTTGGAACCAACATAAACATTAGAATTGGAAAACATCTCGAAGATGATGGAATAGAAGGCAAGATCTTTGAAGTGCAAGGGCTACTTGTTACTAATCCTAAGGTTGATTCCAAAATGGATGTAGTAAAAGTAGTACCTTTCGTTTATTCATATCCTGAACAATTTGTATGGATGAATGCTTGTATTGCACTATCACCTGGAGGGTAGTGTTAGCATTCCAAATGGGATTACTATAAGAAAAGTTAAACGTAGCCTTAAGCAACACAACCAGGAATGACTAAAATAGAGGATATGCAACAGGGCTATGTGGGTCGCACCCATTAGGGTATGGTCATAACCCGATCTAGATCGATATTTCCAGATTATGTATGCTAGTGACCTAGGTATGATTGTTTATCACAATCGGGGTGGTGACATATTTAGTACTATCTAGTAAGGGGTAGACCAATCCTATGTTGGCAAGGTTCCATGAAAGGCCCTCGGTACATTTTTCTAGAGGTGTACTATGGTAGACGGTACTCAGTAGCCTTATCATTGCATGGAATCCATTCTCCAATAAGTGCCTTTATGGAATTAGTTGTATTACTATTATGTTGGAATGTAATTAGTGTAACCATCTCGGCTATGATTCAATATTTATATTAAACTCTAGACATTATTATAATATCACTGGATTTTCTATAAAAGTGGTTTGGTCATCGTAAGGTAAAAACCCTTCCATGTTTATGTGCGGCATGGTCTTATGAGATACCTTTATTTTTAAAGAGTTCTATAAGTATAAAAATTCAGTTGTTTAGAGTTTACTCACACTAGACCCATGTCTAACCTGGAGTTTTTTGTCTTTCCCTAAAACTCTTAGGTACTCAAATTTGCATGAGTAACCAAGTAGTCCAGGCTCTTAAGAATACATTTTCGAGGAGCATGGAGCAGGAGGCTTCGACGTTATCTAGTTATCCATTTTATTTCCGCTGTGTATGTATATTTTGTATCAGCATTGTGGGGACATGCAGTTATAATTATCCCTGGCTGAAGTTAGTACCTGTTGTAACTCTGATGTTTCATTTTGGAAGTGACCATATGTACTATCTTATGTTCTATTATATATGATTTCCTTGCGTTGCAAGATTCTGTATTTCTTTCTTCTTGTCTTCTCTTTTCTTTTACCCCAATGGCTTGTCTTTCTGACACCCAGATGATCGGCACATGAATACCATGGATGGATTAAGTGTCGTCTTTAGGAGAAGGAAAGGCAGATCTTTGCATAAACTCACCCCATAACTAAGCTAACACAAGCACAAGCCTCTACAAACACAAGAACACTTCCTATCATCACCAAACATCCAAAGCTTTCATTTTTTCCTTTCTTTTGCACATTGCCACCTTCCCTCCATCTTTAATGCTCATGATCTATACTTGGATGGGGGTGCTTGCTACTTTTCTTCAATCTTCAAATTAATATTCTTGCTTTCTATGTTGTTTTAGGCCTTCAACCAAAGTTTAGTGAAGTTTGGTGTTCATTTGTTTAGATTTGAAAATGTTAAAGAGGAGATAAGAGACGATGAAGACATGTTTCATTATTTTGGTTCATAACTTCAGTGAATTATTATGTGGCCTTAAGGGTATATTTATGGATTTTACAAGAGGTCATTTATCACCTCCTACCTCCTTATTTCTGGTCACAAAGGAGCAGTCCCATGCTTATTCCATATACAACTTTGCACATCATTACTTTAGCCTTGAGCTTTCCCAAACTAGCCCTCTCCAAATATCTCTTTCTAAACCTTGTAGAAGCTTTTAATTAATTTTAACACAAAATATTTTTAGTTGCTAACTAGTTAAACATTGATTAATTAGACAAACACAACAAGTTCGAACAATTTCTATTAAGTAAAAAGTCGTTTATTGGACAACAATTTTCGGTCACATTATCGATATTTCTTCAAACTATTTATTTTTGTATACATTTTCAAAAACAAGTTTACCACCATTACGTATTAATAAAAAAAGGGCTTAACTTGATTATTAAATCTATTTAATCACATTAAATCCAAGATCCAGGTCGTTACAAAACACCTTTTATTTCAAATGAGATTTTAATACAGAATTAGTAATTTAGAATAAATTATGGAATTTCCCCTAGGGCATACCCTTAACTCTATCAAAACCGACTCAAAACAATGACTTTTCCATTCAAAACTTTATATCTCCCTCCTTGTCCATGGGCCTGTAACTTGCTTCGATGCTTCTATTTGATCCGTGTTAGCCACAATGCCATTGAGTTCATAATGAACCCTATGAATTTCCTTGATGTCATTCCAAAGGAACACTTTAGTAGACTCAATCTCATTCCATATTTCAGAAGTACTTCAAAAAATTAAGAAAGATCGTCTATTTGGTCAAATTATTATTGTGGCTTTACCGACATATCGTCCATATAGATGTCCATCATCCATGTGATCCGTTCTTTCAACGTCTTGTTGACCAATCGCTGGTAATAGCTCTAGTGTTATGTAAATCGAATGGCATCACCCATTAGTAATATAGTCCCAAGTCCATGATAAATTGTATACTCTTGTTCAGGGACGTACATCGCAATCTGATTATAACCAGAGTATGCATCCATAAAGGACAGTAGTTTATGTCCGGCTATTCTATCCACTAATTGGCCAATTCATTGTAGTGCGAAGTAGTCCTTCGAATATGCTCTATTCAAGTCTAGGCATTTTATACATATCCATTATTTCCTTTTAGCCTTCTTGACCATCGCTGGGTTCGATACCCATTCTAGGTATAATGCATTGTGGATAATGTTATTTTCCTTAAGCTTATCCACTTCTTCCTTCAACAAAAATGAAGCTCTAGTTCCATGATGCGCCCTTTCTGCTTTAATAGAGGATAGGCTGGGTTCACATTCGCTGTGTGATACACAACTTCAGGTGAAATCCCATACGTATCAGAATGTATCCAGGCAAACACGTCCTTGTTTTCTCAGAGAAACCCTAATGATTTCCCCTTCATCCTTGCACTGAGTTGAGATCCAACTTTGACAATCTTTAAGACGGATCGTCCTCATCTACTTCAACCTCGACATCAATCCACAAGTTTGGCCCTCACCTCCTTCGACTCTTTCCATGTGTCTATAGCTTTGTATCGATCACTATTGGACCCGAGCTAAGGCTCAGGTGGTAATCACTACGCTTCCACGCTCTTGATGCATAGAGGCTTCCCTACATCTTTTCTTGTACTTTCTCCTACATCCTTTCCTGTACTTTCTCCCTCCATCATGCCTCTTTGAGCACTACGACATAACACTCTCGACCTATGCTCTAGTCTTCTTGGATCACCCCCACTCCATTTTCTTGGAAAATTTAATCATCAAGCACTACAGATTGAGTGAAATCCTAAATTAGAAAGGGTCCGTCAATCCAAGGATACATTACAGGCAAAAAATGCATCCACCACAACAAATCTCTAAACCCATATTGCCTTACGGGGATCATCTCCAAGTTGAACAATAAATTTGATGCATGTAATCAGAATTGTTTCCTCTTCGGTAAATCCTTAAATGTGGGATTTACATGGAAGCAGATCCTTTTCATTAAGCTACATCTTATCGAATGTCAGTTTGAAAAGGATGTTCATTGAGGGTCCAATATCCACCAACACTCGTCGAGTTATTGTCGGTCAATCATGGTTGTTATCGCCAACTTGTCAAGTGTTAGTGCCTTGATCCTACCTGCATCCCTATTATAGAAGACAATATCATTGTTGACCCTCCATTGTTGTTTGGTAGGAGCTCCTTCCTCTATGGTAAAGCGCATTTCCTATGACTCATGCCTCAGTGAACTCCTGTACCTCTCCATTTCATTCAACTCTTCTCCACGAGATGTGAATCTCCAGAAATTGTATTAATTATGAAACCTCTGTTTGGTGGCCTTGTCACCTCTCCGTTGGGCCCTGTTGCATTTACCCTGAGGCGACTACCTCTGGGGTTAATTATTTCGTTATTAGCCCTTCTACAAATTACTAACATAATGCTTGAGCTGTTTTTCTTAATCAATTCCTCAATCACATCTTAGGGATGTCGACACTCATTTATTTTATTTCGATGAGTCTCATGAAAAGGCCAATATTTTTAGGAGGCGCTTCTCCTCTTCAGTAGCCTCCCTCGAGGCATGATTTTATATCTTTCTGTACCTTTTCGTGTACTTCCCATTACGGTTGAACCTAAAGATATTTATCTGGTTTTTCTTTTTTCCACCATCATAATTAACATTCTTTTTCTTGTTTCCACTACCAACATTATTTCCAACATTGTCACCATCCTTTTTGACAGCCACATTGCACTGAACAACGCTGCTCAATCCACGACAACGTTCAATCCTTCCTCTAATTCTACCTCTTCCAACCATAGAAATTAATTTACTTTTCTATAGAATTCTATCAAGGAGGATACTTCTTCATCCTCGCCACTTCCCAAAATCAGTCTGACTATAAATTTCACTCACAAGAGCCATCAACATAATTTCCTCTCTAGGGTTCTTCACCTTCATCACGGCAACGTTGAAATGTTTTAAAAAAGTCGTCAGAGCCTCTTTAGACCTTTAATGCAAGTTAACCAAGGACATCACATCCATTGTTGCAAAGGCTACATCAATAGAGCGAACTGCTTTCTCATTTCCTCCATGATGGACATCTGACTTTGTTTCATCTTCATATCCTGTCAGCCAACCGGCTCTTCCTTCGTAACAACTTTTGGTTGATTCAAATTCTCTACTTAATTAACATAATCACCTTCATGTTGAGATCCTTCTGGCTCTTCGGAATCATTCCAGATTTACTAGAAGCATTGTTAGAAGCCATTCCCTTCGCTCTGGCTAGAGATTTTATTCAAATCCAAGTATCAACCATATATTTGTTCCTAATCTTCTATCTCTTAATGAAAGTGTAACAACCTAGAATTTAGGTCGTTTGGTTTTGAACGTTTAATTTATTTTTAAATGTTGAATTTGAAATATTAATTTATTTTGAAAATGGAAATTTTGGTTGAATTAGTGAAATGGTTTAAAATTTCAAACATAGCGATTAAACGTATTTGGTGAATAGTAAATTTAATATTTGAAATTTGGTAAATATGTGAATCTGGAGTTAAATATGAATGGAAATGATTTATAAAATTTATTTAAACTCTATTCGAATTAGAGTGAGGATAGTGGACCTTTGAATGGAATTAAAAGTCGATAAATTAGAATTTGAAATTTTATATATTAATTTAATAGTGAAATTTAATATTTGGAATAGTGTAAATAATTGAATTTGGTAATTATTATGAATCAGAATGGTTTCTAATATGAATATAAATTCTATTTTAATTATAATTGAGTTGGTAAGTTTTTAAAATTTGAATTTCAAGTAATTTCGTCGATTTTGAAAATCGTTTGATTTAATCGACACGTTAAAATAGCCTTCCGGGACACAGTCTCGGAATTCGACAAAACAAGTTCCATTGGATCCGTAATAGTGTATTATTATCGGATTTCAAATTTCGTAGCTTTTGGAGTTACCGTTTGGTCGTACGGGATAGAAACGCGTTGAATTAAAGATCGAAAATTTAATGTTAAAATTCGATTCGAAAAGCTATCTTCCACATATGATCGAATTAGGCCTCGAAACATGTTACATTGTGTTCGAAATAGGGGTAAAACATTATAAACGCCAGGTGCCATGCTTCGTTTGGAGTTCGTCCGAAAAAGTACGTGAATAGTGAGAAAAAAACGGTGTATATGTATATTTACGCGAGCATAGCAAAACCCTAGTTTTATTTTCTTGCCGCTGCCTCCTTTATTCAATGGCCAAAACTTCATCTACTTTACCCTAAATTTCTGATTAATCCATCGAGTATTAATAAAAACTTTCTAAACGAAAATCGAAGAGCTCGTCGAGCTCTATGATCTCAACGGTTGTGATGGAAGATGAAGCATCGTGGCATGGGTGAGGGCGGTGCATTCGTGCAGCAGGTCGAAGGCGTTTTCTCAATGTAGGAGCAACTGGAGATAACCGGTCTTGGCATGGAGGTGCGAGGTGTGGAGGACTTCGACGTGGCAAGGTTCGATTGTCGTATAAGTTGACGAGAGTGGAGCGGCCATCAGAAATCGCGTACGTGTATGGGTTCTCTCGTGCGATGTAGAACGAAGGAGAAGATAATGGAACGTGTGGCCCAATCTAGTTCCAGAAAACCCACGGCTAAGATCTGATGAGGTTTAAATTAAAAAAAAGGAATTTATTTATATAAATTATCTTCAAATCTTTTAAATTGTATACCTTTCGCATACGAGGTCCGATTGAGATAAACAAGCGACGTTGGGTTCGTGCGGATGAGCACTATGTTTTAGAGCAGGTTGGGACAGATTTGGAGCTTGTTATAATTTTGGATTAAAATTTGAATGCCAGTTCAATTTTAATTCAAATACGAAACGTCTGGCAAATTGAAAACTCAAGGTGAGTTAAACTCACTCATTTGGTTTATCAGTAATGTTTTATAGCAAATAAAATTTATTTATGCTTTTTGGATTGTTGAAATTGGTGATTGTTGTAATTAATTTAGGATGACGATATAGCATCTTGAAATGCTATTAGATTGGTTGAACCGGATCTAGGGTCACGATATAGCATCTCGAATTGCTATTAAACTGTTTATGTTTATTTTTAAGCTTATTCCCAGTATTGAATTATATATGTGTGAAATTGGTAAATGGATTGTATTTGGAATTACGTTGTTAAATTATAATGTAAATTGAATTGGAATATATTGGTGTGATATATTTGGCCAAATAAACACCATTGGGTAATAAATGAAACAGTTTGATTTTAAATGATAATTGGTTAGCAGAATTTATTTTTATTCTGCTACTTGATTAATTTGGTCACTGTTAAAATGTTGATTGGTTTATATTGAAAAATTTGACATGTTAACAAACTGTTGTTAAGTGTGGATTTGATTTACATATATGACTGTTATGTAAATGCTTGTAATTTAACTTTGATAGTTAAATTGAATTGAATGGTAGCTGATAAGTACCATTGGAATTTCCGAGCCTTAGTATAACTATGGAAATGTTATGGTTTTTGTTTAACTTCAAATTTTATAATTTGAAGTAAAAAGATTATTATTTAATAATTGTTATACAAATTGTTTTGGTTTAAATCCTTATTTACAAATGTTTTGTAAAACCATTTATGTAGCAAAGTTAATTATGTTTTAAAATTAATTGTTTAATTGATTTGTTTAAAGATAATAAATTATTTATTATTATTAGTCATTTAGAACTAGAAATTTATTTTAGGAATAACACAATTCAAAGTTGATTAATTTTATTTAAAGGTTGATTTAGTTTATTTTATTAAATTTTCAAATGTTAAAGGTTAAATGATTATATTATTAATAATGTTTTTAAAAGTATTTTATATTATGGAAAATGGTTAAGATATTTTTATGATGTGAAAATCTTATTTATCTTAATTATAGAAAAGAAATTGTTTATAAAAGAAATCCTTTATGTAAAGGAATGAGTTAAGGAGTTTATAAAATCTAAAAAGATTTAGAATTTAAAAAGGGAGATTTTATAAATGGTTTGAGATTTATAGAGGAATTGGTTAAAGGGGTTTATAAATGTGAAGGTGGTTTGGAGTTGAAAAGGAAGTTTACAAATGGTTTGAAATTGGTGAAAGGATATTTTTCTTAGTTAAACTTTGAAATTTATAAAGAAGTTTTATAAATAGATTTTGGAATATTTATGAAATAAAGAATTTTTTGGAAAGTAATGGTATATTTTCATAATGTAATTCGAGGGGCAGATATTGCCTACAGTTTGGGATGTTTTCGCTGGGATAGCGACGTAACCATTGTGCAAATTGCGATCTATGATTGATTTCATGGCGGAAATCGGGAGGCAGAGATTGCCTAAGTTAAGTTTGGATTTCTTTGGGATAGAGACGTAATCATCGAGCTGTGATTCATGGTCGATACCGAGTGGTACTTCCAGAACTATTTTTATAATATAGTTTTCAAGTATTTGAAAGAGATTATTTGTGAATATACTTATTTCGATGAAATAAGTATATGCATGTTTTAATAAGAAGATTTCGATTTATCGAAATCAAATTTAAATGAGGCTTAGTGATTTCAGTGGGAAATGTGATATATGGTTGAATGTTTGTTTATTTGATAGTTATATAACCGACTGTCAAATCTTGGCCCAAATATGTAATCCTTCTTAATTTTGGTGGTAGGAAATAATTTCCTACTTAACACCGAAGGATTTAACTCTGGAAATATCTAGGGGAAACACGGAAATTATATGGTACAGTTACCGTTCGAGGTGCTATACTGTACGTATAAACTCGTTGTTCTTCTAGGATAAATGACAAGGTGATCCGTCAACTTAAACGGTTAGCGGGTGATCCTCGATCTTATGTATTATCTGATTATTTCCAAAAGAACCGGTCTTGAGCATTCCGAAAATCGACGAATGGTTTTTGAAGCACCCAGGAAATGGAGAGTGTTCTCGTAAGAGATGACTCGGAACCCATGACCTACTCCGAAACCATATACGGTTAAATATTGGAGGAGATGCGTTATATTTTGGGGATGTTGAAATCCATATGTCGTTCCGTGACTCGTTGGTGTGTGAGAATCTGCGTGAGATTCCAAGATCTGTTGAGATGTGGGAATCTGTATGCGATTCCAAGGCCATTATGGTGTGGGAATCCATATGGGATTCCGTGATCTATTTTTGGAGCGGTGCGTAAGTTGGAACGCCGGACGTAGCCTCATCAGTGGAAATGACTAAAACCAGAGATAGGAGGCATGGCCAGTAGGGTTGGCAAACCCATAGGGTGTACTCGGCTCCTTTTCTAGTAATTCGGATACTTTCAGTTGTTTTTGGCATGCCGGAGCGATACACTCGGTCTTAGCAAGACCAGTTATGTTTTTCTTATGATACCCCGGCTAGACGGGTATGATGCTTCGGAAGGATAACTATGATCCTTGTGCAGGAGGACCGTTCTCGAAGTACCAAGGACACCTCCGTGGAAATCCTACACAGTTAGCGAACGAGCCTTATCGAGTTTTGATTTTATATATAGTATTATTGTGATGTACACAGCACAAGCATCACAGCTACTTGGTTATTATTATTTTCACCATTAGACATTATTATAATATCACTGGATTTTCTATAGGAATGTTTTGGTGATCGTAAGGTAAAAACCCATCGTGTTTATGTGTGGCGTGGTCTTACGATACCTTTATTTTGAAAGGTTTTATAACTTAATAAATCAAATTGAGTGTGTTTTCTCATGCTGGTTTACCAGACTGATCCATGTGTTGTTATTTTATAATAATGCTCGGGTTAGACCAAGCATAGTACAGATTTAGATTGGATTGGTTTGGAGCTTAGGTGACAAGCTGGAGACTGAGACGTATTCTCATACTTGTTTTATTCTGTTATAGTGTTTGTTTGAAATTATCAGCAATTGTGAGGACATGCTGTTATAACTGTCCAGGATGGTAATTCTTGATTTGTGTACTCTGATTTATGATATGTATATTACAGTTTTGATTTGTGCAATTGATATTATATATTATTCAGTCCGCAACGAGATTCTGTATTTGTTTAGTTTCTTCTTTCTTCTACCTTCTTTCTTTTTCCCTAACAATCCGTCTTTCCGGCACTCGTTGTTCGGCATGCTATACAGTGAACGTATTGATGTCGACTTTTCGAGGGTCGAAAACTCGGGTCGTCACACGTGGTATCAGAGCTTAGGTTGGCGATATACCTAGGCTTTGGTGGGGATTACTCATTAAAGATAGAGTCGGTAGTACTCTAGAATGAGTTTGAGTGTATTAATAGATATGAGCGCGTATTTGTTAGTGAATATAAAATGTTTTATATTGTGTTGACTTATCGGTTAAGTGATTATGAATTCTGGTCGGTACAGGAAGTACAACCGTATCGATAGGGATTTCTAAACTCTTAAACAAGGTAAACTGACACAGTATTGTTTTAAAGAGGGTAAATGCAATAACTTTACCCAAATATATTTTGATATAAAAGAAATAATTTCATGAAATTATTATAGTATAATTGGAATGTTTAGTTGTTAACGTAATAACCAAAACAAGATTATAAGAATTGAAATGGATTATATAACCAAATAGAAGAAGTATATAAGTATGATTTATACAAGTGAGTTATAACTAGAAGTGGATTCAAACCAGAATTTAAATCCCAGAAATTTTGGGAAATGTTTTAAATGGATTTGAACTAAGTATTTGGAAATTTAAAAATCTTAGAGATTTTGGAAATGTTTTCCAAAGTGATTTAGGAAGAATAATAAAGTATTATTTTGGAGATATTTCTGAATAGAAATTGTTTTAAAATGAGTTTTGGAAATAAGAAAGCACTGAACTCACTTCAGTCGCTGGAAAATAATTCTAGTGATGATGGCTGCATCATTAGTGTTCATTTTCGAGTTTCTACGTGACGGATTGCTACCATAGTGATTAGCTATGATTATTTGCTTTGGACTTGTTTGATAAACAAGTTTTGTTTTAGAAATTCCAAAAGGGAATTGTTTTGGGCAAAACCAAGTTGTTTTAAAATCCGAAAGTATGATTTAATATACAAAAGTGGATATATGTATATTTATGATTTCAAAATGATTTGAAATAAAACCGGGTGATTGAATTTTAGGATTTCCATTTAAATGATTTGTGAAGTCAGGAGAAAATCAGTTATTAAACTTATAATTTGGAGTTGATATAGATAAGAAGGGAAAATGTGAATTTTAATCCTGGAATTAAAGTTTAACTTGAGTAAGTTAAAATGAATAATGTGGATAGAAATTTAACCTAAGATAAGTTAAATAAAATCAAATTGGATTTGAATTGAATTGAATATAAAATTTGAAATGTAAAATGATTATATAACTAAGTTATGATTATTGAATGGAATGGACACACTTAAGTTATAAAGTGATATATATAATCCAGAGTTATGATTATAAGATGTGAATGGACTCAGGTAAGCAATATGAGATTTTAAGTAAATAAGTTCTTGAACTTATGAATTGAGAAATGCAATGTTAAAACCAAAATGAGAATGGTTGATATTTATGGTAAAGGAATGGGAAATCAAAAAAAATTGAATTATTAAATGGAGGATGAATTGGAATTGAGTAATTGAATATAAACATTAATTGTGAAGTGATTATATGACTATATGTTATGAATATAGAATGTGAGTAAACTTAAGTGGAAATTCAGGGAATTGTGAATAAATAAGTTTGTATAACTTATTAAACTGAGAAAGTGGAAAAGTATGACCAAGTTAAGATGGTTAAGTATTTGATAACAAGAAATGAATTCAGTTTAAGAGTCAAATGAAATTGATAATGATTGAAATGAATTAATGGAATGATTCCCAAGTGATATAGTATAAATTGGATATACTAAGTAATTGGAAGCGAATAAATTGATTGAGAATCAATTTAAAATGAAATGAAATTTGATTGCAGTGGAAACTTAACTTAAGTGATTATTTATGAAATGATTCATGAATAAATTATCATGGATTGGAATGTTGTTTAATATAAAATGAACGAACAAAGTTTAGTGAATAACTTGAATGGGAATCAATGGAAAATAGATGAATTGATTTAGAATCAATGTAAATGGATAAACTGAAGCTTAATAAGATGGATACGAATACAATAGGTGTGAATGTGAATAGAATGCAATTGAATGGTGTGAATAAATTTAAATTTGAGTAAATGGCATGAAAATCAATTTGAAAGTGTAAAATTGAATGTTTGAACCCTGTAATTGCATATGCATTCTAAAAATACATGATATGACATGTTTGCTTTACAAAACTTGTATTTAGATTGGTTAAATGAGTGTAATGTTATAAAAAAAATTCATGGTTATGGAACTTATGTGCTTCATTTGAGTAAGTACAGGTACAGGAAGCTGTTTGGATAGATTTTGGTTGCGTAATTGCATATAAATTAAGCGAACTCGCTTAATAACGCTAATATAAGGTACGCTTACGCATTAAAAGCGAAAATGAAATAAATATTGATATATATTGTGTTTCCGACCGTGTAGGTCGATGTATATTATATTTATCATAATTGTGATATTGTAAAAGGCTCTCCGTACATGGGAGACTCTGCTAAAAAATTTCGGAAATTTAGGGTGTTAGAAAATTTTTGGAAAATTTTCGAAAAATTTTGTTAACTAAATTTGATTTGAAATTATAGCTTGAAATAATGGTATTTGATAAATAAATGGGAGTTAATGGATTTGGGTGGGACTAAAAGACTTAGGAAATGATAATAACAGAATTTTAACCAAATGGGTTTCGAAAAGAAATGGGTTTGGTGCATTTTTCCTACCTTAGCAATTTCGGGGACGAAATTCTTTTAGGGGGGAGGGAGAATGTAACGACCTGGAATTTTGGTCGTTTGGTTTTGAACGTTTAATTTATTTTTAAATGTTGAATTTTAAATATTAATTTATTTTGAATATGGAAATTTTGGTTGAGTTAGTGTAGCGATTAAACGGATTTGGTGAATGGTAAATTTAATATTTGAAATTTGGTAAATATGTGAATCTGGAGTTAAATGTGAATGGAAATGATTTCTAAAATTTATTTAAACTCTATTTGAATTAGAGTGAGGAGAGTGGACCTTTGAATGGAATTAAAAGTCGATAAATTAGAATTTGAAATTTTATATATTAATTTAATAGTGAAATTTAATATTTGGAATAGTGTAAATAATTTAATTTGGTAATTATTATGAATCAGAATGGTTTCTAATATGGATATAAATTCTATTTGAATTATAATTGAGTTGGTAAGTTTTTAAATTTTGAATTTCAAGTCATTTCGTCGATTTTCAAAATCGTTTGATTTAATCGACACGTTAAAATAGCCTTCCGGGGTAAAGTCTCGGAATTCGATAAAACTGATTCCATTGGATCCGTAATAGTGTATTATTGTCGGATTTTAATTTTCGTAGCGTTTGGAGTTACCGTTTGGTCGTACGGGATAGAAACGCATTGAATTAATATCGAAAATTTAATGTTAAAATTCGATTCAAAAATCTATCTTCCACATACCATCGAATTAGGCCTCGAAACATGTTCCATTGTGTTCGAAATAGGAGTAAAACATTATAAATGCCAGGCGGCACGCTTCGTTTGGAGTTCGTCCGAAAAAGTACGTGAATAGTGAAAAAGAAAAAGGTGTATATGTATATATACGCGAGCACGGCAGAACCCTAATTTTATTTTCTTGCCGCCGCCTCCTTTATTCAATGGCCAAAACTTCATCTACTTTCCCCTAAATTTCTGATTAATCCATCGAGTATTAATAAAAACTTTCTAAACGAAAATCGAAGAGCTTGTCGAGCTCTATGATCTCAACGGCTATGATGGAAGATGGAGCACCGTGGCGTGGGTGAGGGTGGCGCGTTCGTGCAGCAGGTCGGATGCGTTTTCTCAGCATAGGAGTAGCTGGAGATAACCAGTCTTGGCATGGAGGTGCATGGTGTGGAGGGCTTCGACGTGGCAAGGTTTGATTGTCGTATATATTGACGAGGGTGGAGCGGCCATCAGAAATCGCGTACGTGTATAGGTTCTCTCGTGCGGTGTTGAACAAAGGAGAAGATAATGGAACGTGTGGCCTGATCTAGTTCCATAAAACCCACGGCTGAGATCTGATGAGTTTTAAATTAAAAAAAGGAATTTATTTATATAAATTATCTTCAAATCTTTTAAATAGTATATCTTTCACATACGAGGTCCGATTGAGATGAAACAAGCGGCGTTGGGTTCGCATGGACGAGCACTACATTTTAGAGCAGGTTGGGATAGATTTGGAGCTTGTTAGAATTTTGGATTAAAATTTGAATGCCAGTTCAATATTAATTCAAATATGAAACGTCTGGCAAATTGAAAACTCAAGGTGAGTTAAACTCACCCATTTGGTTTATCAGTAATGTTTTATAGCAAATAAATTTTTTTTATGCTTTTTGGATTGTTGAAATTGGTGATTGTTGAAATTAATTTAGGATGACGATATAGCATCTTGAAATGCTATTAGGTTGGTTGAACCGGATCTAGGGTCACGATATAGCATCTCGAATTGCTATTAAACTGTTTATGTTTATTTTTAAGCTTATTCCCAGTATTGAATCATATATGTGTGAAATTGGTAAATGGACTGTACTTGGAATTAAGTTGTTAAATTATAACGTAAATTGAATTGGAATATATTAGTGTGATATATTTGGCCAAATAAACACCGTTGGATAATAAATGAAAGAGTTTGATTTTGAATGATAATTGGTTAGTAGAATTTATTTTTCTTCTGCTACTTGATTAATTTGGTCACTGTTAAAATGCTGATTGATTTATATTGAAAATTTTGACATGTTAACAAACTGTTGTTAAGTGTGGATTTTATTTACATATATGACTGTTATGTAAATGCTTGTAATTTAACTTTGATAGTTAAATTGAATTGAATGGTAGCTGATAAGTACCATTGGAATTTTCGAGCCTCGGTATAACTTTGGAAACGTTATGGTTTTTGTTTAACTTCAAATTTTATAATTTGAAGTAAAAATATTTTTATTTAATAATTGTTATACAAATTGTTTTGGTTTAAATCCTTATTTACTAATGTTTTGTAAAACCATTTATGTAGTAAAGTTAATTATGTTTTAAAATTAATTGTTTAATTGATTTGTTTAAAGATAATAAATTATTTATTATTATTAGTCATTTAGAACTAGAAATTTATTTTAGTAATAACACAATTCAAAATTTGATTAATTTTATTTAAGGTTGATTTAGTTTATTTTATTAAATTTTCAAATGTTAAAGGTTAAATGATTATATTATTAATAATGTTTTTAAAAGTATTTTATATTATGAAAAATGGTTAAGATATTTTTGTGATGTGAAAATCTTATTTATGATAATTATAGAAAAGAAGTTGTTTATAAAAGAAATCCTTTATTGAAAGGAATGAGTTAAAGGAGTTTATAAAATCTGAAAAGATTTGGAATTTAAAAAGGGAGATTTTATAAATGGTTTGAGATTTATAGAGGAATTGGTTAAAGGGGTTTATAAATGTGAAGGTGGTTTGGAGTTGAAAAGGAAGTTTACAAATGGTTTGAAATTGTTGAAAGGATATTTCTAAGTTAAACTTTGAAATATATAAAGAAGTTTTATATATAGATTTTGGAATATTTATGAAATAAAGAAATTTTTGGAAAGTAATGGTATATTTTCATAACGTAATTCGAGGGGCAGAGATTGCCTATAGTTTGGGATGTTTTCGCTGGGATAGCGACGTAACCATTGTGCAAACTGTGATCTATGATTGATTTCATGGCGGAAATCGGGAGGCAGAGATTGCCTAAGTTAAGTTTGGATTTCTCTGAGATAGAGACGTAATCATCGAGCTACGATTCATGGTCGATACCGAGTGGTACTTCCATAACTATTTTTATAATATATTTTTCAAGTATTTGAAAGAGATTATTGTGAATATACTTATTCCGATGAAATAAGTATATGAATGTTTTAAGAAGAAGATTTCGATTTATAGAAATCAAATTTAAATGAGGCTTAGTGATTTCAGTGGGAAATGTGATATATGGTTGAATGTTTGTTTATTTGATAGTTATATAACCGACTATCAAATCTTGGCCCAAATATGTAATCCTTCTTAATTTCGGTGGTAGGAAACGTTTTCCTACTTAACACCGAAGGATTTTAACTCTGGAAATATCTAGGGGAAACACGGAAATTATATGGTACAGTTACCGTTCGAGGTTCTATACTGTACGTATAAACTCATTGTTCTTCTAGGATAAATGATAAGGAGATCCGTCCACTTGAACGGTTAGCGGGTGATCCTCGATCTTATGTATTATCTGATTATTTCCTAAAGAACCGGTCTTGAGCATTCCGGAAATCGACGAATGGTTTTTGGAGCACCCAGGAAATGGAGAGTGTACTCGTAAGAGATGACTCGGAACCCATGACCTACTCCGAAACCATATACCGTTAAATGGAGGAGATGCGTTATATTTTAGGGATGTTGAAATCCATATGTGGTTTTGTGACTCGTTGGAGTGTGGGAATCTGTGTGAGATTCCAAGATCTATTGATATATGGGAATCTGTATGCGATTCCAAGGCCATTGTGGTGTGGGAATCCATATGGGATTCCGTGATCTATTTTTGGAGCGGTGTATAAGATGGAACGCCGGACGTAGCCTCATCAGCGGAAATGACTAAAACCTGAGATAGGAGGCATGGCCAGTAGGATTGGCAAACCCATAGCATGTACTTGGCTCCTTTTCTAGCAATTCGGATACCTTCAGTTGTTTTTGGCATGCCGGAGCGATGCACTCAGTCTTAGCAAGACCAGTTATGTTTTTCCTATGATACCTCGGCTAGACGGGTATGATGCTTCGGAAGGGTAACTCTGATCCTTGTGCAAGAGGATCGTTCTCGTAGTATTGAGGGCACCTCCGTGGAAATCCTACACAATTAGCAAACGAGCCTTATCGAGTTTTGATTTTACATACAGTATTGTTGTGATGTACACAACACAAGCATCACAGCTAATTGGTTATTATTATTTTGACCGTTAGACATTATTATAATATCACTAGATTTTCTATAGAAATGTTTTGGTGATTGTAAGGTAAAAACCCGCCGTGTTTATATGTGGCGTGGTCTTACGATACCTTTATTTTGAAAGGTTTTATAACTTAATAAATCAAATTGAGTGTGTTTTCTCACGCTGGTTTACCAGACTGATCCGTGTGTTATTATTTTATAATAATGCTCGGGTCAGACCGAGCATAGTACAGATTTAGATTGGATTGCTTTGGAGCTCAGGTGACGAGCTAGAGACTGAGACGTATTCTCGTACTTGTTTTATTCCGCTACAGTGTTTCTTTGAAATTATCAGTAATTGTGAGGACAAGCTGTTATAACTGTCCAGGCTGGTAATTATTGATTTGTGTACTCTGATTTGTGATATGTATATTACAGTTTTGATTTGTGTAAAGAGCTATTGATATTATATATTATTCTGTCCGTTGCGAGATTCTGTATTTGTTTAGTTTCTTCTTTCTTCTACCTTCGTTCTTTTTCCCTAGCATTCCGTCTTTCCGACACTCGATTGTTCGGCATGCTATACAGTGAACGTATTGATGTCGACTTTTCGAGGGTCGAAAAGTCGGGTTGTCACAGAAAGCACCAAAAAGTGTTAGCCTATCAAACGGGCAAACACTGCCAATTCAATAAATACGAAAATCAAAATGTTAGAAATTGATAAAAGATAAGAGAACAACAAGAATTTTTATAGTGGTTCAAAGAATTCAAGTTCCTTTGTCTACTTTATCTATTATCATTGATTGATATTGCTATTACAACTGAATACAATGGAAAGTCAGATGTATAAATGATTGATCGACAGTAAAACCATGTAAAAATTAAAAAGTCCAAAAGATCCTCTTTTTTATGTTTAGTTTGTTAGTTATTGACAAATCCACACACCAGAATCATTGATCCCCTATTAAATTGCTTAAACATTCGGATTCTAGTTTCCAATGTGAAGAACAAGTCAAATCGACACTTTCTCCGAGATTTGATCAATCGGTATCAATTGATATGTTGACTTGGTCTTCTTTTTTCTTAGACTTCAAGCTTTTGATCTTTAGTGGCAAATTCATCATCACCGATCGACATGCCTCCACCAAAACCCATCTTTTCTTTAAACTTGCATGTAGGACTAAAGCATAAGCCAATTGAGACACATCCATAGCTTTTGATAGATCGACTCCGAGTGATGGATCGATCGGTACCGATCGATACTGATGATTCTATACTTATCGGTATCGATTGGTATAGTTCCATAGCTTTTGAAACTTCATCCTTGATATCTTCCAAGCTTCTTGATCCTTTTCTTCATCATTTTGTAGTCCAACGAATTATCGTTTGGTTCAAATATCGAATAACACTATTCGAAATGAATATGTAAATTGTTACACATATACATATATGTATATGCATATGTGATTGGTTACACATATCTATCGCCAATCTCCTTTTACGTCCTATGTTCTAGTACAACTATTCGAAATCGACCTTGACGGTGTTCAATCTACGTTTTGAACATCATATCGACAAAAGTGAGATCATTTCAAAATTCTAACATCTTTAAAATGTTCCATCAATATTAATCATTAAAATATTTATTTTAACCGTCACTTGAAATTTATTTTGAATATGTTAAAAAGTATTCAAATTAGCATGAGGTGATCTTGAGATACGTACTGATATATAGCAGGAATTTTTTTTTTCGATTTCAAATTTTATTGCTTGAAATATCGTACTGACGTAGATGGGGTGTACAAAGAATGTTTAGTGGGACTCCTGGCCATACACATGTAAAAATAAAATAAAATAAAAATAACAATTTTGGTCACCTAAATAATTATCCATCGGAAGTCAGCCAATACATAATTTAGTCGTGGGTCCACATTTTTCACTAATTGTGAATTTGTTATCATGGCTTAGTTATCTTCATATAAATTCAAAGTTCTGTTGGTATGTGAAATAATTAAATATATCCATTGACTAGCATGCATATTATTTTCTACTTCAAATGCTGTCAAATTTTCAATGCGCATAATCCTGTCTAAAAGTGCAACTATATAGAATCTGAACAGAAATTTCCAGTTAAAATGTTACACTTAAGTATAGACATTACCTTTTTTATAACAAGAGCAGTGTTTTGCCGAGCCCTTACTTTCATGTCTTAGGATTCGAATCCATAACAGCTTAACCGGTCGTTCTTGACTTAAACAATACTTTTATGTTTATGTGGGTGGCTGTTATATAATATATATAAATTTTAAGGATGAATATTCTAAATGTTACATGAACATTATTGTAATTTGTAATTTTCATTTTACATGACATATCTATAAATAGAGCTCTATTCTATTGTATGTATATATTTGAAATGAATAAAGTATCTCCTCTTTTTCTCCTTTCTCTGCTGGCTTCTTCTCTTCCTATAGTTTACAACACCTTATCAGCACGAGATTCCTATTTATAATTTTTGTATCCATGTTTGAATCTTCTAGATCTACATTTCAAGATTTGTTATGTAATTTTGATTTGAGTATTCTTGATTCATACTTCTATATCTATTTTCTAATTTCTTCCGATCTTATTCTATCTAGATCTAATTTTACAGATTTCATTTCATTGTACACCTTTTTTTTTTCTTCTTATATTTCAGATCTCATTCTACCATAGATCTTATTTATTTTTTTAGTTCTTAATTTTCAGATTTCTTAATATCATGCTCAAATGATTTTTGAGTTTGGATTTGAATTGATTTAAAACTTGCTTACTTTTGTGATATAGATCTAAGTGATCTAAACATGTTTTGTAAATGAAGTTTTCTTTTAGAACTTTTATTTTGTTTTGGACTGTGATTTATAAGGTCGACCAGAAAACATCGAGTTGTGTTATGTTTTCCAGTGTAAGCAATTCAGTAAAGCTATTTTTGTATATTATATCTCAAAGCTTTAAAGAACAAGTGATCTAAAGTTACCATAGAATATACGTTGATCAACCATTCAAAGTTCTATTCGCTCTAAAATGGATCATTGTTATTTATATCCATGTGCTCCACCTAGTGATACAGACCCTTGATCAATTTGATAAACTAAGTGGAATAGCTAAATACGCCAACAAAATTCAAGCAGTAAGTTCATTTGGTGGAACAGTATTGACTTAAAAAAAATTTTGAACACTTTTATGCCATTTACAATTTTTATTAGTAGTTTGTACGCTATAAATTACCTATAAAATACAGAGTTACATTATACTTACATATATTCATATATAATTATAACCTGCGTATGCATATCCCAATTTATATGTTGTCATGTGCACCACTTGGCTACCGCTTAAGGAGTAGCTTCGATAGTAATTCGGTAGATTAGTTTATTACCCAAGTATGATAAGTTCATTATTAACTTCTGTATAGTTTAAGACATTAACTTCTGATTTGATACTACTGAGCCAGTTATCCAAGTAATATAAGTTCTTTGTTTGCATGCTATTTTGATAAAGTTTTACTCATCTGTAAAGCTTTTAAGTCATCAGTTTTCCAGGGTAACAATTATGTTGTGAATATTGGGAAATCCAAGTTCGTGGAAAACAACATGAGAATGGATTGGATAGTCTACTTTGTTGCATCACTTTTATGCGGTTAACATTTATTTTGCAAAGTCAGTTGTCATCTAAACTAAAAGTTACCATCTTGCAAAATGAATCGACTCTTAACAATGCATCGATGCTCCAGCTATATTGCTAGCTCACTAATATTTTGATAAAGATGCATTGGTTTGTGAATATACTGGTAGAAGATGGACCCAGAATAAATGCAGAGTAAGTTTTTTTAACCATTGGTCCGAGACCCAAAGTCTTTATGAAAAGATTTTCTTTTGCTATGTTAGAAATCTTATTAGTATTTTTTTTAATGAGCCAAAATGTACAAGCTTCTAAACTAGAAGTTTGCAATGTAAAAAGTTTGAGAACCTGAAGTTCATCACAAACCTGAAGTTCATCACAAATTAATGAACTTGAAGTTTTTCATGAATTAGAAACTCAAAGCTTTCTTAAAGCTATGTGAAATGATAAGATTATACTTTTTAAAGAAGTTAAAAGAGATAAATACATCTTCAAAAAAATAATTTTATGATAATGCATTCAACAAATTTCAAAAATTGCTAATTGAGTTATACCTCACTTTACATCTTTACATTTATGTATTATATTGACCAAGTATCCCGAAGATTTTGAGTTTATGACATTTCAAAAGTAGTAACGATAAAAACCTCCGGTAGGGATATTTTATGCTACTATGAATATAGTAATTATATAACTTATGTAGAAAAAATATTGAGTATTCCAAAAGTAGTGCATATAAAGTATCTTTAGAAGGGATATGTAACAATCCAGAAGAGGTGATGGTAAATAATTCTTGAAAAGATTTAAAAAATATCTTTGAAAAGAAAATGTGTATTATATAGTACTCCACAAGTAGATTATGAACATAATAATTTTAATATCACACTCCAAAAATGGTATTTATAAAATATCTCCAAAAGAGATATTATATCCTTGTATAACACTATAAAAATGCTGCATATGAAATATTTTCAAATATGATATAGCACTTTAAGAAGTGATGTGGCAATAAATGACTTAAATAAATTGTAAATCAAAATAGAGCCAGTAGAATGAGTGCAAAATACATTTATAAAATTCAGTCTACCATTGACATAGGTCTGTAGCTCCACTAGAAGATTTTAAGAGTAAATAGTGATCTGTGATCTATTACTTTTAAAAAATATATCATGAATTGAATATTGTATGCATAACTATTCTTGAAGAAAGATCTTTTGATATTCTCCTGAAGAGATAATCTATATGTCATATCATACGGTTTTGAGAAGATCTGTAACTAATATAATAACATATTTCTATGACATTTTAAGTGTCTAGAAATACTCTTATTTTTATTGTAATATATCTCTTTTATTGGACTCTCCAGAATAGATGTCAACATATAATTCGAACTATGTATTATTCTCTGATAAATAACTATAAATAATGTTCAAAAGAGATATTTGAAATATAATTGAAGAATAAACCTTAGTAATTTGAAGTTGTATACATAATTTATTTGAACCAGAAGTTCAACATGGTTTGGATTGAAACCATTAAAATATATTTGAATATTAATTTAAAGAACATTGTTCTTTAGTATATTCTGATAAATATATGTGGAAAGTCTCAATTATATTATATATTCACATATTCATACATTTAAGTGCACAAAAATGAACATAAAGTTAAAAGTTGGATAATGGAAATAAACAATAAGTTATATGAAATATTGCAAGTTTTATGAATTATCAGACCAGAAGCTTTGGTAATTATTACTATAAAAAGGGGTTTGACTTCAATATTAAACTAAGAAACACTGATAAATTTTAAGATTTAGACCCTTGAAATTCTTATTATTGATATATCAGTGTATTTTATGTCAAAGGTAACTAGAAATTACAATATATTCTATGACAAGAAGTTATAATATATCAAGTAACTGGAAGTTAGTACTGATAAGTCAAACTTGATGCATATGTATTTTCAAACCAAACGTTTTGAAAATTTTCATGTAATGCTTAAGGATTCATGTTGACATCATTGATAAACACAAAAATTAATAATTTGGATCCTTGTATTAGTTTGTTTTAAAATCACTAATTCAAATGAGAAATAATATGCTAATTTATAATATACATATATAATACGTGGACGTATGTATATATCCATACATGCAGATATTTAACTAACAACGTGAAGATTGTTTGACTAAGTATGAGCTCATCTTATAGATTATGCATACATATTATTCGATGATTTAAAATTCAATCAGCATAAATGTTGAATAACCTGAAGTCATATATGTATTCAAATGATCCACATAATAATTAAATTCCTCCTAGATCAATACATGAAAATAAGCAATACTACTTGAATGCATCTTATCAATTGATAAAAGGATTATCTCCTATAATTGATATATATATATATATATATATAACATATTTTTTTAGTAGCAATGTCATAATGGATCAAAATGAGAATCCAAAGAAGATTATTATTTAATGTGACAATGTTCGTCAATATTGAGGGGAGGATAAAAGTGATACAAGTTCATTTTGGCTATCAAAATTGAATATTTGTTAATATATACAATGGTGCAAAATATTAAGTAACTTGAACAAATTATCAATAACATCCCTAATAAACTTGCTCCGATATAGATTCAAATCCTTGAAGGATCAAAAGGTATAGACCACATCTGAAATGTGGCCGGTTCGAAATATTTTTGAAGTAAGGAAGTGGTTGTTCAAAAAACACCGAACGGTGCTCTAAAAGTGACACATGGCATAATTGTCAAATTACCCTAAAAGTAGGTTACGCACCTAAAACATAATAAAGAGATCACAATAAATTATGTTTAGAACTGACAAGAATAATCATCGATGATAAATTATAAATAATAAATCGCTTATGTTTATAAATAGATTAAAGATCTTTAATTAGAGGAAAATATGATTGGAAATCATGAATCCTTTCCTAAGTAAGAAATGTGGACCTGTAGTCTACAAACATATATATAAAGTGGTAAAAGCACACTAAAATTACCGAATCACATATAATGTCAATAACATGTTAAGCGTCATGAACATGATGTTTTCAGAAATAATTAATCGTTTGAAGTAGTGAAAGTGTTTAAAACACTTAAATATTGGTTAAATCATACTAAATGATGAAAGTGTACAGGTTCTTGAAGAATATACATAGCTTTGTTCGTTTAAAAGAATGAAAAACAAAAGGATCATAGATTACAACTTTCTTTTAAGTATTGTTGTAATGAAAATCTTGATATAGTTCATGATAAGTAAATTACTTCCCGCTTTTAAGTATTGTTGTAATGAAACTCTTAATATCCATCGAAGATGTAGTTGCAATAAGCAAAACTGATATGAAGTACCAAAATAAAAGAACATGAAGTGTTTTCATAAAAGTAGCATACGAAGTACATAAATTGCAAATAATATTTGGAAGAAACAAACTTGGAAAAATCGATTGTATCAAAGGCAATTATTTATAAATGATGAACATATAAAGAAGGGAAAATAGAATTGTTATCTTCTGATTTTAATTTTCTTAACGCTTGTTTGTGTTAGATTACACATATGGATCAGAAGTATTTGTAGTTGATTTGAATTATCAGGACATGTATTCAAACTCAAAAGGAAAATATAAACTCAGAGGAGCATACATAAGTATATCATAATGTATTCTTTTTCCTTCACTAAGATTTTTCCCATTGGGCTTTTCTTAGTTAGTTTTAACGAAGTATTGCATTGGTTCATAAGTATCGAAACCTCATTAATGCAATAAACTATTAAATTATGTCATACTATATTGTACTCATTTTACTTCACCAAGATTTTTCCCACTGGGTTTTTCTTAGAAGGTTTAATGAAGCGTTATATTGATTCGAAGTATCAAACTCTTTAGAAGAAATATTATTTTTAATATAATATCTATGATTTTACAAGTTGCACTATTTTCCTTGTTCAAGGTTTTTCTCATTGGGTTTTTCCAACTTAGGTTTTTAATGAGACAATAAACAATAGCTATATCGACTGAATTGATATATGTAAGAAAAATAATAATGAAAACGAGCAATCATCATATATGTTACAGAAGGGACAACTTCAAATTATCATATGAGCATTCATGGTTTTGAAGACGCATATTCAAGGGGGAAGTTTTATAATATATGCAAGTTATAAGGGTGAATATGCTAAAGTTACATGGACATTATTGTAATTTTTATTTTACTGTCATGTGTATAAATAGAGCTCTATTGTATTTTATGTATATATCTGAAATGAATAGTGTCTCCTCTGTTTCTTCTTTCTCTAATGGCTTCTTCTTCTCCTATATTTTACAATAGTGGTCGGCTATTTGAACAGAAAATAAGTGACACAAATCTTATATTTTAAAACACTATATATTTTAAACTGAGTACTAGTCAATTTTGAATTGTCAACGTGATATTAATATTCAAATACCTGATCTTGGAGTCCTTGAGTTATGGCCCAACTCTATAGAGTAGGCTTTATTGAGCATGGTAGTTACTTGTGTGTTTTGTTATAGCTTGCTTTTTGAATGGACGACAAACTACACAGTGAAGCATATTCCCTAAGATTTCTGCCTCCCTATCTTTTTAATAAGAAGTCGAATGCTTGATGAAGCGGTATTGATTGATTAGTTATCTTTCTCAATATAGACACATGTTGTTTTGTATGGTTAAGTGCATTGTTGACTGAAACGTGAGATTATAATAAAGCATTTGAGTAATTTATAAGATAACCTCCACAGTTTAGAAGTATTCGAGTAGTAGTTAGTTAGGTAGTCAACTCAGTAATATTATAATGTTGTTTTTGGTCCTTTTGGAACTCTTGATCATGAAGCAATCAAGTAATTGAGAACATGATGCATGAATCTGCAGTTGCCTACTATGTGGAAAAAACTTCACATCTGTTTTATCAGTATCTAGCAAGTAGCAACAACCACCTATAAGCGTTTTCTATTTACGGCTTTCATCTCGACTTTTTTGTCATGTTCCTTTTTTGATTTGGATAGAGTAACTACCTAGTAACATGACATGTTTACTTTTACCTGTTTTAAAAGATTAATTATTGCTTGGTGACAGATGCATATCTCTCAATTCTGAAAATTAAACAAGTAGTTGTTACTTTTTATGCCATATCCTTAAACTAAACTAAAGTATAACAGATCACCATTGTCCAGGTAATTAACTAATCATGCCCTTGTTACCTTTTCCTCTATCAAGTATTGATAATTGATAATCATCACTCACCTACACCTGGCTTTTGTGTTTTGAAGACAATATATTGAATGTACTATAGTTTATATACACTATGAATGAAACCTAGTGGACAAGCTTCAACCACTACTGATAAATAACTAGTCTTGACAATAGAGAAGAAGCAGTGCTCAGGATTGGAACATTTGACTAGTTAAATTAGTTTAGTTTGCCCTTACTATGATTTCAAACATACATACAGTAATTATTAAAAGAAGTTGTGATGCAGCGCATACCAGATCCGATGATGTCGCGAATTCCTCCTAAAGTCGCGGCGGTGAAAACCTAGATCACTCCAACCTTATGTCGCGAGATGCTCCAGAATTCGCGAACGAGCTTAGGTCGCTCCTCCTCCTTATGTCGCTCCAGCAGCTTATGTCGCGAGGCAAATCCAGTAGGTCGCGAACAACCTATGCCAAATCCAGTAGGTCGCGAACGACCTATGCCGCTCGAGCTATCTTATGTCGCGAACGACATCGCCTTGAGTCGCCTCCAGTAGGTCGCGAACGACATCGCCTTGAGTCGCCTCCAGTAGGTCGCGAACGACATCGCCTTGAGTCGCCTCCAGTAGGTCGCGAACGAAGGTCGCGAATGAGTAAGTTTCTGATGTCGCAAGCCCTAGGTCGCTCCAGTCCTAAGTCGCGAGCAGAGCAGATTTTCCAGTAGGTCGCGAAGTCTAAGTCGCTTCTTCCTTAGGTCGCGTACGAATTCCAGTAGGTCGCGAAGTCTTATGTCGCTGATTGCTATGCCGAAGATACTTAAGTCATTTTCCTTAGGTCGTATATTGTTAAGTCATGTTATGTTGTAACCCGTTTGTTTGTTAAGTCGTTTGTACTGTTTGTGATGTATTTTTCTTAAGTCGTGTGAAGTGTTGCAACGTGTGTTGAGTTGTAATTTCCTATAAATAGGGGTGTGTTGTCATTTGTAAAAGGGGTTGAATATTGAATAAAAATTGGTTTGTGTTTGTGCCACCATTAAAATTGGAAGTTGAGTGTTATCTCCTTTCTCCATCTTCGGATATTCGAGTGCGCTCGAATCATCGAACTTGAAGCCGATTCACGGAATCTCGTGCGCGAGATCAACGTCGAAGAATCGTAGATCTTCTAATGCGGTATCGTGCGCGATCAACGTGTGAAGATAGTTAGAATCCGGTATCTCGAGAGATCAATGGATTTGGGCACTTGGGTATCTTCAATTCATCAATTCATTTTGTTTCATCGATTCATTTTCCGCGAATTCATCAATTCGTGAGTTGTGTGATCCTGTAGGCTGCGTCAAGTTGCCTTATTGAGTATTTTTCTACTTTGTCCAAAAACGTGCATGGTATAATGGTGTTTTTATTTTTTCCATATACGCTAACATATATCAAAACTGAATATTTTGTAGAAGGGCAAATTTTATTTGCAGACCGAGAAAAAAACCTATTTAAACTTCATCACTTGAAATTTGTTAAAAAAAAGGTATTTTATTCACTACATCATCATTTACAAATTGTTTTAATTTCTTTTATACTTGCGCAATTTCAAAGTGCATAAGCACAAAAACTATAAAATTTGTGACCTAAGCTTGAAATATTTTATTTCCTCAGGGTCTGTGAGTAAAATTGGAACTTAGTAGAAACATAAAGCTAAAATAAGTTGTTTAGTCTTTACAAAACCATGGTAACTGTAAGCCAATTAATGTCAATTAAACTAACCAGCAGTTATATCCACCGTACTTCCATAATTTATCATATATAATCAGATTTTATGAAACTACATGACTGATTAGAGCCTCCATAATGCAAATGTTAAATTAGGCTTGCGAAATGTTGCCACATGGACAATATACAATAAAGTACGTGTTATACTGCACATGTACATTAACTTTGAATAACCACGACAACTAACTGACTGTACTCAACTAGCAAAACGGAAGCATTAGAAAAAATTATATAGAACACCATGCAAAGAGAGTAGAAAAGGAGTTTTTGATTTGGTAGTTTAATTAAAACACGTTGTTTCTTATCATTTCAGTGTACGTGCTAGCTAAACTGCTAGCTACAGGTTTACTTCGTATCTAATGTGAACACATGTTTACCTCGTATCTAACCTGTGACATCAATAGTTACATTAACAAGAATAACTATGACCTGATAGTCTGATACTTATGTACTAGCCATAAGCTGAGGTATTCAGTGTATATTTTTATTCTCAGTGTGTAAGCATATTGCTATATTTGCTTCAATATAAGACGAAAGTCAAATTGGGATTCAAGCTTATATCTTACCGACTTTAATTTTTCCAGATTTCAGCTTTACTTGAAAGTATTATAGGTATATATAAGTATCTATAAGTTGAGAGTACGCAGTGATTCTTTTTCAGAGTTCTTTAAAGTGATTATAAACATATGGTTAACAAATAACTTAGCAAAAATTAATCAGCATCAGTAAAGAAATAGCAGCTTAATGATTTAAGACAGACTTCTTCAACTATCAATTGTAGCCGTTTTTCCATATAGCTTATAACTACTGTTCATGATGAAAATTTGATCTGATTAAGGATTACTAGAACCATCTTATTATTATCAATAGTTAACTAATGTTTCTTCTTCTATTATATATGTATATTTTTGTCGCTTCAAATTTGGAAAATTATAGAAACCTAAAAGCCAAATAAATGAACGATTCATATGAGTGAGATAATGAAGACCGGAGCAAATAAAGACTAAGTCATATTATGTAAAGCGGGTAGAAGACATGCGGCAGGCTATTAAGGCCTAATAGCACTTACTGACGTAATACACACACACAAAGTACTGATATCAGTTGCAAAACATTTTTTTTCTGTAACAACACAAATCTTGTATCTGCAATTCAATCAATAAAGCAGACATAATTCTTCCAGTTTAAATCTTTCATGGTATCGGAGCCACATTAGATTGCTTAACAGCAAAACATTAATCCAAAGCACCGCACCATAATCTCTCAGTCAAGATCTCATCATTGAGACTAGGCTGTGCAGTGGAGATCATCGGAGAATTAAGAATTCTCATCATCTGATATTTTGAAGCAAAGTATACCTGGATCTGTATCAAGACTAGATCTGTTCTTATCAGTACTTCTCATATCATCTTCTTGTGCCGTGTCAAGAAACCACTGTCAGATAATTTTTCATCATCCAGTGAAGTCTCCGGCTGCATCAAGATTCAGTTCACTCATCTCTGTTTTTTCTTTGATTCAAGAACCAGCATCTGACCATCAAAATGGATGAAGGTGATAACACAGTCACCTCAAGTTCAAGAAGCACTGATTCAACAACACAAAGATTAGAATCTCAAGATTTTATCAAGAAACTGATCAAGCCTCAAAGTCAGTTAATCAATGTGCAACTTGAAGAAGGTAACTTTCTCCTCTGAAAGTTTCAACTAGAAACAGCAATCAGAGGCTATGGGCTTGAACAATATGTTCTTGTAACCATTATCACACCATTTAAAAATATCATGGACAATGAATGAAAGCCTGTCAGTAATCTAGAATTCATTACACATCAAAGGCAAGATAGCCTTGTTGAGTTTCGGCATTCCCGTGTACCGTACACGTTCGCTTCACCATGTCTAGCCGGATTCAACGGTCGAAGTCTCCTATGCCGGCATCCCGATTGAACATCCATCCATCGCCTCCATCGAGCATATAATCTGGTCTTGGCAACACATTGTAACAAAAGAAATCCCCAATGTTACGTTCCACAAATCCTATATATATACTACAATTATCCTGAATATCCTGCGATGTGGGACTTTTAACCTGTTCAATCCACGCACTCACTCCATTTACAATGCGAGCCACACCTAACAATCTCCACCTTGGCGAACATTGCTCAAGTCACATTGGAGTTATACCGAGTCCTCTTCGCAGTGGAGTCAAGCTGCTATTCCGAGTTCTCATAAGCAAGGGAGTGGCTGCTTAACCATATCTCCACCTTGACGAGCATCCCATGCTCAAGCCCCTTCGGAGCCATGCTTTGATCATGCTGCATCGTACCGGTCCCATCGAACCATGGAGCTCCGATACCATGTTGAGTTTTGGCATTCCCGCGTACTATACGCGTTCGCTTCACCATGTCTAGCCGGATTCAACGGTCGAAGTCTCCCATGTCGGCATCCCGATTGAACATCCCTCCATCGCCTCCATCGAGCATATAATCTGGTCTTGGCAACACATTGTAACAAAAGGAATCCCCAATGTTACGTGTCACCAATCCCATATATATACCACGATTATCCTGAATATCCTGCGATGTAGGACTTTTAACCTGTTCAATCCACGCACTCACTCTATTTACAATGCGAGCCACACCTAACAAGCCTAATTAGTTCATGGCTTTTATCTACATCAGTTCAAATCTGATACCGCAACTAATATGATGCACAACATCATATGAAATATGGTCTACTGTTGAACTGATATTCAATACACAAAGTGCTGCAAGAGTTATGTATTACAAGAGACATCTACAAAATCTAAAAAAAGAAAGCTTGTCGATGAGGGAATATCTTTCAAAAGTTAAAGGGTTGTGTGATCAACTCACCTCTGCAAGACATAAAGTCTCAGATTATGAACAAATATTATCTATACTGAATGGATTAGATGAAGAATATGAGGCTGTAGTTACAATAATTTCCTCAAGAGAATCAACACCCACTATTCAATATGTGCATTTTACACTTCATGCGCATGAAGGAAGGATAGAACAAAAGAAGCCTATTCTATCAGACTTCACTACAAATTCTACAACCAACAGTAAATACAGAAATCAAGAAAAGGGTTATAATGTCAAGTATCGGTCAACTAGTCAAAGTGGTGGTCACTCAGGCAGATTTAGGAAAAGAGGAGGAAGATACAACAACAATAATAGAATCAGGTGTCAAATATGTTAAAGGTATGGTCATGCAGCAAGCAAGTGTTATTTCAGATTCGATGCAAATTATGTGCAAACACACCAGAATAGTGCAAGAAGTTATCAACCAAATGCAGACATGGTTAATGCTCAACAAGATAGCAAAAATCAATCAGAGAATACAAGCAGTGATGCAGCAAGACTAGAAGATATATATGACGAAATCTGGTACCCAGATTCACGAGCAACCAACCATGTGACAAGAAATCTCAACAATTAAATCTGGGAAGCAAGGAATATAAAGGTACACAATCTATGCATATAGGTGATGGTAAATCAATTAGAATAACACATACTGGAAATGCAACTTTAATTGGCAAAAGAAAATTATATCTACAATTTATTGAGAGTCCCTCTGATAAGAAAAAAATTAATTAAGTGTATCCTAGTTTGCCAAAGATAATGGTGTTTATTTTGAATTTTATTTAAGCCATTGTTTAGTAAAAGATATTCTAACTAAAGAAATTTTGTTGCAGGGTAAGGAATTTAGAGGATTATACTAATTCAATGTTGATAAGTATAGAAACTCCGAGGTTAAAGAAAGCTAGTGTAATGTTTTTGAAATCAAGCCTGATTGTAAATCTAAGAGTTTTGATATATGACATTATAAACTATGCCATCCAAGTGTAAAAATTGTAAAACATATATTAAATAACAATGCAATTTCTTTTAAAAATCTCTCAATGCCTATGCACTTATTGTCAAATGGGAAAAAGTCATAAACTTGCATTTCCAGATTTAGAAACTATCTATAATTGTTAAATTCTGGCGATACTATATGGAGAATTGTAGAGGTCGGAAGTAGCTTCGCAATGGAGAAAACGGTTCGCAAGGAGTTCGGAGGTGGAAGTTATAAGGGAAAAGGCGAAGTAGGCTGTTTTGGCAGGGTCGGACGTCTGAGGAAAATGGCCAGACGTCTGGCCCTTTAGAAAAACTGCACCATTGTTCCAGAGAACAAGCTCAGACGTCTGAGTCTGGGTAGAATTGCTTCCAGAGCATTCTGTCAGACGTCTGATCAAATGGTCAGATGTCTGGTCTGAAGCAGATCGTTTTCCAGAGACTTCAGTCAGACGTCTGACCATTTTGGTCAAACGTCTGAGGCGTCTATCACCTGATTTTGCTCTACGGACTTGGCGTGAAGATTTGTGACAACTGCAGGGGCAATTTCGCAACATTGCCTAGGGTTTCTATTCTCCTATATAAGCTAGCTTCAGGTTCCAGATCGAGATAGGCAAGCAACTGCAAGAGATTAGCCTCCACCAATTAGGGTTTATCAAAACCTAATTCTCTTCAATTCTCTTCTCCACAAATCAATTTCTAATTAGAATTGTGATCATTGTAATCAATCTCTTGTACTCTTCTCATCAATATTAATAAAAGCTCTCTCTTAAAAGTGGATGTACACTAACACAACGTTAGTGGAACCACAATAAATCTCCGTGTTATTTATTTTTCGTTATTGCTGTGATTTCTGAATTGCTTGTTTTAGATTGTGATTGTTTTGGATTGGTTGAGATTGAATTGAATTATTGATTGGTTGTTTTTACACTTCTAACTATGATCCCGTCTTCCGCTGTGCTTGTGGGATTTTGAATCGAGTGGTCTCAAGTTGGAATCCCGACTCCTACATTTGGTATTAGAGCATTGGTGCTAGTAGGTGGTTGTAGAAATGCCAGAATCAAATAATACCTCAAGTAGTTCCTCAATGGGTAATCCAAGTGGTGTAGCTCCTTATCTACGTGGTTCGTACGCAGCTTCAGGATCACAATTGGTTATAGACAAGTGGAATGGCGATAATGTTTTTGAAAAATGGCAATGGAAGATGAAAGCGGTTCTAAGGAGGAATTGGGTGCATCGGATAGTGTTTGATACACATTTATTGCCAACGGACATCTCGGATGTTAAAAGAGAGGAGATGGAAGAGTGGGCATTCACTACACTTCAACTTGCTATGGGAGAGAATGTTATCTCTGAAATTAGTGGCGAGACAACCGCTAAGGGTATTTGGGACAAGTTAGAGGAGTTATATATGAAGAAGTCACTGACAAATCGTTTGATCTTATTGCGAACGTTCTTCACCGATAAGATGAAGGAAGGTACTTCGCTAAAGGCGCATTTGAATATTTTTGATGATTTGCTAATGAAGATGAAGGCGGTAGATTTGAAGATTGAGGAAGAGCAAAAGGCGATGATATTGTTGTGTTCGTTGCCAGATCGCTATACAGGTTTCTCAAATAGTTTGATTTATAGCCGAGATACATTGACTCTTGATGATGTCAAGACGGGTCTTCTTAGCGAGAAGTTGCGGGATCAAATGAAGGAGTTAGGTGATGGAGGTAGTGGTGCTAGTAATGGTCATGATTTGTTTGTGGAGAAGGAGAGGTATGTGAAGAAGGAGAACCGGGGGCGTTCTAAATCAAGGAATCCCGGTTGGAGAGGAAAGTCGAAGGATAGAAAAGGCAAGTGCTATATTTGCAAAAAGCCCTGTCATTTGAAGAATGAGTGTCCGGACAAGGAGAAGGCAAAGAAGGAAGTAGCATCTTCATCTGTAGCGGTGGGGAGTGGAGTTGGTGAGGGAGATGTAGATGTTTTGTCGGCGGTAGCATCGGATGTTTCGGATAGCAATTGGGTGCTCGATTCGGGGGCATCTTATCATATGACGCCAAATAGGAATTGTTTTTCTTCTTACATCGACAAAGAAGGAAATTCAATTGTTATGGAAAATGGTGCTTGTAAGTCGAAAGGCATTGGTTCCGTGCAAATTCGGATGTTTGACGGAGTGGTTTGTACTCTCACTAATGTGCGCTATGTTCCGGGACATAGAAAGTCTCTTATCTCTTTGGGGTAGCTGGATTCTTTAGGTTGTAAAATCACTATTTAGGGTGATAGCTTGCGGGTTTCGAAGGGGCGCTTGTGGTGATGAAGGGTGCTAGGACTCATGATATTTATTTGCTTCAAGGAGTGACTGTAGAAGGTGAAACTTGTATAGGAGTTGATAGTTCTCGTGGCTTGGATGCGACTAGGTTGTGGCATTTGAGGTTAGGTTATGTCTCGGAGAGGAGTTTGGACATTCTTCGGAAGAGGGAGATGATCGATGGAGAAAGTTTCAACAAATTAGAGTTTTGCGAAGAATGCGTCATGGGGAAGCAAACTAAAGTTTCATTCGATGAGGGAAAGCATGATTCGAGAAGGGTTCTAGAGTATGTTCACACGGATGTTTGGCGAACGACACCTGTAGCTTCTTTAGGTGGAGCTCGCTATTATATTTCCTTTATAGATGACTTTTCTCCAAAAGTTTGGGTGTATGTAATGAAGGCCAAGTCGGAGGCATTTGCAAAGTTCAAAGCATGGAAGGCTCTTGTTGAAAATGAGAGTGGAAAGTCTTTGAATGTTCTAAGGTCTAACAATGGCGGAGAGTATGTTTCCGGAGAAGTTTTGGAGTTTTGCAAGCATCATGGTATCCGAAGGCATTTTACTACACTTGGAGATCCGCAGTCGAATGGTGTTGCGGAGAGGATGAATCATACTCTACTTGAGAAAGCTCGATGCTTGAGATTGACATCGGGTTTGGCAAAAGGATTTTGGGCTGAAGCTTTGTCAACCACAGTACATATTATTAATCGAATTCCATGCTCAGCTATTGGTAACAAAATTTCGGAGGAAGTGTGGAAGGGAAAGAGCATTGACTTGAGTTATCTTCATGTCTTTGGAAGTCCGGTTTATGTGCATGATCCAGGAAATGATAAGCTTGAACCTAGAGCTTTCAAGGGGATTTTGCTTGGCTATACGGATGGAGTAAAAGGCTATCGGATTTGGAATCCAGAAACGAAGAAGGTAGTGAATTCTCGTCATGTTACTTTTGATGAGTCGGCGATGTTCAAGGAGAATGGAAGCCCATCAGATATTCCGGACTTGGTTCATGATGAATCAAAGGAGAAGGAAATTATTTCCACGTTTTGTCCAAGGAGTAGAGAGAGTAGAGTAGTTGGAGATGCTTGCGAGGAGGTAGCGGTTGATGTTACATCACATAGTCCACAGGGTGCCTCTAGTAGTGTTGGTGATGTGCATGATTCTAGAGAAGATGCGGTTCAAGGTGGAGCCGAAGGGAGTTTGGGTGATGGTATTGCTACTTGGGTTGGTCGTCATACTATAAGACCACCCGAAAGATATGGTGATTGGAACTATCTTAGCTTTTGTGATAATTTGGACTATGCTCTTCATGTAGTCCAAGATGAGCTGATGGACCTTGATGACGTCATTAAGTCGAGTGATAGCTCGAAATGGATTTGTGCCATAGAGGAAGAGATGCAATCATTGTTGAAGAATCAAACTTGGGATTTGGTTCCACTTCCTAAAGGAAACCATGCTATTGGGTGCAAATGGATATACAAGTTGAAGGACGATGGGAGATACAAAGCTAGGCTAGTGGCTAAGGGGTTTGCACAAAGGAAGAGAAAGGAGTATGATGAGATATTCGCATCGGTTGTGCGCCATACTTCTATCCGGATATTACTTGTTATAGTTGATATTCACGACTTGGAGTTGGAGCAACTTGATGTAAAAACCGCCCTCTTGCATGGTAACTTGGATGAAGATATCTACATAGAGCAACCAGAAGGTTTTGTGGTGGATGGTAAGTCAAATTTGGTTTGCAAGTTGAAGAAATCAATATATGGACTAAAGCAATCACCTAGACAATGGTACAAGAGTTTTGATCATTTTATGCTTGAAAATGGTTTTGATAGAAGCATCAAGGATGCTTGTGTTTATTTAAAGAAGTTGAAAAATGATTGTTGGGTGTATTTACTCTTGTATGTGGACGACATGCTCATTGCTTCTAAGGATAAGAATGAAATCAACAAGCTAAAACTAAGTTTGCAATCGGAGTTCGAAATGAAGGATCTTGGAGAAGCAAGAAGGATATTGGGCATGGAAATTGTAAGGGATCGAAAGCATTTTGAGTTGAAACTAACTCAAAAGGAATACATTGAGAAAGTGCTTTGTCGGTTTAGCATGGAGAATGCAAAGGCGTCAAATACACCTTTACCTTTGCATATGAAGCTTTCGAGTAAAGGATCACCTATCTTGGAGGAAGACAAGGCTTATATGGCAAAGGTGCCATATGCTAGTGCGGTTGGAAGTCTAATGTATGCTATGGTGTGTACAAGGCCTGATATTGCAAATGTCATCGGGATGGTTAGTAGATACATGGCTAATCCGGGGAAATCGCATTGGGAAGCTGTGATGCTTATATTGAGATACCTTAGAGGCACATCATCTCATGGTCTTGTTTTTGGCGGTAGTAAGGCGATGGATTGCAAGTTGGTTGGTTATTGTGATTCGGACTACGCCGGTGATAGGGATAGTAGAAAATCAACTTCCGGATATGTCTTCACACTTGGGGGTACAGCCATAAGTTGGAGATCTAGATTGCAGACCGTAGTTGCTTTATCCACTACGGAGGCGGAGTTGATAGCCGCAGTGGAGGTGACAAAGGAGGCACTCTATTTGAAGCGATTGTTGTGTGACTTGGGTTTCGAGCATGATAGTATTGATGTTCGATG
Source organism: Allium fistulosum (assembly GCA_030737815.1). Classification (NCBI taxonomy): domain Eukaryota; kingdom Viridiplantae; phylum Streptophyta; class Magnoliopsida; order Asparagales; family Amaryllidaceae; genus Allium; species Allium fistulosum. The sequence continues at coordinate 395,454,036 of CM060901.1, forward strand.
TGATAGCCAGAGTGTTATTCACTTGGCAGAGAATTTGACATTTAGCTCACGGACTAAGTATATTGAGGTGAGAGAGTCATTTCTAGTAGCCATGGATGAGGATAAACAAGTATATCTTCAGAAAGTGCACACAAAGGATAACGCGGCGGACATGTTCACTAAGGCATTGCCAGTTGGGAAGTTCGAGCATTGCTCGAACTTGATTCGCTTGGGGAAGTTCTAGGTGCCACGGGGTGGCACGGTTAAGGGAGGAGCTTGGTGGTAGATGAGAAAGAGTATCGGTGAGAGGTTGAGGTTCTATCTTCTTGGCAAGTGCTAGTCTTTGGTGAGATAACTTAGGATTTGGATGTTTTCAACATTTCATTAGCGAGCGGGGGCTTTGCCTGAGCTCGTTGGTGGAGTGCAATGGGCGGTGGCTTTGCCGGAGCTCATTGGGAAAGCATTCATGTTTGGATGAAGGTAGAAGAAGTGATAGTTGGTGCTATCGCTTGTCGTTGATGGTATGGTACCATTAGAGTTGGAGATGGATATAGTGTCGAGGTGGAGTGTTAAATTCTGGCGACACTATATGGATAATTGTAAAGGTCGGAAGTAGCTTCGCAACGAAGAAAACGGTTCGCAAATCGGAGTTCGGAAGTGGAAGTTATAAGGGAAAAGGCGAAGTAGCCTGTTTTGGCAGGGTCAAACGTCTGAGGAAAATGGCCAGACGTCTGGCCCTTCAGAAAAACTGCACCATTGTTCCAGAGAACAAGCTCAGACGTCTGACCAAAAGGGTCAGACGTCTGAGTCTGGGAAGAATTGCTTCCAGAGCATTCTGTCAGACGTCTGATCGAATGGTCAGACGTTTGGTCTGAAGTAGATCGTTTTCCAGAGACTTCAGTCAGACGTCTAACCATTTTGGTCAGACGTCTGAGGCGTCTATCGCCTGTTTTTTCTCTACGGACTTGGCGTGAAGATTTGTGACAACTGCAGGTGCAATTTCGGAACATTGCCTAGAGTTTCTATTCTCCTATATAAGCTAGCTTCATGTTCCAGATCGAGATAGGCAAGCAACTGCAAGAGATTAGCCTCCACCAATTAGGGTTTATCAAAACCTGATTCTCTTCAATTCTCTTCTCCACAAATCAATTTCTAATTAGAATTGTGATCATTGTAATCAATCTCTTGTACTCTTCTCATCAATATTAATAAAAGCTCTCCCTTAAAAGTGGATGTACACTAACACAACGTTAGTGGAACCACTATAAATCTCCGTGTGGTTTACTTTTCGTTATTGCTGTGATTTCTGAATTGCTTGTTTGGGATTGTGATTGTTTTGGATTGGTTGAGATTGAATTGAGTTATTGATTGGTTGTTTTTACACTTCTTACCACGATCCCGTCTTCCGCTGTGCTTGTGGGATTTTGAATCGAGTGGTCTCAAGTTGGAATCCCGATTCCTACAATAATGCACCTCTACAGTTAGTAGCTACATATTTATTGGGACCAGCACCAATTAGTACTGGTTATGGGTACAAATACTATATTTCTTTTGTTGATGCATTTTTTAGATATGTACGGATTTATTTTCTGAAATCAAAATCTGAAACATATAATGTAGTGTTACAATTTATAGCTCAAGCTGAAAAACAAACAAGTTGTCAACTAAAAGTCATATAGACTGATGGTGGAACTGAGTTCCAACCATTAAAAGAATTTTTTCAAAAAAAAGGGAATAGTTCATAAAACAAATTTTCCATACACATCAGAACAGAATGGATTAGTTGAGAGAAAACATAGACAAATAGTTCAAACTAGGCTTACTTTACTTACTCAAGCATCAATGCCACTCAAGTTTTGGCCTGATGCCTTTTCTACAACTGTTTATTTAATAAACAAACTACCTGTTTGCGCCAAAAATGGTCACAAACCCCAAGTATTGTGAAAGCACCAGTATATGAATACAAATCAGTAATATTCAGACACAAATCTCAGATCTAAGCTAGCAATAAACAACAATCCAGAAGTAAATCACAAGAACACGAGATTTATAGTGGTTCGGCTATCTCCGGCCTACGTCCACTTCAATGATTTTTATATTTTATTGATGTTCTTTGCTGATTACAAATGATTACAGCAGATACAATGAATGAATTCGAGTATAACAGCAATGGAAAGAAGTAGAATTGAATCCGATAGAGTCTGGACATTGGGCAGCCAAAAAGATCCCTTTTCTACAGGCTTCAGGGGGCTATTTATAGGCGTAGGAGGCTGAGATCGCGCCTAAACTTCGGGAGACTTCTTCTGGCACGTGAGGGGGCCCACGCGACCAACCCCACCAAGTTTCGACTCGATCTGTGATCGATACGAAACCATTTCGTATCCATCAAAAAATGATCCAATCGAGCTGAAACTTGGCAGGAACATTCTTTACCTTGCACACAAGCTACTGTGAAAATTTCATTGCATTTGGATCAATGGTTCGTGAGATATGGTCGATACGATATTGTATTTTCGTATGCGCTGTCTTGATCGAATCCATGCTTCGCATCCATTCCTTCGTATCGATCAGAAGCACGTGCGCATGAGATAACGTGGCGCGAGTTTCCTGGGTCGACCCAATCTTTGTGGCGATTTGATCGAGTCATTTTGAGACTTTCGCCTTGCTTATATCAACACGTGCTCATTCTTTATTCATATCGATTTTGCACCAATAGCGTTCGTACCGTTTGTTCATAAGGTCTCATTCGCATCGATCGATTGTGGCTGGGGATCGATACGAACCGAGTAGTTTTCAGATGGACACGAACGTTATCAATGCGTTGACATGGATTCGAACATATGGAGTGCAAATGAGATTTCTGTGGAACGACACGAACTGAATGGATACGAGCTTCGTGACCACGGAGCGATTCGTGTCTAATTGATTCAAAGACGATCGATTCGAAGATGATCGATTCGAAGCCGCTAAGTCCCAATGGATTCAAACTTGACGATGACTCTCTGATGGATACGAATCTGATCGATTCGAATAGGTTGTCTCTGATGGATACGAACATCACATTTTATCTAACTTGTATCGATCATATCTCATTCATACGAACTACGATTTACTTGAAACTTGGAGCACTGGCTTTCATGGCTTTGCTTGTCATATCTTGTCAATTGCAGCCCGATCCAGACTCGAACAAAATTCATCGGTATCCATGGTTATCCTGCAACGCATAGTTGACATTCATGGCTAGTTATTATTGATTTCCAGTCAGTTTTGGGTATCTCAGCTTTGCTAAAAGTTGGGATAACACTTTGCCCCCCAAAACATGCCTTTTGGTAAAAGGTGTGTTTTGATTAGTCTCAAATTGAATGCAGTGAGTTCATGTTTTATTCAGAGCTTATAGCATTTTCAATCAAGTCCATGGCTGTTTGAAGCCGAATTGTTATCAATTTCTTCTAGTGGAAGTTAAGAATGAAATTCTGCAGTCTCTCCATACTATCGGTGGTCACTCCGGACCCTTGCCAAGCCCATTCCAGATTTAGCGATTGAATAGAAAGATCCTATTGCACTCCGGCGTTGCTTTTTATTCCTTGCACTCTGGCCTCAGTTAGGGCGTAAAGCGATGTCTTGGTCATTCTGGACCGATCATAGCCTCTCCGGGCTCATGCTGGATCTCATCCTGTCACTCTCCGGTGAAGGGGAAACAACGTTAAGTGGGTCGATCCTGTCGCTCTCCGGTGAAGCGACCCACTTCTTGCACTCCGGTTCAGTGTATCTGAACATTAAGCGATGTCATGACCTGAATCGTCGGCTGATCACAGCCTCTCCGGGCTCTTATCGAATCCCGATCTGATCACTCTCCGGTGAATAGGAAACGATGCTTAAGTGAGTCGATCCTGTCGCTCTCCGGCGAAGCAACTCACTTCTTGCACTCTGGACCCCGCCTCTCCGGGTAGGATCATAAAGCGATCATCTTTATATTGATATTTAATGTTTATCCTTTAACTCTCCGGTCAAAGGTTTGTTTCAATAAAGGTTTCTTTATTAAATTCAAATCCTAGATGTTCAATCTCAAACACCAGGAAAAACAAGACAATGCCTCTCCGGGCGGAGCGGTCTATTTCCATCTTAGAGCATGCCTAGGGATCTCTCCGGTTCCCGTACATGAGTAAGTGGGATAGCCGTTTTATTTTGGAAATCAAATCTAAGAAAACTAATCGACCAAAGTCCAAATCTTGAACTTGGCCCTTGCCATCACAATCAGTTGATGACGAGTCGTGATCCCGATCCAGGATCATTCCTGTTAGGTGGAGGCGGTGGTTGTTCAGGTCTTACTGTCGTTGCCCGTTCTCTAGTATATTGTGGCAATCTACCACTCCTGGCATGTTCTTCCACCTCATCCCTTAGGTGGCGGCATTCATCGGTAGTGTGCCCATTCAGCTCATGGAATAGGCAGTATTTTCCAGTCCTGCGTTCCCGCTCTGTGGGATCTCTCCTGGGTGGTTTTCGATAGGGGAGTTGCCCCCGAGTTTCAGTGTAAATCCTTTCTAGGCTTGCCGTCAAATCTGTGTATTGCCTGAATCTAGGCTCTCGGAATTTCTTCCGTTTATCAGGACCATCATGTGCACCATCCTACTTTCTCTTTCCTTTGTCTGCCCTGGACTGTTCCCTGGCGGTTCCTTCGCCTTGTGCAGCATTTACTTCCTGTCTCTCGGCTCGTGATTCTTCTAATCGAATGAATTTCTCAGCTTCATGGTAAAACTCTCCAAGATCTTGCGGTGGATCTCTTGTCAATGAATCTTTGAATTCGGTGCCTTCTCCAACCCCTGCCACCGCCGCCATCAAAATCATCGATGGATCCGGGCGATCTACCGAAGCCACTGTTGCATTGAATCACAGCAGGAAACCTTTTATGGACTCTCCGGTCCTTTGCTTTATCGAAGCTAAAGTCATCACACTCTTGGGTCTTGTCACATGGACCCTAAATTGTTCCATGAAGCAATCTACAAGCTCGCCCCATGTCCTGATCGATCCAGTCTTTAATTGCCTGAACCAAAGTGCAGTCAAGTCTGACAAAAATAAAGGGAAACATCGTGCCATCACTTCCTCGGATGCTCTCAGTACTTCCATGTGTCTAATGTATCTGGTAATATGCATGGTCAGATCCGACTTCCCGTCATACGGATCCAGCGTTGGTAGTTTGAACTTTGGAGGGTTCCTTGCATTCCTGATATTCGGAGTGAACGGACTCCGACTGACTTCTTCCAACCCTCCGCTAGACAATCCTCCTCTCATGAGTCGTTGCACTAATCCAGCCATCTTTTCATCTCCATCCTGGGGTTGCCCTCTTGGTCTTGAAGGGTATTCTGGTACGTACTCTTCGTGTGGCCCGTTAGCATTAGCGTTGGCTCCAGCTTGTTGAGCTCCATCTGTAGGCCTTCCAGCATCGGATCCTGAGGGTCTACCCCCAAGTCCTTGTTGATTGTCTTCTGGATCTGCATTCTGACCTTCATTGGGTTCCGCAATCCTAGCTCCTTGTTCCACATTCATAGCCGCTATAGCTGGTCCTAGGTTCTGCATCCCTGCAGCTCTCATCTGTTCAAAGAAATTCTGCAGCATCTCTTGTTGGCTCTTCATTATTCTTTCGTGCATCAGATTGGTCATGGCCTCCATTTCGTCTCTGGTGATGTAGATCGAAGCTGGTTCTTCTCCAGCACCAGAGGATGCCTCTTGACTTCCTCCTTGTTGGCTTCTCTCAGCTCTTTGTCTCGTTTGTCGAGTCATTGTCTCCCAAATCTGATCCCTTCAAGCTTTTAAATTTGAACTCTAAATCTGATGCAGCGGGTCCTGAGTTCAGTTCTCAGTGAAAGCACCAAAGTGTTTGCGCCAAAAATGGTCACAAACCCCAAGTATTGTGAAAGCACCAGTATATGAATACAAATTAGTAATATTCAGACACAAATCTCAGATCTAAGCTAGCAATAAACAACAATCCAGAAGTAAATCACAAGAACACGAGATTTATAGTGGTTCGGCTATCTCCGGCCTACGTCCACTTCAATGATTTTTATCTTTTATTGATGTTCTTTGCTGATTACAGATGATTACAGCAGATACAATGAATGAATTCGAGTATAACAGCAATGGAAAGAAGTAGAATTGAATCCGGCAGAGTCTGGACGTTGGGCAGCCAAAAAGATCCCTTTTCTACAGGCTTCAGGGGGTTATTTATACGCGTAGGAGGCTGAGATCGCGCCTAAACTTCGGGAGACTTCTTCTGGCACGTAAGGGGGCCCACGCAACCGACCCCGCCAAGTTTCGACTCGATCTGTGATCGATACGAAACCATTTCGTATCCATCAAAAAATGATCCAATCGAGCTGAAACTTGGCAGGGACATTCTTTACCTTGCACGCAAGCTACTGTGAAAATTTCATTGCATTTGGATCAATGGTTCGTGAGATATGGTCGATACGAGATTGTATTTTCGTATGCGCTATCTTGTTCGAATCCATGCTTCGCATCCATTCCTTCGTATCGATCAGAAGCACGTGCGCATGAGATAACGTGGCGCGAGTTTCCTGGGTCGACCCAGTCTTTGTGGCGATTTGATCGAGTCATTTCGAGACTTTCGCCTTGCTTATATCAACACGTGCTCATTCTTTATTCATATCGATTTCACACCAATAGCGTTCGTACCGTTTGTTCATAAGGTCTCGTTCGCATCGATCGATTGTGGCTAGGGATCGATACGAACCGAGTAGTTTTCAGATGGACACGAACGTTATCGATGCGTTGACATGGATTCGAACATATGGAGTGCAAATGAGATTTTTGTGGAACGACACGAACTGAATGGATACGAGCTTTGTGACCACGGAGTGATTCGTGTTTAATTGATTCAAAGACGATCGATTCGAAGATGATCGATTCGTAGCTGCTAAGTCCCAATGGATTCGAACTTGATGATGACTCTCTGATGGATACGAATCTGATCGATTCGAATAGGTTGTCTCTGATGGATACGAACAGCATATTTTATCTAACTTGTATCGATCATATCTCATTCATACGAACTCCAATTTACTTGAAACTTAGAGCACTGGCTTTCATGGCTTTGCTTGTCATATCTTGTCAATTGCAGCCCGATCCAGACTCGGACAAAATTCATCGGTATCCATGGTTATCCTGCAACGCATAGTTGACATTCATGGCTAGTTATTATTGATTTCCAGTCAGTTTTGGGTATCTCAGCTTTGCTAAAAGTTGGGATAACACTACCAACAAAATCTTAAAACTCAAAAGTCCAGTTGAAATACTATATAATGTAAAACTAGATTATCACACTCTGAAAATTTTTGGATGTCTATATTTTCCCTATCAAAGACCTTATAACATCCGCAAATTAAATTTTAGATTATCTCTTTGTACTTTTTTAGGTTATGCAACAAAAAAAAGGGATACAAATGTCTAGATGAAAATGGAAGAATCTTTATACCAGGACATGTTGTGTTTAATGAAAATGTGTTCCCATTTATCAACTCAGTTATGGAAACATCACAAAAGGTCTACAATCCAAAAACATCCATACCATAAATACCTGAAGTGATATACAACCTCAGACAAAGGAAGATCAGAATAATCAAGAAGCAACTACAAATGAAGAAAACTCATAACATACAGTGCGTAGAGATAAGCTAGGTCATAAGAAATCAGATTCTGACACACCCATTTCAGCATCTCAACATAATGATGATTTTCAATCAAGGAGTCACCAATCATTAGATGATTTACAACCATCTAATGATCAAGAAGCCACAAGTACCAACAGATTCAACCACCTGCAAAACTGGACATGATATGATAATAAGGGCCAAGAGTGGAATATTTAAACCAAAAATTTATAATATTGATTTGGAAGCTAAAGAGCCAGGCACTTATTTTGAAGCTATACAACATGAGAAATGGAGAGCAGCAATAAAAGAGGAATATGCTGCTTTGATAAAAAAAGACCCGGACTTTAGTTTCCCTGCCAAGTAACAAAAATGTTGTTGGATGTAAATGGACATATAGAATAAAGAGAAATCCAGATGGTTCAATCTCTAAGTTTAAGGCAAGACTAGCAATAAAACGATATTCACAACAAAATGGTTTTGATTTTAATTAAACATTCTCACCTGTTGTGAAACCTTCTACTATTAGAATAATACTAACTATTGCCTTACATAGAGATTGGATCATCAAATAGTTGGTTGTAAATAATGCCTTTTTAAATGGTGTCTTGTAGGAGGAAGCCTACATGGAACATCCACAAGGTTTCAAGCAAAGAGGCGGTGAAAATTATGTTTGCAAATTAAACAAGGCAATTTATGGGCTCAAGCAAGCACCCAGGGTCTGGTTTGACAAACTGAAATCAACACTAATTAGTCTTGGCTTCACTTCAACAAAATCTCACAACTCTTTATTACAAAATTTAGTAAGCTTGATATTACATATGTGCTAATATATGTTGATGATTTTATTATTACATGTAACAATGCAGCACAAATCAACAAGCTCACTCAACTTTTAAATAAAGATTTTTCAATTAAAGACCTAGGATGCTTGAATTATTTTCTGGGAATTGAAGTTAAAAGGACCTCAAGCAACAAAATTCACTTAAATCAAGAATAGTATATATCAGAAATTTTGACCAGAGCTAGAATAGACAAAGCTAATTCACTATCCACTCCCATGGCAAGTAATCTACATTTATCTAAAAACAAAGGTGAAGCAATATCAAATGATAAGCAATATAGAAGCATGGTGGGGGCATTGCAATATGCAACAATCATCAGGCTAGAAATTTCCTTCGGTGTAAATAAAGTAAGTCAGTTCATGCAAAATCCACTTGACGAACATTGGAAGGTTGTGAAAAGAATCTTGAGGTACTTGAAAGGCACAATAAAGCATGGATTGATATTAGAAACATGTGAAAATTTCAGTATCAATGGATATGCAGACGCAGACTGGGCTACTAATCTTGATGATAGAAGATCTACATCTGGATATTGCATATTTCTTGGAAAAAACCGAGTCTCTTGGTGTTCAAAAAAACAACCAACTATATCTAGATCAAGTACTGAAGCAGAATATAGAAGTGTAGCAAATGCCACTGTTGAAATAATGTGGATTAACTCATTACTAAGTGAACTTCAAGTAAAAACTGACAGTCAAGCTACAATATGGTGCGATAATCTTAGTACAGCATTACTGAGTGTAAATCCAATCTTACATTCACGAACCAAACATATGGAATTAGATCTTTATTTCATCATAGAACAAGTCTCAAATAATAAGTTGAAGGTAAACCACATACCTGCATCATACCAGATCGTAGATATATTAACAAAACCTCTGTCAAAGAAGAACATCATATTATACAAGCAAAAGCTTAAAGTTGGTGACTTTTGTGATCATCATCAATCTATAGCCGAACCTGGTCAAAGCAAGTAATCAAAGTGAAACCCGAAGATTTCATATGATACACTGGTTAAACTGCAAAGCAGAAAGTCGAAAGCCCAAAGCTTTTCAAATATCAACTTCGAAGATCTCATACTCTACTACATCTTGATTTTGTTGAAGAAGATAAAGCTTAGAGATGATTTGATATGAGATTCGAAGTAAAGTTTCAACTAATTTTAAGTAATTCGAGAAAGAATCGACAGAAATCGCAATTTGGGAATATCGCCTCCAAACCCTAACCCTAGAGTTAGGTTTGAAGGGGGCAAATGAACGATTCATATGAGTGATATAATGAAGACCGGAGTAAATAAAGACCAAATCATATTATGCAAAGCGGGTAGAAGACTTGCGGGCTGGCTATTAAGGCCCAATAGCACTTATTGATGTAATATATATACAAAGTACTGATATCAGTTTAAGTATTAGTTGAAAAATATTTTTTTCTATAACAACACAAATCTTGTATCTGCAATTCAAGCAATAAAGCAGATATAATTCTTTCAGTTGAAATCTTTCACAAATCATTTTCAAGAAATCAAATAAAGCAGAAACTCATGGCATAGAAACTAAACAAGTCAAGATATATGGGAGCTGGACAATTTTTAAGATCGGATCGAGCCTTACTTACAAAGTGGCACTCTAATGTTATTTCTCAAGGAAGATTTCCTGGCAATAGAGGTGGTTTCTTTGAAGTTACATCAAGAGGCGACCATCATCATTCCTATTCCAGATCTGATACCTGGGAAGAAAATGATAAAGGTAAAAAGCAAGCTCAGTTAATTAAATCAGTTAATGAAATTAGGGGTTGGGAAAATCGCTCACCTGATATAGCAAAAGACTACCACTTTCCATCTACGTGGCCGATCGTGCTCCAACAAGTATAAAACTACACAGATCGAAGCGAATTAGACATTACTATAAGTGAGCAAGGAATCTTTTATAGAAGTAAACATAATCATAGGATCTTTCACTTATCTTATGGTAAAAAGGTGAATCGAGCAATGATAGTGCTTCAGACTTGCCGTAAACCTAGAGCTTAGCCAATTGCTATTAACACTATGAGAAAACAAGAGATGGAAGAAGCTTGGAAGCAGTGGAAGCCGCCTTAAAGCTTGAATTAATTACGAAGAAAAGTGATTTCTCAATTGCCAATCTAGTTGTCATTACTAAGTTTTTTTAGCTACAAAATGTAAAAGTTGTAAATAATGTTGCGGCTAGGTTTGTGAAACCCTAGCATATGTCTTATGTTTGTAGGGTATCGTGTAACGTACCCGTTCCATTATCTTGTATGGGCCTTGGGCTAATTTAACTCTTTTCAACAAAAAACAAGACCTACATACCATGTAATTTGCATGTATTGTGCTTAGCGGATGTATGTAATTTTTTGATATTTGCATCTTTGCATATTGCACATATATACATCTTGTTGGTATCTTGAATGAAAATTATATGGTTATATAATAACTTTATGTTAATACAATTTGAAATTATAACAAAACATGAAAAGAGATGTTCAGTGGTACGTGTACAGAAGCTCTTGCGGCCATGACTGCCATGAACATAAAAAACAATCCTATATTTATTGAAAATCCTGATCAGATAGGGGATGCTTCTTCTTCTTCCCCCTATAACTCTCCATCTTTTTCTAATACCAATCTCCAATCGCAGCAATATGAGAATTTTTTTGATAACGATGAGGATGGGTTCCAAAAAGTTCAGTATAGCAAGAGATCAAGTCACAATGAGATAATCTGCTCAACAGCGCAACAACAGCTAATTCAATAATACGGTTCTTGGTAGAAAATTCACTGAAGCATGAAATGCTTCAAGAAATTTCGTCCCAAATCAAGAAATGCCTTCAGATCTGGGTCTAAAGTAAGAAAAGATGTTAACAACAATTCTTTTCATAATGAACCCATTTAGGTGGATCAAAGAAAGGCATTTATGTGGGACGAAATGCTTAAAAAAGGCTGTCTCTCTTCAAATTTTGATCTGAACTTTATTGCCCCAATCAATATCAACAATATGAAAATTGTTACCTTAAATGAAGAGGTAGACAAAAGAACTGAGAGAAAGTAGGGGTTTCTGTCCTAGCCTATGTCTTAGGTAATCGTCCCCTTATTATCACTTCAAGAATTTCATTACTCGCACTTGGAATTCTTCAGGTAAATTTGAGATCTTTACATGAAATAATGCATTCTTTATTATTCGGTTTTCAAATTTTGAAGATTGTAAAAAAAAAACCTTAAATGGCGGGCCTTATTTTATCAGTGGCAAACTCATTATCTTAAAAAGATGGAACAAAAGATTGTTGCTGATAAAGATTTGCTAAATACTATATCCATCTGGATAAGACTCCCATAACTTAATTTAAGGTTATGGGATAAGGTTGCATTTAGCGCAATTGCTAATGTAGGTGGTGTTCCTTTGAATTAGATGAACTAACAGTAAAGGAAAAGAGGTTACGTTATGCTAGAATCCTTGTCGAAATCATGACAGATGCTGATCTTCCAATGGAGGCATTTCTAACAACATATGATGGAGATAACTTAGTTCAAAAAATTAAATATGAGTGGATTCCCCCTAGATGCAAAGAATGTGTTTTTTCGGTCACATAGTTGAAAACTGTGCTTCTAAAAAGGTTTGGAAAGAAACAGCTAGTAAAGAAACAACCCTAGAGCAAGAAAATGATGCAAACGAAAACGTGAATGCAGAAATTCCAAATGTTGAAATCAAAAATGAAATTTGTTTTTCAAAGCAATGCATATGATGTTGATACTTCAACCTTGAAGGAGAATATGAATTCAAATATATTAAAAAAAGCCAACCATCAGTAGAATCACAACAAGAGCAATATTGCGAATTCGGTTCAGATTCTACGATATCGGGTGGTTGCTGATAACGTAGAGAAAAGGCAATCAGATGCACTTACCTCTGCATTTATAGAGATTGAGGATAATACTGATCAGGTCATTGAGACTTCTCTCCCCAAAGAAGTTTCAAACTTATTTACAAGTACCGATAAAATGAATATTGATCCTTGCCCACTCAAAAGCATCAATCTAAAAGTTTGCCCCGAGAAGTTTGACATTGCTTCGCTTCAAAACACTCTTGCCCCTTAGGCAAGAAAAATTTATCTGATAAAGTCATTCAATCTATTATCAACTGTAATAACCTTATTGTTAATGACCTAATCAATTACTATTAATTAGTATTGATTAATTCAAATCTGGAATTTTTGTAATTTAATTATGAAATTTAATTAGTATAAGCATTGATTTAAATTACGGAATTCGATTTAGTCGAATTATTATTTAAATCGATTATTAAATGTTTAATTTTTTTTAATAGATTTGCTTGTGGAAATTTGAATTAACTCTTTTATAGATAAACAAAATTAGTTTAATTGATTTAACTAGCTAGGCTAATTAAATAAAGTGATTAGGTTAAGAGGAGAATTCTTTCCTTTTAATTTGATTTGGTCCTTAGTAATACCCAAACCCACTAAACTCTCTTATTCCTTAACTTTATACATCACTTTATTTTTTGGTAAATCAACGTATTAATTTTTTTGCTCCCTCTCAAACCAAATTAAATCCCTAATCCCCAAATCACTAACTCATGAAAATCCCGAGTAAGCATGGTCCCAAGCAACGATGCGATGAGGGTGTAGATGATTGAGATTTGGTGGCCGCGATCTAGCACGCACGTATGATTATCGCGTGGTGGAGCAGCGCCATAAGGGAGGTTGAGGCGGATGAGAATAGTAGCATTCGGCGAGGTGATCGAGGATTTAGAAGTGGTTTCGATTTCTATAGCGATGATTTCGGTGAGTTAACCCTCACAATTACTATCTCTAAATTGAATTACATCTCCATGATGATGAGTTTATCGCTATTTTTTTATGGATGATCTGGTTGTGCTAAGGAATTAAAGGTTTGCAGGCTTTGGATGTTTTGAGTTCAGTTTGTATAATTAAAGTGAAAACCTAAGTTTTGCAATCATTGAACTAGAGATTTTGTTGTTCTATAAGTTATGATTTTATGGCCTTGAGATTTTTGTATATGGCATGTTCTTGTTTGGGGTATAATTTCACTTTGTTGTATGCATGGAGAAAAAGATGTGGGTTGTCCATGGTTTGCATCTAGTAAATAGCTTACAATTCAATAAGCTTTGCTTACATTAAAAACCTGACATCACTTCATTTTGAAATGGTAACCTAGCTTATTCACATATATGCAATATTTTAGAACCTATTAGACATATTTATTTATACAAACATGTTTATAAAATATATAAGGTACATATATATAGTTTCGAAGCTTTCATGCTTTAGTTATGGCCAGGTTTCAAAATTATTTGCATAATTGTCTATATATGTATTGTTTCGCCATAATACATGTCCCACTTTTCTTAAATTCCTAAAGAACATGATGTCTATATATTTTATATTTTATATGTTGATGTTAGAGGATTGGTCATATATTATTTGTGTGAATTTCTATTGATGTTTGTAGTTTCATATGGCTCTTTCCTATGTTTGCTGAGTTTTGTATTAGCTGTTTTTCTTCCCTAAGATTGTTGTGATGATTATACAAGTGTTATTGCATTGAATAATGTAGTGAAGTTAATTAGATAAATGTTGCACTAGTTTGCGAATGAATGAATATTTAGTGAAGTAGTTTGTAAATCCATTAAACTTATCTATTTATGAGCAGTTGTATTTCGCATGCTGTCTTCTTCTTTTGGATAGGAAGTCAAACCTTGTTTAATAGAAATACTCACATTGTATAAAGACAAGTAGTGTAATAAAAGGTTTATGTAGATGTGTCAAAATATTATATACATAAAAGAATATAGGCTGACATTTCCTAAGGACTTAAGGAATGGCTATTCACGTTTTTACTTTTATAGGATATAGATTAATTATTTAATATGCTTTTGTCCATATAAAAGGACCCGACAAAAATTTCTTTTTGAAAGAGTAGCATTGACTTTGCATATGTATATATATGTTAGAAAATTGATTGTAAACTTTTCATGACTCCAGTTTAGATAAGTTGTATAGATCTGTTCATATCTTTAGTGTCTTTTATTTTAGTTCAAGTCCAACCCGGTTCATAGTTAAGATACATAGTTTACATTTATTATAGGTCTAAGTTTAATAGTAAAAAAAGTTTATATATCTGCAACTAGGACACTTGTACATAAACTGTTTTTTTATGTAACAATATATAAGAACTGATTTCAAAACAAGTATAATTTTAGAAATGATTAGTTATGATTTTATAAAGTAAATGGATTTATAATTAAGGCTTTTGAAATATGGCCTGTAAATTTATTTAGTTTCATTGAATATTTTAGTGAAAAATTGAACGCTTATTTAAAGTAAATAATAAATGAATTTAAGGGAATCTAATAGTTGTGTTTTTTAAAATAATAAAATCAGAGAGAGAAATTTCTTTGAGAAGCTTAATTCTATAATTTGGGAAGTACTATTATTCGAATTAATGTTATCGATTGTTTTAAATGCTTTCGAATAACGCTTCGCTGAATACGGTATAACCCATTGAATAGAATGTTTGAGTGGAATTTACTAACCCACAAGCTAATACTTGAATTCCATCAGGTAGTATGGGAAGCCTTGGTTAAATTCTTGTGACCATATTTGGAAATGTACTTAACACTTTAGAGTTGTATTCTCTTTTGGTGTACGACAAGTGGTTGCTAGATCCTTAAGAGAATGTAGTTCAGGTTTTCCATTTGTGTCCATAATAAGTGATATTTACTAGCTTTTAGTAAATAATTGGATTTCACCATATGGTATGGGACATATTGGTTAAGTTCTTGTGATTACTGAAGGCAATAGTATTTGGTGAAAGGGAGTGTGGATTAAGGATCTTAAGGCTAATTTAACACTAGAGGGAGGGTGAATAATGTTTAATGGATTCTAAGACTTCTATGGACTAATTTAAAAATTATGATATAAACAAATTGTAACGACCCAGAATTTTCGTCATTTGAAATTCAGATATTTAATCGATTTTAAATATTAACAAGTAAGATTTGTAAGTCGAATAAATTTAATTTCGAATATAGAGATTTAATTGGATAATTAAATCGACAATTTAATATCTGAAATTCCAGAAATAATTGAAATCCGAATTAAATGTGTATAAAAATGATTTATAAAGTTGTAGTAAATCATATTGAAGTTAGAACGATGTTATAGAACTTTTAAAATTGAATTAAAAGTCAAATTGTAAAAAAAATTGAATATTTTAATATTTAATTGACTGGTAAAAATAGTCATTTTTCAAACAGTCTCGGATTTTGATGAAACTAGTTTCATCGGATCCGTAATGTGAAATTATTGTAAGGTTTCAAATTTCGTATCAATCGGATTTACGGTTTGTCCGAGGCAAGCCAAAACGCATAGAAATCGTTTTAATCGATTTAATTTAAATTTGATCGTTTATTTCCGTAACTCGCGCATATGATCGAATTAGCTCCCGAAACATGTTCCATTGTGTTCGGAACGCGGGTAATACCTTATGAATGCCAAGCGACACGTGAGATTTGGAGTTCGTTTGTATATGATGGTTAAAATGGAGAATATTAATAAAATAATATTTATTAAACGTTTATATATACACGTTTTCCAGTGAAACCCTAGCATCTTGGCCGGCCGTCACCTAACAATTTCAATGGCCGAAATGTATCTTCATTCTTCCTCGATTTTCTCTTAATCCATAAACAATTGGCAAAAATCATCAACTACAAAATGATAGAGGGAGGCGAGATCTACAAATCTATACGGATATGATCGTTTATAGTCGAGGAAATCAACGGCAATTCCCATTCAAAACGCACGCGTTCAACCTCGTTTTTCTTGGCCATAGATGAACCGAGTTCGACGTCTTCGCGACTGAGAGTAGAGGCGAGCACGACCTTTCGAATGATGGTGATCGATCGCCTTCAAGCGGCCTGTGGTGGTGGCGGAATATCGGTGGAAACGGCGGCCTTGGGTTTGTTTTTGCATTCATTTACCTGGGAATGATCACGTGATGGAAGAAGAAGGCAACGGCCTTGATCTAGGGTTTGGGAACCTACGGCTGCGATCGTTTGAAGGTTAAGAATTTGAAAATAAAATTGAAAATAAATTGTATATTAATTTGTGTAAACTTTAAAAATTGATATCTTTTTCATGCGAGGTCCGTTTCGTACGAAACGACTTGCGTTGGATCCGTATTGACGAGCACTACATTATGGAGCTGGTTTGGGATTGATTGGAGCTAGTATGAATTTTGCGTAAAATTAAACGCTCGTTTAATTTTATTCGAAACGAAACACTGCAACTGTTATCGGAAACTCAAGGTGAGAACTTCTCACTCAATCGAATTTGTTTCGATATAAATTTTAAATAGTTAAATTTAAAATTGGTTGTTTGTGTGATTATGTGCTTGAATGATGATTGTTGTATAGATTGACTTGAAATAGACCCTATGCGCCGCATAATAAGCGGATGTTATTATATTAAACCCATATACCGCGATATTCCACCGTGAAGTGGAATTGGTATTATATATGTACTTGGAGTTGATTTCCCGCATTATATAGCGGATGAGACCCTATTGCGCCGCATAATAGAGGATAATATTTTATAAATCCCATATACCGCGATATTCCACCTCGAAGTGGAATTGGTATTGTGCTAACATCTGTGGATGCAGGGAAACAGGTTGGAGGGATCCAACTGGATTCCTCAAACATTTGAAATTATTTCATATGTTGTGTGTTGATTATTTATAATCTTTGTGTGATTATCTTTGTGATTGAAATTGTTAAAGGCTATAGGTTAGCCAAATATATTTTTGGTATCCTTGGATACCGAAAATAAATAAAAATTGGATTTTTAAAATTCAAGTTGAAAGTTTATTTTAAAACTTATTGTTGAGAATTGGATAAATTAAAAAGGAGTTTTAAAAGATAAAGTTATTTTTTTAGACCATATTAAATAAAATTTCAAATTTCGGGAAAAAGGGCTTAATAAATGGATTTCAAATATATTATTTATAAGTTGAAGAATTTATTTAAAATTTGGATTTTTAAATAGATTTGAAGAGATAAAGAAATTTATTTTAAAAAGGAAATAACTTTGGAAATTTATAAGGAAATTTTATCGGTTTTGGTAATTAATTAAGGGTTAATTTATGATCAATTAAAGGATAATTTAATAAATGTTTTTGTAATTAATTGATTTTTAATTTACCATAACTAGTAAAATTTATTCATAGAGATTTAGCTGATTTAAATTAGTCAGATAATTAAAGTAATCCTACTTATGGATGTTTGAATCGTATTGGATGTTGAATTATTTGATATCCCAAATATGTGATGCTTTGTGATATATCCTGTTCTGTGTTGTGATTTGCGATCTATTTATCTATGATACAAATATCTGTGATATGTGAATTAAAGATAAGCGTTATAGTTTATACCGCTTATCAACTATATTTCTGTGTTCTGATCTGTAATGGTTGGATGTTGTTGCACTATTGTGTTAAACCCCTAGACTACACCATACACACACCAATGTGGATTTCACGTGGAAATCGGTTAAGTCACAGATTTTTGACAATTCTAAAGATTGAATTTTTGAATCCAAATTAGTTTTGGAAATTGGAATTGAAAGTTTTTTTAGAGTGAGTTTCAAAAATTAGAGTTATTTTAAATAACTTTATAAAATTGAAATTTAAATAATTTGATTTAAAATTTGAATTCAATATTTTGAAATTGAATTCAATGAATTGGGAATTATGGTCTAAAAGATTTTACAAGTGTAAAAGGTGTTTATATGGGTTTTTAACCATTTAAAATATGGTTTTGGAAATTTAAATTTAAATTTAAATCCAAGTTTTATACTTGGATGGCTTTAACCTGTGTAATTGTAACCAGTTTTTCCCAAAACGAAAACTATCTGTTTTCAAATAATAATAGCTTTCATAAAGTGAAAAGATTTCCAATTTGTATCGAAACATTTCAAGTTGAAATGAAACTGTGAATAGTTTGGAAAACCTATGAATTAACCTTTGTGAAGATGATTAAGCTTTATCTTGAAATCAAAGAAGATTTTAAAAGGTGTATCTTTTATATTATAAAAGACTTGAATTGTGAATAGTTTTGAAAGCTATAAGTTAAATCTTGATTTAAAGATTTAATGGGTTAATCCAATTGAAATAGGAAATGATTTGGGAATCTGTGAATGAATCTTTGTGAAATTGGGTGAACTTTGTGAAGTAAATCTTTTTGTTTAAAGATTTAAAATGGTAATTTGTTTAAACCATATAAAGGAAAGGATTTGGGTAATAAGTTGTGACTTAATTGAAATGCCTATATCCATATGTTTTAAATATTGTGTTCACTATTCGGTTTAGCCGGGAAAGGACCTTTGTGTCATATAACCCATTCCGAATAAGTGATAAGACGATATGGATAACATTTGAAGACTGGTGGTGAAGACTGGGTATTTGTGAAAATGATAGGATGACCTATCGATTGTCTCTGCACCGTTAGCTACGGTATAGAGATTTCCTTTGTGATGGGAAGTTCGATCGGGATTGTGAATACCCGGATTGCAAGGGCTTCTTTGGAAGTGCCTTCGGTTCTGTTCGAACCCGAAACATACTTGTACGGTTACGTGTCTGACATTACATTTTGAGATATAAAGCAGATTTCTTTCAAATACATTTATGTTGGTGGCGGAGAATTTATTCTCTTAGCTTAACACCCTTCTCTGAGACGTACGAGCTCAGAGGTTATGTAGTTGAAGGTTATCATCGATATATTCCCAATTTGGTAATGTGGCATGCTGAGTGTTGCTGTGTGATGATTATTTATTGATCATTTGTTGATCAAAGCGTGGCTTTGTGAAAAAGCGTAGCTTTGTGGACGAGACCTCTTCGGACCTCACAACCCGGAAATGGTCGAAACAGGAATGATGTGGCAAGGTTATGAGGGTCGCGCCCTTTAGGGTATGTCATCTCCTTCTGGAAAAGGGTAGTGTCAGGTATGGAGCCCTGATATTTAACCTATGTGGTTGCTTCAATCTCATTTACTGTGTGATTGTTGCTTTGTGATCGAGGCGCCTCGGATAAAGGACCGGGGGGTGGAATATTCGTGTAGTAGTTACCTAGTTACAGAGGTAACCCGGCCTTGTGTTGGCAGGGAGCAGTTGTCTCTCGGGACGTCCCGCCAGAGGCGTACCCATTGGCAGTAGGAAGTTCCTTAGCCTGACCATTTGTTGGAAAATCCAAAGAAACAATACGAGCCTTGTACGGTTTTAGTTGTAGAACCTGCCATTTAACATGGCAGCTATAGCAGACATAATATAATGGTACCTATGCTGGCTAAGATTTATATTATACTTTCGAAATGTTTTCTGCACTATGCACTAATAATAATATCAAAAGATTTTGCGTAGCAAGCATGTTTGACTATCATAAGGAGAAATCTCCTCCAATTCTGCGTTTGCATTGTGTGTGTGGCGGGAGGCCTTATGGTAGTTTCATTTTCCAAAAAGCATTGCGGATGTCTTTTACTTTCTTTGTTGTTGTTTTAAAGATAATAACTGTTTTAAATTCTCACACCAGTCCCATGACTGACTTGGAGTTTATTGTTCCTTTCCTAAACTCTGGGTGCCCATAATATCCACACGGGCAGCCTAGAGTCTAGTTATCAGGTCATTCTAGATTTCAGGAGGCTTTGGAGCTCAAGTGGCGAGCTAGATGGCGAGACGTAGAATTTGTATATGATATTATCTTTTTCGCTGAAAAAATTCATTTGTAAGGACAAGTTCATATAATTGTCCAGTTGTGTTGTATATTGTTGTTGTAAACTCTGATGATGATGTAATGTATAAACTTATATAGTTCTTTGATTGAAAGATTATTCATTTATCTATTATATGTTGTTCCGCTGCGATATGTGAGATTCTGATATTGTTTCTGTTGTTTCTTCTTTCTTTCTTTCTGTCTTCTTCTACCTCTTCCTTTTAACCATAACAATTCGGTTTTCCGGCATTCGATTGCTCGGCAGTTGATACAGTGGACGTATTAATGTCGATTTTCGAAAGTCGAAAATCTCGAATCGTTACATTTGGTATCAGAGCATATAGTTAAGCGATAACCTTGGCTCTGTTGGGTGTTACTCATTAGAGATAGAGTCAGTAGTACTCTAGAATGAGTGTGAGTGTAATAATAGATATGAGCGCATATTTGTTAGTGAATATGAAATTGTTTTGTATTGTGTTGACTTATCGGTTGATTGTTTATAGATTCTGGTCGGTGCAGTCTAGCTAACTGTATCGGTAGGGGTTTCTAAACTCTTAAACAAGATGAACCGACACAGTATCATTTTAAATTGGGTAAATGAAATAATTTTACCTTGATTATATTTTACATATAAAGGAAATAATTCTTTCAGAATCATTAAAGTGTATATAAAATTGAATTGTTTGGTTGTTGAAAATGTAAGAATATATATGAGTTAATAAAAGTTGTTTGAATAATCTAAATAAAAACAACAATTGTAAAAAAATGAAGTATATAAGCAAATGAATTATTAAGTATGGAATTATAATTAATATGATTTGCAGTTGTGAAATAATCTTATATATAAGAAGTGAAACTATATGAATATATTTATAATTATGAGTTGTAAATAAAAATGAATTTGAACTATGAATTAAAATTTTTTGAATCCTGTTTATTTTGGAAGTTATTTTTCAAAATTAAAAGTTAAATAGTGAAATTATATGAGAAAAAGATTTATAAATGTGATTTATATATAAAAGGAAATTTTAAAAGAATATTAAGCACTGAATTCACTACTATTAGTGGGAAATAATAAGGGTGATGACTACAACATCATCAGTATCATTTTCGAGTTTCTGTGTGATAGATTTGCTACCATAATAAATTGAAAAATTGAAGTTTTGTTGTGATAAACAAAATTTAAATTAAAATCCAAATTGAAATTGATGAATATAAGTGAAACGAGTTTTAGACTTATAATATGAAATAAAGATTTTAGCTTTGGTAAAGTTAAAGAATTTGAGTTAGCATAGTAAATATATGATGTGAATTTAACTAAAGGAAGGTTAAATAAATTGAATTGGATTAGATAAGTGATTATAATATGATTTGGAAAGTTGAATAATAAGTTGTATAACCTATAGAATGAGAAAAGGTAAGTAACACCAATTGTTAAAATGGTTAAACAATTTTGTTAAGAAAAACAAAATCTGAATTGGATTTATAAGTGGAAATTTAAGTTAAGCTAAACAAATAATGTTTAAAAGGAATATAACTTAAGTTGTATAGTGTAAGCAAATGTAAGTGGAAATTTGAAATGGAATATAACTTAAGTGATGTTAAATGAAGTTGATTTTGGTGTCGAAGTGAAATAACAAAGTGAATTAAATGGATGTGAACTTGAGTTATATAAAGGAGATTCAACTTTATTTGTAAAATGAATTAGCAATTGAATTAATAAATGGATTGAATGTTAATCAATCTAATGTAAATAAATTGATATGGAATAATGGACGTAAGTGTTAATTCATTAAAGCTAATAAATTGGAAATTGAATGGAAGTCAATTTAATATTAAACCAATTGGAAATTAAAGGCGTTAAACCAAATTGAATGTAAATCTAATAATTTGGTTATGTTGGTTATGATTTGATTGTTAGATGGTTGTTAGTTGATTGTATATAAATTCATTAAGTGTTAATGAAATTGAATTAGTGAAACTGAAAGCTATAGTAATTGAAATTGAATTGAAAGTGAAGTAAATTTAAATAGAAATTGATTTGAATTGAAAGTGAACTAATATGAATGTAAATTAGTGAATGTGAACTAATTGAAAATGAATACATGAATGGTTTGAAAATTTTGTTGAAAGCATTCGAATTCGTTTTGAAACCATATAAATTGCTTATGGAAATTATCTGGATTGCATTGCTTATGAAATCTATGTGTTAGCTCTTTGAAAATAAGTGAAATGTGAATAGATTTCCTATATATGTCACTTACATATTTAAATTGAGTAAGTACAGGTACCGGGGCTACCGTTTGGCTGGATTTGGTTGTGCTAATAAGCTAATAAATAACTGCTTTGCTTAAAAATGCTAAAACGGTACGCCTACGCAATAAAAAAATAGGAAATATGAACTGTTTTTATGTTTTCCGACCGTGTGGGTCGATGTATATATATTTATATCTATTGTGATATTGTAAAAGCTCCTCCGTACAAAGGAGACTTTGCCAAAATTTTCTGAAAATTTTGGGAGTTAGAAAAATTTTGAAAAAAAAAAATTGGAAAATTTTTGTTAATGAAAAGTTGATTTCTAAATTGTAATGAAAACGTAGGAATTGAACTAGAAAATGAAAACCATTGTTTTGGTTGAAGTTAAAGGTTTTGGAAAAAGTGAATATAAAATTTTCACTAAGTGGATTTTTGAAAAGTTAATGGATTTGGGCATTTTTCTTACTTTCCAATTTCGAGGACGAAATTCTTTTAAGGGGGGAAGATTGTAACGACCCAGAATTTCCTTCATTTGAAATTCAGATATTTAATTGATTTTAAATATTAACAAGTAAGATTTGTAAGTCGAATAAATTTAATTTCGAATATAGAGATTTAATTGGATAATTAAATCGACAATTTAATATCTGAAATTCCAGAAATAATTGAAATCCAAATTAAATGTGTATTAAAATGATTTATAAAGTTGTAGTAAATCATATTGAAGTTAGAACGATGTTATAGAACTTTTAAAATTGAATTAAAAGTCAAATTGTAAAAAAATTGAATATTTTAATATTTAATTGACTAGTAAAAATAGTCATTTTTCAAACAGTCTCGGATTTCGACGAAACCAGTTTCATCGGATATGTAATGTGAAATTATTGTAAGGTTTCAAATTTCGTGTCAATCGGATTTACGGTTTGTCCGGGGCAAGCCAAAACGCATAGAAATCGTTTTAATCGATTTAATTTAAATTTGATCGTTTATTTCCGTAACTCGCGCATATGATCGAATTAGCTCCCGAAACATGTTCCATTGTGTTCGGAATGTGGGTAAAACCTTATGAACGCCAGGCGGCATGTGAGATTTGGAGTTCATTTGTATATGATGGTTAAAATGGAGAATATTAATAAAATAATATTTATTAAACGTTTATATATACACGTTTTCCAGTGAAACCCTAGCATCTTGGCCGGCCGTCACCTAACAATTTCAATGGCCGAAATGTATCTTCATTCTTCCTCGATTTTCTCTTAATCCACAAACAATTGGCAAAAATCATCAACTACAAAATGATAGAGGGAGGCGAGATCTACAAATCTATACGGATATGATCGTTTATAGTCGAGGAAATCAACGGCAATTCCCATTCAAAACGCACGCGTTCAACCTCGTTTTTCTTGGCCATAGATGAACCGAGTTCGACGTCTTCGCGACTGAGAGTAGAGGCGAGCACGACCTTTCGAATGATGGTGATCGATCGCCTTCAAGCGGCCTGTGGTGGTGGCGGAATATCGGTGGAAACGGCGGCCTTGGGTTTGTTTTTGCATTCATTTACCTGGGAATGATCACGTGATGGAAGAAGAAGGCAACGGCCTTGATCTAGGGTTTGGGAACCTACGGCTGCGATCGTTTGAAGGTTAAGAATTTGAAAATAAAATTGAAAATAAATTGTATATTAATTTGTGTAAACTTTAAAAATTGATATCTTTTTCATGCGAGGTCCGTTTCGTACGAAACGACTTGCGTTGGATCCGTATTGACGAGCACTACATTATGGAGCTGGTTTGGGATTGATTGGAGCTAGTGTGAATTTTGCGTAAAATTAAACGCTCGTTTAATTTTATTCGAAACGAAACACTGCAACTGTTATCGGAAACTCAAGGTGAGAACTTCTCACTCAATCGAATTTGTTTCGATATAAATTTTAAATAGTTAAATTTAAAATTGGTTGTTTGTGTGATTATGTGCTTGAATGATGATTGTTGTATAGATTGACTTGAAATAGACCCTATGCGCCGCATAATAAGCGGAGGTTATTATATTAAACCCATATACCGCGATATTCCACCGTGAAGTGGAATTGGTATTATATATGTACTTGGAGTTGATTTCCCGCATTATATAGCGGATGAGACCCTTATTGCGCCGCATAATAGCGGATAATATTTTATAAATCACATATACCACGATATTCCACCTCGAAGTGGAATTGGTATTGTGCTAACATCTGTGGATGCAAGGAAACAGGTTGGAGGGATCCAACTGTATTCCTCAAACATTTGAAATTATTTCATATGTTGTGTGTTGATTATTTATAATCTCTGTGTGATTATCTTTGTGATTGAAATTGTTGAAGGCTATAGGTTAGCCGAATATATTTTTGGTATCCTTGGATACCGAAAATAGATAAAAATTGGATTTTTAAAATTCAAGTTGAAAGTTTATTTTAAAACTTATTGTTGAGAATTGGATAAATTTAAAAGGTGTTTTAAAAGATAAAGTTAGTTTTTAAACCATATTAAATAAAATTTCAAATTTCGGGAAAAAGGGCTTAATAAATGGATTTCAAAAATATTATTTATAAGTTGAAGAATTTATTTAAAATTTGGATTTTTAAATAAATTTGAAGAGAAAAAGAAATTTATTTTTAAAAGGAAATAACTTTGGAAATTTATAAGGAAATTTTATCGGTTTTGGTAATTAATTAAGGATAATTAATTAAGTATTAGTTATTAATTAAGGGTTAATTTATGATCAATTAAAGGATAATTTAATAAATGTTTTTGTAATTAATTGATTTTTAATTTACCATAACTAGTAAAATTTATTCATAGAGATTTACCTGATTTAAATTAGTCAGATAATTAAAGTAATCCTACTTATGGATGTTTGAATCGTATTGGATGTTGAATTATTTGATATCCCAAATATGTGATGCTTTGTGATATATCCTGTTCTGTGTTGTGATTTGTGATCTATTTATCTATGATATGAATATCTGTGATCTGTGAATTAAAGATAAGCGTTATAGTTTATACCGCTTATCAACTATATTTCTGTGTTCTGATCTATGATGGTTGGATGTTGTTGCACTATTGTGTTAAACCCCTGGACTACACCATACACACACCAATGTGGATTTCACGTGGAAATCAGTTAAGTCACAAATTTTTGACAATTCTAAAGATTGAATTTTTGAATCCAAATTAGTTTTGGAAATTGGAATTGAAAGTTTTTTTAGAGTGAGTTTCAAAAATTAGAATTATTTTAAATAACTTAATAAAATTGAAATTTAAATAATTTGATTTAAAATTTGAATTCAATATTCTGAAATTGAATTGGGAATTATGGTCTAAAAGATTTTACAAGTGTAAAAGGTGTTTATATGGGTTTTTAACCATTTAAAATATGGTTTTGGAAATTTAAATTTAAATCCAAGTTTTATACTTGGATGGCTTTAACCTGTGTAATTGTAACCAGTTTTTCCCAAAACGAAAACTATCTGTTTTCAAATAATAATAGTTTCATAAAGTGAAAAGATTTCCAATTTGTATCGAAACATTTCAAGTTGAAATGAAATTGTGAATAGTTTGGAAAAACTATGAATTAACCTTTGTGAAGATGATTAAGCTTTATCTTGAAATCAAAGAAGATTTTAAAAGGTGTATCTTTTATATTATAAAAGAGTTGAATTGTGAATATGACGCAGCGCGATCTACTAGCTCGTCAGATTTGAGTCATTCAAAAACTTTAGGTCGCTCACGACCTAGTGAAGGTCGCTCACGACCTAGTGAAGGTCGTTCACGAGTTAATGGAATCAGTATCAAGGCATGCAAGCAACCAAGCGAGATAAGCGATTGCTCCGACCTATCGAGTTTTAACTGTGCCGATCTACGACCTATGTTAGGTCGCGGAAACAGGTTACGACCTAAGTTAGGTCGCAAGAACAAATTACGACCTATGTTAGGTCGCGGAATTTTAGGTCGCTCGAAGATTTCCGAAAAGCCGCTTCTTTATGTCGCTCAACTTTAGGTCGCCTTCATTTTAGGTCGCTCAACCTTAAGCTGCTGAGAAGATAGGTCGCTGCCAAGTATTTTAGGTCGCTCGACCTTATGTGATGTTGTACTTAGGTCGCGTATTGATGTTATGTGTAAATTGTTGAGTCGCTATTGTGTTGTAACGCATCTGTTAGGTCGTTAACGACCTATACTAGGTCGTAAGTCATAAGTCGTAAGTCGTTGGCTGTGTTAGGTCGTGGACGACCTATGTGTTGTGATGTAAGTGTGGAGTTGTAAACCGCCTATAAATATGGGGTTGTGTCATTTGTAATAGTTAGTTGATTTTGAATAAAACTTTGTTTGTGTGCTTTGTGCCACTTCTCAAATTGGTAGTTGAGTGTGATCTCCTATCTCCACTTTCGGTAATCGAGTGCGCTCGATTCAACGACTGCTAAAGCCGATTCACGGAATCTAGTGCGCTAGATCAACGTACGAAGAATGATAGATCTTTAAACATGGTATCGTGCGCGATCAACGTGTTTGAGATAGCTAGAATCCGGCATCTTTGGATCAACGGATTTGGGCCTTTGGTATTCTTCAATCCACCGATTGCTACTTTCACCGTTTCATCATTTTTTGTTATCCGCTGCTGCATCAGAATAGTTTTAAAAGCTATAAGTTAAATCTTGATTTAAAGATTTAATGGGTTAATCCAATTGAAATGGGAAATGATTTGGGAATCTGTGAATGAATCTTTGTGAAATTGGGTGAACTTTGTGTAGTAAATCTTTTTGTTTAAAGATTTAAAATGGTAATTTGTTTAAACCATTTAAAGGAAAGGATTTGGGTAATAAGTTGTGACTTAATTGAAATCCCTATATCCATATGTTTTAAATATTGTGCTCACTATTAGGTTTAGCCGGGAAAGGACCTTTGTGTCATATAACCCATTTCGAATAAGTGATATGACGATATGGATAACATTTGAAGACCGGTGGTGAAGACCGGGTATTTGTGAAAATGATAGGATGACCTATCGATTGTCTCTGCACCGTTAGCTACGGTATAGAGATTTCCTTTGTGATGGGAAGTTCGATCGGGATTGTGAATACCCGGATTGCAAGGGCTTCTTTGGAAGTGCCTTCGGTTCTGTTCGAACCCGGAACAAACTTGTATGGTTACGTGTCTGACATTACATTTTGAGATATAAAGCAGATTTCTTTCAAATACATTTCTGTTGGTGGCGGAGAATTTATTCTCTTAGCTTAACACCCTTCTCTAAGACGTACGAGCTCAAAGGTTATGTAGTTGAAGGTTATCAGCGATATATTCCCAATTTGGTAATGTGGCATGCTGAGTGTTGCTGTGTGATGATTATTTATTGATCATTTGTTGATCAAAGCGTGGCTTTGTGAAAAAGCGTAGCTTTGTGGATGAGACCTCTTCGGACCTCACAATCCGGAAATGGTCGAAACAGGAATGATACGGCAAGGTTATGAGGGTCGCGCCCTTTAGGGTATGTCATCTCCTTCTGGAAAAGGGTGGTGCTGGTATGGAGCCCTGATATTTAACCTATGTGGTTGCTCCAATCTCATTTACTGTGTGATTGTTGCTTTGTGAATGAGGCGCCTCGGATAAAGGTCCCAAAGGACCGGGGGTGGCATATTCGTGTAGTAGTTACCTAGTTACAGAGGTAACCCGGCCTTGTGTTGGCAGAGAGCAATTGTCTCTCGGGACGTCCCGCCAGAGGCGTACCCATTGGCAGTAGGAAGTTCCTTAGCCTGACCATTTGTTGGAAAATCCAAAGAAACAATATGAGCCTTGTACGGTTTTAGTTGTAGAACCTGCCATTTAACATGGCAGCTATAGCAGGCATAATATAATGGTACCTATGCTGGCTAAGATTTATATTATACTTTCGAAATGTTTTCTGCACTATGCACTAATAATAATATCAAAAGATTTTGCGTAGCAAGCATGTTTGACTATCATAATGAGAAATCTCCTCCAATTCTACGTTTGCATTGTGTGTGTGGCGGGAGGCCTTATGGTAGTTCCATTTTCCAAAAATCATTGTGGATGTCTTTTACTTCCTTTGTTGTTGTTTTAAAGATAATAACTGCTTTAAGTTCTCACACCAGTCCCATGACAGACGTGGAGTTTATTGTTCCTTTCCTAAACTCTGGGTGCCCATAATTTTCCACACGGGCAGCCTAGAGTCAGGTTATCAGGTCATTCTAGATTTCAGGAGGCTTTGGAGCTCAAGTGGCGAGCTGGATGGTGAGACGTAGCATTTGTATATGATATTATCTTTTCCGCTGAAAAAATTCATTTGTAAGGACAAGTTCATATAATTGTCCAGTTGTGTTGTATATTGTTGTTGTAAACTCTGATGATGATGTAATGTATAAACTGATATAGTTCTTTGATTTAAAGATTATTCATTTATCTATTATATGTTGTTCCGCTACGATATGTGAGATTCTGATATTGTTTCTGTTGTTTCTTCTGTCTTTCTTTCTGTCTTCTTCTACCTCTTCTTTTTAACCATAACAATTCGGTTTTCCAGCATTTGATTTCTCGGCAGTTGATACAGTGGACGTATTAATGTCGATTTTCGGAAGTTGAAAATCTCAAATCGTTACACAAATGCAGAACTTAATCACAGAACAATCAAAGAATAAAAAACAGATGCAGAAAGTAAATAAAAAGCAGTAAAAGGAAAGAACACACCGGATTTTATACTGGTTCGGAGTTACCCTATGTCCAGTCCTGCACCAAGGCAAACATCTCATACAGATTTTTATTATACCAATGTCGAGATTACAATCCTCAATTTCTAAAGGCCTTGAGGTACCCTCCTGTCTTCGAGTCCGGGGCAAACTCTCTTGATTTACGGGACACAAGATCACCCAATTGATTTCCAGACACAACCACACATTATAGAGAGACTCGATAAACTTTTGATTACAAACTGATCCTATAACTCTGAATAGCACTTTGATCTTCGAGAGAGGGCAGCGAATCAAACAAGAATGAGATTCTAATTTGATTCACTTGAGAATTCGGTAGAATTTCGGCACGATCTTAAAAATATGAAAATTTTAGAATATGGATTTGTGGAGGAGTGAAGAAAATAAGAAAAATAGTTAGTTAAAAAATTCGTTTGTGAAGGCTATTTATAGACTAGTAACGGTCATAACCATTCGTGAAGAGATTTAAACGAATAGACACTTCTTTTGAAAATTGAAACTTTTGAATTTAACGACCACCATGTCGACATGGGGTATCCCATGATGTCGACATCCCTTAGTTAAAAACAATGTAAAATTTATTTTGAAAATGGTATTGAAAGGAAATCAAGATGAAATGATTCTGGAGTAAAATAAACTAATTTTCCTATGTTTTAAAATAAAGAAGAGTAGAAAAATATATTTTTAGAATGTATATATAAATTTGATTTTAAATCTCAAGTGTATATATATTATAAAAGAATATTTAAAAATCAGAAGATAGTTTTAAAAACAAATGAAGTTTAAAACAAGATTTTATTTAAAAACAAAAATAAAGAATATTTTAAGGCTTAAACATCTTTTTGAAAAGATAATTTTGAAGGCTAAAACATTTTGAAAAGCAGTTTTGAAAATAATTTTGAAAAACCATTTTGAAGTAGTTTTGCAAGCTTCTTCCTGCATAATATCTCATCACATCAGGACTCGAGAACTTGTACAAAACCAGGATGTTCGTGGGTTTGTAAGCCACTTGTCGTAAGTTTGTAAGCTACTTGTCGTGGGTTTGTAAGCCACTAAGAAGGTAGAAATGGGTTTCACCCAAAATGAAATTTGGAATGAAGATTTCCGTGCTATTATGAAGTTTTAACAAAAACTAAATACATATCTTAAAATCTTGATCTTGATACTCTAGAGTCTTCAATCTTGATATCTCCATTCTGAATCTTAAGTCTTGAGTCTTGAGTCTTTAAACTGATCAGTCTTCAGTAATCAATACCTGCATATATATATATATATATCCTGCATAGTTCCTGCATATACATATCTATCTAGACAATAGTGTTAGTATATATTTTATAATAAGATAAGTTAAAAAGGTTGTTGTCATCAAAACCAACATCTCAGTTCCTAACATTTGGCACTTTAGAGTTTACTCTCTTTTGGTGTGCGGCAAGTGGCTGCTAGATCCTTAAGAAGTTACTCCTGGATTTATTTTCAAGTGTAATAATCTAAAATAAATATAAAAGATTTTGTCATGGATGCTATCCTTCAAATCATCTTGTGATCCTGTGATTCCCATCATGTGTACGATCCCTAGTATTGGATCGGTTCGCGTGATACCAAATTGTTTATTTGTTTGCTACGGTTTTGTGTACGATCATTATGAACGTTGTGAGTAAGATCTCTTGGATTTTGGAAATTGGATTCTATAGCTATACTGTATTCGTGAAATAAATATATATATATTCTTGTGTTCGTGAAATAAAAATATATATATTCTTGTGACTTGTGTTCGTGAAATAAAAATATATATATTCTTGTGTCTTGTGTTCATGAAATAAATATATATTCCTGTGTCTTGTGATGGATGCAAAGTTAAGTTAATTTTGTTATTCTGTGTTTAGCGACTCATTCGTGTTTGTGACTTAAATTTATAACCCTGTTCTAAGTTAAATTAATTTTACGACTCGTTATATCCTAGACATCTGTATTTACTTATATGTGTTTATTCTTGTGTTATATTCCATTCTCACCCTATTGGATATTTAGAGATAGTCTGACCCGGGTATTATTTTGCTCAGGTCAGGCTAAGACTGTTTAGGTTACATGATAGTTTGACCTTTGGATGTTTGGGCTAGCAAGGAGATAAACACTTTTGACTTTATAGTTTATCTCATTTTGGAAATTTGTGAATATGTTATAAGATATACAATTGCGATTAGAGAATTGTAAAACTTGTATAACAATCAAGTTTAATATTTCATTTTTTAAACTCAAAATTTGTTTATGTATAAATTGAGATTTTATTCCGCTGTGATCTGCAACTTTATTTATATTATATATTGTTTGATTCTGAGAAATTGGTGTGCCTATTACTTTGTATTAATACTGGACGCGTCAAATTCAGTTCAGATATTAAGTGAAAAAGGTATAAATGACTTGTCAGTGCTAGTATAAAGATATATTTGCATTTGATCATCCTTAACAAGCCGTATTCTTAAAAATTAGCAGACGACATTACTTGTAATGTTCTTTGCTAATCTGGATATCACAGTGGGGTCGTTACATCAACTTAGTAGCATCTTCCTCTTCCTCTACTAGTAAGAAAAAAGAAACAAAGAAAAAGAAGAAATCTAAAATTAAATGCTTAAATGACATCCCCTCAGCAGAGATTAATTAGGATGCTGAAGATTCTAAATTCAGAAAGAAGTATATCTCTAGAAATGGAAGATGGGATAAATTTCTCAAAACTAAAGGCAAAACAGCTTGTAAAAGAAAAGGCAAAAAGTTAGCAGTATAGGATGTTGAAGATAATTACAGTGCTTCACTGTAGTTATCTACATATCCTTTGTGTATCCTTTATATATTTTTAATTTGTTTTTTATTTATGTCGATTATAGCATGGAATATTATAGGGTTGAATTCCCCTGAAAGAAAACTTGACTTATCTAATTTGCTTTTCTTAGAAAAGCCTGGCATGATTGGTCTACTAGAACACAAATTAGATAACTCTAGAATTATTGATTATCAGGAAAAACGACTCTTCAACTGGAATATTATTAACAATAATCATATGGGGGTAATGGTAGAATTATGATTCTATGGAATGCTAACATTTGGATTTTAGATAGTCAAGTCTATAGTTATCAATTTATTCACCGTTCTTTTATTAATAAGGGGGGATTTCACATTGAAGTCACTTTTATATGTGCTTCAAATTTTGAAAATGAGAGAATTTATCTTTGGAATAAGCTTGAGAATAAAAATAAAAATATTAATCATCCTTGGATTATTTTGGGAGATTTTAACACCACTTTGCATGCATTTGAAAAAAGAGGGAATGGGTGAGTTTTTGAGGATAAATATAAAGATACTATTAAAAGTAGTTTATCCATAAAATTTCAGGATACTGCCCAATATAAATTCCATAAATTTTTGCAAATCTCCAAAGTAAATCTCAAAAACTGGAATAATAACATATGTAAAAATGAGCCTAAAATGGGTAGAGCTGAATGTGAAAGACTTCAAAATGCTTTAGATAGCAATTTCTCAAACAGTAATGTTGTCAACGGATTCTTTTTGGCTCAAAATAAATTATTTTCCACCCTTTATGTGCAGTCAATCAATTTAAGGTAGAAAGCTAAAATTGATCGGTTGACTTATGGAGATGAAGCCAGTAAATTATTTCATGCTAGAATGTCCAGTAGGAAAAATGGAAATGATATTGGAAAACTGTTGGATGTAAATGGTAAAGTATTGAATGATATAAATGATGTGGAAAGGGAAGCCATTAATTAGTTCTCTAATATATCCGATACTAATGGGTATATTGACAATTTTCCATGTATTAACCCCAAATATCTTTTAAACGAAAATTGCCAAGACATTCTTCTTGCTCCTATTAGATTGGATGAGATTAAAAAACATTATTTTTAATGCCAACAATGATAAGAGTCCAGGTCCTGATGGATTTGGGGCCTTGTTTTATAAAACCCATTGGTTGAAATAAATGGTTCCATTTTTGAAGTTGTATCTGATTTTTTTAATTCAGGCAAACTTTTAAAATGTTTCATCCATACTTTTATTACTTTAGTCCCAATAGTTAAATCTCCTACTGGGTTTGAAGAATATAGGCCTATTTCATGTTGTAACTTTATTTATAAAATTATTTCCAACATTTTATGTAATAGAACCAAAAAATTTCCAAAGTTCCTGATTGCGAAAAATCAATGTGCATTTATTCCAAATAGACTCATTTCTGAAAATACTCTTCTTTCTCATGAGCAAATTAGATATTTCATTCTTAAGAGCAAAAATCTTATGTGCACTAAAACTGATTTACACAAAGCATTTGATAAAATTAACAGGTAATTTATCATTCACATGATGCAGCAAATGGGGTTTAATGAGAAATTTTGTGCTCTTGTTAAAGAATGTATTGAAAATGTTACATACTCGGTGCTAATTAATGGTTCCCCTAAAGGATTTATCCACAACAATAGGGGAATTAGACAAGGAGATCTTTTATCTCCTTATCAATTTACTATTGTCATGGAATACTTTTCTATTTTAATTGAAATAGAGGAATAAGAAGAAATTTAAAAACAATAAATAGAATCAAACCCTCTATTACTCATCTTTTATATGCTGATGATCTATTATTGTTCTCAAATGCAAATACTCAAAGTGCTAAAACAATAATGCAAAATTTTGAAAAGCTTGGTGCTCATGCTAGTTTGAAAGTTAATGAGTGCAAAAGTAAAATATATTTCAGTAAAGGATGCACCAACAAGGAAGAAATTCTAAATATTTTGAATTTTAAATAGGGTAGTCTACCAATCAAATATTTAGGTCTGCCTCTAAGCATGAATCAAATCAATAACAGGGACCGCACTAGGTTATTTGATATTATTCGAGGAAGGCTTGAAAGGTGGTTTAACAGAATTTCATTTTTAGCTGGTAGAATGGAACTAACTCATACTGTCACCGCTGCAATTATTATGTATTGGATTCAAGCCCACAACATTCAAGCAAAAGCCACTCAAAAAATTGATAAAATGTGCGCCAACTTTATTTGGAAAGGCTAACAGCATAAAATTTCAAGGGTCAAAGTTTGTACATAAAAAAACAGGTGGCATGAGTTTAAGAAACATCAAAGGTTTGATAGAAGCAGCTAAATTCAAATTATTCTGGAAATTCACAGAAGAAAAATCCTTGTGGGCTAGATGGATGACAAATAAATATCTCAAGAATAAATATTTTTGGACCACAATTATTGAAAATCATCATTCATTTACATGGAAAAATATTCTTGGCTGTAAACAAATTGGGAAAAATTTGTTGGAGAGAAAATTCCTAGATGGAAGTCGAACTAGCTTATGGTTTGACCCTGGATATTTGGAAAATCTCTCATCAGTTTGCTTAGATGGAATAATATGTACTTTTTAGGAGAAGCTAATGAAAAAGTACAAAGCATTTTTCAAAATCATTGTTGGAATACAACTATCCAGTAAGCAACCTCTATTTTCAAATCAGCTATTGAAAAAATCACAATTGATCTTAATCTTCAAAAGAACACATGGATTTGGGAATTGAATTCAAAAGGTAATTTCTCCTTCAAAAAAGTTTGGGAATTCATCAAAGGGGAGGAAGCAGAAGTTAATTGGCATAATGTTATTGGGAATAAAGCAAACTGTCCAAAAATGTCCCATTGCAGTTATTTTGCCATATTAAATAAGCTATTTACCAAGGAGATGTGCAAAATGGGGTAAAAATGCAGAAATCAAGTGTTTACTTTGCAAAACTGAAAATGAAAGTGCTGAACATCTATTTTTTTATTGTATATACTCAAAGCATATTTGGTTTATAGCCAAAAATGCCTTAAAGTTCAATCAGACGGCCTCTATTCAATCTATTAGAGAAAGCACTCGATATATTCAAAACAAATTTAAAGAAAAGTCAAAAGAATTCAATAAAGCTTCCATTATGCTGAATACTGTAGTCTACCACATTTGGAGAGAAAGGAATAATAGTGCTCATCATAATAAAGAAAATAGCAGCATTCAATTATGGAATACCATGCATCAATGCAGACTATCAGATCATTATCAGATAACATAGCAATCGGCAAAACTTCATTGATTTATCTAATAATACTAGCAGAAAAATGGATTTCTACGAGGAAAGAGTTGAAGACTTTTACATAGTGGGAAATTTCATTTGACATTCCATAAAACAGAAACAAATGTTTCAATCATCCCCACATTAAAGCCTTCAACCATCAGAGATCGGGTTTGGGTCTTGATAGCAGCTCCTCAAGCTAACTACCTGGAGGCGGTCATTCCAGCACTGATAATAGGAAATTTTCTTGCAAGGGAAGTAGGATTAAACAGATTAATCAAAATGTTAACTTGAATTCAAATTCAAACGTTGATGCATTTTGTTTACCTTTATCAGGAAAAAGGAGCTACCGCACAACCAGCAGTTTTCCTGAGGAAGCTATTTTGCTGTCAAAGGATGAATATTTACATTTGGACATTAATAATCAGAGAATTGGAGATAGCTACTTAAAAAGCAAGCTGAATAACCATGTTTATCACTTATCTGTCTAGTGCAAGGGTGAAAGCAGCAATATGAAAGATAGTACTGCTCATTCGAAGAATTTCTTGGAGAGACTAATATAGATCAAGATCCAAGCAGGCCATATTTTGAGGAGAACGAAGCATAGCTGGAAGCATCCTTGAGACTTTACAGTCAAGAGCTTAATGGCTGTTGTCGCCATTTTTACTTCGTTAATTGCTTTAGGGTTTTGTATCAAAGTGTGTTGTGTTTTGCCGTTTGCGTTAGTTTTGAGATGTTATTGTTTAGATAACGGGTAGCAGTTGTTTCTACCCGATTCAATTAGGGCATTATGTTCCTGGGCCTTGGGCCGTTTTATTTTAACTTTTCGAGAAAAAAACCTTTATGTTTTACAAAATCAAATTGAAGTAGCTTCTTCAATTAATTAAAGTTGCAGTCCAGAGGCTGCAATTTTAGGGTTACCCTTAGCTATTTCTTAAACTAATGCCAACTTATCTACCAAATGACTTGTAATCGATAGCTTTTGTATTCCGTTTTGGTATGTATTTTCATACATTAGCACTTTGAATAGTTGTGTGCACATGATTTGGAACCTATTTGAATGCTCTGAAATGTTGGATCCAGCGTTCGTCAATGTTTATTCCAGCATTTTCTTTTTCGAAATAGTTGAGTTTCGTATATTTGAAAATTTTGAAATTTTATATAGAATCTAAATTTGAATTTACATCTGAAAATTTTAGTTTACACTTGAAAACTTAAGTTTTGAGATTTTGTTTATTGACTTCGGATTTGAAAATTCAAAATTCAATTTTTTAAGATTAAGAGTGGTTCTTGATTCAAACAAAGCACTTTGTTTCTGATATCTCGAGCTTTCAAACTGATGATCTCTTAAATTTCAGTTTAAGGCTCCATAATATTTGCTACTAAAGCTAGAAACCTTTAACAAATTCGAAAATATTAATACTTTTTCTTTTGAATATACTCAGGAGAACTTGGCGGACCGGTAAACTCATAAGAAAAATTAAGTCGTGCATATCCGTTTCAAACTCATGACACATATAACCTCGAGGTACTACTTTTTAAGAGAATGTATGCAAGGCATAGCTCGAACTCGGGTACTAGCAAAATTTGAATTTTTTATCTGTCAACTCTAATTTTAATTGTTAACAAGTTAAAAGAGTGATCCTTATATTAAGGGGGTTGGATTAGATGGACCATATACTAAATGAATCAAATAAGACGAGTCATAAATGGGTCAGACCAATTTTTACTTACCTTCTTATCTTCTGACTCGACTAATTTGACATGTCTAGTTATAACTTTTAACTAGCTATAACTTACAACCAGGTGGAAATGAACATAATGATACGTTTATTTATACTTGATGATATGTTTCTCCACAGTAAAATGTTTTTACTTTTTAAGTTTGCATATTCGTAGTAGTTAACACTAATATACATACATATGTATGTGGAGCGTTTTGAAAACATTGTTGTGGTTATTAATATTCCATGTCGGTTAAGCGTTTTAATGAAGCGACAAGCGTATTGTGTTCCGAGGTACCTAAGATCGTGTTTGGTTTAAAATAGAATCATGTGTTTTCAGTTTTCAATATGTATGTCAAATATGAAAAGAATGTGGGAACGACGTAGGGGATGAAAGAAAGACGAATAGGAGGACCAATGGTATAGAGGGATGACGGAAGAATGGACTGTTTCACATGCTTGTGTTATTTTTCAAAACACGGAAAATAAAAAAAAAAATGTTTCCTATTTTGTATG
Organism: Allium fistulosum; assembly: GCA_030737815.1. Taxonomy (NCBI): domain Eukaryota; kingdom Viridiplantae; phylum Streptophyta; class Magnoliopsida; order Asparagales; family Amaryllidaceae; genus Allium; species Allium fistulosum. Next base: position 395,491,697 of record CM060901.1, read on the forward strand.
TTAACTTCGTTTTCTAAATTGGTCATTTTCGACAATATACATGGGTCATGTGCATTTTTGTATGGACGGAAACCCAAAACAACAAACCAAACACTACCTAACTTTTTTCGTTTTCATTTTCATTCACATGCGGCATCCAACTCCATATTGGGGAGTAATTGATTGTGGAAAGTGATTATTAATCTTGACCTTTAAAAAATGCAACTGCCTCTGTGTAAGTTACTTGAATTTACGTGGTAAATTGATGTACATTGGATAAAGAAAAACTGAAATTTCTGTTTGAGGAAGTCTTATTTCAATCTTTTTCAGCACATGCTAAGTATATAAATATATTTTCAGATAGACATCTCTTACAACTGGTTGATTTTCTTTCTAATAAAATTGCAGATAATTCGTTGAAAGAGAAAAAGAAAAGATTGTAAGCTAAAAGTTAAATCGTATCACTTTCCACAACATACTTTCCACAACATAGTGTTAACTATAGGCCAATTCAATATCATCTAAATTGACTAGCCAACAAATAAATCCATGAGACTATTCCATATTTTCTCATATATAAACAGGTTCTTCATATTTATATGATTTGAATGTGACCTATCACCAACATGTTACTTACTTATACTGACTATTTGATTTTATATTCAAGTATATATTGTATATTTGTACATAATACCTACCATGTCGATGTATTTACACATGTTAACCAGATTTTGCTGTACATATATATCATACAGACAAAGTTATTCAGGCTCTAGTGGTACGTGAAATTTGAGAGTTTGTTGTTCTTTTAACTGGCTTTTGTTATCCAGGTGTACATATATATTTATAGTAGTATGAAAACCTTGTGAGAATTATTATTATTAGACTGGACAAGTTTGTAACTAAGTAACTAAGTAACATTCCCTGCCTGGAAAATACAAAAATGTACCCTCATAACACTTAGTCCCTTTGACAAATTCATACCTACTCTCGCATATTCATACATATAGTTTTGAGTCTAGCTAGGTAGCCTTTTCAAAATTACAATGTTATACTTGCTAGTTACTAACTAGAAAAGTATTCTGGGGTATGACTATAGTAGTTCCCTGACATCACTATTGACTGTGATGAGAATCATTGTGATCAAGCTGATTCACTTGAAAGGGATTTTGATCTTAATACCATGACACTTTAGAACCAATAGCAAAACTTGCAATGGAATGCTACATCATATAACAGAATTGTCAACACTGCACTTGTAACTCAGGATTAAACCTTCTCAAACTGTAATATATGACTAAGGTTCAAAAGTTTGCTAACCAATATATTAATAATCTCATCTACCAATTTATTGATACCAATAACTGTAAAGTGACGTGGTAAAGTATAAAGTGTCACTCATGCACAACCAAGTCTACATGGATAAGGTCATCACAATTTGCCTGGAAATAACCACTAACCAAAAAGTGCTATAAATATATGATCCAAGAGATAGCTATCACATTGCAAACATCCTCCATTATTCAATACTAATGGCTTCTGCTTCAGGATTTTATGCAACTTTTGTTATCATTCTCATACTTTTCAGTATAAACTCTGATGCTCAACTTTCCACCACCTATTACTCAAAATCTTGCCCACATTTGTTCAACACAATAAAACCAGTGCTTCAGTCTGCGATTGCCGGAGAGAAGAGAATGGGTGCATCCATTCTTCGCCTTTTCTTCCATGACTGCTTTGTAAATGTAATCTGCTCTTCAACAGTTCCAAGTTCTTTTAGTGTTACATTACTTGTATGCATGTTTGAACATTTTTCTTAATCAATTATTGACTCTGATCAGTCTGGTTTCCATTTGAACCTGAACGGTTCTTAAAGTGCAAAAACTTGAAAAAAGTGTACATTTTCATGCGTGTGTTGTAACCGAAATTGGTTAAATTTATTTTAGCCATTGAAAATAAGTTGATGGTACGTTTTGCAGGGGTGTGATGGATCAATCCTCTTGTCCGACACATCTACATTCACTGGAGAACAACATGCTAAGCCTAATAATCGTTCAGTTCGAGGATTCAAAGTCATAGACAAAATCAAGGCAGCAGTAGAAAAAGCATGTCCTGGAGTTGTTTCATGCGCGGATGTTCTGGCAATATCTGCAAGAGACTCTGTAGTCATCGTGAGTATTACCTTCATAATTCATTTCTATCACGTTTTCATATCTAAAAATGCAAATTTTGCAGCTTGGAGGACCTAACTGGAATGTGAGGCTAGGTAGAAGAGATGCAAGAACAGCCAGCATTACCGCGGCTAACAATAACATCCCACCTCCAACATCGAGCCTTTCACAGCTCATCTCTAACTTCAAGCAGCATGGTCTTTCAGCAAAAGATATGGTTGCATTATCTGGTACACATTAACAGACATTACATGCTTATCAGTTAACTCGTTGTTAAATTAATCTTTTTGTACTAAATAGTCCTGAAAACATAACACAGGTGCACACACAATTGGGCAAGCAAGATGCACGACATTCAGACCACACATATACAATGACACAAACATCGATACCTCCTTTGCAAAATCAAGAAAAGCAAACTGTCCTCAAACTAGTGGATTAGGTGACACGAATTTAGCACCAGAGGATCCTCAGACTCCAAACACCTTTGATCTGAAATACTACCAGAATCTAATTAATAAACAAGGATTGCTGCACTCTGATCAAGAATTATATAATGGTGGATCAACTGATTCACTAGTGAGGACTTATAGCAGAAGCCAAGGGACGTTCTTTAATGATTTTGTTGCAGCGATGATTAAGATGGGAGACATTAAGCCGTTAACTGGATCAAATGGTGAGATTAGGAAGGTGTGCAGCAAGATTAATTGAAGGTTATACGCAAGTTGTTGTTGGTTTTTTGACAAAGAATGTCGAGTGTTGAAGATTTTGCTTATTTTATGTTATTGTTGCTAGTCTTTCTTGATTAAGAGATAACTAGACCAGTGTCATGTTTTGTTATGCATCAGATGTGCGCTTTCAAATTAATGGAAGAAATATATACTTGCGTTTGGCATGTTTTCAGAAACTGTATTAGCGCAACACTGTCCTGCAGTTTCGTAGTTGATAGTGTATATTATCTTGGTATGTTCTGATAGAAGATAAATATATTGCACGAGTGGTTTATTATCTTTGTTTTGTTGGAAATAAATTATTAAGTTTTAACACATTTGATTAGATGATGGTTATGGGTAACTTTTCATCTGACTTTTCATGGATGAATATACGAAGAAATGTTAGTACTAGAGTATTTGTGGATGAATATACGAAGAACTCTAAGTTAGAAAAGATAAAAATATTCCAAATATGAAGTAAAAACAACTTGAAACCAAAAAAGAATAGTGTGGGTTGCCTTTGTATTTTCCACCATCAACCTATTTTCCACGATCCACAGAAGTAGTTCGTCGTAAGAAAGAGGATAATGAGCTCTGTTAGAAACGAGGAGGAGGGAAAAAACTAATTATATTTCATAAAATATTTTATATAAATTTTCTTGTTTGCAAACCACATAAAATGACCACATATGTATAGTGATTTACATACCCTTATAAATAGACACGACTCTTTAGATAGACACATCTTCACTCCAATGGACACGACTCTTCATTCAATAGACACGACTATTCACCTTATTATTAATTTGAGTTTATTCTTTAACAAATTTCTTCCTTAAACTCAAACATTTTCCATCCTTCATTCCAATCATCATCTTACAATTTTCGAGCTGCACTTTTAGTGGTGGCTTTGTAAATATATCCGCCACTTGATCACGACTTGCAACATGACTCATTCGCACGTTGCCTTCATTCACATGTTCCCGAATAAAATGAAAGCGAACATCTATATGCTTGCTCCTTTCATGGTGCACTGGATTCTTTGACAACTCAATTGCTGATTTATTATCGATTCGTATTTCAGTTGCTTCATGCTGCTGGAGTTTTAACTCATATAACAAATTTCTCAACCATACTGCATGACATACACACAAAGATGCTGCCACATACTCCGCCTCACACGTTGACAATGTCACTATTAGTTGTTTCTTTGAGAGCCACGTGAAAGCAGTGTCTCCTATATAGAAGATATATCCCGATGTGCTTTTTCGATCATCTACATCTCCACACCAATCGCTAAGCTTGTATTCATTTGTCTTAGAGTAGAGTAACCCAAGTCTGTTCCTCGTATATATCGAAGAATCCTCTTAACAGCCTTCAGATGTGAATATTTTGGCTCCCCCATGAACCGACTTACTATGCCGACACTATACGCAATGTCTGGCCTTGTGCATGTGAGATACCGTAGATTTCCAATCAAACTTCGGTATTTGTTTGCATCCACTCGATCTCCTTCATCAAATTTAGAGAGTTTCGTACCAAGTTCCATCGGCGTTGCTACTTGATTGCACTCTTTCATCTTGTCCTTCTTCAAAATGTCTTTTCCATAAGCCTCTTGTGACACAAATATTCCATTTCTTCCTTGTCTAACTTCAAGATCAAGAAAGTATTTCATTAACCCTAATTCCGTCATTTCAAACTCTCAAGTCATGGCTTCTTTAAAATCTTTTATCATCTCCACATTATTCCCCATGAATATTAGATCATCAATATAAAGAGCAACAAATATCAAGTTGCATTTTTCTTTCTTCACGTATAGTGCATGTTCGTAGGGACACTGTACGAACCCGTTGTCCTTGAAATAGGTGTCAATTCGGATGTTCCATGCACGAGACGCTTGCTTTAGCCCATATAGCGCCTTCCTTAACTTCAATACTTTACTCTCCTCCCTAGCTTTTATGTACCCTGGTGGTTGCTCCACGTATACTTCCTCTTCAAGCACACCATTTAAAAATGCTGATTTTACATCCATCTGATAGATCGACCACTTGAATTGTGCTGCTTGTGATATGAGAAGCCTGATTGTTTCCATTCTCGCCACCGGGGCAAAGACTTCGTCATAGTCGATCCCTGCCTTTTGTTTGTAGCCCTTCGCAACTAGGCGTGCCTTATACCTTTCCATCTCACCGTGGGAATTCATCTTTTTCTTATATACCCATTTTACTTCTATGGGTTGATATCCTTCTGGCAAATCCACCAAGTCCCAAGTTTCATTTCTACCGATAGCCTTCATCTCTTCATCCATCGCAGCTTTCCATTTCTTATCTCTCAGTGCCTCTTCAAAAGTAATATTCTCAGCATCTGCCAAGAGACATATCAAGTGTACTTCATCTGTTGACTCATATAGGTCTTGCAAACTTCGCATCTTTGGTTGCCTTGGCTCTTCTTCATCATCAGATATTTGAGGTGTTATTGGTGTGCGTATCGATGTAGTAGTTAATGATTCTCCTTTTTCTTCCTTCTGCATCACTTCCATTTGGTTGTTCCAATCCCATGTGCTTTCTTCATTCACCTACACATCTCGGCTCACAACCCCTATTTTTTCAATTGGGTTGAATAACTTGAAAGCTTTTGTCTTTTCATCATATCCAATGAATACGTACTTCTTGCTCTTATCATCTAATTTGGTTCTTCTTTGATCTGGTATACGCGCATATGCCAAACTACCGAATACTTTTAAGTGTGATACAATTGGTTTTTGTCCGCTCCAAGCTTCCTGTGGTGTTTGATCTGCTAATATCGCATGTGGACACCGATTTTGCACATACACTGCACATTGTACTGCTTCTGCCCAGAATTATTTCGACATGCCTTTGCTTCTCAACATTGATCGAACCATGTCAAGAATAGTTCGATTTTTTCTTTCAGCCACGCCGTTTTGTTAAGGTGAGTATGGTGCGGTTAAAAATCTTTTGATCCCTTGTTCCTCACAATAGCTTGTGAATGCTGTTGACATATACTCTCCACCTCTATCTGATCGTAAGGCCTTGATATAAAGACCGGTCATCTTCTCTACTGATACTTTGAATTTCTTGGACATTCCAAGTGCCTCAGATTTTTTTTTCAAAAAATAAACCCAAGTCTTTCTTGTGTAATCGTCAATGAAAGTGATAAAGTACCTGTTAGCACCAAAATTGGTCACTAACCTCGTTGAGAAAGATTGTATAGAGATGTAAGTGATGAAGTTAAATTAAACAAGGAGGAATATGCTAATTTAAATGCAGAAAGTAAGAACACCGGATTTATAGTGGTTCAGCGTAATTGCCTACGTCCACTTTGAGTTTTGATCTTTATTTCTTTCACAAGTAGTTGAATACAGATACAATCCATATATTGATGACTTGAATACAAGTTTGAATTAAAAAGAGGAGAGTATAAAAAATGGCAGAGTCTCCCCAGTGTTCTCCAAAAAGGATCCATTTCATTGTGCCCCTGCCCTTCTATTTATAGAGGAGGATGGGTTGGACTTCCTTCATGGGCTTAGGAGCAAGGTGCCTCTGCCCATAGTGGGTGAATCTGCGCACCAGGCCAGGCAGGCCGAATGCTCTTGCTTTATTGGGGGCCTGACAACTTGCTACCACCTCCAGTCTCTCCTTGATCAGAATCTTGTCTAGTGCTAATGATAATTTCTTCAACCGTCGTTTTGTAACCGGGCCAAGATGCCGGTTAACACTTGCCCCCCAAAGTGTGTCGTGTGAAGCAACACAACACGCTTTGAATCAGCGAGTATTCCTTTTCTTCAGAAAGAAATCCACCATGTTTCTTGAATAGTCATTATCCTCCAATTTATCCTCCCAAGGTGTTGTATCCTTCTTTGGTCATCGTGATGCTCGGTCGATTCCCAATATTATAAATCTAGGGTTGTAGTTCATTAGTGGCCATCCATGTCTGATTCTGCAGAGCTAATAAGCTTCAGCTATATGATCTAGTCTTCTCTTAATAACCCTTAGTGAGAATTCAATTTCTGTTGATTTCAAGAAGTCGAACTTTTTCGGATTTACACATGCACGTTCGGGTACATGTTCTTGCCATTGGCTCTCGGATGCGTTTTATATGCTCATAAGTCGTCGCCAACTCCATCTAGTTTAATTGTAATTCAATCGCGATTCCTTGTTTGTATTTTCTGTGAAATAAGGGTTGCAATCAGCCACTTGAGGAGTTTTCCAAACCTCTCTTTAGTACAGACTCTATGATTTTGTTCACAGCTTCAACCTGTCCATTTGCAGTTATAATGGATCATGGAAGGTCATAAGGACAGATGACGTTACGGATAAAGAAGTTGATTATTTTCTTCATCTTGGTCGTGGTTAAGAGTTCTTCATCTGCCCATTTGGTGACGTAATCAACTGCTATGATGGTGTATTTCGCACCACCTTTAGGATCGACAAGAAGATGATTTCAGTGCCCCCAAGTGGCAAACGGCTATGAACTAGCCATTTGAATAATTTCCATCGGTGGGGTTCCCGGCTTTTTTGCAAACATCTTGCACTCGTCACATTGTCTAGCATGATCAACCGCTTCTGGGTTGATAGTTGGCCAGTAATACCTGTAGCAGAGTATCTTCTTTATCATGGTTTTCCCCCTGATGTTATTACCGCATTCTTCTTCATAGAATTTGCTCAAGATATCACCATGGGCGATATGCCGAAGCATGGGGATGGATAGACTCCTTTTGACACACGACTTATTCTTAGATGATTTGGCGTGAAGCTTTGAGGAGGATCTGTCGTTTTCCATTCCTCCGTTCAGTAAGAATTCCTCATTGTAGATAGTCTTTGATAGGAGTCAACCATGACACCTTTTCATTTTGTTCGCTGAGTACGTGTGTAATGATGTAATATGTGAAGTCGTTTAGCAGCTCTTGGACTTGGCCGAGATAAGGAGCAAGACAATGCCCCCTAGCAAGATCAACTTCCTTAAATTTGTACACTACCAATCAAGAATCACAAAAGATATGTAAAGTTTTCACTTCAAATCCTTTAGCAAGTTTGAGGCTGGCAGTCAAGGCTTCATACTAAGCATCGTTGTTTGTTACAGGTAAATCGAGTTTTAGGACGTAGCAGATTGATCGTTCCTCAGGAGTCATTATCATGACTCCTATGCCATAACACTGATCATTGGATGCTCCATCCGCGTACATTTTCCATCTCATGGTTGGTTCTCTGCTACTCTTCAAGTAGTCATCTGAGGTAGTGAATTTGGGTGTGAGGTCTGTTAATTTCCGTCCTTGGATAGCCCTTCGTGGAAACTAAGTGATATCGAATTAGCATAGTTCGATATTCTATTTAAGTAGTATTTTAGACGTCTCAAGTCATTGTATGCCCTGTCGCAACGGCTGGTAGGCATAGACGTTGATGGGGTGAGCCTAAAAGTAAGAGTGGAGCTTTCATGATGAAATCAATAGGATTGTGCTAGCTTTTGTAGCTTCGGGTTGATATCCAATGCATGGCTCGCGATAGTTAATGAAATCACATATGCATGTCAGAATGGGTCCAAGGGAACATATCATCATTTATTCAGAAAAATCCAACTAATTCTTTTATCATCACTGCACTGAGCTATGATCCGATATTCAGCACCCGGAAAGGGTCGCCATGGCTGGCGGTAATGTCGACCGTCAGCTTAGCAGGTGCCATCCCAGATTCTTTGAGTAAAGATGTAACTATTTTGCATAACGTTCAATGTGAAATATGGTTGAGACGGTCAATGTTGGTGGTTATTCTGGTCGAATCCTAGAGTCTTGTCATGAGTTGTTAAGTCAAATAATGAAGGGCTCTGAATGCTCTAATTAATTATCTGCAAATGGCCAAAGATCAGGCTTAAAAGCACGTTGAAGGAAATGTCGAGTAGGGGCCAGCCTCGAGTTGTGTGCAACTACATAGCTGGATCTTGCTATGAGTTTGAATTTGCTTGTATATTCGAGTAACGCATTTTCTATTCAATGCATTCATGATCCTTCACTCGCCCTTCGAGTTGGAGTGATAGTCAGTTGCCCACAAGCTTTGGCATCGATTTAATGATTCTATCTCTAGGCATCCTTTCGGTCGTTGCCTTGAGTAGCTGTAAGCACTATATATAAGTTTTAATACTGAGCTATCGTAGCCAGTTTTTGAATGACCATGCATCTTCTCCCAGTCTCGGGTTAATAAATGTGCTGCATGGACGGTTGAGTCTCGTCCTAGCTACGTTTATGCTTTCACCTAAACTCCAAAGACATAAAGGTGATTGGTGAATAGTCGGTTCACATTCATCTTGCTTCTCGCTCGTGCCCCCAGGTCTGGGGCATATACCGATAAGTAGGAAGGCCAGCCACGCCCACTTTAGCTTTACTCTCTTTCCCGTTGAATCGTGGGATCATGTTAGTCGATAGGAGACTAGGTCTCGCCTATCTTGGATTTTATCGTGGTTTTTCATTCCAAGAGGAATACTTCGATGCCACGTAAGTTTTAGGGCGTAATTTGGACAGTGGATGGTCATCCACGTCCACTTTGGTTCATGCTCTGTAATCAGATCTCGGGGTAAAGTTGGCTACAAATGCAGTCGGGTTATGCTCATCCAGTTTCATACTCCTCCTGACGAATTGAACGAGGGTGCTGGAGAATTTTTTGACCAAGTATTCGTGGTTTACCCTCCTTTCCATACTCTGGGGGTCATAGTTTTTCAAAAAAACAAACATCCGAGTCACATTTGTATGTGCTTGGTGCGGATCAGCATTGACCCTTGGTCTGAGGTATGATATAGTAGGTTGCTCGTAGCTTTGGATGCCATTTCGATTGGTTCTGTATTGAGGCCTCCCTGCAGTCGCTGCCTCAAGTTATAAAGAACGCCATGCTAGGGCTATAGTAAGCTGTCGTATTCGGCTTTTTAGTATTTTGTACCCCTGCCCCCAGCATTGATTTAGCCAGGTCACTAGTTGGATGGTCGAACTCCATCCTCAGCAGGTTAATAATCCTCCTGTCGATTCCAGGCCGAAGTTTACGTAATAGAAAATGGTCGGGATCCACTCGTCAATTTATCGATGTTTATACACCGTCTGCATTCTGGTGACTTAGTGTTATTCTCCCTCCGGTTGACTCGCACCCAATTTGTGTTCATGCTTCGGTCCACGCTCTGGGGACTTAGAGATTTGTCGAACGGTTTATGCTTTAGTCCACAGTTCGAGACGCAGAGATTTTCGTCAACTCATTTATACTCTAGTTCGCACTCTGGGAACTTAGAGCAATTTGGTCCGCTTCTGGGATTTAGGGATTTTTCTGAAGTTGTCTATAATCTAGTCCATGCTCTGGGGACTGAGAGTACTGTAGTCCGCACTCTGGGGACGTAGAGGTTTTTGAGTCATTTATACTCTAGTCCGCACTCAGGGACTTAGAGTACTTTAGTCCGCATTCTGTCTCTCGTTCCAGAGGGTGAGACCCCCCGGATGGCTGAGAGTTTGCCTAAACCTGGTAGATAATCCTTCTCTTTAAGATTCTCTTTAAGATTTCAAAAGTCGTTATTCTTTATGCAGGACTATTGCATTCTAATGCTTGTTTTCCACGATTTTGTGCAGGCCGTTCTGACCCCGAGCCCACTCCGAGGAGCGATGTCGCCAAGGAAGTGGGGGAGTAAACAAGTGAAGCCACTCACGCAGAGGAGGCTCTTGGTCCATACGCTCAGGTGATCGGAGCGCTTGATGAAGACAAGTCTGAAACCTCCTCTCCTACCGACGGGGGTTATGAAGTAGAAATTAAAAGCGCCTCTGAGCACACATCCGAATTGAGCATGGAGGAACGACTCGAGAAAGAGAAGGAGGAGACAGTCAAGTAATAATTGAGCCCCGAGTTGTCAACTTGGACGATCCTTTGAACAAGCCGTTAAAGGTCATCCTTCCTGGCGGGTCCAAGCCCATGGAAGGCCCCCGTACTCCTTCAGTTGCTACCCCTCTATCAAAGAAGAGTACCAAGGGTAAATGCTCTGGAGAGGAGCCATTTGGAAAGAAGTTGAAGAAGCACAAGAAGTGACTACTATCCTCGTTCAACGAGAGTTAGTTTAAGTCATGTAATTATTTTCATCTATTTCCTTAGTCCTTATAAATAAAATGTCGACTCCGAACTTTGGAGGGGTTATAATAGAAACTCATTTCTGAATAAGGTTTAGTTCCTTTTTCTGTCTTACAAAAGACTCTTATTGTTCAGTTTTCTTTGTGATTGTGACTTTAATCCAAGCAGTTGTGAGTAACATAGACTTCTCAGTCCATCTTCATATAACTCGGAAACTCTTCGGGAGTCATTGAACTTCCATTCTGTGCTTCGAGCACTTAGAATACTTTTTAGCCCGTATGTTAGGGATTTGACAAATTCAAGTCATTTGTGTCATAGTTCATATTCAGGGAACTTGGAGATCCGATTCGCTTATATTCGAGTCTGCACTCTGGGGAGTTAGAGTACTCCAGTCCGCACTCTGGGGACTTGGAGGTTTAAGTCATTTATACTCTAGTCCGCGCTCTGGGGACTTAGAGTACTCCAGTCCGCGCTCTGGGGACTTGGAGGTTTAAGTCGTTTATTCTCTAGTCCACGCTCTAGGGACTTAGAGTACTCCAGTCCGCGCTCTGGGGACTTGGAGGTTTAAGTCGTTTATACTCTAGTCCACGCTCTGGGGACTTAGAGTACTCCAGTCCGCGCTCTAGGGACTTGGAGGTTTAAGTCGTTTATACTCTAGTCCACGCTTTGGGGACTTAGAGTACTCCAGTCCGCGCTCTGGGGACTTGGAGGTTTAAGTCGTTTATACTCTAGTCCGCGCTCTGGGGACTTGGAGGTTTAAGTCGTTTATACTCTAGTCCACGCTCTGGGGACTTAGAGTACTCCAGTCCGCGCTTTGGGGACTTGGAGGTTTAAGTCGTTTATACTCTAGTCCACGCTCTAGGGACTTAGAGTACTCCAGTCCGTACTCTGGGGACTTGGAGGTTTAAGTCGTTTATACTCTAGTCCATGCTCTGGGGACTTAGAGTACTCCAGTCCGCGCTCTGGGGACTTGGAGGTTTAAGTCGTTTATACTCTAGTCCACGCTCTGGGGACTTAGAGTACTCCAGTCCGCGCTCTGGAGATTTGGAGGTTTAAGTCGTTTATACTCTAGTCCGAGCTCTGGGGACTTAGAGTACTCCAGTCCGCGCTCTGGGGACATGGAGGTTTAAGTCGTTTATACTCTAGTCCGCGCTCTGGGGACTTAGAGTACTCCAGTCCGCACTCTGGGGACTTGGAGGTTTTAGTCATTTATACTCTAGTCCGCGCTCTGGGGACTTAGAGTACTCCAGTCCGCACTCTGGGGACATGGAGGTTTTAGTCATTTATACTCTAGTTCGCGCTCTGGGGACTTAGAGTACTCCAGTCCGCACTCTGGGGACATGGAGGTTTAAGTCGTTTATACTCTAGTCCGCGCTCTGGGGACTTAGAGTACTGCAGTCCGCGCTCTGGGGATTTGGAGGTTTAAGTCGTTTATACTCTAGTCCGAGCTCTGGGGACTTAGAGTACTCCAGTCCGCGCTCTGGGGACATGGAGGTTTAAGTCGTTTATACTCTAGTCCGCGCTCTGGGGACATGGAGGTTTAAGTCGTTTATACTCTAGTCCGCGCTCTGGGGACTTAGAGTACTCCAGTCCGCACTCTGGGGACTTGGAGGTTTTAGTCATTTATACTCTAGTCCGTGCTCTGAGGACTTAGAGTACTCCAGTCCGCACTCTGGGGACATGGAGGTTTTAGTCATTTATACTCTAGTTCGCGCTCTGGGGACTTAGAGTACTCCAGTCCGCACTCTGGGGACATGGAGGTTTAAGTCGTTTATACTCTAGTCCGCGCTCTGGGGACTTAGAGTACTGCAGTCCGCGCTCTGGGGACTTGGAGGTTTTAGTTGAGAGTAGTCGTATTTCCACTCTTTAATTTGTATTCATCTACTGTATCGAGGCTAATGTCGTCGAATGAACAATCGAACCACGTTTGCTCACGGAATAGGATTCTGCCCCTAGGATGAGGGACGGAATTTGAAAAATGGACGATCGATTCTCATCCGCTTGGTGATTATAGCTCTTCCAATCAAGTCAAGGAAGGAGGTATATGGCAGATGGTTGAATCACATCCATGTTGGGTTAGATAGCCAAATCTCTTACAATTTTCTCCGTATCTCCTTCTAGAAAATAAGGATAATAGATTGTTGAGTAGACAAAGTAAGTTGCATATGTTCCAAGGTGCAGTCGTGTCCATATATTGACAGCGATGGTTAGCGAGTACGCAGTCTACCATAGCTACTTCAAGTTGGGCTTTCGAAAAACCTTTCGTGTTCAGGGTAGGATTTGATCGGTAGATGATCAAATCACGTCCACTTTAGACGGATCCCGGCGTCACTGAGCTTCATGAGGGGTATTTTGTCGAACTTTGTCCTATGACTCGATTGGAGTGGATGATCGGGCCATATTCATTCCAAGCAGTTTAGGTCTCCAAGTCAAATGTGGAGGTTGATGGATGGATGGTCGGTTGTTTGAATCGATCATAAGTTGAGCATACGAACTCGGATCGTCTTGAAACTTGGAACATTGGCTTCCCTGGCTTTGATTGTTATGTCTTGTTAATCGTGGCTCGATCCAGACTCAGACAAAATCCATCGATATCCATAGCGCGCCTTTGTGTAACCGATCTCCAAGACGAACTGTCACTGGTTTCTAATCAAGTTCTTGGTGTTACGGCCTTGCCAAAAGGCGGGATAACATTTGCCCCCCAAAGGACGTCTTGTGTAAACATGACGTGCTTTGAAAAACCGCAGTCTTTCATGCTGAATATTTCCGTTCAATTGATTGCTTGACAGTCGTCTTTTAATCGTTTCGTTGCAATCTTCTTTTAGACAAATGTTCAACTAGCGTGCTTTGCTTTGGTTCTGCCCCCAGTTTTGGGGATGAGTATGGAGTTGATGTATGTTTATACTCCGTCTCGCACTCTGGGAGTACGGAGTTGAGTAGATGTTTATACTCCGTCTCGCACTCTGGAAATACGGAGTTGATTAATGTTTATACTCCGTCTCGCACTCTGGGAGTACAGAGTTAAGCGAATGTTTATACTCCGTCTCGCACTCTGGGATTACGGAGTTGATTAATGTTTATACTCCGTCTCGCACTCTGGGAGTACGAAGTTAAGTAGATGTTTATACTCCGTCTCGCACTCTGGGAGTACGGAGTTGATCAATGTTTATACTCCGTCTCGCACTCTGGGAGTACGGAGTTGATCAATGTTTATACTCCATCTCGCACTCTGGGAGTACGGAGTTGATCAATGTTTATACTCCGTCTCACACTCTGGGAGTACAGAGTTAAGTAGATGTTTATACTCCGTCTCGCACTCTGGGAGTACGGAGTTGTGCGAAGGATCGTCGTGTATCAACCCATTTTTAACCTTGATGTGATGGCTTGCCCCCGAGCTCGAGTTTCACTTAGCGAGTGGCTGGCCGTATCGCAGCCGCTCTCTACTTGAATAAATTCCACTTGCAGGATGGAATTCATCTCTCTGTGCATCGTGATGTTGTACATTGTATTTAATCCATAGCCCCAAATCAAAGGCATATGGTTGATGATGAGCAATAGAATTATTCTCGTCCAGATGTAACTCCACACGTCCGATCATGGTCTGCGTAGATTGGTTGGCAACCAAATCTGAGTACCTGGACACCTGCATCGTTTTGAAAGTAGTTTAGTTCAAGCTAGTCATAGTTCATAGAACAATTGAAATAGAGATGGAAATGGAAATAATTCAAAGAAGATTATGGTAAGTCTCATTGATATGTGAAGCATCATCGTGTGCTCGCTATTCGACTCCGCCCCTGGCTCCTTTCAAAGGGATGTTGGCCGTCAACCGTCCAATTAATAATCATAGCCCTTTATTAATGGGCATCGTATATTCGCTGCCCGCCATTCTGCAGGACTTGTACATACTATTGAAGCTTTCCTTTCCAGGTCATCTTTTCGATCATAACTCGGAGATGTTTGTAATCGCCCGTGTTAGGATCAGTGAGCATTTGGGAATATACAACATTCCCCTGATTTTCTTTAGACTTTGGTGTACTCTCTCGAGGTTTGTTTCCAGTACCCCTCCGAGTCATGAGTCTTCAAGTAGAGGTTGTCAATTGAATCTTTCAAAGAGCATATGAGCTGAATTCTGAAGTCTTGTTTCGGCTACTGGGATATACATCCTTAGCCAACGGGCCTTCATTGTTATTTTTCTTAGTCTGCTCCACTCCTCCTCACTTTAGTTCTGATTCATTTTGTAAAAGAAACGATCCATAGTCGTAGGAGGCTCTTTAGCTAACTAGCTGCCAAAATATATCTGGAGGTCGACTTTCCTCAAACGCGATCAGTATGATACCCTTGTTAGTATTTGGAATAAATTGCTTAGAGCATTGGTTTGCTTGGAGTCACTAAATTCGAAGTGCTGGGTCAGCGGAGAATGGTGCTTGGAGTCATCTTGGCGTTTTCTAGAGTCATATCATCTATGTTCTCCAACCTTTGGGAGTACCGTTTGAATAGCGGTTGCTTGTTCGTTCCCTTGATGCCGTTCATAAGTTGCCGCTAGATCCTCTATGCCCTGGTCGATCATGGGATGTCAGGAAAGTGGATAGAATGTTCCTTTATTAAGTTGAGTTTTGAATTCACTATCGGAGGCACTGCGCTGCGGCTAGGGTTCGGGGGGCTTCCCCCCGAAATTTTTTTTTAGCCTCATTTTCGAAAATTTGGGTCGTACCCGAAAAAGTTTTTTTTTGTAAATAGGGGTCGTATAAGAGACCGGTGTAACTTAAGTTTCGATCGGCATTGAGGGCCGTTCGGCATGACAAAGTTGCTCGGCATACAAGACTGTTCGGCATCCACACTGTTCGGCATCCCACACTATTCGGCATTCCTCACTGTTCGGCATTCACACTGTTCGGCATTCCACACTGTTCGGCATTCCACACTGTTCGGCATCCACACGTGTTCGGCATTCACACTGTTCGACATCCCACACTGTTCGGCATCCCACACTGTTCGGCATCCACACTGTTCGGCATTCATTCTTGTTCGGCACAACCGAGTCATTCGGCATACAATACCGTTCGGCATTACAGAGGTGTTCGACATTCATTCTTGTTCGGCACAACCGAGTCGTTCGGCATACAATACCGTTCGGCATTACAGAGGTGTTCGGCATAGAGGTATGGATCGGCCTGGAAGAGCGTTCGGCCTAGAGGTATGGTCGGCCTGGAAGAGCGTTCGGCCTAGAGGTATGGTCGGCCTGGAAGGGCGTTCGGCATAAGCCTTTTCTGGAGCGTTCGGCATATGCCTTTTCTGGAGCGTTCGGCATACCCCTTTTCTGGAGCGTTCGGCATACCCCTTTTCTGGAGCGTTCGACATACCCCTTTTCTGGAGCTTTCGGCATACGCCTTTCCGGAGCGTTCGGCATACGCCTTTTCTGGGGCGTTCGACATAAGCCTTTTCTGGGGCGTTCGGCATACGCCTTTTCTGGGGCGTTCGGCATACGCCTTTTCTGGAGCGATCGGTCGAATTGCCTTCAGAGGAGGGTCGGCCTTCATTCAACTTTAGTGCAAACTTCAACGTCCAATCCCCAGATCTTGCGTACATCAGTGAATCCAATCTACGGCTATCAGCTTCCTTTAGATTTCTTTCAAATCTGAGTAGAATAGGAAGTTTTCTAGTAAACAACTGGATCTATCTCGCGAATTTGGAAATCCACTAGTAGATGATGAGATCCAATCAAGCTGAGAATTCAATTCTCAGTGAAAGCACCAAAGTGTTAGCACCAAAATTGGTCACTAACCTCGTTGAGAAAGATTGTATAGAGATGTAAGTGATGAAGTTAAATTAAACAAGGAAGAATATGCTAATTTAAATGCAGAAAGTAAGAACACCGGATTTATAGTGGTTCAGCGTAATTGCTTACGTCCACTTTGAGTTTTGATCTTTATTTCTTTCACAAGTAGTTGAATACAGATACAATCCATATATTGATGACTTGAATACAAGTTTGAATTAAAAAGAGGAGAGTATAAAAAATGGCAGAGTCTCCCCAGTGTTCTCCAAAAAGGATCCATTTCATTGTGCCCCTGCCCTTCTATTTATAGAGGAAGATGGGTTGGACTTCCTTTATGGGCTTAGGAGCAAGGTGCCTCTGCCCATAGTGGGTGAATCTGCGCACCAGGCCAGGCAGGCCGAATGCTCTTGCTTTATTGGGGGCCTGACAACTTGCTACCACCTCCAGTCTCTCCTTGATCAGAATCTTGTCTAGTGCTAATGATAATTTCTTCAACCCTCGTTTTGTAACCGGGCCAAGATGCCGGTTAACAATACCTCTTCTCGCTGAATGACTTAGGTGTGATCGGGCCACATATGTCAGTGTGTATCAACTCTAGAGACCTCCTTGCACGATTTCTTGTTTGCTTGCCGAGCACACATCCCTCGCAAAATTTCTTTGTGTAATCAATGTTTGGTAAACCGTAAACCATATCCTTCTTTGCTAACTCTTTCAAACCGTCATAATGTAAATGTCCGAACCGTAAGTGCCACAGTGAGGCTTTATCCTCCACGTTGACTTGCAAACACCTTTCTCGCACTTTTCCCAGATTGAGTTTGAACATTTGATTCTTGGCCATCTCTACATTTGCAAGTAAATAGCCATTTTTGTCCTTCAAATGTAACATCCGATCTTTCATGAAAACTGAATACCCCTTCTCCAATAGTTGCCCCATGCTAAGGATGTTGCTCTTCAGTTCAGGCACGTAATAGACATCTTCAATCGACCCTTCCTTACCATCCTTTTGAGAAAAACATATTTTGCCTTGGCCTTTGACTTGAACTTTTGACGCATCTCCAAATGACACATGCCCATCCTTTACCTTTTGCATCTCCACGAAAAGGTGTTTTTGTCCGCACATATGATTACTAGCAACAGTGTCGAGATACCACATTATATCGCTGTCAGAAGCATTGTCCTTTTAGACCATCAAGAGAACACCATCGTCTCTTATTTCTTTTTCCACAACCAGATTCGCGTTTTCTTCCACCTTTTTCTTGGAATAGTAGTCTTTTGCATAATGCTCATATTTGCCGCAGTTGTAGCACTCAACATTTGGACGATTTGACAGGCCACCTCTTCCATGACCAAGTCCTCGACCGCGCCAATTTTGTTGTCTCGGCTGGTCTTTTTCTTCAGGATTGTTTCCAAATCCTTGTCTTCCTTAATACTTGCCTTAGCTTGTAAAGCCTCTTCGAGTAGCTCTTGTTTTTTTTCATCCTCCGTTGTTCATGTGGTTCAAGAGAACTTGCAAGATCATCAATGGTCATTTCTGCCAAATTCTTTGTCTCCTCAATTGCGCATACGATGTTCTCGAAATCGTCGGTCAATGATCGCAAAATCTTCTCCACAACCCTTGCATCAGTTAGGTTTTCTCCATTGCATTTGAGTTGATTAACCATTGTTTGGACATTTGTGATGTAGTCGGATATTCCTTCTAATTCTTTCATTTTCATCGCTTCTAATTCGCCTCGAAGAGTTTGAAGCCGCACTTGTTTAACTTGGTCGGCTCCCTTATAGACATTTTGTAAAATGTCTCATGCTTCCTTCGAATTTGCTGGATTGGTAATTTTCTCAAATCCCGACTCATCCACTGCATGGAACAAGAGGTAGAGAGCGGCCTTGTCTATCATACGCATTTCTTTAAATGTCTTTAACTGCATCGTAGTCAAGTTCGTAGTATTTTCTATTTCTGTGTAGCCATTTTCGACTACTTCCCATGCATCTTGTGCACCTAGCAACGCACGCATCTGAATGCTCCAATTGTCGTAATTCAACTTGGTTAGTCATGGAATCAGTATTTTCCCCAACGATAAATTCCCGAAATTTGCCACAGCTCCGATACCAATTTGTTAGAAACGAGGAGGAGGGAAGAAACTAATTATATTTCATAAAATATTTCATATAAATCTTCTTGCTTGCAAACAACACAAAATGACCACATATTTATAGTGGTTTATATACCCTTACAAATAGACACGACCCTTTAGATAGACAACTCTTCACTCCAATAGACACGACTCTTCACTCAATAGACACGACTCTTCACCTTATTATTAATTTGAGTTTATTCTTTAACAAGCTCTAGCACTACTTTACAGGTGAAACATGCAAACACCTCAATTTGAAATTGAATGAATTAAAAGTTAAGTCATCAAAAAAGAAAAGGACAAGACAAGACAGGTAGTTTTTATGGTGATTCAGCCAAATCAAGCACAATACATTCACTTTATATTTTATTTCTGATAGATTTCGCAGTTACAATCAAGTTACAGCTCGATTTCAAATCTAAAAATGGTTTGTTTCGAATTTGAAAGAGTCTACCAACAAAATTAGTTCAAAAATCATTTTTCATATGTTGTTTGATGCTTATTTGTAGACGAATTTCTACATCAGAATTGCCAAATCCTCTGTTGACTCACTCAGACATATAGATTCAAGTTTCCAGCAAAAAGAACAAGTCAAATTTAAATGTCTATCTATATACATCGCCTTGCTCTGATCGATATAGTTGACTAATTTTTCACTTTTTATTTAACGCTGCTTAAGTCTTTAAGCTTGGTTCTTTATGGGTAAATTGGCAATGACGATCAATCAATGTCGATGGATGTTACTTCACCTAAACTTGTCTTTTTCTTCAATCTTGCATGCGGTGTCATAAATAGAGCAAAATGAGACCTATTACAATTATTGGGTCGATCGGTACCGATTCATGTATCAATCGATATGCTTTGCTCTATAGTTAGCCGAATTTTTTAATCTTCTTTCTTGATAACTTCCAAATTTCTCGATTAATTCCATCATTTCATAGTCCAGATCCATTGAAATGTCGCTTGGTTCAAATACCGGATAAAAATTGTTCCTAATGTATGCTTCTACAAAAACAAAACATGCTTTGGAGTGAGACAAACAACCGAATATGAATCTGGAAAGATTCTTCAATCATTAAACCGTTCACGTGAAACATTGCATCTTCATCGCGAGTATCAGCACATCGTTTCAGATAGTTGTCGAATTGCATCTTTTCGGAAGATATAATGTTGTAGTCTTCCACCATCATGGGTAATTCCTGAAGGTACTCCATTTCTTGGCCAGGTAGTACCCTGTCCCATCTTGGAATTTTCCACTATAAATTCAACTCTAGTTCTAAGTTCACTCTCTCACTTTTCCATCCTTTGTGTTTTTGAGCACTTGCGATCTCGTCTTCTCCACTGTGATTTTGCATCCCAAGCTCCAAACTTAATTGTCGCGATTCCCGAATCAACCTCAAACTTCTGATATCGATTAATTTGAGCAATAGAGTCGACCCATTTGAAGCTTTAGCCCATCTCGTCGCTGTCCTTTCAATTCGATGTCGTTAATCAAGATCTCGATTACCTAAGGTGGGCATCACCATTGCTGAACTAAGATCGCAGCCACCGTTGCACTTTCTTAAGCTTTTAGTCTGAAATGTAATTCCTTAGATATTCTGAACATCTCTCCGCCGTTGCGTGGCTACATCTGCTTCTATTTCCACTCCACCGATAGTAGTTTCTACCACTCTCAACATTTTTCTTAATAAAATGTCTTTCCCACACCAAAATCTTTGGGAAAACCTTGAAGAGACACTCCCATCATTCAAAGATGTTTTCTCTTTTATTCTACAGAATCAAAGGCATTTGGAACTAAGCCAAATGCAAATGACAAAAGAATAAGAGAAGCACTTTAATGATTAATTTCTTCCTTGATCAAAGATGTTCAAACCAACAACCATAGTGCTCAAACACCAAAGACAATGAAGATTGGGATGCTATCAAATCAAATCCAATCTTTGAATCTGAAGGTTGGGTTGAAGTCCATAGGAATGTCTAGATTTCTACTTGTTTTAATTCGTAAGTCTGTATATTTATTAAAACTCTTAAGAATTTGATTTATTTGATTTAGTTTGATATAGTATGGATTGTAGAAATTATTATTAAGATCGGTATTAAATTAAGGTTTGATTTGATTGTATCATATATGAATTAAATAAATAAATAAATAAAATTTGCATTATCCTATTTACTTATTGCTCTTAGTATTAGGTATATAAAGAATTATCATTGTATATATTAATATGTCCCATGATTATATCTTATCCAGCCTTTTATGTCTCTCGTATTGCATCTTTATATGTCACATTTAATTTTTATTTTACACTATAATTAATTTAGTCCAAATCACAATTATATAGTTAAACGCATTTTGATTAGCATATTACTTAATTCTTGATTGTTGATTTTGACTCTCCAGTTTATAAGCATTTTATTTAGGGGGAGTTTTTCATTCAGGTTTGTAGATGATAAAGGGGGAGAAAAATATAAAATAATACACATACATATATTTAGAGGGAGTTATGTAGCTCAAGGAAGTTATATCATACTTTATACACAGGAATATTTAATGGTTGTCATTATCAAAAAAGGGGAGATTGTTGATACCTCAGTTATTGATTTCGATGGCAACAACCATATACAACCATATAAAATATATATATACTAATGTTTTGCCAAGTTATATAATATATAGAGCAAAATATTACACAGGTGCTAAATCAGAGATTGTACAATATAAAGATTGAGAATAAAGATATAAAGAATCATGAGTTCAAAGGCAAAGAAATGAAGGTCTCAAGATTATAATTTAGTGTATAGAGTCATTAATATATATTCTTAAAGTCCTTAATAGCAATTTCTAATCTCTATCTCCAATTTACGATCTTTGATATTTTTAAGCAAGAATAAATTAATTTAATTTCAAAAATGTTTTATAAAAGTTCTTTAAGTTCAAAAATATTTAAAAGGAAAGTATTTTCAAAAAACACTAGGGCATGTCGACATACTTGGTCCCTATATGTCGACATATAGACCATTGTGTCATTTTTTTTAAATTTTGAATAGAAGTGTTTATTCGATATGACTCTTTATGAATGAATACGTCTATTCATTTACTATATAAAGAGAAGTGCAAACAAATTTTGTAATAACTAACTTTCTTCCCACTCCTTACTCTCTTGAAAATTCTCTTGAAAAATATGCTCTATTCTCTTCAAAATTATATAGAATCAATTCATACTTCATTGTATTGATTCAATACTACTTTCGTACTATTTTGGAAACTAATCCTTCTCAATTCAAAGATCAAAGTGCCATCCAAAAGACTATAGGATCCATCGTATCCAAAGTACAAGAATTTGTCTTTGGAAAAACTATCAACTCTATTTATGTTTGATTGGGTGTGTGCTTGTAGCCCATTCAAATCAAGACGGTCTTCTTAGTAGCCTGTTCGAATCTAGTGGGTGTGCTTGTAGCTCGGTCAAATCAAGTGAGATTACCCCAGACTCGGAATACAAAAAGGTATGACTTGTAGCGTCGAAATCGAGATTGTACTTTGATTTTCCTTCTACTTGGTTAAAAATTGGCATTTGAAAAGAAATATGTACAAGCAATTGTACAAGACTGGATATTGGAGAAATCCGAGCCAGTATAAATTCCTAATTGTCATCTTTCTAACTCTTACTTTACTTTACTACTTTTATTTATATCTATGGTTGCGTCGGTGAATTATTGTTAGTATAATTCTATGTTATTAATCTGTGATTAATATTAATCCTGAATGAAAATTAAAAAGATTTACATAAATGAGAAAACACTATCCACTCCCCTCTAGTGTTAAATTGGCTTTAAGATCAATAATTCCACAACCAACTTTTGACCTCTTCAATTCTCCATATAGTGTCGCCAAAATTCAACACTCCACCTCGACACTATATCCAACTCCAACTCCAACGGTACCACGCCATCACCAACAACCGAGAGCACCAACTATCACCACTTCTACCTTCAACTAAACATGAATGCTTTCGCAATGAGCATCGGCAAAGCAACCGCCCATTGCACTTCATAAACGAGCTCAGGCAAAGCCCCCACCCGCTAACGAAGTGTTGAAAACATCCAAATTCTACACCGTCTCACCAAAGACTAAAGTGCTAAGGAGTGTAAACTAGCATTCACCAAGAAGATAGAATCACAATCTCTCATCGATATTCTTCCTCATCCATAATCAAGCTCCTTCCTCAACCGTGCCACCCCGTGGCACCGAGCATTTCAACAAGCAAATAAAGTTCAAGCAATGCTCGAACTTCCCAACAGGTAATGCCTTAGTGAATATATCCTCTACGTTATCCTTTGTGTGCACTTTTCGAAGATATACTTACTTATCTTCATCCATGACTACTAGAAATAAATCTCTCACTTTAATATGCTTAGTACGTGAGCTAAACGCCAAATTCTCCGCAACGTGAATAACACCCTGGCTATCACATCGAACATCGGCACTATCATGCTCGTATCACAAGTCACGCAACAATCGCCTCAAGTAAAGTGCCTCATTTGCCACCTCCACCGCGACTACCAACTCCACCTCCATAGTGGATGAAACAACTATGGTTTGCAATCTGCATCTCCAACTTATGGCCGTACCACCAAGTGTGAAGGCATATCCGGAAGTTGATTTTCTTCGATCCCTATCACTGACGAAATCCGAATCACAATAACCAACCAACTTGCAATTCTTCACATCACTACCACCAAAAACAAGACCATGAGATGATGTACCTCTAAGGTATCTCAATATAAGCTTCACCATTATCCTATTTACTTATTGCTCTTAGTATTAGGTATATAAAGAATTATCATTGTATATGTTAATATGTGCCATGATTATATCTTATCCAGCCTTTTATGTCTCTCATATTGCATCTTTATATGTCACATTTAATTTTTATTTTGCACTATAATTAATTTAGTCCAAATCATAATTATACAGTTAAACCCATTTTGATTAGCATATTACTTAATTCTTGATTGTTGATTTTGACTCTCCGGTTTATAAGCATTTTATTTAGGGGGAGTTTTTCATTCATTTTTGTTGATGATAAAGTGGGCGAAAAATATAAAATAATACACATACATATACTTAGAGGGAGTTATGTAGCTCAGGGAAGTTGTATCATACTTTATACACAGGAATATTTAATTGTTGTTATTATCAAAAAGGCGAGATTGTTGATACCTCAGTTATTGATTTTGATGACAACAACCATATAAAATATAGATACTAATGTTTTGCCAAGTTATATAATATATAGTGAAATTTTTTACACAGATACTAAATCAAAGATTGTACAGTATAAAGATTGAGAATAAAGATATAAAGACTCATGAGTTCAAAGGCAAAGAAATGAAGGTCTCAAGATTATAATTTAGTGTATAGAGTCATTAATATATATTGCAGCTTGGAGGACCTAACTGGAATGCGAAGCTAGGTAGAAGGGACGCGAGAACAGCTAGCATTACCGCAGCTAACTATAACATCCCACCTCCAACCTCGAGCCTTTCACAGCTCATCTCTAACTTCAAGCAGCATGGTCTTTCAGCAAAAGATATGGTTGCATTATCTGGTACACATTAACAGACATTACATGCTTATCAGCAAACTCCTAGTAAAATCATTTTTTTGTACTTAATAGTCCAAAAAACATAACACAGAGGTGCACACACAATCGGGCAAGCAAGATGCACGACATTCAAACCACACATATACAATGACACAAACATCGATACCTCCTTTGCAAAATCAAGAAAAGTAAACTGTCCTCAAACTAGTGGATTAGGTGACACGATTTTAGCACCAGAGGATCCTCAGACTCCAAACACCTTTGATCTGAAATACTACCAGAATCTAATTAATAAACAAGGATTGCTGCACTCTGATCAAGAATTATATAATGGTGGATCAACTGATTCACTAGTGAGGACTTATAGCAGAAGCCAAGGGACGTTTTTTAATGATTTTGTTGCAGTGATGATTAAGATGGGCGACATTAAGCCGTTAACTGGATCAAATGGTGAGATTAGGAAGGTGTGCAGCAAGATTAATTGAAGGTTATAAGCAAGTTGCTGTTGGTTTTTTGACAAAGAATGTCGAGTGTTGAAGATTTTGCTTATTTTATTTTATTGTTGCTAGTCTTTCTTGATTAAGAGATAATTAGACTAGTGTCATGTTTTGTTAGGCATGTGCGCTTTCAAATTAATGGAAGAAATATATACTTGTGTTTGGGATGTTTTCAGAAACTATATTAGCGCAACACTGTATAGGCAGAAATATTTAATGTTTGTCATTATCAAAAAACGGTGATTGTATAGATACCTCAGTTATTGATTTTGAGGACAACAACCATATACAACCATATAAAATATAAATACTAATGTTTTGCCAAGTTATATAATATATAGTGCAAAATATTACACAGGTGTTAAATCAAAGATTGTACGGTATAAAGATTGAGAATAAAGATATAAGGACTCATGAGTTCAAAGGCAAACAAATGGAGGTCTCATGATTATAATTTAGTGTATAGAGTCATTAATATATATTGTTAAAGTCCTTAATAGCAATTTCTAATCTCTATTTCCAATTTCCAATCTTTGATATTTTTAAGCAAGAATAAATTAATTTAATTTCAAAAATATTTTATAAAAGTTCTTTAAGTTCAAAAATATTTAAAAGGAAAGTATTTTCAAAAAACACTAGGGCATGTCGACATACTTGGTCCCTATATGTCGACATATAGACCATTGTGTCATTTTTTAAATTTTTTGAATAGAAGTGTTTATTCGATATGACTCTTTATGATTGAATACGTCTATTCATTTACTATATAAAGAGAAGTGCAACAAATTTTGTAATAACTAAGTTTCTTCCCACTCCTTACTCTCTTGAAAATTCTCTTGAAAAATATGCTCTATTCTCTTCAAAATTATATAGAATCAATTCATACTTCATTGTATTGATTCAATACTACTTTCTTACTATTTTGGAAACAACTCCTTCTCAATTCAAAGATCAAAGTACCATCCAAAAGACTATAGGATCAATCCTATCCAAAGTACAAGAATTTGTCTTTGGAAAAATTATCAACTCTATTTATGTTTGATTGGGTGTGTGCTTGTAGCCCATTCAAATCAAGACGGACTGCTTAGTAGCCTGTTCGAATCTAGTGGGTGTGCTTGTAGCTCGGTCAAATCAAATGAGATTACCCTAGACTCGGAATACAAAAAGGTATGACTTGTAGCCTCGAAATCGAGATTGTACTTTGGTTTGCCTTCTACCTGGTTAAAAATTGGCATTTGAAAAGAAATATGTCCAAGCAATTGTACAAGACTGGATATTGGAGAAATCCGAGCCATTATAAATTCCTTAGTGTCATCTTTCTAACTCTTACTTTACTTTACTACTTTTATTTATATCTATGGTTGCGTCGGTGATTGATTGTTAGTATAATTCTATGTTGTTAATCCATGATTTAATATTATTCCTGAAAGAAAATTAAAAAGATTTACATAAATTAGAAAACACTGTCAACTCCCCTCTAGTGTTAAATTGGATTTAAGATCAATAATTCTGCAACCTACGTAGCACGCTTCGTGAGAACGAGAGTTTGAATTTGAAGGCGATGAAGACGGTTGGAAGAAAATAATTAGATTTCGATCTGTTAAAAGATATCTTACCATTTGGTTGATGTTAATAGATATGTGTTGTGGGAAATTCTAACTTGAGACCACTCAAATAAAAATCCCAAAGCACAACGAAAAAACGAGATCGTGGTAAGAAGTGCAAAAACAACCAATCAGTATCTCAATCCAAATCTCAATCCAATCTAAAACCAATCACAATCTCCAAACAAGTAGCAGAAAACCAAAGCAATAACGATAAAATATACCACACATAGATTTATAGTGGTTCCACTAACGTCTTGTTATTATACATCTACTTTGAGAAAGAACCTTTATTAATATCATTAATAAGATTACAAGAGATTGATTACAATGATCAAAATTCTAATAGAATTGATTTGTGGAGAAGAGAATGAAAGAAAATTAGGTTTAGATAAACCCTAATTAATGGAGGCTAAAACCCTTGATTAAACCTTTAATCTCTTTTCCCACTCCCATATCTGAATCCAGAAAATAGCTTATATAGGAGAGTAGAACCTAGGAAAAATTCTAGAATTGCCCCTCCGAATATCACAAATATTCACACCAAAACTCGGCCTGAAAATAGGCTGAAAAATGACACAGACGTCTGTCACTATGCGACAGAACTTTGTCATATACCTCGGGAAAACATTCCCTGACACCATTGACGTCTGTCATAAAGTGATAGACGTCTATCCACATTTTAGGGTTCCAAACCCTGTAGTCACAGACATCTGTCACTTTATGACAGACGTCCGTCGCCTGATGTTGGCCACAACACTCCACCTTTATCGCTATATCTTCCTCCTCCGAGCTCTGATTTGCGAACTGTTTTCACTGTTATAAAGCTACTTTCGATCTCTTCAATTCTCCATATAGTGTCGCCAAAATTCAACACTCCACCTCGACACTATATCCAACTCTAACTCCAATGGTACCACGCCATCACCAACAACCGATATCACCAACTATCACCACTTCTACCTTCAACCAAACATGAATGCTTTCGCAATGAACTCTGACAAAGCCACCACCCATTGCACTCCATCAACGAGCTCAGGCAAAGTCCCCGCCCGCTAACGAAGTATTGAAAACATCCAAGTCCTAAACCGTCTCACCAAGGACTAAAGTGCTAAGGAGTGTAAACTAGCATTCACCAAGAAGATAGAATCACAATCTCTCACTAATACTCTTCCTCATCCATAATCAAGCTCCTCAACCGTGCCACCCCGTGGCACCGAGCACTTCAACAAGTAAATTTGTGAGGAATGCAGAATATGGATCTTAAGGCTAGGAATAACAATAGAGGGGGGGGGGGTGAATAGTGTTTATAAGAAATTACTAAATCTTTTTGAGTTTATGTTAATTTGAACACAAATGTATGTAATATTCAGACACAGATATAATCACAGAAACAAACACAGATGCAGAAATAAAGTAAATGCAGTAAAGAAAAGAACATACCGGATTTTATACTGGTTCAGAGTTACCCTACATCCAGTCCCTCACAACTAAGTACTGATTTCCTTTCAAAAAGAAATTCAACAATTACAACGGTTTCAAGGCTACGAGGTACACCCTCCAGAATCACAATCCTCTGGGTAGAGATACTTGATTTCCGGGGCAACAAGTTCACCCAATTGATTTCCAAGGTAAATTCCATGATATAATGTGTTTTCTCCCATTTCAAAATTTTTAGGACGAAGTTCATCCAAAATAACTTGTGCCCAATTGATATCATAATTTCCGAAAATAGCAAAAAGTGCTTTGCACACTTTTGAAGTAGGATTGTTAAAATTTCCCGATCTTGGGGTCAAAGTATGTTGTAAAAGAAGATTGACAATTCTTGCTTTAGGACGAAAGTTTCGGTTTTTAAATTCAAAGTTTTCATCTCCTTCAAAAATATGATGAAATGTCTCACGATCATGTTCATCGATTTGAAAACTAGAAAGATCCATTCCCGTATTCTTGCAATTGAGAATGGTACCCAAAAGATCACAATTTAAAACAATTCTAGTGCCTTTGACACTACTCCAAATTTCATTATCATTTCCTTCATAAAATTCTCGATTGAAATTTGCATAGAAAATTTTAACAAGATTTGGGTAACAAACAAAATCATTTTGAGAAGAATCAATAAGACTAAGAATTTGATTGTTTGCAAAAAGAGTATCAATTTCATAAGAAGCAAAATCTTGAAAAATAGCAAACTTTCCGGGATGGACTTTTCCCTAATTAGCATAATTGATGTATGCTTTTATTGCCTCCGGATTATTGAGGAGTTGCTCTTTCAAGTTTCTGGAAAGTCTCATGGTGGAAAGGTTGCTTGAAGAAGTCATTAAAGTAGAGAGTAGAGAGCTTGGAGTTTTGAAGAGAGAGTTTGAATTTGAAAATGAAAGTGAAAAGTTGTGATAAAAGATAGTGAATAAATAGATTTTTGAAAGACATGTTCTCTGGTCAAAAGATGCATTTTCAGAGTATTGAATGAAGTGAAAAGGTGGAGGGAAATTCAACAATTTGAATTCAAATTTTGAATTTCAAATTCTGGTACCTATGTCGACATCAGGGTAGGGACCATGTCGACATATGCATGTGAATTTCTATGATTTATTTTTCCTAAGAATTCTAATATATATATACTTATTATTTTAATGTCTATATATATATATATATATCTGGAGTATTATTATAGTATATTCCAGAAAATATTATTATATTATTAAAAAAATAAAAATAAAATTATAATAATAAAAAAAATAAAAAATAAATTTAAAATCCAATCAACACACCAATTCAAAATCAATCAATCATCTATACATATCTGAAATAGACTCATGAGACACACCAATTCAAAATTTTCTAACTTGATCTTCTTCCGAAAATTCCTTTCCCAAGGATATTAAAGAATGCACAATATCTTGAAATCGACTACACATATCTGAAATAGACTCATTAGTATTCATTTTAAATAACTGAAACTGATTTGTGAGCATGGAAATTTTGGTCTGTTTAACTTTGCTTGTTCCTTTGTGAGTAACTTGCAAAGTTTTCCAGATTTCATATGCAGACTTACAAACTGACACTCTATTAAATTCATTCCTATCAAGTGAACAAAACAGAATATTCATTGCTTTAGAATTATTTTGTGCAACAGTCTTTTGCTTAGTGGTCCAGTGCAAAATTAGTTGTGGGTTCAGAATATTCAGTTTGTGTGATATTCCAAGTATCTAATCCTACAGATTGTAAATATATTTTCATCCTACATGCCCAATATGCATAGTTACTGCCATTAAAAAGTGGTGGTCTGGCAGTAGACCGACCTTCTACAAATGAACTAGTGTTAGAAACAGTACCAGTGTTGGTAGCCATTTAGAAAACTTTTCCAAAATTCAGATTATGAAACTTTTGAAAACCTTGCTCTGATACCAAATGTGAGGAATGCGAAATATGGATCTTAAGGCTAGGAATAACACTAGAGGGGGGGTGAATAGTGTTTATAAGAAATTACTAAATCTTTTTGAGTTTATGTTAATTTGAACACAAATGTATGTAATATTCAGACACAGATAATCACAGAAACAAACACAGATGCAGAAATAAAGTAAATGCAGTAAAGGAAAGAACACACCGGATTCTATACTCGTTCGGAGTTACCCTACATCCAGTCCCGCACAACTAAGTACAGATTTCCTTTCAAAAAGCAATTCAACAATTACAACCCTCGGTTTCAAGGCTACGAGGTACACCCTCCAGAATGACAATCCTTTGGGTAGAGATACTTGATTTCCGGGGCAACAAGTTCACCCAATTGATTTCCAAGGCTACAATCACACCTTTTCTCGCTTGATTGATTTCCAAGGCTACAATCAAACCTTTTCTCGCTAGATAGATTACAAAGAAGCCTATAACTCTGAATAGCACTTAGATCTTGTTGAGATAGTGATAGAGAATCAAACCAGAGATAATCTAGTTAGATTCAATGTTGATTTCGGCAGAGTGATGATAGGATTTTGAATAAGAAAATGTGGAAGAAGAAGAGAAGTGAAAAACCAGAAAATCTGATATAAAATTCGTTGAAACTAACCCCTATTTATAGAAGAACAACAGTCATGTCCATTCGTGAAAGGTTATGGCGAATAGACACTTCTTTTGAAATTCAAATTTTTGAAACTAACTGTCACTATGTCGACATGGGGTACTTGGGCATGTCGACATCCCAAAGGAAATTTTGATGTTTTGTTTTTCTTTGAAAATAACCTTTATCTTATATTAAAACTATTTTAAACTTTATAAATATACTTGACTATAGATAAAATACATAGATAAATATAGAGAATAATATATATAAAATTTTATTATAATTTTATATTTAAATCTAAGTATAAAGATTGTTTAAAACAAACGAAGTTTAAAAACACGAGCTTATTAAAAACAAAGACAAAGAATATTTTAAGGCTAAAACATCTTTTTGAAAATCATTTGAAAAGATAATTTTTAAGGCTAAAACATTTTGAAAAGCAGTTTTGAAAATCATTCTGAAGTAGTTTTGAAAATCATTTTGAAGTAGTTTTTCAAGCTTCTTCCTGTAGAATATCTCATCATATCAGGACTCGAGAACTTGTACAAAACCAGGATGTTCGTGGGTTTGTAAGCCACTTGTCGTAGGTTTGTAAGCTACTTGTCGTGGGTTTGTAAGCCACTAAAAAGGTAGAAATGGGTTCCATCCCAAAAGAAAAATGGAGTGAAGATTTCAGTGCTATTGTGAAGTTTTAACATAATTCTAGACTCAATACTTATCTTGAAATCTTGAACTCTTGATAATCTTGATACTTATGAGTCTTCAATCTTGATATCTTGAATCTCTATACTGTACAGTCTTCATTCTTGGTACCTGCATGGTTAAATCCTGCATATACATATATATCTAAACTATAATGTTAGTATTTATATTTTATAATATTATTCTAAGGTTGTTGTCATCAAAACCATCATCTCAAGGACTAACAATCTCCCCCTTTTTGATGATGACAACCTTTGTTTATAAAATATTACTTCTATCCTAATCACTCCCCCTAAATCTAATAACTCCCCCTTAATCTATGCCTAACTCTCCTATTTTATATTTCTCCCCCTTTGTCATCAACAAAAACAAACAAACTCTAAACTATATAACTCCCCCTCATTCTTGTACTGAAGTACCTGCATTAATAAACTATATAATAGAGTATATTAAGAAATAACTATACTTATAGACATGATATTCAATCAACGATTATAAATATATCAATGTATATTTATACAATCATCAAACCACCCAAAGTATAAATCAATCAAAACAACCAATTTCAATCAAAGCAATCAATTCAAACAAAGTAATAAGGCAAACAAATTAAACGTTACGAGGAACTTCCACCCATCCTTCTTCTCCGAAAATATGGTATGCTTTGATGGCATCCCAATTTTCATTGTCATTTGTGAGAGAGACAAGAGGATGTGCTTCGTTATCATCCTTGTGCAAGGAAGAAATCATCCATCAAATTGCCTCGAAATGCCTTTCTTGCTCCTTGATCATCTGCATTTGACTCAATTCTAAGTGTCGCTGGTTACGAAGAATGAACGAGAGAATATTCTTGAATGAATTAAGAGTTTCTTCAAGATTCTCGGATAAGTTATGAATTGGATTAGCCATTTTTGAAATTTTGAGAAGAATGAGAGATAGAATTGATAAGAAATAATATTTAGTAATGAATTCTGGAAGAAATGGGTATATATAGGTGTAGAAATTCATTTGAAATGAATAGACATATGGTAGTTATTCAAATTTCAAATTCAAAATGAAGTGTCATTTCTGACCAGTATATGTCAACATGGTCAAGGGGGGTATGTCGACATAAGGCAGTGAAATTTGATGGTAATTTTGATTTTGTGAATAATTGTGTATATATATATATATATATTTATATAATATACTAACATTTATTCAAGAGATAAGATAAGCTAGATAACAGAAAGGAAATTCAATTTCATTGCATAGAAGAGTGATACAATGATTAATCATAAAGAACTACATAAACACTCAAATTAAAACAAACTTAAACTAATTCGATGTGATATGAAAATATAGAACTAGTTAGAGGATGATGAAGATGAAGATAATCCAAGTTTCTTGCTGACTTTGGAGAAAAACTTGTTCATCTTGGATGATATTTTGTCCAACTTCTTACTAACGGATCTTTTAAGAACCCGTTGATTCTCAATAATAATCTTTTGGTTTTTGAGAAGGGTTTTGTTGGTAGGATTGGAGGGATATTCAATACTTTCTAGGGATGTTTCACCTTCTTCTTCTTCTTCTATTTCCATTTCATCCCTTTCTTCTTCTTCTTCCTCTTCCATTTCTTCATGAGCCAAACGCTCTTCCTTTTCGGCAGGAGTTTCAAAAGGTTGAAAAACATATGGGATTTTCATGAGAGAAATGTTTGAGATATTAAAAAAATTTCTTGAAATAAATTCTTCTCCTTTGAAATTTACTCCAAAATAGTTAAAAATCCGAGTAAGGTAAATTCCATGATATAATGTGTTTTCTCCCATTTCAAAATTTTTAGGACGAAGTTCATCCAAAATAACTTGCGCCCAATTGATATCATAATTTCCAAAAATAGCAAAAAGTGCTTTGCACACTTTTGAAGTAGGATTGTTAAAATTTCCCGATCGTGGGGTCAAAGTATGTTGTAAAAGAAGATTGACAATTCTTGCTTTAGGACTAAAGTTTCAGTTTTTAAATTCAAAGTTTTCATCTCCTTCAAAAATATGATGAAATGTCTCACGATCATGTTCATCGATTTGAAAACTAGAAAGATCCATTCCCGTATTCTTGCAATTGAGAATGGTACCCAAAAGATCACAATTTAAAACAATTCTAGTGCCTTTGACACTACTCCAAATTTCATTATCATTTCCTTCATAAAATTCTCGATTGAGATTTGTATAGAAAATTTTAACAAGATTTGGGTAACAAACAAAATCATTTTGAGAAGAATCAACAAGACTAAGAATTTGATTGTTTGCAAAAAGAGTATCAATTTCATAAGAAGCAAAATCTTGAAAAATAGCAAACTTTCCGGGATGGACTTTTCCATAATTAGCATAATTGATGTATGCTTTTATTTCCTCCAGATTATTGAGGAGTTGCTCTTTCAAGTTTCTGGAAAGTCTCATGGTGGAGGGGTTGCTTGAAGAAGCCATTAAAGTAGAGAGTAGAGAGATTGGAGTTTTGAAGAGAGAGTTTGAATTTGAAAATGAAAGTGAAAAGTTGTGATAAAAGATAGTGAATAAATAGATTTTTGAAAGACATGTTCTCTGGTCAAAAGATGCATTTTCAGAGTATTGAATGAAGTGAAAAGGTGGAGGGAAATTCAACCATTTGAATTCAAATTTTGAATTTCAAATTCTGGTACCTATGTCGACATCAGGGTAGGGACCATGTCGACATATGCATGTGAATTTCTATGATTTATTTTTCCTAAGAATTCTAATATATATATATACTTATTATTTTGATGTCTATATATATATATCTGGAGTATTATTATAGTATATTCCAGAAAATATTATTATATTATTAAAAAAATAAAAATAAAAATAAAATTATAATAATAAAAAAAATAAAAAATAAATTTAAAATTCAATCAACACACCAATTCAAAATCAATCAATAATCTAATTCTAAGCATGCAATTTCAATCAATTGTATTGTAAATGTGTACCTTTTTCTGAGTCTGTTTCCTTGAATTTGTTGAAGTCGTAAACTTCCGTGAAACACAAATTTGAGTTATCTGTCTTCTGATCATCATCGCTTGAGGCTGAGTCTGAGTCATCTAGAGTAGCAGTAAATGCATGCTTCCGTTTCTTTACCGAATCATTGTTTATAGGAGGATTCTGCCTTTCTGGATATGGACAGTCTCTTTTGATATGGCCTGGTTCATCACAGTTGAAACATTTGACATTGTTTGGCACTGCATTCTGATTTCCAGAATTCTTATAGTTGTTTCTCTTGAGATTATTCATCTTTCTGTATTTCAGGAATTTCCGAAAATTCCTGGTCATAAATGCTATCTCTTCATCATTATCACTATTTGAGTCTGATCCATTGGTTAATGCATTGAATGCCATTGATTTCTTTTCAGATGCTTTGCTTTCTCTTCTCCCGATCATTTGGACTTCAAATGACATTAGATTTCCAATCAATTCTTCTATCTTTAAGGTACTGATGTCATTTGCCTCTTCAATTGCAAGTGTCTTTTGATCCCATTCTGGAGTGAGAGAATTTAAAAAATTTCTGACTTGATCTTCTTCCGAAAATTCCTTTCCCAAGGATATTAAAGAATGCACAATATCTTGAAATCGACTATACATATCTGAAATAGACTCATTAGTATTCATTTTAAATAATTGAAACTGATTTATGAGCATGGAAATTTTGGTCTGTTTAACTTTGCTTGTTCCTTTGTGTGTAACTTGCAAAGTTTTCCAGATTTCATATGCAGACTTACAAACTGACACTCTATTAAATTCATTCCTATCAAGTGAACAAAACAGAATATTCATTGCTTTAGAATTATTTTGTGCAACAGTCTTTTGCTCAGTGGTCCACTGTGCAAAATTAGTTGTGGGTTCAGAATATTCAGTTTGTGTGATATTCCAAGTATCTAATCCTACAGATTGTAAATATATTTTCATCATACATGCCCAATATGCATAGTTACTGCCATTAAAAAGTGGTGGTCTGGCAGTAGACCGAACTTCTACAAATGAACTAGTGTTAGAAACAGTAACAGTGTTGGTAGCCATTTAGAAAACTTTTTCAAAATTCAGATTATGAAACTTTTGAAAACCTTGCTCTGATACCAAATGTGAGGAATGCGGAATATGGATCTTAAGGCTAGGAATAACACTAGAGGGGGGGGTGAATAGTGTTTATAAGAAATTACTAAATCTTTTTGAGTTTAAGTTAATTTGAACACAAATGTATGTAATATTCAGACACAGAATAATCACAGAAACAAACACAGATGCAGAAATAAAGTAAATGCAGTAAAGGAAAGAACACACCGGATTTTATACTGGTTCGGAGTTACCCTACATCCAGTCCCGCACAACTAAGTATGGATTTGCTTTCAGAAAGCAATTCAACAATTACAACCCTCGGTTTCAAGGCTACGAGGTACACCCTCCAGAATCACAATCCTCTGGGTAGAGATACTTGATTTCCGGGGCAACAAGTTCACCCAATTGATTTCCAAGGCTACAATCACACCTTTTCTCGCTTGATTGATTTCCAAGGCTACAATCAAACCTTTTTTTGCTAGATAGATTACAAAGAAGCCTATAACTCTAAATAGCACTTGGATCTTGTTGAGATAGTGATAGAGAATCAAACCAGAGATAATCTAGTTAGATTCAATGTTGATTTCGGTAGAGTGATGATAGGATTTTGAATAAGAAAATGTGGACGAAGAAGAGAAGTGAAAAACCAGAAAATCTGATATAAAATTCGTTGAAACTAACCCATATTTATAGAAGAACAACAGTCATGTCCATTCGTGAAAGGTTATGGCGAATAGACACTTCTTTTGAAATTCAAATTTTTGAAACTAACTGTCACTATGTCGACATGGGGTACTTGGGCATGTCGACATCCCAAAGGAAATTTTGATGTTTTGTTTTCCTTTGAAAATAACCTTTATCTTATATTAAAACTATTTTAAACTTTATAAATATACTTGACTATAGATAAAATACATAGATAAATAAAGAGAATAATATATATAAAATTTTACTATAATTTTATATTTAAATATAAGTATAAAGATAGTTTAAAACAAACGAAGTTTAAAAACATGAGTTTATTAAAAACAAAGACAAAGAATATTTTAAGGCTAAAACATCTTTTGAAAATCATTTGAAAAGATAATTTTTAAGGCTAAAACATTTTGAAAAGCAGTTTTGAAAACCATTCTGAAGTAGTTTTGAAAATCATTTTGAAGTAGTTTTGCAAGCTTCTTCCTGTAGAATATCTCATCATATCAGGACTCGAGAACTTGTACAAAACCAGGAAGTTCGTGGGTTTGTAAGCCACTTGTCATATGTTTGTAAGCTACTTGTCATGGGTTTGTAAGCCACTAAAAGGTAGAAATGGGTTCCGTCCCAAAAGAAAAATGGAGTGAAGATTTCAGTGCTATTGTGAAGTTTTAACATAATTCTAGACTCAATACTTATCTTGAAATCTTGAACTCTTGATAATCTTGATACTTATGAGTCTTCAATCTTGATATCTTGAATCTCTATACTGTACAGTCTTCATTCTTGGTACCTGCATGGTTAAATCCTACATATACATATATATCTAAACTATAATGTTAGTATTTATATTTTATAATCTTATTCTAAGGTTGTTGTCATCAAAACCATCATCTCAAGGACTAACAAAATCAAGTTCAAGCAATGCTCGAACTTCCCAACCGGTAATGCTTTAGTGAACATATCCTCTACGTTATCCTTTGTGTGCACTTTTCGAAGATATACTTACTTATCTTCATCCATGGCTACTAGAAATGACTCTCTCACTTCAATATGCTTAGTCCGTGAACTAAACGCCAAATTCTCCACCAAGTGAATAACACACTGGCTATCACATCGAACATCGGCACTATCATTCTCGTATCACAAGTCACACAACAATCGCCTCAAGTAAAATGCCTCCTTTGCCGCCTCCACCACGGCTATCAACTCCACCTCCATAGTGGATGAATCAACTACGGTTTGCAATCTCCATCTCCAACTTATGGCCGTACGACCAAGTGTGAAGACATATCCGAAAGTTGATTTTCTTCGATCCCTATCACCGACGTAATCTGAATCACAATAACCAACCAACTTGCAATTCTTCGCGTCACTGCCACCAAAAACAAGAACATGAGATGATGTACCTCTAAGGTATCTCAATATAAGCTTCACCACTTCCCAATGCGATTTCCCCGGATTAGCCATTGCCGACTAACCATCCCGACGGCATTTGCAATATCGGGCCTTGTACACACCATAACATACATTAAACTTCCAACTGCACTAGCATGTATCACATTTGCCATATAAGCTTTGTCTTTCTCCAAGATAGGCGATCCCTTACTCGAAAGCTTCATATGCAAAGGTATAGGTGTATTTGGCAACTTTGCATTCTCCATGCTAAACCAGCAAAGCACTTTCTCTATGTACTCCTTTTGAGTCAATTTCAACTTAAAGTGCTTACGATCCCTTTCTGTTTCCATGCCCAATATCCTCTTTGCTTCTCCAAGATCCTTCATTTCGAACTCTGATTTCAAACTCAGTTTTAACTTGTTGATTTCATTCTTATCCTTAGAAGCAATGAGCATGTCGTCCACATACAAGAGTAAATACACCCAACAATCATTTTTCAACTTCTTGAAATATACACAAGATGCTTCTATCAAAACCATTTTCTAGCATAAAATGATCAAATCTCTTGTACCATTGTCTGGATGATTGCTTTAAACCATATAGTGATTGTTTGCGCCAAAAATGGTCACAAACCCCAAATGTCGTGAAAGCACCAGTGTATGAACACAAATCAGCAATATATAATCTTAGATCTCAGATCTAAGTATTGTAGAGGATAAAAATGAAGAATAATAAACTTAAAACAGAAAGAAGTAGACAGAGACACAAGATTTATAGTGGTTCGGCGATCTTGCCTACGTCCACTCTAAAGTAGTTTTCTTTATTGATCTTTCTTTGATGTTTTCAAGGGAATTCAATGATTTACAGCAGATAATTATGATTTGCAGTAGTAAAACTCGTTGGTAGCAGCAGCAATGGAGTTCAGATCCGTGTTTTGCAGAGTCTAGGCGTTGAAGATCTCAAAGAAGAAGAAGAACCCCTTCTTTGTTGGCTTTGGGGGTCTATTTATAGGTGTAGGAGGCTGATATTTTGCTCAGATTTTGGGAGGACCTTTCTGGCACGTGATCAGGCCCGCGCGCCCAAGCCCGTGAAGTTTCGGTCCGATCCGTGATCGACACGAACAGATTTCGACTCGGTCAAGATTTCATCCAATGGAGTCGAAATTTGGCATGGACATTCTTTAGCATGCACGTAGTCTTCTGTGAAAATTTCATAGCATTTGGACTTGTAGATTGGGAGATATGATCGATACGAAATGGAGTTTTCGGTAGGCTATTTCCTTCGACTCGCTCCTGTTTCGACTTGCTTCCGTTCGACTCGGTGACGTGGCACTTGATTCTCACTCGGTCCTGGATGTCGCTTCGAGCGAGTCGAACTGTTCACTGATTGAGCGAGTCGAAGTAAGCGCTTGGTCAAGCGAGTCGAAGCAAGCTCTGGTCGAGCGAGTCGAAATGTGGCGTCCTGGGAAGTTTGAGCGATGGAGTCGAAGTTGATGGAGTCGAACAGTTGTTTGAGCGAAGCGAGTCGAAGCGTCCCCTTTCGATGGTTTCAAACTAGAGCGAGTCGAAGAGAGCAGCTCTGAGGGATGTGGAGCGAGTCGAACCTGGTTGACTCGAAGATGGTCTCTGAGCGAAGCGAGTCGAAGTTGGCTTCTTCGGAGTGTTGCGAAGCGAGTCGAAGGAGCGAGTCGACCGGCAATTGATTTTCATCCAATCTTGTATCGCTCATAACTTGAGCATACGAACTCGGATTGACTTGAGATTTGAAACGTTGGCTCTCATGGCCTAGCTTGTCATTTCCTACCAATTTTGGCTCGATCTGGACTCGAACAAAATTCATCGATATCTGTAGTGAGCCCGTATATAACTGATCTCTGGGACGGGCCGTCACTGGTTACTAGTCAATTCTTTGGTGTCACGGCCTTGCCAAAAGGCGAGAAACCAGTGATTTTTTTAACTTGCAAACCAAATTTGATTTACCATCCACAACAAAACCTTTCGGTTGCTCCATATAGATGTCTTCATCCAAGTCACCATGCAAGAAGGTGGTTTTCACATTAAGTTGCTCCAACTCCAAGTCGTGAATAGCAATTATAGCAAGTAATATTCGGATTGAAGTATGGCGCACAACCGGTGTGAATATCTCATCATACTCCTTTCCCTTTCTTTGTGCAAACCCCATAGCCTCTATCCTAGCGTTGTATCTCCCATCATCCTTCACCTTGTATATCCATTTGCAACTAATAGAACGGTTTCCTTTAGGAAGTGAACCAAATCCCAAGTTTGATTCTTCAACAACGATTGCATCCCTTCCTTCATGGCACAAATCCACTTTGAGCTATCACTCGACTCCATGACGCCATTAAGATCCATCGGCTCATCTTGGAATACATGAAGAGCATAGTTCAAATTATCACAATGGATCCATCAGAAAGAAAGATGGAAGAAGCCAGGTGCCAGGGAAGGCATTCAGACTCCTGTGCAGCCGCCTACTTGGCACCTCAACTTCCCCCGGTCTTCGGCCCGAGCTGTATTGTTCCAATCGCCATATCTATCGGGTGGCCTTATAGCATGACTTCAAATTATCACAAAAGCAAAGATAGTTCCAATCACCATATCTATTGGGTGGCCTTATAGCACGACGATCCACCCGACTAGCAATACCATAACCCAAACTCCTTTCGGCTCCACCTTGAATTGAATCCTCTCTAGAACCATGCACATCACCAACACTACTAGAGGCACCATGTGGATTATGTGATGTCACATCAACCGCTTCCTCCTCACAAGAATCTTCTACTACTTTAATCTCTCTACACCTTGGACAAAATGTGAGAATAACTTCCTTCTCCTTCGATTCACCACGAACCAAATCCGGAACATCCGATGAGCTCTCATTCTCCTTGAAGAAAGCCGACTCATCAAAAGTAACATGACAAGAATTCACAACCATCTTCGTTTTGGGATTCCAAATCCGATAACCTTTTACTCCTTCCAAATATCCAAGCAAAATCCCCTTGAAAGCTCTAGGTTTAAGCTTATCATTTCCCAAATCATGCATATAAACCAGACTACCAAACACATGAAGATAACTCAAGTCAATGCTCTTTCTTTTCCACACTTCCTACAAAACTTTGTTACCAATAGTCTAGCACGGAACTCGATTAATAATATGCACCGCGGTTGGCAAAGCTTTTGTCCAAAATCTCTTAGAGAAACCCGATGTCAATCTCAATCATCAAGCTTTCTCAAGTAGAGTACGGTTCATCCTCTCCGCAACACCATTTGACTGCGGATCTCCCGGTGTTGTAAAATACCTCTGAATACCATGACGCTTACAAACTCCAAGAACACTCTGGAAACATACTCTCTGCCATTGTCAGACCTTATACCTTCAAAGAATTGCCACTCTCATTCTTAACAAGAGCTTTCCATGCTTTGAACTTTGCAAATGACTCCGACTTGGCCTTCATTACATACACCCATTCCTTTCGAGAAAAGTCATCAATAAAAGAAATATAATACCTTGCTCCTCCCAAAGAAGCTACCGGTGCCCGTCTTCAAACATTCGTGTGAACATACTTAAGAATCCTTCTCTAATCATGTTTTCCCTCAACGAATGAAACTTTGTTTTCTTCCCCATGACACATTCTTCATGAAACTATAGTTGTTTGAAACTCTCTTCATCGATCATCTCCCTCTTCCAAAAAATATCCAAACTCCTCTTCGAGACATGACCTAACCTCAAATGCCATAACCTAGTCGCATTCAAGCCATGAGAATTATCAACTCCCACACAAGTTTCACCTACTATAGTCACTCCTTGAAGCAAATAAACACCATGAGTCCTAGCACCCTTCATCAACACAAGCGCACCCTTCGAAACCCGCAAGCTATCACTCTCAATAGTGATCTTACAACCTAAAGAAACCAACAGCCCCAAAGAGATAAGAGACTTCCGAAGTCCCGGGACATATCGTATATCAGTGAGAGTATGAACCACTCCGTCAAATACCCGAATTTGCATGGAACCAATACCTTTCGACTTACAAATAGAACCATTACCCATAACAATTGAATTTCCTTCTTTGTCGATATAAGAACACTAGTACAAAACAGATCAGTTGCTTCGCCTCATTTGTGTCGGTTGTCCATAAAACCGACACAAATAGTGTAATTTGTGTCGGTTGTTTATTAACAACCAAAACTATTGACTTATGGGGTAAGAAGAAAATGTTAAAAATGTAATTTGCATCTGTTGTTCTTAAGAAACCGACACAATTGAAGGGAAGCAATAGATTTACTCGTGTCGGTTGTTTGAACAACCGACACAATTAAATACAATAGCATCGGTTGTCCAAAAACCGACACCATAGGCACACAACTTTTCCCCCCAAATCCATTTTAGTCGCCCCATCTTTTCCCGCGAACCCTAAATTTTAGAGGGAAAATTTAGCCATCACATACCCGGCACGTCTCTTCTTTTCTTCTTCGTAAAACAAAAAAAAAAGAAAAAAAAGAGAGAAAACAGCAATCGCACGCTTTTATTCCTTCTTCTCTCTACCCATTAAGCTTGAAAAGGTACTAAATTTTGGACCTTGGCAATCGAGAATTGAAATTTGTTAGCCTTGCAAGGCAGAAATAAAATTAGTTAATTACCGAGTAGTTAATTGATTTAGTGAATTACTGAGAATTACTGTTTAATTTCATAATTTGTCACTGTTTTTGTGTTAGTACTTGGCTTCAGGTTAACTAAGTTAGTTCTTAGTTTCACATTAAGCCTAGTATTGGCAGTGGAATTAGTAGGGTTTTCCATTGGAAGCAGTCTTTCTTCACAAAGCGCTTGTAAGAATTAGTGATATATTTCAATATTTTGGGTTTTAGACTGAAAACAAGGATGATGCTTAACATAAAAGGATAAAACAAGAAGATTGAAAAATAAGTACCATTTGTTAATTACTTTGTTTCCAGTATAATATATTTGTTAACTAAATATTTTGGTTTTATGTAAATTGATAACAATTTGAGGAATAGACTATAACAACAGTAATTTCATATATGTTTTTGTGGAAATTTGATGTACGATGCTTCAATTATTTTTATCCTGTAACTTTGTTCCAATGTAGTGCATTGATTCCTACAGATCACATGAAATACATTATTTTGCATTAAAGAAATTATGGATTTATTTTGATATGTATAATAAGGGTTAAATTTTTTAGCATATTTAATTGGTTATTTGAAATAATTGTATAATAAGGATTGACTTGGACCTTTGTAATAGTTAATGGATCTTATAAAATTTTGACAAAGTAGAAACTAAAAAAAGGATTCATAATTTTTACTAAGGGACAATTTGCAGACATTTTTTTTCTTGATTCCCAGTGTAGAAAATTTAGTAGAAAAAATCTTAGATACAATTATTTCATTAGGACCTTGGGTATTATGAAATTCATCCCAATTCACATATCTTGACTGTGCCAGATGACGAGAGATAATTGACAGTCCACATGTCATCTTTTCCTTGTAGTTGTGTGCAGGGACACTATAGCCACAACGAACCATTAGCATCTTTTCCTTGTAGTTTGTACCTAATTTTAGTTATATTTACGGTGGAGACAACAGTAGCAAAAAAGAAGAAGAGAAAACAACAATCTCT
Source organism: Allium fistulosum (assembly GCA_030737815.1). Classification (NCBI taxonomy): domain Eukaryota; kingdom Viridiplantae; phylum Streptophyta; class Magnoliopsida; order Asparagales; family Amaryllidaceae; genus Allium; species Allium fistulosum. The sequence goes on from CM060901.1 coordinate 395,534,882, forward strand.
TTTGATTATGGTTGTTGTATATATACATGTGTTGGTTGGTTGGTTTTGATAGGTTTGTAATAATTCATGAGAGAATTTTATGCTACCCCTTTTATTTTTCATACCCAAATATAAACTTACAGAGGCTAATGTCATAGTCGCCTAATGAACCCAATGTTCCATGATAATTGAGCTGCTTTTCAATGAAAGACTATAATGTATTAAAAAATCTTTCGGTGCATCAGTTTCTTTCCAAAGGTTTCGTTTGTTTTCTTTTGATGGACAAATATATTACATATGGCCTTCTCCCATAGTTTTCTTTTGATGGACAAATATTGTAAAAACATTGTATTCATACAATTTTTTTGTGAACATACAGAGAACCATGAAAGATATTGTTTGTACTCTATGGATAATGCAACCATTCACGTTCCATTCACGTTCCTATGTTTTTTAGGTATTTATTTATAATTATTTTACTTCTTGTTCACACTTGAAAAGCAACATATATAAGGTCTAACCGGTCGATCTATAGGAATGCCGACAGTCGACTAGTGGATGGCTCTGCATTTTTAAATAAGGAAAAAATGTTCAAAATTTTAAACCATCGCTCCTCTAAATTTTAACTCTTCCGAACAATTTTTTTCACTTTTCACGGTAACCCTACATTACTATACATGCTATATCCATTTCCGAACCATCAATAGTTGATTATTTTAAACACTCTCTTTCTCTCTCTCTTGGTCTCTAAAATGGCTTCTATAAAAAATATAGCTATTGATCATTGCTTACTCATTCATACACTTTAATTTATAATCAATTATCCATCTAGCAATGCACTTGCAAGAACATAAATTCTAACTTCTTCATTTTCAATATCTAAGTTTATATGATCTGATGTTGAGGAATAATTGAAATATCCAAACAAACATAAGAAACACTTATGATTGTTTTTTTTTTGCTTATGTAGTGCATCTCTAGCAATTTCACATGGATCGTAATTGGATGTATAACGTGAAACGTAGTGATGATGAGTTCTTGAACAAAATGGAAGGATTCATCAAGTGTGCGTTGAATGATCAATTAACAAGAAGAGAAGAAACAATTTTTTGTCCTTGTAGACGTTGCCAGAATAGGAGGAGATTTCGTAACATAGATCAGATCAGGGATCACATAATTCAATATGGGTTCAGGCAAAGTTATACACAGTGGATATGGCATGGTGAAAGCACACTTAGTACACCTAGTTCTAGTAATCATTACATTGATGAGGATGACCAGGAAGGTACCGTGAAAAACGAGGTAAATGATGAAACTGATGAGATCGACAATGTTAATGAGATGTTTGATGATGTTCAAGAACATTTGATGGAAGAGCCAAAATTGTACGAAAAAATATTACTTGATGTTGAGAAGCCTTTGTATTCTGGTTGTGCTAAGTTTACAATTTTGTCTGCTGTGCTCAAGCTTTTCAATTTAAAAGCAAAACACGGGTGGAGTGATATAAGTTTTACATCATTGTTGGGACTTTTGAAAGACATTCTACCGAAAGGTAACGAGCTTCCTACTTCTAATTACGAGGCAAAGAAAATTATGTGTCCAATTGGCATAGGATACAAAAAGATACATGCATGTCCAAATGATTGTATTTTGTATGAAATGAATATGAGAGCTTGCATGAGTGTCCTAAGTATGGATTATCCCGTTACAAGTCGCGAGAAAATGTTCATAACGACCTAGATAAGAAATGGCCTCCAACAAAGGTTTTATGGTATTTGCCCATTATACCAAGGTTTAAACGTTTATTTGCAAATAAAGAAAATGCAAAAAACTTAAGATGGCATGCAGATGTGAGGAAGGATGATGGATTACTAAGGCATCCAGCCGATTCTCTGCAGTGGAGAAATATCTATACCATGTATTCTAGTTTCGGCGAAGAAATAAGAAATCTCAGACTTGGTCTTTGCACAGATGGCATAAATCCATTTGGCAATCTTAGCAGTCAACATAGTACTTGGCCGGTTCTTTTGGTGATTTACAATCTTCCACCTTACTTGAGTATGAAGCGCAAGTACATTATGTTGTCTCTTATGATTTCGGGACCACGACAACCAGGAAATGACATCGATGTTTATCTAGCTCCTCTTATTGATGATCTAAAACTTTTGTGGGATAAAGGTGTGCGCTTATTTGATGCATATAGTAGAAGTGAATTTACATTACGCGCCATGCTTTTTTGTACCATAAATGATTTTCCCGCATATGGTAACTTGTCTGGATATAGTACAAAAGGTGCTAGAGCATGCCCAATTTGTCAAGATGACATGGCTGTTGAGCGCTTGCATTTTTGCAAGAAAAATGTGTATATGCATCATCGTAGATTTCTCCCTCTCAATCATCCTTATCGTAAAAAGAAGAAACCTTTCAATGGGGAGATAGAAAGCGGAGTTGCTCGTTTGCCATTAACAGGAAATGATGTATATGAACGGATCAAGGATATTGAAAATGTATTTGGCAAAGCCTTTCCTCTTCAAGAAGGCATGTGGAAGAAAAATTTATATTTTGGGAACTTCCATATTGGAAACATTTACAAGTTAGGCATTGTCTAGATGTAATGCATATAGAAAAAAATGTTTGTGACAGTATCATTGGAACACTCTTGAATATACCTGGTAAGACAAAAGATGGTGAGAAAGCTAGACAAGATATGTTGAAAATGGGTATTCGAAAGGAGTTAGCACCAGTGGAGAAAGGTAAACGTATCTATTTGCCTCCTGCATGTTATACATTGTCCAAAAAAGAGAAAACTAGTTTATGCGAGTGTCTTCGTGGTGTCAAGGTTCCATCAGGTTATTCTTCGAACATTAGCAGTCGTGTATCAATGAAGGATTTGAAATTGACGGGCATGAAGTCTCATGACTGTCATGTGTTAATGCAACATTTGTTGCCTGTTGCTATTCGAGGTATATTGCCTAAACATGTTAGACATGTTATTACAAAGCTTTGTATTTTTTTTAATGCAATTTGTAGTAAGGTGATTGATCCTGATATGTTGGATGATCAACAAGCCGATGTTATTGTTACATTGTGTCAATTTGAGATGTATTTTCCCCCTTTATTTTTTGATGTTATGGTGCATTTGGTTGTACATTTGGTAAGAGAAATCAAGATTTGCGGTCCTGTTTTTATGAGGTATATGTATCCGTTCGAAATGCACATGGGAACTTTAAAAAGAAAAAAAAAGAATAGATATAGACCTGAAGCTAGTATCGTAGAAGGTACTGTAGCCGAGGAAGTTATTGAATTTGTCACTCAATACCTAACTGACATTGAACCTATTGGACTTTGCAAGTCTCGACATGAAGGGCGACTTGACGGTCAAGGCATAATTGGGTTTAAATTGATGTCAATTGGTGATGATATGTTTCACAAAGCTCACCTACTTGTTTTACAGCACCTTAGTGAGGTTCATCCTTACTTGGAAGAGCACATGACAATTCTAAATCTCAAAATCCTTCAAAGAACGAAAGATGGTTGACAAATGAACATAACCGCTCATTCGTCATATGGTTTAAAGATAAGGTAATGTCTCAATTGTCTCAAACAAATCATAATGTTTCCGATACAATAAAATGGTTGGCGTATGGGCCTAAATTTCAAGTTAGCTCTTATGAAGTGTATGCTATTAATGGGTATGTCTTTCATACGAAGCGTCAGGATGAAAAGAGCAAAATGCAAAATAGTGGAGCAAGTGTCGTAGCATCTTCAAGAGAATTTGCTAGTGCTAAAGATAACAAACCATTAAATGCGACAATGTCATATTACGGAGTAATTGAGAATATTTGGGAACTTGAATATAGGGACTTCACGATTCCTCTATTTCAATGTAAATGGGCCGATAACCATCGTGCTGTACAAGTTGATGAACATGGATTCACACTTGTTGACTTTGATCGAGTGAGTCATGATAACGATCCACTCATCTTGGCATCTCAAATGAAACAAGTTTTTTATGTCACCGACCCAGCTGATCATAAGTGGTCTGTTGTCCTTCCTGGAAAAAGACGCATTGTTGGGATCGACGACGTGGTAAATGAAGAAGAGTATAATCAATTTGACAAGAATCCACCTTTTTCCATTGGCGTAAGTCTATCAGAAGAAGAAGTTGATTTAAATGCAAATTATGCACGTACTGATCACGATGAAGGGGTTTGGATAGCGGGGTAATTTTTTAACCTTCTAATACTATCACCATTTAATTTGTTCATATGTGTACATTTATTTGGAATGTGTATATCAGAAGCTAAATCTTCAAACGAATGAGAAAACATGTGTGAGTATAGTTTTGTGTGAAAGCATGGTTAAATGAATAGTTGATATTTTGAAAATATTGGGTCGTTACGCATATTAAGTAACTCAAATATGTGGGGAAAAGAAACTCAAATATGTGGTGATATTTATTAGTTGGAGGGAGTACTGTAATTAAAGATTTCATATTTGTATTTGAACAAGATGCGTGGATGGCTTATATGATGTGGTAAAATAATGTGTTGTCGAAACTAATTTTTAGATTCAAAGGTCAAATCATGTTGCACTTTCTTTTGGCAGGGTGTTGTTGAATTTTATTTTGGCAATGTGTTGTCACATTTTATATGTGCGGTGTATTCTCAAATCTTTTTTTGGCAGAATGCAATGTGTTGTCACTTGTTTGTTTAGAAGAATGCATTGTGTTTTAGCATTTTTTGGTAGAATGCATTATGTTATATCTTTTTTATACTAGTATAATTCATCATGTTGTCACATTTTCTACATGAATGCTCTTGGGTAGTTTATTAGTTCTTCTAATGTTATAAAATGAGTTCTTCCTAGAGTAAATAATATATAATAACAGTTCTTCAAATTTTACAAAAAGATTCACTATCATAGTAAACAACCACATTCATGCTTTGTCACCAACTACTAGTTCTTATTTCCCCTCAGTTCAATATAGACAATGGAGAAGGCATTTGTTGTGAGTATAGGATGGATGTAGAGATGTTAATATCCAATTCATGTTAGGATGTGGTACATTAATGCTTCACATGTAGTGATGCATGGAATGAGTATGTTTATATTCAATGAATGGATGCTCCTCCATGCAGAAGGCAAGGGTGTATGCTTTCGAAATGCAATATAAATTTAGAAGACTTCAACAAATCCTTAGTAACAAAAACTGGCTGCTTTCATGCTTTGTTCTTTGCACCTATCTATTAACTATATATTTCCTATAAGTATATGTGTTTCCACTTTGGTATTTGTACTTTTGATCTTATGTCAGAATCTACATTTCAAATTCATTATTTACAATTATACTCTTTTCCTTACTAAATTTACTTATAATGTTTGATGACTTACATGAATAAGTGATCCAAAAGATGACTTACATAAACATATTTTGAAATACAAAATGTGCTTTAATTATCTTTAATATAAATTTCTTGACAGAGCCTAGTCACCAAATCAACTTGTAAATTACACTAGTATTATTAAATGTTAACACGTAACCAAGTGAAACATGAGACCATCTGAAACATGCAATCAAGCAAATATCTCTTCAAATAAGTTCTGGCTGTGTGCATTTTGCAATCAAGCAAATATGTCTTCAAATCAGTTCAGACTGTGTGATATTTAAGTTATTATTCGTTTGTTGAAATATTTTATAACTTTGGGTGCACATCTGTGATACAGGAATAATGGAAATGCAACTATATGAACACACTGAAGAGCAAAACACTTCCGCTTCCGCTTCAGAACCGTCATCTAAGAGGAGGCATAGAGGTCCAACAACCGGAAAGAAATACAGAACATCCGAGCCAAAATTCATTGAGTGGTGTGATAATGGCAAACCTACTGGAAAATGGGTGAAGTCTTTTAAGACGTACGTAGGCGATACAGCTAGATCTAGAATTGATATCAATATCAAGAATTGGGCTAGCGTTAGTCAAGGGCTTAAGGATACCATCTGGGAAGACATTAAGGTATTATAAATTCATTTGTTCGCTTATCAAATTGTCAGTTGGATCCTTTGTGTTTGGAGTCATGAACCGCTTTCATTGTTTATCAAATTCATTTTTACTGCTTTGACGTTGTTTATTTTTTATTACCTCAGACCGAGTATCACATCGACGAAAAAATGAAAAATAATGTGTTAAAAAATGTTTGTGGAGCATGGAAGGGTTTCAAAACAAAATTGGTTAGTGGTTGGATTGCGAAGACTAGAGAGCTTCCAGAAAACCATAAAGAGCCATACGAATTTTATGATGGGGTTACAAAAACACAATGGGAAACATTTAAGAAGTATTGTGAAACCAAGGAGTTTAAGGTATGTTTTTTAATGCCGTATCCACAAGTCACACGCTATTTCTTTCATTTTACAACTCACCAGCTTCGTCAGAGCAATTGCATATTTCACAAAATGAAACGTGCAGTTTCTAATAACAAAAATGAAAACAGCTCTTTAGCTGTATGATCTTTATTTAGAAAATAAATGTTCTTTTTTAGTTTGTTTCATATACATATAGGAAATAAATGAATAGGATGAACTCCAAAATATCATAAAAAAAAGTTTAAAACATAAACAAATACATTATTAGATATACGGATAAATCTTTGTATCATTACAATCTTTAATTACATGTAAACATTTTCTATATTGTTGGTAAGTGTCCTAAAGATACATGCTGTTGTTAAATTATATAATGTCTGATTATCATTTATTTTCCTTTTTTTTCCTTCCTGTTGTGCTATTAAGTTACATGGTAGTAATTCTCTAACATCTCATGTATGCTTGTTCTTGCTTTGTTTCATTCTTTTAGATGCATTTTTGTGTTTTTAATTTTGCAGAGTAGATTAAAAAGAGGATTACCTAGTAGAAAACGAAGGTATACTTTCTTAAATTTTGATTTTTTTAAAATCAGTTTAATCATGAATAATTAGTGAAGTATTTTGTAAATCAAATAAACTTAATTGTTTTGAGTAACTGTTTATATATATAGCATTGTATATATATGTAATAGTAATACACCATTTTAAAAAGAAATGAGAATTGTATGATGTCTTGTATATATATGCATAATTTTATTTAATACATCAGGACATCTCAATATGTTTCATTGTTTCTTTAAGAAACGAGGCACCTCATTGTCCTTTGCTTTGAAATATGGACACAACCATGCTTTCTACTTCGCAAATTTTCGAAAATTTAGGCTGCCTTGACTTGCATATTTTTCTTTCTTCTTCTATCTTTGCATACTAAATGCATACTGCTCATGCATAGAGAAATAGTACAGACATTTGTGCAAATTGCAACTGTTCTGTAGCTTGTGCTATTCTGTTTTGCTGAATTTTGCAATGTCATAAAACAGCAAATAAGTGAGAAGGCTAGGAAGAGTCAGGCATGCAACGAGCATCCTCACTATTTAGGACAAGCTGGATATGCAGGGAAGAAGGCTAAATGGATAATTGAAGGCCATAGTTCCTCGACCATATTGCCAGGTGGACCTGTTTTGGATCGGAGTATTGATTGGATTTTGGCACAATCAAAAAAGGGAGCCAATGGAAATTATGCCATCCCTAATGAGAAAACTAAAATGGTTGTAGATAAAATGGTACGACTAGTTTCCATGTGTTTTATCGCTTTACATGTTTTAAACCGAAAACACACACGACCCAACATTCTTTATTAGATAAAATATGACACGTAATATGATATCATTTTAGCAAACGTGTGGTGCTAACATTTCAGTAAAAAGCATGATACTATAGCACTATTTTAATTTTTTAATCTTCATATGATAGTGAAAAGCATGCCACCTTATGTTTTAGCTTTTTTTTGTTGACAGAATGATTGGAGAGGAAAAGCCATTGAAGGGTCATGGGTTCCAGATAGGTATGATGATGTCTTGAGTCGTGGTCTTGAAAAAAAAGAGCATCCAGGTCGAGTTAGAGGGATTGGTGGGACAGATGGTATAAAAAACATATTTGGGGATGTAGAGAAAAGGAAAGGTCGAAGTGGTGTAATATCAGCTGATGAGTTGCATGTTATCACTCAGGAAATAGAGGCTAAAGTGAGCCAAAAATTGAGACAAGAGATGAGTACAATGGTTCAAGAGCAGATTGCAAACATTTTGAACACGATGAATTTTCCCAAGGAGGTGGAGATCAACACATCATTAACTGATCATCGTAGTAGTTGTCAATCAACGCACCCGAGCAAATTACAATATGCAAACAAAACTCAAGAGACGGATCCCTTTGCAGACTTGCAGGTAAACAATTCATAGTTGAATTTATAAACGTATATTATGTATTTGACAAGTGCTAAGTGAAAAATGTTGGTTTTGTACTTGCCATTCTAGAAATCGATTAAATGTCGTTTGGCCGTGAATGTGGACTCCAAAATTGTTGTAGTGGGTCATGGCATGGTACATCCCGCTTCAAGGTCCGGAGATCAATGTCATAATCAACAAATCTTGGTCGATCATGTAAAAGTTGGAATTGATGCAGTGGAGTCTAGTCATGAAGGAACCTCACTTCCTGTTCCAACTAAACATCACAACACGATAGGAGAAGCGGTCGGGAGTTTTGTTCAATGGCCTAAAAGCCTTGTGCTTTTAAGAGGTAATGATACGATAATGAATGCATTTTTCTTCCTTAATTTAGCTTGCTAAACTCCTCTATTTCATATTAGAACATATTAAAGAAGTAAAATTTCTTCATACTAGAACTTATTATAGATAATTTAGCTATTTATAAACTTATCGGAAAGTAGTTAACATATGAAGTTGAGTTCTTAGCATTCGTCTATTCTTTTAACAACATCATTTCAAACATCTACTTAAAATTTTGAATTAGGTGCCTACATCTCAACCGAACAAGGATTTGTTTGAAAATAGTAATGACAAGGTCGTGAATACAATGTCAAATGAGTCTGCAAAACGCAAATCAATCGTGGATGAAGAGATTCTCAAAACTTTAACGAGCGAGTGCAGATATTTCCATGACCTAATACTTCAAATGTTATCCAATGATAGTGCCATCAATGCAATTCAAGTGAATAAGGATTTATTCACATACGATGAGGACTTTGAAATTCATATCACGATGGATGACATTATCCAATTCCTTAGTATGACATGGTTGAATGCATCATGGTTGCAACTTTACATCATGTGGGTATTTTTTCCTTAGCAATTTTTATATATATAACCATCTTAGTTTTTTGATGAATAGTCAATTTTTAAAAAACTAATAATATATGTTTAAATTTGTTTAGGTGGTTAAATCATATGTGCAATGATCTCAAAGTGGAGACCATTGGGTTTATGTGTCCCAAAAAGCTTTCCCAAGTGTGAAAACATCCAGATACGACAAATACATATTTGTCGAACACATGGAAAGCATTGCAATCTAAAAGCTTACTTTTAGCCCCACAGTACGAAGGGTATGAACATTAAACTTTTAGTAATTAGTTTACAAATTTGATGCCAATTTTAACTTACTATAAATCTTGTAACGCAGGAAACATTGTATACTGCTTGTTTTCCGTGTAGAAATGAATGTGATTTATGTTTTTGATCCTCAGGCCGAACGCAAACATAAACTTGAAATTAAACCGCAAGTGAGCACGTAAGTTGTATATATTTGCTCTCTTATATGAAGTTAGTATATGTGGTAAAATTAAAAATTTATACATGAAATTAGTGTATGTAAATGCGGGTGCCGGAGTAGTTATTATTTAACATTTTCTTGCATGTGTAGGGCCTTCAAAATTTACAAGGCATTCGGTGGCAAGTCTCGAGGAAGTACCTTGAAATGGAAGCATGTTAAGATGATTTGATTTTCAAACAAAAAATAAAATAAAATAAATACTATATATTGTTTGGCATATGAATTCATTTTAAACTAACTATTAAGTTATCTTGTAATATTGCTGTAGTGTCCTCAACAATTAGGAGCAACTGACTATGTATATTATGCGATGAGGTATATGCATGACATAGTGAAAAACCATAATCAAAGCATCGATTTACAAAAGGTACTACTTTAGTTTTTTTCCTTCATATTATACATTAGCTACATTATAGGTATATTTCGATCAAATCATTGCTGCAATGCTAGTTAGAAGAAATCAAATACCAAGTCTTTATTTACTGTTCAGTTCATGTATTTGAAGAAAAACTTGTTTGTTTTTTTTTAAAAAAACTTAAAAACAAAGAAATATGGGGAGTCTATGTTTAAACAGGAGGTTAAACAATTATGTGTCAACCAAATTACATCGTAGTTAGTGTTGAAGATGGCTCCTATAACTATTATTTATTCATAATAATACATGTAGAACCATGTTAATATTGTTGTATGTTGCGATTGGTTATTAGTGAGAGTTGACTACTTAATTAGAGGATCTGAATATCTGATATTATTACATTATCTTTGATGAGGATAATCATGCACAGAGAACGTGGAAAGGCACTATCATCGTAGTCATGGGAACATCGTGATTCATTCCCTCGGCTAAAATAATCGTGTTTCATGAATAATCATGTTATTATCAAATATATACTGTTTAGAAACAATTATTTATTCAATTCTATCATCTACCATAACTCTGTTAATCAGTAGTAGGCAACCATTAAATGCATGGTAGGTATGAAGGCAGACATTTAATTTAAGGAATCGAATCACGTTTTATCTTCTTTATCAGACTCGTAGGCATTAAATGGTAAACTGTAATGCTTTTTGTTTTTCTTCTTTTTCTTTGTATTTCTTTAAAAATATTAATAATAATTAATATGAAAGATGGATCCCGCAAAACTAGCCTATAATTTATAAGTCACAGTGAGTAACTTAATCTGAACAGAATGTGAAAATTAATTTGTGTGAATGGAACAAATATGAGCGCCAATTGTTTGATTGACTTACATGCACGACTGTGACACTGGCAATGTCAGTCTGGCGTGCAACTATCCATATATTTTGGTTGTCATTCAGTTTGTTAAATAAAATGCCAAGTCTTTATTTACTGTTGCACTATTGAATGTTGATGAGTTAAGTTGCTGAATGTAGATTATGGTTGTTGGTAGTTGACTGGTTGAGTATTGTGGTGGTATGGCTGCGGTTACTGGAAATAGTAGTTGTGTATAATGTTGTGTTGATAGAAGGTGGTTCGAAGTGTTGTAGTTTAGCATTTCATTCCTTTCATCAGAAGCTTGCAACCATTTTCCTTCATTAGTTAATCGAACCGCCTTCTTTTGAATTTTTTCCATAACTGACTTCTGCTTTGCATTAATAAGCCCCATGTAGTATGTAGAATCAGCATGAGTAGCAACTTGAGTCACTGGATGTGCCAGTCCATTGCCTATAGCTACCCCATGTAAATTAATTCTTTCCTCCTTGCAAACTTCACTGTTTCTCTGCAACATATAGTATCCAGCTGCAGGAACATACTTCCCAGCATAACTTTCACTAGTTAAATAAACAGGCTGTGTAGCAAATGAGGGATTAGATGAAATAAATTTACGTAAACCAATTATTAGGTGTTGTGCTACTGTGGCTTGATCACGAGGAATGTAATGGTTAGTAGCAGCAATCCTGAATCCTGTACCAATTGGATTTTCGATGAACAGAAGTCTGAAACGATAGTTCCATGAATAGGGATTCTTGTGTAGGGTGATGTTATGATGAGCGACGTGGTATAGGCCAAGTTCGAATAAGTTGCATATCATTGATGAGCAGCCTGGCCCACCTTGTAGCCATATCAGTACTGATGTTTTAGATATGGAAGTAACTTGGTCCTGAGCTTCATAAAATGCATAGTATAAAGATGAAGATTGATCAATTGGAAGATAGCCTGATTTCGTAGGACATGCTTCCTTTGGAATTAAATTTGATGAGTTTGATGGGCTAGTGGTGATTGAGGCTGACAGTGGTGATTTTTTTTTTCACTTTTTTTTCTTTTTGGTCTTGTTCGTCGTGCTTTAGTTTGAAGAAGTTTGTTGAATACTATCAACAAACTTGTTTGCAGCAGCAGTGTTGATAATTGAAGTCTGTATAGAGTTGTTTGTTTGGTTAGCAAGTTAGTAAAAGGGTAACAGATATAGTTTGGTAGCCTGCTGATTGATGATGATATGCGTTTCAGTTTACTTGACTGAGCGTATTAATTTCTAATGTTTACCTTGTAGTTTGTTAGGATTATGTTAGTAGCAACACTGATAGACCCTGAAACATATTTCATTACTGCATTCATTACTGATGGACCCTATGGCATGCCTTTTTACTATGGTTGTTTTGGAATTCAATTATTTGCTTTGTAACTTGTTTTGAATGGTATACTGAGAAATAACAACTTGTACATCTTCGTTTGTGGATTGTGTACAAGTTCTGGATAAAGAAAATAATTATGGCTGTAATTTGTTTTGTGAAATGCAAAGCAGATGAATCTGAAATCATAACTGATATATTTTTGAAAAATTAGGAATTGGATTATATTTTCTAATTGGAAATAAATAGTAAAGATATTTGTTTATAATCGAGTAAAATATTGAACTTGACAAATTGGAAACGAAAATCAATTATTAAATGGATTGTATGATATGGATTGGGGATAATACATAATATATTCAGCTTATGGTTCAACCTGTGTTTGAATTACACTCTCAGATTCTTTTATGCAGAGCATTCCTGACTTAATTATTGTCTTTTGTATAACAATTCTCTTAATTGTAGGACTTTGTACGAGACGGTTCTTATAACCAACAAGAGATAGACGAGGTTCGAGAGAATTTAGCTAGTTATATCATGTATAATTGGATGTAGTTGTTTTTTGTTGTGTACGCTGATCTTTTGTAACGTACGTTGGTATTTTGTTATGTACGTTATGTTTGTGATAGATATATTCTATTTTGTTCTGTAAACAAGAATTATGTTGATGGATAATATAATTATATTTTTTGTTCAATCAGTTCATAGTAACGTTCGTTTATAAAAAATTAAAATTCAATTTCATACTGTTTTTATAATCTTAAACGGTAATAATATATATTTTTTGCTTCAGATATAACTTGTGTCGGTTGTTACTTCAAAGGGAACCGATACAACTGCATATCAATTGTGTCGGTTGAAAAAACAAACATAACCGACACAAATATCAATCATTTGTGTCGGTCGTCAATAAGGAACCGACACAAAACAAGCAACAGTTGTGTCGGTTTTTCTTAAAGGACCGACACAATAAACGGCGGTTTGCTTCACTATACAAGCTGATTTGTGTCGGTCCTATTAGAAAGACCGACACAACTGTTCATAGTTTTGTGTCGGTTCTCTATTACCAACCGACACAAATAATTGATATTTGTGTCAGTTGTACAACCGACACAACAGAAAAATGTCTTTTGTGTCGTCTTCATTTGAGTCGGTTGTAAAACCGACACAACAGGGGTTACACAACCGACACAAATGACCAGTTTTGTACTAGTGCTACTTCCATCACCTAACTTCTTCATTTGATCCCACAACTTCTCACTAAGAAGACCTATTTTGACATTGTCAAGAGTCAAAGTATCCCTGCTATAGATCAAACTATTTGAGAAACCCGTATAAAGGTCCGGTAGCGAACACAACAATATCATCGTCTTTTGCTCTTCCTTAATCTTCAAATCTACCACCTTCATCTTCATTAGCAAATCATCAAAGATACTAAAGTACACCTTAAGTGAAGTACCTTCCTTTATCTTATAGGTGAAGAACATTCGCAACAAAATCAAACAATTAATTAGTGACTTCTTCATATACAACTCCTCCAACTTGTCCAAAATATTCTTAGCGGTAGTCTCACCACTAATTTTGGAGATAACATTCTCTTCCATAGCAAGTTGAAGTGTAGTGAATGCCCACTCTTCTATTTCCTCTCTCTCAACATCCGAGATGTTTACCAGCAACAAATGTGTATCAAACACTACCCGATCCACTCGACTTAGAACGGCTTTCATCTTCCATTGCCGCTTTTCAAAATTATTATCACCATTCCACTTGTCTATAACTAATTGTGATCCCGAAGCCGCGTACGATCCATGTACATAAGGCGCTACACCACTTGGATTAACCATTGAGGAACTACCTGAGGTATTATCTGACTCCGGCATTCTACAACCACCTACCGACACCAAAGCTCTGATACCAAATGTTGTGGGAAATTCTAACTCAAGACCACTCAAATCAAAATCCCAAAGCACAGCGGAAAAACGAGATCGTGGTAAGAAGTGCAAAAACAACCAATCAATATCTTAATCCAATCTAAAACCAATCACAATCTCCAAACAAGCAGTAGAAAACCAAAGCAATAACGATAAAATAAATCACACACCAATTTATAGTGGTTCTACTAACGTCTTGTTATTGTACATCCACTTTGAGAGAACCTTTATTAAAACCAATAAGAAGAGGATAAGAGATTGATTACAATGATCAAAATTCTAATAGAATTAATTTATGGAGAAGAGAATTGAAGAAAATTAGGTTTAGATAAACCCTAATTAATGGAGGCTAAAATCCTTGATTAAACCCTCAATCTCTTTGCCTGCTCCCATATCTGAATCCAGAAAATAGCTTATATAGAAGAGTAAAAAACCTAGGAAAAATTCCAAAATTGCCCTTCGAATATCAAAAATCTTCACACCAAAACCTGGGCTGAATATAGGTTGAAAATCGTCATAGACGTCTGTCACTATGCGACAGACGTCTATCATATACCTTGGGAAAACATTCCCTGACACCACAAACGTCTTTTATAAAGTGATTAACGTCTGTACACATTCTCGGGTTTCAAACCCTATAGTCACAGATGTCTGTCACTTTATGACAGAAGTCTGTCGCTTGATGCTGGCCACGGCACTCCACATTTATCAGCATATCTTCTACCTCCGAGCTTCGATTTGAGAACTGTTTTCACCGTTATAAAGCTACTTTCGGCCTCTTCAATTCTCCATGTAGTGTCGCCAAAATTCAACAATATGTGGATGTGGTAAGATTTCCTATGCACTCTATTCTAAACCACTTTTGTAATCTCATGTTGAATAATAATATGAATATTTCTACAATATGAATTATATTACATACCAGTAATTCAAAAGCAGTTTATTTACACATATGTCTTATAAGATGGTTAATTGTGGCCAAGTATGATCTTTTATTATATATTTAATTATTTTTAAATTATGAATAAATAAAACAATATTATTATTTTCTTATAATTTTGTGACCGATTAAAAACTTTATTTCGGTCGTTAAATTGCAGTCTTTAATAATTCATAAGACTAAAATTTCATCTTTTAACATTTAAGACAGAATATTCAATCTCAAAACTTTTTTGGGACTAAAGAAACAAAGAAGAAAATTTTAGTCTCAAGTCAGTCTTTAGGTATATTTTTAAAACTGAATTGTTTAATTAAAGACGAATATCTTCTGTCTCTATTTCAGTCTTTTTTGTAGTGATATGCATACATACATAGATACGTATGTATGTATGTACACATAAAGGGCTGGAATCGGCTATACTCAATTTTGCTATAGCTCAAATCCCCCTAATTTCAACTACATGTTCTGATTTAAATAATTATATAAATTGGAGCATGTGGTTGCACTCATGAGGGATTTAGGGTGTGTGTATACACATATATACATATTTATATCTCTGTGTGTCTATATATTTACATATTTATATATGTGTGTGTGTGTGTCTATATATACATGTATGTATGCATGTATGCATGGGAAAAGGATCGGCTACAACTCATTTTTTGATGCATCTCAAATTCCTCTTGATTTCAACCATAAGTCATCAATTAAATAATATAGTGAAGTGACAAGAGAGAATGTATAATTATTTAATTCGGAACATGGGCTTAAAACAAGGGGGATTTAAGGTGTAGTCTTAACAAGGAAACTTATCAACAACCCAAAGTTATTTTTAGGATGAGGTTAGTCCTTTTTTTATCTCTTTTGGTTAAGTTGATGGAGGCAAGATGTGACTCCCTTCCGAATAGGTTCTTGTTATGATAGCTTTCCCTTATCTACTTTTCAACCCAGTCGAAACGCTCAAATTCCTTTCTTTTTGATCTTTCAATCTGGATGAAATAACTTGATTATCACTTCGAAACAGTCCTTTCGAAGCAGCCATGGAAGTCTATTGATTGGCTCTAAGACTCAAGGTTATGATCAGTTTTGAATTGTTTCGACCTTATCGAAAGCTCGAGTCTGATGTGTCTTAGGTTTGGATTGGGAATAAAAGGTAAGCTTGGTTTGGTCTAAAGTTTCAATCCAGTCAAAAGCAAAAGTCCAATGATGGGTGGCCTGGAGTCTATAACTGAAATTACTTGAATGTGCAGAGGTTTCGATCAAGTCGGAAGAGACCTTTCGATGTATTTGACACCTGTAAAATTCTATTAGATATGATAGAAAGCTTTTGAAATAATTAAGTAATCAAGAATATTAAAGACCTCCCCTTATTAACTCAGTGAAGCCTTTATTGATCAACTTTCCCCAATTCAAATTACAAATCAGGGTTTAAAACTTTATAGAATTAGAAAATACTAGTGTAGAATGAATGAATTCACATCCCCTAAACTAGACCCTTTGGGTCTTATTTATCGATGCGGGTTGGTACTTTTCGACCCAGTGTTTTTGACCTGGTCAAAAGGTGGCTTCAGATGCCTTCCGACTCCTTAAGGATCAAATTGCCAGTTTAGAAGCTGATGTCAATAGCAAAAATGAAACGATTTCCGCTTTAAAGCACCAAGTTAAGTCAAATCCTTCAATTGACTTCCATCATAAAATGTATGAACTTCTCCAACAGATAAGTGATTTAGAGATGAAATTGAAGGATAGTCAGGTTCAGTGCGAGTCGTTAGAATTTATTATGGTGGATAATATTTCGAGTATCGATTTACCAGTCCCTCATGCTACTCCATCTTCTACTAAATCTACAAGATTTACTTCCCTTGCTGCTCAGAGATTTCCCACTACAACAAATCCTCCCTCAGGCTTAGACGAGAAGGTAGTGGGCGAGTGGTGTAGGAATATTAAATCCGGAATGATGAAATACTGTAACGAACATCAGAAAGCTAAATATTCACAATGCATAAACGAATATGCTGCTAAAATTCAGAAACTCGAACGCGAAAATTATCACCTTTTGAAGTGCGTTGCTTGATTGGAAAGGGAAAATAATACCCTTAGAGGCGCAAACAAAGCTTTCAATCACGCTTTGAAAACTAATATCGATGTGCTTGATGATGCGGACAGGATAAGGAAGAAAGAGAAGAAACTTAAAGAAGTTCTATTTATCGCTATCTGTCACATCTTAGATCCTTTGATTGCTAATAACTTGAACAAGGTTGATCAAGATTTATGAAGAATTCATACTTTGAGAAATGTGTATATTTTTCTATACACTTGTAAATAATGTCATTTGTTGTGTAAATCATGTAAATTTTGTAAATATCACCTGATTTATGATCCTTTCTTGTAATGTTATCTCCAAAACATCTGGTTGATAGCTCATACCATTATTTCTGTGTTTGCTGGATCTTTTATTCTCTTTTACTGTTCTGATTTCCCTTAAAAGTATGAAGCAAACAATATTTTCAATTGTTAGCTTGAAATAGATATAAAGTCTATCTATATCATTCGCGTAGATTAACAAATCATCATGCCAATCGTATGGTAATATATGAATGGTAATTGTATTTGATCAAATGTCTTGAAACTGATCTTTGGTCATGATGAGAAATAATTAAGAATTTAACTTTAACTATATTGCTAGAATATCTTAAGTCTGTTGGCAGAAAATTTTATCCTCGGTCAGGGATATAAAATGCATTAGAATATCATCATGTGAAGATTGCCATTAGAGGGTTAATAGTGATTAAATAATAGGAGTCCAGAAATCACTATCTGAAAATTTGTAGCAGACATCCAATGACCCATATTCGTGCATTAATGAAATCTGAAAGTTTAGAAGCCCGAAGCCCAAATTCGGGTACTAGGGGATGATGTTTAGAAGTTAGGAAACTTGAAACTCAGATTCGAGTATTTTGTGGATGATAACCTGAAATTCATAATAACGATCTTCTTGATAGAAGTTTTTGACTTAGATTTGGATATTAATAGTGGATAATTAAAAATTCATTATAGAAATCTCAAGCCTAGATTAGGGCATTAATAAGTGAAATAATAGTCTCGAAACCCAAATTCGGATATGATAAAGGCTGTAAGTGATTGATAAAAACCTGAAACCCAGATTTAGGTATTAAGAGATGAAGTTCAGAAATGAGAGTCCCGAAACTCAGATTCAAGTATTAATAAGCGGAAACCTTCTGCTCCTTAGATTATGTCTTCTTTGATATAATAAACTCTTTAGGCCTTGTATGTTGTCGCGGTTTGATTGGTTGCTTCTCGAGCTAGGACATCTTAGTCCATCATTTGATATGCCACTATTTAGGCTTGGACATCTTAGTCCGCTGTAGATATACCGCTTCTCGGGCTTAGACATCTTAGTCCCTTATAGATGTGCCACTTCTTGGGCTTGGACATCTTACTCCCTTGTAGATATGCCGCTTATCGAGCTTGGACATCTTAGTCCATTGTTGTCATGTGTTCTTGGTTAGCTCATTGGTAGAGGCTGAAACCAAAGACTTACCCAACCTCCCTCTAGGAGGCGCCTTGACCTGACCAAAGACGCGACCAAGGGCTTGTCGATGCTTTAAACTGGCCAGCATGGCGCGAATAAAGGCTTACAGTCCTCCTCCAGGAGATGCCCTACCCTGGCCATAGCGTAGCATGGACAAGGGCTTATCGATGCTTTAACCTAGCCATAGCGTGGCGTGGTTAAAGGCTTACACTCCTCCCTCCAAGAGGTGCCTTGACCTGACAAAAGCCGCAGTCAAGGGCTTGTTGATGCTTTAACCTATCCATAGCGTGGCACGGCTAAAGGCTTACACTCCTCCCTCCAGGAGATGCTCTGCCTGGCCAACTTGGCGCTGATAGAGGCTTTGAACGTTTAAGGTAATGTCCAAATAAAAGGAGTTTTTCATTCCCAACCATGTAGGTTCTCTTTAGAAAAGTAGCTCTTTATCGGTATCATTCGGTATTTCTTTACAAACTCATTAATTTTGCCTTGACGGAAAAAGCTGATTATCATCCCTTCCAAGGCTTTGCAATGGTTAGTCTTATGTCCATTCATCATATGGAAATGACAGTAGGATTCCCTCAAATTTCTTTCATATTTTGGTTTCTTTTTCTTCGATGGCCAATAATTGAGCTCATCCTTTGTTAGCAAGTAGACATTCTCTATGGATGTCGTTAGGTTACACTCTTTAGGAAGTCTTGAATTGAAACTTTTTTTTTGAGGATGGCTTCTAAATCTTTTGTTACATGGCTCTGGAATTTCCCCTTTGATAACTGGTTTTCTCTTTAAAACTCTGAAGGGTTCTGGTGTAGGTATTGTCCCGCTTATGACTTGACCCTATTTGTGTGCAAAGGCATTGTAATATGCCATTATTCCTTCTTTAAAGAATATGCCTTTGGTATAGTGTTGAATTGTTTTTCTCATTTGGTCAAATAAATTGTCACTTTCCTTTTCCTTTTCCCCTAAAGCAAAGATTGTGGTGGGACCAACATGTAAAGGGTTTAAACTCCATTTAGTTGGATCATAGGCTTCAATTTTCTTTTTTCTTATTATTCTTAAAGCCTTCATCCTAAATAGTTGTTCTTCCTGGAGATTCTTATCATTAGCGGCCTCTAGGGAGAATCCAATTAAGTATGGTTAAGAAGATCCCTACTCAGATCTTTTAACTTTGCCAGCCATAATGAAGTTAGATCAAGAGTAGATAAGTTTAAAATAGGACTTGGTTAGAGATAAGTGGTGTTGGATATTCAACAGACTCGGAGGTTCAAACCCTCCTTCTAGCGCCAAAATGTTAACAAGAAAACTTGTCAACACCCCAAATTTATTTTTAGGACGAGGTTAGTCCTTTTTGATCTTTTTTGGTTAAGTTGATGGAGATAAGATGTGAATAATCCTTTAAGTTCTCCCTTCTGAATAGGTTCTTGTTATGATAGCTTTCCCTTGTCAACCTTTTGACCTAGTCGAAACGCTCAAATTCCTTTCTTTTTTATCTTTCAATTTGGATAAAATAACTTGATTACCACTTCGAAACAGTCCTTTTGAAGCAGCTGCGGAAACCTATTGGTTGGCTCTAAGACTCAAGGTTATGACCAGTTTTGAATTGTTTTGACCTTGTCGAAAGCTCGAGTTTTAAGTGTCTTAGGTTTGTATGGGGAATAAAACGTAAGCTTAGTTTGGGTTAAGGTTTCAATCCAGTCGAAAGAAGAAGTCCAGTAAGGGTGGCTTGGGTTCTATAAATGAAATTACTTGAATGTGCAGAGGTTTCGATCAAGTCGGAAGAGACCTTTCGATGTATTCGACACCTGTAAAATGCGATTAGATCTGATAAAAATCTTTTGAAATAATTAAGTAATCAAGAATATTAAATACTTCCCCTTATTAACTCAGTGGGGCCTTTATTGATCAACTTTCCCCAATTCAATTTACAAATTAGGGTTTACAACTTTGTAGAATTAGAAAATACAAGTGTAGAATGAATGAATTCGGATCCCCTAAACCAGAACCCTTGGGTCTTATTTATAGATGCGGGTCGGCACCTTTTGACCCAGTGCTTTCGACCTGGTCGAAAGGTGGCTTTAGATGCCTTTCGACTCCTTTGGCACTTATGCTCCCCTTTGCAATGCTTTCGAGTGGACTCAAATGCTTCCGTCTTCATTGAAAGGGGCGGTTGTGCCTTCTCTTCTTTATGTTTCTTTATAAGAGCTTTCGACTCTGTCGATGGGCTGTTTCCAGGGGCTTCGAAGGTGTTGAACTAGGGATAGTTTCGACGTTGTTTGTAGCTTCCAAACATATGCTTGTGACTAGATGCGGGACTTTCCCTGGATATCAAAGGCTTCGACCGATTTGAAAGGTTTAAATTTGTTAGGAACTGGAGATAGTGGTTTTGATGACAACAACCTCTGTAACTTATTTTATAATAACTTATATACTAACACTGTTGTCTACATATATATGAATGTTATTATGCATGATATATATAAGGCAGGTACTGATTATTGAAGACTGTACGGTATAAAGATTAAGGATGAAGAAATCAAGTTTGAAGACTCATGAGTATCAAGATCAAGATTTCAAGATACGTGTCTAGTTTAGTCTAGTTTATTGTTAAAACTTCATAATAGCATGGAAATCTTCATTCCATATTTCATTTGGGATGGAGCCCATTTCTATCTTCTTAGTAGCTTACAAACCCACGACAAGTAGCTTATAAACCTGCGACAAGTGGCTTACAAACCCACGAACATCCTGGTTTTGTACAAGTTCTCGAGTCCTGATGTGATGAGATATTCTGCAGGAAGAAGCTTGCAAAACTACTTCAAAATGGTTTTTCAAAATGGTTTTTCAAAACTACTTTTCAAAATGTTTTAGCCTTAAAATATTCTTTGTCTTTGTTTTTAAATAAACTCTTGTTTTAAACTTCGTTTGTTTTTAAAACTATCTTTTGATTTTTAAATATTCTTTTATAATATATATACTTGAGATTTAAAATCAAATTTATATATACATTCTAAAAATATATTTTTCTACTCTTCTTTATTTCAAAACATAGGAAAATTAGTTTATTTTATTCCAGAATCATTTCATCTTGTTTTCCGTTCAATACCATTTTCAAAACAAATTTTACATTATTTTTAACTTAGGGATGTGGACATCATGGGATACCCCATGTCGACATGGTGGCCGTTAAATTCAAAAGTTTCAATTTTCAAAAGAAGTGTCTATTCGTTTAAATCTCTTCACGAATGGTTATGACCGTTAATGGTCTATAAATAGCCTTCACAAATGAATTTTTTAACTAACTAATTTCATATTTTCTTCACTCCTTCTTCTCCACAAATCCATATTCTAAAATTTTCATATTTTTAAGATCGTGCCGAAATTCTGCCGAATTCTCAAGTGAATCAAATTAGAATCTCATTCTTGTTTGATTCTCTGCCCTCTCTCGAAGATCAAAGTGCTATTCAGAGTTATAGGATCAATTTATAATCAAAAGTTTATCGAGTCTCTCTATAAAGTGTGGTTGTGCTTGGAAATCAATTGGGTAATCTTGTGGCCCATAAATCAAGAGAGTTTGCCCCGGACTCGTGAGACAGGAGGGTACCTCAAGGCCTTTAGAAACTGAGGATTGTAATCTCGACTTTGGTATAATAAAAATCTGTATGAGGTGTTCTGCCTTGGTACAGGACTGGATGTAGGGTAACTCCGAACAAGTATAAAATCTAGTGTGTTCTTTCCTTTTACTGCTTTTTATTTACTTTCTGCATCTGTGTTTGATTCTGTGATTGTTCTGTGATTAAGTTCTGCATTTGTTTGTGTCATAATTTTAATTTAGTCCATATAAGTCTTAGAATCCATTAAACACTATTCACCCCTCTCTAGTGTTAAATTAGCCTTAAGATCCATAATCCGCACTCCCTTTCAATTGGTATCAGAGCATAGGTTTTCATAGTTTTCATAATCTGAAACTTGAAAAGTTAAAAATAGCATTTTTAGGAAATTTTGTTAATACTAGTTTGAATTTATGCATTTCATCAAAGTATCATAGGTCTGCATATAGTTTTTATGAAAAATCAAGTTATCTACCGAATTGGTTTGTTATGCAGGAACAGACATGTTACATGGCTTTTGAAGAATCAACAACCAATGGACAAACTGTGCAAATTGAGAAAGATAAATGGATACTTGATAGTGGCTTTACAAGGCATATGATTGGAAATCCCGAGATACTCAATGACGTTATATATCAAGATGGTGGATTGGTTAACTTTGGAGACAACTCAAAAGGATATGTGATTGGCATCGGCAATGTGGGTAATTCTAAAACTCCTCTTATTTCTGATATTTTGCTAGTTAGGAATTTAAAACATAATATGCTTAGTATAAGTCAACTATGTGATAAAGGATTTAAAATTAAATTTGGAAAAGATAAGTGTCACATCGAAGATAATAAGTCAAATATTATCTTTGAAGGAATTTGGAAGAAAAACATTTACATCCTTAGTATGAAAGTTTCAAATGATAACTTATGTCTTTTGGCTAATACAAGTGACCCTTGGATTTGGCACAAAAGATTTGGTCATTTAAATTTCAAACTGTTATCTAGGTTATCAAAACTTGACATAGTTAGAGGTCTTCCCAAGTTAAACTTTAAAGTAGATAATATATGTGATGCTTGCCAATTAGGAAAACTTAAGAAAAGTTCATTTAAATTAAAAGATATGATTTCTACTACTAAACCTCTAGAATTACTTCATTTAGATTTATTTGGTCCATCTCAAGTTTAATCAATTAATCACAATAAATATGTTTTTGTAATTGTAGATGATTATTCTAGATATACTTGGACAATTTTTCTTAAACTTAAAAGTGATGCTTTTGAATTATTTAAGAATTTTGCTAAAAGAATTCAAAATCAATTTTCTATAAAAATAAAAACTATTCGTAGTGATCACGGTGGAGAATTTGAAAATGAAAATTTTGAGAATTTCTATAATAAAAAAGGAATCACTCATAATTTCTCTTTTCCAAGAACTCCACAACAAAACAGAGTGGTAGAACGTAAGAATAGAACGATTCAAGAGTGTGGTAGAACAATGCTTTCTGATAGTAACTTACCTAAAAACTTTTGGGCTGATGCAGTCGCTACAGCTTGTTATATATTAAATAGGATTTTAATTAGACCATTAACTAATAAAACACCATATGAATTACTTTACAATAAGAAACCCATAATAGCTTATTTTAAAGTTTTTGGTAGTAAGTGTTTTATTCTTAATACAAAAGATAATTTAGATAAATTTGAACCTAAATCCGATAAAGGTATCTTTATCGGATATTCTAATCGAAGTAAAACATTTAGAGTTTATAATTTAAGAACTAACACTATTGAAGAAACAATGCATGTATCTTCTGATGAAAATTTTAAAGATACTGTACAAATAGAAGATGAAGAAGATTTTGTAACTTTAAATAATGAAACTAATTATGAAATCATTCAACCTAATAAAAGAATTAGACTATTAAAAGATCATCCTGTAGAAAATATACTAGGAAATATTGAATCTATAGTTAAAACAAGAAATCAACTAAATAGTATGAGTAATGTAGCTTTTATATCAACTATTGAACCTAAAAATCCAAAGGAAGCATCATCTAATGATTCATGGATTCTTGCTATGCAAGAAGAATTGAATCAGTTCACCAGAAATGATGTTTGGGAACTTGTTCCTAGACCTGAGGATAAAAGTATAATTGGAACAAAATGGGTTTATAAAACTAAAATGAATGAACTTGGTGAGGTCTTGAGAAATAAAGCTCGTTTAGTCACACAAGGTTATTGTCAAGAAGAAGGGATTGATTATGACGAAACCTTTGCACCCGTAGCAAGACTAGAAGCTATCAGGATTCTACTTGCTTTCGCAAACTACAATAATTTCAAGTTATATCAAATGGATGTTAAAAGTGCTTTTCTAAATGGTTTTGTAAAAGAAGATGTTTATGTTGAACAACCTCCACTTTTTGAAAATAAAGAATTTCCAAATCATGTATATAAATTAAAGAAAGCTTTATATGGTCTGAAACAAGCTCCTAGAGCCCGGTATGAAAGACTAAGATTTTATTTACTACAATCTGGCTTTGAAATTGGTAAAATAGATACAACTTTTTTTATTAAAAGAAACAAAATTGATATTCAATTAGTACAAATATATGTAGATGATATAATATTTGGGTCAACTAATAACATAATGAATAAAGAATTTTCAGATATAATGACTAAAGAATTTGAAATGAGTCATATGGGAGAACTAAGCTTCTTCTTAGGACTTCAAATCAAACAATTAGATAAAGGAATTTTCATTAGTCAAGAAAAATATGCTAAGGATTTAATTAATAAATTTGGATTGACCACTTCTAGTGGGAAACCAACTCCAATGACAACTAATGTAGCTTTAAGTAAAGAAGATAAATCAAAAGATGTTGATCAAAAATTATATAGGGGAATGATTGGTTCGCTGCTTTATATAACAGCAAGTCGTCCTGACATCATGCATAGTGTCTGTCTCTGTGCAAGATACCAATCTCAACCTAAAGAAACTCACTTAAAAGCTGTTAAAAGAATTTTAAGATATGTAAAACATACTTTAGATTATGGTTTATTTTACCCTAAAAATGATGTATTTGATTTAATTTCATATTGTGATGTTGATTACGCTGGTTGTAAATCAGACCGAAAAAGTACAAGTGGAACTTGTCACTTTCTAGGACATTCTCTGGTTTCCTGGTTTAGTAAGAAGCAAAACACTGTATCCTTGTCAACAACTGAAGCAGAATATATCTGCTACTTTGGCTTGTTCTCAAGTTATATATATGCAAAAAACTTTAAAAGATTTTGGATTAACTATAACTAAATCACCAATTTATTGTGATAATACTAGTGCAATAAACTTATCTAAAAATCCAACTTATCATGTTAGAACAAAACATATTGATATTAGACATCATTTTCTTAGAGATAATATAAATAAAGAAGTCATAACTCTTGAATATATTAATACTGAAAAACAAATTGCTGATATATTAACCAAACCATTAAATGAAAAAAACTTTACTAAATTTAGAAGAGAATTAGGTATATGTTCATTAACTAAAATATAAATTATAAATAATACAAGTATAGTTAATAATTAATATAAATAAAAATTTCTCAAAAATTGAACTGGGCATGTCGACATGATCCATCCCCCTATGTCGACATACAGGTCGAGATTTTCAAATTTAAATTTCCCTCTAAAATCAGTTATTTGGTTATATATTTATATATTTCAACTTTTACTCTTTTCCTCTGTTCTATTCTCTGTAATAAACTTCTAAAACAGTAAATTAATGGCTTCCTCTTCTAATAATGAACCTTCTTCACCCACTTCTCCTCATTCTGGCCCTTTTCAACGTTCCACACACGTACGAGCCATCAAATTACGAGAGAAGATGAAAGATTGCTTCAAATGATGACGGAAATTCAAGTGAGTCAACTGCGAATGGCTAGAGAACAAGATAGGCAAGGTATAATTCTTAGGAATTTACAAAAATTCCTTATGGATAACCATGCCAATCCCATTGTCATCGAAGAATCGTCACAAGCCATGGATTCTGAAGAAGAAGAACCTATGGAAGAACCACAAGAGGATCAAGAAGGTGAACATCCTCTGCCAAATCCGAATGTTCATATGGACGAAGACGATGGTGTGATTTGCGTTGGAGAGGTCCTTTTTGACGCTAATGGGAACTTGGTCGAACTACGTGGAAACTTTTGTCTCCATTATCCAAATTGTTCAGTCCATAAATCACCAATAGTTAAGGGTCCTCGTTAAGTGTTTTTCGTTTTTTGTTTTTCTCTTTCTTGATTATATATTGGTTTGTTAATTTGTATATAAAGTGTTATCTTAATTAATGTTCTTCTAAAAACAATCTTTGATATATAAAATATTGAATTCCATTTAACTTAGGATGCTATATTTCACTCATACATAGTTATTATTCTTATATCATATGTTTGTTTATCTCATTTTCTATTAAGTTCAAGGATTATAGGTTATTGTTTTGTTGATGACAAAGGGGGAGAAGTTATATAAAATAGTAGGCTTGGAGTAAGGGGAAGTTGTTGGTGTAAGGGGGAGTTATGGTATGATCGAAGTGGTAAGTATATTTTATAAGGTTGTCATCATCAAAAAGAGGGAGATTGTTAGGAACTGGAGATAGTGGTTTTGATGAAAACAACCTTTGTAACTTATTTTATTATAACTTATATACTAATACTATTGTCTAGATATATATGAATGTTATTATGTAGGATATATATAAGGCAGGTACTGATTATTGAAGACTGTACAGTATAAAGATCAAGGATGAAGAAATCAAGTTTGAAGACTCATGAGTATCAAGATCAAGATTTCAAGATAGGTGTCTAGTTTAGTCTAGTTTATTGTTAAAACTTCATAATAGCATGGAAATCTTCATTCCATATTTCATTTGGGATGGAACCTATTTCTATCTTCTTAGTGGCTTACAAACCCACGACAAGTAGCTTACAAACCTACGACAAGTGGCTTACAAACCCACGAACATCCTGGTTTTGTACAAGTTCTCAAGTCCTGATGTGATGAGATATTCTGCAGGAAGAAGCTTGCAAAACTACTTCAAAATGGTTTTTCAAAACTACTTTTCAAAATGTTTTAGCCTTAAAATTTTCTTTGTCTTTGTTTTTAAATAAACTCTTGTTTTAAACTTCGTTTGTTTTTAAAACTATCATCTGATTTTTAAATATTCTTTTATAATATATATACTTGAGATTTAAAATCAATTTTTTATATACATTCTAAAAATATTTTTTTCTACTCTTCTTTATTTCAAAACATAGGAAAATTAGTTTATTTTATTCCAGAATCATTTCATCTTGTTTTCCGTTCAATACCATTTTCAAAACAAATTTTACATTATTTTTAACTTAGGGATGTCGACATCATGGGATACCCCATGTAGACATGATGGCCGTTAAATTCAAAAGTTTTAGTTTTCAAAAGACGTGTCTATTCGTTTAAATCTCTTCATGAATGGTTATGACCGTTACTGGTCTATAAATAGCCTTCACAGACGATTTTTTTAACTAACTAATTTCATATTTTCTTCACTCCTTCTTCTCCACAAATCCATATTCTAAAATTTTCATATTATTAAGATCGTGCCGAAATTCTGCCGAATTCTCAAGTGAATCAAATTAGAATCTCATTCTTGTTTGATTCTCTGCCCTCTCTCGAAGATCAAAATGCTATTCAGAGTTATAGGATCAATTTGTAATCAAAAGTTTATTGAGTCTCTCTATAAGGTGTGGTTGTGCCTGGAAATCAATTGGGTAATCTTGTGGCCCGTAAATCAAGAGAGTTTGCCTCGGACTCGTGAGACAGGAGGGTACCTCAAGGCCTTTAGAAACTGAGGATTGTAATCTCGACTTTGGTATAATAAAAATCTGTATGAGGTGTTCTGCCTTAGCACAGGGCTGGATGTTGGGTAACTCTGAACCAATATAAAATCCGGTGTGTTCTTTCCTTTTACTGCTTTTTATTTACTTTCTGCATCTGTGTTTGATTCTGTGATTGTTCTGTGATTAAGTTCTGCATTTGTTTGTGTCATAATTTTAATTTAGTCCATATAAGTCTTAGAATCCATTAAACACTATTCACCCTCCCTCTAGTGTTAAATTAGCCTTAAGATCCTTAATCCGCACTCCCTTTGAAAATTTTCTTTTGGAAAGGGTTGTTTCGACCAAGATGTGCTTCTAAGTGACTTGAGTGAAGGCGGAACCTTTGGACTCGAAAGGTTTGGCATGCATATGGAAGGTTATTATGCATTTTCTTCGAAAGGTGTTGCTTTGATTCCTTCGAAAGATCTTCATGCATGCGGAAGGACATGTTTCGAAAGTTGTTTATTAAAGCTGAAGCATGCTTTCGACCCCTTCGAAAGGTTTCGGTACTTCTAGTCAGTTGCTATTGCATCCCTTCGACTCCTTTGAAAGGTCTTGCTGCTTCTCTCTCTTGTTTTCCTTTTCCTTCTATTCAATAAGGTTTCGACATAGTTGAAAGGATGTTTGATAGTAACATGTAGCAAATAGGAGGTACAACCGATCCTTGCCCATGGATATGTGTGCGTGTGTGTTTGTGTCTATATATATATATGTTGTGTTGGTCATCTTAATAATTATCCTAAACCAAGTCAATCAGAACATAATTTAGTTGTAAGCCCATAGTCTTCACTAATTGGGCATTTGTTAGACTTGATTATCGATGAAGATAATTATATAAATTCAAAGTTCTATTGGTATGTAAAATAAATAAATATTTCAATTAACTTATTTGTATACATTACTTGCATATTATTTTTTACTTTAAATGCAGTCAAATTTTCAATGCATATAATCCTCTCTAAAGGTGTAATTATATATAATCTGAATATAAATTTGTAGTTAAAAAGTTGCAGTAATTTTTTTTTGAGAAAATGGATAAGTAGCGTGAGACTATACAACCAAGTAAGTTGCAGTAATTTATAACCAATACTATTTTTAATAACAACGTTATTTTATTCAAACAGAAAATTCATTTTGATATCTAAAGGGTTTCGAGAATACTTAACACTCACTTTGATGTTCAATATAGAGTGCTGCATGTTGAATATTTTAAGAAAAAGTTGGAGAGAATATATGAAAGAGACTCTTTATTATTGAAAACTTTTCTTTTTTTCTTGCTTGATACAAACACAAAAGCTTCACCTTTATTTATACAAGTAGCATTACCCAAACAATGGATATGATTTTGTCAATACAATTTTAATCTAAAGGTTAAAATTAATTTCTTGAACTTTCGCCACATTACTAAACCTTATCTTTATTTCTACACAATTCTAAAGGCTCATCTAGAAAGAGCTTTCTAGATAAGACTTCTCTAGAATATATTTATAAGATTTAGGCTTATTACAACAAATAATTAAGACCAAAAAAAGATCCAAAATCTAGTTAATATTTCAAAACCCTCTTTAAATTTGATTTTGCTATACCAAGCAGACTTCTCAACTTGACAAAATCTTTGAGCTTGAGAGGCTTGGTGAAGATATCAATTGATTGATCATGCGTCTTCACATGCTCTTGTTTCATATCCTTTTTGGTGACACTCTCTACTGTAGTGATAGCATGTATCAATATACTTGCTTTGATTTTGAAAGACGATATTCTTGGCCAAAGCAATTGCTGATTTATCGTCGATTAAAATCTAGGCCGGCTCCTCTTGCGGAAAATTCAACTTCTTTAATAGGTTCCTTAACCAAATTCCATGGCAAATATAAGAAGTAGCAGCTACATACTCTGCTTTGCATGTAGAAAGAGTAACAATCGACTGCTTCATTGACATCCATGTGAAGGCTGTATCTTCCGTGTAGAACACGAAGCCACTTAAGCACTTTCGATCATCCATATCTCTACTCAAATCGCTATTGTTGTATCCAACAAGCTTGTAATTATCAGAGACAGAGTAGTACAAGCCAAAGTTTGTTATCCCTATGACATAGAAAAAAAATTCTCTTTGCTTCCTTCAAATGAGTTGTTGGATTCTCCATGTATCGACTGATAACTCCTACACATATAGGATGTTGGGTCTTATGCACGTTAATTATCTCAAGATCTTAAAGAGTGTTGGGTTCACTTTTTCTCCTTTCTCGTTCCTTGACAACTTGATTCCATATTTCATTGGCATGCAGACCGAGTTAGTCATCCATCTTGAATTTCTTTATTTCCTTAGCATAGCCTTCTTGAGTGATCAGGATGCTTTCGTCTCCTATTTTACTTTAATGACAAGGTAGTAAGACACGAGTCCAATATCGGTCATCTCGACCTCCTTCATCATCTCTTTCTTAAACTATTTAAACATACCGGATTGCTACTTGTGAAGATAAAATCATCTATATACAAGTATATAATCGGTGTATTACCATTTTGGATTTTGATATAGAGTGCATGCTCATACAAACACTTGATAAAGTTACTCCCTTGAAAGTACTTACCAATTCGAGCATTCCAAGCTTTTGGAGCTTGTTTCAACCCGTAAAGTGCCTTCTTTAGTTTCAAAACCTTGTCTTATTCTCCCTTGATTTCATGGTCTTGTGGTTGCTCAATGTAAACTTCTTCTTCAAGAACTTTATTTATGAAAGCAGGTCTCATATCAATTTGACATATCTTCCAATTGTTTTAAGCTGCCAATGAAATTATTAGTCTAACAGTTTCTAGTTGAGCGACTAGAGTGAATACCTCATCATAGTCAATCAACTCTTTGACTGTAGCCTTTTTCCATTAATCTCGTCTTGTATCTTTCAACTTCTCCTTTGGCGTTCTTCTTTGCTTTGTATACCAACTTCACACCGATTCCTTATGCACTTGTGGAAGTGAAGCTAACTCCCATGTGTCGTTCTTCTTGATAGCCTTTATATCTTCATCTATAGCATTTCTCCAACTCTACTTTTGCAAAGCTTCTTGGAAGTTCATGGGCTCACAATCCGTAACTAAACAAAAAAGAATAAGATTCTCGTGATTTTCGGTTACCTCGTAAATTTCTACAAAGGCTTCAGAAGCGTGGAGCCCTTTCATTTGAGCTTTCGTCTTCTTGAAAACTCACGACCGATGAAGTTGGTAGGGAAATAAGCTTCTCTTTTGATTGTTCTATCCTTGGTGGTTGCATGCCATCTTCTTCAAAATGCGGAAAGAATTTTTAGTCTTTGCTATATGATCTCCAATCCTATTCCCCTTCTTTACAGAACACGACATTTCGACTAATGATTGTCTTTCCTTATCAGGATTGTAGAGTTGGTAGCCTTTGGAATTCGTGTCGTAACCAATGAAGATATACTTTTTACTTTTGTCATCTAACTTGCTTCGCTTCTCGTCCAGCACATGTATGTGAGCTCTGCTTCCAAACACTCTTAGATGGAAAATGTCGGGCTTCCTTTTACTCTATGCTTCTTGTGGTGTTTTGCCCCACACTTTTCTTGTTGGAAATCGGTTTAATAGATAAATCGCA
Organism: Allium fistulosum; assembly: GCA_030737815.1. Classification (NCBI taxonomy): domain Eukaryota; kingdom Viridiplantae; phylum Streptophyta; class Magnoliopsida; order Asparagales; family Amaryllidaceae; genus Allium; species Allium fistulosum. The sequence goes on from CM060901.1 coordinate 395,566,688, forward strand.
CATGCAATTGCTTCTGTCCAAAACTTCTTTGGCAGCCTCTTACTTTTGAGTATGCTCCTCGTCATCTCAAGGATTGTCCTATTCTTCTTTTCTGCTACTCCATTTTCTTGGGGGATCTAGGCACTATCAGCTGCAGTTGTATTCCATTATCTTTACAGTACTTCTGAAATTATTTTGATGTGAACTCTCCTCCACAGTCAGATCTTATGGTTTTAATCACAAGGCCGCTTTTCTTATCAACATGGGCCTTGAACTTCTTGATGTTCTCAGACACCTCTAATTTATCCTTTAAAAAATACATCCATATTTTTCTTGAAAGGTCATCGATGAAAAGAAGGAAATATTTATTCTTACCAATTGAACTTAGTTTTGAATAGACCGCACACATTTATGTATATCAGTGTCAGTGGTTTTTTAGCTCTTGAGTATGACTCCTTTGGAAAGCTCATTTTAAATTGCTTTTTGAGTAGACATCCTTCGTACGCTTGATTAGGATGGCTGATACAAGGTAATTCTCTTACCATTTCCTTCTTGAAGAGCAACTCTAATTCCCTGAAATTGAGATGCACAAATCGAAGATGTCAAAGCTAAGAAATATCTTCGTAGCACATCTTAAGACATTATGTAACATCATTTTGAATGTTGAAAAGAACATTTTATTTCTTGACATCAACACCTTAGCAATGAAGTTACTTGCACCGTCTGTTATAGAAAAGTTATTATCTTTTAATCGAATATCATAACCTTTCTCTAAGAGTTGTCTTAGGCTCAAGATGTTGTTCTTCATGTTTGACACATAGTAAACATTGGAAATGAATTGGTACCCTCCATTCTTCAATCGAATGAGAACATTTCCTTTACCTTTCGTCACTAAATTGGATTCATCTCTAAATGCCACATTGCCCTTCACCGATTCATCAAGCTTCATGAACATGTTTCTTCTTCCAGACATATGGTTGCTTACACTGCTATCTAGGTACCATTGATTTTTTCACCTCTTTCATTTTCCTTGTAAGCCAACAGTAAGGTACCATCTTCTTGATTTCTTTCTTTAAAGTAATTGGCATTTTCTTCAACTTTTTTGTTGCTTGGAACTCTACATTCAAAAGCATAATATTCAAAAAAATTACAATTGTAGCATTTTACATATGATTCATACCTTGATTTTGAATTTTCTCTCCCATGACCTCTTATTGATCTTTCTTCTCTTTGGTTATTGTTGTCATTGTTGTTGCCGTTATTGGGCCTCCAAACTCGTCCTTGTTCATGACCACGACCTCATCCTTGTTCTTGACCACGACCTCGTCCTTGTTCTTGACCATGACCTCGTTCTTTGTTAGCTTTGATTGCTTTCTTACTTTGTTGAATCAGTACGTGTTTTGAGTATGTGCTCCACAATCTCTTCCTTCTTCCTTTTCTTTTCTTTATAAGCTCGCAATAAACCAAGAAGTTCCTCTATTACCATGGCCTTCAAGTTTTTTGTCTTTTCGATGATGGCTACATTACGTTCCAACTTTGGATCTAATTATCTAAGAATCTTCTCCATAATTCTTACATCATTTAATTTTTAACATTTTGTTTAGGATATTAGTAACTGTTAAAACTCTTGAGAAGTAATTAGAGACATGTTCACCTTCTTTTATATGAAAAGTTTCAAACTCTCCTCTTAAAGTTTGAATATGTACCTTTTTGACTTGATCAACATTCTTTGTAAGATGTTCGAAACTTCTCCCATGCACCTTTGGCTAAACTTTGGTTCATGAAACCTTCTCAAAAGTATCTTCATCCAATACTTGATAGATTAGACAGAGAGCCTACTTATCTCTCTTTCTTGAGTATCTCAAATCATCCATTTAAGTTTTAGATAGACTACCTTCATTCTCTTGTTCGGTGTATCCTTTCTCGGCTATCTCTCATACGTCATGTGCACTAACGAAAGCCATCATTCTTAATCTTCAATTGTCATAGTTGATCTTAGTGAGCATTAATTAGGACTTGGAAGAGAACGCCGATATTCGCCCTTTTTTAGGAGGTCTTCAAGCTCTGATACCACTTTGTTGAATATTTTATGAGAAATTAAGATGAAGATAATATATAAAAAAGACTCTTTATTATTGAAAACTTTTTTTTAATCGCTTGATACAAACACAAAGACTTCACTCTTATTTATGCTAGTGACATTACCTAAACAATGAATAGGATTTTGCCAACACAACTATAACCTAAGGGTTAAAATTTATTTTTAAAACTTTCTGCACATCACTAGACTTTATCTTTGTTTTTATACAATTCTAAAGACTTATCTAGAAAGAGCTTTCTGGATTAGACTTCTCTATAACATATTTGTTATAAAATGAAGAAAGTAGAAGCCATTAGAGAGAGAGGCAGAAGATATATTATTCATTTCTAAAAATAGACATGTATTTACATTACATAGTCTCCTTTATATAAAGGTTTCAGAGCTAAGGACTTAACTTATTCCACGATGTGGGACTAAACAAAACAACATAAAAGCATATTCATTTCATGATTTACATATAATGTAACACTCCCCCTTGAATATGCGTCTTCAAAATCTTGAATGCTTTGATAACTTGAAAATTTTCCTTTCGAAACGTGTATCATGATTGCTCCCCCTCATTATTATCTTGCTTGCATTTATCCATTCAGTCGATATAGATATTGTCCGTTGCCTCATTAAAAACCTCTGTAAGGAAAACCCAATGGGAAAAACCTTGAAAGAGGAAAAGAGTGCAACTTGTGAAATCATAGATATTATATTAAAAATGATATTCCTTCTAAGAGTTTGATACTTCGGGATCAAAATAATGTCTCATTAAACCCTTACTAAGAAAAACCCAATGGGAAAAATCCTAGTGAAGGAAAAAAATACAACGACATATCTTATTTTCTCATTTCTTCAAAAGAAGTTTGATACTTCTGGATCAAACTAATGCCTCGTTAAACCTTACTAAGAAAAACCTTATGGGAAAAATATTAGTGAAGGAAAAAGAGTACAATATAGTATGGCATATTTCAATAATTTACATAATCAAATAGAGTTTGATACTTCTGGATCAATATAATACTTCATTAAAATCCTTACAAAGGAAAACCCGATGGGAAAAACCTTAGTCAAGGACAAAATACAATTTAACTTAAATAACATATTTGAGATGTTATTTCTTGAAAAGTCGTTTGATTCTTCTAGATCAATATAATGACTCGTTAAAACCTTAGTAAGAAAAACCCAGTGGGAAAAATCTTAAATAAGGAAAAAGAGTACATTGTAACTTATTTTCAAATATTACCAGAGAGTTGATACTTATAAATCAAGATAATGCCTCATTAAAACCTTACTAATAAAAACACAGTGGGAAAAATCTTAGTTAAGAAAAAAATACATTATAAAATACTTATGGATGCTCCCCCTGATTTAAAAGTTTCCTCTGAATTTATATTCGTCTTTCGATAACTTAAATTAGTTATAGATACTTCTGAATCCATAAATATGTATATCATTAATAATACAATTTATCAATAGTTTCCTTCGATACAATCAAAATTTTCAAGATTGTTTCTTCCAAATATGATTTATATTTTATGCATTTTGTTTGCTACCTTTATGAAAAACACATCATGTGCTTTCATTTTTATGCTTCAAATCAGTTTTGCATATTACAACTACATCTTTGATGAATATTAAAAGTTCCATTACAACAATACTTAAAAGCAGGAAGTAATCTACTCACCTTGAAGTGCATCAAGATTTTCATTACAGTAATACTTAGAAAAAGGTTGTAATCTACATTCCATGTTCTTTGCATTCTTTATAATCATCAAAGTTATTTATATTCTTCAAGAACTTTTATATTTTAATAAGTTTTGCATATCGCAACTAACACTTCAATGGATGTTAAGAGTTTCATTACAACAATACTTAAAAATAGGAAGTAATCTACTCATCATGAATTATATCAAGATTTTCATTACAACAATACTTAAAAGTAGGCTGTAATCTACGCTCCTTGTTCTTTGCATTCTTTATAACCACGAAAGTTATTTATATTCTTCAGGAATTTGTATACTTTCAACATTTAATATGATTTAAACCATATTTATACCTTCGGGGTATATTAAGCATTTCAAGTACTTTCGCTACTTTGCGGACTACATGTTCATATTTCTCTATTGGTAAAGGATTCATGATGGCCAGTCATGTTTTCCTCTAATTCAAGATCCTTAATCTATTTATAAACATAAGCGCTTTATTATTTACAAATTTACCATCGATGATTGTTTCTTGTCAGTTCTAGATATGATTTATTGAGATCTCTTTAATTATCATGTTTTAGGTACCTAAACTACTTCTAGGGTAATTTGACAATCATGTCATTAGTCTCTTTAAGAGCACCCTTGATTGTTTCTTCAAGAACACTCACATCTTTTATTTGGAATCTTTATTACTTACTCCAAAAGTATTTCAAACTAACTTTTGTACCATATTTGAGATGTGGTTTACACATTTTGATCCTTTAGGGATTCAAATCTATATTGGAGAAAGTCTACTAGGGATATTATTAATAATTTATTCAAATTACTTAATATTTTGCATCATTATACATGTTAACAAATATTTGACACTAATGATCAAAATGAACTTGTATCCCTTTATCCTCCCACTCAATGTTGACAAACATTGTCACATTAAATAATAACCATCTTTGGATTCTCATTTTGATCCATTATCATATTGCTACTAGCAAATACACCATACATATTAATAATAGGAGGATAATTCTTTTATCAATTGATAAGATGCATTCAAGTGAAATTTGTGAGCTTTTGGCTCATGTTTAAATATGGGATTCAATTATGCCAAATTTCGTGAAATATAATCCAGTTGAAATTGTACCAAATTTTTCTAAATAAGGTTCTAGCTTTCAATTTTATTTCAATTTTAGAAATAACGCAAAGATATTTTTTTGACATTTTCATTATAGTTCCAATATGGTAGCCATCCATTTATATATCCTCAAAACTCAACAAATTTCTTTTAAATTTGCTTGAGTATAATGTATTTTGAATTAAGATATATGTACCATTTGGTAATACTATATGGGCTCTTCCGGACTCTTCAATTATATTAGCAGATTTTCTATGGTTGAAACTTTTAGCTAAAATATTTTCAGATAGTTCAGAGAAAAACTTCTGGTTTTTCAAAGTCATATAAGTAGTTGCACTATCTAGTAGGCATATATTATCACTCAAATATTGATGGTCCATATCTTAATAATTAAAGACAATATAGTTAGTCAACTATTAAAATTTGTAAGCATTAAATAAATGCTAATACTTTCCAAAAAAAAATTAAAATGGACTACTGATTAAAACACAACATTCATCGGCACGTTGTTTCAATTAGTTCTGAAAGGAAAAAAATACCAGCACCAACTTCCAACTGGTTGAAACTTCAGGTTCAACCACTCTTGTCTAGTGTTTGGAAGTGTGACCATCTTCTAGCGGTCATAACGCTCCTTCGGGGAGTTCCATAAGTAAAGATGATCCTTTTCAGTTAAATGTCTTATTTTAAGATTGCCGTGGATATGACACCTTAAAAATATAAAAGCCTTTGTTTTATCCTAATGGGACATATTATTATCATTTTTAATGGAAATTTCTAAGCATTGAGATTGTAATTGAATGTCAGCATCCAATATCTATGACAAAAAGTTATCTCCTAATAAGTCCAAAGTTTTAAATTCAAGCTTGGCTATGTTTATCATATTACCAACTATAAGTGGAAATAAAAATGCATAAGCATCAAAATATTGTTCATGGGTATATAATCAATGCATTTCATAAAATAAGAACCCATATTTGATAGTAGTTACAATGAAAGAACAAAAACATTACTGCAAAATAGTAAAAGACAACTAAATATAATCTATAAAAGTGACTATAATTTTTTATTTACATCCTTTTGATAGCTCTAGATCCAATCTCATTATTTGCATTCATTAATTTCCTTGAAAATGCAAAACTACCCTTGAAAATATGGAAAGGCCTTTATATGGATTGATTGGTGGAGAATGGATGAATTATAATCAAAGATTGTGCTGACTTTATTATGTTTACTTTCATAATATAGGCAGATTTAAGAATATGAATAGGTAGTATTAAATACCATTTATTAATTCATAACAACTACAATAGTGAGAAACATAAATATATACCATGTATATACGTTATGATCCTTGTCAACAATAAGAGATATAAAAGAAGAATAAATGTATGACATATTCGTACGCATCTTTGTTGGACCATACTCATTAATAAATTAATTTTATTTAATGATTTATTAATTGCTTGATTAATATATGAATTAATAAAGCTACTGATTTATTCTTGTGACATGACAATAATAGGTAAAAGATTAAGCATATAAAATAGTAAACATTGGAATACCTCTTTGCTGAAAGAGGAAAGATGAATGAGTTTTATATATAATATAACAGAATTGATGGGTGTATAAATATTAACATTCATTTTATGAAGAATCCAAAATACTTGATGAGCCAAAGGAAGAAAACTTGATCTATTATATATTTTACCTTTTAAAAGACATAATTGGATGCATGAAAGAAGGAAAAAATTTAGGAAATAAACTTTCTATTAGAATACCTTGTTTTCTATTAAAAAGAAAGAGAGTAGGAGAGTAGATATATTTCTATGTATTTATTTGGTATAGTAAAAGCACCAAATATATCAACAAATCTCTTCTGGAGATTTTTTTTATTATCACCACTTCTGGAGTGAACAAATTTCTATACATTTATTTGGTTTAGTAGTTAATACTATTGGCAAATATTTTTAGAACTTCAGGTCCCAATTTTACTTTAAAATAAAGTCTTTGTTTAGTACTTTAGATCCTAAACGGTACAACTTGATTTTCATTATCAAACTTCAGGTTTGATTGCAAACATGGTTGGAATTTACCATAATCTGAATTGGTTTTCTAATAATTCAAAGCTTCACATCTCAAATTTATATATTTGAGTTTTGATATATAATCCTTTTTTTAGGAATGCAAACATATATGCATAATTTTTATTTGAGAACTTCAGGTCTCCAATGTTAAATAAACACAATGAAACAAGAGGACTCTTTATAATTATATTCGAACATGAGAATCATAATACTATTTCTCTTCGAGGAAATAGTATTTACCACATTTTTAATGTTATCTAGCATATTGTTTTTATGTTATGTCTTCTGAACATATCAACATCTTCTTCTGGAATTGCTCGCTTATTTTCTTCAAGGCTTTATTGCAGCTTATGAAAATTTTAATTTTCCACCTTGCACATATGAACTTCAGGTTCCTATTCTTTCCCATAAACTTAATACAATCTTCTAGATACGTATTATCCTTATATTTGTTTCTCTAAAAAACAATGAAATATTTCTTCTGGAAATATAAATCATGTGGCAAAATCATTTCTACAGTTCTCACTCAAACCAAAATCCAAACAAAAAAAAAATTCAAAATGAAAACTTTTTTTTTTCCACCAAACAATGGAATAAGATCTAAAAGTTTAGATCTACGATAAAATGAGATCCAAAATGATAAGATTAATAGAGCAAGTTCTATGAGATAAGATATATATCTAATGAAATCTGGAAAATTAGATCTATGATAGATAAGATCTAAAAAGAAAACTAACAGAATAAGGTCTGAATTTACATTTTAGTCTATGAAACAATTTTAGTTTCAGATCAAATTCAAAATTATCACAAAAAAATGGATATACATTAATAAAAATTAAATAAGAGATCCGATGATTAAAATCTACAGATCTAAAAAATATATCATTTGAATATGATAGTAAAATCTACAAGAGATCTGAAAAATTATAATTAAAAAAAAAAGATCTACAACAAAACAAGATCTGAAATACATGCACAAAAAAATAAAATGTACAAATATAATCAGATTTGAATAATTAGATCAATGATACGATGAGATCTAAAAGAAATAAAATTAATAGAATGAGATCTGAAAGATTTGATCAATCAGATCAGAAAGATAGCTTACTGTTTTGAAGATTTATAAGAGCTTCGTGCTGATAAAGTGTTATAAAATGAAGAAAGTAGAAGCCATTAGAGAGAGAGGCAGAAGATATATTATTCATTTCTGAAAATAGACATGTATTTACATTACATAGCCTCCTTTATATAAAGGCTTCAGAGCTAAGGATTTAACTTATTCCACGATGTGAGACTAAACAAAACAAAATAAAAGTATATTCATTCCATGATTTACATATATTGTAACAATATTACTGATATTTTGATGCAGCGCACCATGATAAGCAAGCGAGACAAGCACAAGATAGCAAGTTAACGACTCAATGGAGCGACTCAAATGGATATGGTTGTTTCTCTTAAGTCGCTTAAGTCGTTAAGTCGCTTAAGTCACTTAAGTCGTTAGGTCGCTTAAGTCGTTCCTGAAGCTGTGCCATCTTCTTATGTCGCATTGTTCTTATGTCGCATTGTGTCGCATTGTTCTTATGTCGCATTGTTCTTATGTCGCATTGTTGTTATGTCGCATTGTTCTTATGTCGCATTGTTGTTATGTCGCATTGTTGTTATGTCGTATGATGTTGTAACTCGTATGAGTTAAGTCGTGAGTCGCATATGTGTGTTGTAATTTCCTAAAAATAGGGGTGTGTTGCCATTTGTAAAGTTAGTTGAATTTTGAATAAAATTTGTTGAGAGCTTTGTGCCTCCATTAAAATTGGAAGTTGAGTGTGATCTCCTTTCTCCATCTTCAGATATTCAAGTGCGCTCGAATTAACGAATTTGAAGCCGATTCACGGAATCTCGTGCGCGAGATCAACGTCGAAGAATCGTAGATCTTCTAATGTGGAATCATGCGCGATCAATGTGTTGAAGATAGCTAGAATCCGATATCTTGAGAGATCAACGGATTTGGGCACTTGGGTATCATCAATTCATCAATTTATCTTGTTTCATCGATTCATTTTTCCGCAATTTGTCATTGGATCATGGATAGATTGGACCGCTGGTTCAGATCTACTTGCGTGCTGCGTCCTTTGGTATCAGAGACGGAAACGAGATTGTTTTAATGATCATGCCTCCGAGACGTGCTAACCGCTATCAAAATGTTGAAGATTTGTATAGAAGACAAGAAGCTGAGCAGATGGAGCAGCGTATCAATGAAAGTTCAATAAGGGTATTGAAAAATTGGAGAAATTAATGATCGACATGAATCAAAATCAAAGGAGAACGTCACCAGTTTCGAACCAGGGTGGAAACAGGGTTTCGCCATCGGTTTCGGAAGAAAGGAGGATGTCACCCCAGTCTTATCGAGATAGGAGAGAATCATCAGTTTCAATGAGGAGAGACCACCATGGTAACCGAAATGAAGAGGGAAGAACTCAACGTGGTTTCGAAAATGAACCATATCGTGATGATGAAAGACAAGGTAGAAGGAACATGCGTGGTCGTAGGGATGTAGATGGTCAGGATTGATATTGAAATACATCTGATTTTGAGGAAGATGGTGATGGAGGTAGTATTCTTTATCGAAATCAAGGCCAAGTGCGAAATCTATATCGGGATTCAGAAAATGATCGCAAATGGGAGTCAGCTATGAGGATGGAAATTCCAGAATTCAAAGGTGGTATGCAAGCAGAAGAATTTCTTGATTGGTTGTCGAATGTTGAAGAAATTTTGGAATTCAAGGATGTGCCTGAGAATCACAGAGTCCAATTAATTGCTACAAAACTAAAGGGTAGAGCTATGGCTTGGTGGCAACAAACTAAACTAACTCGAGAGAGAATGGGAAAATCAAACGTTGTCACTTGGGAGGAGATGAGAAAGATGATGAAAGCGAATTTTTTGCCGTACAATTATCAATCTCTTATGTATCAACGTTTGCAGAATTTGAGACAAGGGACGAAGACAGTGAATGACTATGCAGATGAATTCTATCAATTGATTGCAAGGAATGATATTATGGAAACCGAGGAATAGCTAACGGTTAGATATGTTGGAGGGTTACGAATGCAAATTCAAGACATGGTTAATATGTTTAATCCAATGTCTGTTGCTGAAGCACATCAGAAAGCTCTAGCTTGGGAGAAACAAGGGAGACGAGGAAGTGGTGTGTTTACGAGTTCCAACAACCAGAATAAGGGTGCTAGTAGCAGTGCTAATGTTTCCAAGGCAGTCAACAAACCAATTGTCAATGAAGCCACTAAAGCAAAGGTCAATAACAATATCAAGTGCTATAATTGTCAGGAGTTTGGCCATAAAAGTAATGAATGTACAAAGCCAAAGAAGTGAGCATTAGTTGCAGAGGAATGTGAGTATGAGGATGTGGAAGCTGAAATTGATTATTCTCAACCACCGAAGTTTGATGAAGATGAAGAAGTTGTGTCAGGAGATGAAGGGTGTAACTTGATGATGAGGAGGTCTTGTTTAACGCCAAAGCATGAGAATGATTCTAGTTGGCTGAGAAGCAATATCTTTCAGTCTACATGCACTATCTTGGGAAAGGTTTGTCAATTTGTTATTGATGCGGGAAGCTGCGATAACATTATTTCTGAAGAAGCCATCAAGAAGTTAGGGTTGAAGACTGAAAAACACCTTAGACCTTATAAACTGGCATGGCTAAAGAAAGGTGGAGAAGTGACAGTGGGAAGACGAGCATTTGTTACATTTTCTATTGGGAAGAAGTACAAAGATGATATATGGTGTGATGTTGTCAATATGGATGTGTGTCATCTACTATTGGGAAGACCATGGCAATATGATAGAGCTGTACAACATAATGGTCGCACCAACAGCTACAGTTTCATGTTCGAAGGTACTCAAATCACCTTAGTTCCTAAGAAGCGTGAACAGAGTGAAAGCAAGTCAGAGAAGAAAGTGGAACCAACTAGTCTATTATCTTCGAGAGAATTTGTTAAAGAAGTGGAAGATAGTGCTGAATTTTTTATGTTGATTGGGTATGAAACAAGTGAAGATCTTGAAATTCCTACGGAGGTTAGACCGGTGTTAAATGAATTTGAAGATGTCTTTCCTGTGGAATTACCCAAGGATTTACCGCCACTAAGGGGCATACAACATCAAATTGATCTAGTGCCAGGTGCTGTTTTACCGCATAGGCCGCATTATCGTATGAGTCCGAAAGAGCATGAAGAGTTGAGGAGACAGGTTGAGGAGTTGCTTGAGCAAGGGCGTGTTCGAGAGAGTCTCAGTCCTTGTGCTGTACCAGCTCTGTTGGTGCCAAAGAAAGATGGTTCGTGGAGAATGTGTACAGACAGCAGGGAACTCAACAAAATAACTGTCAGATACAGATTTCCTATGCCAAGACTTGATGATCTATTGGATCAACTCAGTGGGTCTGTAATCTTTTCTAAGATCGACCTTAAGAGTGGTTATCATCAGATTCGCATAAGACCAGGTGATGAATGGAAGACAACATTCAAGTCTCGGGAAGGATTATATGAATGGCTGGTCATGCCGTTTGGTCTATCTAATGCACAAAGTACATTTATGAGGGTGATGAATCAAATTTTCAGACCTTACATCGGGAAATTTGTTGTAGTCTACTTTGATGATATCTTGATATATAGTGCTAGCATAGAGGAGCACGTTCAACACTTGCGAAAGGTGTTAACTATTCTTCGTCAAGAACAGTTCTATGCAGCGACGAAGAAATGCGTGTTCATGAGGCCGAGTGTTTTATTTCTGGGTTATGTCATGTCCAAGGAAGGGATACAAGTGGACCAGAGTAAAGTAGCCGCAATCAGAAATTGGCCACAGCCCAAAACTATCAAAGAAGTCAGAAGTTTCCATGGGTTAGCTTCATTTTATCGAAGATTTATACCGCACTTTAGTAGTGTGATGGCTCCTGTTACTGATTGTATGAAAGGAAAGCAGTTTTCATGGACGAAAGGGGCAGGATCTGCTTTTGAACAGATCAAGGAACTTTTAACATCAGCACCGATTCTAGTGTTGCCAGATTTTCAGTTACTATTTGAGTTACATACAGATGCGTCCAAAGTTGGAATTGGAGGAGTGTTGAGTCAGAAGGGTCGTCCAATTGCCTATTTCAGTGAAAAAATTCTCGGAGCAAAGATGAGATACAATACTTATGATGTGGAGTTTTATGCTATTGTGCAGGCCGTGAAGCATTAGAGACATTATTTGTTCCACAAAGAATTTGTTTTGTATACGGATCATGAAGCATTGAAACATTTACAAGGGCAGAATAAAATTGCAGCTAGGCATGCATCGTGGATAGCTTATTTGCAGCAATTTACATTCGTCGTAAAGCACAAGTCTGGAGTAACTAATCGCGTCGCTGATGCATTGAGTCGGAGGAATAATTTACTAACAACCATGCGAGTAGAGGTGATGGGTTTTGACTTACTTCCAGATTTGCTTACTTCGGATTCATATTTTTCCAAGATCTTAGACAAAGTCAAGCAGGGAAACATGGATGGATATATGCAGGTTGATGGTTTTCTATTCAAAGGAAATCAGTTGTGTATTCCAGATTGCAGTCTGCGAATGAAAATCATCAAAGAATTACATGAAGAAGGACACGTGGGTTGTGACCGTACTATGCAGTTGATCTCAAAATCTTATTTTTGGCCGTCAATGAGGAAGGAGGTTGAAAAGTTCGTTCAGAGGTGCCATATTTGTCAAGTTTCAAAGGGGACCGCAACAAATGCAGGTTTATATATGCCGTTGCCTATATCTACTAAACCATGGGTGGATGTAAGTATGGACTTTGTTATGGGATTGCCGAGAACGCAACGTGGCAATTATTCTATCTACGTGGTGGTTGATCGTTTTTCAAAAATGGTACATTTTATCGCATGCAAGAAAACAGAAGATGCAGTTAATGTCGCACAGTTATATTTCAGAGAGATCTATCGTCTTCATGGGTTGCCTGAATCTATTGTATCAGATAGAGACACTCGTTTTCTGAGTCATTTTTGGATGAGTCTATGGAGAATGGTCGGGACAAAGCTGAAATTCAGTAGTGCTTATCATCCACAGACGGATGGACAGACAGAAGTTGTGAATAGATCCCTAGGTAATCTATTGAGATGCCTCGTGAATGACAATTTGAAGAGTTGGGATTCCAAGCTGTGTCAAGCTGAGTTTGCACACAACCATGCAGTTAATCGTAGCACTGGGTTCAGTCCATTCCAGGTCGTTTACTCAACAATGCCTAAGCGACCATTAGATTTATCTACAGTACCACAGCAGAAGGGAGTGATCAAACGGGCTAGTGATTTTGTGAATGAATTGCAAGAGTGCCACAAGGTTGTGCAGGAACGATTGCTTAAGGCGAATGAGAAATATAAGCAATCCGCGGATATTAAGCGACGGAATGTTGAGTTCAAAGAAGGAGATTTTGTATATGAAGTATTGACTAAGGATCGATTTCTTGTTGGTACTTACAACAAGCTGGCTGCTAGAAAGATTGGCCCTTTGGAAATCGTAAAGAAGATTAACGAGAATGCTTATCGGTTAAGATTGCCGGATCATATCCATACTGCAGACGTTTTCAACGTCAAACACTTGATTCCATATCATAAGGATAAGCGTGTCGAAAAAGAGAAAAGTTTGAATTCGGGTCGAATTCTTTTCAACTAGGGGAGGATGATGCAGCGCGCCATGATAAGCAAGCGAGACAAGCACGAGATAGCAAGTTAACGACTCAACGGAGCGACTCAAATGGATATGGCTGTTTCTCTTAAGTCGCGTAAGTCGTTAAGTCGCTTAAGTCGCTTAAGTCGTTAAGTCGCTTAAGTCGTTCCTGAAGCTGTGCCATCTTCTTATGTCGCATTGTTGTTATGTCGCATTGTTGTTATGTCGTATGATGTTGTAACTCGTATGAGTTAAGTCGTGAGTCGCATATGTGTGTTGTAATTTCCTATAAATAGGGGTGTGTTGCCATTTGTAAAGTTAGTTGAATTTTGAATAAAATTTGTTGAGAGCTTTGTGCCTCCATTAAAATTGGAAGTTGAGTGTGATCTCCTTTCTCCATCTTTGGATATTCGAGTGCGCTCGAATCAACGAATTTGAAGCCGATTCACGGAATCTCGTGCGCGAGATCAACGTCGAAGAATCGTAGATGTTCTAACGCGGAATCATGCGCGATCAACATGTTGAAGATAGCTAGAATCCGGTATCTCGAGAGATCAACGAATTTGGGCACTTGGGTATCATCAATTCATCAATTTATCTTGTTTCATCGATTCATTTTTCCGCAATTCGTCATTGGATCCTGGATAGATTTGACCGCTAGTTCAGATCTACTTGCGTGCTGCGTCATATTTGGACTTATTACAGCAAATAATTAAGACAAAAAACAAAGATTCAAAATCAAGTTAATATTTCAACACTAAACCACTTGACACTTGAGCTAGTTATCCTTGACATAACCAATACTTTTTAACGTGCATAGATTGAAGATTTAAAAGTTAATTTCCTCAAATTCATTGTAGATGGATTTCATAATAACTCATGGATAACACGGAATAAACATATTAGAGTTGATTATGAAAATATAATAATCTGTTTATCCCACAGCAATTTTTAGCCAAGCTTGAACTTTTTATACATAATCTGGTATCTAGTAGTAATATATGTACATAACATACGTACGTACGTATGTATCAAATATTAGTTTTACACGTATCAACGCCTGCTTATTAGTTAACTTGAAAGCATATGCTACTTCCGTTAAAATGAGAATATAATAAACAACACTATATATTTTAAACCGAGTACCATTCGGTTTTGAATTGCCAACGTGATATTGGTCACACCACTCGAGCAACGGTCTTATTCTCGTTAATGGTTGCCTGATTTATTTTTCTGCTCCGGTTTCTCTCATTTACTCTCCCCTCCTACTTTCTCATCGACATTTCTGCATCTCGTCTGGCTTCTCAGCGAGAGGCTTTGGGTTCTTTTGCTTTGCGTTTTGCCTTTTGGTTGCTCCGTTGTTGGATCTAGGTTTATTGTATGGATTTGGGGGTTTTCGCTTTTACAGGCGATTTTGTGAGGCGATGCCCTCCTTTCGCTGTCGTCGCTGACGCCTTGCTTGCGATTGTTCCTCCTCCTGTGTCGGTCTGTTTCACGAGTGCAAGCTCGGTTGATATTGCTGTTTTTTCATCGGTGGCTTTCTCTTCTCTGGCTCGTCACAAGTATATTTTGGTGGATGGTCTGTTCATGGAGTTGTTGCCTTGCTTTGAGAAGTCTTCCCATTTCTCGTTTAGATCTGAAGCTCTGGCTCTATGGGATCTCCAGATCCAATTTGCGCCCAAATTGATTTTTGGGGCGGCACTGGACTTGTCGACTACGTTGTCGACTGATATTGCTTTTGGTTCGGTTGATGTTGGTCTCGATTGTGGTCAGTTGGGTTTTTGCCATGAGGTTGAGTTAAAGTCGAGGAAGAAGGGAGAGTTCATCGCTCCTTTTTCTCCTCGCTTGTCTGTTCTGGGCTGTGCGGTTGCTAGTCCTTCTACTGTCGATCTATGCTTTGGTTCGGTTATCGGAGGTTTGGTAGATAAAGATTTGATCACTTTGTCTCCATCCCCATGCCATCCGATAGTGCCTGTTTCGGTTACGAGTGGGTGTTCACCCTTTACTGTGAGTGGTTCTTCTGGGTGGTCTATGGCTGGTGGCGGGATCTTGTCTGCAGTATCGGTTATGGGAGATTCGGCAGATGAGGTATCGGCTGCCCCTTGTCTTGCCGTTGTTGAGGAGCTTTGTTGGAAGGTATGTCTCTCTTGCTCGCCTTCGTTGTTTGTAGTTATTGCTGGGTTGCCTTGTGACTGTTGGGGGTTTTCCATTGTTGTCGATACTGTTTACTTGAGCCTTGACACACTTAGGTGTGTGCTCCCTGACACTACCGCCTCTCTCGGGTCTGGCAGTGTGTCAGGTCACTGTGGTGATGATCTCACCTTTTCGTCTGTCTGTTTGTTTGGTAGTTTTATGACGAGCTTTAGGTCCTCGTCGGCGTTGTTGGCTTTCAGCAGTGTGTTAGTCCAATTTTCGTTGCTAGTCTGGAACGAATTGAGGGTTTCTATCTGTTGGGTTTTGTCTCTGAGTCACTACGACTCCAGTTCTATGTTGCTAGTGACTTGGTTGCTTTTTCGTTCTCCGGTATTTTCAGTACTCTATCGGGGCCATCGATCAGCTCAGTGGGCCTGGAGCGATTGGCGTGGGCGGTATCCTATTTCCTTATCTGTGCGTATAGTGATCGTCTGTGATCACTATACGGACAGCATGGGATACTGTCAGCCTTCGACGCTCCGTTCTTCTGGTTCTGCTGCTGGGTGCGCCTCGCGAATCTTACCTTCGATGCGGGGCTGTACTTTTAGTGACAGTCTCGTTTTGGTAAGATTCCCACAGCAAGATGGGACGCATCTGGATTGCTCCCTTACACTTGACCGGTTTTATTTCTGTCTCCCCGTGTCGCTCTTCCTTTCCGTCATTACCCTGATCTATCCCAGCAGTTAGTTGAGTCGGGGGTATCAGTTTCTGTTATCCCCCCACCTCTTTCTTCCGCTTTTTACCAGCTACTATCTGCCCCACTACTGATCGGTTTATGTGGCAGTGTGCAGTTCGCCTGATTCGCCTTCCCTTTTGCTTACGATTTTCTTCTGCTATTTCTGCTCCTTCTGTTCCTTCGAGTCCATCTTCAGCGTACTGCTCAGCAGAGTGCTCCCTCCCCTCTTCTTCATGCTCTCTGTCCATTACCATCCTGATGATGAGTAAGGCAGAAATTGCACTACTGAATGAGCGTCTTGACTGTCTGTCCAGGAACTCTTTTACGGAGGTTGCTGGGGCTACTCGGTCAGCCTCGACCGATAGTGAGGAGTCCTCTGTGGCTTCTTTTGAGCCCGCGGTTTCTTCTGTTCGTCCGTCCCGTCGCAGATTGCGTAGAGTTCCATCTACTCCTCGCACCATCCGTACATGCTCTATAGCGGCGTCCGAGCAGGTCGACAGATCTACTCGATACTCACTGTATCTTGTCTGAGCTCGCTCGGTCATCCTGCTTGTTGTGGTCTGCTTATTCCTTTTTCTGCTTTTTTCGTCATGTCAAACTTTCTCTTCTGGAATGTTCGCGGTATTGGCAACGATGCATCTTTGGCTAGGCTAAAACGCATTGTCCGGAAACATTCGGTGGGTTTGATTGCTATTCTGGAACCTCTTCTAGATCCGGTAGGCATAAACAGTACCGTTTTATCTTTAGGTTTTGGCGGAGGGTCTGCCAACGTCTCGGGTAAGATTTGGATTTTATGGTCCAAATCCTATTCGGTCCACTCTATTTTTGACTCTTCTCAACTACTCTCAGTAGCCTGCACTTCTTCTTATTTTACTTCACCTTTTCTGTTTTCGGCTGTGTATGCCAAATGTGTTCGTTCGGAGAGGCTAACTCTTTGGACTGACATTTTAGGTCTCGGTTCTCTGGGCTTTTCTTCCTCCGTGATTGGCGGCGATTTCAATATCGTCGCATGCCAGGCAGAGAAACGGGGTGGAGCAGCCATCAACCGTCTTGCGATGGCGGATTTTAACTCGTTCATTGTCGGATTTGGTCTCTCAGAGCTTCCGTTCGTGGGATCGGCGTTCACCTGGTCTAATAACCAAGTGGGCCCTAGTCGTATTCTTTCCAGGCTAGACCGGGTTTTCGGCTCGAAGGATTGGTTTCGCTTACCTTTCTCCTTCTCGGTTGTTCATCTTCATCGGACCTTCTCTGACCATTCCCCTCTGTTAGTTCGATGCTCTCCTTTCTCGCTGTCAGGGCCCTCTTCTTTCCGCTTCCAAAGTATGTGGAATCTCACCATACTTTTCATCAAGTGGTAGCTGATTCTTGGTCCGTTCCCATCGTTGGTCCTCCCTGTTCTGTCTTCAGCGCAAGCTAAAGCGCCTCAAGTGCTGTCTTAAGGCTTGGAACACGAACGTTTTCAAGAACATATTCGATTGGGTTCGGTCTGCCGAAGAATCTCTTATCGTTGCTGAATCTTTGGTAGATGAGTCTCCGACATTATCCAACAAGGAGGCGTGGGCTTCTGCTCAATCCTTCTTTGCTTCGGAACTTCGTATTGAGAATGACTTCCTTCGCCAAAAGGCGAGGGTCAAGTGGGTGGTCGACGGCGACGCGAACTCCAAGTTCTTCCACTCTTTTATTCGGAAGAAAAACAACCTTCTTTCCATTCGGGAGATCTTGCGCCCCGATCTATCTTTAGCATCCTCGCCTGAGGAAGTCAAAGATACAATTGTGACTCACTTCCAATCCTTCCTAGGATCGCCATCGGTTGCCGAAACCGACCCTTCTCTTTTAGCTTTCATTCCCAGGTTGGTTCTCTCGCCAGAAAGTGATATCCTTGCGGAATTCCCATCGCCTGAGGAAATCCGAGCTAGTGTTTTCGCTCTTAGTAAGGATAGTGCTAGCGGCCCCGACGGGTTCAACGGAACCTTTTACCGTTGCTGTTGGCCAATTATTCAGGCTGACTTCTGTCTTGCTGTCCAGTCTTTTTTCGTCGGTAGTTTCCTCCCCTCTAGCTGGTCTTCCACCAACCTTTTTCTCATCCCTAATTGCGACCTGCCACGTGCCTGTGGCGACTTTCGGCCCATCAGCCTTTGCAACTTTTCAAATAAGGTTATTTCCAAGATTTTGGCTAGCCGTTTGGCCCCTTTCCTTGAGCGTATTATCTCTTCGTCTCAAGCGGGTTTTGTTAAAGGGCGCTTAATTTCCGACAATGTGCTGTTGGCTCAGGAACTTATTTCCCAGATTGACAGGAAAGTGCGGGGATCTAATGTTGTTTTCAAACTGGACATGGCTAAGGCTTACGATCGTATGTCGTGGTTTTTCGTCATAAAGGTTTTGAGAACTTTCGGTTTCCCGGAAACCTTCATTGACCTTGTTTGGAGGCTTATCTCCAACTGCTGGTTCTCTGTGCTCATTAATGGTTCGGCTAATGGGTATTTCAAGGCTGGGAGAGGTCTGCGCCAAGGAGACCCGCTCTCGCCTTCGCTTTTTGTGATCGCGGCTGAGGCTTTCATTCGTGGCCTACATACCTTAACGATATATGGTCAGATTCAGCGTTTCGGGATTCCTAGGGGCTGTCCTCTCATTTCGTCTCTGTCGTTTGCTGATGACATTGTTATATTCTCTAACGGTAGTCGCTCCTCTATTCGGAGGCTCCTTAGTTTCATTCATCTTTACGAGAGATCCTCTGGTCAGCTCGTTAACGCTTCTAAAAGTTGTTTCGTCCGTGCGAAGGATTGCTCCACTTCTCGATCTTCCTGGATTGAGACAATTTCAAGTTTCAACGAAACCTCGCTTCCATTACCCTACCTGGGTATAGTTCTGTACCGAGGTAGGAAGCTTAACGCTTATTTTGACCCTTTAGCTGATAAGGTGAGGGGTAAGGTCATTCGTTGGAATGCGGCTCTTCTCTCCCAGGCTGGCAGACTTGTTCTCATAAAGTCTGTGCTAGATTCGATGGGAACTCATGTCTTTGCGACTATGACCCCTACCTCCTCTTTTTTTCGGACGTATCGTTCTTTGGCCTCTACCTTTTTCTGGGGCAACAAAGAAGACGTTCGCCGCCATCACTGGATCTCGTGGGACACGGTTTGTCGCCCCAAGAACGAGGGCGAATTGGGGCTGCGCAACCCCAAGGATATTTGCTCTGCTTTCGCTTGCAAACTGTGGTATAGATTTGGTACTAACGACTCTTTATGGTCCTCGTTCCTTCACGCTAAGTACCATAGGCTAGCGGGCTCTAATTGTACAGGTACTCCGTCCTATGCTAGCGAGACTTGGAAGCACATGCAGTCAGTGAAATCTTTATATGATTCCCATGGAGGTCTTTAGGCTGGGACGGTGCTCCGTTTTCCGTCCTCAGAGCTTGGACTTCGATTAGAATTCCTTCCCCCATCCTCCCTTTGTTTTTCTTCATCTGGGATTCTCGTTCTCCTCCAAAAGTTTCGACCCTTATGTGGCGTATCCTCCATGACGGCCTACCATTAGACGAGAATCTCCAGCGAATAGGCATCCCATTAGTTTCCCGTTGCAGTTGCTGCGACAGCGGGGAATCGGAATCCTTGAACCATTTATTCTTCGCTGGTTCCACAGCCAAATCTTGCTGGAATTTCTTCGGAAATTTGGTAGGTGTCCGAGGAATTACCAAATCTGTTAACGATCTACCATCATCCTGGTGGTCTGGGAACTCCAGGAAATCTCTTCGTTCGATCATTCATCGCTTGATTCCTTGTCTCCTTTGTTGGCACATTTGGTGTGCTCTAAACAAGGCTATCTTCGACAGTTCTCCTATGGAACCCGTGGCCATTATTCGGCGAGTCAGGAATGACGTATTCCTTGCTTTTCGAGGTCGGCCTTTCAGGGGACGCATGAGCCCCCGTATCCATCATCTTGTGGGTCTTCTGTCTATTACTTGTGCGCTGAGTTCCGCTAGAACTGGCGTTGGTTGAGTGATCCACTCGGGGCGTTGGTATTCAACCGACGGTCTTGACTCTCTCATCCCCCCCCCCCCCGCTTTTTTTGTTTTGATGTGGTTGCTAGTTTTTCAGGTTCAGAATATGTAAGGAGCTTTCGGCGTTATCTAATCTTGGGATTGTTTCCATTGGTTGCACTTCAGTTGTCCGTTCTTCTTTTCGGCTGTTGGAATTCGGAGCTCATATAGTCTTGCTGTTTGGCTGGTTGGGTTTGTTTGAGGCCGCATGTTATGGATCTCTAGGATTAGCATGTTTTGGCTTGCGGATCTCTATGAGTATTATCTCCCTCTGTTGGTGGGTGGTTTTCTTTATGGTGGACTGGCCTACACCTTTTTGGTGTAGCGGGGTTGATGGTTGAGCGGTTGTTTATTATTTTTTTTGAGCTTTGTCTTATGGTGCTGCTGTCAGCTTAGCTTTTTCCTTTCTTTGGTTTTTTTACTGTTTCTTTTTGTATCGGGTTTATGGGAGGCATATTTTGTATGTCTTGCCGTGTTCTGTGAGCCGTTGGAGAAAGGCTTGTTTCTCCTTTTTATAAAATTCTGGTTTTTTTTGGTATAGCAATATTTTCGAAAAAAAAAAAATTGCCAACGTGATATTAATATTTAAATGCCTGATATTAATTGGAGTCCTTGAGTTATGCCCCAACTGTATAGTGTAGGTTTTATTGAGCATGGTAGTAGTTAGTTGTGTGTGTTTTGTTATAGCTTGCTTTTTTAATGGACGACAACTAAACTACACAGCGAAGCATATTCCCTTAGATTTCTGCCTGCCTCGATCTTTTTAATAAGAATTTGAATGCTTGATGAAGCAGATATTGATTGATTAGTTATCTTTCTCCATATAGACACGTGTTGTTTTGTATGGTTAAGTGCATCGTTGACTGAAAAGTGAGATTATAATAAAGTGGTCGAGTAATTTATATAGGATAACCTCCACAGTTTAGAAGCATTAATGCAAGAGTTAGTTAGGTAGTCAACTCAGTAATATTATAATGTTGTTTTTGGTCCTTTTGGAACTCTTGATCATGAAGCAATCATCGAGTAATTGAGGACATGATGCATGAATATGCAGTTACCTACTATGTGGAAAAAACATCCCATTTGTTTTATCAGTATATACTATATAGCAACAACCACCTATAAGCTTTTTCTATTTAGGGCTTTAATCTTGACTTATTTGCCATGCTTCCTTTTTTGATTTGGATAGAGCAACTACCTAGTAACATGACTTAGTTACTTTTACCTGTTTCAAAAGATTAATTATTGCTTGGTTACAGATGCATATTTAACTCTAGAAAGTAAACAAGTACTTGTTTGAGCTTTTGGTTTTAAGACATCAATGTTAGCAGCAGGGTCTGCAATAAAAGTTCTTGCTCGTTTCTCTTTAAACTAAAGACAGTATAAATAGATCACCATTGCCCAGGTAATTAACTAATTATGCTCGTGTAGCTTATTCCACTATCAATTATTGATAATCGATAATGATCACTCACCCTACAACTGGCTTTTGTGTTTTGAAGACTACATATTGAATGCATGGTAGCTTTATATACACCATATATGAAACCTGGTGCACTAACTACAACCACTACTGATTGTAAATAGCTAGTCTTGCCTATAGAGAAGATGCAATACTCAGGATTGGAACCTTTGACTGGTTAAATTAGTTAAGTTTGCCCTTACTACGATTTCAAACTTACATACAGGAATTATAAAAAAATGTTGCCTTACTGAGTATTTTTCTATTTTTTCCAAGCATGTAGGTGGTATAATGTTTTTTCTCTCATGTATGCTAATATGCATCAAAATTGAATATTTTGTAGGAGGACAAATTTTATTTACAGCCCCGGGAAAAAAAAACTTATTTCAAGTTTAAGCGTTTGTTGGAAACTTGTTACAAAATTTGGCTTTTTCCACTATATCAGGACAAAATTGTGTTTCTGCAAATTCAAATTACACAAGTATACAATTTAAATTTGTGTTTACCCACTTTAATATTGCACAAATACAAATCCCAACTTATTTTTGCAATAAGTTTGTAAGGAGAGCTAAACTTGAAATTTGTTTTTTTCTCGGATTTATAAATAAAAAAATTATTCGTTTGTTTGTAGAAACATAAAGCTAAAATAAGTTTTTTACACTTTACAAAATTATGGTAACTATAAGCCAACTAATGTCAATTAAACAAACCAGCAGTAATATCCACAACACATCCATATTTTAAAATATATAATCAATTTTTACGAACTTACATGACTTATTAGAGCCTCCACAATGCAAGTGTTAAGTTAGGCTTGCTAATTGTTGCCGAATGGACAATAAAGTACATGTTATTCTACACATGTACATGTTAACTTTGGCTATCCACCACAACAAACTGACTATACTCAACTAGCTAGCAAAACGGACACTAGAAAAAATTATATAAAACACCATGCAAAGAGAATAGGAAAGGGAATTTTGATTTGGTAGTTTAATCAAAACAAGTTATTTCTTATCATTTCAGTGTACATGCCAGCTAAACTGCTAGCTACAGTTAGCAATGCACTTAACATCTGATAAGAATAAACTATGACAATATCCAATGTGAACATATGTTTACCACGTATCTAACTTGTGACATCAATAGTTACATTAACAAGAATAACCATGACTTGGAAGTCTGGTACTTATGTACTAGCCATAAGCTGAGGTATTCGGTGTATATTTTTATTCTCAATGTGCGGCATATTGCTATATTTGTTTCAATAAGATGAAAGTCAAATTGGGATTCAAGCTTATACATACAGACTTTTTTTCAACGTTTCAGCTTTACTTGAGAATGTATAGGTATAAATAACTACAAGTGAGAATACACAGTGATTCTTTTTTCTTCAGACTTCTTTAAAGTAATTATAAACATATGGTTAACAAATAATTTAGCACTAATTAACCAGCATCGGTAAAGAAATAGCAGCTTAATGATTTAAGACAGACTTCTGTGACTACCAATTGCAGCCTCTTTTTTAGTATCTTTAATAATAATCGTAATAGCTTTGGTGTAACACTTTTTTTTAATCAGTGTGAACTTTTAAAAACACTTCTGTATAGATATTACCAATTTTAATTTTAGTGTTAATGAATAAATTCATAACACTGGAATGTGTACAAGGAAGGAATTGTTTTAAAGAAGAGCCTTGCCGAGGCTCATGAGAATCATCGAGGTTAGGCATAAAGTCATTGAGGTCATCGAGGTTAATTATACGCAAAGCTGTCCTAGTTATCGAATTTGTATGTTTACTCGTGTCGAGCTTTAGCTTTGATGTCAAAATCTTTGATATCGTTGAGGAAAAAGTTATTCAAAGTGAGATTAATACAGAGGTGAGAGAGGTGTTAAACAATTACAAAGCTTGGCGAAGTTTAGATTGACGTGATCGTTGACACGGAGGTTATAAGCTCAAATGAAACTCAACATAACATATAAATCTGCAAATCATAGCTCAAATCAAGTTTATCGAACCATCTCCTTGTTAATTTAACAAATCATTATAGATGCAACATTTGCAATATTACAATGAGAGAAATTCCCAATTCGATTTAGGGTTTTAAATGAGTAAAAAAGAGAGAATCTCTTAATTTGGCCCCTCAATGAAGAATCCTAGATCCCTATTTATAGAATTTGGCGGGTGGTGAGCCTCGGCATCCACAAATCTCAATGTCTTCATTTTCATCGAGTTTTGATGATGGCAGCTTTATCGACCTCAGCATTGATGGCGTTGTTGCAGTTTAATGTTTTTACTCTTGTTCCTCGATATTGGGCTTGTGTTATTAATGCTCGACATCATCCTTCTCTGGTAATCCTCGAAGCCAATGAAGTGCGGCTTCGATGATATTGATGAACCTCGAGAACATCAGTTGTCGACATTGCTTAAACATGGTTGATGTTATGTCACCTCTTAATCCTCGAAGACGCAATTGACCCCTGGTTATCTTCGATGTGATCTTAATAAGTTGTGACATGGAGACAGAAACTCTTAGTTTATCGACAAGGCTAGGTGCATGTCGTCAAAAAGGGATAGCCCATTTTAAGGAGGCTCGACGTCATCAAATAGAGACGATATCGAATAGGAGCGGCATTGATTAAGCTCGACGTGGCATTGAAGTATGTTAATGTAGTTGAGGGGGTGACATTGAAGCTTTGATGTCGATGGGAACTTTAATGATGACATCCATCTTCAACGTTACCTTGGCATTTGGAGCTTCAAACCTCGACATGAATCCTCACTTCAAACCTCGACATGCACCCTTGCCTGATGTATCCATGCTCATATCGACATCGCCCCCTGTCCAATGATGTCGAGGCTGAATCGTTGTAGGACTTTCTTGATAATAATATGGCAGTAACATTTTCCCCGTAGTATGACAAAAAACATTGACTTTTCAAGTCAACAATCTCGACACCCTTTGTTGCCGCATATCAGCCTTCCAAAGCTTAATCTATTCGTTCATTTGAATTTGATCGGATGGCGGCCATGCATCTGATTTTCCATATGAATATGCAAGCCTTCATTCTTCTTCCTTCCACCTGCAAGTAAATAAGCCAAACGAGAAATATGGAATTTCAAAGAAAAGTTTTAACACTTCAAATTCTTAATCAATCACTTCTCGCTCAGGTGGGGTCCCCGTCGACTTAATTCAATTGTTCAATTCGATTAAATTTATGGAATTTTACTAGGGCCCGTTTTCAGGGGGTTCTATAAATTTCGTTTAAATAAAACCAGCATTCTTAAGACCAAAGGGTCGGGCGGAAAAAGGAACCGAGAAGGAGATATCAGCAACAACGGGTTTTATTACGGGGCAGCTTGATTATTAGCATGTTTCAGATTAAAATTGTGAGTTTGTTGAGTTGATTTGAAATTATTATCAAGGTTTTTATGATTGAAATTTGTTAAATCAATCGATTTCAGACTAATGTTGATTTTCGATTTAGGGATTTTCATTAAGACGGATCTTTGAAAATGAACTTGATTATTGTTTTACCCTAACTGGCGTGATTAAAGAGTTTTTTAGGTGATTAACTAACAACGATCAATTTTGGTGTTTGATCTGTGAAAACTTTAGCATGCTTAAATATTGATGAAACATCATATTAACTTTAAAGTTCGGCATTGATAACACCGTTTCACCCTTGACATCACCACAAAACTCGACTCAATGAACCTCGACGACATTATGATACTTGAGATAAAAAAGAGTTATATGATCTTGCCATTTATTAGCTGATATTGTCAATGTGGGGCTTAAACAACAAGGGTAAGGCATCATAGTAACAACGGTAAGTCACTGCTATTAATATAGTTTAATTTGATTAGACATAATATTATTTTATTTTGATTGCTATTAATGATAACATTGTTATGTTGTTATTACCCTCGACAATCCTGAAATCTTCTTTTTGTCATCGAGAAATGTGTGCGTACTTCTTTGAAAGCATCATCAGTCAATGTTGATGTTTATTGAAGCGCGTTAATTCATGTCACTACCTTTCACCAACATTCATCGCACCTTATCATCGACGTTCATTAATGACGATGATTTTTAATTACTTTAATATCCTTTATAGTAGTGATGTTTATTGATGTTTATTGATGTTTCATAACACTCGTCGCCATCATGATTCATGAATTAATTTTACTAACATTGATTGTATATTTTTACTTTTCATGTCTTTACATTTATCAGCGTCGACTGCCCCCACATAATTATAACGTTGTTGTTATCATTAGAGTCGATATCAACCTCATAATTTATTTGGGTCGACACCATTGTTACGCATTAATGTTGGCAACACTTATTTCCTCAAGGTCAACCATGATTTTAACGTTTATTTGTTTTGTTTATTCACCCAAGTTTTGAATTGCCCTCTTATGGTTAGGTCGAATTTTGTTGTTTATATAATAACTGATCGGTCCGGTATTAATGCATAAATTTTTTACATGGCACAATTATGATCATTATCTCAAGTTTAGAATCATATCACCTGGCAGATCTATGGAAAGCAAATAAATGAGAAGAAATCCTTCCAAAAGCCCGGCATGAGACCCAAGCCATCCCCTCCTACTGACAAGAAAGAAGGCGATGGTCCACAATCATCATTGTCTCTATCCTGGGTCAATTTGGAATCACTGGAGTAGAAGCTATTCTGGCGAACTCTTCACATAGCATTTCCAACCCATCTGAAGCATATTTTCTATAACACCCCAAATTTTTAATAACATTATTCAAGAGATTTAATTAGAGAAATTAAATTAAATAGAATAATGAAAATATTAGAGTGATAAGGAGATTGAGATTTGAAAACTTAACTAGAGGTCGTGCTTAATTAAAAATAAAGAATGAGTTTATGGAAATGGTTTAGTAGCTAATTAATAAAAAAATAAAACACGGGCCTTATGGGTAATAGCCGCACCCATAATACCATTACCCTTAAAAATAACGTTTCCATTTCCTTTGCACGTTCAATTTTCATTATTCAAAAATGCAAACAAAAGTTCAAGCCGGCCATTAGCTAGGGTGGAAAAGAGGAAAAATCAAAGTTAAGCTAAGCAATCAAGCAAGGGGAAATAATCAAGGATCAAATCTCAACTTTCTTATCCTAATCAAGGTGAATAATAATCAAAACAATCTCTATTTTTATTTTTAATGATCATTTGATTTCGGTTTTAAGTTTGAATCCATTATGATGATTTTTGATGATGATATGCTTGGATTTCATGATATGTTATATTCGAACAAGTTTGATAAAGGTTATATATGGTTTAAGGCTAAAATAGTTTATTTTGGATTTCGAATGCCATGAGGAATTTATATTTTATGTAAAACATAAATTTGAAGACGGATTTAATTTTCTGTAATTTTCCAAGCTATGGAAAAATTAATTATGAATTTTTGAAGGAAGAAATGAATAAATTGAGTTTAAAATTATTTCAGCTATTATATAAAGGAATATGGGTCAGAAATTTTTAAATGTTAGATAACATATTAAAAGTGAATTTCTATGATTTTTGGGGATTTTTCCTAAGTAATTTACTATGGAAATTAAATTATTTTAGATGGAGGACTTAAATGTTTTATTTGTTTTGCTTAAGGAATAGCTTATTTGTTAAACTATTTTTATTTTAGATCTGAAATAATTGCGGCAATTTTTTGGAAAGAATTTGAAAAGTTTATGGCAACCAATTAAATGTTTACAAATAGGCAGGTTAGTTAGAAAGCAATTACTTAAAAAGACATTAAAACAGTCCTTACCTAGAAATTATGTTTCGCCTCTTTTAGATGCTACCTTTCGACCCTGTACTTCCACCTCAACCAAGTCGAAAACAACCAAATCGAATCCAATACACAATGCATCAATAAGTTGGTACGTAGTGGATTGTAGAAAGGCGGAAGGTATGGTGTTGAAACCTAGCTTTCGAATTGGTCGAAGCCTTTGTTTTACTCTTCAAAGATATGCGCTTGCCTTGTTTTCAAAAGCATGCTTTCGAAGGGGTCGAAACCCACTTAAATAGGTTTCAAATATGTTGCCACCTTTTTATTTCGAAAAGAATGATTTCGAATGAGTTGCCTTGTTTTAATTTAATGCTTTCGAAAGGGGTAGTTTCAACCCACTTGAAACCCTACTGCCGACCTTATGCCTTTCGAACGGATTGAAGTCATCAACTAGATTGAAAGGTAGCTTTTGATTTTAAAAATGAAGTATGCCACTTCCTAAAGCTTTTGAAAGGGTTGATGGTTTCGAAGGCAATGGCTTTGAAAGGGGTTTCGAAGCTATCCTTCAAATGTTTTACTTAAATGATTTAAGATTTCGAAAGGATGGTCCCAAAGCCATCAGTTTTCCCCAAACTCTTTTATACGAAGGATAATGGTTTCGAAAGGGTTATTTTGTTTATATTCACTTTGATCCAAAAGATATTTTTAGAATAAACCCAATGGTTTCGAAAGAGATACTTTGAGATGGTTTCGAACGGGGTACTTTCAATGGTTTCGAATCTATGCTTCTAAGAGTTAATAAGTAATAATTTAATAGTTTCGAAAGGTATGTTTTGAGGGTTTCGAAAGAGATGATTTAAAGTGTTTTGAAAGGCATATGCTTACTGTTTTGAAAAGAAGATTTGAATGCTTTCAAAGGAGGTTATCCAATGGTTTCGAAAGTGAAAATTTTAAGGTTTCGAAAGCCTTAGTTTTCAAAATAAAGAACCCAAACTCACTTTTAAAAGGAAAAACAATGGCATAAATAAAGGAGTTTTAAAATGACTTTTAAGTGTGGAGTTTTTGAATAAGCTTTCCTTGATAAAATAATAGGTTAAAGGAATTAACTATATTTCATATGAAAATGCTTTCAAGGATATTAAACCACAGATGTTGGTGTTATTATGTCATTATGCTTGCTTCTTCTATTATACATATTCACTTTAAAATGGACCCATAACTGTATTTTGGGGGAGAAAGGGCAGAATAACCAGCTAGGTTGACCTAGTAGTGAATATAAGTGAGTTAACTCCTGTATGAGTAGAATTGCATCCAGGAGATCAGGTAGACCAGAATATAGGATGTCTAAATAAAGATTAAAGAAGTTGTCAAAAAGACAAGTTTATAGTAAACCCATAAAAACTATGATTAGAAATAGTTATTGGAAGGGGCCAATAGGTTTGTAGTGAACCCATGAAAACTATATCCGGATTAAGTTATTGACAGAAGTCAATAGGTTCCTAGTCAACCCATGAAAACTAGGATATGAGGGAAGTTATTGGAGATACCAATAAGTTCAAGGAGAACCCATGAAACAATAAAGTTATTGACAGGGCCAATAGGTTCTTAGTGATCCCATAAAAACTATGAAACCAAACATGGTTTCCATAAGTTCTAAATAGGTTATTAGTCAGCCCATGAAAACTAATAGGTTAATAGTGACCCTAGAAACTATAAATGAGGCTGATAGTCAAATTTAATGGGGATGGGAAATCCAGAATTGATTTACTTGTTTGCATATCATCATAATATTTTGAATTGTTATGTTTTAACCATTGTGGATGTAGGAGCATAGTATATGGTTTTTATAAAGTTTTGAATGAGATACTAGTGAGGCGAAAACCCATGCTGCTAAGTGGTGTGGTCTCACTAAATATCTAAATGGTTTGAGATGGTAGGTTATTATTCATACCAGGCTTTATATCTGACTCGAAGTTTATACTTTCCCCTTTAACTCTCGGATACTCCATTTATTTTGAGTAGTTTGAGAGTTGAGATTTTCAAGTACCTCTTTAGATGAATAAGCTTCCAGTGACGTGTAGGAGGAAAGCTAGCTAGTAGGAGTTCTTTTTTATTTTGATTCCGCTGGAATTTTTTATAAAGGAAAAGTTGTTTAATTGCCTATTTATATATACTTTGATCGTCCAAGGGGGTATCTTCATATGTCGCTCTTGGCGTATGTTGTATTAATTATATTTTCTCTAAACGCGGTTCTCATATTGGGATTATGTAAAGAATTTGAAATTATTTGAAATGGAATGAGAAATTTGTTTAATGATTTTAAAACTTTTTCTATACCCATCTATTTCTGTTATATCAATGTATCTAACATTAACGTATTTGGTCGCCAAGGGTTAATAACTATGGATGACTATAGCATACGTAGCCGTTCATTTTGGGCCTCCAAGTGGGAAATGTTACAAGTTGGTATCAGAGCATAGGTTGATGAAAACTTAAAAGAAACTTAAGCCTAAAAGATTTTTCAAAACATAATCCAATGAATTGGAAAATAAAATCGGGGTTTAGGTTAATGCTATAGTAATGTACTTGTATTAGATATATGTATATATAAGTATGTATTCCCCTCTCACTTAGACAATTCTTCTGTATCTTACTAAGGCTCGTATGAAGATTTATGAGAAAGAAGATATGGAGGCAGGAAATGAAAGAGGAAATCTCGATGGAGGAAGCACCACAACAAATGGAAATGTTTGACCCACCAGGAGGAACTCGGGTCGACAGGCTAATGCAACCAAAATGCAGATGCCAATGTGGATGCTGGAAATCAACTAGTGGATATGGGGATGATGTGTCAGTTCTTCATCAATCTGATGCAAGCAGGGGCAGCTGTTGGAGTTGCTGGAATGTTGGAGGAGCTATTCCTGTAGCTCCAATTGGGAATAATTATGCTAAGTTGAGCAGAGATTACACCAATCTTGCTGGGAAGCCATTTGTAGGAATGGAGGATGCCATAGAAGTTGAGAATTGGCTATTCATTGCAAGAGAATCTTCGCTGACTTAGGATTGGATGATGAGTAGAAGAGGAGACTGGCCTTTGGGCAGTTGCAGGGAGCAGCACTCCATTGGTGGAATAGTGTTACTGCCGGAGTTCCAGAGGAAGAGTTAACTTGGGCAGAGTTTTGAAGGAGATTTAAGCAAAGGTTTTTGTCTAAAGTTGCTAAGTTAGCATTGTTGAGGAAGTTTATGGATTTGGTGTAGGGAGAGATGTCGGTAATTGAGTATGCTACTAAGTTTGATGAGTTATCCCGATATGGGTATGCTACCATAGACACCGTCATTATGAGGAATGAGAAGTTCATTCGGGGATTGAGGCCCGAGATTGCTAGGGCGACCCTGCCACAGCTCCGAGATCCTTGTAATGTAGTTGTGGAGATGACAATCCAACATGAGGAAATGCTTGCTATTTGTGGGAAAGAAAAGCCATTTGAAACCCAGGGTTCTCAGGGAAAGAAGAGAAAGTTCTTTAAGAAGAAGAGAGCCCAGAAGGGAGAGGCCGCCAAGAAGGCAAAGGTTGATTTATTTTGCTTTAAGTGTGACAAGAAATGTCATTATGCTTATGTGTATCGGTCAGGCAAGGGGAAGAAGGCTGCAGAAAAGAAGAATGTGAAGTGCTTCAACTGTGACCAGGTTGGACATTATAAGAATCAGTTTCTGGAACCAATCAGGGCGGACAGAAGAAAGGTCTTTGCTATTGGACCATCATCTACTAGGCAAACTTCAACTGAAAAAGGGAAGACTATGATGGAAGGTATGCTTTTGATTCAGAATATACCAGTTAGGTTACTATTAGATACCGATGCATCACATTCGTTTATAACTCAGCGTTTGGTTGAGAGGTTATGCTTAGAACCCACATATCTTGTTACTTCCTTAAGTGTTGCGAATCCTATAGGAGGTTATGCAACTCTAGGGATGAGATGTGACCAGTTAGAACTTGATTTGTTAGGTCATAAGTTTGCAAGTTGTCTATATGTTTTTTATTTCATAGATTCGGGATCATCTTGGGTATGGATTAGTTGGGTAAATATGAGGCTAGGATATTTTTCCAGGATAGGAAAATATCGTTGAGACACCCTGATAGTCATAACCGAATCATATTCTTAGTGGAGAATTCTGACCGGAGTGTGTGCTTTGTTAAGTGCTATGGAAGTGGAAGAAGAGTTAAGTCTGGTTCGAGTAGCAAGAGAGTTTGCAGATATTTTTGAGTCGGTTACCGGACTACTACCGAAACGAGCTATTGAATTTCAGATTGATCTTGTGTCAGGAGCTGAACCTGTAAGTAGAGCACTTAGCAGGATGACACCGACCGAGATAAAGGAATTGAAGGTGCAGCTGGTGGATCTAGAAGGGTGGAACTTTATTAGACCAAGCAATTCGCCTTGGGGAGCTGCCGCGGTATTCGTGAAGAAACCGGATGGGTCATTGATGATGTATATCGACTATCGTAAGTTGAACAAGAAGATGATTAAGAATAAGTATACTTTGCCGAGAATTGATGATCTATTTGATCAGTAGTGTGGAACCAGAGTGTTTTTCCAGTTGGATTTGACGACAGATTTCCATCAGTTAAGAGTGGTAGAGGACAGTATTCTATTGACCACATTTCGAACTAGATATGGTTCGTATGAGTGGTTAGTAATCCCATTCGGATTAACGAATGCACCTGCTTTCTTCATGGATTTGATGAACCGAGTTTTCCAAGAGTACTTGGATAGGTTTGTGTTGGTATTTATAGATGACATTTTAGTATACTCTAAGGATGAAAGAGAGCATGAAGATCATCTTAGAGTAGTGCTTGAGATGTTGTGGCAGCATTAGCTAAAAGTAAAGTTTTCCAAGTGTCATTTTTGAAAGAAAGAGGTTAAGTTTCTTCGTCACGTGGTTTCAGAGAAGGGCTTGTCAGTCGATCCAGATAAGATCGAAGCTATTAATAATTGGAAGTGGCCAGAGACGGTGACTGTGATAAGGAATTTTCTTGGACTTGCTGGATATTTCTGGAGAATCATCAAGGATTTCTCGTGGATAGCAGCACCGTTGACTAAGTTAACCTAGAAGGGTGTGAAGTTTGTTTGGTCTGACAAATGTGAGGAAGCATTCCTTAAGTTAAAGAATTTGTTAACTAATGCACCAATGTTAGTAGTTCCAGACGAAAACCAAGGGTTGGTGGTGTATACCGATGCATGTGGAACTGAATTAGGAGCTATGTTGACGCAAAAGGGTAAAGTTATTGCCCGCGCTTCATGGCAGCTTAGACCACAAGAAGTGAGATAACCTACTCATTATTTGGAGTTGTCTGCAGTGATCTTTGCATTGAAGATATGGAGACATTATCTCTTAGGGGAGAGATTTGAGCTATACACAAATCATAAGTCTTTAAGGTATTTATTCTCTCAGAAGTAGTTGAATATGAGACACCAGAGGTGGCTGGAATTTTTAGCAACTTATGATTTTGGTATAGAGTATACATTTAGGAAGGGAAATAAGGTAGCCAATGTTCTTAGCAGAAGACATCAGAATGTGTTGTTAGTTATGTTGGTAGAATGGAAAGATTTAGATGCTTTGACTACTTGTAGTATTCAATTAAGATCGACTGTTAGTTTTAGTCAGAGCATAGCCATGTTGTCCTTTTTGGAAGTTGTGCTTCTAGGCATAAGGAGGGTCCAGTATTGGCCAAGGGGATTAGAAGGCTCGAGGTTGGAACTGAGATCGGCGATCTAAAGGATTTTTGTCTTGACCAAAGAGGATGGTTGAGAAAGAAGGGAAAATTATGTGTTCCGAATGTTGAGCACTTAAGGAAAGAAGTTCTTGGAGAATGTCATCGGTCCAAATTTACGATTCATCCTGGAGGGACCAAGATGTATCAAGATATGAAGAGGAGCTTCTATTGGGAAGGTATGAAGAGGGATGTTGGCTTGTGCGTTAGGCAGTGTGCAAACTGTCAACAAGTAAAGGCCGAACATCAGAAGCCGAGTGGGTTTCTTCAACCTTTGGATATACCGGTTTGGAAATGGGATTCGATATCCATGGATTTTATAGACGGGTTGCCAAGGTCAAATAGAGGAATGAAAGTATATGAGTCATAGTGGACAGGTTGACCAAGAGTGCCCATTTCATTCCAGTCAAATCAACCTGAACGGCATTGGTCTTAGCTAAGTTGTTCATGAAGAACATAGTTAGGCTACATGAAATTCCTAGTAGTATGTCAGTGACAGAGATGCTTTGTTTACTAGTGAATTATGGAAGACTCTACAGGAGGTGTTAGGTACCAAGCTTAAGATGAGTACTGCGTACCACCCTTAGACGGATGGGCAAACAGAGAGAGTCAATAAGGTACTCGAGTATTTATTGAGAGCTTGTGTATTGGACTTTGATGGATTTTGGGAAGATCACCTACACTTAGTGGAGTTTTCCTATAATAATAGTTATCAGACTAGTATAGGAATGACGCCTTTTGAAGCTTTGTATGGAAGGCCTTGCAAATCACTAGCATGTTGGTTGGAGACTAGAGATAGATTAGTCTTAGGTCCAGATCTGGTTAGAGAGGCGACAAAGAAGATTGAGTTGATTCAAGAAAGGATGACGGAAGCTCAAACCAGACAGAAAAGTTACGTAGATAAGAGGCATAAGGACCTAGAATTCTCAGTTGGAGATAAGGTTTTACTAAGGTATCACCGATGAAGGGTGTGGTGCGATTTGGAAAGTCAGGAAAATTGGCACCGAGATATGTTGGTTTGTTCCAAGTTATAGAGAGGATCGGGAAGGTCGCATATAGAGTAGAGTTGCCGAGTAGTATGGCGGGTGTCCATAATGTGGTTCATGTGTCTCATCTTCGCAAGTATATGCATGATCCAGAGGCCACTATTCCTCTGAAAGGGTTGGACGATTTGATAGTAGAACCGAATTTGACTTTTGTTAGACAACCAGTTTGGGTTGTGGCTAGAGATGAGAAAAGGTTAAGGAACAAGACAGTCAAGTTGATGAAAGTTCAGTGGTTCGATAACGAGAAGGACTATACTTGGGAGACAGAAGATAGAATTAGAGATACTTATCTTGATCTGCTGTGAGGATATGTTCTATATTAGCTTTATATAGACAGTTGCTAGTAAGCTAGGCTAGTATACTTGTTAGGAGCGGTTACAGATGATTGCTATGTTTAGTATTTAGTCCTTACTGAATTTTGAGGACGAAATTCTTTAAGAAGGGTAGCCTATAACACCCCTAATTTTTAATAACATTATTCAGGAGATTTAATTAGATAAACTAAATAGAATAATGAAAATATTAGAGTGATAAGGGGATTGAGATTTGAAAACTAAACTAGAGGCCGTGCTTAATTAAAAGTAAAGAATGAGTTTATGGAAATGGTTTAGTAGCTAATTAATAAGAAAATAAAACATGGGCCTTATGGGCAATAGCCGCACCCATAATTCCATTACCCTTAAAAATAACGTTTCCATTTCCTTTGCACGTTCATTTTCAATTATTCAAAAACGCAAACTAAAAGTTCAAGCCGGCCATTACCTAGGGAGGAAAAGGAAAAAATATCAAATTTAAGCTAAGCAATCAAGCAAGGGGAAATAATCAAGGATCAAATCTCAACTTCCTTATCCTAATCAAGGTGAATAATAATCAAAACCGTCTCCATTTTTGTTTTTGATTATCATTTGATTTTGGGTTTAAGTTTAAATCCATTATGATGATTTTTGATGATGATATGCTTGGATTTCTTGATATGTTATATTCAAACAAGTTTGATAAAGGTAATATACGGTTTTAAGGCTAAAATCTTTTATTTTGGATTTCGAATGCCATGAGGAATTTATATGTTATGTAAAACATAAATTTGGAGATGGGTTTAATTTTCTGTAATTTTCCAAGCTATGGAAAAATTTATTATGAATTTTTGAAGGAAGAAATGAATAAATTGATTTTAAAATTTTTTCGGCTCTTATATGAAGGAATATGGGTTTGAAATTTTTATATGTTAGGCAACATATCAAAAGTGAATTTCTATGATTTTTGGTGATTTTTCCAAAGTAATTTACTATGGAAATTAATATTTTTTTAGATGGAGGACTTAAATGTTTATTTATTTTTGCTTAAGGAACGACTTTTATATTAAACTATTTTTATTTTAGATCTAAAATAGTTGCGGCAGTTTTTTAGAAAGAATTTGAAAAGTTTATGGAAACCAATTAAATGTTTATAAATAGGCAGGTTAGTTAGAAAGCAATTACTTAAAAATGCATTAAACCAGTCCTTACGTAGAAATTATGTTTCGCCTCTTTTAGATGCTACCTTGCGACCCTATACTTCCGCCTTAACCAAGTCAAATCCAGTACACAAGGTACCAATAAGTTGGTACGTAGTGATTTGGAGAAAGGCGGAAGGTATGGTGTCGAAACCTAGCTTTCGAAGGGGTCGAAGCCTTTGTTTTACTGTTCAAAGATATGCGCTTGCCTTATTTTCAAAAGGATGCTTTCGAAGGGGTCGAAACCCATTTAAATATCTTTCGAATACGTTGCCACCTTTTTGTTTCGAAAAGAATGCTTTCGAATGAGTTTGCCTTGTTTTAATTTAATGCTTTCGAAAGGGGTAGTTTCAACCCACTCGAAACTCTGCTGTCGATCTTATGCCTTTCGAATGGATTTAAGTCATCAACTAGATTGAAAGGTAGCTTTTGACTTTCTAAATGAAGTTAGCCGCTTCCTAAAGCTTTTGAAAGGGTTAATGGTTTCGAAGGCAATGGGTTCGAAAGGGGTTTCGAAGCTATCCTTCAAAAGTTTTACTTAAATGATTTAAGCTTTCGAAAGGATGGTTCCGAAGCCATCAGTTTTCCACAAACTCTTTTACATGAATGTTAATGGTTTCGAAAGGGGTAATTTTGTTTATATTCACTTTGACCCAAAAGATATTTTTAGAATAAAACCAATGGTTTCGAGAGGGATACTTTCAAATGGTTTCGAACGGGGTACTTTCAATGGTTTCGATGCTATGCTTCTAAGAGTTAATAAGTAATACTTTAATACTTTCGAAAGGCATGTTTTGAGGGTTTCAAAAAAGATTATTTAAAGTGTTTCGAAAGGCATATGCTTAGTGTTTTGAAATGAAGATTTGAATGCTTTCGAAGGAGGTTATCCAATGGATTCGAAAGTAAAAAGTTTAAGGCTTTGAAAGCCTTAGTTTTCAAACAAAGAAGCTAATCTCACTTTTGAAAGGAAAAACCATGGCGTAAATAAAGGAGTTTTAAAATGACTTTTAAGTGTGGAGTTTTTGAAGAAGCTTTCCTTGATAAAATAATAGGTTAAAGGGATTAGCCAAGTTTCATATGAAAATGCTTTCAAGGATATTAAACCACAGATGTTGGTGTTATTATGCTTGCTTCTTCTAATATACATATTCACTTTAAAATGGACCCATAACTGTATTTTGGGGGAGAAATGGTAGAATAACCAGCTAGGTTGACCCAGTAGTGAATATAAATTGAGTTAACCCCTTTATGAGTAGAATTGCATCTAGAAGGTCAAGTAGACCAGAATATATGATGTCTAAATACAGATTAAAGAAGTTGTCAGATAGACAGGTTCATATTAAACCCATGAAAACTATGATTAGAAAGAGTTATTGGTAGAGGCCGGTAGGTTTGCAGTGAACCAATGAAAACTATATCCGGATTAAGTTATTGACAAAAGTCAATAGGTTCCTAGTCAACCCATGAAAACTAGGATACGTAGAAGTTATTGGAGATACTAATAGGTTTAGGGAGAATCCATGAAATAATAAAGTTATTGGCAGGGGCCAATAGGTTCTTAGTGATCCCATGAAAACTATGAAACCAAACAGGGAGTCCATAAGTTTTAAACAGGTTATTAGTCAGCCCATGAAAACTAATAAGTTAATAGTGACCCTAGAAACTGTAAATGAGACAGATAGTTAAATTTAATGGCGATGGGAAATACAGAATTGATTTACTTGTTTGCATATCATCATAATATTTTGAATTGTTATGTTTTAATCATTTTGGATGCAGGAGCACAGTATATGTTTTTTATAAAGTTTTGAATGAGATACTACTGAAGAGAAAACCTGTTCCGCTAAGCGGTGTGGTCTCATTAGATATCTAAATGTTTAGATGGTAGGTTATTATTCATACAAGGCTTTATGTCTGACTCGAAGTTTATGCTTTCCTCTTAAACTCTCGGGTACTCAATTAATTTTGAGTAGTCTGAGAGTTGAGGTTTTCAGGTACCTCTTTAGACGAATAAGCTTTCGAAGACGTGCAGGCGGCAAGCTAGCTCGTAGGAGTTCTTTTCTATTTTGATTCCACTGGGTTTTGTTATAGAGGAAAAGTTGTTTAACTGCCTAGTTATATATACTCTGATCATCCAGGGGGCATCTTCATATGTTGCTCTTGGCATATGTTGTATTAATTATATTTTCTATGAATGGTTCTCGTATTGGGATTATGTAATGAATTTGAAATGATTTGAAATGGAATGAGAAAGTTGATTAGTGATTTTAAAAATTTTCCATGCTTATGTGTTTCTGTTATATCAATGTATCCAACATTACCGTATTTGGTCGCCAAGAATTAATAACTATAGATGACTACAGCATCAGTAGCCGTTAATTTTGAGCCTCCAAGTGGGGGATGTTACATTTTCTTTTACCGCAGTGCACATTTGGCACTCTGTCTATCTCTCATTTCCTTGTTTCCTTCACAGATATCTGGAGCGTGTGGGCGTTGCTCCTATCAAACTATTGCCCAACACCTATACATACTTGACCTACTTAGAGGTTTTGGCTCGAGAAGTAGGACTTTCTTCTCTTAGCGCTGAAGTTCTTCATCATATTGTGGTTCCTGCTAAGTCTGGTGATCATTCAGATCGCCAATTCTACTGAGTCCGCCCCTATCCTAATAGTTTGATTTCTAATAGTGTCAACATGGATAAAGAATGGGAGACACGATATTTCTTCGTTAAGTGCTTTCCTAATATCAGAGGAACCTTCTCTATTCCAAGTAAGCCCTCTTTCTTTCTTCCCTTTAATGCTTACCCATTATTATTATTGTCATTAATGAATGTTTCGTTCTAGATTATGCTCCTAAAAAGTTGAAGACCGCAGATCAAGAAATTGTTTGATCTTTAACTAAAGCAGTAGAAAGCTTATGGAGCAGGATCAGTTTGCTAACCTTTGCGAGACTTCACAATCATTCCATTATCTTCGATTGCCACAAGGTTCTAGTGGAGCCTCCAAAAGTTCAGTTTAACTCTCGTGGTGGATGTTCATTGGCAATGGGAAAACCAACCTCTTTTACTTCCAATTCTCAAATTCAACCTGGCACAGGCGGTAAGTTTTTGATTCAAATTAAAAATGGGATCTCTGATACTCCATACTTGCTAACTCCTTAT
Organism: Allium fistulosum; assembly: GCA_030737815.1. Taxonomy (NCBI): domain Eukaryota; kingdom Viridiplantae; phylum Streptophyta; class Magnoliopsida; order Asparagales; family Amaryllidaceae; genus Allium; species Allium fistulosum. Next base: position 395,605,992 of record CM060901.1, read on the forward strand.
TACTATCTTTAGATTTGATGGCTCCTACCCCTTCAGGAAAATAGAGAACCAAAGTTGTTGTGTCCAAAAAGAGGAAGAGTATAGCTTTGACCACCATAGAGTCCTTTAAACCAAACATTTATGCGGATTTAATTTCTCTTGAAAACTTGGACAAAGAGTTAGCTGATAGCAATGTCGTCACTGATATTCCTCCTTCTCCTCAAGTTAAAAGGCCTAAACATGTGAGTGATTTTATTCCAGAGAAGTTAAAAGAAATCCAAGCTGAGATGACTAAGGAAATTCAGACCCCCAATCCTCTCATCAACATCTCTTTCCCAATATCTCCAACTGCCATTAATCGTATATGTGCTGAATTTAGTGCACTCATCTCTTCGACCGAACCTTTTCCTTCCAAGGCTCCAACTCGGTCTTCACCAATAAGCTTTGAAAAACTTGTTAAGATGGCTATTCTGTCTCCATCAATTACCTCCCTTGGGTCGTCGCAGGCTCCGATCTATTCGGATGATCATCTTCTCTTGATTCTCAAACAACTCTTATATGTACGTTATCTTACTTATTTGGCTAGAATTTAGAATTTGTGAATCCCATTTATGACTTAAATGATTGCATATTCTAGGTGGTAATACATATGCTCCTTCTTCGAAATTCCTCCCAAGGACGTTCTGAAGAAATTGTGGCGCTTAATGAGAAAATTTCTTTACTTCAAAATAAGATAAAGGGTATCACCGCTAAAAAAGATGCTGCTATTCTCGAAAAAGATAACTTTATTTCTTCTCTTCGGAAGGGGTGACAAGTACTGCTACTAATAGAGATGAAGCTATTTCTGAAAAGTATAATTTATCTTCTTCACTTATTGAGGGACAAAAAGCCAATTAGCTATTAGAGGAGAAGTGTAATGCCCCTGAATTTTAATTAACATTATCCAGGATATTTAATTGGATAAATTAAATAGAATAACGTGAATAATTAGGGAGATGAGATTAATAAATCCTATGCCCGTGTCTAAATGAATGAACTAAAATAAGACTTAACTAAATTTAGGAGGAGGAATTTCCTAAGGGGTAAATTTGGAAATGGGGCTACATTTCTTTGTATATATCTCTTCCTTCACCTTAATAAACTTCCACTTTTCATTCTTAACTTCCATATATTTTGGTCGGCCATTAAAAAGCTCCAGGAAGAGTTTAAATTGAAGAATAAGCTAAGGAATTAAATCTAGGAAAGTATCTCATTCTCCAATCAACTAATCAAGGTGAATAATCATGGTTATCATCTCATTTTTCTATGTTTGGATCGGTTACAGGTCATACCAGATTCATGTTTATGATTTTGATTAGAATATAACCATTTAAACCTTTGTTTGGATAAGACATAGGTGTTTTAAATGTTAATGGGCCAATTAACACGTTTTTATTCGGTTTTGGTTCAAGTCCGAGTTGTTTTGATCTTTATATGCTTTGAAATTTTAATATGTTGAAGTATATGATTTATCTGATTTTTGGAGATATTTGGGAATTTTTCCTTAGTGATTTAATAAGGTAATTAAATTATTTAAGCCCAAAGGCTAAATTGAAAATTTGCTTCCGAAATTACTTAAATTCGGAAGGAAATTGGTTTTGGAAATATTGGGGGAAGAAGTATAGTGTTTTAAGAAAAATGTTGACTTTTGTATACTTTTTACTATTTGTAAGTACAGAAGAAGGTCCTCAGCCAATCAAAATTAGACAAGCAAGATAAAAACATCACTTCAGTAAGCCCAGTTCTGCCTTCGACTCCAACAAGCCCGCTTTTACCCTTTTGATGAAGTCGAAAGGTACCTTTCGCTTAAGACGGAAGGTAAACCATTACCATCCGCCAAAGTCAAAAGGTAGGCACGGTGTCGAAGGGAAGAAGGGCGAAGGGATGGGGAGGTTGCTTCCTTTGCTTTCGAATAGAAATATAATTGCTTTCGAATTAGTTGAAGGGGGATCCTTCGACTCTAACATTTTATAAGAGATTAAAATTTTAATATATTCAAGAAGGGGTTTCGAAGGGGATCTTCGAAAGCTTCAACCTTCAAGAGTACTGTTTTAAAATGTTTTCTGAAAAGTGTTTTAATACCTTTCGGCAAGCCGAAGGGTTAACCATCCGACATGGTCGGAAGTGTGCTTTCGAAGGGTTGGTTCCAACACCAACACTCCATTATTTTCAATAATTGCGAAAGGTATTGATTTCGAAAGGTTTGATTTCGAAAGGTTTGATTTCGAAAGGTTTGTTTCAAAAGGTTTTGATTTCGAAAGGTTTTTCTTTTGAAAGGTTTGTTTCGAAAGGTTTTGATTTCGAAAGGATTGATTTTAAAAGGCTTGGTTTTGAAAGGTTTAGTTTCGAGAGGTTTTGATTTCGAAAGGTTTGGTTTTGAAAGTTTTTGATTTCGAAAGGTTTGATTTCGAAAGGTTTATAAATGGTTTTATAAGGGGGGATACACCAGGCTTTCGACTCGGTTGAAAAGAAACCTTCCGACAAGGTCGAAAGGTAGAACCTTTCGGCAAGGTCGGAAGGTATGATTTAGTGATGTTTTCAAAAGAAAGGTTTCCGAAAGGGCCAACTTTGGATGTTTAATTGCTTTCGAATGGGATTTCATTCGAAGGGTTTTAAGGGGTTGTTTTTAGCTGTTTTCCTTAAGTAAAATTTTGGTAATTTGAAGAGGTTACTTCAAAGGGTTATAGCATAAAAATACTTATTTTGTTTGAACATGTAAGTTAGATCCTTATATAAATTTGATGTTATTAAACCTTGGGGACACTGGGGTGGGATTAATGGTTTCAATACATAGTTTGGGGTTACAAACAGAAATTTGCTTTCGAAAGTATACATTGTGGCTATCAATGTGTTTTATTTAATTTAACCTAATTGGGGCTACCAATGGGAATAGGTTAAACAGGCGGTATACTTGGGGAAAAATAAATAATCATGGGAATCATGAGTTTTATAAATAATCATAGGGATCATGATAATTTTGGCTAAGTGCTGGGTTATTGGTTAAGCTAGGAAAACCATGAATGTGTGGTGGATAGCCCACATCAAAATGTTTTGCTAGAGGTGGTTATCCTCGGGATTTGGCACCCAAGGGTTCATAGTCATCCTAGGAAAACTATGGAGTGTGCGGTGGATAGCCCACACCGACTTTTATAAAACAATGTATGATGGATAATCTGCATTTATTTTGAATGGATTTGGAATGGATAATCATATTAAAGTTTTGATAAATAGTCACTTTAAAAGGTTTTAGATGGGAACTCTAATAAACTGATTTTAGATGGGAAATCTAATAAGTTGCATTTAGGTGAGATACCTAAATAATGGGTGGATGTGATATCCAATATATATATGATTTATGGCTTTATTTCATATTATGTTAAGACTAATCATTTTGGGTGCAGGGGCATAGTAAATGATTTGCATGTGTTGTTTTGGATACTAGCGAGGGGAAAACCCATTCCGATAAGCGGCGTGGTCTCACTAGATATCTATTTTATGATAAGAGATGATAGGGGATTATTCATACCAAACTTATTGTTTGACTCAAAGTTTGTGTTTCTCCACAAACTCTCGAGTACTCAAAATTAATTTGAGTAGTCTGAGAGTTAGAGTGTTTCAGGTTTTTGGACGGATAAACTTCCGGAGACATGCAGGAGGCAGTATTAGCTATATAGGAGCTATTTTATGTATTCCGCTGTGATGAAATAAGAACTATAAAGTTCATATTTATTAGTTCTCTGATCATCATAAGGGGACATCTTCATACGTCGCTCTTATCATATTTTGTACATGCATATGTGATATGAATGTGGTTAATGTCTGGGATTATGTAATTAAATCTTAAATTGAAATTCATAAGAAATGAGAAATTGTGTTTAGTTGAAGTTTAAATTTTTTCATATTCTTGTGTTTCTGTGTTGCCAATAGTTTTAAGATTCCGATTTTGGTCGCTCAGAAATAACACCTATGGATGACTGCAACATCCGTAGCAGTTAGTTTTGAGCCTCTGAAAGTGGGATGTTACAAGTTGGTATCAGAGCATGGTTTATGTACTTAAAATAAATTTAAACCTTAAATGATTTTTAAAGCATAATCTAATGAATCTAAAATATGGTTGGCCTTGGGTAAGCGTTATAGTAACGTATGTGTACTTTGCTATAAATACCTATGTATGTATTTCCCACTCTCTTAGACCGTTCTTCTGTATCTTACCAAGATTGGATTTCAGGTAGTAGGGAAGTAAGGTATGGAGGCAGGAAACGGAAGAGTGAATCAAGGTGGGAGACGCACCGCAACACAAATGTTCGACCCAATACTAGGAGCAACTAGGGTCGACAGGAAAATGCAAACCTAGATGCAAATGCTAATTTTGGTGCTGAGATTCCGTCGGTTGATATGGGGATAATGTATCGGTTCTTCATGAACATGATGCAAGCTGGAGCATCTACGCGAGTGGCTATAGGGAGTGATGGAGCAGCTAATTCGGTGGCCCCAGTTGGCAATAATTATGCCAAGCTGAGCAGGGATTACGCTGGTCTTGGAGGGAAGCCTTTTCTGGGAACCGAGGATGCAGTAGGAGTGGAGAACTGGCTATTGCATTATGAGAGGATATTTGCAGATCTCGACTTGACGGATATGCAGAAGAGGAGACTTGCTTCAAGGCAATTGCAAGGAGCACCATTGTTTTGGTGGAATGGAGTTACCGTAGGAGAGGCAGAGGAAGACCTGACTTGGGCTAAATTTTGAAGGAGGTTCAAAGAAAGATTTCTATCAGAGGTTGCCAAGTTAGCATTGCTCAGGAAATTTGTAGATTTAGTCCAGGGGGATAGATCAATGATTGAGTATGCTATAGAGTTTGATGAGTTGTCCTGTTATGGATATGCTACTGTGGATACAGTCATTCGGAGGAATGATAAGTTTATCAGGGGGTTGAATTCTGAGATCGCCGGAGAAACCATGCCAAACCTCCGGGATCCGTGTCATGTTGTTGTGGAGATGGCTATTCGGAATGAAGAGATGCTTTCTACGTTTGGAAAAGGGAAACCAGCCGAGGTTCAGAATTTTCAGGGTAAGAAGTGGAAGTTCTTCAAGAAGAAAAGTGCCCAGTCGGGGGTAGCGGCTAAGAAGAGCAAGGCTAATATTGTTTGTTACAAGTGTGATAAGAAAGGGCACTATGCTAATGAGTGTCGCTTGGGTGATGGAAGAGCAGTTGCAGTGAGGCCGAATGTGAAGTGCTACAACTGTGGCCAGATGGGGGCATTACAAGGACAAGTGTCCCGAGGCTTCTAAGGCTGGAAAGGGAAAGGTCTTTGCATTGGAACCATCATCCTCTAGACCAACGGCTATTGAGAAAGGAAAAGCTATGATGGAAGGTATGCTTATGATTCATAGTACTCCGATTAGGATACTATTTGATAACGGTGCATCGCACTCATTTATATCTCAGTATTTGGTAGATTGCTTATGTCTAGAACCTCTATACCTTATTACTCCTTTAAGGGTTGTGTATCCTATAGAAGGGTATGCAACTCTAGGAATGAGATATGACCAGTTAGAACTTGATTTATTAGGTCATATGTTTGCATGTAGTTTATATGTTTTTGATTTCGTGGGTTTCAGGATCATATTGGGTATGGATTGGTTAGATAGATATGATGCTAGGAGATTTTGCCAAGAGGGGGAAATATCATTGAGACACCCTAATAGCCATAACCGAGTCATTTACTCGGTAAAGAGTTCGAACGGAAATTCTTATGCGTTATTAGGTACTATGGGAACGGAAGCAGAGTTGAAGCAGGTTTATGTAGCAAGAGAGTTTGTGGATGTGTTTGAACCAGTTTCGGGCTTGCTGCCGAAAATAGATATAAAGTTTCAGATAGATCTCGTACTAGGAGCTGAACCCGTAAGTAGACCACCTAGCAGGATGTCACCAACCGAGATGAAGGAATTGAAGGTGCAGCTAGTGGAATTGGAAGGAAAGAATTTCATCCGGCCAAGCAGTTCGCCTGGAGGAATGGCCGCGGTATTCGTGAAGAAGCCAAATGGGTCGTTAAGGATGTGTATCGACTACCGTATGTTGAACGAGAGGACGATCAAGAATAGGTATCATTTTTCGAGGATCGATGACTTATTCGATCAGTTGAGTGGAACCAGAGTGTTTTCTCAGCTAGATTTGGCGACAGGTTTCCATCAGGTAAGGGTGGCAGAGGACAATATTCCTTTGACGGCGTTTAGGACCAGATATGGGTCTTACGAATGGTTGGTTATGCCATTCAGGCTTACTAATGCACCAGCTTTCTTCGTGGATTTGATGAATCGGGGTTTCCAAGAGCACTTGGATAGGTTCATGTTGGTTTTTATTGATGACATTTTGGTATATTCTAAGAATGAGAAGGATCATGCGGATCATCTTAGAATAGTGTTGGAGATGCTAAGGCAACATCAACTGAAAGCGAAGTTCTCAAAGTGTCATTTATGGAAGAAGGAAGTGAAGTTTCTTGGTCATGTAGTTTCCGAGGAAGGTTTAGCAGTTAATCCGAATAAGATCGAAGCTGTTAACAATTGGAAGAGACCAGAGACGGTAAGTGAGATTAGGAGTTTTCTTGGTCTTGGAGTGATGCAGCGCGAGATAAAGATGAACTTTTCCAAGTCATTTGGTATCAGAGCTAGGAGACGAACTTTTCCAAGTTCGTTGGGTGTTCGTGAAATTTCAAACAAGTTGGGAGTTTATAAATCTCGAATCAAAACTCAATCTCGAATCAAAAGAGATTTTTTGGATCGAAGTGGAGTTTGTGTTTGGATTTGTTGAAGATTTGATCATGCCTCCGAGACGTGTTAACCGTCATCATAATGTTGCAGATTTGTATGGGAGAGAAGAGGCTGAACAGATGGGACAACGTATCGATGAAAGGTTCAATAAAAGTTTCGAGAGAGTAGAGAGAATGATGTCTGACATGAATCGAAATCAAAGGAGAGTGTCGCTACATTATGATAAAGAAAGGAGAGAACCATCCTGGTCGATAAATCGAGATCGTGGATTTCGAGACAATCATGATTATCGGAATGAAGAAAGAAGAGCTTATCGTGGTTACAAGCATGAGCCATATTGTGATTATGAAAGAAGAAGTAGAGAGGACGTGCATGGTCATAGAAGAGTCAATGTTCAGAATCGACATCGAAGCTCATCTAATTTTGAAGAAGATAGTTATGGTAATAGTGTTCACTTTCGGTATCCAGGTCAACGGCAAAATCGATATAGGAATGTTGAAGAGAATGGTCATACACTGGAGTCAAGGATGGACACAGAAATTCCAGAATTCCGAGGTGGTCTACAAGCAGAGGAATTCTTTGATTGGTTATCAAAGGTAAAAAAGATTTTTTAACTCAATAACGTGCCTGAAGATCGTCAAGTTAAGTTAGTTGCTACAAGATTGAGAGGAAGAGCTACGAATTGGTGGCAACAAACTAAATCAACCAGAGAGAGAATGAGGAAATCCAAAGTTGTCACGTGTGATAGGATGAAAAGGATGATGAAGGCAAATTTCTTACCCTACAATTATCAAGCTCGTATGAACCAACAGTTGCAGAAGTTGAGTCAAGGGAGTTGAGGAAAGGGTGTGGTTACAAACCCCAGCAATCAGAATAAAGGTGTTAATTGCAGTATAAATGTTTCTAAGAGAGTCAACGAACCAGTTGTACATGGAATCACTAAGACAAATGTTGATGACCGAATTAAGCGCTATCATTATCAGGAGTCTGACCATATAAGTATTGAATGTACGGAGTCCAAGAAGAAAACCTTAGTTGTAGAAGAATGTGAAAACGAGGATGTGGATGATTCTACTGAAAGCGAGCCGGAAAAGGAAGAGGAACCGACTAGTCCATTATCTTTCAGCCAAAGTGTTGAAGAAGCGGAAGGTAGTGCTGAATCGTTGGTTAGGTATGAGGCAAGTGAAGAGCTTAAAACTCCTGAGGAGGTTAAACCAATGTTAGAAGAGTTTGAAGAGGTCGGTCCTACGGAATCGTATGAAGAATTACCACCAATGTTTGACAACAAAGATGAAGAGGTCGAGTTAGAGAACGATGAATGTAATTTGTTGATGGGATTTTATTCAACGTCAAAGTATGTGGATGTAGAAGTTGATTACTCTTCACCGCCAAAGGTTGATGTCGATAGTATGGAAGAAGAAATTGTGTTTGGAGTTGAGGGAAATAACTTGATGATGGAGGATTCTTGCTTAACACTTGAGCTTATGGATGAGAGCCAGCCAAGTGTAAATTCCTTAGTTTCCGAAAAGCCCAAACAAAATGAAAGTGAAACAGAAGAGAAGGCAGAATCAGATAGCTTATTATCTTTGAAAGAATTCGTCAACAAAATGAAATATGGTGATGAATTATCAATGTTGATTGAATCTGGATAAAGTTCTGATTTTGAGAATCCTGAAGAGGTTGAAGTATTTGAAGAGTTTGAAGATGAGATTTCCGAGGAACTGCCTGAAGAAACTAGTCTTGTATTTTTGGAAGAGTCTGTTGAAAAGGTGAAAAACAGTAATGAATTGTTTGTGTTGACCGGGCAAGGAACGAGTAAAGATCTTGAGGTTTTTGAGGAAGTTGGATCAGAATTCGATGAGTCTGAAGTCGAATATCCTGAGGAATTACCCGAAGAGTTACCACCACTACAGGACATTCAGCATCAAACTGAACTAGTACCAGATGCTATTTTACTGCGGGGATCGTATGATCTTGTGAATCTGAAAGAACAGGAAGAGTTGAAAAGACAGGAGGAAGATAATGATTGTCAGTTGGAGTTGCCTGACCATGTCTGCACTACTGACGTTGTCAACGTCAACTGCTTGGAACCGTTTCATGAAAATAAACATGTCAAAGAAGAAGCGAGTGGGAATTCATTTCAATCAGGGGAAATTGTTGCAACACATCAAGGGAAGATTCTAAATGAGGATACACCTGAACGAGATAAGGAAAGACAAGAATCTGGGCATGAGTCATCACACTTCTTCAGTCGTAACTTCCTAAGTCGCTCCACGATTTTAAACTTCCTAATATCGTCTCGCATTTTCGTCACATTTTGGTTCTATATCACACCTTCCTATTGGCACAAGCATCATGATGTCATCTCCCTCAGATCACTTCCTTATGCCGCCTGCCTAATGCCACGTCTACTTTATGCCATGCGCTCCTTATGTCGAGCCGCAGCTTCAAAGGGTCAAGACAAGATCAATCTCAAGAGTGGTTATCACCAAGGCCGCATCAGACCAAATAATGAATGGAAGACAGCGTCTCGAAGAAGAAAAAAGTGTGAATTCGGGACGAATTCTTTTCAACCAGGGGAGGATGATGCGGCGCGAGATAAAGATGAACGACTTACCTTAAGTCGCTTCCTTGAAAGACGCTTCCATCGGTTGCGAAGGCAAAGAAACCCAAATCGCCTCAAGTCTGAGCGAAACCCTAGGTCGCAAACGACATACCTAAGTTGCGAACGATATACCAGTAAGTCGCGAGCAGCTCTAGCGAATTCCTTAGGTCGCGAATCCCTTAGGTCGTTCCTCCATAAGTCGCGAACGACATACCTAGGTCGCGAACGACATACCAGTAAGTCGCGAGCAGATCCAGCAGAATCCCTATGTCGTAGATCCTTATGTCGCTTCCACTTAGCTCGCGAAGGCCAAATCAAGAAATCTTAAGTCGCGAACGACATTACTTTGTCGCTGAAGATTCTTAGGCCGCGAAGTTCTTATGTCGCCGCTTCTTAAGTCGCTCCTGGATGCCGCATTTCTTATGTCGCTCCCACTATGCCGCTGCTTGCTTATGTCGCAAAGATGTTAAGTCTTAAGTCGTTAAGTCGCTAAGATGCTTAAGTCGCTCAAGTGGATATGGATGTTTTGTTAAGTCGTTTGTATTTTGTTTTCTTATGTCGCTTGTGTTGTATTGTTAAGTCGTATGTGGTTAAGTCGTGTGTGTTGTAATTTCCTATAAATAGGGGTGTGTTGTCATTTGTAAAGTTAGTTGAATATTGAATAAAAATTGGTTTGTGCTTTATGCCACCATTGAAATTGGAAGTTGAGTGTTATCTCCTTTCTCCATCTTCGAATATTCGAGTGCGCTCGAATCAACGAACTTGAAGCCGATTCACGGAATCTCGTGCGCGAGATCAGTCGAAGAATCGTAGATCTTCTAACGCGGTATCGTGCGCGATCAACGTGTTGAAGATAGCTAGAATCCGGTATCTCAAGAGATCAACGGATTTGGACACTTGGGTATCTTCAATTCATTGATTCATTTTGTTTCATCTATTTATTTTCCGCGAATTCATCAATTCGTGAGTTGTGTGATCCTGTAGGCTGCGTCATTGCAGGATACTACCGAAGGTTCATTAAGGATTTCTCACGGATAGCGGCATCCTTGACTATGCTAACCAGGGAGGACGTGAAGTTTTTTTGGTCTGACAAATGTGAGGAGGCACTCCATAAGTTGAAACATTTGTTAACCAATGCTCCCGTGTTAGTAGTTCCTAGTGGGAATCAGGGGTTGGTAATTTACACCGATGCATGTGGTACTGGGTTAGGTACTGTGCTATTGCAGAATGGAAAGGTTATTGCATATGCTTCTAGACAGCTTAGACTGCATGAAGTGAGATACCCTACTCATGATTTGGAGTTGGTAGCGGTAATCTTCGCATTGAAGTTGTGGAGACATTATCTTTTAGGAGAAAGGTTTGAGCTATTTACAGAACATAAGTATCTATGGTATTTATTCTCTCAGAAAGAGATGAACATGAGACAGCAGAGATGGCTGGAGTTTGTTGCAGCTTATGATTTTAGCATCGAGTATATACCGGGAAAAGGAAATAAGGTCGCAGATGCGCTTAGCAGGAAACATCAGAATGTGGTGTTAGCTATGTTGGCGGAATGGAAAGACTTGGATGCACTGGCTGCTGGCAGTGTGCAGTTGAGGTCGACTGCTGGATCTAGTCGGAATATCGCCATGATGTCTTGTTTGGAAGTTCGACCAGTTTTGATCGAACGGATTGCTTCTAGGTAGAAAGAGGATCCAGTGTTAGCCGAGAGGATTAGAAGGTTAGAAGCTGGAACCGAGATTGATGATTTGAAGGATTTTATTTTTGACCGTAGGGGTTGGTTGAGAAATAAGGAACGGTTATGTGTTCCGAATGTTGGAGACCTTAAGAAGGAAGTTCTTAGGGAATGCCATCGATCGAAGTTTATGATTCATCCCGGGGGAACCAAGATGTATCAAGATATAAAGAGAAGTTTCTTCTGGGAAGGAATGAAGAGGGATGTTGGCTTATGGGTAAAACAGTGTTTGAACTGTCAGCAAGTAAAAGCCGAACATCAAAAGCCAAGTGGGTTGCTTCAGCCTTTGGATATTCCAGTTTGCAAGTGGGACTCGATATCCATGGATTTTATTGATGGGCTGCCAAGGTCAAACCAGGGTAATGAAAGTATATGGGTCATAGTGGATAGATTGACCAAAAGTGTCCATTTCATTCTGGTAAGGTCAACCAGGACGACACCTTTTTTGGCTAAGTTGTTCATGAAGAACATCATTAGACTGTATGGAATTCCTAGTAGTATCGTCAGTGATAGAGATGCTTTGTTTACTGGCGAGTTCTGGAAGAGCCTGTAGAGTGTGTTAGGCACTAAGCTCAAGATGAGTACCGCATATCATCCTCAGACGGATTGGCAGGCAGAGAGAGTCAACAAGGTACTGGAATATCTGTTGAGGGCTTATGTGCTAGATTTTAGTGGTTCTTGGGAAGATCACTTGCACTTAGTGGAGTTTTCCGATAATAATAGTTATCAAACTAATATAGGAATGATGCCTTTTGAAGCTTTTTATGGAAGGCCATGCAAATCACCAGTATGTTGGTTCGAGACCGGAGACAGGTTGGTCCTTGGTCTAGATTTGGTGAGAGAGGCGACGGAAAAGATCGAGTTGATACGGGAAAGAATGAAGGAAGCTCAATCTAGGCAGAAGAGTTACGCAGACAAAAGGCGTAAGGACCTAGAGTTCTCAGTTGGAGATAGAGTTTTCATCAAGATATCGCCGATGAAAGGTGTGGTTCGGTTCGGTAAGACCGGGAAGCTAGCACTGATATATGTTGGACCATTTCCTTTATTAGAGAGGATTGGGAGACTCGCATACCGAGTAGATTTACCGAGCAGTTTGGCCTGGGTCCACAATGTGTTTCATGTTTCTCATCTTAGGATGTATGTTCATGATCCAGAAACTACTATCGCTCTGACGGCACTGGAGGACTTAATGGTGGAACAGGATATGAGTTTTGTGAGGCAACCAGTTCCTGTTGTGGCAAAAGATGAGAAGAGGCTAAGGAACAAGACAGTCAAGTTGGTGAAAGTTCAGTGGAGCGACAATGTGAAGGACTGTACTTGGCAGATGGAAGACAGGATTATGGCTACTTTTCTTGGGCTATTTTAGATGGCATGTTCTATATAGGGTTTATATAGAATTTGACTGGTAGGTTATACTAGCTTTGCTTGCATGGGCTATATGCTTGTTGTTGTGTCCTTATTGAAATTTCGGGGACGAAATTTTTCAAGGGGGGAGTCTGTAATGCCCCTGAATTTTAATTAACATTATTCGGGATATTTAATTGGATAAATTAAATAGAATAATGTGAATAATTAGGGAGATTAGATTAAAAAATCCTATGGCCATGTCTAAATGAATGAACTAAAATAAGATTTAACTAAATTTAGGAGGAGGAATTTCCTAAGGGGTAAACTTGGAAATGGGGCTGCATTTCTTTGTATATATCTCTTCCTCCACCTTAATAAACTTCCACTTTTTCATTCTTAACTTCCATATATTTCGGTAGGCTATTAATTACTATTTGTAAGTACAGAAGAAGGTCTGCAGCCAATCAAAATTAGACAAGCAAGATAAAAACATCACTTCAGTAGGCCCAGTTCTGCCTTCGACTCCAAAAGGCCCGCTTTTACCCTTTTGATGAAGTCAAAAGGTAACTTTCGCTTAAGACGGAAGGTAAACCATTACCTTCCCCCAAAGTCGAAAGGTAGGCATGGTGTCGAAGGGAAGAAGGGCGAAGGGATGGGAAGCTGCTTCCTTTGCTTTCGAATAGAAATATAATTGCTTACGAATTAGTTAATGGAGGACCTTCGACTCTAACATTTTATAAGAGATTAAATTTTTTATATATTCAAGAACGGGTTTCGAAGGGGATCTTCGAAAGCTTCAACCTTCAAGAGTACTATTTTAAAATGTTTTCTGAAAAGGTGTTTTAATACCTTTCGGCAAGCCGAAGGGTTAACCTTTCGACATGGTTGGAAGTGTGCTTTCGAAGAGTTGGTTCCAACAACAACACTCCATTATTTTCAATGATTGCGAAAGGTTTTGATTTTGAAAGGTTTGATTTCAAAAGGTTTGTTTCGAAAGGTTTTGGTTTCGAAAGGTTTGTTTCGAAAGGTTTTGATTTCGAAAGGTTTGTTTCGAAAGGTTTTGATTTCGAAAGGTTTGGTTTTGAAAGGTTTTGATTTCGAAAGGTTTGATTTCGAAAGGTTTATAAATGGTTTTATAAGGGGGGATACACCAGGCTTTCGACTCGGTTGAAAAGAAACCTTCCGACAAGGTCGAAAGGTAGAACCTTTCGACAAGGTCGGAAGGTATGATTTAGTGATGTTTTCAAAAGAAAGGTTTCCGAAGGAGCTAACTTTGGATGTTTAATTGCTTTCGAATGGGATTTCATTCGAAGAGTTTTAAAGGGCTGTTTTTAGCTGTTTTCCTTAAGTAAAATTTTGCTAATTTGAAGGGGTTACTTCAAACGGTTATAGCATAAAAATACTTATTTTGTTTGAACATGTAAGTGTGATCCTTATATAAATTTGATGTTATTAAACCTTGGGGACACTGGGGTGGGATTAATGATTTTGATACATAGTTTGGGGTTACAAACAGAAATATTCTTTCAAAGGTATACATTGTGGCTATCAATGTGTTTTATTTAATTTAACCTAATTGGCGCTACCAATGGGAATATGTTAAATAGGTGGTATACCTGGGGAAAAACAAATAATCATGGAGATCATGAGTTTAATAAATAATCATGGGGATCATGATATTTTTGGCCTAGTGTTGGGTTCTTGGTTAACCTAGGAAAACCATGGAATGTGTGGTGGATAGCCCACATCAAAATGTTTTTCCAGAGGTGGTTAGCCTCGGGATTTGGCACCCAATGGTTCATAGTCATCCTAGTAAAACTATGGAGTGTGCGGTGGATAGCCCATACTAACTTTTATAAAACAATGTATGTTGGATAATCTGCATTTATTTTGAATGGATTTGGGATGGATAATTCTATTAAAGTTTTGACGAATAGTCACTTTAAAAGATTTTAGAAGGGAACTCTAATTAACTGATTTTAGATGGGAAATCTAATAAATTGCATTTAGGTGGGATACCTAAATATTGGGTGGATGGGATATCCAATATATATATGATTTATGGCTTATTTCATATTATGTTAAGACTAATCATTTTGGGTGCAGGGGCATAGTAAATGATTTGCATGTGTTGTTTTGAATACTAGTGAGGGGAAAACCCGTTTCGCTAAGCGGCGTGGTCTCACTAGGTATTTATTTTATGATAAGAGATGATATAGGATTATTCATACCAGACTTATTGTCTGACTCGAAGTTTGTGTTTCTCCACAAACTCTCGGGTAATCAAATTAATTTGAGTAGTTTGAGAGTGGGAGAGTTTCAGGTTTTTGGATGAATAAGCTTCCGGAGACGTGCAGGAGGCAGTATTAGCTATATAGGAGCTATTTTGTGTATTCCGTTGTGATGTACTAAGAACTGTAAAGTTCATATTTATTAGTTCTCTAATCATCATAAGGGGACATCTTCATATGTTGCTCTTATCGTATTTTGTACATGTATATGCGATCTGAACGTGGTTAACGTCTAGGATTATGTAATTAAATCTTAAATTAAAATCCATAAGAAATGAGAAATTCTGTTTATTGAAGTTTAAAATTTATCATATTCTTGTGTTTATGTGTTGCCAATAGTTTCAAGATTCTGATTTCGGTCACTCGAAGATAACACCTATAGATAACTACAGCATCCGTAGCAGTTAGTTTTGAGCTTTCGGAAGCGGGATGTTACAGGAAGATAAAAAATATGGAGGATAAATTTGCAACATCTTCCAAATTTAAAGAAGATGCGGAGAGATGGCTAAAGAAAACACTGAATTGACAAAAAGGAACGTTCAGCTAGTTATAGAGAATGAGTTTCTTAGTAAACGCCTTGAGTGGAAATCCATCCTTTTGGACTATTCGAATGACATTATTATCGATGCCAAAAATAAGGTTGCCAATTTTTTAAATGTTGCTCTACCAAAGATCAAGGATGAATGTTACAAAGATGCTTTGTTCGTTGCATATGCTAATAACATTCAAAAGTGTCCGGACGTGGATTTCCCATCTCTACCAGCTATCAATGATACATTCAAAAGAAAGTTCGGCTTGAAATTGAAAAAAGACAAGGAGGCCTTGACAGGGAATTCCTTAATGTGGAGAGAATCAAGGCTAAGGAGTGGCTAGCATTTGGTGATGCTCCTAGTGATAAAGGTTCACAGTCTGAAGATGAAGGGGATGATCATACTGATGGTGATGATAAGAACGATGATGATAATGATAAAAATGCTGACGGTAAAGGTTGAGCTGGAAATGATGGGAATAGGAATGATGACGACGATGGTCGTCATGATGATTATGGTGGTGGGGATGAGAGTGGTGAAATGAACCACCTGGCCAATCAGATGATAAAGATGGAACTGGTGATGCTAATTAAGCCCTGCCCTCTTAAGATGCTGAAACTGCCGCTACCACTAGCCCTTCACATAGAGATCTTTCCGGCAAAGGCAGTGCATCTCAAAGTTAGAAGCCAGTGGAGAGAAAATTTCCATCACCTCTAGGTTCTTCTTCTCAGGTATGAATTAGTTTATGTAAATGATCTTGATATTCAAGTACTTTAGTTAATTCATTGAATACTTTAATTAAAGAGAAAGTCGAAATACTATTATGATGCTCTGCTTGAGAAGAAAAAAATGGACATAGACCAGTTAAAAAGAGAAATGGATAAGGAGGTGAAAGAGTACAACAACTTATTAAGGAAATACCATGATCTTGCCGAAAACGCACTAAAACCGAGACATTTTAAAGAACAAGAAGTTGCTCTGCGAATGAAGAAGGCTCGCGACCATTTGGAAAAACTTTTAGAGGAAAATGCTGAATTGATGACTCTTTTCTGGATGCTCATAAATGATAGGGATACTTAGTGGAGTTTATGTACAAAACTTATCGTAGGAATCTAATCACCGATTTCTCTTATCTAGCCGAGAAAAGCGGAGGACTAATTAGACGACTACATCGTAGATATTTGGATGAATTCGGACCTCCTAATCCTCACCCAGGGGAGTGTTGGAACCTTCCCTGAGACAACCCTTTTCCCTCTCATTACTCCCTCTTACCCTAGAAAAAACTCAAATATAATAAAGAGAAATTTATTCCTGAAGTGTAAAAGAGTTCTATTTTGTATAAACTGGAGTAACTTGTATAACTGTTGTGTACTATTGGATTTATTTCATGAATGTTATTATTTTAGTTTCTTAATTCCTAGTTTAATTTTAACATATTGCACAAAATAAAAATATTTCAAGCAGCCCTGCTCTTAAGGACATCTTAAGTAAATATTCCAGATTAAGGAGGGAGTTTTCAAAAAAAACTTCTATTTTAGAATGTCAAAGTTAGCTAGACATCGTTTCCTGCAAGGTTTACAGGAAGTTTATATCCAGTATCCTAGTTTTCGCTTTGACTTCCTAAGCAATGAAGAAGATAGGATACTTAAGAAAATTCGATTATACCACACAAAATTAATATGCGGCCATGATAGCCCTCCAGTCGGATAATGGGATTATCACCGATACCCTCCTGTTCGCATCCCAAAAGGCATTAAGCTCCTTTTGATTCTACACTTACTTTAACCGCTGTATTGCTTAAAAGCTAAGATTGTAGTTTCAAAACTCTAAATACTAGTGATATGTAATTTGCATTATGACCTCTTTTTGATAGAAATTTGATGCACACTTAACTTTTATTCTTTTTGATTTGTAAGCTCTACTATTATTTTACTAAAAGAGATTATTTTTGTGTGTATTAATTCTTATTATTATTTTTATATATTTTTGAATAGGAAATGCAACTATCGACTATGCCCGCTCTTACAGAACCTCATTCTCGACTAATTGTTCTTAAGGATAGATTAGTAGCTCCCCTCGAACAAAGGAGTTCCTGTAAGGATGCCTCTGCCACCAAATTCCTAGATAATTCAGAAGTACAAAAATGGCATAGGAAGTTTCTACTTCAAAGAGTGATCGTTAAAGTTTTTAAAGAACAAATCACTAGCTTGGAAGTTGACTCTAAGAAGAAGAATGAAACAATTTCTAGATTAGGGGCTCGAATAAAATCCAAGTCTTCGGTTGAATTTGATATTGAAATAGCTAAGCTTCACCAACAAATAAGCGACCTCGAGATAGAGTTGTCAAATAGCCAGGCCTATTGTAAATCCCTGGAATTTGTTATGGGTGAAAGCATTCCAAACAAACATTCTCCTACCGTTCCCGCTACTTCAAATATCGGCAGGACCACCAGATCTCGTCCTTGGCGATCCAAGAATTTTTGACTTTGATAAACACACCTCCTGATACAAGTAATGAGGTAATCGCCAAGTGGAGTAGAAAATTTAGGTTAGATATCATGCATCATTTAGACAAGCAATGGAATGAAAAGACATCTCAACGTTGTATTGAATATGAAGGTAAGGTCCAAAGACTGGAGCGTGAAGAATACTTTCTTAAACAAAAATTCAAGGAATTGGAAAGCGAGATGAAGACTTTGAACGGTGCCAACCGAGCTTTTAATCATGCTCTAAAGACTCATATTGAGGCCATTGATGATGTCGACATGATTCAGAAGAAAGAGAAAAAGCTTAAAGAAGTTCTTAGTGAAGTTATTTGTCACGTCATCGATTCTTAGTTTCTAAGAATCTCGATAAATTAGTACAAAGCCTCTGAATTGAAAGCTTATTTTATTTGATCATTTTGTACCTGTAACTTTACACATGATGTAGTACATTGTAAGATTATTTTATAAATTGAACAAATATTACCTCAATTGTAGTTTTTGAACTGAATTCTGTCTTTGTACTTGAACTAGAATTAAATAACAGACCAGAGATGTTATCTGGTAAAAATAGTAGACGATTGGAAATTATCATTTGGTGATGGTTAAATAGTAGATGTTAATTAGCTTGGAGTGTTTTTCGATTTTTAATTTTGGCCGATCTTCATCTATAAGACTAATTGTTTAATTCTCCTTACTTTATGTCACCCTCCGGGCTTTGGATATTGTTAATCCTTTGTGTGACACTCTTTGGGTTTCGAATGTTGTTAATCCTTTGTGGTGACCCATTACCACCATCTTATGTGATGAATCAGGTCGTCCGGTGCGTTTGGTTAGCTTTCATCAAGCAGGAACAAAGACTTACTTGACCTTCCTCAAGGAGGTGCTTCAAACAGGCCTTATAGGCGGGAATGAAGGATGGTTCGGTGCTTTGGCTGGGCCATTGTTAGGCGGAACTAAAGGCTTATTCCATCCTCCCTCTAAGAGGTGCTTCAGACAGGCCTTAGAGGTGAGAGTGAAGGTTGGTCGGTGCTTTGATCTAACCGGCTAAGACAATATCAAAGGCTTACTCCATCCTCCCACTAAGAAGTGCCTTGATATGGCCACATAGGCGGTATCAAGGGCTTACAGATGCTTTAGCCTGGCCATTTCTGGCGGGACTAAATGATTACTCCGACCTTCCTCTAGGATACGCTTTGACCTGACCATCTTGGCATGGTCAAAGGCTTTCTACCATCTTAGGTAGTTTCCATGTTTAAGGAGAATCTTACTCTTAGCCATGTAGAATCGCTTATTCTTTATTACTGAATTGATTTAATATATTTTTACAAAATCATTGAGTTTGACTTGACTTAGAAAATTGATGATCTTTCCCTCTAAAAGTCTACACTGGTTGGTGTCATGTCCGCTTGAAAGGTGGTATGGCAGTATGAATTCTCAAGGTTTCTTTCGAATATAAGCCTTTTCTTCCGTGAAGGCCAATAATTTAGATCATCCTTTGTTAGGAAGTAAATGTTTTCGAGAGAAGTAGTAAGAACAAAATTCTTCAGGAGTCAAGATTTGAATACTGGCTTTGGATTGTTGCCTAGCCTTTTTGTTGCTTACCATTAGTATTTCATCATCTATTATCAGCTTCCTCTTTAAAGTTCTTTGAATTTCATTGGGAGTTAATGATCGATTCATTACTCCATGCCATTTCTGAGAAAAGGCATCGTGTCACCTGTTGTCTTATATTCAAATATAGTTTCCTTGGCCTGAAGTTGAATAGCTCTTTTCATCCTTACAAACAAATTATCTTTCTCTGGTGTACTTTTTCCCAAGGTAAAAATTGAAGTCGAACCCATATGGAACGGATTTATGCTCAAATTATCCGGATCGTAGAGAGCTATTTGTTTCTTTCTATTTATGATTTGCAACGCCATCAATCTTAGTGTTTGTTCTTCGCGGTATCAAGGATTAATATCCATTCGATAATTGAGAATTGCTCGAGATTCAGAGGAGCCCTGCTCGGATCGCTTAACACGATTATACATCATTGTATCGGAAATTTATGTTACTTGGAATGTGGTAGGAATAGAATTGGTATGAGTGAGATATGTTCAAGCTTTCAGCGAAGTCGGGGGTTCGAGCCCTCATTCTAGCGCCAAAAATGTTAACGAATAAATTCGTCAACATCAAAATGTGTATAAGGAAGTTGTTTTGTCAAGGCTCATAAGATTCATCGAGTATGGGCATGAAGTCATTAAGGTCATCGAGGTTATATGAAAAGCTGTCATAGTTATCGAGTTTGTAAGTTTATTCGTGTTGAGCTTTAGCTTTATTGTCTAAGTCTTTGATATCGTCGAGACTAATATAGAGGTCGATGAGGTGTTAAACAATTACGAAGCTTGGCGAAGTTTATATTAACGTTATCGTTGACAACGAGGTTATAATCTCAGATGAAACTCGACATAACATATAAATGTGCGAATCATAACTTAAATCAAGTTTATCGAACCATCTCCTTGTTAATTGAACAAATCATTATAGATGCAACACTTCCAATATTTCAATGTGCGAAATCACCAAATCGATTTAGGGTTTTAAATGAGTAAAAAGAGAGAATATTAGAATTCAGCCCCTCGATGAAGACCCCTGGGTCCCTATTTATAGAGTTTGGCTGGTGGTGAGCCCCGACATTCACAAATCTCGACGTCTTCATTGTCATCGAGTTTTGATGATGGCAGTTTTATTGGCCTCGGTATTGATGGCGTTGTCGCACTTCAATGTTTATACTCTTGTTCCTTGATATTGGGCTTATGTTATTAATGATCGACTTCATCCTTTTCTGGCAGTCCTCGAAGCCAATGAAGTGCAACTTCGATGATATTGATGAACCTCGATAATAGTAGTTGTCAACATTGCTGAAACATGGTTGATGTTACGTCACCTCTTAATCCTCGACGATGCTCATGGCCCTTGGTTATCTTCGATGTGATCTTAACAAGTGGTGACATGGAGACGGAAACTCTTAGTTTATCGACAAGGTTGGGTGCGTTGTCGTCAAAAAGGGATAGCTCATTTTAAGGAGGGTCGACGTCATCGAATAGAGACGATATTGAATTGGAGCGGCATTGATTAAGCTCGACGTAGCATTGAAGAATGTTAACGTAGTTGAGGGAGTGACATTGAGGTCTTTGATGTTGATGGGAACTTTAATGTTGGAATCCATCTTCAACGTTACCTCGGCATCTAGAGCTTCAAACCTCGACATGAATCCTCACTTCAAACCTCGACATGAACCCTTACCTATTGCGTCCATGCTCACATCGACATTGCCGTATCCAACGATGTCGAGGCTGAATCGTTGTATGACTTTCTTGATAACAATATGGTAGTAACAATTAGATCTAACAAATAAACTATTTTTACTAATTCAAAACACCCACTATAAATATTACCTAATTTAATATTATTTAAAAATATGAATTACAAATATTTTTTTTTACATTTTCGTTCTTTATTAATTGATAATAGAAACAAAAAATTAGATGTTGCAACTTATAAATAAAAATCCAATCAAATTACACATGGTTTCAACGCAAAAGTATGACTAAATATTTGTGCAAATCATTTCCCCCCTAATGTGTTAAACATATACAATTTATAGAAAAATAATTCACGTGCGAAGCGTATGTCAAAATCACATGCGCTCTCGTAGCTTATAACTAATGTTCATGATAAAAATTTGATCTGATTAAAGATTACTAGAACCATCTTATTGTTATCAAGGATTAGCTAATTTTTCTTCTTCTAATATGTATATTTTTGCCCACTCTAAGTCCTACATACCATGTAATGTGTATACATTGTGCTTAGAAGATGTATGTAGTTATTTGATATTTGCATTCAAAATATATACGTATTGTTGGTATCTTGACTGAAAATTATATGTTTTATATAATAACTTCATGTTTTACAAAATAAAATCGAAGTAGTTTCTTCAATTAATTAAAGTTGCAGCCAGGAGGGTGCAATTTTAGGGGTACTCTTAGCTATTTCTGCAATTATCATACGCATGACTTGCAATCGTTATGTTGAATTTTCAAATCCATCCACACATCCCTCCGTGGGGCACCAAACTTTTTTATATATATATCACTCTACCTTTATTATTTTCATGATGTGAAACAATTATTTTCAATATGCGTTCATTAACCACAGTGCAAGACATCCTAACACGTTACCATAATTCTTGGTTTAGCTTTTGCATTCCGTTTTGGTACATATATTCTGAATTTTAATGCTCTAAAATGTTGAATCCGACGATCCCCAATGTTTATTCCAACATGTCAATTTTTTTTAATTTTGAATTTCGTAAATTTGTTTTTTTGAGTTGGAATTTTTGAAATTGAATTTAATATTGAATCTAAATTTGAATTTACATCTAAAAATTTGAGTTTACATTTGAAATTTTAGTTTTGAGATTTCGAATTTCGATTTCAAATTTGAAAATTAAAGAATTAAAACTGGTACTTGATTCAAGCAGAGCATTCTTTTTTTATATCTCAAGATTTCAAATTTGTGGCCTCTAAAGCCTCGGTTTAGAGCTTCATACCATTTGCAATTAGAGCTAGAGGTCCTAAACAATTAAATTT
The DNA here is from genome assembly GCA_030737815.1 of Allium fistulosum. Taxonomy (NCBI): domain Eukaryota; kingdom Viridiplantae; phylum Streptophyta; class Magnoliopsida; order Asparagales; family Amaryllidaceae; genus Allium; species Allium fistulosum. Next base: position 395,628,405 of record CM060901.1, read on the forward strand.
GAAATTGAAATATTAAAATTTGAATTCTAATGAAAGTTAGAATTCGAATTTTTTATTTGAAAATTTGATTATTTTGGAAATTCAAAATGTTAAAGGAAAAAGTTGATTTTTTTTACATATTTCTAATTTTTTATTTGTAAAAAGCGGATTGGATCAGATTGACCTATATATTAAACAGATCAATGACATAAGTCATAAATGGGTTAGAATAATTTTTAATTGACCCTTTTATCATCCGATCCTACCAATTTGACATGTCTAGTTATACGTTGTAAGTTATAACTAACTATAACTTACAACTATTTGGAAATGAACTTACTGATATGTTTATTTATACTTGATGATATGTTTCTCCACATTAAAATGTTTTTACTTTTATGTACACTGGATTTGAAATTTCTGTTTGAGGAAGTCTTATTTCAATCTTTTTTAGCACATGCTAAGTATATAAATATATTTCAGATAGACATGTCTTACAACGGGTACTGGTTGATTTTCTTTCTAATAAAATTGCAGATAATTCGTTGAAAGGGAAAAAGAAAAGTTTGTAATCAAAAAGTTAAATCGTATCACTTTCCACAACATAGTGTTAACTATAGGCTAATTCACTATCATCTAAATTGACTAGCCAATAAATAATTCCATGAGACCATTCCATATTTTCTCATATATAAATAGGTTCTTCATATTTATATGATTTGAATGTGACCTATCACCAACATGTTACTTACTTATACTGACCATTTGATTTTATATTCAGGTATATATTGTATATTTGTACATAATACCTACCATGTCGATGTATTTACAAATGTTAATCCCGATTTTTCTGTACATATATATCATGCAGACTACTCAGTCTCTATGATGCAGTGCGAGATGATGATGCAACGCAAGATGATGAAATCGCTTCCCCTAAATCGCGAAGCCTTAAATCGCGAAGGCCTGAATCGCGGAGCCTAGGTCCCCAGTCTTCAGATGCAGTTAGGTCGCGATCGATCTATGCCGCTCGAGCTTCCTTAGGTCGCGTGAAGCCGTGCTCCTTTTTATGTCGCGAACTCCACCATAGGTCGTGATTGCTTCCAGAAGGTCGCGAGAAGCTCCAGATGCTAGGTCATTGATTGTTTACTTTAGGTCGCAAGAAGTTAAGTCGTGAAGCAGATCAGAAGAGTTAGGTCGCGAGATTCGCGAAGCAGAGCAGAAGAGTTAGGTCGCAAGTTTTTCTTAAGTCGTACCATTTTAGGTCGCAAAGTTTTGTTAAGTCGTAAGTCGTTTGCGACCTAAAATGGTAGTTGAGTGTTATCTCCTATCTCCACTTTCGGCATTCGAGTGCGCTCCGATCAACGATTGCTGAAGCCAATTCACGGTATCAAGTGCGCTTGATCAACGTTCGAAGAATTGTAGATCTTCTTTCACGGCATCGTGCGCGATCAACGTGACGAAGATAGCTAGAATCCGACATCTTTGAGATCAACGGATTTGGGCGTTTGGTATTTTCAATCCACCGACTGCTACTTTCATCGTTATATTCATTTCTGTTATTTGCCGCTGCGTCATTTGGTATCAGAGCAAGACTTAGACAATCATAGCTAAGACGAGCCTGTTGGAACAAGGAGAAGTGTTTGTTCAATTTCAATCGAGCCTATCAGTGTTAGATCCGAGAGCTAGTTGAAGCCGTGCATCATTTTGTAGATCAAGACCGAGTTTGAGTTAGTTGGAACCGAACCAAATCCTTTTCAAAGCTAAGTATTGAAGTGTGTGTTTGAAGATTCAATAATGCCTTCGAGAAGAGTTAATCGATTTCATAATGTTAAAGATTCGTATAGAAGAGAAGATGCTGAGGCAATAGAGCAACGAATTAGTGATAACCTCGAATAGAAGTTCAATAAAGGTTTTGGAAAGTTAGAGAAGTTGATGATGGATTTGAATCAAAGTCAAAGAAGAAGGTCACCAGTCTTGAACCATGGAGGAAACAGAGTTTCGCCATCGGTTACGAAAGCAAGGAGGGTGTCGCCACAAATTTATCAAGATAAAAGGGAATCATCAATTTCAATGAGACGAGATCACCATGGGGAAGAGAAAAGAAGTCAACATGGGTTTGACAATGAACCATGTCGTGATGTCAAAAGACCGAATAGAAGGGATTTGCATGATCAAAGAGACATACGTGGTCATAGAGACGAAGGGTGTAATTTGCCAAAGCATGAGAATGATTCTATTTGGCTAAGGAACAATATTTTTCAGTCTACCTGTACTATCTTGGGAAAGGTTTGTAAATTCATTATTGATGCGGGAAGTTGCGATAACCTTATCTCTGAAGAAGCTGTTAAGAAGTTAGGGTTGAAGACTGAAAAACACCCTAGACCATATAAACTGGCATGGATAAAGGAAGGCGACGAAGTGACAGTGGGAAGACGAGTATTGATTACATTTTCTATTGGGAAGAAGTACAAAGATGATATATGGTGTGATGTGGTTGATATGGATGTGTGTCACCTACTATTGGGAAGACCATGGCAGTATGATAGAGCCGTACAACATAATAGTCACGCCAACAGCTACAGTTTCGTGTTCGAAGGAACCAAAATTATCTTAGTTCTTAAGAAGCGTGAACAAGGTGAAAGCAAGCCAGAGAAGAAGGTGGAAGCAACCAATCGAATATCTTCGAAAGAATTTGTTGAAGAAGTGAAAGATAGTGTTGAAGTGGAAGATAAAGTAGATTCTTCTCAACCCGCGAAGTTTGATGACCATAAAGTTGATTATTCATAATCCGCGAAGTTCGATAAAGATGAAGTTGATGTTTTTCAACCAACAAAGTTTGACGAACATGAAGTTGAAAATTCTCAACCAGCAAAGCTTGATAAAGATGAAGTTGATGATTTTCAACCAACGAAATCTGATGAACGTGAAGTTGAAAATTCACAACCAGCGAGGTTTGATGAGGATGAAGAAAGTGTGTCAAGAGATGAAGGGGGTAATTTATCAGTGAAGAAGGTGGATTCGGTTAGTCTATTATCTACAGAAGAGTTTGTTAAAGAAGTGGAGGATAGAGCGGAAGTGTTTATGTTGAATGGGAATGAAACCAGTAAAGATCTCGAGACTCCTGAGGAGGATAAGCCAGTGGTAAATGAATTCGAAGATGTACTCCCTGTAGAGTTGCCCAAGGAGGTACCGCCACTGAGGGACACACAACATCATACTGATATAATGTCAAGTGCTATAGTACCGCATAGACCACGATATCGTATGTGTCCAATAGAGCAAGAAGAGTTGAGAAAACTGGTTGATGGGTTGCTAGTCGAAGGAAGTCAGTTGTCTACTACAGATTGCAGTTGGCAAATGAAATTTATCAAAGACTTACATGTAGGAAGACACTTGAGCTGTGATCGTACTATGCAGCTAATCTCAAAGTCTTATTTTGAACCGTCACTAAGGAAGGAAGTTGAAAGGTCTGTTCAGAGAAGCCATAATCGACAAGTTTCAAAGAAGACCACGACAAATGCAAGTTTATGTATGCCGTTGCATATACATGCTAAATTACGGGAGGAGGTTAGTGTGGACTTTGTTTTGGGATTACCGCGAACGCAACATGGCAATAATTCTATTTATTTGGTGGTTGGCCGTTTTTCAAAATTGGTACATTTCATTGCCTATAAGAAGACTACAAAGGCCGTTAATGTCGTTCAGTTATACTCAAGAAAGATCTATCGATTTCATGGATTACCTGAATCTATTGTTTCGAATAGAGATACTCGTTTTCTAAACCATATCTGGATGAGTTTGTGGAAGATGGTGGGAATGAAACTGAAATTCAGTAGTGCTTATCATCCACAGACAGATGGACAGACTGAAGTTGTGAACAGATCCCTAGGAAATTTGTTGCGATGTCTTGTGAAGGATAATCTAAAGAGTTGGGATGTGAAGTTATGTCAAGCGGAGTTTGCTCATAATCATGCTATCAACCGTAGTACGAGTTTCAGTCCATTTCAGATTGTATATTCAAGCTTACCAAAGGGGCCGTTGGATTTAACGGTAGTACCACAACCGAAGGGGACAGTTAAGCGGGCTGCTGATTTCGTTGATGAGTTGAAAGATTGTCATAGAATCGTTCAGGAATGTTTGGAGAAGACGAATGAGGAAGTATAAACGAACTGCAGATAAAAAAAGAAGAAGTGTGGAGTTCAACGAGGGTGATTGGGTGTATGCTGTGTTAACGAAGGATCGTTTCCCAGTGGGTGCTTATAACAAGTTGAAAGCCCGAAAGATTGGTCCAGTAGAAATTATAAAACGGATCAATGAAAATGCTTATAAGTTGAAGCTGCCAGAGGATGTTTACACTTCTGACGTGTTTAATGTTAAACATCTTATACCTTATTATGGAGATGAACAACCCAATGGGGAAGAACTTTTAAATTCGAGGATGAATTTTTCCCAAGTAGGGGAGGATGATGCAGCGCGAGACGATGATGCAACGCAAGATGATGAAATCGCTTCCCCTAAATTGCGAAGCCCTAAATCGCGAAGGCCTGAATCGCGGAGCCTAGGTCACCAGTCTTCAGATGCAGTTAGGTCGCGATCGATCTATGCCGCTCGAGCTTCCTTAGGTCGCGTGAAGCCGTGCTCCTTTTTATGTCGCGAACTCCACCATAGGTCGCGATTGCTTCCAAAAGGTCGCGAGAAGCTCCAGATGCTAGGTCGTTGATTGTTTACTTTAGGTCGCAAGAAGTTAAGTCGTGAAGCAGATCAGAAGAGTTAGGTCGCGAGATTCGCGAAGCAGAGCAGAAGAGTTAGGTCGCGAGTTTTTCTTAAGTCGTACCATTTTAGGTCGCAAAGTTTTGTTAAGTCGTAAGTCGTTTGGTGTTTTTTTTGTTAAGTCGTGTACTGTTTTGTAAGTCGCTTGTGTTGTAATTTTCTTAGGTCGTTTATGTTGTGTTGTAAACCCTATAAATAGGGATGTGATGTCATTGTAAAAAAAGTTAGTTGAATTTGAATAAAATTTCTTTTGTGTGCTCTTGTGCCACCATTAAAATTGGTAGTTGAGTGTTATCTTCTATCTCCACTTTCGGCATTCCAGTGCGCTCGGATCAACGATTGCTGAAGCCAATTCACGGTATCAAGTGCGCTTAATCAACGTTCGAAGAATTGTAGATCTTCTTTCATGGCATCGTGCGCGATCAACGTGACGAAGATAGCTAGAATCCGGCATCTTTGAGATCAACGGGTTTGGGCGTTTAGTATTTTCAATCCACCGACTGCTACTTTCATCGTTATATTCATTTCTGTTATTTGCCGCTGCGTCACTCTAGTGGTACATGAAATTTGAGAGTTTGTTGTTCTTTTAACTGGCTTTTGTTATCCAGGTATACGTTGCATTTTAGCGTAATATATTTATACTAGTATGAAAACCCTGTGAGAATTATTATTATTAGACTGGACAAGTTTGTAACTAAGTAACACTAATTATCAACTCTGATATGATTCACGGAATCTTATAGGACCAATAGCAACCTTTTGCATAGCTAATTAGTGGTCATGATGTGATTGGTACACAATTATAGATTATTGGAATCTCCTTTTCATTTTACTTCTTTTTTTTTCTTTTTTTTTAACGAAATATATATATAACAATAAAAGAGAGGAAATAACCTTCCTCCAAGGTTCACACAAGAAGGCGAAGCATATGGATGTCATATGCCTCCCATAGAGACATCTCAAAAAAGAAAAAGAAGCGAGAAACAAAAGAGCTCAAAGCTGCCAAGGAGGCCAGCCGAAAGCGTAGAAATAAAGAACCAGCCTGCAAAACCACTCTCCCGCCACAACCAGAAGGTGTGGGCCAGTCCACCCATCGCGCCATCAACCTAAAAAAGACGGAGAAAACCGACAGACAATAGCAATACCACTCCGAATAGAAACAACGGATCCACTAATCTGCCAACACCATAGAGCCCCGGAAGTCCACCGCCCATTGGTATGACCAAAATAAACCCTCTATCAAGAGAGAAAGATCGACTGCTGATAGAGCTGACGAAACCTCAACCAGAAACCCGAAATGATAACAGAGAACACTAGCAACTCCAGCATAGACGAGAACTCGGTCCTAGCAGACAGCAGAAAAACCTGAAACTAAAACCAAGACGCGCAATTAAAGTAAAAAAAGGGGGGGAATGGGTGGGGGAAGCCACCAACCGAGAGCAGATGCCTATCCAACACCCAGTCTGGCGGTAGTTGGAGAACGGGAAATAGACAGAAGTCCCACAAGTCGCTCGGAACGGTGGCTCATTGGACCCCTGAATGGTCTACCCCGGAAAGCCAGGAATACATCATTCCTCACACGATGGATTATAGATGGCAGGTCCATAGAGCTGCTCTCGAAAGTAGCCTTATTCCGCGCACACCAAACGTGCCAGCAGATCAGACTAGGAATCAAACGGAAAATGATAGCACGGAGCGATTTCCCAGAATTCCCGGCCCACCAGGAATTCAACATCGCAGAAAGAGAACTCGCAGTACTTCTAATACCGACGAGATTTCCGAAGTAGTTCCAGCACGCACTGGCCGAGAAACCACCGAAAAACAAATGGTTCAAAGATTCAATATCACCGTTTCCGCAGCATCTACAACGGGAAACAGTTGGAATTCCGATCTTTTGAAAACTCTCGTCCAGTGGCAACCCATCATGTAGCAACCGCCACATAAATAGAGAGACCTTTGGGGGAATGCGAGTATCCCAAATAAAAGAAAATTCAGGACGAATGTTAGAAGGAGATCTGATGGAGGACCAGGCTTTCAGGATCGAAAAGGACGATCCATCCCATCCTGCCAAACCGCCGTGAGAATCAGAGAATAGTTTCACAGACTGCATGTGCTTCCAGGTCTCGCTAGCGTAGGAAGGAGTGCCCGAAAAATTCACACCCGCGAGTCTGTGGTACTTAGCTCGGAGGAAAGAAGCCCATAAAGAGTTGTTGGCGCCAAACCGGAACCACAACTTACAAGCAAAGGCCGCGCAAAGGTCGGAGGGCTTACGAAGACCCAACCCACCTTCATTTTTGGGACGACAAATCGCGTCCCAAGACACCCAGTGGTGGCGATGACCGTTGTCCTTGTTTCCCCAGAAGAAGGACGAAACCAGAGACCGATAAGAATGGAAAAAATAGGAGGTAGGGGTCATAGTCGCAAAAATATGAGAACCCATCGAATCAAGAACTGACTTGATAAGAACTAGTCTACCCGCCTGAGAGAGAATGGAAGAGTTCCAGCGAAGAATCTTCCCTCTTACTTTGTCGGTCAATGGGTCGAAAAGAGCGTTAAGTTTTCTACCCCGATACAAAGAAATACCTAGGTAAGGTAGGGGAAGAGAAGCTTCCTTGAAACCGGATATAGTCTTGATCCAAGAAGCGCGAGATGGAGACATGTCCTTCGAGTGAACGAAACAACATTTGGAAGAGTTAACGAGCTGGCCCGAAGACCTTTCATATTGATGGATGAAGCGAAGAAGTCGCCGAACAGAGGAACGACTGCCATTGGAGAAAATGACTATGTCGTCTGCAAAGGATAAAGAAGAAATAAGGGGGCAACCCCTTGGAATACCAAAATGCTGGATTTGACCGTAAATAGTTAATGATTGAAGCCCACGAATAAAAGCCTCTGCCGCAATCACAAAAAGCGATGGTGATAGAGGGTCACCTTGACGTAAGCCCCTCCCGGCTTTGAAATAGCCATGGGCCGATCCGTTAATGAGGACTGAGAACCAGCAGTTGGAGACAAGCCTCCACACCAAGTCTATTAAGGTCTCCGGAAAACCGAAAGTCCTTAAAACCTTGATGATGAAGAACCAGGACATACGGTCGTAGGCCTTAGCCATGTCCAGTTTGAAGACAACATTTGATCCCCAAACTTTCCGATCAATTTGGGAGATCAGTTCTTGGGCTAGAAGGACATTATCAGAGATCAGACGCCCCTTGACAAACCCTGCTTGAGACGGAGAAATGATACGCTCAAGAAAGGGAGCCAACCGGGAGGCCAGTATTTTAGAAATGACCTTGTTAGAGAAATTGCAAAGACTTATAGGACGGAAATCCATGCAAGCCTTAGGATTTTCGCACTTAGGAATAAGAATCAGGTTGGTGGAAGTCCAACCGCTAGGAAGATTTCCACTAGAGAAGAAGGATTGAATGGCAAGACACAAATCAGCCTGGATGATTGGCCAAGAGCACCTATAAAAATCACCATTAAAACCATCAGGGCCACTGGCACTATCCTTGCTGAGAGCAAAGACACAGGCACGGATCTCCTCTGTGGAAGGAAGATCCGCAATCATGTCACCTTCCGAGGGAAGGATGATCGGAGGAATAAAAGCTAAAAGAGCCGGATCTGTAACTGAGACAGAAGGAGATCCCAAGAAAGATTGAAAATGAGATAGGATGATGTCTTTGACTTCCTCTGGCGACGAAGTCGAAGACAGATCAGGCCTCATAATCTCTCGAATCGAAAGAAGGTTATTCTTCTTGCGAATAGACGAGTGGAAGAATTTGGAGTTAGCATCACCCTCGACTACCCACTTGACCCTCACCTTTTGACGGAGGTAGTCATTTTCGACACGCAGCTCCGAAGAGAACGAAATTTGGGCAAGGGCCCACGCCTCCTTGTTGGCAGCGGTCGGGTCCTCGTCTAACAAGGATTTGGCTAAGATAAGCGACTCTTCGGCCAAACGGACGCGATCGAAAATGTTCTTGAAAGTCTGAACGTTCCAAACCTTAAGGCAAGCCTTAAGACGCGAAAGCTTTCTCCCGAAAGCAGCACAGGGGGAGCCAGAAATAGGATTGCTCCAAGATTAAGAAACCACCTGTTGGAAAGAGTGATGAGATTTCCACATGCTTTGGAACCGGAAGGAGGTGGGCCTCGAGAGCGACAGAGGGGAGCAACGAACAATCAGAGGGGCATGATCCGAGAAGGACCGATGGAGATGGGCGATAGAGAAGGAGAAAGGAAGGCGAAACCATTCCTCCGACCCGAACACACGGTCAAGTCTAGAGAGAATGCGATTTGGGCCGTCCTGGTTGTTAGACCATGTGAACGCCGAACCGACAAAGGGGAGCTCGAAGAGGCCAGAGGAGGCTATGAAGGAGTTGAAATCCGCCATTGCCCCTCTGTTGATGGCCGCACCTCCCCGTTTTTCCGCATGGCAAGCGACGATATTGAATTCGCCACCAAGAACAGAAGAAGAGAAACCCTGAGAATCAAGAGCAAGAATATCCGACCACAGAACTAGCCTTTCCGAACGGTCACATTTTGCGTAGACCGCTGAGAAAAGAAACGGTGCTGCAAAGGACGGAGATGAGCATACCACCGAGAAAAGCTGAGCAGAGTCGAAGAAAGGTCGAATCGCAACAGATTTGGACCATAAGATCCAAATCTTAACCGAGACATTAGCTAAGCCACCGCCAAATCCTAAGGATAGGACAATCTTGGGGAATTCAGCTCGGTCAATAAGGGGTTCCAGGAGAGCGATCAAGCCAACAGAGTGTTTCCTGACAATGCGTTTAAGCCTGGCCACAGACGCATCATTACCAATACCGCGGACATTCCAAAAGAGAAAGTTCTCCATGAAAAAAGAATAGCCGCAGATAAAAGAGATAAACAGAAAGCAGCACCCAAACTCAATCCAGATACAGCGAATAGCGAGCAGATCTGTCGATCAGCTCGGACGCCGCTGTAGAGCGTGTGCGAATGGTGCGAGGGGTAGAAGGGGCTCTCTGTCGTCTGCGCCTCGTCGATCGAATAGGAGGGTCGGGCGGCTCAGAAAGAACCTCACCCCCGGACCCTACCGAAGAAACAAAAGAGGAGCCAGCCGACGACAACGAAGCATCAGAGTTCCTAGCTAAGCAATCAAGACGCTCATTAAGGAGCGCAATCTCTGCCTTACTCATCAGCGGAATGGAGATAGACAGTGGACACGCTGAGGATGGGCGCGAGCATTCCGAAGAGCACCGCGAGGCCGGAAGGGCCAAACGGTCTGAAGGAAACTCCGAAAGACCTTCGGGGAACCGAAGAGAAGGAGAGATTCGAGTCAGTTGCAAACTAAACAGCCGACTGAAACCGAAAGATGAGATAGGGGAAAGATCGCTAGGGATGATAGAATAGACCAAAGTGGAGCAAACAACGGGAAGGACCACAGAAATAACCACGGTAGGACAGTAGGACAGAGACTGGAGAGCGGTAGAAGGAATGGCAGAAAAACCTGGCGGACGACTGAACAAGCGACTGGAAAATGTAGAAAGGCAACCATTTTGCTTTCCAAATTGCTGTGGGATTCCTACCGCTGCCGAGCTGTCACTAATCAAACAGACCCGCGCTGTGGGTAGGAGTCGCGACTCAGGGATAGCATCAGGGCAGAACAAAGAAGGATGGCAATGAACCATACTGCCCGTATAACTGTCAAAGATGACCTCTATACGACCAGGGCTGGGATATCGCCCAAACCTACTGCTCCAAGCCCGATGGAACCCCCCTAAGACCCGAAGGTCAGTCGATAAATCAGAAATGCTAGACACGAAATAGGAAACTGATGGCAAAAAATGCTTAGCGTAGTGCCCCCATGCTAAAACCCAGCAAATGGGTGCCAGGCCTACTCCTCCAATCGGGAAAGGAGCAGCTGAATCATCGAAAAGGTTACAGGACGCAAGCCAAGTAGCCCGAGACCGAAGTCTCTGGAGACTGCTTCTAGACATAAGAAACTGGCTGCAAAAAACAGAAAGAAAGGGGCAACAGGGACAAGACGAAAAACCCGCCTGAGGCAAGCAGACATGACCAAAGACAGGGAGCACCCACTGTCGAGTGACAGTTCTCAAACAACCAAAATCATTCTCAACAGACGACAACCAACCAACAGAAAGAAAGCCAAAACTAGCTACTGAACAATAAAAGGAACAAGATGCGCTCACCTGCCTGCGAGTGAACAATCCAGGGCTTTGGACAGGCGGTTGCCTGAGCAAGGCAAAACTGCCCTTTCGAAGAGTCGACAAAGCCAACAACAAAACCGAGCAAGGCACAACCAACTCGACTGACAGCCCAACATCGGACAACCAATCACCATCAACAGCAGGAGCCAAAGGCTTCACGCCCGGGAGGCTAGTCCCAGTCTCCAAACCTGAAATACTATCGAGGATACTAGGTTGCAATCGGTCAGCACGTGAGGCAAAGGTGGTCAATTCCTCTACCCCACACACTGCATCCGAACCAACCTCACCAACAAATCCAAAAACGCAATAGGCAGCCAGCATACCACCGGGAGCCTCAGGCTCAACAAATGATAGGCGAGGAAAGAAACTAGAGATGGCGTCAGTCCTGTCAGAGTCATCCACAAAGCCCCCAGAATCACTAACCGAACTGGCGTCGAGCGACCCAAACCGCAAACCAGCAACCGGCGTCGCCAAACCTCCCACCGCTTCTCCGAAGCGAAGACTCGGTTTGAACCGAGTGATGAAATCTCGATTGCTAACCGGCTTCGCCACGCAGGGGCAGGAGGACGATGTTGCTGGAGCTACATCAACAATAGGCAGATAATCAGATGAAAAACCATCACGCACGGAGTAGGCAAAACAAGGGGAGATCTCCATGAAGGATCCGTTCACTACCAAAAATCGGAAACGCGACAGAGCCTTCGACGCTAAATGGGAAAACACACATAATTCGACCGAGCAAGAAGAAGTAAAGCACACCGATAAAGGCGGTTCCACCACCGACAATAGAGCGGCAGCCAGATCAGCAAAAGAGGGACAGGCGCGCACGAAATCGCCTCTAAAATAGAAAACCCCCAAATCCATGAAAACCCTAGGAGCGACAACCGAAGAGTCGCAAAAGGAAGAGGCGAGCAGCTCGCATCCAGAAGTAAAAGGCGCACACGTTTAATTAAATTGCTAATGAGAGGAAAGGAGAAAAGACGACAGTGGGAGGAAGAAAGAACTCAGTCTGTTTCATTTTACTTCTCGTATCCAGGTTTAGGTAGCTAAACCTGGATACCTAAACCTGGATACCTCATTTTACTTCTCGTATCCAGGTTTAGCTACACATTTGTTTTCTCCAAATAACAAGAAAACTATTCTGTGATATAACTATAGTAGCTCCTTGACATGCACTATTGACTGGGATGAGAATCATTGTGATCAAACTGATTCACTTGAAATGGATTTTGATTTTTATACGATGACACTGCACTTGTAACTCTGTGTTAAACCTTTCCAAACTGTAATATATTACCAAGGTTCAAAAGTTTGCTAACCAACATGTTAATAATCTCATTTATAAATTTATTGATACCAATAATTGTAAATTGACGTAGTAAAGTATAAACCATCACTCATGCACAACCAAGTCTACATGGATTAGGTCATCACAATTTGCCTGGAAATAACCACTCACCAAAAAGTACTATAAATATATGAACCAGCTATCACATTGCAAATACACTCCATTATTCAATACTAATGGCTTCTGCTTCAGGATTTTATGCAACTTTTGCTATCATTCTCATACTTTTCAGCGTAAATTCTGATGCTCAACTTTCCACCACCTATTACTCAAAATCTTGTCCACATTTGTTCAACACAATAAAACCAGTTCTTCAGTCTGTGATTGCCCAAGAGAAGAGAATGGGTGCATCTATTCTTCGCCTTTTCTTCCATGACTGCTTTGTAAATGTAATTTGCTCTTCAACAGTTCTAAGTTCTTTTAGTGTCACATTACCAGTATCACTGTATGTATGTTTGAACATTTTTTTCATCAATTAATGAATGGTCAATCTGATTACCATTTGAACCTGAACAGTTTTTACAGTGCAAAAATTTGAAAAAAGATTACATTTTCATGCATGAGCAGTCTACTACTGCACTAAAGCCTTGTAGCTGAAATTGGTTAAATTTCTTTTAGCCGTTGACAATAACTTGATGGTACATTTTGCAGGGGTGTGATGGATCAATCCTCTTGTCTGACACACCTACATTCACTGGAGAACAACATGCTAAGCCTAATAATCGTTCAGTTCGAGGATTCAAAGTCATAGACAAAATCAAGGCAGCAGTAGAAAAGGCATGTCCTGGAGTTGTTTCATGCGCGGATGTTCTGGCAATATCCGCAAGAGACTCTGTAGTCATCGTGAGTATTACCTTCATAATTCATTTCTATCACGTTTTCATATCTAAAAATGCAAATTTTGCAGCTTGGAGGACCTAACTGGAATGTGAAGCTAGGTAGAAGGGACGCGAGAACAGCTAGCATTACCGCAGCTAACTATAACATCCCACCTCCAACCTCGAGCCTTTCACAGCTCATCTCTAACTTCAAGCAGCATGGTCTTTCAGCAAAAGATATGGTTGCATTATCTGGTACACATTAACAGACATTACATGCTTATCAGCAAACTCCTAGTAAAATCATTTTTTTGTACTTAATAGTCCTAAAAACATAACACACAGGTGCACACACAATCGGGCAAGCAAGATGCACGACATTCAGACCACACATATACAATGACACAAACATCGATACCTCCTTTGCAAAATCAAGAAAAGTAAACTGTCCTCAAACTAGTGGATTAGGTGACACGATTTTAGCACCAGAGGATCCTCAGACTCCAAACACCTTTGATCTGAAATACTACCAGAATCTAATTAATAAACAAGGATTGCTGCACTCTGATCAAGAATTATATAATGGTGGATCAACTGATTCACTAGTGAGGACTTATAGCAGAAGCCAAGGGACGTTTTTTAATGATTTTGTTGCAGCGATGATTAAGATGGGCGACATTAAGCCGTTAACTGGATCAAATGGTGAGATTAGGAAGGTGTGCAGCAAGATTAATTGAAGGTTATAAGCAAGTTGATGTTGGTTTTTTGACAAAGAATGTCGAGTGTTGAAGATTTTGCTTATTTTATTTTATTGTTGCTAGTCTTTCTTGATTAAGAGATAATTAGACTAGTGTCATGTTTTGTTATGCATGTGCGCTTTCAAATTAATGGAAGAAATATATACTTGTGTTTGGGATGTTTTCAGAAACTGTATTAGCGCAACACTGTATAGGCAGAAATATTTAATGTTTGTCATTATCAAAAAACGGTGATGGTATAGATACCTCAGTTATTGATTTTGAGGACAACAACCATATACAACCATATAAAATATAAATACTAATGTTTTGCCAAGTTATATAATATATAGTGCAAAATATTACACAGGTGTTAAATCAAAGATTGTACGGTATAAAGATTGAGAATAAAGATATAAGGACTCATGAGTTCAAAGGCAAAGAAATGGAGGTTTCATGATTATAATTTAGTGTATAGAGTCATTAATATATATTGTTAAAGTCCTTAATAGCAATTTCTAATCTCTATTTCCAATTTCCCATCTTTGATATTTTTAAGCAAGAATAAATTAATTTAATTTCAAAAATGTTTTATAAAAGTTCTTTAAGTTCAAAAATATTTAAAAGGAAAGTATTTTCAAAAAACACTAGGGCATGTCGACATACTTGGTCCCTATATGTCGACATATAGACCATTGTGTCATTTTTAAAAAAATTTTAAATAGAAGTGTTTATTCGATATGACTCTTTATAAATGAATACGTCTATTCATTTACTATATAAAGAGAAGTGCAAACAAATTTTTTAATAACCAACTTTCTTCCTACTTCTCACTCTTTTGAAAATTCTCTTGAAAAATATGTTATATTCTCTTCAAAATTATATAGAATCAATTCATACTTCATTGTATTGATTCAATACTACTTTCATACTATTTTGGAAACAATTCATTCTCAATTCAAAGATCAAAGTGTCATCCAAAAGACTATAGGATCCATCGTATCCAAAGTGCAAGAATTTGTGTTTGGAAAAACTATCAACTCTATTTATATTTGATTGGATGTGTGCATGTAGCCCGTACAAATCAAGAGGGTCTGCTTAGTAGCCTGTTCAAATCTAGTGGGTGTGCTTGTACCTCGGTCAAATCAAGTGAGATTACCCTAGACTCGGAATACAAAAAGGTGTCCACTCCCCTCTAGTGTTAAATTGCCTTTAAGATCAATAATTCTGCAAAGGAGAGTTTGAAGAAAATTAGGTTCAGAAAAAACCCTAATTAATGGAGGCTAAAATCCTTGATTAAACCTTTAATCTCTTTTTCCCGCTCACATATCTGAGTCCAGAAAATAGCTTATATAGGAGAGTAGAACCTAGGAAAAATTCTAGAATTGCCCCTCCAAATATCACAAATATTTACACCAAAATCCGGCCAGAAAATAGGCTAAAAAACGCCACAGACGTCTGTCACTATGCAACAGACCTCTATCATATACTTGGGGAAAACATTCCATGACACCACAGATGTCTGTCATAAAGTGATAGACGTCTATCCACATTCTAGGGTTCTAAACCCTATAGTTACATACGTCTGTCACTTTATGACAGACGTCCGTCGCCTGATGTTGGCCACAACACTCCACCTTTATCGCTATATCTTCTTCCTTTGAGCTCCGATTTGCGAACCGTTTTCACTGTTATAAAGCTACTTTCGACCTCTTCAATTCTCCATATAGTGTCGCCAAAATTAAACACTCCACCTCGACACTATATCCAACTCCAATGGTACCACACCATCACCAACAACCGATAGCACCAACTATCACCACTTCTATCTTCAACCAAACATGAATGCTTTCGCAATGAGCTCCCGCAAAACCACCACCCATTGCACTCCATCAACGAGCTCAGGCAAAGCCCCCGCCCGCTAACGAAGTGTTGGAAACATCCAAATCCTAAATCGTCTCACCAAAGACTAAAGTGCTAAGGAGTGTAAACTAGCACTCACCAAGAAGATAGAATCACAATCTCTCACTGATACTCTTCCTCATCCATAATCAAGATCCTCCCTCAACCGCACCACCCCGTGGCACCGAGCACTTCAACAAGCAAATCAAGTTCAAGCAATGCTCGAACTTCCCAACCGGTAATGCCTTAGTGAACATATCCTCTACGTTATCCTTTGTGTGCACTTTCCGAAGATATACTTACTTTTCTTCATCCATGACTACTAGAAATGACTCTCTCACTTCAATATGCTTAGTCCGTGAGCTAAACGCCAAATTCTCCACCAAGTGAATAACACACTGGCTATCACATCGAACATCGACACCATAATGCTCGTATCACAAGTCACACAACAATCGCCTCAAGTAAAGTGCCTCCTTTGCCGCCTCCACCACGGCTATCAACTCCACCTCCGCAATGGATGAAACAACTATGGTTTTTAATCTCCATCTCCAACTTATGGCCATACCACCAAGTGTGAAGACATATCCGGAAGTTGATTTTCTTCGATCCCTATCACCGACGTAATCCGAATCACAATAACCAACCAACTTGCAATTCTTCGCATCACTACCACCAAAAACAAGACCATGAGATGATGTACCTCTAAGGTATCTCAATATAAGCTTCACAACTTCCCAATGCGATTTCCCCAGATTATCCATATACCGACTAACCATCCCGACGGCATTTGCAATATTAAGCCTTGTACACACCATAGCATACATTAAACTTCCAACTGCACTAGCATGTGGCACATTTTCCATATAAGCCTTGTCTTTCTCCAAGATAGGCGATCCCTTACTCAAAGGCTTCATATGCAAAGGTAAAGGTGTATTCGGCAACTTTGCATTCTCCATGGTAAACCAGCAAAGCACTTTCTCTATGTACTCATTTTGAGTCAATTTCAACTTAAAATGCTTACGATCCGTTTCTGTTTCCATGCCCAATATCCTCTTTGCTTCTCCAAGATCCTTTATTTCGAGCTCCGATTTCAAACTCAGTTTTAACTTGTTGATTTCATTCTTATCCTTAGAAGCAATGAGCATGTCGTTCACATACAAGAGTAAATACATCCAACAATCATTTTTCAACTTCTTGAAATATACACAAGCATCCTTGATGCTTCTATCAAAACCATTTTCAAGCACAAAATGATCAAATCTCTTATACCATTGTCTGGGTGATTGCTTTAAACCATATGGTGATTTCTTTAACTTGCAAACCAAATTTGATTTACCATCTACAACAAAACCTTCTGGTTGCTCCATATAGATGTCTTCATCCAAGTCACCATGCAAGAAGGTGGTTTTCACATCAAGTTGCTCCAACTCCAAGTCGTGAATAGCAACTATAGCAAGTAATATCCGGATTGAAGTATGGCGCACAACCGGTGTGAATATCTCATCATACTCCTTTCCCTTTCGTTGTACAAACCTCGTAGCCTCTATCCTAGCATTGTATCTCCCATCATCCTTCACCCTGTTTATCCATTTGCAACCAATAGCACGGTTTCCTTTAGGAAGTGAACCAAATCCCAAGTCTGATTCTTCAGCAACGATTGCATCTTTTCCTTCATGGCACAAATCCACTTTGAGTTATCACTCGACTCCATGACGCCATTAAGATCCATCGGCTCATCTTGGAATACATGAAGAGCATGGTTCAAATTATCACAAAAGCTAAGATAATTCCAATCACCATATCTATCGGGTGGCCTTATAGCACAACTTCAAATTATCACAAAAGCTAAGATAGTTCCCAATCACCATATCTATTGGGTGGCCTTATAGCACGACGACCCACCCGACTAGCAATACCATAACCCAAACTCCTTTCGGCACCACCTTGAATTGAATCCTCTCTAGAATCATGCACATCACCAACACTACTAGAGGCACCCTGTGGATTATGTGATGTCACATCAACCGCTTCCTCCTTACAAGCATCTTCTACTACTTTAATCTATCTACTCCTTGGACAAAATGTGGGAATAACTTCCTTCTCCTTTGATTCACCATGAACCAAATCCGGAACGTCCGATGATCTCTCATTCTTCTTGAAGAAAGCCGACTCATAAAAAGTAACATGACGAGAATTCACAACCTTCTTCGTTTTAGGATTCCAAATCCGATAGCCTTTTACTCCATCCAAGTATCCAAGCAAAATCTCATTGAAAGCTCTAGGTTCAAGCTTATCATTTCCCAAATCATGCACGTAAACCGGACTACCAAACACATGAAGATAACTCAAGTCAATGCTCTTTCTTTTCCACACTTCCTCCGGAATTTTGTTACCAATAGCCTAGCATGGAATTCGATTAATAATATGCACCGCGGTTGGCAAAGCTTTGGTCCAAAATCCCCTAGGGAAACCCGATGTCGATGTCAATCTCAATCATCGAGCTTTCTCAAGTAGAGTATGGTTCATCCTCTCCGCAACACCATTTGACTGCGGATCTCCAGGTGTTGTAAAATGCCTCTGAATACCATGATGCTTGCAAAACTCTAAAAATTCTCCGGAAACATACTCTCCGCCATTGTCAGACCTTAGAACCTTCAAAGACTTTCCACTCTCATTTTCAACAAGATCCTTCCATGCTTTGAACTTTGCAAATGCCTCCGACTTGGCCTTCATTACATACACCCAAACTTTCCGAGAAAAGTCGTCTATAAAGAAAATATAATAGCGAGCTCCACCTAAAGAAACTACAGGTGCCGGTCCCCAAACATCCGTGTGAACATACTCAAGAACCCTTCTCGAATCATGCTTTCCCTCACCGAATGACACTTTTGTTTGCTTCCCCACGACACATTTTTCGCGAAACTCTAGTTTGTTGAAACTCTCTCCATCGATCATCTCCCTCTTCTAAAGAATATCCAAACTCCTCTCCGAGACATGACCTGACCTCAAATGCCATAACCCAGTCGCATTCAATCCACGAGAACTATCAACTCCCACACAAGTTTCACCTACTATAGTAACTCCTCGAAGCAAATAAATACCATGAGTCCTAGCACCATTCATCAACATAAGCGCACTCTTCGAAACCCGCAAGCTATCACTCTCAATAGTGATCTTACAACCTAAAGAATCCAGCTGCCCCAAAGAGATAAGAGACTTCTGAAGTCTCGAAACATAGCGTATATTAGTGAGAGTATAAACCACTCCATCAAATATCCGAATTGGATGGAACCAATACCTTTCGACTTACAAATAGCACCATTACCCATAACAATTGAATTTCCTTCTTTGTTGATATAAGAAGAAAAATTCCTATTCGGCGTCATATGATAAGATGCTCCCGAATCGAGCACCCATTCGCTACCCAAAACATCCGATGCTACTTCCGTCAACACATCTACATCTCCCTCACCAACTCCACAATCCACCGCTACGGATGAAGATGCTACTTCCTTCTTTGCCTTTTCATTGTCCGGACACTCATTGTTCCAATAACCAGGCTTCTTACAAATATAGCACTTGCCCTTTCTTTCCTTCAAATTTCCTCTCCAACCAGGGTTCCTTGATTTATAACGCATATGGTTCTCCTTCTACGCATATCTCTCCTTCTCCACAAATAAACCGTGACCACTACTAGAACCACTACATCCATCACCTAACTTCTTCATTTGATCCAACAACTTCTCGCTAAGAAGACCTGTTTTGACATCGTCAAGAGTCAAAGTATCCCGGCTATATATCAAACTATTTGAGAAACCCGTATAAAGGTCCGGCAGCGAACACAACAATATCATCGCCTTTTTCTCTTCCTTAATCTTCAAATCTACCGCCTTCATCTTCATTAGCAAATCATCAAAGATATTAAAGTGTGCCTTAAGTGAAGTACCCCCTTTATCTTATAGGTGAAGAACGTTCGCAACAAAATCAAACGATTAGTTAGCGGCTTCTTCATATACAACTCCTCCAACTTGTCCAAAATACTCTTAGCGGTAGTCTCACCAGTAATTTCGGAGATAACATTCTCCCCCATAGCAAGTTGAAGTGTAGTGAATGCCCACTCTTCTATTTCCTCTCTCTCAACATCCGAGATGTTTACCGGCAACAAATGTGTATCAAACACTACCCGATCCACTCAATTCCACCTTAGAACCGCTTTCATCTTCCATTGCCACTTTTCAAAATCATTATCACCATTCCACTTGTGTATAACCAATTGTGATCCCGAAGCCGCGTACGATTCATATACATAAGGCGCTACACCATTTAGATTAACCATTGAGGAACTACCTGAGGTATTATCTGACTTCGGCATTCTACAACCACCTACCAACACCAAAGCTCCGATAACAAATGTTGTGGGAAATTCTAACTGGAGACCAGTCAAATCAAATCCCAAAGCACAGCGGAAAAACGAGATCATGGTAAGAAATGCAAAAACAACCAATCAATATCTCAATCCAATCTAAAACCAATCACAATCTCCAAACAAGCAGTAGAAAACCAAAGCAATAACGATAAAATAAATCACACACCGATTTATGGTGGTTCTACTAACGTATTTTTATTGTACATCCACTTTGAGAGAACCTTTATTAATATCAATAAGAAGAGTACAAGAAATTGATTACAATGATCAAAATTCTAATAGAATTGATTTGTGGAGAATAGAATTGAAGAAAATTAGGTTTAGATAAACCCTAATCAATGGAGGCTAAAACCCTTGATTATACCCTTAATCTCTTTGCCTACTCCTATATCTAAATCCAGAAAATTGCTTATATAGAAGAGTAGAAAACCTTGGCAAAATTCCAAAATTTCCCTTTGAATATCACAAATCTTCACACCAAAACCCGGGTTAAAAATAGGTTGAAAAACGTCATAGACGTCTATCACTATGCGACGGATGTCTGTCATATACCTCGGGAAAACATTCCATGACACCACAAACGTCTTTTATAAAGTGATAAACGACTGTCCACATTCGCGGGTTTCAAACCATATAGTCACAGACGTCTGTCACTTTATGACAGAAGTCTGTCGCCTGATGCTGGCCATGACACTCCACATTTATCCCCGTATCTTCTTCCTTCGAGCTCCGATTTGCGAACCGTTTTCATCGTTATAAAGCTACTTTCGACCTCTTCAATTCTCCGTATAGTGTCAACAAAATTCAACAATATGTGGATGTGGTAAGATTTGCTATGCACTCTATTCTAAACCACATTTGTAATCTCATGTTGAATAATAATATGAATATTTCTATGATATGAATTATATTACATACCAGTAATTCATAAGCAGTTTATTTACACATATGTCTTATAAGTTGGTTAATTGTGGCCAGATATGATCTTTTATTATATATATAATTATTAATAAATAAAACAAAATTATTATTTTCTTATAATTTTGTGACCGATTAAAAACTTTATTTCGGTCTTTAAATTGCAGTCTTTAATAATACATAAGATTGAAATTTCAGCTTTTAACATTTAAGACAGAATATTCAGTCTTAAAACTTTTTTGGGACTAAAGAAATAAAGAAGAAAATTTCAGTCTCAAGTCAGTCTTTAGGTATATTTTTAAGACAGAATTGTTTAATTAAAGACTAATATCTTCTGTCTCTATTTCAGTCTTTTTTGTAGTGCTATGCATATAAACATAGATACGTATGTATGTATGTATGTATGTATGTATGTATGTATGTACACATAAAGGGTTGGGATCGATTATACTCAATTTTGCTATAGCTCAAATCCCCCTAATTTCAACTACATGTTCTGATTTAAATAATTATATAATTATATAAATTGGAGCATGTGGTTGAAATCATGAGGGATTTAGGGTGTGTATATACACATATATTCATATTTATATCTGTGTGTGTCTATATATATATATATATATACAAATTTATATATGTGTATGTGTCTATATATATTTATGTATGTGTGTATGTATGCATGGGAAAAGGATTGGCTACAACTCATTTTTTGCCGCATCTCAAATTCCTCTTGATTTCAACCATAAGTTACCAATTAAATAATAAAGTGAAGTGACAAGAGATAATGTATAATTATTTAATTTGGAACAAGTTAGTAATTAAATAATATAGTGAAGTGACAAGTGAGAGAAAATATAATTATTTAATTCGAAACATGTCGTTGAAACAAGGGGGATTTAAGGTGTAGTGTTAATAAGAAAACTTATCAACACCCCAAAGTTATTTTTAGGAAGAGGTTAGTCCTTTTTGATCTCTTTTGGTTAATTTAATGGAGGTAAGATACTAAGATGTGAATAATCCTTTAAGTTCTCCCTTCCGAATAGGTTCTTGTTATGATAGATTTCCCTTATCTACTTTTCGACCCAATCGAAATGCTCAAATTCCTTTCTTTTTGATCTTTCAATCTGGATGAAATAACTTGATTATCACTTCGAAACAGTCCTTTCGAAGCAACCGTGGAAGCCTATTGATTGGCTCTTAGACTCATGGTTATGATCAGTTTTGAATTGTTTTGACCTTGTCGAAAGCTCGAGTCTAAAGTGTCTTAGGTTTGGATTGTGAATAAAAGGTAAGCTTGGTTTGGGTTAAGGTTTCAATCCAGTCGAAAGCAGAAGTCCAATGAAGGGTGGCCTTGAGTCTATAACTGAAATTACTTGAATGTGCAGAGGTTTCGATCAAGTCGGAAGAGACCTTTCGATGTATTCGACACCTGTAAAATGCAATTAGATCTGATAGAAAGCTTTTGAAACAATTAAGTAATCAAAAATATTAAAGACTTCCCCTTATTAACTCAGTGAAGCCTTTATTGATCAACTTTCTCCAATTCAATTTACAAATTAGGGTTTAAAACTTTGTAGAATTAGAAAATACAAGTGTAGAATGAATGAATTCAGATCCCCTAAACTAGACCCCTTGGGTCTTATTTATAGATGCAGGTTGGCACTTTTCGACCTAGTGTTTTCGACCTAGTCGAAAGGTGGCTTCAGATGCCTTCCGACTCCTTGCGCTCCCCTTTGCAATTCTTTCGAATGGGCTTAAATGCTTCCATCTTCTTCGAAAGGGGCGGTTGTGCGTTCTCTTCTTTATGTTGCTTTATAAGAGCTTTCGACTCTGTCGATAGGAAGTTTCTAGGGGCTTCGAAGGTGTTGAACATGGGATGGTTTCGACGCTATTTGTAGCTTCCAAACATATGCTTGCGACTTGATGCGCGACTTTCCCTAGATATCAAAGGCTTCTACCAATTCAAAAGGCTTAAATTTGCTTCCAAAAGGGTTGTTTCGACCATGGTGCGCTTCTGAGTGACTTGAGTAAAGGGGGAATCTTTGGACTCGAAAGTTTGGCGCACATATGAAAGGTTGTTATGCATTGTCTTCGAAAGGTGTTGCTTTGATTCCTTTGAAAGGTCTTCATTCATGTGGAAGCACCTATTTCGAAAGGTGTTTATTGAAGCTAAAGCGTGCTATTGACCCCTTTGACCCTTTCAAAATGTTTCGATACTTCTAGTCTTTAACTGTTGCATCCCTTCGACTCCTTTGAAATGTCTTGTTGTTGCTTCTCTCTTTTGTTTTTCTTTGCCTTCTATTCAATAAGGTTTCGACATGGTCGAAAGGATGTTTGGCAGTAACATTTGCCTCCCTTGCGAAGGGATGCCTTTGACTTTTCAAGTCAATCATCTCGAAACCTTCAATGTTTCCTGCCTTTTCACATTCCAGCGTGGATCTGGACCGTTTATTTAAATCTAATCGAACGGCTTGCCGTCTTTGCTGACTTTTCTTATAAATCACGTCTTCCTCTCCTCTTCTTTCATTTACCTGAAAACGAGATAAACTCCAAGAAACATCAAAGTCTTCAAGCTTCCAGAAATTTTTTATTTTCCTCCAGCAAAAATCCACATCTAAGTAAGCTTATTCTTTCTCGTTTCTTGTACCTTTTTCCTCTTTCTTTTATTTTACAGTTAAATCTCAATTTTTTAAACTTTATAGTTGGGATTTCAAATTTTGGTTTTGATTTACAAGAAACTGTTTGAGTTTTAAATTGATTGAAAGCATTCTTTGATTCAACTTCATGGTTCGATTCGATTTACTTTTCTTGTTAATTCTCATTTTGATATTTTCCGACATTAGATTGTATTGTTATAGTTGTTTTGAGTGAATTTGTATTTTTCATACTTATGATTATTAAATATTTGCGTTTTAATCTATCTGTTTATTAATTTTATGACTTCCAGGGTTGAAATCGAGTTTGGAGAAGAAGATTTTTGATTACTTCGCTTAGAAGCTTTGCGCTGTACGAAATAGAAAACTAGCGCCATGAATTTACTTTCTACCCCTTCAAAAGGGATTAAGGCAGCAAATTCCATTTTTCCTTCTTAGCCTTTTTCGATGAGGTTGAAAGGTAGCGTAGCGCTTCGTTTGACTAACCCCGTCGAATGTTTATTAGTAAAGTAGCATGCTGTCAACCTTTTCGAAAGAAATTTTGCGTGTTAGCATATTCAGACACCTTTTGAAGAAGTTGTCTATGTCGGTTCACTCTTTCGAAAGCATAAATTTTGTTGCATAGGTTTCGACACCTTTAGAACACACTTATTCCTTATTAGTTTAAGTTAAAATATATATTTTTGTAAAAGCGGATTAAAGCACTTTGTATAAGTTGCGAATCAAATGTTTCGACTTAGACGAAACCTATTGTCTTCAACTTAGTCAAAACCTATTATGTTGATGTAAATTTTATTGTTGTTATACTTCAAAGCCATACACCACTTCTCGTTTCTATCGAAACCTTTTATAACTGGCTGGTGTTTAATCTTTCTCTCTTCCAACATCGTCGAAACGTCCCTTAATTCAAACTCGAAACCTTTCGACTTTGTTGGCATATAAGATTTCGACAACATTAACATTCTTTTAGAAAAACTAAGGTAATGGGTTTCGACAGTGTCGAAGGGTCTCCCCTTTTGTTTACTGAACATTGGTAGTGTATACTTTGTTCAAATTTTTATGTTGGTTTTAACTATTCCTTTCTAATGACAAAGTTCCTATTGAGCTTTCAACATTGTTAAAGAGTGCCGGTTGGACATATACTTCAACCCTTCCTTTCAACCCTGTCGAAAGCTCAATAGATGCTTATATCTTGGCTTTCGACATTGTTGAGAGGTGTTTGTTAAGTGTTAACTTTTATTTTCCTTTCGACTCTTTCGAAAGCTCAATAAGTCTCATTTTTAACTTTAACATTCTTTCAAGAATTTGAAGTTTCATGTTTTTTTTTATGTTCAAATTGTTGTAGTAGGTTTCCACTAATCCTTGAAAGAGTGTTAACATCATAACAAACTATAATTTTTAACTGAAACGTTTTCACATGGCAGAATCACGAGTTCTCTAAAGAAAGCTGAAGCTACTTCCAAACGCTCCTTGATATCCACTCAGGATGAAGTGGATGCCATTCTTAATGACTTTGGGATTATAGGAGTGGAAGCAATCCCCCCTGCAGAAAATGACACCATCAACAACCCTCCTGAAGGGTTCTTCGTTTACACTGCTATACACATATGGTATGGAGGGTTTCTTCCATTTTCGGAATTCTTGTATAGGTTCCTAGCTCATCTAGGAATTGCTCTGATTCTGCTGTCTCCAAACGTGTACACTATCTCTTGTCTTTAGAGTTAATGGCACTAGAGTCCGGCATCCCTTCTTTGAATGCTGAAATATTGAATTACCACGTCCGATTGGTTAAACTCAACAACCTTAACAACCAAATCTTCAGGGTGAACCCTCCCAAGAAACTGATATCAGAGGGAGTGAACAAGTTTAGAGATTGGGAGAATCAGTTCTTCTTTGTCAAATGCTTTCCAAATGTTAGCAGGACTTTCTCTACTCCACGTAAGCTAAGATTTCATTATTACCCTTTCTCCTAGTCACTTTTCTTTGCTGACCTATGTTTTCTGTCAGATGCTCCTGCTAAAGAACTAAATGAAGAAGATAAGAGGACAATGAAGTCTCTAGTTGCAGCTTCAAGCAGGATTGGGAACCGATTGATGCTGCTAAATCCTACAAATTTATAGAAGTATTTGCTCCTACCGATCGGTCAAAGGATTCTTGGCCAACCTCCTCTGATTCAACACACATCCTGAAGCAAACGCTTCCTTTCCTTCGGAGATCCTACAAATTTCTCCCCAATGTCACCTATCAGCGTTGACCACTCCGGTAAGTTATAAACGCTGCACTTGTTATATATTGTTGTGTTGTTTTTCAAATTATTCTGCTAACTTATAATCTGTTTGAATTCTCTTCAGTTGCTTCTCAGGTGGAAAAACCTATCAGCAGTCCTACTCCTCTCTCCTCGACTTCCCATGCGCCATCCTTTTCCCAGGCCATTGCCAGGTCTAAGATGGCTACTAAAAGAAAATTAATTAAATCGTCTACGGTGGAACCACCCCCAAAAAGATTTAAAGTGGTTGAAGTTCCCGATTCTCCAATACTGGAATAGGAGGAATCTATTAATGTTTGGTAGTTTCTAAAGAGTTTGTCCATCGAATCTCCTCATGTGTTACCTAAGGAAACTCCTACTAAAGTCGATCCTCTTTCTCGAATCGTTGTCTCTAGCTTTCCGAGTGCAATCGAGCAGATGCAAAAGGCATTGGGAACCTTGACCCCTACTCAAGTGCTAAATCTTCCGGGACCATCAGCTTCCACACCTCAAAGTGATTTTGAGAAGATGGTCTATTATATTTTAAATTCTCCATCATTCACTTCCATTCAGCCGCCATCCTCTGTTTCTGATTTGGAAGGACATTACCGATCCCTTCTTGAAAAACAACTCCCGGTATGTGTTACGTTCCTTAGTATTATTATCTCTATTTTCTTTAAGCTTTTAACTTATGTTGTACTTTTCTTTAAGATTTCCAAAAGCCGGTTCTCCCTGCATGAAAATGTGTCCAAATCCTCTGCCAAAAATATCTAAACTTCGAGAGGAAGTTGCTGGCTGGAATAACCAAGTTTCCTCCTTGTTTGCGGAGAAGAGCGAGACTACAACTGAATTGGAGCGATTGAGAGTTTCTCTAGCTCAATCGGAATCTATTATCTTGGAAGAGAGGAAGACTCGTCAACTTCCAACCGACGAGAACTTAGCTTTGTCAATGATGCTAAAAGAGTCAGAAGAGGAAAAAGAACAGATGGCAGCTAAACAATCCTTGTTAAAGAAAAAGATGAAAAAGAACTAGGCCTCCCTTAAACTGGCTATTGGCACCATTTCTGATGTGAAGCAGCGAGTGTCGCAAATTCCTTGACCCGTCTCTTGAAAACATTATTATGAACCCCTTTGAAGACGCCTTAATGCTTGCCTATGCGGATAATGTCGATAAATGCCTAGATTTGAGCTTCCCCTCGCTCGACCCTGCTCTTGTTGATATAGTGAGGGATGGAATAAAAAAAATGGAGCAGGGGATTGAAGTTGCCGAGAGGGAGGAAATCGATGCATCCAAAATTCTCTCCTTTGTTGTTCCTTCCTTCAAGGTCTAATTTGACTCCGAAGACGAAGGCGATAAAGATGAGGTCGTCGAAGAAGAGGGGGGATATGATAATGATGATGACGACGACAATGATAACAATGCTGACGGGGATGATAACATCAACGGCGGACAAGGATCAGGTGGCAACCGGGGTGGCCATACTGAAGCTTCTGAGAAAGACGGGAATGATAATATGAAGTCCTCTATAACAACCCCGGTTTCGGAGATTACCTGTTAATATTAAATTATAACGTTGTAAATAAAAATAAAATTGGAGATTAAAATTGTTTATTTGGAATAAACAATGAATTTTGAAAATAAAATGAGAAAAATAAAGTTTGGAACTTTATTTTATTTATTTGGGTTAATAATGATGGAAAATGATCTTTGTTTAGAGAAAATGCAATAATTTTATTAATTATTGCCAATTACTTCTTTTAATAATTTTTAAATGAAGTATTTAATTTTTAAAGGGTGTTTAATTAAGTAAAAAGATGGAAATTGGTTTAAAAATAAATTTTGGCTATAAATAAAGTTTGGATATGGTTTGAAATATTTTTCTAAGTAAGAAAATGATTTTTGTTAAATTTTAGAAGTTAAAAATGTAGACTTTTACATTTATTGGTGAAAATTGTGGATTATTGTGAAATAAAGGATTTTAATAATAATATTTTAAAAATAAAAATTAATCTTTTTATATAGTGCAAAAGAATTTATTTCATGTGTGTGTAAGTTTACAATTTTAGTCGTGTGAAAATTTGAAAGAAAATGGCCTTTGTTAATTACATATGGGTAAATATATGTATTTTAGTTTAAGTATGAATTAAAACTTAAGCTAATTCATCTTTTCTTTTAATTTTGGGTTCAAAGGCCCATTAGCCAAGTAATAGCCTATAGTTAGGAAGTGAGAAACATTATCTTATTACCTGTACGTACACTTCATATCTCCTTCTTCTTTTCAAATACAACTTACAGTAAATCCATGGCTTCCTCTTTTAAAAATAAAAAACTTTGCTTAATTTTGCTGAAATAAAAGAGAAAATCACCAAAGCAAAAATAAGAGAAGGTAATCAAATCCAATACTTAATCTATTTCATCAAAAAATTTAGAGAATTGTCTGTAATCTTTTTCCTTCTTCTTTGCATGTTCTGTTTCTAAGTTTATACAGGTTCTAGAGGCCTATTTCACCACCAAAGCTTCAATATTTCTTCATAATCTGGGTATTTGCATTTTAACAGTAAGGTGAGTTGAATAAACTCACATACCTAGCAAAAAAAAGTTGCAATTGCTTGAAACTGTGCAAAATAAGTCACTGTAACCGTTTATCTGTTCATAGTTTTCTTCTGTTCGAATCTGATTTTTGTTGCTTCTTTGAATGACTTTAACTTTTGATTCCGGCAACAAAATGCTGTCGGATTTCCTTCATTTGGTAGTTTACATGTTGAACTTGGCCTCTGCAAAATTTCATAGCTTTTTATTTTCATTTGCTATCTCAAAATCATGCTGCAAAATCACTTCGGAGGTTGGAAAAAGCCTGTACAACAATCGCGTATGAATGGTCGACATGCCTCCTTCCTGGGTCGACATGCAGGTCGACCCACATAGGTCGACGTGCCTGTTGACCTATGAGCTTGAATGGTTGACATCCAGGTCGACATGCATGTCGACCCGGGGAGCCTTCTTTGCTTTGTTATTCCTAGTGTTGTGCTTCATTTCTAGCTCGTTTTCTCTACTCTCTGCTTCATATTTCTGTGATATTTCTGATTGAGTTTGAGGCCATGATGTCTATCAACAGACTAGCCAAATTTTGAAGATTTTGAAATTCAAATTTTGAATTATTTTGAATTTAATTTGAATTTAAATTCGAATATCGGTTTGAGTGATTTTCCATGTTTTTATTCGTTTTCGAGCATGGTTTTCTTCGAATCTTTTTGAAATGATTTTTAAAATTAAGGGGCATTTCAAAATAATTATTATATAATATTTTCAATTATTTTCAAGTATAAAATCTATTTATTCTCTATAATAAGGAAATTTTCAAATATGGGTTTTCAAATTGTTCTCGAAAATTGGTTTTCAAAGCTTGTTTTTCAAAGTAAATTATTTTATATATAAAATACATGTTTTTGCACTATTCGAGCGAATGAGAAGGAGAATTAAACGGTTTGGTAAAACACGTGGTATGGGACACGTGCGTTTATCTAATCGGTTAATTCCTAACTTGTCCATTTGATCGTTTTGACCTACGAGTCGAGTTTACGGATGAGATGAGGTACACTTTTTACTGCTTTGAGTGTGAAATTTACTAGCGGTTAGTAAACCGTTTAGTGCGAACGTGTGGTATGGGACACACGTTAACACTGCTCGAGTTCCTATTCGAGAGTTTGTGACACATTTGCCATTGCGGCGTGCCAGTACTGGACCTTCGGGTCATTGCCATTGCGGCGTGCCAGTACTGGACCTTCGGGTCATTGCCATTGCGGCGTATTTTCCATTGCGGCGTATTTGTCATTTTGACGTTTTGCCTTCGGACGAGGTACCTGTTTGAGATAACAGTACTTGGCAAGGCTTCGGCCACATGCACGTGCAAACACTTTTGAGATGATTTCTTTGACTATTTTCCCTAGTGTATCGCCCCTTTTCGGAATTGGCCCTTTGAACCATTCAATATATTTATGGCGATTACCTTTCGGGAATTTAAACTCTTGGGAGTTTTATTTTGAGATTCGAGTTGCCTACACTAGCGTTATTTGAGATTTGTCTTTTCGCGTTATTATTAAGATTTGCCTATTGGCGTTATTACATGAGATTTGCCTTTTGCCGTTTATTTGGGATTATATTCTCTTTTGTTGGAGAGTTATATTTGATTGCCTTGTGGCGTATTTTTGAGATGATGATTTCTTTGAGATTTCTTTGAGTTTGCCAATATGGCGGGTTTGGGATTTCCCCGTTTTAGGAGTTATATTTTCCCTAAACCACTATTGATGATTTGTGATATGCCGATGATATGAGGCTTGCTATATTTAGCGTTTTATGGATTGTCTTATCTCTTTTGAGATTATATGTTTGTGTAAGTGATATCATCTCATCACTTAAAGTAACCAACCATACTTATACTCATGCTTGAACTCAGTATTGTTCCTTCTTGTTTAAGAAGAACAGTAACCTTATCCTTATGCATATATTACTGCTTATCCTTATAAACTGGTATGTTTAGCTAGACTGACCCGTGTATTTTATACTCGGGTCAAACCGAGGTGCTTCAAGTTAGGTACCCTTATGGACTTAGCATATTCTGCTTCCGCAAGGACTTATCTGCTAGCCCTTTTCATTGCAGTCTTTTTGTCATTACTCTGATATGCATTTATTGTTTTGACTCATGTGTATATTGTGGTCGTCATACCACTTATGATGTATTATTTGTATTGTATTGGGATGTATCGGTATACATGTATATATATATATATATATATGTTTGTTGTTCTGTGATGTGTTTTACATTTGAGTTGTTGTATTTTGTTCTAATAGATCCTATAGCCACCTGTAGTTTTGTATTAAGTATTTATTGGATATGTCGATCCACTTGAGATATCAAAGAAAAAAAATAGAGCACTAATTTATGTATTCAATAGATATTTAAGACAAGACTATAGATGGTCGCTCCTTACCAGCCCCATTCTCCGCATTATCAGACAGTATTGCCCAGTAATACTCTTTGTTAATGTGGGTCTCAGAGTGGGGCGTCACAGCTTGGTATCGGAGCTGAATTCAGAAAAAAAATAGGATAAACACAGAACAAAAGCATATATTACGATATATTCAAGTATAGTACAAGTGTTACAAATCCCTTAGTCATCGTGTCCTTTATCTTATCGTGTCTTCTGAGGTAGAAGTTTGGGATATGTTTAGGAATATATTTTATTCCGTGGTATTCCATAATTGAATCGATTACATCTTACCTTAGGAGTAACACTAATCGTGATTGTTTTATTCGAGTCCTCTTCAATACGGGTGCTTGACACCCATCCGTATCAGAGGAGTTTGTTGATGCTTTGGATGTCCTTTTCTTGTTCTTTTGTGAGGATTGTGAATCCTATTGGGTGGATCCGTAATATTTAGCATGATGTATGAGGATTTGGGATTGTTGCTTATAGCTTACCTTTTCGTGCGAATTAGGGCGCCATTTTCTATCTAGAGTTTGGAATGTTTGAGATGAAGTGGCTTGCCTATTATCAAGCCACATTTTATGATTCGAAGAATCCTATATTAGGTATTCTTATTCGGTTGATTTGTTATTTCTTGTTCTTGGAATGTTAATGATGATTCTGAAGTATCTTTATTCACTCTTGAGTTTCGAGATGTTGATGATATATCTCGAATTCTAGTAATTGTGACTTTGTTGATGTCTGTGAGTCCGTTTCGGGTATGACACCCAATTGGACAATTGAATATTGTATTGACTTCATTCCCGGTTCTTAGCCCTTCGGTCATCCTCCCACGAGGATGTCCACTAGGGAATGAGGTGATTCATTGAATTTATTTGATATTGCCATTCTTACCCATTTTGAGTTATCCTATTTGGATACTCAATTGTTGATATACTTTGTGGTATTACTTCACTTGAAGTAATGTTTGTTGTTAATGTTACTTCTTCTCATTTGAGAAGATATTTACCCTTGCTTTTATATCTCATTTTTCTTTTAAATCTATTTTGTGGTGCTAGGGTCATTCCTCAGCTTGACCCTACACCGATTTTTCATGAGCTACGAATCACGGAGGATAGCGTTACTCTTATCACATTTCGCACTCGTTATGAGTCTTGTGAGTGGTTCGTTATACCATTCGGAATAATGAACACTCCGATCTATTCCATCAATCTTGTGAATCAAGTATTATGGGAATATCTCGATGAGTTCTTCTTGTGTCTTTGATTTTAAGAATAAGTTATAATTGAATTTTCAAATCTTTCAAATTGAAGATAAGTTTTTAAGAGAAATTGGATTTTTGTTTTTGGGAAAAACAAAGAATATTTTGAGTATTTTATATGAGATATTTCTTTTTAAATAAAATGAATTTTTGTGTTGGGTTGTCCGTCTAGTGCTTCAAGTATTCTGGCGATGCGTTTGGCCAACGTTATCAATAGGAATTTCCTAAATGCTGTGATGAGACAGTCAGACACGGTAAATTGAGTTTTAATAAGCAAAGTTCGAAAATAATTAATATGGTGGAGTACTAATTTTTATTTTAAATGTTTAATGAAACATTGAACCATAGTGAGTGTTGGATGAGTGGCGAGGCAGTTTTGATCATTTGATCAACTCGGCAGCCAATCGATAAGGTCATTCACTATAAATCAATGGCGAGGCAATACCCTTATATTATTTGAAATTTGAGAAATTGAATATGGTAATTTGGATAAGTAAAAGTGAATAATTCTAATTAAGGGGATGTCTTAATTAGAGGAAAATACCATTTGATGCTTTGATTAATAAAATGATGTATTTAAGGTAAAAGAATACTTTAGTTTGAAAAATTAAAATATTAATTGAATAGTTTAGTACAAGTTATTAGTGATGACTATAAAATTTGCTTTAACACTTATTTATTTGAGTAATAGTAGAAGATAGATGTAAAACTCTATCTTAAGAGAAAATAAAGAAGTGTTAGTTTAGAACTTTTAGTATAAATTTGTGAGATAGTTTTTGTTTTAAACTTAAATGGTATTAAAACTTGTGGGTTTGAAATTGCAATTTTTTTTGAAAACAAGTTTGAATTAATTATCAACTTTAATTAGTTTTATGTTGATAATTAGATGAAAAATTAATCTTTGTAAGAAGTGGAAATGTGAATTTGGATTGTTTTGATAAATGAACAATTCATGTAGTATAATCATTTTAAATTGTGAGAATAATTTTAAACTTTTTATATATATCCCAAAAATTTATTTTGGTGGATAATCAATAATCATCTCTTGATAATGGAAGAGATTAGTTATCTCTTCCAAAATGAGTTTGCATAATTAATTGTTTTTAAAGCTAGATTTTGGAACGTAATGAAATTATTTCCACTTAATAAAATGTTTTATGATGATTACATAAAGTTGATCATAGTTTTGTATGTCTTAGCTTTTTGGGAAAAAGAAAATCATTTAATAAATGATTTAGCAAAAAGATTGTTGAAAATGTAGTTTGAAATTTAAAATGGTTTGGGAGAATTTCAAATTTTAAATTGATTTAAAAGATGAAATTTTATTTGGAAAAATGATGTACTAAAACAGCGATAACTTGAGATTTATAACTCCAAATGAGTTTAATCTTTTTGCAAATTAAAGAGCATTCAGTAAGCTATAAAGTTTATTTTTCCACTTTAAAAGATTTTTCTTTTTACTGAGTCTAAAATTGGTTTGAAAGTGGATAGGCAGTTCTAACCTATTACAAATTCTCTAAGTTTTAAGTTGAAAGTAAATTTAACATAACTTTCAAAACGTAAATCCAATTTTGATGACCTTTATATTGGTGAAAAGCTTAGACTTAGTAGAACAACTTTCATTTTATAAAAATTTTAGATTTGGTTGTTTGCTGGGTCAAAAATGTCTTCTTTACAGCAGGTCTAAAATGAAATTGATCTATTTCCCTTAATAGTTAAGTGTAGCACTTCTTATTTATGAACTATTATCATCTATTTGAGTTAAGTACAGGTGAAGAGGATAGTCGGAATAAATTTTGAGCAAAAAGAATATATATAAGTATGTGCAAACTTGCTTTAAAATGCTAAAAAGTAAGGTATGTTTTCAGATTAATTTTAAAGAGTTAAATGATGATATATATATATATATATATATATATATTGTGCTTCCAACCTAATGGTCGATGTATATTATGTAAATCATTTTTATAATATTGTATACGGCCCTCCATACAAAGGAGACTCCGCCGATTTTTCCCGGAAATTTCTAATACTTAGAAAATTTGAGAAACAATTTGAAAAAAAAAATACATGTTGCAAACTAGAGAATACATATGGAAGAATTAGAGAATAAACAAATTAAACTTTATTTACTCTAATGAAGAGTAATGAATATAAATTTAAAAATATAAGTAAGAAGCTTTAGAAATTTTCAAGTGTTGAAAATTGAGAATTTTAAATCTTGAAGATATGGGTTGGAAAACTTCAAGAATATTTGATTAGTAAGAGAGAATTTAAAAATCTATTCCTTGTGTTTATCTTGCCTTTGTGCAATTATTTTACGACTTGCATTTATGCAGTTGTATGAGTTTGGTGGTATTGGGGGAAAACCACCTTATTCTTATTGGGTTTTCGTTTCGCAATAGTGGTCAATCTAACATCAGTATGACTCCCTTCGTAGTGTTATACGGAAAGTCATGTCGATTATCATCTTATGGGTTGGAGTCCGGGATAAAGTTGTGACTAAATCCCGACTCTGTTCGTGAAGCTTCTTAGGAATCGATCTCACATGATTTATCTATTGCGTAACATCCTATCCGTGTTTTTCTTCGAAGGTGAAACGCCTTCAAAATAAGGATGTATTGCTCGTAGAAATTCAATGGTCCGCAAATCCCAGTAATTCCACTAAGGAAACCATAGAATTAATCGATCAATCTTATCTTGGTTTTCTATCATCTTGTGTTGAGGGTGAGAAATTTTAAACTCGAGCTTATCTATCTTCCTTTGATTGATGAAATAATTATGTTGAATACAAACTCTTCTCTAGAAATTGCGAGGACGCAATTTTGTTAAGGGGAGAGTCTGTAACAACCCGGTTTTGGAGATTACCTATTGATATTAAATTATAACGGTAGTTATAATTTAATATTGTAAATTAAAATAAAATTAGAGATTTTAAATTATTTATTTGGAATAAACAAAGAATTTTGAAAATAAAATGAGAAAAATAAAGTTTGGAACTTTATTTTATTTATTAGGGTAAATAATTATGGAAAATGATCTTTATTTAGAGAAAATGCAATAATTTTATTAATTATTGCCAATTACTTCTTTTAATAATTTTTAAATGAAGTTTTTGATTTTTAAAGGGTGTTTAATTATGTAAAAAGATGGAAATTGGTTTAAAAATAAGTTTTGGCTATAAATAAAGTTTGGATATGGTTTGAAATATTTTTCTAACTAAGAAAATGATTTTTGTTGAATTTTAGAAGTTAAAATGTAGACTTTTACATTTATTGGTGAAAATTGTGTATTATTGTGAAATAAAGGATTTTAATAATAATAATGTTTTAAAAATAAAAATTAATCTTTTTATATAGTGCAAAAGAATTTATTTCATGTGTGTGTAAGTTTACAATTTTATTTGTGTGAAAATTTGAAAGAAAATGGCCTTTGTTAATTACATATGGGTAAATATATGTATTTTAGTATAAATATGAATTAAAACTTAAGCTAGTTCATCTTTCCTTTTAATTTTGGGTTCAAAGGCCCATTATCCAAGTAATAGCATGTAGTTAGGAATTTAGAAACATTATCTTATTACATGTACGTACACTTCCTATCTCCTTCTTCTTCTCAAATACAACTTACAGTAAATCCATGGCTTCCTCTTTTAAAAATAAAAAACTTTGCTTAATTTTGCTGAAATAAAAGCGAAAATCACCAAAGAAAAAATAAGAGAAGTTAATCAAATCCAATACTTAATCTATTTCATCAAAAATTTAGAGAATTGTCTGTAATCTTTTTCCTTCTTCTTTGCATGTTCTGTTTCTAAGTTTATACAGGTTCTAGAGGCTTATTTCACCACCAAAGCTTCAATCTTTCTTCATCAATCTGGGTATTTGCATTTTAATAGCAAGGTGAGTTGAATAAACTCACATATCTAGCAAAACAAAAGTTGCAATTGCTTGAAACTGTGCAAAATAAGTCACTGTAACCGTTTATCTGTTCATAGTTTTCTTCTGTTCGAATCTGATTTTTGTTGCTTCTTTGAATGACTTTAACTTTTGATTCCGGCAACAAAATGCTGTCGGATTTCCTTCATTTGGTAGTTTACATGTTGAACTTGGCCTCTGCAAAATTTCATAGCTTTTTATTTTCATTTGTTATCTCAAAATTATGCTGCAAAATCACTTTGGAGGTTGGAAAAGCCTGTACAACAATCGCGTATGAATGGTCGACATGCCTCCTTCCTGGGTCGACATGCAGGTCGACCCACATAGGTCGACATGCCTATTGACCTATGAGCTTGAATGGTCGACATCCTGGTCGACTTGCATGTCGACCTGGGGAGCCTTCTTTGCTTTGTTATTCCTAGTGTTGTGCTTCATTTCCAACTCGTTTCTCTACTCTCTGCTTCATATTTCTGTTATATTTATGATTGAGTTTGAGGCCATGATGTCGATCAATAGACTAGCAAAATTTTGGAGATTTTGAAATTCAAAATTTTAATTATTTTGAATTATTTTGAATTTAATTTGAATTTAAATTCGAATATCGGTTTGAGTGATTTTCGTTGTTTTTATTCGTTTTCGAGCACGGTTTTCTCCGAATCTTTTTGAAATGATTTTTAAAATTAATAGGCATTTCAAAATAATTAGTATATAATATTTTAAAGTATTTTCAAGTATAAAATCTATTTATTCTCTATAATAAGGAAATTTTCAAATATGGGTTTTCAAATTGATCTCGAAAATTGGTTTTCAAAGCTTGTTTTTCAAAAAGTTAATTATTTTATATATAATATATACGTTTGCACTATTCGAGCGAATGAGAAGGAGAATTAAACGGTTTGGTAAAACACGTGGTATGGGACACATGCGTTTATCTTATCGGTTAATTCCTAACTTGTCCGTTTGATCGTTTTGACCTTCGAGTCGAGTTTACCGATGAGATGAGGTAAACTTTTACAGCTTTAAGTGTGAAATTTACTAGCGGTTAGTAAACTATTTAGTGCGAACATGTGGTATTGGACACACATTAACACTGTTCGTGTTCCTATCAAATAATTTGTGACACATTTGTCATTGCGGCGTGCCAGTACTGGACCTTCAGGTCATTGCCATTGTGGCGTACTTGTCCTCGAGACATTTGCCATTGTGGTGTTTTCCATTGCGGCGTATTTGCCATTGCGGCATATTTGTCATTGTGACGTTTTGCCTTCGGGTGAAGTACCTATTTGAGATAACAGTACTTGGCAAGGCTTCGGCCACATGCACGTGCAAACACTTTTGAGATGATTTCTTTGACTATTTTCCCTATTGTGTCGCCCCTTTTCGGAATTGGTCCTTTGAACCATTCGATATATTTGTGGCGATTACCTTTCAGGAATTTGAACTCTTGGGAGTTCTATTTTGATATTCGAGTTGCCTACACTAGCGTTATTTGAGATTTGCCTTTTGGCGTTATTATTGAGATTTGCCTATTGGCGTTATTACATGAGATTTGCCTTTTGGCATTTATTTGTGATTATATTCTCCTATGTTGGAGAGTTATATATGATTGCCTTGTGGCGTATTTTTGAGATGATGATTTCTTTGAGATTTCTTTGAGTTTGCTGATATGGCGGGTTTGGGATTTCCCCGTTTTAGGGGTTATATTTTCCCTAAACCACTATTGATGATTTTTGATATGCCGATGATATGAGGCTTGCTATATTTAGCGTTTTATGGATTGTCTTATCTCTTTTGAGATTATATGTTTGTGTAAGTGATATCATCTCATCACTTAAAGTAACCATACCATACTTATACGCATGCTTGAACTCAGTATTGTTCCTTCTTGTTTAAGAAGAACAATAACCTTATCCTTATGCATCTATTACTGCTTATCCTTATAAACTGGTATGTTTAGCTAGACTGACCCGTGTATTTTATACTTGGGACAGACCGAGATGTTTCAGGTTAGGTACCCTTATGGACTTAGCCTATTCTGCTTCCGCATGGACTTATCTGCTAGCCTTTCTCGTTGCAGTCTTTTTGTCGTTACTCTGATATGCATTTATTGTTTTGACTCATGTGTATATTATGGTCATCATACCACTTATGATGTATTATTTGTATTATATTGGGATGTATCAGTATATATGTGTGTATATATATATATATATGTTTGCTGTTCTGTGATGTGTTATACATTTGAGTTGTTGTATTTTATTCTGATAGATCCTATAGCCACCTATAGTTTTGTATTAAGTATTTATTATATATGTCGATCCACTTGAGATATCAAAGAAAAAAATATAGAGCGCTAATCGACGTATTCAATAGATATTTAAGACAAGACTATAGATGGTCGCTCCTAACTAGCCCTATTCTCCATATTAGCATATAGTATTATCCAATAATACTTTTTGTTAATGTGGGTTTCGGGGTGGGGCGTCACATCCTCCGAAAAAGATTCATCCCTTCATGAAGCGATTCCACCTGTCTCCTACACCTTCCGGCCCACAAGAAGAGCCTGCTT
The DNA here is from genome assembly GCA_030737815.1 of Allium fistulosum. Taxonomy (NCBI): domain Eukaryota; kingdom Viridiplantae; phylum Streptophyta; class Magnoliopsida; order Asparagales; family Amaryllidaceae; genus Allium; species Allium fistulosum. The sequence goes on from CM060901.1 coordinate 395,667,165, forward strand.
CTATTGATGCTGAAGTGCCAAAAGTAAGGGAGTAGGCTTTTCAAGCATCGATCTCGGTATCTTAGGTATGGAATTCTTTGTTTAATCATCTTTTGCTTCGAAGAAAATAATAGTCTGAATGATTTATCTAGATAAGGAAGAATATGTCGACCCCTATAAAACCAAACTTGAAAGGAAACACGCAGAGATAAATAATTAATATAGGGAGGTAGACAAAAAATTGAGGGAGCACAATAAACTTTTTGATAAATATTATAGACTCAATAGAAGTGCGGCAGTGTTGGCATCTTTTAAACATCAAGAAGCTTCCCCACGGCTAAGGAGAGCGCGCCTTCGATATGACGCTCTGTTGAAAGAGAACTGGGAACTAATTACCGTATTCTAGATGTTGATTGAGGAAAGGGACATTTTAGTTAATTTCTTATGTAAGGCCTATTGTAGACACCCAACCGTTGACTTCTCATACACTACAAGAAAACTTCCTTTCCTTAGCATAAACAAACAGCGTTTATTAACTATTGCCGTGAGAACCGATTATTTTGGCGATAAATTTCCAACCCTAACGCTGTGAGATTGAGCGCTAACATTTCACTTTCCCTGAGCGCTTACATTTCACTTTCCCTCCCTCTATTTCCAATATTCCTTAAAAAACTTCCGCAAGATTTTAATATCGATCCAGAAAACTAAAATAGTTTCAATCGACAAGAAATATTTCCTCCGAACTAAATTTCCATCGCCTGTAGCTCGTCGGTTGAAGTGAAACAGCGCCTTCGTCATCGTCGCCATCGCAATCGATTAGCTCCGTTCATACTCGTCCCAGCCGCAGTCGATCGCCAGCCATCATTTCCAGTGGCCATCGCCAGCAGCCATTAGCTAGTAGTATCATCGCCAGCCATAGTTGATTTACAAACTGCTCTTCATGTAAGATTTTATGATTTAAAATTATCATTACGTCTATTTAGTCTAGTCACTACAGTTAATATTGAAGTCTGATTTCAAATTAGTATTAATTTCCTCTATGATTGATATTGCATTTAAATACTAGCTTCTGCAATCAATATGATATAAATAAAATATAGTTTGATAATTGATTATAAGATTGAGTAGTGGCATGCTGGCCTTAAAACTTTTTATTCTGCAGCTTGCAAACAATTTGAACAATCCACTTTGTAATTGAACTTAATAGATTTAGTATGATTGATATTGAAGTTATCGATTGATAAGCATGGACAGTGGGAGACAATAATAAAATCTCACAAAGTACCTGCAAATTGCAGTAGGGTGACAATTTTGGATTATTGCTTCAGGTAACGGTCATTGAATTGACCACTCGACTAGTATGATAAGAAGACATAATATAATGATTTTGTACTGGTAGTCTAGTGCGATAAGGAGGAGTTGATATAATGATTTATAGATCGACCAATTTCCATGGCCATTATTGTCAACTAATTCAAACTGGTGTTCTTACGTAAGCTTATAATCCTTGATCTTCGAGGACTGTTTGGAGAAAATTGCAAAATAGATACTAGGAGATCTAAATTGTGTGCCCATAAATAATAAAAATTTATTCGCCAGTACATCTATTTTTAAGTTTAAATAATAGATACATTGCTTGAACATCATGTTGTAATAGTAGATGGTTCTCTCGCAAAGGGATGAACATTACAAGTTTCTTCCCACCTATGCCTGTACAATATGTCCTATGTTTAATTTATTTTTCTATTCTGTTTCGTGTTTAACAAACTACTTTTCATTTTAACGTTGTAAAGCTACTTTAAATTTGTTCCCAGCATGTTAGCCTAACAAACCATTGCAAATATTGTTCTGAATCACCAACTGTTAGATACTTAATCTTCCAAAAATTATTTTCAGCCAGTACATCACTACAAGAAAACATGTATATAACAGCAAATTGGCACGGCGTCTTTATATCCTGTGCGATTAAAAATAAAATTATTATGAACATAATTTCGTGAAACGCCGTCTGTTAGCCAAAGGCGGTAGAATTTCATCTTCCCTCTCTTTACTAAACCTAAACTAAATAAATTTCACCATAGAAATTTCTGTGAAATTTCCATCCCCACATCAAATATAAATTCCCAGTTATAAAATTTTGTCCCTAAATTGTTAACCCTAATTAGAATTCATCGCTCGACGTTGGATACCTTAACCGCTGTCGCTAGGTCTCTTTGCCACTGGCACTTTTCAATTTGTCTTCATCATTGCCATATATCTCTTAATCTTAGCCATTGCTGCATCTTTTTCACCACTGTTGCTAGCCCTCTTCGCCGCCACCATTGGTAGTCCTTTTCCCTATTTGCCTTCATACCACTTTGGCTCTTCAGCTAAATCATTCCAAATCAGCCACCTGAAGTTCGTATTGTAAGTATCATAACCATATTTTATATGTTTTCCTTCTTATTTGTAATCACTTGCATTATGCTACGATTGTTGCTTGCATTGCATAACTCTAAAAGGGGTTATTGGCTTTAATAGCCGATGTTTAATGAATTTTCCACTCTTGTTTTCTGTTCAGTTATGTTTAGCCTTTGGTTGATGATGGATAATACTGAATTTTATCATTTCAACCTTATTTTTGCTACTAGTACCTAGAATACTAGATAAGGTTTCATTTTAATTTTGATGGTTCGAAATTGAAACATGAATCCAATCATTGAGAATGGGATCTAGGTTTTCTTTGATAAGATATCCTTATTCTCATTTGAATTAAGTTCTTGATGAAGTCAGTGGAAAGAAAGAGAAAAATATATAGAACTGGTTCTCATATCAGTGTTATTTTAGCGGTTAAAGTAATCAGTTACCTTCTTGATACAGTCAGTTTTTAAACCTGATCAATTATCAAAATTGAGTTGTAATTTAAGTTTAACCTTTTAGTTTCTAATCAAGGTATATTTTAACCATTTCAATTCAATTATAAAACTACCTGGAAGTTTAAATCTAACCTTTTGTATGCATCCAATGATGCAAAATTGAAGAGATTTTTTTGGAAAAAAGCACAAATTATAAGGATATATATATTTATACATGTTGCTTGATATTCATTCAGTCGTATTTTTTATTTGGATAACCAAATTACCTATGCATGTTCTATTAATGCTTAAGAACCGTAATAGTAAAATAACTTAAGTTTGCTACCCTTTTAGTGATCAAGGACGGTGACTATTATCTTAAATGGGTTACAAATCTAGGACGGCGACTTTTTAATATATATTTCTTTTCTACATTTACTATATTTCTTTTAAGTCATCATTAACAATGTGAAGTTTTGATTATTTCACTGAACTCATAAATGCATCACACTCATTTAATCCGATGCATGTGTACGGTATTGTGACAAGTAACCTTGTTTCATAATTAAAGCTACTACTAGTTGTTCGGATGATTGGATCCCTACAACATCTTATAATTTGGGTTGATAGAGCAATTCTGTGTTCTGGAATCTTTCTATAAAAATCTGTAGCTGTGAAAATAAATAAGAAACTGGTTGTCTATTGCAAATTTGTTAATCATTATTAATAAAGGGAATGAAGTTTACATATGTTCTATTTTTCTAACAGCTATTACCTTCATATATTTTTTGGAAACAATTTGGTGCTAATGTTGTATATGATTCTGACATTGTTGTATAAGTGGATAAAATTGTTGTTAATGGCGCAAGCCAAGTATCAGGAGAGGGGTAATGCATAGACATTACTCTGGTGCTACAAAATGGCGTCGTTGTAATGGCAAATTTTTTGAAAACAGTTTGGTGCTAATAACAAAATGACTAATTTGTAGAGTTCTGTCATTTTCAGTCTAATGTGGCCATGAAGTAGCTAATAACAAATTTATTTTATGCGTGTAGGTGTTGAACAGTTGATATTTGTAGAGTTCTGTCATTTTCAGTCTAGTGTGCTTAAACAACAAGGTATGAAACAGATGCTAAAAACTCTCAAGTATTATCATTATTGTCTATTAGTTTACCATCAAATAATTTCACAATTATGTTTTATTCCCTTCCATATTTCATCAAAAGGCTACTCTAAATTCAAATTACACCTTTAAATTCTTTGATGTCCGATTGCCTCTATAATCAGATTATAACAGTCATTATTTTTTGTGAAGTTTATTAGCCAAACCATGGTAATGGGGTCATTTTTATATACTAGTAATGTGTACATGATTGGTTAGTAAGTTGTAATACTCTTCATTTTTATAATACTCTTCATTTTTATCTAAGTTCCATTTCGAAATTCCTCCATTCGTTGCTGATTTTGGAATTTCAAATTCCTTGTTTTGACATTTGCCCCGATATGAAAATTTATTTTGTTTTTAATTGAGTTTTTGATTTAAAATTAGGGTTAAGTAGCTGGACTAGAAGAATTACGTTTTTGATGATTGGTCTTGATGAAGCTAGTAAACTAAAATTTGTACAAGCTGAATCATTACTATTATTGGCAGTTCTTTCATATTCTCATAGTTTTATTGTTTTTTTACAAATTGAAATATGAGATATGCATTTTTATTAAAATTTGATTAGTAATAGGTAGCCTAGGTGTAAAATGTTCTTACAGATCCTTACTACTGTGAAGCCTACGAAATTTATGGGTGTGTTAATGAAACCTAACCAGAAGATAGCTTGCTAGAGGTGAATGGTATTTAGCAAGTTTAGTAGGGCTACATGGCCTGATCCTCAACAGGTCTTGGTAATTTTTGTTTGGGTAGTCTGAACCATAATGGAAGTATTAATATAATGGGATATTATTTCTTCAAGTGCCTTGTAACATTGTTCATTTGTATAATGGCTCATCTAAAATTTTCAGTCTTTAATTATTATTTCTATTTATGTTTTGATATATGTAAAATATTTGATATGATTTTATTGGTTTAAGGATTGAAACTTTAGTATTGAGCTTTACATTTGTTGATTACCATTTGGTGCAAGGTTATCAAAGTAAATGTTCTGGTTATTTAAACCTTTTATACATATTAATTTCGTGATTCTCATTTATCCTTGAGCATTTTGTGTGAACTTGTCCACTTGCATCATACATATATACATGATTTAATATCTTCATTTCGACCTTGATATAGGATATAAATCTCAGGCTAGACCAAATAAATTGGAAGTTAAAATATGAGAAGTTATGAATAATTACCATAAGTATCCGTCCATCACGTGTTAACAATATTTTGATAATTTCTTTTTAACGTCTACACTTATTCATTCCTAGTCAACTATAATTACTAGCCAAGTGTTAAAATTACCTTTTTAGATTATCATGCATTAGTAACATTAGATCATTACTCAGATGTATACACTTGTAGTTTTCTTTTCAGGCTCATTGAATTTTATCCACTAGAGTAAAATAATACATATACAGTGAGAAATGGAAAAATATAACTAGTTATTTAATATAGGCTCATTAGTCTCAATCATGGCCTATGAGACCTTATGAAGTGCAGAGTACTATTAAATGATTTGATACTTGGAATGCTTACAATAATTTTGCCTCTTAAAAAAATATTTATTTTATGGCATTGGATCCCATCTTAGTTTCAAGGATATTTAGTTTGACTTAGAAACTAGAAAGTTGTTACCTGACCCAAAGGCAAATAATTTGTGCACCATGCATTTTCACTAACGTATTTAGGAATGGAAGTGCCACAAAAAAATTTCATGCCTAATGATAATATGTTGGAAATGTAATTGTAACAGTTCTCCAAGTTTGTTCTCATGATCACTTGTTTAACTTCAATTAAAATATATATTGCATTTTATGCCAGTTTTCATATTCAAAATTATATACATGGAATCTTGATGACCCTTTGTATCCTTTTAGAAGCTTTAGATTGGTGGTAGATAGATGATGTATTAAAGGACATTAAGGTATAGTTATTGAATTATCTGCATCCAATATTTGATTTGTAGTCTTAAGATCAGATCCAACCAGCTTTCATTTGTAGCTGGTTTTAATTTTTCTAGGTTAGACGAATAAGTTTAGGTAATAGGATAATATACAACTAAATACACATCAAAAATTTATGTTTCTCTTTAACAGTAATGTTGTGATGTGCATTACAGTGTATATTCATGATGGAGAAAGACTGGTTGCATTCACACAGGTAATAGGATAATATACAACTAAATACACATCAAAAATTTTAAAATTTTAATATTACAATTAATATTTGTGTTGTCTATTTTTCATCATAGAACTAGTATAGAGTACCGACAAGGAGCATGGAATTTTGTGCAATCCGCGAAGAAAAATTTAGCAGTTGCAGAAAAAATTTTATGTCCTTGCATAGATTGTCAAAATCTTACTCATCATCATGACAAGATTGTGTTTGAGCATTTGGTTATAAAAGGAATGGATCCTAAGTACAAATGCAGTAGGTGGTATAATCATGGTGAACAACTAAATATAGTTGAAGAAATGGATTTGAATGACACATATGATTTATTCAAAGTCGTTCACTATGAAGATGAAGATTTTGTCGATCATACCTTTTTTGCCGACGATAAAGATAATGTTGATGCACAAAGACGAGAAGATGATTTGATTAAAAAATTGGAAGATGCAGAAAGTCCATTGTATCCCGATCGTGCAGGTCAGACAAAATTATCTGCTATCACCGCTTTATATAATCTTAAATGTGAGTGCGGTTTATCCGATACTGGTTTTGATAAGCTATTAAATGTGGTACATGTATTATTGCCGAAGGATAATGTACTTCCCAAGACTATATATGAAGTAAAAAAATTTCTTAAAATATTTGATATGGGTTTCGAGAAGATTCATGCTTGTAAGAACGATTGTTGTCTTTTTAGAAAAGAATACAAAGATTTGAATAGTTGTCCAAAATGTGGTTCTTCAAGATGGAAGATAAATAAGAGTACAAAAGAGATCATGCAAGGCATCCCTGTCAAAGTGTTGAGATATTTTCCAATCATTCCAAGATTCAGGAGAATGTTTAGATCCAAAAAAATGGCAGAAGATCTAAGATGGCATTATAGTAATAAAAGCAATGATGGAAAAATGCGTCATCCTGTGGATTCTGTAACTTGGAATGTAGTGGATGAGAAATATAAATCATTTTCAGCCGATCCACGCAATCTCAGACTTGGTCTAGCTACAGATGGTTTCAATCCATTTGCCATTAAAAGTTCTAAATATAGTTGCTGGCCAGTAATGCTAGTGACATATAATCTTCCACCTATGTTGTGTATGAAAGAAGAAAATATTATGTTAACATTGGTGATTCCTGGTCCAAAGCAACCGGGAAATGATATTGATATATATATGGCACCACTTGTAGAAGATTTACATCATTTGTGGCATAAAGGTGTTAATATTTACGATGCATTTAGTAAAACACTTTTTAATTTAAAAGCAATCTTACTATGGACGATAAATGATTTTCCGGCTTATGGAAATCTTGCTGGATGTTGTGTAAAAGGTAAAAAAGCTTGTCCATTATGCGGTGTTAACACTCATAGTCGATGGTTAAATCATAGTCGAAAGATTGTGTATATGGGTCATAGAAGATTTTTACCTTCTTCAGACTCATTGAGAAAACAGAAGACTTGGTTTGATAATACAGTGGAGAAAGACACAAAGCCTAGGATTTTGACAGGTAGAAACATTTCTGCTATGCTTCAAGATTTTCCTAATGATTTTGGAAAAGACAAGAAAGAAGAAATAAAAAAATAAAAAAGATAAAGAAGAAAATACTAGATAAGAAGGGAAAAAAAAAGATAGTGGACAAAAAAAGGAAGCGTGTTCACAACAAAGAAGATGAATATAATGAGAATGATAACCCTGTAAAAAAAGAGTTATCAAGGTGGAAAAAAAGATCAATTTTCTTTGATTTACCATATTGGGAGGTTAGTGTTTATTTTTTTCCCTACATTGATTAAACAGAAAAATGTATAATACTAAAATGTTATATTCTTGATTGTTACAGGAACTTCCATTGCGACATAATTTAGATGTAATGCATGTCGAGAAAAATGTTGGAGAAAGTTTGTTAGGCACAATATTGCATGACAGCAAATCAAAAGATGGAACTAATTCTAGAAAAGATTTAGAGGACTTGGGAATTCGACATAGTCTTTTTGCACAACCTCGTGGAAAGAAAACATATCTTCCACCGGCCCCGTACACACTGTCAAGTTGTGAAAAAAAAAATTTCTGCAAGAGATTATATGATTTCAAAGGGTCTGATGGTTATTGCTCAAATTTTAAAAGATGTATATCATTAGAAGATTGCAAAGTTAGTGGCTTTAAGTCTCATGATTATCATGTGTTGATGCAGCAAATATTGTCAGTTGCAATAAGAGGATTGTTGCCAAAAAAACCGAGGAAAACAATAATCCGTTTGTGTTCATTTTTCAATAAAATATGCCAACGTGTTCTTGATAAAGAAAAGCTGCAAAAACTCGATGATGGGATCGTTACAATTTTATGCGATCTTGAAAGGTATTTTCCACCTTCTTTTTTCGATATAATGATACATTTAACAATTCATCTCGGAAGAGAAGCTCGATTGTGTGGACCGGTTCATTTTCGTTGGATGTACCCCTTTGAAAGGTATATGAAGACTCTTAAAGATTATGTAAGAAACTATGCACGAGCTGAAGGATGTATTACGGAGTCCTACCTTGCAGAAGAATCTATGAGATTTTTTGGTGAATTTTTAAAAAAATCATCACTAATAGAGGAGAAACAAGGTCGAAATGAAGATTATGAAAATCACGCAATACTCGAAGGCCGTCCAATTTCAAAGCTTGAGACAATTACATTGTCATTTAACGAGAAAGAAAGTGCTCATTTGGCTGTCCTAATGAATATGGCTATAGTGGAACCTTTTTTAGAGTGAGTAAATATTGCATTCTATTTTGTTTTGTTTTGATGTGTATAACAACATGTATAACTTAAATTTTTTTCTTTTATGCTAGTTTGCATCTTGAGGAGTTGGAAAATTCAGACCAACGTATGAAAAAAAATGCGACATTGCTTTGGAACAATCATACAAAAAACTTCGCTAATTGGATTAAAAAAAAGGTTATTGTAAATACTCTTTAATTGACTTCAAAATAATATTTTCAAAATCTTTGGTAAATACATTGATTTTTTCCAGATATCTATTGAATCGAAGAATCATGATACGTTGTTAAAATGGATTGCATATGGTCCGAGTACTAATGCATTGTCATGCAAAGGATATATTATAAACGGATAACGTTTTCACACGCAAGATGTTGAGAGAGAAACTCAAAATTGCGGGGTGACTTATGATGCCACTACTATGTGTAGAGCAAGTGCAAAGGATACCTCTCAAGTGGTTGATGTGGTCACATATTATGGGATTTTAACTGACATAATTTTGTTAGACTACCATGTCTTTTATATTCCTGTTTTTAAGTGCAATTGGGCAAACAAAGGACATGGAGTGAAAGTTGAAGACGGGTTTACTCTTGTTAATTTACATCAACATCAAGCCTCATTTTCAAGAGATCCGTATATTCTTGCGTCTCAAGCAAAGCAAATCAATTATTTAAGGGAAAACGATTCTTCTAATTGGTATGTTGTATTGAAGGCACCACCGCGAGGGTATCATGAATTAGAGACGGATGAGTCTATTCTAGATATAAGTTTTGTTAGAGAAGAATGCGAAGAAAACGATAGAGATGGTGATTCCATGGAGGATGCTATCTACGTTAGAGAGGATTGTGAAGGCATACTTGAGTAGTTTCAGTAAGTTGCTTAATTAACTAAAGTTGCTTAATAGATTGGGAATGCATAAATTAACCAAAGTTAAGTAACTTCGTTTTAGTGTTTATATATATACAAGCATAATATTATGACATGAAATACAGTGTTGGGAATGCATATATACATCTCTGTCTATTTGGTATCTGTCTGGTATTGCCGAGTAAAGCATCCAGTAGGCTATCATGTTGTATATGATTTATGCTGAAATACTTTTTAACTTGAGTTTACTTGCACGCATCCAGTAGGCTATCCAGTAGGCTATCCAGTATATGAATTATGCTGAAATTAAAACATCCAGTAGGCTATCCAGTATATTTACTTGCACGCATCCACCATCAACATAAGGCTATGTATATTTTAGTGTTTCCCTTGTCATAAATTTACTTTTATTAGCTATGTATATCGTAGTGTTTGTTTATATGTACTTTTATTAGCTATGCATGAATATTAAAGTGTGTTTACATGTACTTTTAATTGCAGATAATGGGTAAAAATACGAAAAGAAAGAGGACCGTGATTAACAACAATACTCAAAATGAATGCAACTTAGAAAATAATGATGCTCCAATTCAAGAAATTCCTCATGTCGTCAACGATATTGCAATGCAACAAGAAGGAAATGTTGAAGTTGTTGAAGCAAGCGAGAGAAATGACAATTTCGATGTTAATCCAATTGTGAAAAAAGGAACTAGAGGCCGAACAAAAGCCAAAAGACTTCCTGCAAATGTTTTAAGTCGAATTGAAGTTGAGTTTAATGGGGAAGGTGAACCAGTAGGAGATGGATCGGTCAAGTTGTCTTCTTATTTAGGCCCACTTGTACGCGAGCATGTTCCGGTTACACTGGATAATTGGAAGCATCTCAGCAACGAATTAAAAGTCATTCTTTGGGAATCCATTCAGGTAAGAAACAAACAAATTTAATTAGATTGAGTAGGATTAGATAATACAACACCTTGAGAAACAGTTGATTCATGTATATCATATATTCCCAATTGTATCCTGTGTGTTATTAAGTTGATTTTAAAAAAAAAATTGCAGGCTAGATTTAAATTAGACGAGGAATGGCAAAAAGTGCCTATATTTCAGCAAATGGGATGCATTTTTAGATCTTCAAAAAGCATGCTAGTTCGCAAAATAGTAAATGCAAAGAACGAAGAAGAGAGACTTCAACTAAAACCAGATAACATCAAAACCATGACGGAGTGGAAGAAGTTTATTAAGTCGAAAACAAATCCGGACTTTAAGGTAAATCATTTATAACACATTAATGGTTTATTTTCTGTGCCATGTTTATTTTCTGTAACATGTTTATTTTCTGTAACACTGATACGCGAAAGATCACTGAAGACAGTATGTAACATATTCCATATTGGAAACCAATGATTGGATCAACAATAAAAGATGCAAAGTTATTCCATTTTGCGCAAAGATATACAATTGATCTAAACTAAGGCTTCAGTTCATAATCAAAATGAGCACTGGTGTGTTTTCACTGTTAAAATGAGCAGTTATCTTCACTGTTAAAATGAGCAGTTCATAATTCCATTTTTAGCGTGTAATTTAAAGTAATGGTAATATTTTGGGTATTATTTTCACTGTTAAAATGAGTAGTTATCTACTAAGAAATAGACAATAGTAATGAATGTACAATGTGGCACTGGTGTGTTTTGGACAACGCTAGAAAAATCTATCTCTGACCTGTAGAAGTATTTACTCTTGTCTCACGTTATTGGCAAATATCATGAACGTTTTTACACAGCCAAGCCATTTTTATACAATCAAGACAACTAACCAGCTAACATTTTTGTTACGGTCAAATTATTTTTATACAGTCAATGTTTTTACAAAGTAAAGGAATCCATACACTTTCTTACATGAATTGAATTGATATTTTCACTAGCATACCTTTTTTACACAAAAATTTACAGTCAAGAACTCTATGTTATCAATTTATACAGTGAATTATCACTGCAAGCAAACTTCTAGTGGTTTTATCATTGATTTTAAATGGGAAGTTTAAATTTGAAATAATTTGAAATAAAATTTAAGATGTAAGTTAAAAAAAAAATCAAATGGAATTTAATTTGAATTTGGAAAGGAATTAAGATTAATTCAACTTGAATTGGGATTGAATTAAATTCGATGGAAATTGAAGTATTGAGTCAATTTAAATGGAAGTGGAAATTTAAATTGAATTGTTGGGAAATTAATTGGAAATGGAGATTGGGAAATTAAATAGTTTGACTCTGGATTATTTTCAAAATAAAATGGTAAATTAGAATTGAAATAGTTTAAAAGAAATTTGTTTTGAATTAGAACCAATGGTGGTTTAAAAATTTAAAGTATAACTTGGTGTGTAAAGAAAATGTATATATGAGGAATATACATAATACCAATGATGATTTGAAATAAACACTTAGTGTTTGAATTTTAAATTGGAATGTGATGTGAAACCCAAAGTGAAGTAAGTTTTTAAACTTAAAGGGGAAAGATTATTAATCTGAAAATTTTGAATGGGAATACAAATTATGTAAAGTTGACTGGATTAAGTAAATTTAATTTAACCTGGAGAAAGTTAAATGAGTTTAGAATGAACAAACTTGAATTGGAAATTTCAAAATGAAATTGAAATTTAACTTGGAAAGCTAAAAATGGTGAATTTGATTTGCTTGAATGAATGAAGAAATGGATTGTGATAATATATCCATTATTGAGATAAATAAAAATTAAACCTTAATTTGGAATTAAGGATATGGGAATCCCTTTTGAACTTAAGATTTGAATGATAAGAATTGAATTTGTAACTTAAAATTGTTTAAGAATCACTTTCACAGTTGGAAGATAAAATTGGGCAATAAATTGAATTTTGAAGATAAATTTTCTTTGAACTTTTAATTTGAACTTTGAAATAAGCTATGTAAAGATACTTTAAAATGAAGTTTTGAAATTTGGACTCAAAATTTAATTGTTTAAAAATTTAGATTGTTGGTTTAAAAATAAGGGTTAATTTGATTTAAGGAATTAAATCAACATTTAAAAATTTAACTCGAATTCGTATAATTCGAGATGGTTTTAAGTTGAGATTTGAATAGAATTAGTTCAAATTGAATTTGATTTTCTTTTTCTATTTGAGGATTGTTTTTAAAGTAATAAGTTTTCAGCTGAAGATTTTCTTTATTTAGAATTGAAAAATGAGAAAAGTTGCAAACCATTTTCTAAACAAAATCAGTAATCATCTTCAAAACCAGTAGTTCATTTCCAAATCAAGTTTGCAAAGTTTTTTCATCAACCTGCAAACTTATTTTCAAAACTAAAGCAAGCCTGCATTCATCATTCAACTTTAGTTTTCAAATGCAATCTAGAATCGGCTACTGCATGCAAATCTGAGATGATCAAGTCTACATTCAAATCTATGATTTTGAATAGCTTGAGCATTTTCTTTTCAAACCTGGAAGCTGCATGCAGTTTTAAAGGAATCAAAAGCCTGGAGTATCAAGCCTTAAATTATCAGAGTGGTTTCCAGAGTTTGAATCATAGCAGTAATCAAATTCTTCAATTTCAAGTCTTCCAGTTTTCAAATTCTAGCATTCAAGTCTCTGCTTTTTAAAATCTGTGAGTAAACCTTTTCTTTTAAAAACAGATTAAATCTATGATTTTACCTAGATACTTGTGATGATTTTGTAGTAGTATGGTTTGCTTATGTTTGTGAAAGTGAATGCATGTATGTATATAAGGATGATATGCATGTGTATTGACTGTGTTCATGCTCTGTTGTGTCACAGGCTTGATTTCTAAGTAAAAATTCAATATCTAACCCCAAAATCAATGTTAGATTTTGATTTATAAATGGAAGATGATTGTAATTGGGAAACATCACTTTTAAAAATAATCTCAAGAATATATATTAAGAAATTATTACAAAAATTGGAAAATTACAGTGGTACAGCTACATTTTACGTATCAATTGAAAGAAAAGTACAGTTTCAAAAATATCTTATGCACATGACAAACCGACAACTCAGCACACTGAAGTGATAAGCGTATAAAGCTAGCGGCAACAAGCTGACTGCATGCAGCTTCATGAACAAGGCGATAATTAAAATTAAACTGTCCTTTATGTATCTGTTGTAATCCAAATAAATGAAGAATCTTGTACAAAAAACCCTTTTTGGGTCAATTGGCTGCCAAGTTGTATAGAAAATTAGTTAAGCTTTGTTTTTGTACCTTCAGATAAAGAACCGTGCGGTTTCTATCGTCGAATGTTGAAAATTAAAATGTATACAAAAATTGAGAAGTTTCTCCTTTTATATTTTTTGAATACTGCAGATGGTAAGTGATAGATTTAGAGCTATTAGACAAAATCAGATGCCACATACATGCAGCCGTAGAGGCATGGCTCGATTGGCTGAAGATATGGTAAAAAGTTAATTTATATATCATAATATTTATTGACTAGTTAGTTGACACACTATGTTGTTTTAATGATCGTTTGAATGTAGAAAGAGAAGAGTAATGATTACACTCCCGTTCCTAGAGTTGATGTTTGGGTCAAATCTCATATTAGGAAAGATGGCAAACCAGTGAATGCGGCTGTTGCAGATACTATTGTAAGTTTTTTTTAATACCGTGATAGTTTAAAATTAGTGTATAATATCAATGTTAATCTTTGTAGGAAAAAATTAAAAACGTTGTCGTTGGATCTCATTCGGGTTCAATAAACAGTTACAAAGATGATGCATTGTCGCAAGTGCTAGGACGTGATAAACCAGGAAGATTGAGAGGAATGGGAAGGGGTATGACCGCCACCAAGGCAATTTGGTCACATGTTAGGGATAAACAAACAATCCAAATGCAAAACCAAATTTTAGAATTAAAGGCGATGGTTCAAGGGCTAATGAAAAATCAGGTAATATTTTAGTTTACCGCAATATGCATGTTTAGAATATATAATTATAATATTGTATTAATCTATTTTGACAGAGTAAAGAAAGTTGGGGAGAAGCAAGCACACATCAAAAGGTAAAATAAATTGCATTAATATTGTGATATCATTTAAATTTGGGTAATTAATTCTATAACCACTATATTTTGCTATCGGTCAATTGTAGGGCAATCATGACAACAAACATGATAAATGTGAATTATTGGATTGGTGTGGGACGGATGAAATTGTTGCCGAAGGAAGAGTTCTATCAAGTGATCCAAATGAGCTTGTCCAACTAAGTCCTTTAGGGCCAGATGCTATGAAAATTATTATAGACATTTCGAGAAAACCAGATGCTTTTTTATGGAGGCCCACACTTCGTTTGACACGTATTGGAGAAGTTGAAGGTGAGATAGTAGCATGGCCAGTCACCAGAGTTGTTTTGCACAACGTAGACCATTTGGAGAAAGAAGACAATGAGGTAACTTTAAATTATTTCGCAACTAACATTTAATCTGATTACATAAAATAATAATAATAATTCATTAATATAATAATTTTTCTTTAATAGAGTAAAACTAGTAGCACTGATCATAAATGCAAGTTGTATGATTGGGCTGGGACCTAAGAAATAGTTGCTGAAGGACGGCTGCATTCGACTAATCCAACAGAACTTGTGAACGATCTTCCTCTTGGACCATCTGCAACGGCAGTTTGGATAGATAATCCAAAAAAACGAGACGCTTATTTATGGAGACCAACAGTTGGTTTGACACGAGTTGGAGAAGCTAATGGTAAGAAAGTGGCTTGGCCTGAATCGAGGGTGGTTGTGGAGCAGGTTAATTTTGTAGCATCTTTTACTCATACTGTTCCTACTGTAGTTGTCGGAAAGGTTAACTTATTTATTGAATTAACTCATTTATTCGTCTAAGTATTTAATCATATGATAAAATAGTATATTCTTAATTGACAGGGTACGAATTCAATGATAAATAACAAGTGCAAGTTGATCGATTTGGATCGAAAGAAAGAAATTGTAGCTGAAGGACGTGTCTCTTCATTTGATCCAAAAGCATTGGTTCATTTTGTTCCTCTAGGGATAAATGCAGTTAAGGTTTGGGTTGATGTTGCAAATGCTCCAAATGCACGTCTATGGAGACCAACATCCGACTTACAAAATATTGAAGATGCAGTCGGCACTACAATTGCTTGGCCTGCTGATAAAGTTATAACAGATACAAGTTCCGGTAAGTCGGCACTACATTCTAGTTATGTTCGATGTATCTGCATATGTAGGTGGGGTGTTTAACTTCACAAATCATCTTTATTTGACAGGCTCTGCATGATTTGTCAGTGAGGCACATGTCACATATTCTGAATGCAATATCCAGTTTATTAGACTGATAAAGGAAAAGGTGAATACACATAAGATTTGTGACATTTGGCATGGATTTGTGCACCAGGTTCTAGTTCTTATACTTTTAGTGTTAAGTATGTTGTTATTTAGCAATACAAGAACCATAATTAGATTCATGATCTTGTCCTTAGTTAGATTAATGATCTTGTTCTTAATTGCCGGTCACCAAATTTCTCTTTATATCACGTGAACATAATCTTCCACATTCATGTCACATTCATGTCTTTATTTAGGATATTTGAGCTTCCATGCCTTTGTTATGCATATCTGTCACATTCATGTCAATAAATCTCTCCTATTCCCCTTAATCACACATTTATCTTCATGTTTTAGTCATACACTAGTACACTGAGATATTATCTTATTGCCATCATTTTTTCTTTACCTTCTACAAATCAGAACTGAGGTCATAACTTACAAATGCAATGTGAACTTGCAAAATGAATCGAGCAGACTTTATTTTTTTCATTAAAATAAGTTTTTGTACTGACTTTTTTGGTTCAGTGTGGAATGGAGAAAACACATAGTCCAGAGTTGGCCCAGTGATGTACGTTATACTATGGAATCAGATCTACTTTCTAATATTAGCCATTATATAATAAAAGGATTTTTTATATCAGTTTAGCCCACAGTTAAAACTTAGAGAAATACTACGGGCACCATGCTGGTTGCTAGGGGCACCACAATCGGCGGTTAAAGCGGTTGTCCGTCGCAGTGTTAAAAAATGTTCGACCATTAACTGTAAAATTCAGTGCCCCTAGCACAAACCATGATGCCTTAACGTTACACAAAACTTATAGCAAGTTTAGGCCTGTTTAAAAACATATTATAAATGCAGGTCTGTTGCTATGCTGAGGCAAATTGCTTAATTCAGCATTTTCCACAATGCAAACAAAAAAGTTTTTTAACAATTTCTCGCATTTTCAATTTCTTTTAATGTCAATTTCTTTTAATGCCATCTCTTCCCACACAAAAAAAACAGGAAAAGAAACTCACTGCTCATTAATTCCATAAGTGCCTTGATCCCCCATACAACCAGTGACCATCCACCGCCATTACTTCATCACCACCTATCCACCTGACCTCTGTTCTGACACCATGATTTTTGCATACCAAACATTAAAAAAACAAACTTTCATACTTACTGCAGTGCACTGTCAATCCCCTATATCTCCACCATATACCTCTCTGCTCTGCTGTGCCAACCACACCATTACTGCTTCAGTGCATATTCTACTTCACCAAATTTCACCAAATAGCAAGTATCCATATTCACTGTCAATTTCTTTTTCCATGCTTGTGTTGTGGGTTTTACCTTGTCGAGAATAGGAACTTTTGCTTTATTGTACAATTGATTCTGCATATCAGGCCGAGTCATTTGAGAAAAGTTATTCCTATTTTTCAGCTGAGCTATTAGCTAGCTGCTCATTTACTATTCAGATACTGGTTCATGAATGTGCATGTCAAAGGACCAGTGGCATGCCCTAAGGAAATGAACATTTAAAATCTGAGAAAGGCAAAGATTGATTATTTGAGTAAAGCATTAATTGTATTCGATCCGATCATACCAGTTTTGGAATGTACACTACTTTATTATTATAGTAGTTTTGAGCTAAAAAAAATTAGAAGGGTCTCAAATACATAAAAATATAGAGTTCCAATAAAAACTTTGTAATCATATATTTGCATATATATTTAAATTAATTGGATGTCCTAACATTTCATAATTTTATTTATTCAGCTTTTCAGTTCTCGGCAAAATTAATTTTGTTCTTTCAATTTTTTACTTTGCAGGTAGATAGAGGACTGTGATGCAAAAGAAGTTTGCAACGAGTTATGGACCGAAATTATTTTTGCTGCTAGAACTACTTTTTGGTTTTAACGTATGTACTACTTGATGTTGTTTTGGAATTGCTACTTATTCTATATTTTGTTTCTGAATTATTGATGAGACAAACTATTTATGTTTGGTGTAACAATATTGTGTATTTGATTATGAAATTTCATACGTTGCTTATCAAATATGTGTCCAAAATGTGGTATTGATATAATATGTTGATTTTGAAATGTGATATTGATATAATATGCTAATTTTGAAATGTGGTATGTATGCACATTGGGGTGAATGTTTGCTGAAATGGAATTAAAACATTCAACAGCGTTTTTAAAATGATGTTAAAACTTTCCATAGCGTTTTTAAAACGCCGTTAAAACATTCAGCAGCGTTTTTAAAACGCTGTTAAAACATACGGCAGCTTTTAAAAGCAATAAACATACTCCACAACGTTTTTTACAAAGCCATTGAAAGTTTTAACAGCGTTTTAAAACTGCTGTTAAATTGTATCTAAAAACATAAAGCATGATTTATGGCAACAGTGAAACGCTGTAAATAAATATCACAGCACTGGAAAAACGCTATAAAATATTATCTTCGCACTAAACAACCGCTAAGAAAGAGCTATAACTGCATCTGAACAAACGCTGTTAAAAGATTTCATGGCACCACTGAAATGCTGTTAAAAAGTACTTTTAACAGCGTTTATTTCCTGTCATTGTATATCCCAGACATATAACTGCATGTCGATATACAGCATGCGTAAAAACGCTGTTAAAAGATTTTATAGCGTTTTTTAAACGCTGTTAAAGGTCCTGTTTGTTGTAGTGATATTTAGGTGATTTTAGGGGGGTTTACTTAGGCATTTACACAAAAAATACTTGGATGAATTCGAAACCGACTCACATCTTGGAGCATGTTGGAACTTGCCTCAAGTCAGATCAATTCTCCAAGACCTTCCTTCTAAAAAATTCAATTTTTATAAGGACATATTTGTTTCAGAATTATTTAATAAGTCAATTTTGTATGAACCGGATGAATGATTGTGAATATGTAATAAGGTTGATTTGTAAATATTTGTTTTAGTCTTCTTTTTATACTTAGCTGCATTTTATTATGTTATCACAGAGAGAATGTTCCTGAAGCAATCTTGTCTCTAGAGATTACCTAAGTCAATATGTTAAATTGAGAAGATTTTATCTTGAAAAGAAACCAATTTTAAAATCTTCAAAATTGGCAAAATATTGTTTTCTTAGAGATTTACAAAGACTTTACATGGAACACCCTTGTCTCCGCTTCGATTTTCTTGGTGAGGAAAAGGAGAAAATACTCAAAGAGATTCGGACATTCCACACCATGCTAATATGTGGACATGTTAGTCCACCTGCTAGAGAATGAGACTACAGTAAATATCCACTAGTTATTACCCCAGAAGGAGTCAATATTCCTTTTGACTCAACCATTATGCTTTCTGCTATTCATTAAATAAAGTTAGAAATGCAGTTTCTCGACTTTAGAAGTAAAGTAAATATCCAGTTGTACTCTTTTAGTTTTATTGTTACCTAAGTTGTAATCTTTCATCGCAATAATAAAAAAATTATTCATTCTAGTTCCGACTTCATTCTTTTTCCTTTTTATTTAAATAGGAATTACAGTTATCCACAATGCCACTCTCATTAGACTTAGCATCTCATCTTATTAATCTTAAGGATAAGCTGTTAGCGGAACTTGAAAAGAGTAAACTTCTCAAAGATACTTTACTTGCTCGTTTTCACGGCAATGCCGAAGCTTTAAGGTGGCATAAAAGATTCTTACTTCAGAAAACTATTTTCAGAAATCTTAAGGATCAAATTTCCAGTTTAGAAACAGATGTCAATAACAAAAATGAAACGATTTCCGCTTTAAAGCGCCAAGTTAAGTCGAATCCTTCAATTGACTTCGATCATAAAATATCTGAACTTCTCTAATAGATAAGAAATTTAGAGATGAAATTGAAGGATGGTCAGGTTCAGTGCAAGTCATTAGAATTTATTATGGGGTATAATATTTCGAGTATTGATTTACCAGTCCCTCATGCTACTCCATCTGTTGCTAAATCTACAAGATTTATTTCCCTTGTTGCTCAGAGATTTCCCACTACAACAAATCCTCCCTCAGGCTTAGACGAGAAGGGAGTGGGCGAGTGGTGTAGGAATGTTAAATCTGAAATGATGAAATACTTTGACGAACAACAGAAAGCTAAATATTCATAGCACATAAACGAATATGCTGCTAAAATTCAGAAAGTCGAACGTGACAATTATCTCCTTTTGAAGTGCATTGCTTAATTTAAAAGGGAAAATAAGACCCTTAGAGGCACAAATAGAGCTTTCAATCGCGCTTTGAAAACTAATATCGATATGATTGATGATATAGACAAGATAAGGAAGAAAGAGAAGAAACTTAAAGAAGTTCTTTATATCGCTATCCATCACATCGTAGATCCTTTGATTGCTGAGAACGTGAACAAGGTTGCTCAAGATTTATGAAGAATTCATACTTTGAGAAATGTATATATTTGTTCTATACACAGGTAAATAATTTCATTCGTTGTGTAAATCATGTAATTTTGTAAATATCACCTGATTAATGATCCTTTCTTGTAATGTTATTTTTAAAACATTTGTTTGTTAGCTCATACCATAATTTATGTGTTTGCTGGATCTTTTATTCTCCTTTACTATTCTGATTTCCCTGAAAGTATGAAGCAAACAATATTTCCAATTATTAGCTTGAAATTGATATAAAGTCTATCTATATCATTCGCGTAGATTAACAAATCATTATGTCAATCGTATGGTAATATATGAATGGTAATTGTATTTGATTAAATATCTTGAATCCCATCTTTAGTCACGATGAGAAATAATTAAGAATTTAACTTTAACTATATTGCTGGAATATCTTAAGTCTGTTGGCAGAAAATTTTATCCTTGGCCAGGGATATAAAATGCATTAGAATATCATCATGTGAAGATTACCAATAGAGGGTTAATAATGATTAAATAATAGGAGTCCAGAAATCATTATCTGAAAATTTGTAGTAGACATCCAATGACCTATATTCGGGCATTAATGAAATCTGAAAGTTTAGAAGCCCGAAGCCTAGATTCGGGTACTAGGGGATGATGTTTAGAAGTTAGGAAACTTGAAACTCAGATTCGAGTATTTTGTGGATGATAACTTGAAATTCATAATAACGATCTTCTTGGTAGAAGTTGATAGAAGTTTTTGACTCAGATTCGGATATTAATAGTGGATAATCAGAAATCCATAATAGAAATCTCATGCTCAGATTAGGGCATTAATAAGTGAAATAAAGTAATAGTCTCGAAACCCAGATTCGGGTATGATAAAGGCCGTAAGTGATTGATAAAAACCCGAAACCCAGATTCAGGTATTAAGAGATGAAGCTCAAAAATGAGAGTCCCGAAACTCAGATTCAGGTATTAATAAGCGGAGTCCTTCTCCTTAGATTATGTCTTCTTTGATATATATAAACCCTTTAGGCCTTGTATGTTGTCGTGGTTTGATTGGCTGCTACTCGAGCTAGGACATCTTAGTCCATCATTTAATACGCCACTTTTTGGGCTTGGACATCTTAGTCCGCTGTAGATATGCCGCTTCTCGGGCTTGGACATCTTAGTCCTTATAGATGTGCCACTTCTTGGGCTTGGACATCTTAGTCCCTTGTAGATATGCCGCTTATCGAGCTTGGACATCTTAGTCCATTATTGTCTTGTGCTCTTGCTTAGCTAATTCTTAGAGGCTGAAACCAAGGACTTACCCAAACTCACTCTAGGAGGTGCCTTGATCTGACCAGAGGCATGGCCAAGGGCTTGTCGATGCTTTAACCTGGCCAACATGGCGCGAATAAAGACTTACACTGGCCTCCCTCCAGGAGGTGCCTTGCCATGGCCATAGAGTGGCGTGGACAAGGGCTTGTCGATGCTTTAACCTGGCCATAGCGTGGCGCGGTTAAAGGCGTACACTCCTCCCTCCAGGAGGTACCTTGACCTGACAAAAGGCACGGTCAAGGGCTTGTCGATGCTTTAACCTGGCCATAGCGTGGCACGGCTAAAGGCTTACACTCCTCCCTTCAGGATACGCTCTGCCTGGCCAACTTGGCGCGGACAGAGGCTTTGACCGTTTAAGGTAATGTCCAAACAAAAGGAGCTTTTCATTCCCAACCATGTAGGTACACTTTAGAAAAGTAGCTCTTTATCGGTATCATTCGGTATTTCTTTACAAACTCATTAATTTTGCCTTGACGGAAAAATCCAATTATCATACCTTCCAAGACTTTGCAATGGTTAGTCTTATGTCCATTCATCATATGGAAATGACAGTAGGATTCCCTCAAATTTCTTTCATATTTTGGCTTCTTTTTCTTCGATGGCCAATAATTGAGTTCATCCTTTGTTAGCAAGCAGACATTCTCTATGGATGTCGTTAGGTTACACTCTTTAAGAAGTCTTGACTTGAAACTTGTTTTTTGAGGATAGCTTCTAAATCTTTTGTTACTTGGTTCTGGAATTTCCCCTTTGATAACTGGTTTTCTCTTTAAAACTTTTTTGGGTTCCGGTGTAGGTATTGTCCCGCTTGTGAATTGACCCCATTTGTATGCAAAGGCATTGTAATATGCCATTATTCCTTCTTCAAAGAATGTTCCTTTGGTATATTGTTGAATTGTTTTTCTCATTTGATCAAATAAATTGTCACTTTCCTTTTCCTTTTCCCCTAAAGCAAAGATTGGGGTGGGACCAACATGAAAAGGGTTTAAACTCCATTTAAGTGGATTATAGGCTTCAATTTTCTTTTTTCTTATTATTCTTAAAGCCTTCATCCTAAAAAGTTGTTCTTCCTGGAGATTCTTATCATTAGCAGCCTCTAGGGAGAATCCAATTAAGTGTGGTTCAGAAGATCCCTGCTCAGATCTTTTAACTTTACCAGCCATGATGAAGTTAGATCAAAAGTAGATAAGTTTGAAATAGGACTTGGTTAGAGATAAGTGGTGTTGGATGTTCAACAGACTCGGAGGTTCAAACCCTCCTTCTAGCGCCTAAATGTTAGCAAGAAAACTTGTCAACACCCCATAGTTATTTTTAGGATGAGGTTAGTCCTTTTTGATCTCTTTTAGTTAAGTTGATAGAGGTAAGATGTGAATAATCCTTTAAGTTCTCCCTTTCGAATAGGTTCTTATTATGATAGCTTTGCCTTGTCAACCTTTTGACCCAGTCGAAATGCTCAAATTCCTTTCTTTTTTATCTTTCAATCTGGATAAAATAACTTGATTACCACTTCGAAACAGTCCTTTCAAAGCAGCTGCAGAAGCCTATTGGTTGGCTCTAAGACTCAAGGTTATGATCAGTTTTGAATTGTTTCGACCTTGTCGAAAGCTCGAGTTTTAAGTGTCTTAGGTTTGGATGGGGAATAAAAGGTAAGCTTAGTTTGGGTTAAGGTTTCAATCCAGTCGAAAGTAGAAGTCCAATAAGGGTGGCCTGAAGTCTATAACTGAAATTACTTGAATGTGCAGAGGTTTTGATCAAGTCGGAAGAGACCTTTCGATGTATTCGACGCCTATAAAATGCGATTAGATCTGATAGAAAGCTTTTGAAACAATTAAGTAATCAAGAATATTAAAGACTTCCCCTAATTAACTCAGTGAAGCCTTTATTTATCAACTTTCCCCAATTCAATTTACAAATTAGGGTTTACAACTTTGTAGAATTAGAAAATACAAGTGTAGAATAAATGAATTCGGATCCTCAAACCAGACCTCTTGGGTCTTATTTATAGATGCGGGTCAGCATCTTTCGATCCAGTATTTTCGACCTGGTCGAAAGGTGGCTTCAGATGCCTTTCGACTCCTTCGGCACTTATGCTCCCCTTTGCAATGCTTTCGAAGGGACTCAAATTCTTCCGTCTTGATTGAAGGGGGTTGTTGTGCCTTCACTTCTTTATGTTTCTTTATAAGAGCTTTCGACTCTGTCAAATGGCTGTTTCTAGGGGCTTCGAAGGAGTTGAACTGGGGATGGTTTCGACGCTGTTTGTAGCTTCCAAACATATGCTTGCGACTTAATGTAGGACTTTCCCTAGATATCAAAAGCTTCGACCGATTCGAAAGGCTTAAATTTTCTTTCGAAAGGGTCATTTCGACCAAGATGTGCTTCTGAGTGACTTGAGTGAAGGCGGAACCTTTGGACTCGAAAGGTTTAGCGTGCATATGAAAGGTTATTATGCATTTTCTTTGAAAGGTGTTGCTTTGATTCCTTCGAAAGGTCTTCATGCATGCGGAAGCACCTGTTTCGAAAGGTGTTTATTGAAGCAGACGCATGCTCTCGACCCCTTTGACCCATTCGAAAGGTTTCGGTACTTCTAGTCATTAGCTATTGCATCCCTTCGACTCCTTTGAAAGGTCTTGCTGCTGCTTCTTTCTCTTGTATTCCTTTGCCTTCTGTTCAATAAGGTTTCGACATGGTTAAAAGGATGTTTGATAGTAACATGTAGCAAATAGGAGGTACAGCCGATCCTTGCCCATGGATATGTGTGTGTGTATGTTGTGTTAGTCATCTTAATAATTATCCTAAACCAAGTCAATCAAAACATAATTTAGTTGTAAGCCCATAGTTTTCACTAATTGGGCATTTGTTAGACTTGATTATCGATGAAGATAATTATATAAATTCAAAGTTCTATTGGTATGTAAAATAAATAAATATTTCAGTTAACTGATTTGTATACATTACTTGCATATTATTTTTTACTTCAAATGCAGTCAAATTTTCAATGCATATAATCCTCTCTAAAGGTGTAATTATATATAATCTGAATAGAAATTTGCAGTTAAAAAGTTGCAGTAGTTTTTTTTGAGAAAACGGATATGTAGTGCGAGACTATACAACCAAGTAAGTTGCAGTAATTTATAAACAATACTATTTTTAATAACAACGTTATTTTATTCAAACAGAAAATTCATTTTGATATCTAAAGGGTTTCGAGAACACTTAACACTCACTTTGATGTTCAATATAGAGTGCTACATGTTGAATATTTTAAGTAAAAGTTGGAGAGAATATATGAAAGAGACTCTTTATTATTGAAAACTTTTCTTTTTTTCTTTCTTGATACAAACACGAAAACTTCACCCTTATTTATACAAGTAGCATTACCCAAACAATGGATATGATTTTGTCAATACAATTTCAATCTAAGGGTTATAATTAATTTCTTGAACTTTCTCCGCATTACTAAACCTTATTGTTATTTCTACATAATTCTAAAGGCCCATTTAGAAAGAGCTTTCTAGATAAGACTTCTCTAGAATATATTTATAAGATTTAGGCTTATTACAAAAAATAATTAAGACCCAAAAAAAGATCCAAAATCCTGTTAATATTTCAACACCCCTCTTTAAATTTGATTTTGCTACACCAAGCAGACTCCTCAACTTGACAAAATCTTTAAGCTAGAGAGGCTTGATGAAGATATAAATTGATTGATCATGCGTCTTCACATACTCTTGTTTCACATCCTTTTTGGTGACACTCTCTAATGTAGTGATAGCATGTATCAATATACTTGCTTTGATCATGGAAGACGAGGTTCTTGGCCAAAACAATTGCTGATTTATCGTCCATGAAAATCTAGGTCGACTCCTCTTGCGGAAAATTCAACTTCTTTAACGGGTTCCTTAACCAAATTCCATGGCAAATATAAGAAGTAGCAGCTACATACTCTGCTTTGCATGTAGAAAGAGTGACAATCGACTGCTTCATTGACATCCATGTGAAGGCTGTATCTTCCGTGTAGAACACGAAGCTACTTGTGCTCTTTTGGTCATCCATTTCTCCACTCAAATCGCTATCGCTATATCTAACAAGCTTGTAATTATCAGAGACAGAGTAGTACAAGTCAAAGTTTTTTGTCCCTATGACATAGCAAAAAATTCTCTTTGCTTCCCTCAAATGAGTTATTGTTGGATTCTCCATGTATCGACTGACAACTCCTACCACATATAGGATGTTGGATCTTATGCACGTTAATTATCACAAGCTTTCAATCAAGATCTTAAAGAGTGTTGGGTCCACTTTTTCTCCTTTCCCATTCCTTGACAACTTGATTCCATATTTCATTGGCATGCAGACCGAGTTAAAGTCATCCATCTTGAATTTCTTTAGTTCCTTAGCGTAGCCTTCTTGAGTGATTAGGATGTTTTCGTCTCCTGTTTTACTTTAATGACAAGGTAGTAAGACATGAGTCCAATATCGGTCATCTCGACCTCCTTCATCATCTCTTTCTTAAACTCTTTAAACATACCTAGATTGCTACTTGTGAAGATCAAATCATATATATACAAGTATATAATCGGCGTATTACCGTTTTGGATCTTGATATAGAGTGCATGCTCATACAAACACTTGATAAAGTTACTCCCTCGGAAGTACTTACCAATTCGAGCATTCCAAGCTTTTGAGGCTTGTTTCAACCCATAAAGTGCCTTCTTTAGTTTCAAAACCTTGTCTTATTCTCCCTTGAGTTCATAGTCTTGTGATTGCTCAATGTAAACTTCTTATTCAAGAACTCTATTTATGAAGCCATATCTCATATCCATTTGACGTATCTTCCAATTATTTTGAGCTGCCAATGAAATTATTAGTCTAACAGTTTCTAGTTGAGCGACTAGAGTGAATACCTCATTGTAGTCAATGCCAGCTCTTTGACTGTAGCCTTTTTCCATCAATCTCGTCTTGTATCTTTCAACTTCTCCTTTGGTGTTCTTCTTTGCTTTGTATACCCACTTCACACCGATTTCCTTATGCACTTGTGGAAGTGAAGCTAACTCCCATGTGTCGTTCTTATTGATAGCCTTTATCTCTTCATCTATAGCATTTCTCTAACTCTACTTTTGCAAAGCTTCTTGGAAGTTCATGGGCTCACAATCCGTAACTAAACAAAAAAGAATAAGATTCTCGTGATTTTCGGTTACCTCGTAAATTTCTACAAAGGCTTCTGAAGCGTGGAGCCCTTTCACTTGAGCTTTCGTCTTCTTGAAAACTCACGGCCGGTGAAGCTGGTAGGCAAGTAGGCTTCTCTTTTGACTATTCCATCCTTGGTGGTTGCATGCCATCTTCTTCAAAATGCAGAAAGAAATTTTAGTCTTCGCTATATGATCTCCAATCCCAATCTCCTTCTTTATAGAACATCACATTTCGACTAATGATTGCCTTTCTCTTATCAGGGTTGTAGAGCTGGTAGCCTTTGGAATTCGTGTCGTAACCAATGAATATATACTTTTCACTTTTGTCATCTAACTTTCTTCGCTTCTCGTCCAGTACATGTATGTGAGCTCTCCTTCCAAACACTCTTAGATGGAAAATGTCGGGCTTCCTTCTACTCTATGCTTCTTATGGTGTTTTGCCCCACACTTTTCTTGTTGGAAATCGGTTTAATAGATAAATCGCACATGCAACTGCTTCTGTCCAAAACTTCTTTGGCAGCCTCTTGCTTTTGAGTATGCTCCTCGTCATCTCAAGGATTGTCCTATTCTTCTTTTCTGCTACTCCATTTTGTTGGGGGATCTAGGCACTATCAGCTGCCGTTGAATTCCATTATCTTTACAATACTTCTGAAATTATTTTGATGTGAACTCTTCTCCACGGTCAGATCTTATGGTTTTAATCACAAGGCCACTTTTCTTCTCAACATGGGCCTTGAACTTCTTGAAGTTCTCAGACACCTCTAATTTATCCTTTAAAAAATACATCCATATTTTTCTTGAAAGATCATCGATGTAAAGAAGGAAATATTTATTCTTACCAATTGAACTTAGCTTTGAACAGACCGCATACATTTATGTATATGAGTGTCAGTGGTTTTTTAGCTCTTGAGTATGACTCCTTTGGAAAGCTCATTTTAAATTGCTTTCTGAGTAGACATCCTTCGTACGCTTGATTGGGATGGTTGATGTAAGGTAATTCTCTTACAATTTCCTTCTTGAAGAGCAACTCTTATCCCCTGAAATTGAGATGCACAAATCGAAGATGTCAAAGTTAAGAAATATCTTCATAGCACATCTTAAGACACCGTGCAACATCATTTTGAATGTTGAGAAGAACATTCTATTTCTTGACATCGACACCTTAGCAATGAAGTTACTTGTACCGTCTGTTATAGAAAAGTTATTATCTTTTAATCGAATATCATAACCTTTCTCTAAGAGTTGTCTTAGGCTCAAGATGTTGTCCTTCATGTTTGGCACATAGTAAACATTGGAAATGAATTGGTACCCTTCATTCTTCAATCGAATGAGAACATTTCCTTTACCTTTCATCGCTAAATTGGATTCATCTCTAAATGCCACGTTGCCCTTCACTGATTCATCAAGCTTCATGAACATGTTTCTTCTTTCGGACATATGGTTGCTCGCACTGCTATCTAGGTACCATTGATTATTTTCACCTCTTTCATTTTCCTTATAAGCCAGCATTAAGGTACCATCTTCTTAATTTCTTTCTTTAACATAATTGGCATTTTCTTCAACTTTATTGTTGCTTGGATCTCTACATTCAGAAGCATAATGTCAAAAATTTTACAATTGAAGCATTTTACATATGATTCATACCTTGATTTTGAATTTTTCTCTCCCACGACCTCTTATTGATCTTTCTTCTCTTTGGTTATTGTTATCATTGTTGTTGCCGTTATTGGGCCTCCAAACTCGTCTGTGTCCATATCCACGACCCCGTCCTTGTTCTTGACCACGACCTCGTTCTTTATTGGTTTTGATTACTTTCTTACTTTGTTGAATCAATACGTGTTTTGAGTACGTGCTCCACAATCTCTTCCTCCTTCCTTTTCTTTTCTTTATAAGCTCGCAATAAACCAAGAAGTTCTCTATTACCATGGCCTTCAAGTTTTTGTCTTTTCGATGAAGGCTACATTACGTTCCAACTTTGGATCTAATTATCTAAGAATCTTCTCCATAATTCTTACATCATTTAATTTTTAACATTTTGTTTAGGCTATTAGTAACTGTTAAAACTCTTGAGAAGTAATTAGAGACATGTTCATCTTCTTTCATATGCAAAGTTTCAAACTCTCCTCTTAAAGTTTGAAGACGTACCTTTTTGACTTGATCGACATTCTTTGTAAGATGTTCGAAGCTTCTCTCATGCATCTTTGGCTAACTTTGGTTCATGAAACCTTCTCAAAAGTATCTTCATCCAATACTTGATAGATAAGACAGAGAGCCTACTTATCTCTCTTTCTTGAGTCTCTCAAACCATCTATTTAAGTTATAGATAGGCTACCTTCATTCTCTTATTCGGTGTATCCTTTCTCGACTATCTCTCATACGTCATGTGCACTAAGGAAAGCCATCATCCTTAATCTTCAATTGTTATAGTTGATCTTGGTGAGCATTAATTAGGACTTGGAAGAGAACGCCGCTATTCGCCTTTTTTAGGAGGATCTTCAAGCTCTGATACCACTTTGTTGAATATTTTATGAGAAATTAAGATGAAGATAATATATAAAAAAGACTCTTTATTATTGAAAACTTTTCTTTTTTTAATCACTTGATACAAACACAAAGACTTCACTCTTATTTATGCTAGTGACATTACCCAAACAATAATTTATTTTTAGAACTTTCTACACATCACTAGACTTTATTTTTGTTTTTATACAATTTCAAAGACTTATCTATAAAGAGCTTTCTGGATTAGACTTCTCTATAACATATTTTTGATATTTGGACTTATTATAGCAAATAATTAAGACAAAAAAAAATAAAGATTCAAAATCAAGTTAATATTTTGATGCAGCGCGAGATAAAAATCGCTTCCCTGAATCGCGAAGCCCTAGATCGCGAACGACAGAACCCCTATGTCGCGAAGCAGAAGGTCGCGAACGACATACTTATGTCGCGAAACCCTAAGTCGCCTCCAGCCTTAGGTCGCGAGCGGAGCAGAATGAAGAAGGTCGCTAAGTCGCGAACGAGAAATTCCATTATACCTTATGCCGCAAGTTCTTATGTCGCGATACTCCAGTAGGTCGTTCCAGTTAACTCGCGAGCTTCCTTATGTCGCGCTCCAGCCCTAGGTCGCTCCATACCTTGAATCGCGAACAAGCAACTTCCAGTAGGTCGCGAGCAAATTCCAGTAGGTCGCGAACGACATTTCCCTTAAGTCGCTTCCAGTAGGTCGTGAGCAAGTTTCAACTTCCAGTTGGTCGCGAGCAAAATCCCAATAAGTCGCGAGCTTCCTTAGGTCGCTGAAATTCTTAAGTCGCGAACGAGCTATCTTAAGTCGCTGAAGTTCTTACATCGCTCATGGATGCCTGGATGCCGCAGTTGTTAAGTCGCTCTGCCAAGTTGTTATGTCGTTTGTTTGTTAAGTCGTTGTTTGTTAAATCGTTTATTGTTATGTCGTTATTTTCTTAGGTCACTAAAGTTGTTAAGTCGTCTGTATTTCTTAAGTCGCTGTGTCATTGAATGTTGGTATTTTTGTAAGTCGTTTGTACTGTTTGTGACGTACTTTTGTTAAGTCATATGATGTTGTAACTTGTTAAGTCGTGTGTGTGTTGTACTTTCCCTATAAATAGGGGTGTGTTGTCATTTGTAATAGTTAGTTGATTTTGAATAAAATTTGGTTTGTGCTTTGTGCCACCATTAAAATTGGAAGTTGAGTGTTATCTCCTTTCTCCATCTTCGGATATTCGAGTGCGCTCGAATCAACGAACTTGAAGCCGATTCACGGAATCTCGTGCGTGAGATCAACGTCGAAGAATCGTAGATCTTCTAACGCGGTATCGTGCGCGATCAACGTGTTGAAGATAGCTAGAATCCGGTATCTCGAGAGATCAACGGATTTGGACATTTGGGTATCATCAATTCATCCACTTATCTTGTTTCATCGATTCATTATTTCCGCAATTCGTGATTGGATCCGGGATAGATTTGACCGCTGGTTCAGATCTACTTCCGTGCTGCGTTATATTTCAACACAAAACCACTTGACACTTGAGCTAGTTATCCTTGCCATAACCAATACTTTTTAACGTGCATTTGAAGATTTAAAAGTTAATTTCCTCAAATTCATTGTAGACGGATTTCATAACAACTTATAGATAACACGGAATAAACATATTAGAGTGGATTTTGAAAATATAATAATCTGTTTATCCCACAGCAATTTTTAGCCAAGCTTGAACTTTTTATACATGATCTGGTATCTAGTAGTAATATATATACATAACATACGTACGTACGTATGTATCAAATATTAGTTTTACACGTATCAACGCCTACTTATTAGTTAACTTGAAAGCATATGCTACTTCCGTCAAAATGAGAATATAATAAACAACACTATGTATTTTAAACCGAGTACCATTCGGTTTTGAATTGCCAACGTGATATTAATATTTAAATGCCTGATATTAATTGGAGTCCTTGAGTTATGCCCCAACTGTATAGTGTGGGTTTTATTGAGCATGGTAGTAGTTAGTTGTGTGTGTTTTGTTATAGCTTGCTTTTTTAATGGACGACAACTAAACTACACAGCGAAGCATATTCCCTTAGATTTCTGCCTGCCTCTATCTTTTTTAATAAGAATTTGAATGCTTGATGAAGCAGATATTGATTGATTAGTTATCTTTCTCAATATAGACACGTGTTGTTTTGTATGGTTAAGTGCATCGTTGACTGAAAAGTGAGATTATAGTAAAGTGGTCGAGTAATTTATATAGGATAACCTCCACAGTTTAGAAGCATTAATGCAAGAGTTAGTTAGGTAGTCAACTCAGTAATATTATAATGTTGTTTTTGGTCCTTTTGGAACTCTTGATCATGAAGCAATCATCGAGTAATTGAGGACATGATGCATGAATATGCAGTTACCTACTATGTGGAAAAAACATCCCATTTGTTTTATCAGTATATACTATATAGCAACAACCACCTATAAGCTTTTTCTATTTAGGGCTTTAATCTTGACTTATTTGCCATGCTTCCTTTTTTGATTTGGATAGAGCAACTACCTAGTAACATGACTTAGTTACTTTTACCTGTTTCAAAAGATTAATTATTGCTTGGTTACAGATGCATATTTCAACTCTGGAAAGTAAACAAGTACTTGTTTGAGCTTTTGGTTTTAAGACATCAATGTTAGCAGCAGGGTCTGCAATAAAAGTTCTTGCTCGTTTCTCTTTAAACTAAAGACAGTATAAATAGATCACCATTGCCCAGGTAATTAACTAATTATGCTCTTGTAGCTTATTCCACTATCAAGTATTGATAATTGATAATGATCACTCACCTACACCTGGCTTTTGTGTTTTGAAGACTACATATTGAATGCATGGTAACTCTATATACTGTTGGAAAAAGTGTTAATATTGAAAAACAGAATTCTATTTTGTTTGTAGAACAGAGAGTTAAAGAAGAAACATTTGATTCATTACTTTTTCCACATCACTGCAGTTCACAGACTTGGTTCTTAAATACATGCATTCGTATCTGTTGATGAATGGACACAGCACTTGAAAAGACACAACTATTGACTTCAAAGGACACAACACATTAAAAAACACACAACACTTCAAAAGATAATGCATTACTGTTAACACTCCGCCATAATGCATTTGTTGGACAACACATTCAGCATGTCTCTGAAAAAACAGAACTTCTCCTTTGGCAAGGCTTTGGTGAACACATCTGCTACTTGTTCATCAGTTCTGATAAACATTAGTTCAATCTCATTGTCTTCAACTAGTTTTCTGATGAAATGATGACGGAGCTCTATATGCTTGGATCTGCTATGAAATACTGGGTTCTTTGTCATGGCAATAGTTGACATATTATCACAGTAAACGACCGTCGGAAAATGCTGTTTTTGATGAAGGTCCTCCAGAATTCTTCTTAACCAAACTGCTTCACAACTTGCGCTCGTTGCTGATATATATTCAGCCTCTGCAGATGATAATGCAACTGTACTTTGCTTCTTAGATGACCATGATATAGCCTTGCTTCCTAAGAAGAATACATGACCAGAGGTGCTCTTTCTATCGTCTATTGAGCCTGCCCAGTCACTGTCCGTGAACCCAACTAAATTGCTTTTCTGTTCTTGTTTATACATGATGCCATACTCTTTGGTCCCTTGAACATATCTGAGAATTCTTTTTGCCGCTGATAAATGATCATTACTTGGCTTACTCATAAATCTAGATACAATACTCACGGCATGAACAATGTCAGGCCTAGTATTTGTCAAATATATTAATGAGCCAACCAAACTTCTATAAAGAGATTCATCTGCTTTTGGTGCTTCATCATTGCTTGAAAGCTTCAAGTTAATAGCCATTGGAGTATCCATTGGCTTGCAGTTCAACATATTAAATTTTTTCAACAAGTTTTCTGCATATTTTTCTTGCGAAATGAAAATTCCGTTTTCTGATTGCTGAACCTGCATTCCTAAAAAAAATCTCATATTGCCCAAATCTGTCATTTCGAATTCCTTCATCATAGCCTTCTTAAAAGCTTCTGCCATTCTTGGATTTGTACTTGTATATATTAAATCATCAACATAAAGACACAGTATAATAAAGTCATGTGTACCTTCCTTTTTGTGATAAAGTGATGGCTCACTTGAACTTCTGCAAAATCCATTTTGACGAAAATAATGATCAATTTTACTATTCCATGCTCGTGGTGCTTGCTTCAAACCATATAAAGCTTTCCGAAGTCGCCAAACTTTTTCTTCATTTCCTTTCTCAATATATCCTTGCGGTTGCTCGACATAGACTTCTTCTTCTAGTTCTCCGTTCAAAAATGCCGACTTGACATCTAATTGATAAACCGGAGTTCTCAATTGTGCAGCCAATGCCAAAACAGTCCTTATAGTCTCCATTCGAACCACGGGCGCAAATGTTTCGTTGAAATCAATTCCCGGTTGTTGAGAATATCCCTTCGCAACCAAGCGAGCTTTGTGCTTTTGGATTGATCCGTCTTGATTAAACTTTGTCTTGAAGATCCATTTAAGTCCAATGATATCTTTTGACTTCGGACGATCCACTAGCTCCCATGTTTTATTTTTCTTGATTACTTTCATTTCTTCGTCCATTGCATCTTGCCAAATCTTCTCTTTTACTGCATCTTCAAAATTTTGAGGTTCTATTGCGCTGAAAGCAACATCGCAGATCTCTTGCAATGATCGGTATTTCTGGTTTGGTCTTGGAGTAGAATCCGGTGAAGCTTCAATAGAGCCAGCCGTTGATGTACAAGGTATGGTATTTGATATTGGAGTTTGAGGCAGTAAATTCTCTTCTTCAGGCAGCATGTTTTCTTTTAGATTTGATGTTTCTGGTTCTTCAATAATTCTTGGAGCATTTGTATGCTCATTCTCCCATCTCCAAGCCTTGAGTTCATCAAAAATTACATCTCTGGAGATTACCAAGTTGTTGGTTTTTGGATCAAGTAATCTGAATGCCTTCGACTGATCGCTATATCCAACGAAAATGTATTTCGCTCCTTTTTCATCAAATTTTTCCCTCTTTTGAGAAGGAATATGTGCATAAGCAACACAACCAAATATTTTTAGAAAATCTACCTTTGGTTTAAAATTATGCCATGCTTCAAATGGAGTCATATTCTTGAGAGCTTTGGTTGGGGATCTATTGAGTAAGTAGACAGCTGTATGAACAGCTTCAGCCCAAAACATATTTGGCAGACCTTTTGCCTTCAACATACTCCTTGCCATTTCAACAATTGTACGATTTCTCCGTTCAGCAACTCCGTTTTGTTGTGGGGTGTAGCCGGCTGTCAGTTCTCTTTTAATACCATTGCTTTTGCAAAAACTAGAAAATTCATTTGATGTAAACTCTCCACCACGATCTGTCCTTAGCACTTTCAGGCTGCGACCGCTTTGTTTTTCTCCAAAAGCTTTAAATTGTTTAAAAACAGAAAATGCTTCAGATTTCTGTTCTAGAAAATAAACCCACATCATCCTTGAGAAATCATCAACAAAAAGAATAAAATATCTTTTGTGATTGAAAGACGGAGTACGAGTTGGTCCGCAAATGTCTGCATGAACCAATTCAAGCGGTGCTCTTGCTCTCCACGTTGATTGTGAGAATGACAACCGATGAAATTTTCCAAAAATACATCCTTCGCAAACTTCTTTTTCAGCAGTAACAAAGGGGAGACCAACCACCATTCTTTTCTGATGCAGCAGCTGCAGGCTTTGTTGATTCAAGTGGCCATATCGTTGATGCCATAACAACGATCCTTCAGTTTTTGCTGTATTCAAAACAAGGTTTTCTTTTGACGACATAACCAATGGAAAAACTTTGTTTACTGCCATTTTGATCTTTGCCATAGGAATGTTACTTTTCTTATCAGATATAGCACAATGATCATCTTCAAATTTTACAGAAAAGCCTCTTTGCACAAGCTGTCCCACACTCAGCAAATTTTGAGTTAGATTTGGAACATACAGTACATCATGGATCAATTTTGATGTACCTTCTTTTATTTGTACAGAGACAGTGCCCTTCCCTGCAACATTGTGCAATTTTCCATCTCCAAGTTTCACTTGAGAAAATATATTTTCTTCAAGATTGACAAAACATTGCTTTTTTCCAGTCATATGATTGCTGCAGCCACTATCCACATACCATACATCCTCCGACTCTTGATGAGAACTTAAACATGAATAGAATAATTCCTCTTGAGAATTATTTTGAGTAGAAATATTGGCTTCGTTGTTCTTTTGATATCTGCAGTCTTGTTGAGAATGATTAGGTATCTTGCATCTAGTACACTTGTAATAGCAATCTTCACTTTTATGTCCAGGCTTTTTGCAAACATAGCATCTTGGGACTGAGCTACAATTCTGGTTGCTTGTGTTGTTACTCCATTTTTGCTTGTTGAAACCACTTCCCCTGTTGAAATTTTTGCGTCCAAAATTTTTGCTTCTTCTATTTTGAAATTTTGGGACTTCTCCTTTTTGTTTGCCTTCAGTTTCCTTCAAATTCACTTTAGACTGAAAAGCTTGCTCTATGGGCTGTTCTACAAATCTGCTGATTCTTCTTTCATGCGCTTCCAGTGAACCAATCAGTTCATGTAAGGATAGCGTAGCCAGATCCTTCGATTCCTCTATCGCAGCCACGATATGATCGTATTTTTGGGTCATGCTGCGGAGCACTTTTTCCACAATCTTCCTATCTGAGATAGTGTCTCCATAGCTTCTGATTTGATTTATGATTCCAGAAACTCGGGTGAAGAATTCTTGAACAGATTCATTTTCCTTCATCATCAAGTTATCAAAATCCCTCCACAAGGATTGAAGTTTGATAGAGATCACTTTTTGTGATCCTAGAAACTCGGTTTTGAATGTATCCCATGCTTCCTTTGAAGTTTCAGCAGATAATAATCTTGGAAAGAGGTTTTTACTTACTGCTTGTTGAATAAGAAATAAGGCCTTGGCATCTTTCATTCTGTTTTGTTT
This sequence comes from Allium fistulosum, assembly GCA_030737815.1. NCBI lineage: Eukaryota > Viridiplantae > Streptophyta > Magnoliopsida > Asparagales > Amaryllidaceae > Allium > Allium fistulosum. Next base: position 395,703,673 of record CM060901.1, read on the forward strand.
GTAAGTCTGCTGTTGTTCTTCTGTTATTTTATCTTTTGAAGAAGAAGCAGGTTTCTCATAACCATATTGAACAAGATCCCAAAGATCCTGTGATATGAACAAAGTCTTCATTTGCAGACTCCAAAATTCATAATTCTCTCCATCAAAGATAGGCATTAAATTTTGAATGTTGCCAATGTTTGAGGAGTTAGAGCTTGATGCCATTGCTAAGATAGAGAAAGGATCGGGAAGGCTCTGATACCAAATTTGTTGGAAAAAGTGTTAATATTGAAAAACAGAATTCTATTTTGTTTGTAGAACAGAGAGTTAAAGAAGAAACATTTGATTCATTACTTTTTCCACATCACTGCAGTTCACAGACTTGGTTCTTAAATACATGCATTCGTATCTGTTGATGAATGGACACAGCACTTGAAAAGACACAACTATTGACTTCAAAGGACACAACACATTAAAAAACACACAACACTTCAAAAGATAATGCATTACTGTTAACATATACAACATATATGAAACCTAGTGCACTAACTACAACCACTACTGATTATAAATAGCTAGTCTTGCCTATAGAGAAGATGCAATACTCAGGATTGGAACCTTTGACCGGATAATTAGTTAAGTTTGCCCTTACTACGATTTCAAACTTACATGCAGGAATTATAAAAAAATGTTGCCTTACTGAGTAGTTTTCTATTTTTTCCAAGCATGTAGGTGGTATAATGTTTTTTCTCTCATATATGCTAATATGCATCAAAATTGAATATTTTGTAGGAGGACAAATTTTATTTACAGCCCCCGAAAAAATATTTATTTCAAGTTTAAGCGTTTGTTGGAAACTTGTTACAAAATTTGGTTTCTTTTCCACTATATCAGGACAAAATTGTGTTTTTGCAAATTCAAATTACATAAGTATACAATATAAATTTGTGTTTACCCACTTTAATATTGCACGAATACAAATCCCAACTTATTTTTGCAATAAGTTTGTAAGGAGAGCTAAACTTGAAATTTGTTTTTTTCTCGGACTTATAAATAAAAAAATTATTTGTTCATTTGTAGAAACATAAAGGTGAAATAAGTTTTTTACTCTTTACAAAACTATGGTAACTATAAGCTAACTAATGTTAATTAAACAAACCAGCAGTAATATCCACAACACATCCATATTTTAAAATATATAATCAATTGTTAAGAACTTACATGACTTATTAGAGCCTCCACAATGCAAGTGTTAAGTTAGGCTTGCTAATTGTTGCCGCATGGACAATAAAGTACATGTTATTCTACACATGTACATGTTAACTTTGGCTAACCACCACAACAAACTGACTATACTCAACTAGCAAAACGAACACTAGAAAAAATTATATAAAACACCATGCCACTACAAGGCAAACAGCTCTTTCCAACGGCTCCAAGCCGTTGGCGGCCGTTGGTAAGCCGTTGGGAGCCGTTGGAAAGGGCGTTGGAATACATTTCGACGCCTTCCAATGGTTCCCAACGCCCCCAACGGCGTTATACCAACGCTTACCAACGGCTCATCTGGCCACGTGGCAAACTTCGTTGACCAACTTGCCGTTGGTTCGCCGTTGGAAAACGTTGGTTTTTGCCGTTGGTAGCCGTTGGAAGCCGTTGGTTATAAATGACCAATTGGCTGTTGGTTTCCGTTGGAAGCCGTTGGAAATCTGAAACTTTTTTTTTTACTCGGCTGCTCCTACTCACCTCCGGCCGCACACAATATCATAAATATTAAAACTGCTCCATTTTGAGCGTATATCCAATAACAATCACATATATATAACCAAACACCTCGAAATACACCTTTGGTACAAAATTGACGATCTCACAAAAAAAGATGACATATCAGTGGTTTATTTTCCATTTACTGATCCCATCTTTCACCGAATCGATTCTTTTTTTTTTAATGTACAAGAATTTTTGGAGTTCAGCATGTCTGGAAGCACGGGAGAGCGTTCTTTTGTTGATATTATTACCAGTATTCGATACTGGGTCATTCATAGCATTACTATACCTTCCCTATTCATTGCGGGTTGGTTATTCGTCAGTACAGGTTTAGCTTACGATGTATTTAGAAGTCCTCGACTGCCGGGCATTTCTAGATATATTACTCAAAAGAATCGACACAATACACCCAGTCGATTAGACTTGAGAAAGTTTTGTCATTATTGTCGCAAGCATACGATTCATGGGGAAAAAAAGAAATAGATCGAATGGAACATATGTATTGTATTATTTTTCAAAGGAACAGGAAAAAGAAAAACTTAACATACAATATAATAATCAAATCATACACATAAACAACCAAACCATCAAAACAAACTAAATTCTACATCCATCAAATTAGTTTCTACGTCAAAATCAAACGTCATCCAAACCAACCGTCATCATATATACAAACAACACATAAAAAGCCATCACCAATCGTCATCCAAACCATCACCAAATGTATAAGACATCCAAACACATCACCAAATGCCTAACACATCTAAACCATCACCAAATGTCTAACACCATACAACAATAAATACAAACCATCACCACTCCACACATAAGAAAACATCTCAAACATACCTCAACTCACTCGCCAGCAGAACCACCGGAGGAAGGAAACCGCCCGTATTGCTCCATGAACTCCGCCACTTTATTGTTTAGCTGCTCCATTTGTTCTTCACGGCGGCGATCGCGGTCTTGAAGCGTGGCGATCTGGGCTCGTAGCTGTGCGATCTCCTCCTTATCTTGAGCCCGCTGGTAGTTCTTCTGCACTACGTCAACCTGTAAATATTAGTAAATATGTGTAATATATGTGTAAATACGTTTAAATATTTACTCTAGCTAAGCTCACATCTAAAGTGTTTATATATATGATATCGAAATGAACATGCTTCATAAAAATTATTTTAAATTTAAATTAAAATACCGATTGGCTTCCAAATCCAAAGCGCCTTCCGTGGGTCGCTGGATCCATGACAGACTCAAATATTGCGTTCTCCTCATCAATGGTCAACTCTGCTCTTCCGGTGTCCTGGAGCATCAATGTCCGTGCGTCCTGAAACTTTTCCTAGTATGCAAAATACAATTGAATTTAGATAATGCTATTTTAATAGACTTAAAACTTTTAGTTCATTATCTTATACTTACATATGCGGTCCTTGCTTTGTCATTACTTTCCCAGGTGTACGAATATGAGCCTGAATCGTCAATCTGAGTCACCGCATGCGTATGCGCAAATACATCCCAACGACTGACAGGACCACCACGCTGTCTTTCCTGAAATATGCACATATAAATATATATATATTAAATATTTTTATATAAATGTTTATGTTAATTAATAAATATACCAAGTCCTCGCGGTGATGCTGGAATGACTTAGAACCACCGCGATGTGTGACGGGATTCTTGCTCCTGTTAGCAGAATTCCTAGTTGACTCTTTCTGCAAATTTAAGTTGAAAAAAAAATTGTTTTATAGTTTTAATTTAAATATTATTTGCGTAGAACAATTTAACTTAAATATATGCTAAATTTACCTGAAATTCCTCATTGGCCCACCAGCGCATAAACTGTTCCCACACACCAGCGCTCATCCAATTTGGCTTGCTTCCACTTGATTTCACAGCATTTAAAGTCTCCCTGTAGTTCTTTGCAATTTTACTCTGCCAATGATGCTGTACAACGGAAAGATCTGCATCCTGGATGTCCACATGGCCCTGCACGTTTGATTACATAAGAGTTATATAGTTTTTATGCGTAGTGTAAACATGATTAGATATTTAAACCTAACAAGTAAACATGATTAGATATTTAAACCTAACAAGTAAACATGATTAGATATTTAAACCTAATAAGTAATAAGATTTTTTATGCGTACTGTAAACATGATTAGATATTTAAACCTAACAAGTAATATCACTCATACCAAAAAGTCCTGCCAAATAGCTTCCTTCACGTTCTCTGGAATCAAGGACCATTTGGGCCAACATTCATTCATCCGACTCTGGTATGCACGCTTAGATAATGAAAGAACTATATTTGATGGCTCTAACGTAAAATCACTATGTTTAACAAGAAAAAAAAGCATTTACTATTTTATGACTACTATACTTATAATAGACTGTACGAGAATAAAATTTAATTTTGAAACTTAATACTTACCCAGATCCGTCGGCTTTTGGCTTTAGCCAAATTGCAGTGCGTGGCATCTCCTCTGATGGACCAGCGCGATCACGATCTGCAGGACGAATAGTCCCTCTCTGTGAAGAGGAGGGAGACCCAGAATGTGTAGACCCAGATCGTCTACGTGAAGACATATCTATAGAACATGTTACAGACAAACATTATATGAGAACATTAAATGACTATATGTAAAACATACATTATGGCATAACATAAGAAGAGTACGTGACACATATCATACATTAGCATAACATTTTTAATGAAAATATTATAATGTTAAATATAATTACCTTCAAAATGTAGATTATTGATCAGTCCTCGTCAGTTTCGGTTTCAGACTCTGTTTCGTACTCTATATTTTGTTCCTCTGTACTCTCAAATGCTTCAATTAATGCATTTGAATCATCATTTAGAGGTCCAAAATCTGTTTGATCATCTGTTATTATTATTCCTCTACTTTCCTCGATATCTGCTTGGTAAGCTTGTTCATCGGGAATGTTCCGTCCATCAAATGTAAATCTTGCCTTTGTTTTAAAAACAGCCGACCAATTTACTTTATCTCTTCTTAGAGATGGGTAAGAAGCATAATAAACTTGAAGAGCTTGTTTGGCAAGTACAAAAGGATCGTAGTTATGATAATGCGAAGTATGTTTTATTTCTATAAGATTATATTTTGGATGCACGTTTATTCCAGAACCTGGAACGTTGCTGAACCAGTTGCATTTAAACAAAAATACTTCTTCTGCAGGTCGTGTGAAATACGACAATTGCAAAACTTGGGTTAGCACGCCATAAAAATCATGTATATGATCATTTGGATCATCACTACCTTTAACAAATACACCAGTATTGTTAGTTAATTTTTCAGCACCGTATTCTTTGGTATTAAATTTATATCCATTCACAACGAATATTGGATAGGTCTTGACTATCCTTTTTTGGTCCCAAAGCTAAATGTTTCAATCCTTCGTCTACAACACCATTTGTCGTATCAAAAACGTACTTAGAAAACCATTTAGAGAATTCTTTGCTGATATCTCCGTTCGGATGTTGTGATTCGTAAATACTGCAATTATACAAGAAATGTTATATTTTGATTAAGATACATGTGTGCATATTTGTATATTTATTAATTAAGATACAAGAAATGTTACATATATAAGTATATTACCTAACAAATGGTGCAACTTCAGTACAGTTGAGAAGAATATATGTGTGTGCTGCGTGATAATCTCTGTCATCCAACCATACTTCCACACATTTACCAGAAGGCCGACCATGCTTTTTAAAAATAGATATAGTCGATTGACAATCATCTTGATCATTGCCTTCATCATTACGCGGAGCACTTTCAAATGATATGTTCACATGGTCACTAAAATAATGAGAGAAAAAAAATGAAGCTTCTTCTTCAATGTATGATTTGCAAATCGAGCCTTCAACTCGAGCTTTCTGCCTCACTTTTTTCTTTAGATGATTTAAATATCTATTTCAAATTATTTTAAATCAATTTTTTTATACATATAATTAAACCAATATTTAATAAACTAAATATGAATATACCTTTCAAATGGATACATCCATCCATATTGCACAGGCCCTCGAAGACATGCTTCAAATGGAAGATGAATAGGTAAATGCTCCATAACATTGAAAAAACCAGGAGGAAATATTTTTTCCAATTTGCATAGCAATATCGGGATTTCTTCCTCAAGTTTACGTAGACGATCAACTTTTAATGTAGTAGAACAAATCTCTTTATAAAACAGACTAAGTTCTGTTAAAACAGTCCAAACTTTTACGGGCAATAGTTCTTTAAAAGCGACGGGTAATAAATTTTCCATCATAACATGACAATCATGACTTTTCATCCCGCTAAGTTTATTGTTCTTATAGTCCACACATCTACGAAGATTAGAAGATATACCATCCGGGAATCTTAATCCTTCCACCCATTTTAAAAATATTTTAACTTGATTATTGTCTAGCTCATAGCATGCTTTTGGCTTTTTTATTTCATTTGGTTTCATATGAAGCTCAGGACGATTACATAATACTTCGATATCACGCCTTGATTTCAAATCATCTTTCGTCTTCCCCTTGACATTCAAAACTGTATTAAACACATTATCAATCACGTTTTTCTCATTGTGCATCACGTCAATATTATGACGAATCAGAAGATTTTTCCAATAAGGCAACTCCCAAAATATGCTTTGTTTGCACCAGTTATGAATCGATGATTTACCTTGAATTTCAATTTGCTTTCCGGTTTCATGTATTTTTGGATAATCCTTTACAAGTTCATAAATATCTTCGCTTGACCAAACCGTAGGTGCGCTTAAAGTTTCAACTCTATTAGCTGTAAAGTTTTTCTTATCTCTTCTAAATGGATGATTAACATGAAGAAAACATCGATGACAGTCAAACCACGAAAAAAATTTTCCATGAGGTAAAGGAAATGCTCTTGTTTCTTCCATGCAGTAAGGACAAGCTAGGCGACCAGCCGTACTCCAACCTGAAAGCATTGCATATGCAGGAAAATCGCTGATTGTCCATAACAAAGAAGCATACATGCGAAAGTTTTTTTTTTTAGAAATATCATATGTTTCTACTCCTTCGTACCACAATGTTTTTAATTCTTCAATCAAAGGTTGTAAATAAACATCGATTCCTTGTGTCGGATCATCAGGACCAGGAACAACAACTGTAAGAAACATGTATGGAGTTTTCATACACATCCAAGGAGGTAAATTATAAGGTGTGACAATTATAGGCCAGGACGAATATTTAGAACCAAATTGAGAAAATGGTGAAAATCCATCCGTACATAAACCAAGTCTAACATTACGACTCTCGGATGTAAAATCAGGATACTTTTGGTCAAAATGCTTCCATGCTTCCCCATCAGCTGGGTGTGTTAACGTACCTTCCTCTCGTATTCTCATACTGTGCCATCTCATATGTTGCGCAGTTACAGAAGATGCATATAACCTTTGAAGTCTAGGAGTAATTGGTAAATAATGCATACGCTTATACGGGACTTCCTTTCCCTTTTTCTTTCTTGGTTTGTACCTTTCCTGATTGCATATTTTACAATGTCTAAGATTGATATCTTCCTTCCAAAATAGCATGCAACCGTTTAGACATGTATCTATTTTTTGATATGGTAAACCAAAAGCCGACATTAGTTTTTTTACTTCATAATGATTTTCGCACATTAAATTATTGGGAGGCATATGCCGTTTCGCAGCTTGTACAACAGCTGTAAATCCAGATTCTGTGAGGTTGTATTTAGATTTCATCGTAATGTACTCAGCAGTCACTGACAATTGGGTTCCGCTTGTGCAACCTTCCCAAATGGGTTTCTTCGCCGCTTCTAACAAATCATATATTTTTTTTGCACCAATATTTGGTTCGTCTTCAGTATTACCATCGTCATCGGTTAATTGAGAAACAGGGAACATTGAACGTGCAGCATCTTCAACCATATGTTCTACGAGATTTGTTGTATCAATTTCATTACGCAATACCTTCTCAGCTTCAACACGATTAGATGCTAACGGTTCTCCATGACGATCCCAAACCAAATAGTTCGACACGAAACCGAACTGACGCAAATGAACTCTTACCATTTCTGGTACCAAATGCTTTAACAATTTGCATTTAGTACATGGACAACGGATTTCTTTGTCGTTTCCGTTATTACTTAAAGCGAAATCAATAAATACGCGAACACCATTATTAAAATGTTCAATAATTGACGTTTCACTTTCAACTCTTCTTTTTTTGTACATCCAGCTCTGATCAGTAAAATAATTGTCCATTAACCTACGTATATAGTTAAAAAGTACGATATTAATTTGCATTGACATATTATTAAAACAGTTTATAGGTGAATTTTATAATAACTGATCATTGACTCTATGGTGATGGGTCGTCCTACCTCCCATTACAAATACAATAACGTAATTAAACCGCGTAAATTATTTCAATTTAAATGATTCAACAAAATTTCGGCAGCGCTTCGCTTTAGTTCCCTGAACAGTACACATTTGCGTGTACACAGGGAACATAAACGAAGCGCTGTCGAAATTTTGTGAACCATTTAAAATGAAATAATTTACGCGATTTAATTACGTTATTGTATTCGTAACTTGTCCAATACAGGGACAAATCCAACAAATACTGTATAAGATGAATACAGATGTCCGTTCTGTTAAAAAAACGAATATCCACATAACGATCATATACAGTACTTATCAGACTGGGCCGAAAAACATTCTAAGGGTTTTCGAATATATTACATATTCTGTAACATATTATATTTATAAAAAAAATTGACGTTCGATACTATACTTACTGTCATTTTCGATATTTTTTAACCGTACATTATAAAATTACTACACTATATTACTTATTAAAAATAATCAAAGTAACCGTATATTATAAAATTAAATATCATTTTCGATATTTTATAATCTAATGTCATCATTCAACTTATCGCACTATATTTTCATACAAGGAGCATTCTACACTACGCTATACACACAATACACTATACACCAACCTATAATATACAATTAACTTACAATACATAGGTTAATAATAAAAATTAAACATCAATAAACTAAACTACACATACAATAGTCAATACAAACATATAAATTGCAAATCTAACACTAAATTACCTAATTAACACTAAATTACCTAATTTAATAAAAAAGGGAATTAGGGTTTATACCTTGATTGGAGAAGATTAGGGGTTGGAGAGGGGTTCAAGATGCTACCGAGTGACGTTGGAGGCTTGAATGGAAGTGGTTGGCGAATTGGGGAGGGGGATGGAGGGTTTTTGGAAATAATTTGGGGAAAAACGAAGTGGGGAGGAAGAAGGTGCTGCAGGTTATTTTGGCTCGGGTTTCCAACGGCTACCAACGACCGCAAACGGCATTTTCCAACGGCGTCCAACGGTCAACTTTTTATTCTCTTGGTTATAATCCGGAAAATACTTGCCGTTGGAAGCCGTTGGTCAATGCCGTTGGCGGCCGTTGCCCCCCCCCCCCGTTGGAATAAACAGTACTCCTTGTAGTGTGCAAAGAGAATAGGAAAGGAAATTTTGATTTGGTAGTTTAATCAAAACAAGTTGTTTCTTATCATTTCAGTGTACATGCCAGCTAAACTGCTAGCTACAGTTAGCAATGCACTTAACATCTGACAAGAATAAACTATGACAATATCCAATGCAACATATACTTACCACGTATCTAACTTGTGACATCAATAGTAACATTAACAAGAATAACCATGACTTGGAAGTCTGGTACTTATGTACTAGCCATAAGCTGAGGTATTCGGTATATATTTTTATTCTCAATGTGCAGCATATTGCTATATTTGTTTCAATAAGATGAAAGTCAAATTGGGATTCAAGCTTATATATACAGACTTTTTTCCAGATTTCAGCTTTACTTGAGAATGTATAGGTATAAATAACTACAAGTGAAATACACAGTGATTCTTTTTTCTTCAGAGCTCTTTAAAGTAATTATAAACATATGGTTAACAAATAACTTAGCACTAATTAACCAGCATCAGTAAAGAAATAGCAGCTTGATGATTTACGACAGACTTCTGTGACTACCAATTGCAGCCTCTTTTTCAGTATCTTTAATAATAATTGTACAAGCGTTGTTGTAACATTCTTTTTGATCAGTGTGAACTTTTAAAAACGCATCTCCATAGATATTTCCAAATTTCTTTTATTTAAAATAGGTAATGGGTTGAGCCCAATAAGTAACAGAGGAAAATTGTAATCGGGTAATAGACTATAAACCCAAATCAACACCACAAATACACTCTCTCCTTATAACTCAAGCCCTATTCAAGTTAGGGCAGAACTACGCCTCCACAAACAAAACAAAAATAATGGCAGAACTCCGAGATCTAGCAGCGAAATTCGTATCTCGCTTAATCCAGTTTGAGTGTTTAAGGGGGCTTCCAGTACTTCGTCTCACATTCATTCAGCCCACATAACTCTGAAATGGAGTGAAAATCATTCTTTTGGGTGGTTTTCTCTTTAGCTTCAATTAGCGAGTGAATACTTTTACTTGAAGCTTTATTACACCTTAAATGCGGAATAAGCTTGGCGCAACTTGATGGATTGTTGAAATCTTTGGGTGCTTTAGCGGAAGTTTCGGACTTGTTGTTATTATGCTCCAAATTAATTGAAAAAGCTGGCTCAGACATCCAGCTACTTTCCCCTCTCTTCCAATTAGATAAATGAAAATTTTGCTTGTTGATAATACTTCTGTAGTGGTTGTAGCCTAATCAATGATCATTTACAGCCCAGTGAAACTTATTATCATGCTCTCGAAGACTACAATTCATGCAGTAACCTCCAGAATTGTCAGGTAAAAATAAGTAGTCTTAGAATTTGAAATATTGAAATTAAAGTCATTATTAAAATGTGCCTTGATACTTCCCTTGCAGTTATCAGTTGACATTTTATTGTTCTGGAGGAAACTGTTTGAGCAGTTGCTTGTTCGGTCTCTGTATCCCTCTTTAGATAAGTGTCTGTTGATATACGCGTTATTATCTCCTGAGTGTGGAGCACAAACATCATATTTGATATTAACGGTCGGTTGCCAATTTTTATCCATGCTCAGATAATTGCCCATTTGATCATGAATACTGTGTGCGCGGTAACTTCTGCCCCTATCAGGTATGAGATAGCAATTATTAGAGCTCAAATAATGCTTATTATTAGAAAATGATAAATTATTTTTAAACATTCTTCCCTTATTATTACAGAAGTCTTTCTTATTGTGATGGTAGAAGTGGCCGCCACCAGAATTGACTGATTTGGGAGTGGAATTAAAATTATTCAAAGGTTTTCCATCCAATGACTGCCATTGTGATGGAGATGCCTCACATTGGGATAATCATTCCCACTCTGTAAGAAAATTCTAAACTCTCTTCATATTTATCCATGTGCCAGTTTATATGATTTGGATTCTCTGAAAATTTGCTTTGATTTCTATTTTTACTGAGAAGGATTTGGCAATCTAAATCAATTTTCTTCCCAAGTTGAATGCTTTCTGTTTCTGATTGAGAATGAAGTCTTTAATTTCTTTCTTTCCAAATGTGAAATATTGTTGCAGTAAGCATAATACTAGCTTTTTTGAATTCTTTGGTTTTTCCTTTGAAGTTTTGTTGAATATAGTTGATGCTTTCTCTGATGTTTTGAACTGCCTGATTTTGGCTAATTTTGAGTTTGTTTTGGAAATAAATCATATATGTTTTGTGTAAGTACAGTCAAAAAACCAGTGATTGATACACTCCTTTTCCTCTCGGCATAGCAGGCGTATTGTATCCTCATTTTTATTCCATTTTAAACATCTATCTCTAGTGGGGAGCCTGTTAATAATTGCAAAATAAGAACAATGAGACATTTTTGGACAATTTGATTTATTTCAAATAACAGAGCGCCAATCCACTTCAGTTTCATTCCCTTTTATAAATTCCAAAGTTTTTTTGAAGGAGAAAGAGTCTTTTGTAGATGTTTTCCATTCCCATTTATCTTTTGGAAGATTAGAATCAATTGTTATTTGATTTATGGCAGTATTGAAAATAGAAGTAGCTGAATGCAAAGATGTATTCCACCTGCTGTTTTGAATAATGCTACTTACTTTTCCATGGATTTCACCAAACAAATATAAGCTGTTCCATCCCACAAGACTAACTAATGTTTTTCCATGAATCCAAGGGTCAAACCATAAACTAGTCTGATTTTCATTTTTAAATTTTCTTTCCAGAAGCTTGATGCCTGTGTCTCTGCTGTTGAGAATATTTTTCCAGACAAAAGAGTGATGATTCTCAATTACAGTGGTCCAAAAATTCTTATTTTTAAGATACCTTGCTTTCATCCACTTTGCCTATAATGAGTTGCCATTTACAAACTTCCAGAGTAATTTGAGTTTACATACTTCTCTAAGTTCATTAATGTCTCTCAGACCCAAACCCCCTGCCTTCTTTGATAAACAGATTTTTTTCCCAAGCAATTTTGTGTTGTTTTCCTTTCCAAATGAAATTTACACAAATTTTTTCAATTTTGTGGATTGCTTTTGCTGGGATATTGTGAGCTTGAATCCAATACATGATGATTGCAATGATGACAGTTTTAGTTAATTCAATTCTTCCAGCTAAAGACAGAAATTTGCTAGCCCACCCTTCAAATTTATTTTGAATGATATCCAGTAATCTTGTGCAGTCTCTGTCATTGATTTGATTAACACTAAGAGGAAGACCCAAATACTTAACAGGCAGATTACCTTCCTTGAATTTTAAGATATTTAAAATGTCCATTTTATTGCAGCAGCCTTTACTAAAATAAAATTTGCTTTTGAATTCATTGACTTTTAACCCAGCATGCTCTTCTAATTTGTCAAATTGTTTGCAATGGATTTCGCACTTTGCGTGTCTGCATTCAGAAAAATAAGTAAATCATCAGCATATAATAAATGTGTAATATATGGCTTGATTCTATTTATTGGTTTGATATTTCCTTTTAAAAGCTCAATTTCCATAAGAATTGAGAAATACTCCATTGCAATAGTAAATAAATAAGGAGAGAGTGGGTCTCCTTTTCTAATTCCCCTATTGCTTTGTATAAACCCATTAGAAGAACCTTGAACCAAAATAGAATAGGAAACATTATTAATACATTCAGAGATAAGATCACAAAATTTATTGCAAAAGCACATTTGTTTCATCATATAAATAATGAAATGTCTATTTATTTTGTCGAATGCTTTATGTAAATCAATTTTAACACACATGAGATTTTTATTATTATTATTAAAGTTTCTTATTAATTCATGTGCTAGCAAAGTGTTTTCAACAATTAACCTTCCAGGTATGAAAACACTTTGGTTTTCAGAAATAAGGTATTTCAAAAATATTTTTATCCTATTACATAGAATATTTGAAATGATTTTGTAGACGAAATTACAGCAGGTAATAGGCCTATAGTCTTCTAAACAGTTGGGAGTTTGAACCTTTAGGACTAATGTAATAAAAGTATAGTTCAATTTTTTTAATATTTTACCAGTCCTAAAAAATTCAGTGATAGAATCAAATAAAAATGATTTGATTTCTTCCCAGTGGGTTTTATGAAATCTGGCACCAAAGCCATCAGGTCCAGGACTTTTATCATTATTGGAATTAAAAATGATATTTTTAATCTCCTCAAGTCTGATAGGAGCTAAAAGAATATCATTGTTGTTTTCATTAACTTTAAATTTAGGTTCTATAATAGGAAAGGAATTAGAATAGAGATTGGTATTATATAGATTAGTAAAATAATTGATGGCTTCCTTCCTAATACAAGCCAGGTCATTGATTACATTACCCTTGATATCAATTATTTTCCCAATATCATTCCTATGTTTCCAACTGGACATTTTAGCACACAAAAATTTACTAGCTTCATCTCCATGCAATAACCAGTCTATTTTTGCTTTTTGCCTTAAATTTATAGACTGCACATGAAGGGACTTGACTAGATTATTTTGGGCTAGAAAAAAATTGTTGACCTTATTAATGTCTGAGCAATCCTTGTCTAACTCATTTTGTCTATGCTCATAATCATCCCTAATGGTTTTGATTTCATTATTTATTCTTTTTTTATTCCAGATTTTCAGTTTTCGTTTGGTAATATGAAGAAGTTTATTGAATTTGAATTGGGCAGTGCCCAATACTTTTGTGGTTAAGCAATTTTTGACTAAGTTTTTGTAGCCATCTTCATAAACCCAGCCATTAACAAATCTAAATGGAATGTTATTTTTAATATTATTATTTTGACTTAGTTCAATTTGAATTGGTGTGTGATCACTGGTAGCCTGGGGGAGGGTAGAACATTTAAAATCTTTAAAATAGTTTGTAAAAATATTTTTTATGAGAATTCTATCTAATTTACAGTGGATATTTCTGAATTTTCCATATTTCCAAGTAAAAGTATTTCCAACAATAGTTGGTTCAAATAAACCAGTTATAAGGAGAAAGTTATGAAGCATTTCAAGTTTTTTAAAAGGGATAGGATTCCCACCCTTTTTCTCAAAACCATGCATGACAGTATTAAAATCACCAATAACAATCCAAGGTAATCTCATATTGGAATTAATTTGTTCAAGGCTATTCCAAAGAGATAATCTTTCAGTTTCACTGTTGGAAGCATAAACAAATGTAATTTCTAATTGAAAACTACCTTTGTTTACACATTTACATTGGATAAACTGAAAATTTATAAAATATTGAAAGATGTACCAAATGTTAGGATCCCAAAGAACCAATATTCTGCCATTACCCCCATTTGATTATTATTAATAATTTTCCAATTATATAGATTTTTAATCTGCAAATCTGCAATTTTAGAATTTTCTAATTTGTGTTCAAGGAATCCAACTATACTTGGTTTTAAAGACAAAAGGAGATTATACAAATCTAATTTCCTTTCTGGAGAGTTTAGACCTCTAACATTCCAAGCGATTATCGACATAATAATAATAGTATGATTAAAAAAAGGATACTCAAAGGATACAAAGGAAGAGAAGCTATGCACTGTGGCTGCTCTCTTCCACCAGAGTCTCCAACCTCTTTCCCTTTTTATTATATGTTGTTTTGCTAATTGCTTTGAGTTGTTCTTCCCATTTTGAATTTTTTGAGATGTAATTTCTTTTGAAGTCACTGTCTTCGGTATCTTCTGTGCTGTCTTCAGTGATAATGTCATTGATGCTTTTCATTTTGTCTCTTCTTTTTTCCTTTTTAACTTTCTTGGTCTTCCTTGATGTTGAAGAGGGGTTTGCCATTAAATTGATTACCTTTTGTAGACTGGTTTCTGAACTTGGATTTGTGGTAGTAGAGGAAAGGTGAGTTGCAACATGACCAATATTGGGATTTTTAGATGGTTCTTTGCTGAGAATAGCAGAAATATATGAACCATCATCTATGTTCATGTTTGCTGATTCTGAGTTATATTTTCTGATTTGGGTTGCAGCACTTTTACTGTTTGCATTTGCTTCAAAAGGATTTTCTGAAATGCTCTTTACGGTTTCAATATTTTTCTCTCCTAGACACCATGTCTTATTTCCTTCTTGGATATCCATTTCTTGTGTTGATTTTTGAACAGTAATGGTTTTATTGATACTGTTATTCTTTTCATTCAAGGATAGACAGATGGATCCATTATTTGCTTCCAATGCTTTGGCTATCAATTCATTACCTTTTTCTTTTGTGAAACTACTATCAACATCATTTTCTTGATTTTTCTGTTTCTCTTTCCAGACCATTTTGGTAACACAATTGTCAATGGTATGTCCAAAACAACAACATGATTTGCATCTAAGGGGGATCCATTCATATACTATGCTTTGTATTAAATTTTCCCCATCGTGCAATGAAATAGAAGCTTCATTTGGTAAATCAGTATTTGCTTGAATTTCCACTAATATTCTAGCAAAAGAAAGCCTTGATTCCTTGGCTGTATATTCATCTAATTTAATAGGGATGCCCACAATGCTAGCTATAACACTCAAAATTTCTTTATCCCATAATCTAAGATTCAATTCCGGAAGTCTAATCCAAATTGGCATTGAAGAGAGCAAATCTCTATCTAGATTGATTTTATTATTCCATTTTTTCATAATAATGAGTTTTCCATTTATAAAATGAGGACCTCCATTAATAGCTTTATCACAATCAGTTGCATTTGTAAATCTAATTATGAAAAACCCATTATTGCGAGTAAATATATCAAAATTACCAGTGGGAGTACATGATTTTGCTATAACAGCCTTGAAATGATGATAAGCGGGTCTGCTGCCAAAAACGTAGGCAATAACTGAATGGCACCACTTGTTTTTTGCCCTTCTGCTGGCCTCTGCATTCATAACTATAATTTTCTTATCATTGATTGAGAGAGGAGCAACATATTTTAGATCAGCTTCAGAGTTTGATCCTCCTTTCTTTATCAGATCAGCCCATGAAGAGGCTTTATTTACGTTAGTATTGAATTGAGGGTCAATTTTATTTGATAGTTGACTGTTTCTTGAATGATTTCTTGAAATTCTAATTTGCAAATTTGATTTCAAACCAGTCTGAGAAGGGTTTTCAACATGATTTGCTAGGTTTCTTGAATTGATCACTGTGAATCTTGAATTGAGAAAATCTCGGTTAGAGTTTCTGAATTGATTTGAGTGTTTTGTATTTCCCTTATTCAGGCTCAGTTGGTTTGAACCAATTCCAAGTCGATGTTTTAGATTCTCATTTCGGCTTTTTTTGGACTGAACAATCTGAGATTCCTCTTCATCAAATTCAGGATTGATTTTAGAAGAAATTGATTGTGAATGCAGAATTGGATCCGGTGGAGGAGGAGAAAGGGATGAGGAAGAAGGAGAAGACCCCCCAATCTGATCGAGGCTAAAAATTGGATTGTCTTTGAGATTAGTTATATGCAAAGCTGTCCTAGTTATTGGATTTGTATGTTTACTCATGTCGAGCTTTAGCTTTGATGTCGAAATCTTTGATATCGTCGAGGAAAAAGTAATCCAAAGTGAGATTAATATAGAGATCAGCGAGGTGTTAAATAATCACAAAGCTTGGCGAAGTTTATATTGATGCGATCGTTGACAGCGAGGTTATGAGCTCAAATGAAACTCGACATAACATATATATGTGCAAATCATAGCTCAAATCAAGTTTATCGAACCATCTCCTTGTTAATTTAACAAATCATTATAGATGCAACATTTTCAATATACAATGAGCAAAATCCCCAATTCGATTTAGGGTTTTAAATGAGTAAAAAGAGAGAATCTTCGAATTCGGCCCCCCAATGAAGACTCCTAGATCCCTATTTATAGAATTTGGTGGATGGTGAGCCTCGGCATCCACAAAGCTCAGTGTCTTCATTGTCATCGAGTTTTGATGATGGAAGCTCTATCAACCTCGGTATTGATGGCATTATCGCACTTTAATGTTTTTACTCTTGTTCCTCGATAGTGGGCTTGTGTTAATAATGCTCGACATCATCCTTCTCTGGTAATTCTCGAAGTCAATTAAGTGCGGCTTTGATGATATTGATGAACCTCGAGAACATCAGTTGTCGACATTGCTTAAACATGGTTGATGTTATATCACCTCTTAATCCTTGGAGATGCTCATGACCCCTGATTATCTTCGAGGGTGATCTTAATAAGTTGTGACATGGAGACGGAAACTCTTAGTTTATCGATAAGGCTAGGTGCATCGTCATCAAAAAGGGATAGCCCGTTTTAAGGAGGCTCGACGTCATCGAATAGAGACGATATTGAATAGGAGAGACATTGATTAAGCTCGACGTAGCATTAAAGAATGTTAATGTAGTAGAGGGGGTGGCATTGAAGCTTAGATGTCGATGGGAACTTTAATGCTGGGATTCATCTTCAACGTTACCTTTGCATCTGGAGCTTCAAACCTCGACATGAACCCTTGCCTACTGCATCCATGCTCACATCGACATCGCCCTATCCAACGATGTCGAGGCTGAATCGTTGTAGGACTTTGTTGATAACAATATGGTAGTAACATTTGCCCCATAGTATGAGAAAAAGCATTGACTTTTCAAGTCAACAATCTCGACACCCTTTGTTGCCGCATATCAGCCTTCCAAAGCTTAATCTATTTGTTCATTTGAATTTCATCAAATGGCGGCCATGCGTCCGATTTTCCATATAAATATGGAAGTCTTCATTCTTCTTCCTTCCACCTACTAGTAAATAACCCAAACGAGAAATAGGGAATTTAAAAAAAAAAGTTTTAACAATTCATATTCTTAATCAATCACTTCTCGTTCAAGTATGGTCCCTATCGACTTGATTCAATTGTTCAATTCGATTAAATTTCTGGAATTTTACTCGGGTTTGGTTTCAGGAGTTCTATAAATTTTGTTTTTATTATTAGCATGTTTCAGATTAAAATTGTGAGTTTGTTGAGTTGATTTGAAATTATTATCAGGGTTTTTATGATTGAAACTTGTTGAATAAATCGATTTCAGGCTAATGTTGGTTTTCGTTAAAACGAGTCTTTGAAAATGAACTTGATTATTGTTTTATCCTAACTGGCGTGATTAAAGAGTTTTTTAGGTGATTAACAGACAACGATCAATTTTGGTGTTTGATCTGTGAAAACTTTAGCATGGTTAAATATTGATGAAACATCATATTAAATTTAAAGTTCGGCATTGATAACACTGTATCACCCTTGACATCGCCACAAAACTCGGCACAATAAACCTCGACGACATTATGACACTTGAGATAAAAAAGAGTTATATGATCTTGCCATTTATTAGCTGATATTGTCAATGTGGGGCTTAAGTAACAAGGGTAAGGCATCGTAGTAACAACGGTAAGTCACTGCTATTAATATAGTTTAATTTGATCGGACATAATATTATTTTATTTTGATTGCTATTAATGGTAACATTGTTATGTTGTTATTACCCTTGACAAACCTGAAATCTTCTTTTTGTCATCGAGAAATGTGTGCGTACTTCTTTGAGAGCATCATCAGTCAATGTTGATGTTTACTGAAGCGCGTTAATTCATGTCACTGCCTTTCACAAACACTCATCGCACCCTATCATCGATGTTCATTAATGATGATGATTTTTAATTATTTTAATATCCTTTATAGTAGTGATGTTTATTGATGTTTCATAACACTCGTCGCCATCACGATTCATGAATTAATTGTACTAACATTGATTATATATTTTTACATTTCATGTCTTTACATTTATCAGCGTCGACTACCCCCACATAATTATAAACGTTGTTGTTATCATTAGATTTGATATCGACAGTCTTAGTATTTATGTGGGTTGTTAACCTGCCTTTTGGCAAGGCTGTAGGCAGACGGATTTAACTAAGTCAATTTCTCAGTTATTAAGGATGGAATGTGGTAGGTTTTAGTCGACTGGATGGATAGGTAACGCAGCACGTTTGGAAGTTGTTCGGTATGGAAGTCGCTCGGCATGGAAGTCGCTCGGCATGGAAGTCGATCGGCATGGAAGTCGCACCAGGGAAGTCGCTCGGCATGGAAGTCGCACCAGGGAAGTCGCTCGACATGGAAGTCGTTCGGCATTGAAGTCGCTATAGGAAGTCGCTTAACAGGAAGTCGCTCGACACAGGAAGTCGCTCGACACAGGAAGTCGCTCGGCACAAGAAGTCGTTCGGCACAGGAAGTCGCTCGGCATTGTACCTCGCTCGGAATTATACCTCACTCGGCATTAGAAGGCGTTCGACATCGAACCTCGCTCAGCATTGGACATCATTCGGCATCGAACCTCGCTCGGTATTGGACATCGCTCGGCATTGAACCTCGCTCGTCATTGTGGTGAGGCCGGTGTGACTCGGCAATGTGGTGTGGCCGATGTGGCTCGGCATTGTGGAGGTATGTGGCTCGGTGGAAGGCCTTGATGGCCCCGGATCATTCAGAAAGCCCAACAACTCAGGATTTGCCTATAAATACAGCATGTGAGGGTTCAGAAAAAGGACCTTCTTTCTGCTCTCTTACTTTCTATTTCCTAAGGCTGAGGCTACTCTGCCATTTTGTAACTGTAATTGATTCGAATATCAATAAAAAGGAAACTTCTTGAGTGGACGTAGGCCGGAGCTAGCCGAACCACTATAAAATATGTTGTTCTTTACTACTTTTATTTTAATTTTTACTGTTCTTCACTTCATCACTCTCTACACACATTCTGTTTGTGAGCTGTGATTGGTATTTGGTGCTTTCAACTGGATTTGGGTGTCTGTGACCAATTTTGGCGCTAACACTTTGGTTCTTTCACTGAGAACGCAAGCACTCGAGAATTTTGGAGTTAGGAACTTGGATCCTAGAAAGCAATGGCTAGGCCACCAACAAGGAAGCACGCAGCGGAAAGGAGCAATCAGGTAGGAAGTCAAGCGGCCTCTTCTGGAGCTGGAGATGATCATGCATCCACCTATATAACTCGGGATGAGATGCAGGTGATGATGAATTCTATGCAGGAGCAGATGATGAAATGGCAAGAGGAGATGATGTAGGCTCTTCTTAGGCAATTTGGATAACCAGGAACTGCAGGTGCTCAAGTTCTTGGAACTGATCCAAGGGAACTCAACCAGCGGACAGATGGAGTGATTCAGCAGGGGGCAGCTCCCAATCAACAAACAGCTAATAATCTGGATGGACCTAGACTCGGGGGCACACCACCAGGTGATGCTGGACTAGTTCATGGAGGGATACCGGATGACGCTACGCGGCCTGACGTCGATAGGAATACAGGAGTATGTGATGAAGAATATGTGCCAGAATTTCCTCGGGGACTTGGGGGGCAGTCTGGAAACATGGATAGGGGGCAACCCTTGGTTGGAAATACTGGATTGGCTGACATTATCAGGCGGACTATTCGCGGAGGTCTGACAAACAGGGATTCAGAGGGAGTTAACAAAAGTCCGTTTACCCGGAACATCAGGACAGCTAGGAATCCGCCCGATTTCAAACTACCCACTTTGGAAGTATACAACGGGAAGACGGATCCCACCGACCACTTGGTGAGGTACACTAGGCATATGGAAGTGCTGGGGGCAACGGAAGAGGTTATGACCCGATGTTTCCCCCTGTACTTGACTGATATTGCTGCTATGTGGTTCAGACAGTTGGAGGATGGATCCATTGGAACATGGACGGAACTGGTGGACAAGTTCTAAGGTCAGTTTCGAGTTCACAAAAAAAGCCAAAGAACGTGATGACGCTAACGTCAGTCAAACAGGGGGCAGATGAATCGCTCAGGACATTCTTAACTCGATTTAATGCGGCAGTTGTTTCGGTGGATCGGTGATGCAGCGCATACCTTAAGTCGCGAACGAAGCCTTAGGTCGCTCCAGCCTAAGTCGCGAACGAAGCCCTAGGTCGCTCCAGCCTAAGTCGCGAACGAGCAGATCTTCCTTAGGTCGCGAGCAGAGCAGAGCTTCCTTATGTCGTGAATTCCTTAGGTCGCGAGCAGAGCAGAGCTTCCTTATGTCACGAATTCCTTAGGTCGCGAGCTTCCTTATGTCACTGAAGATTCTTTTGTCGCTGAAGTTCTTATGTCGCTGAAGATTCTTATGCCGCTGAAGATTCTTGTGTCGCTGTATTTTTCTTATTTGTTTCTTTGAGTCGCTGTTTAGCTTTATTTGTCAATGTGATGTATGTTGTTAAGTCGTATGTTGTAACTCGTGTGCTGTTAAGTCGTGAGTCGCATGTGTGTGTTGTAATTTTCTATAAATAGGGGTGTATGGTCATTTGTAATAGAAGTTGAATTTTGAATAAAATTTGTTGAGAGCTTTGTGCCTCCTTTAAAATTGGAAGTTGAGTGTGATCTCCTTTCTCCATCTTCAGATATTCGAGTGCGCTCGAATCAACGAGTTTGAAGCCGATTCACGGAATCTCATGCGCGAGATCAACGTCGAAGAATCGTAGATCTTCTAACACGGTATCGTGCGCGATCAACGTGTTGAAGATAGCTAGAATCCGGTATCTCGAGAGATCAACGGATTTGGGCACTTGGGTATCATCAGTTCATCAATTTATCTTGTTACATCGATTCATTTTTCCGCAATTTGTAATTGGATCCTGGATAGATTTGACCGCTGGTTCAGATCTACTTCCGGGCTGCGTCATTTGGTATCAGAGCAAGGTTACGAACTTTTCCAAGTTCATTGGGTGTGAAGTTTCGAGATTTGAAGTTTTTGGAGTTCGAATTGAGTTGTTTGTTCATTTGGGTGTTCGTGAGACTTCAAACAAGTTGAGGAGTTTTGATTCGAGATTTTTTGGATCAAAGTGAAGTTTGTGTTTAGATCTGTTGAAGATTTGATCATGCCTCCGAGACGTGCTAATCGCTATCAAAATATTGAAGATTTGTATAGAAGACAAGAAGCTGAGTAGATGGAGCAGCGTATCAACGAAAAGTTCAATGAGGGTATTGAAAAATTGGAGAAATTGATGAACGACATGAATCAAAATCAAAGGAGAACGTCACCAATTTCGAACCAGGGTGGAAACAGGGTTTCGCCATCGGTTTCGGAAGAAAGGAGGATGTCACCCCAGTCTTATCGAGATAGGAGAGAATCATCAGTTTCAATGATGCGAGACCGCCATGGGTACCGAAATGAAGAGGGAAGAACTCAACGTGGTTTTGAAAATGAACCATATCGTGATGCTGAAAGACAAGGTAGAAGGAACATGCATGATCGTAGGGATGTAGATGGTCAGGATCGATATCAAAATACATCTGATTTTGAGGAAGATGGCGATGGAGGTAGTAGTCATTATCGAAATCAAGGCCAAGTGCAAAATCAATTTCGGGATTCAGAAAATGATCGTAAATGGGAGTCAGGTATGAGGATGGAAATTCCAGAATTCAAAGGTGGTATGCAAGCAGAAGAATTTCTTGATTGGTTGTCGAATGTTGAAGAAATTTTGGAATTCAAGGATGTGCCTGAGAATCACAGAGTCCAATTAGTTGCTACAAGACTAAGGGGAAGAGCTATGGCTTAGTGGCAACAAACTAAACTAACCCGGGAGAGAATGGGAAAATCAAAAGTTGTCACTTGGGAGAAGATGAGAAAGATGATGAAAGCGACTTTCTTGCCGTACAATTATCAATCTCTTATGTATCAACGTTTTCAGAATTTGAGACAAGAGACGAAGACAGTGAATGACTATGCAGATGAATTCTATCAATTGATTGCAAGGAATGATATTATGGAAACCGAGGAACAGCTAACGGCTAGATATGTTGGAGGGTTACGAATGCAAATTCAAGACATGGTTAATATGTTTAATCCTATGTCTGTTGCTGAAGCACATCAGAAAGCTCTAGCTTGGGAGAAACAAGGGAGACGAGGAAGCGGTGTGTTTACGAGTTCTAACAACCAGAATAAGGGTGCTAGTAGCAGTGCAAATGTTTCCAAGACAGTCAATAAACCAATTGTCAATGAAGCCGCTAAAGCAAAGGTCAATAACAATATCAAGTGCTATAATTGTCAGGAGTTTGGCCATAAAAGTAATGAATGTACAAAGCCAAAGAAGAGAGCATTAGTTGCAGAGGAATGTGAGTGTGAGGATGTGGAAGCTGAAATTGATTATTCTCATCCACCGAAGTTTGATGAAGATGAAGAAGTTGTGTCAGGAGACGAAGGGTGTAACTTGATGATGAGGAGGTCTTGTTTAACGCCAAAGAATGAGAATGATTCTAGTTGGCTGAGAAGCAATATCTTTCAGTCTACATGTACTATCTTGGGAAAGGTTTGTCGATTTGTTATTGATGCGGGAAGCTGCGATAACATTATTTCTGAAGAAGCCATCAAGAAGTTAGGGTTGAAGACTGAAAAACACCCTAGTCCTTATAAACTGGCATGGCTAAAGAAAGGTGGAGAAGTGACAGTGGGAAGACGAGCATTTGTTACATTTTCTATTGGGAAGAAGTACGAAGATGATATATGGTGTGATGTTGTCAATATGGATGTGTGTCATCTACTATTGGGAAGACCATGGCAATATGATAGAGCTGTACAACATAATGGTCGCACCAACAGCTACAGTTTCATGTTCGAAGGTACTCAAATCACCTTAGTTCCTAAGAAGCGTGAACAAAGTGAAAGCAAGTCAAAGAAGAAAGTGGATCAGACTAGTCTATTATCTTCGAGAGAATTTGTTAAAGAAGTGGAAGATAGTGCTGAATTGTTTATGTTGATTGGGTATGAAACAAGTGAAGATCTTGAAATTCCTACGGAGGTTAGACCGGTGTTAAATGAATTTGAAGATGTCTTTCCTGCGGAATTACCCAAGGATTTACCGCCACTAAGGGACATACAACATCAAATTGATCTAGTGCCAGGTGCTGTTTTACCGCATAGGCCGCATTATCGTATGAGTCCGAAAGAGCATGAAGAGTTGAGGAGACAGGTTGAGGAGTTGCTTGAGCAAGGGCATGTTTGAGAGAGTCTCAGTCCTTGTGCTGTACCAGCTCTGTTGGTGCCAAAGAAAGATGGTTCATGGAGAATGTGTACAGATAGCAGAGCACTCAATAAAATAACTGTCAGATACAGATTTCCTATTCCAAGACTTGATGATCTATTGGATCAACTTAGTGGGTCTGTAATCTTTTCTAAGATCGACCTTAAGAGTGGTTATCATCAGATTCGCATAAGACCAGGTGATGAATGGAAAACATCATTCAAGACTCGGGAAGGATTATATGAATGGATGGTCATGCCATTTGGTCTATCTAATGCACCAAGTACATTTATGAGGGTGATGAATCAAATTTTCAGACCTTACATCGGGAAGTTTGTTGTAGTCTACTTTGATGATATCTTGATATATAGTGCTAGCACAGAGGAGCACGTTCAACACTTGCGAAAGGTGTTAACTATTCTTCGTCAAGAACAGTTCTATGCAGCAATGAAGAAATGCGTGTTCATGACGCCGAGTGTTTTATTTCTGGGTTATGTCGTGTCCAAGGAAGGGATACAAGTGGACCAGAGTAAAGTAGCCGCAATCAGAAATTGGCCACAGCCCAAAACTATAACAGAAGTCAGAAGTTTCCATGGGTTAGCTTCATTTTATCGAAGATTTATACCGCACTTTAGTAGTGTGATGGCTCCTGTTACTGATTGTATGAAAGGAAAGCAGTTTTCGTGGACGAAAGAGGCAGGATCTGCTTTTGAACAGATCAAGGAACTTTTAACATCAGCACCGATTCTAGTGTTGCCAGATTTTCAGTTACTATTTGAGTTACATACGGATGCGTCCAAAGTTGG
Source organism: Allium fistulosum (assembly GCA_030737815.1). NCBI lineage: Eukaryota > Viridiplantae > Streptophyta > Magnoliopsida > Asparagales > Amaryllidaceae > Allium > Allium fistulosum. The sequence goes on from CM060901.1 coordinate 395,728,750, forward strand.
AATTGGAGGAGTGTTGAGTCAGAAGGGTCGTCCAATTGCCTATTTCAGTGAAAAACTTTCTGGAGCAAAGATGAGATACAGTACTTATGATGTGGAGTTTTATGCTATTGTGCAGACTGTGAAGCATTGGAGACATTGTTTGTTCCACAAAGAATTTGTTTTGTATACGGATCATGAAGCATTGAAACATTTACAAGGGCAAGATAAAATTGCAGCTAGGCATGCATCGTGGATAGCTTATTTGCAGCAATTTACATTTGTCGTAAAGCACAAGTCTGGAGTAACCAATCGTGTCGCCGATGCATTGAGTTGGAGGAATAATTTACTAACAACCATGTGAGTAGAGGTGATGGGTTTTGACTTACTTCCAGATTTGCTTACTTCAGATTCATATATTTCCAAGATCTTAGACAAAGTCAAGCAGGGAAACATGGATGGATATATGCTGGTTGATGGTTTTTTATTCAAAGGAAATCAGTTGTGTATTCCAGATTGCAGTCTGTGAATGAAAATCATCAAAGAATTACATGAAGAAGGACACGTGGGTTGTGACCGTACTATGCAGTTGATCTCAAAATCTTATTTTTGGCCGTCAATGAGGAAGGAGGTTGAAAAGTTCGTTCAGAGGTGCCATATTTGTGAAGTTTCAAAGGGGACCGCAACAAATGCAGGTTTATATATGCCGTTGCCTATATCTACTAAACCATGGGTGGATGTTAGTATGGACTTTGTATTGGGATTGCCGAGAACGCAACGTGGCAATTATTCTATCTACGTGGTGGTTGATCGTTTTTCAAAAATGGTACATTTTATCGCATGCAAGAAAACGGCAGATGCAGTTAATGTCGCACAGTTATATTTCAGAGAGATCTATCGTCTTCATGGGTTGCCTGAATCTATTGTATTGAATAGAGACACTCGTTTTCTGAGTCATTTTTGGATGAGTCTATGGAGAATGGTCGGGACAAAGCTGAAATTCAGTAGTGCTTATCATCCACAGACGGATGGACAGACAGAAGTTGTGAATAGATCCCTAGGTAATCTATTGAGATGCCTCGTGAATGACAATTTGAAGAGTTGGGATTCCAAGCTGTGTCAAGCTGAGTTTGCACACAACCATGCAGTTAATCGTAGCACTGGGTTCAGTCCATTCCAGGTCGTTTACTCAACAATGCCTAAGGGACCATTAGATTTATCTACAGTACCACAGCAGAAGGGAGTGATCAAACGGGCTAGTGATTTTGTGAATGAATTTCAAGAGTGCCACAAGGTTGTGCAGGAACGATTGCTTAAGGCGAATGAGAAATATAAGCAATCCGCGGATATTAAGCGACGAAATGTTGAGTTCAAAGAAGGAGATTTTGTATATGCAGTATTGACTAAGGATCGATTTCCTATTGGTACTTACAACAAACTGGCTGCTAGAAAGATTGGCCCTTTGGAAATCATAAAGAAGATTAATGAGAATTCTTATCAGTTAAGACTGCCAGATCATATCCATACTGCTGACGTTTTCAACGTCAAACACTTAATTCCATATCATGAGAATAAGGAGGTTGAAGAAGAGGAAAGTGCAAATTCGGGGTCGAATTCTTTTCAACCAGGGGAGGATGATGCAGCGCATACCTTAAGTCACGAACGAAGCCCTAGGTCGCTCCAGCCTAAGTTGCGAACGAGCAGATCTTCCTTAGGTCGCGAGCAGAGCAGAGCTTCCTTATGTCGTGAATTCCTTAGGTCGCGAATTCCTTACGTCGCGAGCAGAGCAGAGCTTCCTTATGTCGCGAATTCCTTAGGTCACGAATTCCTTAGGTCGCGAGCTTCCTTATGTCGCTGAAGATTCTTATGTCGCTAAAGTTCTTATGTCGTTGAAGTTCTTATGTCGCTGAAGATTCTTATGCCGCTGAAGATTCTTATGTCGCTGTGTTTTTCTTATGTGTTTCTTTGAGTCGTTGTTTAGCTTTATTTGTCAATGTGATGTATGTTGTTAAGTCGTATGTTGTAACTCGTGTGTTGTTAAGTCGTGAGTCGCATGTGTGTGTTGTAATTTTCTATAAATAGGGGTGTATGGTCATTTGTAATAGAAGTTGAATTTTGAATAAAATTTGTTGAGAGCTTTGTGCCTCCTTTAAAATTGGAAGTTGAGTGTGATCTCCTTTCTCCATCTTCGGATATTCGAGTGCGCTCGAATCAACGAGTTCGAAGCCGATTCATGGAATCTCGTGCGCGAGATCAACGTCGAAGAATCGTAGATCTTCTAACGCGGTATCATGCGCGATCAATGTGTTGAAGATAGCTAGAATCCGGTATCTCGAGAGATCAACGGATTTGGGCACTTGGGTATCATCAATTCATCAATTTATCTTGTTACATCGATTCATTTTTCCGCAATTTGTAATTGGATCCTGGATAGATTTGACCGCTGGTTCAGATCTACTTCCGGGCTGCGTCAATCGGCCGGATCCATCAATGGTTCTGATGGCTGCGGTATCAGAAGTCAGAGATAATTCGGATTTCAAAGTGTCGTTGATACGGGACCCACCATTGGATCTTGGGGAATTCTTTCATGAAGCTGAGAGATTTCTTCGACAAGAGGATGCATGTTTGGACATGAGGTCAAAGGAAGTAAACATGATTAAGGATGGAGGACTACCCGGCGAAAGCTCGGGTGGGGGCAAGGATAAAGGGAAAAGGAAGCGCTGGGGAGAACCAAAGTTCTCCACTTACACAGGATTGAACGCAACGTTGGAGCGGATATTCTTGGATACTCGAGATCGCCTTCCGTATCGAAGGCCGGCAAGGAGGGAGCCCTCAGAACATGAAAAGGCGTCAGGAAGGCACTGTCTTTTTCATGACCTGGACGGGCATGATACTAACAGCTGCCGGAATTTGAAGGACATAATCGAGGAGCATATAAGGAATGGTCAGTTGCGACAATATGTCGGAACTCGGAATGCGGCGGTGGAACAGGAGCAGCCACCACCTATCTTGAACGACGAGGGCATGAAGCCCAGGAATGGTGGCCGATTGGTCATCAACTAATATTGATGGTTCGGAATAAGTAACAAACTCCGGGCAAACGGTTAAATCACTTACTCATGTACGGGGTCAGAGATAACCCTTAGGCATGCTCTAAGATGATGGCTTACCGAGATGCCCTAGTTTGTGAAATCTGTTTTTTTCCTTTGACTTGGACATTTGCTTTTTCTGGTTTGGTTTTGGAGTTTGGTTTGAACTCCCTGTTTTGCTCGTTTCCTGTTTGGATTCGGGTTTGGATGTTTGTTTTTTGGTTTGGATTTTTGATATGGATTTCTGGTTTTCTGGTTGAATTTGGATTTCGGTTTGGATTTTGGTTTGGATTTTGGCTGAAAGGTCATCGAGCATGGACTATGCTCGGTAAGGGTCCGGAGAGACCGGGATTCGGCCTAGGACTTAGGCCCTATATTGTCTCCTATGCAGGTCGTCGAGTATGGACTATGCTCGGCAAGGGTCCGGAGCGACCAGGTTCGGCTTAGGACTTAAGCCATGGCATTATTTGACGTTCAGGGACACTGAACCAGGAACACCATGGAATTACTTAACATAGGTCGTCAAGTGTGGATTGCGCTTGGCAAGAACCCGGAGAGGTTACAGATTTGGATATTGGCTATGAACAGCCAAGGGTTTGGGCATGGACCCGGAACGGTCCCGGATTTGGACATCGACCCGGAGAGATCATGGTCGTGGTTATTGGTCATCGGATATGGATGGATTGGAACTCGGTTGTCGAGATCAGAGGATATGGATTTGGCTAAGGATTTGGTTACTGGATTCGGAATTGGATATCGACTCAGAGTAGTCGTAGATTCGGATAAGGATATGGCGATGGCACTTGGATAAAGTGGATTGGATTATGAATCGAAAAGTATGGATGTGGATAACATACATACTTCAGATATCGGACGTGAGGCTATTCAAAACACACCTTCACATAGCAAGGCATGTTTTGGGGGGCAAAGTGTTAACCCGCCTTTTGGCAAGGCTGTAGGCAGGCGGATTTAACTAAGTCGATTTCTCAGTTATCAAGGATGGAATGTGGTAGGTTTGAGTCGACTGGATGGATAGGTAACACAGCACGTTTGGAAGTCGTTCGGCATGGAAGTCTCTCGGCATGGAAGTCGTTCGGCATGGAAGTCGCTCGGCATGGAAGTCGCTCGACATGGAAGTTGCACCAGGGAAGTCGCTCGGCATGGAAGTCGCTACGGGAAGTCGCTTAACAGGAAGTCGCTCGACATAGGAAGTCGCTCGGCACAGGAAGTCGCTACAGGAAGTCGCTTAACAGGAAGTCGCTCGACACAGGAAATCGCTCAGCACAAGAAGTCGTTCGGCACAGGAAGTCGCTCAGCATTGTACCACGCTCGGCATTATACCTCACTCGACATTGGAAGGCGTTCGGCATCGAACCTCGCTCGGCATTGGACATCGTTCGGCATCGAACCTCGCTCGGCATTGGACATCGCTCAGCATCGAACCTCGCTCGGCATTGTGGTGAGGCCGGTGTGGCTCGACAATGTGGTGCAGCCGATGTGGCTCAGCATTGTGGAGGTATATGGCTCGGTGGAAGGCCTTGATGGGCCCGGATCAGAAAACCCAACAACTCAGGATTTGCCTATAAATACAGCATGTGAGGGTTCAGAAAATGGATCTTCTTTCTGCTCTCTTACTTTCTATTTCCTAAGGCTGAGGTTACTCTGCCATTTTGTAACTGTAATTGATTCGAATATCAATAAAAAGGAAACTTCTGGAGTGGATGTAGGCCGGAGTTAGCCGAACCACTGTAAAATCTGTTGTTCTTTACTACTTTCATTTTAATTGTTACTGTTCTTCACTTCATCACTCTCTACACACATTCTGTTTGTGAGCTTTGACTGGTATTTGGTGCTTTCAACTGGATTTTGGTGTCAGTGACCAATTTTGGCGCTAACATGGGTCGACACCATTGTTACGCATTATTGTTGGCAACAACTATTTCCTAGGGGTCAACCATGATTTTAACGTTTATTAGTTTTGTTTATTCACCCAAGTTTTGAATTGCCCTTTTATAGTTAGGTCAAATTTTGTTGTTTATATATAATAACTGATTGGTCAGGTATTAATGCCCGAAATTTTTACATGGCACAATTATGATCATTATCTCAAGTTTAGAACTATGTCACCTGGCAGATTTATGGAAAGCAAGCAGATGGGAAGAAATCCTTCATGAAGCCCGACATGAGACCCAAGCCATCCCTTTCTACTAACAAGAAATAAGGCGTTGGTCCATAGTCATCATATATCACAATTTAAGAGGAAGTTGACTCTATCCTGGGTCAATTTGGCATCACTTGAGTAGAAGCTATTCTAACGAACTCTTCACATAGCATTTCCATCCCACCTGAAGGATATTTTCTATAACACCCCTAATTTTTAATAACATTATTCAGGAGATTTAATTACATAAATTAAATAGAATAATGAAAATATTACAGTGATAAGGGGATTGTGATTTGAAAACTTAACTAGAGGCCTTGCTTAATTAAAAATAAAGAATGAGTTTATGGAAATGGTTTAGTAGCTGATTAATAAGAAAATAAAAAATGGACCTTATGGGTAATAGCCGCACTCATAATTCCATTACCCTTAAAAATAACGTTTCCATTTCCTTTGCATGTTCATTTTTTATTATTCAAAAATGCAAACAAAAAGTTCAAGCCAGCCATTACCTAGGGATGAAAAGGGAAAAAATCAAATTTCAGCTAAGCAATCAAGCTAAGGGAAATAATCATGGAACAAATCTTAACTTTCTTATCCTAATCAAGGTGAATGATAATCAAAACCGTCTCTATTTTTGTTTTTAATGATCATTTGATTTCGGATTTAAGTTTGAATCCATTATGATCATTTTTGATGATGATATGCTTGGATTTCATGATATGTTGTATTCAAACATGTTTGATAAAGGTTATATACGGTTTTAAGGGTAAATCGTTTATTATGGCGAATGCCATGATGAATTTATATGCTATGTAAGACATAAATTTGCAGATGGGTTTAATTTTCTGTAATTTTCAAGCTATGGAAAAATTTATTATGAATTTTTGACGGTAGAAATGAATAAATTGGGTTTAAAATTATTTCGGCTATTATATGAAGGAATATGGGTCTGAAATTTTTATAAGTTAGATAACATATTAAAGTGAATTTCTACGACTTTTGGACATTTTTCTTAAATAATTTACTATGGAAATTAAATTTTTTTTAGATGAAGGACTTAAATGTTTTATTTGTTTTACTTAAGGAATCGCTTATTTGTTAAACTATTTTTATTTTAGATCTGAAATAACTGCCGCGGTTTTTTGAAAAGAATTTGAAAAGTTTATGGCAACCAATTAAATGTTTACAAATATGCAAGTTAGTTAGAAAGCAATTACTTAAAAATGCATTAAAATAGTCGTTACCCAGAAATTATGTTTCGCCTCTTTTAGATGCTACCATTCGACCCTGTACTTCCGCCTCAACCAAGTCGAAACCAACCACGTCGAATCCAATACACAAGGTATCAATAAGTTGGTACATAGTGGATTGGAGAAAGGCGGAAGGTATGTTGTCGAAACCTAGCTTTCGATGGGGTCAAAGCCTTTGTTTTACTATCCAAAGATATGTGCTTGCCTTGTTATCAAAAGGATGCTTTCGAAGCGGTCGAAACCCATTTAAATAGCTTTCGAATATGTTGCCACCTTTTGTTTTGAAAAGAATGCTTTCGAATGAGTTTCCTTGTTTTAATTTAATGCTTTCGAAAGGGGTAGTTTCAACCCACTCGAAACCCTACTGCCGAGCTTATGCCTTTCGAATGGATTGAAGTCATCAACTAGATCGAAAGATAGCTTTTGATTTTATAAATAAAGTAAGCCACTTCCTAAAGCTTTTGAAATGGTTAATAGTTTCGAAGGCAATGGCTTTGAAAGGGGTTTCGAAGCTATCCTTCAAATGTTTTACTTAAATGATTTAATCTTTCGAAAGGATGGTTCCAAAGCCATCAATTTTCCCCAAACTCTTTTATATGAAGGTTAATGGTTTCGAAAGGGGTAGTTTCGTTTATATTCACTTGACCCAAAAGATATTTTTAGAATAAACCCAATGATTTCGAAAGGGATACTTTCAAATGGTTTCGAAAGGGGTACTTTCAATGGTTTTGAAGCTATGCTTCTAAGAGTTAATAAGTAATACTTTAATATTTTTGAAAGGTATGTTTTGAGGGCTTCGAAAGGGATGATTTAAAGTGTTTCAAAATGCATATGCTTAATGTTTTGAAAAGAAGATTTGAATGCTTTCGAATGAGGTTATCCAATGGTTTTGAAAGTAAAAAGTTTAAGGTTTCGAAAGCCTTAGTTTTCAAAATAAAGAACCCAATCTCACTTTTAAAAGGAAAAACCATGGCATAAGTAAAGGAGTTTTAAAATTACTTTTAAGTGTGGAGTTTTTGAAGAAGCTTTCCATGACAAAATAATAGGTTAAAGGAAATAATCATGTTTCATATGAAAATGCTTTCAAGGATATTAAATCACAGATGTTGGTGTTATTATGTTATTATGCTTGCTTCTTCTAATATACATATTCACTTTAAAATGGACCTATAATTGTATTTTTGGGGAGAAGGGGCAGAATAACCAACTACGTTAACCCAGTAGTGAATATAAATTGAGTTAACTCCTGTATGAGTAGAATTGCATCCAAGATATCAAATAGACTAGAATATAGGATGTCTAAATAAAGATTAAAGAAGTTTTCAGAAAGACAGGTTCATAGTAAACCCATGAAAACTATAATTAGAAAGAGTTATTGGTAGAGGCCAATAGGTTTGTAGTGAACCCATGAAAACTATATCCAGATTAAGTTATTGACATAAGTCAATAGATTCCTAGTCAACCTATGAAAACTAGGATATGAGGGAAGTTATTGGAGATACCAATAAGTTCAGGGAGAACACATGAAACAATAAAGTTATTGGCAAGGGCCAATAGGTTCTTAGTGATCTCATGAAAACTATGAAACCGAACAAGGAGTCCATATGTTTTAAATAGATTATTTGTAAGCCCATGAAAACTAATAGGTTAATAGTGACACTAGAAACTATAAATGAGACAAATAGTCAAATCTAATGGGAATAAGAAATCCAGAATTGATTTACTTGTTTGCATATCATCATAATATTTTGAATTATTATGTTTTAACCATTGTGGATGCAAGAGCATAGTATATGGTTTTTATAAAGATTTAAATGAGATACTAGTGAGGGGAAAACCCATTCCGCTAAGCGGCATGGTATCACTAGATATCTAAATGATTTGAGATGGTAGGTTATTATTCATATCGGGCTTCTTGTCTGACTCGAAGTTTATGTTTTCCCCTTAAACACTCGGGTACTCAATTGATTTTGAGTAGTTTGAGAGTTGAGGTTTTCAGGTACCTCTTTAGATGAATAAGCTTCCAGAGACGTGCAGGAAGCAAGCTAGCTGGTAGGAGTTCATTTCTATTTTTATTTTGCTAGGTTTTGTTATAAAGGAAAAGTCGTTTAACTGCATAGTTATACATACTTTTATCTTCTAAGAGGGCATCTTCATATATCGCTCTTGGTGTATGTTGTAATAATTATATTTTCTCCGAGTGTGGTTCTCATATTGGGATTATGTAATGAATTTGAAATGGAATGAGAAATTTGTTTAGTGATTTTAAATTTTTTTTCCATACCTATGTGTTTCTATCATAACAATGTATTTAACATTACCGTATTTTGTCATCAAGGATTAATAACTATAGATCACTGCACCATCAATAGCCATTAATTTTGGGCCTCCAAGTGGGGGATGTTACAAGTTGGTATCATAGCATAGGTTAATGAAAACTTAAAAGAAATTTAAGCCTAAATGATTTTTCAAAACACAATCCAATGAATCATAAAATAAAATCGGGGTTTGGGTTAACGCTATAGTAAAGTACTTGTATTTAATATATGTATGTATAAGTACGTATTCCCTACTCTCTTAAACCGTTCCTCTATATCTTACTAAGAATCGTATGCAGATTTATGAGAAAGAAGATATGGAGGCATGAAATGAAAGAGGAAATCTCGATGGAGGAAGTACCACAACAAATGGAAATGTTCGACCCACCAGGAGGAACCCGGGTCGACAAGCTAATGCTAACCAAAATGCAGATGCCAATATGGATATTGGAAATCCACCAGTGGATATGGGGACGATGTATCAGTTCTTCGTCAATCTGATGCAAGCAGGGGCAGCTGCTGGAGTTGCTGGGAATGTTGGAGGAGCTAATCCTGTGGCTCCAATTGGGAATAATTATGCTAAGTTGAGTAGAGATTACACCAATCTTGGTGGGAAGCCGTTTGTAGGAACGGAGGATGCCATAGAAGTTGAGAATTGGCTATTGCATTGCGAGAGAATCTTCACTGACTTGGGATTGGATGATGAGAAGAAGAGGAGACTAGCCTCTAGGAAGTTGCAGGGAGCAGCATTCCATTAGTGAAATAGTGTTACTACCGGAGTCCCAAAGGAAGAGTTAACTTGAGCAGAGTTTCGAAGGAGATTTGAGCAGAGGTTTTTATCTGAAGTTGCTAAGTCAGCATTGTTGAGAAAGTTTATGGATTTGGTGCAGGGAGAGATGTTGGTAATTGAGTATGCTACTAAGTTTGATAAGTTGTCCTGATATGGGTATGCTACCATAGACACCGTCATCGGGAGGAATGAGAAATTCTTTCAGGGATTGAGGCCCGAGATTGCTAGGGCGACCCTACCACATCTCCAAGATCCTTGTAATGTAGTTGTGGAGATGGAATTCCAACATGAGGAAATGCTTACTATTTGTGGGAAAGAAAAGCCAGTTGAAACCCAGGATTCTCAGGGAAAGAAGAGAATGTTCTTTAAGAAGAAGGGAGCCTAGAAGGGAGATGCTGCCAAGAAGGAAAATGCTGATTTAGTTTCCTTTAAGTGTGACAAGGAAGGTCATTATTGTTGAACCATCATCTGTTAGGCCAACTGCAGCTGAAAAAGGGAAGACTGTGATGGAAGGTATGCTTTTGATTAAAAATATACCAATTATAGTATTGTTTAATACTAGTGCATCACATTCATTTATATCTCAGTGTTTGGTTGATAGTTTTTGCTTAGAACCCACATACCTTATTACTTCCTTAAGGGTTGTGAATCCTATAGGAGGGTATGCAACTCTAGGGATGAGATGTGACCAATTAGAACTTGATTTGTTAGATCATAAGTTTTCATGTTGTCTATATGTTTTTGATTTCGTAGATTTCGGGATCATCTTGGGTATGGAGTGGTTAGGTAAATATGAGACTAGGATATTTTTCCAAGATAGGGAAATATCATTGAAACACTCTGATAGTCATAACCAAATCATATTCTCAATGGAGAATTCTGACCGGAGTGTTTGTGCTCTGTTAAGTGCTATGGAAGTCGGAGAAGAGTTAAGTCAGGTTCGAGTAGCAAGAGAGTTTAGAGATGTTTTTAAGCCGGTTACTGGACTACCGCCGAAACAAGCTATTGAGTTTCGAATAGATCTTGTGCCAGGAGCTGAACCTATAATTAGACCACCTAGCAGGATGACACTGACCTAGATGAAGGAATTGAAGGTGCAACTTGTGGATCTAGAAGGGAGGAACTTTATTAGACCAAGCAGTTCGCCTTGGGTAGCTGCCGCAGTATTCGTAAAGAAACCGGATGGGTCGTTGAGGATGTGTATAGACTATCGTAAGTTGAACGAGAAGATGATTAAGAATAAGTATCCTTTGCCGAGAATTGATGATCTTTTTTATCAGCTATTTGGATCCAGATTGTTTTCCCAGTTGGATTTAGCGACAGGTTTTCATCAGTTAAGAGTGCCAGAGGGCAGTATTCCATTGACCGCATTTCGAACTAGATATGTTTCGTATGATTGGTTAGTAATACCATTCGGATTAACGAATGCACCTACTTTCTTTCTTGGATTCGATGAACCGAGTTTTTCGAGAGTACTTGGATAGGTTTGTGTTGGTATTTATAGATGACATTTTAGTATACTCCAAGGATGCAAGAGAGCATGAAGATCATCTCAGAGTAATGCTTGAGACGCTGAGGCAACATCAACTAAAAGCGAAGTTTTCCAAGTGTCATTTTTGAAAAAAAGAGGTTAAGTTTCTTGGTCACGTGGTTTCAGAGAAGGGATTGTCAGTCGATCCTGATAAGATCGAAGCTGTTAATAATTGGAAGTGACCAGAGGCAGTGACTGAGATAAGGAGTTTTCTTGGACTTGTTGGCTATTACCAGAGATTCATTAAGGATTTCTTGTAGATAGCAGCACCGTTGATTAAGTTAACCAAGAAGGGTGTGAAGTTTGTTTGGTTCGACAAATGTGAGGAAGCATTCCTTAAGTTAAAGCATTTGTTGACCAACGCACCAATGTTAGTAGTTCCAGATGGAAAACAAGGGTTAGTGGTGTATACCAATGCATGTGGAACTGAATTAGGACATGTGTTGATGTAGAAGGGTAAAGTTATTGCCTACGCTTCACGGTAGCTTAGACCACATGAAGTGAGATATCCTACTCATGATTTGGAGTTGGTTGTAGTGATCTTTGCAATGAAGATATGGATACATTATATCTTAGGAGAGAGGTTTGAGCTATATGTAGATCATAATTCTTTAAGATATTTATTCTCTCAGAAGGAGTTGAATATGAGACAGCAGAGGTGGATGGAGTTTTTAGCAGCTTTTGATTTTGGTATAGAGTACACACCTAGAAAGGGAAATAAGGTAGCATATGCTCTAAGCAGAAGTCATCAGAATGTGATGTTAGTTATGTTGGCATAATGGAAAGATTTAGAAGCTTTGACTACTTATAGTGTGCAGTTAAGACCGACTGGTAGTTCTAGTCAGAGCATAGCCATGTTGTCTTATTTGGAAGTTCGACCAGTATTGATCAAAAGGATTGCTTCTAGGTAGAAGGAGGATCCAGGGTTGGCCAAGAGGATTAGAAGGCTCGAGGTTGGAACTGAGATCGACGATATAAAGGATTTTAGTCTTGACCAAAGAGGATGGTTGAGAAAGAAGGGACGATTATGCGTTCCGAATGTTGAGGACTTAAGGAAAGAAGTTCTTGGAGAATGTCATCGGTCCAAATTTACGATTCATCCTAGAGAGACCAAGATGTATCAAGATATGAAGAGGAGCTTTTATAGGAAAGGTATGAAGAGGGATGTTGGCTTGTGGGTTAGGCAGTGTGCAAGATGTCAACAAGTTAAGGCCGAACATCAGAAGCCAAGTGAGTTGCTTCAACCTTTTGGGGTACCAGTTTGGAAATGAGATTCGATATCCGTGGATTTTATAGACGGGTTGCCAAGGTCAAATAGAGAAAATGAAAATATATAGGTCATAGTGGATATGTTAACAAAAAGTGCCCATTTCATTGCAGTCAAGTCAACTTGGACGACACCCATTTTAGCTAAGTTGTTCATGAAGAACATAGTTAGACTACATGGAATTCCTAGTAGTATAGTCAGTGACAGAGATGCTTTGTTTACTAGTGAATTCTAGAAGAGTCTACAGGAGGTGTTAGGTACCAAGCTAAGATGAGTAATGCGTATCAGCCTCAAACGGATGGGCAGACAGAGAGAGTCAATAAAGTACTCGAAGATTTATTGAGAGCTTTTGCATTGGACTTTGGTAGATCTTGGGAAGATCACTTACACTTAGTGGAGTTTTCCTATAATAATAGTTATTAGACTATTATAGGAATGATTCCTTTTGAAGCTTTGTATGGAAGGCCATGCAAATCATCAACATGATGGTTGGAGACTGGAGACAGATTAGTCTTAGGTCCAAATCTGTTTAGAGAGGCGACAGAGAAGATTGAGTTGATCTTAGAAAGGATGAAGGAAGGTCAGTTCAGACAAAAGAGTTACGCAGATAAGAGGCATAAGGACCTAGAATTCTCAGTTGGAGATAAGGTTTTCATTAAGGTATCACCGATGAAGGCTGTGGTGCGATTTGGAAAGTAGGCGAAACTGGCACCGAGATATGTTGGTCCGTTCCAATTTATAGAGAGGATCGGGAAGCTTGCATATAGAGTAGAGTTGTCGAGTTGTATGTAAGGTGTCCATAATGTGTTTCATGTGTCTCATCTTTGCAAGTATGTGCATGATCCAGAGGCTACTATTCCTCCGACAGGGTTGGACGATTTGATAGTAGAACCGAATTTGACTTTAGTTAGACAACCAGTTCGAGTTGTGGCTAGAGATGAGAAAAGTTTAAGGAACAAGACAGTCAAGTTGGTGAAAGTTCAGTGGAGCGACAACGAGAAGGACTGTACTTGGGAGATAGAAGATGGGATTAGAGATACTTATCCTAATCTATTGTGAGTGTATGTTCTATATTAGCTTTATATAGACTGTTGCTAGTCAGGTAGGCTAGTATGGTTGTTAGGAGCGGTTACAAATGATTGCTATGTTTAGTATTTAATCCTTACTAAATTTTGAAGACGAAATTCTTTAAGGGAGCCCGTAACACCCCTAATTTTTAATAACATTATTCAGGAGATTTAATTATATAAATTAAATAGAATAATGAAAATATTATAGTGATAAAGGGATTGAGATTTGAAAACTTAACTAGAGGTCGTGCTTAATTGAAAATAAAGACGAGTTTATGCAAATGGTTTAGTAGCTAATTAATTAGAAAATAAAACATGGGCCTTATTGGTAATGGTAGCACCCATAATTCCATTACCCTTAAAAATAACGTTTCCATTTCCTTTGCACGTTCATTTTCCATTATACAAAAATGCAAAAAAAAAATTCAAGCCGGCCATTACCTAGGGAGGAAAAGGGAAAAAAAATCAATTTTAAGCTAAGCAATCAAGTAAGGGGAAATAATCAACGATCAAATCTCAACTTCCTTATCCTAATCAAGGTGAATAATAATCAAAACCGTCTTTATTTTTGTTTCTAATGATCATTTAATTTCAGGTTTAAGTTTGAATCCATTACAATGAGTTTTGATGATGATATGCTTGGATTTCATGATATGTTATATTCAAATTAGTTTGATAAAGGTTATATACGATTTTAAGGCTAAAATCGTTTATTTTGAATTTCAAATGCCATGAGGAATTTATATGTTATGTAAAACATAAATTTGGAGATGGGTTTAATTTTCTGTAATTTTCCAAGCTATGGAAAAATTTATTATGAATTTTTGAAGGAAGAAATGAATAAATTGGGTTTAAAATTGTTTCAGCTATTATATAAAGGAATATGGGTCTGAAATTTTTATATGAAGATAACATATTAAAAGTGAATTTCTATGATTTTTGGCGATTTTTTCTAAGTAATTTACTATAGAAATTAAATTATTTTAGATGGAGGACTTAAATGTTTCATTTGCTTTGCTTAAGGAAGGGCTTTTATGATAAACAATTTTTATTTTAGATTTGAAATAATTGCAGCAGTTTTTTGGAAAGAATTTGAAAAGTTTATGGCAACCAGTTAAATGTTTACAAATATGCAGGTTAGTTAGAAAGAAATTACTTAAAAAGGCATTAAATAGTCCTTACCTAGAAATTATGTTTCGCCTCTTTTAGATACTACCTTTCGACCTTATACCTCCACCTCAACCAAGTCGAATCCAATACACAAGGTATCAATATGTTCGTAAGTAATGGATTGGAGAATGGCGGAAGGTATGGTGTCGAAACCTAGCTTTCGAAGGGGTCGAGGCATTTGTTTTACTCTCTAAAGATATGTGCTTGCCTTGTTTTCAAAAGGATGCTTTCGAATGGATCGAAACCCATTTAAATAGCTTTCGAATATGTTGCAACCTTTTTGTTTCGGAAAGAATGCTTTCGAATGAGTTTGTCTTGTTTTAATTTAATGCTTTCGAAAGGGGTAGTTTCGAATGGATTGAAGTCATCAACAAGATCTAAAGGAAGCTTCTAATTTTATAAATGAAGTAAGCCACTTCCTAAAGCTTTTGAAAGGGTTAATGGTTTCGAAGGCAATGGCTTCGAAAGGGGTTTCGAAGCTATCCTTCAAATGTCTTACTTAAATGATTTAAGCTTTAGAAAGGATGGTCCCGAAGCCATTAGTTTTCTCCAAAATCTTTTATACGAAGGTTAATGGTTTCAAAAGTGGTACTTTCATTTATATTCACTTTGACCAAAAAGATATTTTTAGAATAAACCCAATGGTTTCGAAAGGGATACTTTCAAATGTTTCGAAAGAGGTACTTTCAATGGTTTCGAAGCTATGCTTCTAAGAGTTAATAAGTAATACTTTAATACTTTCGAAAGGTATGTTTTGAGAGTTTCGAAGGAGATAAGTGTTTCGAAACGCATATGCTTAGTGTTTTGCAAAGATGATTTGAATGCTTTCGAATGAGGTTATCCAACGGTTTCGAAAGTAAAAAGTTTAAGGTTTCAAAAGCCTTAGTTTTCAAAACAAAGAACCTAATCTCACTTTTAAAAGGAAAAACCATGGCATAAATAAAGGAGTTTTAAAATGACTTTTAAGTGTGGAGTTTTTGAAGAAGCTTTTCTTGATAAAATAATAGGTTAAAGGGATTAACCATGTTTCATATGAAAATGCTTTCAAGGATATTAAACCACAGATGTTGGTGTTATTATGTTATTATGCTAGATTCTTCTAATATACATATTTACTTTAAAATGGACCCACAGCTATATTTTGAGGGAGATAGGGTAGAATAACCAGCTTGGTTGACCCAGTAATGAATATAAATTGAGTTAACTCTTGTATGAGAGGAGGTCAGGTAGACCAGAATATAAGATGTCTAAATACAGATTAAAGAAATTATAACATAGACAGGTTCGTAGTAAACCAATGAAAACTATGATTAGAAAGAGTTATTGGCTGGTGCCAATAGGTTTGTAGTAAGCCGATGAAAACAATATCCGGATTAAATTATTGATAGAAGTCAATAGGTTCCTAGTCAACCCATGAAAAACTAGGATATATGGGAAGTTATTGGAGATACCAATAGATTCAAGGAGAATCCATGAAACAATAAAGTTATTGGCAAGGGCCAATAGGTTCTTAGTGATCGAATGAAAAGTATGAAACCGGACATGGAGTTCATAAGTTTTAAATAGGTTATTAGTCAGCCCATGAAAACTGATAGGTTAATAGTGACCCTAGAAACTATAAATGAGAAAAATAGTCAAATTTTATGGGGATGAGAAATCCAGAATTGATTTACTTGTTTGCATATCATTATAATATTTTGAATTGTTATGTTTTAACCATTGTGGATGTAGGAGCACAGTATATGGTTTTTATAAAGTTTTGAATGAGATACTAATGAGGGGAAATCTGTTCCGCCAAGCGGCCCGGTCTCACTAGATATCTAAATGGTCTGAGATGGTATGTTATTATTCATACCAGGCTTTATGTCTAAATCAGAGTTTATGCCTTCCCCTTAAACTCTTGGGTACTCAATTGATTTTGAGTAGTTTGAGAGTTGAGGTTTTCAGGTACCTCTTTAGACGAATAAGCTTCCAGAGACTTGAAGAAGGCAAGCTAGCTAGTAGGAGTTCTTTTCTATTTTGATTCCGCTAGGTTTTGTTATAAAGGAAAAGTTTTTTAATTGCTAAGTTAAATATACTCTAATCATCCAAAGGGGCATCTTCATATGTTGCTCTTGGCATATGTTGTAATAATAATATTTTCTCTGAACATGGTTCTCATATTGGGATTATGTAATGAACTTGAAATGATTTGAAATGGAATGAGAAAGTTGTTTAATGATTTTAAATTTTTTTCCATACCCATGCGTTTTTTATATATCAGTGTATCTAACATTACCGTATTTGGTCGCCAAGGATTAATAACTATGAATGACTGCAGCATCCGTAGCCGTTAATTTTGGGCCTCAACATAGGGGATGTTACATTTTCTTTTACCGCATTGCACATATGGCACTCTATTTATCTCCCATTTCCCTATTTCCTTCGTAGATATCTAGAGCGTGTGGGTGTTTCCTTCATAGATATGGCTCGAGAAGCGGGATTTTCTTCTCTTAGCACTGAAGTTCTTCATCATATTGTGGTTCCTGCTAAGTCTTGTGATCATTTAGATTGCCAATTATACCGAGTCTGTCCCCATCCTAATATTTTAATTTCTAATAGTGTCAACAGGGCTTGAGAATGGGAAACATAATATTTCTTCGTTAAGTGCTTTCCTAATATCAGGGGAACCTTCTCTATTCCAAGTAAGCCCTCTTTTTATTTCTTACCTTTAATGCTTACCCATTATTATTGTTGTCATTAATGAATGTGTGATGACCCACAAGAGCCGACAATATTCCACATCAATTCAACTCAAAGTGGATGGAAATACGAGTCTTCAGGGTTAAAGAAGAAAGAGGTAGAAGGAGAAGAGAAAATAACAACATCAGAGTCTCATAGTCGTAGCGGAACAAAATACAATATATAACAACAGCTTTTAAATACAAAGAAATCTGTACTGTTATATATATATATATACCATTATCAGAGTACACCAATCATCTATCACATTGGACAGCTTATTATCTGTTCTTACACGGTGGAAATAATAATTCAAGTACGGAGATACGTCTCTGTCGTCAAGCTCGTCTCTTGAGCTCCATAGCACATTATCCTGGATCTGTTCAACTCGGTCTGACCCGAGTATCATAATAAAACAACACCCGAGTCAGTCTGGAAAACCAGTGTGAGAAAACCACACTCAATTGGATTATTATATTTTCGAAAATCCTTTAAAACAAAGGTATCTCGTAAGACCACGCCACAAATAGATATGCCGGGTTTTTACCTTACGATAACCAAAACATTTTTATCAAATCCATGTGATATTATAATAGTGTCCATAGAAAGTAAATAGAATCTAGTTGAAATGCTTACTTCTCACGTTCCAACATAGTTGGGCACGATCAAAACCGTACGGGCACTTATTGGAGATTGGATTCCATATAATGGCAGGGCTACTGGGGTACCGCCCATCAAAGTACCTGGCCTAGATCAGCGTATCGAGGACCACGCCCGATCCCCTGCAACACAAGACCAGAGCTACCCCTTACTGGATAGTCCGAATAAGATCACCCCGTGGTTGGAGCTAACAACCGCCACACAGCCGAAATTAAGGGACTCTAGACAGGGATGACCTTACCCTACTTGGGTGCTACCCACTTAGCCCTTCTGCACCTCCCATGTTTTAGCCATTCCCGGTTGATGAGGCTTGAGGTTAAGCGTTACCATTTAAAGAGCACCTTCACTTAGAATACTCATCGTCCTCCAATGACGATGGTCTGATAGCATTCGTCCATACAAGTTGTCCTGGGTCTGGACAAACCGAATCACCATCTTCATCATCTTCACGGTATTCATTCGAAAACGTTCAAACCGGATCGAAGTGGTTTTCAGATAATTAAATCTGATCCCGGTCCCTTCGAAACGATCAGCGCATTGGCCAATATTGATAGTCGGTTATTTAAATATCATATAACATCCACAAGCAACCATCCTCCCTTAAATAATATCCCAAATTATTTATTTCAAAATATCTACTCAAGATATTATTTCCATACTTTGAAAATAGTTTTCAAATTCCTTTTATTTCCACGGAACAAATTCCAACCCTTGCCCAATGCTTAGAATATTTTTCCACTTCATTAGATATTTAACCCTTGGAAATTATTCACTTATTTCCTATTTCTCTTTAAAAGCATTTACAACTTAATGTGTAAATTCCCCACTCGTTCCACACGAACTCTATAAATTCCAGAATTCCTTAGTTAATTTCCTTTAATATTTCCAAAGCCATTTATTCTTATTTAAAATTCCAGATTCACTTCTACTTCCCTTGTGAACTTTATTTCACCTTTCGAAGTTCGCTTATCTTACACTTTAGAAATTTTATTTAAATTCCATAATACCATTATAAGATCTTTTCCCTAAAATCTTATTCAATTTAATTAACTTCGCTTCCCATCTTGAGAGGATTCATAATTGAATTTTAAGACATTTAAAATTTTATATATGAAATAAGAAAAAAATAGTTTACTTTTAAAAATATGTATTAAAATAACTAACTTCGAGATATTCTAAATCCAGATAATAGTTTAAAAGTTATATAGTATGATAATTTAAAATCCCGTTTAAAACAATTTCAGTTTACTCAACAAAAGTCTATTTTTAGAAAATCAAATATTTACCAATTCAATTCATAGATTCATGTTGATTCGTATCACCCCAACCATATCACCCTTTCTCACATTCAAAATATATTTCACTATTTCTTTCAAAAACAATTTTCCATAACTCTATATAAGTTCATGCCATAACTTATATTTTTACCATATCCACTGATATCAATCTATCTCATTTATAAACCCTGTTTATAAATTTATAAACTCCCTGAGTTTTTCTTCTATTTATAAAAACAGATTCTATTTATAATTTCATTTTATTATTTTACCCTTTAATAAAATTCCATTTTTATTTCGAATTCTATTTATCAATATTTCGTCAAGCCCTTAATATATAATTAATTTCAAGTCACCACTTAACCCAATTTTCAAATAGCAAAGTATAACTCAAATTAGTTAATATATTTTTATTCTACTTAATTCCCTTTAGAATAAATCCAATTTACAATATAACTACTTACTATTCAAATTTCCTTTTAAATTCCTTCAATTTAATAATTTCTGGTATTCGAAATGCCCATTTTAATTCCCATGCTATTTAACACTAAATAATTCAATTCACACCCAAACCATATCAATTTATCCATCGTATCATATATCAATATATATATGAACAATGAATATTTTTAAGGAATCCAGTTGAATCCCTCCAACCTATTTTTCCTGCATCCACAGATGTTCGTCACAAATAAAATACCAATCCCACTTCGAGGGGGATATCGCGGTATATAGGGTTATCTGCTATTATGCGGGGCGCATAGGGTCTCATCTGCTATATAATGCGGGAATATCAATCACTCCAATACTAATATATATACTACTATATATATAACATCCAACAGACAATTATAAATTTATCAGTCAAGCCAGACATCCAATAATTTAAATTTAACATTTAAATTTTAACAAGAAATCCGAATGAGTGAGAAAATCTCACCTTTGCTTTTTAATTTGCAATCTGATCCATCTCGACTTGATTTCACCATGATTTTAGACCTTGTATAAACATTTAGGGTTTATTAACATTTGGAATAATCGAACAATTAATTTCCATTTAATAGATTTAATTAACTAATAATTTAATTTTAAACTAATAATTTTTTTTTAAAATCTTTTAGTAACTAAAATAAATTAAATAAGTTAATTGAACAAATTAATCACCAAATCCGTTATTTTAAAATAAACCAGTAAATTAAAATATCTATATGTATATTTATTTTCCTTTGAAACTATATATATATATATATATACTTATAAAAATAATAGATTCCAAATCTAGTTTTATATAAATTCTTCAACATTTAAAATTTCTATTTTCTTATTTATATTTTTTTTCTGTTTACTGTTATTATACTTACACATCTGCTCTTAAATTAAACTCTATTCAAATTAACAGTTTTATACCTCCTGTTAGTATCTGATAAAGGAAATAATAATCACACATTTAATTAAAAGTAAAATTTTAAACCCACGCAACATTAAATTTAAGATGTTTAAAAATTAAATTACCTTACTGTTATTTTTCTTTTTTTTTACATATATAGAATTGAAACTAAAACATGTTTATACCTTACTGTAAAAATTTCTTTAAAACAGTTTATAGTTGAAATATTTTTTTCCTAAATTCTATATGTATATATATTTATCAATCTTAAAAAAATAAACTCATATACCTCACTGCACTATTAGAAACCATGCCGCACTACCTCGACTCGCGAGCCCAAACTCATCTTCGATGATCATGACTCCCTGCCTACTATCACTCGCCACCTCTGCCCTAACCCCACAAACCGATGCGCTTGCGCCTTGCCTCATCACCAGACCACCGCTCCTCCACCAATGTCGCATCCTTCCCCAACGCGACACTGCCTCACTCTCGAACCCACGCCGCTTCACTGTGTCGACTTCGCCACGCCACGATCGATGCCTGAGGTCGTCGAGCCTTCCTACGTCCCTCGTGATTTGGTTCGAATCAAACTCGATCCCCTCCCCTTGAATTGACTGCCACCGATTCGAACGAATTTTCGTTTGTTTATATATTTTTTCAAAATTCGAATTCGATATAAATTTTCTATTCCGCCATCTTTTTTTTTCTCGGATTGGTTTTGGTTGTGTTGTACTGAGGAACGAAGGGAATAAATAGATAGGGACGACGTGATTTCGAATTCGAGCAGAAGATAGGCGGCTTTGAAAAGATTGAACTGAGGGAAAGAGAAGGTTGCGTGTATTGATAGGTTAGCTATAGTGTCTCTGAAAAGAAGGGAAAAAGCACTGATGCGAAATGAATTTGACCAGTCAACATATTATATATATATATATATTTAAATTTTAAATTTAAATCGTCTTGAATTCGTAGCTTAAAATCTTGACCTCCTATCGATGCATGTCGCTAGGCGTTTATAATATTATACCCCTATTCCGAACGCTATGGAAAAGGTTTCGAGTCCTAATTCGATCGTATGGAGAAGATAGCATTTTGGACCCAGTTATAATATTAAATTTCGATATAGATTTCAGCACGTTTCTATCCCGTATGACCACATGATAACTCCAAACGTTACGAAATTTGGAATCCCATAATAATACAATATTACGGATCCAATGGAACAAGTTTCGTCGAATTCCGAGACTATGCCTCGGAAGGCTATTTTTAAATATCGATTTAAACGATATATTTTAAAAATTGAACAAACCACTTTTAAATTCAATTTAAAAACTTTTATTATCTTCATTGTTATCAATATAAATTTTGTAAGCCTTTAAAATATTTTTAATAAGCTTAAAACTCAAGATTCAATAATTTACCCAATATTCAATTATAAAATTCAATAATTAAATTATCCGATAAATTACTATCTTTAAATTCTGTATTTATTTTATAATTGAAAACCAAGTCTTTCATACCCAGAAATCAAGTTATAATTCAAATTAAATGTTTAAAACCATTTAAATATTTCAAATTCAACGTTGAAAAATCTGGGTCGTTACATTCCTTCCCCCTTATAAGAATTTCGTCCCCGAAATTACTAAGGCAAAAAGAACGCCACAAACCCACTAACTTACTAAATCCCATTTAGTGAAAATCCCATATTCTCTTTTCTAATCCTTTAGTTCCAACTAAACCATTAGTTTTAATTCCAATCCCAAAATCCTTTTATTTCAATTCCAATTTGAAATCAGTTTGTTGTTAACAAAAATTTTCAAAAAATTTCTAACTCCCAAAATTTTTGAAATTTTTTGGCAGAGTCTCCCTTGTACGGAGGAGCTTTTGCAATTTGACAAGAGAGATAAATATATATACATCGACCCACACGGTCGGAAAAACAAAATAAACAACAATATATCATATTTTCTTCTTTTTATTGCGTAGGCGTACATCTATTTAGCATTTTTAAGTAAGCGACTTATTTATTTAGCAATTAGCGCGACCAAATACATCCAAACAGTCTCTCGGTACCTGTACTTACTCAATTTCAACACATAAGTACCAAATTATGTAACTTAATAACATTTTACATATATGCAATAGCTAAACACATGGATTTTATAAGCAATGCAAATTAATTAAACAATATTTATAAGCAACCTATATGACTTCAACACTTATTCAATTGTTTCAATCAACCCATATACTATTTTCACTCAATTTAAATAGTTTACAACTCAATTGCTCACATTAAAATCATTTTTAAACCAAATAAACTCATATTCATTCCAATTGATTCCAAAATCAATTTTGTTTGCTTCTATTAATTCATAGAATTTTATTTACTCTCGTTTATGTCAAACGACAACTTTTCTTATGCGAATTCGATGATATTCACTTAATAGAACATCCATTTTAGTTTGTAACTACTACAAATTAATTCCAACTCATTTTATATTTAATCCCATTCCGTTTCAATTTTACTTATTCGCAACCAGTATAATTTCATTCTAATTTAATTTATTCACAATCCATTTGCATTACATTTTATCTGTATTTGTTTTATCCAAAATCATTTTATTAAGCTCGACAACATTCCATATGTTAAATAACCACTCACAAATAATTTAAGCCAAGCTTCTTTTAATATTAACTCAAGTTATTAATTTTCTTCAACTTATTTCACTTCATAACTTAAGTTTATTTTTCTTGTAACCAACTTCCAATTTAAACTCTGATTTGATTTTTACTTAATCAAATTCCATCCATTTTTACTAATTTAATTCAATTAGTTTACTAACTTATCCATTTTTAAATTTTAATTTCCACACTCAATTCATCCTCAATTTATTTTATTAGTAACAGGGCCATATTCAATTTATTTCTACTCACTTGGATTTTATTTGCAAAATCAAACCATTTCTATTTTAATCCAACTCCATTTTATTTGACAACATTTCCACTTATATTTAATTCACTAACAATTCAAGTTGAATTTTATTTATAACCCGAGTTCATTTCCAAACTCCATTATTAACTCACAAATCAACTTCTATTTATCTAGATTAGGTTCCACTTCCATATTTTATTAACCAGTTAGTTATCTAATTAGTCCACTTCCAATTTTTAAATCAATATTTGATTTTCATTTCAAAAAAATCACTTTAACTATTTTACTTGAGTTCAATCAATTTTATAATTCAAATTTGGATTTTTATTTCATTTTCCAAAATATCAAACAATCTTTATTTTTGGTTTTCTATTCTTGTCCCATTTTTAAAAGTCACAACTTATTATTTTTCACATTTCCATCCATTTAAAATCAAGCACATTCACATTTCGTTATTAACTCAAAACTATACATTTATTTATAGCCCAAGCATATCTTTATTCAATCTATCCTTTATGAGCTATTCCAATTCATTTATTCCAATCCAATTCTTATTCAACTTACTTTTATTTATTTAAGTAAGAATTTATATTCATTCAATATCATCTATAATTCAACTAAATTTTATTTCAATTTAATTCTATTTCAACAAAACTTCATTTAATTTAAGTTAATTTCAATTCAATTCTATTTCTCAAATCCACTTAAATGTTATTTTTCTAATTCAATTACATCCAAAATTTAATCCATTTAACAAATCTACTTCATTAATTTATTTCTTTCAAATCACCATTAATTTACTTTCAAACATTTAATTTTTTTCCAACTTAATCCAACTTAAATTTCATTTTTAAATTTTTCAAACACCCAGGAACTCAAACTTACAACTTCCGGTTTAAGTCCAATTTCAATTATAATCCATTTGTACAATTTATACTTATACAAATTCTCCTATATTAGTTATATGAACTATTTCAGATTTTATAATCTTGTTTGACTATAATATTATCATCCAAACACTTAAATTATATATAATAATTTCAGAAAATTATTTCTTTTTATCTCAAAATATATTTTAGGTAAAATTATTTCATTCACCCCTTTCGAAAACAACACTGTGTCGAATTGTTCTATTCAAGTGTTTAGAAACCCTCTCAATACAGCTGTACAGACTGTTCCGACTAAGGTTTATAAGCCACTTAATAAATCAATCAACACAATATAAAACCATTTACATTCACTAACAAATACGCGCTCATATCTATTAATACACTCAAACTCATTCTAGAGTACTACTGACACTATCTCTAATGAGTAATCCCCACCAGAGCCAAGGTTCTCGCTTAACCTTTAGCTCTGATACCAAGTGTGATGACCCGCAAATCCGTACCCCTTTGAGCCGACAATATTCCACATCAATTCAACTCAAAGTGGATGGAAATACGAGTCTTCAGGGTTAAAGAAGAAAAAGGTAGAAGGAGAAAGAGAAAATAACAACATCAGAGCCTCACAATCGCAGCGGAACAAAATACAATATATAACAATGGCTTTTAAATACAAAGAAATCTGTACTGTTATATATATACATACCATTATCAGAGTACAACAATCATCTATCACATTGGACAGCTTATTATCTGTTCTTACACAGTGGAAATAATAATTCAAGTACGGAGATACGTCTCTATCGTCTAGCTCGTCTCTTGAGCTCCAAGTACATTATCCGGGAACTGTTCAACTCGGTCTGACTCAAGTATCATAATAAAACAACACCTGAGTCAGTCTGGAAAACCAGGGTAAGAAAACCAAACTCAATTGGATTATTATATTTTCGAAAATCCTTTAAAACAAAGGTATCTCGTAGGACCACGCCACAAATAGATATGTCAGGTTTTTACCTTACGATAACCAAAATATTTTTATCAAATCCGTTTGATATTATAATAGTGTCTATAGAAAGTAAATAGAATCTAGCTGAAATGCTTACATCTCACGTTCCAGCACAGTTGGGCACAATCAACACCGTACGGGCACTTATTGGAGATTGGATTCCATACAATGGCAGGGCTACTGGGGTACCGCCCGTAACAGTACCTGGCCTAGATCAGCGTATCGAGGACCACGCCCGATCCCCTGCAACACAAGACCGGAGCTACGCCTTACTGGATAGTCCGAATAAGATCACCCCGCGGTTGGAGCTAACAACCGCCACATAGCTGAAATAAAGGGACTCTAGACAGGGATGACCTTACCCAACTTGGGTGCTACCCACTTAGCCTTGCTGCCCCTCCCCTGTTTTAGCCATTCCCGGTTGATGAGGCTTGAGGTTAAGTGTTACCTTTTAAAGAGAACCTTCACTTAGAATGCTCATGGTCCTCCAATGACGATGGTCTGATAGCATTCATCCATACAAGTTGTCCTGGATCTGGAAAAACCGAATCACCATCTTCATCATCTTCACGGTATTCATTCGCAAACGTTCAAACCGGATCGAAGTGGTTTTCAGATAATTAAATCTGATCCCGGTCTCTTCGAAACGATCAGCGCATTGGCCAATATTGATAGTCGATTATTTAACTATCATATAACATCCACAAGCAACCATCAGCCCTTAAATAATTTCCCAAATTATTTATTTCAAAATATCTACTCAAGATATTATTTCCATACTTTGAAAATAGTTTTCAAATCCCTTTTTTTCCACGGAACAAATTCCAACCCTTGCCCAATGCTTAGAATATTTTTCCACTTCATTAGATATTCAACCCTTGGAAATTATTCACTTATTTCCTATTTCTCTTTAAAATCATTTACAACTTAATGTGTAAATTCCCCACTCGTTCCACACAAACTCTATAAATTCCAGAATTCCTTAGTTAATTTCCTTTAATATTTCCAAAGCCATTTATGCTTATTAAAAATTCCAGATTCACTTCTACTTCCCTTGTGAACTTTATTTCACCTTTCGAAGTTCGCTTATCTTACACTTTAGAAATTTTATTTAAAATCCATAATACCATTATAAGATCTTTTCCCTAAAATCTTATTCAATTTAATTAACTTCGCTTCCCATCTCGAGAGGATTCATAATTGAATTTTAAGACATTTAAAATTTTATATATGAAATAAGAAAAAAATGGTTTACTTTTAAAAATATGTATTAAAATAACTAACTTTGGGATATTCTAAATCCAGATAATAGTTTAAACGTTATATAGTATGATAATTTAAAATCCCGTTTAAAACAATTTCAGTTTACTCAACAAAAGTCTATTTTTAGAAAATCAAATATTTACCAATTCAATTCATAGATTCCTCTTGATTCGTATCACCCCAACCATGTCACCCTTTCTCACATTCGGAATATATTTCACTATTTTTTTCAAAAACAATTTTCCATAACTCTATATAAGTTCACGCCATAACTTATATTTTTACCATATCCACTGATATCAATCTATCTCATTTATAAACTCCGTTTATAAATTTATAAACTCCCCTGAGTTTTTCTTCTATTTATAAAAACAGATTCTATTTATAATTTCATTTTATTATTTTACCCTTTAATAAAATTCCATTTTTATTTCAAATTCTATTTATCAATATCTCGTCAAGCCCTTAATATTTAATTAAATTTCAAATCACCACTTAACCCAATTTTCAAATAGCAAAGTATAACTCAAATCAGTTAATATATTTTTATTCTACATAATTCGCTTTAGAATAAATCCAATTTACAATATAACTACTTACTATTCAAATTTCCTTTTAAATTCCTTCAAGTTAATTATTTCTGGTATTTGAAATGCCCATTTTAATTCCCATGCTATTTAACACTAAATAATTCAATTCACACCCAAACCATATCAATTTATCCATCATATCATATATCAATATATATATATATATAAACAATAAATATTTTTGAGGAATCCAATTGGATCCCTCCAACCTGTTTTTCCTGCATCCACAAATGTTAGTCGCAAATAAAATTCCAATCCCACTTCGAGGGGGATATCGTGGTATATAGAGTCATCCGCTATTATGCGGGGCGCATAGGGTCTCATCCGCTATATAATGCGGGAATATCAATCACTCCAATACTAATATATATACTACTATATATATAACATCCAACAGACAATTATAAATTTGTCAATCAAGCCAGACATCCAATAATTTAAATTTAACATTTAAATTTTAACAGGAAATCCGAATGAGTGAGAAAATCTAACCTTTGCTTTTTAATTTGCAATCTGATCCATCTTGACTTGATTTCACCATGATTTTAGACCTTGTATAAACATTTAGGGTTTATTAACATTTGGAATAATCGGACAATTAATTTCCATTTAATAGATTTAATTAACTAATAAATTAATTTTAAACTAATAATTTTTCTTCAAAAATCTTTTAGTAACTAAAATAAATTAAATAAGTTAATTGAACAAATTAATCACCGAATCCATTATTTTAAAATAAACTAGTAAATTAAATATCTATATGTATATTTACTTTTCCTTTGAAACTATATTTATATATTTATATATATACTTATAAAAACAATAGATTCCAAATCTAGTTTTATATAAATTCTTCAACATTTAAAATTTCTATTTTCTTATCCATATTTTTTTCTGTTTACCGTTATTATACTTACACATCTGCTCTTAAATTAAACTCTATTCAAATTAACATTTTTATACCTCCTGTTAATATCTAATAAAGGAAATAATAATCACACATTTAATTAAAAGTTTTACACCCACGCAACATTAAATTTAAGATGATTAAAAAATAAATTATCTTACTGTTATTTTTCTTTTTTCTTTTTTTTACATATATAGAATTGAAACTAAAACAGGTTTATCCTTACTGTAAAAATTTCCTTAAAACAGTTTATAGTTGAAATATTTTTTTTCCTAAATCCTATATGTATGTATATATTTATTAATCTTAAAAAAATAAACACATATACCTCACTGCACTGTCAGAAACCATGCCGCACTACCTCGACTCGCGAGCCCAAACTCATCTTCGATTATCACGACTCCCTGCCTACTATCACTCGCCACCCCTGCCCTAACCTCACAAACCGATGTGCTCGTGCCTTGCCTCATCACCAGACCACCGCTCCTCCACCAATGTCGCATCCTTCCCCACCGCGATGCTGCCTCGCTCTCGAACCCATGCCGTTCCACTATGTCGACTTCGCCACGCCACGATTGATGCCTGAGGTCGTCGAGCCTCCCTACGTCCCTCGAGATTTGGTTCGAATCGAACTCGATCCCCCCTCCCATTGAATCGACTGCCACCGATTCGAATGAATTTTCGTTTGTTTATATATTTTTTCAAAAATCGAATTCGATTTAAATTTTCTGTTCCGCCATCTTTTTTTTCTCTAATCGGTTTTGGTTCTGTTGTAGTGAGGAACGAAGGGAATAAATAGATAGTGACGACGTGATTTCGAATTCGAGCAGAAGATAGGCGGCTTTGAAAAGAATGAACCGAAGGAAAGAGAAGGTTGCGTGCATGGATAGGTTAGCTACAGTGTCTCTGAAAAGAAGGGAAAAAGCACTGATGTGAAATGAATTTGACCAGTCAACATATTATATATATATATATATATATATATATTTTAAATTTAAATCGTCTTGAATTCGTAGCTTAAAATCTTGACCTCCTATCGAGGCATGCCGCTAGGCGTTTATAATGTTATACCCCTATTCCGAACGCAATGGAAAAGGTTTCGAGTCCTAATTCGATCGTATGGAGAAGATAGCTTTTTGGACCCAGTTATAATATTAAATTTCGATATAGATTTCAGCGCATTTCTATCCCGTATGACCACACGTTAACTCCAAACATTACGAAATTTGGAATCCCATAATAATACAATATTATGGATCCAATGGAACTAGTTTCGTCGAATTCCGAGACTGTACCTCGGAAGGCTATTTTTAAATATCGATTTAAACGATATATTTTTAAAACTGAACAAGCCACTTTTAAATTCAATTTAAAAACTTTTATTATCTTCATTGTTATCAATATAAATTTTTTAAGCCTTTAAAATATTTTTAATAAGCTTAAAACTCAAGATTTAATAATTTACCCAATATTCAATTATAAAATTCAATAATTAAATTATCCGATAAATTACTATCTTTAAATTCTGTATTTATTTTATAATTGAAAACCAACTCTTTCATATCCAAAAAATCAAGTTATAATTCAAATTAAATATTTATAACCATTTAAATATTCCAAATTCAACGTCGAAAAATCCGGGTCGTTACAGAATATTTCTTTCTTGATTATGCTCCTAAGAAGCTGAAGCCCGTAGATCAAGAAATTGTTCGATCTTTAACTAAAGCAGCAGAAAGCTTGTGGAGCGGTATCAGTTTGCTAACCTCTCGAGACTTCACAAGCATTCCATTATCTTGGATTGCCACAAGGTTCTAGGGGAGCCTCCAAAAGTTAAGTTTAACTCTCATGGTGAAAGTTCATTGGCAATGGGAAAACCAACTTCTTTTACTTCCAATTCTCCAATTCAACCTGGTACAGGCAGTAAGCTTTTAATTCAAATTAAAAATGGGATCTCCAATACTCCATACTTGCCAACTTCTTATTACTATCTTTAGATTTGATGAATCTTGCCCCTTCAAGAAAATCGAGAACCAAAGTTGTGTCCAAAAAGAGGAAGAGTGTAGCTTTGACCACCATAGAGTCCTCTAAACCAAACAATTATGCGGATTTAATTTCTCTTGAAAACTTGGATAAAGAGTTAGCTGATAGCAATGTCGTCGCTGATATTCCTCCTTCTCCTCAAGTTAAAAGGCCAAAATATGTGAGTGATTTTACACATGTTATAGTCAAAAAGTTAGAAGAGGTACACATTGATTTATCCCCTAGAGCGGCAGATGTAGATAAGACTCCAGAGAAGTTAAAAGAAATCCAAGTTGAGAGGACTAAGGAAATTCAGACCCCCAATCCTCTCATCAACATCTCTTTCCCAACATCTCCAGCTACCATTAAGAGTATGAGTGTTGAATTTAGTGCACTCATCTCTTCGATCGAACCTTTTCCTTCCAAGGCTCCAACTCAATCTTCACAAATAAACTTTGAGGAACTTGTTAAGATGGCTGTTCAATCTCCATCAATTACCTCCCTTGGGTCGTCGCGGGCCCCGATCTATTCGGATGATCATCTTCTCTTAATTCTCAAACAACTCTCGTCTATACGTTATCTTTTTTATTTGGCTAAAATTTAGAATTTGTGAATCCCATTTTTGACTTAAATAATTGCATATTCCGAGTGGGAAAACATATGCTCCTTCTTCGAAACGCCTCCCAAGGACCTTCTGAAGAAATTATGGCGCTTAATGAGAAAATTTCTTTACTTCAAAATGAGATAAAGGATATCACCGCTAAAAAAGACGCTACTATTCTCGAAAAAGATAACTTTATTACTTCTCTTTAGAAGAGGATGACAAGTACTGTTGCTAATAGAGATGAAGCTATTTCTAAAAAGAATAATTTATCTTCTTCACTTATTGAGGGACTAAAAGCCAAGCAGCTATTAGAGGAGAAGATAAAAAATTTGGAGGCTAAATTTGCAACGTCTTCCAAATTTATAGAAGATGCAGAGAGATGGCTAAAAAAATGCTGAACTGACAAAATGGAACGCTGAGCTAGTTAAAGAGAATGAGTTTCTTAGTAAACTCCTTGAAAGAAAATCCAGAAACATCTGGATCAAGGAAGAATGTTACAAATATGCTTTGTTCTTTGCATATGCTAATAACATCCAAAAACATCCGGATCTAGATTTCCCATCTCTACCAGCTAATAATGATACATGCAAAAAAAAGTTCAACTTGAAATTGAAAAAAGACAAGGAGGCCCTTAACAGGGAATTCCCTGCTGTGGAGAGAATCAAGGCTGAGCAGTGGCTAGCATTTGGTGATGCTCCCAATGATGAAGATTCACAGTCCGAAGATGAAGGGGATGATCATACCGATGGTGATGAAAAGAATGATGATGATAATGATAACAATGGTGACAATAAAGGTTGAGCTGGAAATGATGGGAATGGTAATAATGACGACGATGGTCATCATGATGATTATGGTGGTGGCGATGAGAGTGGTGAAATGAACCCAACTGGCCAATCAGATGATAAAGATGGAACTAGTGATGCTAATCAAGCACCGTCCGCTTAAGATGCCAAAATTGCCGGCTACTACTAGCCCTTCACAGGGAGGTCTTTCCGGCAAAGGCAGTGCATCTTGAAGTCAGAAGCTAGTGGAGAGAGAAATTCCATCGCCTTTGGTTTCTTCTTCTCGGGTATGAATTAGTTTATGTAAATGATCTTGATTTTCAAGTACTTTAGTTAATTCATTGATTACTTTAGTTAAAGAGAAAGTTGAAATACTATTATGTTGCTCTGCTTGAGAAGAAACAAATGGACATAGACCGGTTAAAAAGAGAAATGGATAAGGATGTGAAAGAGTAGAACAACTTATTAAGGAAATACTATGATCTTGCCAGAAACACACTAAAACTGAGACATTTTAAATAACAAGAAGTTGCTTCGCGGATGAAGAAGGCTCACGAACGTTAGGAAAAACTTTTAGAGGAAAATGCAGAATTGATGACTCTTTTCTGGATGCTCATGGATAATATGGATATTTTAGTGGATTTTATGTAAAAAACACTTACTGTAGGAATCTAACCACTGATTTCTCTTATCTTGCCGAGAATAGCGAAGGACTAATCAGATGACTACACTGTAGATATTTGGACGAATTCGGACCTCCTGATCCTTACCCAGGGGAGTGTTGGAATCTTCCTTTCCTATTCCTCTCTCATTACTCTCTCTTACCAGGGAAAAAATTAAATATAATAAAGAGAAATTTATTCCTGAAGTGTATAAGTATTCTATTTTGTATGAACCTGAGTAACTTAAAATTTATCATATTGTGTACTATTGAGTTTATTTCATGAATGTTATTATTTAAGTTTCTTAATTCTTAGTTTAATTTTAACAAATTGCACAAAATAAAAATATTTCAAGCAGCCCTGCTCTTAAGGACATCTTAAGTAAATATGCCAGATTAAGGAGGGAGTTTTCAGAAAAAACTTCTATTTTTAGAATGTAGAAGTTAGACAGACATCGTTTCCTACAAGGTTTACAGGAAGTTTATATGTAGTATCCTAGTTTCCGCTTTGACTTCCTGGGCAATGAAGAAGATAGGATACTTCAGAAAATTTGATCATACCATGCAAAATTAATATGTGTCCATGATAGCGCTCCAGTCGGAGAATGGGATTATTACTGAACCCTCCTGTTCGCACCCCAAAAGGCATTAAGGCTCCTTTTGATTCTACACTTACTTTGACCGCTATATTGCTTGAAAAAGCTAAGATTGTAGTTTCAAAACTCTAAGTACAAGTGATATGTAATTTGCAGTATGACCTATTTTTGATAGAAATGTGATGCAAACTTGACTTTTATTCTTTTTGATTTGTAAACTCCACTATTGTTTGAATAAAAGAGATTATATTTGCGTGTATTAATTATTATTACTATTTTTTATATATTTTTGAATAGGAAACGCAATTATCGACTATGCCCGCTCTTACAAAACCTCATTCTCGACGGATTTTTCTCAATGATAGATTGGTAGCCGACCTCGAACAGAGGAGTTCCTGTAAGGATGCCCCTGCCACCAAATTCCCACGTAATTCAGAAGTACAAAAATGCATAGGAAGTTTCTACTTCAAAGAGTGATCGTCAAAGGTTTTAAAGAACAAATCACTAGCTTGGAAGTTGACTCTAAGAAGAAGAATTAAACAATTTCTAAATTAGAGGCTCGAATAAAATCCAAGTCTTCGGTTGACTTTGATATTAAAATAGCTATGCTTCACCAACGAATATGTGACCTCAAGATAGACTTGTCAGATAGCCAGACCTATTGTAAATCCTTGGAATTTGTTATAGGTGAAAGCATTCCAAACATACCTTCTCCTACTGTTCCTGCTATTTCAAATGTCGACAGGACAACCAAATCTCGTTCCTTGGCGATCCAAGAATTTCCGACTTTGATAAACATACCTCCTGATACAAGTAATGAGGTAATCACCAAGTGGAGTAGAAAAGTTAAGTTAGAAATCATGTAGCATTTTGACAAGCAATGGAAAGAAAAGACATCTCAACGCTGTATTAAACATGAAGGTAAGGTCCAAAGACTTGGGTGTGAAGAATGCTTTCTTAAATAAAAAGTCAAGGAATTGGAAAGAGAGATCAAGACTTTGAACGGTGCCAACCGAGCTTTTAATCATGCTCTGAAGACTCATATTAAGGCCATTAATGATGTCGACATGATTCAAAGAAAGAGAAAAAGCTTAAAGAAGTTCTTACTGAAGTTATTTGTCACATCATCGATTCTTTAGTTTCTAAGAAACTCGATAAAGTAGTACATAGCCTCTAAACTAAAAGCTTATTTTGTTTGATATTTTTGTACCTGTAACTTTACACATGATGTAGTATATTATAAGATTATTTTATAAATTGAAACAGATATTACCTCAATTGCAGTTTTTGAACTGAATTCTGTCTTTCATACTTGAACTAGAATTAAATAACAGACTAGAGATGCTATCTGGTAAAAATAGTAGACGATTGGAAATTATCATTTGGTGTTGGTTAAATAGTAGATGTTAATTAACTTGGAGCGTTTTTCGATTTTTAATTTTGGCTGACCTTCATCTATAAGACTAATTGTTTAATTCTCCTTACTTTATGTCACCTTATGGGCTTTGGATATTTTTAATCCTTTGTGTGCCACTCTTCGGGTTTTGGATTTTGTTAATCCTTTGTGTTCCATTCTTTGGATTTTGAATGTTGTTCTCCTTTGTCGTGACCCCTTACCACCATCTTGAAAGTCTATATTATGGTGGATCGATTATACAAATGACAAGTATATGGCTAATTTAAACTATATTGTATTAATATTAAAATATGCAAATAAGAAAAATCACACCAGGGATTTTATATTGGTTCGGACCTCCCATCCTACGTCCAGTCCCGAAGCTCCTCTTTGGAATTTCCTTTAACCGAATAACCCTCACTTCACCCGGAGGAACAGGTTTACAATGGTAGAGTTTCTTTGTCAACTGTGTGTTCTCTATTACATGGATTTTGACTATATAGTGCAAATGCTTCCGATATATATCTAGGGATTGTTATCTATGAGGAACTATATATTTGGAAGTGTAGAGTACAAGTATAGATTGCTGGAGATCAAGAGTATATTAGAGTATAAGAGTAGAAAGCACAAGTAAATCAGGTGGTCTCTTCTCTTGAATTCCTGATGTTATTTATAGTGGTAGAGAGATCCTTTGTGTAGTTGCATCTGTTAGCAAGTGCTCTAAGGTCGCTTCTAATGGTGATGAAGAGTTGCAGTGAAGAGAAGCGATCGTGTCTTTTCAGTTATGACAGTTGTACTTTGAATATACACAGCCGAGTTCAAAATCAGACGTCTGGTCTTCATATATTTTTTGTATATAGTTGCTTGTCAGATGTCTGAGTATACTAACTAGACGTCTGGTTTTGATTGATATGTGAACCAGATAATTCAGTCAGACGTCTGGTCAGTGCACTCAGACGTCTGGATTTGTGCATGTTTCTTTTCCTGTGCATGTATCATTCCTTTTCCAATTCTCTCGACTTGTAGCCTCTTGATACTTCTTTTGAGTCTTTGTTCTTGTCTCTTTGGTGATGTTACTTTACCAATTACCTGTAAATATAGATATATATGCATATTCGATTTCCATTGTATAGTTGTTATCATCAAAACCATAGAATTGATTTCCTAACAATCTCCCCCTTTTTGATGATGACAACTATTCAATGTACTTATATATAAATTATAAATCTCCCCCTAAATATGTGCTTATTTTGATTGTTTTATGATTATACTTATATTTCTCCCCCTTTGGCATTATCAAAAAGAATTATAAAATTGAAGCCAATTGTCAAAACAAACAAAGAAAGTTTCATTAAACTTGAAGTATGATTACAAGCAAAGATTTGTACAAAAAGATATTCCAAAAACTAAGGTCTATGATTCCCTAAATCTATGATTCCTTTGGAGAAGCTTTATTTTGATCATCTTCCTTTGGTTCTTCTTTTTTAGAAGTGCTAGCCTTTGAAGGAGATGTCAAAGCTTCTTTGAGAGGTTCATCCTCAGAGAGTTTTGAATGTTTTGCGGGAGGAGAAGATACTGGGGTTGGCCAATCTTCAGACGGTGGTGTTGGACCGT
The DNA here is from genome assembly GCA_030737815.1 of Allium fistulosum. Lineage (NCBI taxonomy): Eukaryota > Viridiplantae > Streptophyta > Magnoliopsida > Asparagales > Amaryllidaceae > Allium > Allium fistulosum. The sequence continues at coordinate 395,764,677 of CM060901.1, forward strand.
GAACCCGTTGCAGTACTTCTTTAAGAACCGACAAGACAGTGGAAAGCGATTCTTCAACAGTGGCTAGGCACGTAGCAAATGATATTTCGAAGCTGTCAATGCGCTTAGCCAAAATCTTTTGATTTTGAGATAGAATTTGTTGGTTTCGTAGAGTGAGATCTCGAATTCTTTCGTTTGGATTTGTATCCGTTCGAGTCTCCATTATTTCCTCTTGTCCCGGATAATCAATGGGTGCGGGAGGAGGAGGAGTGACTTCTCGATGTTGTTCCTCCTCTTGGGATGGATCAATGTGAGGTTGAGGAGGAGGCTCAACTCTTCTAGATTGACGATTGTGCGTCCAATCTTCGAATGACATGAACTCTGGAGGTGATTCGGGTAGATGCATCAGAGAGAAGAACTTGGTGGAAGCATACTTAGGCGAGATTTCTTCGAATGTAGATAGATACGATGGGATATTATGTGAACGAAGAAGCCTCAGAATATAAGTTGGATAAATAATTGACGGCCTTGATCGAGTCCAAAAATGCTTTAGCTCGTCGAAGATAAATTTGGCCCAATTTATTCTTGTTCCACTAAACAGAGCATATAGGGCTTTGTGCTCTAATTCGGTGATTTGTTCGTGACTACCCATTCGTGGAATAATTGTGTTAATTATCATTAGGGTTAGAAGTCGAGCTTTTGGACGTAGAAACTTGGAGGCAAATTTTGGCATTTCGTCCTCCCAAATTTGGTGAGTTATATTGTTCCGTGGGTTGAAGCGCATATCCGGAATATTGTATAGATCTTCTCCTGTGTCAGAGCATCCTAGTGTGCGACCAATTATGCTTGGAGTTAATCTAATCGTGTTTCCATATACACTAGACCAGAGCCAGTTATCCTCATTTTCAGTGTTCCACACTGAAGTACTGTCTAAATTCGCATAGAATAAAAATATGGCTAATTGATCTATTTGAACATCATTAGGGGTAAAAGAAATTAGGGTTTCTAACCCGACAGTTTCACATAGTTCATCGAGGTCATACATAGGGAATTTAAGAAGATTGTAGAATGGACCTATTTGGAGTTTTTTCTTTTGGATGTCTTCGTACCTTTTGATGGAATGCGGTGCTTTATTCATCCACCTTTCGATCTGTTCATCAGAGCATACTTGAGGATTTGAAGATGAAGTCGGTTGGTCTTGTTTTCTCTTTAACATCTTGGCATTATTTGTGCAAGGAGGCATTTTGATTAGTTTTTCTTAAAAATGAATATTTAGAAGGATAATCGTCTGTGAGAAAATCGTAGGGTATTATAATTTTTGAGATAAAAGTGAAAAAATGATGATATCTGGTCGATTATAAACGGTCGATTGGGAATCAGACATCTAGATTGGAGATCATACGTCTGGTTTGCCCTAATTTGAGTGCTGCAGATAAAATTAGACGTCTGGTTTTTTATGTAGACGTCTGGTTTTATCGAATTTGAATATTCGTAGGGACAGAGAACCATGGCAGACGTCTGGATCTTATTTCAGACGTCTGAAATGTTCTGATTTTATTTGTAGCAGACAGAGCAAAATTTCAGACGCCTAGGGGTGTATCAGACGTCTGACATATGCATAGTTCTTAATTTTTAGACGTATATGATTGTGTCAGACGTCTGAATGCAAGAGGCAGACGTCAGAAATAAACAGCGTGGCTAAAAATAGCTTAAAAATTGATGGTTTTGCTTATTTCTCGAATCTTTATAACAAGTAATTTTATTGTTATATAAAAATAACAAATAATTATATATATATTTTTTGAAGTCAAATAAAAAAGGCCCAGCCCAATTACAAGAAACGGGTAATATACCCGAAGCCACATACAAACAATACAACCCTAACCCTAGTTAAGAGTTGCCGACAAACGCCTCCATTCAACAAAGCGTCGCAGAAAAACAAAAATGGCTACCAGCTATACTTAGCCAATTCCCCTTCGATCTTCATCCCGCTTGTTTCTCCCCGTTCCCAGTATGAAAGAGCTTCGTTAAAGCTATCTCTCATACCCCTTCCACTCTCATCCCTGTTAGCCGCTTTACAGTTGTAGTTAGATCTAGCGTCATCGCGACCTAGATCTAACTGTGTCTTCTTCGAGATGCAGTTACTTCCCAAATTAACTCTAGCGCTCGAGAAATTGGTATCTGTAGCATGCTGAGGGTTGTTCTCGGCCATATAAGAATCTGATTTGACATAAATGTTAGATCTAGTGTCAACGCGACCTAGATCTAACATTGTCTCATGCGAATTGCTATTCTTACCCAGATTGGCTCTGCTACTTGATTGTAGGCAGTTGTTCTGAGCCTCTTGGGAGTAGATCTTATCGGTTTCATCAACTAACACTTGTTGGTTGATCAAACATGACTTACGAGCGTGATTGTTATTTTGGAAACTTTTCGGATGTAACAGATAAGCTTCTAAATGTTTGCTACCAGCTTCAGATTTCCAGTCATCAGCAAGGGAAGCAAATTCGGTTTGATTTTTCAATATTTTCTTTGATTTTTGCAGAATTATTTTGCTGTCCGTACTAATTATTAGCCAAACTTGCTCTTTACTTCTGCTGCCTTTGTTGTGCACACGCAAGTTTCTTTCTTTCCACAAGTTGAACACTGCAGTAGTCACTAGAATGTGAGCAAAATCAGTTTCCTTAGATTTAGCTCTGAATTTATTGTTAATCACTTTGATAATGTTTGTCAGATCCATTTGCTTGTTATCATCAACACCCAATATGGCTTTGATTTGATTCCAGATAAAGTAGGAATAACTGCATTCAAAAAATAGGTGATTAGCATTTTCAACGCATAAATTGCACAAGGAACAGAGTGAATTTGTATTGTTTCCCCATTTATTAAGTCTATCCCAAGTTGGCAATCTGTTTCTAATTGCAAAATATGTACAAAATGCCATCTTAGGACTGTTCACTCTATTCCATATGCAATAATACCATTCTTCTGTTGGGAATTTGTTTCTTATAAAATTCCAAGTTGTTTTAAAAGAAAACTCCCCTCTGTTGCTTGCTTTCCATTCCCAATAGTCTTCTTCTGCATACATATCAAATTGAATATTGCATATTTCCTCTTTATGTGGGTTAGTAATTGGGTGTAAATGTGGTTGCCACTGATTATTAACAATAATATCAGATACTTTATCATTTGATCCACCACATATAACTAAACTATTCCACCCAACCTTATTAATGAAAGCTTCATTTTTAAACCATGGATCAAACCATAAACTGGTTTCTTCACCACATTTAATTTTTCTTTCAAGTAAGGATTTACCAATTTCCCTACAATTTAAAATTTGTTTCCAAGTATTTGATTGGTTACTGTTATACACATAAGTCCAAAAATTCTTTTGTTTCAAATACTTGGATCTCATCCATCTAGCCCACAAAGAATCAGAACTAAGAAATCTCCAAAATAATTTCAAGTGGCAAGTAGTACTCAGATCCTTAATCTTCTAATACCAAAACCCCCTTCATTTTTAGGTTTGCACACATTATCCCAACTAATTTTGTGATACTTTCCTCTCCATAAAAAGTCAGCACATTTGCTTTCCAATTTTTTAATGGATGCAGCTGGAATATGAAAAGTTTGAAGCCAATATAATATAATAGCATAAATCACAGTTTTAATCAATTCTAGTCTTCCAGCAATGGAAAGTAATTTACAGGACCAAGTCTCCATTCTGTCTTGGATTTTTTCAAATAAAATAGAACAATCTGAATCCTTAATCTGATTTGTAGAAAGAGGCAGGCCTAAGTATTTGATTGGGAAACATCCCTCTTCTATTTGTAAAACATTTAAAAATTCTTTTTTATACTTGCAAGATTTACTAAAGTAAGCTTTGCACTTATTGATGTTAAGTTGAAGACCAGCATAAATTTTTAGTTTATCAAAAACTGTTTTTAAAGAGTCTGCGTTATCTTTATTAGCTTTAATAAACACCATGAGATCATCTGCATAAATCAGATGGTTTATGCAGGGCTGAATTCTGTTAATAGGATGAACATTACCTTTAATATTTTCTATTTCCATAAGAATAGAAAAATATTCCATTACAATAGCAAAAAGGTAAGGTGATAATGGATCACCCTGCCTTAAACCCCTGTTACTCTTAATAAACCCTTCAGCCCTTCCTTGAATAAGGATAGAAAAGGTAGGAGTGTTAATACATTCAAACACCAAATCACAAAACTTAGTAGGAAAACCCATGCAATTCATAATATGATGAATAAAGTATCTATTTACCTTATCATATGCTATTTGTAAGTCAATCTTAATACATACTTTTTCTCCTTGTTTTGTGTTAAATTTTCTGACCATCTCATGAGCTAAAAGAGAGTTTTCATATATAAGTCTACCAGGAACAAATGCACTCTGATTTTCAGAGATAAGAAAAGGCAGAAAAACTTTTATTCTATTACTGAGAACATTAGCAATAATTTTGTAAATAAAATTGCAGCAAGAAATAGGTCTATAACTACCAATATCAGTGGGATTTTTATTTTTTGGGATAAGGGTAATAAATGTGTGATTAAGACATTTTAGAATTTTCCCTTTATCCATAAATTCCTTAACCACATCTAGCACCTGCTGTTTAATATTATCCCAATTATTTTTAAAAAAATTTGCTTTGAACCCATCAGGGCCAGGACTTTTATTATCCCTAGCATTAAACACAATAGCTTTAATCTCTTCTAAACTAACAGGGGCAAGCAGAATCTCAGAAGCATTCTAATTTAAAATATTTTTACAGGTTATCTGAGGGAATTCCTTTACATTAGTTTCATTAAAATAAAGTTCCTTATAAAAATTGATTGCTTCTAGAGTAACTTTATCATATGCATTAGATAGATTACCCTCGGTATCAATGATACAACTTATATTATTAACATGTTTTCTACTACTCATTTTAGCATAAAAAAATTTGGTACAGTCATCCCCTAGAATAAGCCAATCAACCTTAGCTTTTTGTCTAGCATTGACAGATTCTTTATGTAATTCACTAGACAGTTCATTTTGATTATGAAATTTTTTTTTTACTGTACTAATATCATCAGGCTTATTATCAGAATTCAGTTGTAACAGTTTACCTTCTTTTCTCAATCCAATAATCTTATTTTTATTCATATAGTTATTTTTGTTCCAATTTTTAAGATTATTTTTAGTGTATTTCAAAAACATATAAAACTGATATTGCTTAGTTCCTTCACAAGAAAAATTAAGACTGTTTTCCATTAAAGTTTTATATTCTTCTTCAAAAACCCAGCTATTTTTGAATCTAAAAGGAGGAACTTTATTATTGAAATCACCATTGACAAAAAGCTTAACCAATAAAGGGGTGTGGTCACTAAGATTTTGTTCTAAAGTGGAACAAATACAGTTAGGAAATTTTTCCAAAAAATCCTTGTTGTACAGAATCCTATCTAACTTGCAATGAATATTTTTAGCAATACCAGATTTCCATGTAAATTTGTTCCCACTGATAATTGGTTCAATAAGACCAGTTTCTAATAGAAATTTATTAGTCCTATCCAATTTATTTTGAGGGATTTTAATTCCTCCAAATTTTTCATTAACATTAAAGACTGTATTAAAATCCCCTAACACAATCCAGGGGAAATCATAAGTGAAATTTAAGGATTTAAGTTTTTGCCATAAAGTATTTCTTTCATTCTCAAAATTACTGCCATAAACATTTGTAACTTGTAAAGAAAAACCACCTATGTTTTTAAAATTGCAGTCAATAAATTGACTATCTTTGTTAATACTTAAAATAGTCCAGATATTAGAATCCCACATAACTATGATTCTGCCTTTGCAACCACAATCATTGTTATGAATAGCTTTCCAATTATTGGATATCTTAAGGCAAAATTTTCAAAATTCTCATCATTCATTTTATTCTCAATTAGAGCAATAATGGAAGGTTTGTAAACATTAATCATATAAAGGATATCAGATTGTTTTACTGGGGAGTTCATTCCCCTGACATTCCAAGCAAATATAGTCATATATTATTAATAAAAATATATAAGTTTAAATTGTACCTGACACTATAGTGCCTTTTCCTCTCCTTTTAGTATCAACACCCTTTGCTTTCAATCCGGTGGACATTTGGTCCCACTCTGGATTGATCGAAATGTACTTTTGCTTGAAAGCTTTTTTCTCTTTGCTGCTCTTTAGCTTACCTGATGCTTTTGTTTTAGTAATATGAAGATCAGATAAGTCGAATTCTTCTATTTTATCCAAATTCTCAGGTTTATCTTCCTCCATTTGTGCAGATTCTGGAATCTTGATTAAGGAAATATCAAACAAAGTTGTGCGAGGCATGCCTGACTTATTACAATTAGTCAATGCAGCCTGCTCCGAGGGAGGAGAAAAAGCTGTGTGAGGCATGTCTGACTCATTACAGTCAGTCATTGCAGCCTGCTCTGGGGGAGGAGATAAATCTGTGCGAGGCATGTCTGACTCATTACAGTCATTCGTTGCAGCCTGCTCTGGGGGAGGATCACCGTTGTTCAGATTTCTATCCTGATGGAAATTGTTCACTATTTTTGTATTGTAATGGTCTGTAACTAAACATGACTCTGAAATAGGAGGGTTTTCAGAGTTAAAGAACTTATTATTTTTACCCTCCTCTCTATTAGTCGGAATCGGAACATTTGATTTATCTTCACTTCCTCTATGATGATGAACTTCCATTGCCATGATCTGATCACTTTGATCAGAGAGCTCTCTTATATAGTTTTTTTGATCGGATATGACATCTTCTTGATAGATTCGATCGTTGTCCTTTTGGATTCTTGATTGGTTTTTTGTATTTTTACCTAGACTCATTTCTTGAATGATTTCAGCTCCATTTTCTTGAGAAATAACTTTGTCTTTATCACTATTTTTGGGGATCCACATCTATTTTGGGTTACATTGCTCTCGAGTGTGACCAAAACATTTACAGATGCTACACTTTGGTGGAACCCATTCATATTCAACTTTTTGTGTTATGACTTCACCATTATAAAGATTGAGACTGATTTCATCTGGAAGTTCATCAGTCGCAGAAACTTCCACAAGAAGCCGAGCGTAATTCAATCTTGTCTTCATGGTTGTTGCTGCGTCCATTTTTATGGGTTTTCTGATAATACTTGACATAATACTGAACGCCTCTCTATCCCACAACTTGAGGTTAACACTGGGTAATCTAACCCATATCGGCATAGTGGACAGAAGATCTCTGTCCATCTTCAATGATTCAGTCCATCGTCTCATGATGATGAGTTTGCCGTTGTAGAAATAAGGGCCATTCTGGATGACCAAGTTGCAGTCTTGAGAATCATTGAATTTGATTAGAAAAAACCCATTTTCTCTTGAATAGATTTCGAATTCTCCTTTCGGTTTCCAAACCCTTTTAATATATTCTTTGAAGAACAAGAAATATGGTTTGCTACTAACAACATAGACCAAAATGGAGTTGTTCCAACACTCCATTTCTCTTTTACACACTGCCTCCTTTACCACACCATATTTTTTGTTGCTGATTTGAATAGGAGAAATGGTTTCAAGTGCATTCTTCATCCCTTAGTTCTTTTGATTGCTCTGAGGCGATATCAGCCCAGGATCTTTTCTCCAGTTCTTTATTCAGAGAGAACTTTGCCGTGTTCTTGACTTGTATCAATTTGGTCTTATCTTGAGAGGAGTTGGTCATCTGGCCCTCCTTTTTCTTTTGATCGTTAGCATGAGACCGGATCTGATCATTTCTAGGCTGATATCTTCTTTGTGATCTTGGCTAAACCAATTGGAAGCCCTCGTTATCCATGATGACATTGTTCGGCTTTCTGAAATGAGATTCAGGTGGCCTATCCTGAGGAGAAGGACGAGAGAGAGGAGGATTAGGTTGGGATTTGAGAGGAAATTTGTTTTCTCCCATGGCAGAAGAAAATCCTAGATTTATTTCTGTCTAGCTTAACCTAACGTTTGATACAAATAATTATATATACATACAAATATAATTTATTTAGATGGCGGTGGAGTTTTGCGATCTCCCGAGTTGTCATCCCTCCATGGTTTAAGCGGAGACCAAATATTACCACGTTTGTGGGTTCTTGGAGAGCCAGAAAATCGTCTTGGTGACGGATCTGAAGGAGTACGATATGAAGATGAGGGATCTAAAGCATTACAGGGTTTTGGGAGTGGATCATGGACATCTTTCTTTCGTGACGAACAAAACTTCATCGCTACTTGTTCCAAAAAGCTTAGGCGACGTGATGTGACTTTTTGCTCAAAATATAGTTCTCTTTGAAGATCTATCTGTTGTTTCTGATAATGATGAATTTCATCAATTTTCTCTTTTGTTTTAGGAGATACAAACAGAGATCTTTTGGTCTTCTTGTTATTGGGAGTAAATCCCGTATGATATGAAGTCCACCTATGCTTTGGTTCATGAATTGGTGTGGGTGTAGGAAGTCGTTGGGGTGTATCAACCGAGCTATCTGGCGTAGGCATTGAGATGGAGATATACGAGTTATTAGAAGACATGGCTATATTTTGTTTGATGAGAAAAAAATAAGAATTGTATTGATATATTTTTCTCTTGAAGTATAGCTTTTTATATATGTTAAAAATTTATTTTTAGAGAAACTAACTATCTAAAAAACAGATGGTGTATGAATTACTGATTATAATTTGTGGATAGAAGAATACTTGACTAAATATAAGCCATATGAAGCAAGAATTACTCAATAATAAGATCATGAAGGGAGAAAATCCCTAAATCACGTCGGAGTTTAATAAAAGTTTGTTCACTTAATGGTTTTGTAAAAATGTCGGCTATTTGATTTTCTGTATTTACGTATTCTAATAAGATATTTCCTTTTTCAACATTGTCTCGTAAAAAATGATGTCGTATATCTATATGCTTAGTTCGCGAGTGATTGACCGGGTTTTTTGATAAATTTATTGCACTTGTGTTATCACAATATATTGGAGATTTATTGATACTTTTTCCGAAGTCCATAAGTGTTTGTTGCATGTATATTACTTGTGCACGCGCTAGAGGTGCTGAGATATATTCGGCTTCGAAAGTAGATAAAGATACACAATTTTGCTTTTTGCTAAACCATGAAACTAATGATTGTCCGATAAAGTGACATGTTCCACTAGTACTCTTACGATCTGTTCTACACCCTCCGAAATCTGCATCACTATATGAGACTAGCTCAAATGATGATCCTTTAGGGTAAAACAAACCATAATCTCTAGTACTAGATAGATAACGTAGGATACGCTTAACAGCTCTTAGATGAGATTCTTTTGGTTTTGCTTGAAATCGAGCACAAAGACATACACTCATCATAGTATCGGGTCGACTAGCCGTTAAATAGAGTAAAGAGCCAATCATGCTTCGATATAATTTTTCATCAAAGTCTTTTCCGTTTTCATCTTTTTCTAAATGAACAGTAGTACTCATTGGTGTTGGTTTGCTTGAAATTTTATCCATTCCAAAGCGTCGTAATAAGTCGTTACAATATTTTTCTTGGTGAATAAAAATATCATTTTCAAGTTGTTTTATTTGTAAACCTAAAAAGAAATTTAATTCTCCCATTTGAGACATTTCAAATTCATTTGTCATAATTTTTGAGAATTGACTACATAGATTTTCATTAGTTGAACCGAAAATAATATCATCTACGTAAATTTGCACAACTAGAATATCGTTATCTTCTCGTTTAATAAATAAAGCTGTATCAATTTTACCTATTTGAAAAACCGATGAAATTAAGTGATTTTTAAGTCATTCGTACCAAACTCGAGGAGCTTGTTTTAAACCATATAAATCTTTTTGTAATTTAAATACATGATCAGGATATTTTTCATGAGTAAATAAAGGAGGTTGTTCAACATATACATTTTCTTTAATAAAACCATTTAAGAAAGCACTTTTGACATCCATTTGAAACAATTTAAAATTGTGATGATTTGCAAAAGCGAGTAAGGTTCGTATGGCCTCGAGTCTTGCTACAAGTGCAAAAGTTTCATCGTAGTCGATGCCTTCTTCTTGATTATAACCTTGAGCAACTAAACGTGCTTTATTTCTTACAATATTTGCATTCTCATCAGCTTTGTTTTTAAATACCCATTTTGTTCCTATAACCGATTGGTCTTCAGGTCTTGGAACTAGTTCCCAAACATTACTACGTTCAAATTGATTCAATTCTTCTTGCATAGCCATTATCCAAAAGTTATCATTTGAAGCTTCTTTATAATTTTTTGGTTCAAGTTTTGACACAAATGCTACACGGCTTATTTGGTTAAGTTGATTTCTAGTTACTCTAGAATTGAGATCTCCAATGATATTATCTTTTGGATGATTCTTAAGAATCTTAGGAGATAATATTAAAGTGTTATTTTGTACATTTGTTTCATTATTAATAGAATTTATTGAATTTGTTATTGGAATAGTCTCTTCATCATCATTAGTATGACTGTTAAATAAATTTTCGTCGAACGAAACATGTAAACTTTCTTCAATAGTGTTATTTCGTTTATTGAAAATTCTATATGCTTTGCTACGATCAAAATATCCAACAAAGATACCTTCATCGGCCTTTGGATCAAATTTTCCTAAGTTATCTTTTGTATTTAATATAAAGCATTTTGAACCGAAAGTTTTAAAGTATGATACTTTAGGTTTTCTTCCAAAGAATATTTCAAAACAAGTTTGTTTAGTCATAGGACGTATGGTTACTCGATTTAATACGTAACAAGCTGTGGCAATAGCTTCTGCCCAAAAGTGTTTTGGTAAACCGCTACTATTCAGTAGTGTTCGTGCACATTCTTGTAACGTACGATTTTTTCTTTCTACTACACCATTTTGTTGAGGTGTTCGAGGAAAAGAAAAATTATGGCTTATTCCTTTCTTATTGCAAAATTTAGTAAAAAGATCGTTTTCGAATTCTCCTCCGTGATCACTTCGAATATTCTTAATTTTCAAGTCCATTTGTGTTCTAATTCTTTTAGAAAATATTTTAAACATTTCAAAAGTACCGCTTTGATGTTTTAAAAACAAGGTCCACGTATACCTTGAAAAATCATCAACTATGACGAAAACATATTTGTTGTGATTTATAGATCGTATTTGTGTTGGACCGAATAAATCTAAATGTAATAATTCTAGTGGTTGTTTTGTAGAAATATTATTTTTAGATTTAAAAGAAGTTTTCTTTAGTTTTCCAATTTGACAATCGTCACATAAATTTTCTACTTTGTAATTTATTTTAGGTAAACCTCTGACTAACTCATATTTTGCCAATTTATTAATATTTTTCAAGTTGATGTGAAAAAAACATTTATGCCATAACCATGGATCATTATGTTTGGCGGTTAAACATAAATTTGAATTTTTATTTATATTCATGTTTAATACATAAATATTTTTGTTTCTAAAACCTTCAAATATAAGTTGTTTGTTATTATCTAAAATATTACATCTATCTTTTTCGAAATTTATTTGAAAGCCTTTGTCGCATAATTGACTAATGCTTAGTAGATTGTGTTTTATATTTTCTACTAATAAAACATTTGTAATAATAGGAGAGTTAGAAATACCATAATTGATGACTTCTCCAGTGCCAAAGACATATCCTTTCGAATTATCTCCAAAGGTTACCGTTCCACCATCGATGTATGTTATATTTGATAACATTTTTGAATTTCCAGTCATATGCTTGGAGCATCCGCTATCTAGTATCCATTTCTCCTTATTTTTTATTTTGGGTACCTGCAAAATAAAAGATGTTTTAATTGGTACCCATATATTTTTGTTTGGGTCCTAATTGTTAGGAGAAGGTAGCCATACCCATGATGGTTTGGTACCTTTGTAAATATAATTTTTATTATAAACTACATTCTCTAAGAAATTATCAATATGTTTTTGTTTAATCAAATTATTATTTGTCTTAGGACTCCAAATCTTCATAGTTTTGGTATTCATATTAGACTTAGATAAACTTTTAGTTTTTGTATACAAAATATTTTTTTCATCGTTTCCTTTTTGTTTAGAAATATTTTTAAATCCTATTCCATTTCTATTTCCTGATGGTTTTGAAGTTTTGATAAGATTTTCCAAATCTTGTTTCCCTTTATTGAATTTTGAAACATTATTCGTGATTTTATCTAATTTTTCTTTTAATTCTAAATTTTCAATTTTCAATATTTCAATATGTCTTTTCAAATTGACCTTTTCTTTTAGTAAATCATCCTTTACTATTTTAGTATTTTCAAAATCAATAGTAATAGCTTACTTTCTATCAAATTAATCTGAATTTTTTCTTGGGATAATTCTAGTTCTTCTTCTAAGATAATTTTTTCATCTTTTAACATTCCTACTTCAAGTTCTAATCTATTTATTTTAGCTATATAATCTTTGTTCAATTTTTTAATTTGTCTAAATTTATCATCTAATTCCATGCTAAGTTCTAATAGTTCGTCATAGCTAAGTTCCAGACATACCTCATCAGTTTGTGCCATAAAACACACATTGGCTTGTTCTCCATCACTATCACTTTCAGATGATGAAGAATCCGAGTCTTCCCATGTTACTTTAAAAGCCTTCTTCTTCTTGAATTTTTCAAATTTATTCTTCTTTTTATCATTATTGAGTTTAGGGCAATCATTCTTCATATGTCCGTATTGATCACATTCATAGCACTTAATTTGAGATAAGTTTATTGTGTTGGACTTCCCTTCTTTTTGAAATTTTGTCATCTTTCTAAATTTCTTGAATCTATTATAATTCTTAGCAATAAAGACTATCTCTTCTTCGTCTAAATCAGAGTCATCATTTTTGGTTGCTGGAAATGCTATGTTCTTCTTTTCCGAATTTAGTTCTTTTCGTGCCTGCAAATTAGCTTCATATGACATTAAATTTCCTATCAACTCTTCAGTTTTGAGAGTAGAGAGATCATTAGCTACTTCAATAGCTAATACTTTCCTTTCCCAATCTGGTGTCAAAGAGTTGAGTATTCGAGAAAATAAATCAAAATCGGTAAATTTAACTCCTAATGCCATAAGATCATGTTGGATAGTTTGAAATCTAGAATACATATCAATAATAGTTTCATTTTTCTTCATTTTAAATGATGAAAATTGGTTTTGCAAAATTGAAATCTTAGTTTGTTTGACCTTTGTTGTACCTTCGTGTGTGATTTTTAAAGTACGCCAAATGTCAAATGCAGTTGTACATAACATGACACGTGAAAATTCATTTTTATCTAGAGAACAAAATAAAACATTCATAGCTTTAGCATTGTTTGATGCTGAGGTCTTTTGTGTATCAGTTCATGTGTTCATAGCAGTAGTAGGTGCTTCATATTTATTTTGAGTGGCTGACCAAATTTCTAGACCATTACCTTCCATAAAAATTCTCATACGTGTTGACCAATATGCATAGTTAGAGCCATTAAAAAGTGGTGGTCGTGTTGTGGATTGTCCTTCTTGAAAAATACTTGCCGTATTAAAATGATTCAAAAACGTGTTACTGTAATTTGATCAAACCTCGCTCTGATACCAAATGAAAGTCTATAGTATGGTGGATCGATTATACAAATGACAAGTATATGGCTAATTTAAACTATATTGTATTAATATTAAAATATACAAATAAGAAAAATCACACCAGGGATTTTATACTGGTTCGGACCTCCCGTCCTACGTCCAGTCCTGAAGCTCCTCTTTGGAATTTCCTTTAACCGAATAACCCTCACTTCACCCGGAGGAACAAGTTTACAATAGCAGAGTTTCTTTGTCAACTGTGTGTTCTCTATTACACGGATTTTGACTATATAGTGCAAATGCTTCCAATATATATCTAGGGATTGTTATCTATGAGGAACTATATATTTGGAAGTGTAGAGTATAAGTATAAATTGCTGGAGATCAAGAGTATATTAGAGTATAAGAGTAGAAAGCACAAGCAAATCAGGTGGTCTCTTCTCTTGAATTCCTGATGTTATTTATAGTGGTAGAGAGATCCTTTGTGTAGTTGCATCTGTTAGCAAGTGCTCTAAGGTCGCTTCCAATGGTGATGAAGAGTTGCAGTGAAGAGAAGAGATCGTGTCTTTTAAGATATGACAGTTGTACTTTGAATATACACAGCCGAGTTCAAAATCAGACGTCTGGAAAATATTTCAGACGTCTGGTCTTCATATATTTTTTGTATATAGTTGCTTGTCAGACGTCTGAGTATATTAACCAGACGTCTGGTTTTGACTGATATGCGAACTGGATAATTCAGTCAGACGTCTGGTCAGTGCACTCAGATGTCTGGATTTGTGCATGTTTCTTTTCCTGTGCCTGTATCATTCCTTTTCCAATTCTCTCGACTTGTAGCCTCTTGATACTTCTTTTGAGTCTTTGTTCTTGTCTCTTTGGTGATGTTACTTTACCAATTACCTGTAAATATAGATATATATGCATATTCGATTTCCATTGTATAGTTGTTATCATCGAAACCATAGAATTGATTTCCTAACACATCTTAGGTGATGAATCAAGTCATCCGGTGCATTTGGTTAGCTTTCATCAAGTAGGAACAAAGATTTACCCGATCTTCCTCAAGGAGGTTCTTCAAACAGGCCTTATAGGCAGGAATAAAGAATGGTTCGGTGCTTTGGACAGGCCATTGTTAGGCGGAACTAAAGGCTTACTCCATCCTCCCTCTAAAAGGTGCTTCAGACATGCCTTAGAGGTGAGAATGAAGGTTGGTTGGTGCTTTGATCCAGTCGGCTAAGGCAATATTAAAGGCTTACTCCGTCCTCCCTCTAAGAGGTGCCTTGATATGGACACATAAGAGGTATCAATGACTTACAGTTGCTTTAACCTGGCCATTTCTGGCTGGACTAAAGGATTACTCTGACCTTCCTCTAGGAGGTGCTTTGACCTGGCCATCTTAGCGCGGTCAAAGGCTTTCTACCATCTTAGGTAGTTTCCATGTTTAAGGAGAATCTTACTCTTAGCCATGTAGAATCGCTTATCCTTTATTTCTGAATTGATTTAATATCTTTTTACAAAATCATTGAGTTTGACTTGACTTAGAAAATTGATGATCTTTCCCTCTAAGTCTCTACACTAGTTGGTGTCATGTCCGCTAGAAAGGTGGTAATGGCATTACGAATTCTCAAGGTTTCTTTCGAATTTAGGCCTTTTCTTCTGTGAAGGCCAATAATTTAGATCATCCTTTGTTAGGAAGTAAATGTTTTCGAGAGAAGTAGTAAGAACGCAATTCTTCGGGAGTCTAGATTTGAATGCTGGCTTTCTGGATTGTTGCCTAGCTTTTTTGTCGCTTACCATTAGTATTTCATCATCTATTATCAGCTTCCTCTTTAAAGTTTTTTGAATTTCATTGGGAGTAAATGATCAATTCATTACTCTATGCCACTTCTGAGCAAAGGCATCGAAGTCACCTGTTGTCTTATCTTCAAATATAGTTTCCTTGGCCCGAAGTTGAATAGCTCTTTTCATCCTTACAAACAAATTATCTTTCCCTTGAGTACTTTTTCCCAAGGTAAAAATTGGAGTCGGACCCATATGTAATGGATTTATGCTCCAATTATCCAGATCGTAGAGAGCTGTTTGTTTCTTTCTATTTATGATTTGCAAGGCCATCAATCTTAGTGCTTGTTCTTCATGGTACCAAGGATCAATATCCATTCGATAATTGAGACCAATTGCTTGAGATTCAGAGGACCCTTTCTCAGATCACTTAACACGATTAAACATTATTGTATCAAAAATTTAGGTTGCTCGGAATATGGTAGGAATAGAATTGGTAGGAGTGAGATATATGCAAGCTTTCAGCAAAGGCAGAGGTTCGAGCCCTCATTCTAGCCCCAAAATGTTAACAAATAAATTCATCAACATCAAAATGTGTATAAGGAAGTTGTTTTGTCGAGGCTCATGAGAGTCATCGAGTATGGGCATGAAGTCATTGAGGTCATCGAGGTTATATTCAAAACTGTCACAGTTATCGAGTTTGTATGTTTATTCGTGTTGAGCTTTAGCTTTGTTGTCGAAGTCTTTGATATCGTCGAGACTAATATAAAGGTCGGCGAAGTGTTAAACAATTACGAAGCTTTGCGAAGTTTATATTAACGTTATCATTGACAACGAGGTTATAAGTGTAACGTCCTAGATTTTCGCGTTCGAAAATCGACATCCTTACTTTACATCGTACTCGAATGTCGTAGATTCGAGCGTTCAAATCCGAGTCGCCGGAGCTTATAACACAGTTAAGTAAATATCACAGCGGAATAAAAAGAATATAGATTGATATACAATATCTGATACAACAGAGTGATACAATGAATATCAATATACATCAGAGATATGATACAACAAATAGCAGCGGAAAAGAAAAATAGATAACATCAGCAGCGGATAATCTTCATCTCCAAAGCACGATCCAGAAATAGCTCGAACTCCCAATAACGATGCACAAAGATAAGCAAGTGCAGTCTGATCCAAAGACTGAACCAACTCTAGAAAATCTACTAAACCTGAATATCTGAAAAACCCAACTCTAGACTGCTCGTGTAGGAAATTATGAGCACCCAGAGTTTAGGAAAGGAACAATAAACTCCGGATCAGTCATGGGACTGGTGTGAGCAACAAAAACAGTTTATCTTTAAAACAAATAGCAGAGAATTTTAAAGTCAATTCGCAATGCTTTTGGAAAATGAAACTACCATAAGACCTCCCACCACACACACAATGCAAACGCAGAATTGGAGGAGATTTCTTCTTATGATAGTCAAAGATGCTTACTACGCAAAATCAAATCATTTGATATTATTACTAGTGCATAGTGCAGAAAACAATTTCGAAAGTAGAATATAAATCTTAGCCAGCATAGACATTTCGCACTTATGCCTACTATAGCTACCATGTTCAATAGCAGGTTACCACCACATTCCATGGCAGGTAATACAACTAAAACCGTACAGGGCTCGTATTGTTTTGTTTGGATTTCCAACAAATGGTCAGGCTAAGGAACTTCCTATTCCACGAAAGAAACGCCTCTGGAGGGACGTTCCGAGAACCAACTGTTCTCTGCCAAACAAGGCCGGCAACCCCTTTTCCCAAGGGATAAAAGAAACCTCAGATATGCCACCCCCGGTCCTTTGGGACCTTTAACCGAGGTACCTCTAATCCAACATCACACATCATAAAGAAAGTGTATCCACATGAGTAAGTATCTGGGCTCCATACCATGATACTACCCTTTTCCAGAAGGAATGGTCATACCCTAGGGGAGCTACCCCTGAAAACCTTGCCGCACGATTCCTGTTTCGACCATTACCGGGTTGTGAGGCTCGACGAAGTCTCGTCCACAAAGCTACGCTTTTTCAAAAAGCCACGCTTTGGGTCAACAGATGATCAACCTATGATCACAAAGATAAATGATCAAACAAAAGATCATATCACAAATGATCAAACATTGATCATCACACAGCAACACTCAGCATGCCACATTACCAAATTGGGATATATCGCTGATAAATTTCAACTACATAACCTCTGAGCTCGTACGTCTCAGAGAAGGGTGTTAAGCTAAGAGAATAAATTCTCCGCCACCAAACAGATATGTATTTGAAAGAAATCGGCTTTATATCTCAAAGTGTAATGTCAGACATGTATCCATATAAGTCTGTTCCGGGATCGAACAGAACCGAAGGCACTTCTCACGAAGCCCTTGCAATTCCGGATAACTTTCAATCACGTCCGGACTTCCCGTCACAAAAGAGTGATATAAATCTCTATACCGGCGTGACTCAGTGCAGAGACATTCGACAGGTTGTCCTTTCATTTTCGAAAAATATCCGGTCTTCAACACCGGTCTTCAAATGCTATCCATATACGACGTATCACTATTCGGAATGAGTTATACGACCCAAAGGTCCTTTCCCGGCTAACCCGAATAGTGAGCGAAATATTTAAAAACATACGGATATTGGGATTTCAATTAAGTCACAACTTAAACCCAAACTTTCTTTACAAATGGTTTATCAAATTACCATTTTAATCTTTTTAAACAAAAAGATTCAATTCACAAAGTTCACTTAATTTCACAAAGATTCATTCATAGATTTTCCAAATCAATTTCCCTTTCAATTTGATTTATTCGTTAAATCTTTAAATCAAAGATTTAACTCATAGCTTTCAAAACAATTTCATTTCGAATGGGTTAACCAAAACATCAATTTAAATCTGTTAAAAATAGACAGATTTAATTCATAGCTTTCAAAAAGAATTCATTCATAACTTGGAAAATCCATTTTTCAATTCATTCTTGAAATTCCTTAAATTAAACTGGGATTTCATTTCTTATCTGAAATCTTTTATCATTTGAAAACAAACAGTTTCATTTCAGAAAATCTGATTCATCCATACGAGTTAAAGTCTTTGGTTTAAATTCAAATTTCCAGCTTATACTTTTAAAGTGGTTTAATTCATACAAACACATTTATATCATCTTTTATCCCTAGTTTCCAAATCATAGATTTAATTTCAAACTTGAATTCAAATTTAAATCTAATTATTCAAATTTTCAAAAACTCGGTTAAGTTATTCGAAATAACTTTTATCTTTGAAATTCCATTTCAAAAGCTTTTCACTTTAAACCCGAATTTCCGATTTCAAAATCAATTGAAATTAAAATTTCAATTTCAAAAACATCAAATTTACATTATCTCTGACTTAACTGATTTCCACGTGAAATCCATATTTGTGTGTGTAAAGGTGTAGTCCAGGGGTTTAACACAATAGTGCAACACGATGAATCATCACAAATCAAAATACAGGATATAGTTGATAAGCGATATAAACTATACGCTTATCTTTCACATACAGATCACAGATATATATCACAGATAATCAATTACAGATCACAACAAAAATCAGGATGTATCACAAAGCATCACAATCAGGGATATCAAACAATTCACATTCAATAGAATCCAAATGTTCATAAGCAAGGTCAGTTAATTATCTGATAAATTCAAATCAGATTAATTTCTTATGAATATAAACTACCAATCCTGGTTAATTAATATAAATCAATTACAAATTATCTTGATTAATTATTCTTTAATCATTTATTAATTAACCATTAATAATAAATTGATTATCCTTTAATTATAATTTATCAACCTTTAATTATTAAATAATTAACCTTTAATTATTAAATTCACCCTTTAATTAATTATCTTTAGTTAATAATTTAACCCTTAATAAATTTATTATCATTAAATTAATCATTCTTAATTAATTACAACAAGTGATTATTAATTAACTTTAATTTATTAGAATATCCAACATTAATTACAATAAGTAATTAATCCCTTAATTACTTTCATTTAATTAATTAGTCTTTAATTATTTTATTAATCACATTTAATAAATTATATTTAATTAATTACTTTAATTAATTATTCCTCAATTAATTATCATTCCTTAATCACCTTCATTTATTAATTAATTACTCTTAATCATCAATTAAGAAATTGATTAATTATTCTTTAATCACTATCATTAAGTAATTATCCTTAATTTACTTTTAAGATTAAGTAATTATCCCTTAAACCAATTCCATGATAAATTAACCCCTTAATTTTTTTTTTCATTAAGTAATTAACAATTTACAATTGATTATCTCAATTAATAAATCCAATTAATTATCAAAATTTATCACATTAATTTAATTACTTAATAATCTCTAGTTAATTATCTTCATTAACTAATAACATTTCCTTTTACTTTTAATTTAATCTCTAATTTCAACTATAAAGTAATTTTCCTTAATTACTTTCCAATTTAATTACTTAACATTAATTATTCATCTTTATTAACATTTAAAAGTCTTCTTTTAAACTTGAAAAACAATTTATTATTAACTACATATCTTAATTGTAAATAAATTTAGTACTTAACTCAATGATTACTTAATTTACATATCACTTTCAATTTGTTTAAAACAAATTTAATCCAAAACAAGTTACCCCAAAACCTTTCTTTTAAACATAGTCTGTTTTTTGAAACCTGGCAACAGGCAACAGGCCTCAGCACGAGAACAAAAACAACTCCCCCGAGCCAAAAACAATTATCCCCGCATTCGACTTCGGGTCGAACAACCCTCAGCACGAGAACCCACCCGAGACGCCCCTTCTTCATTAACTAATAACTACCACCGATACAATCTGACATCGCGTGCACGTGCACCGATGACGCCGCCACCTCCGATCAACAATGACGATCCCTACATGTCGACAATCACAACCTCAGACCCTCAAAACCCCGATCCCATCGATTCAAGTTCGAGAACAAAATCGAACTGTTCAAACCAAAGCCTGGAACGACAATCTGGAACCACCTCCAACACTGGGAACCTCGTCGTTCTCAGCCTCCCGACCACCAGTGAGCCTAAAACTCCGGCCACACCTCGCCGTAACCCTCCTCTACCATCCCCTACAATTTCGTGCAGCTCGATCAGCCTGAGGTGAAGAAATCATCTCGTTCCAGACTCCAACCAAACTCACGACTTAAACCCTAACTTGACCTTGTACCCTCAATTCGATCATAGATAAATTTAATCTGTATTTTTCCTATAATCTACATCCACCTACCTACCTTCGCCCTGGAGCTCGGCCTTCAAAACATTGGCGTTCGTCAGATATCGACAAAAACATGCTTTCTGTTCCACTCGAGAAATCTCGATCAACCCAAACTAAAAGAATCATAATTTCCTTTTCTAAATTCACTATTCATAAGCACAAATCAGATTATGAAATCAAAATGTGAATTTAAATTGTTCGATTTCCTAACAAATATTAATTATCACTGTGATATCTAATTTTTTTGGATTATTTACTTAATATAATTGTTTGGGATTATTTTTAAAATTGGGACTATACTATTATGGTCAACTTTCAATTAGAAGTCATTAACTAATTCGATATAGAATTCCAGATATATTTTTCTTCCTTTTTGAAGATTGATTTTCTGGCGAACAACAGAGGTGCATATACAACATATACCCTCACTTTACACATATAAACTTGCAGATATAAACAACTTCATACAAGACTTCCAAACCATTATCATCACAGGCATGAAAATCAAAAGAAACTGGTTAAAAATTTAAGTTTGCTCACCTATCATGATTGAAGAACAGAGGACTGCTTTTGACTTGAGATAGGCTTAAGAACTGCTAACTGAAGCTTTTCTTGATCCTGGTTTGTATTGATGTTTATAAACTAAAGTTTGTTTCAGTTTGAGATAACATTACTTCGGGTTTGCTTCCATTTTTACTCAGTTGTGATAATCAAACTGAAGTGAGGATTGATGCATATATTAAAAAAAAGGAGTATGCACTATATTATTTGTACAAAAAGCATGTTGAAGACATTTGCATTAAATGCATGAGACATGCTGCATTTATTGCTTTGTACAAAGCTATATATTTATTTCTCTTCTTTTGCCAGCCTATACATCTCGGCTGAAGACAATTTGGTGGCTTGCATTTATCACTAGGCTTGTATTTTCATTTGTTTCTACTTTGTTTATTTGTTTCTTTTGTCTTGTTTATTTTTCCAGGTTGTATACTTTATGTTCATATTATAAAAGTTGTTTTAGTTATGTATTAAATTCTTGACTTATGAAATTATACTTATGCTAATGGATATAAAGTTATTATTGCTATTTGTTGATTGTATTTCTTTTGTCATTACTTTATAATTTTACTTTCATTATAACTCAAATATTTATTTTAAATTTACCACTTACTACTTTGTATTTCTTTATAACTCAATTATTTATTTTAAATTTGTAATCTCAAATGGTTTATACAGAATATACTTGGATATCGGGGAAACTCGCTCTCAATTTATCAATTAAATTTACAAATTTTTATCTAAAATTTATTTAATTACTCAATTTAATTCAAAAATTCATTTAATTATAAATTTAAATAAATTTAAATTTCAGGGTCGTGACAATAAGCTCAGATGAAACTCGACATAACATATAAATGTGCAAATCATAGCTTAAATCAAGTTTCTTCAATTAATTAAAGTTGCAGCCTGGAGGGTGCAATTTTAAGGGTACTCTTAGCTATTTCTGCAATTATCATACGCATGACATGTAATCGTTATGTTGAATTTTTGAATCTGCCCATACATCCCTCCGTGGGGCACCAAATTTATATATATCACTCTACCTTTATTATTTTCACGATGTGAAACAATTATTTTCAATATGGGTTCATTACCCACATTCAGTGCCAAACATTCCAACACGTTACCTTTGCATTCCGTTTTGGTAGTATATTCTGAATTTTAATGCTCTAAAATCTTGAATCCGACGTTCCCCAATGTTTATTCCAACATGTCATTTTTTTTAATTTTAAATTTCGTAAATTTGAATTTTTGAGTTGGAATTTTTGAAATTGAATTTAATATTGAATCTAAATTTGAATTTACATCTAAAAATTTGAGTTTACACTTGAAAACTTTAGTTTTGAAATTTTGAATTTCGATTTCAAATTTGAAAATTAAAGAATTAAAAGTGGTACTTGATTCAAACAAGCAGTCTTTTTTTATATCTCAAGTTTTCAAATTTGTGACCTCTAAAGCCTCGGTTTAGAGCTTCATACCATTTGCAATTAGAGCTAGAGGTCCTAAACAATTAAATTTGAAATTGAAATATTAAAATTTGAATTATGATGAAAGTTAGAATTGGAATTTTTTATTTGAAAATTTGATTATTTTGGAAATTCAAAATGTTAAAGGCAAAAGTTGATTTTTTTTACATATTTCTAATTTTTATTTGTAAAAAGCGGATTGGATCAGATTGACCTATATATTAAACAGATCAATGACATAAGTCATAAATGGGTTAGAATAATTTTTACTTGACCCTTTTATCATCCGATCCTACCAATTTGACATGTCTAGTTATGCGTTGTAAATTATAACTAACTATAACTTACAACTATTTGGAAATGAACTTACTGATATGTTTATTTATACTTGATGATATGTTTCTCCACATTAAAATGTTTTTACTTTTATGTACTGATGCAGCCCAGCCTGATGAAAACTTAGGTCGTAAGCGACCTAACGAGCTGTTAAGTCGCGTGCGACCTAACATAGTGAAGAATGACGAGATAAGAGGAAAGAACGAGCTAAGTCATCAAGTTAGGTCGCGTATTTCTTATGTCGCGAAGGTCGTAGGTCGCCAACGACCTAACTCTCCTGAGCTACGACCTACTGAGACTCAACCTACCAAGCTACGTCCTAAAAGGCTACAACCTAAAGGCTACAACCTAAAGGACTTCGATCTATGCTAGGTCGCTCACATATGCGAGAAACATTAGGTCGCTCAGGACGTACGAGCGAGCTACGACCTATACTAGGTCGCTCACATATACCACTTCCTATTAGGTCGCTCAATCCGTTCATGTTGCTGTGCATTATCCTTAGGTCGCTGAAGATATTCCTTAGGTCGCAAGAAGTAATGTCGCTCTTTCTTATGTTGCTATCTTCCTTAGGTCGCTGCCGTGTTGCTTATGTCGCTCATGTCTTGAGTCGCTCGACCATAGGCCGCATCAATCTTAGGTCGCTCAAGCCAAGGTCGCTCAACTTCTTAAGTCGCTCGTCCTATAGGTCGCATAAGTCATTCTGGAAGCTGATTCTCCTCATGTCGCTGAAGCTTATGCCACGTGGTGTTGTGATCTTAGGTCGTGTGTGTTGTATTCTTAGGTCGTTGTGTTGTAACTCGTGTAGGTTAACTCGTTTGTTCTTATGTGTTGTAAATATGTTAAGTCGTAAGTCATGTATGTTAGGTCGTGATGGCCTTGTAATGTGTTGTATTGTATTTGTTTGTTTTTAGGTCGCAGGTGTTAGGTCGTTCACGACCTATGTGTGGTCAGGTGTTGAGTCGTGTAAGTGTGTTGTTGTAACCCTATAAATAGGGATGGTGGTGTCATTTGTAAAGTAAGTTGATTTTGAATAAACTTTTGTTTGAGTGCTTTGTGCCTCTTCTCAAATTGGTAGTTGAGTGTAATCTCCTATCTCCAGCTTCGGCATTCGAGTGCGCTCGGATCAACCATTGTTGAAGCCAATTCACGGTATCAAGTGCGCTTGATCAACGTTCGAAGAATTGTAGATCTTCCTTTACGGCATCGTGCGCGATCAACGTGATGAAGATAGCTAGAATCTGGCATCTTTGAGATCAATGGATTTGGGCGTTTGGTATTTTCAATCCACCGATTGCTACTTTCACCGTTTCATACATTTCTGTTATCCGCTGCTCCATCATTTGGTATCAGAGCTTGACTTAGCCAATCATAGCTAAGCCGAGTCTCAGAGCCGAGAAAAGTGAAGTGTTCAAGTTCAATTTGTTGTTCAAGGCCGAGAGTCAAAGACGAGCTAGTTGAAGCCGTGCATCACTTTGTAGATCAAGGCCGAGTTAAAGTGTTGAAGTTAAGTTGAATCACAGTTAAAGTTAGTTAGAGATTGTTTGATTCAACAATGCATCCGAGAAGAGGTAATCGTCATCAGAATATTGCCGATTCATATAGAAGAGAAGATGTTGAGGCAATAGAGCAACGAATTAGTGATAACTTCGAAGAGAAGTTCAATAAAGGTTTTGGAAAGTTGGAGAAGTTGATGATGAATTTGAATCAAAGTCAAAGAGGAAGGTCACCAGTCTCGAACCACGGAGGAAACAGAGTTTCTCCATCAGTTACGGAAGCAAGGAGGGTGTCGCCACAATCTTATCAAGATAAAAGAGGATCATCAATTTCAATGAAACAAGATCACCATGGGTATAGAGATGAAGAGAGAAGAACTCCACGTGAGTTTGACAATTAACCATGTCGTGATGTCAAAAGACCGAGTAGAAGAGACTTGCATGATCATAGAGACATACGTGGTCATAGAGACGAAGGGTGTCATTTTCCAAAGCATGAGAATGATTCTATTTGGCTAAGGAACAATATTTTTCAGTCTACCCGTACTATCTTGGGAAAGGTTTGTAAATTCATTATTGATACGGGAAGTTGCGATAACCTTATTTCTGAAGAAGCCGTTATGAAGTTGGGGCTGAAGACTGAAAAACACCATAGACCGTATAAACTGGCATGGATAAAGGAAGGTGAAGAAGTGATGGTGGGAAGACGAACATTGGTTACATTTTCTATTGGGAAAAAGTACAAAGATGATATATGGTGTGATGTTGTCGAGATGGATGTATGTCACCTACTATTGGGAAGTCCATGGCAGTATGATCGAGCTGTACAACATAATAGTCATGCCAACAGCTACAGTTTCGTGTTCGAAGGAACCAAAATTATCTTAGTTCTTAAGAAGCGTGAACAAGGTGAAAGCAAGCCAGAGAAGAAGGTGGAAGCAACCAATCGAATATCTTCGAAAGAATTTGTTGAAGAAGTGAAAGATAGTGTTGAAGTGGAAGATAAAATAGACTCTTCTCAACCCGCGAAATTTGATGACTCTAAAGTTGATTACTCACAATCCGCAAAGTTTGATAAAAGGGAAGTTGATGATTTTCAATCAACGAAATTTGATGAACGTGAAGTTGAGAATGTACAACCAGCAAAGTTCGATGAGAATGAAGAAAGTGTGTCAAGAGATGAAGGGGGTAATCTAACAGTGAAGAAGGGGGATTCGATTAGTCTATTGTCTACAGAAGAGTTTGTTAAAGAAGTGGAGGATAGTGTGGAAATGTTTATGTTGAATGGGAATGAAACCAGTAAAGGTCTCAAATTTTCTGAGGAGGATGTGCCAGTGATTAATGAATGCGAAGATGTAATTCCTGTAGAGTTGCCCAAGGAATTACCGCCACTAAGGGACACACAACATCATACTGATATAATGTCAAGTGATATTGTACCGCATAAACCACGATATCGTATGTGTCCAACAGAGCAGGAAGAGTTGAGAAAACTGGTTGATGGGTTGTTAGTCGAAGGAAGTCAGTTGTCTACTACAGATTGTAGTTGGCAAATGAAATTTATCAAAGACTTACATGTAGGAAGACACTTGAGCTGTGATCGTACTATGCAGTTAATCTCACAGTCCTATTTTGAATCGTCACTAAGGAAGGAAGTTGAAAGGTCTGTTCAGAGAAGCCATAATCGACAAGTTTCAAAGAAGACCACGACAAATGCAAGTTTATGTATGCCGTTGCATATACATGCTAAATTACGGGAGGAGGTTAGTGTGGACTTTGTTTTGGGATTACCGCAAATGCAACATGGCAATAATTCTATTTATGTGGAGGTTGGCCGTTTTTCAGAATTGGTTCATATCATTATCTATAAGAAGACTGCAGAGGCCGTTAATGTCGTTCAGTTATACTCCAGAAAGATCTATCGATTTCATGGATTACCTGAATCTATTGTTTCGAAAAGAGATACTTGTTTTCTGAACCATATCTAGATGAGTCTATGGAAAATGGCTGGGACTAAGTTGAAATCTAGTAGCGCTAATCATACACAGACAGATAGACAAGCTGAAGTTGTGAACAGATCCCTAGGTAATCTATTGCGATGCCTCGTGGATGATAATTTGAAAAGTTGGGATTCGAAGTTATGTCAAGCGGAGTGTGCACACGACCATGTAGTTAATCGTAGCATTTGGGCATTTGCGTTTGCACACAACCACACAGTTAATCGTAGCACTGGGTTCAGTCCAGTCCAGGCTGTTTATTCAACGATCCCTAAAGGTCCGTTAGATCTATCAACAGTGCCACCGCAGAGAGGGATGATTAAACAGGCTAATGTTTTTATGAAGGAGTTGCAAAGATGCTACAAAGTTGTACATCAACGATTTCTTAAGGCAACTGAGAAATATAAGCAATCAGCAGAGATTAAGCGACGAAGCATTGAATGCAAGGAAGGAGATTTTATGTATGCAGTGTTTACCAATGATCGATTTCTTTTTGGAACTTACAACAAGCTAGAAGCTAGAAGGAATGGTCATTTAGAAGTCGAGAAGGGAATTAACGAGAATGTTTATAAATTGAGTTTGCCGGATCATCTTCCTGTTGCCAACCTTGACAATATCAAACACTTGGTTCCATTTCACGAGGATAAGAGTATCGAAGACGAAGAACTTTTAAATTCGAGGACGAATTTTTCCCAACCAGGGGAGGATGATGCAGCCCAGCCTGATGAAGACTTAGGTCGCAAGCGACCTAACGAGCTGTTAAGTCGCGTGCGACCTAACAGAGTGAAGAATGACGAGATAAGAGGAAAGAACGAGCTAAGTCAACAAGTTAGGTCGCGTAGTTCTTATGTCGCGAAGGTCGTAGGTCGCCAACGACCTAACTCTCCCGAGCTACGACCTACTAAGACTCAACCTACCAAGCTACAACCTAAAAGGCTACGACCTAAAGGACTTCGATCTATGCTAGGTCGCTCACATATGCGAGAAACATTAGGTCGCTCAGGACGTACGAGCGAGCTACGACCTATACTAGGTCGCTCACATATACCACTTCCTATTAGGTCGCTCAATCCGTTCATGTTGCTGTGCATTATCCTTAGGTCGCTGAAGATATTCCTTAGGTCGCAAGAAGTAATGTCGCTCTTTCTTATGTTCCTATCTTCCTTAGGCCGCTGCCGTGTTGCTTATGTCGCTCCTGTCTTGAGTCGCTCGACCATAGGCCGCATCAATCTTAGGTCGCTCAAGCCAAGGTCGCTCAACTTCTTAAGTCGCTCGTCCTATAGGTCGCACAAGTCATTTCGGAAGCTGATTCTCCTCATGTCGCTGAAGCTTATGCCACGTGGTGTTGTGATCTTAGGTCGTGTGCGTTGTATTCTTAGGTCGTTGTGTTGTAACTCGTGTAGGTTAACTCGTCTGTTCTTATGTGTTGTAAATATGTTAAGTCGTAAGTCATGTATGTTAGGTCGTGATGGCCTTGTAATGTGTTGTGATGTAATGTGTTGTATTTGTTTGTTTTTAGGTCGCAGGTGTTAGGTCGTTCACGACCTATGTGTGGTCAGGTGTTGAGTCGTGTAAGTGTGTTGTTGTAACCCTATAAATAGGGATGGTGGTGTCATTTGTAAAGTAAGTTGATTTTGAATAAACTTTTGTTTGAGTGCTTTGTGCCTCTTCTCAAATTGGTAGTTGAGTGTAATCTCCTATCTCCAGCTTCGGCATTCGAGTGCGCTCGGATCAACCATTGTTGAAGCCAATTCACGGTATCAAGTGCGCTTGATCAACGTTCGAAGAATTGTAGATCTTCCTTCACGGCATCGTGCGCGATCAACGTGACGAAGATAGCTAGAATCCGGCATCTTTGAGATCAACGGATTTGGGCGTTTGGTATTTTCAATCCACCGATTGCTACTTTCACCGTTTCATACATTTCTATTATCCGCTGCTCCATCATGTACACTGGATAGAGAAAATTTGAAATTTCTGTTTGAGGAAGTCTTATTTCAATCTTTTTTAGCACATGCTAAGTATATAAATATATTTCAGATAAACATGTCTTACAACGGGTACTGGTTGATTTTCTTTCTAATAAAATTGCAGATAATTCGTTGAAAGGGAAAAAGTAAAGGTTGTAATCAAAAAGTTAAATCGTATCACTTTCCACAACATTATGTTAACTATAGGCCAATTCACTATCATCTAAATTGACTAGCCAACAAATAATTCCATGAGACCATTCCATATTTTCTCATATATAAACAGGTTCTTCATATTTATATGATTTGAATGTGACCTATCACCAACATGTTACTTACTTATACTGACTATTTGATTTTATATTCAGGTATATATTGTATATTTGTACATAATACCTACCATGCCGATATATTTACAAATGTTAATCCCGATTTTGTTGTACATATTATCATACAGACCACTCTGTCTCTAGTGGTACATGAAATTTGAGAGTTTGTTGTTCTTTTAACCGGCTTTTGTTATCTAGGTATACGTTGCATTTTAGCGTAATATATTTATACTAGTATAAAAACCCTGTGAGATTATTATTATTAGACTGGACAAGTTTGAAACTAAGTAACACTAATTATCAACTCTAATATGATTCACAGATTCTTATAGGACCAATAGCAACCTTTTGCATAGCTAATTAGTGATCAGGATGTTAGACCACTACCAACCATGTGGCTTGCTCACTTCACTCTTTCTCATGCTTTTGGACCGACTGAACGAGCTCCGCCACCAGGTAAGGTACAAACTAGCCACAGACCAGTAAAAAATAAAATTCACTTGGTTCATAACGACGAAGTCTTCACCGTTATAAATTTACAACGGCGAAGACTTCGCCGTTATAAATTGAATATAATGTCCACATTTTATAAAGGCAAAGACTTCGCCCTTATAAATTTATAACGGCAAAGTCTTTGCCTTTATAAATTTATAATGGCAAATTTTTTGTCGTTATACTTACCAGTCTCTGTTCACTCAAATAGCCATGAGATCAGTTCAAACTAGCCACGGAGAAGTGAACAAGCCACATCTGGTTGCTTCATGGCTTGTTTAGTAATGTTAGATTTTGACAAAACTTTGTATGAAATGAAATGTGAGTGAATTGAGAATTGAAAGAAAAATGATATTTTATTGAAGTGAGATTATTATTATTATGCAGAATACAATTCTCTGTATACAATGCGGAAGCTTTTATACACAAAAAATACATAAACGGGATGTATGGGTATTTTAGGTTCAACCCGCATATTGATAACTTTGCTTTAAGATAATGTGTAGCCGCCATATACTTTATTTCCCCCCTCAAACCAATATTAGGTTTAGGGTTTCTCCAGCGGTATCGAATCCATGGCGGCAACAAAGAATCATGGTGATTTTCTTCAACTCCTCACAACGAATCTTTAAAATTTAGTAAGAGAGAGTATATCGATGTTATCTGTCTCTGTAATCTTGGAGTGATTGTCTTCGAGAATTCCCAGAGAGTTTAAACTTCCTTTCAGTGGTAGATCTATGTGTTTCCTCGATTAATATGGCTTTGGTATTGTCCTTGAGAGACTTGCTCACTATAGCTTCAACAATTTGAGGCGATTGGGTCTGAACTTTCAATTCCTTGTTAAAGGTCAAATCTCTGAGGCTTGCTTCTTTCTCTACTTTCAGTTCAGCTCGAAGCTTCAAAAAGTTTCTTGCTTATAGAGCTTTGGTAAGTATGTCTGTGCGTTGGTAAGCTGAAGGTATGTGATTGACTTGTAAATTTCCTCTTTGAATTTGCTCGCGAACAAAATATAGATCAATTTCAATGTGTTTTGTTCGTGCATGCAATATTGGGTTAGCGGCCATATATACAGTACTTTGGTTATCACACCATAATATTGGTTTGACTGCTGTATTGATTTGTAGTTCCTTCAGTAGAGATTGTAGCCAAATTATCTCTGTAGTAGCACTTGCAACACTTCTATATTCTGCCTCTGTACCTGATCTTGATATAGTAGTCTGTTTCTTAGAACACCATGACACAGGATTATCTCCAATATAGATATAGTATCATGTTACAAACTTTCTATCATCAATGTCAGTAGCTCAGTCTGCATCTGCATATGCTGTGATATTTAAGTTGCTGCATGTTCTTAGAGTTAATCCAAAATCTGCAGTTCCTTTAAGGTATCCGAGAATCCTTTTTACTGCTCTCCAGTGCTCATCATGTGGTTCCTGCATAACTTGTGAAACTTTGTTAACACTGAATGAGATATCTAGCCTAGTTAAAGCAGTGTATTGTGGTGCTCCTACAATACTTCTATACTGTTTAATATTTAATATGGGTTCTCCCATGTTTTTGGATAATTGTTGATTGTTGATCATAGGAGTGGGCTGTGGTTTTGCCTCATGTATTTTTGATTTGACAAGTATCTCTCTAATATATTTCTTCTGGCTTAGCAGTATCTCTATGTCTGATTTTCTGTTAACTTCAATACCCAGAAAATAGTTAAGATTGCCGAGATCTTTAATAGAAAATTGCTTGTTAAGATATTGTATGACATTTCTGATCTCTTCTGTGTCATCACCTGTTATGATCATGTCATCAACATATATTAGAATATAAATAATATGATTATTGTAGCTTTTGACAAATAAAGAGTTATCTGATTTGGTAGACTGATAGCCTAGAGAGGTTAAGGTGTCTTTTAGTCTAT
Source organism: Allium fistulosum (assembly GCA_030737815.1). Classification (NCBI taxonomy): domain Eukaryota; kingdom Viridiplantae; phylum Streptophyta; class Magnoliopsida; order Asparagales; family Amaryllidaceae; genus Allium; species Allium fistulosum. The sequence goes on from CM060901.1 coordinate 395,795,923, forward strand.
CAAACCATACTCTTGATGCTTATTTCAAGCCATATATGGCCTTGTTTAACTTGCACACTTGGTGATCATTCTGTTTATATCCTTGTGGTTGTTCCATATAGATCTCTTCTTGTAGAATGCCATTTAAGAATGCATTGTTGACATCCAATTGCCTTATATCCCAGTTTTTACTTAAAGCAATTGTGAGAACAACCCTGATAGTTGTTGGCTTTACCACAGGTGAAAATGTTTCACTGAAATCAAACCCGTACTGTTGAGTATATCCTTTAGCAACTAATCTTGCTTTGTATTTGGACACTGTTCCATCTGGATTTTTCTTCAGTTTATATGTCCATTTGCATCCTATTATATTTTTGTTTGCTGGAGGGTGTACAAGGCTCCATGTTTTATTCTTCATTAGTGCTTGATATTATTCATTCATTGCTATCTTCCAGTTTTCATCTCTGTATGCTTGCTCAAATGATTCGGGCTCATCATTGTTTATTGTTGCTGTGTAAATTTTTGGCTTGAATATCCCACTTTTGGACCTTGTTATCATGTGATGGCCTGTTCTGGTTGGTAATTCAGTGTCTGCAGATGTTGAATTATCATCCTGACCAGTGTTGTCCTGAGATTGTTCTTGAAGACCGTTATTGTTAATGCCTTGACTTTGATTGCTTGATACAGTAGGTGACTGTGCATGCATGTCAGGCTACTCTTCTGTTCCATGACCTGGTTCAGATAACACTGTGTGTTGTGGTTCAGAGATATCTACCTCCTTCTCAGTCTCAGTGTGATTCTATGTCTTAGAATACACATGTACACTTGAGATAGATATTCTTGGATTGTATATTTTCTAAGTAGTTTTAATATTTGTACAAGCAAAAGGGAATATTTTTTCATTGAACACTACATGTCTACTGATAAATATTTTCCCAGATGCTTGGTTGCATAACCTAGAAATGTACATGCATGAGATCTGAAATCTAATTTGTGTTTGTTATATGGCCTTAGGTAGGGAAAGCACAAACACCCAAATGTTCTAAGACTACCATAATTGGGTTTAATTCCCATGAGTTTTTCAACTGGACTTACTCCATTTAGTACTTTAGTTGGGAGTCTATTAATCAAATACACAGAAGTACTAAATGAATCAGGCCAGAATTTTAGAGGTAGAGATGCATGAGCAAGTAAAGTTAACCCTGTTTCTACTATGTGTCTGTGTTTTCTCTCAACCAGACCATTCTGTTCAGAGGTATAGGGACAAGTGGTCCTATGTATTATACCCCTATTTAAGAAAAATTTGTCAAGTGACTTGTATTCACTACCACCATCACTTTGAATAATCTTAACTTTGTGACATGTTTGCTTTTCAGCTTGAGTAATAAAATATATGACAACATTATAAGCTTCTGCCTTTGTTTTCAGGAAGTATATCCATGTGTATCTAGTAAAGGCATCAACAAAAGATATATAATATTTATAGCCATAATCAGAACTGATGGGTGCAGGACCCCAAAGGTCAGTTGCAACCAATTCTAATGGCATTTTGTATTCAGTTGTGGAATCAACAAAGGCTAATTTGTGGCTTTTGCCCATTTGACAGTAGGTACAGATATATGGTAAAGTAAAATAATTGAAAGAAATTTTAATTTCTTTCAAAACCGGTTTTACAACATTTGCATTAGCGTGACCCAACTTGTAGTGTCATTGATCAAATACATTTTTGTTGTTTTCGGTAGATGACATTTCACAGTTTTTACTACACTTTACCTTCTCAACGGTATTTCTGCAATTAGTCAAAGTAAACTTGTACAACCCATTCACTGCAACACTCTACAAAGGTTTTTCACCAGTTAGTATGTCTTTTACTAAGCAATGTTTAGGATAGAATTCAAAGTACACATTATTGTCATGTGCAAATTGAGAAACACTCATAAGATTTTTCTTTATTCTTGGTACTCTTAATAAATTATTGAGATATAATTGCCTTTCACCTTTGATATAGGCATTACCAATATGAGTGATTCCAATAGGCTTACCATCTCTCATAAATATTGACTGTTTACCTCTATATTCCTTGTTGCCAAGGTTTAAGTTGTCAAGATTGCTTGTCAAATGATTGGTTGCACCTGAGTCTAGGTACCATGTTTCATCTTGTATATGTTCTGGCCTTGCTGTTTCATCTTAGTACTGATTCTTGTTGCCACTAGACTGCTTGTTAGACTCTTGCTGAACTTGTGCTAAGTTTGCACTGTAGTTACCATTTCTCTAACTGTTTGAGCCTTGTCCTAGAACATAGTTAGCATTGAATCTGAAGTAGCATTTTGGTGCAGTGTGACCGAATTTTTCATAAATCTGACACTTTGGTTTGTTGTTGTTACTCCATCTCCCTCTACCTCTGCCTCTGGCAGTAGTGTTTCCCCTTTGATACTGTTGATTATTGTAATTTTGATTTCTGGTCTTGTTTTTTGAGGCATAGTTGATAGACATGTCACTGTCCATGGGTTTCTTGAAGTCCAATCTTCCTTCATGTGCAAGGAGAATGGAGTTGACATACTCAAGAGATGGTAGAGTTTCTTGAGAAGATATGACTACTACTACAGACTCATACTCATCACCTAAACCAGGTAGAATAGTTAACAGTTGTTCAGTATTGGAGATTTTTTGTCCTGCAGCTTCAAGCATATCACATATATTCTTGACTTTTGCCAGATAGTCTCTCATTGTTTGACTTTCTTTTCTGACATTTTGTAACTGCCTTTTGTAATGCATCACTCTGGCTGCAGATTGAGTATTAAAGATTCTTTTAACTACCAGCCAGATTTCATTAGCAGTTCTGCAACTAATTACTTGAGGCAGTAATTTCACATTTATTGGTGAAAGTAGCCAAGAACTTATGAGGCTTTCTTGCCTTTGATATTTTGCATATTCTCCATTACTTACTGTTTTGTTTTATGAATCAGTGATAACTCTAGGAGGAACAGCAATAGTGCCAAGAATGAATCCTTCCAAGCCATACCCTCTTGCTGCAGTTTCAACTTGAACTTTCCAAAGGAGATAATTATCTTCATCAAGTTGACCAGTGATGAGTTGGATCTGAGGACTAATGGTGGCTTTCAGGAGATTTTCTGCAGCTGCAGTGACTTGTTGTGGTGGATTAGAAGCATTATCAGAAGTTTCTGAGTTATCATCAGCCATGATGAAGCTTCTTGAATCAAGAAGTGCTTGGAGGTCAGAGATCAAAATGAAGAATGACCAGAAAACTTGTTTCTACAGAAATCAGGTATGTTGCAACTGGTTTTAAATGATGATGCCTAATCTGATAAACCAGTGGTATGGCACCTGCTTCTTTTCTGTTTTGATGAGTTCTTGAATTCTTGACTAATTTCTGGTTTTCTCAAGTCAAGATTTGACCAATGAAGAAGACTATGTGCAGCCAGGTTTCCCTAGGCGAGGCAATAGTCTTTGGAGATAGATCTTATACTGCCCAAATGATGAAAAGTTGTTGATGGGTAGCTAATCTCCAAATGATGAGATTTTTCTGATGGAGATTAGTATTTCTTCTTTTATCTGAGAATTTTCAGTGCGGTTTTGCCTTATATGACTCTGATACCATGTTAGATTTTGACAAAACTTTGTATGAAATGAAATGTGAGTGAATTGAGAATTAAAAGAAAATGATATTTTATTGAAGAGAGATTATTATTATGCAGAATACAATTCTCTGTATGCAATGCGGAAGCGTTTATACACAAAAAATACATAAACGGGCTGTATGGGTACTTTGGGTTCAACCCGCATATTGATAACTTTGTTTTAAGATAATGTGTAGCCACCATATACTTTATTTAGCAAACGAACAAGCCATTGTTGGCTGTGCCCTTATTGGTACACAATTACAGATTATTGGAATTTCCTTTTCATTTTACTTCTCGTATCCAGGTTTAGCTACACATTTGTTTTCTCCAAATAATTAAGTTATACAAATACATAGCTAGCTAATATTCCAATTACATCACAATGTCGTATATCAGACACAAATACAGTATGGTATATGATACGTACACTACTTAGCACTCTTTTGGAATGCTGTCTCAATTCAGACACGCATTTAGAACAGGTCATGGCATGAAATTGAATTGTGCTTGTAAATATTTGATCGGATTTTTGCAGCATGCACAGCGCTAACCCCCTGTTATGAGCATTCTTTGGTAAGTTTCAGATATTGAATATCTGATGAGTTTTTTGATTGCATTTATCTTTATCTATCACCAAATAGAACAAGCTGTAATATAATAAACCCTGCATTTTTCTTAATATAATCCTGTAAAACTCAGAAACGTAATTGCGGGCCTTTTCTTCTTTGAGTCATAAATACCTTTTATGATAGTATATAAATTATAAAATCGTATTTTAAGGTAGTTGGTTGAGAAATATATGTTGTCTTGGTAATAGAAATTTTAATTTGTCAAAGTTTCCTAACCATTTAACCTTGCTTCTACTTGTATTGTTTGAAAGGATTATGAATACCAGGTAAAATTCACATTACCAGCCTGGAAAATACAAAAATGTACCCACATAACACCTAGTCCTTTTGACAAATTCGTACCGACTCTCTCATATTCATACATACAGTTTCCGGTCTAGCCTGGCAGCCTTTTCAAAATTACAAAGTTATACTTACTATTTAGTAACAAGAAAACTATTCTGTGATATAACTATAGTAGTTCCTTGACATCACTATTGACTGGGATGAGAATCATTTTGATCAAACTGATTCACTTGAAATGGATTTTTATTTTTATACGATGACACTGCACTTGTAACTCTGGGTTAAACCTTTCCAAACTGTAATATATTACCAAGGTTCAAAAGTTTGCTAACCAACATGTTAATAATCTCATTTATAAATTTATCGATACCAATAATTGTAAAGTGACGTGGTAAAGTATAAACTATCACTCATCCACAACCAAGTCTACATGGATTAGGTCATCACAATTTGCCTGGAAATAACCACTCACCAAAAAGTACTATAAAAATATGACCAAAGAACAGGCTATCACATTGCAAATACACTCCATTATTCAATACTAATGGCTTCTGCTTCAGGATTTTATGCAACTTTTGCTATCATTCTCATACTTTTCAGCGTAAATTCTGATGCTCAACTTTCCACCACCTATTACTCAAAATCTTGTCCACATTTGTTCAACACAGTAAAACCAGTTCTTCAGTCTGTGATTGCTCAAGAGAAGAGAATGGGTGCATCTATTCTTCGCCTTTTCTTCCATGACTGCTTTGTAAATGTAATTTGCTCTTCAACAGTTCTAAGTTCTTTTAGTGTCACATTACCAGTATCACTGTATGTATGTTTGAACATTTTTTTCATCAATTAATGACTGGTCAACCTGATTACCATTTGAACCTGAACAGTTTTTACAGTGCAAAAATTTGAAAAAAGATTACATTTTCATGCATGAGCAGTCTACTACTGCACTAAAGCCTTGTAGCTGAAATTGGTTAAATTTCTTTTAGCCGTTGACAATAACTTGATGGTACATTTTGCAGGGGTGTGATGGATCAATCCTCTTGTCTGACACACCTACATTCACTGGAGAACAACATGCTAAGCCTAATAATCGTTCAGTTCGAGGATTCAAAGTCATAGACAAAATCAAGGCAGCAGTAGAAAAAGCATGTCCTGGAGTTGTTTCATGCGCTGATGTTCTGGCAATATCTGCAAGAGACTCTGTAGTCATCGTGAGTATTACCTTCATAATTCATTTCTATCACGTTTTCATATCTAAAAATGCAAATTTTGCAGCTTGGAGGACCTAACTGGAATGTGAAGCTAGGTAGAAGAGACGCGAGAACAGCTAGCATTACTGCAGCTAACAATAACATCCCACCTCCAACCTCGAGCCTTTCACAGCTCATCTCTAACTTCAAGCAACATGGTCTTTCAGCAAAAGATATGGTTGCATTATCTGGTACACATTAACAGACATTACATGCTTATCAGCTAACTCGTTGTTAAATTAATCTTTTTGTACTAAATAGTCCTAAAAACATAAAACAGGTGCACACACGATTGGGCAAGCAAGATGCACGACATTCAGACCCCACATATACAACGACACAAACATCGATGTCTCCTTTGCAAAATCAAGAAAAACAAACTGTCCTCAAACTAGTGGATTAGGTGACACAATTTTAGCACCAGAGGATCCTCAGACTCCAAACACCTTTGATCTGAAATACTACCAGAATCTAATTAATAAACAAGGATTGTTGCACTCTGATCAAGAATTATATAATGGTGGATCAACTGATTCACTAGTGAGGACTTATAGCAGAAGCCAAGGAACCTTTTTTAATGATTTTGTTGTCGCGATGATTAAGATGGGAGACATTAAGCCGTTAACTGGATCAAATGGTGAGATTAGGAAGGTGTGCAGCAAGATTAATTGAAGGTTTATAAGCAAGTTATTGTTGATTTTATGACAAAGAATGTTGTGTGTTGAAGATTTTGCTTGTTTTATGTTATTGTTGCTAGTCTTTCTTGATTAAGAGATAACTAGACTAGTGTTATGTTTTGTCATGCACCAAATGTGCGCTTTCAAACTAAAGGAAGAAATATGTACTTGTATTTCTAATGTTTTCAATGTAGTGAAAACTTTGTTTTGCAGAAGTTTTTCCAATAGATCTTTTATAATCTAAATCACAAAGAGATAAATTAGATAGAAACTAAACGGACATGGAATCAAAAGACAATACACAAGAGATTCCACTCAACCACCATTTTTATTGATTCGGTAAAATTTGTTTACAGTCAATCGAACAAAGTAAAAGTAAACAAAATACAAATTGAACCAATAACAAAATTAAGAAAGGAAGTCTTGATCTCTATTGCTAAAATTGTTGAAGGAAAATAACAAAGATGGAAGAAAGGGTGAATTAACAAATAGATTTTCACACATTTTACACTCTCTCTTCTAGGCTCTATTTATAACATCAACTATATAATGCTCAAGTTAATATTAAATGGTAAAAAATAAATTGATTCGCTAATTAAATAGAGAAATAAATATAACCAAATATCCATATTAATTGGGGGAACAAAAATTTCTCTTTCTTCCTTTTTGCATATTTGTTTTCTTCTAGTTGTGATTTTGTATCATCGAAATTTAACACTCCACCTTGATGCAAAATCATATATCTTCAACATATCAAGCATGTCATTTCTAGATCTATTACAACTCCCTATTTCTTAATAATACCACAAATTGGTAGCTCTTCTCCATTGGCTGTCCTAAGCATACCGACACTTTTCACATAAGAAGAGAAACAATTCACATCTCTACAAATGTAAAATCTGGCTCCCGAATCCATCTTCCAAGGCTTCTCTTTACTAATGAAGACATCACAAGAAGTATGACTATCGCTACCTTCAGCTATGCTCGTCCGTGTATCACTATCACTTTCACTAAGTATAGTCTTCTTTTGATCCCCGTTATATGCTCCATTCCTATTACGCATATGATCCTTTTTATAACAATAATAACAAATAATACTTGTTGACATACCTTTACCATTTGCGACTTTATTCTTCGGACGTGTATCCTTCTTCGAGTTCCTTGCTACCATAGCCTCATTTTGAACTAATTTCACATATGACCATTTTCTTCTAAGCTTCTAGCAATGACTCAGAATTTCACTATTTTGATTTTCGAATATTTAATTAATTTTAAATATTCAAATAATAAGTTTTATAATGAAAATAAAACTCTTTAAAATAATAATTAATGATGGTGAAATCATTTTCAAATTTTGTTTACAAAAATATTTAATTTGATGAAAAATAGAAAATGCAGCCAAAAACCGTTTTTCAAATTTTCGACGTTTCATTGTATAAAAGTTGTTTGAAATGTTGTGAGCCTTGTTTATATTTAAAACAACATTTAAATGGTTAAAATGTAAATTATTTAGTATATATTGGTGTATATATATAGGTATATATATTTAAGTATATACATGTATATACTAAAAGATGTCTTAAGAGACATGATTTGACACTTTGGCGACTCAAGTACAAACATGTTTTCTTTGACATGATGAGGGTGGACAATGTGGAGGATGAAATGGCATGTGTGGTGGAGGGTGTTGAGGTGGCAAAACAATGTGGAGGGTAGAAGTACAAGGGTAGTTTAGTAATTACCTTTTCTATTGCTTGTAAATAGCCTTCTGCTTCTTCAAATTTTCCTCCTCTTCCTCCTATCATATTTTCCTCATCTCCGAACCAAATGGATGTTTTCATTTTTTAAACCGTGTAAAATTTCAGTCTCTACAACTTTTATTTGTATGACTTCTTCAAATTTTGAGATTATCTATGTCCAAATCTCATTTCTTTCAGATCCATATTTTCAGATCCGAAAATATCTCTTCTTCTTTTGACCATATCTCACTCAAAACAAATCCAAATTGAATGATTCTTTTTTTGAAATGATAGAGAAAAGAATTTTCAAGAACTTTTCTTTTGACCACTTTTCCAAATTCCGAGAGTAACATGGCCAAAAATCAAGGAAGAGATGATCCATTTTCGAGTTGATTTTGTGGTTTTTCAAGCTTTGCAAGTTCTAATGTATTTCAAGTTTTCAAAAGAGTTTTGTAAAATTTTGGTGAGTAAACTTCTAACCTTTTGTCAAAAGATTCAACCTTTAGTATGTTTCCTATTTGGTTGTAGAATATATTGTTTGGATGGTTGAATTATCATATGGTTTGGATGTATGTATGTTGCTAGTTTATGGTTTAGCGTAGATTTGTGAATCGAATGTTAAAGTGGTGTTTTTAACTATAAAGTTATTATCTTTGTCTTATGATTTGAAGTGATATGGAAAGTTAGTAAGTAAATTTAGTTAATGAAAAAGTTAGTGAGCAAGGTTAGCACTGGAAAGGTGTTTGTGTTCGACATAGCGATTCTTTGAGTCTTTTTTTACTTTGTTTTTTTTTTAAAGTTTTCTAAAGTTTCTAACCTTTGGTTTTGCTTACAAAATTTTATATTGAGTTCATAAAGTAAGTTAAAGTTAAAAGTAATGATTTAAAAGACTATTTGAGATGTTAATCAAGTTTGGAAGTTATGGTACCATAGCGATAGTCGCTATAAACGCAGTTTCCATAAAAGTCTGTTTTTCTTTTAAAATTCAGTTTCATACTTTAAAAATTATTTTGGAAAGGTTTTATAAACTTAATAAAAATGTTTTAAAAAGTTAATTGAGTTTTAGTAATTAATTATTAATTAATTAAGCTGGTAATTAATAATTAATTAAGTATTAAATAAGGTTCATTAATCTTAACTAAATAAAGATTAGTACTAGTTAATTATCCTTTAAAAGTAAGATTAATTTTTAATTAATTACGAGTTATGTATATGATTTATTTTTAATTAATTATTAATCAAATATAAGGTCAATTATTATTTATTTAATTAATCAAGTGTTTAATTATTTTTAATTATAAATTAATTAAGGTTTTAATTTAAATAATTATTTATTAAAGTTTTAATTTATTAATTAATTTTTAATTAAAAGACTATTTAATTAATTATTTAAGATTAATTAATAGTAAATTATAAATAATGGTTTTAAATTATTATTTAATAAATTAATAAAGGATTAATTAAGGATTTAATTTATAAATAAATTATTTATTAAAGGTTTAATTATTCATTAATTTATAATTAAATAAAATTAATTTAAATTAAATATTAATTATGATTTACTAAGAGTTTAACTTGTAATTAATAATTTTATGGAGTTTTAAGTTTTTAATCCTTGTTTTCCAAGAATCAAATTGTTTTAAAGGTACTTCTTTTTTTCAAAGGCGGGTTTGAACACAAGGGATTCAAATGTCGATATCACTAAGTAGGCAAACAATTGTAGTTATATAAATGGTTTGATTTGTGGACATGTTGTTAACAAGAAAACTTGTCAACACCCCAAAGTTGTTTTTAGGACGAGGTTAGTCCTTTTTGATCTCTTTTGGTTAAATGGAAGAAGGTAAGATGTGGATAATCCTTTCAGTTCACCCTTTAGAATAGGTTCTTGTTATGATAGTTTTCCCTTGTTGACCTTTCGACCTAGTTGAAATTCTCAAATTCCTTTCGTTTTGATCTTTCGAACTGGATGAAGTAACTTGATTACCCCTTCGGAACTATCCTTTCGAAGCAATTGCGGAAGCCTATTGGATGGCTCTAAGACTCAAGGTTATGATTAGTTTTGAATGGTTTCAACCTTGTCGAAAGCTTGAGTCCTAAGTGTCTTAGGTTTGGATTGGGAATAAAAGGTAAGATTGGTTTGGGTTAAGGTTTCGATCCATTCGAAAGTAGAAGTTCAATGAAAAGTGGCCTGGAGTCTATAACTGAAATTACTTGAAAGTGCTGAGGTTTCGATCGAGTCGGAGGCGACCTTTCACTACGCCATAGATGGCCTATTGCAACGAAATTACAAGGTGTTGCTAGCTACAATGTAACGACAGCTATGCTGATTTTTGTCTATTGCAACATTCACTTCAATGTGTTAGCATAGATATCAGCAAAATGTTGCAGTAGCTATAAATATATTCAAATTAATAAAATTTTACACCTCAGCGATCCACACCATCATTTAAAACAAAATCTCAACCATCAATCCACACCTTAGCAATTTCCATTTCCCGCTTTACTTTTCTTTCTCGTTCCTCTCTGTGTGAAAATTAGGGCACGGGATTTTTCTTTCTCGTTCCTCTCTGTGAAAACTAGGGCAAGCGATTCCAGTTGCTTTGATGCTCTGATTGATCGAATCTAGTGTGAGAAACGTTCCTGGTAGCTTGCTCCTTCGTTCTCCTTGATTGATTGCTCGAATTGCTTTGACTTCGTCGTCGGGTGCGATGTGATATTATTTGGTATGTTTTCTGCCTTCTGGTTTACTTGATTATTCTCGATTTTTGTTACACTTGCACGCTTTTGCCGATGATGAATTGGGATTTATTTATAGGCTTTATTTCCTATAATCTTGAGTTTAAACTTTCTGTTGGACTTTGAGGAATCTGATATGTTGGATTGAGATGATGTATTGGTATGTTGGATTTTGGTTCACTGGCTTGATTTTTCTTTGCCAATGATGAATTACGACGTGATATTATTTGGTATGTTTGATTTTGGTTCACTGGCTTGTTTTTTATTTCTGATCTGAGCTTGTTAGCTCCTTTCTGCTGCATTTGTTAAACCAGAACTTGAACCTTTGTTAAACTTGTTCACATACCTTTGTACCTTGCTGCATTTGTTAAACCAGAACTTGAAGTATTTGTATTCTGCTGTCCTCTTGAAAACTGCTTCACTTGAAAACTTATGCATTTTTGAAAATCAGAACTTTGAAAGTGATCTTTGGTTTTCTAAAACTGTTGACTAATCTGAACATTGAGTTTTGATTTCCACGATATATACAAACATATGTGTGTTGAGCTTTGTTGGTTTTGCTTGGTCTGGACTGAACTGGTACCATGCTAACCTTGTTCTTTAAGATGAACTGATGCTCCAAGTCCTCTGTATATCATATTACTGCCTATGTTTCTCTTGTACATGCCTGATGCATTCACTGTTTTTGCTTGATGGGCTGCCTATGTGTACTGCTGTGTTTCTTGCACTGGCTTGTCTACATTTTGCTGAACCTGGTTCTTGTTTGTTTTGTTGGTTGCTTGGCCCTGAGTTGAATCCAGTCGATGACTCGGGTTTGACCTTGTGCCGTGTCCATTTTTTTTTGGCTTGTCTACATATCTGGCTGCATTTGAGTATGAACTTGCACTTGAGTAGTTGCACTTGAGTAGTTTCTTGTACCAAGCCTTATGATGCATGTATGTTCATCCATGTACATGCATTTCTTGGTCATGTTATGTTGCTTGCTGTGTTGAGTACTACTTTGTGCACTTGGCTTATCCTTTGTGCATTTTTGCCTGAACTGTTGCTTGCTGTCTTCCATACTGTCTTGTATCCATGTGTTGCATTCATGTTTGGCTTTTGAATTATAACAACCCAAATACCTTAGGCAAATAATATAACAAAAATATTTTCATTTTCTATTCGAGTTAAATATTATTTTCCAGATTACTGCTTTTGAATTATATGTGACAGGTATTGAAGACTGGACAGCTGGATACAAGCTTGAAGACAGAGTCAAATCAAATGTGCATGAGTGTATGAGTGCATGAGCTCGAAGACAGGTTTCAAAGAAGGCTCAATCTTCCGAAATCGGATGAATCAGGTCGATCCCCGCCGGGACTGCGGGGCCCCGAACCCCCACCGGCGCTGCGCCCGGACCCGCTACTCGGCTCGCCTTCGGCTCGGCACTCGGCTCGTCATATATTTGTCAGTGTCGGTGTCTGTATAAATTGAAACTGCATATGTAATGAGTGAACTGAGTGATGTAGTGAGGAATATCTGTATATGTGAATATCGGTGTTATATATCATTGAATTGTAAAATAGTGGAGTCAGGAATTTGTACTATTTCAAATGTTGAAATAAAATATTTATTTAAATAAATTACTGTTTGAATATCAAATTCTATGCAATAGCATTTTATTAAATAAATATTTATTTCTATTAAAAAATCAAATATTCTCTACATTGTGGGCCACACAAATTCAGAAAGTTAATATCTATAGCAACATTCCAAAATGTTGCTACAGACACCTATGGATGTTGCTATAGACCCAAATAGGGTTCTATTGCAACAATATTTCTTATGTTGCCTTAGATAGTCAAAATGTTGCCTTTGAGGTCTGCGGCAACGCGGCAAAATGCATCACCGAGAAAGTGTTGTCTTTGCCCTTTTTTAGCCTACAACAACATTTTTTGGCACTTCCTGCATCACTTCTTTGGTGTTGCAGTATGCAATCTATGGCGTAGTGTTTTGATGTGTTCGACACCAGTAAAACACGATTAAATCTGATAAAAAGCTTTCGAAACAACTAAGTAATCAAGAATACTAAAGACTTCCCCTTATTAACTCAACGAAGCCTTTATTGATCAATTTTCCCCAGTTCAATTTACAAATTAGGGTTTACAACTTTGTTGAATTAAGAAAACACAAGTGTAGAATGAATGAGTTCAGATCCCAAAACTAGACCTCTTAGGACTTATTTATAGATACGGGTCAGCCCCTTTCAACCCAGTGCTTTCGACCTGGTCGAAAGGTGGCTTTAGATGCCTTCCAACTCCTTCGGTACTTGCACTCCCCTCTGCAATGCTTTCGAATGAGCTCGAATGCCTCTGTTCTTCATCGAAAGGGGTGGTTGCACCTTCTCTTCTTTACGTTGCTTTATCAGAGCTTTCGACTCGGTCGATGGGTTGTTTCCAGAGGCTTCGAAGGTGTTGAGATGTGATTGTTTCGATGCTGTTTGTAGCTTACAAACATATGCTTGCGACTTGATGCGGAACCTTCCCTAGATATCAAAGGCTTCGACAGGTTCGAAAGGCTTGAATTTGCTTTCGAAAGGGTTGTTTCGACCAAGATGTGCTTCTGAGTGACTTAAGTGAAGGTGGAACCTTCGGATTCGAAAGGTTTGGCGCGCAGATGAAAGATTGTTATGCATTGTCTTCGAAAGGTATTGCTTTAACTCCTTCGAAAGGTCTTTATACCGATGGAAGCACCTGCTTCGAAAGGTGTTTATTGAAGCGGGAACGTGCTTTCGACCCTTTCGACCCCTTCGAAAGATTTTGCTACTTCTAGTCTTTGACCGTTGCATCCCTTCGACTCCTTTGAAAGGTCTTGCTGGTGCTTCTCTGTTTTGTTCTTTTTTGCTTTCTATTCAACAAGGTTTCGACATGGTCGAAAGGAAATATGATGGTAACATTTTCCCCCGCGAAGGGATGCCTTTGACTTTTCAAGTCAGTCATCTCGAAACCTTCAATATTTCCCGCCTTTCCATCTTCCTACGTTGATCTGGGATGTTCATTTAAATTTGGTCGGGTGGTCCGCTTTTCCTGCTGACTTTTCTTATAAGTCGCGTTTTCATCTTCTTTCTCATTTACTTGCAATTGAAACGAACTTCAAGCAAGAGTAAAAAATTCTCAAACCTCGAATCATTATTTCTCAATCAAAGAAGAATCCAGCTCTAAAGTAATTCAAAATTATTTCTCTTTTCAAATCTCTTTCTCTCTTTTTATTTTACGGTAAATTTCAACTTCTCAAACTTTTACAATCGGGATTTTGAATTTTTGTTTTGATTTACTTGGAACCGTCTAAGTTTTAAATTTTAATTTACCTGGAAGCATTCTATTGTTTGATTCAATTTCATGGTTTGACTCGATTTTCTTTTTTTTGTTAATTTTCATTTTGAATTTACCCGATCAAGATTCTATTGTTATCATTGTTTTTAGGAAAAAGTTTCCTTTACCTCAAAGATTTCAAGATTTTAAGTGACTAATTCTGGTTCGAATTCATTTGTTTAATGGTTTTTAAGTTTCTGGGTTAAAATTGGGTTTGGGGAAGAAGGAACCTTTGGTTAAATTCGCCCAGAAGTTTTGAGATGTACGAACCAAAAATTTGGCGCTAGAATTTTACCCTTCTACCCCATCGAAAGAGATTGAGGCGGCAATTTACTGTTTTGATTTTTCAACCCCTTTCGATGGGGTCGAAAGGTAATCTAGCGCTTTATTTTATTAACCTTGTCGAAAGGTTATTTAGTTCATACGAAACCGACCTCTTTGAAGGCAATTTTATGCTTTCGGCTCTAATACCTTTCGAAGGGTTATTGCATTGTAACTCACATTTTCGAAAGCATAGGTTTTTTCCTACGGGTTTTCAACCATTCATATAAGCTTGTTTTAAATTTGTTCAAGTTAGAGATATATATTGTATAAACTGGGCTGAGGAAAACATACTTTGTAAAATTCATAAATCAAGCTAAACGTTTCGACTTAGTTGAAACCCATTATATTGATTGAAATTTAGTTGTTAGTAGGCTTTCGGAACCATGCATTCCTTTCGATTCCATCGAAACCTTCTGTAACTAATTATTCAAAACCTCTTATAATCATCTTTCTCCACTATCGTCGAAACGTTTCAAGTCCTTTTATTTTTTAACAATACAACTTCAACTTAAAACCTTTCGACTTAATTGGTATATATGGTTTCGACAGCATTCATGTTCCCTTGGTAAAACTAAAATTGTAGGTTTCGACAGTGTCGAAGAGTCTTTCCTTTTGTTTATTGAATATTGGTAGCGTATACTTTGTTCAAATTTTTATGTTGGTTTTAACTATTCCTTTCTAATAACAAAGTTCCTATTGAGCTCTTTCAACATTGTTGAAGAGTGTCGGTTGGACATATACTTCAACCCTCCCTTTCGACCCTGTCGAAAGCTCAATAAATGCTTATATCTAGGCTTTCGACATTGTTGAGAGGTGTTTGTTAAGTATTAACTTTTATTTTCCTTTCGACTCTGTCGAAAGGTCAATAAATCTCATTTTTACTTTAATGTTCTTTCAAGAATTTAAAGTTTAATGTTTTGTTTAATGTTCAAATTGTTGTAGTAAGTTTCTACTAATCCTTAAAAGAATGTTAACTTCATAACAAACTATAATTTCTAACTGAAACGTTTTCACCTAGCAGAATCATGAGTTCTCCAAAGAAAGTTGAAGCTACTTCCAAGCGTTCTTTGATATTCACTCAAGATGAGGTGGATGCAATTCCCAATGACTTTGTAATCACCGAGATGGAAGCCATTCCACCTATTGAAAATGACACCATCAACAGCCCTTCTGAAGGGTTCTTCGCTTATACTGCTATACACATATGGCACGGAGGGTTTCTTCCATTTCCAGAATTCTTATCTAGGTTCCTAGCTTATCTAGGAATTGCTCCGATTCAGCTATCTCCAAACGTCTACATTTATTTATTATCTTTGGAGTTGATGGCGCTGGAATCTAGCATTCCCTCCTTGAATGATGAAGTACTGAATTATCTCATCTGGTTGGTCAAGCTCAGTAACCTTAACAACCAAATCTTCCGAGCAAATCCTCTCAATAAATTGATATCTGAGGGAGTGAACAAGTTTAGAGACTGGGACAATCAGTTCTTCTTTGTTAGATGCTTCTCAAACATTAGCAGGACTTTCTCTATCCCATGTAAGCTCGGATTTCATTATTTTTCTTCTATCTAGTTACCTTTCTTTGCTGATCTATGCTTTTTGTCAGGTGCTCCTGCTAAAGGACTAAATGAGGAGGATAAGAGAGCAGTGGAGTCCTTAATTGCAGCTTCAAGTAGAATCAGGAATAGGTTAACGCTGCTAAACCCTATAAATTTGCGAAAGTACTCCCTTTTGCCGACCGGACAAAGGATCCTTGGCCAACCCCCTCTGATCCAGCACACGTTCCGAAGCAAACGCTTCCTATCCTTAGGAGATCCTAAAAATTCTCCCCAATGTCACCTATCTGTGCTGACCACTCCAGTAAATTATAAAAGCTGCACTTGTTATCTATTGCTGTGTTGTTTTTTTTCAAATTATTCTACTGACTTATAATCTGTTTGAATTCTCTTCAGTTATTTTTCAGGTTGGAAAACCCACAGGAGATCCGGCTCCTCCCTCTTCAACTTCTCATGCGTCATCCTTTTCTCAGTCCATTGCCAGGTTGAAGATGGCTGCTAAAAGAATAATTAAAACGTCTACGGTGGAACCACCCCCAAAGAGAGTTAAAGTGGTTGAAGTTCCTGATTCTCCAATACTAGAAGAAGAGGAGTTTATTAATATTGGGGAATTTCTAAAGAGTCTGACCGTCGAAGCTCCTCATGTCTTACCTAAGGAAACTCCTACTAAGGTCGATCCTCTTTCTCGCATTGTTGTCTCCAGCTCTCCAAGCGTAATCGAGTAGATGCAAAAGGTCTTGGAGACTTCGACCCCTACTCAAGTGTTAAATCTTCTTGGACCATCAGCTTCCACACCACCAAGTGATTTTGAGAAGATGACCCAGTCTATCTTAAATTCTCCGTCATTCACTTCAATTCAGCCACCATCCTCTGTTTTTGATTTGGAGGGTCACTATCGATCCCTTCTTGAACAACAACTCCTGGTATATTTAATGTTACTTAACATTATTATCTCTGTTTTTCTTTAAGATTTTAACTTATATTGTACTTTTCTTTCAGATTTTCAAAAGCTGGTTCTCCCTGCATGAAAATGTGTTCAAATCTTCTGTCGAAACATATAAACTTCGAAAGGAAGTTGATGCCTTGAATAACCAAGTTTCCTCCTTGTCTGGGGAGAAGAGAAAGACTACAACTAAATTGGAGCGATTGAGATCTTCTCTCGCTCAGTCAGAATCTATTATCTTGGAGGAGAGGAAGGCTCGCCAACTTCTAGCTGACGAGAACTTAGCTTTGTCAATGACTCTGAAAGAGTGTGAAGAGGAAAAAGGACGGATGGCAGCTAAACAATCCTTGTTAAAGGAAAAGCTGAAGAAGAACAAGGCCTTCCTAAAACTGGCTATCGGCACCATTTCTGATGTGAAGCAGCGAGTGTCGCAATTCCTTGACTCGTCTCTTGAAGACATTATTATGAATTCCTTTGAAGATGCCTTAACACTCGCCTACTCTGATAATGTCGATAAATGCCTATATTTGAGCTTCCCCTCGCTCGACCTTGCTCTTGTTGATAGGGTTATGGATAGAATCAAAAAGATGGAGCAGGAGATTGAAGTTGCCGAGAGGGAGGAAATCGACGCTTCCAAACTTCTTTCCTTTAAAGTTCCTCCTTTTGAAGTCGAATCTTACTCCGAAGAAGAAGATGACAAAGATGAGGTCATCGAAGACGAGGGGGAGATAATGATGATGATAACGATGATGATGTGGATGATAACATAAATGGCAAACAAGGATCAGGTGGCAAAGGGAGTGGCCATATTGAAGCTTCTGAGAATGACAGGGATGATAATACGAAGTCCTTTGAAAAAGATTCATCCCCTCATGAAGTGATTCCGCCTAAAGCTCCTACACCTTCCAGCCCTCAAGAGGAGCCCACTTCTATTGATGTTGAAGTGCCAAAAGAAAAGAAGCATGCTTCTCGAGCATCAATCCCGGTATCTCAAGTATGGGATTCTCTGTTTAAACCTCTTTCGCTTCGAAGATAATAATAGTGTAAATATTTTATTTAGATAAGGAAGAAGTCTGTCCACCCCTATAAAACCAGGCTTGAAAGAAAACTAGTGGAGGTAAATAGTTTATATAGGGAATTAGACAGACAATTAAAGGAGCACAACATTCTTTCTGATAAATATCATAGACTCAATAGAAGTGCAGTAGTGTTAGCTTCTTTTAAACATCAGGAAGCTGCCCCACGGTTGAGGAAAGCGCGCCTTGGATATGACGCTCTCTTGAAGGAAAACCGGGAATTGATTACCCTCTTCTGGATGTTGATCAAGGAGAGAGACATTTTAGTTAATTTCTAATACAAGGCCTATTGTAGATACCCAACAGTTGACTTCTCATATTTAGGTAATTTTAGTGGGGGTTTACTTAGGCATTTACACAAAAAATACTTTGATGAATTCAGATCTGACCCGCATCCTAGAGCATGTTGGAACTTGCCTCGAGTCAGATCAATTCCCCAAGACCATCCTCCTGAAAAACACAAGTTTTATAAGGACAAATTTGTTTCAGAATTATTTACTAAGTTAATTTTGTATGAACCGGATGAATGATTGTGAATATGTAATAACATTAATTTGTGGATATTTGTTTTAGTCTTCTTTTTATACTTAGCTGTATTTTAATATGTTATCACAGAGAGAATGTTCCTCAAGCAATCTTGTCTCTAGAGATTACCTAAGTAAATATGTTAAATTGAGAAGATTTTATCTCGAAAAGGCATAAATTTTAAAATCTTCAAAATTGGCAAGATATTTTTTTCTGGGAGATTTACAAAAACTTTACATGGAACATCCTCATCTCTATTTCGATTTCCTTAGTGATGAGAAAGAAAAGCCACTTAAGGAGATCTGGACATTCCATACTAAACTAATTTGCGGTCGTGACATCCCTCAAACTAGGGAATGGGATTATAGCAAATATCCCTCAATGATTACTCCAGAAGGAATTACCTTTCCTTTTGACTCTATAGTTATTCTTTCTGCTAATTCATTGAATAAAGTTAGAGATATTGTTTCTCGTCTTTAGAAATAAAACAAATGTCTATTATATCTTTTAGTTTCATTGTTACTTGAGTTGTAACCTTCTATTACAGTAATAAAGAGATTGTTCATTCTGGTTTTGACTTCATTCTTTTTTCTTTTGTATTTAAATAGGAATTACAGTTATCCGTAGCGCCTCAATCATTTGATTCAGCTTCTCGCTTTATCGATCTTAAGGATAAGCTGCTAGCGGATCTTGAAAAAAGTGGATTTCTTGAAGATACTTTACTTGCTTGTTTTCATGGCAATACCGAAGCGTTAAGATGGTACAAAAGATTTTTATTTCAGAAAGCTATTGTCAAAAATCTTAAGGACCAAATTGCCATTTTAGAAGCAGATGTTAATAGTAAGAATGAAACGATTTCCGCTCTGAAGTGTCATGTTAAATCGAATCCTTCAATTGACTTTGATCATAAAATGTCAGAACTTTTCCAACAAATAAGCGATTTGGAGATGAAATTGAAGGATAGTTAAGCTCAGTGCGAGTCGTTGGAATTTATTATGGGGGATAATATCTCGAGTATTGATTTACAAGTCTCCCATGCTACTTCATCTGTTGATAAAGCTACAAGATCTACTTCCCTTACTGCTCATAAATTTCCCATTACTACTAATCCTCCCCCAGCTTAGACGAGAATGTAGTGGGCAAGCAGTGCAGGAAAGTTAAATTCGAAATGATGAAATATTTTGACGAACAGCAGAAGGTTAAATACTCACAGTGCATAAACAAATATGCTGCTAGAAGTCAAAAACTCGAACGTGATAACTATCTCCGTTTGAAGCGCGTCGCTAAATTAGAAAGGTAAAATAAGACCCTCAGAGGCGCAAATAGAGCTTTCAATCACGCTTTAAAACTAATATTGATGCGATTGATGATGCAGACAAGATAAGGAAGAAAGAGAATAAACTCAAAGAAGTTCTTTGTATCACTATCTATCACATCATAGATCCTTTAATCGCTGAGAACTTGAACAAGGCTGCCCAAAATTTATGAAAGATTCATATCTATGAAATGTATATATTTGCTCTATACACTTGTAAATAATTTCATAAGTTATGTAAATTTTGTAAATCTCACCTTCCTATAATGTTATCTCTGAAACATGCGTTTGATAGCCCATATCATAATTTCTGTATTTGTTGGATCCTTCGTTCTTCTTTACTATTCTGATTTCCCTTAAAAGTATGAAGCAAACAATATTTCCTATTATTAGCTTGAAATTGATATAAAAGTCTATCTATATCATTCGCGTAGATTAAGAAATCATTATGTCAATTGTATGGTAATATATGAATAGTAATTGTATCTGATTAAATATCTTGAAACCCATCTTTTATCATGATGAGAAATAATTAAGAATTTAACTTTAACCATATTGTGGGAATATCTGAGGTATGTTGGTGGAAAATTTCATCCTCAGCTAGGGTTATGAATGCATTAGAAAATCATCCTCTGAAGATCACCAATAGAGGGTTAATAATGGTTAAATAATAGAAGTCCAGAAATCATTATCTGAAAATTTGTAGTAGACATCCAATGACCTATATTTGGGCATTAATGAAATCTGAAAGTTTAGAAGCCCGAACCCTAGGTTTGGATATTAATGGATGATGTTTAGAAGTTAAGAAACTTGAAATTCAAATTCAAGTATTTGCGGATGACGACCGAAAATTCATAATAACGATCTTCTTGATAGAAGTTGATAGAAGTCTTTGACCAGATTCAGTCTCTACAACTTTT
Organism: Allium fistulosum; assembly: GCA_030737815.1. NCBI lineage: Eukaryota > Viridiplantae > Streptophyta > Magnoliopsida > Asparagales > Amaryllidaceae > Allium > Allium fistulosum. The sequence goes on from CM060901.1 coordinate 395,816,867, forward strand.
ATTTGTATGACTTCTTAAAATTTTGAGATTATCTATGTCCAAATCTCATTTCTTTCAGATCCATATTTTCAGATCCGAAAATATCTCTTCTTCTTTTGACCATATCTCACTCAAAACAAATCCAAATTGAATGATTCTTTTATTGAAATGATAGAGAAAAGAATTTTCAAGAACTTTTCTTTTGACCACTTTTCCAAATTCCGAGAGTAACATGGCCAAAAATCAAGGAAAAGATGATCCATTTTCGAGTTGATTTTGTGGTTTTTCAAGCTTTGCAAGTTCTAATGTATTTCAAGTTTTCAAAAGAGTTTTGTAAAATTTTGGTGAGTAAACTTCTAACCTTTTATCAAAAGATTCAACCTTTAGTATGTTTCCTATTTGGTTGTAGAATATATTGTTTGGATGGTTGAATTATCATATGGTTTGGATGTATGTATGTTGCTAGTTTATGGTTTAGCGTAGATTTGTGAATCGAATGTTAAAGTGGTGTTTTAACTATAAAGTTATTATCTTTGTCTTATGATTTGAAGTGATATGGAAAGTTAGTAAGTAAATTTAGTTAATGGAAAATTTAGTGAGCAAGGTTAGCACTGGAAAGGTGTTTGTGTTCGACATAGCGATTCTTTGAGTCTTTTTTTACTTTGTTTTTTTAAAAAGTTTTCTAAAGTTTCTAACCTTTGGTTTTGCTTACAAAATTTTATATTGAGTTCATAAAGTAAGTTAAAGTTAAAAGTAATGATTTAAAAGACTATTTGAGATGTTAATCAAGTTTGGAAGTTATGGTACCATAGCGATAGTCGCTATAAACGCAGTTTCCATAAAAGTCTGTTTTTCTTTTAAAATTCAGTTTCATACTTTAAAATTTATTTTGGAAAGGTTTTATAAACTTAATAAAAATGTTTTAAAAAGTTAATTGAGTTTTAGTAATTAATTATTAATTAATTAAGCTGGTAATTAATAATTAATTAAGTATTAAATAAGGTTCATTAATCTTAACTAAATAAAGATTAGTACTAGTTAATTATCCTTTAAAAGTAAGATTAATTTTTAATTAATTATGAGTTATGTATATGATTTATTTTTAATTAATTATTAATCAAATATAAGGTCAATTATTATTTATATAATTAATCAAGTGTTTAATTATTTTTAATTATAAATTAATTAAGGTTTTAATTTAAATAATTATTTATTAAAGTTTTAATTTATTAATTAATTTTTAATTAAAAGACTATTTAATTAATTATTTAAGATTAATTAATAGTAAATTATAAATAATGGTTTTAAATTATTATTTAATAAATTAATAAAGGATTAATTAAGGATTTAATTTATAAATAAATTATTTATTAAAGGTTTAATTATTCATTAATTTATAATTAAATAAAATTAATTTAATTTAAATATTAATTATGATTTACTAAGAGTTTAACTTGTAATTAATAATTTTATGGAGTTTTAAGTTTTTAATCCTTGTTTTCCAAGAATCAAATTGTTTTAAAGGTACTTCTTTTTTTCAAAGGCGGGTTTGAACACAAGGGATTCAAATGTCGATATCACTAAGTAGGCAAACAATTGTAGTTATATAAATGGTTTGATTTGTGGACATGTTGTTAACAAGAAAACTTGTCAACACCCCAAAGTTGTTTTTAGGACGAGGTTAGTCCTTTTTGATCTCTTTTGGTTAAATGGAAGAAGGTAAGATGTGGATAATCCTTTCAGTTCACCCTTTAGAATAGGTTCTTGTTATGATAGTTTTCCCTTGTTGACCTTTCGACCTAGTTGAAATGCTCAAATTCCTTTCGTTTTGATCTTTCGAACTGGATGAAGTAACTTGATTACCCCTTCGAAACTATCCTTTCGAAGCAATTGCGGAAGCCTATTGGATGGCTCTAAGACTCAAGGTTATGATTAGTTTTGAATGGTTTCAACCTTGTCGAAAGCTTGAGTCCTAAGTGTCTTAGGTTTGGATTGGGAATAAAAGGTAAGATTGGTTTGGGTTAAGGTTTCGATCCATTCGAAAGTAGAAGTTCAATGAAAAGTGGCCTGGAGTCTATAACTGAAATTACTTGAAAGTGCTGAGGTTTCGATCGAGTCGGAGGCGACCTTTCACTACGCCATAGACGGCCTATTTCAACGAAATTACAAGGTGTTGCTAGCTACAATGTAATGATAGCTATGCTGATTTTTGTCTATTGCAACATTCACTTCAATGTGTTAGCATAGATATCAGCAAAATGTTGCAGTAGCTATAAATATATTCAAATTAATAAAATTTTACACCTCAGCGATCCACACCATCATTTAAAACAAAATCTCAACCATCAATCCACACCATCAATCCACACCTTAGCAATTTCCATTTCCCGCTTTACTTTTCTTTCTTGTTCCTCTCTGTGTGAAAATTAGGGCACGGGATTTTTCTTTCTCGTTCCTCTCTGTGAAAACTAGGGCACGCGATTCCAGTTGCTTTGATGCTCTGATTGATCGAATCTAGTGTGAGAAACGTTCCTGGTAGCTTGCTCCTTCGTTCTCCTTGATTGATTGCTCGAATTGCTTTGACTTCGTCGTCGGGTGCGATGTGATATTATTTGGTATGTTTTCTTCCTTCTGGTTTACTTGATTATTCTCGATTTTGGTTACACTTGCACGCTTTTGCCGATGATGAATTGGGATTTATTTATAGGCTTTATTTCCTATAATCTCGAGTTTAATCTTTCTGTTGGACTTTGAGGAATCTGATATGTTGGTTTGCGATGATGTATTGGTATGTTGGATTTTGGTTCACTGGCTTGATTTTTCTTTGCCAATGATGAATTGCGATGTGATATTATTTGGTATGTTTGATTTTGGTTCACTGGCTTGTTTTTGATTTCTGATCTGAGCTTGTTAGCTCCTTTCTGCTGCATTTGTTAAACCAGAACTTGAACCTTTGTTAAACTTGTTCACATACCTTTGTACCTTGCTGCATTTGTTAAACCAGAACTTGAAGTATTTGTATTCTGTTGTCCTCTTGAAAACTGCTTCACTTGAAAACTTATGCATTTTTGAAAATCAGAACTTTGAAAGTGATCTTTGGTTTTCTAAAACTGTTGACTAATCTGAACATTGAGTTTTGATTTCCACGATATATACAAACATATGTGTGTTGAGCTTTGTTGGTTTTGCTTGGTCTGGACTGAACTGGTACCATGCTAACCTTGTTCTTTAACATGAACTGATGCTCCAAGTCCTCTGTATATCATATTACTGCCTATGTTTCTCTTGTACATGCCTGATGCATTCACTGTTTTTGCTTGATGGGCTGCCTATGTGTACTGCTGTGTTTCTTGCACTGGCTTGTCTACATTTTGCTGAACCTGGTTCTTGTTTGTTTTGTTGGTTGCTTGGCCCTGAGTTGAATCCAGTCGATGACTCGGGTTTGACCTTGTGCCGTGTCCATTTTTTTTGGCTTGTCTACATATCTGGCTGCACTTGAGTATGAACTTGCACTTGAGTAGTTGCACTTGAGTAGTTTCTTGTACCAAGCCTTATGATGCATGTATGTTCATCCATGTACATGCATTTCTTGGTCATGTTATGTTGCTTGTTGTGTTGAGTACTACTTTGTGCACTTGGCTTATCCTTTGTGCATTTTTGCCTGAACTGTTGCTTGCTGTCTTCCATATTGTCTTGTATCCATGTGTTGCATTCATGTTTGGCTTTTGAATTATAACAACCCAAATACCTTAGGCAAATAATATAACAAAAATATTTTCATTTTCTATTCGAGTTAAATATTATTTTCCAGATTACTGCTTTTGAATTATATGTGACAGGTATTGAAGACTGGACAGCTGGATACAAGCTTCAAGACAGAGTCAAATCAAATGTGCATGAGTGTATGAGTGCATGAGCTTGAAGACAGGTTTCAAAGAAGGCTCGATCTTCCGAAATCGGATGAATCAGGTCGATCCCCGCCGGGACTGCGAGGCCCCGGACCCCTGCCGGCGCTGCGCCCGGACCCGCTACTCGGCTCGCCTTCGGCTCGGCACTCGGCTCGTCATATATTTGTCAGTGTCGGTGTCTGTATAAATTGAAACTGCATATGTAATGAGTGAACTGAGTGATGTAGTGAGGAATATCTGTATATGTGAATATCGGTGTTATATATCATTGAATTGTAATATAGTGGAGTCAGGAATTTGTACTATTTCAAATGTTGAAATAAAATATTTATTTAAATAAATTACTGTTTGAATATCAAATTCTGTGCAATAGCATTTTATTAAATAAATATTTATTTCTATTAAAAAATCAAATATGCTCTACATTGTGGGCCACACAAATTCAGAAAGTTAATATCTATAGCAACATTCCAAAATGTTGCTACAGACACCTATGGATGTTGCTATAGACCCAAATAGGGTTCTATTGCAACAATATTTCTTATGTTGCCTTAGATAGTCAAAATGTTGCCTTTGAGGTCTGCGGCAACGCGGCAAAATGCATCACCGAGAAAGTGTTGTCTTTGCCCTTTTTTAGCCTACAACAACATTTTTTGGCACTTCCTGCATCACTTCTTTGGTGTTGCAGTATGCAATCTATGGCGTAGTGTTTTGATGTGTTCGACACCAGTAAAACACGATTAAATCTGATAAAAAGCTTTCGAAACAACTAAGTAATCAAGAATACTAAAGACTTCCCCTTATTAACTCAACGAAGCCTTTATTGATCAATTTTCCCCAGTTCAATTTACAAATTAAGGTTTACAACTTTGTTGAATTAAGAAAACACAAGTGTAGAATGAATGAGTTCAGATCCCAAAACTAGACCTCTTAGGACTTATTTATAGATACGGGTCAGCCCCTTTCAACCCAGTGCTTTCGACCTGGTCGAAAGGTGGCTTTAGATGCCGTCCAACTCCTTCGGTACTTGCACTCCCCTCTGCAATGCTTTCGAATGAGCTCGAATGCCTCTGTTCTTCATCGAAAGGGGTGGTTGCACCTTCTCTTCTTTACGTTGCTTTATCAGAGCTTTCGACTCGGTCGATGGGTTGTTTCCAGAGGCTTCGAAGGTGTTGAGATGTGATTGTTTCGATGCTGTTTGTAGCTTACAAACATATGCTTGCGACTTGATGCGGAACCTTCCCTAGATATCAAAGGCTTCGACAGGTTCGAAAGGCTTGAATTTGCTTTCGAAAGGGTTGTTTCGACCAAGATGTGCTTCTGAGTGACTTAAGTGAAGGTGGAACCTTCGGATTCGAAAGGTTTGGCGCGCAGATGAAAGATTGTTATGCATTGTCTTCGAAAGGTATTGCTTTAACTCCTTCGAAAGGTCTTTATACCGATGGAAGCACCTGCTTCGAAAGGTGTTTATTGAAGCGGGAACGTGCTTTCGACCCTTTCGACCCCTTTGAAAGATTTTGCTACTTCTAGTCTTTGACCGTTGCATCCCTTCGACTCCTTTGAAAGGTCTTGATGGTGCTTCTCTGTTTTGTTCTTTTTTGCTTTCTATTCAACAAGGTTTCGACATGGTCTAAAGGATATATGACGGTAACATTTGCCCCCGCGAAGGGATGCCTTTGACTTTTCAAGTCATTCATCTCAAAACCTTCAATATTTCCCGCCTTTCCATCTTCCTACGTGGATCTGGGATGTTCATTTAAATTTGGTCGGGTGGTCAGCATTTCCTGCTGACTTTTCTTATAAGTCGCGTTTTCATCTTCTTTCTCATTTACTTGCAATTGAAACGAACTTCAAGCAAGAGTAAAAAATTCTCAAACCTCGAATCATTATTTCTCAATCAAAGAAGAATCCAGCTCTAAAGTAATTCAAAATTATTTCTCTTTTCAAATCTCTTTCTCTCTTTTTATTTTACGGTAAATTTCAACTTCTCAAACTTTTACAATCGGGATTTTGAATTTTTGTTTTGATTTACTTGGAACCGTCTAAGTTTTAAATTTTAATTTACCTGGAAGCATTCTATTGTTTGATTCAATTTCATGGTTTGACTCGATTTTCTTTTTTTTGTTAATTTTCATTTTGAATTTACCCGATCAAGATTCTATTGTTATCATTGTTTTTAGGAAAAAGTTTCCTTTACCTCAAAGATTTCAAGATTTTAAGTGACTAATTCTGGTTCGAATTCATTTGTTTAATGGTTTTTAAGTTTCTGGGTTAAAATTGGGTTTGGGGAAGAAGGAACCTTTGGTTAACTTCGCCCAGAAGTTTTGAGATGTACGAACCAAAAATTTGGCGCTAGAATTTTACCCTTCTACCCCATCGAAAGAGATTGAGGCGGCAATTTACTGTTTTGATTTTTCAACCCCTTTCGATGGGGTCGAAAGGTAATCTAGCGCTTTATTTTATTAACCTTGTCGAAAGGTTATTTAGTTCATACGAAACCGACCTCTTTGAAGGCAATTTTATGCTTTCGGCTCTAATACCTTTCGAAGGGTTATTGCATTGTAACTCACATTTTCGAAAGCATAGGTTTTTTCCTACGGGTTTTCAACCATTCATATAAGCTTGTTTTAAATTTGTTCAAGTTAGAGATATATATTGTATAAACTGGGCTGAGGAAAACATACTTTGTAAAATTCATAAATCAAGCTAAACGTTTCGACTTAGTTGAAACCCATTATATTGATTGAAATTTAGTTGTTAGTAGGCTTTCGGAACCATGCATTCCTTTCGATTCCATCGAAACCTTCTGTAACTAATTATTCAAAACCTCTTATAATCATCTTTCTCCACTATCGTCGAAACGTTTCAAGTCCTTTTATTTTTTAACAATACAACTTCAACTTAAAACCTTTCGACTTAATTGGTATATATGGTTTCGACAGCATTCATGTTCCCTTGGTAAAACTAAAATTGTAGGTTTCGACAGTGTCGAAGAGTCTTTCCTTTTGTTTATTGAATATTGGTAGCGTATACTTTGTTCAAATTTTTATGTTGGTTTTAACTATTCCTTTCTAATAACAAAGTTCCTATTGAGCTCTTTCAACATTGTTGAAGAGTGTCGGTTGGACATATACTTCAACCCTCCCTTTCGACCCTGTCGAAAGCTCAATAAATGCTTATATCTAGGCTTTCGACATTGTTGAGAGGTGTTTGTTAAGTATTAACTTTTATTTTCCTTTCGACTCTGTCGAAAGGTCAATAAATCTCATTTTTACTTTAATGTTCTTTCAAGAATTTAAAGTTTAATGTTTTGTTTAATGTTCAAATTGTTGTAGTAAGTTTCTACTAATCCTTAAAAGAATGTTAACTTCATAACAAACTATAATTTCTAACTGAAACGTTTTCACCTAGCAGAATCATGAGTTCTCCAAAGAAAGTTGAAGCTACTTCCAAGCGTTCTTTGATATCCACTCAAGATGAGGTGGATGCAATTCCCAATGACTTTGTAATCACCGAGATGGAAGCCATTCCACCTATTGAAAATGACACCATCAACAGCCCTTTTGAAGGGTTCTTCGCTTATACTGCTATACACATATGGCACGGAGGGTTTCTTCCATTTCCAGAATTCTTATCTAGGTTCCTAGCTTATCTAGGAATTGCTCCGATTCAGCTATCTCCAAACGTCTACATTTATTTATTATCTTTGGAGTTGATGGCGCTGGAATCTAGCATTCCCTCCTTGAATGATGAAGTACTGAATTATCTCATCTGGTTGGTCAAGCTCAGTAACCTTAACAACCAAATCTTCCGAGCAAATCCTCTCAATAAATTGATATCTGAGGGAGTGAACAAGTTTAGAGACTGGGACAATCAGTTCTTCTTTGTTAGATGCTTCTCAAACATTAGCAGGACTTTCTCTATCCCATGTAAGCTCGGATTTCATTATTTTTCTTCTATCTAGTTACCTTTCTTTGCTGATCTATGCTTTTTGTCAGGTGCTCCTGCTAAAGGACTAAATGATGAGGATAAGAGAGCAGTGGAGTCCTTAATTGCAGCTTCAAGTAGAATCAGGAATAGATTAACGCTGCTAAACCCTATAAATTTGCGAAAGTACTCCCTTTTGCCGACCGGACAAAGGATCCTCGGCCAACCCCCTCTGATCCAGCACACGTTCTGAAGCAAACGCTTCCTATCCTTAGGAGATCCTAAAAATTCTCCCCAATGTCACCTATCTGTGCTGACCACTCCAGTAAATTATAAAAGCTTCACTTGTTATCTATTGCTGTGTTGTTTTTTTTCAAATTATTCTACTGACTTATAATCTGTTTGAATTCTCTTCAGTTATTTTTCAGGTTGGAAAACCCACAGGAGATCCGGCTCCTCCCTCTTCAACTTCTCATGCGTCATCCTTTTCTCAGTCCATTGCCAGGTTGAAGATGGCTGCTAAAAGAATAATTAAAACGTCTACGGTGGAACCACCCCCAAAGAGAGTTAAAGTGGTTGAAGTTCCTGATTCTCCAATACTAGAAGAAGAGGAGTTTATTAATATTGGGGAATTTCTAAAGAGTCTGACCGTTGAAGCTCCTCATGTCTTACCTAAGGAAACTCCTACTAAGGTCGATCCTTTTTCTCGCATCGTTGTCTCCAGCTCTCCAAGCGTAATCGAGTAGATGCAAAAGGTCTTGGAGACTTCGACCCCTACTCAAGTGTTAAATCTTCTTGGACCATCAGCTTCCACACCACCAAGTGATTTTGAGAAGATGACCCAGTCTATCTTAAATTCTCCGTCATTCACTTCAATTCAGCCACCATCCTCTGTTTTTGATTTGGAGGGTCACTATCGATCCCTTCTTGAACAACAACTCCTGGTATATTTAATGTTACTTAACATTATTATCTCTGTTTTTCTTTAAGATTTTAACTTATATTGTACTTTTCTTTCATATTTTCAAAAGCTGGTTCTCCCTGCATGAAAATGTGTTCAAATCTTCTATCGAAACATATAAACTTAGTAAGGAAGTTGATGCCTTGAATAACCAAGTTTCCTCCTTGTCTGGGGAGAAGAGAAAGACTACAACTAAATTGGAGCGATTGAGATCTTCTCTCGCTCAGTCAGAATCTATTATCTTGGAGGAGAGGAAGGCTCGCCAACTTCTAGCTGACGAGAACTTAGCTTTGTCAATGACTCTGAAAGAGTGTGAAGAGGAAAAAGGACGGATGGCAGCTAAACAATCCTTGTTAAAGGAAAAGCTGAAGAAGAACAAGGCCTTCCTAAAACTGGCTATCGGCACCATTTCTGATGTGAAGCAGCGAGTGTCGCAATTCCTTGACTCGTCTCTTGAAGACATTATTATGAATTCCTTTGAAGATGCCTTAACACTCGCCTACTCTGATAATGTCGATAAATGCCTCTATTTGAGCTTCCCCTCGCTCGACCCTGCTCTTGTTGATAGGGTTATGGATAGAATCAAAAAGATGGAGCAGGAGATTGAAGTTGCCGAGAGGGAGGAAATCGACGCTTCCAAACTTCTTTCCTTTAAAGTTCCTCCTTTTGAAGTCGAATCTTACTCCGAAGAAGAAGATGACAAAGATGAGGTCATCGAAGACGAGGGGGAGATAATGATGATGATAACGATGATGATGTGGATGATAACATAAATGGCGAACAAGGATCAGGTGGCAAAGGGAGTGGCCATATTGAAGCTTCTGAGAATGACAGGGATGATAATACGAAGTCCTTTGAAAAAGATTCATCCCCTCATGAAGTGATTCCGCCTAAAGCTCCTACACCTTCCAGCCCTCAAGAGGAGCCCACTTCTATTGATGTTGAAGTGCCAAAAGAAAAGAAGCATGCTTCTCGAGCATCAATCCCGGTATCTCAAGTATGGGATTCTCTATTTAAACCTCTTTCGCTTCGAAGATAATAATAGTGTAAATATTTTATTTAGATAAGGAAGAAGTCTGTCCACCCCTATAAAACCAGGCTTGAAAGAAAACTAGTGGAGGTAAATAGTTTATATAGGGAATTAGACAGACAATTAAAGGAGCACAACATTCTTTCTGATAAATATCATAGACTCAATAGAAGTGCGGTAGTGTTAGCTTCTTTTAAACATCAGGAAGCTGCCCCACGGTTGAGGAAAGCGCGCCTTGGATATGACGCTATCTTGAAGGAAAACCGGGAATTGATTACCCTCTTCTGGATGTTGATCAAGGAGAGAGACATTTTAGTTAATTTCTTATACAAGGACTATTGTAGATACCCAACAGTTGACTTCTCATATTTAGGTAATTTTAGTGGGGGTTTACTTAGGCATTTACACAAAAAATACTTGGATGAATTCAGATCTGACCCGCATCCTAGAGCATGTTGGAACTTGCCTCGAGTCAGATCAATTCCCCAAGACCATCCTCCTGAAAAACACAAGTTTTATAAGGACAAATTTGTTTCAGAATTATTTACTAAGTTAATTTTGTATGAACTAGATGAATGATTGTGAATATGTAATAACATTAATTTGTGGATATTTGTTTTAGTCTTCTTTTTATACTTAGCTGTATTTTAATATGTTATCACAGAGAGAATGTTCCTCAAGCAATCTTGTCTCTAGAGATTACCTAAGTAAATATGTTAAATTGAGAAGATTTTATCTCGAAAAGGCATAAATTTTAAAATCTTCAAAATTGGCAAGATATTTTTTTCTGGGAGATTTACAAAAACTTTACATGGAACATCCTCATCTCTATTTCGATTTCCTTAGTGATGAGAAAGAAAAGCCACTTAAGGAGATCCGGACATTCCATACTAAACTAATTTGCGGTCGTGACATCCCTCAAACTGGGGAATGGGATTATAGCAAATATCCCTCAGTGATTACTCCAGAAGGAATTACCTTTCCTTTTGACTCTATAGTTATTCTTTCTGCTAATTCATTGAATAAAGTTAGAGATATTGTTTCTCGTCTTTAGAAATAAAACAAATGTCTATTATATCTTTTAGTTTCATTGTTACTTGAGTTGTAACCTTCTATTACAGTAATAAAGAGATTGTTCATTCTGGTTTTGACTTCATTCTTTTTTCTTTTGTATTTAAATAGGAATTACAGTTATCCGCAGCGCCTCAATCATTTGATTCAGCTTCTCGCTTTATCGATCTTAAGGATAAGCTGCTAGCGGATCTTGAAAAAAGTGGATTTCTTGAAGATACTTTACTTGCTTGTTTTCATGGCAATACCGAAGCGTTAAGATGGTACAAAAGATTTTTATTTCAGAAAGCTATTGTCAAAAATCTTAAGGACCAAATTGCCATTTTAGAAGCAGATGTTAATAGTAAGAATGAAACGATTTCCGCTCTGAAGTGTCATGTTAAATCGAATCCTTCAATTGACTTTGATCATAAAATGTCAGAACTTTTCCAACAAATAAGCGATTTGGAGATGAAATTGAAGGATAGTTAAGCTCAGTGCGAGTCGTTGGAATTTATTATGGGGGATAATATCTCGAGTATTGATTTACAAGTCTCCCATGCTACTTCATCTGTTGATAAAGCTACAAGATCTACTTCCCTTACTGCTCATAAATTTCCCACTACTACTAATCCTCCCCCAGCTTAGACGAGAATGTAGTGGGCAAGCGGTGCAGGAAAGTTAAATTCGAAATGATGAAATATTTTGATGAACAGCAGAAGGTTAAATACTCACAGTGCATAAACAAATATGCTGCTAGAAGTCAAAAACTCGAACGTGATAACTATCTCCGTTTGAAGCGCGTCGCTAAATTAGAAAGGTAAAATAAGACCCTCAGAGGCGCAAATAGAGCTTTCAATCACGCTTTAAAACTAATATTGATGCGATTGATGATGCGGACAGGATAAGGAAGAAAGAGAATAAACTCAAAGAAGTTCTTTGTATCACTATCTATCACATCATAGATCCTTTAATCGCTGAGAACTTGAACAAGGCTGCCCAAAATTTATGAAAGATTCATATCTATGAAATGTATATATTTGCTCTATACACTTGTAAATAATTTCATAAGTTATGTAAATTTTGTAAATCTCACCTTCCTATAATGTTATCTCTGAAACATGTGTTTGATAGCCCATATCATAATTTCTGTATTTGTTGGATCCTTCGTTCTTCTTTACTATTTTGATTTCCCTTAAAAGTATGAAGCAAACAATATTTCCTATTATTAGCTTGAAATTGATATAAAAGTCTATCTGTATCATTCGCTTAGATTAAGAAATCATTATGTCAATTGTATGGTAATATATGAATAGTAATTGTATCTGATTAAATATCTTGAAACCCATCTTTTATCATGATGAGAAATAATTAAGAATTTAACTTTAACCATATTGTGGGAATATCTGAGGTATGTTGGCGGAAAATTTCATCCTCAGCTAGGGTTATGAATGCATTAGAAAATCATCCTCTGAAGATCACCAATAGAGGGTTAATAATGGTTAAATAATAGAAGTCCAGAAATCATTATCTGAAAATTTATAGTAGACATCCAATGACCTATATTCGGGCATTAATGAAATCTGAAAGTTTAGAAGCCCGAACCCTAGGTTTGGATATTAATGGATGATGTTTAGAAGTTAAGAAACTTGAAATTCAAATTCAAGTATTTGCGGATGACAACCGAAAATTCATAATAACGATCTTCTTGATAGAAGTTGATAGAAGTCTTTGACCAGATTCGGGTATTAATAGTGGATAATCAAAAATCTATAATATAAGTCTCAAGCCCAGATTAGGGCACTAATAAGTGAAATCAAGTAATAGTCTCGAAACCCAGATTCGGGTATGAGGAATTGAGAGATCTGTAACCCAGATTTGGGTATTAATAGATGAAGTTTAGAAATGGGAGACCCGAAACCCAGATTCGAGTGATAAGCGGAGTTCTGTTCTACTCCTTAGATTATATCTTCTCGGACATGTATAAACTTCTAAGGCCTTGTATGAAGTTGTGGTTTGATTGGCTGCTTCTCAAGCTTGGAAATCCTAGTCCTTTATTTGATACGCCACTTCTCGGGCTTGGATGTCTTAATCCTTTGTTTGGTGAGCCTCTTCTTGGGCTTGGACATCTTAGTCCTTTGTAGATGTGCCGCTTCTCAGGCTTGGACGTCTTAGTCCGTTATTGTCTGGTGCTCTTGGTTACCTCATTCTTAGAGACTGGAACCAAGGACTTACCCAACCTCCCTCCAAGAGGCGCCTTGACTTGACTAGAGGTGCGACTAAGGGCTTTTCGATGCTTTAACCTGGCCATAGCATGGTGCGGATAAAGTCTTACACTCCTCCCTCCAGGAGCTTCCAAGCCCTGGCCATAGCGTGGCATGGACGGGGGCTTATCGATGCTTTAACCTGGTCATAGCATGGAACGATTAAAGGCTTACGCTCCTCCCTCCAGGAGGTGCCTTGACCTGACTTGAGGCGCAGCCAAGGGCTTGTCGATGCTTTAACCTGGCCACAGTGTGGCGCAGGCTTACACTCATCCCTCCAAGAGGCACTCTGCCGTGGCCAATTCAGCGCGGATAGAGGCTTTGACCGTTTAAGAAAATGTCCAAATAAAATGAGCATTTCACTCCCAACCATGTAGATTCTCTTTAAAGAAAAGTAGCTTTTTATTGATCTCATTCAGTATTTCTTTACAAACTCATTGATTTTGCCTTGAGGGTAAAAGTTGATTATCATCCCTTCCAAGGCTCTACAGTGATTAGTTTTATGACCATTCATCATGTGGTAATGGCAATAGGATCCTCCCAGATTCCTTTCATATTTTGGTTTCTTCTTTTGTGATGGCCAATAGTTGAGCTCATCCTGTATTAGAAAGTAGACATTCTCTATGGATGTTGTTAGATTGCACTTTTTAGGAAGTCTTGACTTGAAATTTGTTTCTTGAGGATGGTTTCTAAATCTTTTATTACTTGGCTCTAGAGTTTCTCCTTTAATAACTAGTTTTCTCTTTAAAACACTTTGGGGTTCCGGTGTAGGTATTGTACCGCTTGTGACTTGACCCTATTTGTGTGCAAAGGCGTTGTAGTCTACCATCATTCCTTCTTCAAAGATTGTGTCTTTGGTATAGTATTGAATGGTTTTTCTCATTTGGTCAAATAATTTGTCACTTTCCTTTTTCTTTTCCCCTAAAGCAAAGATTGGGATGGGTCCAACATGAAAAGGGTTTAAACTCCATTTAAGTGGATCAAAGGCTTCAACTCTCCTTTTCCTTATGATTCTTAAAGCCTTCATCCTTAATCGTTGTTATTCTTGGAGATTCTTATTATTAGATTCCTCTAGGGAGAATCCAATTAAGTGTGGTTCAGAAGATCACTGCCCAGATCTTTTAACTTTGCCAGCCATGATGAAGTTAGATAAAAAGTAGATAAGCTTGAAATAGGATTTGGTTAGAGATAAGTGGTGTTGGATGTTCAACAGAGTCAGAGGTCCAAGCCCTCCTTCTAGCGCCAAAATGTTAACAAGAAAACTTGTCAACACCCCAAAACTATTTTTAGGACGAGGTTAGTCCTTTTTGATCTCCTTTGGTTAAATGGAAGAAGGTAAGATATGGATAATCCTTTCAGTTCACCCTTTCGAATAGGTTCTTATTATGATAGCTTTCCCTTGTCAACCTTCCGACCCAGTCAAAACGCTCAAATTCCTCTCGTTTTAATCTTTCGAACTGAATGAAGTAACTCGATTACCCCTTCGAAACTGTCCTTTCGAAGCAATTGCGGAAGCCTAATGGATGGCTCTAAGACTTAAGGTTATGATCAGTTTTGAATGGTTTTGACCTTGTCGAAAGCTTGAGTCTTAAGTGTCTTAGGTTTGGATTGGGAATAAAAAGTAAGACTGGTTTGGGTTAAGGTTTCGATACATTTGAAAGTTGAAGTCCAATGAAAGGTGGCTTGGAATCTATAACTAAAATTACTTGAAAGTGCTGAGGTTTGGATCGAGTCGGATGTGACCTTTCGATGTTTTCGACACCTGTAAAACATGATTAAATCTGATAAAAAGCTTTCGAAACAACTAAGTAATCAAGAATACTAAAGACTTCCCCTTTTAACTCAACGAAGCTTTTATTGATCAATTTTCCCCAATTCAATTTACAAATTAGGGTTTACAACTTTGTTGAATTAAGAAAATACAAGTGTAGAATGAATGAGTTCGGATCCCAAAACCAGACCCCTTCGGTCTTATTTATAGATGTTGGTCAGCACCTTTCGACCCAGTGCTTTTGACCTGGTCGAAAGGTGGCTTCAGATACCTTCCGACTCCTTCGGTACTTGCGCTCCCCTCTACAATGCTTTCAAACTGGCTCGAATGCCACCGTCTTCATCGAAAGGGGCGGTTGCGCCTTCTTTTCTTTATGTTACTTTATAAGAGCTTTCGACTCTGTCGATGGGTTGTTTCCAGGGGCTTCAAAGGTGCTGATATGTGATTGTTTTAATGTTGTTTGTAGCTTCCAAACATATGCTTGCGACTTGATGTGGAACCTTCCCAGGATATCAAAGGCTCTGACTAGTTAGAAAGGCTTGATTTGCTTCCTAAAGGGTTGTTTCGACCAAGATGTGCTTCTGAGTGACTTGAGTGAAAGCAGAACCTTTGGATTCGAAAGGTTTGTTTCATAGATGAAAGGTTGTTATGCATTGTCTTCGAAAGGTGATGCTTTAACTCCTTCGAAAGGTATTTATACCGACGGAAGCACCTGCTTCGAAAGGTGTTTATTGAAGCGGGAACGTGCTTTCGACCCTTTCGACCCCTTCGAAAGGTTTTGCTACTTCTAGTCTTTGTCTATTGCAGCCCTTCGATTCCTTCGAAAGGTCTTGCTGGTGCTTCTATGTTTTGTTCTGTTTTGCTTTCTATTCAACAAGGTTTCGATATAGTCGAAAGGATATTTTATGGTAACACATGTGTTAGTAGAACAAATACCCATTCTGCTATAATGTAATTGTTTATTATGTGCACATGTGTTAGCAGAATAAATCTCTGTTCTACTATAATGTAATTGTTTATTGTGTGGACATGTGTTAGCAGAATAAATCCATGTTCTTCTATAAGTTGATTGTTTGATTGTTTGGACATCTGATAGCAGAATAAATCCCCATTCTGCTATAATGTAATTATTGTTCATGTGGACATATGTTTTAGCATAATAAATTTCTATTCTGCTATAAACTGATTGAATTGTTTAAACATCTATTTAGTAGGACAAATCACCATCCTACTATTATGTTATTTGGACATGTATATGCCGGTGTTTATATTGACATGTTATTCCCTGTTTTGGATATGAATTGAATTTACATACCTGTTGACCTATTTAAATAACTGTTAAGTGAATTGAAATTCAAACTGAAATTGAATGGTAACTTAAGTTAGTACCATTGGGATTGGTAAGCTTCTTTTGAACTTATAAAGTGGGTTTTTGAGTTAACTTAAGTTCTTTAACCAAATTGAGTTTTAAAGTTTATAAATGATTTTCAAGTTATACTATTGTTTAATAAAGGTATTTATAAGTAATAACTTGTTTATAAAAGGAGTTTTTACTAAATAAAAGGGTTTTCCTAAAGTGTTTCACAAATGATATTTTATAAATGATATTTGTTAAAGGAATTAAATTTTTGGAAGAGGTTTGAACTTGGAAAATAAGATGGGTTTTGAATGATTTTAGAAAAGAGGTTTATAAATGTTTAGTGATTTTAAAAGGGAAGTTTTATAAATGGTTTGAGATTTATGAAAGAGTATTTTTCTAAATTAAAATTAGGAATTTATAAAGAAGCTTTATAAGTAGATTTGGAGATATTTATGAAATAAAGAGATTTTGGAAAGAAATGATTGATTTTCATGGTGTAATTAGAGGGGCAGAGATTGCCTATAGTTTACTATGTTTTCTCTAGGATAGAGACGTAACCATTTCGTAAACTGCGATCCACAATTGATATTGAATGGTACTTTCCATATCAATTTTAGCTTTTAAGTATTTTTAAAAGAAATGGTTTGTGAATATACTTATTGCAGTGAGATAAGTATATGAATAATTAATAAATATTTCAAAAAGAGATTCTAATTAATTAGAATTTAATTAAATGAGGCTTAGTGATTTCCATGGGAAATGTGATCTCTGTTTGATTATTTGATAGTTAAATAACTTACTACCAAATTTTGGCATAAATATGTAATCCTTCTTAATTTTGGTGGTAGGAAAACAATTCCCTACTTAACACCAAAGGATTTTAACTCTAGAAATATCTATGAGAAACACGGGAATTATATGGTATAGTTATCGTCAGTGGTGCCATACTATACGTATAAACTCGTTTGTTCTTCTAAGACAGATGATAAGTAGATCTGTCCACTTAAACGGTTAAGGGGTGATTCCCATTCTTATGTATTATCTGATTATTTCCTAAATAACCGGTATTGAGCATTTCGAAAATCGATGATTGGTTTTTAGGGCGCCCGGTAAGTGGGGGAGTGTACTCGTAAGAGATGACTCCCACCGTAACTACTCCAACAACCATATACAGTTCTATAAAGGATTTTTGTGATATATTGAGATGTTGGAATCCATGTGTGGTTCCAAAACCCATTGGGGTATGGGAATCCATGTACGATTCAAAGATCTATTTGAGATATAGGAATCCATGTGTGATTCCAAGACCTGTTGGGGTATTGGAATCCATGTGGGATTCCATGATCTGTTTTGATCACGGTGCGTGAGCTAGAATACGGACCTAGCTTCACCAGCGGTAATGACTAAAACCAGGGATAGAAGGCATGGCTAGTAGGGTTGGCAAACCTATAGGGTGTAGTCAGCTCCACTTACACGTTATCTACAGTTGTTATGAATGCATGAGGCGATGCACTCGATCTTAGTGAGACTAGCTATGTTTTTCCTATGGTACATCACTAGGGATGTATGCTTCTTTGGAAGGATATCTCTTATCCTTATGCAGGAGGATCATTTCTCAAAGTATCGAGAGCACCTCCGTTGAATCCTACACAATTAGCGAACGCACTTTATCGGTTTTTGATTATATACATATTATTGTTATGGTGTACACTCACGAGCATCACAGCTACTAGATTATTATTATTTTCACCCTTAGACATTATTATATTATCACTGGATTTTCTAATATAAATGTTTTGGTTATCGTAAGGTAAAAACTCATCCGTGTTTATATGCGGCGTGGTCTTACGAGATACCTTTGATTTTAAAAGGGTTTTAAACATAATAATTCAGTTGTTTGAGTTTACTCACACCAGACCCATGTCTGACCCGGATTTTTATTTTCTTTCCCTAAAAATCTTGGGTGCTCAAATTTTTATGGGAAGCCATGTAGTTTTGGTTTTCC